>CM057452.1:1305150000-1309950000 GCA_016271365.2 Neoceratodus forsteri | reverse complement strand
ATTGCACCACCCTGGGATATTAAGGGGATACATGATGGTCAGTCTTGCGATAGCGGATTTCGCAGTATGACTGGCAAGCGAGTTCAGGGTTATCGCGGTTCATGGAGCCATGAGTTAGAAAACTCAGAGCGCACGTGCCAGGAGTACTGATAAATACACTATCCTATGACTACCCATTGGGATACTCTGCCATCTGCGTATGGTCTTTGTATAATACTGTATTATAAATCAGTGGTCTGTGTATGACATTGTCTCACACAAGTTAGCAGTTTGGCTTTTAACCTTCAAGGTGTCCGTGAGGATGCCATTGAACTGGCCAGGGAACAACTTAATTAATGCTTTCCTTCCAGAGGGATAGTTTATGGCCCCTTATCAACTGCTGCTGCTTTGATGTTGGCTCCTGAATATGAATTTTATGACACCAGGAAAGGACGTAATTTGGCTAATTTCCCTTAGCTTTCTCACACCTTAGTGGCAGACTGTGGGGTTGTAAAACCTCAAAGAAAAGTGTTTGATTAAAGACTGTCATATGTAGGAAATGGCCTTATTCTGATGTTCACATTAATTAAAATGCCTCCTTGTAGAAATGTTAGAATTAACTCTAGGGGAGGAGCTAGCTGACTCTCCAAAAGGGGATGGGGAGAGGGATCTTGAAATGAAGCATTGAATCTGGGAAATGTGTGGTAGATGGTTATAGACTGAGAGAGAGAGAGTTCTCTGACTTGGAAAGCACTTAGAAAGATAACCGAGAAGAATTAAGTGTTTGTGGTAGGAGTTTGTGTTCTGTAACTTTTTTATTTGTAGATGACAGTTAGATTTGTGATATAATTTCTTTATTTTATTTCACCAGTTTTACCATTTTTCTAGTAAACATTTTCTTTAAAGGGAAACTGTCGTTTGCCCCTGCAAACGTTACCCTCCAGTTAAGCTTTTTTGGAAAAAGCTCCTCTTTTCAGTGCAGCACAAAGTAATGTATTTTAATTTCTAAAAATTCGGATAGCGGACGTTGGAGCAGTGCCATGAAGGGTAATGGTGCGGCACCGCACTCTGTGCTTCCATGCATTTGTATTGAAGCACATGGTGCGGTGCTGCACCAGTACACTTAATAGCGCCGCTCCATCATCCGCTACAATTCTGGGTAGCAGACTTTTAGAAATTAAAATGCTTTACTTTGCGCCGCATAAAAAAAGAAGCTTTTTTCAAAAAAGCTTAACCAGAGGGTAATGTTTGCAGGGGCGGGAGCCCCTGCAAACGACTGTTTACCTTTAAAATGCTGCCTGTGCTCTTCTTTTATTTTACATGTGATTGCTGAACCTGTATTTAAGGCTGACAGCTGATAAGGGCTTAATTGTGTTACTGAGCTTGCTTAAAAGGTAAGAAATACCTAGGTCTCATATAGAGTTTTAAGGGTACATTTTGGAAAATCTGGCTGGGTGCCCTGGGCGAAGGATTGTACTGCATCCCCCGATGGTACGTATCCAAGTCTGTTAATTGAGTGTACTAGCATAAGGTTCACAGTTTGAATCCTTCCAGAACTCGAAGCTAACAGGTGATTAGGAACCAAAGCAGACAGGAGGGTTACCATGTCTGTTACCTGTTCACACTATTGCACTCCGAGGTTGGCACTGTGGGAGCAGAGGGCCTGACCTGTGGAGTGCGTTTATGACACCCATCACATATCCGTTTTATATAATAGGGGTTTGCTTTTTCTTGAGATTGTTTTATCTTGTTTAATTTTTTAGCTGTTCCGTGGGGTGTTCTTTTTTGGTTCGGGTGTTCTCGCGGTGTTTGGCAGTGTTTTGTTAATGACGTGTACACTGTGGTGATAACAGCCAATACATAATCATAATAGTGATAACCTGCAGCTTTTTCCACCGTGTACACGTCATGACGAGCGGTTTGCTTTTGAGTGCTGATATGCCTTTTTATCATATGGGTTATCAGGAAACCCCTATTATATAAACAGTACCTCCCCACAGGAACCACATGGTGCAATAACAGTTTGAATAAATTGAAGTTATTGGCACTCAATTGATACTATGCTTACAATTAATGATAATAATATGCTCATGAGTCAGGATTTGAACAAGTAGCAAAAAAAGGGTTTATTGGTGGTCAGGAACTAAGTCCTAGGATCATAGAAAATGGATAGGCAGTTTTATCCTAGTGACATGCAGTTTCACTCTGGCCTGTCTTAGGTGTCCTACATAGGCTCAACTCAGCAGTAACCACTTTTAGGTACCCTACGCTGATGGGACCAAATAACAGGTTCCCCAGGCTGCAGTTAAAAATGCCCTGCCAGGCAAAGCCCGTCAAACGGTTTCCACCCCCACAACACAGTGCACAGTACAGAATTAACCTCGGTTTTCTCCTGCCCACCTGTACTGAGGGCACTACCCTCTCCCCACTGGTACCAGTGTATTTTACCCTTAGAAACAGCAGAGTAGAGAGTACATTTCGGACAAAGTAGCTGAGATACTAGAATTCAACCCCACCCGCAGATACCACACCTGCAGTACATTGGGACACTATAAAAGCTGTCCTTAGGGGCCACATTATACAACACACTACTGAGCTGAATCGGCAAAGAAGGGAGCATAGAGTGACCTTGGAGGAGAATTTGCACTTCCTCCAAATGACGCACAAGATGGGGGACACGGCGGTGCTGCCTAGGCTCCAGGAAGTCAAGGCGGAGATTGACCGTCTGGCATTACAGCAGACCGAAATAGCATTAACATTCCTGAGACAGAGACACTACGAGGTGGGGCCTCGGGCCTCTCGACTGTTAGCATATCAGGTGCGGCGGCAGAGGAGGGCGTCAACGATTACCTCACTTAGACACCCCATAGGGGGCCAGCCCCGAACTAAACTACACGAAATTACAGAGGCGTTCGCAAAATACTACACCAGTCTTTACACTCCAGAGAACTCACCTACGGAGCACCAAATTACGGAATACTTAAAAGGGATAACGCTACCCCGACTCGCAATGGACCAATGCGGAGCCTTGGTCTCCAATATAACTGAGAGGGAGATAACGGAAGCGATTTCCACTGCAAAGACCTTAAAATCCCCAGGTCCTGACTGGTACGGGAACAAATTCTATAAGGTCATGAGGCAGCAATTATCCACCCAACTCCTGACCTTGTACAGCTCCATCCTCGAAGGGGAATCCCCGCCTCCGTCATGGTCATTCGCAACTATTTCAGTAATCCTGAAACCTGGGGAAAAACCCTCAGCTTTGTAGCTCGTATAGACCCTTCTCGGTACTTAATACAGACTACAAGATGTTTATGCATATTTTAGCACAACCTCTGGACAAGATAATGCCTCAATTGATAAATTAAGATCAGACAGGCTTTGTCAGAAAGGGTTCCACACCGGACAACATTAAGCGTACACTACATATCACCCATAAGATGCCGGCGGTAACCCTTCTGTCCTCATCAGTCTCGACGCCGAAAAAGCGTTTGACAGAGTAGCATGGCCTTTTCTATACAAGGTTCTGGACAAATTGGGTATTCTTAGAACCCTAATCGGGGTCCTACAAAATATTTACTCGTCCCCACAAGCATGCGTCAAGGTGGGAGGCCATCACTCAAAATACTTCCCTCTTAAGCGGGGGACTAGGCAGGGCTGTCCGTTGTTGCCCCTACTATTCGCAGCATTTATTGAGCTGCTAGCCCAATACGTAAGGGAAGCTGAAAACATCACGGGTGTGAACATGGGGGACACAGAGCATCGTATAGCGGTGTACGCGGATGATGTCCTATTATCTCTCTCAAATCCCGAGCAATCCATGCCAGCTATACAGCTGCTCCTGGATCAATTTAGTCAGGTTTCCGGCTACAAATTGAACTTAACAAAAACGGAAATTCTTACATTCCACTACTCACCCTCAACGTATATTACTTCCATCTTCCCGTGCAACTGGAATTTAACAAAATTAAAATACTTGGGAGTATATATCTCTCAAAAATATGAAGAATTCTTTAAAAATAACTATGATCCCTTTATAGCACAACTCAAAACAGATTTAGAGACATGGGCCACACTGCCTCTCACCCTGAGCAGCAGGATAGAGTTAATAAGAATGGTCACCCTGCCTAGGGCCTTGTATTTATTTCAGAATGTTCCATTATTCATTGCAAAGAGAACCTTTGGGGAATGGAACCGCCTTATTTCTAAATTTATCTGGTCGGGCCGAAGACCCCCGAGTCCGGATGAGGATATTGACTCTTCCACGTGGTGAAGGGGGACTTGCACTACCTGATTTACAACTATACTATTATGTGGCAATGATGACACATATTATGGCAAGGCAAAATAAGATAGGTGAACCACACTGGTTGCAAATAGAACAAGCTCTCACACCAGACAATGATTATTTCCAGAACATATATCGCACGTGTCCGAAGCTGGGTCCTCACGCCCCGATGGACCCTGGTTGAGAGCACGCTGTAGGATATGGCAGTCTATAAAAAGAACTCAGACCCTGGACCCGTTCCTGAATTTGCTCTGTCCAATAGCAAATCTAAGTGACTTTCTTCCAAACAGACTAGACCATGGCTTCCAGATATGGGAGAGATATGGGTTGAGATACCTTCCACAAATAATGACCCATGGAGAATTGTGGCCCTTTAATGAAATACAGAGATGATTTAATATACCGACCAGGGACTTTTATAGATTTCTGCGGCTTGGGCACTACTGTCGAGGGCTCCCAGTGGTAACCCATAACCCGGAGAGATACCCTGCAATGTTAGAGATCCAACTCCAATTGAATAAGGGCGTGGAGAGACCACGATTGCTCGCTCTTTATTATAAGGCCCTAAATACTCAGGGAGAGAGACACACGGAGAATATTCACGGCCAGTGGCAGGGGGAACTAGGCACCCCCTTCACACAGGAGGACTGGCAAAGAGCCTGTGAATACGCCACCCGAATCACGAGTTCTCATCAGTGGTGGGAATTCGCGTGGAAGAATCTAGTTAGATTCTTCAGAACACCAGCAGTTACTAGCCACTACACTCCATCAGCCTCAGCAATGTGTTGGAGACAATGCGGAGAGACTAAAGCTACACACACACACACACATTATGTGGTCATGTGAGGCCCTCAAACCATTTCTGGACTGTCTACAGGATCATTTGAGAGAACTGTTCGGTCCCCAACTCCAATTGACCAGGGCAATGTTCCTTTTCCTAGATACCCCAAAGGAATATAGGAATTAGAACACTAGATATCTCTTACATCTACTGCTAACTGCAGCGAAAAAAACAGTTACTAAGCTATGGTTAACAGACAAAACACCTGCAGTAGTAGAGTGGTGGGTCATAACTAAACAGATTAATCAATTAGAACAAATTACCCATAGATTGAATGAAAAGAAAGAGAAATTTGCCAACAGGTGGTCCCACTGGCAAGTATACTATATGTTGCATGAGGATACCTTTGTACCATAAGAGAGGGCTGCTAAAGAACAGTAGAAACTCATAAACCTTTAATGAAATGAGGTCATACCCCTGAGTCGGAACGGGGGTCATGGTTGGTAAGGGGTAGGGCTTAAGCCCCCTGGGATACAATTGGGTTAAAAGTAGAGTAGCTACAGCTTCTGTCCCCTAGGGCCTCGAAAAACCTATAGAAATTATAAACATTCTTTGGAATACAGTGGTGAGCTGGCGATTAAATATACTCATATAGCCCTCCAGTTGCAAACAGGCTACTGAAGTTCGACAATGGCCTGATGGGCGTTCCTCCCATTTTCGGGAGGTACATACCTCTGACTCATGGGGGGCCTAAAAGATGTACTAATGAAATAATAATAATATGCTAAAAATTTACTAACAACCATGTATTTCATGACCTGAACTATATTGAATGTTTATCTTGTAAGAGTCCAATCAAATAACTGCACCCTTACAGACCTGTCAATATTTGTATGTTGCTGTGTGCATATATGTTGGAAAAATGTTTAATAAAAATGAGATTTACAACAAGAAACAGCAGAGTAGGCAGCTCAGGGACCAAGGAATGGCGTTGACAGCAAAACATCAGAACATATGCAAAACAGTTAGTTGGGCTGGACCTGCTAAGACTGAAACAAAACTAAAACCCTGGAGAGGTTAGAAGACTTTATTGTGCAGTAAAAACAGTGGTACCACACCCCTATTGCCCCCCTTCCATCTTCAGATCCCATCTCTTCTCCCTTATCAGCTGTGTCTGATGTCACCCTTTTCAGTCCACTGAACTTTTTTGGTCCATCTGCAGCCACCATATTCTCAAGTACCATGTGAAAGTTTATAAAAAAAAAAAAAAAAGGCTTTGACAAGCTATTCAGATTGCTGTTTGTGAATACTTTCACCTTTTTATGTTGCTGCAGTTGATGGCACCACTGTGGCCCCCCCCCCCCGGCTTTAATCACGCTATTGTTTGTATCCAAACACACTGAGTCATGGCAGTGGTTTTAGTATTCAGCAACATAGCTGCAGTGATCAAGCATCTCAAATCAGAGCAGGCTACAGAATTTTTTTAAAACAGATTTTTCTAGGGACGTGGATACGATGTTCTATCTACACTTTCTGGCAGTGCCTTTCCCTTTAAGACTTTGCTGGAACGTCTTCAAGCTGGCTCCTCCCACCCACGCAGATGGTAACTCCCTCAGCTTTGCCCCATCATGCCAGATCTTCCTTTCCATTTGTAGAAGCAGGTTCCCTCCTTATCGCTGTCGCACTGAGTAGGCCCTTTGCTACTAAATCTCCGGATTTTCTTCCAAAACCTTTTACAAGACTTTGTCTGCAGGCTCGATCTTCTATAGCGACCACTATGGATGATAAGCCTGCTCTGGGGTTCCTTTGGTGCCTTCATGGGCAGAAGGTGTCCTGAACGAATTTGCATGCTGCGTGTGTCTACTGCCTGGGTCACGAGCACGATCCCCTGGCCTGCGACATTTGTTTGTTTTTCCATTCTTCCGTTCTCGAGGGCTGTCAAGCCCGACTCACTTTAAGCAGTACCAGTGAGTGGTACCCCCGGTCAGATCTAAAGATGCCTGTTGGGTGATCTCCACAGCTGCGGGGTCTGCCGAACAGCTAGCGGCGTTTGAGGAGATGGCAGCCCAGGCCGCAGCTCACACCTCCTTAGCTTTGGCCTTCGTTATGCTTTCGCTGGGCACCTCTTTTATGGGGTTGTTTAAGAAGTTGTGCCAGTTTCTACCGACTCTTGGTCAGGGCCCATCTTCAGGGCACAAATCCAAGTTAAAAAAAGAGACCAAAAAACGGTCTCTTCATAGATCATGGGATTGGGAACGCTCTTGGTCAAGGGCTTCAGATTGCTGCGCATCTCTTGATCCAACTTTGGTCGAATCTTTGGCTCAAGCCACCACCTCCATGGTAACCCAATCAGGGCAGTTGGCCGAGATGCTGGTTGATCTTCTGGCCGAGAGTTTTGTCGAGCCAGTTGACCAGTTGTTGACTGAAGAGGCCAGCACTTCACTTTCCAGGACTCCAGTCCTGACTCACACCATTGGAGGGACAGATCAGTCTGCTGACCCTCCGCCTCTGATCACCGACTGGGGCTCTGAGGTGCCTCGGCTTTTGCTGGCTCCCTCTGAGACCTGCCGGTGGTTGCGGTGAAGGTCTTGGTCCTACTCCCGGGGTAAAGTGTCTTGTTAGTTGACCAGTGCTCACGTTTCATTACCAAGTGACCATTATAATATTAAAAAATGATCGGAAGGCCCCTTGACTATAATGGAGCGCTCTCCCTAGCATCTTGTCATCACGTTGGTGAGCTCAGGGGTGGCGCATGGGCAACACTTACAACCGGGAAGTCCTTGGGACCCGGTTTACTTAATTTTACAAAGGATACAGTTTTTTACAGACTGGATTATTTCAGTCAGTCTTCGTAATAGGAGCATGCCGTGGAGGAGAGGCACCTATATATCAGGTGCAAGGGCTGTACAATTTATCTTGGTGGATCTCTTTAAATGAAATTAATATTTTAACCCCCCCCTCCCCCGAACAGTGGATAGAGATCAGAAGCCCTGCTAGAGTGTGTTGAAATTAAGGCCCTTTACTGGGGCAATTCAGATTGAATCCCTCAGATCAGGACATAAAAATGAGAGACCCCTTAAGGGGGTACAGTGGAGATCATTCCATAAGGAAACATTGCTCTAGGATATGTGGAACAGATCTGCACTTTGTAATGCAGTTCAGATGACTTTAAGCCACCAGATCTATGACGGTCAGTACCAGATGGCTGCGTGAAGGGCTCTACCTAAGTCTGTCAACTGGGCTGGGGGCCATTAATAATTGGGAACCACTGTACTGAAAATGTAATGGAGCACATCGAATAAGGGTACAGTAGGGATTGATGCCCTCAAAGAAGCAGAGATACTACACAGTAGATAACCCAGTTGTGCACCGCTGACAGTATCAAAAAAAGTCAGCGTGCACTCTCCTAGTCTCACAAAACTCCAGGACTCTGGATCTTCATCAAGGCTGTCCTCCATTAGAACACACCTTTGGAACCATAAACCATGAGAGTCGGGACCAAACAGAAACCTTTTGCTAGCCGGGGGCCGCCCGCATTGATGTGCAGTGTTGGCGCATATGTAACACGGCTGGGGGGGCAACACTCCTCAGTTCTTTCTCCCACTGTCGATCATCCTTGTCAGATCTGCTGAAGAGAAACACCATCTAAACAGCCATTGTTCATTTTAGGGTATTGCCTAAGTTTGCTGATGTCCTGCTTGTGGCTAGGAAGCCCTCTACCATACATACTTATTCCCTGAAATTGAAGCGTTTCATTTTGTGATCTGCTTCCTGAAATATGGGCCCTTTTACGTATCCTGTGAATTATGTTCTGGAATACTTGCTTTCCTTATCTGATTCAGGCTTAAGGTGTTCCTCAATTAAGGTGTGTTTAGCTGCTATTTCAGCTTTTCGCGTCCTTGTTGATGGTCATGCAAGATGCCCAACTACAGGTGTCCCATACCCTTTTGAGAGGTAGTCTACATATGAAACCACCTATCTGTGATCCAGTCCCACCTTGGGACTTGAATATCATACTTTAGAAATTGATGTAACTTTGGAGCCTGCCACAACTTGCGGCTTATGTTCATGACAAGGAAACTTTTTTTTTTTTTAGTTACCATGACTTATGCTTGCAGAATTTTCGAGCTTCAGACTTTAATGGAGCTCCTGGACATAACAGGAGCCCGAGACTTTGTTATTACACTAGCTTCCCAACTGGACTGTTTGTACTGTGTGTCTCTCCAAACCAGGCACATACCCAGTAGTGTGTTGTAGTTCCATGCAGGAGACCTGTGTTTGAGGGTGATCAAGAGTCACTGCAGCTGGGCAGGCAAGCTGGGATGTACATGGCTGCTTGTTGTTTTATCTCAGCTGAGGAGGGATGGTGCCGTTGTCTGGTGTCATAGCTGCCCCTCGTGGTGGGCCCATAGTCTTCTCCCTCAGGGGTAGGTGCACTTGTATGTCATTGATGCAGCGTGCAAGGCTGTCTGTGACTATTCATGGCACCAGTGTAGGTGGGTTAGACCTGGAGAAAACGGGGGGGTGGGGGGTGGGGATGGGTTCCTCAGCCAAAGATGATGCTGGTGCTGTCATGTATCTCCATTCCAGTATAGATACTGGGCTGGCAAGGGGCTAGTGAGGTATAGAACCGGGAGGTTGCCAGCGCAGAAGTCATGGCTTGGCAGGTAGGAATAAAAAGATTAAAAATAGCAGTGCAAGGCATCGTGGATATGTAAATCCTTGTGTCATGGCAGGCTGACCAAGCTTAACCAAAATAAGTGCATTTTTATGCTGGCTTTTACATTAGTTATTTTTATTTATTATTTTGTTACAATTCTGTTAATTTGTGCAATCCGTGTTTCTCTTCTTTATCCTATTTCTAAATCTGCTGTTTCTCTTCTGCCTGCCAGTCTCACCGTTCACCTACGATCACGCCAACATATCCTAAGGTCCTCCACTGTTCACCGGAAGTCTGGCAGTACCCAGCCAAGGGGCTCCCCATTCAAGATGAGAAGTCAAGTGTTCAGTGGTCGCACAGCTGAGGTAGCAGGCTGACACACCATTGTGCCACGTGGTGTTGGGAGGAACGTTATTGGAAGCCGTCAGTCGGTATTGGTCCAGCCACTTTGCCTCAGCCCCCATTTATTTATTTATTTTTTTAAATTAATTCATGAGGTAGGGCATACATTTAATACATGTCATTTTTCTATAAAACGTTATAAACATTTTATATTTAGTATCTAATCTTGAAACCTTCATTTTAAACCTTCTATCTTGCTACTCCATCCCTTTCATCTGAGTATCCCTCTGCTTATCGTCAGTCACTGAACTGACCGACATGTAACTTATAACTATGTACAGCAAGCGTCCAACACTTTGCTAATGTTGATATAACATCTTTCCCAACATTGAAGTGCATTTCCACTTGATTTAGTTGCGCAGACTGTCTTTTTGTCAGACATCAAGGTGACTCAGAGGTTCTGTTTCAGGAATAATCGTGCACCGTCGTGCTTGTTTCCTGGAAGCCCAGACCTATACTGCTGGCCTAGGTGATGTGTCACGGTCTAATAGTGAGTCTGACCCTACTTTTCTCTAGTAGTCGATTCTCCTCCATGAGCTGCTTTCAGACAGAAATGAAACCCTGTTTCTAGAGACGTGGATATGTTGTTAAATCCACATTTATTGGCAGGTTCCTTGCCGCTTTAAATGTTGCCGGAAGGTCTTCAAGCTGGCTCCTCCCACCCACCTGGGTGGTAAAACCCTCGACTGCGCCCCATGACGCCAGATCTTCCTTACCGCTTGGAAGCTCAGGTTCCCTCCTTAGCGCTCTGTGTTTTAGGCCTGGATCCAAACTCTTTGGTTAACCCGAAACTAATTTTAAAGTTTACAAGACTTCGGTCTTCGTCTTCCCTCGCGGCTGCGATGGACAAATCAACTCCCGGCTTTCGTCAGTGCCCTTGTGGGCAGAAGATGTCCCGGACCGATCCGCACTCCACGTGCGTCTACTGCCTGGGGCTTGGTCATGATTTGCAGGCTTGCGAATTATGCAGCTCCTTCTCAGCTTCAGTCTTGGAGGACTGTGCTGCTTGACTTCTTCTTGGGCGCCCTGAAAAATGGTATCCGCCGGTCAAGTCGAAGGAGGCCCGTTGGGCGGTGTCCGGCGGCGGGCTCTGTAGAACAGTTGGAGCAGATGATCGCCCTCGAGGAGGAGGCGGCCCAGGCCGCTTCTTCTTCCTCCTCGGCTGTGGCATTTATCCCGCTGTCTTTGGGCTCCTCCTACACGGCTTCGTTTAAGGAGCTTTGTCAGTCTCTCTCTCCACCAAGGGAGAACGGCCATTGGGACATTCCAGTTGGTCCAAGAAGAAGGACTCAAAAGGAAAGTCCACTGTCGATGTTCGTGGGAGCGGGAGAGATCCTTCACTGGATAGTCGACTTTCGACTTCGGTTGAGGTTGCGGCTAAGGCCGCTGACTTCACAGTGTCCCCGACAGGTCAGCAGGCTGAGACAACCTTCAATGCGGTCGAGATTTTTCTTGACCCATCGGACGGTTTGTTGACTGGTGATGCCGATAACCCTACTTCACCGGTTTCCCCAGTGATTACCGAGGACTTGCCTGTGCCTCCTGTGCCGGAGTCCCCAGTTAAGGTCCCTGATCCGAAGGAAGGGCGGGTTTCCCCTGGTCCCTCTCTGACCCAACCTCGGAAACCCCGAAGGTCTCTGCTCTCTTCCAGGACCAGCTGGTCCTGCCGACGTCGGCGGTCTTGGCACCATGGAAAGCGGCATCACCGCTCATCCTCGTTGTCCTCTTCGGAGGATAGGCTCGGTGCAAGTTGTGTCAGCACTCCGAGGATTTAATGTGGTAGCAGCTCTTATTGTCCGGGAATAAGCTGACTCTGTTGCCTTCTCCAGCCATTAAGTGGCTGTCACCGGAGTGGCCGAAACAACCCTATGCAGTGGTCGAGGAGCTGACTCCGGCACCAGTTGTTTGGCCGAAGCTGGCTGCTCCGCCCATTGTGGTGGAACCCCCATCTCCACAACCGAAAACTGGGGCCCCGACCAAGGATTCTTGGTCGGGTCAGGGCTTGCTGCAGAGGTTGTCAGTCACCCTCACTCCCGATCGACCTTGGCAGGTGGAGGGTGGCTCAGGTGCCCGGCAGCTGTTTGCAGACTCCTCGGAGTCTGATGATGACTCCTCCCTGTTCTCCAGGCCACTTGACCTGGAGTCTGCGGGGGGGGGGGGCAGTCGGTGGACGAGAGCCCCTCCTCATTTTTAGGTTTGCTTCGGCTCATCTCGGAGTCCACCGGGATGCAGCTCGAACCTGTTTCGAAATGGGCCAAGTATCCCTTCATGGAGATACTGGACTGAGGCGATTCCCCTATGGAGGCCATTCCTGTGGCCGAAGCCATTGTTGGCCCGGCCCTGGAGTTGTGGTAGCGGCCAGCATCTTGTCCTGCGCCTTCGGCCAGGATGGCCCAAAAGTACGCAGTCCCTACTGGCTCACTCTCCAGTTTCTTGGAGCACCCCTCTTTGGAGGGGTTAGTGACAGACAGTGTTTTCTGGCACTCCAGGAATGCTTGGGACATGGACAAACTGCCCTATAAGGAATCTGAGAAGCTGGATTACGCAGGGCAGAAAGTTTACACTGCTTCCTCCCTAGGCCTTCGTCAGGCTAGCTCGGCACTTCTGATGGCACATTTCTCACACGCCCTCATGGGTTCCCTGGATGAGGTGATTCCTCATCTCCCAGCTGACCTTCAGATGACGGTCAAGCAGGTGCAGGATCAGGGAAGGACGGTGGCAAAACAAAGCTCCAAACTTCGTTGGACATTGGTGATTCTTGTGCCCGATGAGTAGCGGCCGCAGTGGCCATGCACCGCAGAGCTTGGCTGCGGATCTCCACCTTCACGGCGGACACCCAGCACAAGCTGGCAGACATTCCCGTCCTGGGCACTGACTTGTTTGGGCCATGGGTGGAAGGCCATCTCCAGAGGATCATGAAGTCCAATGCCACCTTGGACTCGGTCACGTCTGCCCAGAAGGACAAAGGCCGCCAGCAGCAGTGTAAGCCCTTCCGCCCCTGCGGCACGTCCAGCCCAGCAGCACCAGCACCAGGGCCAGCAGGCACACAATTGGTGCCCTAAGGCCAAGTCTGCCACTTCCTCCAGTAGGAAGCCTGGAGGCAAGGGTCCAGGAGGTCCCTCAGTGGGCCCTTCTTCCAGGCCTGCCCAGTGACAGGTTGAGGAGTGTCGCTCCCAACCTCGTCACTCCTCCCTGGGTTCCCCCGTGGGGGGGCGGCTCCGCCACTTCCTTTCCACCTGGTCCGCTATCACCACGGACCACTGGGTGCTAGAGATGGTGGGCAGGGGTCTACCTCTGGAATTCAAGCAGTTCCCTCCCTATTGAGCCGTCACCCCACAGGGGCAGTGTGGTCCGCAGCCTCTCTGTCGGCTCGTTGAGCTGACATTGGCTTGCTTCTCCATAAGGAAGTGATCAGCAAGGTGGTGGATCCTCCTCCAGACCCAGGGTTTGTGTCCAGGTACTTCCTGGTTCCAAAACGGACAGGGGGCTGGCGCCCCATTCTCGACCTCCACAGCGTGAACAAGTTCTTAAGGCAGCACACCTTCAGGATGGTCACTCTGGCTCAGATCATTCCATCCTTGGAACTAGGTGTGTGGTTTTGTCCTCTGGACCTTGAGGACGTGTTCTTTCACATCCCAATCCGTCCGTCTCATCAGCGATTCCTCTGCTTTCGAGCAGAGGGATCTCTTTACGAGTTCCGGGCCATGCCCTTCTGCCTCTCTCCAGCTCCCAGGGTCTTCACCAAATGCATGGCATTGGTGACAGCATTTCTGCAGCGCCGAGGGGTCTAGGTGTACCCTTACCTGGACAACTGGCTGATTGCAGCCCCCTCCAGGTTAGAGGTGAATCGGTCCAGGGATTTGGCCCTCCAGGTCTGCTCTCAGATTGGCCTCATCATCAACGAGGCCAAGTCGGAACTCATGCCATTGCAGGTGATTCAGTTCATCGAGGCAGAGGAGCTCGACTCTCTTCGAGCCAGAGCCCGGCTCCCGGCGGACAGGGCCGAGGTTCTTTCCTCCTTTGCCCAATCATTTCTGGTTGGGCAATTGTGCCCTGCCCGGGACTTTCTGCGCCTCCTGGCCTCATGGCAGCCTGCACCAGTGAGGTCCATTGGGCCCGCTGGCATATGTGTCCCCTACAGTGGGGGCTGGCCCGCCAATAGTCACAGCACTCCGGTCCTCTGGACCAGCCAGTGGTGGTGACCGAGGAGATGTGGGACGGCCTACAGTGGTGGCTCTTTCCAGCTCATCTGCAGGAGGGTATCCTGTTTTTCTTCCCCCGAGCCGACGGTCACTCTGACGACCAACACCTCTCTGATGGGTTGGGGTGCTCATCTGGGGGAGCTCAGAGCCCATGGCCTGTGGTCACATCAGGAGTCTCGATGCCACATCAACCTGCTGGAGCTTCGGGCGGTCCGACTAGCCCTCACCGCCTTCGCTGCATTTGTATGGCGTCAAGTGGTCCAGGTCCAGGCGGACAACACCACGACCATGTACTACCTCGACTGACAGGGCGGGACGCACTCCTTGCCGCTGTGCAAGGAAGCTCTCCGCATTTAGTCTCTCGTAATCAGCCTGGAGGTGGATCTCCTAGCCATTCATGTGGCATGAGCCTTCAACAGTCTGGTTGATGCCCTCATCCGGATAGGTGCTGCATCTCACGAGTGGTCTCTCCTGCCAGAGGTAGTACAAGATCTGTTCTCCCAGTGGGGCACCCCTCAGGTGGCCCTGTTCGCCTCCAGATAGAATGCGAAGCTGAGGCTGTTTCACGTCCGCCCCCCTCAGCAGGGCTCGCTGCAGGGGGATGCCTTCTCGAGGCCGTGGACCCCGGGTCTCTTCTGCACCTTCCCTCCATTTCCCTTGATCCACAAGGTGCTTCTCAAGGCGAAGAGGGACAAGGCGCAGGTGATTCTGGTAGCCCCAGACTAGCCCTGCCAGTTCTGGTATCCAGATCTCCTCAGCATCAGCTCCAGGCTCCCGAGGCGGCTTCCAGCCCGCCTGGACCTGATCTCAGTCAGCAAGGGGAAGGTACTACATCCAGATCGTCAATCCCTGCACCTGACAGCCTGGTTCTTGAGCGGCTGAAGTTCCAGGCCTTGGGTCTTTCCGACGAGGTCCTCAGCTTCGTTGAGGCGTCCTGTAAGGAGTCGACCAGAAAATGCTACGCCTTCAAATGGAAGAGATTCTCCATTTGGTGTCAGGACAAGGGGTTGGACCCTTCTTCCTGTTCTTGGCTAGCAGTCTGGACTACCTGTGGTCCCTTTCTCAGCTAGGGCTTCGGTTGACGACCCTCAGGGTACACCTGGCAGCCATCTCTGCTTACCGGGTGTGGGCTGGCAAGCAGTCGGTGGCACAGGAGAAGGTGGTCGGGTGCTTTTTCCAAGGCCTTGATCACATATCCCCTCCGGTGTGAGAACCTCCACCTCTGTTGGATCTACTGCTGGTATTGGCTAAGCTCATGGGCAAGCCATTTGAACTGATGCATAGGTGTGACATCTCTCACCTGTCATGGAAGACCACCTTCTTGGTGGCTATCATGTTAGCCAGAAGGATGTGAGAGCTCCAGGCGCTTTCCATCGAGTCTCCTTATCTGGTCTCCCATAGGGACAAGGTTGTCCTGCGCCCCCAACCAAAATTCCTTCTGAAGGTGGTGTTGGAGTTTCACCTTAACCAGGTGTTGACTCTGCTGGTGTTGTACCCCAATCACACCTCTGAGGCCAAATATAGGCTCCATACTTTGGACCCTAGAAGAGCGCTGTCTTATTATAAGAAGCGGACGGCTGAAGTTCGAGGAGAGGTTCGCCGGCTGTTTGTCACCTACGCTGAAGCTGCACCTGACAGACCTGCAGCCAAGTGGACGATAGGCAGGTGGGTCACCTCCTGCATAGATCTCTGCTATAGATTGGCAGGCATGGAGCCTCCCAAAGGGATAAGAGCTCATTCTTCCCGCCATACCACTGCTTCATTGGCTACTTCTAGGGACATCCCTATCCAGGAAATCTGCAGGGCTGCTACCTGGAATTCAGCACACACCTTTATTTCCCATTACCACATTGACCTAGAGTCATGCTGGGATGCTGGTTTTGGGACCTCGGTCCTCCAGTCTTTATTCCCTAAGTAGGGGGGTGCGAGTCTTGCCTCCCTCCTCCCGGAGAACTGCTAGGAGTCTGCCAGTAAGTGTGGATTGAATAACATATCCACGTCCCTAGAAATACAGGTTACTCACCTGTAGCAGGAGTTCTAGGAGTGGTATATGTTGTTCATCTGCACGACCCACCCAACCTCCCCGGCTTGGCCAGCAACCTGGCTTCAGCGGACTAGATCTGCGTCATGGGGCGGAGCCGAGGGTTTTACCACCCAGGTGGGTGGGAGGAGCCAGCTTGAAGACCTTCTGCCAACATTTAAAGTGGCAAGGAACCTGCCAATCAGTGTGGATGAACAACATATACCACTCCTAGAACTCCTGTTACAGGTGAGTAACCTGTATTTTTAGACACCTCAGGCAAGACACGGAAAGCTCACATGCAGTTGTGGCTGTTTCCCTCTCTTCCCTTCCACCTCCTTTTTGTGTTTTATTTTTGAATGAGGAGGATTGCATGTTGACTTCTACTTGTCAAGGTTTTCCTTCCCAGACCCCGCCCCGCCCTCGATCTGAGTTTTAGGATACATATTGCTCCAGACAGAAGTATAGAATCGTAAGTGTCTCATATCTCTATATTGTACTTCTATCAGGAGTACTTGCTATTAAGTTCATTTTCTGTATACATTTCTTTCACTCACAAACTCTCCTTCCTTGCCTCCTAAGCAGATGTTTCTTTCTCTATTAAGCCCCTTAAAATCTGTCAGTTGGAACTGTCTGATATACACATCTCTAGAGAGTGCTGCTTACCTCCATGAATGCTGCCTTTTTGAGATATTGCCTTCCTCCAGTCTGGTCATTGTACGCTGATTCTGGGACCTCCTTGACAACTGGAACCTGAAGATCTCCCATTCTACTCTGCATCTGAGAGTGAGATATTCCAGGCTGCGGCAATAAGTTAGGAAAATTAGGAATGAGAGGGGGAAAATAGAGCTAAGAGCTTTTGTGTGTTTTCAAACTTCTTTCGGTATATCTGAATCTGTTTATCTAATGGATGTGTCCCCTGTTTTCTCGGTGAGCTTCCCAATGTCTCCCTTACTCTGTTTCTCTTCCTACTCCACCATTTCTTACAGCCTATCTTTTGTGCACTAATTCTGTCCAAACCCCGCTGCCTTCTTAGTACCCTCTCTGATTATTTTCTCTGTATCCCCATGCCCCCCCCCCTCGGTCCTCGAACCTATCTGTCTGTGATGATGTCTGATATACGCATTGTGCTGGCTCCTGTGTCACAGCTAGGCGACAAGGCACTTCACTCATTACCTACTCTTCAATATCATTCTGATACTTTCTAAACTTTGTAAGCAATTCCAGTTTACAAGTAAAATAAAATCAGCTTTTGCACAGTTAGCTTAATCCAGCAATGTCTCGATAACGACTAAAGTACAAATACTAAGTCGATCATTGTTTCTGGTCTGTTTTGCTTCTTTGAAAAGTTCTGCTTCTGGCAGACAGCTTGTGGCCTCGTAAGTTTCAGTGAAATTGATTAACTCTATCAGTTTCCCTCAGGGCCAGAGGTTTGTGGTCTGTTGTCTGTCAGCAGTCTTCTCTGTTTTGTTCCTCTGTAACACACCTCTGATGTCCGGTACTGAATTTCTCGGCAAGCCCTCCTCCAGGTGTTGTTGCTTGTTTCTTTGACCCACTACTTGCCAGGCCGTTTGTTTCAGCTCCGTCTCCAGTTCTTCAGGTTGTGTGTCCAGGCAATCACTGTTCCAATTTTTGAGGATTGACGTCGCTGCTGTTACACTCTTATATATTTGAAAGCCATCCTCTTGGTAGATCTTCAGGCCAGCTGGATACAGGACCTGTTCCCTGATGCTGTTCTTCTCCCTCCATTGCTCGACGATGTATGTTACAGTTTGCACATCACTTGTAGTCCGGGCGAAAAGTCCTGATAAAAAAAAAAAAATTTGTTTGCCTTCAAAGCTGACCACCTCCTGCTTCCAGGCTGTAGCTAGTATGGTTTCTTTGGATTGAAAATTAAGCATCCTATTGATGATGGAAATAAGATTTAATGTTGGCATCTGTCGGCTTGGGGCCCAATGATCTATGCGTCCTCTCTGTTGTTAAAGGTAGGTCTTGTGGCAGTTGCAATACATTTTTTAAAAGATGCAGTATAAAGGCAGTCATGGAGTCCTATGTGTCCTCTGCCCCCTCCGGTGCAGCGTGAATACAAAAACTGTTGTGCAGTGCTCTGTTTTCGGCATCCTCCAGCCACAGGTGTTTCTCTGTCCCTATTCAGCAGGTATAACAGTAGGCGATTGTGAGTACCCTGGCATTCTGTGAGGTCCCCAATCTGCGTCTGTGTGGTCGTTAATGTCTTGTCCATTGTCTTTGGATGCATTTTTAAATCCACAAGTGCGGTGGATTCAGTGGTGTCCACTGTGATGATGACTTTTTTTAAAAGTGAAGTCTCCCGATGCCAGTGGCTTTCCTTCCTTATCGAACTCCCTCCATGGGTTCCATAGAGGAAATCGATGCTGGGGATTGCAATTGTGACGGCCTCAGCCTTGCTGATTTCCCACTCATTTTTCCAGTGATTTAAGAGTTGACGTAATTTCCATGCTGGAGTTTTCAAATTACTTCCGTTCTGTCTGCCTGTCATTCTGTTCACTGGATCTGTCGTTTTGGTCACTGTAATCTGCGATTTAGAGGATGTATTTTGTCTTATGTCGGGTCTGGTTCTCTGCACCATTTAACAAAAATATCTAGCTGCTCATGACGTCACTGGAAGTCCTATCCCCTCCCTTTCTGATGTGAGCATGCAAGGTGGTGTCCTAGGTTTGGGATGTTCAGCTTGTGGTTAGCTGTGTCACCAAGAACGTAACCTCCTCACCACCACTAGGAGCCACCGGAGTAGCAGTGCATTATATCCCAACCCCCCGAGGAGGGCATCCAAAGGATGCTGTGTGATTCCCCCTTGTCAGCCTCTGCTTTGGGCATTAACCTGGGTTGTCAGTGTGCCAGTGTGGTCCCCTATCGCTTGGTGCCCCTTAGTATACCAGCTTTTACAAATGGTCTGACCCAGACTGAGAGTGACGTACTGTACTACAAACATATGTTTTGTCCTGCTGGTTTTCTCAGAACAGTGCAGTCTCAATCTCTGCCACTAACCAGGTCAATCCCAGAGGAAGCCAAGCATTCGGTACCCTTGTGTCATCACCACGTGTCACCTCAAGTAGATGCTATGGCGAGGTGCATTGTTGGTTCAGAGGGTTGGGCTGATCTTCTTGCCCTTCAGGGAGAGTAAGGAGTCCTACTTGGGATCAAAATGTCTTGAATTATGTAATGCCAGAATGTTGATTACACTGTTTTATGGAAGTGCTGTATACTGTATAAACATAAAGTTACACAAACAGATATGCCACAGATTTACTGGAGATTAGCAAGTCATCACAGACAAAGGTCACGTAAGCATTAAGCCATGACGAAGGTGGCATCTAATGCTGGATTGATGCATGGTTAGGAGGGTTGTGGTCCGAGGCCGGAGGCTGAGGGCGAACACCGCCAGCCATGCATCAGTGTGATAGATGCCACCGCCGAGTAACAATCTTGCTATAACATGGGCCACGGGAGGACAGAGTCACCAGGAGCCTATGTCATGTGTGTTCAGCAGCATTACACAGGGGGTCGGAGTTCTGAGCATACATTTCTGCTGCACTTTCAAATGTTGTGATACGACAGCATTAACATGCTGATGCGCTCCAATTATTCACAACATCTACTTACAGCACATAGTGCGTCTCACATGACACTCCGGAAACTCTGCTGATCGGCGCGGCTATTTCTTTCCTGGCAGCCGTTGGAGGTCTCTGGTACACTGCTCACTTGCCACGGTGTGAGATCAGTGCCAGATTTACATGCTGGCTGGGTCACTTCCCTTTCCCCCTCGCACACTCGTCCGAAGTCGCCCACTGACTCTTGTCCTGCTAGTGCCTCTCCGGTGTGCTGCCTTCCGCTGTGCTCCACTCTACATGTAGCTCGTCTCCCTCTCGTTCTGCCACACTTGCCTGTCCACAACTCGCTCCCCACCTGTCCCCAGTGCTGCTAAGCTGGGGGTCTGGCTGACCTCGGTACTACCTTATTGGGCACAGCATATATCGTGGATTAATGCCTGCTCCGACTTGGGTCCCGAGATCCCGTTGCGCCAATCGCTGCTGCCCATTTCACCTCTCTCATTATTGCCATGTTACAAAAAATGTTAAAACAGCCAATAGCAAATGCATTAAAGTGCTCTGTAATGCTGTAGCAACTGGGAATTTATATTACTCGAAGCAGTTGGTGAGGTTGGGCTGTTACCCCTGACTAAAGAACTCGGAATGCTGTAATTCTTAATACTGCCATTCGGGGAATCCCTTGGGCTCAGAGGTTTGGGCTGGGACGTTCAGCAAGCCTCGCAAGCTGACAGCAGCTTAAAAGCACTGTGGAACAGAGGCTGGTGTTCAGTGGGTATGGTGGAGTTCCTTGTGATGCAGGCAGGGGTAGGGGTAGGTTGGAGGAGGATGCAGTAAGGGGTAGGGGTGGGTTGGAGGAGCAGACAGGCAGGAGATAAAAAAGCAGTGTAAAGAAACTGACAACTGGCCATGTAGGGAAACTGGACTGTGGGCAAATGTCTAGTCTAACCCCAGGCCAAGTGTTCTCCTGTCAGTGGGATCCCGACAAAGATATAGCGCGTGCACCCCCCGTTCCTCATAAGGCCCAATACTTGGAGCACTACACTTGAAGGAAGTGCTCTTCTCCCACACTGCATCTTCGGTGTGGTGCTGTTCCTGCAAGTGTAAGAAATGCCTTCCCAATTGGACTGATAATCTGAAGTTTACACTAGAAATTTCTGTTGGAAACCCTAACTGAAATTGCTGTGCTAACCGTGACCCTTTCCAGTAGATATGAATAAGCATTCTGTTTGAGAACGTACTTAATATTGTCAATAATTGTCAGTCTGCTGCCCATCGACTTACAGGAAAATAGGTTTCACAAGTTGAAGGAGTGGTGAAAAATGAAAATGAAACCCCAAGCAGAACTTTAGAGTTAGAAACATAGAACATAGAAGTTGACGGCAGATAAGGACCGCAAGGCCCATCCAGTCTGCCCATTTCTTTTTCTACCTTATAAATGTGCCATCGGCCTTTGCGATGTCAGTGACCTATCTATTCATAGTCATTTGTATTGCTCCCTTATGCCTATCCCATGCCTGTTTGAAGCCCTGCACTGTATTCATAGCCACTACTTCTTGTGGTAAGCCATTCCATGCATCTACCACCCTTTCTATGTATGTAGGTATGGTTTCTATTGTATGTAGGTATGGTTTCTATTGAGGCGTTAAACTCTGTGTTTACTTTGGACTTTACTGGAGCAGTGCAGACCCTCCAAGTTCAGCTGTGTGATCTTGGACCCCATTCACTGAGATACGTATTTATTAAAGATGTACTTCCCACAGGATAATCTGCCCGTCTCAAAGGGCTTGCTGCTTACAGTTGGAACCTGACTAACAAGAGCTGCATATAGCCAAAAACAGTTCCTGTTGCAATCCATGCCATACGTAAGCTGATGGACTTTGGATGCCTTGAAACTGTGTACCTAAAGTATTATTTGAATTCTTTTATAAACAAAGAAGTATTATTAGATGCCATTGTAAAGGTTACTATGCAGAGAATGATGCAGAGCAGTATGTGTGTATGTGAATTTATTTGAATTGCACAATGTTTGCATTTTATTCTGTACTATTTCAATACTGCTATTTATTTATTTAGTTTTTGTTGACCGGGTAAGTGCACTAGACAAATCCTGCCTATTTTCAGGCACGACCCGGGGGAAGGGGATACAGATGAATGACAACTGACCTTGAACCAGATTAAGCTGTTGGTGGTATTTTAAGTGAATGAGGGAAATTTGGCCAGACACGGAAATTCCCTACTTTTTCGATAAGTGCCATGGTATCTTTAACATCCACCTGAACTACCACCAATCCAGGCAGATGGGACCTCGGTTTAACGTCTCATCCGAAAGACGACACCTCAGAAGTGCAGCACCCCTCTCAAGCTGCACTACAGTGTCAGCACTGGGATATTAACCCAAGTGCCAGATGTGGGAACTGAACCCACAGCCCTCTGATCTCCTGGCCTCAGAGGTGAGTGTGCTACCTACTGAGCCACTGACATCGACAGTGTATGTCTGTATGTATGTATGTCGATTGTATCTTCTTTCCCTTCCAATGGGTTGCACCAGGAAATGAGCTTTGGTTCATTATGCCTTTCCTGGTTACCAGCTTTCAAATAGCATACTAACATATGAAAAGCCAGCAGAATAGGCCTCATGGTCTGGCATGTCTGTCTGCGTATATATATATTTATATGTAATAAGTTAGAGGGGAAGGGGGAAGAAACTTCTAGCTGGATGCTGGGAGAGTAAGGAGACTTGAAAGATTTTCTTAGCTGGTTTTCTGTGTGTTTCCAGCAGACTATTTGGTGTTTGTCGGGGTTTAAAGGTTATCTGGCCTGTAAGTGCAGGCATCATATTACAGGGGATTAGTGCTGTTTGAAAGTAAGGTGGGACTCCCAACTCAGTCAGTCTTCAGTTAGAGGGAAGGGGGAAGAAGCTTCTAGCTGGATGCTGGGAGAGTAAGGAGACTTGAAAGATTTTCTTAGTTGGTAGTGCTTGGAGGTGCAGTGAGGGGCAGACACAGGGCTGAATCAATCTCGTGAGAGTCGGGTGTAGGCCCTAATCCCACCCCTCGCTCCCCAGAGCTCGGCTCCTTTATAGAGGAACACCTGCCCTGCAATTGGAGGAAAAGGCTTCAGCTGCAGCTCATGTAGTTCTAACCGCTGGGGGCTGGGCTTAAGGGCTGGGAGAGAGGAGCTTAGGGAGTTTTACACTTCCCCTATAAGTTTACTGTGTAGTACTGCACCTAGTAACGGGGGTACCTGTTTACTGTGGGACTGTATCTTGGATTAGTGGGTAGGAGTGTATGTTGGACTAGGGGGAACCTGGTGGTTCACCCAAGGAATCCTACTTGGAGGGGGATGGGACCACACGTCACTAGGGCCGGCATCTTTGGGAGGGTGTGGCGCGGCCATGATACTGTACTGGGCTTGGAAGTTTGGTGGTTGCCCAGTGTGCTACCAACAGGCGCAGTTTAGGGAGGAGGTTGAGGGGATTAGGAGACAGCTGGAGGGAGGAGGGGAGGTATGGTTGGGGAATAGGGCAGGGGTTCTCCCGCGGGGTTGCACCAAACGCTAGGGGTGGGGGCATAGGGAAAGGAGAGCAGGAGAGTACTCTGGGGTCGCATAAGGACCCTGACAGAGGGGGCCCAAAAGGAGGACATTACCAAGGAAGCAGGCAGGTGTCTGGGGACCCTCACAGAAGGGGGCCAAAGGGAGGACATTCTCAGGGAGGTAGGCAGATGGCTAGGGCTGGACAGAAGGAAGCAAGGGGGAGAGGTGGATCAAACCTTAAGCTCAGTAACCGCCTCAATTCTCTTCTGCTGCTTGAGTATGAGGGTGGTGATGTAGCCACAACAGGGGCGGTTAGTGATGGAAAGGGAGTGGGGGGCAGGAGGCAGGGGCTGGATAGCAGGAAGAACGAGGGGAACTTGTAACGCAGGAAAATGGGGGAGCGGTGGATCAGAGCAAGAGGAGGAGGCGGTAGAGGGAGGAAAGCGCAAGGAGAAGGACCAATTGGGAGGAAAGGGCAAGGAGAGGGACCAGAAGTACAAGGAGGATACAGTAAAGGCAGCTGAAGGTTTATGCCAGGGGAGCACGACAGGCAAGGAGGGGCTGAACGGAGACGGGAAGGAAGGGAGGACGTGCCAGAAAAGTTTAGCAGATGGGTGGAAGGACCATTTGTGGGCAGTGATGGAGGGGGATAGCGGGGTATAAAAGGATACTAGGGAGGAGGAGGAGAGGCATAGGATCGGAGAGGAGGGAGTGACCTGGGTAAATAAGGAGGGAGCGGCAGGGGGCACTCAGATAGGGGGAGGAGCAAGGAGCCGGCTGGGGGGAGGGGCCTGTAGAAAGGATGAGGGACATGGAAGGGGGGGAATGGAGGAAAAGGGGTGGTCAGAGTGCTCCTGTTGGGTGAGTCCATGATCATGGGTATCAAATGGGATAGGGAGGGGGAAGCCTGCCTGGTTAGAACAAAATGCTTCCCTGGACTAATGGTGCACAGGGCCAAGCATGAGGTATATCAGCTGGCAAAGGATTGTGGAGGTTCCCCGGACATTCTGGTCCACCTGGGTACCAATGACATTGAGGGAAATGGTGAGCTAGAGATACAGGCAAGGTTCAAGGAGCTTGCCAGGGTCCGTCATGACATAGGATGTGCGATTTCCTTCTCAGAAATCCTGCCGGTGCCAAGGGCAGTTGGGGAACACAAGAGGAAGATTAGGGAGATAAACCAGTGGCTGAGGGAGTGGTGTGAGGCCAGAGGGTATGGGTTGATGGGGGATTGGGGGGAGACCTGGGAGGATAATGGGCTGTATGCTAGAGATAGGCTCCATCTTAATTTGGAGGGGAATTAAATCCTTAAGTTGAAAATAGAGGGGTTCATTGATGAAAGGTGGGGTTTAAACTTGTGAAATGGGGAGGGATGGGAGAAAAGACTGTCGAGGGGGGTCCGATAAAGGAGGGACTCTGTCTCCACCCCCCTGGGGAGCTGGAGGAATGTGGGAAAAGGCCGACTGGTAAGGTGCTGACTGGAGGAAGATGGAATCCCCAGGGGAAATGGAAGTATACGGAAAGGGTGGAAGGTAGTCCTGCTAAATGCCAGGAGCTTAGGCAATAAAATGCCTGCGCTCCCGGCGATGCTAACTGAGGGACAGGTGGATGTGGCAGCGGTCGCTGAGACCTGGGTCACTGCAGGGCATGACTGGGACCTGAACCTGGAGGGTTACACCATGTTCAGGAAGGACAGGGGGGAGGGAAGGGGAGGAGGGGTAGCAATAATAGTCAAAAACTGCATTGGCATAGGAGGAGTGGAGGAGGCGGAGGGAACTGTGGAGGCGATTTGGGTCACCTTGATAACAAGGGGGCAAGAGAGTAAAAATAGGAGTGGTGTATAGACCCCCTGCGCTGGCGGAGGAGCTGGAGGAGAGTCTGGTGGCAGATGTTGGGAGACACTGCAGATTGGGCAGGGGAAGGGTGGTGGTGTTGGGGGACTTAAACATGCTAGGAACGGACTGGGAGACTATGACATCCTCGGTGGCCAGGGAACAGAGTTTGTTGGATGTTTTTCAGGACGCGTTCCTAACTCGACAGTTGGGGGGACCGACCAGTGAGGGGCGGATACTGGATGTGGTCCTGGCAGACAGTGACCAGATTGGGGGCCTGGAGGTAAGGGACCTGTTGGCGGGGAGCGACCATGCCATGGTCTGGTTCTGCCTGGACCTAGGAGGGGTAGAAGGCTGCACAAAGACGGAGGTAACTGACTTCAAGGGGGGTGGATTTCAAGGAAATGGGAAGGATCCTTAAGGAGCATTTGGATGGGATTGGGCCAGACATGGCGCTGACAGTAGGTGGAAATCATCAGGAGGGGTTGCAGGATGCTACCAGCACCTGTGCAAGAGTAAGATGAAAATGCGGTAGGGTTCGTAAACCCTGCTGGTGGACCAGGGAGTTTCAGGAGGTGGTGAGGGGAAAGAAGGCGGCTTATAGGCATTTCAAGTGGTCAAGGAGTGAAAGGAATCGAGGGGAGTACGAGCTGATTGCCAGAAGGGTCACTAGGATGGTGAGGGCGGCTAAGGCAAGGATGGAGAGGAACAAGGGATGCTTTAGATACATTGGGGAAAAACGAAGGGTAAAGGGGCAGATTAGCAGGATTAAAACAGGGGAGGGATGGGAACAAGACCCGGGGGAGCAGGCTGAGGTACTAAATGAGTACTTTGCCTCAAGTTTTCACCAAGGGAGAATGGGGTGCTGCCATCATTCATGGAGGAGATGGTGAAACTGGAGGCCTGCCCTTGCTGATCGGGTCTGGGGAGAGAGGGGCCATCACTAGCGGGGAGGCAGAACAGGGGAGCAGTGTAGGGTGGAAATCATGACAGAGAGAGTCCAGGTCCCTTAAGATGGAGAAAGCACTGGGGCCAGATAAATTACATCCCAGAGTCCTGAAGGAACTGGCGGATGTCCTGGCGAAACTTTTCAGCATCTCTCTGAGGACAGGGTGCGTGCCCCAGGACTGGAAGGTGGTGAATATAGTGCCTGTCCACAAAGGGGGATCAAGGGAGGTGGCAGGGAACTACAGGACCGTCAGCCTAACATCGGTGGTGGGCAAGGTGATGGAGGGCATTGTCAAGGAGAGGGTAGGGGGAGACCTGGAAGTGTCAGGGTGCCTGGACGATAGACAGCATGGATTCGTCCTGGGGAAATTGTGTCAGACAAACCTTGTGGAGTTCTATGACTGGGTGACGAGTGCCTTGGACCTGGTAGACAGGTGGACGTCCTCTGTCTTGACTTCAGCAAGGCATTTGACTCTGTTCCTCACGGGGGCCTGTTGAATAAGCTGGGAGAAATGGGGGTGGGGGTGGGGAACCAGAAGATCAGATGGATAGGCCGTTGGCTCCAGGACCGGACCCAGAGGGTCGTAGTTGACGGGATAGTCTCATCCCCAAGGAGGGCCATTAGTGGGTCCTCAGGATCAGTCTCTGGGCCCCTCCTGTTCAACCCCACGCCTCTGACATAAGGACAGGTATCAGGAGTTAGATGAGTCTCTTTGCAGATGTCTCCAAACTGGGGTGGTAGATGGGGAGGAGGGAGGGAGGCCCCACAGGGGACCTGAGGCTCTGGAAAGGTGGTCTAGAAAGTGGAAGCTAAGGTCAGTGCAGGGAAATGCAAGGTACTGCATCTGGGAGCCAGAAACCTGGGCCAAGTGTACACCTTGGGAGGGATGCTACAAGTCTCAGTGGCTGAGAGGGACCTGGGGGTGGTGGTAGATGTCAAGATGAACAACTCTGGGACTTAGGAGGCAGTGATAAAGCCAACAGGATGCTGGGATGCATCGCTAGGGGGATCACCTCCAGAAGGAGGGAAGTAATACCCTCAGTATAACTGCTTGGTGAGGCTACACCTTGAGTACTGCGCAGTTTTGGAGGCCACACTTAAAGAGGGACATTGAACTCCCTAGAGAGGTCTAGAGGAGGGCAGCCAAAATGATCTGGGGCCTGGGGGACAGGTCCTACAGGGAGAGGTTCGAAGAGCTAAATATGTACACATTGGAGGAGAGAAGGGACCAGGGGGACATGATAGAGGTTTTCAGGTACATGAAGGAGTTAAATAGTGGAGGAGCAGTCAGGGTGCTCCGAAGGAAGGGGGCTGCAACTAGAGGGTATGGGTGGAAGCTGGAGGGGGGGGAGATTCAGGGGAGAAAGGAGGAGGTGCTACTTCACTGAGAGGATGGTGGAGCCATGGAATGCACTGTCCAGGGGGCTGATGGAGGCAGAGACGGTGGAGGGGTTCAAGAGGGGGTGGGACAGGTTCAGGGGAAGGGTTCTGGAAGCAAAGTCCTGTGCAGTAGGAATATCCGGGACTGGGAAGGGAGAAGCCGGAGAGGGCGAGGGGGGCAGTAAGATCAGCTCCCAGGGTGGGGGCTGACCAAACAAGCAGATAAGAAAGACTGTTGGGCCTATTCTTCTGGCATTTTAGTATATTAGTATAATCCATCACGAGATCAGTGCGGCCGTCCGACAGGCTGCGGCCAAGGTCGCAGACTGAGTGCGCTCAGCTACCCAAAGCATGTGTATATATCAGAGCACGACTGCACACCCTGTAGTGGATTATCTATTTTATAAATGGCCAGAAATATTTGAGGGAGGGGGAGACAGAAAAGTGGTCCCTTTTTGGCAGAAATCGGTGTTTGATATAAGTGATCTGGTTGATCCTGCCATGTTTCTAATCAGATTAAAGTGATAGAAAACAGTTATCTGGTTGATCCTACATGATTTTTAGAGGCGAAAAGAGTTTAAAAAGAAAAGCTTTCCCAGTTGATCCTGCCATTTTTATACTTTTAAGTGTAGTGACTTTCACTTTCTTGTTTCAGCGTAACGTGAGTGAGCGATGTTCATCCCACTAAACAGTATGCTGCCAAAGCTTTAGAAGAGGGATGTGCAGATCAGTCTTTTTGGTTCCCAGTGCAGGTTGTAGTCTAAAATGTACTTGCTTGCCAACCCAAAAAATCATTAACATGAGAAAATAACCTAGAAAACAATTACAGTGCTGCTTTGTAATGCCCCCCTCCCGCACCACACAGTCTGACACATGGTGAGACTCCCGAGAATATGTTGTCTGTATTAACTACACAGTTTCTCACTCAGCACTCAAAACTCACAAAACAAATGCTGCAGTCAGCACCAACCTTTTGTTAAAACGCCATTTAAAACACCATTGACTTTTTTTTTTTTTTATTTAGTTGTTTAACCAGGTATAGCACACTTAGCTGAAAGCTTTTTTACAGGAGCGACCTGGGAGAACAAGGAGGTTAAGTGACTCGTTCCCTTGAGCCTTGGCTTTTATTTATTTATTTATTTATTTATGTTTTTGTCTTCTCCCCAGAGGGTCTTTGTGAGACTGCACCAACATATATTTTTTTAAACTCGTATATTTTTGTTTTTTATTCTCAGTACATTTAGAGTCTTTCCAACTCTTAGTCAAGCAGCAGGCAACACTTGCAGGGGGGGGAGTACCATCCCAGTCTTAAAAAAAATAAAATAAAATAAAATAAAAAACATTTCTAGACTTGATTTCTGTAAGAACCCGAGCATCATTCTTACTTTTAAGGTTTTTTTTTTTTGTCTTTAGGCTGCCGTCTTCGTCGTGGTTGAGAACTCCCTTCCCCCTCCTAGCGTAGCACAATCTACATCGCAGTCAACGTCAGAGAGAAAGAGAGAGAGAGAGATATTGCATCCAAACTCTCTCCGACTCCAGCATACACTCCCTTAGACATTAGCAGTCAAGCCCTACCAAAAAAAAACAAAAAAACGCTTCAACCTTTTTAAAAACTGTTTTGTGGTTTGGTTCCCCGACTTCAGTCATCTGGTTTGGCTTTCCTGACCACGTCCATGCGTCATGAAGAATGTGAGAGCTGCGCACTGTTTGCTTGTCTCTCCCGCCTGTGCTGAACATCTGACTTCTGTATGTGACTGAACGCTGCCAATCGGAAGGCACTGACATCCACGTTTCTGATTGGTGTTTGCCACGTGGTCCATGGAGGGAGGAGGGGGAGTTAGTTGGCAGCAAAATCTGCCCCCCAAAATTGTCTTCCACAGTGGCGGATGGGTGAATGCCAACAGAGCTCAGCCAGTCCATCTAAAAAATATAGAGAAAACAAAAAAAATCCACTTGTCCTCGAGCTGTGTCAGCACATTAAAGAGCCCTGTCCGACTGCTGAATTTACTCAGCCTCAGGCATTGTGCAGTGGAATTTGCACACCCCCGGTTTAAAACAGGAACATTTTGTTCAAAAAGCATGTAAACCACAATGTTGAGTTTAAGGTGCGTTTACAGAGTTTTTTGTAAAAGAAGCTACCAACTGTAGAGCGAGTGAGTCGGTGGCTTCGGAAGATTGGATGGAAGCATGAGCGAATGTTGCTATAGGAACACTCGCTGGGGCTTGTGTTTACACTTCTGAAGCCACCGACTTGATCACTACCATCGCCCTATACCCAATGGTTTCTTTTACAAAAAAACTCACTAAACTGATTTTAAACTCCACGGTTTACATGCTTTTTGAACAAAACGTTCCTGGTTCTAAACCTTTGGCAGCATATTTGTTCAGTGGGATGAACACCGCTCAGTCATGCTACACTGAAACAAGAAAGTGAAAGTTGTTACACTTCAAACAGTCTAAAATGGCGGGATCAACCAGATATGTTTTTTAAATCACTTTTTACCTATAAAAATCATGGCAGGATCAACCAGATAATTGTCAGTAGTGTGGGGCAGCTATATAGATGTACTTCCTTATGGTTGTGGCAGCCTGTGTGTCAGGTATGTAGTGATCTCACTGCTAGTGAGAAGGTTCTGAAGGTTGGAAAGTAATGCAGGCATGTGATTGTAGTGGGAGGTGTGTGGTCATTGGGGGATAATACATAATCTGGTGCGTGTTATCCAGTCAGGGAACCCGATTTTCACGGATTTATTTTCCTACCCATTTTATAATTAAACTATATTACATGACAAGGAGTGATATATCGTGGGATTTCGTCACACCTTGGGTGCATTGTGAGGTGTGATTCTGCAGGCCGAGTGTCTCTTCCATCTGAGAAGTGACGATATCCCATGATATATATCTGGAGTGTATTATTGCTATTATGAACTGGAATACCTTTAGTATAAAGTTACCATGCAGAATGTATGTGGAGGTGTGTGTAGTTGAGAGGTCCGCAGTTTGTGTTGTCTCCATTAGATGGTGCTGCTGTTAGTTGTTGCTCCTCCCCATACAGACATTGTGCTTGTCCTTTAGGTGTCTGATGCCCCTGCTTCTGCTCCCTGGCAGTCGTTGCCTCCCCCCCCAATGCCCCATTGCTCTGTCAGTTTTGGTATTCTCCCAGTATGTGGAAATATTAAAATAATGAAGCAGTGGGACTAGAAGGAGGAGTTTGGAAGTGAAGTGAGTGCTGCTGATTTTAATATGTGCTTTCCTTGAACAACTGCTGTGCTAGGTTTTGGTTATGTCTTGGCCAGAACAGAGGTTTTTGTATTGGTTTTGTAGACTTATCCATTTTTTATTTATTTTTTTGTTATAATTGGGTGACATATAGAGTGGGTGTTATGGAGCGATTTCGGAAGGTGCGGTTAGGACGGGATTTATCTTTATCTCACAGGCATGAGACTGCCACTTGAGCCGCTTACTTTTAACTGTGCTCACACTAAAACTGCGTCAACCCCTCGCCACTCTTTGTCACCCAGCTGATAACGGAGCCTATTCTCATGAAAGATGCTGACTTGTTTTAATAACATAAAAATAAAGACATTTCAGTCTTTTTAGTACATTTCTGTACCCTGCTTATTCCGACTGCAACTTCAGCCCAGCTATCGAAATCTAAAGGTGGATGGGTCAGGATCAGGTAAAAATACCTGTTGGCTGGCACCTTTTCATAACCTGTGATTTTGTTGTGCATTTTAATCACGGGTTAGAAGAGTGCTTTGCCAATCAGGTTGTTAGATTTTCGTGCCCGGTTCATATGTAAGCAATAATACCTGACAGGTTGGGCGGTATTGAGCTATACTTGACCACCCAGGGTCATAATGAAACCCTACACTGCAGGTAGAGGGCCTTATGGCCCCTGTAAGGTCCGGTATAGCCCAGTAGCTACCACCCTAGAGGGTATTATTGCTCTTAGAAAATGGGTAATATATACATATGCATGCGCGTGCGCACACACAGACACACACTCTTATTTAAATTTCTTTTTTTTCTCTTTTCCTTGTATATGTTAGATATTTTTGGTTTTTCTCCCATAACCTTGCCCACCTCGGGCCTTGGTGTGTGGAGGCATGCGCATGCCGTTGTCGAGTACCCCGCTACTTGTTGCCCTCCCCTTCTGCCTATGCTGACCACGGGTCTCCTCCTGGTAACAACAGGACTGTGGTAGGGTGGGGGGGCTGCGACCACCCCAGGAGAGGAGAGCTGCCTTCCGACTGCTCAGTTCTGCTCCACCCCCCCCAATGCCAACTCCCCGATGACCAGAGTCTGTTCCCGAACTTGGGTCGCCGGTGTGGCGTGAGGTAAGGCATCCAGCGCCTTGGCTTCACCGGGCCGGCTTATTTACGTTTCTTAAACAGCAAGAATAATTTATTAAACTTTTTTAACTGTTTAACTAAATTGGAGAAAAAAAATAGTCCCTTCTGTCTCCTAAGCTGGTCTCTGGGCTTCCATACAGATGAGCTGTACCTCCTGATGCAAATATGCAGGCAGTAGCTAAGCTCTGCAGCTGGGGATATCCAGCCCTCTATTTTCTGTTTCCATCAGTTTACTTCCTGCCTTCCAGATAGCAGGTACTCTACAGCAGAGCTCTGTCACCATGTGGCAGGGCTGAAGATATCCTCAGTGCTCTGAGGGTATTCTCTCCTCATCAGCGGCAGGGCTGTTTTTCTCCCATTGACGGCTGGCTTCCTGACTCTTTTAGCCGCTCGTTGACTGTGGGCCTGCAGCTCTAATTCAGTCGCTCTTCGACTTTCCAGTGCTATCTCATCGAGCGCTGCATTTTACAAGGAGTGCTGCTCAGGAATAAACAGAGTTTCTCATGCACACTGCAGGCCTCTTCACCCCCAGCACTAAGGGAACAAGAAAATATTAACTAATCAACCAACAATTTAAACAGCTCAGCTTTTTGCCCTTAAATGGCCAGCAGCAGTGTTCCATCGGGGCTTCAGCATTCTTCCAGACGGCCCCCTGTATTATCAGGAATCCTCTGGGGGGGTATGCAGAATCAAAGGGGATTAGAGTTATTTTCAGTCATGGCCTCAGACAAGCCTGCCGGGGGCAGAAAATGCCAGCATTGCAGATCCCCTCTTCTAATCAACTTCACAGATTCACTTTGCCTAAAATGTGAGAAGGCAGCATCTGCAAATGGGGAGGACATGACTAAGGCCTCCCTTTCCTCGGCTCAGACAGGTCTGAGCAAGCAGCAGCCATCAGGTCTGAGAGAGCAGCGGACCACCAGAGAAACCCAGCAGTCTGCAACCCCCCCTCTCTAGCCCCACACCTCACAGACAAGCTAAATAGGTCCTTTGCTCTGGACCCTGCATGCTTCGACTGGCAACCTCCAGGATTACCAGATGTGAGGCCTCACAAGAAGGCAAAAAGAAAGAGTACCCTGTCTTCATCCGAAGAGGGGCAGTTGTCCTCGCATCACTACGGTAAAAAGAAAAAAATTCCGATAGAGTAGCAGATCCTCAGACAAGGAGGATCAGCATTCCTCACACCACAAGAGAAAGAGAAGTTCTCGTTCTCGGAGTAGATCTAGGGGCACCCATAAGGGAAAGCATTGTAGGGACCATTCCCCGGCCTCCTCAGACTCCAGTTCCTCTTCTCTAGAAGAGGAGGGGGGGCTAGGGGACTCATCCTTGGACTCTGATGACTCCCCGTCCAGAAACTTTGACCTGGAAAACCTAGACTTTTTCATCAAGAAGGTCACAGCTGAAATTCATCTCGATTCTTCCCCATTGGCTCCAGCACAGCCGAAATGGGCCTTTCACCTGGCATCTGTCGCCAAACCGGCCACAGCCATCCCTATTCCTCCAGCCATAGAGAATTTCCTAAAAAAAAAAGAATAGCAAGGTCCAGAATGCACCCATCCAGTGCCCTGGCGGATCTCTGAGCTCCTCAAGTTTGACAAGAAACAATCTGAAAAGTGGATAGACTGTCCCAGAATCGACCATCTGATTTCAAATCTCACGAAGAAGACAGTCATCCCAGCTGAGGGAGGAGCATCACTCAGGGACCCAGTGGACAGGAAAGTGTATGCCTCACTCAAGAAGGCCTTCCAAGTATCAGCAACATCACTCAAGGAGGCAGCAACTGCCAATCTTTTTTCAGCCAGAGCCGCTCTGTCCAGGGCCTCAGAATTAGCTTTTCAATTCGCTGAGGACCCAGAGAAGAACAAGGATATTATTCATCAGGTGCAGTTAATGGGTTTGGCATCGGCTTATGCAGCAGACGTATCAGAGGAGGCGGTCAGGTGCGCCGCTCAGACCATGTTTTATCAAACTTCGGCTTGCCGCAACCTGTGGCTTCAGGACTGGCAAGCAGACGCCTCTTCATAGAACCATTTAGTAAACACCCCCTATGAAGGTAATCTGTTTGGCTTGGCTCTGAAGGAGACGGTGTAGGAATCTAGGGGGGCAGCTAAAGTGCATATGCCCCAGTCAAGAGGCAGGGGCAAATCATGGTCTTCAGACACCAGATGCAATGAAACTATCTGGCCCTATCCTCGATTAGGGGTCAGACTTTCAAAATTTCTCGAGGAATGGGTCCAAACTGCGTCGGACAGATGGGTGCTAGACATCAGCAAGAGTTACCTAAAAGAATTCAAATCCAAGCCCTCACTACCTCATGTGGTGCCCTCCCCTATCTCGGGCAACCCGTCCGTCATTACAGACCTCCTTCGAGCAGGGGTATAGAGCAGGTCCCCCCCACACAGAGATCAGTGGGGGGGGTCTACTTCCTATTCTTCATTGTGCCAAAATGCACAGGGGGATTCAGGCCAGTCCTAGACCTCAAATTCCTGAATAATTTGTCCGCAGCAGACCCTTCAAGATGGAAACCTTGTCATCAGTCATCATGGAGTTGCAACAAGGGGATTTTTGGCATCCATCGATCTGCAAGATGCCTATTTGCATATTCTCATTTGGGAACTACACAGGCAATATTATAGGTCTAAGATGGGGTAGCAGCACTTCCAATTCAAAACACTGCCATTCGGGCTTTCTTCAGCCCCTAGGACATTCTCCAGGGTGTTAGTAGTGGTCATAGCTCACCTTCAGAAATGAGGGATACAACTTTTCCCTTACTTGGACAATATTCTCAAGGCCCCGCAGCTCGACCAAGCAGTGGCAGAGGTAATCTGGTGCTTATCGGCCCACGGTTTTGTCAATAACTGGGGAAAAAGTTCCCTAACTTCAAGCCAGACCTTGAAACACCTGGGGGCAGACTTCATGGCACAAACCAACAAGGTCTTTTCCCCCGAAAGCAAAATTCAGGGACCTGCTGAAGCTCATCAAGAAGTTTCACACAGCTCCTCACCTGCTGGCTCACTTCTTCGTGCAGCTAATTGGGACTCTACTATTGCTGACGGATTCAGTCCCTTGGGCTCTAGTCCACATGAGGCCCATTCAAGCACACTTGCTCAGGCTGTGGTCCCAGTCCAGACACAGCCAGCACCAACTGATCTCAGTTTCTTAACAGATAAAAACTTCCCTCCAGTGACAGACTCTGAGAACAAATGTAATGAGGGTTCGCAAGTTGGGCCATCCACATCAAATCCGAATCATGACTGATGCCAGCCTCCAGGGCTAGGGGGCTCACCTGCATCAGCTGTCAGCTCGGGGCAAGTGGGCGCTGTTAGAACAAGGTATAGCATAAACGTCCTTGAGATGAGAACAGTGTACCTAGCCCTGATACACTTCGAACAGCAAGTCCTCAATCAGGACGTTCTGATTATAACAGACAGTCGGACAATGATGGCATACTTAAGCCGTCAGGGTGGAACAAGAAGCTCAAAAATGCTATGGCAATCCCTGCTTCTCTTCCAATGGGCTGAGCACCACCTGGATAGCATAAGGGCAGTGTACATGCCAGGCAGGAAAATGTCACAGCAGACTGGCTCAGTTGCAGAGATGTTCTACCAAGGTAATGGGAGCTGAAGGACAGTACCTTCCACATCCTAACAGAATGGTGGGGCAATCCTCTGATATATCTTTTCACCTACTGGCAAAACTCTAAGGTTAAAGCAGTTCTGCTCTGTGGCCAAGGACAAACTAGCAGTGGCTCATGACGCCTTTTCCCTAGACTGAGGTCAGTTCAGTCTCCTGTATGCCTTTCAGCCAGGAGAATCAGCGAGCTAGGAGCCTTGTCCACCAAAGAGCTGTATACTGTTTCATCAGGACTCTGTGGTGCTCTGAACAGATCCCATTTTTTTACCAAAAGTTATGTTTCCTTTCCATTGCAACCAGGAGTTGATTTTTGTCTTCCTTCTGCCCACACCCAAAAAAAGAAATTGGAATTTCACATGCTAGATCCAAGACGAGCAGTGAAAATGTATATCAAAAGAACGGATTCTGTTCGAAAAACTTGCAGTTTGTTCATTCTAACTACAGGTTAAAATATGGGTAAAAAAGCTTTGAAGGACTCTCTAGCCAGATGGATTTATTCTTTCATCACCACTGCTTATAATCAGGCTGGAGTAACCTTGCCTGGCCTAGTGAGAGCCCATTCTACCTAGGCTATGGCCACCTTGTGGGCGGACTTCAGAGAAGCAGCACCAGCAGACCTGTGCAGGGCAGCCAAATGGTCATCCATTCACATGTTCACAAAATTTTACAAACTGGATGTGACAACCTCCGTGGAGGCATCCTTTGGCCGGCGAGTTCTTCAGGCGGTGGTGGACCCTTAAGAGCAATTACATTCTTCCCACCCGGGATATCTGGGGATGTATTGCTTTTGTATATCCCATCTGTATGGAAGTCCGGAGACCAGCTTAGGAGAGAGAAAATGAAATTTAAAATACCTGTAAATTTTCTTTCTCCGATGGCTGGTCTCCGGGCCTCTGCTTACCTCCCAGAATGTACAAAGTTGGCTGACCGGCAGTGTATGGCTTAATTTCTTGGTTTTTGTTTCCAAGTTCAGATAGTATTGCCACATTTGGACTGCTTTTGGAAGAACTGGTGGAAACAGGAAATGGAGGGCTGGAGATCCCCAGCTGCAGAGCTTAGTTCCTGCCTGCATATGTGCATCATGTGGTATAGACCATCTGTATGGAAGCCTGGAGACCAGCCGTTGGAGGAAAAAAATTTACAAGTATTTAAATTTCGTTATTTTTAACTGGGTGTGGGCAACATAAATAGGCGTAGAAACCCCTCAGTTGCAATTTTTTTTAATGACTGTTTAAAACAAAAATAAAAGTGAGACCAGTGTTTGCCTGAAGATATAAAGTTGATGGGAGCATTGAATATGCAGTTTACAGGTTTGAAGTAGGTGATTGTTGAGGTGCTTGCTGCTGGTTCTTGTTCTTGTACTGAAGCACTAGATCCAGAAGGTGGGATGCTTTGTTCCTGATGCTGATTACTGTGCATGACTGATCCTCCAGGAATCAGGCTCCACTGTCGTCTTCTATTCTCCAGGAATGCAGTCCAGTAGTGTTTCAGACTGGCTTCACCTCTCTGGCTGGTGACGGTGGTTGTCTCTCTGGATGAGAGCCCTGCATTTGTCAGTAGCTGCACAGCAGTGTATCGGATCCTGTGGTTTGTGTAGGTAGTGGATAATTGTGCCTCCTTGCTGAGCCTGGTCATTATGGTTCCTAGAAAGCTCTTCCCCATGGGTTTGTGGATGTAACCACACTTGTATGTCCAGGAAAGTCTGAGGTAATCTCCTGGGGTGCACGTAGAAGGCTAGTGCATCAGCAGGAATTTTTTCTAGGTATTTGCTGAATGACTTTACTGGGCAGAGAGGATTCCCTGGCTCTTCATAGACACATTTTCTTGTGTTTTCTTTGTTCACCACAAGTGTTTTTATTTTTTTTTATGATTTTACATGGCAGCATTGTGGGAGAGGGTTCTGTGTTTTAAGCCGTTTTCGTCCATTTTTATGAAGAATGAATCTGGCTTTAGTTAAAGAGTCCGTCCCTACCTCGGTGTGCCATGTATAACTGGAGGTCAAACCAGACCTTCCGTACCAGCCCTGTGGCTGTACCTGGTGACATCACAACTGAATTCCTAGTTTCTCCAGGTCTGCCTGACTGATGGGAGGATGGTGGGCAGCTATGTCCTTTTGTTGTTCTCGTAATTTATTTGACATTGAGCTGAGGACATTATTGCTTGATTGGAATGCTGGGTCAGTTACAAGGCTGGTATTTCAGCCCAGTTTAAATGCCTGACCACAGGGCACAGTAGCTGGACATTGAGTACAGCTGTCCGCGCACAGTCCTTGCTTCAGCATAGATTTTTTCAGGTAGCTGTTCAAGGTATTGAAGGAGTCGGTTTGCCAGTTCACCGTTATACAGTATTTTCTTTTGCTGCCCACTCTGAACACGGGGACCACCCATATTATTTTTTTTTTTTAGTAGTTATCTCCTCTTGTTCACTTTCCATTTCATTTTGTTTGGCCATACTTACCGAGCCGAAATGGGAGTGGCTGTCACTGGATTTTGACAGAATGTCCATTCTCCTCTGGAAAGCATCGCGTCACAGTTTTTTCAGGTGACAGGTTGAAGTTCAGGTGCTGGTTTTCTGTCATTTTTATTTCTTTACTCATGGTAGTTGTCTTACATTAGCACGGGTACAAAATGGCAGTTGGTCAGTGTGGAAAATTCGGGGGTGCCCATGGATACCATGCTCAATGGGCATCTTGAGCTGGCACTTGTTTTTGTGCGGACATTATTGGAAAATAAATGCATCCCAGGCATGGTGTTTCAGTTAATCAGGTTCTGTTATTTTTCCTTCCCATTTTCTAAAAGTGTAATAATCCACTCCATATGTGTGCAAGAACTGCAGTAACCTCACTTCCTGGGCAGTTGAAGGTCCTCTGCTGTGCCTCATGCCTTACGCCCTCCCTACCCCTGGGCATGTGGTTGTTGCACCATTGCCACACACCCAACCATAAACTATTCCTTACATACACATTAGAGTAAATATTTAGATCATTTTAGTTACTTGATAAGAGGTTTCGGATCAGATAATCATGTATTGTGTATTTGTGTAGCCATACAAAAGCGAGGGTACTGGACTTTAGATGGGCTGACTTTGGCAGAATGGGAGAGTGCATGAGGAATGCACTAACAAATGGGCAGGAAGGAGGGGTGGAGGAACATAGAAACATAGACTTTGATGGCAGATAAGGACCGCTAGGCCCATCTAGTCTGCCCATTTCCCTACCTACAGGATAGGCCGCAGATCCTAGTTAACCAACAGCCTTTATCTTCCTGCCCCCCACAAGAATTGCCTTATGTCTGTCCCATGTATTCTTGAATTCTCCCACAGTTTTAGACCCCACAACTTCCTCAGGAAGGCTGTTCCATGCATCCACTACCCTCTCTGTGAAATAATACTTCCTCACATTGCCCCTGAACGCCCTCCTTCTATCTTTAAATTGTGTCCCTTGTTCTTGCAAGTCTCTTTTTCTGAAAGATGCTACCCTCTTGGACTTTGTTGATTCCCTTGAGGTACTTGAAAGTTTCTATCATGTCCCCCTCTCCCTTCTTTCCTCAAGGGTATACATATAAGCTCCTTTAGTTTCTCCTCATACAGCTTCTCTTGCAGACCCTGCACCATTTTAGTTGCCCTCCCTCTGGACTGCCTCTATCCTGTCTATGTCCTTGCAGAGATGGAGTCTCCAGAACTGGACACAGTATTCCAGATGGGGTCTCACCAACTGTCTGTACAGAGGGATAACAACTTCCTGTTTTCTGCTGCTGATGCCTCTCCCTGTACATCCCAGTATACCTCCGGCCCTCCCTACTGCCCTCTCACATTGCTTGCTAACTTTAAGGTCATCTGATATGATTACCCCCAGGTCCCTTTCCTGTTTTGTTGTTGTTACTACCGCCCCACCCATTGTGTATTCTTCCCCTGGGTTCTTGTTTCCCAGGTGCATTAGTCTGCACTTTTTGCATTGAATCCACATGCCATCGTCTGACCATTCCTCCAACCTTGCCAAGTCCCTTTTCATCCTTTCCACGCCTCCTTGTGTATCAACCCTGTTGCAGATCTTTGTGTCATCTGCAGAAGGCATACTTTTCCTTCAGTCCCTCTGCAATGTCACTGATGAAGACATTAAAAGGACTGGACAATACGACCCTACGGTACCCCACTAGTAACCGCCCTTCTTCTTCAGAGTGGACTCCATTTACAATTACCTTCTGTGTCCTGTTGTCCAGCCAATGTTTTTATCTAGGCTACCACCCTGGGACCCACTCCCAGGCTGGTTAATTTGACTATCAATCTTTTGTGTGGGACTGTGTCAAATGCCTTGCTAAAGTCTAGGTAGGCCATGTCACAGCCCCTCCCTGGTCTACTACTTTGGTCACCCAGTCCAAAGAATCTATTAGATTTGTCTGACATGACCTTCCGCTGTGAACTCATGCTGCCTTGGATCCTGTGCTCCACTGACCTCTAGGTACTCAACTATTCTTTCCTTCAAGTGACTCCATCCTTTCCTACCACAGAGGTCAGACTGACAGGTCTGTAGTTTCCTGCCTCTGTCTTGGTCCCACTTTTGTGAAGGGGAATCACATCCGCCTTCCTCCAGTCCTCGGGTACACCATCCTCCATGATTTATTAAAAGAGTAGCCAGTGGTTTCACTAGTTCCTTCCTAATTCTTTTAGAATTCTGGGTGAATTCCATCAGGACCCATTGCTTTGTCCACCTTCAGTTTTAGGAGTTCTTGCAGAACCCTTTCTTCTGTGAAAGGACTGGGATCGACCCCCTATCAAGAGTGCTTCTGTTAATTGGATTAGGCACTTCCCCCTCCTCTTTTGTGAATACTGAGCAGAAATATTCGTTCAGTATTCCTGCTTTTTCACTGTCCCCCTCTGCCCACCCACCGTTTATTCTATTCAGTCTTACTATCCCTCCCTTTGTCTTTCTACGCTCGCTGATGTACCTATAAAAGGTTTTATCCCCCTTCTTAACTGAGTTGGCTATCTTTTCCTCAGTTTGGGCCTTTGCTTTTCTGACTTCCCTCCCTGCTTCTTTCTGCCTTAACTGGAACAATGGGGAAAAATTAGAACTGCTGTCACAGAGGCAACAAGCCTTTGTGTGAAACAAACAAAACAAAGGAAAAAAACACTGGTTCTCAAAAAAGGTGGCGGGGAAGGTTAGGGAGAAAAACATAGCATTTAGAATCACAGAAGGAGCGGGACAGTGAACTGTGTCAGTTAAAGCAAAAGGAAGCAGGGAAGGCAGTCAGAATAGCAAAGGCCCATACAGAGGAAAAGATAGCCAGCTCGGCTAAGAGGGGGACTAAAACCTTTTATATGTACATTGGGGAGCAAAAAAAGACCAAGGAGGAGGGATAGTGAGGCATAATAAAGGGGAAGGGAGGTGGGCAGAGGGTGACAGTGAAAAGGCAGAGTTTCTGAATGAATACTTTTGCTCAGTATTCACAAAAGAAGAGGAGGGGGAGGTACCTAAACCAAACAATAGAAGCACTCTGAGTAGGGGGGTCGATACCAGTCCATTCACAGAAGAAAGGGTCCTAAAAGAACTCCTAAAACTCAAGGTGGACAAAGCAATGGGGCCTGATGGGATTCACTCCAGAATTATAAAAGAACTAAGGGGAGAACTAGTGACACCACTGACTACCCTTTTTAACAAATCATGGGGGGATGGTGTTGGTACCTGATGACTGGAGTAAGGTGGATGTTATTCCCCTCCACAAAAGTGGGAGCAAGGCAGAGGCAGGAAACTACAGACCTGTTAGTTTGACCTTAGTGGTAGGGATAATTATGAAATCACTTCTGAAAGAAAGAATTGTTGTGTACCTAGAGGTCAGTGGGGCACAGGACCCAAGGCAGCATGGATTCACTGCGGGAAGGTCATGTCAGACAAATCTAATAGATTTCTTTGACTGGGTGACCAAAGTAGTAGACCAGGGAGGGGCTGTGGTTGTGGTCTGCCTAGACTTTAGCAAGGCATTTGACACAGTCCCATGCAAAAGATTAATAAACAAGTTAGCCGGACTGGGAGTGGGTCCCAGGTGGTAGCCTGGGTAAAAAATTGGCTGGACAACATGACGCAGAGGCTAATAGTAAATGGAGTCCACGCCAAAGAAAGGGGGATCACTAGTGGGGTACCACAAGGTTCAGTACTGGAACCGGTCCTCTTTAATGTTTTTTATAGGTGACATTGCAGAGGGGCTGGAAGGAAAAGTATGCCTCTTTGCAGATGACACAAGATCTGACAGAGGGTTGATACACGGAGGTGGAAAGGATGAGAAGGGACTTGGCAGGTTGGAAAAATGGTCAAAAGTATGGCAGCTTAGATTCAGTCCAGAGAAGTGCAGAGTAATGCACCTACGAACATACGAAATTTGCCAGCAGATAAAGACCTAGAGGTCTATCAAGTCTGCTCGAATGTGCAGCTAACACCCCTTATTCTGCAGCTGCCCCTCCCTTCCACCCTTCCCCTACATTGACCCTCCCCCATGTCCTGTCCCATCCTCTTTTGAAGCAGTCCACTGTTCTACTGGATACCACTTCTGCAGGTAACACATTCCACCCAGCTACTACCCTCTCTGTAAAAAAGTGTCTCCTCCTCTCCCTCCTGAACTTTCCTCCCTCCAGTCTCTTATCATGGCCCCTGGTGTCCCTCCCCTCCCTTACTTTGAACACCCCCTCTGTACCCATCTTGTTTATTCCTTTCATGTATTTATAGGTTTCAATCATGTCCCTCCTGTCCTCCAGTGAGTACATGTTCAGATCCCTCAGCCTCCTCTCGTATGATAAGTCCCCCAGCCCCTTGATCATCTTTGTCGCCCTGTGCTGCACCCCCTCCAGTAACTTAATGTCCCTCTTCAGATACGGGTGCCAGTACTGCACGCAATACTCCAGGTGTGGTCTAATCAATGACCTATACAGTGGCAGAGTCACCTCCTCAAGGATATACCCCTTGCAATGCAACCCAGCATTTTGCTGGCCTTTGCAGCTGCCTTCCTACATTGTGCCGGGTTGTTCATTGACCCTGTAATGAGCACCCCCAGATCCTTCTCCTCCTTTGTCTGGGCTAGCTGCATTCCCCCCAGCTGGTAACTCCTCCTTGGGTTCTTCATCCCAAAATGCAGCACCTTGCACTTTTTGGCATTAAACCCCAGTTACTAGGTGTCTGACCAGGTTTCAAGCTTTGCCAGATCATCTTGCAACCCCTGCCATCCCCCTAGGTCGTCCACCACTGCTCCTACCTTGGAATCATCAGCAAACAGACTGATCTTGCTCTTGATGTCCAATGATATGTCTGCAATGAATATCCCAAACAACACTGGTCCCAACACTGAGCCCTGTGGAACACCACTCATCACTACCCTTGGGTGCGAGCACTCCCCACCCACCACCACCCTGTGTTGCCTTCCCTGAAGCCAGTTCCCTACCCATCTCACTAGCTTTGCGCCTGCCCCTGTGTCTTCTAACTTACTTCCCAGCCTTCCATGTGGCACCAGTTGAATGCCTTACAAGTCCAGATACAGGACATCCACTGCATGGCTCCTGTCCAGTTGCCTAGTTACCCAGTCATGAGAACTTTCACCAGGTTGGTTTGGCAGGATCTGCCACGTGAAGCCATGCTGTCTGCTGTCCTGTAGTCCTTTGGCCTCTAGGAGGCCACCAGCCTCTCCTTCAGGATAGTCTCCATTAGCTTACCCACGATGGATGTGAGGCTCACGGTCTGTAGTTCCCAGTTCATCCTTAGGCCCACTCTTGTGGAGGGGCACCACATGAGCCATCCTCCAGTCCTGAGGTACACACCCTGAGTGTAGTGAGGCATTAAATAAGTCTGCCAAAGGTTCCACAAGGACCTCTGCCAGCTCCTTCAGTACCCTGGGTGGATGCCATCTGGGCCTGGCGCCTTGTCCACCCTTGGTGCCTTCAAACCCTCCCGAACTCTGTCCTCCATGATTTCCCCATCTGTCACCCCCCCCCCCCGTTCCTGCCATTCCTCCCGCCTTGGGTGTCACCCCCCTCTTATCCTTAGTAAATACTGAACAGAAGTAATCATTTAGTGCTTCTGCCTTACCGCACCCTGCTTCCACCCAACCCCCTCCTTCCTAATCCTTACTATGTGGTCTTTACAGCTCCTTTTCTCCCTGATGTACCTAAATAAATCCTTCTCCCCTTTCTTAATGCCTTGTGCCAGCCTGAGCTCCGTAGATGCCTTGGCTCCCCTTACTGCCAGAGTCACCTCCTTCGATTCCGTCAAGTACTCCTCCCTGTCCTCCCCCTTCCTGTTTTCTTGTACCTTCTAAAGACAGCTCTTTTCCTCCTTACCTTTTCCACTACCTCCTTGCTCAGCCAGCTTGGTTTCTTAGCCCTAGCCTTCTTGCTCTGGGCCTTGCAGCAGGTTTTGGTTGCCTCCACTATCCCTAGCTTTATGAGCTCCCACCTCTGGTTAGTGTCCATACTAGGTTGAATTCTGGCCAGGTACCCTTTTACCACTTCCCCCATCCTCCCAAAGTTGGCCCTCCTGAAGTCCAGCCTCTTGTGCCAGATTCCACTCCTTCCTTGTCCATATCCAATGTGAGCCATACTGAGTGGTGGTCACTCCCTGACAGCGGTTCTTCCACATAACTTCTCTCCTAAAGTCCCCATTTGCCAGCACAAGGTCAAGGGTGTTCCCTAACCTGGTTGGTTCACTGACCATTTGCAGCAGGAAGCTGTCCTGGAAGGCATCCAGCAGTACCTGCTCCCTTCTGTTCCTGGTTGTTGGGGTACACCAGTCCACTCCTGGCATGTTGAAGTCCCCCACAATCACCACACTACCCTTCTCACAGGTCCTACTGATCTGTCCCACTAGTTCCCTGTCTAACTTCTCCGTCTGAGATGGAGGCCTGTACACCACTCCCATTCTGAGAATCCTATTCTTGGAATCCTGGATTTGCATCCAAAGTGAACCTGGGAAACAAAAACTCAGGGGAAGAGTATACAATTTGTGGGGGGACTAACAACAAAAAATGGAATGGGACCTGGGGGTAGTCATATCGGATGACCTAAGGGTAGGCAAGCAATGTGAAAAGGCAGTAAGGAGGGCTGAGGGGATACTGGGATGCATAGGGAGAGACATCACCGGTAGAAAAGAGGAAGTTATCTCTTTGTACAGACAGTTGTTGAGACCCATCTGGAGTACTGCGTGTAGTTTTGGAGACCCCATCTCTGCAAGGACATATACAGGATGGAGGCAGCCCAGAGGAGGGCAACTAAAATAGTGCAGGGTCTGCACCAGAAGCCATATGAAGATAGACTAAAAGAGCCTAATATGTATACTCTAGTGGAAAGGAGGGAAAGGGGGGAACATGATGGAAACATTCAAGTACCTCAAGGGAATCAACAAAGTCCAAGAAGGTAGCATCTTTCAGAAAAAGAGATGTGCAAGAACAAGGGGGCACTATTTGAAGATAGTGGAGATGTCTCAGGGGCAACGTGAGGAAATATTTTTTCACAGAGAGGGTGGTGGACGCATGGAACGACCTTCCTGAGGAGGTCGTGGGGTCAAAAACGGTGGGGTAATTCAAGAATGCATAGGACAGACACAATGAATTCTAGTGGGGGGTAGGAGGAAGTAGATTGTTGGCTAACTAGGATCTGCAGCTTATCTGAAAGGTAGGGAAATGGGCAGACTGGGTGGGCCAAGCGGTTCTTGTCTGCCGTCAAAGTCTATGTTTCTGTGCAGTTGTGAACATACAAATGTGCCAGCAGAAACAGACCTATTTTAAGTCTGCTCGAGCGTGCAGCCAACATGCCTAGTTTACAGCTGCTCCACCCCAGCCCACTTTTGTCATCCCACTGCCATCCCCACCCTCACTCTCCTCTGTTCCCTGTCCCATGCCCTTTTGAAGCTGTTCACAGGTTTACATGATACCACCCATTCTGGTAGGGCGTTCCATTTTGCTACCACCCTGTCTGTGAAATAGTGTTTTGTCATTTCCTTCCTAAATCTTCCCCTCTATTCTTAGCCCTGCCCCTAGTGACCCTCCCCCTTCTTAACTTAAAGACCCCATCTGCCCCATCCTTACTGATTCCCCTCAGATACTTGAATGTCTATCATGTCCCCCCTGTCCCTTCTGTCCTCTAGGGTGTACATATTCAGGTCTCCCAGCCTGCTGTCATAATCTCTCCCCTCCATGCCACATATTATCTTTCTTGCCCTCCTCTGCACCCCCTTCAGTAGTCTGATATCACGCTTTAGTTATGGCCTTCAAAACCGCACACAGTACTCTAAGTGCGGCCTTACTAGTGACCTGTAGAGCGACAAGATCACCTTTCTTCACCTGGATGAAAACCCCCTCGCTGTGCACCCCAGCATTTTGTTCGCTTTCACAGTCGCTCTCCTGCACTGGGCAGTGTTGTTCATGGTCCCTGTTATCATTACCCCTAGGTCCTTCTCCTCCTCGGTGATCCCCAGCTTAACCCCCCCCCAGCCAGAATTTTCTCCTTGGGTTCCTCACCCCAAAATGCATAACCTTACACTTTTGCATTGAACCCCAGCTGCCACCTCTCTGACCACTCCTCTAGCTTGCGTAGGTCCCCCTGCAGCTGCTTCCATTCCTCCCATCCATCCACCACTACTCCCATTTTGGTGTCATTGCAAACAGACTTACCTTGCTCACCACTCTGTGTGCAATGTCTGATATAAAGAGCACAATTAATACTGACCCCAACACAGAGCCCTGTGGTACCCCACTTGTCATCGGCCTTGGAGTTGAGAACTACCCTCTCACCACCACCCATTGCAGCCTGCCACTCAGCTAGCTTGTAATCCGGTTTATCATTTTTGCCCCTACCCCTACACCAGTTAGCTTCTCCTCAAGCCACCCATGAGGCACTGAATCGAAGGCCTTGCTGAAGTCCAAGTAAAGAACATCCACCACATGACCCTTATCCAGCTCACCTGTCACCCAGTCATAATATTGTACAAGGTTGGTTTGACGAGACTTCCCTGAAACAAACCCGTGCTGCCTCACATCCATTGTCCTCCAGGTACAACACCAGTCTTTCTTTTAGTATGGTTTATATGAGTTCGCACACTATGGAGGTGAGACTTACCGGACAATAATTACCCGGTTCATCCCATGGCCCGCTCTTGTGTAATGGTACTACACGTGCCATCCTCCAGTCCAGTGGCACACATCCAGACTCCAGTGAGGTGCTGTACAGATCCGCCAGAGGCTCCGCCATCACCTCGGCCATCTCCCTGAGCACCCTGGAGTGGATACCATCCGGCCCTGGTGCCTTTTCTACCTTTAGTGCCCTCAGTCCCTCTAGGACTGTACTTGCCTCAGTTTCTTCCATCTGTCGCCTCCTATCCCCACCCTCCCAGCCCATGCTGGTATCGGTCTCCCCCACCTTCTTCCATGAGCACTGAGCAAAAGTATTCATTCAGTGCCTCTGCCTGCACCACCCCCTTTTCTGTCCACTCTCCACCCTTTTTTATCCTCACTATTGTCTCCTTGCACTTCCTTTTCTCCCTGATGTTTCTGAAAGTCTTTCTCCCCCCTAGTAATTCCCTGTGCTAATCTCAGCTCCCTCTGGGCTTTGGCTTCTCTCACTTTTCTAGTCACCTCCGTGGACCATCTTGCATATTCCTCCGTCCACTTCCTTCCCTCTCCTCTTAAACCTCTGGTGTGCCACTTGTTTTGCCCTCACCACCTCCACAACTTCGCTGTTCAACCAGCATGGTTTTCTTGCTCTGCTCCTCTTACTCTGTGCCTTGCTGCAGGCTTCTGTTGCCTCTGTAACCCCCCGTTTAATAATATCGTGTTTCTGCTCCACGTCCATCTCCTGACTTATGCCTTCCAGTTTCCCTTTCAGTACTTCCTGCATCCTCCCAAAGTCTGCCTTCCTGAAGTTTACCTCCCGAGTAACTGATTTCTCTGGCTCCCCGCACATCGTGATATTAAACCTAACTTTTTGGTGATCGCTGCCGGCTAGTGGGTCCTCTACCTTTATTTCCCTCACTGCCTCTCCATTCGACAATACCAGATCTAAAGTGTTCTTTAGCCTAGTAGGTAAATTAACCGACTGTGTCAGGAGACCCTTCTTGATCGCATCCAGGAGCACTTGCTCCCTAGCACTGGAGGTGACCGGAATGCTCCAGTCAGCCCCTGGCAAGTTGAAATCCCCCACAATGACCACCTTCCCTTTTCTACATACCATGTTGCAATGGCAAGACGTTCTTAGAAATGAGGTTGAGAGGCTTCGTCAGATCCACTTGCAGATTTTCAAGGCTTTCACACATGTGCAGTAGCTTCAGCAGATTGCACATTTGGCTGTGAGGCCAAAAGATCAGAAGGTTGTGGGTTCTAGCCCCACACCAGGGTCTTGGGTAAAATCTCAGTACGGTACTGACACTATAGTGCAATATGAGGGGGGATGCTGCACTCCTGAGGTGCCGTCTTTCAGATGAGATGTGTTGAATCCAGGTCCTGACTGCCTATTCTGGTGGTGGGTCAGGTGGATGTCAAAAATCCTCTGGCACCTCTCAAAGAGTAGGGGAATCTTCCCAGTGCCCTAGACGAATTTTCTCCATTCACTTAAAATACCATCAACAGCTTAACCTAATTTATTATGTAAGTTTGCGTCTGTATCTGTATTTGTTGCATCTCTCCCTTCCCTGGGACAAGGCCGAAAATAGGCAGACTTGTCCTGGTCAACAAAAACAAAATAAAAATATAAATGAAACATGTTTTGGAATTTTATTCTGACAAAATATCTTGATTTGTGTAAAGCTGATGGCTTGGGAAGTCAGTTAAAGTGATTTTGTCACATTCTTTCTCTTAGAAATTAACTTACTCCACTGAATACCTAAAGGTAGCCAAAGTCATCCTGTCCTGTTTTTAGCAGTGAATGCAGTGCCTGTATTTAGAAATTTAAGATTGTATTTTTGCTCAAAAAACACGGGCCAGCATATTCCTTTACTTCCTCATGCACTGAATATGCCTCCGCGCTATGACATCCTGCAAGGGAGAGCGTGGGGGTGCGTCCCCATTGACGTGAATGGGGCTTGATTTTGCGTGGCATTTAACATATATAGGCCAGTCTGAGATTAATGAAGGACACTGCTTGGGTTCCATGTTAAACTAGCGATAGCAAAATCGCAAATGAATAATCAGCGAGTGTATAATGGCGATCGCTATAAACGCGACCTCACATTATAGCGCCGACAGTATTAACTGCCACGTTTTAGTAGCGAGCGGTGGCGGACAGATGCTACGGTTTTGCTTATTCCCCCCTCTCCAAACACAGACACACTGAACAGATGCCACTGTTTTGTTTACATCCCCCAAACAGAGACCGACTGCTTACTTTTAAACTCTTATCTGGCTTCAGTTTTAATTTCCAAAATGGTGACACAGGCAGGATGAAGCATGAAATTAAGAATACCAGCATCGGCTAACAGGAATAAAATCCTAATTAACTCTCTGTAACAGGACTGTTGTCTCTTTTTTTTGCCCCCCCAACTTCCTTGTTACCAGGTTAACTGCTTTAGCCTTTGCACAGATGCTATTGATGGAATTTACCCAGACGGTCCCCGTTGTCAACCTGCTCTTTGTTGCTCTTTCTCATTTGGCTCCTGTTGTGTCAGTCTGTGTTTCCTGGTGGAGATTAAAGTACGTACTGTCCACCACCATCCCCTTTCTCTTGGCTCCTCTTGTGTACAACTGTCTCCTTGCTGATCCTTCTGTCTCCTGCGACTAACCAACAACCGCAAATCACCTAGCTCACTGCAAGAATCGCAATTTTGCTTCTTCGCGATTTTAACATACTGGCTGGCAGCCGGTATCGCTGTTTTTTCGTCACCGCAGTATTATTTAGCGGTTGCTACAAATTAAATTGCGATTATTGAATCATGATTTTTTTTACTCGCTATTCGCAATTGCGATTTTAACGGAATGCCCACCGCTCACCTAACAAGACCCTATGGGGCTGACAGTATAGCCTAGCGGTTAGTGTAATGAGCTGTGAATGAGCTTGGTACATCCAGCAGACCTGGGTTTGATTGCCACAAGCTCGACTTGCATACTGTGCAACTCTGAGCAAGTCATGTAACCTTCCCAGTGCTCCAAGGTCACCCCTGAAAACAGGCACTTGTGCCTATTGGGCCTTACCCGGTTCCCAAGGACTGAAATACATAAATAAAAGTAAGTCCATGTGGAGGACTGAGGCCAGCCTGCTACATCCAAAATATGAGCATTGAAGGGATGTATTTTCTCCATGCCAGTCTCTAGGACTGGATGGCGACAGCTGTGACACTGGAGAAGTGGCAGGGTGTGATGTTAATAAGGGTGTGGGCAAATAACAGTTTGTCTATCCTATGCAAGGACGCTGTGGCAGGGAAAGAAGGGTGGATGTAGAGAAACATGCCGACTAACCTTAAGGGAGCCATAGCAGAAGCAACAAGCCCTTGTGTTAGGCAGCTAAGCAAAACAGAGAAAGAAAAAAATTATTGGTTCTCAAAGGACATGGCTGGGAAGGTGTGAGAGAGAAGAGGCTAGCCTTCAGGAGGTACAAGGAAACACAAAGGTGGGGAAGACTGGGAACTGTATCTGGAAAAGCAGAGGGAGGTGGGGAAAGCAGTCCGGAGCGCAGAGGTACAAACGGAGGAAAAAATAGTCCAGGCAATTAAGAAGGGAGACAAGGCCTTTTTCAGGTACATTAGGGAAAGAAAGAAGACTAAGGGTGGGATTGTGAGGTTAAAAAGGGAGGGCTGGCCCGTGGTGCTGAGGTTTGAGGTGCTGGGACGCCATGCATCTGTGCACTGATGACCGGGTTGAGGAGCGGACTGCAAGCTTAGAAGGCGTGAGGGGGATGGAGGATTGGCGTCTCAATGGATGCTTTCCTCCTCCTCCTCCTAGGGTGGATTACCTGGGCTGCCTTGTGCACCCGACGCTCCTGGGGCCAGTGGAAGCACAGGCTTTCGGGGGCAATGGCAGTTCTTCGGAGCCAGGGAGGGGAGGACGCTGTGGGTGCTTGGCAACGGCGTGTGTGAGCACGTCGTCTTCCTGGATGCATGTCCTTCGCGCCAGTGTCCTCAGGGGCAAGGGAGAAAAGGAGGAAAAATACATACACCTTGCCTCCCCCGAGCAAGATGAAGCTGGGGCAGGGGTTGCTTACAAGGATGCCCAGGTAGACAGAGTAGGAACTTACAGGACTTGCTCAGAGTTGCACAGTATGCAAGTGGAGCTTGTGGCAATCAAACCCAGGTCTGCTGGATGTACCAAGCTGATGTACTTAGGCTTGTTGCACAGACAAAATGTGAAGCAATGTGGAACGTGTTCTAGGTTGTATTTTAATTATCCGCTTGGAGTCAGTGACACTACCTTCAATCTCCTAGCTGTGTGCCACTGTGTACACAATTGTACTCCTTGCTTGTTGCATTAAAAATCGCATGCTAGTATCATCGTCAGCCTTTTGCAGCCTCAGATTTGTATTTGTTTACGTTTGTTTATTTGTTGCTTCTGTTTGTTGACCTAGGAGAGCTCAGCTCGGGTGTAATATGTAGTTGTTAGTGGGGGCTTCTCTCTGCCAAACTTTGGACATGAAAGGAGTGAAGGGAGGCCAACGGACTTGTTTAGGGCTACACAGTAAACTATTGGCTTTTTTTTGGGGAGATCTGACTTGTAACCTGCAAGTTCCAAAGTTCACTGTTCTAGCCATCACTGCCAGTACGCCGGATTATTAACCATTGACGCCTAGCGTTGAATTTAAAAGTGAAGAAGGGGTTTTATTGGACAGATTTTGTGACCCACTGTATCTCATCCTGTAGTGAAACCAATATGAATGCGGTGGCCCATCTCTCTTCCCACCTGTGGTTTATATACAAACTAGTTACAAGACATAGAGGATAATGTATGGGCAGCCACAGCGAGAAGATTCTGTGTCAACCGTGAACCTCGAGAGTAAAGTGCGTGAGGTTCTAAGGTCACCATAAAAAAAACTTGAGATGAAGGCACTGGCTTGTCTATGTATGGATGCCCATACATTATCTGTTATAGTTTGTGCACATCCATGCCCATTTCAGACACTCCGCTGCCTTTCAGTGAACTGGCAGGTGGGGGCACCTGAGAGTTGGTGGCGGGTTGAAATTACTGATTCAGCATGCAGCTAGCGACTGAAGTCGCTGCTGTTTCTGCAAGTTCAAGTAAAAAAAAAACAACAAAAAAAACTTTCAGCTCGACTTGCTCCAGAAAACGGTGCTGTGGCAGCATTCTAAGTTGTCGTGCTGCAGTAGTGACATTATTACTATGGCAGGACAGCCATATTCCAGGCATGGATTTCCATGTAGAACAACCAGTGATGAAAGTGACCAGGAACGCACAGGAACTCGGTTCCTGTACTTTTTTTTGCAGCAGGAATGGAGTTCCTGTACTTCTTCCCACTGACATTGAACTGAAATTCTTAAACCAGCAACATGATGACAGTTTCTGGGCCTGTGACCTGAAATCAGGGTTTCCATAACAACATTTGACTTGTACAACAATGCTATTTTCCTAGAAATACTTAAATATTTCTAACTGAATCTACTAGTGTCTAAACAGATAGACGTGTCTTGACACCGCTATCCTTCAGATTGAGGATCTTCATTCTGCATTTCATATTTGCCAGTGCTGGAGTTCCTGTACTTCTTGTCTGCCACTTACACCACTGAGAACAACATTCCACCATACACTCACAATGGGTTTCCTTGCTTTGTTATTAATATGCCAGGGCAGCTCCCTCGTGGTAATTGCAGCTTGCTTTGCCCACATTCTTTTGTCTTGTGTAAGCTACCTGCCTCTGAACACTGGAGGGCTGGGTTGACCCAGCTAAAATTTAAACCAACAGCCTTCTAGTCACAAGTGCTTATCTGTTTAAGGGGTTGGGTACACTAGAGGTACATTCACTAAAATTACCACCAACAGTTTAATCTGGTTCAGTTTTAGTTGGTTTCCGTCTGTACTCCCCCCCCCCCCCAAACAAGGTTGAAAGTAAGCAGTATTGTCTAGTCCTCCTTTCCAAGTCAACAAACAGTAACTAAATAAATATAACATGGACAGTAACATGCAAACAATGTAGAACAGTGTGCTCAGTCGACTGAGGAGACAAGGAAACTTAAGGGGGGCAGCCCCTTACAGCGTGGGTCAGGCTGCTGTTCTGCGCTCTGTGCGCGTTCAGGCATATGATTACAACGGGTGGGTGCTGCCTTGCAATAAAGATGCATGTAGAAAGATTAGGAATTATGGATGCAGCTTCCAGGTTTTTTCTGGTAATGGGAATAATTTGCTGGTGGAACCACCTTCCATAAAGCTTTTCGACTTGTACAGACCTGCCGATGGGCTGTCAGCCCAGTTCCACGCCTCCCCTGAGCAGCGCTCACCTCTCCCTCACCACCGGGTAGTCCCCATGCCCCCCAGTAGCATGGACAGGAGTGGGAGAACCAGCCCTCAGGTACAGCAGATCCCGAGTTTAGCAGCTGAACAGTGTCACAGGACGAGGGAAGGCATGCAGGGCTAGATTAGCCCACGTGGCCCCCTGTTTCCATGGCCCAGTTCCGGCTGTGGATAGGCAGTAGCTTGTGCTGTGTAGAGGCACATGTGCACCACACCAGATGGGCATCATGTCCCTTGCAGGCTGTCCCAGCCAGCACTAGCACCAGGGCTGACCCCCAAAAAAGAGGACATCAGATGCTTGAGCCTCATACTGGAACATGTATAGAGACATAGCTCATACTAGAAATGAAGGAGCAAAAGGAGACGTTAGACCATAATAGCTCCTGTATATTCAAGAGTGATACTTCATATTTTCTCCTTGCAGAATGTATTTATCTAGTTTAGATTTTAATTCATTTTTTGTTTTACTAATTACATCAGTGGTAGTTTGTTTCAAGGGTTAATGCGCTCTGTGTAGTAACATTTTCTGTGTTAAATTTGTATGTTATGAATTGCAAGGGATGTCCCCGTGTATGTAGTGTTCCTGAAGTTTAAAGGTAATTTGTTTAGGAGGTATGGGTCCTATGTTATATCGTTCATTAGCATGAGATCGCATCTCATCCTTGGCTGACCCTCAGCAACCTGAGTCTGTTCCTGAACCCGGTCGCCAGCAAGACTGGCAGTAGTGATACTTCTGCACCACTAGGCCACTGGGTGACATTTTTGTAAATCACCCTGTTCTTATTGCCGGGCCTCCTTCAGATAGACCCCTCCCCCCATCCCAGTCCCGTCACTTAGCTTTTCCTGGTGTTACCTTAATTCCATTTCCCCATGGCAGGGGCAGAGGGAAGCTTCTCTTCTTGCCTCAGTAAGGGTCCGTTTGGCTCAGTGCCTAGTTCGCTGGTGCAAGACATGCGAGGGGCAGTACATCATCTTACCTGGTCAGGAGTTTTTCTGCTTTCTTTGCTCTCCAGCCCACAGAGAGACCTCTGACTCCACTGCGACCTGTGAATACTTGGGTGGCAGTATAGGAGCGCAGCAGACCTCTCTACCTTCCCTCCGCAGAGGAGGAGAGCGTCCTCTGGGACACTCAGTCCTTCTCCCTCCAGCCGGCCGATCCCCGACAGCTCAGGCTCGTTCCTGAACTTGGGTTACCAGCATCGCAAGTGGTAGCAATACCACTGCGCCTAGAGGCTGGGACCCACCAGCTTTGATGTAGGAAGGAACATATTTGACAGGGGTCTGGGGGACATGTTTCTCTGTGTGGTTTCAGTTTTACACTTTTATCAAATGCACATGTATGTATTTAGGGATATGTTTTCAACATCAGTAATCCTTCCCTGCTTTTGTTTTCTGGAGCAGAGTCACTTTTCATTTCACTCACTGAACTGAGTCCCCACCCCTGCCATTTTCTGCTGCTGGGTTTAATAGGGAACAGTTCAGCACAGAGAACCCCACATTGAAGTGTGGTGCTGATCCCAGTGTGCAAAGCATTTTGGCTTTCTTACAGTTTACTGTAGTACAGTAAATTGTATCAGACTAATTCTGTTTACTTCTAGGCTGACATCTTTAACTCCAAACCCCAGAATCGCCTGCAGCTGCAGCTGACATCAGAGCAGTAGTGCAGCAGTGTAGCCTGCAGTGCATGTTAGACATATTCAGTAAGTTCTTATCTTTTGTTTGCTGGTCCCACTGTCCTCCTGGGGTAAGTACAGTTACAGAGGACTGTACTTAGCCCCTGGAGAAAAGCAGAACCAGAAAACATCTGATCGGAATTTATAAAAGCTCTAAGATGCACTACAGGCCACTGAATTTCCCATTGCTGCAGTAATGATCGGATGGCCTCTGTAGAGGATTCTGGGATTTGTAGTAACAGAAAATGTCAGCCTAGAATTAAACAATATTAGTCTGAGACTGTTTACTGTAGTATAGTAAATTGTAAGTAAACCAAAATGATTTTGCACAGAAAGAGCACATTGGGACCAGCCCCACACTTGAATATGGGGTCCTTTGTACTGATTGTTCCCCTTCAAATTAAAACAAACAAAAGGACCAATTCTGGAATGTTCTGTGACTGTATCAGTCAGGACTGTAAAGAGTTGCTGGGATAGCCGTAGCATGTTGTGGTCCGATTTGAACCATTGCAGATCTTTCCTGGCATGCAGGTCTGTCGATACCCCCCCATAGATTTAGACTTTGGCTGTGTTTAATTGGCCAAAATACAAAATAAAAATCTCTGATCGGGACACTTGCTTTAGCAACGTCCATCCCCACCCCTTGAATTTGCTGACAGGAGCCAGAACATGCAAGGCGTGGTGTGGTATCAAGTTTGCCTACTGGTTTTCTTTACAGTTCATCCAGCACCACTGAATTTTGAAGTGAAAAGAAAAATTTAATTTGCTACAGATGAATGTCCGCACTACTTGGAACCCTAACGTCAGCCTCCTTTGCGTAACTTTTCTGCAACCCCTTGGGTAGCAGTACATAGTTTCGGAAAGGTGTTGGCAGCTGCATTGAGTCACTTTTGCCTTGTTCCCCTCTCCTCGGTAGAGCTGTGTTCGGTTGAGATGTTCTGTGCCTGTTTGTGTGGAGCAAAGAGTTATCAGTGGTGTATTTTTGGAATAGGTGGCTTCTCGCATCAGTGACTGTGACAAACACACACACTTTGCTGTAAACATTCAGTACAAGATGTCATGTGGGTTTTTTTTTTTTTTAGAGTTAGACCCCAGAGTATAGCAAAATATTCTGTTTACTTTAAACTTGCAGTCCGCTCTGCACTGAGATATGAAATGAAGAAATAATTGCGGATGAATTTGTCAAGTTTAAGCTACGTTATAACTTCTTTTGCTGTCTAAAATTTGCACTTCACTTTTGTTGATGGTTTTGCCGCACATTTTCTTTGGCCAGGGTGGCAGGCCTGTAACTCCTGACCTTTAATTTAACCTCAAGGTAGGCCTTGGTGGCAGCAGTGGCGATGATGGTGAGTTTCGGCCCCCTCATGTGTACTTCCCCCTCCATGAAATCACTGTGCAGCCCCAGTGTGTCGTTACTCTTCCTCCTCTTGAAGGAGGTGCTGATTCTCCCATTTAACATGCCCCCCCCCCCCAAGTATTGGGGCAACCTGCTCTTCTGTTGTTTTTATCAATCACCGTTCATGAAATAAATACTTTTGTTCAGTTCTTTTTCTGTGAGATACAAATTCTGTTCTGCACCCTTTACACACTCATGCTTCCCAAATATTTTATGAGGGCAGATGGGGTGTAAATAATATTTTAAAGTCTTGCTAGGTAACAGGCTTATTATTTGAAGCAAATGCAGCTGGATTCAGGGACAAGGATTAATACGTCAGTGATATAGTAACTCTAAACCATGTGTCTAGAATGGGAGTTTGGTAACTGAAAACATAACAAGACCGTACTGTCACCTAGGAGGTCATTTCTAGCTATCAGCAGTCTGACAGGAATGATCTGAACAGTCAGAGTAACTGTTTTTTTTTTTGCCTTGTGAAAATCAACTTTGTTAAAGGGACAGTGTCAACCCCCTTACGCCTCAAAATATCTCCAGTCTGAAAAAGTTCTGATTGGTCACATTCTGTAGAGCTTGCTGATGTAGCTGCAGTGTTGGAATTACACCTTATCAGGTTTGGGAGCTGGGGGACCAATGCGGGTACTATCTTTAAATTGAGCCTCCCTTCCCATTATAAGTCCGTGGCAGTAGCTAACAGGCCTCACTTCAGAGCTAGGGGGCAGAGCCCTGGCAAGCCCCCCCCCCCCCTGTAATTCCAGCACTGTCAATAGCTGATAGTTTGATTCTGATTCCTTTTGTCTTTTTAAAACGTGAAAAACGCACCATCCACCATACTGGTATTACCTCACAGGCGCATATTTGTTTACTGTTCTTGATCAATTGCCACTGCATTGTCCCTTGACCTGAGAACACCCCCATATAGTCTAACCTCTCATAATGCAGTGGGAGGAGATGAGACTTATACAATGGCAAGAAAGAATGCTGGGCTCTGATTGGTCAGTGCTGTCCTCCAACAGCGATGTTATCTCAGTATAACATCACTCTCTAAAGAACCAGCAGCAAGATGGCCTCAGTAAACATTAAAAAAAAAATCACTGCCTCAGCCGCCCCCCCAAGTGGTCCTGCTCTGTTCCCGAACCCGAGTTGCCAGCATTGTGGCAGGTGAGTCGCCAGCACCTCAGCCCTGCGCCACTGGGCTTCTTTATGAACAAGTCACTAAAACTCCTTGTGGTTAACTCTTTATCAGCTCTCATCTGGAAATGAGTTCATCACGAAGCTGTCGTGGGCTTTGCAACCCACCCCTAGTCTCAAGTGTTCATTTCATGAACCTCGCTTGCTTGCCACCACCTACCACAACCATATACACAGTGCCAACAACCTCCTACCCCACACAGTATTCCCCCAAACACAAGCATGCATATTTTTTCCCTCACGTTTAAACAACCCAGACAGGACTCTTATGCCCTGTATGGAATAGGTATTCGTCCAGTACGTTTCAGCACTCCGACTAGTATAGTAATCTCCTGTTCTGTGTGTTGCACTTTATGTATATCTGCCTGTATAATAGCCTGTATACTTACCTGGTTGTATATTGTCTGATTTTGTTGTTCTTGCTCTCCCCACTATATAACCCCTCCCCAGGACGCTTCTGGAAATAAGCTGTTTATAGCTCATGTCATCTTTCCTGGTGAAACCTTTTCAAATAAATAAATAACCCGCTGCAGTGAGTGGCTTGTCCTGATCATAACATGCGTGCCCGCATGCCTGCACATCCTCCGCTTCCCAGACTGCCTCAAGTCGCCCATGCCACCCAGCACTTTTGCTGTTGTCATTAGCTTTCTTCTGCTACAAATCACAAATGCTAGAAGCTGTACCGGGAGTACATAAAAAACAAATTTATTAAAACCCGATCGGCTGTTTGGATGTTGGCTCGTACGCGAGTCATCAGCACTGTGCTCTCGGCTTGGTAGCAAAGCTGAAATCAAGAACTGCCCATCTATTTGTAACTGCTGTCAGTTTGTTTTGTTTTGCTTTCTTGAAAAAGATACCAGTATTACTTACCAGGAAGAAAGGCCTGGAAAGGCACAGAAACCGAGATGGACCAGCAGTGGGAGACAGCATTTTTTTGGGTTTTGGGAGTGGGAGAAACACACAGCCACAGACAGCACACACTAAGCATGCCACCTACTGGAGAAACACAAAGGAACTTCTTTCACTTTAAATTCTCCTCTACTATAGTAAATCAGTAAAAAAGAAAATTTAAAAGTATATTGATTATATTTTTTATTCTAAATATAACGAGCCATTGTGTAGTAGCAATAATGCATGACAGGCTGTGTGTGGTCGTGCTGGGATAACGTCACTTCTGGGCGTTGGACGACTGGCCACCAACCACCCAAGGCGTGACGTTATCCCAGCACGACACACCCTGTCATGCAGTATTGCTTAATTATATCATGAGTGGCTGCAATGTTTGGGGCTGTTCATAATGTTCAGGAAGTATTCAATAAGAGTAGATCAGGCATTTGAAACAAATAAGGTTGGGTACAGTGACGTCACCAGCATGCATTTTGGCCTTCGGTCTACTAAGAGAGGCAGCAGTTTAAAAAAAAAAAAAAAAAAAAAAAATAGCAACATCAGTGAAGTTTAGGAAAGGTAAGCAATCCTATAATGTAGGTTTTCAACTAGAAATAATATGAAGGAAAAAAAGGGTTGACGTGTTCCTGTAATGGAAGTCAGGAGTCTGTCAGTTTATTTAGCCAGTGGCAAAGTTTGGTCAAAATTTTTTTTTTTTTTTTTTTGGTTACTCGCCAGGTGTCCATTGATATCGGAACTACCCTTGCCCTAAGGGCTGAAATAAGGTTGAGGGGTCTGGGTTGATGACTCTTGAGGGAATGTGTTACTCTAAGATAGTTGAATTTGCAACCGCAAAGAGTATGGCACTTACATAATCCATGACAGAAACTTAGGATCTGATTTCCTGGTATTACTTCATAGATATATTCAGCGGATAAATAGCAAACGTTTCGCATATTTCTTCTATGCTTTAAGAGCCTTGATTTAAGTAGTAGTGATATGCAACACTTTGGTTATTTATTTGGCAGTTCCACATGTTGCTGCATTTCTTATTTTGTATCTGTTGATATGTTAGTAAAGCCATCCCAGGAGATTGGATCCTATGTCTCTGTCCTGGACTATGAAAGTGCAATACATTTTGGGCTGTGAAATCTTGGATACATATAGAGCACCACAGTGACTTTTGAGCTGGTTGTTTGTTTGCACTGAGTTAAATTTGTGCAGTGCTGCTACTTGGGGAGATTGAAGTGGGCTAGGTGATAATCAAGTATTATCTCCCCCCCCCCCAATCACATCCTCCCCTCCCCTGCCGTTGCACCACTGGGGAGCCACATGGGGTGGAACTCAAGGGCACCAGTGCCATCACCTTTGTAAACTGGTGCCCATGCAAGTTTTCTCCCCTTTTTTCTTCCTCCAGTTTCCCCCAAGGCTGTCTCACGTGCAGTGGCATGCGTGCTGATGCACGTGACATGCATCTTTGTCAGGTCCCCTTCCTACAGTGCTAGCCATTTGCACGGGTGGTGTTAGTGCAGCGAGATGCACTGTCTACCTCCCCGGAAGGAGGAGAGCTGTCTGTGGGATGCTTAGTCCTCCTTCCCTCGGCTGCTCCCCAAGCGGTCCTGCTCTGTTCCCGAACCCCTCGAGTTGCCAGCATTGTGGCAGGTGAGTTGCCAGCACCTTAGCCCTGCGCCACTGGACTTCTTTATGAACAAGCCACTAAAACTCCACTCTTTATCAAATCTCATCTGGAAATGAGTTTTGGCTCATGCCTTTCACGGCCAGATAAATAACCTTGTAGTTGTAATAAGAATGCTGTACAAAACTGCAGGGATCTACAGTAGTAGGATACAGCAGTCAGGATGACAGTTCCAAACCAGCACAGTGTGGGGAAAGGGCAGTAGAGCATGGCAACCCCACTGATTGGTTGGTTGTCCAAGTGTTGACTATCCTTCTTGTCTAGCACCCTTCGAGTGTATTTGGCTACTCATTGGACTCCTCACAGCTAACACTGTCCTCTACATTGAGTCAGCTGCACCTGGGAGAAAGCTGTGTGGGAGCAGTAGGCTTATGGGATGCATGCCTAAGGATGTGACTAAATCTACCAGCTCCATTCCCAGCCACTCGTCCAGTCGTGCCACCACTGCTTTGCCAGCCTGTTCTGGTCCAGCTGTACCGCAGCAATGGAACAAGTCCTGAGGGATACCTAGAAGCATAGAAAGGTGTTGGCAGGAAAAGACTCATGATCCATCTCATCTGCTCACTTTCCTACCTGAGCCTACCCACCTACCCTTGGCCGTGCCTCGAGTGAAAGCCCTAGTGGCAGTTCAGTCCGTCCTTCCTCGTCTCTACCTTCACAAACCCCTTATAGGTGTACTAGGCTTTCTTGAAACCCGTCATGCCATGTCACTTGGCACATCGTTCCATTTGTCTAAACACCTTTACCATGAAAGTACTTCCTCATGTGCTTTTTGAGTCTACCCCCTACCAGTCTGGTGGTGCCCCTAGTTGTTGTTCCCTTAATATGCTTGAGCAGATCATGACAGTGTACCTCAGATTGTCAAAGGTTTCAATCATGAATGTACCAAACACACAATTAGCAGTTCAGTACTTGGTCAGTTCCACACTTGTAAACACTTTCCTTATTAGGAGTGCTGCTGGTACGGCACAAATCAGTTAAAACAGAATTCAGTGCACCCCCCCACCCCAAGCAGATCTTTCAGATATTACACATTTTCTTTCTGCCTGAATTGGCTGCTTACGTATTTTATCTTAAAGGTGAGTGGGGGTCTCTTGGTATTCATTTTAGAGCTCCTGTGTTAATTTAAGCCCAGCTACCAAATGTCACAGTGGGCCAGTTATTGGCTGGGTCCCTTTCTTTAAATGTAGTTGCCAAAATCATGTACCCCTTTCTGTTCTGTCCTCCAGCAAGTGCATATTCTGACTAGCCAGATGCTCCTCGTATGATTTTTCTTGCCGACCCTGTCTCATCTTTGTAGCCCGCCTTTCGACAGATTCTATATAGTCCTTATTCGCTTTCAGATGTGGGCTCCAGAACTAGACACAATACTCTAGGTGAGGCCTTACTAAGGACCCATAGAGGGGCATCAGTACCTCCTTTCTTTACTGGAGAATCCTCTCTATACATCCCCAGTAACCTGTTTTCCTTCCTAGGTGCCCTGGTGTATTGGGCTGTTGACTTCAGATTATCACAGATAATGATCCTCCAAGTCCCTTTCCACAGTGTTCAGACTGACTTTTTTTTTTTTTTTTTTTGCGCCTTCCCCTACACCCCCCAACCCCCACTCCTTCTGGCTGCTCAGTGTCCCTGTCTGCCCGCCAGTCTCACTCGTCACTCCCGCTTTCTGCAGTCTGACTCTCCAGGCTATTGCAGAGTCCTCAGAAGGTCCAGCTAATCCCTGCCGGGGTGACCCGACCTCCCTCCCTGTGGGAGAGTAGGGAGTAACATTCCTGGGGTTTTCTGAGGTCTGGAGGGCAGGAGTGGTGCACTAGGTGGGTTGTGGCATTGGGGGGAATCTAGCCAGCTGTCATCCAGCGGACCGCGATGGGTGCTATTCTCAGTTTTCTGGTCCTGTCCCCACACCCCAGCAGCATGCACTGGGGCGATGCCCTGGAAGCGAGCCAGCCAATGTGTGGTCACCTGTGTCGGCAATGCTCTGCACTACAGCAGGTGTCTCTCTCTGAGCAGTGCTCTGCAGCACCCTCCCCCATGAGGAGAGCTTCTGTGCGGATGTTCTGTCACCCTCCCTACCAGCCAGACTGATTTTTTTTTTTCCCCCTCTGACCAATAACCTGTCTTTGGATTTCCCTTGCCTATGTACATAACTTTGCACTTTTTAGAATTAAATGTCAGTTGGAATAATATAGACCACCCTTTCTGCTTCTTTAGGTCCCTGTTCATGTTGATAACCCCCAATTTAGAGGCTGCCCTGCCCCAGAGTCTGGTGTGTTCTGCAAAGGTGAAGATTCTTCCCTTGATACCCTCCCCAGTGCTGCAGATGTACACGTGAAATAGTGCTTGCTCCAGCACTGGCTGCTGTGGTACCCTTCTTGTGACCTGTCTGACCTCCTAATGTTCCCGATTTACTACCACCTTTTGGTTTCTCAGTCCCAATCAGTTTGCTAGCCGCTATTTAGTTTTGCACCAGTCTCTGGAGTCCACCAGCTTTTAATTAGCTTTCTAAGGGTATGGGCTCTAAGGCCAGTTTATAAGCAGTACACTGACTGCTTAGTCCCTTGTCCACAGCTGTTGGCACTGAGTCAAAGAACTCAATCAAGTTAGCCTGGCACGACCTTCCTGATACAAAGCTTGCCTACGTCTGCATCCCGTGTTGGAGCCTGTTTTCTTTAAGAAACTCCACCTGTTGCACCTTGACGATAGTTTCCAACTATATGAGGTCAGTCTAACTGGCCTGTAGATTGCTGGGTCTTCCCTGATCCCGTCTTGTGTAAGGGACCACACATCTGTCCCTCCAATCCATTGGGACTGTCCCCGTCTTCAGAATGTGGTTGAATAAATCCACCAAAGGCCTTCCAAGTTCCTGCACCAGTTCTCTCTCCGAACGCAGGGCTGCAACCCATCTGCTTCTGGGGACTTATCCAGCCCGAGTGCTCTTAGTTCCTTAAGTAACCAATCCCCTAACACTGGTCCCAGTTTTAGTTCCTGCTGCCAGCCTCCGACTTTAGCCTGGTCTCCACAGTTGAGGAGTGGACTCCCACCTCTACGGTGTATACTGAGCAAAAGTACTTACTGAAGATGTTCGCCTTGTCCCCATCCTCAACTACTCAATTCTTTCCTGAGTTTAGCTTCACTATGCACTCTTTGGGTTTCCTCTTCTCCCTGATGTATATGAGGAGGGCCTTGTCGTATTCCAGCTCTCTCGGCTTTCCTTAGTTCTGTCTCTCCCATTGCCTTCCCCTTCTTCTAACTCTGCTTACCTCCTCCATATTCACTAAGTATTGCTCTTTGTTACCTCTGATTGATGCTGCTTCTACATTTTGAAAGCAGTCCACTGTGGAAGCGTTGTAGGGAAAGGAAAGGGAATAAAAAAACACAGACATGGAGACCCAGGGACTATAAAACAAGTAGGTAAATCTAGAAAAAAAACTGTCGGGAGTTGACTGCTTTTGGGGAGGGATGGGGTAGGCTGCCCTTCATTTGTGCCCTCTGCCTGCTAAGGAGCACCATTGGTATTGATTGTGAAGGCAGCTGCTTGTCTGCCTTACGGGCCAGGGGCAGCTGTGGCACATCCCCAGAAATGGTGAAAGCTGTCAAACTGCACTGCTTACAGCAGTGTTGGATTGTGCATGCAATTTCACTGCACATACTGTGTGGGAACAACCAGAAAAAAAAACAGGAAGCTATGGGGGCATATGTTAACAGTTTGAAAAGTCAAGAACAGTACGAGAAAAGTCCATTAGGAGAATTTGTTCAAACCCTTTTAGGACAAGTGCATCAGATTGCATTGTAGGTGACATAAGCTCAAGAGGGACCTGGGAAAATATTACTTTTTTCCCAAATGGTGGCTGAAGTGTGAAATACCGTACCAGATTCCATTGTTCAATCTGGTGGACAAGTCTCTGACAGAATACAGAATCTGCCAGTAAACCTGCTTAGCCAGTGTGGCAGAAACACTGGTGTAGGAAGTGCAGACTGATGCACAAAAGGCTCGTTCACATGACCGACTGTGAGCCATTGTCAGTGGCTCACAGTGGCTAGATCGGTGCCCCTGCCCATGTATGAACACTACGGTTTGGGCACTTTTCCATTGCGTGGTGTTGCCTCCACGTTCCCTTTTTCCCTGGGTTTGCGGAGTGATGTAGCTGGTTTCCTACACCATCTGAACAGCCAAACCACCTGCACCACTAAACATTCTCCACCAAACCTACAGTGACTGGAACAACAGTCAAATTGCCAGAAAGAAAAAGGGCAGCAGCAAAACCTGTGCTGTGTGAATGCAGTTCTGGAACGTTTATTAAAATTATTTTGAATGAGTCGGCCTGGTGGCACAGAGGGCTGAGGCGCTAGCGGCATGCCAGCGAACCAGGTTCAGGAGTGACCTTGGGCTGCCGGGGTGCCAGTTCAGGGGGAGGGTCGGAACGGGAGCGAGCCTTAGCTCTCCCTTCCATGGGGTGGATGCCCACTTCACTGTAATCCTGCTTCCATCGGGTGGCGGTACAGTGCGTAGTGTAGGTGATTACAAGCGGCGGCATAAGTCTGGGGGAAGGGTGGAGGGGGCCACCGGATCCTGGCGTGTGCGTGCACCTCCAGGCACGTACATGCACGTGTATGCCGTAGTCCCATGGGAGAAGAGGAGTAAAAAGAGAAAAAGGACAAAATATATATGGCAAAAAAAATGTTGAACATTTACAAAAGGAGCCGCTGGGGCAAGGTGCTGTGTGAACGAGCCTAAACACTGGTGTAGGAGGTGCAGACTGACGCACAGACACTGGTGTAGGAGGTGCAGACTGATGCACAGACACTGGTGTAGGAGGTGCAGACTGATGCACAGACACTGGTGTAGGAGGTGCAGACTGATGCACAAACAATGGTGTAGGAGGTGCAGACTGATGCACAAAAGGCTCATTCACACGGATGACTGTGAGCTGTAGTCAGTGGCTCATAGCAGCTAGATCGGTGCTCCTGCCCATGTGTGAACATACGGTTTGGGCACTTTCCTGTTGCGTGGTGTTACCTCCACGTTCCCTTCTTCCCTGTGTTTGCGGAGCGGTGTAGGTGGTTTCCTGTGCCATCTGAACAGCCAAACCACCTGCACCACTAAACATTCCCCACCAAACCTACAGTGACTGGAACAGTCAAATCGCCAGAAAGAAAAAGGGCAGCAGCAAAACCTACGCTGTGTGAACGCAGCTTTGGAACGTTTATTAAAATAATTTTGAATGAGCCGGCCCGGTGGCACAGAGGGCTGAGGCGCTGGTGCCTTACCTCTTGCCATGCCGGTGACCCGAGTTCGGGAATGACCATGGGCTGGTGGGGGGGGAAGGTCAGAATGGGAGCGAGCCTTGGCTCTCTCTTCCATGGGGTGGACGCCCGCTGTGCGCTCCCACTGGGTGGAGGTCCGGTGCATAGTATAGGTGGTTAGAAGCGCGACGTAAGTCCGGTGAGGGGTGGAGGGGCCACCGGATTCTGGCGGTAGCGCCCACGCACGACACGCATGTGTACGCCGTGTGTCTGGGGAGTAAAGAGAAAAAGGACAAAATATATATGGGAAAAAAATATAATCATTTTGAACGTTTACAAAAGGAGCCACTAGGGCACGGTGCTGTGTGAATGAGCCTAAACACTGGTGTAGGAGGTGCAGACTGATGCAGAAACACTGGTGCTGGAGGTGCAGACTGACGCACAGACACTGGTGTAGGAGGTGCAGACTGATGCAGAAACACTGGTGTAGGAGGTGCAGACTGATGCAGAAACACTGGTGTTGGAGGTGCAGACTGATGCAGAAACACTGGTGTAGGAGGTGCAGACTGATGCAGAAACACTGGTGTAGGAGGTGCAGACTGATGCAGAAACACTGGTGTAGGAGGTGCAGACTGATGCACAGACACTGGTGTAGGAGGTGTAGACTGACGTAGAAACACTGGTGTTGGAGGTGCAGACTGACGCAGAAACACTGGTGTAGGAGGTGCAGACTGATGCAGAAACACTGGTGTAGGAGGTGCAGACTGATGCACAAACAATGGTGTAGGAGGTGCAGACTGATAAAGGGCACTGGGCCTCCAGTTACCCAAACAAAATAATCAGTGCACAGGTAACACAAAAGAATAGGGAGGTCCTAAATGTGAAAGCAGGTAAATCAGTTTAATTCCAAAACTAAGAAATCTAACTTTTGCAATTAACAGCTTTTACCTGCTTTATTATTCAGGACCTACCTGTTTTTCTCTTAGCTGAGTGAGTGTGCTCACATTTTTTTTTAATTAGCTGGCAGAAGAAAGAGCCTGCTGGATCACAGGACCGTTATTTGCCCCCCATATTTGTGTGATACTTAGTGGAGGGCTGTATAAATCTTTGCATTCCTGCTGCTGATGGGGGAATATTGTTGCATGGCACTGCTTGTAGTAGTATTAGATAGGTGCATGTAGTTTCCTAACCGTCTTGCCCAGAACTGCATGGAAAGAAATGTAAAGGCATAGAATTTCTTAGCAGAAAATGACAGCTTGGCCAACCCAGTCTGCCCAAATATTCCTTGCCTAATCTATCTCTCTTCCCCCCTTCCTGCCTATTTACTAATGCTCCCCCATGTCTGTCCCATGTGTGCTTGAAGCCCCCTACTGTTTTTTGCTTCCACCACTTCTGCTGGCAGTCTCTTCCAGGTGTCTATCACCCTTTCAGAAGTAGTACTTTCTCATGTCCCTCTTAAACTCCCCTTCCCCTGGAAGCTTCATGGCATGACCCTGGCACTGGTGCTCTTCTCATGAGACACTCCCCTTCTGCACCTTGTTCACGCTGTGGCATAAATGAAGCCTGCCAGGATGAAACGCAGTATCACAGGTTTCCTGCATGACAAAAGGGATTAACTCCCATTGAAATTGCATTGTTTGCTGCAGTAATCCTACTGCAGAATTCTGCAGCACTGCGCTTCGTCCTGATGGGCTTCACTGTTCTTGTACGTCTCTCTATCATGTCCCCTCTCAACTCTCCTCTCTTCCAGGGTATGCATGTTGAGATCCCTTCGTTTTCTCCTCGTAGGGCTTCTTGTGTAACCTCTGCACCATTTCAGTTGCCCTCCTCTGGACGGTCTCCACCTTGTCTGTGTCCTTTCTGAGGTGCTGCTTCCAGAACTGGAGATGGTACTTAAGATGGGGTCTCACCAGCGAGCGATACAGTGGCAACATCACCTCAGGGCTTAAAATTTGGTTTTGGCTCCAGAGGGGAATTCCACCCCCTCACCAAATGGGGAGAACCACATTTTGAGATGGAGGCATTGGGGGAATTTCCTAAAAAACTGGTATTTCTTTCTTTCCTCTGATTGTTGCAGAAACGAAAATACTTTAAAATAAGAAGCAATATGAACAAGCACAAAACCATAACACTTAGCCTTCTGTTTATTTTGAAAAAAGAAGTCTGTTGCATTGGTCAAGGTTACATATCGTTCTGCAAAAAAGTATGTTTCAGTAAGAAATGTCCTACTGTGGGCTTCTTAAAAGGTGTTCGCCATGCCTTCACGCTCGCTGAGCCGAAAAAGGTTGTGCTGTGCAGTAGCATGCCCAGAATTTCCAAACCGTCAATAAACTTGGTCTTTTGGTCGGTTTCCCATTGCTTGACCAGTGCAACTGCACTAAAATTTATCCCATGTAGGCATAAATATATTTTTGTCAGTGCTGTTACATGTATGCATAATACATGTAAATCAGAATATTACACTGTCATAATTCCATTCTATTCCATTCAGCAGTATAACATGACATGCTAGTAACAGAAATCTGCAGTGTATTAAGGGTTCTATTGCTGCCTTAGCGCTCTTCTAATAATGTAGTTTGTAGTCCAGCCATCAATGTTAGCCCTTAACCTTAATGCATGTGTTGGCATTATCACTCAATGTCTTCATACGTACATAGCATTTATAAAACTATAGTAACTGGGTCTTCCTTTTTGTAATAGGAAAACTGAGCTGTTATTTGCCATAATAAAGGAGTGTTATGGCAAACACGCACATAGTTTCCATCGCTGTGCGTATGCGCTTGCTGCAGCTTTTCCTACCAGACCGCTTGTTGCCTTGTATTTCTATGGAGGACAGAACCGCCACTCAGACTACTCAGTGGTAGGTCACTGACATTGCCACAGAAAAAAATTTTACATAAAAAACCTCACCGGGTAGAAAGAAATGAATTAAAAAAAAAAAAAAATGTTGAAATAAGTAAAACGACCATGGACCACGCACACAAACCTTAGCAGATGGTGACTGCACAGGAACATCTTTTTTTATTTTATAGAATTGATGTGGCCAAAAAGGAAGACCCTATAATTATATAAAATAACATATGGGGTGGTGTGTGTGAAATCTTCAAGTTTACCCACACCCTCGGGGTTAGATGCTTGCACAAACCCCTCGAGCTTCACTCTCGGGGTTTATGTAGCATCTAACCCCTCAGGTGTGTGTAAACTTCTCATTACACACACCACCCCATACTTTATTCTATATACTATACTAGATCTTGAAAGTGAAAAACACTTCTTACAGCTCAGATCAGCATTGTACATGCACACCTGTAAAATATAGCCAGAAAGACATTATTCCATTTCCCATACCTTTTGCTGCAAGCTGCTAAATGCCTCACAGTGATCAGCTCTCGGGCTTGTGTCGTCACCTCAGTCCATGTCCATCACATTCAGAACTGCCCATCCAGACTCGTCAGGGCCCTAGTCGGCACAGCACAGGTGGTTTTGTTTGCAAATGCCATCCTTGGCTTTCCCCTGACTGACTGATGGGTGAATATTTCAGACCTCACTGACCCACCCACCTACCCTCAACTGCGAATGCTGTCCAAGCGGCAGACATGCACTACCGAATGCCCCCTCCCCCTGCAGTATTGACAATTCCAGCAGCCCTCTCCAGAGTTGGATGGACTCGTAAGTGTGACTGCATGCTGGTAGTTGCACAAGTCACAAATACTCGACCTTGGTCACCTGTGACCCGACCACTACAGACCCTCTTCTTGCACTCTGGGCTCCATTTGGAGCCTCCGAGACAACGTTGATAACCAATGATTTGCCAGCTCCTGTTGTGACAGAGAGACTCACCTGACCTCCAGGTAGGTTTGTCTCTTCCCGTCTTCTGACCATTGTTTCACAGGATGACACTGGAGAAATGTCAGCAAAATCTGGGGCACTTTCAGCACACACGCACAACAAGGAGCCAACTGGCAGCAGTACAGTCATCTGGAAGGCAGTGTAGGGGGGAGACCGTGGTGATGGGCTTACAGTGGAGGTCAACAGGGTGACGTCGGTCAATGGCTCAGCTCAACTCCCTTCCAACTGAGACACAATTGAGTGAGCAAGCACGGGAAAAAAAGTAAGACACAAAAGAACAGCTCTAAGGGAGTGCATGTGATCTGGGCATGTGAGCATCATTGTCTTGCATGGGAGGTCCTGAATTTTTTTGGGGTAGGCTAAAAATAGCACGAGTCACACAGCCCCCCCAACATGGATTTTAAGCCCTGCACCTCCCTCCTCCTCCTCCTCCTGCTGAAGATGCCTCTCTCTATGCAACCCAGCAAACCACTAGCCCTAACCACTGCTTTGTCACACTGCCCTTGCCACTTTGAGGTTGTCAGTTATGATGACCCAAAGGTCCCTTTTGTGTTAAAGGAGCTCAGTAAGTGCTGTTTCCTAAGCAGAGATGCCAATTTAAAGTGAGCAAGTTGGCACCCAAATGCTTATTTTGAACAGATCTGTTTTCCTGTTAAATACATGCCTTTTTACAAAGTAGCAGCTCTGCAGTTTCAAAGAAATTCTGGGGAGAGCAGTCCTTGGAGAGATCTGAAGTGCAGTAACTGAAAAACACACATGCAAAGCCCTTGGAAGGATGCCAGGAAGCACAGCGTTGGCATGATGCGACTTGGATGTAAGCCAGGGCTGTACAAGTAAGTCCCCGTAAAAGCTGGCAAGATGTGACATTGCCGTAGGGAGTAGAACAGCCATTTTCACATCTCATTTGCAAATGAAAATGATGTGGAAGCAGTTAAGCAGTGGATGTGTGCTGTAAACCACAGTGTGTTCGGCCCTTAGCCAAAGAGAACTTGCATAGATGAGCCGTGTATTGCACAGCAAGTAATAGTACCAGACCCAAGTAGTAGAGAGTGAACTGTATGAACTGAGCAACTTGTAGCTGCAGTTTACACTGCTTAGGAGAGGAAGCGTTATAAGCAAACACTAGGGCCGTGTAGGGGCCAAATATTATTTCCCAAATATTTGGGAGCCCACCCTTTTTTTTTTTTTTTTTTTTACTTTTCATTTATTTCAGTTTTTGACTTTTATGGACACACAGAGCAAAGTTACAGGAAATCATCATGATAGATAATTGGTTACATACTCCATACAAGACATTGCCTGCACCGGTAGTAAGTAGAAAAAGTAGTCACATGGAAGGAAAAACAGTTAGGTGAAAATCACCAGGCATTATAAAAGGGAATTAGCAATATGGTGAATGACCTTCCATTATTCGCCCATTGTTTGTAGATATACTACACTGACAAGCATTTGCTAACATGGGGGAGGGATCCAGGGAGGTTGAGGGGCTTCAACTCCTGTCCTTTAGTAAGTTAAATCAAGTTCCAACCCGACCATCCCGGGACAAAGTCCCAAGGAAAGGGAGTGGGGGGGAGGGACAGAGGACTGGCCGGGGTCCCAGAAAGCAGTCTAGGAACCGCTGTTCAAAAAGGAACTAAACCTCTAAAGGGGTTGATCTGGTCTAAGTTTTGGGAGCCCATCCTGAATGGGGACTATTCATATTCGGGAAACGGTATTAGGCCAGCCACAAAATAGATGAATAAATAAATAAACCCCTCTCCTCCTTCCCAGCCCAAAACCCAGTTAAATGTAGCCCCCCGTCCCCCCGCACCCTCTATCAGCAGCCCAATCCCACCCTTGACCACAATTTGTTATATTAGCAGATTGTAAATAAATCCTCCGACTGATGACTGGCACAGCCTGCCCACCTCTTTGGCAGGCCACCGTCTTTCTTACCGTATAGCGATCATTTTCTCATAAAAAAGTATCCGTTATGTCCCCCCGGCCCCGACTCTGGTAGCACCCTATTCCCACCCTCCACACCCCAGCACCCAGTTCTTCATATGAGACAGCAACTGGCACGAACCTGCCATCCTTCACGGCTGGCCGCCTTCCCATGAATGAAAATGCTCGTGGACTTGCTCTCTCTATGTAGTTGTACCTTACATACTATGGTGCTGGGTTGGAGGGTGGGGGTATGGTGCTACCAGGGTGATGAGGGGACATAATTAGAAACATAGAAGTTGTTGGCAGTTAAGGACCTCTTGGCTTACCTAGTCTGCCTTATTTTCCCTACCTGCAGTGCCACCGCAGACCCTGCTTGGTCTCTGGTTTGCACCACCCCTTCCCTTAGTTCTAAGATCCCTTGTGTCTATCCCATGCTTTCTTGAATCCTGTAGCCGTTTCAGCCTCCACACCTCCGCTAGGAGGCTGTTCCAAGTATCCACCGTCTCTTCTGTGAAGAAGTACTTCCTTATTGATTTAGTTTAGATTATTTATTTATTGGATTTATTTCGGAGTTTATTTTAATTTTAGAGTTATTGTGTTGTTTTAATATTTTTGCTGTGACATGTGTCAGCTTACTACCCCCACGGCGGTGTGCTATTCATCCTCCCTGCTCCGTGCCCTCCGCCCTTTTTATCCTCCAGCCCTTCGGTATGATATTTATCAGTGCTGTAGAACGTTGGGAATTGCCTGGATGAGAGGGAGGAGGGCGGGGGGAGCGAGCCAGGGAGGATGGACGAGGGGGGCTTTCGTGTCGGAGTTGTTAGATCTAGAAGGCGCCCTGGGCGAAATGGAGCATGAATCGTGGTTTACCATGTCTGGTGCCCATACCCAAGGGCTCTCGATTATGTAGACAGATGAGCTTAGCGGCCTCCGAGTTCGTTCAACTTCAGGCGATATTATGCAATGCTAGGTCCGTCAAGAAACAAGACGGGCATTATAGCTGATCTTGTTAGTTCGTGGACTTGGCTTGCATCACTGAGACCTGGCTGGATGAAAATCCAGGCCCCGTTAAACTATGACTCCAGCGGGTGCCTGGTGATACATCGCCGAGATTGGACCCGCAGGGTGGGGGTTGCAGTCTGTTTCAAGACAGAATTGGACCTCATGAGTGTGGTTACGGGGGAGGCTGAGTCCTTTGGGTGCACAGTGGTAGCGGGTGTTGGCGTTCGAATCGTACTCATCTACCGTCCACCAGGAGATGGGAAACGGTTCTTACAGGAAGTGGCAGACTTCATCGTCGACATGTTGTTTGAGTCACCCAGATTGATGGTTCTGGGCAACTTCAACGTCTGGATCGATGATGAACTCTCGCAATTTGGTAATCACTTCCTCCAATTAATGATTTCCTTGGGCTTTACACAGGTGGTTTCCACCGCTACTCATAAGTCTGGGCACTCTTTGGACTTAGTCTTTCTCCTTGGGATTGATGCTTTCGATTTGGGGGTGGAACCAGTTGTTTGGTCGGACCACTACATGGTGAGGTTCAATTTTAGTACCCCCCCTGAGAAGACCTACCCCTGTGGAGATGGCGAGATACTGCCCTTTATGGGATATTACACCCCAGGGCCTTGCGGCGGTTCTCGACCTCTCGTCCCCTGCGTTGGCGAGCAGTAGTCCAGAGACCTTGGTGACAGCCTGTAACAAGGCTGTTACATTGGCTCTGGATACTATTGCTCCTGTTCGTGTACACCCCCTTTCCCTTCATCCCAAGGCGCCCTGGTTTGATGGGACGCTGAGGCAGATGCGGAGACAGGGGCGAAGATTAAAACGCTGCTGGCGCAGATCGGCCCTTGATGCCGACCACCTTAGATTGATGGACCATTATTCTGTCTATAAATCTGCATTCTCCCATAAGAAGGCAGAATTCCTGTCCAGGGAGATTACAGTAGCCAGGAATCGACCGGCTCACCTTTTTCGAACTGTGGACAGGCTGTGCAACCCAGCCTGTCTTCAAGTTCGGAAAGCTTTTTCGCAATTAGAGTGCGAGGAGCTCACTCGATTCTTTGCTAATAAGGTGGCTGACATCAGGATGGATTTGCGTCCGGTGGCTTCTAAGGGGGATGCCGTTGAACAGCATGAGTTCACAGTATCTCTATCTTCCTGGTGTTCCTTCAGCAGGCCAGACTTTGTGGATGTCATGAGGATTATCCATTTTGGATCCTGGGCCGACTTCCCTAATATTGGGTTGTTGTGACATCATCGGCCCAATCCTTGTGCAAATAGTCTGGTGCTCCTTGGAATCAGGTGAGTTTCCTAGCTCCCTGAAAGAGGCAGTGGTGACACCCCTCTTGAAAAAAGCTACCTTGGACCCTGACTGTTTCACAAACTACAGACCTATCTCAAACCTTCCTTTATTGGGAAGGTGATTGAAAATAGTGGCGTCCCAATTGGAGAACCACTTAGCCATCCATGGCATCTCTGAACCCTTCCAATCGGGTTTTCGTAAAGACACAGCACTGAGACTGTGCTGGTTTGGGTGCTAATGATCTCTTGAGGCGAGAGACCAGAAGAGGCGTTCTATCTTAGTTCTTCTTGATCTCTCGTCAGCTTTGACGATGGATCACGTGGTGTTGCTAGCACGCCTGAGGCAGATTTGTGGAATATCGGGAACCGTCCTTCGATGGTTTACCTCATTCCTCACTGGGAGATCACAAAGGGTTGTGTCGGCTTTTTCCTCTGGCCCTATACCTTTGTTATGTGGGGTGCCTCAGGGTTCTGTGCTGTCTCCCATGTTGTTTGCGGTGTATATGCTGCCCCTTGGAGACATTATAAGACTGTATGAGCTGAGGTTTCATTGCTATGCAGATGATACCCAGCTATATCTGTCTTTTGCTCCACCAGGATAGAGCTACCTCAGTGTTTAACAGCTGTCTGAGAGAAATCCAGGGTTGGATGGATTCTAACTGGCTGAAGTTGAGCATGAAAAGGCGGAGGTTTTGGTGGTGGACCCAGGCTGTCAGATAGAAAGTGGCCTGTTGTTGCACCAGTCAGGAATTTTTCTTGGGGGTTTCACTTCCGACCTCTGAACATGTGCGTAACCTAGGGCTTATCTTGGATGACAGGCTGACACTGCATTCGCAGGTGTCAGCAGTCGTCAAGACTTCCTTTTACCATCTTAGGAATATCACTAGAGTGAAACACCTTGTTCCGTCTGACATGTTACCTATGTTGGTCCACGCCTTTGTGTCCTCTCGTCTGGACTACTGCAACTCCCTGTATTTTGGGCTTTCTGGGGTTGAAATCCGCCGCCTTCAGCTAGTGCAGAACGCGGCAGCCCGGGTTTTGACGGGAACCAGTAGGTCTTGTCATATTATCCCGGTGCTGCACGAACTGCACTGGCTTCCGGTTCGGTGGCGGATCACCTTTAAAGTCTGTTCATTGACTTTTAAAGCCCTACACGATCAGGGTCCAGCTTATCTGAAAGACCTTCTCGTATCTTACTGCCCTGGCCGATTGCTCCGCTCGGCTGACGAGGGATTGCTAGAGATTCCGAGAGTGTGTTTAAATTCATCTGGCTGTAGAGCCTTTTCTTATGCTGCTCCCACTCTCTGGAATTCTCTACCCCGTCGGTTACGGCAGTGCACCTCCCTGGGGGAATTTTAAGAGTGGCCTTAAAACCCATCTGTATCTCATGGCTTTTTTATAGTATAATGCGATCTGATTATAAAATTGTGGTTTTATGAGTGTCTTATATTATATTATAATAATAATTGTATGGAATGTATTTTTGTATGATTGTACAGCGCTTTGAAATCTGAAAGGCGCTTTAAAAATAAAATTATTATTATTATTACATTTCTCTCAGCCCCACCCCCTTCATAGTGTGCCCCCTTCTCCTCGAGCATCTTTTTTTCTGGAAAATACTCTCTTCCTGTGCCTTGTTTAGATGCCTGTGAGGTATTTGAATGTTTCTGTCCTATCCCCCTTTCACCTTTCTTCTAGGGAATGTATATTTAATTCCTTAAGCCTCTCTTTGTAGGGCTTCTGATGCAGGCCTTGTACCATTTTAGTTGTCCTTCTCTGTACCACCTCTGTTCTGTCTTGTGTCCTTTCATAGGTGGGTCCTCCAGAACTGGACACAGTACTCGTGGTGGGGGTCTCACTACTGATCTATACAGGGGTATTATTACCTCTCTCTTTCTGCTGGTGATACCCCTGCCTATGCATCCGAGCATCCCTCTAGCCTTTCCCACTGCCTTGTCACACTGTTTAGCTACCTTCAGGTCATCGGAAATGATTACCCCCAGGTCCCTTTCCTGTTTTGTGACTAATGGTACTTTTTCTCCCAGTTGATATGTTGCCCCTGAGTTTCTGTGCCCCAAGTGCATGATTTTGCACTTTTTTGTGTTGAAGTCCATCTGCCAAACCTGTGACCATTCTTTCAGCTTTTTAAGTCTGTTACAGATTTTTGTGTCATCCATGAACAGGCATACCTTCCCGTCCAGTCCTTCTGCTATGTCGCCTTTAAAGACATTGAAGAGGACTGGGTGTAGGACTGACCCTTGTGGCATCCCACTGGTCACCTTGCCTTCTCCAGCATGGATGTCAATTACTACCACCCTCTGACTCCTGTTGTCCAGCCAGCTCCCAACCCTTACTGCTTTAGGACTCACTCCCAGGCTTCTTAGCTTGCTCTCAAGTTTTCTGTGTGAAAGTGTCGAAACCTTACTGAAGTCTAGGTAGGCTATGTCAACCGCTCTACCCTGATAATTTATATATATGTATATGTGTGTGTGTATATATATATATATATATATATATATATATATATACATACACATACACATATATGTGTGTGTGTGTGTGTGTGTGTATGTGTATATATATATATATATATATATACATATATATAATTTATTTTATACTTTTTATTTATGTACTCTTACCAACCCGAGCTACTTCGGGAGTGGTCACTCGGTGGATGTCTTGATCCCTCCTGCCTGAAGCTCCTACCCACTCCCCTATGACAGGGTATCTCCGTTCCCTTTGCCCACCCAGCCCCCCGGCTTTGAGTCCCCTGAGGCAGGACCGCCAGATCTACGCCTCCTGGCGCTCTATCTATGATCCAGTCAGGCAGCCTCTGGTATGGAGAATAGAGGAAGTGGGAAGAGGAGCCCAGCATTGGAAGTGGTAGGCTGCACCCCTGGACCCTCTGTCATCTATCGGGTGGCAGAGGGAATTTTCTTTTTTTTTTTTTTTTCGCCCACAACCCCCCTCCTTCCCACGAGAGCTCAGATGTGTTATGGCATCAGGTCGCCTGCCACAGCTCTCGTCCCACTACTAAAGTCCCCTGGCATTTGCAGTACCTCTGGTTTCCACCAGGGGCCACTGCCGTGCCAGGCAGCCTGAAACCCACCCCAGAGAGAGGAGAGCTGTCCTCCAGACGCTCTATCCTCTCTCTCCCCCGGCGGCCCCGGCTCGTTCCCGAACCCTAGTCGCCGGCATGGTGCAAGGTGTGGCGTCCAGCGTGTCAACCCTCAGCACCACCGGGCCGGCTGATAATTTATATTTTTAAGTGCAAACGAGCTCTACACAGTAAGAAAGATGGCTGCTGGCAGCGGAGGTGGGCAAGTTGTGCCGGTCTTCTTTTGGGGAGGGGATTAATTGAGCAATTTCCTAATAAATATAACGAATTGTGGGCGTTGGAGGCGAGGGTTGGATTGGGCTGCTGATAGAGGGTTGGGGGATGGGGTTACATTTTACTGCAGAGTTTTAAATAATTGATTAGCAATTTTTTTCTTGTGACTTTACTAACTGTACAGAAAGTATTTATATAGATTTTCTAGAAGTGCCGTGTTTGTTAAACACAGTGAGGCAAGAGCTATGCATTTTCACAAAGATTTGGCACTTTTATGAGCAAAACGCTAATCAATTTTTAGAGTTAAATAAATCCCTGTACTGGGATTTGGGCTGGCAGGCTGTTTTCTTTTGTCTTTTGTTTTAAATGGCCCCTGACTACCCAAGTATTTGGCTGCTGAATACCAAATATTTGGAAAAAGGTTTTCACATAGCCTTAGCGAACCGCAGCTTCAGAACCGCATGTCACAGTTTTGCACCATCTGAAGTGCCGTTGGACCTTGTTATTAAATGCTCTGTAATAACACAAGATTAAATACCAAATCCTGCCTAGCAACTCTTTTAAATTTCATTCCGTTCATCTTCAGCATTTATGTGGTAGGATTTCTATAAGAATATATCACTTCATACACAAAAAAACAAAGTTTAAATACCTGTAAATTTTCTTTCTCTGACTGCTGGTCTCCGGGCTTCCATACTGATGGGCTGTACCTCCTGATGCTATCATGCAGGCAGGAACCAAAACTCTGCAGCCTGGATATCCTCCCCTCCACTTCCTGTGTACACCAGTTATTCCTAAAGCAGTCCAAATCTGGTAGTACTATATTATCTTGGAAACAAAAATGAGAAATATTATCCAAACATTCGGCCAGCTGGCTGCATTTGTACATTCAGGCAGGGAAGAAGCCCAGAGACCAGCCGTCGGAGAAGGAAAATTTAGAGGTATTTCAATTTTGTTTTCTCTCTCTCCTATGCTGGTCTCTTCACTTCCATACTGATGGGATATACTAAAGCAGTACATCCCCTGATATCCCTGGTGGGAAGAATGTAATTGTCCTTAAAGGTCCATCACTGCCTAGAGAACTCGGCGGCCAAAAGACGCCTCAGCCGAGGCCATCACATACAGTTTGTAAAACTTAGTGAATGTGTGAACAGACGACCAGGTAGCCGCCCTGCATAAGTCTGCTGGAGAAGCTTCTCTGAAATCCACCCATGAGGTGGCCATAGTCCGGGTTGAGTGGTCTTTCACTGGCCCAGGCAAAGGCACTCCAGCCTGATTGTAGGCAGTGGTGATGGTTGAATGGATCCATCTGACTATAGAGTTTTTAGAAGCATTTTTGCCCATTTTCTGACCTGCAGTGAGAATGAACAAACTAGAAGGTTTGTGCATTGACTCCAATTTTTGTATGTAAAGCTTTACCACTCATCCAGGGTCCAGAAAGTGACATTCCATCTCCTTGTCATTTTTTTTGGGTGAGGACAGAAGGAAGGCAGAATCAACTCCTTGTTGCAATGAAACAGAGACAGTACCTTAGGCAAAAAACCTGGATCTGTTTGGAAGACTACAGAGCCCTGATGAAACCCAGTAGAATGTTTTTTAATTGACAACTCCCAGCTCGCTGATTCTTCTGGCTGAAATAATGGCTATGAAAAAGGCGACTTTTCTCGTAAAATGTATAAGGGATGTCTCCTTGAGAGGTTCAAATGGAGCCTTGGTCAATGCTTTGAGGACCAAATTGAGTCTCCAAGGGGGTACCTTTGGTTTAATTGGTGGGGATTTTAGAGTTGCTGCCCGCAGGAACCTTCTAACATGGGGATGAGAACCGAGAGACTCCCCTGAATCTATTAACAAGACTGCGCCCAGTGCAGAAACCTGAACTTGCAAGGTGGCCGGTTTCAGTCCTTTGACGAATCCTTCATGAAGGAATTGGAGCAGAATAGGTAACGATATTGGCTGGTTAGGTGTTTGTCAGGATTGAAGCCCGAACAGGAATCTCCGCCAAATCCTGTAGTACACTTTGCAGGAAGATATGCAATATTAGTATACCTTGGAGGAAGATGTGCGATGTGAGTGAATCATCATCTCAGTCAAGGAAGCTGTATATCCTAGTGCGTTGAGGGTTTCCCGACCAATCTCCAGTCTGAGAGGGACTGGTTGCACAGACTGGGATGTAGCACAGGGCCTTGATGAAGAAGGTCCGGGCTGATTCAAAAAATTAGAGGTGGTTGCGTTGACAGGTGAATCATATCAGCTCTGCCCGATTGAGCACTACTTTGTGGAGAACTCTGGATAGGAACAGTATTGGGGGAAGGCATCCAGGAGACTGTACTGACCCCAGTTTAGGGAAAAGGTGTCCTGAGCCACTGCTAGTTCAGCCTTGGCTATGGAGCAGAATTGCTTAACCTTGGAGTTTTACCGGCAGGCAAAAAGATCTACTTGAGGACAGCCCCAACGTTCTGTGAGGACTTGAAAGACGTTGTACTTCAGCTCCCATTCACCCAGTAGGATGTCCTTGCGACTGAGCCAGTCTGCCATGATGTTCTCCTGACCTGGAATGTACACTGCCCTCAGGCTTGCAAGGTGACATTCGGCCCATTGAAACAGCAGAAGAGATTCCCTGAGCATCCATGAGCTTCTTGTGCCGCCCTGATGACTGATGTACGCCATTGTTTCTCATGTGGTATGGAAACCCCAAGATGCAACCTTTCATGATATTGGTCCTCAGTCCTCCAATAAATGGAGGTCATCTGGTGAGAAATTGGGATCTTTTGGTCCTGGTTGTATCTGGACTAGGACCACAGTCTGAGGAGGTTTACCTGGATGGGTCGCATGTGAATTAGTGCCCAGGGGACCGTATTAACCAGAGAAACCATAGTCCTCATGAGCTGCACTAAGTCGTGAGCCAGCAGCTGGTGGGCCGTCTGAAATCTTCTGCAGAACCTCGAATTTTGTTTCCATGGGAAACACCCTGTTCACTTGTGTCTTGAAATCTGCCCCAGATGGTTCAAAGTCAGTGTTGGAATTAAGGAGCTCTTCTTCCGGTTGGGACCAACTCAAGTGCCGAGAGGCACCGTACAACCTCGGCCACTGCTTGTATCGCCTGCCAAAATGCGATGCTCTGATGAGAATGGTGTGCAGATAAGGGAAAAGCTGTAACCCTTGGCTCTGAGGTCGAGCTATGACTGTCACTAGGACTTTGGAGAAGACTCTTGTGGCAGATGAACGCCCGAATGGAAGAGCCTTGAATGGGAAGAGATGTCCCCCCCCCCCACACACTTTGAATCTGAGAAATTGCCTGTGTGCCTCTTGGATGGGAATGTGTAAATTGGCATCCTATAAGGTGATACATGCCAAACAGTCGACTTGACGGAGCTCCCTGATGATGGATGGCAGGGTCTCCATAAGGAGGAACTGTTGCATACAAAGCGGTTTAGAAATCTCATGTCCAAAACTAGTCTGAATCCCCCTGTGCATTAGGGAACAATGAAGAAAAGTGAGAAGAGGCCCCGCTTGAATTCTGCTGTGGTGAACCCGCTTGATAGTCCCTGGTGGTAGAGAGTTTGTAATTGCCTGGAACGGCACACATTTTATGCTGAGTTGCCCAAAATGGGCGATGGTACCACATGAGGTAATGGTATCTCAGAGTCAAACTTGATTAGGTATCCCTTGCACATGATGTCTAAACCCATCTGTCTGTTGTGGTATGGAGCCATTGCTCATAAAATTGGAAAGCGGGCACTCCCGTAATGATAATGGGGCCAGGCTGTGCAACATGCAAGGCTGAGCCTGGGGCCCGTCAGCGATGAGCCCTGCTCGAGGATCGGTTTGAAGTGTTTCATTGATGTTGTTGCTCCCCCGGGCCTGTTGGATGGCACTTCCTCCTCCTCCGGAGCTATGCTGGTTCCAGAAGGAGAACCCTGTTTGCTTGCCCTAGAAGTTCTGTTTTGCCCTTTGTTGTAATTTCGGCATGAAAAATTACACCGGTGACCTGCTAACCTGGACTTTTATCTGGTCTTAAACTGCGGCAAGAGCGCCATAGTGGGTTCCCCTTATTCTTTCACTGCTTCTTTGAAGGCAGAGCCGGACAGAAAAGATTAATGCCGCCATGGGCCAGCTGACCAGAACTTACCTCTGGTCTTTGACTACAGCCTGCACTCCATAGTGGTTTCCCCTGATTATACACCACTTCTTTGAGAGTGGAGCCAAACAATAGATCACCTTCGTAGTCGGCATTGACCAAGGAATCTTTAGAAGCATCTGCTTGCTAAGCGCAAAGCCAGAGGTTGTGCCACGCTGAAGTTTGCTAGAATATGGTTCTAGCAGTGCATCTGTCTGCTGCCTCCTACACATCTGCTGAATAAACAGAAGCTAACTCAGAGCTGGAGCTGCTGCAGTGCCACCTTGTTTTTCTCAGAATCTTCCACCAGCCGGAAGCTAGGACCTTGGCCCATGAAAGAAGGGCTCTGGCTAAGAAAGGATTAGCTGTCACTGCATTGAGCTAAGTTACTGAAGCGTGGAAGGTCTTCTTGAAATGCATCCACTTTCTTGACCACCAGGTCTCTGAGTGGCTTCTCCCTCTGCCGGATTAATGGTTTTCTTTATCTTGGCAAGATGCGTAGAGAGGTGCTCCTCCTCGTCAGAGGACGGGAACTTGATTGTCTTTCGAGTCACCATCCTGCAGACCCTGTGCCCCAGGGGCTTGAATGCTGCAATTTGGAGCATGGGGGGCCCAGGGCAAATACCCTGCTCAGTGTTTCTATTAGATCTGGAGCCAATGAGGCATGGTCAGTTTTTGGCCCTCCTGTGCGTACGTGTGCACCTCAGTCCAAGCAGCCTGCCGCTGTTCCGAACTAGCAGATGAGGAGGGGGAAGGAGCCTCCACCGGGTCCTCCGCTCTGGAGGTTGCTCCATTCTCGCACCTCAAAACAGAGGTAGCCTGCAAAGGTGGCCACAAAGGAGGGAATTGCTTTTTTTGGTATCTCCTGCCCTTGGGAGGCTTGGCCACTGACACAGTGTGGCATGATCCCAGTGTCCCTGAGGAATATGGTCCCCTCCCCCATGAGCCTCGGAGAGTGATCCCCAGTGTGAAAGCCTGTAAAGGTGGCCAAAGGAGGAATTTTGCGGCTTGATTTCAATACCCTTGAGGATCACCACGCTCCAAAGAACTGGGGCTTCTGTAAGCCGTTGTGCCCCAACGCTGTCATCAAGAGTTGGAAGGCCTTCCGAGTTATCCTTTGGGGCCCCCGAGAGGCTTCCCGAGTTTATTGCTGTGCTTGGAAGAAATACTGTTTGCTTGCCCCTTAAATGCTGCTCACAACTGATCCTGTGAAATGTTACGGCTATGCAAGCCTTTGAAGAAAAGCTGATTGCTAGCCCCTCAGTTGCCGCTGGGGGTATGGTACTGTCAATGAGGAACGCCGTTGACTACTCCAGAAGCACTAAGTGGCTGTTAGCATCGTCGAGTGGCTGTATGAACGCTTCCAGCCGTCGACAAGGAGATCGACAGTGGGGATGTTAGCATCGACGAGTGGCTGTATGAATGCTTCCAACTGTCGACGTGGAGATCGCCAGTTACAGCCATCGACTTGGAGTATTCTCCTTAACCCAATATACTGCTGTCGACGGGGAGTGTTCTCCTTAACCCAATATGTGTATATAAATCTCTGTTTATGAGGCCTTGATGTCGATCAGCTTTTTAGAGCTGAGGGAAATTTCAAGGCAGGCTGTGCAGCAGCACGGCTGAGCCCCAAATTGTGGGAAAAACTCCACGAGGAATGTGGGCCAGTCTGTACAGCGTGCAAGGCTGAGACTGGAACCAAACAGAAAAAAAGAGCTTTTGTAATGCTTCTCTCGTCCAATGTTGAGTATATCCAAAGAGAAAAATAAAAATGAGACTTAGTCTGATGTCTTCAGCCCTGCCATGAGGAGACAGAGTTCTGCTACAGAGTACCTACGTTTTGTAAGGCAGGAAGTAAACTGGTGTACACAGGAAGTGGAGGGGAGGATATCCAGGCTGCAGAGTTTTGGTTCCTGCTGGCGTGATAGCGTCAGGAGGAGGTACATCCCATCAGTATGGAAGCCCAGAGACCAGCTTAGGAGGGAGAATGCTGAGTGCAGATGGTAACTTGACATTTTGTGATCCTTAAAGCTCATGGAATATTTTGTGGATTTAAAACTGACTAAGGTATTTTGGAAACTGGGAGGGGGTCCCACACAGTCCTAAAAAGCTGTCTTAATTAGACTCGGGTAAAGGGAGAAAGGAAGCTTTTTTGTGTGTGTGTGTTTTGTTTTTTTTTGTTTTTTTTTAAGTTGCAAAGTTTTTTAACAGGTTCCATTAATTTCTGACTTGATTTGAAAGTGTGTGGCATGCATCTGTGTCAGACTGCAAGTAGGTTCATCAGTTCTTTGTTATTTGATGAACTTTAGACTGTAGCTGGCCTGGTGGCGCGAAGGGCTGAGGCGCTGGACGCCTTACCTTGCACCACGCCCGCGTCCAGAGTTCGAGCACGGACCGCTGGGGTCGGCCGAAGAGAAGGATTGAGCGCCCGACGGCTGCTCTCCTTCTCTGGGGGGACAACGTGCAAGCTCCCACCGCGATACCGCCACCTGGGGAAGCTCGGGTGGTAGGTGCGGTAGAGGGAGGTAGCAGCATGGGAACGGGGCAGACGGCAGAGGGGCGGAGCAGGAGGTGCGTCTCATCGCGCCTCCTCGCTCATTGGCCCTCATTGCATACGGCCTTGGGGAAAAAAAGAATACAGAGGAAATCACCCCCCCGTCTTGCCTTGGTGACGACTCTCTCGCGCCCTCGGAACATCAGGGCAGACTCTGCTGTACAGTGTCCACAATCAATGGTTGGGGGAGCTGGGGGCTCCCGCCACCCTACCGGGGGGGTAATCTGGCAATCAAGGGTCTACATGGGACCGAGTGCTCTAGGGGCAGACTCCGGTGTGAAGAAGGACAGCTCAGCAGAGGAAGTCTGAATGAGTGGTGAGAGGGGGCAGTAGGAGGGATAAATACTAAGTTTAAAAAAAAAAAAGAACTTTAGACTGTGTTGTGTTGGGACAGTTTTTCTGTGGCATCACTATTTGTTCTGTATCTTATGCACTTCAAACAAAAAATGCCAGTTGATTTCCAGTGCGTTGCTTTTCTGTCTACACCTCCTTCCTCCCTTTTGGTACTAACCCCCATGAAGATCTACAGTGCCGCTCCCAAAACTTCCCTAACCGGACTGGACCCCCTCTTCCATTCCTTCTGTCATTTCACTCTTGTCTGTCCACCCAGTACCCATCACTGGGACCTCTACGAAACCCTGTCCCTCCCCTCCCTACAGGACAGGAGGTGGGCATATTGTGTCAGTTTTGCGGCTAAATCCTGGTCCTAGTCCCTGCCCTCCGTACCTCTCCTTTTCTCTCCCCCCACTTCTGCCTCCCTCACACTCCCTCAGACACGATGACGTCCACACACTGTTAGTCCCTCACATGTCCACCTCTGCTGGCCATGCAGCCTTCTCTTATCATACTAACATACTAAAATGCCAGCAGAATAGGCCTAACGGTCTTTCGTGTCTGCTCGTTTGGTCAGCCCCCACCCTGGGTGCTGACCTTGTTGTCCCCCTCGCCTTCTCTGGCTTCTCCCTTCCCAGTTCCGGATATTCTTGCTGCATTGGATTTTGCTTCCAGGACCCTTCCCCTGTACCTGTCCCACCCCCTCTTGAACCCCTCCACTGTCTCTGCCTCCACCAGCCCCTAGGCAGTGCATTCCATAGCTCCACCACCCTCTCAGTGAAGTAGCACCTCCTCCTTTCTCCCTGAATCTTCCCCTCCAGCTTCCACCCATGCCCTCTAGTGGCCCCTTCCTCCTTCCTTCGAAGCACCCTGACTGTTCCTCCCTATTTACCCTCTTCATGTACCTGAAGACCTCTATCATGTCCCCCCAGTCCCTTCTCTCTCTTCCAATGTGTACATATTTAGCTCTTGAGCCTCTCCTCATAGGTCCTGTCCCCAAGCCCCAAATCATTTTGGTTGCCCTCCTCTGGACCCTCTCCAGGAGGTTAATGTCCCTCTTTAAGTGTGGCCTCCCAAAGCTGCCGAGTACTCAAGGTGCGGCCTCACCAAGCAGTTATACAGAGGGAGTATCACTTCCATCCTTCTGGAGGTGATCCCCCTAGCGATGCATCCCAGCATCCTGTTGGCCTTGGTTGCTGCCCTCCTACAAGTCTCCGAGTTGTTCATCTTGACATCCACCACCACCCCAGGTCCCTCTCAGCCATCGAGACTTGTAGCATCATTATGCCTAAATCATTATCATTTGCCTAAACTGTGGCATTCCCTTCCCTCAGCCATTTGACACGCCCTCTCCCTATGTTATTTCAGCACCCTCTCAAAACCCACTTCCGCATCACCAGCTCCTGCTTATAACCTCCTGTTATCCCGACTACCCTAACCCCTTCATTGCCCCCCCCACACACACACACAGAACCACCTTTACACATCCTAACTCACTAGTCAGCTGCGTGGTTCTGGCCAACCCTGTACGTTCTAGCACGTGCTTATCTGATAGGTGGCTTTCCCAGCCTTGTTTGTCTCCAGTGTAGTACCTGTAGTGTACACTCGTGCTTCCCATAATTGCTGTAAATATTATACTATTTTATTTACTGCTGTATGTACTAAATGTGTTATCTTGTGCTACTGCTCAATGATTGCATGTATGTACCATTCTCCTTCTGTTCTCACCCCCAGGACGCATCTGGAAACGAGCAGTTGTCTGCTCAGTATGTCTTCCTGGTGAAACGTTTAAATAAATAAATTGCGTTTTGAACCCTGATATTGTCCCAGCATTGAGCAGTCTGTTGCACCTGTCCAACACCCGCTCTGTGAAACAATACACAATACAATATGGACATTGGTAGCCTGCGCCACATAGAGTGGTGAAATGCCACTGTGCCACCTACTGTGAGCCCAGTATCACTAAAACTGTATTTGGTTGAATGCGGCTATAGTGATCCATATCGCATCCTGACGTGCCATCGCCATCGATGTGGCTGCCATCGTAGAAACAGTAGGAACCTGTGTAGACTATTCCCTCACTGTCTTAGCAGACTAGATGGGTTTGCATCCTTCTGCAGAGTATTAAATAAGCCGAAAAAATTGATTAGCAGATTTACACGTGAAAGTGCTAATCAGCTGTAAAAACGCATAGCACTTGGTACGGAATGGTTAGCAAAATTGAATAATATATATATACATTTATTAATTTTATCTACTGTGCCATAGACTCACTGGAAAAAAAATGGTTAGCAGTCTACTGCTGTGCATTTTTCAAAATGTTTAGCATTATCCCTTGTTTTGCGTAGCGTTTTGCTATGCTATACCAGCTATTTAAAACCCCGTTCTGTTTCTTCTGCTGACTTCTTCGTATGTTGTATTGTATTTTGTGCCAATTTGGTCCAATATATCCTTTTATTTCTATGTTGTGTTTTATATATTAGATCATAAATCTAAAATTGATGACAGTACTATGTTTAATTTGTATTCTGTTTTTCTTCATATGGCAAGTCAGCATGCTTTTGAGATGTGCTTAGAAGAACCAGTAAACTTCGTTTTTTTTTTTTCTATTTTAATATTTTATTTGTTTTATAAACCAATAAAATAGTTGTGTGATAGTAAAATGATGTGCTTCAGTGGGTTGCTGTAGAAAATTGTAAATAACAGCATGTGTGGCATTCGAGTGACCTCACCATGGGAAGGGTTGCTTCTTGCACCCCACCTCTGTATACACTGTCTGGGCCTGGCATGTAGACTGACAGTGAAGGGTGATGTAATGTTGTGGTTGTGCTTCGGCTTTTCATGCGGGAGTCTTTGAAAGCCAGTGTCTTCTGCAGTGGAGCATGGCTGAAGATCAAGAGCCATCTTCGCGTTGCTCCCCAGTGAGTTGTGAAACACGTGCCAGGGCACTGATTCTTGTGCTGCTGCTGGCAGTGGCAGAGGAATGCAACAGAGCATGGCACTGACACGTGAGCAACATGGCAATGAATTTATTGGCATAAATGATAGTATTATACACTTGTTTTAATGCTTTACGTTTTTCTTTTTATTTTAAATAGATCTTTGATTGAACATTTTCTTCCCTTGGGCTGGCCTGCCCTCCCCCAACTGACTTACCTCTGAAAATTCCCTGCAGATTTCCTTCTGTGGCAGTGTCCAGGAGAGGGAGGTTCTTCCTTCCCTTCCCTGGTGACCGTATCCAGAGGAGGCAGTCCTGGGCAACAGTGAAGGCTGGGTAGTGGCCTGGGCGTCATACGCTGGCCCCATTTCTCATTTTCTTCCCATTGCCCAGTGGCGTGCAAGTATGCAGGTGTGTATGCAGAGGCAAGCATACACGCGATCCTGCTGCAGGATACCATCCCATGAAGCTGCACTGACTGCCCTGCCACCATGCCTTCACATGGTGGCAGTCTAGGAGCAGTACAGCCCCCGAGAGGAGATCAATCTTCCGGATGCTTAATCCTCTCCTCAGCAGACACACGTGGCCAAGGTTGCTCTTCAACCCGGGTTGCTGGTGTGGTGTCCAGCGCCTCAACCCTCCATGCCACTGGGTTGGCCATTAAATGTATTTTTTGTTTTATGCCAGTAAAACATGTCTTCTGAACGAACACTTGATGAAATGTGAAGATGATAATAAAAAGCCCTATGTGTAGTGCCTCAAGGCAGACTGGGACAGGCAGTTGTCTGTGCCCATGTAGTACAGTTGGTTGTGATGGCACTGAAAGCTGGTGTCATGTTGTCCGTAATAAACATGTGACAAGTTGAGAACATGATACTAACCAGGCCTATGTATAGTGCCTCAATTGCCTGTCTGCCTTGAGACAGTAGACATAGTGTCTGCCTGCCTTAAGGCACCATGTTTAGTGCCTCGAGTCAGACAGGCAGTTGCCCACATCCATGGTGCATAGTACTGCCTCCGTAGTTATGGATACCAGTCTTGTTGTACCATCTTTGTACACTGTACAGGCAGAGAAGAAGGTGTTGTCACTCCCACACCGTAGTGATGCGTGATGAGGAAAATGTGATTCACTATGGAGGGAGGAGGAGGAGAAGTACGAAGATGATGTTTTGGTTTATGTACAAGTTGATGTATATTTTTTCCCAGTGTAATTATTAGCTGCTGCTGTTCTTGAATTTAGCTTTATTTATATGTCGGGGAAACGTGATAATACATGTTCTAGGGGAATAGATACACTTCACTCTCCACACATGGGCAGTTCCAGTGGAAGTGTTGATTTATCAGAACATCTAAGCTCCTCCCACCATGTGGGCAATATATCCTGTAGCTCCGGCCAGTGATGTCAGATCTTCCTTTCTGCTGGATGAGTTCGGTCTCCTCCTTCGCAGTTCTGTGCATTGTAGGACTTAGTGTGCCATTGGCAAATGTATTACTTTTGTGAACAATTTCTTCAGTTAGCTGTATTTCCTTGGTTCTGTTCCTGCCTTGCTGATGGAAGACAGAACATGAAGAAGTGAAGCCTGCTTCCAACTTCAAGTCTTGCATCACATGCCTCCAGAAGATGTTGCGGACGGACCCACATGTTTCTTGCTCTACTGTCTGGGGGCTGTACACGATGTTTCGGGCTACAGCCTGTGCGAAATAACTCTCCGTTCATTGGAAGATCACGTGGCCTGGCTTCTCCTCAGCCACCTGATCAATGCCCAAAACTACAGCCAAAAGGCTGCAAGAAGGCCTCTGCTGTGGCGGGGTCAGCGGCCCAACTTGCAGCCATGGAAGAGGCGGTGGCCAGTGTTATGGCTGGCACATCATCGGCCTCCGTGCTGCTCCTGGCTGGGGTCAGTGTCAGAGTGTCCTTCACTGGTAAATTCTGGGAGATGTGTTGGGCTGTCCAGGCCTTTAGGGAGAGTCCTGCCCACCATGATGAGAAACACAAGCACCGCCGGCACCGATCATGGGACCGGGAGAGATCACGCTTCTCCCACTCCCTTGACTCCTCCGACCACTCGACATGAGTCAAGTGCTCAACTTCGGTTGAGCGTTCCTTGTTTAAGGGCCAGGTTGCAAGCTCCATGATGACCCCTTCAGGCTTGTCGATCTCAACAATGGCCAGTCAGGCAGTTGAGATTTTTCTGGACCCATCGGCCAGTTGTTGGAGGAGGTCGACGAGTAGTTGATCTTCAGGACTTCGCCATTCCCATTGTCAGCCAGGAGGATGCAGACCAGTTGGTTTCACTGACCAGCTCCTCTCGGAAACAGCCTTCACCGGAAGTCATTCCACTAAAGCCGATGCATGTTATTTCCCCTGCACCCTTGGTGGTTTCGAGATTCTCGTCTAGACGCTGCTCGTGCTTTTGTTCTCTCTTGACTGGAAGGCATTGCCTTCAGTGTTCCTCGACATTCTTGTCCTCAGACTAGGAGAGGCTCTGCCATCACATGCAGCAGTGCGCCATGGTGGGACAAGATAGGGCTCTTCCCCTGACCCCTATGATAGACAGGCCAGTGCTGTTTAAGCCCACACTGGTCTGCCCAAGGCATTTGCCCCCAACTACTGTTTCCCCACCCTTGTGGGTGGAGCCACCTTGCATCACAGCTTTTGGTGGGGGCCTTGACGATGGAAGGACTCCTGTGCTGCAGCCGGCTTGCCAGGCAGGCTTTTGGTGGAAATCACTCGGTCGAACGACTGTATAATGGTCTATGTGACAAAGGGTTGAGGGCCGTTTTTGAGGAGCCCTCAGATGCTGATCCATGCAGTCATTGAGGATGCATACCTTAGGCCATGGGTTGGTCGAGGAGTTGACTACCAGCAATGGGCCGGTGTCATTTGAGGCCCTACTCCAGTTACTCTCGTAGTCCAAGTCTGTTCCCCCAGAACATGTTCAGAAAAGGGCTGTGTACACTTTCACAGATATCTTCGATAGGGTGAATCCCCAGGGTTTGCCGTCCCCATGGCTGAGGCCATTGTAGGACCAGCCCTGGAGCTTTGGCAGCATCAAGCATCCTGCCCGGTACCCTCTGCTCGTATGGTCCACAAGTACGCCCTCCATATCGGCTCTCTTTCCAGGTTCTGGAACCAACCCTCGGCTGAGGGTCTGGTCTCAGACTTAGCTATCCTGAAGTCCAGAAATCATGGGGACGTGGATAAGCCCCCTGACAAGGTGTCAATAAAGCTTGACCATGTCGCTAAAAAGGTCTGTACAGCCTCCTCGCTCAATTTCTGTCTGGCAAGTTATGCCATGATAATGGCCAGTTTTGGTCACTGCCTGCTGGGAGTGCTTGATAGTGTCCTTCCTCACCTGCCTTTTGACAAGCAGCTGCCGGTGAAGTTGGTCAGAGACCAGAGTCGAACGCTGGCTAAACACTAGCTGCAGACTTAGACATGGGCGGCTCCAGCACCTGTGCCATGGCAGCAGCTGTTGCGATGCATTGCAGGGTCTGGCTGAGGGCCCACACCTTTACAGTGTACACTCGGCACCAGTGTCCCTTTCTTGGGCACTAATCTGTTTGGCCCAGGGATGGAATGTCATCTCACAAGGACTGAAGTCCAACACCACCCTGGACTTTGGCTTAATCCCAGTAGGGTCCAAAGACCCAACATCCAGAAAACAAGGCCTTTCAGTTCTAGTCCTTTCAACCGCAACAGCCTTGGAAGCGGCAGTCCCAGCAGGGTCAGTACCAAGTCTGGCACCCCTAGGCCAAGTTCTTTGGCCAGGGGCCCAAAAGAGGCAGTGGTGGGGAAGTGGTTCCCCTCTAGAGCTGCCCAGTGATGGGTTGGAGGGGGTGCCTATGTCTTGCCTGTCCCAGCTGCATGTGGGGGGGGGTCAGCTTTGCCACTTCTGGCCACACCAGCCCATCATTACTGTGGACAGGTGGGTTCTTGAGGTGGTAGGCAGAGAGTTGCCTCTAGATTTTGAGGCTTTTCTGCCTTACCAGTCTCTCACTCCCAGGAGACCTCGGTCTCGCAGGATATGCTGTCTGCCCTCAGGGAGGACATTGCTCAGAAACATAGAAACAGGCTTTGACTGCAGATAAGGACTGTTTGGCCCATCCAGTTTGCCCATTTAACTGTTGGATAAGCTGCAGATCCTAGTTAACCAACAGCCTACTTCCTCCTACCCCCCCCACTAGAATTGCTTTATGTCTGTCCCATGCATTCTTGAATTCCTCCATTGTTTTTGACCCCCACGACCTCCTCAGGAAGGCCGTTCCATGCATCCAACACCCACTCCATGAAAAAAAATACTTCCTCACGTTGCCCCTGAGCCATCCCCCCTCTACCTTCAAATTGTGCTCCCTTGTTCTTGCACATCTCTTTTTCTGAAAGATGCTACCCTCTTGGACTTTGTTGATTCCCTTGAGGTACTTAAATGTTTCTGTCATGTCCCCCCTCTCCCTCCTTTCCCCGAAGGTATACCTATTAAGCTCCTTTAGTCTCTCTTCATATGGCTTCTGGTGCAGACCCTTCACCATTTTAGTTGCCCGAAGCTAAAGCTCCTTGTAAAAGGGCTATAGCCCATGTCCCAGACTCCCTGTCAAATTAAGGTTATGTGTCCAGATACTTCTTGGTTCTGAAATGTATGGGTGCTAGTGCCCCATACTGGATCTGTACGATCTCAATCTGTTCATGCAGAAACACAAGTTCTGGATGGCCATACTGAACCAAATTATACCATCTCTGGAGCAGGCATGTGGTTCTGCTCCTTGGACATCCAAGATGCTTTCTTCCACATCCCAGTCTGTCCTTCCCAGTAGCTGTACCTCTAGTTCCACGCAGAATGGATTCTCTGTCAGTTCCAGGTCATGCCCTTCGGCCTGTCGTCTGTGCCCAGGGTCTTCACCAAGTGCATGGCAATGGTGGCAGCCCTTGCACCGCAGGAGGGCTGCCACCACTGCCATACACTTGAAGACCGTGGGCATGGACGAGAGGCTAAAGGGCGTTACCTGGAACTGATGTGATGATAGGATTCCCTGAGTGACAAGTACCTGTGGGCTCTGTGGTCCCCAGGTGTGCTCCCCACTCCACCAGAGACGTGTCCCATATCCATCATGAGAGTGATGATCAGTTCTGGGTGGGCAAATGGAGTTTCCTTCCTCCATATGTTTTGGGACCAGCCACCACTGGATGGTGTTCCACATTGCCTGGGTCACTGTGACTGGCTGGTCCAAGCATCCTAGGTGCTGGGATCACTTAAGGCCTATATCCCACTGCAGGTGCTGCATTCGTCAGCAGGCCTACCGGATTATGCTGGTGCAGAACGCCATGTACCCCAACGGCCGTAGGAAGTCCTAGGCAGGGCACGAGAACCCAACCCGAAATGATCGGGAAGAGGCAGGAAGATCCAGTGTCGGGTCCACAGGGAGGCGGGCTGTGACTGACAGGGAGTCTGGTTCTGTCCCAATAAGGTGAATCGCCTGCAAGGGGATCAGTTTGGACTTGGCTGGGTTGACCAAGAGGCCCAAGTCTCTGCAGGTCTGGGCAGCCAGATCCCTGGATCACTCCACAGCCTCCTTGGATGGCCTGGATATCAGCCACTCATCCAGGTAGGGGTATCACCACATCAGTCTGCTGGAGCTCCATGCGGCTTGGTTAACTTTGATGGAATTCGCTCCTTTGGTCAGGGATCGGGTCATGCAAGTCCAGATGGACAACACCATGACCATGTTCTGTCCAAACAGGTGGGCCGGCACTCGCTCCCTTTCTTGTGTTGGGAGGCTCTACGCACCTGGAGTCTCGTGCGCAGCCTGGGTGCAGATCTCCTGGTGATTCATGTCACTGGAGCGGACAGCCAGCTGGCAGGTGGAGTTCCGCCGTAACCAGGTAATGAACCTTCCGACATATTTTTACCAGCCCATCTTCGGAGGCCGACTGCAGGCTCGATACTTGGGACCTGCGGCGGGCGTTTTCTTACTATGGAGAGTGTGAGGCTGGAGTTCAGGGTTAGGCTTACCAGCCGTTTGTGACATATTCTGTAGCTGTGCCTGGCAGATCATTAGTAAAGTTGATGTTTTGCAGGTGAATAACATCCTGTGTCATCCTCTGCTGTAGACTGGCTGGTAGGGAGCCTCCTCTAGGCTCATTCCTCCAGACATACCACTTCCCACAAGAGACAGGGCTATCCTAGATCTAGTACTGACTAACAGGGGAAGGATCACAGATCTCCAGGTAGGTCACTGAGGACCAGTGACCATCACATGGTATGGTTCAATTTGGCCACTAGAACAAAATCATCCCATTCCAATGCAAAAATATGGGACTTCAGAGGAGCTGACTTTGATAAGATGGCCAACAGAGTTAAGCTAGCCCTGGCAAAATGAAATACAGGTGAGGGGGTACAGGCAAAGTGGGCAAGCATTAAAGATGCAATACTTGCAGCAATATCCCATTGTGTTAGTGAGAAAAGGAAGTGCAAGAGAAGAAGGAAACCACTTTGGTTCTCAAACACAGTGCTGAAAAGGTCAGAGCCAAAAGGCTGGCCTTCAGGAAATATAAGGGAATGCAGCAGGATGAAGATAGGGAGGCATACCAAACTTCCCTAAGGGAAGCAGGGAAGGCAGTAAGGCAGGCAGGGGCCCAAACCGAGGAAACACTAGCACGAACAGTAAAAGAAGGTGACAAGACTTTCTATAGATACATTAGTGAAAGGAGAAAATCCAGAGGGGGTATTGCTAAGATCAAAGGGGATAAGGGGGCATGTAAGGAGGAGGACCATGTAAAAGCATCTATCCTAAATAGATACTTCTGCTCAGTATTTACTGAAGAGAAGGTAGGGCAGGGCCCACAGCTCTGCACCATGGACACAGGGGGGAGGGAAGTATACACTAGTCCCTTCACAAAAGAAAGGGTCCTACAAGAGCTCGATAAGCTCAGGGTGGACAAGGCAATGGGACCTGATGGCATTCATCCCAGGGTACTAAAGGAGCTAAGGGTGGAACTAGCAGAGCCATTATCAGAACTGTTTAGTGAGTCTCTGAGCACAGGAGAGGTCCCAGAAGACTGGAGAAGGGCTCATGTGATCCCGCTCCACAAGAGTGGTAGCAGGGAGGAGGCAGGGAACTACAGACCAGTCAGTCTTACCTCAGAAGTGGGCAAGATTATGGAGACACTCCTTAAGGAAAGGATAGTGCAACACCTGGAATCCATAGGAGCACAGGATCCAAGACAGCATGGATTTACAAAAGGAAGGTCCTGTCAAACTAATCTCATAGATTTCTTTGACTGGGTAACCAGAGTGGTGGACCAAGGGGGAGCAGTTGATGTCGCCTACCTTGACTTCAGCAAAGCTTTTGGTACTGTTCCACATAGAAGATTAATTAATAAGCTTGGTAGGCTCGGGGTGGGTCAGACGTTGGCCAACCGGGTGGCAAACTGGTTGACGGGCAGAAAACAGAGAGTGGTGGTAAATGGTATACAGTCAGAAGAGATGCAAGTCACAAGTGGGGTACCTCAGGGATTAGTCCTGGGGCCAGTCCTCTTCAGTATCTTCATCAGTGACATTGCAGATGGACTGGAGGGTAAGATTTGTCTAGTTGCAGATGACACCAAGATCTGCAACAGAGTAGATGATCCAGATGGTGTGGACAGAATGAGAAGAGATCTGGATAAACTAGCAAAATGGTCGGAAGAGTGGCAACTGGGATTTAACTCAAAAAGTGCAAGATCATGCACATAGGTAAGAGGAACCCTGAAGCCACCTGTAGGCTGGGAGTGGAGTTGCTGGCAGTCACAAGGGAAGAAAGAGACTTGGGCATCATCATCACAGATGACCTGAAATCATCCAAGCAGACCTCTAAAGCAGTAGGTAAGGCTAGAGGGATGTTGGGGTGTATTAGTAGGGGTATCACAAGTCGTAAGAGGGAGGTAATAATCCCTCTTTACAAGACACTGGTTAGGCCCCATCTGGAGTACTGCGTGCAGTGCTGGAGACCACACCTTCACAAGGACATTAACCAAATTGAGGCAGTCCAGAGAAGGACAACCAAAATGGTGCAGGGACTGCATCAGAAAACATATGAGGACAGATTAACTGAAGTCAGTATGTATACCCTAGAGTAAAGGAGGGAGAGAGGTGATATGATTGAAACATTCAAACACCTTAAGGGCGTTAACAAGGTGAAAGAGTCTAACATGTTTCAATATAAGAAAAATAGGACAAGAGGACATAGCATGAGATTAGAGGGAGGCCGATTAAGGGGTAATGTGAGGGTGGTGGATGCATGGAACGGCCTACCTCAGGAAGTGGTGGATATGAATACAGAGCAGGGCTTCAGAAAGGCATGGGATAGGCATAAGGGAGCAATACAGATGAGTATGAATAGATAGGCCACTGACAGAGCAAAGGTCTATGGCACATTCATAAGGTAGAAAAAGAAATGGGCAGAAGAAGAAGAATCAGCATTTATATAGCGCTTTTCATACACAGTATCCCAAAGCGCTTTACAAGCAATGCTAGACTGGTAGTGAAGTGACTGAATGTATGGTGGCGGCCATATTGCACATCATCACCCACACACAGCCTGGACAATTGCATGAACCGGTTTATGGGAAGGGGAATGTTGGCCAGGACACCGGGAATGCTCCCTGCTTTTTGCGAAGAGTGCCCTGGGTTCTTTTACTTCCACCTGGACACCCACCAGGACAACACCAGGATGGGCAGAAGGGACCTCGGTTTAACGTCTCATCCGTAGGACGGCACACCCCAGCAGTACTGCACTCGGATGCCAGCTATTTTTAGGTGCATGTCCAATCCCGGTGTGGGACGAGAACCCACGACCTTCTGATCCAGAGGCAGATGTGCTACCAACTAAGCCACGCTGACCTTGCGGTCCTTATCTGCCGTCAACTTCTATGTTTGTTTCTATGTTTCCTTAGTGGCTGCTTCCGGGGATATTCCGATCCAGGAGATCTTCAGGGTTGCCTTCTATAAGTCAGCACACACCATCATCTCCTATTTACAACATCGACCTAGAGTCTCATCGTGATGCTGCATTTGGGACCTCAGTTCTTCAGTCTCTGTTTGGCAAGTACATGTATGTGCCTTGCGTCTCCTTCCAGAGAACTGCTGGAAGTCTGCCAGTGTGTTAGTGAACTGTATCCATGTCCCCTAGAAAAACAGATAACTCATCTATAACCGCAGTTCTAGGAGTGGTATATAGTGCACATTCACGCCACCCACCTGACCTCCCCTGGCATGTGGCACACTAATCCCTGTTTCCAGCAAGCAAGCTCTGACTTCATGGGGCAGAGCTGGAAGATATACCGCCTGGGTGGGAGGAGCTCATCTTAGGTTTCAGTGAATCGGCACTTCCAGTACAACGGCCAGTGTGTGTATATGTACTGTATACCACTCCTAGAAGTACGGTTACAGGTGAGTAACCTATATATATTTTATAGGGGCATGATAGTGCCCCTATAGTTAGGGTTGAGCAGGCAGTTCAATGTTAAATCCCAGTTTTTGCACTTTAATAAGTTCACAACCATTCAACAGATTTGCATGGCATTTTGCATGCGTGGTCTTGTGTGGTAGATCTGTGGATTTGGCAGGTTTCGTTTTGGTCTGATGTGCAGATTCCGAGTTCTGGATAATTTAAAAAAAAAAAAAAATTCTCAAAGTTTTTTTTTCCCCATTTATTTTGCTGGGTTTTCTGGTGACACCCGTAGCACCCAGACGGTTTGGAATTTTGTTCTAAAATTTTCAAGCTAGAAAGGGGCTGTCCCACAGATGTGCCTTTTGCAGATTTGGTGATAAAATATTACTGTGTTCCAAAGTTATTTAATTTTTAAATTTTGTAAAATTGGTTCTGAGCATGCTTAGTAAGCTCTTCAAGGTAGAGGGTTGACACGAAACAATCTTTTTTTTTTTTTTTTTTCATATGATGTCATTCTTCTTCTTGAGTGAAAAATCCTTTCTTGTGTGCCTCCATCTTGTTTTCCATTTTTCCCTAAAGATTCAAATTTCAAAAGCCACAGAAATAACACTTTTGGGCGTGACCAACACATGTATCTTGCTTATTGGGGACCCCCTTAGCTGGATTCTGCACTTAACTGTTGGGAGAAATGCCCTTAAAATGTTATTTTTTTAACATTAAAAAGCTTTTTTTGTGACTCATGATACGTAAAAAAAGAATCTTTTTTTTTTGTATGATGTCATCCTTGTTCATGAGGGGAAAATCGTTTTTCATTTGCAGCTTCAATGTATTTTAATGGGGTTTTCAATTTTGTGACATCACTTTGCCATGCTATCATATTTTGAGCTCAGATTTTCAACATGGCCTTTTTTGGACCCCACCTCATGAACAATGTTGGTGGAATTACGTTAATCCGTCTCGAATGGTGCTTTCGCAGCTAGTTGGTGAAATCACCTTTCGGGCATGATTTGACATTTTTTAGTGCCATTGTTTATCAAGTGGGGTCAAGAAGGCTATGTTGAAAATGTGGAGCCAAAATATGTTAAAATGGTAAAGTTACATGCTTCCATTGAAGTTTAGCTATGCACATTCGTAAGTTTCTTAATATTACATATTTTCACTCCAGATTTTCAAGATAGCCATTTATTTACACCATCTCATGAACTTGACAACTGTCATTTTTCAGATCTTGCCCCAAATGTCTTTTCATGCCTGTGACATGGAATGATGTTGCAGTGGCATGGAATGGCGTTTCGATGAGGATTTGAAATTTTTCAGTACTGTGTTCATGAGGCTGGGTAATAAGAAGGCTGTGCTGACAGTTTGGTTGCTGTTGTCCTATAAATGGAAGCACATCACACATATATGCATCTGTGGAGGGATAGGCGCTCCCATAGGCAAATACAAACAAATGACAATGCGAGAAGATGAAGGCCACCTCAGTCTATCAAGTCTGCTCGAGTATGCTTCTCTGTATTATGTATACTAGAGCTGCCGCCCCATCCCTCCAGATTTTACTTCCCTTCCCCTCTCACCCCCTTCATTAGCCAATCCCCCTTCCCCGCTTTGATCCTCCATCCTGTTCCACCCCCTCTTAAAGCTGTCCACTGTCCTTGACACCACTGCCTCCTCTGGGAGCTCATTCCACCTGACACCACACTTTCAGTGAAGGAGTTCCTCATCTTCCTTTTAAATTTTCCTGTCTCCAGTTTCAGAGAGTGTCCCCTCATTTTTCCATTTCCTCTGATGTTGAAGATGCTCTCTGTGTTAACCTTATTTTATACCTTTGAGGTACTTAAAGGTTTCGATCATGTCCTCTCTCTTCTCTCTTCCAGGGAATACATGTTGAGCTCCCTCAACCTCTCCTGATAGTGTTTGTCCTGCAGGACCTGCACCATCTTTGTTGCTGGTCATGGCACCCCCTCCAGTAAACTGATGTCTTTTTATGACAGTGGGTGGAGCCTACAGCCATCTTGCTGTCTGTAGCTGGAAAATGGAGGGACGTGGAACACATTTTTAGACATTTCAGTGTATCCTTCCCCAACTATAAATTACTATGCCAAATGAAATAAAACACTCTCTTCTTTCTGTTTAGAATGTTGGAGACAGCACTAAAGTTGCTTATCAGATTGCCATTAGGAAACTGAAACAGCTTGTTAAATATTGGTTTCCTATTAAACTGGAGAGTTGTTTACCCCCCTTCAAATTGCAACAGCTTGCACATTTAAATACTTAGCATTTAAACGTCTTCTTGCTACTAGCTTCAGTTGGGCAACTGTTGTCTTTCAAGAAAGATTCATTCCTCATAAATGTCACCCTTTCCCAGGAACAAATATAAAGAGAATAATGGATATGTAGCGGTGCATTACCGGTGAGTAATACCATCAAGAGGTTGTGTGTCCAGAACCTCGAGATGGTATCACTTGGCGGTAATGCACCGGTACCTAAACATTATTTTTTTTAATATATGGATGCGGTTTGGAAAGTTTTTAGTAGGACTGAGAGTGTAGAGTAAAGGTTACAGCACTGACCACGATGTTTCCGAGGTGGTTTCAGCTGATGGTCCTGGGCGATGAGTTAGGAGAAGGCGGTTGCTGCCTGGCATTTCTGATAGTCACATTAATGGTTTGGATACTACTCCATGGTGAAAATGAGAATGCACTAGGCAGTAAAGAGACTGGAAAAACGCTGCAACGAGCGCCGAGAATTTCTCTTGCTTAGCGCGTGAGAGAGCCGCCATGTTTTTTGTTTTGCTCTGCCTGCCCATACAGGGAAAGTGGCCAATTGGACGGCACGCTGTCAAGACGTCGGGAGGGAAACTAGCGCTTGCGCTGTTCCGTTTTGCTGGTAATACTATCGTTCAGGTCCCGAATGATAGTATTACCAGACCTGAACGATAGTATTAGTACTCTCGAAGTGTGGTATTATCACTTCGGGAGTGATAGTATTAACGAAAAAAAATGGTATGCTTTACTACACTATTAAACCTGATGATCCATATATTAAAAAAAGATTCACACTTTTTTTTAACCTCTTAAGACACTGTCTCAGACATATGCCAGGTCCTCTGTGAATTATCCGGGTTAATTATATAGCAGTCAGCAGGCATTTTTTCCATGCTTTTTAGGGAATAAATGTATTGAGCTACAGCGCACGCACACACACACACACACACACACACACACACACACACACACACACACACACACTACACACCATCCTCATGGCCACAACATTCAAAATAAATACTGCAGTCTAATATATTATAAAACAATGAAGAAACTTTTTATGTCAGTGAACACAGTGAAGTTCAATGTAAAGTAGATTTCCTTTAGAGCTAGTGTACTGCCTAAAACTAATATTAGATTTTAAAAGCAGCCAACCATTAACTTTTATATCTGAGGTACTTTTTCTTTTCCCTTTGTTTAATTAGAAGATTGTTTACCCGATGTTAGTAGGTGTGATGTGTGGAACAGCTCTTATCTTGGCAGCTAACATATCTTACTTTACTGTCCCTCACTGTATCATCAGCATTGTGACCTCAATGACTGTGACATCACTGCTACTTAGGAACAGCAAGAGAGTGACTGCCAGGTCGTTCACCTGTGATGTCACAGTCAGTGAGATCACAATGCTGATGATGTGGTGTGGGGCAGTAGAAAAAGCTATATCCGCTGCCAGGCTAAGAGCTGTTCCACACATCCAGCATAATATCACATAGAAAACTTTCTGATGAGCAAAAGGAAAAAGAAAAATACTTCAGAAATAAAAAAATTACAACTGACTACTACTTAAAATTTGTATTATTTTCCTGTCTGCCTGTTTCGGCTCTACTAGCTCTTTAAATATTTCTTATCCTGTATTTTGTATCTTGGATAGCGTTGGGGAGATGCTGCATCTCATTGTCATTGTGATCTTCATTTTATACATTTTTGCACTGTATTTTCTCAGAATGTTCCAGATTAGATGCAATATCTTGTTTTCAGTAGGGTCATCATTTTACCAGTTTTACAATGTGTTTATTCAGGGTAGCATACTTCAGATGTAAAATATTGTTTTCAGTGTGTTCTGATTTTATGCAATGCAGCATAATATTGTGTAGATGTAGAGCCTCACTGAAAATAAGATGCCATGTTTTCCGTGAATAATCCAAACAAAACATATAGCAATCAGCAGGCATATTCTAGGAAAACACATTGTAAATATGTGTAAAAGGAAGACCACATTGAAACTGCCTCTTAGCAGATGTGCACTGTGCAAATTCATTAGAAATAATGGGTAAAAGCATCCCAGGAGGTCTCCATAGCCATATCGGTTTTGACCAGAGTTTGTTTCAGGTGAGGGCGTCAGAACTGCACACCGTACTCCAGCTGCGGTCTCATCAGTGATCTGTACAGCAGCATTAGGACCTCCCTTCTCCTTGAGGTGAATTCTCTGACTATGCACCCTAGCATTCTGGTGGCTTTTGCTGCTGCTTTACTACACTGGGCAGAGTGCTTCAGGTCGTTAGTGATGATCTTCCTAGATCCCTGTCCTCCTTTTCCATCCTTGTCACTTGTACTCCCCCCTTGCCAGTATTATGTTCCTGGATTGTTTGCTACCAGGTGTTTTTGGCGTTAAAGGCTAGCTGCCAGATACCTGACCATTTTTTGAGCCTCGCCAGGTCCTCTCTGAGCTTTTTTCTCAGTGTCCGCTCTACCACAAAGCTTAGTGTCATCTGCAAAAAGGCAGATTTTACCTTTTATCCCCTCTGCTATGTCGCTAGTAAAGATATTAAACAACACTGGGCCAAGCACTGAGCCCTGTGGGACCCCACTGGTTGCAGGTCTAGGCTTCGAGAGTTCGCCCTCAGGTACCACTCTCTGACTTCTGCCATGAAGCCAGTCCTTGTCCCACCCTACCAGCTTTGCCCCTGCTCCTATACCCTCTAGCTTACTGAGCAACCTTTTATGTGGCACCAAGTCGAATGCTTTGCTGAAATCCAGATACAGGATATCAGCTGCCTGGCCTCTGTCCACAGTTTTGGTGACCTAGTCAAAAAAGTCTATCAAGTTCATCTGACAGGATTTTCCGACACAAACCCATGTTGTCTACCGTCCTGAAGTCCATTTACCTCCAGAAAGTCCAGCAGCCTCTCCTTTATTGTGGTCTCCATCAGCTTACCTATAATGAAGGTGAGGGTGACTGGTCTGTAGTTTCCTGGTTCATATCTGGGTCCACTCTTGTGGAGAAGCAATACATGTACGATTCTCCAGTCCCCTGGCATGCACGCTGTCTTGAGTGAGGTGTTAAACAGGTCTGCCAAGGGATTAGCCAGTATTTCTGCTAGCTCCCTTGGGACTCTCTGACGCACACCATCCGGCCCTGGTGCTTTATCTACCCGAAGGTCTCTGAGGTTCTTTTAAACACTGTCCTCTGTGGTAGCCTCCTGTGTTCTTCCCCCAACCCCTTTCCTGCCCACCAATATTCCCATGCGGCACTGGTCCTTCCTTTTCTCTTGTGAAGACTGACCTGAAGTATTCATTTAGCACTTCTGCCTGCTCCACACTGCTCTCTCTCCACTCCCCCTCTTGCTTCAGTCTAACTATGCCATCCTTCCTATTCCTTTTTTTCCTTTACATACCTAAAGAAGTTTTCCCCTACCTTTATTCCCTAGGCCAGTTGTAATTCTTTGCTCGCTTTTGCCGCCCTGACCACTCTGCCTGCTTCCCTTGACTTCTCCAAGTAAGCCTCCCTGTCCGCATCCTTCAGTGTGCTTTCATACTTGTGCTAGGCTGCTCTCTTTTCCCTCACTCTGGTTTCCACCTCACTGCTGAACCAGCTAGGTTTTTTCATTCTGGCTTTCTTGCTTCAGACCTTGGTACACATTTTTGTGGCCTCGATGAGACCCGTCTTAATAGTGGGCCATTTATGCCCCACCCCCATCTCTGGCCTGTTCCAGCAAGATGCTCCCTCAGGATCTCACCCATTCTCCCAAAGTCAGCCCTCCGGAAGTCCACCATCTTAGTTTTTGTCCTTGTTATTTCCTGTCCCAGATCTATATAGAACCATTCTGCTCTGTGGTTCGCTGCCTTCTAGAGGATCTTCTACCTTTATTTCCTGGACATGGTTTCCGTTGGTTAGGAACAGGTCCAGTATAGCACCATCACTGGTGGGATCATTGACTCCCTGCACCAGGAAAGCATCCTGAAAGACTAACAGGATGGCCTGTTCTCTGAAGCAGGAGATCTCTGGTATCCTCCAGTTAACTCCAGGAAGATTGAAATCCCCTGCTCTGACTACTTTACCCCTATTCAGCTGCAAGCTAATCTGCTCCCCTAGTTCACCGACTGTTGCTTCTCCCTGTGAAGGTGTTCTGTATACCACTCCCATTCTAACCTTCGTCCCCTTGGCTGACTGAAGCTGAACCCACAGTGCTTCCGGTTTACCTTCAGCCACCTGCTCCTTGGTAATAAGAATACGATTATTACTATCTCAAAAAGTAAGGAAATTCTCTGCAAGAGACTGCATTAATGCAACAGTTAGGGTTGATATCAAAGTGACAAAAGTAGGGAAATGTGATTTTTATGGTTTAAACCCTAACATCTCTGCCCGACCCCTGAAGCGAGTGAGGGGTAGTTTTCGTTGCGGTTGTCAACGATACTGCTCACCCCATTCTACACACTCATGAAACATACACGCCTGTCTTCATCACATCTCAGCTTTTCTGTTACTGCAGTGGGGTGAGCGTTTATAGTAGTAGAAGATTCATTTTTATTCAGGAAGATGATCTTGTTTCACATCTTTAGGCCAAAACCTTTTTTCAGGATGGTTCTGACAACATTTAGAACTTTAAAATTATATCAAGTACAAACACATGTGCAACATTCACTAACAATTTCCAGAATTCTAAAAATACAATGATAGTACTTGTAATCCAACACAATTCACACATCTCAATTAACCATTTGACATAGATTTAAAATTAAGACATTTCCTTTTCATCATCTATTGCACATACATCTAACTCTCAATTCCTCTGTCAAGTATTTAGTAAACAAAGATGGTTTATACCCCTATTTTTTATAGAGTTTATCAAGTGGCAGTTTGAGGCATATTCTGACCTAAATGTCATTTGAGTGAAAAGATTTTTTACTTTAGGCTTGTGAGGCACTTCACCATTATTTCTTAGCTGGTAATCATGTTTAACACTTTTCTCCTCTATTTTATCCATTAAATATTTTGGTTCCTCTACCTTTAATAGTCTATGGGCCAGATATTCAAAACTTTGCCCCGGGGCTAAATTAGCACTGCCCAGCAGGCAAACTTAGCCCGGAGCACAACACAAGCCATATTCGAAAGGAATAGCCCGGGGCAAACAGCTTCTGAATATAGCTTGGGAATGAGGTGGCAAACCGGGCTGGGAGTGCAGGGCAAACTTAGCCCTGGAATAAGACAGCTCTGAATATGGCAACCAGGAAGTGCAAACCACAACAGCAACACAGTACACAGCGATATGAAGGTAGGTAGAGATGAACTACAGTATGTGGCCAGTGTGTGTGCCAGCAAATGCGTGGACCCAGTACAGCTGCATGCAGCAGCGTATGTGAAAGTACAGTGTGCAAAACTGTAAAATATTCCCCGAACTGTTAGCACAGCGCTAACACGTTTGCACGGGTTTAGCGCAGAGCTAAACCATTAGCCCGGTGCAAATATGTGTGCCCGGCGCTAAACTTTGCCATATTCAAAAGTGACATGCAAATGAGCCCACTTAGGTAGTCTGTGGGCAGACATCCCGATTAGCATCTCATTATGCCCTGATTTGCATGCAGTTTGCACTGGGCTAACTGTTTAGCCCTGCGCTAAACCCGCGCAAATGTGTTAGCGCTGTGCAAACAGCTTGGGGAATATTATACAGTTTTGAACACTACTTCCACATGCGCTGCTGCTTGCAACTGTACTGGGACAGCACAGCATAGGCACAGATGGTGGTGGTGCTGCATGCAACTGTCACTTTGTAGGTTATGCTACAGTGCGCAGCAGAAACTACAGTAGCAAGGGGGCCAGTAGTGTGTGGACACAGCAGTGCCTATGGTGTGTAGGGCAGTGATGATGACTGCACTATACACAGTGAGAGGCCCAACCTGTAGGTGTTTACTGACAGTGGACATTACTGTTTCGCTGTTGTGTGACCCACAGATGCTGCATCTGTGGCATGGGATGCTCACAGTGACATGTACATTTCTGGCTTTGTGTGCTATGGCAGTTGTACAGCTGTGCGGTGTGTGGCCGTGGGGGGCATATATTAACCGGAAGGCACACTGGTGTTGGGGTATTCCCAATACTGGCGCATGTGCACTGCGTGATGTGTCCCAGCCTTGTGGCCACACCTGGTCTGTGTCACAGTCTTGCCACCCATACACGCTCCCCTCAACATCCTCCATGCCCACAGTGCTGCATGTGTGTGTGTGCTGGCATCTGTTGGTGTCCACAGAAGTGTGGTCCGCAGATGTGTGCCTTATGGCCACACTGCCATGCTGTCCACTGGTGGCAGGGTGACCACTTACTGCCTGGCATGGCTGGGACTGGTGGCAGATGATGGCATCATTGTGATGCCATCAGTTAGCAGCATGCTTCCTCTATGTTTGGCATCATCTATGTGTCATATTTATTTGTTAGGGTCGCGCAAAACCCGCGCAAAGCCATAGTGTCACGCAAAGCTGATTGCCCAGGTTTAAGACAAGCTTTTCCTGGGCGGTAATGTGCACCGTGCTAAGTGTCGCGCTAAGTCGCGCAAAACCACTTAGCGCAGCGCTAGTCACTGAATATAGCACTGCACCTGTATTCATGTCAGTTTGCTCCTTGCATACATTATAATTTTGCCCGGCGCTAATGCAGTTTGCCCGTGCTATTTGGCCTTTTGAATATAGCAGACCCGCGCTAAACCTGCGCAAACGGTTTTTGCCCGGCGCAAAGTTTTGAATATCTGGCCCTACGTGTTTATAATGCCCCTATTAATTTTCTCCTGTTTTCAGGTGTTAACCAGTCTAGTGTTTGGTACAGTTCACAGTGGTGAGTTTTGTAGTCACACTGTAGAATAAACCTAGCTAAGCTATTGTAAGTAACTTCTACCCTTTTTAAAAGAAAATTTGTGGCCTTCCCATATATGTGTCTGTTTTGAAGTGACATCGCCAAGTTGAACCAGTTCTGTTCTTTCGGTTAAATAAAAAAACACCCATCCCAATGTTTCGAAATCTAAACCCAAATTTTCCAGTCTGTGACGTAAAACCCTGTGGTCACAGTGTCAAAGGCTTTGGACAAATCCACAAACACTGCGCCCACCTCCCTGCTCTCCTCAAGCTGGGAGGAAACAAGATCTATTGGGTCGGTGAGTGCGGTGTCCGTGGAGTGCCCCTTTTGAAATCCCGATTGTGAATCTGAGAGTAGATGACTTTTCTCTAGATAATTACTTAATTGTATTTGAACCAATTTTTCCGTTACCTTCGACATTGTGGACAATAGGGCTATCAGCCTATAGTTTGAGGGATCTGTTGGATCCCCCCCTTAAAGACCAGTACCACTTTTGCTTTTTTCCAACTGGAGGGAAATCTCCTATCCATTAAGCTCCAGTTAAATATTTTAGTCAAAACAGGAACCAAAAAAACAGCAGCATCTTTTAAGAACCTTTTTTCAGTTCCATCTAACCGATATTCTTTGTTTTGGTTTTAGATTATTTAGTTCTTTCTTAACCTCATTATAACCAGTTTTCTTAAATCTATATCCTGGAATACTTAAACAGTGGATAGTGAAGTTAATGTTGTTTTGTTTTCATATTCAGGAATATTTATGTCAGGTAAGTTTATAAAATAGGCATTCAAAATATTAGCAGAATCCACTTTGCCTTGGAGTACACCATTTTGTTGAATTTGAATGGGAGATTTGTTTGTAACTGATTTCTCCAAAGAATGGATCAAGGACCAGTATTTCCTTGGGTCTACAGTTTCAGCAAATTTTGTTCTGTAATATTGTTTGTGTTTTAATTTTTATACCTAATCTGTTTTGATGTGTTTTATACTTTCCCAATCACTTATACTTAAAGATTTATTTACCCTCTTCCATAATCTATTTTTTTAATTCTAATTTCTTTTTTTAGTTTTTCTGCTAGCCATGGGGGCTGTTTTTTTTGTACTGCAATTAATTTAAAGGGGGCAACTTTATTACAAGCCTCAAGAAACATTTTGGAGAATTCCCTCACAGCCAAGTCTAATTCAGGAACAAGAAAAATCCTATGCCACTTAATTGTTGCTAATTTATGTAAAAATAGTTCTTTACTATAATGTTTAAAAGATCTCTTTCTTATTTTTGAAGGAACTTCTGGTTGTATTCTTTGACCTTTAGCCTCTAATTCACATTTGCATATTATTGAACAATGCTCACCCAAAATTGGTTGATTAACCTGTACCTCTTGGATTCTTATGTTATCTGTTACAAAACACAAATTCAGAATGTTTTCCCTACTGTTCAAATCTGTCTTTCTGGTGGGAGTCATCATGACCTGTGTCAGGCCGAGGGGACTTAAGCTCTGTGATAGAGCATTGCCCCTCGGCCTGCCCCAGGCCGCATTAAAATCCCCCAGCAAGAGCAAGTCATAACCCATTGTAAGTTTCTGTATAAGCTGTGACAAATGCTTAAATTCCCCAACTTTCACGTTAGGTGGTGAATAGACCAAGCCAACAACAAGGTTTTTACTTAACAAATGAACCAGAAGAATCTCCATTTGACTTTTTGTCCCAGAGTAAATGGTTGACAACTGCAAGGAAGATTCTGCCCCTCATTTGCTTCAGGGGTGGGGCAGTGGTGTTAGGGTTGTAGATCCTAACACATCACACTTACCTACTTTTGTTGCTTTGAGATCGACCCTAACTGTTGCATGAATGCAGTTTTTTTTAATGTTCTTTATTTTTTATTGTTTTTTATATAGTTATATAGTTATATATATAAAAGACAACGAACCTCTGTGCGTAAACACTGAGGCAAGGGTTACCCCAAAGGGCATTTGGCTGGGAAGCCAAGTTTCAAGAAAATACAAAATCACACATGCCCCCACAATGCAAAGCATCATGGGCTGCATATGCAAATCACCACAGAATGTTATGCTGGTCCAACTTTAGCAGAATTGCATGGTGCGAAAGGCCCTCTCACACAGTTTGCAAAGGGTGCTAACAGAGACATGAACACGTGTTTACGTCCTACCAGGACTCATCAGTATGCCTCGTCTGTTTAACACCCCAGTGGAATGGACCGCTACCCCTAAGGCAGTGTGCCTGGGATATATTATGGTGAACCCATTAAAATAAAAAACATTTAAAAGACAAAGAACCTCTGTGTAAACACTGAGGCAAGGTTTACCCAAAGGGCATTTGGCTGGGAAGCCAAGTTTCAAGAAAATACAAAATCACACATGCCCCCACAATGCAAAGCATCATGGACTGCATATGCAAATCACCACAGAATGTGATTTTGTATTTTCTTGAAACTTGGCTTCCCAGCCAAATGCCCTTTGGGGTAACCCTTGCCTCAGTGTTTACGCACAGAGGTTCTTTGTCTTTTAAATGGTTTTTTATTTTAATGGGTTCACCACAATATATCCCAGGCACACTGCCTTGGAGTAGCTGGTCCATTCCACTGGGGTGTTAAACAGACGAGGCATACTGATGAGTCCTGGTAGGACGAAACACGTGTCTATGTCTTCTGTTAGCACCCTTTGCAACTGTGTGAGAGGCCTTTCAGCACCATGTACCCTGCTTAAAGTTGGACCAGCCTAACATTCTGTGGTGATTTGCATATGCAGCCCATGATGCTTTGCATTGTGGGGGACAGTGTGATTTTGTATATATAATATATATATATATATATATATATATATATATATATATGACAGCAGGAGTTCATCTATACAGTATTGCTCTTTTGTCTTACAATACATGGAATGTTCTGTGGCATGGCAATTCATGTTTCTACAACATCATTCTGTTATATATCAAATGACACTAGATCAAAATTCATATCCTACAAAAATTGGTCACTTTCAAATGGCTCTATCAGGGAACAAATGTTTCATCCAGAAGCGAGATATAGAAAACCCGTGGTCTCCACTGGAGCTCAAATTGTGACATCCTTCCAGCTCTAGAAGCTACTATTCTTTCTAGATAATATATCTCAGTCATCAATGAATGCCAATAAGAGAGGGTGGGAAGTTTAGCCATTCGCCATAGGCAAGTTATAACCTTTTTAGCTGCTGCCAGGTACAGGTATAACTTATTTCTACTTGGTGGAACTTTTCCATCTTCCCCAATATAAAGCAGAATCATCTGATTGGATAATTTAATTTCTGGTCCCACAATATTTTGTATGCTCTTTTCTATATCTAATCAGTATTAGGTAACTTTCGGACAGGTACAAAAAATGTGTGTTATAGTTGCCATTTTTTCTCCACACTCTCTCCAACAAAGGCCATGTCTCATAGATACAAATTTAGCAATTTTGTCAGGGGTATAAAAATATCTGCTACGACATTTCCATATATATTCTGACCAGTATGATGACTGTGATACTCTTGAGTGAGGAATAGGTGCCAACCATTTCTCATAAGTTATCTGAGTCCCTAATTCTCTATTACATCTCCCCAAGATATCCTCGGTGGATTCCTTCCAAAAGTCTCTTATTGCTTTATATATTTGTCCAATTAAATGAATTTTTTTCCCTGCCTTCTATAGCGTCCCTTAAAAGGGACATCAGCATAGGTATGAGAGAGGGCAGAGTATTTAATGCTAGTCTATAATTCTTTCTGTATAAATGTCCGAATCTGTAAATATCTATAATGATGTGTATGGGGAAATTTATATTTTGCCTGTAGTGTGGCAAAAGGCAGTACTCCATTTACATCCAGGTATTGATATAACAAAAGCAGACCTTTTTTCTGCCATTCTTGATGGACCTGAACAGCACCCATCTCCAAAGATACACTTTCTGTACCAATTAGTTTAGAATAACCAAAAACTTCAGTTAATGTAGTAGACGCTTATAGCTCATACCAAGCCTTTAACGATATCGGGTTCCAAAGGTAAAGTTTCGTAACTGTGGATAAGAATGGGGGCAAATATAATAGGGATAATGTTTACAAGATCATTTAGTATAAATTCAATAAATTTCCATGGTTTCTCTACCTGAGGATTCAGCCATGTCATCACTATTTTACATGTTACTGCCTTATGGTAATCTCTAAGATTTGGAAGATTACAACCCCCCCTTTGCCACTGGTAACTGTAACAGAGACCATCTGACCCTTGACTGCTGCCCAGCCCATACAAACCTCGAAAAAAGTCTAGCCCAGGATGCAAAGTAGAATTGTGATGGAATAATCGGTAAAGTCTGGAAATAATATAATATCTTAGGAAATAAGGTCATCCGAATAGCTTGTATTCGAGCTGAAAAAGATAATACCTGATGTGTCCAGTTCCCAACTAAATTCTCTATCTCTATCGATAGGGGCTCTAAATGAAACCGTTCCAGATGTTCCAGTTTCTGGGGAATATTTACACCCTAATATTTAATCTTATTATTTCTCCATTTCAGAGGGATCTGGTTCTTTAGAGACTGAGAGGGTGTGAAATTTAAAGATAATAACTCTGTTTTTTTGTATATTTATTTTATATCCAGCTATTTCTGACAACTTACCTATCACTTGTAAGGTAGCAGGAATGGACTTTTCAGGTTCTAGGAGTGTTAATAATTCGTCATCTGCATATAATGATATAGTAAAATCCCTCCCTCCACAAGGGACCCCCTGAATATTAGGATGTTGCCTTATGGCTTCAGACAATGGCTCAATGTATATGGCAGACAGTAAAGGTGAAGTGGGCAGCCCTGCCTAGTTCCCCGTCCCAGCTGTACCATTGAAGATAACTGCCCATTCACTTTAACATATGCCTTTGGAGAGGTATAAATTCTCTGTATCATGCTAGAGAATTCCCCAGGAAATGCAAACTTGCGCAAAGTTTCCCATAAAAGAGGCCAACTGACGTGATCAAAAGCTTTGTCTGCGTCGAGGCTGAGCAACACTGCCTGCATCTGTCTCTGATTTAAGTGGTCCAACAAATGGATCGTTCTACGTATATTATCTGTGGTTTCTCTGGCTCGAATGAACCCAGATTGATGTGAATTAATCAAGTATGGTAACATTTCCTCTAGTCTATGTGCCCATATGGACATGAATAACTTGTAGTCCATGTTTAATATGAATATTGGCCTATATGAAGTAGTTAAATCTGCTGGTTTGCCTACTTTTAAGACAGGTGAAATATTAGTGTAATCCCATGATGGAGGAGGGGGACTCTCCTGTTGAATTTCTAAAAAGGCGTTCGGTAGTAAAGGAGTCAGTTGTTTACTAAAAGTCTTGTACCACTCGGACGGAAATCCGTCTGGGCCAGGGGTTTTTAATGATTTACTTTCTTTGATGGCATGTCTGACTTCCTCTGATCTGATAGGAGCTTTTAATCTGATTTCCATTTCCTTAGTTAGCTTTCTTAATGTAAGGGGGTATAAAAAATTCCTCAACTTTGTTAAATTCTGGACCTTGTGGTTTCTCATATAGCTGCCTATAATATTTCTGGAACAGTTGCAATATCTGCTGTGAGTTAAGAGCTCTTGTTTTTCTCTCCGGATCCACTAAATGTGTTATGATTGTGGCTGTCCTATATCCCTTAAGCCTCCGGGCTAAATTTCTCGCCCCTTTTGGCCCTCCCTCATACCTATATGTTTTCAAGTAAAATAGTGCCTGTTGTGTTTTTTCGGCTAAAAGTTTCTGGAGCTCAGCCTTTGTCTGATTAATCTGGGCTTGGGCCTCTGTGGTAATAGGGGTAAACTTTGTATTTCCCTTAATTTCTCATGTAGTTTACCATATTGTGTTTCCCAATATCTCTTCTTGTATGCTGAATACGCAATTATCTCTCCCCTGATCACAACCTTCACAGTTTCCCAAACTATTGTATTGAATGTCTCCTGGGATGAATTTTATGCAATAACCTGAGCTATTTTTGAGTTAAAGCTGTCCTAAGAGCTTTATCCTTTAGAAAAGAAAAGTGATTTGTCATTGTTGTGTATATTGAGAACAACTGCCGCTGTCAGACTCTTTAAATACTATGATTGCGGCAAAAAAAAACAAACCTCAGCAACAACGAGCACAATGCTGCTTGTGTTCACTGACTTGGAGAGGCCCGTGACGTTTAGGCCTGCGAGATCTGCCTGAACTTCAATCAGACTATCCAGAGGCACCGTCAGAAAGCCCTCAAGTCTTTCCTTCTAGAGCAGAAGGTAGCCAGGATGGAAAGGGAGCGTGCTAGGGAAGAAGCTCCCCAGCATTGCCAGCCCCGTCCTCTGGCTCCCACTCCTCCAAGGCCCAGGAGAAATCTTCATGGAAACATAAACGTCGGGAGCGAGAAAGGAGTAAGGATAAATTCCCCCCTGGTTCACTCTCGGTCACCAGTCCACCCAGGGCTGACCATTGCAGTGCCGCTGTCCGTCTTGGTGGCAACACCTCCTGCCACTCATGCCCTTGGTCTCACAGGGTCGGCTTCAGCAGTGAGTTCTGCCAGACCTCCCATGTCTGGTGGTGGCCCATGAGTATTGGGGCTACTGTCTCCCCCGTTGAAACTGCAAAGCTCCTTGTCAATGCCAGGGTTTCTACCTACCCTGTCAATGCTTCAAACCACTCCATCGATGTCGGGGTTCCACCCCCGATGCTGCAACCTGCTTGCACCTTTCCTGCAGGGTCAACTGGCAGCCAGTCCCACTGGACCACTTATGTCTCAGTTCCTTTGGTATCTGGGCTCCAAGCGCTCTCGCCATTGTTACAGGCTACTCTGTCGACGTCAGGGTTCCAGACTCACTGGTTACTATACCAAGTCACTACTGCGCTGCTGCCCACTGTCCACATACAGACAGTGCTGTCTTCCTTTATATGGGTATTGCAGTGCTTTGCACCTCCTCCAGGCAAACCAGTGCCAGGGCCTACCAGATCAGTCTGTCGTCGAGGCACAGGTCAGGAAGCCTAGGAAGACCAGGAGCAGGTATAACATTTGCAAGTAGGGTTGTATTTTTCTCAGTAACAGCAAAATAAAAATAAAAATTATTCAGTACAGCTACTTACAAAGGCAGTACAAACAGAGAAAAAACTAAGTCCTTCTTCTGAGGGTGTCTCTTAATTCCAGGTTTTAGTCTCTCATTCTCCTTGTCTCTCTCTCTCTAGCAGAAGCATTGCTGCCCTTTTTTTAAGTCTTTGTCTGGGAACTCGTTAAGAGAGCCGTCTTCTCACAGAATGTTCTTGTAAGTTTTATTCCTTGCAGGTGCAGCAAAACAATACATGGTGACCCAGAACTGACCTCTTGTTTGCAGCTCTGCAAAAGGCTTAAAAACTGCATCTCTGGTTAAGTTCCAAATAGCTTTTTGCAGTCATTTCAACAGTATAACTATATTCAGTTTTAAACAAAGGATCCCAGTATCACATAGAGTTTTACAGAGAGATTCACATATATATTTTTTTATAACTGCAGATATGCAAGGGGGAGGAAAAGATAGAAACAGCAAGTGAGGGTAGAGAGATAGTGAGAGGCGGAGAATTGCAAGACTGTTGCAGTGATTAGTTCCTAGGTCTCACAAGAAAATTTGGTTGAGCAACCAGACAGACAAAAGACAGAAAAGGAGCTGAAATAGCAGATCTTTGCATTTAAACTCTTTATGCATGACAAATGGGGCAGGGCTTTATTCAACCCTGTCACACAGTCCCCCCCCCCCCCACGGTTGACGCCCAGCCTGTCGACGTGCCCTGCTTGCCCCAGGGCGTTAACATCCTTTCTTCCCGCCGTGCTCTCCTCAGAGCCCATCGATGTGGGGGTGCAATACCACCCTGAACTCCTCCTTCCTGAGGAAGAAGAGGAGGAGGACGATATGGAGGGGGAGTCCCAGGTCTGACTCCGCTGTTTACACCAGGAGTGAGGAGTGTATACACCCATAGGTTCCCTCCTGATGACCCCTCCTTCATCTCCGTGATGGAGCAGCTCCAAACAGCAGTGGGGTTTGATGCTGAAGAGCAAGACATCACTAGGAGAAAACTGGTAGAATTCCTAGAACTACCAGATCCCCCACCTCTGGTTGTCCCTCCTCTTTTGGCTGCTGTAGAGGATGCCACCATGGCTGCCTGGCACAGGCAACGATTGATCCTTGCCATGCCCAGGAAGGCGGACAATCTGTACCTGGCTCTCTCAGGGGAGCCTTTTTTCGTCAACCAACCTCAAGCTGATTTGGTGGTGATAAATGCAGCCCATGATAGGTCCAAGAGACCCAAGCATCTTAGTTCTCTCCCCCAGATAAGGAGTCGAGAAGGTTGGACCTTATGGGGAAGAGAGCCTTCACCTCGGCAACACTTGACCTTAGAATTGCTAAGTGTCGCACTGGCCTGGTGGCGCTGAGGGCTGAGGCGCTGGTCGTCTTACCTCGTGCTGCATCAGCGACCTGGGTTTGAAACAACACTTGGCTGCATGGGATGCTGGCAGGGGGAGGGTGGGGCAGGATTGAGCAATTGCTCTCTTCTCCCGGGTGTGGGTTGGCCGCCCATAATCCCACCATCACCGAATGGAGGTTCGGTGACAAGCGCAGGTGACTGGTAGGATGGGGCATTCTGCAACACGTGCATGCTCGTGCCTCCACCCGCGTATGTCACGTCAGGGATGTGAGAGAGTGGGACGGGAGAAAACCTGGAAAAATCCAGAAACTACTAATTTAAAAAAAAAAAAAATTGATAATTGTCAGGCCCACGCGGTCAAATACCGGAATACCCTCTGGAGGAAGGCTAAAGCAGCAGCACAGCCCTCCCAGAGGGTCCCCAAAAGCAGGAGATGCTTAAGGTTCTCCAGACTGCGGCAGACGTGGATAAACACCTTTTGAGGTCTACCTGTGATAGCTCGGATGCTTCAGCCAGAGCAGCTGCAGTTAGCATCTGTATGAGGAGGCACTGTTGGTTGAGGTTCATTTATTTGTTTGAATTTTGTTGACCGGGTAAATCCACTGGGCCTCAGTAGGCCTTTTTAGTGGCGACCCGGGATTAATTACAGAGATAAGTCACAAACTGGCTCAGTACAGTAAACATGGATATAACTGTCGTACATTGCATTAGATTAGTTACAGTGATGCACTACAGTACTAATACGATCAATACTAGACATTTGATAGATCCTATACTGTAAGGTAAGGTAAGATAGGGATCTAGTCCCAGAACTGGCTGGGTTCTGTATTACTTTAGTGACCTGTCAGTACTCGGGTCTAGCCTGGTATGATTAGTTGGGTGCATGGAGAACGTATATCTGGGGCAACCTTCTACAACATCTAAGATACTGTCAGCAGTAGCAGTTGCAGGGACGGGGTTCTAGTAAGTGCATTTAGGCATTTTTTGAAAACCTTGAGTGAGGAGCTTTCTTGAAAGCTTTTGGGAAGAGCATTCCAGATAGTTGGAATTGCTGCGGCAAAGGACCTTGCCCCTGTTTGAGTCCTAGTTTGGGGGATAGTGAGGAGAGATTGTTTTGATGACCTGAGAGTAGGGGTGTCATGATACATATTTTTTTATCACGATAATTATTGCAATAAAATGATAATCACAATAATTTTCCAGAAACTGTTAAAATGATGTTTTTAATATAAAATGGCAATGAAATGTACATTTTTTCATGAATAATGACCAAATCATGCAGTAGATGTGTGTATATATATGCAGCCAGAAGGAGGAGCTAGCATAGCATCCTCTTCAGTTATCTCCAGCCGACCACAGTTCCTCCCCAGCCCCAAAAGACCTCCACAGTAAGACTGTGCCACTGCCTTCCATTGATGATCATTCATCCATCAATCACTGCCAAGTTGCTTATGCCTCCCTCTGTCACTGCCAGTAATTAACAAAATCTCAACGCAAAGAAAAAAAATTGACAGTCCATCAGTATGTGAGTGATGGTAATTCAATAATAAAAGAAGTACAAGTACAAAATTATTTCCTGGATAATAGCTTCCTCAGCACTGCCTGCAAATAAACTTCTATAGTGTCGGCCCTGCACCTGTAAGAAATGGAAATGGGAGGCATCCATCAGAGAATCCAATAACCCAAAAGGGTTTAATTGATGATAGTGTTGGTCCGAGGGCTTTGTAGTTTGTGCAACAAGCAACAAAAAGCAGGTTGCAAATGTAACACCTAGACTTAAAGAGCAGGTTTCTACATACGACCACCCTCTCCCCACTTAGCTGGTTTAGTAGCTTACTCTCCGGTTTAGCCATCCTTCTGATGGTGTAATTTTATAAGCAGTATTTTTTTTGTTCTAATCCTGGTAAAATCGGATCGCCAGACCCGCAGCTAAAACGCCCCGACTTCTGTACTGGAGGCACGCCCCCACACTGCCATGTTTCATGATGTCAGTACTAGAACTGTCTGAGTGGCGCTCCATAGACTGTATAGGGGCCATTTTTACATGAATTGTAAACACTTTTAAATTGCCAGTTTGATAAAAGAGGCCACGATCAACTAACAAGGGTCCTTGTTAATTGATCGGTGACCTCTTTTATCAAAACTGGCACTTAAGTGTTTAATAATTTACGTAAAAAACGGCCCCTATACAGTCTATGGAGCGCGCCCCCGTGCAGTTCTAGCACTGACATCATGAAACGTGGGGGTGGGCCTCCAGTATAGAAGTCGGGGCGTTTTGGCTGTGGGTCCGGCGATCCGATTTTACGAGGATTACAGCAAAAAAATACTGCTTATAAAATTACATCATCAGAAGGATGGCTACACCGGAGGGTAAGCTACTAAACCAGCTAAGTGGGGAGAGGTTGTCGTATGTAGAATCCTGCTCTTTAAACAATGAGAGAGGGAGACAGAGACTGAGCTTTGATTCAGCAGTACATACATTTTACAAATATACCTCTGAGTAGACGGAGACTCTGACAATTTATCTGGGAAAATGGGTTGGTGTTGGTGCCTGCATGGATAGGGGATAATGCATGTAAAAGACACCTCCTCCCCCACATACATCCCTCATACTTCTCCTAGTCATCATAGGCTCATATTTGTACCACTGTTGCTTTGCAAGTAAGATGAGATGGAGTTTGAGAGAATGAGCCATAATAAAGTCAGGAAGGTTTGCTCTATGACAGACAACAAACCTAGTCATTCCTGTGGTGGTGAGGTGAAGTGAGTGACAGAGTCAGACAACCACAATTTGCCAATTGCCACTGCCATTCAATCCACAAACAAAACGAATACACAACAAGCTCACTGTGCCACCAGACGCAGGTAACCCTGTCACACAGACACACATGACTCGTTGTTGCCACTCTCCTCCAATAATATCTCAAGTCACCTCATCATGTTGTGTCTCCAGTTGAACAACCCCCCCCAAACTGTATAACATTGTACATTCAAATTATTTGAATCAAATCAGCAGTCAGCACTCTATCTAGTCCTCCCATGTCCCACTCCAACTTAATTTAAGTTGGACTACTATCTCGACCAGAGCAAGGGATCCATCAGTTGATACTTTGAGTCCCTCCCGGTCCAGACTGTCACCAACCAGATGACTTTATTAAAAAAAAAAACACATTCAACCCTCACCACTAGCCACTTCATAACAGGGAATTGTCTATCAGAGGAGTCAGTCAGCCAGAGCCAGTAAGACAAGTTCCCAATCACACAAAAACCTAAAAGGAGTGACTCGCACTCAGTACCAGTTAAAATTCTGACCTCGAGCAAGCACGACAACTCCTTCACCATGCGACATGGCCGCCAGCCCGCCACACGCTAGCACCCCAACCCACCACAACTGGAGCAGTGCACATCATTTCACTTCACTTCGTCTCATTCTCAAACCCATTCATTCGCAGTCATAGGGAGCCTGGCTGCCGTTTTACAGTCGAAGTCGGAGAAGATAGCATTAGCCATGGAGGATCAGTTGAATCTGGTGGCAGTATATTAATACATACAGACTATAGTACTCCCAGACCAGAGTTTTAAAATCATGTGGTTCACTAACTCAGTCACCTGGACCTCACCACCCCAGGGAATCGTCCAGAGATAAGAGCAGTCAGCAGTTTCCTCCCATATACCCTACTGCGTAACAGTCTCTCACCTCGTGTCACACACTCGATGTCTCACAGACTCATCACACACATATTTTTAGTTCTTTGAAATACCATTGCCCAAACATAGCAGCATCAGCACTGAGGACCCTCACCTACCTGACCCATCATTATCAGACCAGCTGAAATTCTGCTGAGGGCAGGCTATCAGATCAATAGCAAATTAGCAGCCAGCAGGCAATCAATTTCTTTACAGAATTTATTTAGTTGAACTTGGAACTGGAGGACTGGGGAATCAGAGTCGGGACTCAGGAGAAAAAAATCAACAGCAAAGCAATTGTCCAGACGACTTTGTGAGACAAAAAAATGACGAAAAGTATTTACATTTTTAGTGAATTTAGCTAAGTGCATGTCATATAGTCTGCAATATCATATCAGTTTCCTTGAATCCTTACCATAGCAAAATCCAGTTAGTACAATGAAAGGGGATGAAGTTGGGGACCCACACTGGGTAGTTGTTCTTCAGGTGATGGTCCAAAAAGTGCAGTAGCAGCATACAAAAACACTGTCTGCTCTGCAATCATTTATTTATTTTTTAACCCGCGATTTGAATGAGTCTCTCTCGTTTACCACCAGTGCGACTCCAAATGTGCCTATCACCCGTGGAGGATTACTGAATTAATCTCTACTCGAGTGATCGAAGCAAAGGCGCAGATGACGATAGCGGCTCCAAGGCTTCCTTCATCTCTCTTCGCTGATCTCAGGGCGTCAAAAGAACAAGGCTTCTTGTGTACAGTGGCAAAAAGACAACTCCCCCTTCCCCAAACACACTTCATTGGGCTATACTGACAGAAGTAAGTATTCCAATTGGCCAGATAAAATGCCTCATTTGGAGCCATGTGACCTGATGTCAGATGTTAGCTGTGTGGAAACAGGGTGCAAAATTAGAGAGAACTTTGGCAGTGCAATTCTGGGTGTATTTTACAGCACGGTATAATGGTATATGTGTCTGTTATCACGGTTACTAAAAAAAAAATGGTACGATTACAATACCAGGCACATTGTATACAGCGGTATATCTCCATACCGGTATACCGTGACATCTCTACCTGAGAGGGTGCCTATCTGATTTGGTCTTTAGTAGGTCCTTGAGACTAGGGGGTGCTTTGTTGCTTCTAAGTTTAAAGGCTAGGGATAGTGCGGGATATTCCATCGAGTGAGGGCCAGTGAAGGGTATGGAGCACTCCGCAATGATGATCGTTTGGAGCTCCTCTTTTAGTAAACCGCCTGATTGCATGATATAAGGATTTGAGTTTATTTGGCTCTCTGCTCCTGACTGTGTGCAGGACAGGGGAGCCATAGAGTAGAGTGGGCAGGAGAGCACAACTGGCAATTTTTAGATGCAATTCATTGGCAAGGTATGGACTTAGCCTGTACAGGAGCCCTATTTTTTGGTGTAAGTCCTTGATAAGGTTATCTACATGATCCTTAAAGGTGATATCTTGGTCGGGGAGGACTCCCAGATAATTAACAACCTCAATCTGAGAGCCATCTGAGAAAGTGGGTTTTAGCAAGTTCTGCCTTTGGGGTCCTAGAGTTTTTGGTCCAAATAGGATCGCCTTTGTTTTTTTTTTCCTGTTGAGGACCAATTTGTTGGTAATTAGACAGTTTTCAAGCATTGTCAGGATTTGCCATGGATGTCCAGCAGTCCATCCTGTACTCCCCTTTCAGAGGGTATGAACTTTTTGGAGCAGATATGCAGGACATTCTTTCAGCCTGAAAGCTTCAGGAAGGACACTTGGGTCAGTCCATTCCCTCTACCATACATAACCAAAGACTAGGCAGTAGGTGTCCTTTTGCAGGGCAACCAGTAGGCCTCGATCCAGGGCCAGACAGCAGAGCAAAAGTCGATCAACTTTGCCTGCCCCCACCTCCTCCACAGGCGACCGTCCTAAGGCCGCCAGAGCTGCCTCAGCATGACTCCTTGCTGGACCCCCCATCCTCTGGTAGACACTCAGGAGGAGGTGGTAGGGGGTCGCCTCTCCCTCCGCCTGGACCAGTGGAGAGAGGTTACCATAGGTGCTTGGGTCCTGCAGCTCATAGAACAACGACATGCTCTAGAACTTCTGGAGTTACCTCCAGAACTGCTGTCAGTTCCCTCCACTTATCCTCCAGACCACGGATCAGTACTCCCAAGAGGAGGTGCATACCCTGCTGCGCAAGAAGGCTATAGAAACAGTTCTCTGGGATCAAAAGAACACAGGGATCTACTCTCATTTCTTCCTAGTCCCCTAGTCCACAGGGGATTTAAGGCCTGTTCTGTATGTAAGGGAGCTGAACTTCTTCTACATACAGTACAAGAAGTTACGAATGGTCACTGTGCAAGGCCTGGTGCCTCTGCTGCAAAGAGGGGAACGGATCTGTTCCATGGACATACAGGATGCCTACCTGCATATCAAGATTTGCGTACCCCACAGGAAATACACCAGATTCGTGTTCCAGGGGGAACACTACCAGTTCAGAATATTGCCCTTTGGCTTGTCATCTACGCCATGGATATTTACCAAATGCTTGGCAGTTGTGGCAGCAGTTCTCTGGAGAGAGGGGCTGTATGTCTTCTCTTACCTGGATGACTGGTTACTCAAAGCACAGTCCAGGGAGTAACTCTCCTGCACCCTAGCGCATTCCAGGCAGCTGTTTCACACCCTAGGGATCACTCTTAATATGCCCAAATCAGTCATGACCCCTTGCCAGCGCCTGCAATACATAGGGGCAGTACTGGAAATTTATTCATTTATCTATTTAAAGGAAAACTGTCTAAATTAGGGGGCTCCCGCCCCCGGAAGGCTTACCCTCCGGTTTAGCTTTCTACATCAAAAGCAGCGTTTTTCTCGCGCCACAACTGAGTGTATTTTACTTGCGAAAAGTCCGCGACCCGGAAATATGGCGGACAGTGCAGGGGCTCCATTAACTGTAATGGTGCGGTGCCTCACCGCTCACTTCAATACAAATGTATTGAAGTGAGCGGTGTGGCGCCACACAATTACAGTTAATGGAGCGCCCCACGCTCTTGCATACTTCGGGTCATGGACTTTTCACAAGTAAAATACACTCAGCTGCGAGCGCAAGAAAAACGCTGCCTTTAGTGTAGAGTGTTAAACTGAAAGGTGTTTTCAGGTGTGGAGCCCCTAATTTCAAACGATTTTCTTTAAGAGCTTTAACAGGAAAGACATACTGAGCCATAAAGTACATTTCCAGATGTGTCCTGGGGGGAAGGGATAAGTACATAATAACAAGTAAAAAGTGCAATAATAATATAATAAGGCACAGCAGTGTACAGAATACGTAATATCATGTAAGCATAATTAATAACAGTTCAGTTGAGTACGTCAGGAGTGTGAGGTACCAGGCACTCGCAGGCTGTACGTCAGGAAACAGGACAGGGTTGGAAGTGGTCATTAACTCTTCCCTAAATGTACAGGAAGGGACCACGGGGAGTAGCAACAGGAATGGTACATGAGAGAGGAAAGAGAGGATGGAGGATAGAGAGGAGAGGGAGAAGGGAAGAAATGAGAGGAAAACAGAGTTGTGGAGGGGGGACAAAGTGATGGGGATAGGATAAGGGGAGGCAGAGGAGAGTAGAGAAGGTAGCGGGGGGTGGAGAAAGTGGATGACGGAATAGTGGGAATAGGATTAAAGTGGAGGGGAGTGTTCATTATACAAAGGACTGCAGGAAGTCCTTGCTGCTTTTGTTTTCTTCGCCCCTGGGAAAGAGGGTCTACCAGTTTCTAAATGGTGCCTGTCCAAATGGTTCGCCAGCTGTATTACGTTCTGCTACAGGAAGCACGTTAAAGAACTTCATGGTGTTGTGCATGGCCATTCAGGCAGAGGCATGGCCACCTCTGTTGCCTGTTTCAGGAATGTGCCAGCCGCAGAGATCTGTGCTGCTGCAATTTGGAGTACTGTTCACACTTTCACTAAACACTACAGTCTGGACATTGCCTCTAGAAGAAGGGCAGGCTTCAGCCTGGCTGTGCTCCAAGGCCTCCTTTCTTATACCTATAGCCTTCAGCCACCCAGACTGGTTCTCTGTCAGAACTGCTTGGGACTCGTTCTATAGGTGTATGGCCTGATGCAAGAGATATCCTCGAAGAAGACAGTACATTTATGTAACAACTTACCGTAACAGTAGATCTTAGAGAGAATCTCTTGCATCAGGCCATGCCATCCCACCCTCCTTCCCACTCTGTCTCTGAGCTCTTCACTCCTGTCTCTTTCCATAATGGTTCACCTTCTGCTCTCTACCTTTTTCGGTAGTGGGGACCTTCAGCTTCTTCGGTTCCCTCAGGAGGAGGTCCTCCGACAGTGATCTCCGGTGAGAAACTGAGGAGGGAACGGGGCCGCCCACACTTATTTATTTATTTTATTTATTTCATTTTGGTAACCAGGTAAGACCCACTGAGACCAAAGGTCCCTTTTTCAGGGGTGACCTGGAATTAATCTGATATAGCAGAGCAAGTACATAGTGAATATGCCAGATGTTAACTGGAGCACCTTTGCTGCAGCCACATCCAAGAGCATGGCCATTCTTGATGCCCTACAGGGGGCATGCCTTAGACAGCTAGTTTTGGAACCCACACGTGAGGGAGCAATCTTAGACCTTGTACTGTCAAATGGGGACAGTGAGAGGATCTCAGATCTAGAAGTGGGTAGCCATCTGGGAACAAGTGACCACCAAACTGTGTGGTTCATGATAAACTCAGCTACAGAGTCTAGCCATACAAAAGTGAGGGTAATGGACTTCAGGAGGGCTGACTTTGGCAAGATGGGAGAGTGCCTTAGAAAAGCACTAGCAGACCGGCTGGAGGGAGGGGTGGAGCAACAATGGGGAAACATCAGAACTGCCATTACAGAGGCAACAAGCCTTTGTGTGAAGCAAACAAATCAAAACGAAAGAAGAAGCCACTGTGGTTCTCAAATGAGGTGGCGGGGAAGGTTAAGGAGAAAAAGATAGCATTTAGGAAGTATAAAGAAACAGAGAAGGAGCAGGACAGAGAACTGTGCCAGTTAAGGCAGAAGGAAGCAGGGAGGGAAGTCAGAATAGCAAAGGCCCAAACTGAGGAAAAGATAGCCAACTCAGTTAGGAAGGGGGATAAAACCTTTTATAGGTACATCAGGGAGCGTAGAAAGACAAAGGGAGGGATAGTGACGCTGAATAGAATGGACGGTGGGTGGGCAGAGAGGGACAGTGAAAAGCAGGGATACTGAACGAATACTTCTGTTCAGTATTCACAAAAGAGGAGGAGGGGGAGGTACCTAATCCAATTAACAGAAGCACTCTGGATGGTGGGGTCGATCCCAGTCCTTTCACAGAAGAAAGGGTTCCGAAAGAACTCCTAAAACTGAAGGTGGACGAAGCAATGGTGCCTGATGGGATTCACCCCAGAATTCTAAAAGAATTAAGGGGAGAACTAGTGACACCACTGACTACCCTTTTTGATAAATCATGGGAGGATGGTGTGGTACCTGAGCACTGGAGGAAGGCGGATGTGATTCCCCTTCACAAAAGTGGGAACAAGACAGAGTCAGGAAACTACAGACCTGTCAGTTTGACCTCTGTGGTAGGGAAAGTAATGGAATCGCTTCTGAAGGAAAGAATTGTTGCGTACCTAGAGGCCAGCGGGGCACAGGACTCAAGGCAGCATGGGTTCACAATGGAAAGGTCATGTCAGACGAATCTAATTGGTTTCTTTGACTGGGTGACCAAAGTAGTTGACCAGGGAGGGGCTGTGGACATGGCCTACCTAGACTTTAGCAAGGCATCTGACACAGTCCCACACAAAAGATTAATAAACAAATTAACCAGCCTGGGAGTGGGTCCTCGGTGGTAACCTGGGTAAAACATTGGCTGGACAACAGGATACAGAAGGTAATTGTAAACGGAGTCCACTCTGAAGAAAGGGGGGTTACTAGTGGGGTACCGCAGGGTTCAGTACTGGGTCCAGTCCTTTTTAACGTCTTTATAAGTGACATTGCAGAGGGACTGGAAGGAAAAGTATGCCTCTTTGCAGATGACACAAAGATCTGCAGCAGGGTTGATACACAAGGAGATGTGGAAAGGATGAGAAGGTAGTTGGCAAGGTTGGAGGAATGGTCAGAAGTATGGCAGCTTGGATTTGATGCAAAGAAGTGCAAAATAATCCACCTGGGAAACAAAAACCCAGGGGAAGATTACACAATGGGGGGGTAGTAACAACAAAAATGGAAAGGGACCTGGGAGTAATCATATCAGGTGACCATAAGATTGGCAAGCAATGTGAGAAGACAGTAGGGAGGGCTGGGGGGATACTGGGATGTATAGGGAGAGGCATCACCAGCAGAAAACAGGAAGTTGTTATCCCTCTGTACAGACAGTTGGTGAGACTCCATTTGGAGTACTGCATCCAGTTCTGGAGACCTCATCTCCACAAGGACATAGACAGGATGGAGGCGGTCCAGAGGAGGGCAACTAAAATGGTGCAGGGTCTGCAAGAGAAGCCGTATGAGGAGAGACTAAAGGAGCTTAATATGTATACCCTTGAGGAAAGGAGGAAGAGGGGGGACATGATAGAAACTTTTAAGTACCTCAGTGGAATCAACAAAGTCCAAGAGGGTAGCATTTTTCAGAAAAAGAGATGTGCAAGAACAAGGGGACACAATTACGCATGCAAGAGTACTACCGAATGATGTAAGTGACCATTGTCCCATAGCTGGCATAAGATCTTCACTCAAACCACCCAACCCTGCTGAATTTGTCCTCAAAAGGTCAAAAAAGAAGTTCAGCATACCAGGATACCTTTATGACCTGAGTAACACAATATATTGGCAAGATTTCTACCTTACAACCTCAGTGGAAACAGCTCTCCAGATCTTAAAGGACATTATCACTAATGCTCTCAATATTCATGCACCATTCACCAATATCAGAACTAAAGCAAGGTCCTGCCCTGGTTCACCACTGATCTTAAAACAGCCTTGCTAGCCAGAGACAAACTGTGGAAAAAGGCAAGAAAAACTAAGGATTCCAGAGACTGGCTAAATTTCAGAAAAGCAAGAAATTGCGTACAACACAAATAAGATCTGCCAAAGCTGCCTATTATAGAGCTCAATTGATGCCTCCTATAATAACCCAACCAGGCTCTGGGGAACTATAAAGGGTATCTTGGGCCAAAACTCTACTCCTGCCTTAACCTGCAAACTGCTACTAAATAACACAGAAATTACGGACAAACAAGAAATCCTAAATACCTTCAATGACCACTTCACCACAGCTGGACTAGCATTTGACTCTTCACCTGCAAATCTCCTGAGATCTTCCTTGAACCTTCAATCCACCGTGGGTCAAAAGGCTACATCAACCTTCTCCTTCAACCCAATATCCTTGAAAGAAGTGGAAGATCTCCTCTCCAATTTAGATACTTCAAAAAGTGCAGGTACAGACCCCTGGACTCCTACTTCCTCAAGATTGCATCTCAAGTCTTATCTGCCCCCCACTCATCTCTTCAATCTTTCCTCACCACTGGATCCATTCCTCCACTTGGAAAACAGCTCAAGTAGTTCCTTTACTCAAATCTGGTGATCCCATGGACCTCAATAACTACAGGCCCATTTCCATCCTATCAGTTCTATCCAAGATGCTCGAAAAGTTAGTAAACTCACAATTAAGGGACTACCTGGATAACAATAACCTCCTAAATACAGCACAATCAGAGTTAGATCAAGGCATAGCACCATTTCGGCCTAGCCAAAGTAACCAACGACTGGCAGATTGCTATGGATAAGAAGAACAGTACCTGTGCTGTGTTCTGAATTTGAGCAAAGCATTTGACACAGTGGATCATGAATCATTAATCACCTCCCTTGGCTCACTAGGGTTGGATTCCCCTTCACTCAATTGGTTCAAGTGCTATCTATCAGATAGGTCACAACTGGTAAAAGATGGAAACTACCTATCCACCTTAAAACCACTGTTAAGAGGTGTACCGCAAGGCTCTATTCTTGGCCCCATCCTCTTTGCCATCTATATTAATAATATTGATGCTAACCTCACTCAATCCAACATCCATCTGTTTGTTGATGATACTGTATTATATGTTAGCAATCCTTCATTATCTAAAGCCTATGAACTGCTACAATCTGAATTTTCCATCCTACAACACAACCTACTGGATAAAAACTACTTAAATGCAAAAAACAAAAGCTATGTTCTTACCTCAAAGAGTTGCTCTGCCACTACCCCACCATCCACCATCCTACAACTAACCACCTTACTTGGAGAAGCTGGAATTCGTTGATAACTTCAAATACCTTGGAGTCTGGATTGATAACAAACTTGACTATTCTGTCCATATTGAGGAGCTACTAAAGAAACTGAGACAAAGGCTTGGTTTATTTTTAGAATAAAGCACTACCTCAACAGAGACTCCAAAAAGATTAATCCAGGCTTCATTCCTATCCCTCATTGACTATGCTGACTTTCTGTACGGACATTGTTCACTCCCTCTTAAATAAACTGGACACCCTATACCACAGGTCCATCAGATTCATTACTGACCTTCCTTCAGCACCCATCATTGCGCCCTTTATAAGGCAGTTAACTGGACATCATTACAACACAGAAGAAATAGGAATGCTGCAATTTGGATATTCAAAGCCTTATCAGGCAAGCTACCTACCTATATCTTACTCAAATTACTTCTAGGCCATACAACCTAAGGATCAGCAAAATTATCATTCTTAAGGTCCCCAATGTCTGCACCCAGTTTGGGAGGGCTGCTATCAGCTACTCACTAGCAATTGTTTGGAATTCACTCCAAAAAACCATGAAGCTAAATAACCTCCTACCCTTAATATCCTTCAAAAGATTATTCACCACCCTATTCCCAGAACTCTGCAACTGCTTCCATAAGGCCTAAACCCCGGCCCTACCTACCCCCTTTTTTTCGTGTTCCTATATGCTGATAAAACTCCGCTTCCAGTCCCAAGATTCACCCTCAAAATGCCTGCTAGGTCCTATAATCTACATATTACTCCTGATGTGCCCATTGCCTTCTGTCTCACAGATTAAAAGTTTTAATGTGCCGTGTACATATGTATATTGTTATATATTAGCACTTATGTCATTGTATTACTGTTTATGTTACCCCTGTCATTGTATTACTGTTTATGCTACCCTTGTCAATGTAATAACACTTGCACTTCTTGACCACTCAGGTCCATCTTGTAAATGAGCTATGCTCAATGATGTTCGCCTGATTAAATAAAGATTTTGATTGATTGATTGACAATTTGAAGATAGAGGGGGGGGAACGGCTCAGGGGCAATGTGAGGAAGTATTTTTTCACAGAGAGGGTGGTGGACGCATGGAACAGCCTTCCCTAGGAGGGTGTGGGGTCTAAAACTGTGGGAGAATTCAAGGATGCATGGGACAGACATAAGGCAGTTCTTGTGGGGGGTAGGAAGAAATAGGCGGTTGGTTTACTGGGATCTGCAGCTTATCCTGTAGGTAGGGAAAGGGACAGACTAGATGGGCCATGTGGTCCTTATCTGCCGTCAAAGTCTATGTTTCTCTCTGTAGTATAGTTACAAATAGAGAGACGTTTACAAAGTGAGCAAGTGCATAACAAACATGTGTTATAAACAAACAGGCTGGACAGCTATACATAGGAGGGCTAAGACACTAATTAAGCCTAAGCTAGTGGTAAATTTTCAGGTATAATGTTCCATAGGACGTCATTGTCTGACATTGCCGTGGGCAGCTCCTAGTAGACTGCTAGCAAAAAAGGTTCTGTGTGGTCCTGGCACCTGACGGCTGAGTTCCACAGGTGTGGCCAGATGCAAGAGATTCTCTTGAAGATCTACTTTTAAGGGAAGTTCTTACGTAACTGTACTTTTCTCCTCACTGTAGGTCCCCAGTGGCCAAATTTATCCACACAGTAGGTAGTAATTGGGTGGAGCCGGCAACGTGAGCTTCTGGCTCCAGCCAATCACTTTCACTTGCACAACTTTTGTTTTCTACCCATCTTTCCAACACCAGCAGGAGCGGTCTTTCCCATAGCAGCAGGAACGCACAATCAAAATCTCCTTCTCAATATAGGTTTTCAAACTCAAAACTAAAATAAGTAGCACTAATGTCCTTGGTATAGTCAGGGTGTAAAGCCCTTCTCAGGTTCTTGGTGGTAATAAACCAGCAAAAGGAACAACAGACAAGTGCCATATGTGGTAATAAACTTGTTTATTACACAGAAGCAGACTTATACCCTAAAATAGGTCTTACCAATATAGACACTGGGAGCCAGAGTTTCCCAATACCCCAGGGTATGAAGACTGTCTCGATGTGAAAACGTAATACATCACGTTGTATATGGTGATAATCTCCATGGTAACTATTAATTTCATAGGTATATTAGATACATAAAACAAGCCCTATTGGCCAAACGTTAGGTGACTCCGCAGTGTTATCTAGACATATACAAAATATGTAAAATCAGCTAAAATGAGAACAACGAACTTGTATAGAATACAGGATATACATGCAGTGTTACATAAATCCACATGATGGCAGTGTAGGCTATTCATTGACTTCTCAGAAGACTATACAAAGAACACAGATGTGTATTCTCGGCACAGTACTTGCGTCTTACTAGCAATGATCACAGTAATAATATCCCTGGTAACGTATACTTTTTTTTTTCCAATTTCTTTTTATTAGGTTAGTGTATGCAGTACACAGTACTCTACCCACTAAGGTAGGTTCATAAAAAAAAAAAAATCATAGACATTACAAGTAATGCAGTCATCATTGTTACAGCAATGATTGAGCAATTCCTTACATATTGTTACCTCACCAGGGGGATAAACCTTATAATGCAACATATTCCCACCGTCAAATTTACATCAGGTCAGTTACTGCCATGAGACAGGATTACCATTGCATCATATTTCTGTTTTATCGACCCCCTCTATAACGGGTATAACATCTCTTCACCATATTAAGTAGTTAGACATAACATAGGTGCATTTCGGCAGAGTTCCCGCAATTAACACATTATGCCCAAATGTTCCCCATATCTCATCATATGATGAGTTTAGACAGAAGAAAAAAATGAAAAAATATTTCAACTTGTATATATTTCTAAACGACAGTCATCATTTAACTATATTTAAACTAGTGTCTCGAACATTCGAGGCATTACGTACTGTGCATGTCCAGTGGTCTAGTGGCGGGTAACAGACCTCACAGTTGTATAAGAGAGTACATCTGGCCCCGACTGGGCCTTTCCAGTAGTAGCTATTTTATTGGCACAAAAATATGTAAATTTACCCTATCTCCGATCTAAACTACATCATATGCATAAAACACCGGCATTTCACATCAGATTGGCTGGGACTGCGCGAAACTAAAGGACCATATTTAACTTTAGTGAACATGAGCATAGGAATTCAATCAGATAGAAATTACTCACTCAGTGTCCCCATAGTCACTGTCGCTATTGTCCCCTTTTGTCTGGAACACCCATTCTTTTCGAGTAAGCTGTTTATTGGCCACATCAGAGACTGCAAACTATGTTTTTTCCCCCCATATATTATCCGGAGACTCTCCGGCATCAGAAGAACATGGTGATTCCCTAGTTGTCTGAGACACATTCTAATCCCTTGAAAACTCTTCTGATGTTGTCTTGTAGCAAAACACAAGTCTGGGAAAATATACACCTTCACTCCTTCCCACTCCAAAGATCCCTGTTGTTTTGCTCTGGCGATAATTAGATCTTTCTCTCTCATCGAGCTGAGAACTACTAAAAGTGTGTGTGGTAGAAGTTGGTTAGTCACCGTGTGACTTCTTCCACCGCGTGGGTTGATCTTGTAAGCCTTTAAAGTTGTAATGGGCTCTTGGATCTGTAGAGCTTCGGTGAAGAAGGATTTTAGAAAAGTAGGGGGATCATCTCCTTCTGTGGCCTCCGGCAGACCCAAAATTTGGACGTGTGAGGCACGAGAAGCATTTTCTAAATTTTCCAAGTGCCTCCGCAGCAAAACGTTTTCCTTAGTGAGACCCATGGATACTGTCATGGTCTTTGCTGCCGATGCAGACACCTATTTTGTCTTTTCCTCCAATAATCTGACTTTGGTATCAAGGACTTTAAAGTGTGAGGTAAAATCCTCCATTCTCTGATCAATTTGTTGTATTGCCTTTAGGAGTGCTACATTGGTGGGCTGTGGTGCTAGATCATCCAACTCCATTTTTACTTCAGAGCCCGTGTCCGTCTTTGGGTCTTTGGATCTTTGGATCAGGCTCTATCTCCTCCAGCGGCCGTTCTATTAGTTCTCCCCATAACAGTTGAAATATGGGGAGTACAATTTCCAGAATTGTTTTGTTCAGTGCGGCAAATATTCTTCTCTCAAATAAAACCAGTTCCTTCTGTCTGGATGGGTTTTTAGTGTAACAGCATTTTAAATGGTACCATTGTTCATTACCAGTCCAGCAGCTCTTGCTGCCACTATAAGCGGTCCTTCCATCTTCCGCAGTAACAACACAGAAAACAAACTGCTTCTCAGAGAAAGTAAAAAAGTATTTAAAAAAACAGCCCTGAGCCATTCATCTTGTCCCAGTCCAGTGGCTCTTGCAGTTGCCACTGCTGTTACCATTCACTCACAGTTTCATCCCAAATCCCCCTTGTTTTGTTTCTGTCCTGCACACTGCACTCACTGCCCCGAGCAGTACTCCAGTACAAACTGTAGCCTCACCTCGTTCTCCCTGATACTTGAAACCTGTGTCGCCCAGCACATCACATTTGTGCAGACAGAGCCACAACCAGACATAATGTCGCACTGACCCATGACCTTGCATTCTATGTGTCTTACTTGTTCATCCCCAAATGCTGTGGTATACTGTCAAATGCACGCTGGAATAACAGCTCAGGTGAATTTTACGCAGCATTTATAGCGTTAGTTGAGATTGCGCTGTGGAGCACAATAGCATATCCACTTACAGTGCGTTTCCCTAATTTGACTCGTCCCCCTTCCCTCCAGAGTTGTGTTTAATTCCTGAAGTGTGTGCCCTTGAAGTGTGCTACCTGTGTAGCATAGTGGTTAGAATCACTAGCTGTGAATGGGCTTCTTACATCCAGCAGACCCGGGTTCGATTCTGACATCTTTTTTTTTTTTTTTGCCGTCCCCCACCCCCGGAGTTTGAATAGCAAATGGCCTCACCCCGACAAGTTGGGTTGAGAGTGTTAAATCTTCCCCTAACTTCCTCCGCTTCGAGTTGCCTCCCCTGGAGTCGAGAATAGTAAATCTCCTCCTTGACTTTCTCCCCAAACCCCGGTTTTCTTCCTCCGGAGTTGTTAGTGTTGAATCCCCATTATCCCCCTTGTGCTGATATACATTAGCGTTGTATTGTGGATGCGTGGTTGTTGCTCTGAGCGGTTTGCCCACACAGTAATCAACCGTGGCGTTTTTGTTTTTGCTAATTTGTGGTGGAACCAAACACTGCTTGCCATACAAAACAAATTCTTTTAAACTAAATAAAAAGAAAAAAAGAAAACCCTAAGAAAGTACGAACACTAGAAAAAAGTGAATCCTTGCATAAATGGAATATGTCATGGCCCCACTACAGATATCATTATTTTTCCCTTGAGTAGTTTGACATTTGTTATGTCATAAGGTCAGACTGCACTGGGTTGGGGGGATAACAATATCTATAATGGGGCTGTAGCATATCCCATATATATATATATATATGTCGAATACATCTTTTGAAATCCCCCCCCCAAATCTGCATCTTTTCTCAGTCTGCTAAATTCACTCTGCCTTGCTCGTGCTGTAGCTGCCTCTTCAGGACGATTTCTCTAGCCTGCCTGCATAAAATGTAAGGTAATGCATTGGCATCTGTGTGTTTTATGAGTTTTTTTAATTTTTTATTTTACAGATCCGTTGAGTGTGATAACCCATAAAACTCAAGAGTGAAGCTCTCAAAGTTTATAAGGTCATTCCTCACAGAGACAGAGTGTGTGTGTGTGTGTGTGTGTGTGTGTGTGTGTGTGTGTGTGTGTGTGTGTGTGTAAGGAAAAAAAAACTCTCAGATGCACTGATTTCCTATGTGTTATTGTTTATAATAACTGGTGCTGGAATGCGTGTGAAAGAGACCAGCTCACGCTTTCAGAGTCCCACAGCTCCGCAGACTGAACTTGACTGTGGCTCTATGCAAATGCCATAATAACTGGGTATGACATCACAGGGATTTATTTAACTCTAAAAATTGATTAGCGTTTTGCTCATAAAAGTGCTAAATCTTTGTGAAAATACATAGCTCTTGCCTCACTGTGTTTAACAAACACAGCACTTCTAGAAAATCTATATAAATACTTTCTGTACAGTTAGTATAGTCCTAAGAAAAAAAAATGCTAATCAATTATTTAAAACCCTGCATCACACCCAGTTACTATGGCGTTTGTAAGCAACTGAAAATTGGTTGATAAAGGGGCTCACCGATTATTATGGTTGAGGAATAATGCATGGTTCTTTGATGATTACTAAAGATTTCCGATCAAAAGTCAGTCTTTTTCATATAAAAAGAGCTTTCCTGACACAGATCCTTTGTGTCTGTCTGTGTGTGTGTGTGTGTGTGTGTGTGTGTGTGTGTGCGTGAGAGAGTGACAGAGAATGAGAGAGTCAGCATTACTGGCATTGAGATGTGTACAGTGTGCCGAGTTCTCATCCTCTAGTGTCACTTACTAGGTGCTCTAGGTCATGAGACTTGCCAGCAAATCGCAAATGCTCATTGCGTGCTCCGTGTAAGAAATGCTGCATGACAACATCAAAGTACCAAAATGCTAAAGGGAAAATTAGTTTCTTCAGGCCAAACCACCGATTTTGGCACGTTCACCTAATACAAAATCACCATCTGCTCATCCTTCATTGGGTGGAATGTTTAAAGCACTTTCTTGAAAACAAGAGATCCCAGTTTGAAATCCACCAGAGCTTTGTGCAGTCACTGTGTTACACTGGGCAAGTCCAGTGCTGCAGTCCACCCAGCTGCAGAAATGGGTAGGCTTGAGACTTGAGAAAGCGCAAGTTACGCGTGAAAACGTTTGGCTGGTTTGTTGAGGGAGGGGGGTGTGTTGTACCTACTGGTGGGCTGTTTGTTTTTGGCATCTTTCTTTGGACTAAACTGCCATTTTTATCCTGATATAAGTTGTTGGATTTTATCTCTGTATAGAGTTCTGGAGACTGTGCAGCTGAACTGCCAGCAATTTGTGAGTACCTCTTCTTTTTTGTTTGGGCTTCGGTCCTCTGCTGTTCAAGTAGCCGGCTTTGTACTGTTTCACTGCAGAAATGGGTGGCAGCAGGACTTCATTGAAAACGAGATGATTGTTTTTCAGTTGGCTGTCTGGGTAAATAAATGTTAAATAAAATAACCGGTCAAGCAGGTGCTGGCACCTACAGGAGGTTTCTCTGAAGGAATTGAAAGAAGATACTGAAAAGGCACATCATGTGTCACGTCAGTATTCTGTCTAAAAATATCCGGAGCAAAACCGCCTGTAGAGAGGAGTTTAGAATAGGGTGCAGCAGAGTTGCTGTGACTCAGAAAATGTTTGGTGTTTGCTCTTCGCAGAAGTGGAACACTGTTTTATCAGCATACACCTGTGGGTGCTGTCAAATATTAATGTTCTCTTGTGAAGTGTCTTTGGCTCAGTAAGCACCTTGGCTTCACTGGCCGTAAAGCATAAACCAAGCAGTGTTTTGCAGCACCTCTGAAGTTGATCATTTTTATTACCTGCTGAAATGTCGGAGCAGCGTGTGGGACATTGTATTATTCTTCAGCATGGCTACACTGTAGTAATGTAATGATGGTCTCTTCCTGCAAATGCTTAAGCCAGTTTCTCCTGCCAACTCCAAAGCTCTCACGTTTATTTTTAATCTGGCATTGACCACCTCTACCATGCCAGTCTCCTGGACTCCTGGAAGCATGCCAGGGTGGTGCCAATTTTCAAAGCAGGTGATCCCCTATCCTCGGATAATTATAGACCAATCTTCCTGCTTCCCCACCTAAGCAAGCTTCTGGAAAGGATTGTTCACCGCCAGCTGTCAGACTGCATTGATAAATATTATCTGCTGTGCAGCCAGCAACATGGTTTCTGCAGGTTCCACTGCACCACATCTGCTTTAGTCCAGTTTACCACCCATGTCCATAGGAACATGGACCTGGGGAAAGCTACGAGTGCTGTTTCTGTGGACCTGACCAAAGCCTTTGACCTGGTCGATCATCCTCTACTGTACACCACCCTCCACCATCTTGGCTGCTCATTAGAGACCTCACGTGGTTTAAGAGTTATCTTTCTGGGTGATCTCAGTTAGTGTGAATTGGCCCTGCCACCTCCCCTTCCTGTCTCAACGGATATCCCTCAGTGCTCCATCCTTGGACCGCTATTGTTCTCCCTCTTTTTATAAAATCCCTCACCTGTGAAGCCCTACTGTATGCTGATGATCTTGTTCTCTTTTACAGTGACAAGTCCCTGGCGAACATATCCTCTGTCCTGTCCCAAAACTGTGGTTCGGCATATAGCTGGTTCTGGTCACATCGGCTCCTGGTCAATGAAAAAAAAACTAAAGCGATGCTCCAGGGGTCCAAACCATACCTAGCTAGCATCACCAAGTCTGTCTTCTCCCTCTTGGTACTGACACCTGGAAGCCCTAAGCTATAGAATGTTCCCAACTTCAAGTACTTGGGTAAAGCTACCAATCGTCCCTATTTTCCCAGGACAGTCCCTATTTTAGGCAGCATGTCCCAGTGTCCCCACAAGTTTTGCAAAATGTCACTTTTGTCCTGGTTTTTGCTTACTTGTCCCAGTTTTGTCCCCCCTTTTTTTTTGCTGACTGCTAATCCATGAGTGACAGTTATTTCAGTGCCACTGTGGCGCTGCTCAGGCTGGACAGCAGTTTGCAACTTCAACCCCTGTACCTATGTTGCACTGCAAGCATGTCACTGGCATCACTGTAAAGCATGTTCCTTCCTGTTAGATTAGACTGGATAGTAGTGCAGACAAGCACATGTGGATGTCTGTCTGCCAGCAGCTTAGAGGGACTTCAGTCAGAGAAGAGACCGGCAGCAGGGAACTGAGGTACCCAAACCTGATCAGCTGTAGGGAAGTGTGTGAAAACAATCTGGTGTGGTGGTGTGAGTCACTGAAGTGAAGTTTGCTCAGCAAATGAGGTGAGTGTAAGCGGGTTGGATGGGACTGTCAGGAGGAGCAATACTTGAATGTCTGATCACAATTTAACGCAGGTTTGCTTCTAATGAACTTTCTGTACATCATGATTTGGAACTTGCTGCAGCAGAATGATGTTTTGCTTTAATCTGAATGTTTACTACTGGTGTTGCTGCTTGCTCTCACCATGCCGCCCCACAGTAACATGTAATTGATTATGTGCTGCGTTGTCTACAGCGGTGCCTGTGGGAGTGACATGGTGGTGGGGGGGGGTCATGGACAGGATGGACTGTCCCAGTTTTAGGCCTCGGAAAGTTGGTAACGTTATACTTGGGCGTAACCCTCGACCCCTTTCTTGTACAGAGCACGTCAACTCCATTGTACATCAAGTAAACCAAAAACTCTGAACTGCATACTGGCTAAAACAGTTCCTGACCAGTGAAACCCACTTAGCTATTGCCCAAGGCAACCTGCTACCAATCATAGATTACTGCTCCCCCATCTACTCACATGTGGCCACCACCCTGCGCTCACACCTAAACTCAGTCTACAACAATGTATGTTGTTTCGCACTCCTGGCAGCCTACTCCACATACCACTGTAACCTCTACCAGCAGGGCTAGAAATAATTTTTTTGAGATGCCTGTCCGAGGGACAGGTGGAATGTAAATGTTGCCTGTCCGGACAAAGTTTTACCTGTCAACATTTTTGTGAGGTGAATTTTAAACTTAAAACATAAAATGGACTGTAAAGTGGAAAGAGAGAAAACTGTTGCTTTTTGGGGGGTTATTTTTCAAGGTAAAACACTGATCGAGTCTAGTCTATTTCTGAATCAGAACTTGAATCTAGTCTGCAGCCATATGGTCTCACATAAGGTCTTCTTTGTTTTCCAGATTTGAACCATAGTGTTAGGCATCCTGCAGGTCAAAGGTAGCAACGCTAGCATCTGACAGCTTGACACGCATTAGTTCAGATGTAGTCATAGGAGACAGACAGGACCGCCAGTCAGACTTCACTCTGCCCATCAAGCTGAATCCTCTCAACTACTGCAGTTTGGGTTGGGATCAGTAGAGCTATTGTGACTAAGACCAGAATATCAGGGAATCGCTGTTCATTGTGCATCATTATGGAGAATTTTTTGCCAGAAATCCAAATAGTGAAATTTCGGAGACAGCTCATTCAGTGATTTTTTCATAAGTGGTTTAAGCTCTAACCATTGCGCTTCAATCAAGTTTATATTATTATTGTGTTTCTTCAGTAGGTCACTGTAGTGCTCTGTGAGGGTTCTGACTTCCTCATTGCCATAAAGGGCTAGTTGGTCACTATCTGGTGGTAACTGTAATGGGTTAAATATACTGAATGACCGTAGGACTTTGTCTGTTTTAAAATTGGAAAATCGTGAGTTAATACTTTCAATTGTTGATGAAAGAAGGCTTGTAACATCACGCAACACTGCCCGTTTGGTTCTATCTATAGAATATCCCCTTTCTAAGTTAAGGAAGATATCAGATCCACGGAACTGAACCTGAGTAGTGGCTGAGCCTGTCAGTCGACTTGTGCTAGTGTCACTGTCAGCTGTGTCAGAGTCAGGGAGCAACAGCAATTCGTTACAGACTTTGTCAAGTTTATCCTGCGCAGGGTAGTTCTCTAGCCAGAGCACCGTGCTTTCAACCTTGCTGACTATTGTTTCTACTGTTGAGCTGTCTCTCTGTAGAGTTAGACTGAAGGCCATCATGACAGAAAGGTATTCAGCCAGAAACTGAGAAAAGAGGACAAATCTCACAGTACTTATTGTTTTGAACAACCCACTGGCCTGATCTTTTGTTGCCCTGGTGTGGAAGCAATGTGCTGTAAATGTACAACTAAGGCCTTGTAGCTGGACAGAATAACAGACAGAGCCCTTTCTCTGTGTGCAACCCACGGGTCCCTGACACGTTAACTGGTTTGTGAATGGTGTACCTCATATTACTGGCTAACTCTTTGAGACCGGCCAGTTTTTGGGAGACTTATGGTATATTTTATAGATACCCATTAAGACTTCATCTGTTGTTTTCATGTATGGAATAGATGTTGCTGATTGCTTTATAGCTAGCTCAACTTGTGGGCACTGCATGAATCCTAACAAATGAGGTACGTCTTCAAAATCCTGCCAAACACCCCAGTCACTTTACCCAACATGACGGGTGCCCCATCAGATCCAAATGCAACAATTTTTCTTTCCAGTCTTTACAGTCCAAGGTGAATTCTAAGGCATCACCTATTGAGTTATAAATGCTTTCACCATTTGGAATAGAGACTGGCTGAAGGAAACAAATTTGTTAACTGATGGAAATTTTCCATTGTCCTAATATAGACTGCCTCCTCTTCTATTACTGAGGCATCAGTGCTCAGTCACATAGGACAGAGATGAAAGTGTTACTGTTAACCAGTTTTGCATCTTTTATCCTTATTGATTCTGAAATAAAATGTGAAAGTTGCTGCCTGTTTGTTACTTCCATAACTGACTCCGACATTTGCACCATTTACATGTTGTAATTCTAAGATGCCAGGAAATCTGTGAATGGGCGTTCTGAATTAATCAAATAAAGAGTTGTTCTAAACAAATGTTCCATCTGTAGCTTCATTTTTTCCATTTGTATTATTCCTCGTTCTATTGCTAAGTTGGAAGGGTCTGTGTTAGACACAGTATTTTTTCATTGGCTAATTTATGAGGTTTGGAGAGTTCATGAGCTCGTACATTTCAAGTCTCATGCTCTTACAGCCACTCATGAAAGTGTTTGTCTCCTTAAGTATGTTTTGCAGTATGAGCAGGTCATGCCGCATCAGGCTCATATAGTAGCCACTCCTATTTTTCTTCCAGGTCTCCTGGAACCCCCTTTCTTTTGCCCGGGACTCCGCCACTTTCAACAGTAGTCAGAGTTGCTGGCATATCAGCACTGGCACTGCTAGTTGTCACATCTGTGGCCACAATGGTGGGGGTGAGTAGTTATGCTACTTCAGTCTATCAGTAATGGAGAAGCAGTACACATAGAAGAACCCGATTTCTCCTCCTCTTGGCTTGAAACTGAAGGCTTTCCTGTAATTTTTTAAAGCCAAACTTTAACAAAGACATTTTTCCCCTTTTGGTTTACTTAGCTAGTACATAATTTAAAGTACAGTAAGCACTCTGAAGACAGTGGACACTACAGTGAAGTGATGATCAGAGATATTAGAAGACGTGAACAGTCTGTTTAGTTTTCTTTCCCTCCCTGTAAAACCCCGGACAAAGGAGTTTAATATTTATATTTTCCTCCCGCTCAGATTTCACAACTAAAACCTGAGGGGTATCCTGCTGTCAACCTGTTTTGTAATTTAATCCCCTACTCTCCCTTTGACAGTGCCTTCTTGTCACAGTGTCACTCAATTTTACTTTTATTCAGTTAGTCCAGTGGCAGAGCACAACAGCAGGCTGACAGGGGCTAGTTTAAATTAGTAGTAGTACTAGTAGTAGTACAGTAAGTCCGTCAGTATCTATCTTCAAGGTTCAAGCTCTGGAGGGCTTTACACAGGCTGAGTGAACAATAAGCTTTAATAGAGCCTTGCCTTCACCTCTCTGCACACTCAAGATATATTTTTTTATTCAGAGTCAGAGATGAGACTTGCAGATCACAAGGTCTCTTTTGGCTTTGAAAGAGTTTTAGGTGTGTACAGGTACAGTGTCTGACTGCTTTGAGACTTGACTTGCACTAAATAAATCCCTTGTTCACCTCCCCTCTCCTCCTCCAAGTACCAGCAGGACTGATTCACACAAACTGAGCCCCCAAATGCTAGAGCCCTGAGAAGGGCTGTTGAGAATTTGCAGAAGTCTTTTTTTCACTTTTAAGACTAACTAAATAAATCCCCCTTGTTCACCTCCCCTCTCCTCCTCCAAGTACCAGCAGGACTGATTCACACAAACTGAGCCCCCAAATGCTAGAGCCCTGAGAAGGGCTGTTGAGAATTTGCAGAAGTCTTTTTATCACTTTTGAGACTAACTAAATAAATCCCTTGTTCACCTCCCCTCTCCTCCTCCAAGTACCAGCAGGACTGATTCACACAAACTGAGCCCGAAATGCTAGAACCCTGAGAAGGGCTGTTGAGAATTTGCAGAAGTCTTTTGTTTCACTTTTAAGACTAATAAATCCCCCTTGTTCACCTCCCCTCTCCTCCTCCAAGTACCAGCAGCCCCCAAATGCTAGAGCCCTGAGAAGGGCTGTTGAGAAATTGCAGAATTTTTTTTCCCACTCGCTCGCTCGCGCTCTCCTCACTCTGCGCTCCTCACCCTATGGCCAGACTAGTGAGAGTGAGGAGCGCGAGTCAGCGCCAGTCAGTTTTTCCTGCTCGCTGAGAGGTCAGGTGACGCTAGTAGCTGCAGTCACTTGACCCTCAGTCAGTGGGAATGGGCGAGCGGAGCTGCACTTTTTGGCGGGCGGAGCTACGCGTCATGACGTCGACGCCGTCCGGAAACCTCCCGTCTGCTGCTGGGTCCTAGTGCCCAGCTCGATACTCTGGCTGCAAATTTACTGGCTGTGAAAACCGCCTGTCCCCGGGACAGGTGGACTTCACAAAACGGCTGTCCCGGGTGGAAAACCGCTGTCCGGAACGGGTGGATAGCCGGTTATTTCGAGCCCTGTCTACCAGTCTCTGGCCTGGCTTTCACTCTCCAGTCAGTATTACTGTGCTCTAGGTTGTATCATTGACAACACCCTTAGAGGTGGCAATGCATCACCTTATGCATCCTTCCTAAAGGCCAAGAGCCACTCCCCAGATGCTTGCGTGTGTCCTCGGTCTCTCCCCCCAACGGAAATCTCCAAAGTTTCTACTGTTATTGGTGGCAAAGCACTGTCTGTTACTGCTCCCTTTCTATGGAACAGTCTCCCTGCTCCTTTCCGGTCTGCTGACACTTGTAGCATTTTCAAGCACCATTTCAAAGCCTGGTTACTGAATGAGGCCACATGCCTTTGCTCTCTTGGATAATCTCCATCAACCCGCCGCTGTTTTATCGCCTACCTAGCCCCAGCTGAGCTCTTACAATCGTCTTGCCCCTTGCAGTACTCTGTGCTTGCCCTTTGTTCCTGTTATCACCGGCGTCTGTCTTTCCGTTACCTTCTGTCCGTGACTCTCAACAGTACGTTTCTCTTTTGTTGCTTTGTACTTTCTTTTTTCCATTGTATATTTTGTTACCCTTCCTGACTTTTGTGAACTGTTGTAAATTTATTGATCTTTCTCTGACACATTACCTGTACTGTATTTAACTGTGATGATTGCAATGATATTGTATCTCATTGAATTTTCTTGTATGTAATTCTCCTGTGCCGTTTATTGGCCTGGGTCATGCCTGAAAACAGTCCCCCTGGATCAGTGCACCTACCTGGTAATCAAAGATCTGAATAAATAAATCGAGCAAGGATCTCTCTGCAGTAGAACGCAGAACTGAATTTAAACGTGTGTGTGAAACTAGGTCAAAACCGATACGGTTTGTGTCATCAATCATATTGCATGACCTGACATGGACATGTATTTACAGCAAGGATGGACTCTGTCCACTTCAAAGACCCATGTAGTTGGTCTTCATCTGTTAAATTTGGAGAGGCTGTTTCTAGATAAATTTAATTTATACATCATCATTGGCGATCAGTCTGGGAAGATACATCGTGTTATCTCATGCGCCACTGCCAAATTAACATGTTATAATAACTGGTGAACCCCTGTAATGATGGGATATCCAGTCTTAATAAAATGCTGTTATAACCCTCAGAATGCCATAATAGTAAGTAAGTAACATTTTATTTTTAGAAGGTGCCCTTCCATTGCTCAGAGTGCCTTTACAATACAAGTGCAGACAATAATATACATCTCAAAATACATACCATAATCCCTTTAAAACAGCATACAGATTCAAGGTCTACGTTCCTAAGAATGCCTTTCCAAAGAAATATGTTTTGAGGGAGCTTTTAAAACCCCCTACGGTCAGGCTCTCACGTATCTGAAGAGGTAGAGAGTTCCACAGGGTAGGAACCATAAAGGCAGAAGATCTTTCCCCAAACATCTGCAAGTATACCCTGGGAACCTCCAGCAATCCCTTGTCAGAGTATCTGAGTGAGCGGGAGGGACGATAGGGAGAAGGGAGGTCTTACAGATATTGGGGTCCCAGCTCATGTAGGGCTTTATAGGTCAGCAATGTGACCTTGAGAGGGATTCGCCATTGTATAGGCAGCCAGTGCAGTTCGCACTGCACAGGTGTTATGTGACTGAATCTAGGGGTTCCAGTTAACAACCTGGCCGTCACATTGTGCACTAGCTGCAGTCAGCGAATATCCACTCCCAGTAGCCCTAGGTAAAGGGCATTGCAGTAGTCCAGCCAAGTGGTGACAAAGGCGTGGACCAATCTTGACAGATCCTGGGACGGAACCAGGTGCTTCACTCTAGCGATGTTTCTGAGATAGTAAAAGGAGGACTTGACTACGGCTGACACCTGAGCCTTCAGGGTCAAACCTTCGTCAAGTACTACCCCTAGGTTTACACACCTGGTTCGAGGCATTGAGCAGGCTACCCCAAGTTGTAAGCCAGACAGTTTTCCTGCCCATGACCCTGCCATCCTCAGATCCGGGTCCACCACCAACATCTCGATTTTCTCCGGGTTTAACCTCAGCTAGCTGGCACTCATCCAGTTCTGTATCTCCTGTACGCAGTTGTTAAACATCAAGACTGTATCATATTCCTGGCCGGGTACAAAGGACATGTACAGTTGAGAATCATCTGCATAGTAGTGAAAACTCGACCTGTACCGCCTAATAATGTCCTCCAGTGGTAGCATGTACACTGCGAACAGCATGGGGGAAAGCACAGAACCCTACGGCACCCCACAGGGTGGACCTCGAGGGGACGAGGAATAAATTCCTGACACCACCTTCTTCAGTCTGCCCTCAAGGAACGATCGAAACCAATTGAGGACTGTCCCCTCCAGTCCACAAAAGAACCACAGGCGTCCCAGCAGTATCCCATGGTCCACAGTGTCAAAAGCTGCTAAGAGTTCAAGGAGAACCAAGATGGAATGGGTTCACCAATCTCTCGCCACTAGAAGGTCATTAAGTACTCGAACTAGTGCAGTCTCGGTGCTATGCCTTTTCCTGAAGCCAGACTGGAGAGGTTCATAGATATTATGGCTAGATAAATGATCTTCCAGCTGCAAAACAACCACCTTCTCGATGACCTTCCCTATAAAAGGTAGGTTAGAGACTGCACTGCCAACTACAGACCAGTCTGGGTCCAGGGAGGGCTTTTTCAGCAGTGTCCTAACCACTGCTTCCTTTAAGGGATCTGAATAGATCCCTCTCTTCAAGGGAACCCCAACTGTCTGAGCTAGGACTGGGCCAATAACCTCAACACACCATCCAAGAAGGCACGTTGGGCACGGGTCAAAACTACAGCATGTTGGTCGCAGAGTCTGGATGATGATCACTATATCCATGACTACCGGCTAGCTGAAGGCAGACCAGGTCAGTTGGGTGTTAGTACCACTCAGTAGGCCACCACAAAAACCCATGGGGAAACATTGGCTGATCTCTATCCTGATGGTGCACACTTTATCAGCGAAAAACGCAGTAAACTCCTCACACTTTTCCTGTGACAGTGCTCCTCCAGTCCGTAGACAGACTGGATTGCAGTGTCTGTCCACGGTCTGGAAGAGCTGGGCTGGTCTGTTTCTCGCTGCAGCAGTTTCCCTGGACAGGAATTCTGCCTTTTTTTTTTTTTAAACTCTGCTTTTATTATATGTTCAAAATACAGTCATGACTGTTTGTACACATGCTTCACGTTTATAAATTGATAAACTGAATAAAAAGGGTGCGTTCAGGACACTATACATGTACAAATTTTAAAACCATCATATCCCATTTTTATCCTTTATTCTCTCTTTATTTTTCTCTCGTTATAAAAATTCTGAATATTTAGACTTAGCTGCAATAGGAACCTATAATGAAAAGAAAGTTTTGAGAAGATAACACTAAGTCCCTGCAACTTTTCTTAACTAGAGTCTTTACTCACAGCTTGGCCCTAGAAGGTTAATTTTTATTATGCAATGATTTCCCCTCTTATGTGCAGAGTTTATCATAGTCAGAATGTGACCAGAAATTTTGCAACATTGGCTGAGGACCCAACCAACTTGGTCCATCTGCCTGGGCCTTACCAATCTGGCCTCTGGTTGCGCTGTGCTCCAACTCACCCCAGAGCCGCCGCCCCTCCCCACTACCCCTTGTGTCCTCTGCCCCGTCCCGCCCCCTGTAACCAGAGCTCTTCTTCCTGCTGGTATTTTCACCCTGTGTAGTTACTCTTCCTCCTGTCTGCCAATCAGCCCCTCTTCCCATCTCCTCCATCTTTCTGTGTGTTTTTCCCTACTCAGTCTGAGTTTTGCTGTGATTGATTCCATCAGGACCATCTTCTTCATCCTATATACCCATTCACCTATTTTTGGGGGGGGGGGGGTCTAATGACAACCACTCTCCAGTAATACATTTTAGTGCTACTGTTACCATTATTAGTAAAAACCTTTCTGGATTCTGCAGGTTGATGTGTCGGTGAGGGTAGTCCCAACACCCATTTCTCCCCTGAAAAAGGGATGAGCACCTGTGTGATAGCGAGTACTGCTTTTTGTATTTCCTGTGACTAGGAAAGGAGCACCGGGCAACTCCAAAATATTGCCAGTGGGAACCTATCCCCACCTCACATCTCCAGCAACTATCGTCCTTTGAGGATTTAAAGTGTTTGATGATTGTCTGGGTATGAAAAAAGCATATCAGAATTTTCCATATGAATTCCCTCCATACCGGAGCAGATGTAACCTTCCATCCCCATTTTAGTCTATGATTCCAATCAGAATCTGATATAGTAATATTAGCTTCCCTCTCCCATGTTCTCTTAATATTCCCCAAAAAAGTCTTCCTCTGTTCTAATAACAGCTGACATATGCCGGAGATATATCTGGTGTTTCCCAAAATTGTGACCACCCCGTAAAGAAAATTTTCCCAACTGGAATATGGGTGTGTTAATCTTTGGACATTATCTCCAGAATTTATAAAGTGCCTCACTTGCATGTATCGTAAGAATTCTGAATTTGGCCAATTGAATTTCTCTCTAGCTCTCTGGAAGGAGATGCATCTATCTCCCTCCAGGAACTGGGAGAACCTAGTAACCTCCGTCCTTGCCCATTTGGCATATCCCAAATCCAAAGAGGGTGGAAAAAACTAGGATTCAAAACGAATCAGTGATAAGGGGCCTAGCCCGCTTGGATTGTTAATCCTCTTCCTGACTTGGTATAATATATCAAGTCCCTGTGCTATCCATCGGTTTCTAACTTGTTTCCTGTATTCAGGCGGGGCCTCCATCATTACCAATGAAAAATTGGTCTGTCCCTTAAGGCAGCATCCTCTATAACATACCACTGAGATTACTGTCGTTGTTAAGCCCAAGACATTAATCCTGCCGTCTGGGCCGCCAGATAATATAAAAATAAATTAGGGAGTCCCAGTCCCCCCCACACACACTCCTTGGGCCTCTGGAGAATGGTCTTAAAGGACGGTATTGTACCATTTCCTTAGGGGCAGGCCCAATTTGGAGGGGGGGGTTGAGAAACTAAACCTCACGGCGCGATGGTCTGACCATCCAACAGGAACCACCTCCATATTCGAGATCTCCATCCCCAGCTGGAACACCAAGTCCAACGAGTGCCCTTTTTCATGTGTTGCAGTGGTAAAAACATGTGTCGGGCCCAATGAATCCATCAGTTGGAGGAGGTCCTGTTCAAGGTGCGAGAGTTCATTGTCAACCCAGGCATTAAAGTCCCCCAGAATTAACCATCTGGGGGACTCCAATACCACCTCGGCGATGAAGTCCGCTACCTCCTTAAGGAATACCCTCCCATCCCCGGGTGGACGGTAGACGAGAAGGATCCTGAGTTCTGCACTCGCAACAACCATGCACTTGAAGGATTTGATGCTCCCCACTGGCACTTTCCTGAGGTTCAGTTCCTGTGTAAAACAGACTGCGACCCCCCTTCCCTCACCCCTACTGTCCACTCTCAGGTGGTGTATCACCGAGAACCCAGCTGGCACTGCAGCAGCCAAAATAGGTCCTGCATTCTCATCCAGCCAGGTCTTGGTGATGCAGGCTAGGTCTGCAGATGCTACTGAGTCTGCAACGACTGCGGGTTATTACAGCATTTTCCTCCTCGCACTCTCACGTCACTGCAGCACAAAAGAGAGTACACTATATTTGTGTGAGTACAGTAGATGCTCAGGGAAACGCTCGCTTAGATACAGTTCTTCTCTCTGAAACCTTACACCAGTTATTATAAAGATAATGCTTGTACAAAGTTTGTCTTATGAGGATTTTTGATAATCTCATAAACACTCAGGCTTCGATCGAAAGGTTTATGGATTATCACACACCTTGTGTGTGTGAAAAATCCTCAACACACACCTGCACAGGCATTCTTCTCTGTGTCTTTGTTGTTGGGTAGGTCATAATTGATATCTAGGAAGGCTAGATACATCACAGTACAGCACTGAACCAGTCAGAAAGCAGCTCTTACAACGCTGATGATGTCGCAGTACTCTGTGTATAAAGATGTTATAGTAAAGAAACTAAAGACAGCATCACATGATAAAACCTGGGCTGCCCTCTGCCACATGTAAGTGGCCTATATAATTTCTATAGTGCTATCGTGGAAATGGCTGGAGGAATCGCGTGATGACCCCTCTGATCTTTGTGTGTGTGTGTATATATTAGTCTCCAAGATCCTGTGCAGCACTAAAGCCAGCAGCTGAAATGAAAGCCAGCAGTTAAATCTTTACACAACAAACAGCAGTTTCAAAAGTTTTATAAAATAGCAAGGAAAATCCTAAAGCCTCATTGATTGGGAAGCATCACCTGGCCGTGCATTAAAAAGCTAGTGATGCACTGTCAGGTGCCAGATTTCATTTCCAAGATAAAATGTCTCATTAACTAAAAAATCAGAGACTATTTCATGTACACAATTGTTCCATTCAGAACTGTGTTTAAACAAATGATTTTATGTTAAGAAAAAAGACTTACTCAAAATGTTTCACTTTACATATTAATACACAAGAGTAGCAAACCATTTTATAAATGCAGTAACCACTCCAGTGTATGCATCACAGGATTTTAATACACTTCCCTAGGGTGTAAGGACATTGCGCCTTCAGCTTCGTGCTTCACTCCCTTGGGGCGTGCATTAAAATCCTTTAATGTGCACACTGTTGTGGCTTATTGCTCACATAACTAATAAATGGGTGTTTTATAAACCAAACGTGCAGTGGCTTGACTCAGAATATGTACTTTATCATAACTTGTGAGGTGACAGGACTTTCATAACTCACTTGTTGCTCCACTACTCATGAGTTGTGGCCTTGCCCTTCCCTGTTTACTGTAGATATCATGCATATAGATACAGTACGCTGATGTAGATGTGTATATAAATATGGTCATTTCAGATATTGTTTATGCCTATTAAGGAAGGAAAGGCAAAAAACTGTTTTTGCACGTTGTGGATCCAGCGTTGGCTTGTAACACCGCTATACTGCCTTGCTGTATACTAGAATAGAATCTGACTTGTCACTTTCTCGAACCACCACTAGGGGTGTCTGAATACCTTATTTCGAATATTCGTTGAGCATTCGTATTCGGGGGGGGTCCCAGTTATTCATTTATTGTGCTTTGTTATTCGTTGTTTGGCCGCTAGAACTGGCTGTGAGACTGCAGTATCTCTCGAGACTTCATGTCCAATCAGAGGCCACTTTGGAAGCTCACTGAGGGCAGGTCATGTGACCTAGCTCTCGCTGAAGCTCCAGGCAGGAGATACAGATGTTTTGAGCTGCTGCAGAAAAATAATCTACTTCCACCCACTTGTTAAAACTAGGAAACAGTAACCTAAAATCTTGACATTATTGTTAGTCTCTGAATCCCAAGCTAGAGAGGATAATTTGTGTTACACTTTGTGTGTTAAAGGACAACTAAACCAGTTATTTTCAAAACACACAGTTAGAAAATCTGACTTCGGACCGGCCTGCCAGCGCAGTGGTTGGATTTCTGCTTGCAGTGCCGGCGACCCGAGTTTGGGAGCGGACCGGTCGCTGGAAGGCGGATCGGGGAAAAAGGATGGAGCATCCGAGGACTGCTCTCCTTATCCGAGGAGAGGGTGGGGATAGTGCCTGGTGGCAATGGACTAAGCGGAGACTGGGGATACCGCCTTCTACCGGCGCTTGACACTTCAGAGGAGCAGAGCGGGCGGGGACATCATTGCGTGTCCCGCCTCCTCCTGCACACAAAAGGGAACAAAACCCTGCTCCCACGACCTTGATGGCCGCCCCTGCCCGGCTGCATTGGCTCTCAGGCCGACTTCCGCCTTTCCCGTGTCTGGCAGCGCCTGGCCCGAGGCGCTGTGACCTTGCCCGGGGGGCAATCCAGGGGGTTCAGGGAGGGTGGATAAATATGAGTAGCCACAGTCGGAGTCCGTGACTGGGAAGATGGTCCTGGTGGTAGTGAGCAGGATATAAAAAAAAAACAAAAAAAAACATAGAATTTAAATAAAAAAAAGAAAATCTGATTTCATGGTTAGGTAAAGGAAGTCTGTTATTTACATGAATGCTAGAACTGCATTTATAAAATTAACATAAATGCAGTTTTATAGCATTTAAAAAATGCAAACATCAGCTTCCCATTTGAAAAACCCTCTCTGTCTACTCCCTGAAATGGCTGCCAGATATGCAGTGTAGTGACGTCTTTGGAGCCAGTGCAGAGGGCTGTGTTAGCTCTCTGAGTGGTAATCAGCTGTTTTCGTTCACATTTGTTTTGCATTATTTTATAAAAAAAATATCAAAACCTTGACTTGACACATATATTATTTTGACCAGTACACATGTAAGGCTATGGTTTTGTTCATTTTCTTAAGACTCACCAAGTTAAATGCAGGAAATTTGCACCACATGTTTCAGTGCCTTAAATCCTGAAATGCTGCTGTTTATTTGGCCACAAAATTTGCAGTAGTTTAGAAGACAGAGCGCTTGTAAAATTTCCCTCTCCGGGGTGGGCAAATGTAACTCCTATTTATATATTGAAGTTACCATTTGGTGATTAATCAAGGGCACTGGATAACTAACAAGGGTCAGTCAACAAAAGTAGACTTGAGACACTATATTTCTGTTTTTATGTGGGTAACTCGTATTTGTAGCCAAGTAATGGCAAGTTACGCTTGATGAAAACAAGCTGTTGGACATGTTCAGGGTCTAGTGTTGAACAGTGAAGTTCAACATCACCAGCTGTGCTAAACATCCTCTCAGACTGCACACTGGTACAGGGCAACTGATGAATCTCATAGCCAGTTGCGCCATGTGAGGGGTTGAATGCATCTTCTGTGCCCAGTAGCCTAATGGATGAATCTGAAATGGCTCAAAAGACTCCGCAAATGGCTGGTGAAGATGGTTTTCACAGAAAAAGGCTGTGACTGTGTCCTCTTGTGTTGCACTTGATGGAAGGATGCACTGAGCAGTGCCCACTCACTCTAATCAGTGCTGCTGTCAGTACCAGATATTTCTTCCCCATCTCCCCGAGTGGAACCCGGCCTGCCAGGTGGCATTCTTTCTCTGTCATGACAGTCTGTCACCAGTCCCCACGTGCAATCAGTCGGCTCATCACATAGCTCTTACCAAAAATAAATCACTCTGTGGCCATCCATGGCGATGTGAAGGATCTCACATTTGAACCGGGGATCCAGCATGGTTGTGAAAATGTGGTTGCAACTAGCCAGCAGTTTCACAAACCTCGCATCCAGTTCAAGTTGCAGCTGCTCAAGCATAGATGCCCTATCGGGAGTCTCCATTTTGCTCTACATATCTCTCAATGTATGCTCTTACTATATGCACTATTGGGATCACCTGACTCACCGCTCTAGTCAAGCAGGCTGCCAGAATATTTCTTAAGACTCTTGACCAGTTGTCAGATGAGGTCAAGGTCTTACTCTCGCAGACCCCGATCTTCCCAGTCCTCACCCAAGAGGACATGTTTGGATTGGTGTCCCCGTTTGGCCCAAGATCGAATCAACCTCCACCAGCAGCTGGGTCTTCCACACCCAAGTTGGTTAATGTGGATGGGCACATGGTTCACACCAGTGCACAGGAAGACACCCCTTGCCATGGACTGACTGGTCAGCAGTTGAAATCAGGGTCAAGCTCATGGTTGAGGCATTCATGCTCTTGATCCTGATCGACTGGGAAGCTTTGCCGTAAGTGCTTCTTGTCCCATCATCCTCATGTGAAGAAAGGCACCATCGCAAGGTGGGCTGGTGTTATGGGGAGCTCCTGTGGAAGTAGTGGGCCGTTGCAGGATAGAGTGGGGCTCACCCCCTGGACCTCTGGCCACCTGGCCGGCATCCTCAGTAAGGACAAATCCCCAGGAGTTGCTACTCCCATGGCTGAGGTCACCTTGGGACTGCCCTGGAACTCTGGCAGCATCCAGCATACTCCTGGTACCCACTGCCTACATGGCCTGCAAATATATGTTTCCCATAGGTTCCCTTTCAGGACTCTCAGACCACCCCTCCGTAGAGAGGTTCATCACAGATTCGGTGTTCAGCAAGGCTGGACACCAGGGAGATGTGGACAAGCCTCTGGACAAAGAGTCCCTAAAGATTGACCATGCCACTAAAAAGGTTGTATGGTGCAGTATCACTGGACCTCCATTGGGCTAGTTATGCCATGATGGTGGACAACTTTGATCAATTCCTGATGGTGGTCTTCTGTGCAGTCCTCCCTCACCTCCCTTTGGATCAACAGTTGGCGTTGATGGTTATCCAGAGACCAGGGTCAGTCGCTGGCTAAACACTAGTTCTAGATGGCCTTGGATATGGGTGGCTTGTGCCCATGCCATGGCAGTGGCCATCTCTATGCGTCACAGGGCATGGCTGCATCTGTCCTCCTTCACAGCTGACACTCAGTGCAGGCTGGCTGATGTTTCTTTCTTGAGCACCAACATATTCAGCTCTGGGGTGAAGGGACATCTAACTCGCATTAAGAAGTCCAGTGCCACTCTGGATTCTGTGATGTCATCTTAGAAGGAACAGAAAAAGAAGCCTTGGAAACAGACTTTCCAGTACTAGTCCATTCAATCACAGCCACCTCCTCTGCATCCCCAGCAGTGGCAGTATCGAGCCTGGCACCCTAAGCCCAAGTCCGAAGGTCAGGGTCCTCAGAAGGGAGGGGGCAGGGGTACTGGTGCCCCTTCAGCTGTGGCCACTGCTAAACCTGCCCAGTGATAGGTGGGGGGGGCATCGTCCCTCCACCCATCCTGTTCCTGCCTGCTCTCCCCATCAGAGGCTGGATACATCGCTTCTTGCCACGTCAATCAGCTATCACAATGGACAAGTGGGTGTTGGATGTAGTGGGCAGAAGACTGCCTCTGGATTTCGAGGCTCTCCTGCTTTTCTGCCTCCATGCACCTGGGGAGTCCATGCTGTCACAGGACACATTGTCCCTCTTCAGGAGGACATTGCTCATTTCCTTGCATGAGGGGAAATGGCGTGGGGGTTACGTGTCCAGTTACTTTCTGGTCCTGAAATGGCTGGGGGGAGGGCTGGCACCCCATGCTGGATCTACACCATCTAAACTGGGTTCATGTAGAAACGCAAGTTCCAGATAGTCACTCCAAGTCAGATTATCCCTTCATTGGAACGGAACATGTGGATCTGCTCCCTAGACCTCCAGGATGCGTTTTTCCACATTCCCATCCATCCATCCCACTGTCAGTACCTCCAGTTGCTGAGAGTTGGGTGTGTTGGTCAACCAAGACAAGTCTAAGTTGGTACCAAAGCAGGTTATCAAGTTCATGGGAGCAGAACTAGATTTCCTTTGGGCCTAGGCCAGCCTCCCTGCAGACTGGACACTGGATCATTTCAGGTTGGGCTCTTGCGTCATGCCCAATGTTTCCTGGAGCTGCTGGGGTACTTGGCATCCGGTATCCGCATGGTCCATTGTGCCTGTTGGGAGATGTGCCACCTCCAGTGGGAACTGGGCCATCAGTGGTCTCAGCGCCTAAGTCACTTGGTCTAGCCAGTCACAGTGATATAGCTAATGTAAGATGCCATCCAGTGGTGGCTGATCCCAAAACACCTGAAGGAGGAATCCTGTTTGTCATTCTGGAACCAGCCGTCATGCTCAGGATGGACATGTCTCTGGTGGGGTTGGGCGTGCACTTGGGAGCCCACAGAACCCACAGGTTCTGGTCATCCCAAGAGTCCTGTCACTACATAAACCTGCTGGAGCTCTGTGCAATGTGTCTGGCTCTGACGGAATTTTCTCCGCTAGTCTGGGGTCAGGTTGTGCAGGTCCAGACTGACAACCCCATGACTATTTTCTACCTGAACAGGCAGGGCAGACCTTACTCCCTTTCCCTTGTGTCAGGAGGCTCTCCACACCTGGACCCTCATGCACAGCTTGGGTGCAGATCTCCTGGTGATCCATGTCATGGGAGAGACATCGTACTAATGGTCCCTGCATCAGGAGGTGGCAAGCCAGCTGTTCTCCCGATGGGGCACGCTCTTGGTGTACCGGTTTGCCTCCTGATAGAACACCAAACTGAGGCTGTTTTGTGCCCCCTCACAGTCCAGGACATTATTGGGGGATGCCTTCATGAGGCCCTGGCTCCCAGGCCTCGTATACTCCTTCCCCTTGATACACAAGGTGGTGTTCAAGGTATGGAAGGACAAGCAGCAGATCATCCTGATAGCTCCAGACTGGCCATGGCAGTTCTGGTACCCGGATCTCCTCAGCATCTGCAGCAAACCTCTGTGGCAACTGCCTCTCTGTCCGGATCTGCTGACTAGATAACAGGGGAAGGTCCTGCACCCAGACATTAAGTCCTTGCACCTCACAGCCTGGTTTCTGAACAGCTAGAGATCCAGGCCTTGCATCTTTCATAGAATGTGCTTCATGTTGGGGAGGCCTCTAGGAAGGAGTCATAGAAACATAGACTTTGACGGCAGATAAGGACCACTTGGCCCACCCCGTCTGCCCATTTCCCTACCTATTGGATAAGCTGCAGATTCTAGTTAACCAACAGCCTACTTCCTGCAACCCCCCACTATAATTGCCTTATGTCTGTCCCATGCATGTTTGAATTCCCCCACTGTTTTAGACCCCACAACCTCTCCAGGAAGGCGGTTCCATGTGTCCACCACTCTCTCCGTGAAAAATAATTTCCTCACATTACCCCTGAGCCGCCCCTCTAACTTTAAATTGTGCCCCCTTGTTCTTACACATCTCTTTTTCTGAAAGATGCTACCCTCCTGGACTTTGTTGATTCCCTTGAGGTACTTAAAAGTTTCTATCATGTCCCCCCTGTCCCTCCTTTCACCAAGGGTATACATATTAAGCTCTCTGTCTCTCTTCATATGGTTTCTGATGTAGACCCTGCACCATTTTAGTTGCCCTTCTCTGGACTGCTTCCATCCTGTCTATGTCCTTGTGTGAGATGAGGTCTCCAAACTGCACACAGTACTCCAGATGGGGTCTCACCAACTGTCTGTACAGAGGATAACCACTTCCTTTTTTACTTGTGATGCCCCTCCCTATGCATCCCAGTATCCCCTGGCTCTCCTTACTGACTTCTCACATTGCTTACCCACCTTTAGGTCATCTGATATGACTACACCCAGATCCCTTTCCATTATTGTTGTCGTTAGTACCTCCCCTGCTATTGTGTACTCTTCTCCTGGATTTTTATTTCCCAGGTGCATTACTTTGCACTTCTTTGCATTGAATCTAAGTTACCATATGTCTGACCATTTCTCCAACCTTGCCAAGTCCCTTCTCATTCTTTCTACCCCGCCTTGTGTATCAACTCTGTTACAGATCTTTGTGTCATCCGCAAAGAGGCATACATAGCTTGGCAGAAGACACCAAGAGGAAGGACTGCTGTGTGACTGAACTTCTCTGCTGGGACTATATTGCCCTCCTTCCCTCCCCTCCACCCAAAGCTAGTTCTATTTTTATAGGCACAGTATTTGACTGACAACAGGAACTTCCTGTTTAGGGGCAGGAAGTGAGTGATCACAGAACCACCAAGGACTCACCATCCTAGAAGGGCAAGAGTAGCTCTCCGGCCCCCTCTAGCTGCTGGAGGTCTGCCTCTGAACAAGTAAGTGGTCTACTGAGAAATATAGGATATTCTTGTCTCAGAACAGGACAATCAGGAGCTTATAGGGCACACAGGCAGAAAGTAAGGAGAGGAGGAAAAAACAGACGAAAGAGTAAGGATTGCAAACAGTTAAGGGTCAGAAATAAGACATGATTGGAGTGGTGCAGTGCAGTGGCTGTGGAGCAGCAGTCTTCCGGGAGATATTCTGGAGGATGCGGTGTTGTCCCATCTGCAGGCACTCTCTGAGCTGAGGGAGGAGGTTGCTAATCTCCAGGCTGAGTTGGCCAGGATTTGTGGGACCTCCTCTTCCATCCAGGGACCACCAGTGCCACTGCCGTTGCCTCAGAGGTTGCCAAGAAAAAGGAGCAGTTGGACCACAGTGGGCTCGGTGAGGGTGGTGGAACAGAGGCACATCCCTCCAGTTGTACCTCTCCACAATTCCTATGCCATTCTGGCAAAGTGTGGTTCCTCTATGGAGGCACCTACAGTGGAGACCAAGGAGGATGCTGGTAACCTCCACAAAGGAGACCCACAGGAGGGTGTCAGGGGACCCTACAGGGGAAGGAAACAACTCCTAGTGGGGGACTCCATTGTTAGGAAGGTAGAACTGGGCAAGGAAGGGGAGAGGGAGGTAAGGTGCCTGCCTGGCGCCATGGCTTGGAGGGACAGGGAGCGAATCCTCAGGATTGCCGGAGCAGCTGCACAGGGGAAGGAGCTGGATGTCATTGTCCACCTAGGGACAAATGACCTGGCTAAGAAAGGGATTAGAGAAGTGCAGGAAGAGTTTGTGAATTGGGAGGGCCTTAGTCAAGTAGCACGCACGGTAACCTTCTCGGAGGTGCTACCCATCTATGGCATAGGAGAGGCTAGGTGTTCCGTATCATGGGATTCAATCAGTGCTTGAAAAACTGGTGGAGCTCAGGGATTTGGCTTCATTGGGGACTGGGGTCCACCTGGAGTGATGCAAGCCTATACTGGCATGATGGGCTGCATCTGTCCGGGAGGGGAACCAGGATCCTAGGTGATAGGTTTAATGCTTCATTGGCAAGCTTTAAACCAGCCAAGGGGAGGCACTGGAATGGAGCAGGAAAATCCTAGCCCCCAAAACAATCATGGTAGTAAGTGTGGCAAACACCAACATGGAGGTGTCGATAGGGAGAAGGGCAGGGTAAATGGAGAAAGTGACAAAAGCAAGAAGGACAGGGATGGGGCAAAGGGGTAAGGCCATCAGGAAATGGAGGGTAATGAGTACCAATGCCCGTAGTCTGGGCAACAAGCTCCCTGAGCTGGTGGCCTTAATGGAAGAGGGATGCCTGGATATCGTAGCAGTCACAGAAACATGGTACACAGAGAACCATGACTGGGATATTACCATACCAGGGTACATAACTTACAGGAGAGACAGGCAGGGAGAAGAGGGGAGGAGTAGCTCTCTATGTAAAGGAAGGGATAAAGGCAACTGAACAAAAGAGTAAACAGGGAGGAGGAGGCACTATGGGTCACCTTGGAGACTGGAAAGGCACCACAATCTGCACAGGGTTGTACAGACCCCCATGTCAGGGGAAGGAATGGACAAGGATATGATGGAAGGCATTCTTAGAATGGCAGAGAAAGGGGAGATACTGTTGATGGAGATCTGAATATGCCAGATGTTAACTGGAGCACATTTGCTGCAGCCACATCCAAGAGCAGGGCCATTCTTGACGCCCTACAGGTGGCAGGCATTAGACAGCTAGTTTTGGAACCCACTGTGAGGGAGCAATCTTAGACCTCGTGACTTCAAACGGGCAGTGAGAGGATCTCAGATCTAGAAGTAGGTTGCCATCTGGGGACAAGTGACCATCAAACAGTGTGGTTCACGTTAAACTCAGCTACAGAGTCAAGCCATACAAAAGTGAGGGTACTGGACTTTAGGAGGCTGACTTTGGCAAGATGGGAGAGTGCCTCAGAAAAGCACTAGCAAACAGGCTAGAAGGAGGTGTGGAGCAACAACGGGAATTATCAAAACTGCCATCACAGAGGCAACAAGCCTTTGTGTGAAGCAAATAAACAAATCAAACGAAAGAAAAAGCCACTATGGTTCTCAAGAGAGGTGGCTCTGAAAGTCAGGAAGAAAAAGATAGCATTCCGGAAGTATAAGGAAACACAGAAGGAGCAGGACAGAGAGCTGTACCAGTTAAGGCAGAAAGAAGCAGGGAGGGAAGTCAGAATAGCAAAGGCCCAAACTGAGGAAAAGATAGCCAACTCAGTTAAGAAGGGGGATAAAACCTTTTATAGGTACATCAGCGAGCGTAGAAAGACAAAGGGAGGGATAGTGAGGCTGAATAGAATGAACGGTGGGTGGGCAGAGGGACAGTGAAAAGCAGGAATACTGAATGAATATTTCTGCTCAGTATTCACAAAGAGGAGGGGAAGTGCCTAATCCAATTAACAGAAGCACTCTTGATAGGGGGGTCGATCCCAGTCCTTTCACAGAAGAAAGGGTTCTGCAAGAACTCCTAAAACTGAAGGTGGACAAACCAATGGGTCCTGATGGAATTCATCCCAGAATTCTAAAAGAATTAAGGAAGGAACTAGTGAAACCACTGGCTACTCTTTTTAATAAATTATGGGAGGATGGTGTGGTACCCGAGGTCTGGAGGAAGGTGGATGTGATTCCCCTTCACAAAAGTGGGACCAAGACAGAGGCAGGAAACTACAGACCTGTCAGTCTGACCTCTGTGGTAGGGAAAGTGATGGAGTCACTTCTGAAGGAAAGAATAGTTGAGTACCTAGAGGTCAGTGGAGCACAGGATCCAAGGCAGCATGGGTTCACAGCGGAAGGTCATGTCAGACTAATCTAATAGATTTCTTTGACTGGGTGACCAAAGTAGAGACCAGGGAGGGGCTGTGGACATGGCCTACCTAGACTTCAGCAAGGCATTTGACACAGTCTCACACAAAGATTGATAGTCAAATTAACCAGCCTGGGAGTGGGTCCCAGGATGGTAGCCTGGTAAAACATTGGCTGGACAACAGGACACAGAAGGTAATTGTAAATGGAGTCCACTCTGAAGAAAGGGCGGTTACTAGTGGGGTACATCAGGGTTCAGTACTGGGTCCAGTCCTTTTAATGTCTTCATCAGTGACATTGCAGAGGACTGAAGGAAAGTATGCCTTTTGCAGATGACACAAAGATCTGCAACAGGGTTGATACACAAGGAGGCGTGGAAAGGATGAAAAGGACTTGCAAGGTTGGAGGAATGGTCAGAAGTATGGCAGCTAGATTCAGTGCAAAAAGTGCAAAATAATGCACCTGGGAAACAAGAACCAGGGGAAGAATACACAATGGGTGGGAGGTAGTAACAACAAACAGGAAAGGGACCTGGGGTAATCATATCAGATGACCTTAAGGTTAGCAAGCAATGTGAGAAGGCAGTAGGGAGGGCGGGGTATACTGGGATGTATAGGGAGAGGCATCAGCAGCAGAAAACAGGAAGTTGTTATCCTCTGTACAGACAGTTGGTGAGACCCCATCTGGAATACTGTGTCCAGTTTTGGAGACCCCATCTCCATAAGGACATAGACAGGATAGAGGCAGTCCAGAGGAGGGCAGCTAAAATGGTACAGGGTCTGCAAGAGAAGCCGTATGAGGAGAGACTAAAGGAGCTTAATATGTATACCCTTGAGGAAAGAAGGGAGAGGGGACATGATAGAAACTTTCAAGTACCTCAAGGAATCAACAAAGTCAAAGAGGGTAGCATCTTTCAGAAAAGAGACTTGCAAGAACAAGAGGACACAATTTAAAGATAGAAGGAGGCGGTTCAGGGGCAATGTGAGGAAGTATTATTTCACAGAGAGGGTAGTGGATGCATGGAACAGCCTTCCTGAGGAAGTTGTGAGTCTAAAACTGTGGGAGAATTCAAGAATGCATGGGACAGACATAAGGCAATTCTTGTGGGGGGCAGGAAGATATAGGCTGTTGGTTAACTAGGATCTGCGGCCTATCCTGTAGGTAGGGAAATGGGCAGACTAGATGGGCCTAGCGGTCCTTATCTGCCGTCAAAGTCTATGTTTCTATGTTCCTTTCCTTCCAGACCCTCTGCTATGTCACCTATAAAGACGTTAAAGAGGACTTGACCCAGTACTGAGCCCGAGGTACTCCACTAGTAACCCCCCTTTCTTCGGAATGTGTTCCATTCACTATTACCTTCTGTGTCCTGTTGTGCAGCCAGTTTGGTACCCAGGCTACCACCCTGGAACCCACTCCCAGGCTGGCTAACTTGATTATTAATCTTTTGTGTGGGACTGTGTCAAATGCCTTGCTAAAGTCTAGGTAGGCCATATCCACAGCCCCTCCCTGGTAAATTATTTTGGTCACCCAGTCAAAGAAATTGATTAGATTCATCTGACATGACCTTCCTGCTGTGAATCCATGCTGCTTTGGGTCCTGTGCCCCTCTGGCCTCTAGGTACTCAACAATTCTTTCTTTCAAAAGTGATTCCATCATTTTCCCCACCACTGAGGTCAAACTAACAGGTCTGTAGTTTCCTGCTTCTGCCTTGCTCCCACTTTTGTGAAGGGGAATCACATCTGCCCTCCTCCAGTCCTCAAGTACCACCTCATCTTCCCATGATTTGTTAAAAAGTGTGGTTAGTGGTGTCACTAGGTCCTCCCTTAGCTCTTTTAGGATTCTAGGGTTAATCCCATCAGGCCCCATTGCTTTGTCCACCTTGAGTTTTAGGAGTTCTTTAGTACTCTTTCTTCTGTAAATGGACTGGTGTCAACCCCACTATCCAGAGTGCTTCTACTGTTTGGTTTAGGTAACTCCTCTTCTTTTGTGAATACTGAGCAAAGTATTCATTCAGTATCTCTGCCTTTTCACTGTCTCCCTCAGCCCACCTCCCTCTCCTTTATTAATCTTCACTATCCCTCCTTAACCTTTCTATGTTCCTAATGTACCTATAAAGGTTTTATCCCTTCTTAACTGAGTTGGTTATCTTTTCCTCGGTTTGGGCCTTTGCTTTTCTGACTGCCTTCCCCATTTCTTTCTGCTTTAATTGATACAGTTCCCTGTCGTGCTCGGTCCTGTGATTCCTTATACTTTTGAATGCAGCCTTTTCTGCTTAACCTTCCTGACACCTCTTTCGTAGAGCCATAGTGTTTTTATTCCGCTTTGTTTTCTTTATTTGTTTCTCACAAAGGCTTGTTGCCTCCATGATAGCAGTTTTGATTTTTCTCCATTGTTCTTCCACCCCTCCTTTCTGGCCATTTGCTAATGCATTCCTCAGGTATTCACCCATTATGCCAAAGTCAGCCCTTCTAAAGTCCAGTATCCTTGTCTTTGTATGGCTTGTCTCCATGGTTGTGTTTACTGTGAAGCACACTGTGCAGTGGTCGCTTGTTCCCAGATGTCTACTGACTTCTAAGTTTGTGATCCTCTCTCCATTTGAGTACCAGGTCTAATATTGCTCCCTCCCGAGTGGGTTCCACCACTAGCTGTCTAAGGCATGCTCCCTGTAGGGTATCGAGAATGACCCTGCTCTTGGATGTGGCTGTAGTCCATGTCACCCAGTTAACATCTGGCATATTCAGGTCCCCCATCAACAGTATCTCCCCTTTTTCAGCCATTTTGAGAATGCCCTCTATCATTTTCTTGTCCATTTCCTCCCCTTGAGATGGGGTCTATATACAACCCCAGTGGATTGTGATGCCATTCCTGTCTCCAAGGTGACCCAGAGTTCCTCTTGTCCTCCCCCTTTACTTTTTAGTTCTGTAGCTTTGATCTCCTTCCTTACGAGAGAGCTACTCCACCTCCTCTTTACCCTCCCTGTCCCTTCTGTAGATTGTGTACTTAGTATGTTGACATCCCAGTCATGGTTCTCCGTGTACCATGTTTCTGTGACTGCCACAATATCCAAGTGTTCCTCTTCCATCAGGGCTACTAGCTCTGGAAGCTTGTTTCCCAGACTACGGGCATTGGTACTCATCGCCCTCCATTTAATGTTGGCTTTATCCTTTTTTACCCCATCCCTGCTCTTATTGCCCTTGTCCATTTTTCCATTTTCCCCTGTCCTGCCCTCTGTCAAGCTCTGCACCTCAGTGTTTACCCTACTACCTGCCATGTTTTGTGGGGGGAGGCTTGAACTTTCCTGTTTCCTATCAGCACCTCAACATGCAGATGCATTGCCTTTAAAGCAGCAGTATTTGGTGCCGGCCTGGTGGCCCTGAGGGTTGAGGCACTGGATGCGTACCTTGCGCCATGCTGGCAACCTGGGTTCAGGAACTAATCTGGGTCAGCAGGGGTCAGCTGGGAGGGAGGGTGAGGAGCTGGACTGAGCCACTGCAAGGCGGCTCTCCTCTCCCGGAGAGAGATGTGGGGTTCCCTGGCTCTTGGTTGCCTCCTGTTGGAGGACCAGTGGTAGTGCCAAGCCGTACGGGAGCCCTGGCAATCACCAGGGGTGGGATGGAAGGGGCCGGTACTGGTGCTGCATTCACTCTCCACGCGCATATGTTGCTACGTGCTGGGATCCTGGGATTGGGGAGAAAAGTATGCAAAACTGATAAAAAGAATTTGGGGGGGGGGAGCAGCAGTATTTGTTAGTAACCGCATTGTTTTTTCAGCAGTAATGTTTGTCTGGCAAAAATATCAAGATACACATTTTTCTTCTCATTGTTTTTCTTTTCTGAACCAAGCTATGGGACTTTGAAGTTTTTAAAAAGTCAAACTCCCATGCCATGTCCACCATAAAAAAATAAAATATCTTTGTACAGCGTTGTGCTGTTTACCATCAGAAACATGTGGTACCTTGGAAATGTATATTGTATATGTCCATGTGCATACACAATAAAGTATAGAAAAAAAAAAAAAAGAAACGTGGTAGCATCCTCCTAATACATGTGCTGTATGGATACTCCCAGTTAACTCATGTGTTAGTGTGTTTAACACTAACTGGAGGATACTGTAGGCTCTTCCACAGACTGAATTTTTCAGGACATCAGCATGTCGGGAGGGCTCTGTTTTTTCAGCCCTTCCCCACCCCCAAGCTGATGCCAAAACCAGAGGACACTGCAGGTATTAAAATCCACCATGCTGCTTGGCATTCGGCACCATTTCTCAGTGTGCTGCCGATGGTTTTCTGTCAGCATTCAGCAACAGATTAACTGTCTCACCTTGGCCGAACAACTCGTGTGTTAGTGTGTTTAACACTGGTATGGCAATTTTGGAAAGTTGTCCAATCCCTCTTCTCACCCCCTTCCCAATCCCCTGTGCCACTCCTCAAGGAAAGTAATTCCACCCTGACTGACCCACCCTCCGTAGCAGCATTCTTCAACAACTTTTTCACCTCCTCCACCTCATCCCCCCTCGTCACTCTCCCTCACTACACTCCCACAGCAAACCATCCTACTCCCACACTTTCAAACTCCATCCAATCCTCCACATTGTCCGTCTCACCAGTCTCCCCAGATGAAGCCGTTAAAGCCATCTTTGCCCTAAACCCTGGCAAGGGCAAAAGCTCAGAGGGACTAGACTCCAAACTACTTTATCTATCTGCCTCCACTATTTCTTCTCCCTGGGTGCATTCCTAAATCTATCATTCTCTCTTGCTTCTGTACCTTCTAAATGGAAACAGTCAACTGTCATCCCACTCTCTAAAGGTTGCGACCCTACCAATCTTAGCAACTATCACCCCCTCTCCCTTCTCCCCATCCTAGCCAAACTACAGGAGCACATTGCCCTTTCCCAGCTCAACCCCTATCTTGACTCCTCTTCCTTCTTCACTCCTTTCCAGTCTGGTTTCCATATGTCCCACTCTACCACCACCTCCCTCCTCGGGCTTACTGACCCCATGCTCACAGGTATGGATTGGTGGCAGATCACATCAGCGATATTTTATCGACCTAGCTAAGGCCTCCAATACAGTGTCGCACACCTCCTCCTCCTCTCCACAAACTATCCACTTCAGCCTCTGCCTGGTTCCGCTCCTACCTGGAAGATAGATTGCAAGAAGTCAGAGTTGACACATCCCTCTCTTCCCCTACCCCTCTCCATCAATACTGGAGTCCCACAGGGCTCAGTTCTACGCTCTATCCTATTTTCTATCTTTTTAAATGACCTACCCTGCTGTCTGCTCTTCTACACACATACACATGTATGCAGACGGCACTGTCCTTTACACCTCTGGTGCTTCACAATTAGAAGTCGCAGCTAAACTGCAGCAGGATTTCGACAGGGTTCAGCAGTGGTTCCAATCCAACCAGCTGTTTCTAAATGCCAAAAAGACTGTCTGAATTACCTTCGGGCACAAGGCAGAGACTCTCTAGAACCCTCCTCACCACTATTTTCCACAGATTGGATGGTACACCCTTAGGAGGTGTCACCTCCTTTGGGTATCTCGGTGTCTGACTTCACCAACACCTGGACTTTTCTGTTCACTTGACTGGAATCCAAAAGGCACTGCACCCAAAACTCGGTGCTCTATACAGAAACCGTGACTGCATTCTTCTACCAGTAGAGAAAATGATCCTACCCACGTTTGACTATGCTGATATAGTTTATATTGCCGCTCCCAAGTCCACCCTTGCCAGAATGGACACCCTATTTCACTCCTTCTGTCGTTTTGCTCTATCCTGCCCCACCCCCTCTAACCCATCACTGTGATCTCTTTAAAGCCCTCTACCTCCCTCCCTTGATTTCAGATGCCTCATCCACTCTGCTACCTTTATGGCCAAATACTGGTTAGGGTTACTACCCTCCTACCTCACCTCTGCACTCAATACCCCCCTTCCCCCCCATTCTCTCCACACTACCAGTCACAGAGTCCTGACTGTACCCCTCAGATCCACCTTAGCAGGTCAATCTGCCTTTCTCATATCAGTGCCCCAAAATGTGGAACGCCGCCCCCGCAATCCGAAATGCTCCCCTCTTACTTCACTTTTCTCCCTACTTAAAGCCCACACCTTTCTAGCTTGTACCTGCCCCAAACTGTCATGCCCTACCACTCTCAGCCTCCTCTCCCACCTTTCTCCTTAAGCCCTCAAGTTCTACATCTTCCACTTTTCTCCTGAAGCCCTTAAGTTCTACATCTTTTATTCTTTGCAACCTGATTGCTGTATCATGTGATGTATAATCATGCCAACTGTAATTTTGTCAACCTACTTTCGATATGTTACGTTTCCAAGGATGCCACTAAAATGTTGCTGTTTCACTTATGTAGAGACAGTTGCCAATTGTAAATACTTGCTACTGTAAGTTCTTAATACCTGTTTGTAACATGGCAACTTTTCTTCTGCTTAAATATAGCAGTCTGATGTGCTGAAAAGCAACCCATGATGCAAAATGAAGCGGGCATTAACTCCCTAGTAAGGCCCGCTTCATTTTGCAGTACTAACAACTTTCACACTGAATGCGCTAAGCGAGGAGTATTGCAACTGAGTCACTTCCCACCCGACCAGCGGTCACAATTGCATCGTCGCGGATATAAGATAGGAGCAGAACGATAGCGATATTGGCAGCAGAACAAAGTAATACCCCGTGTGCAGATGTCAAAGCAACAGAGGAAAGATATTTACTTTGTGAACCCGCTGGCTGTCCTGATGGTGAAAAAGCACTAACCTGGAGCCCCTTTAACCGGAGTCATTTCACCATGACCGACCGGGCCGGTGCATTTTAATTATTATGTCTCTGGCAGCAGCATGGGAACTAGTGGTGTTCCCAAGAGTGGAAAGCCTTAAAAATCACCTGCATAGGTAAATTTCTGATCTCCGATGATTGACAGAAGAAAAATAAATCAGAGAATGTTTTGAAATTATTGTTGTCCAAAATTGCTGAGCTAAGTTTGCGATCGGCACATTATATTAATCAGTGCTCCCATAATGCCTTGCCATTCAATGCTGCAAAAAACTAGCAGTTTATGAGGAGTTTTAAACAAGTGTAAGTAGTGTGTAGAAAAATTGTGTAATCTACAGTTTATTACCATGTATTGCTGTTCAACAGTTTGTACTGTTTTGTTCCAGAGTAGTATGTAGCGGTCACAATATTGAAGAATGTTGGATGCATCAAAATTAATCATTTGAAGTAAAAAAAAAAAAAAATATATATAGTTAAAAGAAACGAACGTCTCTGTCTTTCTTTCAAAATCCAAATTTCTGCAGTCAATTTTTGTAGCACTTGCCATGTTACAAGCACATTAATGTACTCCAGACTCTGGCTCTATTAGGGAATTAATGCTCGGTTGGTAGTTGGAGGCACTCAGCAACCCCAAAAAAACAGGCATTAATTCCCTTTTAGAGCCCTCCTCTGTTGTGCATTAATGCTTACGTGTAATGCTACCAATGTATCCCCCGTCCCTCCCCCCAGGACGCATCTGTAAACGAACAACTTGCTCAGCATGCCTTCCTGGTGAAACTTTTAAATAAATAAGTAAATCTAGCATGTACATTCAACAGGAAACTTCAGTGGAAGAGACTTTCAGAAATTGTGAGTGGTGGCCATCACTAATGACATGGATCATTAATTACAAAATTAACTGTAAAAACAGTGGCAGCAGTCTCTGCTTAGGGGGCGTGAGCTGGTACGCAGATTGTGGCCCAGAAGAAGGTGGTTGGGTGCTTTTTCAAGGGTCTGGACCACTTGTCCCCTCCGGTGTGCAAACCACCTCCACTGTGGGACTTACTGCTGGTACAGGCTATGCTCATGGAAAGTCCTTTCAAGCCAGTGCACAGTTGTGAGATGTCACACCTGTCATGGAAGAAGGCCTTCTTGGGGACATTACATCAGCCAGAAGGATTGAGGCGCTCCATGCACCCTCGGTGGAGTTTCCTTACCAGGTCTTCCACAGGGACAAAGTCGTTCTTTGCTCCAACCCAAAGTTCCTCCTGAAGGTGGTATTGGAGTTTCACCTTAACCAGGTAATTAACATGAGCAATTTCACCAAACCCATCTTTGGAGATCGACTGCAGGCTCCATACCATGGAGCTGTGGAGGGCGCTGTCTTATTATTTAGAGTGCATTGTTGGAGTTTGGGGACAGGCTCGCCAATTGTTTGTCACTTATGCTGAAGCTGTGCATGGCAGAACGACAGCAAAGGAGACGACTGGCAAGAGGGATCACATCCTGCATCCACCTCTGCTATAGATTGGCTGGTAGGGAGCCTCGTTTAAGGCTCATTCCACTAGACATACCACTGCCTTGATAGCTACTTCCAGCAATGTCCCTGTCCAGGAAATCTTTAGGGCTGCTACCTGGAACTCAGCACACACCTTCATTTCTCAGTACCGCACCGACCATCAGTCACACTGGAATGCCGATTTTGTGACCTCGGTTCTCCAATCTCTGTTTATCATGTAGGTGTTTGTATCTTAACATACTAACATACTAAAAAGCCAGCAGAATAGGCCAAATGGTCTGTCTTGTCTGCTCAAAAGCCAGCAACCTAGTGACTGCTTCGCCTTACCACCCCCCAGCCCCCAAGAGGGTCTTCTTTAGTTTGTTTCCCCTTGTACCTGTCCCACCCCTTCTTGAATCTCTCCACTGTGCCCTCCTCAACCAGCCTCCCAGGCAGCACATTCCACGGCTCCACCACCCTCTCAGTGAAAAAATGCTTCCTACGCTCCCCCCCTGTAATTTCCTCCCTTCAGCTTCCACTCATGGCCCCTGGTTGTTGCCCCCTTCTTTAGCCTAAAAGCTCCTTGGTTCCACTCCTGGTTATTCCTTTTAGATGCTTAAAAACTTCTATCATATCTCCCCTGTCCCTCCTCTCCTCCAGTGAATAAAGCCCAAGCTCTTCCAGTCTCTCCTCATAAGGCTTCCCCTCCATGCCTTGAATCATCCTGGTCACTCTCCTCTGGACCCTCTCCAGCAACGCTGTGTCCTTCTTCAGATGAGGTCTCCACAGCTGTATACAGTACTCGAGCTACGGCCTGACCAAGGCATTATACAGAGGGAAGATCACCTCCCTCCTTCTGGATGTAATTCCCCTGGCTATGCAGCCCAGTATCCTGTTTGCTTTGGCTGCAGTTCTTCTACAATTTTCAGTGTTATTCATTTTGATGTCTACAACGACCCCTTAATCCCTTTCTCCCAATGTGGCTTGCAGTGTCCCCCGGTGTATTCATGGCCCGGGTTTTTGACCCCCAAATGTAGTACCTTACATTTCCCGGCATTAAATTTCAGTCCCCACCTCCTTGACCACCTCTCCAGGGTATCCAGATCCCCCCTGGACCGCATCCCTCGCTTCTTCACAATCCACCAGTGCTCCCAGTTCTGAATCGTCCATAAAGAGACTCCACCTATACCTAACCCCCCTCCTTATATCCGAGACATAGGTGTTGAACAAGAGTGGCCCCAATACCGAACCCTGAGGGACTCCACTGATCACCTTCCTGGGAGAGGAGAGTATTCCACCCACCATTACCCTCTGTAAACGCCCCAAGAGCCAATTTTCAACCCAATTGAGCTCCTGTCCTCCCACCCCCATCTCCCCCAGCTTTTTTATCAGCCCATTATGTGGTACTGAATCAAACGCCTTGCTGAAATCTAGGTATAGGATGTCCACCGGTCTGTGTCTGTCCAAGGCCCCCGTCACCCAGTCATAAAACTCTATGATTGGACTGACACAACCTCCCCGGAACGAAGCCATGCTGTTTATCATCCTGGTGCCCTAACCATTCCAGCTGCTTCCCAATCCTCTCCTTGATAAAGCCCTCCATTACTTTGCCTACCACAGACGTTAGGCTGACCGGCCTATAATTCCCCATCTCTTCTGTAGACCCCCTCTTTATGAATAGGCACTACATAAGTCACCCTCCAGTCTTGGGGCACCCATCCTGTCTGCAGCGAGGTATTAAAGAGTGCAGCCAGTGGAGCTGCCAGCTTCTCCGCCAATTCCTTCACAACCCTCGGGTGTAGCCCATCCGGCCCCGATGCCTTGTCAGTCTTTAGCTTCCGAAGGGCCTCCCTCACCCTATCCACTGTGATTTCTTCACCCCCATTCCTCCCCCTCAACCTCCTCACCCCTTCTGGGTCTGATCCTGTCTGTACCCTAGACTCATTCTGTCCTCTGGTCTCAGACCGACTTCTCACCTTAGCTGAATGCTCTTCCCTCCCATCAGCCTATAGAGATCCCCAGTCCCCATCTGCAAAGATTGAGGCAAAGTACTCGTTTAGCACCTCTGCCTGTTCCCCTGCTTCCTGAGCCCCATCCCCCCATTATTTGAATCCTATTGATCTGCGTCCCCTCTTTTTGCTTCTCTCTTATATATCTGTAGAATCCCCCCACTGGATATCCCTAGCCAGGTTTTGCTCCATCCCTGCTTTGGCTCCCTTCACCACTCTGGTGACCCTCCTAGCTGATATTTCCTACTCTCCTCGCTCCTTGTCCCCCTCTTGAGTGTTTAAAATGTGCATAAGCGCCCTTTTTATCCCTCACTGGCTCTTGCACCTCCCTAGTCCACCAACATGGCTTGCTGGTTCTACCATGCTTTTGCCTTAATTTTGTACTGTACTAAGTATTAGCCTCTTGTACTTCTTTTTTTAATGGTCTCCCACAATCTTCCAGCATCCATGTCTGGCCTAATCTTGTCCAACCTCTCTCTTAGAATCCTACCCATGCCCACGAAATCCGCTCCCCTGAAGTCTACTAATACTGTGTTAGTGCGGTTTTCCTCACCCTCTTGCCCCCTTCTCCTAGAGATCTGCTTACAGTCTGCCAGAGTCTGGATAGTGAACCATATCCATGACACTAGAAAAAAAGATTATTAACATGTGACCCTAGATCTTCCAAGGAATGGTCTCTTGCAGTAGGTAATTACTTCTGGGAGATCCCAGCGTTGTCGCATGGCAGCTCTTCTAGCAGTCTTTCCAGGGACTGCCCACACACGACATCATCTTCCTGCTTCCTATATGTGTGGGCGGTCCCTGGTATCCTCCATTCCTTTTCCCGCCATCTTCAGCTTGCACAGCAGCTAGTTCAACTTCTGTGTAGCAGTCATTGATGGCAAACTTCTGCACCAACATCATTTAGCCAAGTTGTTTTTGAGAGGAATGATACATATCAAACTTCCTATTGGATGACCCACTCCTCTGTGGGATCTCAATTTCATTATAGAAAAACTGACCCTCGAACCTTTCAAGCCAGCGGCCACCAGTGATACTGTTTCCTTTCATGGAAAACGTTATTTTTAGTGGCTATTACTTCAGTTTGACGTATTTCCGAGCTTCAAGCTCTCATGTGTAGGAACCTTACTTGATTTTTCCACAAGGACAGGGCGGTCGCATACACCAACCCATCCTTTCTTCCTAAAGTAGTCTCCGAACATACTCTAAATCAGTCCTGGAGCTTCCGGTCTACTACCCTGACTACTCCAATCCTGGTGAACATCTATTACATACCTTAGATGTACATCGTATCCTACGCTACTACACTAATCATACCCAGTCGATTAGGAAAATGTCTCAATTATTCGTCACCTTTACCTCTGGCAGAGAAGGGCTTCCTATTGCTAAACGAACCCTATCTTCATGGTTGGCGAATTGTATTACCTTTTGTTTCAAAAAGTACAAAAAAACTCTACCTGGACCTGTCCAAGCCCACTCCACTAGAGCGATGGCCACTGCTGCGGCTTGCTTTAAAGGGGCCTCCATTTCAGATATCTACATTGCAGCTACCTGGTCCATAATCCATACCTTCACAAGGCATTATAATCTTGAAGTTGCCTCAAGATGTAGGACGACCTTCAGCCGTGTAGTCCTACAAGGTCTCCTATAATAATTGTCCTCCCATATGAACATAACTGCTGGGGATTCTCCCAGAAGTAATTACCTACTGCAAGATACCATTCAGTGGAAGACAGTGCAGTTACGTAAAGTCTTACCATAACAGTAGATCTTCAAGGAATGTCTCTTGCAGTAGGTACAGTCCCGCCCTCCATCCCCCTTCTTCTCTAACAGAGCAAATTCTGATCCAGTGACTTAGGGTTGGGACTCTTTGGTACCTCGGCGTCCCCTCAGTCCTCACTTTTGTGAGCTGAATCTGGCTGGGGAACTGAGGATACCAGGGACCGCCCACACTTATATAGGAAGCAGGAAGATGATGTCGTGTGTGGGCAGTACCTGGTGAAAACTGATAGAAGTGCTGCCATGTGACAGCACCCTCTGCTGGAATCTCCCAGAAGTAATTACCTACTGCAAGAGACATTCCTTGAAGATCTACTGTTACGGTAAGACTTTACGTAACTGCACTTTCTAGGCATGGTATGTGGTTTACATCCACATAACCCACCCAGCCTCACTTGACAAGTGGCACACAAATTTCCTGCTTCCATCATGCAAAATCTGACATTAGGGGAGATACTGTCTGAGTGGTGGGGGAGATTAGCTTAAAAATGTCCGGCCAGTGAGACTGTTCCGGTGGAACTGTCGGAGTGTGGATGTGAACCATATGCCACTCCTAGAACTACACTTACAGGCGAGTAACCTATTTTTTTTTTTTATATATTCAAGTTTATTGCATATTTTGGCACATATTAGAACCATTAAAAATACTATATATCATTCTTGGATTGACGCATACAAATGCATACATTTACTTTCTGGTTTACCAATGCACAATTTCTTATTCCACAAAAATTCATATTCTGTTTGGTTCCATTTTTAATTTAACCGTGAGCGGTCTGGGAGAGCCAGTTGTCTACCATTCTTCCGGTGTAAAGTTCCCCTATTTAAGTCCCCATTTCTCCTTTTCCTTTTATGTTGTTCCGTTTCATTCTGATGCTATCTCCCACAGGGTCCACCTAGCATTATATCTCTGTATCCTCAAATTTATTTTGTATGTAATTTCCTCCATTTCTTTAATTTCACTTACTGTTTTGAGCCAGTCATGACCTGTCGGAGGACATGTAGTCCGCCACTTTTTTGTTATGGCCTTATGTGATGCCGCGAGAAGAACTCCCCAAAGGTAGATCCTGCTTGACCCTTTGATCTCAGTCGGTCTCACCCCCAATAGCAAATTTTTGGGACCTAGCACTACTTGAATGTGAAACACTTGTATTTTCTGCCTGACCTCCATCCAATAATTTGTAAGAGACGGACATGACCAGAACACATGTAGGTAGTCCGCCTGTTCCGCACCACACCCCCTCCAACAGTCCCCAGAGCAGCTCCGGTCCCATTTACTCTGCATCTTTGGTGTTATGAAGAATCTTATTCTGGTTTTCGATTCAAATTCCCTCCACATTGGTGAGGATGTAGTTCTGAGGACCATTGACAGAGCGGAATTCCACTCCCCTTCATCATTCCGTTTCTCCAGTTCCCTCTCCCATTTATCCTTGATTTGCATCGCCCTGTTACCTCCCTTATCTCTCAGGACACTATATATAGTGGAGATTAAACCCCTGGCTTTTGTTGCTCCTAATATTTCAGTTATAGTGTTAAATAACCCTGTTGAATTCGCAGTACAACCATGTTTTGTTTGCAACGTGCGTATGTAAGTTCGAATTTGCAAATATCTAAAGTGATCCGCCTGTCTCAGGGAATACTTCTCTTTGATCTGGGCAAATTCCACTATTGTGTCTCCATCCAGAAACTGATTCAGGGAGTACAGACCGATTCTGCTCCAATTTTTGAAGGTGAGGTCTTGTTTGGCCGGGGCCAAACCCGGATCCCAGGCAAACCATCTCATTGGCCAGAGTTCCCCATCTAGTTTGTGTTTAGAATATATCGCTTTAGGGTTCTCACCTTATTTCCTACAGACATCAGGGATATATTTCTGTCTCCCCTTGGGTCTCGGTCATCACCCTTGCCTTTAGCGACATCTCATCTGTCAGAGCCGTCTCACTGCCTTCCATCTAGCCCTATATGTCTTATTGGACCATAAAGGGCCCACTTCAATTGTGGCCAAAAATAGTCCTCTAAGTTGGGGACATTCCGGCCTCCATTTCTTTTATTAGACTGCAAGATTGCGTATTTAACTCTGGGACGCCTATAACCCCAAATATATTTCGAGAGCATCTGTTGCCAAACTTGAAACTGATTCTTGTGAATTCTGATCGGGAGACATTGGAATAAGTATAGATATTTCGGAAGAATGTTCATTATCACTGACTGTATTCTCGAATATAGAGGGAGATTAAGATCCCCCCAATTTTTAATCTCCTGCCTAATCCGGGCTATTGTTGGTTCAAAATTAGCCAGATATAATGCCGTTAGATTTTTGGTGATTTGAGTTCCCAAATATTTTATTTTCCCTCTTTCCCAATTCACCTCCAGCATTTATCTTATGTCATGTGATGGGGTGTAGTTTAGTTTAAGGACCTCTGTTTTTTTTTTTATTTAATGAGTAACTAGAGTACTGGCTAAATTCGTCTATAAGGGACCAGATCTTAGGTATGGATGTGTCTGGGTTAGTGATGTATAGGAGGACATCGTCCGCATATAGGGATATTTTATGTTCTTCTCCTTCCACCTCCACCCCCCGCACCCCTTCTGCCTCCCTTATCGCCTGCGCTAAAGGCTCTATATATATGTCAAATAAAAGAGGTGACAACGGGCACCCCTGCCTTGTGCCCCTCCCATGCAAACCTCTCACAGACCCCCCATTTACCCTGACTAGAGCTCGCGGTAGCGATAGCGCTTTAATCGCTTTCTCTAAACATCAGAGGAAACCCATTCTTTCAAGAACCAGGAAAAGAAAATTCCAATTAACTTTATCAAACGCTTTTTCAGCGTCCAAACTCATAAGACAAGCTGGGAAGCGTTTTTTTAATGATGATATCTGTTATGTTGATGGTTCTTCTAACCCCCTCGGGAGCTTGCCTACCCTCCACAAAGCCTGTTTGATCTGGGTGAATTAAATCAGCGAGAAAGGTTTGCAGCCTTTTGGCTATTACTGCCGTGAAGATTTTATAGTCGGCATTAAGGAGAGAGATCGGTCTATACGAGCCACACTCCTTTGGATCCCTGCCGTCTTTTGGAAGGACTGTTATGGTGGTGTAATTCCATGATGGGGGGACCCTTTCTCCCTCTAGCAGCACCCGGTTATATACCGGACCCAGCAAGGGAACTAGTTCCGTCCTAAATGTTTTATACATTTCACCTCCAAACCCATCGGGTCCTGGACATTTACTACTTTAAGCTCTCCTATCGTGCTCATGATTTCCTGTTCAGTAATTGGCTTTTCTAAACTCTGTCTTTGGGTCTCAGAGAGTTCAGGTAATTTCAGGGTCTTGAGAAACTGCTTTGCCTCGTTCCGGACATGTATCCGGCTGAGGCGGTATAGTCATTTATAATATGTGGCAATGTTCCCACTATCTGCTCCCATCTATATAAGATTTTCCCATTATTTAAATCTCTGATCCCGTAACGTTGGCTTTGGCGGTTTGTTGTTTCAGGCGATAAGCCAGGAAGCGTGTGCCCTCGGGGCCCCCTTCATAATAATTTTGCTTCACAAACAAAGAGTGCCTTTTCGTTTCCATGAGTTGCAATCTCTGTAGTCTTCGCTAGTTCCTCTATCTCCTTCCCTGTCTCTAGAGTATCTTGTTTTCTGAAGTGTTTCTAGATCCCTGAGTTCCTGAATTAGTCTCTCCCTCTGTTTAACCCTCTCTCTTTTCCTGTATGTAGCAATTGAAATCAGTCTCCCCCTGATCATTGTCTTAACAGTATCCCAGAGGATTTGTGGAGTGGTATCTGGACTTTCATTCATCTGTATAATCTGTTTTATTATATCCCGAATTTCTTCCCGCACCCTTTCATCTCTGAGCAGACTTAACATTCAATCTCCACTGTGTTGTTTTTTTGGAAGTTGTAAATCAACCTGTGCAAACACCGGCTTATGATCCGATATGCTGTCTGTCCCCACCCATATTGAATCAAAAATACTCATGTCCTTCCCATATGTAAAAAACATGTCTAATCTTGAAAATATTTGATATCTTGGGGAATAATAGGTATAATCTCGTGCCAGGGGGTATCTCTCCCTTCAGACATCCACAAGAACCGTGTCTGTCAAGAGCCTCTTAAAGTGTCTGGAGACTCTCTCTCTCTCAGAGGGGGCAGGGATGCTCGAAGTCATGTCCAGAGAGCGGTTCATGACAACACTCCAGTCCCCTCCTGCCATCACTATCCCTTTGGCTTTTTCCGCTAAGAGTTTGAATAGGTCAGCGAAAAAACTTGCGTGTGTTCCAGGAGGAGCATACACATTTAACAACGTGACCTGTAAGTCCTGAATTCTTCCTACCACCATAACATATCTAGCCCCAATATCTATTATTACTTCTTCTTCCTCAAACGGAAGCGATGCCAACAACAATATCATTACTCCCCTCTTTTTCCCTCTCTCTAGGGATGCATGGTAGATGGTCGGGAAGTCCTTATTTTTAAGCTTTTGGCTTCCACTGGAGACAGATGTGTCTCTTGTATAAAATGTATTTCGCATTTTTGTCTCTTTAGGAATTTTTGCAGTTTTTTTCTTTTAATGGGGTGGTTTATACCATTAACATTCAGAGATACTATTCGAGATCTAACTTTATCCATATCCATGGTTTATTATTCCTTGCAGTGCTGTTAATTCCTGTTGGTCCATCCCACTTCCCTCCCTCCCCTTCCTTAATTTCCCATTTTTTAGCCACTCCCAAACCACTCTCCGGTTTATCTTTGCTTGGCATAATATTATTTGTACTCGTTCCTCCTTAACTTTGTGCCAAATATAATGCCCAAATGTTATATCAAGTTTGCTGGTTTTAAACCACCAGCCCAACCATGCATGAATGAAAACCTTGTAGTTCCCAGCTCCCCCTGGTGGGGATACATAGGTCTTAATAAAAACCAGTAACAGTTTAAACTTCAAACTTCTAAACTTTGAAAACCTACATCCAAGCATTCTGAACCTTACAAAAAAGTTCCGCTTCATTGATTGCCACCCCCGGGGTGTTCCTCTATTACAGAGTGTACAACCACGGAAGGGTTCGGCCATCTTAGTCGGAATGTCATAACTTCCAAGGCCTGTCCAGCATCATATGGTTAGACAGGTTTGTCCCCTCTTTGGGACAGACAGCCCTATATGATGGTCAGGGCCCAGCCTCATATGGGTACTATTAGTGAGTCCAAGCTCTTCACCCAGAGGCAATATTAACGTCAGCAGGATCAGTATCTGACTGTTCTTCATTATAGTTCAGTCGTCCCCCCCCCCCATGCCCTTCAACTATGATTAACTAGGAGGTGAGTATCCCACCCTGTTTATCAGTCTGGTAGGCATCCTCCTCCAGAACAACCCCTCCCCCCCCTCCCCCGGGCATGCCCAGAAGTTGGGAGGAAAAAGGGGAAGTAGACATGTATGCAACCATTAACTTTCATTTTGTCAGGTAGTAGAGTGAATGAGCCCGTTTTCCTCAGACCCGCATATTTTCCCCCCTGCCTGCAAGCTCAATTTCTCATATAGCAGTTCCCATTCCCTCCCTTCCCCATTACCCAGTTAGTCTTTCAATTCACCCTTTCATCCCCCTCCACTTCTCTCTGTAAACCATTCAATTCAATATGGGGGGTAGTTGTGTGAAGACCAAGTCTCTATCAAGTCCTTTCTCCATAACACATTTATGGTGAAGATCCTCTGATCATAACATCTATTGTTCCACATTCCTCAAGACCCGCATACCCCCCGCCCCTCCATCCCGACATGTCCAAGTGCTCCTGCTTATAATCGATTTATCGTAATCAGAATTACTGTGCCACACCCCTTGTTTCTTCTCCTTTGCTTTATCCCATCCCCCCCCCGTAGTCGAGGATATTCTCCTCGGGACTTTAACTCCCTTGTCTTGATTCCCAAAAACCCTTCTTATTCCCCGAGCAAGCCAGCGTTCAGTTTTTCCTACCCTTTTATCAGTTCGGTCTGCATATTATAGCCCTTTCGGCCTCTTCAACAGTCTATGTTCCTTTCGCAGTCTATGTTCCGGTTTCAGGCCTGCCAGTTACCTCTCAGCCCACCGAGGCCCCATCCAGTATGGTCACTTGCTCCCCACCTTGAGATTCACCATCTGGGGTGTCTTGCTGGAATAACCCTGTGAGCTGGACTGGTGAGGCATACGGCTTGAGCAATGCGGTGATATCTGCCCTCAAGTTTGTTTGGTGCGGATTAGAATGACGAGTCAGCCCCTTTCTTGCCACTGACCAAGCTGAAGCTGCCTCCCTCTCTAGTCTTTCCTTTCCAGGCCTTGGACTGCGATACCCATCTCCTCCAGAAAGGCTCTAGCATCTAATAAGTCTTCATATGTTTTAACACCTTGCCTGGTTTCTACCCGAAGGCGCGCTGGGAATAGCATCTGTGCCTTAAGATTTCGGGCTCTGAGCTGTTTCAGGATGGGCCACATGATGCGACGAGCTTCCTGGACTCCTGTAGTATAGTCATTATCTACTGTAATGCGGCTGGTTCCCAACATTATTTTCTTCAGTCTCCAGGCTCTCCGTATGATCTCCTCCTTTGTTGTATAACTAGACGGCGCATACTCACAAAGAACGGGGCGGAGCCTGGGCTCACGGGCGCAGTGGTGATCTTGGGCCCCGATCCAGTGAAACATCCATCTCAGGAGGTAGCTTTAATAAGTCGCGTAGTAATTCTGTATAAATGCTATAGCGTCTGGTGCATCATCCTCAGCCCCTTCTGGTATGCCATAATCCGAGATTTTTTCTTCTGGTCCGCCCCTCGATGTCCTCTATCTTCGCTCTCAACTCCCTCTCCCTCGCCATCAAAAACAACAGGAGACAGTCCTGTCGGTCTGCTTGCTCTGAGACCGTGGTGAGTCCCAGCTCCAACTTGTCCGTTCTGTGTTCGATTTTCCCAATATCTGTCCTTAGCTCTGTCAGGGATTTATCTATTTTTTGAACCGTTTTAGCCGTTTGCAGAATTGACATGATTAGCTGAGGGAACTCCTCTTCCATCCCAGTGTCTCCGACCGCATTGTCATCTTCCTCAGTAGGCCCCGAGTTCCTGGTCATTTTTTCTCCCTGCAGTAACAGCTGTAGTTTCTGAACCGGCGTTGGAGTATTCTTAATAGACCCCACTTTCGATCTCGTAACTTTAGCTGGTGATTGCATTATTTGTTCTTTAGGATGCCGATTGATATTAATTCGGGCTAGAGAGCTCCACGAACTAAGCTGCCATTCAGGCTGCTGACGTCACCGGAAGTCGAGTAACCTATTTTCCAGTCATTGCTAGGACATCAGGGTTTATAGAGGCACAGCTGCACTTCCAGGTCAGGTAGCTTGGGTCTGAGGCTGCTAATATTCAGGTGTGCTGATTTTAGTGTTTCACAGTCCTGCTGTTCTCTCAGGGCTAAGTACAATCCCCTGTGACTGTATGTAGCCCCGGGAGATCAGCGGCACCAGCAAACAAAAGATCAGAGCTTATAAAAAGTCCAGCATGTACTGCAGGCCATTGAATCTCCCACTACTGCAGTCCTGCTCTGATGTCAGCTGCAGGGGAATTTGGAAACGTCTGCAGTGGATTCTGGGATTTGTAGTTACAGAAAATGGCAGTTTGGAAGTCAGCAGAATCAGTCTGATACAGGTACTTTAGTAAACAGTAAATAAAATAAAAAAAAATAAAAGATTTTGTGTGCAAATTGGGTTCAGCCCCACACTTGGGTATGGGGCTCTTAGTGCTGTCTGTTCCACTTTATGTGTTAAAACGCCAGTGTAAATGAGGTTTATACATTGTACGTGAGAGTAAAACCTTAGAGATGAGTGATTTGTTCTAGTCACTGAAACATTCTAAATGAGGATAAATCATTTATCCTCATGTTGGTTATGTGGCCTTACTTTAGACAGATCACAAAAGATCCATAAACCAATGGGAGAGCAGCTTGAACAGTGCCTGATTACATCACAGTGACTTCTGCTGCTCTCAAAACAGAGCAGTGAAATCAAATGGAAACAGTTACATTTTCATAAAAACAGAAGTTTTACAGTTTAAAATACATTATTATAACTGGACACACAATGGCCTAACTCAGAATAAGTCATTTATCATCTCTTGTTTGGGTAACCGAGTCATGGCTCTGCCACTCGTGAGTTCTTGTCTTGCCCCCTCACATGTGAAGATAAATGGTGTATTCTGAGTCAGTCCATCGCATATCCCATATATGCGCAATGCAATTCCCTAGTATAATGCAAGCGTAAAAAGAAAAAGGAGACGGAATCAAGAGGAGGTCCATTGACTTGCCCAGGTCACCCAGTGAGCCAGTAGCTGTGGTGGGATTTAATCCTGATTCCCAGTTCTGTGCTCTACCTAGGGGACCACCGTGCCCTCTACCACTAATGGACATCCCATTGATTGGATAAGAGGTGAGGTCAGTGGTGGGTATGCTTCCTGCAGCTGGCATCGTCTCCATATAAAAGTCAGTTCCTGTGCAGTCACATCACTTCTCTCCTGCTGCTGTGCGCAGCTAAAAATAAATGTCTCCATTTGGGACAGTCACTTCCTGCATTCTTTGCTGGGATCAAGGCAGAATCTTTCATCTCCTTAGTTAGAAGTTATTACAAGAACTTTTCTGAAGTAGAAAGCGTTTGATATAACTTGCTGGCCTGCTTCGCAGTGTCTGGGAGTCTGAAACCCATTCATTACAGTGGCACTCTTTCAAAAAGCACACGAAATCTCTGAAGAAATGTTTTTAAAATCATCACATTGAGATACAATTCCGTTTGCATTTGAGAAATGCTCTGAATTTACTTTTGACCACTTTATGTTTATAATTATGAAAATTAACATGACTGATTCTGCCTACTCTGACTTCTTGTCTGCACGACATCATATTCCTTTATTTGCAACATCATAATCCCTTCAACATCAGCAGTTTTTCTGGTCACATGCAGTTGCTTGTGAAGTCAGTTGTTGATAAGCAGACAGATCCAGTGATGTCAAAGGGCAGTGGTCCTGTTTCAAGTTTTTTTTTTTTTTTTTGCAGTTAATTCTTTTTGTTTATTTCAGTCAGAGTATACAGTACATAAAGGTGAAATACAAACATTATCCAGAATGCGTACACAGTGGAATGTCATCACAGCTTGACAGTCTATATCTATGGCAGTAGCAGAATGCAGTGAATCAAAGTGTGGTATACATCAATCAGTAGGGTACAGGTACATAATAGTTACAATTAGAGCTCATTATGACTTGTTCAGTCCCGAAATGATGACCTGGTTGTGGTTCCAGTGAGGATCCTAAATGTATTTATTGATTATGGTCACTGTAATATTGGGGGTGGGGGTTGGAGAAGGGAAGTGAGGATCACCTTGTGAAACTGTCCACACAGATACCACCAAAGGCAGTGAAGTGTCTAGCCAAAGTTGATGTATGGTCTATTGTGAGCATTCAGAAGTAGTCCTGATGTGTTCTTGACAATAAAAGGGATAATATACAACAGCTCTAGAGTATGTGTGCAGTAGGTCCGCCCCCGGAGCTCCATAGCACCAGCATTTATAATGAGAGAGTAACTCCAGTGATTTAAGACGTGCTGGGGTATGGTACCAGTGACGCAGGATTTTTTTCTGCTTCAGTAGACCTCTGGAGTCCAGACTCTTATGTTAGGTCAGTTTCCAGCATTTGGCCCAGTCTTCGTCAGATATCTGGTGTTGTAGGGAGGATTGCCAGATTTTTCGAGACCATAGGAATGGGCCAGGGATAGCATCTCTGATAAATCTATATATTGTGCCTGCATGTCGTTTAGTGATTCAGTGTCAGAAGGGGAACAGAGGGTCTGCTGCCTGCGTCAAGAGAGACTTACATTGGAACAAGAGGCTCTTTTTTCAAAGTGACATTAGTGTCAGGAGGGGAACAGAGGGTCTTCTGCCTGCGTCGAGAGAGACTTGCGTTGGAACAAGAGGCTCTTTTTTCAAAGTGCCATTAATCAGGCTGCAGATCTGGAGGTAGCGCCATAAATCAGAGTGAGGAAGATTACGTTTGAGTGACAGGTTTTCACATGAGTCCATGTCAGGGTTTTAAATAAGCTGAAAAAACTGATTAGCAGTTTGACGCGTGAAAATGCTAATCAGTTGTGAAAATGCATAGCACTTGGCAGAGACTGATTAGCAAAATTTAAAAAAATTATATAGTTTTGTTAATGTTGTGTACTGTGTCATGGACTCACTTAAAAAATGGTTGGCAGTCTACTGTGAAGCATCTCTGAAAATGGTTAACATTACCCTGTGTTTTGCGTAGCATTTTGCTATACTATATCAGCTATTTAATACCCTGGCATGTGATGGGTGCCTGAAGACAGTAAATCTTGTATAAGATAGATGCCTTTGGCATCCCGTGATGGCCAGTGTATCTGGCATCTGCCAACACAGGGCAAGGGATTCTGCAAAATAGGGGACCAGGTTCTGGGGGTAAGACATCCTCTAGTTTCTGTAGTGAGCCCCATTTCTTTAAGATGCTGCTATAGTAAGCCACAAAGAGTCTTTTCTTGATAGGTTGCTGGAGCTGTGTTGTTCAGTTGGGATTATTCCATCTCCATCCAGGTATTTTTTTTTGTTGTCTCTTTTTCTGTCCTGCCAGATTGGGGCTTCTCTCAGGCTGAACTCTCTCGACTTCTGCGCCTAACCGCCCACGTAAACCACTCCTTCCGATGGCTACATCAGTGTCAGGATCCCCACATCTCCCGGCCCCAGAGGAGAAGGCCAAGGATCCCCGGGGGGTAGGGTCGGAGTCGTGGCTGGCATTGGGCATGTGGAGCATCAGCCCCTGGAGGACCGCTGTCGCCTCACCTGGCTGGCAGGGATTTTTCCAGTTTTTCTTCTTTCCCCCTAGGAGTGCGGCGTGCAGTGACGCCTGCTCATGGCTGCCCTTCGGGCATCTGCCACACTCCTCCCCTTGTGTCAGCTGGTGTACCTGTGGTGCCCTCGATCTACATCGGGGGTTGCCAGGACACCAAGCAGCCTTGGCTCCTTCTCCATGGAGAGGAGAGCTGTCCTGCGGACGCTCCATCCTCTCCTTACCCTGCCAACTCCCGGCCACCCAAGTCCATCACCGAACTTGGGTCACCGGCATGGCGTGAGGTGTGGCATCCAGCGCCTCAACTCTCAGCGCCACTGGGCCAGCCATCTCCCTCCAAGTTGGGCTGGTGTCTGCAGGGGGTTTGCACCATGTGCATGTTTTTGCAGCTCTGAAGGCTAAACAACATGGATAAAACCACGGAAGGTTCCAACCTTCTTGTTTCCAGTGTACTCTCTGTTTAACGTTGCTGCGCTGGTGGGGATAGCGCCTTCCCATTAAAGATTATTAATTAATGCATGTAGCTTTTTAAACCAAACCTGGGGGATGTTCACCAGCAGATGCGTCAGGACATGAAGGGCTTTGGGTGAAGTTACCGTTTTGAGGGAGGTGAAATTACCTTGTCAATAAGTGTATATTATTATATTGTAAGTTATTTTTCCATGATAATACTTTGTTCGATCTTCCAAAGTTGGGAGTGAGCGAGGTGGGTGGTGTATTTTACCTTACCCCATTAGGGGTTGATGCTGGTTCGACGCCTTGTATTCAAATTATTCATAAAGAAGAATTTGGTGGGAAGGAGCGCATTGTTTTGGTTTCTGATTGTGGGGAAGCCCAGGGTCTAAAGTGGTCGCTACCTCATGGCACTCTGTGCTCCGAAGTTTGCTAGTGCATCGTCAGCCACCATTTCCAGCATGAAGCATTTGATAAACACTTTGATTTACACCCCTGCTATTGCTTGCACCAACAGGGCCACTGACTTGTTTTACGGTTAGAGATTATTTGTACAAGTATACAGCTTTAATTCTGATAGGGCAATTGTTAGCTTTGTAGAAAGTTGCTGTAAAAATAGATACTGTTTGAAGTAATTGAACATAAGTGTTGTATCAGTTGCTGCATTTTGTGGAAGGTTTGAGAGTTTATAATACCTTTATACTTGTAGGCTATTTAGCCTTTCTTTGATGAATGTTACATTAAATGGTGGTGTGTGAGGTTGGAATGCTGGGGGGAGACGCACCTAAGTCACTCAATGTTAACACTGCCTTTTACGGACACATGGCTTATAGGGTCACGAATGTTGACCTCTCTTGCTATTGATTATCGGATCTACTGCCTTACAGCATAATGCCATGTTGTTGCCGCATACGACTTTTACTGAACATTTATATAACGGTCGTTGAGGTTTGAACCGTATGGACATTTGCACGTCACCTCATATGCTATATCACAGAATGAGGGGTGAAAAGTGTTTTTTTTTTTTTTCTACTTATGATATTACTGTTTGTGACGTCTTATACCCTCAGTCAAGCTATTTAATATGTATTTATTTCAACTCTTAGGAAAATAACCTTTGAGCTAGGTGCTCATTTACAAAGGTTCCACGTCAGGAGACATTAAAACAGTTACAGTTACACAATTCACATAGAACAGAGATACTTGTAACTAACATAGGAATACTAGCTGGACAAGACACTTGCTAAGTAGTTGATTACAAGCAGTTGCAGATTACAAGTTGGAGAGGTATAAATAGCTGCCTTGGGACCAGGCATTGTCACTTGTTTCAGGTGCTTAATTCTTCTAAATAGTTGCAAGTATAGGAGGGAAGGAGAGGGGGGTGTGGGAGCTTGGGATCAACAGGCTGAGTGTCAGAGCTGGGTTGGAAAAACTGGAGCTAGGAGGGCACCACCATGCGATGTGTGAAGTAAAGTGGAGGTAAGTATGAGGTAAGGGCAGCTGGGTGGTGACACAGTTTGGAGGGGAAGAGGAAATGAGGGGTAGGAACAGGTTGAGTCCCAGAGACGGAGTCGAAATTACTGGAGCTGGGGCTTGCAGAGAGAGGACATAAATAAGAGGAACACCTGTCAACTCAGCTCGGTGAATTCAGCCAGAGTCAATTCAGCTCGGTGAATTCAGCCAGAGTCAATTCAGCCCGGTGAATTCAGCCAGAGTCAGCTCAGCCCGGTGAATTCGGCCCCATTGCAATTCAGCGCAAGTCAGTTTGGCTCCTATGTCAGTTCAGCTCCTGTGTCAATTCAGCCCTTAAGAAAATTCAGCTCCTTTTGGTTCTGGACTAGAATAAACATAGCTAACAACATACATAAACATATTTAAGCTTTATTGAAAGCTTTAAAACATGCTTTTTTGCAATTAAGTACACTGTATTGAAAATGTTAATTTGCACATACGGTACATGCACCAAACACCAGTCACATACACCAGACAGAAAAACAAAACAGAACACAAATAAGCGTAAACATAATCTTCTAACTCACACAACACACAAACCACCCCGACCCTCATGCACATTCCAACAGCTCCAGGTGTCAATACTAGAATGGAGAGTGACTAAGGATATAACTGCCATTTGGGTTTTTTGCGTAATGGTGGGAAGGGCAGCGTTACTTTCCCAACAGACTAATGTCCTCTGTAAAAAATAGAGGAAAGGCTGAAAAGTGGAGCATGAAAATTCACAAATAGATGTGCATGAGGCACGTATAGGGGCACGCAGCTCTGCACCCGTGGGATTTCCACACGGGGGCTGCATTCACAAACACCGGCCCCGCCGTCCCATATGTGCCCGTGCGACGGGTCCGCTGGGGGGGCAGAGAGACCCGTCAGGAATCCCTTTGTGCACAACAGGCCATGTTGTTGGCCGTGCACAGAGCACTGACCATGCCGATGTGTGGGTACCCCACCCACCCAACCCCTGTCCTCCTGAAGTACCCCAAGGGCAGGGTAACATTGTTAGGCCGATGCCCCCACCATGTCCGCTGCATCTGGAGGCATCTTCCCGGGGATGCGTAACCAGCCTCGATGGTTTATGGCTGCCTTCCAGAAGCACAGCCAGCAGCCTTGCGCACAGCACTCACAATGCATGGAGTGCTGGCTGTCTAACCGCCCCCAGACCTGCCTCTGCGCAGAGCTCTGTAATTGGCTAGGGGATCCGGTGCGTTTGGGGGGGGGGCATAACGATGTCATGAATAGGGTGGAGGGGACACAGTAAGCGCAGGCAGCTGCGTGGTGGCTATACGCCCAAGGTACGTGGCGCGTAGCCACAATTTTCTATAGTGAATAGGGCCCATTGAGAATTGTAAGCATCCATTACGTCAAAATATGAAACTGTGTGCAAGTCCTCTCAGGTACTCCACTGTTTCCCTTGCATGGTATTCTACAACAATGCACGGAATTCTGTCAGCAGAGTTCTTGAACACTTTCTTTGGTTCTTGTTGTGGGCTCTGTTCTTTTTTCATATCATTGATACGTTTCCATATTGTGGGGTGATCAGCACTTTGGAGGCTCGCAAAACTGTTGTGCTATCCGTCAGTGGCATTGTTTATCCTTGGGATGCCTTGGTTAGTTGCATCATTGCAGTTGCACTGGCTGTGAAGAAATCTGGGCTGTCATCGCCTTTGTCTTCTGTCCATCCTCCCAAACCAAACATCTTGAAAAAGTCAGTCATAGGATGTAGCAAATCCACATGCTTACACGTGTCGCACTGTCCATTAAAGCTGAATGCTTTCACTGCACGCCGTGTATAGAGTGAATGCCAGTGCAGCCAACATTCTCACATTCAGTGATAACTCTGGATCAGCTCCATATGTGTTGTTGAAGTCAATTGTGGAGCTCCTGGAGGACATGCTGGGTGGGGGCAGGGCCACGTATGGGGGGATCAGTGCTCGTGAATGCGGCCCGCGCTTGGAAATCCCATGGGTGCGGAGCTGTGCGTTCCTATACATGCCTCATGTGCATCTATTTGTGAATAGGGGCCAATATGTTTTAATGCTTCACTCTTCAGGCTTTCCTCGTTTTTTTTTTTTTTTTTACAGAGGACATTTGTCTTTTGGGAGAGTACTCCACCCTTATCACCATTAAGCAAAAAACCCAAATGGCAGTTATATCCTTAGTCACTGTCCATTCTAGTATTCACACCTGGAACTGTTGGAATGTGCACATGAGGGTCGGGGTGGGTTAGTTGGGGTGGTTTGTGTGTTGTGTGAGTTACAAGGTTATGTTTAGGCTTATTTGTGTTCTGTTTTGTTTTTCTGTCTGGTGTATGTGATTGGTGTTTGTTGCATGTACTGTATGTACAAATTAATATTTTCAATAAAGTGTACTTAATTGCAAAAAAATACATTTTAAAGCTTAAATATGTTTACATATGTTTAGTTATTTTTATTGTAATGCAGAACCCAAAGGAGCTGAATTTACATAAAGGCTGACTTGACATAGGGGCTTTATTGACATAGTGGCTTTATTGACACAGGGACTGAATTGACACAGGAGCTGAATTGACACAGGGGCTGAATTGACACAGGAGCTGAATTGACTCTGGCTGAATTGACACAGGAGCTGAATTTACTGGGCTGAATTGACTCGGGCTGAATTGACATAGGAGCTGAATTGAATGGACACCAAATAAGAGTGTAAGCTAGACTATGGGGGATTTATATCGTATCGGGAGGAGTTAGTCTAGTTTACCCCAGTGAGTACTGCGTTCATGCAGTGCTTTTCTGAGTGTGGGGTGTTGTATGCATGTCAGCATTCCTAAAGTTCTAGTAATAATTAGGATTGCTTCAGGTCGTGTTTAAAGGAAGGGAAGTTCTTTGTGTTGTTTACTTCAACTGGGAGCTAATTTAGCCGGGGGGGGGGCCTATAAGCAAACAAGCGCTGACCGAGAGATGCCTTCCTGAAGGGGACGCATAGTGAGCATCTCACTGTGCCCCTTGTGTTGTGTTGCGAGTGAGCTGGTTGGATGCAGGGGCTGCCAGGCCTGGTTGGGCTTTTCTACCTAGTAAGCAAGTTTGTAATTTGACCCTTTCTCCAAGGTTAAGCCAGTTAGTTTGTTCATACAGGGCCATGTATCGGTAAGTTTGTCTGCACCAAGGACTAGACTACATGCTTTACTGAGTGCTGTAGCCACCCATTTTGGGGTAGTTTCCGAGGCAGCACAATACACTACCAGGCTATAGTCAATTATTGATGGTATTGAGCTGGCTATAGAGAGGCGTAGGGCTGTGGGCGTAAGGTATTGACTGTGCCTGTATAAAAATCCAAGTCTGATACTGACCGCTTTTACTACCTGGTTAGTGTGCTTTTTGAAGGATAGGGTGTCCTCTATTATGATCCCTAGGCAGGGACAGCGTTAACATGCCCCAAAAGGGCAAAAGTTGCATCCTGTCCAGAATTTACCCCTCTTTTCCTTTGCCAGTGGATCCAAATTGATGCACCTACTCTATAACAATATCTAAAGGAAGAGAATGTGAACTGTTTAAAATCTGCCACTGATTATGTTTTGACCCTGTAGGTTGCTCTTTAGACCCACATTTTTGACACTAGTGGGTCCACTTCGACCCATGTTTTAAACCCCCCCCAGCGCTGTCGCTGCCCCTAGGTATTTAAAGCAGTCATCTTGTTCCAGGGAGACTGCCTTGTTGTAAGTAATGGTGAGTAGATGGTTTCTAGTCTTGTGTTGGTAGCTTGAGATGAGCATGGTTTTTTTTTTTTTTTTGTAGTTGAGTAGCAGCTTTTGTTGGTGAAACCAGTCTTCAAGTCTGTGAAAGGTGGCCTGGAGATTTTGTTGGAGTTGAGCAAGCAGGGAGTGACAATTCAAGATGACAGCATCATCAGAATACAGAATGATTTTGCTAGTGCAGGCATCAGGAAGTTCATTTAGAAATAAACTACTTGAGATCTGCAGGAGAGATCATCGTGGAACCAACTTACAGAGGTAGTTGATAGGCCTAGAGACTGCAGCTGCTGAGTAAGAAGAGAGTGGTAGACTGTGTCGAATGCTTTGGTGAGAGCAATAAAAATTGCCTCCACTAGCATGCCACCATCCAATGCCCTGTGCACTAAGGCAGTTGATGTGCTGTGGCTCTTCCTGAAGCCATGCTGTTGTGGGCATTGAAGACTGTATTTTTGCAAATAATCAGCGATTTGTTCAGCCACTAGTCTTTCAAGCGCTTTTGAGAGGGGGGAAGAGGTTCAAGATAGGCCTACAGTTTGAGTTTCTTGTGCGATCACCACTTTTGTGAACGGGGGTCACTAGAGCAAGTTTCCAAACTGAAGGAAATTTAGTAAGTGTGAGGGATTTATTAAATATTTTAGTGATGGGGGCAAGCACTTCTTCCAAGGTGAGAGCAACCATTCATTCAAATACCATGTTTACTTTGAAACCTAGAAATAAAAAGTTTAACAGGAAGTTGGTATGCGTGTTTGGCAACCCATTGGACCTGTCCAAACACCCTTAAAAATCAATCCCTATTAAAATCATAGGATCATCTTCACTGAAGTCTGAGAGGCCCTGTGAGATGTCATCAAAAAATGGTGCATCATCATTTGAGGCACATATATTGATCGGTATTAGCGGATCATTAGTTGTAGTGAACTTTACCATTAACCATCTTCCTTCTATGTTAGCTTGTTGCTTAATAGAGGTCTATTTAATAGATTACTGGTTGAGGATGGACACTCCATGCTTGGAGGAAGGGGCACAGCTATGTGCTTCCCATCCAACCCATTCTCTTTCTAGTTTTTTGACTTTTGCAGTGGTTAGTTTGGTTTCTTGTAGGAGTACTACATGTGTTTGTAGTTTCTTTAACCGGGCTGGTATTTGCTTCCTCTTGATTGGGGAAATTTAGCTCCCTCACATTCCACATGATGACTCAAATACTATTCTTCAGAAAATCTGGTCAAGTAATGGATCGGTCTGTGGCATACGAGTTGCAAGGGGAGACTTCGTGTACCAGTATCAGTTGTGATTATTTCTTTCTAGGGACATGGATATGTTGTTCATCCACACTGTCTGGCAGGTATCCTTGCTGCTTTAATTCTTGCCAGAAGGTCTTCAAGCTGGCTCCTCCCACACACCTGGGTGGTAAATCTCTCGGCTCTGCCCCATGACGCCAGATCTTCCTTACCGCTTGGAAGCTCAGGTTCCCTCCTTAGCGCTCTGCATTTTAGACTGGATCCTAACTCTTCGGTTCATCCGAAATTGGTTTTGAAGTTTTCTAAACTTCGGTCTTCATCTTCCCTCGCGGCTGCGATGGACAAATCTGCTCCCGGCTTTTGGAGGTGCCCTTGCGGGCAGAAGATGTCCAGGACAGATCCGCACTCCACGTGTGTCTACTGCCTGGGCCTAGATCACGACCCGCAGGCCTGCGAGTTGTGCCGCTCTTTCTCGGCCAACATCCTGGACGATCGCGCTGCCCGATTGAAGCTCGGGCGCCCCGAGAAACGTTTTCCGCCAGTAAAATCTAAAGAGGCTCGTTGGGCGGTGTCCACGGCGGCTGGCTCGGCTGAACAGCTCAAGCAGTTGATCGCCCTCGAGGAGGAGGCAGCCCGGGCCGCATCTTCCTCCTCAGCCGCGGCATTTATCCCGCTCTCTCTGAGTTCCTTCTATACGGCTTCGCTCAAGGAGCTTGTCAGTCCCTCTATGAAAGGAGAGGGGGCCTGGACATTCTCTCGGCCCGCAAAAGGAGCCTAGCAAGTCCCGCCGCTGCTCAGGGAGCGGAGAGGTCCCCTCTCCTCGACAGCCGACTGGCCGACTGGTCGAGGTTGCGGCTGAGGCCGCTGGCTTCACGGTGCCCCCGCCAGGCCAGCCTGCCGAGACTCCCTGGGCGAAGTCAGATTTTTCTCGATCCGTTAGGCGGGTTGTCGACTGGAGAAGCCGACAACCCTACTTCACGGTTCCACGGTGGATACCGAGGATCTGCTCTGCTCCTTCGGACTGCAGTCCCGGTTAAAGTTCTGAGCCGAGGAAAGAGCGTATCCTCGCCCTTCCCAGACCCACCTCGGTCCCCGGGTCCGGTCACGGACCTCTTCTTGGTCCAGCCATTCCTCACGACATGGCGGTCTCGGTCTCGTTACCGAGGTAAGTGGCGACGCCACTCTTCCTCGTCCACCTCCTCGGAGGAGTGGCTTCGACACAAGTTGCGCCGGCGCTACGAGGATTTGTTGTAGCAGCAGTTGCTGCTATCCGGGCCTAAGCCGACCCCGGCTAAGACCCTGGCTATCAAGTGGCTGTCGCCGGAACGGCTGAAGCAACCACTCGCTCCAGTCGAGTTGCCCGCCCAGGGCCGGTTGCTAAGCCGAAACCAGCTGGTCCACCGATTGTGGTGGAACCTCCGCCTCCACAACTGAAGTCCGGGGCACCGACCAAGAGTTCTCGATCGGGTCATGGCCTGCCCCACAGGTTGTCGGTCACCCTCACCCCGACCGTCCTCGGCAGGTGGAGGGTGGCTCAGGGCTGAGGCAGCTCTTCGCAGACTCTTCGGAATCCGACGATGATTCCTCCCTGTTCTCCAGGCAGTGCGATCTGGAGTCCTCTTGGGGCCAGTCAGTGGACGATAGCCCATCGTCCTTCTTGGGTCTGCTTCTGCTCATCTTGGAGTCCACCGGGATGCAGCTCAAGCCCGTGTCCAAACGGGCCATGTATCCCCTGACGGAGATTCTGGACTGAGGGGATTCTTCCACGGAGGCCTTTCCGGTGGCTGAGGCCATTGTCGGCCCAGCCTTGGAGCTTTGGCAGCGGCCTGCTTCCTGTCCAGCGCCTTTGGCCAGGGAGTATGCGGTCCCTACTGGCTCTTTTCCCGGTTTCTCGGAACACCCCTCCGCGGAGGGGTTAGTCACCGACAACGTCTTCCGGCGTTCCGGTAACGCTCGGGACGTGGACAAGCCCCCAAGGAATCCAAAGGTTGGACTTTGCCGGGCGCAGTGTACACTGCGCCTCCCTCGGCCTCCGACAGGTCAGCTCGGCCGTGCTGATGGCATACTTCTCCCACGCCCTCTTGGGCTCCCTGGATGAGGTTGTTCCTCATCTCCCACCTGACCTGCAGACCACGGTCTGCCAGGTGCGGGACCAGGGCAGGGCGGTGGCGAAGCAGCAGCTCCAGACTGCTCTGGACATAGGTGATTCCTGTGCCAGTTCAGTAGCGGCCGCAGTGGCCATGCGACGCAGGGCGTGGCTGAGGATATCCACTTTCACGGCGGATACCCAGCACAAGTTGGCGGACGTCCCCTTCTTGGGGACTGACCTCTTCGGCCCTGGAGTGGAGGGACACCTCCAGCGGATCGAAAAGTCCAGTGCCACTCTGGACTCGGTCACCTCCACCCGGAGGGACAAAGGCCTCCGTCAGCAGCAGAAGTCCTTTTGTCCTTCAGTCCCTGCTCCTTGACCGCCCAGCAGCACCAGCAACAGGGGCTAGCAGGCTCGCGCTTGGCGTCCCAAACCCAAGCCAACGGCTTCCTCCAATAGGAAGCAAGGAGGTAAAGGCCCGGGAGGTCCCTCAGTCGGTCCTTCCTCCAAGCCTGCCCAGTGACGGGTTGAGGGGTGCCGCCCCCAACCTCGTCACTCCCCCCTTGGTTCCCCCCGTGGGGGGATGGCTCTGCCACTTCCTTTCCGCCTGGTCCGCTATCACCACGGACCGCTGGGTGTCGGAGGTGGTAGGAAAAGGCCTGCCTCTGGAGTTCGAGCAGGTTCCGCCTTTTCAAGCCATCGCCCTGCGGGGGGCCTCGGGGTCCGCAGCCTCACTGTTGGCCCGCCGGGCCGACATTGCCCTGCTCCTCCAAAAAGAGGTGATCAGGAAGGTGGCGGATCCTCCTTCAGACCCGGGGTTTGTGTCCAGGTACTTCCTGGTCCCAAAACGGACAGGGGGCTGGTGCCTCATTCTCGACCTGAATGACCTGAACAAGTTCCTAAGGTCTCGAACCTTCAGGGTGGTCACTCTGGCTCAGATTATCCCATCCTTGGAACGAGGCATGTGGTTCTGCTCCCTGGACCTCCAGGACGCGTTCTTTCACGTCCCAATCCATCCGTCCCATCAAAGATTCCTCCGCTTCAGAGCGGAGGGATCCCTTTACGAGTTCCGCGCCATGCCCTTCGGCCTCTTCCTAGCTCCCAGGGTCTTCACCAAATGCATGGCAGTGGTGACAGCATTCTTGCGGCGCCGAGGGGTCCGGGTGTACCCTTACCTAGACGACTGGCTGATAGCAGCCCCCTCCAGACAGGAGGTGGAGCGGTCCAGAGATCTGGCCCTCCAGGTTTGCTCTCAAGTTGGCCTCCTCATCAATGAGGCCAAGTTGGAACTCGTGCCAAGGCAGGTGATTCTGTTCATCGGGGCAGAGCTCGACTCTCTGCGAGCCAGAGCACGGCTCCCGGCGGACAGGGCTGAGGTTCTTTCCTCCTTTGCCCAATCATTTCTGGTTGGGCAATTGCGCCCTGCCCGGGACTTCCTGCGCCTCATGGCGGCCTGCACCAGCGTGGTCCGTTGGGCCCGTTGTTCATCGTCCCTTCAATGGGACTGGCCAGCCAGTGGTCACAACGCCGCGATCCGTTGGACCGGCCCATGACAGTGACCCAGGAGATGTGGAATGCTCTCCAGTAGTGGATCGTTCCTGCCCATCTGCAGGAGGGTATCCCGTTCATCCGCCCCGAGCCGACGGTCTCTCTCTCGGCCGACGCATCTCTGATGGTTTGGGGTGCCCATCTGGGGAAACACCGAGCGCACGGCCCCTGGTCCCCTCGGGAGTCCCGATGCCACATCAACCTGCTGGAGCTCCGAGTGGTCCATCTAGCTCTCACTGCCTTCGCTCCGTTTCTACGGGTCAAGTGGTTCAAGTCCAGACGGACAACACCACGACCATGTACTATCTGAACCGCCAGGGCGGGACGCTCTCCCTGCTGTTATGAAAGGAAGCTCTCTGCATTTGGTCCCTACTGCGCAGCCTGGAGGCGGATCTCCTAGCCATTCACGTGGCAGGAGCCTCCAACACCCTGGCCGATGCCCTAAGCCGGATAGGGGCTGCGTCTCACGAGTGGTCTCTCCTGACGGAGGTAGTACAAGATCTCTTCTCCCACTGGGGCACCCTCAGGTGGACCTGTTTGCCTCCAGGGAGAATGCGAAGCTGAGTCTGTTCCATGCCCGCCCCCCTCAGCAGGGCTTGCTGCAGGGGGATGCCTTCTCGAGGCTGTGGACCCTGGGCCTCTTCTACGCCTTTCCCCCATTTCCCTTGATCCACAAGGTGCTTCTCAAGGTGAGGAGGGACAAGGCGCAGGTGATTCTGGTAGCTCCAGACTGGCTCTGCCAGTTCTGGTACCCAGATGATCTCAGCCTCAGCTCCAGGCTCCCGAGGCGACTTCCAGCCCGCCCAGACCTGATCTCAGTCAATCAGGGGAAGGTATTCCATCCGGACCTTCAATCCCTGCACCTGATGGCCTGGTTCCTGAGCGGCTAGAGTTCCAGGCCTTGGGTCTTTCCGACGAGGTCCTCAACGTCGTTGAGGCTTCCCATAAGGAGTCGACCAGAAAATGCTATGCCTTCAAATGGAAGAGGTTTTCCATTTGGTGTCAGGGAAGGCTTGGACCCTTCCGACTGCCCCTGGCAAGCATTCTGGACTACCTGTGGTCCTTTCTCAGCAAGGGCTTGATGACGCGACCTTAAGGTGCACCTGGCAGCCATCTCTGCTTACTGGGCGCAGGCGGCAAGCAGTCGGTGGCATGGGAGAAGGTGGGCGGGCGCTTTTTCAAAGGCCTTGACCACATTTCCCCTTCGGTGCGAGAACCTCCACCTCCGTGGGATCTACTGCTGGTATTGGCCAAGCCCATGGGCAAGCCATTCGAACCAATGCACAGGTGTGATCTTTCACACCTGTCGTGGAAGACCGCCTTCTTGGTGGCTATCACGTCAGCCAGAAGGATGGGAGAGCTCCAGGTGCTTTCCATCGAGTCTCCTTATCTGGTCTTCCACAGGGACAAGGTTGTCCTGCGCCCCACCGAAATTCCTTCCGAAGGTGGTGTCGGAGTTTCACCTTAACCAGGTGTTGACTCTACTGGTGTTCTACCCCAATCACACCTCGGAGGCAGAGCATAGGCTCCATACTTTGGACCCTAGATGAGCGCTCGCTTATTATAAAGAGTGGACGGCTGAAATTCGGGGAGAGGTTCGCCAGCTTTGTCACCTATGTTGAAGCCGCCCCTGGCAGACCTGCAGCAAAGCGGACGATAGGCAGGTGGATCACCTCCTGCATAGAGCTCTGCTACAGGTTGGCGGGCATGGAGCCTCCCAGAGGGATAAGACCTCATTCTACCCGCCATACTGCTGCATCAGTAGCTGCTTCCAGGGATGTCCCTATCCAGGATATCTGCAGGGCTGCTACCTGGAAGTCGGCACATACCTTCATTACCCACTACCACATCGACCTCGAGTCACGCCGGGATGCTGGTTTTGGGGCCTCAGTTCTCCAGTCTCCTTTCCCAAGTAAGTATCGGGTGTGCACTTTGCCTCCTCCTCCGGAGAACTACTAGGAGTCTGCCAGACAGTGTGGATGAACAACATATCCATGTCCCTAGAAATACAGGTTACTCACCTGTAGCAGGAGTTCTAGGAATGGTATATGTGTTCATCCCTGTTTCCAACCTCCTGGCTTGACGCTGACCTGAGCTTCCAGCGGGCCAGATCTGGCATCATGGGGTGGAGCCGAGAGTTTTACCACCCGGGTGGGTGGGAGGAGCCAGCTTGAAGACCTTCCGGCAAGAATTAAAGCGGCAAGGATACCTGCCAGACAGTGTGGATGAACAACGTATACCATTCCTAGAACTCCTGTTACAGGTGAGTAACCTGTATTTCCTTCCTTCCTTCCCTCTCTACCCCCAGGTCTGCCTACCTGCCTTTTCTCATAGCAGTCAGTGTATGGTAAAAATGGTGCTCCACCAGTGCTGGCCCGCCGGTGCAGCGGTAGCACTACTGCTTGCGATGCTGGCGACCCGGGTTCGGGAACGAGCCCAGAGAGTCAGAGGGCTGGCCGTGGGGAGGAGGCTTGAGCTTTCCAGAACTGCTCACATTCTCCAGGGAAGGAGGGGGACGAGGCCTGGGTTACAGCAAGCACCTAGCCGTACAGAGAGGGACTGAGCATGCCAGATGTTGGCGGATTGCCGCCTTGACGTCCAGGTGCATGGAACACCTGGAAAAAATAGGAAAATGTCTCCCTGCGCTCCGGGAAGACTGAGCACCAGCACAGACCTCAGTGGTCCCTGCCTGCCCCACATGGTAGCCCCGACAAGCAGCAGTTGTTAGGGGTGTATGGGCACCCACCTCGTCTCCCCATGGGGGAGGAAACAAAGGCTACGTGGGAGGACTACCGTGGGGCTCCAGGCAGGAAAGAACCAAGGCAGATGCCAGGCACTCCCGATGAGGTGGAGGGCAAGGGAGGAGCATAAACAGAAAGTGCAAAAAAAAAAATTGGAGCTCCACCCCATATGTCCAACAGGCTAGAATTATTTAGTTTTTGTTAGACAGGTAGGCACACTAGACAGTAAATACCTATATAATACCTATGACCTGGAAGAGTGCAAAACAACTTGTAGATCAAGACGGTTCTAACATACAATAAGTAAGTAGCAGCATAATACAACATAGTAAAATGCACAATAGATTACCCTCAGTAAGTGGCAAAACTTTTAGTATACAGTGAAATAAACAGTGGCAAAAAAAATATTGCTAGCAGAACATAGTGTAAGTAGAGAATAATGCATGGGTAACCTTGTTTTTTTTAAATCTTGGACTTGCATATAAGGAGGAGTCGGTAGGGACCAACTGTGATGACATGAGTCTGCACGATTCATACCGGTAGAATAAGCGCCAAAATAATATGCTGTTTTACATAGAACACAATACAACACAAGTATGGGCACATAGACATCTCCAGGGGCTTAGCCCATTGTTCACGTCATCAGAGGGCTGGCTGCGGGAGACAGTTGGAGTAATAGTTCTGCAGCAAGGTGGACGGGATGTGTGTGTCTCAGGATCAAAAAGATAAAATATTATATTACACACAAGTAAGTTCTAAAAAATTATTTTTTAGCTGGTTTGTTTAATCGGGGACCTCAGAGTCCTGCAGCATTAATGCTGATGAGCTGAGAGGTCCCATTTAATTGATTAAGCTTGACACACAAAAGCTACAGTATTACATAGTATCACAAAATCAACGCTTCGAGTCTCCCGGAATGTGGAGCTGCCCCATCCTGCACCAGGAGGCAGCCAAGGAGCGGGATGATGTGCCCACCCTTCCCTGGGAGAGGAGAGCTATCATTGGATGTTGGATCCTCTCCAGAACCCGGGGTACCGGCGTGGCGCGAGGTGTGATGTCCATCGCCTCAACCCTCGGTGCCACCGGGCCAGCCAAGAAACTTTCTTTCAATAGGGGAAACACACATACATTACAACAATCACAGTCATATCAGTATTATTTATTCGTTCGGTTAATACCTTTTTTTTTTCCATAGAGTTGTTTGTCGTCCCCCATCCCGTGCCTTGCCTTCAGGCCCTGGCTTGGAGTCTCCCAGTCCAGTGTGCCACTCCCCCGCCTATCTCCACGGGGCAGGACCCGAGAGTACTTTGAGGGCCATCACATACAGCAATGAGGAGAACATGGTTTTCCAGTTTTTTTCCTCCCTAACTCCCCATGGCCTCAGCGACACTGCTGCGCATGTGTGTGGAGGCGCACATGCACGCCAGAACCGGTGACCCTGTTCCACCAAGCCCCCATTTGCTGGTCACTGACACTGAGCCTCCACTTGGTGACAGCTAAGAGCCAGGAAAACTTGCCTCCCCAATCTGGGAGAGGAGAGCTGCCATGCGGCCACTCAGTCCACTTCCAGGCCCCCCTCCCCTGCTGATGACTGTAGCCGGAGCATGTTCCCAAACCCGGATTGCAGTCAAAAGTTTTACATAAAAGGAGCAGTATGTGCAACAGAGTACTTACTTTACACTAGACATATAAATAATCCAAACAATGCATATAAACAGCAAAGTACGTGATACAGACTATTTATATAAATAACCTGAGCAATACGTATAAACAACAAAGTACACGATACAGACTAGTTATATAAATAACCCAAGCAATACATACAAACAGCAAAGTACACGATACAGACTAGTTATATAAATAACCTGAGCAATACGTATAAACAACAAAGTACACGATACAGACTAGTTATATAAATAACCCAAGCAATACATACAAACAGCAAAGTACACGATACAGACTAGTTATATAAATAACCCGAGCAATACGTATAAACAGCAAAGTACACAGTGTAGACTAGTTATATAAATAACCCGAGCAATACGTATAAACAGCAAAGTACACGATACAGACTAGTTATATAAATAACCCGAGCAATACGTATAAACAGCAAAGTACACGATAGACTAGTTATATAAATAACCCGAGCAATATATACAGCAAATTCTACTTAATATGCAGTAGAAATGGAAATAAACCAGGCAGAATGTACAACAAAATACTTGAAATACACTAGGACTAGAAATAATCCAAACATTGGATACAACTAAATATTTAAAGAGCAGCTGACACCTTCAGGAGAATTTTCACAAAACATATAAGTTGGACTGTGTCTAAATATTATTTCACATTAGTTCTGTATTTCTCCTCTTCACTATTTATTACTGAGGTCATTTTCATGAAAACAGGATCTTTGCTCCTGAAGAGTTAATCTAGTCCCATTACCTTCTCCCTACCTGAGGTAATAATGCAACTGCTTGTGACATCACAGTTACTCCCATGGCAATAGATTGTGATGTCACCACAGAGGATTATGATCTGAAATAGGGAGTCGACTATGGAGGCAGATAAACTCTAAGAGATAGAGATGATGTATTCATGCAAATTTCCTTAGTAATAAATAACAGGTAGGAGAAGTCTGCAGAATATATATGGACTGCAAACTGAATTGCACCTAATATTATGTTTTCTGAAGTTTTTTTTTGAGGTGCCTGCTGCTCTTTACTAAACACTAGTGACATGAATATTCCAAGCAGTATACCGGCATACAACAAAATCTGGAGTATACCCTAATATGAGCATATTCATAAGTATGGAGGTTTTCATGTGAGCTGACTTTAAATCTTGATAGTTCGGGATTGTTCTACTCTATTTTGATTGAGTGCAGATGTTGCTTGTGTAAAGTGTTTTAGTTATGATTGCATTTTTATTATTTTGTGTTTTACAATCTTTGGGCTGAAGGTGTACCATGAGTCAAAGCTAGTTTTCAGATGTGTCCAGAAGCACAGGAAGGTTAACTGACTTGTAATGCAAGATACAATATAAAATCATGTGACATTGTATTTCTGTTAGCTATTATCTGTTTTATGTTTGGAGAACTTTGGTAGAATAATCAGGTCAGGAGACTGGATAACTTGTAGGTTTCCCTTGCGTAAATTCTGAGACCGGGTGGGATCTCCCAGATCTACAAAGATGGCTGTATTTAAAGAATGACAGCATTTGGAACACATGTTACAGTAGGTGTGTGTTGATTATGTTGGAAAGCAGGACAATTTAGGTGTCTTGGGGTCCACAGCTGGACGCGACTAGCACAGTGACATCTGTCTGAGTGCCGCTCTTGTTCTGTCTGAGTGTCACTCTTGTTTCCATCAGTTTTTATCCTTCTATGTCCCATGCAATTTTATTTTAACTAAAAAAGAAAAATATTAATCTTCATCGAGAAAATCTCTTGCAGCAGGTCATTACACACAGGAATATTCCAGCTGCAGGCTTGATTCCATCTAGATGATTTATCAGCAGTCTACCTGAGACTGCCCCCGACAACACCATGTGTTGTGTCCTGACAGGTATAAAAGGGGGTGGTCCCAGATGATCCTCAGTTCTTTTCCTGCAGCGACCTGCGTGCTGCATGTTCTCCGTCCGGAGTTCAGCTTCAGTCGACGACGAAAAGTTCACAGTCTACTATTACTTTTGCGCGGCGTTTCCAGTATCGTCGCGTTCCTATTGATTGAGCCATGTCATCTACAGATTCTCTTTTCAGAAAGCCAGAAACTTGTGACAGAGGACATGCACGGATTCTGTGTGAAATGCCTGGGTCTGGTGCACGATACACGTGCTTGTGTTCTGTGTCAGCGGTTTAATAAAGCCACCAAACGCTGACGACTCCAGACCCTTCAAGAGCACCTCTTGAAGCAGAAAGTTCCCCCACTGGAATGGGAACACCGCTTGAGAGCACCTCATGGAGCAGAAAGTTGCCCTCCTGGAACGGGAACACCGCTTGAGAGCACCTCATGGAGCAGAAAGTGGCCTTCCTGGAATGGGAACACCACTTGAAAGTTGAATGAGTTCTCGCCCTCTTCCTCTGGATCCCACCATTCCGGTATGGGTCCCTCGTCAATTGGGAAAGTTGACACTCGGGAGAAACCTATGAAACACTCTTCTAAGAATAAGCATGCTACTCCTGTCTCCTCCCCTTCGACGACCACCCTACATTCTTTTTCCCACTCTATGGAGCAGGGTGTCCTTAAAGCTAAAATGGTTTTAGCTGCCCTTTCTGATTCTTCCACACCGGCGACGACCTCTGGCTTTTCTGTTGCTAGAGCCGTCGACGACTTTGGCTGATCTTCCTAAGTTGCAGTTTCCACTACTGCCACCTCTGTCTCAAGGTTCTCATGATCGTCCGTCGACAGCTCCTTCGCGGTTGTGGACGACCGTGCCTGCTTGGCTTGGTCAAGACATTTTGAGTTCCTCCTTAACTTTGACGGTGCTGGGTACCTTTGTTCACCCTTTGTGGATGACTCATTTGGTGCCACCTCCAAACCCAGTCTCTTTGGTTGTGCCCATTCAGTCTGTGCATTCCACACCAAGTTCTGCCTCTTCTCCTCAGTTGGCCATGGTGGATGTCCAGGCCCTTGTGCAGACTATTCTGGGGCTCACAAAGTCTGCTCCCCCCTTGCAGGGGAATGTTCCTTCGGTTCCAGTGTCAGAACCTTCTAGACAATCCTCTCTGTCTAGGATTGCCAGTTCCTCCCCAGCGAGTCTGCTTCACCAGGACGTTGAAATGGGGGAACCTGATCTAAAGACTGGGAAGTTGAGGATTAGGAGGAGGATGCTTTGGAACAGGAACCACTGTCTCCCTTGTCTGTTTCTTCTGCCTCCTCGGTTCAGGATGAGACTTATTCGGTCCTTCCTTGTTCCCCTCCGGATGACCCTAGATTTTCTAATATAATGATTCCTCTTCAGAAGACTTTTGGGTTCCAGTAGACAGAGCAAAATGCCTCTTATCAGAAGCTAGCCAGTTATTTAGGCCTTCCTGACTGTCCTTCCATAGTCATTCCTCCATTGCTTGATGCCAATAAGGATGCCGTTTTGGCTGCTTGGCAACAGCCATCTTCTATACCCTCGGCTCCACTTAAGGCTGACAGGACCCATCATTCCCCTCTGGAACACCCTTACTTTACATCTCCTCCACAGGCTGACTCTGCGCTTATAACATCTCTTCTCAGCCTCCATATAAGGAATCCTGGAAGCTGGATGTCATGGGGAAAAGGATGTATTCCTCTTCTACTCTGACCCTCGGGATTTTAAATTACATGTGTCATCTTCTCAAATATCAGGAAGAAATCTTAAAAGTTACTCAGGCTTCCATTCAGTCCCTCACGGACACTGTTCCTAAGAAGGATTTGATGGCCAAGTTGTCCACAGCTTCTGCTGTTGGCCGTCATTTATTGCGGGTTACCTGTGACACCGTTTACTCTACCGCCAGAGCTTCCTCAGCTGGCATCTGTCTTGGCACCATGCCTGGCTCCAAGTCTTGGGTTTTGCACTGGATGTCCAGCAATCCATTCTCAGTGCCCCTTTTAAGGGTGACAAGCTCTTCGGTCCTCCATTGCAGGATATCCTGACCTCATTGCAGGCCTCGGATCGTACATTGCAATCAGTACTCTCTCTCTACCATACCCAGACGAAACCCAGTTACAAGGGTAATTTTCGCAGGCCTGCAAACCTACAGGAATCCGCCCCCAGGCAGCAGCCTAATAATAAAAGGAAGCCTCAAGTCTCCCTGCCTGGGCCACATAACAATCCAAAGACAACCCATTACGTCCCCCAACCAGGACAGCCTTCTGCCTGAAATTTCCCCCTCGCCTTTGGGACCAGAGGCCCGTCCCACGGCTGTCGGGGGCATATTCTCCTTACATATTCCAGATTGGCAGCACATCACCTCAGATACTTGGGTCCTCCAACTGATAAAATCAGGTCACATATTAGAATTAACAGAGACCCCCATGCCCCCCCACCCCGGCGACCAAGCCTCAGTTTTGGCAGAAGAAATTCAAACCTTGGAGGCACAACTGGCAATAGAGCCTGTTCCCCTTTCCCAGAAGTGCAGGGGTTTCTACTCCCATTTCTTTCTCGTCCCAAAATGGATAGGGGATTTTTGTCCCTTTCTGGATCTCGGAAATCTAAATCTTTACATAGAGTACATAAGGCTCAGGATGGTGACGCTACAGACCCTTCTGCCTCTTCAACAAGGGGGATTGGCTCTGCTGTCTAGATATGAAGGATGCATACCTCCATATCATGATTCACCCTACTCATTGGCATATCCTCTGGTTCTGTTTCCAGGGTCATCATTATCAAATCGGGGCTTTTCCTTTCGGTCTGTCCTCCTCCCCCAGTGTCTTTACAAAGTGTCTTGCGATGGTGGCTGCTGCTCTCAGCAGGAAAGGCCTATACGTCTTTCCCTACCCGGATGATTGGCTTCTGAAAGCTCCATCTAGTGCTCTGCTAGTGGCCACATTATCCCAAACACTTAAGCTAGTCTCCTCTCTAGGAATCACAGTCAACGTTCTGATGTCCAAAATGGATTTCACAGGCCTTCAGACAGTCTCAATACCTCTCGAGTTTAGCCTTCCTTCTCAGGGACCAGGTAGACAAGCTCATCCTGTTGGCGTCCCAGATGGCCTCCTATTGGTATGTCTCAGCCTGGGACTGCCTCCGACTTCTGAGGCATATAGTGGCAGCCATTTATGCCATTTCCCCATGTGAAACTACACATGAGGATCCTTCAGTGGACACTAAGAGTTCAATGGAATCAAACAGCAAACTATTTTGAAGCTCTTGTCCTCATTTCCTTCCCAGTCATTCGAAAGCTGCAAAGGTAGATGACTCTGGATCACCTTCTCTATGGAGTCCCGTTCCAGGTTCCCATCCCATTCTTAATTCTCACCACAGATGCCTCCTTGCAAGGTTGAGGTGCCCGTCTGTAAGTGATTCAGACACTGGGGTCCTGGACACATCAGGAAGCTCACTTACATATCAGTATTTTAGAAATGAGAGCAGTCCTGTATGTTCTACAATCTTTCGAGACCCTCCTTCCCCAGGGCAGTCTTCAGATTCAGACTGACTGTTCCATGGTGGTTCATTATCTGAACAGACAAGGGGGCACCCATTCTTATCCTCTAAGCAGGGAAGCAGTACAAGTGTGGTATTGGGCAATCCACAGTGGGATGCACCTAGTAGCAGTGCATGTCCCAGGCATCAGCAATATTCTAGCGAATGCGCTAAGCAGATCCAAAATTCAAAAACACGAATGGAAGATCCTCCAGGAAGTTCTGGAGGAAGTCTTTCTCCTCTGGGGTCGACCAGATGTGGACTTGTTCGCCTCGCCACGAAATGCCCAACTGCCTCGCTATTGCTCACTAGAGCTAGGTCCTGGGACTTTATGTCTGGATACGTTATCTCGTTCCTGGACAGGAGGTTTCCTTTACATCTTCCCTCTCATTTAGAGGATTCTACTCAAACTACTCTGGGACAAGACATCCGTGATCCTCATAGCGCCTCTGTGGCCGAGATAAGTCTGGTTCCCATTATTGCAACAATTTGCTGTCCAGGACCCTCATCCACTCCCAGTTTGTCCAGCACTTATGACTCAAGCTGGGGGGGAACTCTGCTTCATCCCAACCTCCGTTCCTTGCATCTTCATGCCTGGCTCCAGAGGGCATAGTCCTCTCCTGGTTCCAGGTCTTCCTTCAAGTGGCCAAAGTTCTACGGGCAGCCTTTAAGCCTTCTAGCCTTTCCTCCTATTCAGTGTAATGGAAGAAGTTTTCCCTGTTTTCAAAAAAATCACAATTTGGACCTGTATTCCTGTCTGCCTCAACGCGTGCTGGACTATTTACCTTCCCTTTTGGAGGCTGGCCTCAAATACTTCTCCATCAGAATACATTTGTTGGCAGTCTCTGCCTTCCAGATTTTTGTGGGTAATAAACCTCTGACCCTACTTCAGGTCATGAAAACCTTTTTAAGGGGTATTCTTCATCTTCATCCCCTTGTTAGGGACCTGATCCCTTCTTGGGACTTGAATTGTGTGCTTGAAAAACTTACGTTAAAATGTTTTGAACCTGCAGCTTCTTGTGAGCTACGTTCTGTCTCCTGGAAAACTATTTTTGTAGTTGCTATTACATAGAGTAGATGTATTTCGGAGTTACATGCACTAATTTGCAAGGAACTCTACCTGAATTTTCACAAGGATAGGGTCTCTTTACATACCAATCCTAAATTTTTGCCAAAAGTGGTATCTGATTACGTTGAATCAAGCCATACACTTACAAGTGTATTATCTGGAGCCGGCTAACCCAGGAGAATCCCTGCTCCATACTTTAGATGTACATAGAATGTTGCGATATTGTCTCCTTCGCACTGAACCTGCGCGCAAAGCAGAGCTATTTTTTATTTCTTTCACCCCGGAAAAGAGGGCATTCCTGTTTCCAAGCAGTGCTTGCCCACATGGGTGGCCATCTACATTACTTTTTGTTATAATACATACAAGAAACCACTTCTGGGGTGATGAAGTCTCACTCCACAAGGGGTATGGTTGCCTCAGTGGCATACTTTCAAGGCGTTTCAGCCATTAATATTTGTGAAGCTGTTACTTGGTCCGCTGTTCATACATTCACTAAGCATTATTGCTTGGTCCTAGCATCCAAAAAGCAAACCAACTTTGGCTGGGCTGTTCTTCAGGGACTGTTGTCCTAAACTCCTATTTTTGCCTCCTCCCCACTTGCCTCCCAACTGCTGGGGACTCATTCCTATATGTAATGACCTGCTGCAAGAGATTTCCTCGATGAAAATAGTACAGTTGTGCGTAAGAACTCACCATAACAGTAGATGTTCGGGAGAATTTCTTGCAGCAGGTCATGCTGCCCCTCCCTCCGTCCCCCTTACTTTCTGTTTCAGGAGGGTAACATGCTCTTGCTCTTTCCAAGACACTATTTGTGAGGGCTCCCTGCTTCTCCTCGGTTTCCCCGATAACCATAACATCATGTACGGTCGCTGAGGTGGAAAGGAACTGAAGAGCACCTGGGACTGCCCCTTTTTATCCTGTCAGGACACAGCATGTGGTGTCGTTGGGGGCAGTCCCAGGTTGACTGCTGATAAATCATCCGGATGGAATCAAGCCTGCAGCGGGGATATTCCTATGTGTAATGACCTGCTTCAAGAGATTCTCTTGAAGATCTACTGTTAACGGTAAGCTCTTAAGCAACTGTACTTTACCTATGCTGGTTTTGTTTGTTGACATACTTGTCAACTCTCCTTGTTTTTGAAGGATGTGTTCTCTATTTTTCATCAAAAGCACCCCACTGAGTCTTGACATGGCAGTACCTTCACAGAAGAGCAAGAATTTAGAAGAAGCATGAAGTATAGCACCGTAAAGTGACTTCTTTGAAAACTGTTTTGTTACTATGAACCAATCTTTCCTAACCTCTCCAAGTCTGTATCCATGTATTTTCCTGTCCTGTATTCTAGTCAGTTTGTATTCCTTCATGGTTTCTTTTTTCTTTGCAGCTGTTGGCCCAGATTTGCTTGCCATGCTGGGAATGAGAGGTGCTTCAGTGTGTGCTAGGGATGAGCACCTGTCTCTTCTCTGATCAGTATCCCTGACTGTAGCCAGCTACTGTTGGGGGTAAGAATGTGTTACAAGGACCATTCTGCCCTGTGGATCCTGCCAAAGTTTCTCTCTCTCTCTCTCACTCTCTCTGCCTTTCTCTAAATTCAGTCTGCTCTGTGGATCCTGCCAAAGTTGGTGTCTCTCTCTCTCTCTCTCTCTGTAAATTCAGCCTGCTCAGCACGGGCCTGAAGTCCTGCATTGTTTGTAGTCGGAAGTGTAAGCTGAGGGGAGCTGACGCTCCCTCTGCTCAGCGGGTGCACTGAGCCACGCTTTGCCCTTGCTGCATTATTAATGGGGGAATGTTTTTATGTTGCAGATGGCTGAGAGCTAGCACGCACACGGAGGACCATGATGGCTCACTTTCCCACATCCATGAATGGTAAGCAGCCTTTTCTCTTTCACTCCCTGTTTTCCTGTCTTACTGGATTTTCACTGGCGGCAGTGCATATAATTGTAGTAACAAGTAACAGCACAGTCTCCTGTAGTCCAGTGCTCTGCAGTGGAAGGGGAGGTTTTGAAGCTTTTTTGCTAACTTGACAAGAAATCAGTTTCTGCTACAAACAGCTACTGGTCTCAGTGCAGTATGTATGGAGCTGGATCTGAAATGAGACATCACTGCCGCACAGTCTTTCCCCGGTTAGCTTTTCTGTAAATGACATGGCAGCTTGGCTTAGTACTTGATCATAGCTTTTTACAAAATGTGAATTCTGTGCAAGAAAGAAATGAAATTGCAGAGTAAGATCATCTGCTTGCTACAAGGAGTTTTCTGGCACAGATTGGAGATTCACAAAGGAACCTTGACTGTCCCTTCCTGCTTTAGAGACGTATCTTCGTGAAGTGTGGGTTTTGTTTCAAACCAGCAGTTCCCGATATTACAACATGACATAACCTATTCCAGTCAGAACAAATGAAATCTTAAAGCACCTCTTCATATTGGTAGCAAAGACAAAAAAAGTTGCTGCTTGCTTTTGATTCAGTAGGACAGCCTCTCGGCTCCATTAATGAATCAGGCTACTGTAAACAAAGAATCACTTTGATAAAGTATTCTCATTGTCCTTAGTTATTTTTTGCAGATTTAAAGAAAAACGCTGACTTACCCACCCCTACTGATGGTATGCCAGTCGCAGTGGATGTCTTCCACATTGGGGCTGGCCCAGGGTACTGTCTCCTTTAGATCCGCCAAAATTGATGAAGGAAAAAATAGTAAACTCTACATAGGTTATTTGTAGTGTACAGTAGCCTGATTCCATAAGGGAGCTTAGATGCACCATTACTGAACTGAAAGCAGTGCGCTGTTTTTTTTTTTTAATGTGCCTACCCTGCACCCTGACCGATCCCTCATTCAGGCCTCTCAAGGACCTGCTCACCTGGCAGCTCCCAACCATACCGTCCCACATCACAGCCAGCCCAGGTAACCCTGATGTATCCCTTCATCGGGAGGGTCCCTTACCTTCGTAGGGGATAAGCCTTCCAGCCATACCAACGATTCTGGGTGCTGCTGAGGCAGTAGATGGAGATCCGGGAGCTCGGCGATGAGGGTCCAGTGAGGCTGTCACCTGATTGGCCAGGGTGCCATTTTCGTGTTTTCTCCCCGGGGAAGTGGCGTGCCACTGACGTCGAGGCTTACGCCAACATCCGCCACTCCCCAGTCATCTGAGGGCCCGACATCATGCTGTGCACCCGGCCTCTGCCAGGGGAGGGGCCAGCAAGCACCGGGCCACACCCCCCCCGGAGAAGGCGAGCTGTCGTTGGACGCTTCAGCCTTCTCCCTCCAGTGACCCGGGTCCGTTCCTGAACCCATGTTGCTGGTGTTGCAGATGGAAATCCAACTGCTGCGCCGATGGGCTAGCGTGTGCTCTTTTTAATGATAAGGTGAACTGCTGCTTTAAGGGCACCAATAATTTTTACTACTGTTTGATTTCAGTCCCAAAGTAAGTAATTTTGTTCCCTTGCTAGGCTCATTCTGATGAAGCTAATTAAAGAGGAATGTCTTAGTCAGGGCAGCCTCCCACACATAGGTGTCGGACTCTTCACATATGCATTTCCCCTTTAAGCTGGGGACGTACTGTGCTGTCATTTATCATAAACATGTGCTACATCACATAGACGTGTCATTTTGTGAATACAGCTTTCCCAACCACTAACAGACCTCAGTAGAGCAGATTTTTAAAAACTGCTTGGGGCTGCCATAATTAAATTGGACCCAAAATATATTTTTATTTGAGATGCTAAACTTTTCTGGAATAAATATCTGTTAAACAAAAGGGTATGGGAGCCAGCCCAGTGGCGTGGAGAGTAGAGACACTGGATGCCTCCCCTCCTGCCACACTGGTGTCCCAGGTTCAGGAACCGAGTGGGGCCGCCTGAGGGCTGGCTGGGGGAGAGAGGACTTGAGCGTCCCCAGGAGAGCCCTCCTCAGTTTGGGTGGGGTTGGGTGGCTGTGTTCTGTTGCTTGTCTGCCGCCTGGAGGAGTCTGTAAAGCAGCCCAGCAGGACCACACGGCGGAGGGGTGACCCCACATGAAGGACATCTGGGCATTTCGGTGGAGTGCGCATATTGTGTGCATTGCACATGCAGTTGGCCTAGGGCAGGAAATGGTGGAAAATTCCGTGACTTTAGGATGAAGCCCGATCCCCCACAAGTGACCGGCCACCGCCAAGAAGGTCCTGTGGTGAAGGGCAACAAAGGAGAGAGGTTAGCACCAGAGAAGTCAGGTGACGGAGCCGGGGGGACCGGTCTAAAGGGAGCAGTATGACAGCACAGAGGCAGCAGAAGCTCTAATTAAAAATTCCAAAAAAAAAGAAAACACCCGAAAGAACAACAATGGGTATATGGTGAAGAATTTCCCTGGCTAGTAACTGGTGCTAAACCTGGCTGCTCAGAGTTACAAATGGCATGATCTTGCTACCTTGTAGCACTGTAAATGATATTCAGATTCAAGTCCCCGGTTCTCTGAGGGTAACAAGTCATTGTATTTGAACCCCCCCCCGACAGGAAGGGTGTTGGGTAATGCCAATGAATAATAGATGGTAGCTGTGTTAAAGCCTCTCCTGTATCAGGAGATTTCATTAAATCTTAGAGAAGGAAGAAGGAGTGGGGCTGGGAAAGAGATTTCCTTAAAATCCTCTTGCCCCTTCACTCCAGGGAGGACAGGTAAAGAAATGCAGGCTGGAGTGGCCTATTTAGATGCATGAAAAGTGAGGCCTTGACCTAGTGGCGCTGAGGGTTGAAACGCTGAGTGCCACACCAGGCATGCACCGTAACCCGGATTCGGAAATGAGCCTGGGTTGTCAGGTGGGGGTGGGTGGAGTTGGATTGAGCAGTCACAAGACAGCTCTCCTCTCCCAGGGAGGGATCTCCACTCCTGCTATATGGTGGCCCCCAGTTGGAGGCCTGAGGTAGCGAGGCTACGAGCGACACAAGAAAGGGTGGGTGCTGGGACTGAAGCGTGCATGTGCCTCCACACGCGTGCGTGCGGCTGCAGCAGGGGTGGGGAGAAAAAAAACACAGAACTGGCAGACTCCATTTTAGTTTATTATTCACACTAACTAGTAATTATATATAGAATAATACATGGGTGGGTGTAACCAGAATTTTACACACACACGAGGTGTGGCATGCTAAATGAACCCCAAGAGCAAAGTTCAAGGGGTTTAGAAAAGCATCCCACATTGAGGGTGCATGTAAAATTCTGGTCCCACCCACCCATATTTTATTTTATTTAGTTACTGGTCAGCATTTTTTATGACCCCCTTGTTTCTGATGGAAAAGTTTTAAATAACTTCGTCACTTGTGGTTTTCATTATAGTGTTTCTGTTCTCTTGTTTTCTCACAAAGTCTTCCCAGTTTCCAAGGGCTGCCACGTCGAAGCATGATTCCATTTTTTTTTTTTCTCCATTTTGCAGAATGGCTTTTATTATGGTTTGTGTACTTTGGTACTAAACCGTTTCTAGGGACATGGATATGTTGTTCATCCACACTGTCTGGCAGGTTCATTGCCGCTTTAAATCTTGCCGGAAGGTCTTCAAGCTGGCTCCTCCCACCCACCCGGGTGGTAAAACTCTCGGCTCCGCCCCATGACGCCAGATCTTCCTTACCGCTTGGAAGCTCAGGTTCCCTCCTTAACGCTCTGCGTATAGACCGGATCCTAACTCTTCGGTTCACCCGAAAATAATTTTAAAGTTTTCAAGACTTCGGTCAAATTCTTCCTTCGCGGCTGCGATGGACAAATTGAGTCCCGGTTTTCCACGGTGCCCATGCGGGCAGAAGATGTCCAGAACGGATCCGCACTCTATGTGTGTCTACTGCCTCGGCCTTGACCACGACCCGCAGGCCTGCGAAGTTCAGTGAGGTCTTCGGCCAACGCCTTGAAGACTACGCTGCCCGGCTACAACTTGGGTGCCCCGAGAAACGTTATCTGCCGGTGAAGTCCATGGAGGCCTGTTCGGTGTCCGAGGCGGCTGGCTTGGCTGAGAAAATCGAGCAGATGATCACCCTCGAGGAGAAGGTGGCCCAGGCCGCATCCTCATCTTCCTCGGTCGCAGCATTTATCCCGCTCTCTCTGGGATCCTCCTACACAGCTTCTTTTAAGGAGCTTTGCCAGTCCCTCTCACGAAGGGCGAGGGGCCATCGGGACACTCTCTCGTCAAAGGACGACTCGAGGGTAAGTCCCACCGTCGCGACGTTCGTGGGGCAGGAGGTCCCTTCCCGGACAGTCAACACTCAACCGGTCGAGGTTACGGCTAAGGCTGCTGGCTTCATGGTGTCCCCGTCAGGTTAGCCGGCCGAGACACTCGTCGATGCGGTTGAGATTTTTCTCGACCTGTCTGACGGGCTGTCGACTGTTGAAGCTGACAACCCTTCATCACCGGTTTCCCCGGTGGAAACCGAGGACTTGCCTGCGCCTCTTGTGCCAGAGTCCCCGGTCAGGGTTCCTGAGCCGAGGGAGGAGCGGGTGTCCCCTGCTCCTCCCAGACCCACCCTCGGAACACCGAGGGTCTCGGTCTCGGACCTCGTCTCAGTCCAGCCAATCCACCGACGGCCGGTCTCGGTCTCGGCACTGAGGAAAGTGGTGGCGCCGCTTGTCCTCGTCTTCCTCCTCGGAAGAGGAGAGGCTTCGGTGCAAATTGCGTCGACGCTATGAGGACTTAATGTGGCAGCAGCTTCTTTTGTCCGGGAACAGGCAGACGCCATCGCCTTCCCTGGCCATTAAGTGGCCGTCACCCAAAAGGCCGAGACAGCCCCTCGCAGTGGTCGAGGTGCCCAAGCCTGGGGCGGTTGTTCGGCCGAAACCAGCTGCCCCACTGATTGTGGTGGAACCTCCGCCTCCACAACCAAAATCGGGGGCTCCGACCAAGGACCCTCGGTCGGGTCAGGGTCTGCCCCAACGGTTGTCGGTCACCCTCATTCCCGACCGTCCTCGGCAGGTGGAGGGTGGCTCAGGCCCCAGGCAGCTCTTCGCAGACTCTCGGTCAGCGGCGACTCCTCCCTGATTTCCAGGCCCCTTGACCTGGAGTCCTCCGGGGGGCAGTCGATGGACGAGAGCCCGTCATCGTTCATGGGTCTGCTTCCGCTCATCTCGGAGTCCACCGGGATGCAACTCGAGCCCGTATCCAAGCGGGCCAAGTATCCCTTCACGGAGATACTGGACCGAGGGGATTGTCCCACGGAGGCCTTTCCGGTGGCTGAAGCCATTGTTGGCCCAGCCTTGGAGCTTTGGCAGCAGCTGGCTTCCTGTCCTGCGTCTTCGGCCAGGATGGCCAAGAAGTATGCGTTTTCCCTACCGGCTCTTTGTCCGGTTTTTCGGAACACTCCTCTGCAGAGGGATTGGTCACCGACTGCGTTTTCCGGTGCTCTGGGAACGCTAGGGATGTGGATAAGCCCCCCCGACAAGGAGTCCAAAAAGCTGGACTATGCCGGGCACAAGGTATACGCTGCATCATCCCTCGGCCTCCATCAGGCCAGCTCGGCCGTACTGATGGCGCACTTCTCCCACGCCCTCATGGGCTGCCTGGATGAGGTGATCCTTCATCTCCCTGCCGACCTGCAGACTACGGTCAAGCAGGTGCGGGATATGGGAAGGGCAGTGGCGAAACAGCAGTTCCAAATGGCTCTAGACATCGGAAACTCCTGTGCCCTATAAGTAGCGGCCACAGTGGCCATGCGCCGCAGAGCCTGGCTGAGGATATCCACCTTTACGGCGGACACCCAGCACAAATTCATGGACATCCCCTTCTTGGGGACCGACCTGTTCAACCCTGGAGTGGAAGGCCACCTCCAGAGGATCGAAATGTCCAACGCTACCCTGGACTCGGTCACGTCTGCTCAGAAGGACAAGGGTCGACATCAGCAACATAAGTCCTTTCGACCTTCTGCCCCTGCGGCATGTCCGGCCCAGCAACACCAGCATCATGGCCAGCAGGCTCGAGCTTGGCACCCCAAAGCCAAGCCTGTGGCTTCCTGCAACAGGAAGCAGGGAGGAAAAGGCCCAGGAGGTCCCTCGGCTGGTCCTTCCTCCAAGCCTGCCCAGTGACGGGTTGAGGGGTGTTGCCCCCAGCCTCGTCACTCCCCCCCTGGGTTCCGTCCGCTATCACCATGGACCACTGGGTGTTGGAGGTGGTAGGAAAGGGTCTGCTTCTGGAGTTCGAGCAGGCCCCGCCCTTCCGAGTCGTCGCCCCTACGGGGGGCTACGGGGTCTGCAGCCTCCCTGTCGGCTCCTCGAGCCGACATTGCCCTGCCCCTCGAAAAGGAGGTGATCAGGAAGGTGGCGGATCCTCCACCAGACCCGGGGTTTGTGTCCAGGTACTTCGTGGTCCCGAAACGGACGGGGGTCTGGCGCCCCATTCTAGACCTGCACGACCTGAACAGGTTCCTAAGGTCTTGAACCTTCAGGATGGTCACTCTGGCTCAGATCATTCCATTCTTGGAACGAGGCGTGTGGTTCTGTTCTCTGGACTTCCAGGATGCGTTCTTTCACGTCCCAATCCGTCCGTCCCACCAGAGATTCCTCCACTTCAGAGCAGAGGGTCCTCTACGAGTTCCGGGCCATGCCCTTCGGCCTTTCTCTAGCTCCCAGGGTCTCACAATAAATGCATGGCAGTGGTGACAGCATTCTGCGGCGTCAAGGGTCCGGTGTACCTCACCTGGACGACTGGCTGATTGCGGCCTTCTCCAGAATGGAGGTGGAGCGATCCAGGATATGGCCCTCCAGGTTTGCTCCTCAAGTCGGCCTCCTTATCAACGAGGCCAAGTCGGAACTCGTGCCAAAGCAGGTGATACAATTCATCGGGGCAGAGTTCGAGACTCTGCGAGCCAGAGCTCGGCTCCCGGCGGACAGGGCCGAGGTTCTTTCCTCCTTTGCCCAGTCATTTCAGGTTGGGCAATTGTGCCCTGCCCGGGATTTCCTGCACCTCCTGGGCCTCATGGCGGCCTGAACCAGCGTGGTCCGTTGGGCCTGTTGGCACATGCGTCCCCTACAATGGGGACTGGCCAGCCAATGGTCACAGCGCTCCGATCCTTTGGATCAGCCAGTGACAGTGACCCAGGAGATGTGGAACGCTCTCCAGTGGTGGACCATTCCAGCTCATCTGCAGGAGAGCATCCTGTTTGTCCACCCCGAGCCGACGGTCTCTCTATCGACTGATGCATCTCTGATGGTTTGGGGTGCCCATCTGGGGGAGCACAGAGCACACGGCCTCTGGTCCCCTCGGGAGTCCCGATGCCACATCAACCTGCTGGAGCTTCGAGCGCTTCGTCTAGCCCTCACCACCTTCGCTCCGTTTGTATGGGTCAAGTGGTCCAGGGCCAGACGGACAATACCACGACCATATACTACCTAAACCGCCAGGGTGGGACGCGCTCCATGCCTCTGCAGGGAAGCTCTCCGCATTTGGTCCCTTGTGCGCAGCCTGGAGGCGGCTCTCCTTGCCATCCACTTGGCAGGAGCCTCCAACATTCTGGGCAATGCCGTATGCCAGATAGGAGCTGCGTCCCACGAGTGGTCTCTCCTGCCGGAGGTAGTACAAGATCTGTTCTCCCACTGGGGCATGCCTCAGGTGGACCTGTTTGCCTCCAGGAGAATGCGGCTGAGACTGTTTCATGCCCGCCCTCAGCAGGGGCTCGCTGCAGGAGGTTTCCGAGGCTGTACCCGGGCTTACCCTTTCCCATTTCCTTGATCCAAGAGCTCTCTGCTGTGATTCTGTAGCCCTGACTGGTCTCCACGGCTCCAGATCTCCTCAGCCTTTGCTCCGGCTCCCAGGTGGCTTCCAGTTCCCTGACCTGATCTCAGCTGAAGGATCCATCCGATCTCAATCCTGTACTTGACGGCCTGTTCTGTTGGTTCACTGGGTCTTCCGCAGGTCCTCAGTTGTTGAGGCTTCCGAAGAGCTAGAAAATGCTACGCCTTAAATGGAAGAGATTTCCATGGTGTCAGGCAGTGCCTGACCCTCCTCCTGCCTGGCAAGCATTCTGACTACCTATCCTTTCTGCAAATGCTTGTTGGCGACTTAATGGCCAGTAGCATTCTGCTTACCGTTGGGCCGGAAGCAGTTGTAGGCAGAGAAGGTGGCCTTGGCCTTGATCACATATCCTCCTGCGAGAACTCACCGCGGGATCTACTGCTGGTATTGCTAAGGCTCATGTGTTGCCATCTTATCCGCTGCACAGGTGTGACATCTCACCTGTCGTGAAGACTGCTTAGGTGGCTATCTACGCTTAGCCAGAAGGATGGAAGAGCTCCAGGTGCTTTCCATCGAGTCTCCTTATCTGGTCTTCCACAAGGACAAGGTTGTCCTGCCCCCACCTGAAATTCCTTCCGAAGGTAGTGTCTGAGTTTCACCTTAGCAGAGTGTTAGCTCTGTGAGTGTTCTACCCCAGTCACACCTGGAGGCCGAATATAGGCTCCATTATCTGGACCCTAGAAGAGTGCTTGCTTTTATAAAGGAGCAGACGGCTGAAGTTCAGGGAGAGGTTCGCCAGCTGTTTGTCACCTACGCCGAAGCCGCACCTGGCAGACCTGCAGCCAAGCGGACGATAGGCAGGTGGGTCACCTCCTGCATAGATCTCTGCTATAGGTTGGCGGGCATGGAGCCTCCCAGAGGGATAAGAGCTCATTCTACCCGCCATACCGCTGCATTGATGGCTGCTTCCAGGGATGTCCCTATCCAGGAAATCTGCTGGGCTGCTACCTGGAAGTCAGCACACATCTTCATTACCCATTACCACATCGACCTTGAGTCACGCCGGGATGCTGGTTTTGGGGCCTCGGTTCTCCAGTCTTTATTCCCTAAGTAGTGGGTGTGCGCCTTGCCTCCCTCCTCCGGGAGAACTGCTAGGACTCTGCCAGACAGTGTGGATGAACAACATATCCATGTCCCAGAATTGGTTACTCACCTGTAACAGGAGTTCTAGGAATGGTATATATTGTTCATCCTACATTACCAACCTCCCGGCCCAGGCGCACAACCTGGCTTCCAGCGGGCTAGATCTGGCATCATGGGGCGGAGCCGAGAGTTTTACCACCCGGGTGGGTGGGAGGAGCCAGCTTGAAGACCTTCCAGCAAGATTTAAAGCAGCAAGGAACCTACCAATAAGTGTGGATGAACAACATATACCACTCCTAGAACTCCTGTTACAGGTGAGTAACCTGTATTTACTGGCGTGACTGATTTTACTGTGCGGAACTGTGGTCCCGGTACTGGGGACAGTTTGGTGAGCTTGTGCTGACTGTAGCGTGAGCTTGATTGTCAGTGAGTGATTACAACCGTCCAGTTATAATGCAAAATATCAACCGGGTGGTTGTAACAGGGGATAAAACCATGGTTATCCATGTGTAAAAAATGCTAACCGGTGACTATAGACCAGTAGCAGTTGGATATCAGTTCTGTCACAGGAGCTGAAGTGCACTGGGGGGAATTTCTCAAAGCAGAAGTTATTAAACGTAATGCTTGCAATACATTCAGTACCACGTAAACGGGCACAAGGTGAAAATTGCCGCCATACACCCCTCTTTTCAAACATTGTGGTGGGGCTTCTAAAGATCAGAACATATAAAAAAGGATCTTAACCATCAGAGGTTAGGCCTAGAATCACATTCATAACCTTAAGATAAGCAGTGTTGTTCTGCTTTGCAGAGGGAAAGAAAAGAGGGGCTCACACCCTGCAATAAACAAGCACAAAGGAATATTCCAAAGAAAAGGCAGTAACCCTCCCCCTTCCTCTTAGAACATTTTGCAGATAAGTCATATGTCGGAGAATGTGGACATATAAAAACTGTGAAAGTCAACAATAGATCAGGAAATGCCTGCTTAGTCCAAAGCTTGAGTAAAGTCCAGGCATCAACAGCTCAGCGTACTTTAGGAAATTCTCCTTCCCCAAACTCTTTCTGCATAGTGTCAGTCTGTTCAGCTTTACATGTGTAACAGAAACAGTCTGCAGCCTCTGTGTCTGTGAAAAGTTGGTGTTTACCCTGACATACCAGCGCTCTAGAATGCTTCGCAGGGGTCTTGAGCGATGCCACTAGTGTAACCTGCTGCCCAGTGCCATACTGTCTTCTCTGTTACAGTGGGATTTGAAAAACCTGCACTAGCGAGGTGGAGTCAGACTGCCAGGTTACTCTAAACGATACATACCTGGCCAGCTTGAGAGTGAAAGTCGTCCTGTCCAATGATCCTAACATTGGATACACAGAGTTGCGTTTCTTGCACCTCTGTGTTGTTGTTAGAGTATTTGCTATCCTTGGCTGCACATACCTCTGTATGACCCTACCATTCAGTAATTCACTTCATCTCTCCCATGCCTTGTTCAATAACTGACTGCAGACCTTGCACACAGTTGTCCATAGAATTCCTCTTTTTTAAGCTGCAACATCCACAATCTCTTTATTTGATTGGACAGTCGTAAACGTGCTCTAAACTACCAGGTCAGTTGAAGCAACAGGAGGCTGCTGAATCACCCTGGGGAGATGGACCTAGTCTAATTGTGAAGACCTTTTTTTTATTTTAAGGGGGTGATTTGTCCCTTTAGGAACATATCATGGTTAAACTACTGTACCAGGACGGTGGAAAGGATGAGAATGGACTTGTCAAGGTTGGAGGCATGATCAAAAGTATGTCAGCTTAGAGTCAATGCGAAGACGTGCACTTGGGAAACAAAAACCCAGGGGAAGAGTACATAATGGGGGTGGAGGGGGTACTCACTACAACAAAAATGGAAAGGGACCTGGGGGTAGTCATATCAGATGATCTAAAGGTAAGCAAGCGATGTGAGAAGGCAGTAAGGAAGGCTGGGGGGATACTGGGATGCATAGGGAGAGGCATCACCAGTAGAAGACAGGAAGTTGTCATCCCCCTGTACAGACAGCTGGTGAGACCCCATCTGGAGTACTGCATGCAGTTCTGGAGACCCCATCTCCGCAAGGACATGGACAGGATGGAGGTAGTCCAGAGGAGGGCAACTGAAATTTATTCATTTAGTTTTTGTTGACTGGGAAGGAGGACTAGACCATTTTTTGCCTGTTTTCAGCCTCATCCTGGGGGGGGGGTACAAACAGATGCCAGCTAAAATTGAACCAGATTTTAAGCAGTTGGTGGTATTTTTAGTGAATGGGGGAAATTTGTCCAGGACACCTGGAAAATTCCCCTATTCTTTTTTTCGAGAAGTGCCATGGGATCTTTAACATCCACCAGAACAGGTAGATGGAACCTCGGTTTAACGTCTCATCCATAAGACGGCACCTCAGGAGTGCAGCACCCTCCTCATGCTGAACTACAGTGTCAGTATTAGGATTTAACCCAAGTGCCTGGAGTGGGAATAGAACCTATTGCCTTCTGATCTTATGGCCTCAGAGGCAAGTGTGTAACCTGCTGAGCCACTGACACTGCAGAATGGTGCAGGGTCTGCACCAGAAACCATACCAAGAGAGACTAAAGAAGCTTAATATGTATACCCTCAAGGAAAGGAGGGAGAGTGGGGACATGAAAGAAACTTTCAGGTACCCCAAGGGAATCAACAAAGTCCAAGAGGGTGGCGTCTTTCAGAAAAAGAGATGTGCAAGAACAAGGCACAATTTGAAGATATAAAGGGGATGGCTCAGGGGCAACATGAGGAAGTATTTTTTCACGGAGAGGGTGGTGGACACATGGAATGGCCTTCCTGAGGAGGTCGTGGGGTCAAAAACAGTGGGGGATTTGAAGAATGAATAGAACAGACATAAGGCAATTATAGTGGGTGGTAGGAGGAAGTAGGCTGTTGGTTAACTAGGATCTGCATCTTATCCAGTAGGTAGGGAAATGGGCAGACTGGATGGGCCAAGCGGTCCTTATCTGCCATCAAAGTCTATGTTTCTATATGGACTGATAATAACAAAGTAAAAGAAAATAAAAGTATTGCAGCCAAAGAACAGGGACTCCACACAAATGCATCTTTTCTCTCCAGTAGCTGGCGCCGCCACCTCACAGATTTGATGATTTTTTTTTTATACATCGCTGTTTGTCCCAGAGCACTACTTATGACCGTCATCTCGCCCCTTATGGCCACAGGAGATACCCAAAGGAGCAGCTGCGCTACAGAAGAAGGGAGGGCGAAGTTCCGGGGTGGTGAGCCCTCGGTTCACAGAAACCAACAAAAGAAATGCTCTGTGTTTACCAAAATAAGACAGCTGCTGAGACGAGCAGTTGCAATAAGTGCAGATATTATTATACCGGAAGGATGGTGCCCACAAAGGGTCATAGTCTCGGCACGGAATAACAGTTACAGTAGGTTTCCAGAAGTACTAAAATAGTATAAAAAACTGCAGCAGTACAATTCAGCACTGACCAACGAACCAGTCACTGGCGCTTTGGCTCCAAATGAGCCTTCCTCAGGTGGACTGCCCTTTATTGTCTTTTGCCATATTTTCTGCAATACCCACCTATCCCCTGCATTTTTACCTGCAGTGGTCCCGAAGGATTTGGATCCAACAGCAGCTGTTGCAGCCATGCGCTCCATATATAACTGAATGGAGGAATCTGGTGCTGAAATATCCATGTCCCCTCGCCACAGGGTGCTTCCCTTCTGTTAGTGGAGTAACATAGTCAAGGCGAAGAAGGCATTCCTCACAGGATGGCCCTTGTTCCCTGAGCTTCCGGGGAGCAGCAGTTCTGCAACGAGAACAGTAGCCTTTTCCAGGAGCAGAGAGGACTGCCTCTCCAGCTCTTGCTGCAGCCAGCTGGTTTCTGTATGTGAACCTGCAGTCCCCAAAGCAGAAGGCAAGTGCCTTAACTTCTAGGCTGCTGTAGCGGCAACTGTATATGTATGTATGTATATTTCCCCCCCATTAAACTTCACTGCGCCCTAGTGTCTTTGGGCACCATCCTGACATCAACAAGCTCCATCATCCAGGAAGTTGGTTTGACCCAGCTGGGGGGCCTCCTCTGTCCAAGTGGAGGTGTGCTTCCGTCCTCCAGACTTCCCCTTTGTATCCCTGTTGGGGGCCTTCCCGACCTACTGGAGGGAGCACCTTAAAAAATCTGTGGTGCCAGCTGAAGGGGTCCCGACAGTGTGCTGGATGGCTGCTGGTGTGGAGGACGATAACCATAGGCTGTCATCTGGGACACTGATGCGGCATTTCTGCTGCTTCTCTGCCACCCCTCTTCCCATGGTCATGCCCATGCCCACTGCAGGCCGGGTGTGTGGGTGGTGTGTGGTGTGTGTGACAGACAGAAGATGGGTGGTCACCAGTATTCCATTCACGCATAGATGTACGTGAATCATGTAAAGAAATCAACATTCACATTCATCTGTGTGAGAAGGTGATACACTGCACGTAAAGAAGCTTGCCCAAGTTTTCTGAATGCAGGCATTTCAGTGTCTTTACATGCAGCAGATTGCCATTTAAAAAATGCCCCCCCCCCCGCTTTTTTTTTCGCCCTTGGTTGCAAGCGGACGATTGGTCTAGTGCCATTACTGATTTTTTTTCTTTGTTCAGATCCACTGCAATTGGTGCACACTGCACAGTTTAGAAATCCTACCCTATACACATTCACCATTTCTAATGTGGGCGTGCACCTATACAGTTGTAGGCGCGAAGGAACCGCGGGCTTCACATAAGGAGAGAGGAGGAGGAGTGTCTAGAATCCAGACTGGAGAGGAGACTACTACCCATGCAATGAACGGCTCATTACTGGACAAACAACAACCCTGGTCCTGTCCCTTGATCAATGTTCAAGACAAGTTCGGAAGACTGAGAAAGAGACTGCCCCTTCTGGGCTGGAGTGCTGAAGATGAACCCAGTTATACTACTGCATGCCTGAAATCAGTTTGGTTATTTTTGGTCAGAATTGAATGGTGCCTTAACCTTTTCAAAGTCCAACTCCAGTCCAGTGTGGGTCATGGGCTCGTTACAGGACATAGGTGATAGAGCAGTGATTGTGTTTCAGACTGGTTCCTCCTTCCTTCACATTTACAGATTCCTCTTCACAACATCCATGATTCTGTGGCCTGTACTAAGAACTAACTCTTGAATGGTGGTGCCCGTCTGGCTGTGAGTTGGTGACCAATCTCTTCCTTGTTCATTCCAAGTCCTCCAAATCCAATGAGGGCCGCCTGACTCCCCAGTGCAACTCCATTTCTCCTGCAAGTCTAACCCGAACCAAAGCGTCCACTGGTCAATCTACTGACAGTCCTTTCCCCAGCCTTCACATCCTGTTATCCCTTCCCTGGGCCCTCCCTGACACCCTCGCTCTCCAGTTTCTCCCCCCCCGACGTATCTCACCCACCGACCTCATACTGGCTGCCGCTGAACCATCCTGGAGTGGTCCCACTGGGTTCTCCTCCTCCTGTCTGAACCACAGTCTGCCCAAGCGACTATACAATTGAGTGCCTGCAGCAGTGAGTCTCTCTCCTCCCTCCTCCCTCCAGTTCAGTGAGTCCTCCTGACTTCACTATTCTGAGGAACAGCACCCGCGACCACCACCCACCACATGCTGAAGCCTCCCCGGTCGGACTCGCAGTCTCTCTCGCACCATCTCTTATTTCTTGCTCATGAAGTCTATCTCCCTCTCCACTCTCCCCTCTCCAGCTCTTCTCAGTCCTGATTCTGACTCTCAGGTCCACCCATCACAGTTGTGTAAAAATAAAAAAAGATTACATTAAGGTCGGATTTGCAGGGCGGGAGTCGGTGCTGACTGCTGATGAGGTAAATGTGCAGTCGCATACTCTGACTACTCAACTCCTGCCATCTGTACCTCTGCTCCTAATGCTTGTCGGGGACTCTGAGAGTGTGAGACTGGGGGTTGGGGCAGGAAGGGGGCCTCAGGTCTCTCATTTGCCTTACATCAGTCAGAGATGGATGGACTTCAGGTTCTCAAGACTGCCCATTTTGCTCCTATCCCTCTCCTGCTTCAGCCTATTCACTACTACTTGTTAACTTTGCAAGCAAGTTGCCCTGATTCCTCTACTTCCTTCTCCTCCAGCTCACATCCATCATACAAACTAAACTACTGTGATACACACACTCCGTCATACACACTCTTAGAGATGGGTCTTACTAGAACAGTCCGTCAGTGAATGTGGGGGAGGGGAGCGCGCGGACTCAGGAGTCAAGTAAAACCCTGCCTTCAGTTGAAATGCATTTTTTCTCAACTCAAGTTGAGACTTGTAAAATAAACGTCAGTGTGTGACAGTGTGACACAGTGGTGTGTGTGTGTGTGTGTGTGTATATATAGACTTTATCTGTCATCTCAATAAATGCTTGCCTAACTATGAGAAAGTAAGTTTTGCTGCTTGATCTGTTGTTGAGTGATTCATTCTCTGTGTGTGTTGATCTTCTGTTATTGAATCAGTGTTTGTCACATCACTGCGTGGTTGTGTGCTACTAATTATTTGCATTGCATAATTATTACGTAACTGTAGGTCAGCAGCCTCAGTCTCTAATATGTCATCTGCCAGTCGGTTTCAGTAATACTACAGTGAGTGTAGTCGTGTACTTAGTTATTCGTAAAGTTACTGCAGTGCAGCTAGCTAGCCAGTAGCAGCCGCAGAAACAAAATGCAACTTAAGACAGAACAGATTGTAATGCAAATGCAAAAGATGCACATTGTACATGATTGTCTGCATGTGAATTGACCTGACTATACTAGTGGTGCTGCAGTCAGTGTGTGTGTGTGTGACTGTGTTGTGGGTAGAAGTAGAGAGAGAGAGAGAGACTGTGACAACAGCAGAATGCTATGCTACTGCTGGTAGTACTACCTAGCCAGTACCCATAAAAAGCAAAAAAAATGCTTCAGACTGTGTGTGCACAATCACTTATTTTATTCAGGATTTGAATTAATTTCAGCCAACACAGCTGTTACATTACAGATGGAAATGGAATACTTTACAAATTGTACAGTTGTATATCCTTCCTAGTCCTCCTATCTTCTCGGTAAATGAGAACATTATTAAACAGCTCAGCGGCTACCAATTACATATCCGTGTGTGTCTTTTTTAAAACAACACACAGTAAATACAAGTAGGTATAATGAGAAAAACCAGAATAACTGTTCACCGGTGATGAAGTTAGTGACAGTTTTGTAACTGGGTCAAAAACCATGGTGTTCTGCTTATGTTGAGTAACTGTTAGCGGTTGTGCGGCATACCCCTTTAAAACAATGCATACCTCCATTATTCTCTGCAAGGGGTATGATGTGCCCACAAAACATGATTTGTACCCCTGAAACATTTGGAGGAGGGTGTGCTGTACCCCCTGTTATGTGGCTCCAGTGGGAACACTGGTGGTCACCCACTTCACTTCGGCAATGCCCCCACCAAGAACTGCAGCAAGAGTGGTGCAACAAGTCCCCCCCCCCCGCCGGGAAGAAAGCATCAGTCAGATGCTCTGGTGCCCTTGTAGCTGGGCCCTGCACCTGATGTTCTGGGCTAAGAGTATCAGTTCAGGTGGCAAAACTCGCCAGAATGTTCTTCCTTTGCTTGGCACCACAGGGCTGGGTGACTGTTTTTTTTTCTGTTCATACTGTTTGATTCTCTGTCTGGTGGGCAGATATACCACCCTCTGACCATGATGGGTATCATGGAACTGGACGGAGAAGATTTACTCTTTAGTTTGCTCCTCGCTGTTAATTCTGTCCCTTTGGGAGACATTGGCACTAGGACAGCTGTCCCAACAGAAGCATGGTGCATGCACATGCCCCGCTAGGCACTCTGCAATGTCCTCCCATCCCCTTCACACTGTCTGCTGCATTATCGCCTGTGCTCCTACAGGTGGCGATCACTGTATCCTCCGAGATGCTAGATTCTTCTTCCTCTGGATGCCCCCAGCACCCCAAGCTTGTTTCCAAACTTGGATTGCCAGCGCTGTGAGTGGCTGTCTGCTGCTGCACAGACTGACTGCCTGCTGACTCTCTTTTTAATACAACAAAATTTACATTTTTTTCTATATGTATTTTGTAGGTTTTACCCCCGTTTTTCTCCCACCCCCGTCTCTGGCATGCATGCACATGTGGAGGCATACGCACACCGTGCATCGAGATGCCCTCCCTTCGTGTCGCCCCCTCTGCCTGCGCCGACACTGGACCTCCACCCAGTGGCAGTGGGACTACGGGAGGGCGACCACCTCCCCGAGGAGAGGAGAGCTGCAGTAAGACTGCTCGAACCTGCCCCCCCTGCTGGCACCCGACGACCCAAGGTTGTTCCCAAACCTGGGTCGCCGGTGTAGCATGAGGTAAGGCTTTCAGCACCTTGGCCCTCTGTGCTACTGGGCCGGCAGTACAACAGAATTTAAGACCATTTTCTTCAATCATTTTTAGACAGTTTTTATTCCAGGTTTGCAGTTAGTGTGGCTGTACACTAAATGTGGCACCCCTCAGCGGTTTTTAAAAATCTCCTCCCCTTTGAGATCACTCTTCAACTATGCACACAGTATTCCTAATGTAACATACTGTATACAGGTGGTGTTAGTACATGTTTCTAATAACACAGAGCACAGTAGTGCCCTGATGTGCCTCTAACCAGGATGGTGGGCCTGTTGGGTATACATAAGATTTTTCGTTTGTTTGCACTACCAGGTGCCTTTTTTTTTTAATAGTACTGCTGCTTTGGGAGGCAGTTTATCATAGTGGTAAGAGTGCAGAGTTGTGAGGCTGGAGACCCAGGTTTGAATCTCACAACTGCCACCTATTGTGTGATCCTAACCAAGTCATTTAACCTCCCTGTACTTAACTTTTCTCTGATTTTTTTTTGCTAATCTTACTGCTGTTTGAATCTCCCTGCATGCCTGAAATGACAGCAGCATTTTCTTCCTCCCTGTCCTGAATTTGTGAAGGGATTTGGGAGGCATTTTATATGAAAGGTGCAGTTCTATAAAACAAAACTCATTTCCTTTACAGTCACTGAGACATGCTCTTGCCAGTCTGGTTCCTGTAGGTTTAGAATAATATCTCTAACATTTATTGGACATGACCCTGGCCGCAACATTCTGCACTGATTGTTGGGGGCACAAACACCTTCCTGGTCGCTTAACTTGGCAGAAGTGCCTTGTGCTGCAGGATTAAAGACCTGGGTTCAGAAGTTACCTTGGGATATTGGCCTCCAGACCGGTGATGAAAATGGGGAAGCAGGAAATTCCCTCTGAGCCAGTGGAAGGCAGAGACTTGGTGGTCTTCTTTTCCCCTAAAATATGTATGTATGTATGTACATATGAATGATCAGTTTGCTCTCCCAATAAGGATTTAGCGTTCATTTTGGTGGTGGTCTCTTACCTGCATCCCCGGTGGTCAAGATCTGCAGGCAAAATGCAGTTACAAAAGGAGGGTGTGGGGCACAGGAGAACATGGGCAAAAATGGGAGGACCCCCTTCTCAGAATGAAGCATCAGTCCCATAAGCATGAGGTGGCTCCAAAGTGAACCTAGAATGCTCTGACGACCATGATATGACAAACACAGGTACAGAATCAGGTCATGAGAAGAGGAATAGATCTGCAACTGTATAAGACCTGCCGTAGATTGGAAACTCTCTTCTTGTCTTCAGTTGACATGTTTGCTTCCAAGGGGTAGAGAGACCAAGCAACACTCCTACATAGCTTCATAGATAGTTAGGGACAGATAAAGATTTTCATACATCTGGTCGGACCTGGTTTCTTGCCAAGAGTTACTGGCTGCCACCAGCATTCCAGTACTCATGTAATCCAGTGAGATCCCAATTATCCCTGTGTGTCTTTCCCATTTGATCTTGAAGTCTGTGGTACATCCAGCATTAACAGCTCGTTGGGCAGTCTATTCCACTTGATCACCACCCACTCAGTAAAGAAATATTTCCTCATGCTATTTATTTATTGAAATGTTTCACCAGGAAGGGCACACTGAACAAGTTGCCCTTCTCACGGTGCATCCTGGGGGAGAGGGTAACGGGGAATATATACATACAGCCAAACATTATTACAGACTATACGGCAAAAGAATGAACAGTGTAAACAGTAATGAATTTAACAAAAGAAGTAATGTAATAAGTGTGGCATATATACAGTATATACAGAGTGATTCGAGAGATAAGTGCACAATTTCTATTACAGTTTTGAACCAGCTAGCAATTTTAACCACCTGTTCAGTTAGATTATTACAGAGGATTAACCACAGGTGAAGTTTACTGAGAGGAAGTTCTGTAGGACAGAAGAGAAAGAGTAGGGGGAGGATGAGTGTCGAATCTGGTGTGGAAGGGCATTCCACATTTTAGGGAAATGATGCAAGAAGGCAGCCTGTCCTACAGCGGTAGACCGAGGGATTACCATAGAATGGTAATCGTATGATCTAAGGGAGTGGGCAGGGGGAGGGAGGATGGATAGAGAGGAGGTAAGGTCGGAGGGGAGCGTACCAAACCAAAATTTAGACACAGATTTAGTGCAATGGTGGAGGCGATGGTTTTCTAAGGAGGGAAAAGCCAAAGAGTGGTAGAGCTTGTAGTGATGGGTGAGAGAGGGGGAGTTTAGAGCAAAGCGACAGAAGGAGTTGAAAAGGGTGTCCAATCTGGTTAAGGAAGGCTTGGGAGCAGCACCGTAGACCACATCACAGTAGTTGAAGATATGGAGGATCATCTTCTGGACAAGTTCACGTCGAGCTAATATTGGAAGGCAGCTACAGTTCCTGTATAAAGTGCCGAGCTTGGGGTGCAGCTTTTTCAGGATGGCATCCAAATGTCCCGAGAAGTTGAGGTGTTGGTCAAGCCAAACCTTCAGGTACCTACAGGATGAGGTGTCCTCAAGGACTGTCCTGTCCAGGTTATGGAAGGAAGGAAGGCAGGGAAGGGAGCCTAGAGAGCCTCTGCCTAGTGCCAGAGGTCATTGAGACTGTCTTCTTGGCATTGAGGAGGAGTTGATGGGATCAAAACCAGCACTGATCTTGGTTGCAGTCATGCTGAAGTTTGGTTGCTACATCAGCAGGGGACTGTTAACTTTCCTTCTGCTTGTCTGGGGTTGTGCCCTCAGGTGTTTGTCTGACATGAGTCTCAATAATTCACTGTTGTCTTAAATAACCTGTTATAACCCCTGCATGAATTTGAAGGGCTCTAGCCTGCATCCCTCTGTCTCATCTCCAACAGGACCCAGGTAAATTTTTTTGATGCCAGGAAGGCACAAGTGAAGTGCCCCACGGTTTGGTTCTGGGACCAGAGGTTCTCAGTGTGCGTATTAATAACAGTGGGGTGGGATTACTTGGTATATTAAATCTGTTTGCAGATAACACAAACTTCTACAGGAGGAAAGACAATAGTGAAGAGAGTCACAGCATGAAGAGGGATATAGATTGTCTGGAGCAGTGGTCCAGAACATGACATTTAAGATTTAACAGCAGAAAATGCAAGGTGATGCATATTGGCAACAGAAATTGGCAGATGAAATACAGCCTCAGTGGACATGAGGTAGAGCATTCAAAAGAGGAAAAGGAGTAAGGAGTTCTAATAAACAGTTTGTAATTCTCTTCTCTTTTTTTTTTTTTTTTTTATAGGTTTTATGACAATCTGTTGTACAAAAACACTCTGAGTATAGCCATACATCATACATATATCAAACTTTGGCGATAAGCAGATTAATGAGACTGTTCTACAACTGATACAGGATATGAGGGTATAGCCTATATATGTAGCAGTAAGTCCTTAATATCAACGCTTAAGGCAAAGCTGCCAATGCTTTAACTTGAACTAACTCTAAATCATTCGTTTAAAGAAAGATCCAAAATCTGGCTCACTGGCCTATATATGTATGTTCATTAATGAAATGGAACTCCAGACACTCAGTATACTGTAGCTCCCTTAACATCCAAATACTCTACCAACATGAGCTTCATTCCAGACCCAAAAGGGCACACTTATACAGATATTTATATTCAAACAGATGGCGTCAAACTGTTGGCCACTTAAAGTCTGTTATCAAACATATAGATTTCTAAGTCTCTTGTATATTGTCCCACTGGCATGCAGAGTGGCGGTTTAGTTGAGGAGCGACTGAAACTAAAAGTTGGCATTCCCATCCAAAACTCCTTAAAAAACCAAAAATAGTCTCTCCTGTAAATATTTGCCAAGCTTAAGTCACTTGTGGGTGTCCTTCTCATTGCTATTCCAGTGGGTAACAGAAAGTAAAGATAGACTTACTAAATTAAATGTTCAGGTGTCCCCCATCTCAGGTTCTGAAGACGAGTCTCCCTCTCTTGCAGCTGTCTGCTTCAAATTTGTCTAGCAATTTGATTGCTTCCTTAGGGTCTGTGTAGATGTAGGATTTCCTGCCGACTGTTACTTGCAGGCGTGTTGGCATCATCATACTGATCAGGACATGTAGCTACCTCGACCTGCGGCAAACTGCGTCAAAGACCTTGTGCTTCATGCGGGTGGAATACGATAAATCAGAGAACAAAAGCACCTTGACCCCATCCATCATTACTCCTCTCTTTCGACTCGCAGCATTCAAAATGTTGTCCCTCACAGCCATGGACACTGTTACCAACATACTGTAACTGTTCTCGGACCCTCGGAAGGGCCACCCGCCCTTTGCAAATTAACTCTCTAGGCGCGAGTCACTTAGGTCTGAATATCACCCAGGCAACAATAAGGGAAAGCAAATCCTCCCCCTCTAGACCCTCCGTCAGTCCAGTAATTCAGTCATTAGCAGATCGGGTAATGTTTTCCAAATGTTCCAGACAGGATTTTAGAAGGGCCTGTTCTTTAATGCATGTTGCCGCTGTTGCCTGTGCTTGCTCTGCTGACCATTCAGAAGCATTTGCCGCTGCCACCACTGCATCTATTTTCTGCGTGACTTGTTCCATCCTCTCATTATACGCATCCATCTTTTTGTCGATTTGCTGCACAGTTTTTGTCAGGGTGGTCACTGCTTGCTGGAGAGATTCCAGTGTCATGGGCCCAGCGCCTTCTGATCCCTACTCCGCATTCGAGGAAGTTGCAGGCGTAGTCAGGGTTTTACAGGCTCCTCCGTGTGGCGCAAAGAAGTTTGCTTTTTGCTCCCCTGTTTTTCCACCCATGGCAATGAAAAGGGCATGATTCAGTCTTCACACTCTCCGGAACCAGTGAGGGAAGCTACGATGCACACATGTAGCTATTTTCTGTTAATTTTAAACAGATATTGGATGTCATCAGGGAGCTCACCGAGATTATGACCGTTCAGCCAAGCAGCAAGCCATACCCCTGTAATTCTTTTCCGAAGCGAATCGGATGCTGGGGTGAATTTAACTAAGAGGTTTTTACTAGTCATAGCAACTGTTTTGGAACCCACATCTGAAAAAAAGCTAAGGGGAGGCCATAAACTATTCGGAGAGGGCAGCAGGGTGGGTAGGACCTACTAGGAGACACTAAACAGCCTTAAACGTGTACACATTAGAGGACAGATGAAATGCTTATTGGAGGGGGGGATAGAAACAAAAAGGGGGTCAGGGCCTATGGGAGCTACTAAAGGAACAAATAATTCTAGGTAGAACAAAAGGACAGACTGAATGGAGTTTTACTGTATGTCTTTACAGTGTATGTCCTATGTCATATGTGTATCCGGCTAGTACATACTGGCAAAATAACAGTACCATGTCAACAAGTGTGATGAAAACTGAAAATGTAAAATAAAGTTAGACATTTTGATCATAGGTCTTCAGGAATTGTCTATAAAGAGGAAGGCAAAGTTAATAGAGTACATATTAAGGTGTTCTAGCCTCTGCTTTGTAAATTCTCAGTCAGAATGCATTTGCACTCTTTTTTTTTCCCCAAATTCTATTTCTTCACCTCCACACCCAGGCATCCTTCCGGGGTGTCCTCTCAACGGCAGCCTCTACTACCGGCCTGAACCCTGCGTCTTCTTGGATGCAGATCACCCGGGCAGACCTAGTCCTCCGGATCACCCCCGGGCGTGCTCATCCTCCCCGACGGCCTTTCCGGGATTAGAGAGGCCTTACCTGGATGGCAGGTCGGCTGTTGAGTCCCCTGAGCACAGGGCCGGCGCTGGGATGTGGGCTGCGTCCCTGGAACCCCCATCATCTCCATGGATGTGGTAGGGGTTTTTCTGCTTGTTGGTCCCCAGGAGCTTGGACATGCAATGGCAGCTGAGCCGCGGCCGTGCCGCCGCCTCCCAAGCTCCTGCTGCTGTATGTATCACTGCTGCTTGCGATGCAACTCCAGAACCTTCCAGGGAAGGGAGTGCCATCCGGATGCTCGATCCTCCCTCCTCGTTGACCCCTGACGGCCCTGGTTGCTCTCAACCCGGTTGTTGGCGTGGTGCAAGGTGTGGCATCCAGCATCTCAACCCTCAGTGCCACTGGGCTGGCTAGAATGCATTTGCACTCTTGTTGTGAAAACCTGGTCTGGAATACTATGTCCACACAAACGACAAATTACAAAATGATGCCACGTTTATTTAAAGTGCCATCAAGTACAGAAAAGTGCAAAGCTCAGCAGGCAGTACTGAGACAGTTAAAGTGGTTAGAACAAAAGAGTTGGCCTGACCAAGAATATTGTGCCACTACAGCAGCTTCCGCAGTGCTTTGCCAAGGGGCGGGCTTCTGGTGTTGTCCCTGTCTCTTTAGAGGGTACGCCTTCCTGACATCGATAGTGCATCATCTTACTTGGGGTAGACCTCTGCATTGTGTCCAACCTCAGGATGAATAAATCCCTAAACAAATACAAATTAGTAACTAGTAAATTAGACCCAATCAGTGTACAATAAGTATTACATACAGTACATTAAAATCAGGTGTGGGGAAATTTAACTGCGGGGGGATCCTGCAGTGGGGTAGTGATTGTAGGTGTCCCAGCAAATGTGCCCCCAATGAAACATAGAATTTGATGGCAGATAAGGACCGCTTGGCCCACCTAGTCTGCCCATTTCCCTACCTAACGGATAAACTGCAGATCCTAGTTAACCAACAGCCTATTTCCTCCTACCCCCGACTAGAATTGCCTTATGTATGTCCCATGCATTCTTGAATTCCCCCACTGTTTTTGACTCTACGACCTCCTCAGGAAGGCTGTTCCATGCATCTACAACCCTCTCTGTGAAGAAATACTTCCTCACTTTACCTCTGAGCCGTCCCCCCACTATCTTCAAATTGTGTCCCCTTGTCCTTGCATATCTCTTTTTCTGAAATATGTGGTCAATCAATCAAAATCTTTATTTATCCAGGTGGACATCGTTGAGCAAGCTCATTTACAAGATGGACCTGGTTAAATCCGGGCCAGGTAGTACAGTCCATACAGAGGTATTTTCAATAGAGATAAATAATACAAATATATACAGTTACTGCACATAAGAACTCAGTGTAACAATGGTCATAACAGTACAGAGTGCTGCAGCTCATGGGAAGAGCTGGTGCATACACAGAATTTCAGAAAGTGTAACCACACGGTTTTCCTAAATTTAACACTCTAAGCGAAAGATAAAGGTCCTAACAGTCAGGCAAATGAGTGATTACAGCTTTTTTAAGCATATTTCAGTGTGGAAATCAGATTTAGTTTGGTTTTGAAGGAACACAGATGCAAGCTGCAGAAACCAATCGGAAGCCAGATCCGAAGAGCGCTCGCGTTCCAATTAGATAGCGGCTTTTGCCGTGCCTTGCTAGTGGAGGGTCCGGGCTTGGGGTCTCAGGCGGCGGCTGAGACAGCACCGACCGCCCGGTGCCTGAGTTTCCAATGCCTGTGGGACAGTGAGCCCGTAGAGAACTCGTTCTTGGGAGGGAAGAAAAAGAAGTCGGGGGTAATTGCTGGCCATGGACAAAGGGACATCTGTACCAGAGGAAGGGCCAAAACAGCAGGACAAATGAGATGTGAATTCCTTTAGCGCCTAGAGACTGGCGCGAGCACAGCTATTCAGAAAGGGGTGTAATCCCACAGTTTCCCTGCTTATAACACTGTAACAGTGAAATAAAGGTCTTAACAGTCAATCAAATAACTAATTACAGCTTTTTTGAGCTGATTTCAGCAGAAAAATCAGATTAGTTTAGAAGGAAACACAGAGGTAGACCGTAGGGACCAATTGGAAGCCAGAGCCGAAAAAGTGCTCGTATTCCGATTGGTTAGTGGCCTTTGCCGTACCTTGCTAGAGGAGAGTCCGGGCTTGGGGTCTCGGGCGGCGGCTGTGGAAGCACAGACCTCCCGGTGTCCGCGAATCCCACGCTTATGGGGCAGGGAGCCCCTGTGGAGCTTGTCTTCGGCCAGGGACCACGTTCGGGGACTGGGGATGTAATAATGAGAATGGAGTACAGATTCTGAGAATACGATGATGTAGTAAGGCAAATTAATTAAGACATGGTAAGGGAAAAAGATCTACAAATTAGGTAATGTGTAAAGACAGTAGGGTGACTACAGTCTAGCGGTCATGACAGCCATGAGGAGCTAAGGATCATTCAGGTTTGTATATGAATAATAACATTTAGGGTCATAAGTGGCTCGCAGAACTAGAATCACCAGAGATTAAATTAGCTTTTAAATACAGCAAAGCTCAGGGGCAGTAGCCTAAGCTTCAGACAAAGATCAGGGGCTGGGGAAGCAGTTGCATGGCTCACACATGCATCGAGCGTATAAGGACTTAAAAGTGTGCATACTGTGGAGGCAGCTCGATTGCAGTAATTTTTGCACTTTATTCCACAAGGACAGCAACATGAAGCTAATGGCCACTCTGCCATAGTGGGAGGAAGCCTTGGGGATACATAATGTGATATAGGATGTGCTTCTTAAGTTTACGTCCCTGGCTCACTTAGTGGGAGGCAGTCTATTATATATTGCGGAAGCCTTTTCATGATGACTGACTCTATAAGTTCAAAGGACTGCATTTCTATTATGCTTAAACATAAGAGAGGACCATCCTACAGCTTTGTACAAGGAACAATGGTTGGTGGAGATGGGGAGACCAGTAACAAACCTGATGGTCCTGTGATAAAGCATATCCAGCTTTGCAAGTGAAGCTGTAGGGCATTGACTATACAAGAAATCTGCATAGTCGATCAGCGAGAGAAAAGTAGTTTGGACGAGGCGCAATTTTGCATCTCTAGTGAGGAACTGGTTAATTCTAAAGAATAGCCCCAGCCTCTGCCTTAAGCTTCTTTACAAGGTCTTCAGTGTGTTCAGTGAGATTATGGTCTAACCGTACTCCTGAGTATTTAAACTTTGAAACAAACTCCAATTTCTCTCCTAGAATTGTGGTGATCTGAGGTAGTGTTCCAGAACTGGCAGGATTCATCACATGGCTGTAGGGCGAGAACAACATTGCTTTTGTCTTTTTAGCATTTAGAAGAAGTTTTTTGTGAAGAAGCTGGTTCTAGAGCTGGTTAAATTCCTCCTGGAAGTCTGCACAGGCGGCTTCGGGTGTCGGATGAGTTATATATACAACCATGTCATCAGCGAACAGGTGTATGTTGGCTTTGTTAATGCCCTCATCAGTATTATTAACATAAGCAGCGAAAGGTAAGGGACCAAGTATGGATCCTTGCGGCACTCCCCTCAGGAGAGGTTTGAGTGGGGATAGCTCACCCTCAGCGTTAACTTGTTGGCGCCGTCCTTCAAGGTACTCAGTAAACCAATGCAAGGATACGGAGTCCAGACCTATACTCTTCAGGGACAAAAGTAGCAGGCTATGATTCGCAGTATCAAAAGCCTTGCTAAGGTCTAGAAATACAGTACAGACAGTTTCTACTGTCCAGTTCTCGATACCAGTCATTTGTCACTTTGGCAAGGCCGTAGTAGTGCTATGTTTAGTTCTAAAGCCTGATTGCATGGGGTTTAGTAGATTTTTTTCTTCGAGGTAGTCCCTTAGTTGGTTGCTGACGATCTTTTCCAGGAGTTTCGACAAAACTGGGAGAAGGGAAATTGGTCTGTAATTGTAGAGGTCGCAGGGATCCCCTGATTTATACAAGGGATGACATGTGCAATTTTCCACATCGGAGGAATTAACCCTTGGGACAATGATAAATTGAATAGATTAGTGATAGGAACAACTATGACATGGTAGGCAATTTTAAGTAAGTAAGGATCCAAGGAATCGGCGCCAGCACTTTTCTTAACATCCAACTGTAGCATGAGATCTTCATCCTCTTTCAGAGACATCGGTTTGAACGAGAAGCCAGGTATCAGGGCAGGAGAGCCTATGAATGGGACACTTAATTAGGAGCGGACCAAGGACGCAGGAGAATTATCAAAAGCTAGACCAGTGGTAGCAAAATGATTGTTAAATGCATCTAGGATTCCCGGTTTATCACAGATAGTAGTACTCCCAGATATAATCTTAGGCGGCAAGGAGTTGCCAGGCGTATGACCAGACATGTCATTGATTGTCCTCCAGAATTTAGAGGAGCACTTTACTACGGAGTCCAGTTCACTGAGATAGAATGCTGCCTTAGCATCCCTGACCATTTTTGTGCGGACATTACGTGTCTTTCTGAACTGACACCAGTCTGAGTCGAGCATAGCGAGCCTTTTTCCAAAGCTTATCCCTACCAAGCAGTGCAGTCTTCAGCTCAGCGGAGAACCACCAACATGTTTTGTTTTTCACTTGGATTTTTACTCTAGGGGCTTACATATTTAGGGCCCAACCAGAGTATCATGGAAAATATCATATGCTGAGTTAACCGTGGTGGCTAAATAGAATTCTTGCCAGCGTGGTGAATGTTCCAAATCATAAACAGGCAGCCACGTCAAAGTTACAATGGGTCCTTTTTGTAAGAAATTTGGCTGTATGTCCTGTATGATGGAGTGATCTGACCGCAGCAATAAAAAAGTGGTCACTGACATCAGCAAAGAAGGTTCCATCGTGTGAGAAGAGATGAGGCTTATTGACTAATATAACATCTAGCAATGTACTGTAGCTCAGATTCTTTTTGTTTGGTCGCCTAGGTTCGTGAATTAGTTGCACTAGCCCACGGGAATCACAGAACATGTTTAGGGGTGAAGCAGTCTTGGAGAGCCAGTCGAAATTTAGGTTCCCTAGAATTATGGTTTCAAGATTCTCTTTCTCAATAACCGAGCCAACGTGTGTAAGGAGGAGTGTACTGGTAGATGGGTGTCTATAGCAACCAATCACTCTGAAGGTAAGGGAAGTAGATAAGTCAATGTTCAATGTCAAACATTTAAACTCATTCTTGATGGATGTTGAATCCAGGCAGGCCGTTGTAAACCTTTCCTTAACATACACTGCCACTCCACCTCCCCTAGAAGGCCCGTCTGTTCTGAATAACTGGTACCCTCTTGGACTTTGTTGATACTCTTAGCGTATTTGAAAGTTTCTATTATGTCCCCCCTTTAATCGAGGCTATACATCTTAAACTCCTTTAGTCTTTCTTCATATGTCTTCTGGTGCAGACCCTGTACCATTTTGGTTGTCCTTCTCTGGACAGCCTCCACCCTGTCTGTCTTTGCGGAGATGGGTTCTCCAGAACTGTACACAGTACTCCAGATGTGGTCTTACCAACTGTCTTTACAGAGGGACAACTACTTCCTGTTTTCTACTGGTGATGCCTCTCCTTATGCATCCCAGTATCCCCCGAGCCCTCATTACTGCCTTCTCACATTCCTGGCCTACTTTTAGGTCATCTGATATGACTACCCCAAGGTCCCTTTCCATTTTTGTTGTCAGTATCTCAATCCCCCCCTCCCCCCCATTGTGTACTCATCTCCTTGGTTTTGTTTCCCAGGTGCATTACTTTGCACTTCTTTGCGTTGAATCTAAGCTGCCATACATTTGACCATTCCTCTAACCTTGCCAAGTCCCTTTTCATCCATTCCACCTCACCTTGCATATCAACCCTGTTGCAGATCTTTGTGTCATCTACAAAGAGACATACTTTTCCTTCCAGTCCCTCTGCAGTGTCACTTATAGAGACATTAAAAGAACTGGCCCCAGTACTGAACCCTGCGGAACCCCAGTAGTAACCCCTCATTTATGACTATTACAAATACAAAGGCTGAGGGGCATATGAGCATTATTCTTGGCATACATAAATGGGGAACAAAAGAAATAAATCATAGGGAGGAATATTAGTAAAAGTAATTTAAGGAAAAAAGTTAATTGCCAAAGTCAGAAGATAGAATGGGATATACTCACCTGAATGCTAGAAGCCTGGGGGAATAAGATCGGTGACCTTCAGGCACTAGTGGCTGGAGCAAATACAGACATAATAGCAGTGATGGAAACATAGGCAACGAAGTATCAGGAGTGGGACCTCTCAGTTCCTGGTTATTCAATGTTCAGGAAAGCTAGAGTTAAAGGGAGGGAAGGAAGGGGGGGAATTTCCTGTAGAAGCATTGATGTGAGTAAGGATTCTTTGGGGAAGGAAAATGCAGTGGTTGAATCTTTATGAGTGCAGTTAACACTATACAAGGGTTAAACAAAATCAGGATAGTGGTTGTGTATATATAGGCCCCCAAATCAAAAAGAAGACATTGAGTGGGAATTAGGGGAGAAAATTAAAAAGGCAGCTGAGGACAGGACTTCTGGTAACATCACCAAGTGGGATGGAGGGCTGAGGTTGCAGCTCCTCTCCTCTAAAACCGGCTGCATAGGCAAGAATTGAGCTAGAAAATGTTATGAAAGCTTATCTCAGCTTTAGAAATCAAGAACAGTGGGTGACTCGGGGCAAAAGAATAAACAGCAGGGAGGGACTCAGCACTTCAATACCTCTCCGGACTCTGCTGCTTCATCTGTCTCAGCTTCTAATGTGGCCTCCTCCCCACAGCATGAGAAGTCCGAATCTGACAGTAAAGTGACAAATGAGAGACTACTCCATGAACTGGTAGCCTTCCTTAAAGCAACTCAGAAGGTCTTCCAGTCCCACCGCACAGACAAGCTGAAAAAGGAAACTGATTAGTTGGTAGAGACACTGCGGAGCAGGAGGAATGCACAGACCACATGGGAGACCTTCTCCTACACTTGGCACCATCAGCCAGCAACAGTCAGAAAATAAGTCCATGGATTTAGAAGGGGTGCATTTGAAGGAAGAACCTTGGCATATATGTTGTGCCTGAGAGGGAAGGAAGGATCCAATGTCACTGACTTCATGGAGAAACTGATAAAAAAAAAAAAGGTACTTGGTTTACCCAAGGATGTTCCTTTGGGGCAGGAGAGGGTGCACTGAGCTCTCAGCCCTAAGCTGGGACCACAAGAGAGGCTGAGGTCCATCATCATGAAATTTTTTAAATTTCAAACAAAAGAACATATTTTTCTTGAAGTCTGGTGCCTAAAACAAGTACATGGGGGTTGGGGGGTGGGTGGATGGATGCAGATACATTTTGACAGTGACTTTGCCCCTGCTGCTCAGTCCAAGAGGTGAACGTATGCCCCAGGTTTACAGGCACTTAAAAAAAACAAGAGTCGCACTGTCGCAAGATGTTTCTTGCGCATGCGGCGCAAGCAAACATAAAAAGAGGGGTTGAAGTTCCAGATTGATATCGAGCACGGCTCCACGTTTACTTCCCAGATGATGATATATTGTGTCCCACAGTAGATGAGGCCGAACAAGATCTAGGGCAACGTGGCCTGGAAATTCCACAGCCGCCCAGGCGTGATAACAGGAACTGAAGACATCGTAGGATGGACACACAGGAAGATAGTGATTTGTGGCCAGTGGATGTGACACAAAGAGCAGGATGTTCACAGGAGACCCTCCAAAGTACTAAAGACATTTTGCAGCAATTTCAGAGAACTTCTGCATAATTATACCATATATTTTTAGAGTCAAACTCACAGTAATTAATTAATTAACTTTGGCGCTGTAGTAATAAAACCTGCACCTAAGCCCCCTTAAAAGGTACATATAGCAGCATTGAGGAGTCACTAATACATTAATCCACCCATTGTAAATCTGATTTTTAAACTTAAGATTTAGAGCGCAAAGATCTCGGTGCAGTGGTGTTTCTTTATTTCATACAACTTTTTGGCCCCCCAGTCACTGCCACGTGCCTGCTTCACATATTCATTCAGCACCCCAGCCCCATCCGCCACTCCCCTGGCCGTCATCCCAGCTGGGATCCACATGGGGTGGGGCCTGAGGGTGCCAGTGCTGTCATTAAGGTGACTGGCACACATATTTTGTTTTTTTATTTTTCTCCCCCTCCTCTATCATGGTACAGGACATGTGTCCCCATGCATGGCCCCTCGGATGCATGGAGTGACATCCTTCGGGGTGGATAAGCCCCCACAGCCCACTGCAGAGGTTGCTGTGGTGCTTCAACCTGGAAGCCTCCTTCCCTGGATGGAAGCGCTGTTGAGTGGCGATGCTGCACCAGTGCTCTGGCCACCTGACTTGATGTCCCAAGTTTGCTCCCGAAACCTGGTCACCGGCACAGAAGTATGTAATGCTTCTGCTTGGCCATCTGGCTGCCCCGTGCTGTGAAACTTACCAAGGCTTTTAAATAAGATCCAAGTCACGGGTGAAGAAATGTAGTAGGAATAAGGAAAAAGCTCTTGATGTCCTTCTTACTTGACCAGGATCATGCAAGTTTCATTTATGGCTACAGTTAGCCTCCAAGGGGATCAGTCTGCCTGACTCTGCCATCCAGATGGTACGCATGTGCAGGGTCCCCACTGGCAACCTTGTGGGATTCTTGGGTCACCTCTCCACAGAGGACTGATGTCAGACCCATCCTTTTTTTTTTTTTTTTTTTTTTTGGCCCAGCCCCCAATGTGACATTGGAGCTCAGCCCCTGCCCTGTCTACCGACCTCCCATGCCCAGGCTTACCCCCCTGGGCTGGCACCCCCCCCAAGGGGGACACTATTAGCAAGCCCCAGCTTACCCCCGGGCAGGGCCATGGGAGTGGCCCCCCCCGGTGGACGGTGGTGGCAGCGGAGACAGCAGCAGAGCAGGGCATCATACCTGGGGGACTTTTTTTTTGGTGCTCTGATCCCCTGTTGGTGGGACGTGCAATGACATCAACGTCTATTCCGCCTCCCAGGAAGTTATGCACTGGCCTTTCAGTGGGTCCCCAGGCCTTTGCCAGAGGTCACTAATGGGCCGGACGCTCCCCCCGGAGAAGGAGAGCCGCCCTTCGGATGTTCAGTCCTTCTCTTCGCGGCCGGCCCTCCGACTCCTGGGTCCATTCCCAAACCTGGGGTGTCAGCATCACAAGCAAATGCCTTAGACTCATCCTTTCAGAAGTGGAAAGGCCAGGGGGATGTGGGTTAGCCGCCTGACAAAGAATCCAAGAAGCTGAATCATGCAGCCAAGAAGCTCTGTGCAGCTTCCTCACTAGGTCACACAGACGGACCAGTTATGCAGTTATGATGGCTAACTGTGCCATTCCCTGTTCTGGTTGGGAACCTCCTTCTTTTGCTGCTGGCCAACAAGCAGGTCGTTGCTTAGATGATCAGAGACCATGGTTCATTTCTGGCTAAATACCAGCTTCAGTTGGCCTTGGACGTGGCAGATTCTTGTGCACACTAAATGGCTATGGCTCTGTCCATGCACTGAATGGCCTAGTTGAGGCTGTCCACTTCCATGCCAGTGCCCAAAGTCTGAGTTCAGCTGGCAGGGGCCCCAAACAAGGTGGGGTAGGGGTGGTGGTGCCCCTCCTGCCACAGCAGCTGGTGTTCTGCAGAAGCTTCCCAGTGTTGGGTTAAGGATGTCATCCCCTCGCCCATCCTGTCCCTGTTTGCTCCCGTTGAAGGTTGACTACGCCAGTTCTTACCACGTTGGTCTGCTATCGCAATGGGCAAGTGGGTGTTAGAGATGGTTGGCAGAGGTCCATGTACTTCCTGGTTTCGAAATGGATGGTAGTCTGGCACCCCATACTGGATCTGCACGATGAGAACCAGTTCATGTGGAAGCGCAGTTTCCGGATGGTCACTTTGCATCATGTCATTCCATTTCTGGAGCAGGGCAAGGGTACTGCCCACAGTACCACCAGGATGTGTTCTTCCTCATCCCAGTCTGTCTGTCCCACCGCAGATACCATGTGGAAAAGGTACTGTACCAGCTTCATGACATGCCCTTTGGCCTCTCATTTGTGCGCAGGGTCTCCACTAAGCGCATGACCGTGGTGGCAGCCTTCCTGTGGCACATAGGAGTCAAGGTGTATCCTCATCTGGATGACTGACTGCTAGCGGGACCGTGCAAGGAGGCTGGCTGTAGAGAGGTCCAAAATATCTGGGCTCTCCATACGTGTCATGACTTGGACATTTTGGTCAGTGTGTATGAGCCAAGACTGGTCCCGTTGCAGGTGATGTAGTTAATCGGGGCAGAACTAGACTCCCTGCAGGCCAAGGCCTACCCCCCCCAAACACACACACACACACGAACTGACACTGTTTCATACCTTCTTTGCCTGATCATTTGAGAGTTAATTCAGTTTGTCTGGCAAGACCTCCTCCCTGTTAACCCATGTTGCCTCTGATCCTGAAGACTATTGGAAACAAAGTATTCCCCAATTTTTTTCTTCAGTAGATTCCATTACATTGTATGCTATTGAAATTAGACTGACAGGCCTGTAATTTCCAGCCTCCACTCCGTTTCCATTTTTATGGAGTGGCACCTCTCCCATTTCCCGTGGCAGGTTGAACAGGGCTGTCAGAGGTGCCGCAAACTCCTCTTGGAGCTCCCTCAGTAACCTGGTGTGTATCTTGTCTGGTCCCATTGCCTTGTCTACTTTTAACCATGATAGTTTCCTTAGGACTCTTTCCACTGTAAAAGGGCTAGTGTCCACTTCCCTTCCCTTAATGCCCTTGTCTTTTATCATTGGCCTGCTACCTACCCTCTCCTCCATAAATTCTGAACAGAAGTATTTGTTCAGTATGTCTTCTTTTTGGTGGTCCTCCTCCACACATACCCCTTCTCCCCTTTCTGCCTTGCTGTCCCTCCCGTGGTCTTTCTCTTTTCGCTTATGTAACTAAAACATGTTTTGTCGCCGACGCCCCCCCCTTTTTTTTTTTTTACTGATTTGGCAATATTCTCCTCTGTTTGCGCATTTGTGCTCCTAACTGTTTTCCCTGTTTCACTTTGTTTCTCCCAAGTCTTCCTAGCCTCGTCTTTCTGTATTTTTTTTATGCTTTCTAGAAGTCAGTTTTTTTGCTCTTACCTTTTTCTGCCACCTCACTAGAGAATCATAGTGGTTTCTTTTTTGTCTTGCCCTTTCTAACCTGCCTTACACCAAGATCTGTAGCTTTTTCAATGCCCTTTTTTATTCATAGGTGTTACCAGAGCATAAAAGACTATAGTCCACGTAGCTCACCATTTCTTTACTGCTTCTGTCCCTTAATGTTATCGGTAATGCAGTATTCATCCAACTTTGTTTTAAACTCGTTTAAATGTTTACTATCCACTACATCCACTGGAAGACCATTCCAAAAGGACACCGCTCTCTGATTATACCAATAGGTTTGTTTCCTAGTTTGACACTTCTCCCCTGACAGCAGTAGGTAGTGTGCTATTATACAGTAACTATGTTTTTTCATATCCAGTCCCAGGATCTCTCACAAATCATTACCTGTTAATGCCCTAAACAGAAGGCACATGTCAGCCCTCATTCTACAGTACACCGGAGAAAACATCCCTAGCTCAGTCATTCTCGCTTTATAATTCAAACCCTTTAGGTTTGTAATCGTCTGGGTTGCTCTCCTTTGCACTTTCTCGAGTGACCTAATCTCTGTTTTCATTCCTGGTGACCAGAACTGTGCGCTGTACTCCACGTGAGGTCTCACCCAGCTATACATACAACGGAACCAGCACCTCCCTTCTCCGGCTCTTAACATGTCTTCCAATGCTGTTAGTATCCCACTGTTTTTTTTGTCTACCGTAGTGCAGGGGTATTTTAAAATTCATATCATTTGACACCATAATGCCCAGGTCCCTTTCTTCCGATACTTCTCTTAAATTCTTTCCCTTGAGTGAGTACTGCATCCTTGTATTATGTTTCCTCAGGTGTATAACTGTACACTTATCAATATTAAAATCCAGCTTATGTTTATTTGCCCAGCACTCCAAATGTAATAACGTTGTTTGAAATTTATAGGCATCTTCCCTACTATTTACAGTTGTTCCAGTGCGTGTATCGGCGAATTTCGCCTCCCAAATGCCCTCACCACTACTCATAGAATATGTGTATAAATTAAAAAGACATGGCCACAGTACAGATCCCTGGGGGACTCCACCTCACCCCAGACCAATCAGAGTATGTGCCTCTTATGCATACCCTCTATTTCTTGTCAGCTAGCCTTGATGCAGTCCATCTGGTTATGCACCCATGTATTTGATTTTCTATGAGTACTTGGATTAACTCTCTGTGTGGTACCTTATCGAAAGCTTTTGTAAAACCAAGGAAGATCGCGTCCGCCAATGCTCCCCCATCCACAGCCCGGCTGACATTGCCGTAAAACTATAATAAATTTGTTTGGCATGAACGGTCTTTTGTATATCCATGGTGAGTCCTATTTACACCCCCAGTACGCTGTATAAAATCCATTCTATAATCTTGCTTCCTCCAGTACTTTTCCCAGCACTGTGGTCACACTCACTGGCCTGTAATTTTGTGCCTCCTTTCTATAGCCTTTCTTTTATGTTGGCACTACATTTGCAGCCCTCCATACCTCAGCAACGTTACCCTCATCCAATGATTGTTGAAACATTGCAGTCAGAGGTTCCGCCAATTCATTTGCCAGTTCTTATACTTATTTTTGTCCACTGGTCCTCTACTCCCTCTAGTTCCCTATCCCTTCCAAGGCATCTCTGAGGCATTCTCCATTTTCTTAAAATTGGCCCTCCTGAAGTCCATAACTCTCATCATTGTGCGGTTCAGTTCTAACCCGGTTCTAATATTAAACCACACCGTATGATGGTCACTGGTCCCCAGGTGGTCCCTCACTATGACATCAGCAATACTGTGCCTTTTTTTCAGTACCAGGTCCAGCAACACCCCCTCACGAGTAGGTTCCATTACAGGTTGCCTGAGGAACGCCCCCCTGCAGCGAATCCAGGATGTCCCTACTCCTGGTTGTTGCCACAGCTGGGAGACTCCAGTCTACATCCAGTGGATTGAAGTCCTCTACTAGTATCACCTCCCACTTGCAAGCCATCCTATGGATAGGTTCCATCATTTTCCCATCCACTTCTTCTCCCTGTGCTGGAGATCTGTAGATTACTCATGTGTGAATAACTGCCCCTTTCCTTTTCTCCAGAGTGACCCGCAGTACCTTCACTCCCCTCAGCTTCCCTTGTAATTCTGTAGCCTTTATGTTGTCCCTTCATAAAGAGCTACACCTCCCAATTTTCTGCCTGCCTTGTCCCTTCTGAGCAGAAAAATAACCTGGTATGGCCAATTCCCAGTCCTGGTTTTCACTGCCCCAGGTCTCTGTAATGGTGACTAAATCCAGGTCCGCTTCTGCCATGGTGGCCTCTAGGTCCGCAGGCTTGTTGCCCAGTCTACAAGCATTCACACACATGGCTTTTCAGGATGTGCTGCCACCCCCCACCTCCTTTTTTCCATTTGCATTCACTCATTTCGCGCACTCGTTATCTAGGCTTCATTCTTTTTTTCTTCACCCTGGGTTTCATTAATTTTTGGTTTCTTTTCTCCTAGCAGATTCTTGTAGTTGACCTCTTGAGCTTGTGGGGGGTGGACAGCTTGTCTCCCTGCCTCATTCTGCCCCCCACAGCTAGTTTAAATGCTTGCCAATGCAGCATTTAAACTGCTCACTAAGGACCGCAGTTCTCCTCCTGAACGGATGTAGGCCATTACCCCAGTACAGGCCCTTATCCTTCCAGGTGGGCCACAGTCTCCAGTGAAACCAAAACTCTCCTCTCTGCACCATTTCTTCAACCATGCGTTTAAGTTCCTGGTGCAGAGAATCCTGTCATAGACAGGTAGCACCTCTGAGAAGGCCGCAGATTGTGCTACTTGTCTAAGACCCCTCCTCAACTCCCTGAACTCTTCCTGCACTACGACTGGCTCATCCCAAGCCTGGTCATTTGTCCCCAGATAAACAATGATGTCTAGCTCTCCTTCCCTTACTGCTGCCCCAGCGATCCCTTGGATCTTGTTTACATCCCTGCGTGCTGTGGCGCCAGGAAGGTACCGGACCTCCCTCTCCTTGTCTCTACCTGCTCCCAACTCTCTCCCCCTTTAATATGGAGTCCCCCACCAGGATTTGCTTCCTCCTCCTATGGGGTCCTCTGTCACCCCCCCCTTTGGGTCTCTACTGTGGAAGACCCCCAAATCCACCCCAGTGACTACTATGGGTGCCTTGGTGGGACATTCCCTCTCTGCCAGGGTGGCATAGGAGTTTTGTAGTGGAACTGGTTGTGAGATGTGCCTATGTTCCACCACCCTAACCCTCCCTGAGTCCACTGTCATGTAGCCATTCCTCCTACTGGGCAGCCTCTGAGGTAGCAGAGGTGGACTAGCCCCTGGATGGGGGAGAAGGTCCTCTGAACCCAAGCCAACTCGGGTCTTAAGTCTGGCTACCTCCTCCTTCAGCCAAGTGAGTTGCACACAGATAGAACAGCAACACAGCCTTCAGAAAGTCTCCCTGAAGACTGCTGCTGCACTGCACCACTCCCGGCATAACTGCCCACCCATTGCTAGACCTTAACCACTACCCCCTTTTTTTCTCTTTCTCTGTGTGTCCCTGCCCCCCACACACAAACTCAGGATAATATCCCTTTGAAGCAGGTGTACTTGCTATCTGACAACCTCATATTCACAATCACAACCCCAGGATAATAACTCCTGTAACAGATGCAGTATTAACTCACAACTCCTACTTCACAGTCACAACCCCAAGATAATAAACCCTGTAAAATGCAATATTAATTCATAATCCCTGCTTCACAACCCCATGATAATAACCCCTGTAACAGGTGCAATATTAACTCTCAACCCCTAGTTCACAATCACAACCCCAAGATAATATACCATGTAAAATGCAATATTAATTCATAATCTTTGCTTCACAACACCAGGATAATAACCCCTGTAGCAGATGCAATATTAACTCATGACCCCTACTTCACAATCACAACCCCAAGATAATAACCCCTGTAACAGATGCAATATTAACTCACGACCCCTACTTCACAATCACAACCCCAAGATAATAACCCCTGTAACAGATGCAATATTAACCCACAACCCCTAGTTCACAGTCACAACCCCAAGATAATATACCCTGTAAAATGCAATATTAATTCATAATCCCTGCTTCACAACCCCAGGATAATAACCCCTGTAGCAGATGCAATATTAACTCATGACCCCTACTTCACAGTCACAACCCCAGGATAATAACCCCTGTAACAGATGCAATATTAATTCATGACCCCTACTTCACAATCACAACCCCAAGATAATAACCCCTGTAACAGATGCAATATTAACCCACAACCCCTAGTTCACAATCACAACCCCAAGATAATATACCCTGTAAAATGCAATATTAATTCATAATCCCTGCTTCACAACCCCAGGATAATAACCCCTGTAGCAGATGCAATATTAACTCATGACCCCTACTTCACAGTCACAATCCCAGGATAATAACCCCTGTAACAGATGCAATATTAATTCACGACCCCTACTTCACAATCACAACCCCAAGATAATAATCCCTGTAACAGATGCAATATTAACCCACAACCCCTAGTTCACAATCACAACCCCAAGATAATATACCCTGTAAAATGCAATATTAATTCATAATCCCTGCTTCACAACCCCAGGATAATAATCCCTATAACAGATGCAATATTAATTCATGACCCCTACTTCACAGTCACAACAGAATAATAACCCCTGTAAGTTGCAGTATCTGACGGAAAGCCTGTTCCAGTGGAACTGCCAGAGTGCCTGTGTGAACTGTGTACTACTCCTAGAACAACGGTTACAGGTGATTACCTTGTCTTTACTCAGCTGTAAATGCAGTTGTACTAGCAGTATACAGTTTGTATCCACACAACCCACCTGACCTCCGCTGGTAAGTGACACCCGAATCCCTGCTTCAAGTGTGCAAGATCTGACGTCAGAGGGCGGAGCTGCAGAATTAACACCATGCAGGTGTTGGGAGCTTAGCTTGAAGACGTCTGGTGACTCAGCTGGCTCCAGCTAGACTGCCATAGTGTGGATGTGAATTGTATAACACTAGTAGAACTATGGTTACAGGTGAGTAACCTGTATTTACCATCCAGCTTGTTTTCATGACACACGTCAGTCTGCCAGGGAATGCATTACCTTTGGTGCCCAGCATAACTCTTTTTTTTCTGTGTTCAAAGCGCCCCCCCCCCCACCAGTTGCCACTACAACAGCTTCCTGAGGGCATAGACACTTGGTAGTATGTGGTCACCCACGCTGCCAGGAGTGCCTCCGTAAAGAGCCACTATCGAAGCGGAGCACAACCAGCCACTCAGGCGGATGGAAATGCCTGATGGACACTCTGAATCCCTCTCTGCTGGCTTCTGCTCCTGACATCCCAGGCTTGGGGTACAGCCATGGGTTGCCAGCATGCCATACTGATGCCCCTTTGCTCAGCATCACAGGGGCAGTATATTTGTTTAACACTAAAGGAATCCACTTTACACTGTACGCTGTTGACCACACAAGTTTCAGACTTAATTTCATGCAGATTGTCTTGTTTATTATACACAGTGTTTTTGGTTCTTTCCCTTGTGTTTGTCACCTTTAAGAGTCATGAAAGTAGGTTTGTGGATCATGAAAGAAGCCTCATGACTCACGAAAGCAGGACCTGTTTTTGTGAGACGTAACAGTCTAATATCATTAATATTTTACAAACTGTCGGTTTCTTAACCAAAAACAGAGTAGCTGGTTTAGCAGGGAGGTGGCTAAAGTAGGGAAAGATAAAAGGGCTGCATACAAGAAAAGTAGAAAGATAGCGAAGGTAGAGGATGAGGAGCAGTACCAAAGGCTGGCTAAACTAGCAAAAAGGGAGGTAATACAGGCAAAAGCAAAAAAGGAACTCCAGATAGCAAAAAGAATAAAGAAGGGGGATAAGACCTTCTTTCGCTACATCAAAGAAAAAGAGACAAAAAGGATGGCATAGTCAGGCTGAGGAAGGGCCAAGAGCATAGTGGTAGAAGACGGGATGAAAGCGGAGGTATTAAACAAATACTTCTGCTTTGTTTTTACCGAAGAAAAATGGGGCCCAATACCACACAGTGGGAATAACAGGGAGGGGGCTGGCAAGGACCCAGTAGGGGCCATATGGATTGAAGGGGTGAAGGAGGGGCTCATGAATGTGAAGGTCGCTATATCCCTGGGGCCTGACGGAATACACCCCAGGATATTAAAAGAGATGGCAGAGGAGTTAGCAGGCCCGCCGACAATACTATTCAGTAGATCTCTTGATACAGGGGTGGTGCCAGGGGAATGGAGAACAGCACATGTGCCACTCCATAAGAGTGGCCCAAAGGAAGACCCTGGTAGCTAGAGGCCAGTCAGCCTGACCTCGATTGTGTGTAAACTAATGGAGACAATATTGTAGGAGGGTCTGGTCAAGTTCTTAGAGGAAAATGACCTGCAGGACCATAAACAACATGGGTTTGTGGCAGGCAGATCATGTCAAATGAACTTGATTGACTTCTTTGATTGTGTCACGTGTCACCTGGACAGTAGACAAAAGCCACACAGTGGATATCGTATATCTGGACTTTAGCAATGCCTTTGACTCTGTGCTGCACAGAAGGCTGATAATAAAGCTGAAAGACTTAGGGTTGGGGGAAAGGTTAGTTAGATGGGTTGATAACTGGCTGAGTGGCAGGGCACAGAGGGTAGTAGTGGGGGGCAGTACAAGGGAGGTTACCAGTGGGTTTCTTCAAGGGGCGGCGTTGGGGCCAGTGTTGTTTAATGTCTTTATTAGCGACATAGGGGAAGGCATTCGGGGGAAAATATGCATGTTCGCAGATGACACCAAGCGTTGAGGGAGGGTGGACTCCCAGGAGGGGCTAAGGGAGATGAGGGAGGACCTAGCCAAGCTAGAGAGATGGTCGAGGGTATGGCAACTAGGGTTCAATGCCAGAAAGTGCAAGGTGATGCACATAGGGGCAAATAACCTAAGAACCGAGTACTACATTAGAAAAGTTCAGGTTATGCCATCTGAGGAAGAAAAGTATCTTGGAGTGATGATTTCTAGTGACCTGAAACACTCGACTCAATGCAGAAAGGCAGTAGCAAAATCAAATAGGATGCTGGGGTGTATTGCAAGGGGATATAGCAGTAGGGAGTGTGAGGTTATTCTGCCGCTCTACAAATCATTGGTGAGGCCTCACTTGGAATATGGAGTAAGATATTGGCATCCACACCTGAAGAAAGACATAAACATGCTGGAAAGGGTACAGAGAAGAGCGACGGAAATGATAGCGGGACAGCAGGATAGATCATATGCAGAGAGGTTGGAGGACCTGAGGATGTACACTCTGGGGGAGAGGAGGCAGAGGGGATATGATTGAGACGTTCAGGTACTTGGGCGGCATTAACAGAGTGGACTGCGGGAGCCTATTCAATTTAAGAGCTAACACCACAACCTAAAACTGATGGGGTAGATTCAAGAGGGATGTAAGGAAGCACTTTTTACAGAAAGAGTGGTGAAAGCATTGAATGAGCTGCCACGGTAAGTAGTGGGGTCAAAATCAGTGGGTGCCTTAAAGAGAGACTGGAATAAGCTTAAAGGAATGTCAGGTGGCCTGATAAGGGAAAGACAGGAAAAGTCAACTGGGGGTCGGAGCACGGAGGTAAACTTAAGACCAGAAACAATCTTTTTATTTCGAGCAGACCTGATAGACCGAGAGGTCTCCTTTTGCTGGCAATTTTCTTATGTTCTTACACCCTACACTGTCAACCACCTAACTTTCACACTTCACTTCCAGTTCATTTTCGTGTTTTTGTTGTGTAAAGGTTTCTCTTCTTTCCCCACTTTTGCACCCCCTAAGGCTTACAAAAGCAGGGCTCCTATCTCAGAAAGATGGATTGCAATTCACAAAAGTGTTGTAAGTTTTGCAAAAATCCAGTTATGAAAAATTCATAAAAAAAGTACTGTGCATGTGCGAAAATGGCACCTTAATCATTTAAAATCAACACATTTTGTCAGGAAAGCTGCCTGTCAAAAAATCATTCCTTGCCAAGCTCCAATGAACCTGAAAGTTTCAGGTTTTAGCTCTGTTGTTTTTGTGCTATTGGTGAGGGAAAAAAAGTCTTTAAAACCATATGTTGTTTTTATATAAAATAGATAAAATTGCTATAACTTGCTGAGACATTATCACATGACCGTGTGTTGTTCTTGCTCAATGCACAGTTACAGGTTTTGCTTTGTTTTTACATCCTTTTTATGCATGTGATTACACACTCCAGGGCTTGCATTAAGCTATAATTGTGGCATGCCGTTGGCCAGTGGTCCTGTGCCTCAGTGTACACCTGGAGCTGTGAGGATATAGCTTAATGCACATCTCGTTGTGTTTTATTGCTTGCTTATTTAAAAAGCACTCCGTCTGTCTCATCTCATCTGACCAATGCTCCTGTTGTAAACACCCTTAGCTCCCTCTCCTCCCCCCTAGCCACAGCTCTTAATCCTGCTTCTGCTAAACTCTCCCTCAATGTCTTTGCCCTCACGCCTCTCCCCAGGGTCACTCCCTACTTGGCATGGCCTGCATCACCAATACAAACCTAGCTCCAAACCTAATCCACCTCTGCTTGCCTACCGCCTGTATTTCACTCCCCCTTGCATCTCTTTCTCACATTCCTATATCAGTACACACCTGCCTACCCACTCCTGTGTAGTCTATCTCACCTGTCCCCAACCACCCTCTACTTGCCTTGGCTGATATATCTCTGAAGCTTGCCCTACCACAAAACTTAAATATCCTCAGTTTCCAATCCCCTACATCTAACCCCCTTACTTATCTATTGTATTTCTTGTATCTCCCTTGTCTGTTTATAAATTTGTCTTCCTGTAGGGTCATATCTGCTGTATGACTATTTTCTTATTTTGTGTTATACCCATGTATCTCTTATCTCTTCTTTGTACTCTGTAACTACACTATTTTTGTTCTGCTGCTAAAATTGTATCATCCAAATGCCATAATTGTAATACTGCTCTGTATCCTACTCTCCAAAAACGTATATGTTATTTGTACTGCTTAACTTGATGTGTAACACCATTGTATATACCTTGCTGTAACTACCTATTGTTGTATCTCTGTACTGTTTTACCCTGTAACCTCCCGGGTCGTGCCTGAAAATAGTCATCTGTATGGCTAGCGCACCTACCCAGTAAACAAAAACTAAATAATAAATAAATAAATAAATGTTTAGATAGCTGTATGAGGCAGCCACTGATGATGATAAACTTCCCTTCACAACAGACTCTGTGGAGCCACTCAAAACAGTGCTGATATCTATGTATACCCTTCACTGCTGCCAAGCACGGGCATGCACCAAGTTGATGAGAATCCTCCCAGCTCAGCAAACTTAAGTACCGTTGCTTATTTATTTATTCAATATTTTCTGTTTGTTTTACTAGAATGGCCTTGTGAGATGTAGCAGCTCATTTACATGAGGGGCCTGTATGGACAGCAGAACAGCGACACAAAAAAACCATCAGACAGATGTAATACATGTTAAACGATTGTTGTAAATATAAACCAGTGGTGACAAACAGTTTAAGGTCAATTTATGTACTAATCCACAATGCACTGTGTCCTGTAATGTCTGGGGCCTACCATTGCTGCTAGGAGTAGCTGAAAACAGGTCTTTGACTTGACCATCACCTGGTAAAACAAACAAACAAGTGAAGCAGCCTCAAACTGATGATCCGTAGATAATGGACAGTGTAGTGCTATGGAAGTGGTGATGGGTTTTAAAGGTGAAGTAACAGTTGTGCCCCCGCAACCAAGTTCTTATCCTCCAGGTGGCCATCTGGCCCCAGTCTTCCCAGCCCTGTCACCCACCTTCTTTGGAGCTTGTCTCTCTCTCTGGTAAGTCCCCCGTGTATTACTCCCTGTGGTGGAGTTGTCAGGGCTGGACAAGCCCCTTTGAAGCACAGTCCAGATTACCCGGAGGAGGAGGAGCCCCATTCAGACCTGAGCACCATCCTGCTCGGTTGGGTGCCTTTCTTCATATTTTGCTCCAGGACTGTCGTGCAGTGACACACTGTGCATGTGTTCAGAGCCATGCACAGGTGTACCCATGTCCGAGATGGACCCTCCCTGAGCAGACTGTCCTACATTGCTGCCACCCAGCTTCTGCCAAGTGGTAGGCAAGTAGCAGCACGACCTGATCTTACTTCGAGTGGGAGCTCTTGCAGCAGGCTATGACATTCAGGACTATGCCGCAGGCACTAAGACCATCCGGAAAACTTCTCAGCCAGCAGTATACAGCATGGACCGACGCCTGCCCCGCCCTGACGTTGGCCCTGGTACAAAAGGGGGCGGACCCAGCTCCACCTCAGTTCTTTTCCCGCTGCGTCCCGCACGTGAAGAGAGAAGATCAACAACTCAGCTTTCCAGATTCAGCAAGATTATCTATAAAAACCCGCTCTTACTGTTTTTCAGCGTTTTTTCTAGTTTAACCGTCAGACCGTTTCCGACGGTTTTTGAAGTTATTCCGAAGGGATGTCTTCACCGTCGTCGGCCTTGCCTGAACACCATCTAAACAAGTGCGAGTGTGGGAGGCAGATCCCGGCCAAGGACGGCCATCACCGCTGCGTTTTCTGCCTCGGGCTGGACCACGACACCGCGGCCTGCTCCGCCTGCCAGGCTTTTACTAGCCGGACCCGCGTTTGTCATCTGAAGGCCCTGAAGGCTTTTCTTCTGGAGAAGAAGATGGATCTGCGCTCCGACGAGGGGAAATGCAAGGAGAAGAAGCGTCATGGTAAAGACCGTAGTCGGTCCCGGTCGTGGTCCCGGTTTCACTTGTGGCCCTCTCCCAAGAAGACCCGCCCTTCGGGATCAGGAGAGCATCCCAAATTGTACCCAGGCCAAGGCCGACCTTTGGGGAGAAGTCAGTTGAAGCCAAAGGTAACCCCACCAAGGTTACCACAAAGCCCTTGAGGTGAAAAGCTGTGTCTCATTCTCCCAAGGCACTTGCTAAAGGCGTGTCTCCGGAGCCTAAGGACTCTCCGGCGCCCCCTGGCAGCACCCTGTTGTCGGTACCACCACCGACGCCGGTTGAAGGGGTAAAGGGTGAGGGATTGGCCGTGGAAGAGCCGACGTCCCCGTCGCCCAAGTCCTCCTCCCCCTTGGGCCCACAGGAAGGCTCTCCTTCGCGGCCCGACATCCCAGATACTCCCTTTCTGGGCTGAGTGGCGGAACTTTTCATGAAGGACGAGCTGCAGGAGCTGTTTTCCTTTTGGTGGGGTCAGATCCAGAAGCGGACCCCCACCCCCGTCGCCGGCCCAGACACCAGTACCGGACCCAGCGGACAAACCACAGCCGAGAGGTGAGCCTTCCCCGCGGAAGTCCCCAGAGCGACCGCCTACACTTCCTTCTAGGGCTCGTTCACGTACCCGGTCTGGAGACCACCGACGACGCTCCAGGGACTCTGGAGACCGTTGTCGGTCTCGGTCACGTTCTCGGAGTCCTTCTCGGTCTTCTAGACGGGAATGCTTCCGACTTCGGTCCTCTGACCGACATTGGTCTCTGCGCCATCGCTGGTCTCGGGACCGGAGTCGGTCTCCGGACCGACGTCGGTCCTCCAGTTACCGACGACAGCGGCAGTCTGGTCATAAGGAGAGGTCAGACTATTCAGGATCCTGTAGTTGATCTCCCTCATCCTTATCTTCGTCATCTTCCTCTCTCAGCTTGCAGCGGTCCCCTGGAGAGAAGGACCAGCCTCGCTCACCTCCAGACAATCCCACCTTCATGGACATCATGAGGCATATCCAGGCCTCCAACGAGTGGGAGACTGAGGACCTGGATCCGGAACACCGGAGACTGGCAAAGTACCTGAGGCAAAAAGAGGCCGAAACCATTGGTGGTCCCTCCTTTGGTGGATACTTTCCAGGACCTCACGCGGACTACCTGGAAACATCCAGCTTGAGTCCCGGCTGTTCCGAATAAGTCAGATAGGCTGTACAAGGCCCCAAGGGCAGAAGCTTTCCTAGCTGAACACCCTCAGGCGGACTCCTCGGTGATCATGGCTGCCCATGATAAATCCAGGCAGCCGAAACACCTCAGCTCACAGCCTCCCGACCCGGAGTCTCGCTATTTGGATCAGGTGGGCAAGAAGGTTTACTCTGCCTCCACCTGTTCCATAGGTCCCTCAGTTTCTTGACGCATATGGTCGAGTACCAGAATGTGCTATGGGAGAGGGGGCAAGAGCTTTTGAAGGCCATGCCAGATTCTGATCAGAAGACAGAGCTTCTGGACATCATGAAATCGGGCTCAGATGTAGGCTCCCATGTTTTGAGAGCCTCGTATGACACTGCAGATATGGCAGCCAGGGCAGCCGCTTCCAGGGTGTGCCTACGGTGCCACGCCTGGTTGACAGTCTCAGGCTTTCACCAGGATCTGCAGGCCGGTATTAAGGATTTGCCCTTCCAGGGTACCGTGCTATTTGGGCAGGAGACGGAAGCCTTGATTTCTCGTCTCCAAGAGTTGGGCAAGTCTATCTGGTCGGTCTGCCAGATGTACCGTCGGCAACCAGCGAAGACAACGTAAACGGCCATTTCGTAAGCCCTCAGGTGGACAAGATCATGCCCATGGTAACCAGCAGGGGCAGAGAGGCGGCTTCCGTAGGAGATCCGGTAACCAGCAGCCTGGAGGAGCTCCTACCCGTGGGCCCAAGTCCTCCCAGGTCTCTCTGCCTACACCCAGCTCAGCTCAATGAATCCCTTCCGCCCCGCCCCTTCCACAGGAAGACCCAGGGTAGACGGTCGGGGGCCGCTTCTCCTTTCATTTCGAAGGGTGGAAGTTGATTACAGTCGGACCAATGGGTCCTAGATATCATCAGGAAAGGACACACTGAAGTTCACGGAGTTTCCCCCAAATACTCCGCCAAAGCATTCCCGTTATCTTCCTTCTCACATTCCACTAATAGAAGGAGAGATTCAGACCCTCTTGCAGAAAAGGGCAATAGAGGTAGTCCCCTTGCATCAGCGAGGAAAGGGGTTTTATTCCCATTTCTTCCTGGTCCCAAAAAAGACACAGGATCTTCGTCCCATTCTGGACCTCAGTTCTCTAAATCTCTTTATAGAGTACTAAAGGTTCAGGATGGTGACCCTCCAGGGTCTACTTCCTCTGCTGCACCAAGGAGACTGGCTCTGCTCCCTAGACATGCAAGATGTATATATGCATATCGGGGTCTTCCCTCCCCACAGGAAGTTTCTGAGGTTCCACTTCCAAGGGGAGCACTACCAGTTTCGAGTTCTTCCGTTCGGCCTCTCTTCCACTCCGTGTCTCTTTACCAAATGCTTGGCAGTGGTGGCTGCAGCTCTAAGGCGCATGGGACACTACGTGTTCCCATACCTAGACGATTGGCTGCTTACAGCCCCGTCAAGGGCAGGCCTACTTCGCGCCCTCGGAGACACCTATACTGTATTCCGAGAGCTGGGGATCACCCTGAAGCTATGAAAATCGTCCCCAGAGCCCAGTCAAAAGCTCGTCTTCATTGGAGCGGTCATGGATTTTATCCAGGGCATGGCCTTCCTCCCCCAGGACAGGGGCGATCTCCTGCGAGAGATTGCTGAAGGGATCTCAATAACTCCTCAAGTTCCAGCACGGAACTTCCTCAGGCTACTGGGGCACATGGCGGCCGCCATTCCTGTCACTCCCTTGGCCCGCCTCCACATGCGGGTCCCACAGTGGATGCTCAGGGTACAGTGGGACCAAGGCTACGACGATCTAGACTTCAGGAGAACTTTGCTTTGGTGGATGGACCCCCAGAACTTGGAGAAAGGGGTCAGTTTTCGTCCGGAGCCACCAGGTCAGACTCTCACAACAGATGCATCAGACCTGGGGTGGGGGGCGCACCTGGGTGCTCACCAAACGCAAGGGGTTTGGTCACCCGAGGAACGATCCCTTCACATCAATGTACTGGAGATGCGAGCGGTTCTCTATGTCTTACAGGCCTTTCAAGAGGACCTGGTGCCAGGCTCTCTTCTGGTTCAAACAGACAATATGGCAGTCGTCTTCTACATCAACAAGCAAGGGGGTACTCACTCGTATCTCCTTTGCAGGGAGGCGATGAGTCTAGTACTAGGCGCTGGAGCGGCGCATTCTACTATCCGCAGTATACATTCCAGGTGTCCTCAGCGATCTGGCCGACAGCCTAAGCAGGTCTCGATCCAGAGCGCACGAGTGGGAGCTGCTACAATCCGTAGCAGATCAGCTCTTCGACAAGTGGGGTCATCCAGAGTTGGACCTCTTTGCGTCACCACGCAACGCCAAACTGCCAGTGTTTTGCTCGCAAGCGCACACGCCTGGAGTTTTCTGGCCAGACACATTATTCCTTTGCTGGGCAGGGAGGTTTCTCTATGCCTTCCTGCCCTTCCCTCTCATTCAGAGAGTCCTACTAAAGTAGCCCCCAGATGGCCTCAGCAGATTTGGTTCCCACTCCTGCAGTGTTTATCCACGGAGCCTCCAATTCCGCTGCCCATATGCTCGCAGTTGCTGTCCCAGGAACAGGGGTTGCTGGTCCATCCGGACCTTCGGTCCTTGCACCTACATGCTTGGCTCCTTCAGACGAATCAACATAGATAGGGTTTCCTGCAGTGGGGGCAGTCCTAGTTTCTCGCGAGAAAGCCCTCCACCCACCCGCCTCTACGCTATGAAGTGGAAGTGTTTTGTCTATGGGCCTCATGCCACAGCATTTGAACCCGCACACTGTCCAGTGAACCAGCTGCTAGTCATCTCTCTCCTTGTATCAAAATGGCCTGAGCTACTCCTTTGTCAAGGCGCATATGTGGGCTGTCTCCGCCTATCATGCTCTCATTGGAGATAAGGCACTGGCACAATTGGATGTCGCTCGCACCTTCTTAAGAGGAATTCTGCATATGAGACCTCCCATTCGGGACCCTATCCCACCCTGGGATCTCCTTTTTGTGTTGGAGAAGCTCACCCTTCCTCCCTTTGAACCGGCAGCGGATTGTGAGCTGCGTTACCTTTCTTGGAAGGTTTGTTTTTTGGTTGCTGTTACCTCAGCTCGAAGAGTTTCCAAGCTTCAGGCTCTGATGTGTAAAGAGCCGTATTTGATTTTCCACAGGGAAAGGGTTTCCCTTAGAACAAATCGTAAGTTTCTTCCGAAAGTGGTCTCGGAGTTGACCCTCAACCAGTCGGTTGACCTTCCAGTTTATTTTCCTTCCCCATCCAATAGAGGGGAGGTTCTCCTTTACACACTGGATGTCCACAGGACATTGAGGTATTACCTCAAGCAGACAGCTGCACACCGTCAATCGGAGCAACTTTTTGTGGCCTTTGCGCCACAATGCTTGGGTAAACCGGTGACCAAGCAGACGATATTGAAGTGGATAGTCCACTGCATTTCCTTCTGCTATGAGAAACACAGTAAGCCCCTACCGGGCCCGGTTAGGGGTCAGTCCACTAGAGGAGTGTCTGCTTCATTCGCCACCCTGAGAAATGTCTCTATCAGGGACATATGTGCGGCTGCGATCTGGAACTCGGTGCTCACCTTTGTCAAGCATTACAGCTTGGATATCGTCCCCAGACGCCAAGCTGCCTTCGGCCTGGCTGTTTTGCAAGGACTTCTGTCCTGAGGCCTCTGGAGTCAGCATATTCCACCTCCCGGGGTTGTCTACTTCTTTGGCGTGGACTGCTTGGTATTCAGTCCTGAATGTCATAGCCTGCTGCAAGAGCTCCCACTCAAAGTAAGATAGTACAGTTACGTAAGAACTTACCGTAACAGTAGATCTTCGAGAGGAGATCTTGCAGCAGGCATTACTTTCCCACCCACCTTCCCCCTCGAGGTGTGCAAATCCATCTTTATTTACATCTTCTATATTCACTTCATCTCCTTCTCTTGTCAGGGCTAGTTGCGGGCCTTGGCGGGAGAACTGAGGTGGAGCTGGATCCGCTCCCTTTTGTGCCAGGGCCAGCGTCGGGGGCGGTCTCTGCTGTATACTGCTGGCTGAGAAGTTTTCCGGATGGTCCTAGTGCCTGCGGCATAGTCCTGAATGTCATAGCCTGCAAGAGCTCCTTTCGAAGATCTACTGTTACGATAAGTTCTTACGTAACTGTACTTTTCCCTTCCTCAAGAGAGGTGAGCAGTCCGTGGAACACTCTGGCTTCTCTCCCCTGGCCAGCCCCCATGCGATCTGGGTCCACCTCTGAACTTGGGTCCTCCCCCCAGCCAGAGGTGGAACCTCCTTCTATACCCTGATCACATCCTCTTGAGACTGCCAATTATCCTCCCAGGACCCCCAGTCCACCTAGGACTTACTTCTGTACCTCCCCCCTTGGCTTGCTCCGAGCTGAGTATGCCTTTGGCTCCACAACATTTCTTCTCTGCATCATTCTGACCACACACGGTAGAGGTGAAGATTGGTGGTGTCTCGGTGGTGGTGGCTCAAGTCTAATGTGGAGTGTGGTAGGCCAGCAGAAGTCTCATATTCCCAGCCCTGTGCCATTTTACCTGGTGTAAACTCTCCCACTCCCCAGGAATGTACTGACGTAAAAAGTCAAATAATATAGTGCCACACAGACAGGAGTGTAGAAGTGCTATTTAGCCTCAGTCAGGGTAGAGGTTTATTCAGCATGCTTCAAAGGTTTAAAGCAACCATACAGTCAGTGCTTCGCTGCTCCAACTCAGACCCCTAGCGCCTCGACTTCTGAGAGTCTTCTGGTCGCTGACATAACCAGGTGCCGCACGCCTGATGCGCCTGGATGACTGAGCGTGCTTCAAGTCCTCCGTTTCATTTTCATTTTCCCATATTCCATCACTTGTTGTTTCCTAGGTGGCGGTTTAGCAGCGAGCCACAGAAACACCCTTCCATTGAGGAGGAGGGTGTCCAATGGGACGTTCACCCTATCCATCCCTCCCTCCGACAGCCCTTGCTTGTTTCTGAACCTGGGTTGTCAACGTCACAAATGGTAGCTCTAATGCTACGCCGGCGGGCTGGCCCAACGCAGTTCAGTTTTTAAGAAGTGTTGGGTGAGTAGCCGTTTCACATCGGGCAGTTTGTTGTAATCATCAGGAGGTGCGAAAAGCAAAGGCATGACTGCTGTCATTATTTACCTTGGGATTTTATTTATTTACGTCTTTGGTAACCAGGTGGGTGAACTGATCCAAAGGACCGTTTTCAGTCACAACCCGACCCATAGCATGGCACAAATAACAATAACAGTTACAGGTACACACAGCAGTAATCAGGCCTCCACCATGAGGTGCAGCAAATACAGTACAAGGAGAATACATACGGTGGAAATTACATAAAATAACAAGGTGCCATAGAATGTTAACTTACAGGTCACAAACAATAGCCAAGACTACAGTCATGAAAAATGCAAATCGCAATAACACAAAGACCAGGCATAAAGCTGAGTGATGTGATGCATAGAGTGCAACAGTGCATTTAGGTACACTGTTTAGTGAAACGGGTCACAAGTCAAAAATTGATCTGGTAATTCAGGATTAACACTTCCCCAAAATTAGGGTGTAGAGACATTGGAGAAGGGCGGTGACCATAGCAGCCCATGTCGGGCTGATAGGGGCAGGAGAGGGAGGAAGGGGAGACAGCAGCATAGGTATGACTCAGTTGATATGTGTGTGGGTTGGTGTTAACATGAGGGAATACCCCGGATTACCCGTGGGAGCAGTGGCATATGGCTTCAGATAGCAGCCAGTCTTTGAAGTTGTTCTTGAAAGAGAGGTGGGAGGGGGATGAGCAGAACAAGGAGGGAAGTCTGTTCCAGTGGGCGGGTACTGAGACAGAAAAGGCTTTACAGCCCATGGTAGTGGATATATATGGAACGATCAACGGGGGGGATGGAGGATTCAGCTAGGTTCCTAGATGGTGCTCTGCCCGTGAGGAGGGATAAGTATGAAGACAGGTGGCTGCCTCTAAGTGTTTTGTCCACAAGACAGCCAAGGGCATAATCGAAAAGACGTTTCAGTGGGAGCCACCCAAGAGACTGGTATAACACACAGCGATGGGTAGAGTAGGGGGGCTTGGAGGACAAAGTGACTTATGCTGTTGTAGACGGTGTTCAATCCCGGCGCCGGGCTGACGACGCACAAGAATAGACTTGGGGAGCAGTACTCAAGAAGGGGTAGCAGACTGTCTTGTGCAATTGCAATTTCAAAGTGTAGAGATGAGACAGAGCAGAGAATTTCTGTCGTCCAATCCCAGTACCCCTTTTGTTGCTGCCTGGCATGGGCATGTGCCCAGTAGGTAGTAGAGTGAACTACAAAATTGTGCAATTTCTCCATCTGCTGGAACTGGAACCTCCCACTTCACAAGCCAGCAAGACCATTTCCAGGGACTTTTGTTGATTACACTTCTCTTTGGAAATATTTTGTTGGAAACGCAGCTTTGTCAGCAGAGCAAATTTTATAGAGCTAGAGTGTTATATTAGGTCACACATTATTTCTGTCTAAAAAAAAAAAAAAACAGTATTTCTGATTTCTAATTTTGTGGTTATCTATTTAAAAACTCCAGAAAGGTTAAGCCAGGAATCCCCATCAAGCGCAAAATCATGTATTTTTTTGTTAATTAAAATTTCACATAGAACAAACCTACCCAAGCAGCCCTTATAATTGTCGCTGTTATACTCTTTAAAAAAATATGACTCCTTCAGGAAATGTATTGGTGGCAAAGAAAGCTAACTAATCCTGAATGTAAATTTTGTGGAGAGGTCTTTTCCTCTGCAGGCAATATTTAATGTTTGATCTCTTGTAGGGTTAGGTATGTATAACTCATCTCATGTACTGCACGTTAATTCAGGGATCAAACCTTACTCTTAATTTTTTCACCCTTGTTTGCCCCTTTATCCTTCCTAACTTCTGCGCATCCACTATTGCCCACTGCACTTCTACTGTGAAGGGTTTGTGTGAGCGGTCTTGTATGCCTGTGCCAAGTCCGACTCCAGAGCTGGCCTCAGAAGGTACTATTTGCTGACATGTGCTAGGCCCTCACCTGGATAGAGAACATTGCATTTCTGATGCATCCACATTCTGCCAGCTGGGAAAGCATAAGACCAAAAGTGACTCTTGAATTTGAGTCTTCAGTTTGGCACTGAGCCACCAGGGCAGATACCCTATATTGGTTTCTGGGTCTCTCCACATGCGTACCTTCTAGAGTCTCAAACCCAGTGCAAAGCATCATGTGATGCCCTGAATCCTTAGTATGTATACCCCTTGTAATCCACCCCTCAGGACAAACCTTAAAACCAGCTGTTTAAGGTGTTCTAGGCCATAGTGACCCCAGCTAGGGAACTTCTTTAAAATATATACTGTAGGTTCTTCTGCAACAATGCAGTGGCCCCCTTCTTGCCTGATAGTTCCAGTCCTTCCAGGATCTGCATGTGTCCTTCTGGTGGGGGTTGGTTTCAGGTAGCGTGGTGGCTGTCATGCTTTCGTAGGCCTCATTTTCACTGTTCTGTTCCAAGGAGATGTTGGTAAGGGCCTTGAGTGCACTGCTGTTCACCCACCAGTACTGCAAACTACCCAAGGTCCACAACTTCCCCTAAGAAGGAAGAGGGATGCATGCATCCTGAATCATTCTGGGCACATTGCAAGGGGTCGCTGTGGAAGTGTCATGTTCCAGCTCGAGACAGCATTAGCATTGCCAATGTTCACACCTTGTCTCACAGGCCATCAGAAAAGCAGAGACCTGGGCTTGCTCCTGCACCCAGTTTGCCTACATGCAGACCTGGGTTTGATTCCCATGACCTCCAGTTGCATACTGTTTCACCCTGAGCAAGTCACCTGCCCTGTTCATATTCCTGGCTCATCCCTGTAAATGGTCTTATGCCCAGGTGGCCATACCTTGTAAACAATGAATAAAAATAAAAATACAGACTATGTGTAGTAACTTGTAATGTGTAAAAAAAAAAAAAAAAAAATTTTTACACAATGACCCCTCCCTTTCCACTCTTACTCCATTAGTATCACTAGGAATACCACGGCCTTGTCCTCCACTTAGTGGCATCAGAACACTGTTTTTGGGGGCCAGCTGTAGGGATCTGTGGCATAGTGGTGCAACCTGCAAAATGTACAGCATGCTTACCATTTATAAAGTGAAATACCTAAGTATACAGTGCCTAAAAAATGTGAGCAATATTGGGGAGGCGCACCTTTGTGTTTTTGATATCATTCTGTTTCACACCCTTTAATCCACCTCACCTGACATCTGCCTAACTTGTCCACCTCTTCCTCAGTAACACACCTACTTTCCTATAGAGAGTCTTAGACTCAGACCCATGTCAGCCATAGGGAACCCCCAGCTTGTCCACTGCATATGCAGCTGTGTGCCTTTCGCGTTCCTTAAGGAGAACACATCTGCACTGGACGTGTTGTTGAGGGACTGCTGGGCTTTTGTTGACCTTAAGGTGCATGTGGTGATGATGGGCAGCATGCTGTACGAGGCAGAGTTGTTTTACCCTCTGAATGTCCCTCCATCCTCCCATTTGTAGCTTGCAAGTGCTGCGCTTCCTGTGTGGGTTGATGTTGCTGATGTCGTATGGTCCCCAATGACATCTGTGTCACCTTCCAGTCCTGCCTTAAGAGGTGCTGTTAGATAGAGCAAGTCTGTTCCCTTCCTCTGGGGCCAAAGAGTGATGTCTCTGCTTCACTCTCTGTGCCTCTCTTTCATGGGTGTGAGAGTTGAGTTTGCGTCTCAGTCTCCGCTCTCCAGCATGGAAGTGCCAGTTGACACTGTCAGGCAGGGAAGATGAACACCATCTCGTCTAGGACCGGGTAATTAGCATGTTATTAAAAGCTACCTTTTAAATCCAGATCCACATTTTTCTTGATCTGCTGAACACCTCTGGTCTGGTGGCTGCATCCTCCATGGGGCCGTCCAAGCTATTAAGGCCTAAAATGCAGACTTGACGGCCGTGATTGACTCCCTGGAGCCAGTCTGTACTCGCACTGCAGCATCATGCTGAAGTGCACCTTGGCTTACTGTTGTACACTAGTGCACAAGTAGAGGAGATCTTCAGTGGATGCCGACAAGATTGTGCTTATGACACACTATGATAGATCTTACTTCGAGAAACAGCTCTTGCAGAAGATTACACCATTAGGACTGAAGCTGGCAGGTGCCAGGACCCCACAGAAATGTTCTAGCTAGCAGTATTCAGCGGGGACCGCCCCCGACATCTGTCCCACCCCCGTCAGGCATAGTACATAAGGGGGCGGTCCCCCAGAATTCCCAGTTCTTTTCCCGCCGTCGACTCACCAGCATCGGCCTCTCAGTCTCTACCTATTGCACGACAACTACAGAACTTACTGTGTTTTTCAAACTGATGTCCTCTCCAACTCCTTCACTTGAGGGTCACCTTTCCAAATGTGCCTGCGGAAAACAGATCCCTTTCAAGGATCCTCACTCCTCCTGCATGCGGTGCCTAGGCTCGGACCATGATACCAAGGCCTGCACCTTTTGCCAAGGGTTCAATAGCCGCACCAGGATCCGCCGTCAGAAGGCACTTCAGGCGTATCTTCTGGAAGAAAAATTAAAAAGGATGGACCAAGAACCTTCCTCCAGGGGAGAATCTTCATGGAAGGCCCATAAACACTGGGAGAAAGTAAGGTCCAGATCCCTGAACCGGGCCTTGGACTCCCACAGCTCAGGCTCCACTAGATCGGACCGCTCTCCCTCCAGGGCTCAGTCTCAGCCCCCACCCCACCCCCGGTTAAGGTCCAGGCTTCAGGCGGCTCTTCTACACTCCAGCCTATCAAGACTTCGAGGCCCTCGGCTTCCTCCACTCCCTCCAAGGCGTCTTCCGAGCGTTATAAATCTTCCTCTTCTTCCCGACTTCGGGACACCGACTCCAGATCGGTCTCCCAACGTCCCAGAGGTCCTGATCCAACTCCTAGGAAGACCAAGGACCTGATGTCCCTGAAGCGGGCGTCAGACCCGATGTCGGCCAAGCACCCGACGTCGACTAAGCACTCCAAGTCGGCCAGGCGCTCACCAGAACCGAGGACACCAGCCAGACACCAGTCGCCGGCCAGGCGTTCATCGGATCTGAAGGCATCGGCCAAGAGACCGACGTCGGCATCGCACTCTCCAGAGCAGAAGACCCTCCCCCCATCACCAGTGGACGCCGGTCACAGGGACTCTACGGAGGAGGACGCTACACTGCCCGAAGACCAGGCAGGCAACACAGAGGATGCCGGGCTCCCGCGGGAACCTTCCCTGAACCCGGAGACACCTGCGGACCCGACACCCGACCCCGGTGACAGACCACCGGCGCCAGGCCTATCATCGGGCATGAACATCGAAGAAGTAAAGGAACTCTTTACCTTCTGGTGGGACACTATCTGAAAGGATGTGGTCCCTGTCAAACCTCCTCCTCCTACTCCTTCACGCCCTCCTCCACCAAAGGGGCCAGCAGAACGACCATCAACCCCTAAGAAGCAGACTCCACCTCCTAGGGGCAGATCCAAAGACAGGAAAAGGCCTCCCTCAAGATCTCCATCAGGGTCTCTCAGCCCCAAGCGACCCAGACGGCGTCAGAACACTCCGTTGGGGGAGGACTCCAGATCGGACACCTCAAGCTACTCCAGATCTCCATCTCCGCTCAGCATCTCCTCTCCTGACCCACATGACCTCCCCAGGTCGTCTCCGGATCATCCTTCTTTCGCTGAGATCATGAGGCACATCCAGGACAACATGGGGTGGGATGCTGAAAACCTTGACCCCGAACGACAACGCCTTGCCCGCTATCTTTGGCAGAAAGACCCAAAGCCTGAGGAAGTACCACCCTTGGTAGACACTTTTGCGGACGTCACCAAGGCTGCGTGGAAGCGTCCGCACTCCTCTCCCACAGTGCCGAAGAAGGCTGACCACCTGTACAAGGCCCCGAGAGAGGACCAGTACTTGGCTCAACAACCTCTGGCAGACCTCCTGGTCATCATGGCCTCGCATGACCAGTCTCAAAGACCACAACATATGAGCACACAGCCACTGGACCAGGAATCCAAGCAACTGGATGCCCTGGGGAGACGCACGTATGTGGCTGCTACATGCGCCATCAGGTCTCTGAACTACCTCACCCACATGTTACAGTTTCAGAACGCCCTGTGGGAACAGGGTCAGGACCTGGTCGATAAGCTTCTGGATGGCGATCAAAAGGCGGAGCTCCTCAGTCTTCTCCGCACAGGGTCAGATGTGGGTACTCAAGTGCTACGAGCCGCATACGATTCTGCGGACTCATCTGCCAGAGCTGCTGCTTCAGGCGTTTGTCTCTGGAGACACTCTTGGCTCCGCGTCTCCATCTTCACCCTGTTTGTACAGAAGAACATTCTTGACATCCCGTATAATGGCGAAGTACTCTTTGGTGAACCCTCGGAGAAGGTGATCACCAAACTCCAAGACGCTGGGAAGGCAGTCCGGTCTGTACAGGTCCAGGCTGGGTTCCTTTCGCAGGAACCAGAGCCGTTTTCGCAGCCGGCATCAAAGGCAGCAGCCACGTTCTGGCCAGCAGCAAGGGGGCACCTTTTAGCGTAAAGCCCAGGCTAAGTCGTCCCTAGGCAGAGGCCAACGTTACACAGAATTGGCCCAGCCCGCAGGGACCAGTGCTGCCACAGCATGACTCCTTCCCGACCCCTGCCCCTCCTCTGGATCAACGGGCGCAAAAGGTCGGGGGTTGCATCGCTCGCCACTTTTCAGGGTGGCAGTCGATCACCGCCGACCGGTGGGTTCTTCAGTTGGTCAAGAAAGGCCATTTCATAGAGTTTCTTGACCACCCACCAGCCAGACCTCCCCTGCTCTCCCGTTACTCGGGTCAGCATGCCCTGCTCATAAAGCAGGAGGTGCTCGCGCTTCTGGAAAAAGAAGCTATAGAGCACGTAGCACGGAACCAGAGAGGTCTAGGATATTATTCTCACTTCTTTCTGGTTCCAGAGAAAACAGGGGCCCTCCGTCCAATACTGGCCCTCAGCGACCTCAACGAATCGGTCCTGTACAAATGCTTCCGCATGGTGACCCTCCTAGGGCTGATTCCCATGCTCAAGCAGGACGCCTTTCTAGCATCCCTGGACATGCAGGATGCTTACCTGCACATACCCATTGCTCACACGCACAGGAAGTTCCTGTGCTTCAAGTTTCAGGGTCACCATTACCAGTTCCGAACCCTTCCCTTCGGGCTGTCATCCACACCTTGGGTGTTTACGAAGTGCATGGCAGTCGTAGAGGCATCTCTGAGGAGACAAGGCCACTACGTGTTCCCCTACTGGGATGATTGGTTTCTCATGGCGCCCTCCTGGGAGGCCCTGATGTCCGCCATTCACCGTACTCAGTCTCTGTTCGAGACGTTGGGCATCATCATCAATCACGAGAAGTCACGCCTGGTTGCATCTCAGACTCTGCAGTTCATAGGTGCAGTTCTGGACACCGTCCAGGGGAAAGCCTTTCTCCCCCCAGACAGAGTGGAACACATCAGATCCCTCATCAGGGACTTTCGCAAGAAGACGACTGCTCCTGCAAGACTGGTCCTTTGCCTGCTCGGACACATGGCTGCAGCCATTGCAACAGTCCCGCTAACCCATCTCCACATGCGGGTAACCCAGTGGATGTTAAGGGTCCAATGGGATCAAAAGCAAGACCATTTGCAGCACTCAATCCAGATCACGAAGGCCGTAATCTGGGATTGGCAATGGTGGCTAGATTCGGGGAATCTATTGGCAGGAGTCCCCTTCACCACACCATCTCTGATTGTGAGACACTCCACAGATGCCTCAGGTCTTGGATGGGGAGCACACCACGACGGAGTTCGGTCTCAGGGCCTGTGGACGGCCCAAGAGTCTCATCTCCACATAAACATCCTGGAAATGAGAGCAGTTCTTCACGCCCTGCAGGCCTTCCAGTCGGAGATCCCACTGGGTACTCTTCTGTTACGAACAGACAGTTCCGCGGTGATGTATTACCTCAAAAAACAAGGAGGTACCCACTCCTACCCGCTTTGCAGGGAGGCCATGAGGGTGTGGGATTGGGTTTTGCAACATGATGCAAAGCTCATTGCTGTTCATGTCCCAGGGGTGGCCAATGTCATCACAGATGGCCTGAGCCGCTCTCAGGCCAAAGTCCACGAGTGGGGACTACTACAGGAGGTAGTAGAGGATCTGTTTCTCAGATGGGGCACTCCAGAATTAGACCTTTTTGCATCCCCATCCAATGCAAAACTGCCCAATTTTTGCTCGCTAGATCCAGATGGTGAGACGTGTTGCCCCTTTCCTGGACGGGCAGATTCCTCTATGCCTTCCCCCCCTTTTCCGTTGATCCAGAGGGTTCTTCTGAAACTTCGCAGAGAGCAAGCGACGCTAATACTTATCGCGTTGTTTTGGCCCAGGCAGATCTGGTTCCCTCTTTTGCATCAGCTGTCCCGGGAACCTCCAGTGCTGCTGCCAATCAGCTCCCACTTGCTGTCTCAGGAAGTGGGTTCCTTAGTCCATCCGGACCTACATTCCCTGAACCTACACGCTTGGCTCCTAGAGACATAGCCATGATGCGACACAGGGTCTCGCAAGAGGTAGCAGATATTCTGGCTGCTGCTAGGAAACCGGCCACCCATGCGACCTACGCCGTGAAGTGGCGCAGGTTTTGTATATGGGTTCAAGCATGCGGTTTTTCGCCTTTGGATTGTCCAGAGAAGTTGGTCTTGGACTACCTGCTGTCCCTTTTCCAGACAGGCTTGGCTTACTCCTCGATTAAGGTACACCTCTGAGCCATCTCAGCCTATCACGTTCCTATAGGCCAACGCACTGTAACTCAGTTGGACATGATACAAGCCTTCCTGAGGGGTGTCCTCCACCTTAGGCCCCCGATTAAGGATCTGAGTCCACCATGGGATCTACCCTTTGTCCTGGAGCAGCTTACGCTGCCACCCTTTGAACCAGTCGCAGATTGTGAGTTACGTCTTCTTACTTGGAAGACGTTGTTTTTCAGTCGCCGTTACCTCGGACAGAAGAATTTCTGAACTCCATGCACTTAAGTGCAAAGAACCTTATTTGGCGTTCCACCAAGACGGGGTATCCCTATGGACTAATCCTAAATTTCTGCCTAAGGTGGTCTCAGCTCTCACCCTTAATCAGGATATTGATCTACCAGTGTATTTCCCTAAGTACTCTAATCGAGGAGAAGCCCTCCTGCACACTTTAGATGTGCATAGGTGTCTCAGATACTACCTGACTAGAACCAAGCTCCACCGAAAATCGGACCAGCTTTTTGTCTCCTTTCCCCAAAGGATGATGGGAGCTCCTGTTTCGAAACAGTCGCTGTCCAGGTGGCTCATTCACTGTATCACGTTCTATTACCAGAAGCGCAACAAACCCTTACCGGGCACAGTTAAGGGTCATTCCACCAGAGGGGTGGCTACCTCCTTTGCAGCTTTAAAGAACGTGTCCACCTCAGCTATTTGTGCTGCAGCTACTTGGAGCTCCGTATACACTTTCATCAGGCATTATAGGCTGGACATTGTATCGAGGTGAAGAGCAGGTTTTGGTCTAGCAGTCCTTCAGGGACTTCTGTCCTAGGCTTGATTTCATTCAAGGATTTCTACCTTCCCTCCTCCCAATGGTGTGGGATTTCCATGATTGCTTGGGAATCAGTCCTAATGGTGTAACCTGCTGCAAGAGCTGTTTCTCGAAGTAAGATAGTACAGTTACGTAAGAACTTACCCTAACAGTAGATCTTCGAGAACAGCTCTTGCAGCAGGTACTTTCCCTCCCACCATCCCCGCTGGAGGTAGATTCTAGTCCCAATGTCCTTCTCCTAGGATCAGGGATTTTCAGCATCACTCTGATTGCCCTTTGATGGCGGATCCTGAGTCTCCTCTTCTGATGTCATCCAGCGGCCGGGAGTCTCCGGCAGGAGAACTGGGGATTCTGGGGGACCGCCCCCCTTATGTACTATGCCTGACATCAGGAGCGGGACCGACGCGGGTGGTACCTGCTGAATACTGCTAGCTAGAAAATTTCCGTGGGGTCCTGGCACCTGCCGGCTTCAGTCCTAATGGTGTAACCTGCTGCAAGAGCTGTTCTCGAAGATCTACTGATATGGTAAGTTCTTACGTAACTGTACTTTACCAGGAAGCAGAGGTCAGAGAGAGCTACGTTTTTCTCTGGTCTCATTGCAGCAGCATAGAATAAATCAGCCACACGTTTTCAGACTGTGGACTGGTTTTTACATCGTGCCTCTCTGCAGAGGAAAAGGTTGCCTCCGCGGAGCTATGTGACTGAACTAATCTATTCGTTAAAGCCAAGACTGGGAGGCAGTATACTCTAGAGGGTGGAGTACCAAACTGTGAACCTGGATTCCCACAACCTCCACTTGCATATTGTGTGACCTTGAGCAAGCCACTTAACCTCCCTGTGCTCTTCCGGATCACAAATGTATATGACCTTTATCTCAGTTTGCCTTTCCTGGCAAAAAATTCTAAAATAAAAATAAGACTGACTGCATCCAGAATCGGATATCCACCATTGCTCAGTCTGGTAATGGCAGGAGCAGAGAGGTTAGGAGTTTGGATATTCTGCTGGTGTGGAGCGTGTTCAGACAGTTGGATGTGAAGAATGCTATTTGGGGTAGCAGGACTAGGCCCCACCTTCTAGCTGGATCCAGTGCAATCCCAGATGATTAAAGATGAGGTTATGGAACTTGTTCCAACCATTGTCAATGCTTTCTTTGTGGGAAGGGTTATTTTGGCGGTCTTGAAAAAGGCCATTGTTAGGCACCCACCACCCCACCCAAGAATTAATTGTTAGAATCTGATGTCCTTGCTAACTAGCAGCCAAGCTCCAACTTGCAGTTTTTGGCTTGTGGCAAGATATTCCATTTTGCAGATGACAACTAAGATCTGAGGCTGGGTGGTTAGTGAAGAGGGTAGGAACATTGACAGTGATGGCAGAAGGGGACCTCCAGATCTACCTAGTCTGCCCATAAGTCTACCCTGCCTCCCCTAACTGTTATTCAGTGTTATTGTATCTATCCCAAGCCTTTTGGAATGTTCCAACTTTTTGCTTCCACCACCTCAGGTGGCAGACAGTTCCACACATTTATCACCCTCTCTGTAAAGAAGAACTTTCTTGCGTTGCCCTTAAATTTTCCCCCCATCTAGCTTCATGCTGGGACCTCTGGTTCTTGTGTGAGGCTTCAACTGAAAAAGGTCCTGAACCTGTACCTTGTTTACTTCCTTCACGGGTGTCAAAATTATGAAAGAGGACATGGGTAGCTTGGCTGCCTTAGCTGCCATACTTTTGATCATATTTCCAATCGACTCAGCGGTAGGATTACTGCATTGTGATGTTGATCTTTCTTGGACTCTGTTTGCTCACCTGCTAAAACGTTTCTAAATAATAAAATCCTCCTTAGCCCTCTTTGGCATTGGCATGGTGGATTATTGTGGACAGACTTTGGGAATATGCAGGCCTGTCTGGACTCAGAGCTGTGTTAGTATGCATCTTGACATTCCTAGAGGCCTGGTAACAGTCCGTGGCAATGGGTTCATACTTGTCTCAGATGATTGGTCTTGACTGTGGAGGTCCTTAGGTATTGGTCATCTCCCCAGAGGTGTTCGCTGCATGCATGCTGCCCTTGGGGGAGATTATTGGGACATACACTATTGGATATCAATGCTGTGCCAATTATACCTAGCTATACTTCTCCATAACACCTTGAGAAGCGTTTGGTGGATGAGCTGGCCTGGTAGGGCTATCATTACTTTGGTGACCTGAGTTTAGACGTAAACTTGAGTTATCAGGGGTGGCTGGGGGATGGAGATTTGAGCATCCCGCTGGTTGTTCTCAGTCAGGGTAGGAAATGATGTGCATCCGAGAGAGTGCCTGACACCTAGCGGTAGTCTGGTGCCTTTGCATTTGGGAGGCTCTAGCTGGGGTTGGATGATGACAAATGCAGCTTGCATAATTGAAAGTCTGGTGTCCCAGGGAGTAAACGGGAAGAAAAAATCATTGACTGATGCTAGATGGACTGTCCTCTTCAGGCATAAATAACTAGGCACCCACGTGCAGGATCCTGCTTTGGAGGGGGCCTGACTAGCTCCTGTGGCCCTGCCATGAGGGGTAGGTTATGGGAGTATGGCTGAGGGTACGCACTAGGGGTGGTGGGTGAGTGGGCTGGGTGGGACTAACCGGAAGGAGGCCAGTCAAGTGGTAGGAGCATAAACAGAGGATAGGAAAACAAAAGGTGCTTGGCTGAGATACAGGACTGGATAGCCTCTAACTGGCTAGCTGTTAATCCAAACAAGAGAAATTGTTCCTGATGGACTTGGAACTTAAGGTTTCTGCTTTTTTCTCTCCCCTATATACCTGTTTCCTCCGGAGACTTCGCTTCACCCCTGCTGTTGGGTCTTTCATGCAGGCATCTCCCAGACCCATCTGCCGCCACCCTCTCTGTGGTGACCAGCGGAGATCCACACAGAGCAAGGCCTAACAGGGAACGCAGCCATCATACTGACTACTCGTGGTACATCTATGCTCCCTGTTCTTTCCGTCAAGCTACATGGTGCCTGGCAGTGCTCCGACATGCTTTACAAGCATGCAGTTTCCCTCTGTTGAGGATACAAGCTCTCTGGCACATCACAGGAATCACTGTGCTGCAGACCCCAGAGTCTGCTGTTCCTGGCTGAGAGTGTTGCTACACAGCTGTGCCACTCCAGACACCTTTGCCACCTGGGCCCCTTTTTGAACTTTACAATCTAAAAACACAGGTTCAAACTTTCATCTCTTCATGCCTTAATTACTGTAGTGCACTCTATAAAGGCCTAGCCTGTGTCAGACCCAACATCTGCAGCTAGTGCAGAATGCTGCAGGGCACCATTGGAGCTTCCTTAAGGAGGTCAGATATGTTACCTTGCACTGCACGAACTACAGTGGCCGCCTGTTAAAGGATCATTTATAGGGTCATTATTATCCTGACTTTTAAGGCCCCAAACAGTCTTGGTCTCCACCTGCCTCCCCAAACCCCTGACCCTACGTCTCCCTGGTAGACCACTTTGAACGAGGAACTGATACCCCCCCCCCAAAGCTCTTGGTTAAAACTGGTAGGGCATAGTGTATTTTCTTTAGAGGCTCGAGTACTGTGAAACTTTCTCCCAGTTTCTGTTCAGTACAGTCAGAGTGTGGGCCACTTTCAGCAGGAGGGTCTACAAGTAGTGGTTAAGCTCTGCCTATCCTGGCCCAGTCCATTCATAAGATATGTTTTGATTCTATTCCAGATTCCAGTTTTATGGGTATACGCTGTATAATTATTTATGTAGTTACTTTCTCTATAGTTTTAGCTGTTTCCTAAGCCTTTTGTTGTATACAGAAGTTTTACGTTGTTCTGGTTACAAAGGGTGCTTGTTAAATAAAAAGGACACTGTCCCAAAAAAGAGTGAAATATAAACTTACAGTGACGGAATGAAATGCTTGTTTGTTGGGATATTCAACATGACACTTTTTAGAAGGAGAAAAGTTATTTTTAATTTTTAATTTAAAATGTACTATTTTTGTCGCAACTCCGATTAGTGCCCTCATCCCCAGACTTGCCTTCTCTGGTGCTGCATGACATAGCCCCCATGTTGAGGCTGTTGGAATAAGACTAGCAGTGTCTGAACCTGCATTGGTGTAGAAGCTGGTCAGTGGCTGCGAGACCTGTGATATGCTGGAGTCCTCCTGTGTTCCGGTCTGGATTTTCCACTGTTTCTGACCCTCCCCTGTTGTCAGCAGCATCAGTGCGCATGTACATGCACAAGTCCGCTGACTCCCTCACCATTCTGCTGACCGAAACATTGCTTCCATAGGCTGCACTCATGTAGTGGCACAGGCAGACACCCTTCCTGGAGAAGCGAGCCTCCTCCGGCACGCTTCAGTCCTCTCCCCCTGGTTGGCCCTCCATAAGCTTGGGACTTGGGCACCATGGGCACTAACTTTACTGCTGCACTGATGGGTTGTCCCAACTGTGCTGCTGTTAAATAAGGAGTAAAACTGTCCTTGGTGTGGTTGTGCTGCAATATATGGACATTTTGGGTGCTTTCAGCCAACTGATATGTCCATACCATACATCTAGCAGGATGTAGCTTCCTGAAGTGGGTTATTCTTACAAAAAAAATTGTTAAAATAAAAACTTTTATATATACTAAAGGGAAGCTCCTGCCCCTGCAAACCTTACCCTCCGGTTTAGCTTTTCTGAGAAAAGCTCATTTTTTCTTATGACACAAAGTAATTTAATTTGAAAGTCTGCTACCGGAGTATGGCCGGATGCTGGGCGGCTCCATTAAGTGTAAAGGTGCGATTGCTGCATCATGCGCTTCTGTACAAATGCATTGAAGCGCGCGGTGCGTACCCACGCCTTTACATAATGGAGCTGCTCAGCATCCACCATACTTCGGGTAACTGTTTCGGAAGTGAGATACTTACACTACTACAAAAAGAGCTTTTCTCAGAAAAGCAAACCAGAAAGGATGGAATTACGAAACGAGAAACCTACCAAACGACTACTTCCTTTAATGAAACATCCTCCATGAGATCAGAGGTCTCTGGTCGTGCTTGGATAACTGGACACTCAGCATGATCTTGACCAATCCGATCACTAAGTTTCTTCATCTGTTTTATAAATGTCATCATGTTGTTTCCAATGTAATTCTGTAGCACTGAGAGCTCGGCAAACAGCAGTGGTAAAACACTATATAGTATTATCTTGTCAGTTTTATTTTTATTTAATCGTGATTATTTTGTTGCAATAAACAGCAGCGGTGGCAACACTATAATGGTACATTGTAGTGTATATTTTTTAAATAGATTATTTTGCTGTAATTTTGTTTGTTAAATACAAGGTAAGAGACTGGATGGACCAGTCATCTTTTTCTGCTGACATTGTGTGTGTTTCTGTGTTAAGTAATGAAGTGCATTTTATATTATGGCTCAATCTTGGCCCTTGAGGCAGTGTCCTAAGACCCTTGTTCTGTTTTATTGTCTTAAGTTCTATTCTAATGAGCAGGGTGATAAGTCATGGCCCTCTTTTGAGCTTTCTGAAACATAGTCTCCAGCAGTTATCTGTTTAGGGAAGTTAGGTATTTTCTGCAGTGACTGTCTTGAACATTGTAGCAAAACCCAAGAACATTCCAGAGTAAAAAAAAACACTAAACACTTGGGAGATACCAAGATGGTTACAAAGTAGCAATGTCCTTGGTCTGTGTGGATGATGTCCATTACACTCAGGGCCCTGCACAGCCTGTGTGGGCAATGCCTGTTACACTCGGGGGCCCTGCACAGTCTGCGCAGATGATGCCTGTTACACTCGTGGGGCCCTGCACAGCCTGTGTGGGCGATGCCTATTACACTCAGGGCCCTGCACAGACTGCGCAGATGATGCCTGTTACACTCAGGGCTCTCTGCACAGCCTGTGTGGGTGATGCCTGTTACATTTGGGGCCCTGCACAGTCTGTGTGGATGATGCCTGTTACACTCTGGGCCCTGCACAGCTTCCTGTACTGCTCTGTTCATTTGTGATTGGGGGAGGGGGTGTTGATCTCTTTGGCCCTGATGAGGGTGGGTGGGCGTGGGAAAGTCAGGGTGTTGGAAGGAGGAACCCAGGGAGGGGTTTTGGGGCTGGGTGGTTGCCAAGAGAGGGCACATCTGTGATTATTTAAAATAAAAAAAAAAAAAAAAGTTAAAATTAAATAAAAAAAGAACAGCAGCAGAAGTATCGGGTTTCATTTCTCTGATTTGAGGTACACAGTGCTTATTTGTGCCTGTTAAGCTGTCCCATGATGAGCTGTTTGAGAACAGCACACTCTTGGGAGAGCGTTATAGTTCAACTGCTCACATTGACTGCCGACTGTGGCAGTGAAGGTTCTGAGTAGAGCAGATGGGCTGTTCATAGTGGTCTCTCATATAATGGTGAGAAACACTGCTCCAGACAACACATGCCGTGGACTGCAGCCTTGCAGTGGAAGCCCCTTGTTCAGACACATTCATTAATCATACACGGGACAGGGTAGTGCATGGGTTTGTAGACTGAGCTGTGTTCAGAAGTGTTCTAACCACTCTGTGTTTTTCTTGCTGCTTTTTTCAGGTGGTCCTAACCTGTGGGCTATCACTTCCGAAGAGCGGTCCAAGCATGACAAGCAGTTCAACAGCCTGAAACCCATTGGGGGGTTTATAACAGGTAGGTTGGTGAGAACTGGATTTGACTTTCAGGCTCTAGTCTCTGACTGGTTTTGTGATGTGCTATATTGGTTGCACGTTCTAACTTGAAGAATTATATATATTAAATGCAAAGGGGACACATTATAATATTTTCTGAGATAACGAATAGTGTCACTGTCTCTCTGTCAGGCCAGTGCCGGCTAGCTAGGGTTTGGGACTTGGGTGGTGGCTGGTGTGTGGGGGGAGCACATCCCCTCTCCCCAATACCAAGTGCCTTATGACTTTAGTGTGCTGCTTCGATGCTGATCCAGGGCTTGGGAGCCCAATTCAACTGTTGAACTGTATCTATTGTGTAGTGCGTAAGCATAGTAAATCTGCAGCAACAGGGGTGGGAATGGTTGACTTTAATCCCGCTTTTCCCTGTCTTTAAACTCTATGGAGGTGCATATTGTCATCTAGTGCTTAGGGTCACACATTAAACAATTGCTTTTTCCTCTGGCTCCGTTTGGAGCAAGCCTTTCTGTGGCAGAACTGTTGAGACCTCCCTGTGAATCTGGGGATTGCCTTTCAGCTCAGAACTGAATAATTATGTCATTAAGGAGAGCTGCAGCTTGTTCACTCGCCTACAGTAGAAACTGGGCCAAGGCCATCTGTATCCGTGTGTCATTTGTGACCTGCTTGGAGCTTTTAAATTGGGTTGCCATTTCATTTGGACCTGTGTTCAAACCTAGGTCTTGGTGCTAAGAGGCCTGGTAGCCAGCCAGAGAGCCCGTTCCGTGCCTTTCTTTCCTAAATCCCAGATCTTTAAATGGTAAAAAAAAAAAAAAGAATCAGTTCAGACAGTCTGATTGTACTAATTTACAAAATGACTTTGCCCTTCCAAACAAGTTTGATGAAATTAAATTGTTTGATTGAGTAAATTTAAAGTAAACAGGTAAAGAAAACTGCAGGCTTAAGCTATAAACATGATTTTTTAATTTATTAAAGTGTTTCCTCTTTTTTTTTGTACTTTGCAGTTTTCTATTGGGCAAATTAGATATCCTTTTCCCTTCTCAACTCTATCAGGCCACACCCGCTGCTGTGTTGTTGCATCCGTATCAGTGGCCCACTCCAGCAATCAGCATAGCCCAAACTACCCTACGGACCTCCACAACATTACTGCCTTGCAGCGGGGTTTGGACTATTGCTAAAACTGGTCCAAGAGTCTCGTTGTAGCTGTTTCTGGGGGACAGGTGGAGAGGCAGGCAAACCCATGGCAGTGGATGTGAAAGGCCAACAGTCACTGATGTGCTGAGGGAGCATTTTATTTCCCATGGGCACGTTTCTCACTTCCTCCTCCTCCGTGCATCAGCATGCTGTCCCGCCATGCCCAGTCTTATGGGAGAGGGGCCATTATGTGGTCACGTATGACACTGAGATTTCCCTTTGATCATAGGAGGCCCTCTCTCTCCCTCCCGGAGATGGAAAAAGCTGCCTCTGCAGTACTTTCAAAGCTTCACTGGCCCGAAGTGGGTTTGCAGGTTCCCATAGCGAACCAAGGCTGCTCACCTGGAAGTGCACCACTCTCTGCCAGCACCATAAATCCGTCCATATTCTGTTTCTTCTTATGTTGTGACAATTTGGTTATTTTTTTCATTCATACAGTATGTTAATGAATTTATTTAAAACAGTACAAGTACACATAACCAGACACCAGAAAAATATGAACAAGAGGACAGTATAGTAACTGATCCTGCAGTGTGTGTATATGTGTGTATATGTATATGTATATGTGTGTGTGTGTGTGTGTATGTGTATATATATATGTACTGTGTGTATATATTTATACTTGTACTATTAGGAGGAATGTAAATGAAGTCAGTCGAACATGTTTTAGGTACTTGCAGGGATGATAATTTGTTTTGATCTCCCTACAGGATTGTCATCATCCCTCCAGGTATGTCACAAGGATTTCACCCAGTGGTATAACTAGTACCTTGTATGGGACTCTAGTGTGTAAGTGTTTTATTTTCCTTTGCCATGTAGGTAACCATTCCCCCTTACACTAATGACTGCACTATTCGTGCCAAGAGGTCATTGTCACCATCATTTGAGAGGAAATTAAAAAGCTTGCACACTAGAGTCCCATGCAGTATGCCCTAATAATAACTGGGTCTTCCTTTTTGCCATAGAAAAACTGTGGCATTGCTGGCCCGGTGCCGCTGAGGGTTGAGGTGCTGGATGCCACACCTCGTGCCACTCAGGTGGCCTGGGCTGCTGGGGAGGGGGGGATTGAGCATCTGGAGGACTGCTGTTCTCTCGGGCGGGGGACTTGTTATCCTCTCTTTGATTGCCCTTTGGTGGCAGCTGGAGGGCAATATGGGAAGGGAGGCACATACCAATGTCGATAGGGGGCGGGGCCAGGAGAAAACAGAAAATAGGAGCCTGGCAGGTTCTACGATGGCCTCGCATCCCCAAAGACCCTGGTATCTGGATTGGGTCGGGGGAGACAGCCATACTCTTCCCCGCCCTGCTGTGGGGGCAGTCCTCGGGGTGGATTTCAGAACGCAGGAGCAGGGGACGGAGAGGACCGGAGAAGTGAGTTCCTCTATCCAGAGGACCACAACCTCTGCCAGGGCTACTGGAGGAGGATAAAATCCTGTATGAAAATAAAAGGAAAACCGTGGCGTTATTTGCCATAATAAAGGTTACAGCAAACACCGTCAGTTTACCTCACTCTGCCCATGCTCCCGCCCAAGAATCTTCCTCCCGTCCGCTGGCTGCCTCACCTCTTCCAACGGATATGGAACGCCACTCTGACTCGGTGGTGATAAGTGACTGCCACAAACAAAAATCAATAAATCATAACATAAAAAAGTAACATTTTGGCTCTGGGCAGAAATAAATGAATTTAAATAAAAGCTGAAATAAATAAAAACGACTATGGGCCCATGCACTCAAATCTAAGCGGTTCACCGCTGCACTGGAATTTTTTTTTTATTTTATATAATTGCAGTGTCCAAAAAGGAAGACCCAGCAATTATATAAAATAAAAAATGCATCGGCGCAGCAGTTGGATTTCCTCTTGCAACGCCAACGACCCAGGATTGGAAATGGACCCGGGTCATTGGAGGGCCGGCCGGGGGGAGAAGGATGGAGCGTCCTGAGGACTGCTCTCCTTGTCCGGGGGGAGGGATAGGGGCACGACTGGTGCTCGACGGATTCCTGGCAGAGGCCAAGGGAACTGCAGCAACCGGCATCGAGTCATTCTAGGAGGCGGGGTGGATGCTGAACGTCATTACACATCCCCACCCCCAAGGAAAATTCAGGGGAGAAATACCAGCAGCCATAGATGATGCTGCCGCAGTGCCTGGCCTTCATAGCTCTCCGCCACACCTGCCATTCCACTGACTCAATCACGGCTCTGCAGCACCATCACAAGCCCCGAATCCCACCCTGTGGGGTAAGCCATGGAGGCAATGTCAGCTCTGCTGACACCTTCTCCTGTCATAGACAGGCGGACCATGGTGCTGTGGTCCCACCCTTGGGAGTAAATCAGGGAGTATCGGTGTATGGAGGACGGCGGCCATAGGAGAGCAAGGTAGGTGGCTGAGGGACGGCTGATGGTAGGGCTCCGGGAAAAAAGCATACTACATAAAAAATAAATAAATAAATAAAAAATGGATGGTGTGAGTAAACTCGAAGTTTACACACACACACCCTCAGGGTTAGATGCCTTTCACAAACCCCTCAAGCTTTGCTCTCGGGGTTTATGTAGCATCTAACCCCTTGGCTGTGTGTAAACTTCTCATTACATACACCACCCCATTCTTTATTCTATATTATATACGTGTGTGTGTGTGTGTGTATATATAGGCACACACACACACCTGCCATCTGTTCTCTCCTTAGGTCAGGGGGTATATCCCCATGGCCACTCTCCGAGCTCCACCCTCTGGTAGTGCTGCTGACACTGGGGGGGGGGGATGAGGGAGGGGGGTCTATGGCGCATGGCCTGAGAAAACTGCCAGTGTCATCCTGCCAGAGATGTGACTTTTATCCTCCATATCCTCCCAAATGATGTCAGCACAGCATGCTTCTGTAGAGGAAGTAGTTCCTTGGCCCTCCACAGGGGTTACTTTGGTTCCAGAACCAGATGACAGCCTTTCCCGAACTGAGGTGCACTGCCATTGTTATCCGCCCCAGTGGAGCCTGCTTCCCCACACAAGTGACCAAAGTCAACGCCTGAGCCAGGGTTGCCTGCATGACAGAGTGATGCAGTGCCGGTGAGCTCTTGGGGCAGCCGATCCCAATAAGTATAACCTAGTATTATGTAATTTTAAAGACCATAAATCATTGAGATAGAGTGCGTACTGCAACTTTTCAAAAGGAATTAAAGCTATTAAAAGATTAAACGTGGGCTGTGGAAAGAAAGGTACCCAAGTATAATTCATGTGTATCTTGAGGCATTGATGCCTGCACAAAACCTTAACTTACAGCAGCTGGAGGGAAAACGTATGGTTGTTAAATTAAAATCTGCATTGTTATTAATTGAGAATGTGGTTTTCTATATTCTTTTTTTTTTGAAACTTTATAGAGTTTTACAACACTAAGGGGTGTGCGTCGTGCATGTGTGTGTGTGTGTGTATATATATATATATATATATATATATATATTATGGTAACTGCAGTAGTGCTACCATAGTTAGGGTTGAGTACCCCATTTAAGGTTAAATGGTGAAACTTTGCATCTTAATAACTTTGCCACCGTTCAACGGATTTGCCTGAAATTTGGCAGGCACGGAGCGTAACCATAGATCTCCATAGAACAATAAGACACGATGGGGTGTGCATTAGACAGTTCTAATGCACGGCTAGGGGGACATAGTGAGCAACGAGGCCATTGCACGAAAGCCCAAGTCCCCTAGCCGCAGCTAAGAACTGCTCCAATGCACATCCCCAGAGTGGCTTATTGTGCTTATAAATGGGCCTGTGTATTCTAAATGGGGGTTCTGGTTTTAGCTGTGCATTAGACACATCCAGTGCACGACTAACAACCAGTCAGATTGCTTGAAATACTTTGCCCATTTTATAATTTGAAATTAGGCAGTGATAGCGCCCCTCCTGTTTGGGAATCTGGAGAACTGAGATCGTCACTCTCGGCCTCTGAGAACCCCAAAGGAAGCGAGAGATCTTACTGTTCAAGGTGTTATAGTATCAATCTGGGATATGTATGGGTATTGTGCTAAGTACAGGAATCTGGGGAGAAGGACCATTTTAACCACCTCCACTCTTTGCATCAGTGGAATAGGGGTAAGAGGCCATCTCTCCAACTCCATTTTAAGTTTCTCCAAAGTTGGGGTGAAATTAAGGGAGAACAATTGCATATTGTCTAAACCCAATTGAATCCCCAGATATTTCAAATGGCTTAAGTTCCACTTAAAAAGAAAATATTTTTTGACACTTTCTGAGGGTTCATAGTGTATTTGTAGGACTTCCGTTTTGGCTGTATTTACTTTGTATCCAGCTAGAAGTCCGAATTCTTTCAAACATTCCCATAGAGGAGATAAAGCCTGCTCTGGGTTTTTAAGATACATCAACAAATCATCTGCATAGAGGGCTAGTTTGTGTCTCCCCTCCAGTCACCCAACCCTGCACACACTCCTCCTGTCTCAGCGCCTGGGCTAAGGGCTCTAGGTAAAAAGCAAACAGGAGTGGGGAAGGGGGGGCAACCCTGCCTTGCACTTCATAACAAGGAGATCGGGGCAGAGAGACTGACATTAATTTTAACATAAGCTCTAGCTTTAGTATAGATGTTAATAATCCTAATAAAGGACTCCGAGAATCCAAAACTCTTTAATGATGAACTCAGGAAGCTCCATACTACCTGGTTGAAGGCCTTCTCCGCATCCAAACTTAAAAGTAGGAAGGGGGTCCCTGACCGGGCAGCATGGTGGAGAATATGCAGGGTTCTTTTAATGTTGTCCTGGGTCTGCCTGCCCAGGACAAAACCTGTCTGATCAAAATCAGTTAGTCTGGGGAGGACGACCTCCAGGCGTTTCGCTAATATTATGGCATATGACTTGTAATCAATGTTAAGTACCGAAATAGGACGGTACGATTTACACTGTGTAGCATCCCTACCTGGCTTCGGTATACTTGAAATGACTGCATAATTCCATGTGTCGGGAATCATCTCCCCAGATTGTGCTGTTTTACAAGCTGCCAGTAGGGGATTCCCTAATTCTTTTTTAAAGAATTTAAAAAATTCCAATGTGTACCCATCAGGGCCAGGGAATTTGTTGCTTTTCAAATTTTTAATTGCAGATTCTAATTCTGTAAGGGTAATAGGCTTATCTGTGCTGTTTCTAAGCTACTGTGTAAGTCTTGGTAGTTTTAACCTGGCTAAATATGCCTCTATTTGTGCTTCTTTCGGTGTCTGTTCAGGAGTGTAGAGGTTCTGATAAAACTCCCTAAAGCTTATTAATATTTGTTTGGTGTATCTCACTAACTGGCCATTCCTGGGGTCTCTAACCTGAGTGACCGTAGTCTGGGATGTCTGCTGTTTCAGACGGTGGGCTAACAAGCAGGTGGCCTTTGACCACTCTCATAGTACCTCTGGCGGAGGCGTTGCAAGGCCTGCTCCGTTTTAATATCTAGCAGTTTCTGGATCTGTTGCTTTGAGGCCTGCAACCTAGGAAGCACTGTCGTATCTCCATTTGCATGCTGCAGTTGCAATTCTTGCAGCTGTTTCTGAAGATTTTCCATTTGTGTGTTCTGCTGCCTTTTAAAATGGGCTGCATATTTAATAATATCCCCCCTTAAGACCGTCTTCACTGTGTCCCACAAGGTGGCCCTGGAGATTTCAGTAGAATCATTTTCATGCAAGATCTGTGGTATTCTCAATTTGGCCATATCCGTGAAATCTTTCAAATTCAGTAAATAATTACTGAATCTCCGAAGTGTTTGTCCCCTTTCAGATCTCCAGTCTAACCTCAGTAGGAGCTGTGAATGGTCCAAGAGAACCGAGGGGATATGTTCACAACCCACAACTTAATGTTGAAGCTCACTAGATGCCAAAAAGTAATCAATCCGAGCATAGGAGCTATGTGTGTGGGGGGGTGGAGTGAGTATACTCCCTTTGCCCTGCATGTTGTAGCCTCCAGGCATCCACCCAGAAAGCCCCTTTCAGGTACTCCCTGGTTGCCCTATTGGCCGGTGTTTTCCTTAATGGACTAGCCCTGGAGGTATCCATTTGCTCCCATACCTGATTAAGGTCCCCCAACCCCCACTATCATTGCCCCAGATTGATACTCTGTTATTTTCTAAAGCAAGGAGCGAACAACTACTACTGTAGAGCCCGGTGGAATGTAAAGAGATACCAGTGTAATCAGGGAGCCCTCCAACGTACCTGCTAGTGTGGCCAAGCGGCCCTCTGGATCTTTGTAGCTGGCTAATGCTTGAAATTGAATGCCCCGAGGGACCAATATGATGGTGCCCCTTCATTTCCCCCTCCCATAGGAAGAGGCAACCACCTGAGTGAATGCAAATTTCCTTAATTTTAGATAGTCAGCTTTGCCAAGATGGGTCTCTTGTAAAATGTATTTATTTATTAAATTTTGGTGACCGGGTAGGCTCAATGAGCCCCGAAGGTCCCTTTTTCAGGGGTGACCCGGGATAACAATACAAGTTATAAGAATGAACAAGGACATAAGGAACATTTGAGGCATTGTGAGTTACATCATGAGGTGGTTACAGTAAAGAAAAATTGTGGATACAGGCGTGGTTACAGGCATGGTAAAAGGAAAGCAGTGGATACAGGCACCAGCACCCAACCCCCCTGTCTGTCGACCCGGGTCCACAACCAGTACCTCTGTCTTTTCCGAGTTCAACTTCAGCCAGCTAGAATCCATCCACTCCTGGATTTCTTTCAGACAGTTGTTAAAGATCGAGAGAGCTCCATCCTGGTCGGGTGTGAAAGAAAGGTATAGCTGGGTATCATCTGCATAACAATGAAACCTCAGCCCATACCTTCTTACAGTGTCTCCGATGGGTAGCATATACACCACGAATAACATGGGTGACAGTACAGAACCCTGAGGCACCCCACACAACAAAGCCGTTGGGTCCGAGGGAAAAAACCCCGGACACAACTCTTTGTGATCTTCCCGTGAGGAACGAGCTGAACCATCTTAAGACGGTCCCCGATATTCCACATATATTCCTCAGGCGACCTATCAACACCATGTGATCCACAGTGTCAAAAGCTGAAGAGAGATCTAGAAGAATCAAGGTGGTATGGTTCTTCCGATCGCTTGCCATCAGGAGATCACTGAGCACCCGAACCAGCGCTGTCCCAGTACTATGTCTTTTACAAAAACTGGACTGGAGGGGTTCATAGATGTCATGGATGGTCAAATGGTCCTCCAGTTGAGCTGCGACTGCTTTTTCAATCACCTTCCCAACAAAGGAAAGGTTAGAGATAGGTCTGTAGTTTGCGAAACAGTCTGGGTCCAAAGTAGCTTTCTTCAAGACTGGTGTCACCACCGCCTCTTTCAGGGAGCTGGGAAACTCGCCTGATTCCAAGGAGCACCAGACTATCCACACAAGGACTGGACCGATGATATCACTACAAAATTAGGGAGGTTGGTCTAGGGTCCAAACTACAGTACGTAGGGCGCACATTCTGGATAATCCTCATGACATCCATGAACTCCGGTTGACTGAAGGAACTCCAGGAAAATTGAGGCACAGTGATCTCGCACAATTCAGCAACAACCCCCTTAGAGTGTGCTGGCTGCAAATCCACCCTGATGTCAGCCACCTTATTTGCAAAGAATCGAGCAAGCTCGTCGCACTCTAATTGCGAAAAAGCTTTCCGAACTTGCAGACAGGCTGAGTTGCACAGTCTGTCTGCAGTTCGAAATAGCTGAGCTGGTAGATTCCGAGCAACCGCAATCTCCCTGGACAGGAATTCTGCCTTCTTACGGGTGATTGCGGATTGATAGACCGAATAATGGTCCATCAATCTAAGGCGGTCGGCATCAAGAACAGACTTTCATCAGCAACGCTCTAACCTTCGCCTCTGTCTCCGCATCTCCCTCAACGACCCATCAAACCAAGGGGACTTGGGGCAATGGGAGAGGGGGAGAACATGGACTGGAGCAATAGAATCCAGAGCCACCATAACAGCTGTATTATAAGCTGACACGAGAGTCTCTGGATCATTGCTTGCCAATGCGGGGGACGAGAGGTCAAGTACCGCCACAAGGCCTTGGGAATTTATATCCCGTAAAGGGCAGTACCTAACCATCTCCACAGGGGTAGGCCTTCTAGAGGGGGTGCAAAAACTAAACCCCACGGTGTAATGATCTAACCACCTGACTGGTTCCACCCCCACGTCGGAAGTTTCGATCCCTAGAAGGAAGATTAAGTCCAAAGAGTATCAAAGTTTATGTGTAGCAGTGGAAACCACCTGTGTAAGGCCCAGAGATGTCATTAACTGGAGGAAGTGTTGACCAAATTGCGAGAGTTCATTGTAGACCCAGGCATTGAAATCGCCCAGAATCATCAATCTGGGTGATTCAAATGCCATGTCGACGATGAAGTCGGCCACTTTCGGAAGGAATCGCTCCTAATCACCGGGTGGACGGTAGATGAGAGCTATTCGAGAGCCTACACCTGCTACTACTGTACACTCAAAGGACTCAACCTCCTCAACTAATACCCCTGTGAGGCCTAGTTCGGTCTTGAAACAGACCGCACCCCGGTGATCCAGTGTCTGCCAGTGCATCACTGAGTACCCGGCCGGAGTCATAGCCTCCAAAATGGGGCCTGAATTATCATCCAACCAGGTCTCGGTGATGCAAGCCAGGTCCACCGTACCAACAAGATCAGCAATAATTGCAGTCTTATTCTTAATGGACCTGGCATTGCACAACACCGCCCAAGTTGGACGAATCTCACAGTCTGCCGGGCCATATGCCCACCATATTCAGTAGTACCCTTGGGTATGGGCATCAGACATGGTGAACCACGGTCTGGGTTCCATTTCGCCCCCAGGGTGCCTTCTGGATCCAGCCACCCCAATACGGTGACCCCCCGTCATCCATCCTCCTCTGTTCATGACCCCTCGCCCGCCTCCCTCTCCTGCGTATAATGCCCAGCGTTCTACAGCACTGGTAGGTCCCAAACTGGAGAGGGGGAGAATAAAAAAGGCGAAGGGCACAAAGAGAAGAGGATGAATGGTGCACAACTGTGGAGATTAAGGTCCAACACATGCCGCAGCTACACAGTCAAAAAATAAAATAAATACAGTAAAGCAAGCCCACTCACAATATCAACTAACGACACCCGGAAATAATAATACACAAATCTTAATATAAACAATTTAAAACACCACCCTAATCCCAGTTAACTGAGATAATTCTATACTTAAATCTAAAGACAGCTATAATCCCCCACATACATACATAACATGAAAAAGAAAATATAAATTAGGTTCTCTCACCACCCAAACAAAAATAAACGAAAAACAAATGTAAAATGAAATATTTTTCCCCTCACCCCCAGTCCTCTCGCAACCAGGGAAAAGGGTAATTTGGTACTCACTGCCAAAATTAACAGTTACAATCAGAAAACTAAATCATAAAAATAAAATATAAAGTATAATTTAAAAATAATAAACAACCCCCCCCCCCAACAGTCCTCTCACAGCCAGGGAGCTAGAATAAATTTGACACTTAGATAAATCAGAAGCTGTAAATTAAAAACATAAAAACTTTAACATAAATAAACTAAATATAGGGACGCAGGGTCCTCTCACCACCCAGTCGCCCAGAGAAAGGAAAAGTTTTAAATCCAAGGAAGGGTATCAGCAGTCTTCACCATGAAAGTACAGCGATCATAACATCCGGTAATCCAGTGGGAAGTCAAAATCCATAAAATGGGAAGTGAAACAGGACCAAACCACACAAACCACGCAAATAAAACAAGAATAGGAGAAAAATCCACGGGATAACTCCACTGAAGTACAGAAAAACTTTAGATCAAAGTCCGCTTCAGTCACATCTTGCTAGAAGATTCTCGGCAGCAAACTGAGGCCCCCTAACTCCCAGCCAAGTGAATCCCACGGGAAATATTGCAACCCCAGCAAGGAACCCAAGATAGGCTGCAATTGTAGCCGTATCCGCGAATCCAGGGGAGCGCAGTACCCCAGCCAACTCCCTGGCTAGGTAAATACTCCAGCCCCCCCATGGGGCGGCAGATCCCACGGAGAACACACGCCGGAGTAGGGCCTCTCTCTGTTGCCAAACCCCAATGAACAAGTTCCAGCCAAGAAATCCCTGCCAATCTCATAGAAACATAGAAACATAGAAGTTGACGGCAGATAAGGACCGCAAGGCCCATCCAGTCTGCCCATTTCTTTTTCTACCTTATAAATGTGCCATCGGCCTTTGCTCTGTCAGTGACCTATCTATTCATAGTCATTTGTATTGCTCCCTTATGCCTATCCCATGCCTGTTTGAAGCCCTGCACTGTATTCATAGCCACCACTTCTTGTGGTAAGCCATTCCATGCATCTACCACCCTTTCTGTGAAAAGAATTTCCTCACATTCCCCTTAATCGGCCTCCCTCTAATCTCATACTGTGTCCTCTTGTCCTGCTATTTTTCTTATATTTAAACATGTTAGACTCTTTCACCTTGTTTATGCCCTTAAGGTGTTTAAATGTCTCGATCATATCACCTCTCTCCTCCTTTGCTCAAGGGTATACATATTGAGCTCCGTTAATCTGTCCTCATATGTCTTCTGATGCAGTCCCTGCACCATTTTGGTTGCCCTTCTTTGGACTGCCTCAATTTGGTCAATGTCCTTGTGAAGGTGTGGCCTCCAATACTGCACGCAGTACTCCAGATGGGGCCTAACCAATGTCTTGTACAGAGGATTATTACCTCCTCTGCACGACTTGTGATACCCCCTACTACTACCCTAACACCCCCCTAGCCTTACCTACTGCTTTAGAGGTCTGCTTGGATGATTTTAGGTCATCAGTGATGATGATGCCCAAATCTCTTTCTTCCTTTGTGACTGCTAGCAACTCCCCTCCCAGCCTATAAGTGGCTTCAGGGTTTCTCTTCCCTATGTGCATGATTTTGCACTTCTTTGCATTAAATCCCAGTTGCCACTCTTCTGACCATTCTGCTAGTTTATCCAGATCTCTTCTCATTCTGCCCACCCCATCTGGATCATCTACTCTGTTGCAGATCTTGGTGTCATCTGCAAACAGACAAGCCTTACCCTCTAGTCCATCTCGAAAGGTCACTAATGAAGATGTTGAATAGGACTGGCCCCAGGACTGGATCCCTGGGTACCCCACTTGTGACTTGCATCTCTTCTGACTGTATACCATTTACTACCACTCTCTGGTTTCTGCCAGTCAACCAGTTTGCCACCCAGTTGACCAACTTCACCCACCCGAGCCTACCTAGCTTATTTATCAATCTTCTATGGAACAGTGTCAAAAGCTTTGCTGAAGTCAAGGTAGGCGACATCAACTGCTCCCCTTGGTCCACCACTCTGGTTACCCAGTCAAAGAAATCTATGAGATTAGTTTGACAGGACCTTCCTTTTGTAAACCCATGCTGTCTTGGATCCTGTGCCCTATGGATTCCAGGTGTTGCATATCCTTTCCTAAGGAGTGCCTCCATAATCTTGCCCACTACTGAGGTAAGACTGACCGGTCTGTAGTTCCCCGCCTCCTCCCTGCTACCACTCTTGTGGAGTGGGATCACATGAGCTCTTCTCCAGTCTTCTGGGACCTCTCCTGTGCTCAGAGACTCACTAAACAATTCTGCTAATGGCTCTGCTAGTTCCTCCTTTAGCTCCTTAAGTACCCTGGGATGTATGCCATCAGGTCCCATTGCCTTATCCACCCTGAGCTGAGCAAGCTCTTGTAGGACCCTTTCTTTTGTGAAGGGAGTAGTGCTCACCTCCCTCCCCCATGTGTCCATGATGCTGTGCTGTGGGCCCTGCCCTACCTTCTCTTCAGTAAATACTGAGCAAAAGTATCTATTTAGGATAGATGCCTTTACAGGGTCCTCCTCCTCACATGCTCCCTTTTCTCCATTAAGCTTAGCAATACCCCCTCTGGACTTTCTCCTTTCACTAATGTATCTATAGAAAGTCTTGTCACCTTCTTTTACTGTTCGTGCTAGTGTTTCCTCAGTTTGGGACTTTGCCTGCCTTACTGCCTTACCTGCTTCCCTTAGGCAGTTTGGTGCCTCCCTATCTTCATCCCGCTGTGTTCCCTTATATTTTCTGAAGGCCAGCCTTTGGCTCTGACCTTTTCTGCTACTGTATTTGAGAACCAAAGTGGTTTCCTTCTTCTTTGTACTTCCTTTTCTGTCTAACACAATGGGATGTTGCTTCAAGTATTGTATCCTAATGCTTGCCCACTTTGCCTGTACCTCCTCACCTGTGTTTCTTTTTGCCAGGGCTAGCTTAACTCTGTTGGCCATCTTATCAAAGTCAGCTCCTCTGAAGTCCCATATTTTTGCCTTGGAATGGGATGATTTAGATGTAGTAGCCAAATTGAACCATATCATGTGATGGTCACTGGTCCCCAGGTGACCTTCTACCTGGAGATCTGTGATCCCTTCTTTGTTAGTCAGTACTAGATCTAGGATAGCCCTGTCTCTTGTGGGTTGCTGTACCAGTTGTTTGAGGCCCTCCTGCAGGAATCCACTATGAGTCTAGTTCTGGCAGATGTTCCTGCTGGTATTGACCAATCTGTATCTGGCATGTTGAAGTCTCCCATTATCAGAACCTCCTTTAGCTGTCATGTTTTGTATATCTTCTAACAGTAATGTGTCTATGTCCTCCCTCTGGTCTGGGGGCCTGTAGACAACCCCAGTTCTTATGGCTGTCCCATTTCCTGTTTCCAGGGTGACCCACAGTTCTTCTGGCTCCTTATGTGTATTCTGAATTTCTGTAGCTTTGATATTTTCATTAACATACAAGGCCACTCCTCCCCTTTTGCACCTCGGTCTCTTCTGAACAATACATAGCCAGGTACTGAAGTCTCCCAAATGTGGTTACTGGTAAACCACGTCTCACTAATTGCTACTATGTCCAGTTTAGCCTCTGACATTATTGCCTTCAGGTCTGGGATCTTATCTCCCAGGCTGTGAGCATTTGTGTACATGATTTTCCATTGGCCAGATTTTAGTGTGTTAGTTGTTGGGTGAAGTTTGGCATTACCCCTGTGCATCGTATGGGGAGACAAACCTTTTTTCTTACCTGGTGATGCAAATGAACGGCAAACACGCTGAATTCCTGTTTGACCACTCTCAGTTGCTTCACTGCCAAAGTTCAAAAGGCGACCAACAAAAATCCATATAGTCCCTTGTAAATCCCCCTCGTATTTTCCTCCTAAATCAGTTCTGGGAGAGTGTACTGTCTCCCCTCGTATTTTCCTCCTAAATCAATTCCGGGAGCGTGTCCTGTCTCCTTTCTGCATTCACTGCTCCACTAAATTCTCTCTCCACAGTCTCTCGTCCTCCTAACACCCACAAAGTTCTTTCCTGGGCAGGGAGTGAGGAGCATTAACCACAGCAAAGGGAAAAAGGAGTCTTTGGGCTCTGCAAAACTTCGCTCAAGCCCAACAACGACAACGGAATGGAAGGAAAAATAAAAATGGAGCTAAAATTGTCCGAGTTTCACCGAGGTCACTTGTCACAGCAACGCCTGTGAATCAAATCAAAAGACTACCAATAACTACCAATAAATAAAAAACTCAATAAAACAAACAAAAACAAAATCCAAAAAAATAAAATGAAAACTAAAGAGTCAGAGAGCAGCAGCAGCACGCCCAGCCTGGCGGCCATCTTGAAAGCATTTAAATGCATAAGTCATAAGATCTCTGAGATTGAGCAGACCCCATATGTAGTACACCCTAAAGACAGATGGGGGAGTCATCAAACAGTTGCGTATGCTTCTCTTCTGTAATATACCTATCAAGCAAAATGTAAACTTAGAGTCCCAACTTCACTAAATATCAAGTCCTTCCGTGAAAGTCTCAAGGTTGTAATAGGGACTGAAGAGAAAATTACTTCTTTCTTTTTCCTCCTCTACTACAGCTGCTGATTGCAGGATCGCTTGTTTCTGTCCAATGTCAGTTTCTCAAAACTCCATCATGAGAGATGGGAAGACAGGAAGGCCTTCACCCGCAGTTGCAGAGGCTGCAGAACACCCAAAAGGGGAAGAAAGATTTATGTTCAGAACTCACTTGACCTGCACAGCCCTCAGGTGTCCTCTTCCTTCGTGGCTGCGGGCTCCTCGCTGCGTTGGGTGTGGATGAGTTTTTGCAGCATAGCCTTAATGTCCTGGAAAGTTGCAGGTGCAGATCTTTTCCCCGTCTTCCTCGAGTTGTGTTGCATCGCTAGTCACCAGGAACTCTGTGATCTGAAGGGTTGCGCCAGGCGGTGATCACTGCCTGCCACTTCATGGCCTCTACTCTCGAAGGCCTTTAGCACTTCCTCATATGAGTGATAGAGTTCAGTGTCCAACTCCCAATGGACTCGCAGACAAGAAAGGGTAAGGTGTCTGAAATGTTATCCCCAAGGTCTTCAACTTACGTAAGAGAGGTGCATGTGCTAAGCGTTGTATTGAGGGGGGATAGCCTTGATCAAAAAATAATCTGGCACCATTATATTCTACTTTTTGTTGCTTCCAAACCGTATGTAATATGAACTCCTTATCCCTGTAACTCGAGAATTTAGCCATGATAGACTGGGCCTACCACTCTCTGAGGTCGGCTTAGGTACTAAGGCCCGATGTGCCCTTTCAATTCTGAAGGAGAAAGTTTGTGGGAACTCCAACACGTCGCAACAGGTCCACCAGAAAATCTTTCATGTCCCTCACTTCTGCTGCTTCTGGCAGGCCATAGATTCTCAAGTTTTCCCGTCTGGAACGGGCTTCAAGATCCAGACACTTCGCAGCCATTTGTTCTCATTGCTGTGCGAGAATGTCAAGCCGCCTGTGAGAGGTGCACCAAGTCATTCTCTGCAGTCGAAATTCTTTCCTCGGTGGAGTTCACCCTTGTCTCCAGATTAGTGAGATCAAGATGTAGCTTGTTGAATTCCTGTTTCCTCTCGGATCTGAACTGCTTGATCTCAGATAGCAGTACAGTATCTCGAAACGTGAGCGAGATGGTTTCAAGTTCCGTCCCCATGTGTCTCCACCGGTCATGCTCAAGGGGGATTCTCTGCCACTAGTAGCTGAACTTGCCAGCCTCAATCCGTGTTGATCCTTCTTCGATTTGTGATGTGTCAAGCGGGATCTTTTCGCTCATGTGCTTCCACTATTAGGCATGCTCAAATTTAGGCAAATTGCAAACTTTTAGGCTGTGTGGAGCAATTTCTATGTGTGGCAGGAGGGAGAGCTCTGCGATTAGACAGTCATTAAGCCGGTGACGTCACCGGAAGTCCTCTATATTTCTTATTCTATATTTTTTCTGACCACAAATAATTCTGTTTAAACCGAACTCTTAGCCAGTGAAAAGTAAGCGTTGTTGATTAGCAGTGAGTTAGATGTTATGTTGGGCAGAAAATGCTCTGTACTACTGGCAACAGTCATCTAACACTATGCAGTACATTAGCTAGTGACCTGTATGCCGTTCCTAATAATGTGTCCCCTTAAAGGAGAATGGCAGCAAACCTGTAAATTTGTTCCAGTTGAAGCTGTGTTTCAAAGATACTGGTTCACTTTTTGTTATTGCCTTGTTAACAAACATAGTGACTGTTTTTTGATTCATTCAGTGGAGGTAAGGACTATTTTAGAACTTTTTTTTTTTTTTTTTTTTTTTAAAGTTTTTTTTTTTGGGGGGGAGAGGATGCTGGGAAAGGCATACCAAGCTGAAGCTAGTTTCCAAGTGTGTCCCAGGAACACAGGGAGGTCAATGCAGTTTAATTCTGCAAGCCCATAAGATGACCTTTCCAACATGATATTGTGCTTAGTTGTAGGTATCAGGAGTCGCTGGATACAAGAATCTAAATCACTGGTAAATTAAATTATGGGAGCAGACATTTCATGGAACCTTCAGTCAGGAAGGGATGTCACTGTGGGGGAAGGTGTAATTAACAGCATTCAGCTTGCCCCTCACTGACATCTCTTTTTTTATTTAAATTTATTTTTATTAATTTTCTGTAAAATCAGACATTGTACAGTCACGTTCCTCGTAAAAGGATAGGTATAACTTCAGACAGTCGAAACTGCCAAATATAACAAGGTTATGGTAGACACAATATGCAGTTGCCTTGTACTCTGTTACAGTAGGAGTAGGGGGATCCTGTAAAGTTCATAAATTAAGGCCAACAATTTTCCGATAGTTGTTAGTCTCTTCATAGGCAGAAGGTGTGTCTTTTAGGGAGAATTTATTATGTAGTGAGCAATACAGTCATTTGATTACCATTTAACCTGGTTATTAACTAGGGAGAAAAACAAACTTAAAAAATAATAGACCCCCTTGATAAACTCAAATCCCCTGAGTGCACGTATCTTCCAAGTTTATCTTAAACAAACCGTATGTTTGTTTTTTTGGTAACTATTTTTGTTCTCCTACCTTCTGGGGCATCTCTTAGGCTTCCTCGCTCAGCCACAGCTCCTGACCGCCCATCTGAACCATTCTCTCGACAACTATATGGGAAACGGGACACCCAGCTTACCCAGCCCCCTTGGAGAGGCCGAGGGTACCCAGAGGGTAGAGTCTAGGATTGCAGCCGACATTGGGCATGTGGGCCTGGGCTCCCGGAGGTTGCCGTCACCTCACCTCACCTGGCCGATAGGGACTTTTCTCCTTGTTTTTTTTCTCCCCTGTCTCCTGCCCTCGGAGCTCGGACATGCATTGACGTTGTGATGTCTGCCGCAGCTCCACCCCTGACATATCACTGTGCTGCAAGTACCATGGCGCGCCCGCCGAGACCGCTTAGGAGCAGCACATACTCCTACACTCACCCCTGGAAGGGAAAGCAGTCCTCTGGACACTCTATCCTTTCCCTCCCCTGCCGACCTCCCGAACCCGGGTCGCCGGTGTGGCGCGCTGTGTGACGTTCAGTGCCTCAACCCTCAGCGCCACTGGGCCGGCCACAAACCGTATGTTAAACAATCAGAATAAGCCATATTCTAGAGTTGAAAGCAGAACTTGACAGTGTTCCAACTGGGAACCTCATTATTTTAACAAAACTGCTGTTGCTATTCCCAACAGGTTGGACTTGTGCAGCTTCCCTTGCTATGGGGAAAGTAGAAATCGAGCAGGGAGCTGACAAGATGGCGGGGTTACCCATGCTCACTACCCCTTGTGAACCCCATTGTTTGCTAAATAATACCCCTACATGGTCTCCCAGGCACTCCCCGATTCTCCCATAGCATCAGATAATATTCCAGCTATCACTGTCTCCCCTACACACTTCGGACTGCTTCCTTTCTTTAATTTTGTGATGATTTATGATGACGCCTGCATTCTTACTACTTTGGAGCTCGACAAACCTCTGAAGCTGAGTAGAGATGGACCTGGTCAGTAATAAAATGCAAGACCTCCAGTGAACACCAGGTGCTGCAGACCGTGGATTAAAGAAACCAAGTATGCTGCTGTTAAGGTGAGCGTGGGTGCCAGTTACCCAGAAAAACAAAGTATATGAAGAAATACAGTATATGGCACTCTACCTCCAGAGCCACCCCACCAACTGATTTGTTCGTGAAACTCCATGCTGCTCCAATCCATATTGAAATTGACGTGTTAAACAGAAAAATCAGCCAGGCAAAAAAGGACAAAAGTGCAGTGATGTGAGCGGTGCAAAAAGACTCCAGCATTTCGCGCCTGTGCGTGATGCTTTTTCAAGGAGTCAGTTTTTGCATAGCTGATTTTTGTATTTATTTATTTCGATCTAGGATTGCAATACCTTTGAGCAGAGAACCGCTCATTTACAAAAGTTCCTCGTCAGAAAGGGTGGGAGAACGTACAGTGGAAAACAATGCAAGAGTCACTAGCTAAACAATTTTACAATTAACGATATTAAGCATACAATAAAGGAGTTAAGCATTCAATCAACAATATGATACTGTATAGAAATAAAATCTTGGAACAAGAAAGAAAATAAAATTTTGCTAGCATAAGCCTTGACAGAAGGGGGACAGCTGCAACCTAAGGTGGCTTAGTCAAAATGTAATGTTAGGAATTTAGGCCAGTGCGGATACGAGAGAAAGAACTAAAGTGAGAGGGGAGAAAGGGAGGGCGAAAAGGGAGCGGGGGATGGGAGAGGAAGATCAATGTCCTGGAAGTGGGACCGAGTGAAGGTCAGAGAGAAAGGACTGCAAAGTATAAGGCTGGGATGGAGGGGTGGATGGGCAAAATTGAGGGGTGCCAGGGCAGTGACAGTGGGGACTGAGGCCTGTTGTCAGGAACAGTCACAGCTACTGTTCTCTAGCAGATGTTGACGAAGTAGACTTTAGAAAGACACCAGTTTTGGTGCGGTGGTAAGTTCAGCACTTTGGTTGTTGAACCAGAGGGGTGCCCGGTATAAGTAAGACCACTGTCCTTGAGCAGTTCTGCATCTTGGAATTATGAGAAGCTGATGGATGGAGTTTCTGGTGTGCTGTGAGCCAGAAAATGGGCTTAAAAGGTTTGCTACTCCAGGAGGCACAAATCCAAGGAGTGTTTTTTTGACTAGCAAACAGGTTTGATAGCGAGTTCTGTTGTTCAGTTGAAGCCATTCAGATTGAGCATAGAGGTCGCAAGTGTGTGTGAGGCAGGGGGAACCAGTGAGCAGCCTGCAAGCTTTGTTTAGTGCCACTGCTATCCTGTGGAGGGACGTAGCAATCGCCGAGCTGTAAATGACAAGACCGTAGTCGATAACAGAGAGGATTGAGGTATTGACTGCAGTTTTTAGGGCTTCAGGTGTCAGGCTACGCTTGTGTCTGTGTAGGATCCCTAATCTGATATTGACTGTTCTGGCCACATTCTCTATGTGCTTAGCGTAGGTTAGAGAGCAGTCCATAGTTATGCCCAAGTATTTGAAATGATCAACTTGTTAAAGTGGAACTCCCGAACAGCTTCTTTTGGTGAGAGGGGTGGATTTGTACTAACTCCTTGCACTGCTGAACAGCATTACCTTTGTTTTTTTTTGTAGTTCATCACCAGTTTGAGAGATCCGAATTAGTCCTCAACTTGCTCAGAAGCACGTTGCAGTTGATTTTCCAGAAGGGGTAGTGTAGATGACTGCGTCATCCCCATGTAGGAGAATCTGTTGATTAATGGAGCGAGGAAGGTCATTAAGAAAAATGCTGAAAAGAAGGGGACCCAGAATAGATCCCTGTGGTGCCCCACATCGGACAAGTAGATGTTCAGACGTGACATTAGCGATCTTTACCTGCTGGGAGTGATCAGACAAGTAGTTTTTGAACCACTTCAAGGTTTTGTTAGCAAGGCCAATGGATGATAGCTGTTGTAGAAGGAGTGAGTGGTTGACTGTGTGGAATGCCTTTATTTAAATTAATAAAGGCTGCACCAACAAGGCTACCCAGGTCCAGTGAGTTCTGTATGGTACTGGTGAATTCCAGTAAAGGCGATGATGGTGGTGCTATGCCCTTTTCGAAATCTCATGTCGTTGGGGGCACTGGATCATGTATTTGTCAAGGTACTCCACCCATTGATCTGCAACAGTGCGCCCAGTGCTTTGAATGGGGGGAGGGGGAGATGGACCTATAATTGGAATGTAGTGCCCAGTCTCCACTCTTATGCACTGGTGTTACCAAGGCTGACTTCCACACTTGAGGAAATTGGGTGAGACATAGGGATGAGTTCAGTAGTTTTGTGAGGGGAACCAAAATCTCTTCAAGTGTAAGGGCGACAAGGTTGAGGTCTAGGGAGTCACCACTTTTCCTTGATTTCTCTAAAACTTTGAGAAGATACTTTCTGGCCAAGTGCTGGGGACTGCTTTGAAACAGAATGGTGGAGGGGACATATGTTCGTGTACTGGATCCTGGGTACCAGTGTTTGAGGTTTCCTCAAAGTAGTTGTGCAGAAGGACATTGCTCGTCAGTAAACGCTTTATTAAATGTATCAGCAATGGTCAGAGGGTCTAGGGGTAGGGCACCATTAATGTTAAGCATGTTCAGACCTGCCTTATGGTTCTTTCCAGTGATGTCTTTAAGGTTGTTCCAAAAATTCTTGCTGTGACCCCCAAGAGTTTTTTAGTACCTCCCTAAAGTGGTGTTTTTTTGCAGGGCAGATGGCTTGAGTGCAGTAATTTTGTGATCTTTTGTATTCCTGAATGTCCGCTTGTTTACTGGTAGATCTTGCTCTGTGCCATGAAAGGTCCCTGGTTTTCATGTGTTGTGTAAGAAGAGGAGTTATCCACTGGTTGTTAGCACCCTTTATCTTGGACTGCTTTACAGGTGCATGAATATCACATGCCTCTTTGAACTTACTGATGAAGTGCTCCAATGCTATATTTACATCCTTCATCAAGTCGAGTTGGCTCTAGTCAGTGATACGCAGCTGTTGTTTGAGGAGCTCGAGGTGACCCTTTTTTATCTTTCTGCTGATATTGTCCAGGGTGGGGGCTTGTTATATTTGTTAGGCCAGTCACATGTGATTGGCGAGTGGCCACTTAGGGAGTCGGGGTGTACGGTGACATTACAGATACGCTCGGGATGGTTGGTAAGGATCCAGTCCAGCAGGGTGCTAGATCCCGTTTTGTAATTAGTTCTGGTAGGCGAGCCCACGAGTTGGGTGAGATGGAGTGCAGAGATAGTGTCCCTGTAGGAGCCAATACAAGGCGAGATCCAATTAACATTGAAGTCAACCAGGATGATTGTTTCAGATTCTAGGTGTAGAATTCTTATGTGCTCCATGACCTCATCAAATCCCGTGGTCTGCTTTCCTGGAGGGATATAAACTGAGAGGATAGTAAGTTCCTTGTTATGAGCCCCTAGTAAAATTTTAATGGGGAGAATCTGAGCGGCACAGCCTAGGGTAGGTTTAGGAACGGTATACCCTTTATTAGTATCCTTAAGGAAGAAGGCATAGCCTCCTCACCCCTTTTTGTGACCCTGTCATGCCTGAATAGGGAGTATCTGGGTATCGAGACCGCTGTATCCGATATTTTTGGTGAGACTCATGTCTCAACAATTGAGAGGATGTCTGGGTTGTGCTGCAGGATCCAACTTGGAGGTCGTCCAGCTTATTGAGCATGCTGCAGATCTTGATAGATGCCAGTGTAATGGTTCCCATACTATTTGCGTTGCTTGGTGCTGGTTTCACTGCAGGGCCAGAGTTTGGGTGCACATTGCCTGATATTAGTAGGAGCATAAGGATGAGCCAAAGCAGGTAGGTTTTTCGGAGCCTGTAGCCAAGTTCGAACTTCTGTTGGGACAAAGGGAGTTTTTGTCCGCTGTTATGCTGAATGGTTAAACTAAGGTGTAGAGACAGGCATAGTCATGGCACAGAGGAGCTGGAGATTAGCCAGTTCTAGGGACGTGGATATGTTCGATCCACACTGTCTGGCAGGTTCCTTGCCACTTTAAATCTTGCTGGAAGGTCTTCAAGCTGCCTCCTCCCACCCACCCGGGTGGTAAAACCCTTGGCTCCGCCCCATGATGTCAGATCTTCCTTACCACTTGGAAGCTCAGGTTCCGTCCTTAGCGCTCTGCGTTTTAGGCCTGGATCCTAATTCAGAAGTTCCGAAAATAATTTTAATATTCTCTAGACTTATGTCTTCATCTTCCCTTATGGCTGTGATGGATAAATCCACTCCAGGCTTCCGTCGGTGCCATTGCGGGCAGAAAATATCCTGGACCGACCCGCACTCCACGTGCGTCTATTGCCTGGGTCTTGCTCACGATCTGCAGGCCTGCAATCTCTGCAAATCCTTCATGGCTTCGGTTCTGGAAGACCACGCTGCCCGACTCCAACCTAGGGCCACCGTGAAACAGTACCAGCTGGTGAAGAGTGAAGGGAGGGCCCGTTGGGCGGTGTCCGTGGCTCACGGGCTCTTGGAGCAGCTGGAGCAGTTGAACCTCAGGAGTAGGAGGCGGCCCAGCCGCTTCTTCTTCCTCCCTGGCCTTCAAGCATCCTGCTCTCCATGGGCTCCTCCTACACTGCTTCTTTTAAGGAGCTTTGTCAGTCCCTCTCCACCAAGGGAGAAGGACCCTCGGGACACTCGAGTAGGTTGAAGAAAAAGGAACTGAAAGGTAAGTCCCACCGTTGACGTTCGTGGGAGCAGGAGAGATCCCCTTCCCTGGACCGTCGGCTCTCTACTTCGGTCGAGGTTGCAGCTAAGGCCGCTGGCTTCACGGTGTCCCAATCAGGTCAGCTGGCCGAGACACCCGTTGATGCGGCAGAGATTTCTTGACCCGTTGGACGGGATATCGACTGGAGAAGCAGACAACCCTTCTTCTCCGGTTCCCCCGGTGGTAACTGAGGACTTGCCTGTGCCGAAGTCCCTGGTCAAGGACCCTGTACCGAGGGATGAGCGGGTTTTCCCCGTCCCCTCTTTGACCCACCATCGGCGACCCCGAAGGTCTCGGTCCTCTTTCATGTCGAGTAGATCCCGCCAACATCGGCAGTCTCTGTCCCAGCATCACAGAAAGCGGCATCGCTGCTCGTCCTCATCGTCCTCTTCGGAGAATAGGCTCCGACACAAGTTGCGTCGGCACTATGAGGACATGATGCGGCAACAACTCTTGTTAGCCGGTAATAAGCTGACTCCGTCACCTTGTCTGCCCACTAAGTGGTTGTCACCCGAATGACCGAAGTGACCCCTCATTTTAGTTGAGGAGCCGACCCCGGCACTGCTTGCTCGTCCAAAACCGACTGCTCCACCCATTGTGATGGAACCACCGCCTCCTCAACCTAAGACTGGGGCCCTGACCAAGGATTCTCGGTCAGGTCAGGGCTTGCCCCACAGGTTGTCGGTCACCCTCACTCCCGATCGGCTTCGGCATGTGGAGGGTGGCTCAGGCACTCGGCAGCTGTTCGCGAACTCCTTGGAGTCTAACAACGACTTCTTGTACTCCAGGCCCCTTGACCTGGAATCTGCAGGGAGTCAGTTGGTGGACAAGAGCCCATCCTCGTTCTTGGGAATCCTTTGTCTTATCTCAGAGTTTACTGGGATGCAGCTCAAACCTGTACAGAAACGGGCCACATATCTCCTCATTGAGACACTGGACCGAGGGGATTCCCTTACGGAGGCCTTCCCTGTGGCCGAAGCCATTGTTGGCCCGGCCCTGGAGTTGTGGCAATCAGCCTGCATCCTGTCCTGCGCCTTCGACCAGGATGGCTCACAAGTACGCAGTGCTTACCTGTTCCCACTCCAGTTTTTCGGAGCACCTCTCTGCGGAGGGGCTGGTGACAAATAGCATTTTCCGGCCTTGCAGGAATGCTCAGGACCTGGAAAAAAACGCCCGACAAGGAGTCCAAAAAGCTGGACTACTCGGGGCAGAAGGTTTACGCTGCTTTCTTCCTAGGTCTTCGACAGGCTAGCTCGGCTGTGCTAATGGCACATTTTTCACATGCCCTTATGGGTTCCCTGGATGAGGTGATTCCTCATCTCCCAGCTGACCTTCAAACGACAGTCAGGCAGGTGCAGGATCAGGGAAGGGTGGTGGCCAAACAACAGCTTCAAACTGCTTTGGATATTGGAGACTGTTGTGCCCGGTCAGTAGTGGCTGCAATAGCCATGTGCCGCAGAGCTTGGCTGCGGATCTCCACCTTCACGGCAGATACCCAGCACAAGCTGGCAGACGTTCCCTTCCTGGGCACCGACTTGTTCAGGCTGGGGGTGGAAGGCCATCTCCAGAGAATGAAGAAGTCCAATGCCACCTTGGACTCAGTCACGTCTTACTCAGAAGGACAAAGGCCGCCAGCAGCAGCGTAAGCCCTTTCACCCTTCCGCCCCTGTGGCATGTCCGGCCCAGCAGCACCAGGGCCAGCAGACTCACACTTGTCGCCCTAAGGCCAAGTCTGCCGCTTCCTCTAGTAGGAAACCTGGAGGGAAAGGTCCAGGCGGCCCCTTGGCTGGCCCGCCCTCTAAGCCTGCCCAGTCACCCCCAACCTCGTCACTCCTCCCCAGGTTTCCCCTGTGGGGGGGACGGCTCCACCACTTCCTTTCCGCCTGGTCCACTACCACCACGGACTGTTGGGTGCTGGAAGTGGTCGGCAGGAGTCTGCCTCTGGAATTCGAGCAGTCCCCTCCCCATCGAGCCGTTGCCCCACGGGGGGCTATAGGTTCCGCAGCCTCTCTGTTGGCTCATTGAGCCGACATTGCTCTGCTCCTCCAGAAGGAGGTAATCAGCGAGGTGGCAGATCCTTCTCCAAACCTGAGGTTTGTGTCCAGGTACTTCCGGGTCCCAAAGCAGACAGGGGGCTGGCGCCCCATTCTTGATCTGCACAACCTGAACAAGTTCCTAAGGCTGAGCACCTTCAGGATGGTCACTCTGGCTCAGATCATTCCATCCTTGGAACTAGGTGTGCGGTTTTGCTCTCTGGATCTGCAGGACGCGTTTTTTCACGTCCCAATCCGTCCGTCTCATCAGCGATTCCTCCGCTTCAAAGCAGAGGGATCACTTTATGAGTTCCGGGCCATGCCCTTCGGCCTTTCTCCAGCTCCCAGGGTCTTCACCAAATACATGGCAGTGGTGACAGCATTCCTGCGGTGCCAAGGGGTCCGGGTATACCCTTACCTGGATGACTGGCTGATTACAGCCCCCTCCATGTTGGAGCTGGGGCGGTCCATGGATCTGGCCCTCCAGGTCTGCTCTCAGATTGGCCTCCTGATCAACGAGGCCAAATCAGAACTCATGCCATCGCAGGTGATTCAGTTCATTGGGGCAGAGCTTGACTCTCTTCAAGCCAGAGCCCTGCTCCCGGTGGACAGGGCTGAGGTCCTTTCCTCCTTTGTACAGTCATTTCTGGTGGGGCAGTTGCGCCCTGCCCGGGACTTCTTGCACCTTCTGGGCCTCATGCCTGCCTGCACCAGCATGGTCTGTTAGGCCCGCTGGCATATGCGCCCCCTGCAATGGGCACTGGCCTGGCAGTGGTCACAGCACTCCGGTCCTTTGGACCAGTCGGTGACCATGACCCAGAAGATTTGGGATGGCCTGTAGTGGTGCCTCGTCTCAGCTCATCTGCAGGAGAGCATCCCATTTGTCTGCCCCGAGCCGACGGTCACTCTTACGAGCCAGTTCTGGTACCCAGCTCTCCTCAGCCTCGGCTCCAGGCTCCCGAGGCGGCTTTCAGCCCGCCCGGACCTGATCTCAGTCGACAAGGGGAAGGTTCTCCACTCAGACCTTCAATCCCTGCACCTGACAGCCTGGTTCCTGAGCGGCTAGAGTTCCAGGCCTTGGGTCTTTCCGACGAGGTCATCAATGTCGTTGAGGCATCCCGTAAGGAGTCGACCAGAAAATGCTACGCCTTCAATGGAAGAGATTCTCCATTTGGTGTCAGGACAAGGGGTTGGACCCCTCTTCCTGTCCATTGACCAGTATTTTGGACTACCTGTGGTCCCTTTCTCAGCTAGGGCTTCGGTCGACGATCCTTAAGGTGCACCTGGCAGCCATCTTTGCTCCGGGTGTGGACCAGTAAGCAGTCGGCGCAGGAGAAGGTGGTTGGGCGTTTTTTCAAATGCCTAGACCACATATCCCCTCCGGTGCGAGAACCTCCACCTCCATGTGATCTACTGCTGGTATTGGCTAAGCTTATGGGCAAGCCATTCGAACCGATGCACAGGTGTGACATCTCTCACCTGTCATGGAAGACCGCCTTCTTGGTGGCTATAACGTCAGCCAGAAGGATGGGAGAACTCCAGGCGCTTTCCATCGAGCCTCCCTACCTGGTCTTCCACAGGGACAAGGTTGTCCTTCGTCCCCACCCAAAGTTCCTTCCGAAGGTGGTGTCGGAGTTTCACCTTAACCAGGTGTTGACTCTGCCGGTGTTCTACCCCAGTCACACCTCGGAGGCCAAATATAGGCTCCATTCTTTGGACCCCAGAAGGATGCTCACTTATTATAAGGAGCAGACGGCTGAAGTTCGGGGAGAGGTTCGCCAGCTGTTTGTCACCTACGCTGAAGCTGCACCTGGCAGACCTGCAGCCAAGCGGGCGATGGGCAGGTGGGCATCTGCTTCATAGATCTCTGCTATAGGTTGGCGGGCATGGAGCCTCCCAAAGGGATAAGAGCTTATTCTACCCGCCATACCGCTGCTTCGGTGGCTGCTTCTAGGGACGTTCCTGTCCAGGAAATCTGCAGGGCTGCTACCTGGAAGTCAGCACACACCTTTATTTCCCATTACCACACTGACCTAGAGTCACGCTGGGATGCTGGTTTTGGGACCTCAGTTCTCCAGTCCTTATTTCCTAAGTGGGGGGTCCGTGCCTTGCCTCCCTCCTCCTTGAGAACTGTTAGGAGTCTGCCAGACAGTGTGGATTGAACAACATATCCACGTCCCTAGAAGTACAGGTTACTCACCTGTAACAGGAGTTCTAGGAGTGGTATATGTTGTTCATCCGCACGACCCACCCGACCTCCCCGGCTTCGACATGCAACCTGACTTCTAGCGTCATGGGGCGGAGCCAAGGGTTTTACCACCCGGGTGGGTGGAAGGAGCCAACTCGAAGACCTTCCAGCAAGATTTAAGCGGCAAGGAACCTGCCAGACAGTGTGGATGAACAACATATACCACTCCTAGAGCTCCTGTTACAGGTGAGTAACCTGTATTTATGTTATCCCAGTGGTAGCCATCCAAAGGAGCCAAGGCTTGTGACTGAGCTATCAGATGAGTCATTGACACAACCAGGGGTATAATGCAGATTACCATAGATCCTAGAGGTAAAACATTGCGAGTGCAAGGTAACTTTGGAGTCGGTATGAATACAGATGGTAAACAAAAAACCAAAGTGGAGTGAGAAAGGATGTAGTATCATTCGAAACGCGTCAGGTGATATGGCTGTTTTGTATTTTTTGCAATAAAATTGTTTTATAGACCTGTGCCCTTGTATTGGAGGTGTGAGTGCTCTACTTTTAGTTTTTTGAACAGTTGGTAAACAGTATCAGGGACAGTAGAAGGTGTTGTGGGAAATCTGTGCCCATGGCCTTTGAGGGACTGGAGCAATGATGTGTGTAACAGCTCCTTATCCAGAGAATACCCAACCAAGCTAAGGATAGGAGAGCCCTTTTGAGGCAGGAGCTTTGGTCCTCTAGTGGCAGGTAAGTATAACCTGCTAACTAGAGATTGGACACTTCGATCATGTGATGTTCTCTGAGTATGTATGTAGGTAAGAGTCCAAGATAGGGCAAGAGGGTGGGGAGCTGGCGCAAAGTGCCAGCGGGGTTTTCCGGATGAGATATAGTCCAGAGGATCAGGCCGCTTTTCAAAGCGGCGGTGTGTTCAGGTCCGAAGGGGAAGGTGGTGGCTGTACGAGAAAAGCCGCACCGCTGGGAGAAGCGAGAGCCCGGTCAGGGGCCTCGAGAGAAGGGAGAGTGATTAGGCTTTTAGTAGGTAAAAAAAAATGGGTCGGGGGTGTCTGGAGACAAGGAACTAGATGGGAGGGTTTAGGAAAGGCATAGGAGAGAGAAAAAGGACAGTAGGTAGCTAAAAATTGCAAGTCACAACTTGGGCAGCAATTAAATGATTAACAGTTAGCTATAACAGTTCAAAAAAGGCTGTAACACTTGTACAATATCAGGCTGGCATATACAAATGAAATTAGTGAAAACCGTAGATAAGGAAAGGCTGGGAGTTCAATACAGCCAATAGGCGGCCAGTAAAAGTTCAGTTGGCCAATCAGGAGATTAGTCTAAATGGATTTATTGGACAAGAAGAAATAGGCTGTTGGTTAAATAGGATCTGCAGCTTATCCTTTAGGTAGTGAAATGGGCAGACTAGGTGGGCCAGGCGGTTCTTATCTGCCGTCAAAGTCTATGTTGAAAGTGACAGTGAAAAGGCAGAGATACTGAATGAATACTTTTGCTCAGTATTCACAAAAGAAGAGGGGGAGGTACCTAAACCAAACAATAGAAACACTCTGGATGTGGGGGGTCAATACCAGTCCATTCACAGAAGAAAGGGTCCTGAAAGAACTCCTAAAACTCAAGGTGGACAAAGCAATGGGGCCTGACGGGATTTACCCCAGAATTCTAAAAGAACTAAGGGGAGAACTAGTGGCACCACTGACTACCCTTTTTAACAAATCATGGGAGGATGGTATGGTACCTGAGGACTGGAGGAGGGCAGATACATAGATACATAGACAGTGTCGGCAGATAAGGGCCTATGGCCCACCCAGTCTGCCCATTTGAACTTGTAAGTTCAGTTTGTTTTCCTAGAAGTCTGTTGCACCTTACCCCTGACCTCCAGAATTCCTTTATGTCTATCCCATGCATTCTTAAATCCCGTGATTGTTTCAGCCCCCACCACTTCCTCTGGCAGGGTGTTCCACTTGTCCACCACCCGTTCTGTGAAGAAATTCTTTCTCATGTTTCCTCTGAATCGCCCTCCCTCCAACTTCATCCCATGCCCCTAGTCCTGGAACATCTTTTTCACTTAAAAATAGTGTTTTCCTGCACCCTGTTCCTCCCTGTAAGATACTTGTATGTCTCTATCATATCCCCTCTCTCCCTCCTCTCCTCCAGGGAGTACATGTTCAGTTCCTTCAACCTGTCTTCATAGGACTTGTGATGCAATCCATGCACCATCTTTGTTGCCCTCCTCTGAACCTTCTCTACCCTGTCTCTTTCCTTCCCCTTCACAAGATGTGATTCCCCTTCACAAAAATGGGAGCAAGACAGAGGCAGGAAACTACAGACCTGTTAGTTTGACCTCAGTGGTAGGGAAAATGATGGAATCACTTCTGAAAGAAAGAACTGTTGAGTACCTAGAGGGCAGTGGGGCACAGTACTCAGGGCAGCATGAATTTACAGCGTGAAGGTCATGTCAGATGAATCTAATAGATTTCTTTGATTGGATGACCAAAGTAGTAGATCAGGGAGCGGTGTAATAGGCGAGGGAGGGACTGTGAATATGGCCTACCTAGACTTTAGCAAGGCATTTGACACAGTCCCACACAAAAGATTAATAAACAAGTTAGCCAGCCTGAGAGTGGTTCCCAGGGTGGTACCATGGGGAAAAAATTGGCTAGACAACAGGACGTAGAGGGTAATAATAAACCGTGTCCACTCCGAAGAAAGGGGGGTTACTTGTGGGGTACTGCAGGGTTCAATATCGGGATCAGTCCTCTTTAATGTCTTTATAGGTGACATTGCAGAGGGGCTGGAATTAAAAGTATGCCTCTTTGCAGATGACACAAAGATCTGCAACAGGGTTGATACACGGGGGGGGGTGGAAAGGATGAGAAGGGACTTGGCAAAGTTGGAGGAATGGTTAAAAGCATGGCAGCTTAGATTCAATGCAAAGAAGTGCAAAGTAATTCACATGGGAAACAAAAACCCAGGGGAAGAGTACACAGTGGGGGGACTAACAACAACAAAAATGGAAACGGACCTGGGGTAGTCATATCAGATGACCTAAAGGTAGGCAAGCAATGCAAAAAGGTAGTAAGGAGGGCTGGGTGGATACTGGGATGCATAGGGAGAGGCATCACCAGTAGAAAACAAGAAGTTGGTATCCTTTGTACAGACAGTTGGTGAGTCCCCATCTGGAGTACTGTGTGCAGTTCTGGAGACTCCATCTCCGCAGGGACATAGATAGGATGGAGACGGTGCACAGGAGGGCAACTAAAATGGTGCAGGGTCTGCACCAGAAGCCATTCGAAGAGAGAGACTAAAGGAGCTTAATATATATATACCCTCGAGGAAAGGAGGGAGAGGGGGACATGATGGAAACTTTCAAGTATCTCAGGTGAATCAACAAAGTGCAAGAGGGTAGCATCTTTCAGAGAAAGAGATGTGCAAGAACAAGGGGGCACAATTTGAAGATAGAGGGGGGGCCGCTCAGGGGCAATGTGAGGGTGGTGGATGAATGGAACAGCCTTCCTGAGGATTAAGTAAGTAACAGAGGGATAGCAAGAAGTCTCTCCTTGGATGCAGTTTGGTCCTTTAAATGCAATTTCAGTTCAAGGTTAGGATGAAAGAAACCAGTCTTAGCTCTAAGAATCTTTATTTCATTGTAGTACATGGTTAATAAATTAAATTTAATTACTTTAGCTATTAATTAAGCATAGTATATGTTAGTAGTGGAAGATATAATTGTCACAAACCCACTCAGCAGATCAGCCCTCTACTCCCAAAGTGCCAACCTCCAAACGCAGTCTTGTGAACAGTTAACAGAGACAGGGTAACCCTCCTGTCTGTTTTGTGGGTTCGAATCAACCTTTGGTCTCAGTTCTGGAGGGATTCAAACTGTTAACCTCTTGCTAGTGTACCCAGTGCACAGGCTCAGATAATTCTGTCTTCGGGGGGCCAGATATCTTTGCCTACGGGCACCTAACCAGGTGTACAAAATGAACCCTTAAAAACTCTAATAAAGACCTCAGGTTACTCTTACCTTTTTCCAGTTTGGTATCACCATTTAAGCTTATGCACAGTGTCTGCTTTAACCATATATACTTAACTTGTTAATGAAAAGAAATTCCAAGACAGACCAAGTAGGCTCTAAAAATAGAATTTTTACTAAAATAGATAAAAATATGTAAAACATGAAATACAGAACCATATACCACAAGAACCATGCAATCTTTTAAAAGAACAAGGTTTTAACAGTGCAATTCCTACTACAGTACTTAGATTGTGTCTTTCTCTACCTGTATACTTGCTTAAAGTGCTCAAAGATGTGTCTTTCTCAGAGTGTAGATAGAAGTGTCTCTGAAGGAAAACAGAATATTCTTTAAAAAACTGTCTTTGCCAACCCCTTTGTGTGAGGTCACCTAGCTTCTCCTCTGTTTATTAAAAATTATACACCCAGGAAGTTTTACGATTTTAGAAGGAAAGTTAATTAAGGTTACATCAGCAGAATCTCCTTTTCCCTTATGACTTCCCCAGTCAAGTCTAAGCAGTATCCCCTCTTACACAGACATCAAAGCATTTATGATCTCGTACCAGTGTGCAAACCTGGTTTCCTCCTCGAAACGTCATAAAAATGGATACTGAGTTCCCTCTTGAAGTTAAAGCTATATTTGACTTAGGAAAACAGGAGATTCTTGATTAAGGCCTGTTCTAGTCTGTAATTAGCTTCTGGCCTTCCAAGTAACACCTTGTATCTAAAGCCTGTGTGTGTGTGTGTGTGTGTCATTTCACATGCTGTCTCAGCATCTCTCTTGAGAGACAGTCTATAACACATTTTTATATTACAAAAAATCATGGTGTACTCAGAACTGTCTGTCCACATGTCACAATAATTCAACACATATATAGTCAAGAAACATCAAGTGGACGAAAATGAAGAAGAAATAGAGGGCACTATCCTTGTAGCTGATTTTAAGACATTCAGTTGCACTTATCAGTACGAGTCCTTATTTAAGTTACAAAAATCTCGAACTCCCAGAGTAAGACTCAAGCAGGTGGTCTGATGGAGATGGATGATAACTTGAATGCTGGACCATGCCTACGGCTGAGAAATAGAGGGGAGATAGTTAGTCATTAATGTATAATTGTTCAGAACAAGAAACATAAAACATACATTTTTAAACAATATTAAAAAGGGGGTACTGAGTTCGTAAACAAGGAATGTTAAAATAAAAACTGTAATACTCTTTGTAATGAGGAAAGAATATGGTGTAACAGTTTACTTGAAGTTCCTCTCAATAAAACTTGTTTTGAAGTTCAGAAGAAAAAAAGAAGCTGACCCTGCCTCCTTTTGTGCCAGCCGTGTCTTGTGAGTTATGCTTTCTGTCGTGGAAAGTGTTATTTTTAGTTGCTTTTACTTCTGCCTGAAGAATTTCAGAGCTACAGGCTCTTGTGTGAGCAGCCTTATTTGATTTTTCACAAAGACAGGGTCTCTTTGCATGTTAATTCTAAATTTCTTCCTAAGGTGATGTCTTAGTTTACTCTGAATCAGTCCATCCACCTGCCTGTTTATTTTCTAGAGCATGCCAGTCCAGGGGAAGCATTGCTCCATACTTTGGATGTGCATAGAATTCTCAGGTACTATACACACCATACTAAGGACCACAGAAAGCCTTCTTAGTTGTTTGATTCTTTCTGCTCTGGCAGAGAGGGTGCTCCAGTATCTAAGCATGCTTTTCTAAATGGATGGCCAATTATATTCATTTTTATTATTGGAAGTACAATAAGGACCTTCCTGGTGTAGTTTGTGGCCATTCAGCCAGAGGCATGGCCACTTCTGTTTACTGTTTCAGGAATGTGTCAGCTGAGAAAATGTGTGCTGCTACCAGCTGGAGTACTGTCCACACTTTCACCAAGCACTGCAATCTGGACATTGCCTCCAAAAGAAGGGCAGGCTTTCGCCTCGCCTTGCTTCAGGGCCTTCTTTCTTAGGGCTCGTGCCTCCTGCCACCTGGGCTGTTTCACAGTCAGCACTGCTTGGGACTCATTCCATAGGTGTGACCTGATGACAGAGATATCCTCGAAGAAGATAGAACAGTTACATAAGAACTTACCGTAACTGTAGATCTTCGAGGGAATCTCTGTCATCAGGTCATGCCTTCCCTCCCTCCATCCCTCTTTCTCTCTCTCTCTATCTCCAGCTTGACTGCCTGGTTGCTCCAGTCTTTTCGTTAGCTGGACACCGTCTCTCTCTCACTCTCTCTTTCTTTCTCTCTGTCTTCGGTTCCCTGGTGGGACTTCTGTATCCCATGGCCCCTGGCTAGGGAAAGAACTGAGGAGTGAGCGGGGGCCGCCCACGCTTATATAGGGCTGTGATGTCGGAGCCTGTCGTCGGAGTGGGTGGTTCCTACTAGACTGCTGCAGAAAAGCTTCTGTGGGATCCTAATGCCTAATGGCCAAGTTCCATAGGTATGACCTGATGACAGATTCCCTTGAAGATCTATTGTTATGGTAAGTTCTTACGTAACTGTTCTTTGGGAAGGAAAGGGGCAGGAAATAAAATAGGGTCTGTGGTGACAGGATGGGATAGGTAAGGAAAAATGGGCAGACTGGGTGGGCCAGGCGTTCCTTATCTGCCACGAAATTCTCTGTTTCTGAGAGGAAGAGGCACCCCACTAGAGCACCAGAGCACCTAGCTGTCTACGCCAAATGCGAAAAGTGCCTTTAATAATCAAGAAGAGAAGCAGAGAAATACCAAACAAATTAGCAGGATTGTGTTTAAGTGCTAGGTTTCTGCCGGCCTGGTGGTGCTGAGGGTTGAGGCGCTGGAAGCCACACCTCGTGCCATGCTGGCGACCCAAGGAACGAGACAGGGTCGTCAAGAGGCCGTGGGGGGGGGGAGAGGATGTGAGATGCTACTGGCTGGCAGCGCCCGCCTCAGGAGGAGGAATCCAGCCCTCGGGAGCTTGGACGCCCCTTGTGGAGGCTGGAGGGACAGTGGCACTCAGGAGGAGTTCCAATATAGGTCGATAGGGAGGGTTGAGGGACCCGGCCCAGAGCTGCGGTGTGCACGTGCCTCCATGTGCATGCGCCACCGCTTCGAAGGTACTGGGGTGATGCAGGGGAGAACATGGAAAATTGTGGGGCGGCGTGGATGATGCCCCGGACCGACTCTGGGGATCTGCTGGGGTGCGCCATGGCGCTAGAAGGCCCAAAAGACCCCCGAGTTCGGTAGGCTCGGTGGATGCTGAAGTCGACCCACCACAGGAGGGTAAAAAAAAAAAAAAGTGTTGGGTTTCTCGGTGTTTTAGAGGTTTCACCTTCTCTTTAAACAAAGGACCTCTGTGAAGATGAAGCAACGTAACCCATCAGTTTAGAGACTGTGTGATGTGGTTTGAGCATCAGCTTGGGGACCAGGAGCCCTAGGTTCCGATCTCAACGGTGCTGCTGACTGTGTGACCCTGAGCTTCAGTCCACCCAGTTGTAAAACTAAGTAAAGCAAGAGCCCACTGAAAACGAGATATTGCATACAGTTAGACTGTCTTGGGGCAGCTAACTTGTTCAGAAAAACAAGACTCATTTGCATATTTGCCTTTCAGTAAAGTAAAAAGAGAACTGTGCCTATCACTGTCATTTGACTGCTTCATTTATTGTCATGAAATATTCCAAAATGATATAGTATAATCTTTCCTTCTTCAGTGCAGCTCTGTGTCTGTAATTATCTGGTAAATCTCTGTAGTAATTTTTATTTTGGCGCAATGCTTTTTTAAATTATGATTTTTTTTTTTTAACCCTGTTTAAGGTTTGCTTCAGCATTCCTGTGAATAAAATAAGCATTTTCACTGGCTTCAGTACCAGTGAGATTTTCCAAGACCTGCTTCTTCCTCATCTCTGGGAGGAGCCGTGCTCATGCCAAATATTAAGTGACATGCTGTGCTACTGGCATGCCAACCTGAAATCCCTGTTTGGGATGTGTGTCCAGGAGCCACTTCGGGGACGCCAAGGACTTTACACGGGCACCCCCCCCCCAAAAAAAATAGTAGGAGTCTGTCTGTCTGTGTGTGTGTGATCCCTGAATTCTTGGAAGAGACCATAAGCGACCTACTTCTGTCAAAGCCATTACTACTGCGTGCAGCATGTGCCTCTTAATCTTAGCTGGCGTTCCCAGTCATGTGCTTACAGGTAAGTCAGTATTACAGCGAGTAAGAGCACATTATGCATGCAGAACCCCCTTCAGTTTGATTAATGAACGTTGAGAACATCATGTTGGCGATCTGCCCATCCCAGTCTTTCCTGGTTTCAGTGTGGCAACGACTAATCAGTGTGTGTAACTAACAAGGATGTTCGAACGATAACTTGCCTGTCTCAGTTGTTGTAATGTTAATCTCTGCGACATGTATACATGATCAGTGTACCATATGCTGTAGTGTGCTGCAAAATGCATTGGTTTTCTTTTCCCCTCTATGTACATGTCATTAACCCCAGGTGGCCCCTGAAAAAGGGACTGTCAAAGTCTCAGTGGGCCTACCTTGTTACCAAAATTTAAATAAATAATCATTCTATTTTGATGTTACTGGGTAAAAATCACACTGGGCCCAGTAGCGTGGGGGCTTTGCACTGCCACCTGGATGACTGGAGTTGTCCAGAATACCTCGCTGGAACTACCTGAGAGCTGGATGGTTATGGAACAAAAGTCTCTCGTGTAGCTATATAATATATATTATATATATATATATATATATATATATATTATGTGTGTGTGTGTGTATATGTGTGTCGTGTGTATATATATATTTATACAATGGGGTGAGAGCTATTCCAGTGCAATAAATTGAGATATTCTCACTGCAGTGAAATAAATGCTCACTGTGGTGAGATAAATGCTGATGACATCAGTGGAGTGAGATATATCCTGCTGCGGTGAGATAAATGCTGATGACATCAGTGGAGTGAGATATATTCTGCTGATGTGACTCACTCATTCACTCAAGCTAGCATTCCAGATGAAAGTGCTTCAAAAATCAGTTTGTGTGTCTCACTGAAGCCTGCAAATCACTCAGTTAGCATTGCAAAACACTTACCTGTATCCCAAAGTTTCCAACACTCCTATGCCATTTCTGTGCTAATCTCAGCATAAAAGCAACCTGAATTCAAATGAAACATTTACAAAGCAGTTTCTTTCTCACTGCAAGCTGCAACTAACACATATAGCATAGAAAACACACTTACCTGTGTTCCAAACTCCTAACCCATTTCTGTGGTAAACTCAGCTTCAAAAACCTAAATTCAAATGAAACTCATTTACAAAGCAGTTTCTTTCACTGCAAGCTGCAACTAACACATATAGCATTGAAAACACACTTACCTGTGTTCCAAAGTTTCCAAAACTCCTAACCCATTTCTGTTGTAAACTCAGCTTCAAAAACCTAAATTCAAATGAAACTCATTTACAAAGCAGTTTCTTTCTACTGCAAGCTGCAACTAACACATATAGCATAGAAAAACACACTTACCTGTGTTCCAAAGTTTCAAACTTCTAACTCATTTCTGTGGTAAACTCAGCTTCAAATGAAACTCATTTACAAAGCAGTTTCTTTCTCACGACAAGCTGCAAATAACACAAATAGCATAGCAAACCACACTTACCTGTGTTCCAAAGTGGTCAACACTCTTAGCCCATTTCTGTGTTGCCTTCAACATAAAAGCAACCTGACTTCAAATGAAACTAAAGCAGTTTCTTTCTCACTGCAAGCTGCAACTAACACAATTAGCACAGCCAAACACAATCACCTGTGTTCCACAGTGCTTCTAACAATCATAGCCCATTAAGAAACACTCCCACACTCTCAGACCACAGACAAGCACTGCTTTCAGTATAACCTAGACCTTGGAGTAATGAGCTCTGAACAAGCTTGATACAGTCAGCAGACCAGACCTAGGTTTGATTCTCACAGCCTCCACTTGCATACTGTGTAAATCTGAACAAATCACTTAACTTCCCAGTACTCTAAAAACACACCTGCCTACTAAAAATTAGTTACTAAAGACTAAAACTCAAAAAAAAAAAAGAGCACATAGATACAGGGAAAAAGATACAGCAAAACATGACCCTTCATACGCCTCACCCCATTTGTATAAATAGCACATGATGTAGATCGTGAGACATGGGAAATATTTCACCTGCAGTGAGTTGTGCATTCTCACCGTGCCTTCGCACTCGTGGAATACAGAGCTCACTCTGCAGGAGTGAGAATATTTCCCATATCTCACTACTGCCCATCATGTATCCCCTATATATATATGTATGTGTGGGTGTTGGGTATGAGTGGGTGTTGCATGGTGTGTGTATTTGCAATGTGGCATCCGCACACCTGCTTGACAGCATTGGCGTTGATTCTGACGTTTGCCTCTCACCTGGACTGCGGAAGGCAGCTGCTGTGGGGCTACCCAAACACTGGATTTTGGGGGGGATGGAAGAAGCAACAGTTAAAGAAATCTCTGCATCTCTCTCTTCATAATAGACATTGTTGATCACACATACTCCTGTTCTACAATAAGTGAGCTCGACTGCAGGTGCAGGGCATTACCTGGGGAGGGGCTAACGGCTGATATAAAATGTTTTTGCTTAAAGAGCCACTGACTCCTTCAAGAGAACTTTTAAAAACATAATATTTGGACACAGAACAGCCGATATTTCTAATGAGCTCTTTATTTCTTCTTGCCATTAGTTATTACTGAGGCCATTTGCATGAAAACAGGATCTTTGTTTCTTGAGGGTTCATCAGCTCCTACTGGTTATTCCAACGTGATGTCATAATACTCTGCTTGTGACAATACAGTTATTCCCATGGCAACTAACTGTGATGTCACAACAGAGCATTGTAATTTCAGGTAAGGAATATGCTGTAGGGACGGATGAACTCTAAGGATAAAGATCCTATTTTAGGGTGAACTTTCTCAATAATACATAAGAGGGGAGCGAAATCGACAGCAGGTAAATGACACATATGCTTAATTGTTTCTAAGTATCATGATTTCCAAAGTTATTCTAGAAGTGACAGCAGCTCTTTAAGCATTACTGAAATTAAAAAAAAAAATGCAAGGAAAAAAAAGGTTTGAAATGATATCGCTTGAAAGTGTGTCAGCTAATGGGAGACCTACTGGTGTATAACTGAAGCACAGCGAAAGGCAGCATTGCCATTTTTCTACAGCGAGGGACAGTATGACAGGCAAAGACCATTGTTAAATCAGTCACTTCTGACATGTACTTTTTCACCCAAATGTGTAGTGGAGTTCTGTTTCTTCTTCTTGCGTCTAATCAAGTTTGTTTCAGCAGGTTGACCGTACATAAAGCATTTAAAAATATTTAGTTTTAACACACTTCTCATTTTCTTTATCCATACAGGTGATCAGGCTCGCACCTTCTTTTTACAGTCGGGCCTCCCACCAACAGTACTAGCCGAAATATGGTAGGTGGTATCAAATTCACATTTGCTATTGTATCTCTTTACTGTCTGTTTTAATTTGTGCAGGTGTGCTTCCACTTGGTTTAACTCATTCCTTATTTCCCAACATTTCAAAAGCAATTAATTAAAGGGAATAAGTGACAAGCTTGCTTTTGCAGCTTCCTGAATTACTGCACTGTGTACTGTTGAATGTGGGTCATTTTCAGGAGACGACAGGAACAGCGTGCATTCATTGGCAGTTGTCATATCGGCCCCTTTTTCTTTCTTTTCCACATGCCCTGTGGCAGGGTGGCCCCTGCCGTTGTTTTGTGATTTATTAATAAGGCCCAGAGTTATAAATTGTAAAAGGTACTGCCGTGATAAGGCCTGCTCCAAGGCAGTGGTCAGTCAGTAGAGGAGCCGTTGCTTCAGTTTAGGAACTGCTTTGTGAAGAAAAATCGGCAAAACTCAGACACCTTTTCTTTATCTTTTTAGTTGCACAGCTTCTGTCTTGTCTTTCTGTCTTTCACTCAACCCCCCGCCGGCCAGTTATGGAAGTAAAGACATGTTAATTCTTTATAGTTCCTGGTTTGTTCTTTAAGCATCTTTTCACCTTCCTGGTGATAGTAGCAGAAACACTTGTAGGAACTGACGTATATTTAATTACCCTGTCTCTAGTGGATTATCAGTGGCCCAGGAACAAGAAAGAGCCCCGGGGTCAGGGCTTGCTTCAGCTGAAGTGACTAGCACACCCCACCCCCACCCACACGCACACGCACAGGCAAAATACTAAAAACAAGTGATACTCCTAATCTGTAATGTCACTGAGAAGACTTGGCAATAAATATGAACAGATAAAAACATGCAGGACTGGTGTTCTGATTTTAGAATGGAGAAATAAGCAATCTAGCAACAGTCAAGAAGTTTATTTAAAAGACAGCATTTGAAGTTGGAACAAACACAGTTGGCTTTCTTGTTTGCTGCTGTTACCTTTTAACTGTTAAACAGGGCTGGCCTTTGAACCTGCAAATGGCCCCCCACCCCCGGTAGGCCTGTTGCCTGGATTTTTCCATGGGAACTCTTTTAGTGAATGGTAAAGGTATGTGTTGCACGTAATGTGTGAAAAATGTTTGTAAAAAGCCGGGGGGGTCTGGGGGCTGGTAGGCTTTAGATGCTTTTTTGGTATATTTTAAGGCTGACACTGAAGATAATACAAAGTTCTGTTATCTTTCAAGGGCATCTTATGCACTAAAGTGGGTGGGGGAGGAATCACTTCACAATGAAAATATTTGATTATGAAAAAAATGCCACAGACCCAAACACTGGAAAACCTGTACCTCAGCAACACGTTTTTGTCCTTTAACAAAACAATTCAGTCACAAAACACTACATTCTTTAATCTTAACTAGATTCAGCAGGCTAGTTAGCGCTCATTCCTGTTTACTGAAATGCAACTGGAACTTGCCTGTAAGAGCTTGAATTTTGTTTTGGACCAAGTCTTGTTGCAGGTAATAAACTTTCTGATAGCAGCCACACCAGGGAAAACAGTTTTTGTATTTCTTTCCTCCTTTCTACCATTCAGGGACTGATACAGCACCTCTTGTTGAGTCTTGCCACGTGGCACAGGCGACTTTAATTTACTTTGCACAACATAGTATTACATAATCATCTATACTGTACAGCGTTTCCACCATGGGGGAACCGGGGGAAGTCAGAACTAGGGCTGAGGGTCCACAGTCCAGGAAGTTCAGGAACAAGAAGCAAAATGTCAGGAAATTGCATTTTTTTTTTTTTGTCTTAGCTTCACTAACTGGCTGCATCACTTCAGAATCATCACTCAGTCTGTCACTGACCTTGTTAGACAAAATGGTCCTCTTCTTGCCAAATTGCTGCTCTGGCTGCCCCTCAGGAAACAACATGACATCCACCAGTCCAGGACTACATACACTCAGTGGACCCCTTGGGACCCTCTGACTCCAATAGGTAGTTGCCCCCCTTTTTTCCCCGTGGCCTGAGCCTGGGATGAAAATCTCCTCATGTGGGGGCGGGGGATGAACCACCAGTCTCTCCACACAGCCAAATCCGGGCTGTCCCTGCTGCCTGGGCCTGCTCTGCCCCCCCACCCCAGCTGACTGGCTGCTGCTCACGCTCTCTGCAGTCACTGGCCCGCAGGCCCTATTCAAGAATAATAGTGGATACTTTTACTTTACTCCCACCACTCCAGTTCCCGCTCTCGAGGGGTGTCTCTCAACTTTTCCAACCGACTTCCCGGTCACACACTGCACAGCCCTGCCCAAATGGTGATGAGAAACCACTCCTCGACTGTGAATCCATGATGGTCCGATGCAGTCCGGCCACCCTGCGTACTAACCCCTCAGACATTGTCCCCTTCCCTGTCCTATCTGGACTCTGCACGTCCTGGCTGCTGCTGGCTCCTATCCCTCCCGTGTCACAAAGAGCCAGCTCTGGTGCCTTCAGCGGCACAGTGCCTCTGCGCCCTCCTCCCTAGTAGCTCTTCCTGCTCTACACACTAATCTCACTAATCTCCAGTCCTCTTTGAGGTTTGTCTCTTTTCTTTTGCAAGTTTAAAACCAAACTCGTCTCTCCCTTGCTGCTCGCTAACACAGTCGCTAAATCCATTGCTGCCTCATGGCTGTCTGCATGCTCCACTTAAACTGATTATGCCAAGTGCCTGCCACTCCCTGTCCACACCACTCAGCGCATGGACTCCAGCCGCTCTGGCGCCAAACATAAAACAGACACCTTGGCAGAAGCATCAGAGACATCATAAGCTAACCTCAGCACCAGAAGACAATGCCTAAGCTGCTGTGTGAGCAGCTTTCCACAGGCTATTCTGGTATTTGGTCATATGGGTCTGGTAGTTTGCAATCCTAAGGCCCAGTGATGCTTCTGGTATTTGTATGAGGAGAGATTCCTAGCTTAGAGTTGCTGACTTTGCCAATGATGTACAGCAGGCAGTTTTGAGTGCCCCTTTTAAAGGGACAAAACTGCTTGGTTATGATACTGAAGAGGCCCTACATGGTCTTTAAACTTAAAAATGGCTCTTAAGTGTCTGTAGCCGGCTCCTGCGAGAGGTTGTGGTTAGTGCTCTTTTTTTTTTTTAGTTTAGTGTGCTTAATACTCAGTCCATCCGGCCCTCGTCAGTCCAGTTTCCAGCACTCATCCCTAACGCTCATCCCAGGACTTACCTCGACTCCCAAGCACCCTGACATGTCCCCCAGGGCAGGGCCACCAAGGGGGGCCCTTCCCCCGACAGAGACTGAATGGTACTATAGGAGCTAGAGACCATTCGGCAGCATAGGGTCTGTGGCATGGGTGTGAATGTCATTGTGTGGTGGTAAGAGCACCTTTTTCTCCCAGGAGACATGGCGTGCAGTGATGTAGTGGCATGCATGCCGAATGTCTGACACGTCTCCCAGTCTTAACCAGTCCCGGCTGTCTGCATTCAAGTGCCGGTGGTCTCTCCCCCCCTTCCCCTGAGGAGGAGAGCAGTCCATAGAATGCTCGCTCCTCCTCCCCTGGCTGGCCTTTCAGCTTCCCAGGCTCGATTCCGAACTTGGGTCATAGACTGCAAGCAATAGTGCTACTGCTGCACCAGCTTAGGGCTCCTTTCTTCCACCTGTTGCCCGAGATAACCATGCCTACTGTCAGCAAGACCATGGCAGAGGAGATGACCCCCTTCCGGATCTCCTGCCCCCTGGAACCCACACAGAAGCACCTAAAAGAATTGATTTCAGTGGCCCTGCCACCACCAGCACTGCCTGACTCTCTTCCATCTCTCTCCCCCCCCATCTCAACTGTTACCTCCAGGGGTGAATGTGGGGAGCAGGATCTCCCTGCATCTGAAACGGGCGCAAAATCACTTCGGATGAGTGGGGTCCGGAGACAGTTGTAAGGGGACATACTCTGGCATTGTTACAAATCCTTCCAGAGCATCCTCTGCCTCCTTCCTTTTATCCTGTGATTCATTTGTCCTTTCTAAAGGAAGAAGATCAGTCTTTATTTCAAAAACATGCCATAGAACCAGTTCCTTCTAAGGAGAAGAACAGAGGATTCTATTCCAGATACTTCCTAGTTCCAAACATGGCATCCTGTGTTGGATCTCGGGGGGACCTCCACCTGCACATCAAATACAAAATGTTTCGAATTATATCCCTGCAAGCTCTGATCCCCCTTCTGCAAACCAATGAGTGCCTCTGTTCTCTAGACATTGAAGGATGTATACTGTACCTTTATGTAAAGATCAGGAAATCTCACAGACACTACCTGTGCTTTATGCTGGAGGGGAAAACACTACCAGGTCGGAGTATTGCCCTTTGGCTTGTCTTCTGCATCACAAGTCTTTACCAAATACTTGGCAGTAGTGGCTGCAACCCTTCACAGGAAAGGCATGTGTTCACCTATCTGGATGACTGGCTTCTGAAGGCCAGCACCAGGACATCTCTTTTACATACTCTGTCTTGGACATGTCAGTTGTTAGATGATTTGAGGTTACAGCGAATGTGCCAAAGTTGGGGGTGATTCCCTGCCAAATACTTCAGTACATATGGGCAGTCTTGGACACAGAGAAGGGATGTGCTCTCCTGCCACAGGACAGGGCAGACAGTCTGACTGCCCAGGCACACTTGGTGTACAGGAGCCTCTGTTTCTCTGCGAGAACAATGTTACATCTCCTGGGTCTCATGGCTGCAGCCATAGTGACTGTGCCACTGGCATCCCTTCATATGAGGTGTGAAGGTGTGGGATAAAACAGACGCAACAAACCAGAAGTTAGGTGCATGAAAATGCAAACATGTGTTATTTTATTCAAATCAGAAAATAAAAAAAAAATTAAAAATAATAAAGCAAAAGGTTACTCAATGTCCAGTATCCAGCAAACTTTCTAATTTCAAAAATTCCTGAGGCTTAGCTTCCGCCTTTGTAAACAGAACAGTGTGGAAACAAGCACACACTTCTGAGGTCCTCCTCACGTGGTAGTCATTATTCAACCGATTCCCTCTATCTATCTTTGTTACTCCAAGTGGTGGGTTGTTATACCTGTTACAGGGAGATCCTGCCTCTCTTGAGGACCAACTTTTCTTAAATCTGTTGCAACAGTTCTTCTGTTTCTTAGCCTAATCTATCCTTTACAATTTCTAATCCATAAGGTTGGCCACCTATGCCCCCCACCCCTTTCTTGACTATGCTATAGTGTCCTCTTTAATTTTTCCTTTCCCTCTTAGGTCCTCGTACAGGGAGGTTATTGTGGTGCCCTCCGAGCTTATGTAAAACAGGCTGTGTTTATCGTTGTTGGATTTAACACTATTTATTTATTTAGTTTTTGTTGACCGGGTAAGTGCACTAGACAAATCCTGCCTATTTTCAGGCACGACCCGGGGCAATGGGATACAGATGAATGCCAGCTGACCTTGAACCAGATTAAGCTGTTGGTGGTATTTTTAGTGAATGAGGGAAATTTGGCCAGGACACCAGGGAAATTCCCCTACTCTTTTCGATAAGTGCCATGGGATCTTTAACATCCACATGAACTACCACCAATCCAGGCAGATGGGACCTCAGTTTAACGTCTCATCCGAAAGACGGCACCTCAGAAGTGCAGCACCCCTCTCATGCTGCACTACAGTGTCAGTACTGGATATTAACCCAAGTGCCAGATGTATGTCATAAAATACCTTAATGTATATACCTTATGTTTTATGAAACCTGTAAATGTTGAAAATACCATGGCACTAGGTGTTTTTGATAAAGGTAAAAAGTACTAGGTGACTGTATTATAGAAATTAAGTTGGTTGTGTTGTTAAATGCATGTAAATTGGTACCATGCATTCCTGCTGTAAACTGAGCCAATCTGAAATTTTGTGGTAATTTACATATATCCCATGATGCGTTGCATTATGGAAGTACAGTCGTGGCCAAAAATATTGGCACCCTTGCAGCTTTTTTTAATAATGCACCATTCCTTCCAGAAAATTGTTGAAATTAAAAAATATTTTGGTATCCACATATGTATTTCTTTGGTTTGCAGTGGAATAAAACACAAAAAGAAGAAAAATTTACTAAGTCTTAGCTTATTCCACACAGAAATCCTTAAATGGCCCGGACAAAATTATTGGCACGTTTTAGAAGTAGTTAGAAATAATTAGATTTCAAGCAGGTGATTCCTTCACTTTGGAATTGAACTCACTGTGGTGAGTTGCAGGTGCCTGCAATATAAAAATCACTCATTCAACCAGTTTGAATAGAAAAGGACTCATTCTCCTGTTTTGTGTCACTGTGTGTACCGCAATGAGCATGGAGAAAAGAGAGACAGCCAGAGAATTGTCTGAGGAGGTCAGACAGAAGATTGTAGCCAAGCATGGACAATCTCAAGGCTACAAATCAATCTCCAGAGACCTTGATGTTCCTGTTTCCACGTGCATGATGTTATCAGGATGTTGAAGGCCCTTGGCACTGTGGCAACCTCCTGGGCGTGGCGATGAAAGCTTGATCGAAGATTGCAGCGCAGGATTGTTCGAATGGTGGAGAAAGCACCTCCGATCAACTGCCAAACAGATTCAAGCTGACCTTCAGACACAAGGAATGCAGTTTCAACTCGGCACCATCCGTCGCCAACTCAATGAAAGGGGGTTATATGGTAGGAGGCCCAGGAGGACCTCACTGAGAGAGAGAGACATAAGAAAGCCGATTGGGGTTTGCCAAAACACACCTGAACAAGCCAAATCCTTCTGGGAGAATGTCCTGTGGACAGATGAGACCAAATTAGAGCGTTTGGTAAAGCACATCATCTCTATGTTTACAGAAAACAAAATGAAGCCTTCAAAGAAAAGAACACCTTCCCTACAGTCAAACATGGAGGAGGTTCACTGATGTTTTGGGGTTTCTGTGTTGCCTCTGGCACTGGGTGCCTTGAACGTGTGCATGGCATCATGAAATCTGGAGATTACCAGGCCATTTTGGAGCGCAATGTTGAACCCAGTGTCAGAAAGCTGGGTCTCCGTCGAAGGTCATGGGTCTTACAGCAGGACAATGACCCCAAACACACTTCAAAAAGCACCCAGGAATGGTTCAAGACAAGACGCTGGACTGTTCTGAAGTAGCCAGCAATGAGTCCAGATCTAAATCCCATTGAAAACCTGTGGAGAGATCTGAAAACAGCAGTTGGGAGAAGGCACCCTTCAAATCTGGGAGAACTGGAGCAGTTTGCACAAGAAGAGTGGGCCAAACTGCCAGTAGAGAGGTGCAGGAAGCTCATCCATGGCTATAGGAAGTGGTTGATTGCAGTTATTTTGACCAAAGGCTGTGCTACCAAATATTAAGTCTAGGAGTCAATAATTTTGTCAATGCCATTTCTTTTCATTTTCTGATTTAAAAGGATATATTAAATTCTGAATCAAAAACAAAGGTTCTATAATATTAACAGAGAAATAAAGAATTGTGGAGACCAAATACTGTACTGTTGTTAATTTCAACTTATGTTTAGAGGAAATTGTGAGTTATTTGAAAAAGTGCAAGGGCGCCAATATTTTTGGCCACAACTGTATGTGTGATGATGTGCTTCTTTGAAACTTTGCTTACTGTCTGTGCCCTTTGGGGTAACCCTTGTTTCAGTACTTCTGCACTGAGGTTCTTTGTCTGTAGCTTGTTTTTTTTTTTTTTCCTTTTGAGCCTCCACCACCCAAGCAAACAAGGTAACCATAGGGATGAAGGGTTTTCACTGAAAAGTTTAGATCGGTGCTGACAAGTGCAGAGGACGGACATACATAGTCTGTTGCTGCAAACTGATATATTGAAGAAGGAATATACCATTGATGAAGGTTGTCTATTGTATTTTGAATAAACATCACACACAGATTGTGTGTTGAAACTGAAGTTTGGTGTCTGGTCCATCTGTTGTCTCACAAGCCCTCCATAATACCTTTCATGGATGACATCACCGTTAGGTGATCCACCCCTTTTTGCTAAAACCAGTATAAACATCTTATTCTTAGGAGTTCCCCATCAAACAGTAAAGGCATACATATTAATTTTTCTAGCCTAGACTCAACTCCTCTTTTCTTTGTTAAGGGGGTTTTATGTCTCCATTTTGTTTCATCTCGAAAGATAGGTTTTTTTTTTGTGTACTTTATTTTTATAATTTTCAATACTATTTATAATAGTATAAGATGTCCGTATCCAAGACGATCCATATAAAAGATACCAACCCAATGGGAGACGCAGCCCCACTTAATCTCAGGACAGGTACATCTTAAATATTTTGAAACCACATTTGGGGGATAAGTACAAACAAACTATAACAAATATATTTCCTAAATATACATGCTACAGGAATGAACCCAGGAGAGGTGTGACTTGATATGTTGGTCTAAAGTCCAAGAAAACAAAAGTCCAGCTTTTGCACGCCTACAGTAAGGCTAATGGCATCATACTATAACCTTAAGAGGGTACAACTTACATTTGAGGAAATAAGGCAGCATAATCTCTTATAAACATTCTGAATCATTTAACAGCTCGTACAACCACTGCAAAGGTCTGTAAAGAAAAGATTCCTATATCAACCATTATGGTACTTGAATAGTCATTTCTTTTTGTGTAAAGCAATCCAGTAAAGCATTTTACAAAACTGCATGTAAACAAGGGAGGTGGAAACCCTCATAAACCAGAATATAAATTGGAGGAAGGGATCATTAGTACAAACACCTCCTGTCTCTCTCTAAAGAGAACTATAAAGAGTTAAATAGAGCCCCATTCTGTCCCTTTCTTCACATGCTCTTCGAGACAGTCTAAATGTCTCAATTCAAACGCAGAAGTCCGAGCTAGAGGGCTTAATATTCAGAAAAAAAGGCAATAAAGGGCTCACTCAGTTCCGTTTCTAACACCCACATCGTCTTCACTTGCATGACTCTCAGTCTCTGTTATACTCTGATCCCGGTGCTTTACCTGAAGACGAGAGGCCCGCTTCCCAGCTTCTGCAGGATCTGTAAACTACTAGAACTTCCCCTCATAGGTGATGCGGAGTTTAACAGGATAAATCATAGCATGGGGGATGGAGATTTCTCTTAACGTTTGACAGACTCCGTCATATTTTTTGCGCCTCATGCAAGTAGCATAACTTATGTCTGGAAAAAACAGACATTACGGTCATCCTGCGTTACAGGCCCTGCATGACGAGCCTCAAAAGATAGTTTTAATAAGTCCATGAGGTTTCCATTGGGTTTTGCAAGGGGAATGGGAGAACGAGGTTTTGCAAGTGGAACGGGAGAACGAGGGCACGCTCCTCTTCTCCCTTCTCCTGCCAACCCTTGGAATTCATCATATCTTTTTCTTTCTATTAAATCATTAAATGTGACACCCTAAAATAGACACGCGTACAGCAAACGTATTTCATTTTCATTCCCAGTGCAAGCGGCTGTTCCCTCAGAAACAAAGAGCGAAAGGAATGGGGTGGGGGCCCAGACACCCCACACATGGGCATCCATCCCCAGACAGGGCTAACCCTGTCACACACACCCCTACACAAGAGGGCAACAGTCCTTACTGTTGGCAGTCACTCCACCAGAACCCTGGAAGGGTTGGAGCTTCCATCAAGTTAGTCAGTTTAATTTTTCTGGGTATATTTCGATCTGACTGACCTGGATTAAGGGCTTGGATTGCTCAGAGTATCCAGCCACTTCTCATCCTGCTGTTGTCGATCCTCTGTTCGTTTGTGCTCCATCTCTAGCTGCTTCATACAAAGCCATTGTAGGAGGTCACTGGGATCCTCTGGGGCGCTCTCCTCTGTCTATCCCTCTGTTATGCTCTCCAGCTCATCCTTCGCCTTTCTTCTGGCTCCAAGATCTAACCCGGGTCCGGGTTTCACTCCAGTCTTCTCAGCCATGGCACGAGTCAGTGGATATGTTTTTGCCTCAGCACCCTGATCGTTTTGCATCTGTCTGGGTATTGTTTCAGTACCAACTGATAACATCTCCCAGGCAGTCTAGACATACCAGAAATCCCACTTTTTACACCACTGTGAAGGTGTGTGATAGAACAGACGCAACAAACCAGACGTCAGGTGCATATGCGTTATTTTATTCAAATCAGAAAATAAAAAAATGAATAAACATACAGAAAGCAAAAGGTTATTCAATGTCCAGTATCCAGCAAACTTTCTAATTTTGAAAATTCATGAGGCTTGGTTTCAGCCTTTGTAAATAGAACAGTGTGGAAACAAGAACACATTTCTGAGGTCCTCCTCACTTGGTAGTCAGTATTCAACTGATTCCCCTATCTATCTTTGTTATTCCAACTGGTGGGTTTTTATACCTTTCATGGATGACATCACCATCGGGTGATTCATCCCTTTTTACTAAAACCAGTATAAACCTCTTATTCTCCGGAGTACACCATCAGACAGTAAAGACATACATGTTCATACATGTTAATTTTTCTAGCCTAGACCCAACTCCTCCTTTCTTGGTTAAGGGGGTTTTATGTTTCCATTTTGTTTCATCTCAGAAGATTTATTTATTTATTAAAATCTTGGATCACAATACCTCTGAATAATAAAACTCTTTTACAAAGATTCCACATCAATAACAGTAGGACATAGACAAATGTTATACAACAGGAAAGCTAAAATAGGATAACAGAATTTATACATTTAGTAAATACATAGTAATTGGAATTAAAACTCTGCTTGGCAAAACAGTAAATAGAGAGGAGATGGGGAGGGATAGGAGGAAAAAGAAAGAGGTGGAGCAGTCTAGAAGGCCTTGTCAGGATAGGGTAGGTAGGTGGGAAGGTAGAACAGGATGTTGGGGGGATGGGGGAAGGGAAAGAGATGTGAGTACCAAGAGAGGAGTCAAGGGTTATACGATGGGAGGGGGTAGGGAAAAGAGGGAAAAATGGAAAAGGGGTGGGAGGGTAAGACCAAGGCTAACGAGTTGGGGGTTGGAAGTTAAAGTGCTTGTGGGATAGATAAATATGCGATGTAGGCTGTTATTGGAGACAGTCACATCTACTGTATGCAACTAGCTGTTGACGGAGCTTATGTTTGAATGGGCCCAGCTTTGATTCAGAGGTAATATCCTTGTGCAGGGAATTGAGCTAGACTGGAGTTCTGTTTGAAAATGAATGCTGACATAGAGTTGTACGGCATCTAGGAACGTTGTAGATGTGTGTCACAGAGCTGCGAGTACGTAATGGATTGGAAAAAAGGGGTAAGTCATTTTTGGACCCCTAGGAGTAATAGTTCAAGATGAGCTTTCTTGGTGAGCAAACAGGTCTGGTATTGGATCTGACTAGATAATTGTAGCCACCCAGATTGGGCATATAACTCATTTGTGTGTGAGGTGATCTGCTCCTGCTAGGAGTCTGCAGGCTTTGAGTGTGACAGTGATCCTACAAAGGGCAGAAGAAGAGGCAGAGCCATAAATGACCAGCCCATAGTCAATTAGGGAAGTGATGGAGCTGTGAATCTCTGTTTTTTAAGGCCTCATGATTCAGACTGTGCTTATGCCTGTGCAGCAAGCCGCTCCTTATATTAACAGCTTGCGCTACACTATCAGTGTGCTGCACGTAAGAGAGAGTACTGTCAACGGTGACACCAAAATACTTGAATGAGTGGATCTGTTCAAGGGGGGGACCCAGAAAGTTTCGGGTGATCAGGGGTTTGGTTTTGTGCTTGCTGTGTGCACTGCTGAATAGCATCACTTTAGTCTTTTTGTAGTTAGCACCAATTTATTGGTGCTTAACCATCGAATCTCCTCAAAGCTGCGTTGGAGAGAATTCTGAAGGAGGGTGGGGTCAGGGCTACTTGTGAATATAACGTTGTTGTCCGCATAGAGCAGGATTAGATCTTGACGTGCACTTGGTAGGTTATTCAAGAAAATGCTAAAACAGTGGGGTCCTAGAATTGATCCCTGGGGCACACACCACAATGGACGGGCTTTTGTTCAGAGAGGACATTTAATATCGTAACCTGCTGCAAATGGTCTTCAGGATAACGTTTTGAACCAGGAGATAGCATCATTGGATATACCGCAGTTTGATAGTTATTCAGGCAATAGCGGATGGTTCACTGTATCAAAAGCCTTCATCAAGTCTTCATCAAAATTACCAGGTTACCTTTGTCAAGGGAATTATGGATGAAGCCCATGAATTTGAGCAGTGCAGTGGTGGTACTATGGCCTTTTCTAAAACCATGTTGTTGGGCACATTGGATCCCATACTTATCAAGGTATTCAACGAGATGATCCACAATAATATGCTCAAGAGCTTTCGACAGTGGTGGTAGGATGGAGAAAGGCCTATAGTTGGTGTGAAGCGCCCTATCTCCACTTTTGTGTACAGGGGTGACTAGGGTCAATTTCCATTTGTGGGGAAATTGACCGAGTTTTAAAACAACTATAGTGCTCTTTCATCCCCGAGAAGCACAAAGAACCCTTGCTGGCCCTGAGTTCAAACATCATGTAAAAATTATTATTTTTTGGTACGCCGGTTTAGGAAGGGATCGTATTTTTTCTCCGAGGAGCCTCGCGATGCGGATCCCTTCCACTTCCTTATAGCTCTACAGAGTGCACTCCACCCCCGTGCTCCCATGTTTTGTGACATCAGTGTTTGAGGAGCACAGGGGCATGTGCATATAGAAATGAATGGGGGCTTCTTTTTAAAGTTAAATTTTAGTACTTTATATGACCATTCAGAATAAATGATGGCCATTGCTTAACTAACAAGATCATTGTTAGTTAAGCGATGGGCATCATTTATTCTGAATGGTCATTTAAAGCACTGAAATTTAACTTTAAAAAGAAGCCCCCATTCATATCTATAGGTGCGCGCCCCTGTGCTCCTCAAATACTGGTGTCACAAAACGTGGTAGCGTGGGGGTGGATCGGGAGTGCAGTGTACTCTGTAGAGCTATAAGGAAGTGGAAGGGATCTGTGTTGCGATGCTCCTCGGAGAATAAATACGATCCCTTCCCTTCCTAATCCGGGGCACCAAAACAAAGAACTTTTACATGGTTTGGACTCTGGGCAGGTAAGGGTTCTTTGTGCTACTTGGGGAGGGCAGCATAACAGTCGCTCTTTAAAGAAAAGTTCAAGATCTTGGTAAGGGTGTAAGAGTTTCATATAGGGTGAGGGCCAACAACATGAGATCCAGGCTGTTCCCACTGAATCTAGATTTACCAAGAACTTTGCTTATGTACTTTCTAGCCACGCATTTAGAGACCTCTAGGAAATAAAAAGGAGGTGGAGGTGCATGGTGATTCACACCAGTGCTCAGAGCACCAGTAGCTGAGGGCACCGTGAAGAAGTCCGCATGCAGGGCACTACTAAGGTCTGTGATGGCGTTGTTAAAGGTGTTGGCTATAGCCACAGGATCTAATGTCGGTGTTCCGTCAACGTTAAGCATAGTGACTGTCCCTTTAGGCTCTTTATCTGTAATATCCTGTATGTTGTTCCAGAAGTTTTTACTGTCACCCCAGGAGTCCAATAGTACATCTCTATAATATTGTTCTTTTGCAATATGGATTATCTGGGTGCAATCATTCCTAGCTGTCTTGTAGGCCTGTATGCAAGCTTGCTTGTCTTTAGCTCTGGCACGGTGCCAAAGGTGGTCCCTAGTCTTCATATGACCTAGCAGTTAAGGGTTACTCCAGGGGTTACAAGTTCCCTTAATTTTTCGCTTTTTTAGTGGGGCATGTAGATCATAAGCAGTATTAAAGCTGTCAGTGAAGAAATCCAGGGCCATGTTGATATCAGCAGTAGTGTCAAGCAATGACCAATCCTGCCTTTGCAGGTGTGATTTGAGAGGCTCAAGGTGACCAGGGGTTAAGGACCCTACTGAAGATAACCTTGGGTGGCTGTTTGGCGAATTTGTTGGACCACTGACAGATTATAGGGGAGTGGTCACTGAGGGTGTCTGGGAGCACAGTCACACATGAGATGCTTTTAGGATGGCTAGCTAGTACCAAATCAAGCAGGGTGCCTGTACCTGTTCTATAGTTTGTTCTGGTCGGTGCTTTAACTAGCTGAGAAAGGTGGAAAGCGGCAACGGCATCCTTAATTTGGACCATTTATCTGGGTAGAGCCAGTTCATATTGAAATCTCCCAGTATGATGAACTCAGAGTTCTGAGGTGCAGTGTGAATGTACTCAAGGATGCTGTTAAAACCGGCAGCGGGTTCCTGCAGGGTATATAAACTGATGGCATAGTTTAAGTTTTGCTATGCGCACCCAGTAGTACTCTGATGGCCAGGGCTTGGGTGGAGTTGCCAAAGCATGGCAGTTTAAGGGTGTGACCCATAAGAGAATATTTTAGATAGATATTGCAGCCACCACCTCTTTTAGTACGTCTATCCTGGCTTAAAATAGAATAGCCCGGTATAGAGATAGCAGAATCAGGGATCTTAGGAGACAACCAAGTTTCTACGACAGAGCATACATCTGGATTATGCTGTGTTGCCCAGACCTTGAGACTGTCTAGTTTACATAAAAAAACTGAAGATGTTTACAGATGCTAGGGAGAGCGTTCCGAACTTTGTTTTAATAAGATAGTAAGTCCATGAGGGTTCCACTGGATTTTGCAAGGGGAATGGGAGAATGAGGGCATGCTCCTCTTCTCCCTTCTCCTACCAAGCCTTGGAATTCATTATATCTTTTTCCTTTTCTTTCCATTAAATTGTTAAATGTGACACCCTAAAATAGACAAGCACACAGCAAATATATTTCATTTTCATTCACAGTGCGAACGGCCATCCCACAGAAACAAAGAGCAAAAGGAATGGGGGAGGGGCCCGGACACCAACACATGGGCATCCACCCCAGACAGGGCTCACCCTGTCACATGAGGATCCCTTAGTGGACACTCAAAGTCCAGTGGGATCTGTTGACGGACGAGCTGGACCAAATGGTTCTCATCATGTCTCCTCTTTGCAGAACATTGTTATGGTGGATCGATCTCGAAAACCTGTTGAATGACGTTCCATTTCTTGTATCAGCTCCTTTACAGATCCTCACCATAGATGCTTTGGGCTCCTGCTGGGGTGCCTATCTTGGCCCCTACCAGACACAGGGGTCATGGACCAAGTTGGAAGCTGAGCTGCATGTAAATATCCTGGAAATGAGAGCTGTCCTGTATAGCCTCCAGGCATTTTAGAATCATCTCTGTCATGGTCCTCTGCTAATCCAGACGGACAGACGTCTGTGTGATGCACTACATCAACAAACAAAGGGACACTCGCTGCTTTCCCTTTTGCCGGGAAGCAATGAGTGTATGGTACTGGGCTCTGCCTCATGGCTTTCAACCATGTAACTCCCAGGTCTCCAAAATGTCTTAGAAGACAGGATAAGTAAGTCCTGATCAGTGATTCAGAATTGTTAACTGCTGACCTCCAGGGTAAATTACCTCTGTATAAGATGGGGTCATCCAGTATTAGACCTTTTTCCTTTTTCATCCAGCTGTTTGCCCATCTGTTGCCACCTGCTTGTGCCTTTGGGCTCTGGCTTGGGACCCTCCTGTCCTGTCTGCCACTCCCCCAGCTGTTGGGCCGGCCAGGATCCACATGATGTAGGATGTGAGATTCCCAAGGGCCAACATGGGGGATGTTTTTTTTTTTCCCCCCGTTTTCTCCCCTTAACTCCGTGGGGCCTCAGCGACATGGTCACACGTGCATGTGGAGGCATGCATGCGCACCAGAACCAGCGACTCCATTCCACTCACCCGGCCTATTGCCAGCCCCTGATTTACCCAACGCTACCACTGAGCCTCTACTCGGTGGCAGCCAAGAGCTGGGAAGGCTTGCCTCCCCAGTCCAGGAGAGGAGAGCTGCTAAGAAACTGCTAGATTTCCCTCGCCCTCCCTCCCCAATGCCTGAGCTCATTGCCGAATCCGAGTCACCGGCATGGGAGAGGTAAGGCACTCAAGGTACCTCAGCCCTCTGTACCACTTGGCCGGCCAGTGTTGGACCTTTTTGTGTCCCCATACAATGCAAAACTGCCGTGTTTCTGCTTGCTTGTGCCTGGGCCTGGAGTTTTTTTTTGCGAGATTTGTTGTCCCCCTCTTGAAAGGGGAGATCCCTATACACATTCCCCCCATTCCTTTAATACAGACAGTTCTGCTCTGCTTTCTGCTTGCTTGCTCCCAGGCCTGGAGGTTTTGGTGAGCTGCGTTGTCCCTCTCTTGGAAGGGAAACTCCCTATACACATCCCCCCTATTCCTCTAATAGAGAGAGTTCTGCTCTGCTGGTGGAGAGTGACACTCTCATCCTAATTACTTCGTTATGGCCTCGCCAGATATGGTTTCCACTCCTTCAACATCTCGAAGTCTGTTGTCGCAGGACAAGGTGTCCATGGTCCATCCAGACCTGAAATCCCTACATCTGCATGCATGACTCCTGAAGATATAGCCATCACACATTTTGGGATATTCCCTAAAGTGGACCATTGCACGTTTTGGGGTATTCCCTAAGGTGGCTAATGTCCTAATTGTGGCTAGAAAGCTGTCTTCCAGACATACTTATTCTTTGAAATGGAAGCAGGTCACTTTGTGGGCTGCTTCCAAGAAGTTTTGGTACTTTTACATGTCTAGTAAATACTGTGTTGGAATACTTGCTTTCCTTGTCTGATTCTGGCTTGCAGTATTCCTCAGTTAAGGTGCATTTGGCTGCACAGTATATCAGCTTTCCATGCCACTATTCATGGTCGTACGGTTGCCCAATTAGAGGTGTCCTATACTTTGCTGAGAAGTATTCTGCATATGAAACCTCCTATCTGTAATCCAGTTGTGCCCTGGGACTAATTTTGTGCTCAAGAAATTGATGCTGGCTCCTTTTGAGCCTGCAGTTAGTTATGACGTGTGTGTCTTGTCATGGAAAATGTTTTTAGTTGCAATGACTTCTGCTCAAAGAATTTCCAAGCTTCAGACTCTAATATGCTAGCCACCTTATTTGATTTTCCACAAAGACATAGCTCTGCCTATGAATCCTGAGTTTCTACCAAAGGTGGTGTCTGAGTTTACACTGAATCAAACAATATACCTTCCTGTATATTGTCCTGAGCATGTCAGTCAGGGTGAGACACTGCACTGTACTTTGGATATACATAGAATACTGCGATGCTAGGTTACTCGCACCAAGGACTGCAGAAAGTCCTCTCAGCTTTGTTTCGTTGCCCTTGAGGAAGAGGGCACTCCTGTGTCTAAACAATGCCTATCCAAATGGCTGACACATTGTATTACATTCTGTTATAGGAAGTACAGTAAGGCACTTCCTTGTTCTATTCCTGGTCATTCCACAAGGAGTATGGCCACTTACGTTGCCGTTTTCAAAAATGCCCCTTGCTGCTGACATATGTGCTGCAGCCATATGGGGCACTGTCCACACTTTCACTGAACATTACAGTCTAGACATCGTCTCTCATATTTGTGCTGGTTTTGGGCTTGCTGTATTGCAAGGTCTTCTACAGTGATTATATATCAGACTGTACCATCCTCCCAGTTAACTTTGTACTGCATGGTACTGATTCCAAAAGTGTGGCCTAATGGAAGAGCTATCCTCAATGAAGATAGAACAATTACTGTACATAAGAACTGACCGTAACAGTAGATCTTCGAGAGAATCTCTTCCATTAGGCCATGCTGTCCCTCCCTCCTGCCTCCTTTTGCTTTCATTGAGGGTTCTATCAGATGCTGTACCTAAATCTGACTCCATGCATCCTGTATCCAGCCCCATGCCTCTCCTTGTGTGCCTAGTGCTCATCTCATCTCCTTTTTCTCCATGGTTAGAGGTCCTCTGAGGCTAATCTCCAGCGGACAGCTGAGGAGTGATGGGGCCGCCCAAGCTTCTATACATGCAGATGTGATACGTCATTTTGGTGGCCCCAGGCTAGCAAAAGTTTCTGTGTGGTCCTAGTGCTGATGGCAGTAGTTCCAAAGGTGTGGCGTAATGGAGGAGATTCTCTCGAAGATTCACAATTACACTAAGTTCTTACATAACTGTTCTTTCCCAACACTTTGAACCAGTGCAGGTTCTTCATCAGGCTCCTGTCTAGTCAGCTGTAGGAGGCATGGCTATTAGCACCTCACACTTTCAGCAGAAGTAAATAAAAAAAAAAAAAAAAAACTACACCAAAAGTGTGCGTGCTGCAAAAAAAAAAAAAAAAAAAAAAAAGATTTATCAAAGTTCAGTTAATGCAAATGTGAAGATAACATCACATCAAATATGGCAAAGTTACAGACAAGGAATGGACGCTTCTAACCGCAAAACTGTTTTCTCACCGGTAAGAAGACCCGTACGTTGCTTTAGACTTAAGTAACACATTGAAATACTTAATGTGACAGTGCTGAATTTTCAGGCATATGAGATGTGATGAAAATAAAACAGGTCAGACAGATGCCTTGAAGGCAGCCAACTAGCAGGCTATCAACAGTTAATTATACAGCAGAAACTTCAGTAAGTATGATCGTAAATTTAAATAAAAATAATATTGAATTAATCATATGTGTTTTGCTTGACATCTTAGCCATGAATGAAGATCACATCAATTCTTCTGTTGCTGACTGAAAACATACTTATGCTTGGGCATCAACAAATTAAGACAGAGGCTCAGTTAATGAGCCAGTGCCTGACATTATCGGCCTTCCTGGGGGATTCTCCAGCCTTTTATGTATCTTTGGGAGAACACAAATGGTTGGACTGGGTGAGGCACTTTTACAAATTCAAGGGTATTGTCGCATATTGTGCCATTCAGATATGCTTCAGTTAACACACAATCAATACACTGTTTAAATTCCTGCGTTGGATCTTTCTCAAGTGGGTCATAGAAATCTCTATTAGATAATTGTCTCTGAACCTCCTCCACATAAGCGATGGTGTCCATAACAACCACTACTCCGCCCTTATCAGCAGGCCTGATTGTAATGTCTAAATTCCCCTCAAGTTGTTTCAAGGCCTCTCTTTCCACATTCAAAATATTACAAAATGTGTTGTTAGTATGTTCAATAAACAGTGTCTCGACTTCTTGTGTGCACAACCTTTCAAAGGTCGTAACTACTTTATTGGGAGGTGGATTAAATGTAGACTAGGACTTAACTCATTACCTCCAATAGCTCCATATGAAGTCCGAACTATCCATTATTAACCTGACACAAAATGGCCGCCCAGGAGGTAATGAGTTTTTGAAAGTCTGGAGTTCAGAATTCTTTGGCATACTATAATGATTTATTTCCGCTAATGTTTCACTTAGTCCCTCATGCATGGTACTCACACAATCTTCTCCCACCATGGTGGGAAATGGAACATCATGGTAACCCATTTTTAATTTACCGTGAAATACTTTCAAATTTAGCTTTCTCGAATTTCTTCAAGTCAAGAAAAAGGTCAAACTTACTTGGTTTGTGTGTGGGTATAAAGCTCAAACCTTTATTTAAGATTGACTGTTGAGGTTCCGTGAGGGTATACGTGGACAAATTAACTATGTTGATTTCGGGGTCTTCTTCCCTCTCTGAATATTTGGTTGCTGTTTCCTCACTTGCTGTAGTTGTCCCGGTCCTATTCCTCCCACGGCCACCCCGCCTGGTCCTTTTCCTTCCGCAAATCGAACTGATCTCCTTGGTTGGTTGGTACCCGAGGGTGGTGACCCCACTTCTCCTGCCAACTATCACCCTATTTCTCTCTTCCCTGGCTAAACTACAGGATCACATGATCCTCTCTCAACTCACTGCCTTTCTCTCAGAATCCTCCTTCTTCACACCTTTCCAATCTGGATTTAGGAAGGATCACTCCACTACCACCTCCCTGCGTAGGCTCACCGACTCCCATCTTCTCAGGGATGGACTGTGGACTAATCACCTCTGCTACCTTTGTCAACCTTACAAAGGCCTTTGACACAGTATCCCACTCTCTCCTTCTAAACAACCTAACTGCGGCAGGCCTATTGGTCTGTGCCATGAACTGGTTAAGTGCATACCTTTCTGTCAGGTATCAGTCATTTAAAATCGCTGACACTGTTTCCCCTCCTATTCCTATTAATACTGGTGTGCCACAAGGCTCAGTGTTGGGTCCCATACTTTTTTCTATCTTTCTAAATGACTGTCCTTTGGTGTGCACCTCATCCTCTATCCATATGTATGCCGATGACACTGTCCTGTTTACCTCTGGCCAGTCACCTGTTGATGTAGCTACCAGACTTCAAGCTTGCTTTGATAAAGTTCAACACTGGCTTGGCTCACATCAGCTCTTTTTAAATGCCAGGAAGACTGTCTCCATGACCTTTGGCACTAGGCAGAGACTCTCAAGGCTTCCCTCCTCACCCCACTTCCACACCCTTGATGGGACTACCCTAGAGGATTCCATCTCTTTTTGTTACCTTGGTGTTTGGCTTGACCAGCACCTAAACATTTCTGTTCATGTGGACGCCATCCTGAAAAAACTGCGCTCCAAGCTAGGTACCTTGTACAGGAACAGTAGTTGCTTATCCCTACCGGTAAGGCGTGAACTAATACAGAAAATGATTATCCCTATTTCTGACTACTGTGACGTAGTCTGCAGTGCTGCTCCCACTACCTCTCTATCCAGATCAGATCCTCTTTAACTCCTTCTGTCGCTTTGCCCTGGATTCTCCCCTCCACACTCACCACCGTGCCTTATATCACTCCCTAGCCTTTCCCTCTCTTGACAACCGGTGCATCCCCCACATCGCCAAATTTGTGTCCAAATACTGGTTTGGCTGTCTCCCACCCTATCTCTCCCCTCCTCTGTTGGCATCCCTTCCCCCCTACTCCCACTCCCTCAGATCTCAGGACACACGTACCCTGGCCGTCCCACACTGCTCAACTTCAGCAGACCAAATCTGCTTTCTCATACCAATTCCCTAAACTCTGGAACCAACTGCCTCCTCAGATTAGACACTCCTCCAGCCCCCACTCCCTCTCCTCCTCCCCTGCATAACTTCTTCTCTCCCAGCTGTTCCTGATTCTAATATGTTCTAGCCTCCTCCCCACGTTCCACCCCCTTCGTTCCATTTAACTAGGCTTGACCTCCGCCCTCTCCAATGCTTCCAGTCTGTGTATTTATCTACTGACTGCATATCCTCTGTCTATACTCTAGCACTTCTCTTTGCCAGCACTTACTACAGTTGTACTCAACGTATATTTTATGTCCTGTTCCCTTGTCACTGTACTCACATTCTTAAATTGTTGTAAAAGCTCATACTGTATTTGTTATACTGCTTTGTAATGCACTGTACTGTTGTTTGTTCCTCCTGCCCCCTACTCCCTCCAGGACGCACCGGGAGATGAGCAGTTGTATTTGCTCAGCGTGCCTTTCCTGGTGAAACTTTTTAATAAATAAATAAAAACACAGACATTTTAGCAGTGGGATGATGCTTACATAATCCTATCCGCTGGTTTTCCTTTCTAAGGAAGGGCACAAATTCTATCTTGCCATGTAAACCAGTCTGATATAATGCTTCCAAATGATATATCCAGATTTTCCCTCTGGAGTAAAAATGACTCAAGGACTCCACCCCTCCTGTCTACCTGAACATTCTCTACCCTGAAAAATTTCAGTGGATGAGTAGTGTTAGCTACCTGAGCACTAATATCTTGGGCCAAAGCATGTGTGGCATCTTTAGCAGTTGTCCTAAGGTGCTCCCCAATCCTGACTGTCAAACAGCGGGACATCGTCTCTGTGTAAAGAGTACACATACTACTAAATGCAGAATGTGTTTATTACAGCTGATGAAGCTTCGAATTTCATAGGGTTTCTGCACATTTTTAAATAGTGCAGTTCCAATGTCTTCATCGAGGATATTTCCTCTGTTGGGCCACATCTTTGGAACTGTAAGCTATCGGTGTCAGGAGCACACAGAAACATTTGCTAGCCAGGGCCACCATTGATGGCATGCAGTGTTGGTGCCTTTATAATCATGGTCGGCCCCATTGCGCCTTACTTCTTTTCTCCTTCTGTTGATTGTTCGTTGGACCTGAAGGGAAACAGTGCTATTGTTTCTTTGACTTCAAATTTCCTGTCGATGTCCTTTTATGCTGCTATCAAAGGAATCTTTATTTAGGTTTAGTGGAATTTTTGGAGGTTCCCTTTGCACCCTCCATTGTGATTCCTTCTGTATGATCGAACCATTCAAACATCTTAAGGGCAGTAACAAGGTGAAAGAGTCTAACATGTTTAAATATAAGAAAAATAGAAGGACAAGAGGACACAGCATGAGATTAGAGGGAGGCTGATTAAGGGGTAATGTGAGGAAGTTCTTTTTCACAGAAAGGGTGGTGGATGCATGGAATGGCCTACCTCAGGAAGTGGTGGATATGAATACAGTGCAGGACTTCAAACAGGCATGGGATAGGCATAAGGGAGCAATACAGATGAGTATGAATAGATAGACCATTGATAGAGTAAAGGCCTATGGCACATTCATAAGGTAGAAAAAATGGACAGACGGGATGTGCTTTGCGGTCCTTATCTGCCATCACCTTCTATGTTTCTATGTATATTCTGCCTTAGAGGATGCTACCTTTGCTGCTTGCCACAGGCCTGGTACCTTGAAAGGCAGTACTCTGCCCTGTCTGGATAGCTATTTTTTGTGTCAGGTTACGCAATGGATAGACTTCATACTGAGGCTGTTGGAAGTAATGAGTTAAGCCTGTTATGCTTCCCAACCTGCAATAGATTTTGAGGTTATCATGGCCACTCATGACTGCTCTAGAGCCTGTAGACACACGAGTACTTAACCTGCTGATAGTGAATCCAGGAGGCTGGATATTATGGGCAGAAGAACTTATGCCTCTGCATCTTTAGGCTTAGAATTGCCCAGGCATTATCATGATTAAACATCAGAATGGCCTGTGGAAATCTGCTGTATCTACCATTCAGTCTCTACCTGATGGTCCTACCAGAGTTGACTTACTTAAAGCCGTCTTGGCTGGTGTGGATATTAGAACAGATCCCAAAGCAAATTCTCCTTTAAACTGCCACTTTAAAAAAATATATATAGGACAAAGGTCTCTATTATATAGAGCCTCTCTTTTCTTAGACAATAATTTCCAAAGGAAGGGAGTTACAGTCCGAACTTTTAAAACGAGACTGGGATCATAGTTAGATGTCCAAAAAAAAATGTACTTGTTCATCAATGTAAATTCTGTATTGTCTAGCCTGTTTTATCCTGTACTGTTTTTTAATATGTTTGTTGTAAATTTGTGTGTCTCTGTATATGATGTTTTTTGTAAGACTTGTCACTTGTAATAACGGGCAGAATTGCTCATCTGGCTTACAAGAATAAAAAATAAAATAAATCTGTTATGCTCTGCATATGATGCTTCTGATACCTCTGCCAGGGCTGCTGCCTCTGGCATAAGCCTTAGGGAGATATTCTTGGCTTAGAGTAGGTGCACTTGATACTGATATACAACAGGTTGTGCTGAACGCCCCTTTTAGAGGTTCCATGCTCTTTCAGAGTGATGTTGAAAATGTTGTACAGGTATGTGAGCTTCAGTCCTCCAGGATGACTTTAAGGTCACTAAAATCTCTGACCCCTCAACCCTCCCGGGGGCGTGGTAGAAGTTTTGTTTTGTCAGCCTGCTGCGCGTGGTGGCTGTGCTTCCCATCAGCAGCCCTCTGCACAAAATCATGGTGGTAGTCCCCTCCTGGGTCTCCTTCCCCCTGATGCCCATGCAAAAGCACCCAAAGATATTGGTCAGGGCAGCACCCCTGCCACCCCTATACCTTCTGACCTCTCACTTCCTTCACTTTTTCTGTTGCGTTCGAGGGTACAAAGTTACGGAAATAAAGTATTGTAATGAAACATAGAAGTTGACAGCAGATAAGGCCCGCAAGGCCCATCCAGTCTACCCATTTTTTTTTTATTCAGTCCTCCTCCTGCTCTCAGTCAGAGCACTTCTTCTACTGGGATTCCTTAGAATTGTTCTGAAACCACCTGCCTGCATCCTTAGGATCACTAAACTGAAAAGTCTGTCCACCATGCATGATACTAAGGTAGGCCAGGAAAATGAACACTGTTATCATGCTCTGAGCAAAACCCTTGTGTCTGACCGTATCAGATTGCTCACGGTGATTCCTCTTTTGGAACGAGAAATCAGGGGTACAGTTCACCTTGTGTGTGTCCAGCTGCAGTGGGCAGGAGGTGTGGGCTACTGCCAGTGGAATATCTAGGGAGTTTTACCCCAGTAGTTTTAAGTAGAATGGTGTGCAGCTGGTTTGGGTTTGGGGAGGATTTTGTCATATTACATGGTAGACTTTCTTTGTTTGTCAATTTAAAATCATCTAGTAACTTGAGCACATCCAAAAACAGTGTTTTAAAACAGCAACAGGTTCCCCCGCCTCTGCCCCTTCTGGCATGCCTGCCATGTGTAGTTTTGGGGTTTGGGTCTCATTCTCCAACTCTTTCAGTCTACCTCACAGCTAAGAATTTTCCTGTATAAGTTTGGAGATGTCAGCTGTTGTGGTTATTGAGTGCTAATCAGCTTTGGTAACTGTGGTGGTTATGGTCTTCAGCTGCATGTCCTGCGATTTAAGTCTGTGCAGAGTTTTCTTCAGTTTTGGTATCCATGGCCCTTTTGGTCTCCAGCATTGGCTGCCAGTGTGGGTAAGTACCTTGCGGCAGGACTTCGCCATCTGTGATGCTGCCTCAGGCTTCAGTGTTTGGCTTTTACTGCTGTTTTTGTCATGTTACTGCTGGGCATCGATTCAGCATGCCTACAAAGATGGCTGGCACCATAGCAACCACCCATTCTGGTGAACCCAAAGAGAGCTGGCACCAAGGCCAGCAATACCTACACTAACAGGGGCAAAGAAAGCCAGCACCATGGCCAACAACAGCCAGCAGTAGGGAGTACCTAGGGAGCCTGCACCATAGCCAGCCACTGCCCACATCAGGGGGCCCAAAGAAAGCCAGCACCATGGCCAGCAACAACCAGCACTAGAGAGCCCATATAAAGCTGGCACCATAATCAGCCATTACCCACACCAGGGGGGCCCAAAGAAAACCAGCACCATGGCCAACAACCACTTGCACTACTAGGTCCAAAGAGAGTAAGCAGAATGTCTGGCAGCAGTCTGCACTGGTGGGCCTGAAGAGAGCAGTACTATGGCCAACAGCAACCGGCATTAGTAGGCCCTAAGTGAGTGGTTGGAACCACCCAAACCTGTGGCACAATGAGTGAGTGTCACCCTCATAACTTGCAAGCACTTGCAGTAGTGGGCCCATAGAGAGTGAGATCTGTGGTCAGTAATCCACCCACACTACTGTGCCCAAAGAGAGATAACACCATGGCTGGCAGCTACCTGTACTGATGGGCCCAAAGAGCACAACAGAAGGCAGCCTTTTGCATTAACAGGCCTACAGAGAGCAGGCACTCTGACTGGCACAGACCTGCAGCAGTGGGCCCAAAAGTATGGCACCATGGCCAGCAACCACCTGCCATAGAGGGGCCAAAGAGAGAAAACCATGACCCAGTAACCCTGGCACAGCACCATGGCCAGCAACCACCCACACTGATGATCCGAGAGAGACCTGACACCATGGTCAGTGACTGCCTGCACTAGTGGGCCTAGTGAGAGCCATCATAGTTTTTTATTTATTTTATTTATTTATTTATCAAGTCTAGGATTACAAATACCTTTGAGCCAAGGCTCTTTTACAAAGGTTCCACGTCAGAGAAATACAAATTATGGGGAACATCAAGACAGACATTACAACAATGTGGACATTTCAAACAGATTACAGATTAATACAATTCAAGGGTAACATTGTAAGCAAGGCAGCCAGCAGCATTTGTCAGAGAAAACAGACAAGAGATAAGAAGTACCAGACTCATAGGGAGAGGGAAGGGGGGGGGAGAGAAGGAATGTAGGTAGGGTGGGGAGAGGGTGAAAAGTGCAGCATTGGGTATACCAAGATGTGAGTGTAGAATCCAGTGAGGAGGGGAAGGGGAGACCACTAGAGCAGGCAGGGAAGTGGAGAAACTAGGTTAAGTTGGGCAGTCACAGGAGCTGTTGGTAGTGAGATAGTCCCGGAGCCTAGTTTTAAACATACCAGTTGTCGGGGCAGAGGAGATGGTGGGGCTGAGGCCATTGAACCAGAGTGGTGCTCGATAAGCAAAAGAGCGTTGGCCCTGTGAAGTGTGGCAGTGGGGGACTTTTAGTAGCAGTAGCGTGGATCTCCAAAGGCACCGTTTGTTGGTCCGGTGTTATAACAGAGTTGAGACCCCAGAAGGTGCAAGGCCAAGGTCGATCTTTTTTGCCATGGAGCAGGTGAGAAACTTTATGCGGTTTGATAGTTGGAGCCAGCCGGTCTGGGTGTACAGGTCATATGTGTGGGTGAGACAGTGAGCACCAGTGATGAGCTGACATGCCTTATTTAAGGCAGTTGAGAGGCATCTAAGGGTTGTGGTTGTGGCCGAGCCATAAATGATGAGACCATAGTCTGTTACAGAGATCACAGAGCTTAGGACCGCAACCTTCAAAGCTTCTGGCGTGAGGTGTTGTCTGTGTTTGTAGAGGAGACCAAGTTGTGTATTAACAGCTCTAGCTACATTATCTACGTGAGGTCCACAGGAGAGATTAGGGTCAAGCTGTATCTCTAAGTATTTGAAGGACCCCACCTGATCTAGAGATCTAGAGTTCTAGAGATCTAGAGCATCGTAGCCAGCAACTATCTGCACTATTGGGCAAAAGAAAGCCGGCACCATTGTCAGCAGCCAGCCACACTAGTGGGCCAGCATCATTGCCAATAACCACCTGCACTAGTGTGTCCAACGAGAGTTGGCACCATGGCCGGCCATCACCCGCTCTGGGCTCAGAGTGCTGGCACCATGGTCAACAAAATGCACACTAGTGGGCCAGCATCATTGCCAATAACCACCTGCACTAGTGTGTCCAACGAGAGTTGGCACCATGGCCGGCCATCACCCGCTCTGGGCTCAGAGTGCTGGCACCATGGCCAGCAAAATGCACACTAGTGGACTCCCAAGACAGCTCGCACCATGGCCAGCAACTACCCTCAGTTTTGGGCTGAAAAATAGCTGATGCTGTGGTAGGCAGCCATAGATAGTAGAAGGCCCAAAGAAAACTAGCACCATGGCCAACAGTCACCTGCAGTAGTTGGCCCAATAAGAGCCATCAATAATGGCTTGTATCCAGGCTAGTAGGCTTATGAAGAACCAACAGAATGGTTGACAAGGACAACAGCCACTCATACTGGCAAGTCCACCTGCAGTCAGCATAGCCAAAATCAGAGCTTGACAACTTCTGCCTCCTTTTATTAATGGTTGTGCTACTGTGAACCAAATGCAAGACCCTCCTCACTCACAGAGGCAGTCAGACCCAGAACTCGCATGTGAGTCAAAATGTTCTATGCTTAACCTTATTCAAAATGGGCGCTTAGGTCTAAGTGAATTTTAAAAACATTGTCTTTTCAGGAATATTACAGGCCACATAGACAAAACTACCCAGCATCTCATAATCTTTACCACCATAGTTTCAGGGGAGTGTTCCTTAAGTTCTAGAGTATTTATCCAGCAAAGCATTATGATTACTATATATCAATAAAGATCCATTGCATATTTCTCAGATCAAATGCTTTCTCAGTTATTATTCTGTGTATTTACATACCTTGAACTGCTCCCATGTGAGAGTCCCATCTTAGTGCAGAATGTTTGTGTAGAAGTTGACTAGAAAGGGATTCCTCTACAGGACTGATTAAGGCTGTGTTTTTTAGAAAGACTGCCACGCTGAGCTTCTCTTTGCTCAAGTGCTGGATGCTTAAATGAAGGTCATGAGTCATGACTTGTGGATGCAGTTAACCCTTGGAGGGCCACGGACTGATATCAGTCCAAAATTCTTATACGTTCTAATTCTGTCGGCAGCATAAGGGTCAATGATGCAGACAGCTTCAGCAGTGTAAGGCGATGATCTCTCTCACACACACACTCTCTCTTTTTTCTTATAGGGCCCTGGCCGATGTGAACAAAGATGGGAAGATGGACCAGCAGGAGTTTTCCATAGCCATGAAACTCATCAAGTTAAAACTGCAAGGTCTACAGCTGCCTACAGTTCTCCCACCTGTAATGAAGCAGCCCCCTGTTCCATCACCCTTGATGTCAGCACGCTTTGGTAACTAGAGGTGTACATAGTGATAATTTGCTTCGAAGATTAAAAAGATTTATGTTAAATATTTGAAGATAGAGGGGGCTGTGTATGTTTGTGCTGCCGATATATAAAAAAATGAATTGCACACCCACTGAAGGAAACACTTTTCTAGTGCATTTATTCAGCCGAGTGCTTGGCCCACCTGCTTGTACAGCAAAGCAGACTCACTCAACATTTCACCAAATATTGTGGCTTTCTCAGGGGGGCCAAGCACTTTGCATTGTTGAATAAAAGTACTTTTGCATTTGAAATGTATTTCCTTGGGAGTGTGTACCATTCTTTTTTGTTTTCTGTCCAAGGTGCTTTAAGACACAATCCATACCCCTCAGTTTTCAGAGGCTGCAGAAGAGGAAGTCAGTGTGCTTTTATTGCTTTAATTCCCCTCGCTCAGTCAGACCAGGAGCAACTGGGTCCTGTAAAATAAAGCACTGAGGAGTACGTTGTCCAATAAAGCCTGCAACTCAGTAGTTCAAAATATCAAAAGAATGGACTATATTCAGTTCCTTTTTGATTCCCCACACACACACACACACACACACACAGATCATTACTCCAGCGATTTGATGGAAACTCAACTTCTTCAGGGAGACTGATCTGGGAAAAATATTGGTTGCTTTTTTCTTGTCCTTGTAGTTTTCACTAGATTATTTCCTGTTTCTAGTAGTGTAGGATTTGGAAGTCTTGTGTCCCGGCATCTGTTTAGTATGTGGATTTGTATTTTCACTTCCGCTTGTGTTTGTTTGAGTATGTCTGCCCAGCACCGTCGCTGTTGCTTACAAGTGTTTCAGCTCAGCTTCTGATCTTATGGCGTCCCTGGAAGCAGTATGATCAGAAGTTGAGCAAAGAAAAATTTAAGTGCTTGAAGAAGTTGGGTTTCCCATAAAATGCTGGAGTAACAATATGTGGAAAAAAATTAAATATGAGTTGAGTACAGTCCATTCTTTTAATGCTTTGAACTACTGTGCTTTTATTGACCCTAAGTGGCGGGTCATTAGATGAGATGGGCCTCATCAGAGAGCAGACACATTGTTGTGGGTTGCTCACCCAGCCTTCGACAAAACGCCAAGTGCTAGTCACAGAAGTCACTTCTGATACAGCAGCTTCCCGGTATATACTCTTCATACCCTTAGGGAGGAAGTTTGGCCTAGTGGTTAGAGCTCAGAGTTGTGAACCTGGACCCTGGTTTGAATCCAGATGCCACATGTGGATAATATGATCCTAAGCAAGTCACCTAACTTCCATGTTCTTAACCTCTCTGTCTTTTCTCTCTAACTTTGAGCTCTTTGAATCTCCCCGTGTGCAGAAAACAGCAGCAGGCACCTCTTCCCTCTCTCTCTTGGATTGTAAGCACTTTGAGATGGTTTGTATGAAAGGCGAGGCAAAGCAATTTGATTTCTAGAGTGCCCTTACGCTAAGGCTCAGGGTGCTTTACAAACTACAGAAACAATAACATTAGTCAGCGTATGTTGAATTAATGGCAGGCAGCTGTGACTTAAAAGGATGCAGTTCCATTAAGGTGTTCTGGTGACATCATAAACCACAAGAGCGAAGATTTTTTATTTTTTTATTTTTTTTTAGTAATTCAAGGTCAAACACTGGTATTATGGTTTAAAACTGTTTGATATGAATGAAGTTGTTGTTCAAGAACATCTCTCTTCATAGAGCCACACCTTTTGAACTGTAGCCATCAGCATCAGGACCCTTGTAAACTTTTGTCTGGCTGGAACCATCCAGGTAGATGTACGTCGGCACCGCTTGTACTGTGTAATGTGGGTAACCCCTTATCCCCTTAGTTTTTCTCCCTCCATCAGCTGTTTGTTGGATCATGGAAAACGTCTGCCTTTATTTTGGTCAATGCTATTTCTGTTTCTTTATTTACATACTTTGTTAATAATATTTCATGTTTCCATGGCTTCCCCTGAAGAGGCCTGTGCTTTTTTGCTTCTCTTGATGCAGCATGGTGATATTTAGAAACTACGCTCACATGCTTTGTGTAAGCCTCCTGGGCCTTTCACAAGAACTATACTATTTTTAAGACTTCAACCATGTCATGGGATGTGGCCAGGAGATTTTGGAGACTTTACTCCAGAAGGTAGAAAGTGCTGAACATCCGAGGACAAGAATTAGGAGTAACAAAATAGAGGAGTTAACATTTGGCTTAAGGGATTGTGCCAGGACATGGGGTACCACTTTGTCGGGGATTGGGAGGATTTCTGGGACAGGAGACTTTTCAAGGGTGATGGACTTCATCTGACAAGAGGGGGTTAGTGCACTAGGGCAGAAGTTTTAACATCTGCATCAGCCGTTTAAACTGACTGCAGGGGAGTCCGGGTCTAGGTGGATCCATGGTGAATAGTGAGCAGAAGCAGATCCTAGATAGAACTCCCCCACAACCAGGGGACAGGACAGTAACTGCAAAGAGGGTAGAGGGAATGCAGTAGGGTTTACAGGACCAAGGGGAGGAATACCAGTAAGGAGGAAAGTAATAGAGTAGGAGGGCTCCAGGACAGTAAGCAACACGGTTTCATGGCGGGAAGGTCTTGTCAGACTAACCTGATTTTTTATTTTTCTTTGACTGCGTGACCAAGGAAGTAGATAAGGGCCATGCTGTGGATCTGCTGTACTTTGACTTCAGCAAGGCTTTTGATTCAGTACCGCACAAAAGGTTGCTTAAAAAGATGGAAGACCTGGGTGCGTCTAAAACTGTAGTGAACTGGATCGGTAGTTTGTTAGAAGGGAGGCAGCAGAGGGTGGTAGTCAATGGGGTTAAATCAGAGGAAAAGGGAGGTTACGAGCGGGGGTTCCACAGGGATCTGTCCTGAGTCTGGTCTTCTTCAACATGTTCATTAGTGACATTTGTGATGGAATCCAGGGCAGGTTGTGTCTCTTCGCAGATCACACAAACCTGTATGGGAGGGGGGAGAGTGATGATGGAATAAGCAATATGCAGAGGGACCTACAGAAACTAGGGGGATGGTCAGAGGTCTGGCAGTTAAAATTCAACACCAGAAAGTGCAAGGTAATGCACCTAGGGAAAAGGAATCCCACGACTGAATACTGGATGGGTGGGGTGAGACTTAGCACTACAGAAGAGGAATGGGATCTAGGAGTTTTCATCAGTAACTCCCTTAAATGAGTGAGTCAGTGTAACAAGGCCGATAGTAAGGCTAACAGGATGCTGGGATTTATCGGGAGGGGTATTGGTAGCAGAAGAAAAGAGGTAATACTTCCTCTGTACAGATCCGTGGTGAGGCCTCACCTGGAGTACTGCATCCAGTTCTGGAGCCCTCACCTCAGAAAGGACAGGAATAAGTTGGAAACAGTGCAGCACAGAGTAACAAAAAGGATTCAGGGCCGGCAGGGCAGAACCTATGAGGAGCACCTTAAGGCACTAAATATGTACTCGGTGGAAGCCAGAAGGGAGAGGTGAGATATGGTAGCGATCTCCAAGTTCCTTAAAGGAATTAACAAGGTAAACTGTGGGGAATTATTTACCCTGAATACCAACTTGAGGTCATGTTGTCATGCATGGAAATTAATAGGAGTGAGGTTCAGTAGGGGCATGAGGAAGTACTTCTTTACAGAAAGGGTGGTGGAACCTTGGAACAGTCTGTTGGCTGAGGTGGTGGGTGCAAACACAGTCAGTGGATTCAAGCAGATGTGGGATAGAATGAAGGGAATAGTGGTCCCCTGGAGTGACAAGACCAGGGAGGAGAATGGAGGTAGGATGGGGATGGTTAGTACCCCGGAGGAACAGTAGAGTCTAGGGAAGGTTTCAGAGACCATTGGGAATATGGGCACACTGGATCGACCTCTGGTCTTTTTCTGCCATCATGGTCTATGTTTCTATGTCTACCCTGGGGTCCCAGACTGCATCCACTGGGTCTGTTTCTGGTGAACTCTGCAGCTTTCTTCATCAGGCAGTCACGATGATGGCATCGTGGGACCATTTGTTGAACTTAGGCTCTGTCCACACTATGCCTCTATAACGTTACAGAGTGGTCAAACCATTACTGTTACGGTTTGCGTTTACACCTGTAACGTTACAGAAGGAGTTTTCAAAACCGCTATAGAAACCTGTTTGTATGTGGTTTCTACAACAGTTTTGATAACAGTTCCAGGTCTGTAACATTACAACCTGCAATATGGACGTGTGACTGTGTATCCTCCAGTCCCCTGCTATACCTCAATGCATTGCGGCAGTGCACTGGTGCAGTCTGGGAGGTAAACAAGGGGAAGAACCAGGAAGCTACACAGTGGTGATTGCGAGTGTAATGAACCTGTGCTGGCAGGCGTGGGGATGCCAATGTAATGCCACCAGCTGGTGTAGCAGCAAAAAGCCAGCAGTACTAAGCAGCGAAGCTTGTGTTTTTGCAGTCTGTACAACAGGCTGTAGGCTTACACGTTGAACTGAGGATCTGCAGAGTGGTTGGTCTGAGCTTGGCCAGTAGAGTCACCTGTGACCCAAAACCTAAACAGGCAGTAGGCAGCATTGCAGTTTGTGGAGGTGTAGCATGTCTGACTGTGGTGCCACCTGGCCTGATGAGGCCACTAAAGTACTGGTTAACTACTGGACACAGGAATGGGTACAGTCTGAACTGGCTAGTGCACATCGCAACACCAAGGTGTACCAGAAAGTGTCAGAATACATTTTTGAACATGGCATCGAAAGGAGTGCCAAACAAGGCAGAGACTAAATAAAACAACTCAAAGTGTGCTATCACAAGACTCGTGACAGCAACAGGCACTCGGGTGGTGGGCATGTGGTGTGTCCCTTCTATGACGAATTGGACAAAATCCTGGAAACAAGGCCAACAACCGAACCCCACTATGTCCTGGAGAGCTCTGCAGTGGAATCTGATGATGACAGTGGTGGTGCAGGGACGGAGGAGTCATGCCAGCCCAGCATAATTGATGCTGACGCAGAGGCAGGTGGAGAGTCAGGTATGTGCAATGTCAGTCACTCTGTGGGTTGAGAGGTGGGTAGGACATACTGGGTGGCATGATGCAGCTGATAGGCATCTCGAGTGCAGTATGGCACCGCATGCCAATGACTGCATTAATGTAGTTGGGGAGGTAGGGGGTATACTACCATGTCCAGCGTTCTGCAGTGCAGTTGTATAATGCTGACTGCATGGGAACTGGTTATGACAACAAATTATGGATGGGTGTGGTTGGGGTGCTTGGTGGGGTGGCTGGGGCATGCTGCCAAGACTTGCGAAGACCTGTCATTTTTGCAGTTCTTTTGTACACTGTGTATGATCAAGCTGTTTTGATGGAGGTGGGTGGTTGCAGTGCTGTCAGTCAGCAGATGTTACCAATAGGTACTATGCCATTTGCCTGTTGCAGCCTGCGAATAACCATGTGTGGCATGCTCATACACAACGTTTGTTGTTCTGCAGATGATAACGATGATCAGACGACCTTGGATAATGACCTGCTGGAGGCATCATCTGTGTCATCTTCTGCATCATGTGCTGTGAATGATGAATGCCCCAGAACATCAAGCGATACATCAGGTGGTAGCAGGGGAAGAGCTGCCAAGTGTTCATTTGAATGTCAACCACTTTTCAACCTGAGAAAGAAGAAGAAAGAATCAAGACTGGCCAACCTGATTGGAGCAGTGCTTGAGCCCACTCGGCAGATGCTGCAGCAGCAGCATCGAGAGCTGCTTGAACTGGAATGGGAGAGGGCTAGAGAGGAGAGGGAGTTGGAGGAGAGATTAAGGAAGCAGGAGGCAGAACAAATATCACAATTCTTTAGTAACATGTTGAAACTCTTAACTATGCAGTTCCAGCAGGCAGCCACAAATGTCATTGTCCAGCCACAGGGTGGTGTGCCACCTGCAGACACTGGTAATGCAGCAAGTATGTATGCAGGCATCACCCGTACTGCAACAAGTCCCACCCAGGTCGGCAGTACTCAAGGCACTATGGCCACCGCTTTGTACCCCTGTCGTGTCCAGCAGTGCTTATCTCAGTCACTCATGGCAACATCCAGCATGCCAGTGATGTCCCATGTGGCTCTCTGTCCTCCCATACCATGTACCAGACACCCATCCTTGGTAACCCTAGGATACGAGTGTGGGCGACAGGTGGTGGTACAGGACTTCCACCTACTGTCTCGTGTCAGGCACATTTGAATTCAAACCAACAGCAAGGCAGCATCCCCTCAAGTGCCTCGTCCACTTTGCCCTCTGCTACCAGTACTCACATACATGGTGCCAGGAATGATGCCCTGTTGGATCCTGACCCCACATTGGCTGTTCCAAGCTTCACACAGGATCTGTGCAGTGAAGAGTTCCAGTGGACAGCACTGTGAGCACAAGGACTGTTCTCCCCATATTGTTGAATGCCACTTGTTCTGTGGTGGTCTTAGTTTGAATGGTACCTGTTGTTACCAAGCGTTATGCCACCCCCCCCCCCCCCCCCCCAAATATTGTTACTCAGGGAACCTAGTACAGATGGTAAGCTACACTGTATGAGAAGTGGTTCATTGTGAATCAATGGATCTCAAAGCACACTACTGGTAGTTGCTTTACAACTGTTGAAAATGTTTGTCAAAAAGCACAGCAGCGTATAAACTCAGAGATGTCTTTATTGTACAATTGCAACCATGGACAGCACTGAATGTAAAGTGATGGAATCGTATTATGCTACTATTAACAAATGACACACTCTTCTGGCGACTTTATGGAGTTGCATCGTTGTCTGTTGCACAGCTGTGTAATTCTGACTTGTTTATTGTTGTTGCGCATTATCTACTGTTGCTGACATTTGGTGTCTGCCGTGCGACCTTGTGACTGTACCATCCAGTACTGTCTTCGGTATACCTGGTGGTGGAAAGAAATACATATCAGGGATGTATGACCTAATATGCAATGCTGTATGAGTCCCTAGGGGTCACAGTTCTGTTAGCTGTGAAATACATGTCACTACAAATGAGTGACTACATCACTCACTATACTGATGTTTATTTGTTTATGTTTACTTTTGTCTGTGCATGTAACAGGCGTAGTACTCAGCCACGTTTCCATATGTTGCACTGGCACATATATTGTTGGTCTGTTGTGCCTAATGTTTGCTCATTACTGTGCCAAGGTTTTGGACATCTGCATCATAGGTATGTGTGCAGTGTAGTACTTCATACATGGAGTACGCTGTGTATGGCAAGGCACCTCGACAGATTACATGTCGTGTCACTGATGTGTACCAATACAGCTACATTTATGTCTGGCTCATGATGCAGTGATGGACATGGTTTGTGGTACCACCAGACATCTAACGACGTAATTGCCATACATACGGTAATAAACACAGCACTACTGAACCGAGACTGACTTGCATATCATTCCTTATGCATGTTGGAATGGTGGGTACATGGGTCACTAGTGGGATGGGATGCCGTGAGATGATTTGTGGTATTTGGAGAGGTATCTGTGGGTGTGTGGAACAGTGGATGGCTACACAGTTGTTATGCAGTCAGCAATGCAAGTAACAAGCACATACCTGTGTGTCACAGGTTTGTGCTGGTTTTGCACTGCTGCCTGCTGACACCATTCGTTACCACTTGGTGCAATGTGCTCATATATTCAGGCACACAACTTACCAAACCTGTGCGTCCATGACGTAGTCAGCTAGGGTATCCCTGATCACTGCTGCATATCAGCTCTGGGCCATGACAGTCATTTCCTCAGTGGGTACACTGTCATGCTCAGGTTGTGGGTATATGTCTATTGTACTGTCCAGAGCCCAGCTGTCCATGAATACCTCTGCCCTTGTCTCACACAGATTGTGCAGTGCACAGCATGCCCCTATGATGTAGGGAACATTGTTGATGCTGAATTCACTTCTCTTCAACAGGCACCACTACCTGCCTTTGAGGTGCCCAAAAAGCGCTTTCGACCACCATGCGTGCCCTACTGAGTCTGTAATTGAAGTTGCACTTTGTGGGGTCACCATAGTCATTATACAGCTTCATGAGCTAGGGCAGTAGGGGATAGGCAGGGTCCCCCAAAACAACAACAGGTACAGTAATTCCAGCTATGTGTCTTGGTGGTTCCATGAACAGTGTACCATTCTGCCCAAGGATGAACAGCTTGCTGTTTCGGAACACCCTTGCATCATGGACCTTGCCTGACCATCCCACATTAATGTCCATGAAACAATACCTGTGGTCTACAAGAGCCTGCATGACAATGGAGTAGTAGGACTTCTTATTGAAGTACTCTGTGGTATTTCCGGGGGGGCATATGATTGGTTAATGGGTGCCATCCACTGCACCGCCACAGCTTGGGAATCCTCAGTCCTTCTCAAATCCAAGCACTATGTCTTTGCACATTCTGCACCCGTACAACCTTTGGCAGCAGTACTTGCACTATGGCATGGCACACTTCTATAACTATTTCCCCCACGGTGGACCGACCAAAACCAAACAAATGGGACACTGTTCTGTACTCTACATTTGTTGGCAGTCGCCACAGTGCTATCGCAGCTCTTTTGTCCACTGGTATTGCTGCACGTAGGTGTGTATCCCTTCGGGAGATGTACAGAACCAACTCACCACAGAGACAATTGAAGGTCTGCCTGCACATCTGAAAATTTGATAGCCACTGCTCATCTGTCCAGGATCGTTTTACAATGTCGTTCTACCACACAGTGCTTTTTCTGTGAGCCCACACAGCCTTGGGTACTGTGCCGCTTTCAAGGACACACATCAGTACGTCCTGTAATACAGACACTGTATCAAGCACACCTTGGCAAATGCTGGCAAGCCTGCGTGAGGCACGACGTTGTGCAGCCGTCCTCTGTCTCCTCACCTGGCAGTCTGCAGGTTCACTGCATAATAGTGCATTATACAGGCCAATGAACACACTGCTTTGGAAAACGCTGCCATGTTTCACACACCCTTCTGTGTTCTGTGTGCATGGCAACCCTTGGCATTCTGGGATTTTGGTAATCAGCACCTACTGCATCTTGGGATAGGCCTTGCTTCCAAGGGGTTACACCACTCCCAGAATTATTCATACTGTGGACAGGCTGTAACGTTATCGTAACGGTTTCGACGCTGTTCATTTTATAGTGTGGATGCACTGTAACGTTACAGGGCTGTAACGGTTTCAAACCGTTATAGCTTTTAGTGGTGTAGTGTGGACAGGGCCTTAGTCAGGAAAGGCATTTTTGACAGAATATTTTTTACTTATTTAAAAGTTGGTAACCAGGAGAAGCACACTGAGCCCAGGCTCGTTTCCAGGTGCAACGCGAGGGAAGTGGAGGCAAAAATACATACATACATACATGAAATCCAGGCAGTTTACAGCGGTGTCACAAGCAGGATACAATATAGCCTGGGTAATAAGTCAAATACAGTAATGCAGAGGCTCAGACAGGTTACAGTGGTGCCTGAGGAGGCAGCAGAAAAAAAACCCCAAAAGAACTGGTAAAAATATAACAAAAATATACTACTCAAAAAGGTTACAAACAGACATAGTTGGATGACATATTAAAAATCTTAAAACGGGATACAGGGAGGACACAGAGTACAACAGTAATGACATAATCGCAGCTATGGTACATTTAAAGGCTTGAAAAAAACTGGCTAAAGCTGATGGAAAATAACTGGGGCTTTGGAAGGAAGTTTAGTCAGGTGGCTGACAAAAGCGGGTGGGGAGAGGAAGCAGTAGAGTGCCTGTTTATTGAGGTTTAGCGAGGGTACTAAATGGAGTGACGTGGGAAGGGAGTTGCATAAATGGGGAATAAATATGAGAAGGCAGCAAGTATCAGGAGCCCGAGCGAGAGGCAGCAACTTCGGGAGCTCTCTATTAAAATACATCAAAATCTTTACAAATGACTCCCTAAACACTGCAAATAGTATAAAATGTGATACTGTTCGACAGCTGAGACTTTAGAGAGAAAAATGGCGACTCCTCGGAAAGACAGAGGTGGTGGCCCTGGAGGTAAAGCATCGGGAACTTTCCCTAACCATGAGGACTGGTGTAGAGGTGCAGGCTGCTTCTACGCCAGAGCCAGAAGAAACAATATTCTCGTTGGGCCTCAAGATGCAGAGGCTTATTTCTGTGGTTTTAGATATCAGCGCGAAGCTGGACTCTTTCGCCACTAGCGTAAATGTGGTAGAGAACATGATGGATATGCTTGAAACCGAATTCTACGACGTAAAGAGACAGACTGAATCCACTTCTGCGGCCACTGCCTCAGTCTTAAAAGAAAACGCCTATCTCAGAGCTCGTTTGGAATCTCTGGAGAACCAAGCCCATGCAGCCCATATTTGGATCCTAGGTCTCCCAGAGGGGATTGAGGGGATCATCCTCTCATGTTCCTTTAAGAGTGGCTAGAGGAGAAATTGCTACTGGAAGGCCCGCATTCATGTTTCAACTTCCAGAAAACCTATCGGATAACCCTGTGGGGTTATAGAGTGGACTCTGAAGCACCTCGAACGCTTCTTCTGGTTACAGGTGGAGTTGGAACCAGGGACAAAATTCTTCAGTTGGCCCAACAAGCAGGGCCATTTACACAGGATGATCGGGTGGTGTACCTGTTTCCAGACATCAACTACGCTACCAGGATTCGACGCAAGAGATTTAATGTTACTAGGAAGCAGCTTAAGGCAGCAGCAATACCTCATGCCATTATTTTTCCTGCCAGATTGAGAAATGTGCATCAAGGAAAAGTTTGGGTGTTTGGGGACCCGACTGAAGCAGCAAAGTGGGCGACTCGATTTGTTTCTACCTCTCGGAAGGGTGTTGATAACCGGGAAGAGGACGCAAGTGATCCGGAGGATTTAGGCACCAGCTGAGAGACGCCTAATGGACTTAAGCAGTAATCTTTTTCTGTTGAATATTACTCCTCTTATAGTATTGGGCATTTTATGGCTGCAATACTGTTGGGTGGGTGGTGGTAATGGTTTTCTGTTGCTTGCTGGAGCTCATTTACTGCCTTTGAAAATTGGATTCTCTCTTTTCTTTGGAAAACAATCGGTAGTGTCATTTGTAATTTTAGCTTTCTGTAAGTTTGAATTATTGCTGCCGATTAACAAAGCGTAGATGGACTTGAGATATATAGTATGACACCGCATGCTCTTGTTGGGGCGTGCAATATCGGACACTTCTTCAAATTTGGACTTTAAGTTTTTATGATTAAGTCGTACTGCTCTTGGGATAGTAACACAGCTAATTGTTTGGTTAGTAAACTTAAGTTGTTACTTTTAGATTAACCTCCCAATGTGGTATCAGTATATCTGGGATGCATTTTTATTTTCTTTTATAAAGGGGATTTCTTTTCTAGTTGGTAACTTAACTGTAATTGTTTATTTCTCAGATATGGTATTGTTATTAATTGTAATCATAAAAGAAAATAATAAACATAAAGTATTAAAAAAAAAAAAAATGAGAAGGCAGCCTTTCCTGAGTTTGAGTGAGGAGGGCAGGGAAGGGCGAAGGAACAAGGGTCACATGTACAGAGGCAATAGGATGTGTGGGAAGGGGGAATAGGGAGGCGAGGTAGGAGGAAGCAAGCCAAACCAGAATTTGGTAGAGATGGTGGAGGTGTGATGGCTTTGGCGAGAGGATCAGGAAGGGAGCGATGGTGAAGAATAGAGGGAGCAGTGATGTGTCCTGAGGGAGATGTTCAAGGTGAAACAAGAGAAAGCATTGAAAAGGAAGTCCAGATGCCGGCCTGGTGGCACTGAGGGTTGAGGCACTGGATGACACACCTTGCGCAATGCCAGCAACCTGGGTTCAGGAATGAGCCTGGGTTGCCAGGGGTCGGCGGGGGGAAGGTGAGGAGTGGGATTGAGCTGCTGCGAGGTGGCTCTCCTCTCTCTGGGGTGGATGTGGAGATTTCCCCAGCCCTTGGCTGCCACCCGGTGGAGGATGGATGGCAGTTGCACCTTGGGGAGCTTGACGATTGCCAGGGGAAGGGTGGAAGTAGCTGAGCCGGCTTCATGGGCGGGGGGGTGTGCTCTTCCAAGCACACACGGCCGTGTGCTGGAGCCCTGGGTACAATGGGAGAAAACGGTAAAAACCAACAAAAAGGTAAATTTAAAGAAAAAAAAACGACATCCAGTCTGGCAAGGGTGGATGTAGAAGCAGACTCATAGATGTCGTCAGCATAGTCGAATAGAGGTGGGATAGTTTTAGTAAGTAGTATCCGTCCAACAGGGAGGGAGAGGACATCTTTTTTTCTGTAAGGAGCACCAAGTTTGGGCCGGAGCTTGGAATGCATGTAGTTGACATGTGTTGAGAAATGAAGGGGGCTGTCTAGCCAGACTCCTAGATGCTTGTAAGATGGAACAGTGTCCATGGAGGTGCCATCAAGGGTTGAGAAGGAAGGGGTGTGGTGAGTTTGGCTAGTTTTTGGTGGGTGCCAAAGGACATAGAGACTGTTTTAGTAGTATTTATCTTGAGTTGGTTGGTTTGGAACCAATTTAGGATGCGAGTGAAATCCATTTGCAACTGAGCGATCACCACAGGAATAGAGGGACCAGACATAAATCACTCAAATTTTATTTTTTAAAAAGCACAAATCATACAAGTATCTAAGTGCTTGTACAGAATCACAGGAGAATTCAGCAGTTAAAACAATAAATAATAAAGAACATCAATATCAAAAATATAGTACACCATAGTTAGTTCCTACTCCAAGAAGGCAAGCTTAAATAAGTAGGTTTTTAAAGCTCTCTACAGTCAGGCACTCTCTTATCTGATGAGGTAGAGTGTTCCACAGGGTAGGGGCCACAAACAGCCTAGCTCCAGAGGTCTTTAAATGATCCCTGGAAACCTCTAGCAGTCCCTCGTCAGCAGAACGGAGTGGGTGGAGGCAGTGATAAGGACACATAAGTTTTTGCAGATAGCTTGGACCCTGTCTGTGTAGGGCTTTATAGATCAGCAAAACTGACCTTGAAGGTGACCTGCCACTGAACTGGCAGCCAGTGCAGACCGTGAAGCATAGGTGTGACATAGCAAGATTGAGATAAGCCAGTCAACACCCTGGCTGTTGCATTCTGCACCAGCTGCAAGCTTCGGATATCGACCCCCGGGTGCCCTAGGTACAGAGAATTGCAATAGTCAAGGGGCGGGAGGTCACAAAGGCATGGACCAATGTTGGGAGGTCATCGGGTGGGACCAGGTATTTAATCTGAGCGATTTTCCTCAGATGGTAAAATGCAGTTTTGACGACGGCCGACATCTGCAATTTAAGGGTCAGTCCGTCATCAAAAATAACTCCCAGATTGCACACCCGGTCAGTCAGTAACTGACTGCCCCCAAGCCGAAGCCCTGAAGGCTGCCCAGCCGATCCCTCAGTCAGATGACCCGGGTCTACAACCAACACCTCAGTCTTGTCAGAGTTCAACCTCAGCCACTTGGCACTCATCCAGTCTTGTATTTCAGCAAGGCAGTTGTTAAATACCGAGACAGTATCCTCCTGGTCAGGCACAAAGGACATGTAGAGCTGAGTATCATCCGCATAGCAATGAAGACTCAGCCCATACCACCTCCCAATGTCTCCCAACGGCAGCAGATACACTGCAAACAACATGGGGGACAACACAGAGCCCTGCAGGACCCACATGGCGGGGAGGCCGGGTCCGAGGAAAAAATCCCAGACACCACTCTCTGTGACCTGCCCGTGAGGAAAGAATGGAAACATCTGAGGACTGTACCAGACGGTCCACCGATGCACCGCAGGTGCTCCAGTAGCACACCATAGTCCACAGTATCAAATGCTGCAGAGAGCTCAAGGAGAACCAAGATGGAATGAGCCCTCCGATCTCTCGGTATTAGGAGATCATTGAGCACCCAGACCAGGGCCATATCAGTACTATGCCTCTACCGAAAACCTGACTGGCGAAGATTGTAGATGTTGTGGATGGTAAGATGGACCTCCATCTGCACAGCGACTGCCTTCTCAACAGCATTACCCACAGAAGGAAGGTTAGAGACCCTGTAGTTGGCTAGACACTCGCGGTCAAGAGAGGATTTCTTAAGGAGAGGTATTACTACTGCCTCTTTCAGAGTGTGTGGAAACACATCTGTCTCTAATGAACACTCGACTAGCTCTGTTAGGACCAGGCCGATGACTTCAACACAACCCACAAGAAGGTGGGTTGGGCCTGAGTGCAAACTACAGTAGGTTGGCTGCAAACTCTGGAAGATCCTCACAACATTCACGATCGCCAGCCGGTCGAAGACAGACCAGGCAAAACCAGGTGCAGCAACCTCCCACCAACCAGCGCAACTCTCATTGGAACATGCCATGTAGATTTCAGACCTGATGTCGGCAGCCTTATCTGCAAAGAATCGAGCAAACTCGTCACATTTCTGTTGTGACAATGCTGTCCAAGACTGGAGACAGGTTGGATTGCACAGTCTGTCCGTGATCCGAAAGAGGTGAGCTAGTTGATTTTGTGCAGCAGAAATCTCCCTGGACAGGAACTCTGCCTTCTTATGGTAGATAACTGATTGATACTCCTTATAATGAGTCATCTATCTAAGCCTGACGGCATCAAGGCCAGATTTCTACCAGCATCATTCCAGCCTTCGTCCAGCTTGCCTCAGCTCCCTCAAAGTCCCATCAAACCAAGGGGACCGAGAGCGGAGATTGAGTGGGCGAACCCGTACAGGAGCAGTGGAATCCAGAGCCGCCAGCACAGTCCTATTCTAGGCCTCCACGAGATTCTCAGGATCCATGCTTACACTCTGTATGCCCGATAGAGTCAGCACCACTGCAAGGCCATGTGAAGTCAAACCCCTCAAAGGGCGGTACCGAACCATCTCCACAGGGGCCAGCCTGCTAGAGGGAGCCTGAAAATTCAAGCTTATAGAGTGATGGTCTGACCAACCGACCGGCTCCTCCACCAGGTCGGAGGTCTCCATCCCCAGCAGGAAGACCAGGTCCAATGAATGACCATGAATATGGGTCACAGAGGTAATAACCTGTGTGAAGCTCAACAAATTAATCATTTGGAGGAAGTCCTGACCAAATTGCGAGAGTTCATCATCGACCCAGGCATTGAAATCCCCCAGCACCATCCATCTGGGGGATTCCTACACCATATTGACGATGAAGCCTGTGACTTCCTGCAGGAATAATTTCTCATCTCCAGGTGGACGGTAGACTAGAAGAATCCTGCACCCCACACTTGCACCGATAATACACTCAAAAGATAAAGAGGATAGTGTCGTCAGCACAAAGGTGAATTAGGAAAGAAGAGCATACAGTAGGGAGATCATTAAGAAAGATGGAGAATAGACTAGAACCAAGAATAGAGCCTTGAGGTACACCAGCTAGGATAGGAAATGGGGGGTTGGGGGATAGGAGTACCGTACCTGCTTGGACACATTGGGAGCATCCAGAGAGATAAGATTTGAATCATTTGACAGTTAGAGGGGGAGAGTCCAGCGAGTTCGAGTTTAGTGAGGAGAAGAGGATGGGAGATAGCATCAGAGGCCTTGGCTAGATCTATGTATATAGCTGCGGTAAGATGGCCTTGATCCATAGCTATAAGAATAGCATCAGTAACCCGGAGAAGGGAAGAGAGTGTAGAATTTGTTTTCCGAAAACCAGCCTGGAAAGGAGACAGGACATCAGAGCAGGTAAGAAAAAGGGTGAGTCTGGCAAGAACAAGGGACTCTTTGAGCTTAGCAAGAATAGGAAGGAGGGAGACTGGACCGTAGTTTCCAGGAGAAGAGCAATCACCACCTTTGTGGAGGGGGATGACTTTTGCTGATTTCCTGGCCTGAGGTACTGTACCAAGGGTGAAAGAGAGATTAAGCAAACGAGACGGGGTGAGCAATGGTGGAGGCTGAGATTTGAAGAAGGAAGATTGGCAAGGTTTTAGTGATTTAATTTTAATTAATAATTAAGTTTGATTGTATGTTGATCCCCTCTAACAGTGCTCCTTACCGTATGTGCTGCGTCACTTGTAGATGTATGTATTTTGTTGATCACCTCTAAACTGTGCTCTATACCTCATGTGCTGCGTCACATATAGACTTATGCATTTTCAAGCTGTTCTCTCCTGGGTCGTGCCTGAAAATAGGCATTCTTATGCCTAGTGCACTTACCCGGTTACCAAAAGCAAAATAAATAAATAAATAAGGGTTCGAAACATCTCTTGAGCAGTGATAGGCGTGAAGTAAAATAAATTTGGAGTTGCAGAAGCTGGCAGAACCGAGGAGGTTTTACAAGGTAATTGGAGTTTGAGGGGTGGGCAGTGGGGTGGGAGGGTTGATGGAAGAGGGAGGGCACATGAAAATTTATTTAGAGTGGAGGCAACAGTGAGAGAGTCAGAGATGAGTTTGTCAATTGGGGGATTTGTTGGGGGATTGAGGAGTGATGAGTGTTTGCCAAAATTTGTAAGGAGAGTTTTTGTTTTCTTGTAATGTACGTTTAAAGTAATGTGACTTAGCAGACCTAATAGCTTTGGTGCATGCATGTACGATAAGAGGATTGGTAATTGGAATATGGCGATGCTTTGTAGCGTGCCCAGGCATGGTCGCAAGTGTTACAGAGCTTGATAATGTCAGCTGACAACCAAGGTCGGTGGAAGTGTCTCAACCTGCGGCGACGTGAAGGGGCATGATTTTTCCCAGTAGTGTTGAAGATGTGGCAGAAGAGGGAGAGGGCAGTGTTGGTTTTTGGTAGAGTAGAAAAGGGCCCAATCGGAGGATGCTAGATCATGTAGGAGATTAGAAGTGTTCAGGAAGCATAAGGAATGAATCCAGCGTAAGTTTGGGGGGCGGGGGGCGAAACTGTAGCTTTCATGTACAGTGTGTCATTAGATGATCACTAAAAATACCAGGGCAGGTACCAGTAGAAGAGATCTGGTGGGGTTGAGAGGCCAGGATTCAATCCAGGAGGGTGTGGTTGTGGGAATGAGGATTAGGTCTTTTAGGTTCCTTTATTAACTGATGGAGGTTTAGGCCCTGCCCACACTACACCACTAAAACCCTGTAACGGTTTCAAACCGTTACAGACGGCAAACGTTACAGTGTGTCCACACTGCCAGTGAACCATCATGATAACGGTTCAGAACCATTACAACCCGTCCACATTGTGGGTGACGGGTGACCGTTGAGGTTGGCACCCTATCCCACAATGCAGTTCAGCTACACTGAGGGCAATGCTGGGGCTACACGCTCATGCATCTACACTACAGTTGGCAACATTACAGAGGCAGAGCCGTTTTCATAACCGTTGTTGAAACCACCTCATAAGTGGTTTCAGTGATGGTTACGAAAAAAACACCTCCTGTAACATTACAGCTGTAAATGCAAACCATTGCGGTAATGGTTTGTACCCTCTGTAATGTTACAGAGGGGAGTTTTCAGTGCACTGTGGATAGGGCCTTAGAGACTGTATGTGTTGCATGGAGGATTTGAGGGCAGAAGAAGCCCAGTCCAGATTGAAGTCACCAAGTAGGATGAGTTCACCGGAGCTAGCAGTGGATGACAGGAAGGAGATGGTGTTAACCACAGTGACAAGGGCAGTTTTGGGGGAGGAGTGTAGCACGCCAATGAAAATGGAGAGAGAGGAAGGGAGTAACAGCTCAATGAGGCGGAGTTTGTGGCCCTGTTGGGCTGTTTCACTTACAGTGGGAGAGACCTGTACATTTTGGCGATGGTAGATTACTACACCACCACCACGCTTAGAATGGTATTGACGAAGGATATGGAAGCCTGGTAGTAAGATTAAGGAGTCCGAAATTCTGGATGAGAGCCACAATTCTGTGGTACAGAGAATGTCTGGAGAGTGTTGAGACACCCAAACTGTTCGAAAGTCATTAAACATTATAAAGAGGGTCCACCAAAAGTTGGGGTCTGCCTACCATGTAATCCACCTTCTGATCCCTGATGCTCTCCTTGCAGTTGCCCAAGGAAATCTCCTGCCCCAACTTGACTGTTGCTCCCCAGTTTTCCTCTCCACAACTGCCTCACCTCTCTCTTGCCTAAGTATCACATACGAATATACGAAATTTGCCAACAGATAAAGGCCTAGAGGTCTATCAAGTCTGCTCGAATGTGCAGCTAGTACCCCTTATTCTGCAGCTGCCACTCCCTTCCACCCTTCCCCTTCATTGACCCTCCCCCTTGTCCTGTCCCATCCCCTTTTGAAGCAGTCCACTGTTCTACTGGATATCGCTTCTGCAGGTAACGCATTCCACCCAGCCACCACCCCTCTCTGAAAAGTGTCTCCTCATCTCCCTCCTGAACCTTCCTCCCTCCAGTCTGATATCATGGCCCCTGGTGTCCCTTTCCTCCCTTACTTTGAACAGCCCCTCCGTACCTGTCTTGTTTATTCCTTTCATGTACTTAAAGACTTCAATCATGTTCCCCTGTCCCTCCTCTCCTCCAGTGAGTACATGTTCAACTCCCTCAGCCTCATCTCTTATGATAAGTCCCCCAGCCCCTTGATCATCTTTGTCGCCCTGCGCTGCACTCCTTCCAGTAGCTTAATGTCCCTCTTCAGATACGGGCGCCAGTACTGCACGCAGTACTCCAGGTGCGGTCTAACTAATGACCTATACAGTGGCAGAATCACCTCCTCCCTCCTCGAGAATATACCCCTTGCAATACAACCCAGCATTTTGTTGGCCTTTGCAGCTGCCTTCCTACATTGTGCTGAGTTGTTCATTGACCCTGTAATGAGCACCCCAGATCCTTCTCCTCCTCTGTCTGGGCTAGCTGCACTCCCCCTAGCTGGTAACTCCTCCTTGGGTTCTTCATCCCAGAATGCAGCATCTTGCACTTTTTGGCATTAAACCCCAGTTGCCAGGTGTCTGACCAGGTTTCAAGCTTTGCCAGATCATCCTGCAACCCCTGCCATCCCCCTAGGTCATCCACCACTGCTCCTACCTTGGTATTATCAGCAAACAGACTGATCTTGATCTTGATGTCCTGTATAACTCCATCTGTTACTTTACCCTTCAGGTACCCTCCTCCACTCACACTGCTCTCTATATCAGTCCTTAAGCTGGCTTTCTCTGCCTGGCCGCTATGAATATGCCTTGAACTGTCTAGTTGACACCTCTCTTAGGAACTCTCAGAAGTCCCCGTTCTCCCAGATTCTCACTGCCAGGGTGGAAACTTGTTCTCTCAAGGTCTGTTCCATCTCCCCCCCCCCCCACCGGTTATCCCCTGTGTAGCTACTGTCATGGGGAACAAGGGCTTCTCTGTCTCCCCCCCCTCTCTGGAACAGACTACCACCTGCCATCAGATTGGTACCCTCTCATCAGTCCTTCAGACTGAAGCTAAGTGACTGGCTCAAGTCTTAGGCCACCTGCACTTGCCCCCTAGGTAACATCCCTGTTGGTAATCCGCCTTGGAGGCAAACTGCATCACCTGCCTTACCTCCCGTGAGCTGTCTACCAAATAAACTACTTTGGCACTTACTGGTCTTCTTTGTGGAAACATTGACTGCTGCAGCTGAAATCCTTCACGCAATGTTGTGTGCACCCTTGACTGGCTATACTAAGTACTGACTCGCTACACATGTAAATGACCGAGTCACCAGTAGTCAGAGATGTATTTTTTTAACCGATGAACTTGTTTCTATTCTCTCTCTAAAATACAATGTTTGTATATCACTGTCGTTTTCTTCTGTACTCAATGTATTCTGTTGACCCACTGTATTGAAACTTGTACCATTTGTCTGTAACTTGTACCTGCTGTCTGTATCGTCTGCTACTGTGTGGCCCAGGTCGCAACTGAAAATGGTCCTTTAGATCAGCTTGCTTACCCGGTTACCAAAAGCTTGAATAAGTAAATTAAGTCAATCTTGGGGAGAAGGCTTCTAGCATCTAGGTGATAAATAGCAAGGCTTTTTTGAGGTGAGAGGTGTGTGGGGGTAGGGACTGGGTTTAGTTAGATATCACCAGCTAATAGGAGGAGTAGGTAAAGGAGAAGTTTGTTGGCAGATTTGCAGGTTTTTAGCTGACAATAGTGAATACTTTTGTGGGTAGGTGAGTGGAAGAAGTGGAACCTGTGGATGGGTTCCATGATGAGAGAAGTGAGATGAACGCTGCTATATGCAGGGAGAGGAGGGGGAAGAGGGATGAAGGTTATGCTAGGAGAGAGAGCTGGTTGAGGGAGGAGATACTGGATAGCCGTTAAGGGTGTAATGAGAGAGAGATTTATTTATTTGCATCTGGTAACTGGGTGAGTGCACTAGGCATAGAAATGCCTATTTTCATGCACGACCCGGGAGAGAGACAGTTTAACATACAAATAAGCATACATGTGACGCAGCACATGAGATTGGTGAACACGGTGAGGATGGAAGCAGTAACATTCAACTAGACAGTTAATTCAAAGAGTAAGACACATTGGAATGTTAGAGATAATATTACAGTAAGAGGCAAAACAGGAATAACATTTAGGTAAAACACACAAATAGTTAAAACTGTAAGTGAAAACAGGCATTTGCAAATAAAGGTTAACACACAGCAAAGTACAGTAAGTGCCAAAACTGAGGATGAGGTGAGAGGGGGAGAGGAAGAGAGAGTGAGGGGGGGAGGGGAAAAAAGGTGGGGATGAGAGAAACAGGACATGAGAAATAGGTAGTTAGAGAGGTAGGGAAGTGGCGTACTAGAGGAAGGTAGTTTATTGAAAGAGAGGGTGGGGAGAAGAGGTAGTCTAAGGCGGATTAAAGCAGGTACATTGGCTGATTGAACACAGATGTTCCCGGTGACGTGTTTTAAAGCTAGTATGGGTAGGTGCTCCATGAATATTTGGAGGTAGCGAGTTCCAGTATTTTGGGGCCATATGTGCAAAAGCGCGTGTACCCATATTAGTTTTACATCTGGGAATATGGAAAGGGGCTAGGTCAGCAGATCGGAGCCCATAGGAGAGAGGGTGAGAGTGGAGCAGACAGGCGAGTGATGATGGGGTGCCAGTGCGGACAGTGTTATCAATAAGTGACCCAGGGGACTGGAGTCGATGGGCAGAGGGGCTAGGCCAGTTTAGGACAGAATAGAGTTGGCAATGGTGTTTGAGACGAGGGGATGCAGAGGCATAACGGCAGATATTGTTATAGGTGGTGTCCCACTTGTGGAGGGAGGATTTAGAGGCAGATAGGTACGTGACTGAACCATAAGCCAGGGCAGGGAGCAGAAAGCCTTGAGCTACTGCCAGTCTAGCCGATGGGGTAAGGGCATAGCTAGTGCGGTAGGCACCACCTAATTTGGTGTTAACAGATTTACAGGTGTTAGTTATGTGTAAGTCAAAATCAAGGGATTCATCCAGAGTAATGCCCATATATTTGAAGGATTTCGTGCTAATCAGTGTGGAGCCATCAGCACAGGTGATTTTTAGGGCCTCTGGGTTTATTTTATGTTCGGCGAGCAATCCAAAGAGCATAGTGTGTGTCTTGCTAATATTAAGAACGAGTTTGTTCTCTGTTAGCCAAGACTGAATAGTAGAGAAGTCCGAGGCAAGAGGTTGGTTGAGGTCAAATGTGTTTCTTGCACTGTGATAAATCACTAGGTCGTCTGCATAAAGCAGAATTGAGCAGGAGGAAGCAAGCAATGGGATGTCATTTATGAACACAGAGAAGAGCAAGGGGCCAAGTATGGAGCCCTGGGGCACTCCAACATGAATAGATGAGGGATCAGATGTGGCTGAATTGAAAACTACGGCCTGCTTCCTATCGGACAGGTAGCTGTTAAACCAGGCTACTACATCAGTAGAGAAACCTAGGGAGCAGAGTTTTGAAAGGAAGGAGGGAATGGTTAACCAGGTCAAAAGCTTTCGTTAAGTCAGTGAAGATAGCACCTGTCAGGAGGCCAGAGTCCATAGCCGCAAAGATATCGTTAGTGAGTTTGAGGAGGGCCGTAGACGTACTGTGTCCCTTGCGGAAACCATGCTGGGAGCTAGACAGAAGGTTATACTTCTGCAGATAGTCTAGGGTTTGGGTTGCTACACGGTTTTCCAGGATTTTGCTAAGGAGGGAGAGGATTGCTATAGGATGGTAGTTCATGATTAATTTGGGATCACCCTTTTTAGGAATGGGTGTGACCTTGGCTATTTTCCAGATGCAGGGGACTGAGCCTTGAAGTAGAGAGAGATTGAAGACTTTGGTTAGGGGAGAGGCTATAAGTGGGGCGGCGATTTTTAGAAGCCTGGGTTCCAGCCCATCGGACCCTGAACTTGTATTGTCTGCAGCTGAGAGGAGTAGTCTCAGAACTTAAGTTTTTGTAATACTCCTGAACCTGAAAGGGGGATGTGTGAGTTGAGGTTTATCAGTGCAGTTGGGGGAAAAGGCGTGTGCATTAGGGAAAGAGGCCTGGTAGCTGGTGAGGTCAGAAAAATGGTGGTTAAAAGAGTTTGCTATAGTAGCTGGATTATTACAGTGTATGTCGTTAATCAGCATGTCATTTGTATGTGCTATTTGATTAGCTCCAAGGAGGGTTTTTATAGTAGCCCAGAATTTTTTTGAGTCCCCCTATGCTTTAGTTAGCAAATTTTTACAGAAGGAGCTTTTGGCTAATCGTATTTGCCTTTTGCATATATTTCTCTGGGCTCGGTAATTATTGTAGTCGGCCAGGAGCCCAGTGGCTTTGAAGCGATGCCACGTTTTGTCCCTGGCCCTAATCTGTGCAAGTAAGTCTCTTGTGAGCCATTTCGTCTGTGATCCACGGATCCGACGAGTGACACAGGGAGCATGGGTGTCTTGGAGCGCACGAGAGCTGGCAAGGAAATGGTCTAAAGCCAATTGTGCATTGTTTGAGGTGTGAATGGGAGACCAGTCAATCAATGTGAGATCATGTAAGAAATTTTCTTGGTTAAAGTTAGCCAGGTTTCAGAAGGTGATAAGTTTTGGAGGTGGAGAAGGTTTACTAGTAGCTCGCCAGGTGCAGTAGATTGGGGAGTGATCACTAATTGAGTCAGCTAGGGTCCCAGCACATGCTATACTGTCCGGGCGGTTAGTAAGGACCCAGTCTATAAGAGTACTAGCCCAAGGGGGGGGCATGATCCTGGTAGGGTCCGTAATTAATTGGTGGAGGTTTCGTCCTTGGACCATGGTATGAGAGTACTGGTTTGATTTACTAGTATAGTTCAGGTTCAGATCCCTGAGTATGAGGACTTCGTTTCGGCCAATGGTCTTTTCCACCTGAGATAGTAGTTCATCCAGTCCAGCTCTACCACCAGTCAGAGGGTTATAGGCTCAAACCAAGTGAAGTTTCTTTGAGCCAAGCTTTAAGGTAGCATAGATCGCTTCGCAGCAAGATAGGGTAGGTTGGGCATTGTGGGATATTAGAAGGTGAGGTTTAAAGAAAATGGCAACCCCACCTCCCGCTTAGTTGATGGCCTATCTTGCTGAATGATGTTGTAGTTAGGTAGTGAGCAGAGTGGATCAGGGGTGGATGGTTTTAGCCAGGTTTCGGATAAGCAGAGAATATCTGGGTTGTGTTATGACGGAGGTGTAGTAGGCATGGAGGATAGATAAGAGGAGAAAGGGGAAGGGAGGAAAAGCAGAGGGGGACGGAGGGCAAGAACAAGCAACCAGATTTATACAGTAGGCATTTTGTGGTAGTAAGTGACTAGCTAATCAGGGTAGTATTGGGATAAAAACAGCGCAGAAAGGAAGTCTCTGGATGTGAGGACGAAAAAGTGTTATATGAAAATATCTGGGAATAATAGAAAATTGAGGGGACCCTATTGCCTATTCTAGTTCTGAATATGAAATTGGTTTATTTGCGTCTTTTTGCACTTCTTGCGGTATCTTTGATATTTGATTTTGTTCCGGGAAGTTTTTTTTTTTTTATTTGATTTGATTGAAGTCTGGGATTGCAAATACCTTTGAGCTAAGGCTGTTTTACAAAGGTTCCATGTCAATTACAGTCACTTACAATACAACATGGAGAATTACAATGAAATTGAGTGGATAAGCTGGACACAAGTGGGAAAGCGGAAGGTGGCACAGAGGGGATGGTGGAACCTGCAGGAGTGCGGGGCAGCCAAATGGCATTTGTCAGACATACAGAGGGGCATAGAGGGTGACATAAATAACAGTATAGGGGAGAATTGCTAGAGTGGGGGAGGTAAGGGAAAAGGAAAAGGGTGGTAGGGTATGATGTGTGGGGTAGAGTAGGGTGTGAATAGGCCAGGCAGGAAAGTGGGAGTGGCCAGCGGGATAAGTGCATGGTGTTGATTTGAAGAGGAATAAAGGGGCCAGTTATATGTCGCAGTCACATGAGCTGGTAGCAATGAGATGGTGACGAAGCATCGCTTTGAAAGGGCAGAGTTTTGACATAGAGGAGATGTCTGGACTGAGTTCGTTTAGCCATCTAGGTCCCCTATGGGCAAAGGATCTTTGTCCTTGGGAGGTGTGACAACGAGGGACTTGGAGGAGTTGAGTTTCAGATTTCCTGGTGTTATGGGTATTTTGGCAGGGTTGCAGTAGTGCTTGGACACTGGGAGGTGCGAGGCCCATGGTAACTTTCTTAGCCATAGTGCATGTTAGATACCTTATGCGGTTGGAGAGTTGCAGCCATCCGGTTTGCGCATATGGGTCACATGTATGTGTCTGACGGTGGGCACCCATGATGAGCCTACAAGCCTTGTTGAGAGATGTCGATATTCATCGGAGCGCAGTGGTTGATGCAGAACCATAGCTGTTTAGGCCGTAATCAATGATGGAGGCCACCGAGCTCTGGACAGTGATCCTCAAGGCATCCGATGTAAGGTGACGTCTGTGGAAGTAAAGCAGGCCTAGCCGAGTATTTGCAGCTTTGGCAACACAGTCAATGTGGGAACCATATGACAGGTTTGGGTCCAGATGAATCCCGAGATAGTTAAATGACTGAACCTGCTCAAGGGTGCTGCCGTGGCTAGTAGTGATGGAGAGAGGATGGAGCCTGTGCTGGTTTCGGTGGCTGCTGAAGAGCATAACCTTGTTTTTTTTATGGTTTAGGACAAGCTTGTGCTTGTTAAACCAGTTTTCTACAGTGGCAAAGCCTTGCTGAAGATTGTGCTGAAGCGGTTCAGGTTCCTTAACGGAGGTGAAGATTACTGTGTCATCAGCATAAAGAATGAATTACTCAGGACAGGATTGGGGAAGGGTGTTCAGGAAGAGGCAGAATAGTAGGGGCCCCTGAATTGACCCGTGGGGGACTCCAGAGCGGACTGGTTTGGCATCAGAGGACACCCCATTGATTTTCACTCTTTGTGTCCTATTTTCTAGGTAGCTACTGAACCAGTTGGTAGCGTCAGGGGAGAGTCCAGTTGACCAGAGCTGTCCAATCAGCAGACGATGATGTACGGTGTCAAACGCTTTTGACAGATCGATGAAAACGGCCCCAGTTAGCTGACCTTTATCCAGAGTGGAGTGTAGCTTACCGGTGAAATCTAGTAGGGCTGATGATGTACTGTGGCCTTCCCTAAAACCATGTTGTTGAGGACATAAGATGTTGCATTTTTCCAAGAAGTCAGTAAGTTGATCTGCCACAATGCATTCCAGAGCCTTCATGAGAGGAGGGAGTATGGAGATAGGACGATAGTTACCATGGTATGTCTTATCACCGGTTTTGTGGACTGGCATAACAGTTGCAGCTTTCCATAGGTCTGGGAATTGGCTGAGACTAAGGGAGAGGTTGAAAATATGAGTAAGTGGACCAAGGACCTTGTCAAGGGTGAGAGATAGTAGTTTGAGGTTGAGCGAGTCCTCGCTAGCTCTGGACTTCGATATTGCTTTGTTGATATAATTGCGGGCTGCATGCTTCTTTACAGTTTGGAAGTAGAAAGGCAGGAGGTTGATGGGGTGGGATAGCTACAGGGATTAGGGAAGTCGGGTTCCAGAAAAAAATCTATGAGGAGAACACTACTAAGGTCAGTGAAGGGATCATTGAAGGTGTTAGCAATGACCAGCGGATCAAGATTGATGAACCCATCGATCTTTAGCATCGTTGGAGAGGATTTTGGCTGCTTCCCAGTGACTTCTTGAATGTTCTTCCAGAATTCACTGCCGTTACCCCAGGCATTAGAGAGAGCTTCTTTGTAGTACATACTTTTCCTCAGTCTGATGGATTTCGTGAAGAGGTTACGTGTACATTTGTAATTTTGAATATCAGTTTGAGAACCAGAGCCCCTAGCAAAGGCCCAGAGGTGGTCCCCGGATTTCAGCTGCGCCAGGAGCTCATCGTTTAGCCAGGGATTTTTTAGCACCTTCACTTTTCATTTTTTGAAGGGGGCGAGGGAGTCGCAGGCAGCATTGAAAGATGAGACAAATTAGTTGAGAGCTGAGTTGACATCTGTGGCTTTGTAGATGGGGGACCAATCATATTGATTAAGGCATAATTTAAGGTGAATGAACTGACCACGAGGGAGAACTCTGCTGGTGACGACCTTAGGCGGGGGTTTGCAGAATTTGTTTGACCATTGACAGGTAACAGGGGAATGATCGCTAAAAGAGTCGGGGTGCACGTAGGTGTTTGAGATACGGGAGGAATGACTGGTCAGGATCCAGTTCAGCAGGGTACAAGTGCCTGTTTTGTAGTTTTTTTCTTGTTTAAATTTCTACTTTTGATTCTGAGATTTGAGATGTGTACAGCAATTTATAGTATTGTTGAAATGTTTCATTAATTTTCATTGGTTGATTATCTCCCCATTGGCATCTTTAAAATTTATAATACTGTTCTGTTTTTGTTGTTTTTTTTTTTCATTTGCCATGCAAGTAGTTTCAGTGGCTTATTAGCCATTTATGTAATATTTTGACTTTGTTCTCAATATCTGGTTTTCCATGACTTGTGTTATAATTTTACTGTAGTTTTCTCTTTTTTTGTAACAGTTTGTTGCAAATTTGTGTATTAAAAGTCATAGCATGTATACGTTGTAAATTTTCTTATTTTAAATGGTTTAATATATATTTTTTATCTTGAATTCGAAACAAATCATTTTTCCTCTACACCATAATTTAAATGCCTCCCATATGTTTATTATGCTATGTTCTACTGTATTATTATTGTAAACATATTCCTCTATCTCCTTATGTATATATTTTACGCTATATAAGGTATCTTGAAAGAGATTGATCCATTCTCCAGATTTGATCTATCTTGTTTTAATTGTCAGTATTTATTATACATTGTGAATGATCTGAAATAGTTATCCCTGTGCACTGAATGTCAGTTATCATGTATTTTATAGTTTCTGAAACCAAAAAATAATCTGTTCTTGGGTAGGTTTGATGAATATTTATATAAAATGAATATGCATCTGGTTTGAATTCCCTCCAAGGGTCTATTAGGCCTAATTCTAAAGCAACTTTTTTAATTACAGGTTTAGCTGATTTATGTGATTAGTTTAGTATTGAGGTTTTATCATACTGACTTAGTACTAAGTTGAAGTCACCTCCTATCAGATAAGGACTTTGAATATTGCTAATCGTAAGAACAGTTGTGCAAAAAAAAAAAAAAAGGTTTGGGCAGTTCTGGGTTGGGGTTCCTCCTCCTAGCTGAACTATGTTTAGTTCACCCAGCTACAGCCTGCACTCCACAAGTTATCTCTTGCCAGTTACTCTGAGCTTCCATGGTCAAAATCTGTTCTGTGCTGCACCTATTTTATTTTTTATTGTTATTACTACTTCTTGTAACCATGTTTTGCTACACTACTATGCATTTATTGTATAAATTGTACTCTGTTTTTGGCTGTATGTATGTTTATTTGTTCTCCCTGTCCCCCAGGACGCACTGTGAGATGAGCGACTTGTTGCTCAGCGTGCCCTTCTTGGCGAAACATTTTAATAAACAAATATATATATATATATATATATATATATATATATATATATAGCAAAAATAATATTTATATTTTTGTGTTATGGTCTCCATTATTACCTATCTGCCTTGCGTATCTTTTTCTATATGTTGATGTATAGGGTTAATTTTATTTTTGTTTAATGCTATTGCCACTCCTCTCGAGTTGTTTGTGCAATCAGATGAAGTGGTTGGGTCCCCATTTGTTTGTAAACCATTATTGCTGTTTTTTCTCAAAATGAGTTTCTTGCATGTATGCTATATTAATATTCTTTTTTTCAAGTTACTTTATGCATTTTTGTTCTGTTTTTCTACCCTTTCACATTCTACATAAGGATTCGTCATACAATTTTTTGTTGTTATTTGCTGCTTATTCTTTTTTTTTTTTTGTCTTTCCCTATTCTTTTATGAGGTTCCTGGACCTTTGTTATCCAATTTAATGTATGACTATTCCAGATCCAATATATGCATTCAAGTTTGTTTTCTTTCCCTTAAGAAAAGCCTCCCTGTCCCCCAGCCCAACATTGAGCAAACTAGGAGAAACCTTCCTGGGCTCCAACACCCGTATTAGAGATGATCAAATTCGTCATCACTGTGCTTAAGAGTCCTTGCCGTACATTCCCCGTTTAAACATGATAGACCATTTTTGGTTCTTCTTTATTACATTTTTAGTATCATTGTTCTTCGTTGTTTCTTGTTTCTCCTCCTTCTATTTACAAAAGGCAAACCTATGCATTTAAGCTTTTAATTTGTTACTACATCCCTCTTTTCATCCCTTCCTTATGTACTAGGTTCCCTACCCCCTTCATCTTTCATTCTTCTGTGTTTTAATTTCTGTTTGTATTGCTTCTGCTATTCATCCATCTTTTATTTGGGTATTATCTTCCTGATGTTGGTTCTGATTCCGTTTTGGATGTATATTTTGGTATGGATTTGTTTGAGTTCTGTTACTGCAGTTTCTGTCATTCTCTTGATTTTCTGCAGAAGTCATTTTAAAAGCTTCCATTGCCTCATCAGGGTCTTCAGAACTGCAAAGTTTTCCTTTTACATTGAAGCATATTTTTGTTGGGTATGGCATAGCAAATCTAATACTCTGATTATACAGTTTTTGCTTCAGCGGGCTAAACATCTTACTGCGGGCAGTTGTTTCAGCCGAGAGATCAGGGTAAATGTTAAATCTGATTTGTTCATAAGTTAGGTCTTTTTCCATTCATGCTTTGGTTAAAATCGCCTCCTTATCCTGAAAGCGATGAGGTTTAATATATACAGTACATGGGTAGCTTGCGTTGTTATTAGTTGTAAAGCAGGAGCCCGTTCTGTTTGCTCTATCCAAGCTTATCTTTTCTTCTGGGTATTTCTGCTGCATCGCTAGAGTTATGCATTTTTCAAAAAAGGGGAGGGGGTCCCTTGTGCCTTCTGTGCCTTCAGGAAGACAGCAAAGTCTCGGGTTCCCCCGCCTGGCCCTGTTTTCTTGCTCTGCCAGTTTCCAATGAAGGGAGTGAAGCTGCTTTCTAACTGTGTCTGATTTTTAATCCATGGGTTTGTGGTGTCCTCTAACGCTGATACCTGTGATTCCAGCTCCATTGTTCTAATAGTTACATTTTTCATTTTAATATTAAGCTCATTTAAGGATTTAGTGACTCCAGTTAAGGAGGTTTTTATTTCTGATAAGGCCGTTATCATATATAATCTTAGAGTATTCACTGTCTCCACAGTATCAGTTTTATCCTCCATGTGTACCTATTGAGGAGATATGTGTTCTTCTGGCTCTGAAGTATTTCACTTGGTATATCTGTCCTTTGATTACCGTTGTGGTTTTCCATTTACTGTACAGCGTCGTCGTCATTATCAGGCTTCTCGCCTGTCTACATTTCTTGTATGTGCTTTTGTGTACCTCTGCTGTTTATTTTCCTTCTATCTCCTAAGTTTTTACCTGCACCTTTTTAGGCATACTTTCCTTTTGTTTTGTTAATGCAGTATTTTCTGCTTTATCTGTAGCGGGAGTTTTGACATGAAATGCAGTCCTACCTATGTTGCTAAAAGGTTCAGAGTCGTAGTTTGAGGAAGCCGCTAATACTGAATTACTCTGGTTAGTAAAATAGCTTAAAATTGTACCTGTGCACTCTGTTTGGTTTGATCTTACCAGGGTCTCGGGTAAAGATGAAAGCGGAGCGTCTTGTAACAGCCGCAGATCTGGGAGACTGGGGATCGCTTCTTTTTCTTCTTTTATCAGCAAAATAACATTCTGTTAACTCCTTGGTGCATCTGGTTTCTTTCAACATCCCATGGCCGACCAAGTGTTTCAGTTATTCCTGCACGAAGAACCAGGACTATAAATTTCAGTGCAGAACACCGGCAAGGTGTTCCTGCACTTTCTTCACCTGGCCATCTTGGAGAGATTTGACATCACACATTGACACTCCTTACAGGTGTGTACCTACTTCCACCAAAGTCCATACTGTCTTGGACAAAGGGGCCATTCGGCCACTACCCTTGACTGAACTGAACTGAGGTTTCTATTCAGGGTATTTTCAGGTCCTGAACAAGCCAGGTAATCTGTGTCCCATCTTGGACCTTAGGGGCCTGAACAAATACATTATGTATAAAACCTTTTGCATCATCTCTCTTCAACCTCTCTGCTCTTGCAGGGGGATTGACTCTGCCCTCTGGACATGCAGGTTGTGTACCTGTACACCAAAATTTGTTAGTCATCAACAGTGCCTGCACTTTCATTTTGAGGATGGCACTACTAGTTTTGTGTTTTGCCCTTTAGCATGTCCTCTGTACCACTGGACTTCACCAGGTGCTTAGCTGTGGTGTCTTTGGTCTTACTCTGGGACACTATGTATGTCTTCGCTTAACCTAGACGATAGGCTTCTTAAGGCGCCATCCCGGGAAGCAGCTCTACAGTTTTCATACTGGACTTGCCAGTTGTTCGATCAACTGTGTTTCCTGGTCAACAAATGCAAATCCGTTGGTTTTTTTTTTTTTGTTTTTTTTTGCGCCTCTCCTTCTTCCTGGCTGCCCACTCCTTTGGGTCACCATTGCCCCTCCCGTCTGCCTGCCCCGACTCCCACACCGGCTACCAACCTCATATGGCGGTCCCCCCAGGTAACCGGCGTATCCCTTCGCCGGATGGGTCGTCCTTCTCCAAGGGGGAAGGCACCAGCGGGGGCAACCAGCGCAACTACTTCATTGGCCCGGGCTACCGCTGATGTGTGTTGGTTGTAGGATCGGCGGCAGCGGAGGATAGAGAGACCATCATCTGGCCAGCCAGGAAGCGTTTCCTGGTTTTCTGTGGGAGTGATGTCCTGACGTCAAGGCGTACGCCGATGTCTGTCACTCCCCTTGGAACATCGAGCCTGGCCGTCACTGCTATGCTCCTAGCCTCCACCAGGAGCCAGCATGCGCCGGTGCGCATCCCCCCCCCTCCCGGAGAAGGAGAGCTGTCCCCGGATGCTCCATCCTTCTTCCCCCGGCCAACCATCCGGCGACCCGAGTCCATTCCCGAACCCGGCTCGCGGGCGTCGCAGACAGAAATCCAACCACTGCGCTGACGGGCCGGCAAGCAAATCCGTTCTGATCACTTGTCATCACCTTCAGTTTATCAGCACTATCTTGGACGTCCTGGGCTCGAACCAACACTTTGATGGTTCAGGCAAGGTTGGTTGCTTCCAGCACCCGGGTCCCTGCAGGGTCCATGCTTCAGCACCTAGGCCTCATGGCAGTTGCTGTTGTCACTATTTCCATGGTCCACCTCCACATGTGCATTCTTCAGTGGATACTTCGTGTCCAGTGGGCCCAGGCTTTTGATTCCCTATAGTAACCAGTTTTGGTCACGTGGCCCTTTACTAGTGGCATGAGCACTCCCATCTGATACCTGTTTCTCTCTCTGAGCCCCCTCAACACAGATACTTCCATGTTAAGTTGAGGGGGGTATAGGTGTAGTTAGGACCTAGGGTGTGTGGTCCCCCTGTAGACGTGGACTGTTCTTCTTGACTTGTGAGCCTTAGCCTCTCTCGTTTAGCCCCATTCTCTGTTAATATGAACAGACAACACTTGTGCCTTGCACTACTTCAGCAAACTAGGGGTAAATGCACTCCTCCTGAACCGAAAAGTCATGCCGGTGTGGGAGTGGGCCCTGGCATGCGATGTATACTTCATGGCCACATTTCTACCTGGCTCTGCATGTCCTGGCAGGCTCTCAGCAGGTTGGTTGTTAAATCCCATGAGTGGGAACTCTTTAATATGGTTGCCGTTTTCAGTGGTTGTAGTCACCCCAATTGGATTTTTCTGAATCCCAGTGCAACACAAAGCTGCCACATCTTTGGTCACTCCAGGGCCTGGAGTTTTTTTGGTAAGATGAGTTGTCCCTCACCTGGAAAGGGAGGTTGCTGAATGCCTTTCTTCAGTCCCGCTGATTCAGCTAATATTGATCAAGCTGAGAGTAGATGAGGCCACTGATACTGGTAGTCCCTTTCAGGCCCACACAGATTTGGTTCCCCTACTTTGACAAATTGCAGTAAAACCTCCAGTCCCACTTTTTCTCACTTTCTGGACTTGTTTTCATGTCCGATGCAGTCTGTTTTGGACTATCTACTGTTTCTGTCAGACTTGGGCCTCCAGTACTCTTAAGTGAAGGTACACCTTTCAGCCGTTTTATGCTCTCATGGAACCTCCAGTCCCACTCACTCTATAAGTGGGTCAGCTGTTGCAAAAGCAGGACAGTCTGTTGCACTAAGACCTTCGGTCCCTGCAGCTTAATGCCTGGTTCCTGAGGATGTTGATCTGTCGGGCCGGTTTGGATTTATTTATTTATTTATTTTTTTTTTACCAGGTAGATGCACTAGATAAAATATTGCCTATTTTTAGGCACGACTTGGGAGAGTTGCAGGCAGCATAGGTGATACAGTAAATGGTGACAGCTTAGGTGACACAATAACAGGTGATATAACATCACAAAGCAAGGCAGGTGGTGCAGTACAATTAGAAGTTACAGACAACGTAAGCGTAAAACAGGCAGTACTTCACAACAAGGCAATAACAGTGGTCAGATCAAGATAGCTATCCTTGGACAAAGAACCATAAAAGCAGGTTGGCTACACAGTGGGATAAGTGCACATAAACTTGATGGCAATAGGTAAGGCCTGGTTAAGTGTAATGTTATGTTGGATCGTGTCGCATGAACGTACATCAGTGCCCATGAGGTGTTTATGAAGGTTGCTCTTAAAGCAAGACTTAATGCTACAGAGATAGAGTTCCATAGTTTGGGTGCAAATGCAGAGAATGCCTGCTCACCCATCTTTGTCATACATTTAGGGACATCAAAGAGCGGCCTGTCTGCAGACCTCAGCAGGTATGCGTGTGGAATGTGGTTTAACATTTTGGCTAGTATAGGTGGTGTGCTGGATTTTATAATGCTAGCAACTGTACAGCCTACAATGTAGGTTCGATACGAAGATGAGGACAGCCATCCTAGACTAGAATATAGAAGGCAGTGATGGGTGCTTCAGGGTGCCGATGGGGCAAGGTGGAAGATACTATTATAACACATGTTCCATTTGCTGAGGACCGTCTTGCTGGCTTCCAGGTAGGTAATAAGACCATATGTAAGGTTTGGTCGCAGGGCACCCTGTATTATAGCTATCCTGGCAGATGTGGTGAGGGTGTGTCTAATTTTATAGGCGAGTCCCAATTTTATATTTACTGACTTACAGATAATGAATAGATGGAGGTTGAAGTCCAGAGATGGGTCCAGGGTAATTCCCAGGTACTTAAAGGACTGTACGATATCGAGTTGTGTTCCATGAGGACCAGGGATGGTAAGAGTGGAAGAACAGGCTTTGAGTCTAGGCGCTGAGACAGATAGCATGGTGACCTTCTTCTTAGAGTTGAACAGTAGTCTGATGGTGGCTTGTAAGCTATCTACCTGGCACATTGGCACCACGAAATGGAAATGTTTCAATCTTTGGTGTGCCTCTCAGTCCTTGGACTTGTTTCCGTGAATGATGTAGTCAGTTTTGGACTACAACCTGTCCCTCTCTGATTCAGGCGGTACACTTTTTGGCCTTCGATGCCCTCATGGGGGAAAGAGTGTGGCCCAGTTGGAGTTGTCCCACATGTTCTTCAAAGGGCTCTGGTATCTGTGTCCCAGAGTTCATAAGCTGGTTCCAGTATGAGACCTTAACGTTGTTCTGGAGTCTCTTACACAGTCTCTCTTTGAACCTGCTACTACTTGTGATACTGAATTTCGTCTCATGGAAATAGTTTTTGGTTGCAATTTCCCCTACTCTGAGAGTCTCCAAGCCACAGGCTTTGGTTGCAGATCCACCAAACCTAGTCTTTCACCAGGATTAGGTTCCAGTACATATCCATCCTGTCTTCCTTCCCAAGATGGTTTCTGAGTTAACAGTAAACCAGACTGTCCACCTTCCTCTATGTGTCTGTGTGCGCGCGCGTGTGTGTGTGTGTGTTTTCTCTCCTTTCCCTTATAATGCTGGAGAAGTCATCCTACATTCTCTCAATATCCATTGGACTTTATGCTTCTATTTGGACTGCAAAATAGACTTTAAAATGTCCTTACAGTTTTTGCTTCATTAGCCCCCAGGATGCTGGGTGCCCCTGTCTTGAAGCAGTGCCCTTCCAAATGGTTGGCGTCCTGTGTTGCTTTTTGTTACTGACATCATGGTAACTTACGTCATGGTCCTGTCTGTGGGCATGCAGCCTGTGGCATGGCCAAGTCGGGGGCTTGTTTCTGTTCATTCTTGGCAGCTGTCAAACGCTCTGCTGCCATGCGAGTTCTGTCCATACGTTCCCTAGACACTGCAGTCTGGATCTGCTGTCTCGTAGATGGCTGCTTTCGGCCCTACTTTTCTCCAAGGCCTGCTGTATTTGTCTTGTTCATCCCTGTTGTCTGGTGTACTGCTCGAGACTCATTTCAAAGGTGTGGTTCTGTGGAGAGCACTGTCCTCAGAGAAGATAGTTTTGTTACTTACCACTAACAGTAGATCTTCAAGACGATCTCTTCCAAAGAGCCACGGTTCATCCTCTCACCTACCCCCTGCTGTGTGTCAGATAGCATACTCTGGGAGTTGTATCTGCTACTGCAAGCTTGGTCTTCAACTTTTCTGTGCCCTCTCATATCGACTTTTTCTTTCCAGAACTGCCACCTCTGTTTTCAGCCTGGTTGAGGTTCTTGTCTCCCGTTTCTATCAGTATAGTATGGAAGCTTGGCTTCAGCAGGAATTTAAGGAGGTACAGTGGTGTCCCCCAGGATGAAACCCAGTTCTGCAGCACTCTGCATAATGCTGCAGCAGACCTACTAAATAAAGCAATGTAATATTCAATGGCAATTGGTCCCTTTTGCCATTCAGGAAAATGTGACACTGCCAGGATGAAGTGAATGCCACTGTTTCCTGCATGACAAAAGGGACTAATTGTCATTGAAATTACATTGCTTTATTCAGTAGGTCTGCTGCAGCATACTGCAAAGTGTTTTAAAAGTGGGTTTCAGGGGATGCCACTGTATGCAGCCAACCATGTTATACAGGCAGCGGCGATATACGTCATCGTAGGCGGCTCCAGCTAGGCAAAAGCTTCTGTGTTATCCTGATGTCCGTTGTTAACAGGTGTCCTATGGAGGAGATTTTCTTGAAGATGTACTCCCTGGAGGAGAGGAGGGAGAGAGGGGATATGATAGAGACATACAAGTATCTTACAGGGAGGAACAGGGTGCAGGAATGCACTATTTTTAAGCGAAAAAGATGTTCCAGGACTAGAGGGCATGGGATGAAGTTGGAGGGAGGACGATTCAGAGGAAACGTGAGGAAGAATTTCTTCATAGAACGGGTGGTGGACAAGTGGAACACCCTGCCAGAGGAAGTGGTGGGGGCTGAAACAATCACGGGATTTAAGAATGCATGGGATAGACATAAAGGAATTCTGGAGGTCAGGGGTAAGGGGCAACAGACTTCCTGGAAAACATAAACTGAACTTGCAAACTTAAATGGGCAGACTGGGTGGGCCATAGGCCCTTATCTGCCGACACTGTCTATGTATCTATGTATCTATGTATCTACTGTCATTATATGCAACAAAGCTTTTCCTTCCAAGTAAAATGTAAATCAAGTTGGCATTGTTTATGTCAGAATGTTTACAATAAGTGCAATGTTTTAAATAGTTTGAGTGACACAGACATTCAAAAAAAGCTATAATTCACAGCTTTGACATGACAAATGTTAATTACAGGATTGCTGATGTCGCACTTGTGAAATGCAGCAAAAAAAGTACATGGGCTATCTGTGAGTTTCAAGGGCTAACCATGTATTATACATACATTAAGTAGCTATTACTTATAAATAATCAGTGAGAGATGATATGTTCTCATGGTGACAGCCGAGATCAAGCTCACTCTGCAGATGCAGATGTAAACAGGTAAAACTTCAGCTACTATTGAACTCCTCCTTCAAGTGGCATAATCGCACATGATTGGGGAGTTCCAGAGATGAAGTGCAACCCCTGTGAATGGGGCTAACCAAAATTCCTTTCCTTTCTTTTGTTCCCTGCCTGTTCCTAATTCTCCTTCCTGTACCTTCATCCTGTTTTGCTTTTTGGTAGGGGGGATTTACTGGAGCATTCAGGCCCCAGTAACAGAGCAACCTGTATCTAATGCAGGCATGCATGGAGAATTTGGAATCGAAGTGTGCACTGGAGTCATTGATATGGTGAGCAGCTCCCTAGACCCTACACTGTAGGGACTGATCAAAACTGCATAGCTTCATCGAGGGTATCTCTTGCAGCAGACCACACTTATGGGACTATAGGCACCAAGTGCCAGGACCAGAGAAACTTTTTTAGCTAGCAGTTTTCCAGGGGGCTGCCCACTCTGAGATCACATGCTGACATCATCCTGTCCTATATCCTGCGCCCTCCTCATTTTTTTTTCCCACAGTTGACCATTGCACGTCAGACCTCTCTGAGATCCAGCCAGCTTCAGTCAACCGCCATTTCTTAGAATTTCTTTTCATTTTCTCTTATTAGTTTTGCATCACTTTACTTTAAAGTGATTCTTTTTCTTCATTTATGCCGTGCTCTGACTCCGATTTGCTCTTGAGAGGTGTGCCTACTGTGAGAAGATTCCAGAGAAGGATGATCATGTCGCTAGTGTCCACTGTCTAGGCCCAGACCACAACACCCAAGCCTGCAAAATCTGCTGTGGCTTCAACCAGGCTACCAGGCAGTGCCACCAGAAGGCCCTGGAAACCTTCCTACTCAAGCAGCAGGTCGCCCACATGGAGAAGGATCTACAAGCCAGGAGTTCCTTGGGGTTCCCTGCCCTTTTCTTGGATTCAGTCTCCGCTAAGACCCGGGACAAATCCAGTGGGGACAAGGACTGCGCCAAGACCTGGTCCTCCTTGACCCGCTTGCGATCTCTGCTTCTTGCGGTGGCTGCTGCAGGGCTGTTTTCCAGTTTGGGAGCAGCCCCTTCTGCCTCGCATGCCGTCTCCCCATAGGGCTACTGTTGGCAGCTTCTCCCCCAGTCTCACTTTGGTGGGCGCGGTTCCTCTGGCACTAGTGCCCCACCAGTGTCTCAGTCCCTGATGTTCGGCCCTTGTTTTTTGCAGGCCATTAGTCAGGTGGCTCCACTGGCTCGATGTCGAGTGGCACTGGTTCAGTGCTTCCATGGTCTCTCCCTGCTCTCTTGATGCCAACTTTGGCTGGTTCCTCGGCCAAGACCTTGACCTCAGGGCTCCGGCACTCCCAGGTGTTTTCTGGGGTGATTTCTTGATCGTCTTCTCCCTCTCTGGCTCAGGCAGAGGAGATGCCCAAACACTGGTCATGGTAGATTTCTAAGCCATGCTTTCCTCTCTGTGGGATTTTATGCAAGCTCTGGCCCCACCCCCAGCTGCAAGGGCCTGTGGTGCCTGCACCTGTGCCCCCTCCTTCCATGGGCTGCGGCACTCACCTTAAGAATCCGGTGCCCTCTCACACACCCTCAGGACCTGGGGGTGAGGATGAGTATCACCTGGACCTCCTCTTCCCTGACGAGGAGGATGATGGAGATGTTCGAGATGGAGGTGTTATCCCCTCCCAATCCACCTGTACGGTGTTGCCCGATGGGGAAGAGACCCCCAAGTATATATCACACGGTCCCCCCAGATGACCCTCCCTATGTCCCTGTCCTGTGACAGTTACAGGCGGACATGGGGTTTGACATCAAGGAGCAGGACCCTATCTGGCACCATTTGTCCAATTACTTTGGCCTGCCGGGCGCCCTTCCTCTGGTCATTCCACCATTGATAGAATCCTTTGATGCCACCATGGCCACTTGGCATCATTCTAGCTTTATCCCTGCCAATCTTGGAAGGCGGACAGTCTATATCAGGTTCTCATGGGAAGTCTTTCTTCGCTAAGCAGTCTCAAGCAGACTCCATGGTAATTGATGCTACCCATGACCGTACCAAGAGGCCCAAACACCTCCGCCCCCTCCCACCAGACAAGGAGTCCAGGTGGTTAGATCTCATTGGCAAGTGCACCTTTGCCTTTATCTCTTTGACCACAAGGGTCCTGAACTATGTCGCCCATATGGTCCAGTTTCAGAACCAGCTCTGCTCCAAAGCATTCAGTCAGGAGCCGATAAAAGCAGGCATCTTCTTTGCTCTGCCAGCGATGCCGTGGATGCCTCGACCTGGGTGGCTGTAGTTGACATTAGCCAATGGTGCCATTCTTGGCTATGGGTGTCAGGCTTTGCCCAGGATGTCCAGCAATCCATCCTGAATGCCCCCCTTTAGAGGGTACAGACTGTTCAGGGTGGATGTGCAGGACATGCTATCAAAAATGCAGGCCTCAGGCTGCACCATGCAGTCAGTTCATTCCATGTGCTACACCAGCTGCCTAGAAGTGGTCACCACACTACCCATAGGGCTAAACTGCACTCTAAACCTCCGGGTAAACGCAGAGCAGCCGCAACCCTGTCTACCCCCACCTACACCACCAGGAAATCTCCCAGAGGAGGTGGTGTGGCCCTGGCCACAGGTACTACCTCAGCCTGACTCCTTCCCTGTCCCCCCACCCCACCCTCCAGCTAGGCAGGAGGTGGTAGTTTCTCCGTACACCTGGACAAGTGGTGGGAGATCACCAGAGATGCCTTGGTCTTGCAGCTCGTAGAAAACGACCATACTCTGGAGCTTCTGGAGTGGCCTCCAGAAAACAGTCCTGTTCAGTCCTCTTACCCTCCAGACCACATTCCAGTGCTCTGGGAGGAGATTCACCTCCAGTGCCCTTGCCCCTGTGCACTGGCTTGCTCTCCCAGGACCGGGGCACCCTGATCCGTCCCGATCTTAAATCCCTGCATCTTCATGCCTGGCTCCTGAAGACATAGCCATGGCTAGATTTGGGGTGTCCCTAAGGTGGCTGATGTCCTTGTGGCGGCTAAGACGCCTTCCACTTGAGCCACTTACTCTGTAAAGTAGAAACGCTTTGCACTGTGGGCTGCATTTCATTCATCTGGACCCCTTCACTTGTCCGGTGAATCAGATTCTGGAGTACTTACTGTCCCTTTCAGACTCCGATCTGAAATACTCCTCTGTTAAAGTGCACATGTCCACCATTTCTGCCTTCCATGTGCCTGTTGAAGGCCATACAGTGACACAACTGGAGGTGTCACATACATTTCTGAGAGGCATTCTCCACCTGAACACTTCTTTCAGCTATCCAGTCCCTCCTTGGGACTTGAACTTTTTTTTGTTTGGAGAAACTTACTTTGTCTCTCTTTGAGCTGACTATGACATGCGAGTTATGCTTTCTGTCATGGAAAGCGTTATTTTTAGTTGCTGTTACTTCTGCTCGAAGGATATCAACGCTATAGGCTCTCATGAGCATCCTTGATTGGTTTTCCACATAGTGTCTCTGCATACTAAGCCTACGTTTCTTCCTAAGGTGGTGTTGGAGTTTACTTTAAATTAATCCATCCACGTGCCTGTTTATTTCCCAGAGCATGCCAATCCAGGGGAAGCATTGCTCCACACTTTAGATGTGCATAGGATTCTGTGTTACTATACACATCGTACAAAGGACTGTAGGAGGATTTCCCAATTGTTTGTTTCTTTTGCCCCTGGAAAAGAGGGCATTCCTGTTTCTGAACAGTGCTTGCCCAAGTCATTTGCCAACTGTATTACTTTTTGTTATGGAAGATACATGAAGGAACATCCTGGGGTTGTTTGTGGCCGTTCCTCCAGAGGCATTGCCACTTCTGTTGCCTGTTTCAGGAATGTATCAGCTGCAGAGATCTGTGCTGCTGCCTCTTGGAGTACTGTCCACACCTTTAACAAGCACTACAGTCTGGACGTTGCCTCTAGGCGAAGGGACAGTTTCGGCCTAGCTGTTCTACAGGGCCTACTTTCTTAGGCTCTCGGTTTCCAGCCACCCAGACTGCATTTCCTGATGCCAGAACTGCTTGGTACTTGTTCCATAGGTGTGGCCTGCTGCAAGAGATACCCTTGATGAAGATAGTACAGTTACGTAAAAACTTACCATAACAGTAGATCTTTGAGAGAATCTATCCCCCTGGTGCTATGGGCCTTCCTGTCCCTGTCTCTCTTTCCCCTTAACGGAGAACTTTGTGCTATTTCTTTATTGGCGGGAACCTTTGGCTGTTCCTCACTTCCTCCACAGGAGACAAGTTACTTCTGGTCTCCGGAGGGAGAACTGAGGAGTGCGCAAGGGCCACCCACTTATAGGATAGGGTGACGTCAGCATGTGACATCAGAGTAGGCGGCCCCCTGAAAGACTGCTAGCTAGAAAAGTTTCCGTATGGTCCTGGAGCCTAGTGGCTATAGTTCCATAGATGTGGCCTGCTGCAAGAGATCCTCTCGAAGATCTATTACTGTAAGTTCTTATGTAACTGTACTTTTTGATGGCTAATAGGAAAGGAAGAACAGAACTATTAGTCCTGCCTGGAATCCAGACATTACTCATTTTACAAGTGATATAGGTGACAATCAAGAGTTCGGTGGTGATACCTGTAAACAATACAATAATTGCATTGCAGATATGGAGTCTGAATAGATTTTCTAAGCCACCTTAACCTGTACTAAGGGTTTTCCAGTAAAGACTCACTGTTGGACATTTTGCCCAACTCCAGACATCACTCGCGGGCAAAGGTGCGCATGTCAGAAGCCTTAAATAGAACAGAATGCTTCTGATTAGGAAAAATCCAGCTTCATTGTAGTTAGGGAATGCAGTTGGTAATGGTGGCGGAGGTAAGAGGGGCACAGTCCAGGTGTTGGAAGTTTGAGAGAAAACAAAACACCACAAGAGCTCTTATATGCCCGTTTGAAAGGAGTAAAACGTCTTGTGGTTAGCTTAGCATCGTAATGAAGGCTTCCCAGTTAACTTGGGTAGCTTTCCATGACCAGAGGAACAGTAAATACATAAATGGAAAAGCTTTAAAATTACTTTTATTCCATTATTTATGTTGCTGTTTCTGTATAAGCAGCATTTGTGTATGGGTAGTATGTTAAAGAGCAGCTGACGTCTCTGGGAAAATGTTTAAAATTATAATACTCAGAAACAATTAAGCATGTATGTCATTTACCGCCCTCATATTTATTACTGAGGAAGTACCCACAAAAACATGATCTTTATCCCTTAAAGTTCATCTGCCCCTTCAGCATACTCCCTGCTTGAAATCACAATGCTTTGTTGTGATATCACAACAATGTTGCCATGGGAATAACTGTGATGTCACAAGAAGAGTATTATGAGATCAGGTTGGGAATAAGCAATAGGAGCTGATGAACCCTCAAGGAACAATGATCATGTTTTTATGCATAAAACCTCAGTAATAAAAAATGCCAAGAAGAAATAAGGAGCTCCTGAGAAATGTAAGTTGCTTTGTGTCCAAATATTATGTTATTTAAAGTTCTCCTGGAGACATCGGTGGCTCTTTAAAAAAATCAAAAAGTTACTTTAAGTAGTTAAAAGGAGTAATGTTGTTGATTCTAATGTAGGAATGGGAAGTATGCCAAACCTATCAATGCTTCCAACCATGCCTGTAATTGCACCCTTGGCACCTACCTCCTCCTTGACCTCCGTGACCTCCCTTGCACCCTTGGGTCTGTCCACGACCCTGATGCCTTCTTTCAGAACATCATCATTGTCAAATGGAACAACCAGTCTCCTTCAGCCTTTAGCTGCGCCTTCATCTGCAAGTAAGTGAAGATTTGGTTTAGTAGATAAAGCTCTGCTCCAGTGCTGAGCGTACAGTTGAATCAATGACTTCAGCCTCAAGTGTGGCGGTGTTAGCAGTGACTAAGCTCCCTTTTTAGACACAATAGGCTTGTGTACATATTGTCATGTCAGTGGTAAGCACCAGTGGGACCGTCACTTAACTGACTCAGCAAATTCTTAATCCAGTAATGATAATGTTGGTTCGTCCCAAGAGAAAGCAATAATTTCATGTCAGGTCTGCAAAACAGTTACAGTGAAAGTAAACAAAGATAATGAATGAATACACAAACTCATAACAAAAAATGACCCGGGGAGCTTGAATCACACCACAAGATTTAAACGTTATAAGAAATGTGCTTTGTTTATGAGCTTTAAAGAAATCATTGCAAAAAACATCGTTAATGCATCAGTTAGGGTTCCAGCAACAAAAGTTGGAAAATGTGGTGTTAAGGTTTCCAGACTTAACACCCCAACCTCACCCTGCACGCACCAACAGGCGTCAGGGTGTGCCATGTGGTTGTCAACCCTAATGCTCAACCCATTCCATGAGTAAATAAGCTGAGATTGGTACAATATTAGAGAATGGGGTGATCATTGGGGCTGACAAACCAAAGGCACCCCGGATGCCTGTTGGTGTGTGCAGGGTGGGGGTGGAGTGTTAGGGTTAGAAACCCTAACACCACATTTCCCAGTTTTTGTCACTGGAACCCTAACTAATGCGTTAACAAAGTTTGTTTTGCAATGAATTGCATTACTTTGTCAGATAGTATAATTGTAGCTTTATTTGCTTGTGGGAGTGCAGGGCCCAGAGGGCTCTGCGCTGCCATCCATCCATAATTTTTGAGAGATTATAATTGCATCCTTATTTCCCTGTTGGAGAGCAGGGCCATTTGTATATCTCTTTACTGCTCTGTCTCCCTTTTACCCCCTTTCTTCTGTGCTTCACTGTCTTTGCCAGTAGTTCCTAGACATTTAATATCAGTTCCAGTGTTGCATACAGTTTGCCGAACAGAACTCGATGGTGGAACTGATATCATAAAATATATAGAATGTGGTAACATAGTGATTTAATTTCTTAAGAGACTCTAGGTCTATCATGTCTGCCTCTGCTTCATTAGCAGGTATAAATATGCTGTGACTTCCCACCCGCTCTACTACTAAGGTTGCCCTTCAGTCCCCTTTGTAAGCAGACATTTGTCCAGGCTTACCATTCATTCTTTTGGTAACCTGGTAGGCACACTAGACCAAAGGGCTATTTTCAGGTGCTACCAGGGAGAGAGGGAGGACCTTAAAGGCCAATATTGTGTTAATGTCCACTGGCTCTGCTGGTAGGCTGTTCCATGGATTCACCAGCCTTAGTGAACAAGTACTTTCTAATGGTACCCCTTAATTTGCCACCTCTTAAGCGTCATGGGGTGTCCCTGTGTTCTGTTGGAGGACACCATGCCAAACACCATTTTTATTCAGTTGACACCATTGTGTATGTGTAAAGCTGAGATCATGTGCACTCTCAGCCTCTTTCCCAACACAGTGTTAAAAGAGAGTACTCCACTTCCCAGGGCAAATACTGAGGGACCCTGAGGCCCCGAGCTAGCAATCCGCAACATTAATCAATTTTTAAGGCACTTCGTTAGAGTTTAATTACTTATCTGGTTGATCCTGCGATCCCCGCCTGCCATGGCTCTGTACAATTTATCCCACAGTCCCCGGCAGCCAGCCTTCTGATGACGCAATCAATGGACTACACTGTGAGGGACATATATGTACCGGCAGCTCCATTAACTGAATACTAACGTTACAGAACGCATAACTGTGTTTCTAGGGACATGGACATGTTGTTCATCCACACTTATTGGCAGGTTCCTTGCCGCTTTAAATCTTGCCGGAAGGTCTTCAAGCTAGCTCCTCCCACCCACCCGGGTGGTAAAACTCTCGGCTCCGCCCCATGACGCCAGATCTTCCTTACCGCTTGGAAGCTCAGGTTCCCTCCTTAACGCTCTGCGATTAAGTTTTGGGCCTAAAATCCTTCGGTTTCAAAAAAAAAAAAAAACCTTTATAACTTTCTCGGTCTTCTTCCTTCGCGGCTGCGATGGACAAATCGACTCCCGGATTTCGGAGATGTCCCTATGGGCAGAAGATATCTCGAATGACCCGCACTCCGCGTCGCGTTTATTGCCTTGGCCAGGAGCACGACCATGAGCTTCGACCTGTGTTCCTCCTTCTCGGTCTCGTCCTCGAGGACCGGCGCTGCCAGCTTACTTCTGGGGCGTCGAAGAAGATTTTACTCGGTCAAATCGAGGCCCGACTAGGCGGTTTCGAGCTCTGCGGGATCTGCCGAACAACTAGAGAGGTTGGTCGCCTTGAAGAGCAGGCGGCTCAGGCAGCGGCTTCTCTTCTCGCGGCCTTTGTCCCTCTATCTCGGGTCCTCATATTCAGCTTCCTTTAAGGAGCTTTGCTTGACCCTCTCAACTAAAGGCGAGGTCCCTGCTTCTTCGAGTCCGTTTCCCGGTCGAAGAGATCTAAAACAAGTCTCATCGTCGGCGCTCTTGGAAGCGGAAAGATCCCCCTTCCCTCGTCGACAATCGACTTCGGTCGAATTCTCGGCTTCGGCCACTGGCTTCACGGTGCCCCCGTCAGGCCAGGTGACTGAGACTCCCGGGACGAGGTCGAGATTTTTCTCAACCCGTTAGATGGGTTGTCGGCTGGAGAAGCCGAGATTCTCTCCTCCCCGGTTCCCCCGGTGAGGGTTGAGGATATCGTCGGCTCTCCCGTACCGGTGAATCAGGAGCCGTCGGTTTTGCCGACCGAACCGAGGGGATCGCCGATCCTCTGCTCCCCGCCTCACCGACCTCGGCCTAGCCGAGTTTCTCGGTCTCGGACATCTTCGCGGTCCAGCCGTTCCCGTCGACACAGACGGTCTCGGTCTCGGCACCGCGGCAAGCGGCGTCGCCGCTCTTCCTCTTCTTCCTCCTCGGCCGAGGAGGGAAGGCTTCGGCGTAAGCTACGCCGAAAATACGAGGACCTCATGTGGCAACAAATTTTTCTGGCCAATAAGCAGGCTCAGGCCTCTTCTCCAGCCATTAAGTGGTTGCCACCCGGACCAATGTAGTGGTCGAGACCTGTTCCAGGCCAGTTGTCCGACCTATTCCGGCTGCCCACCAATTGTGATAGAACTGCCTCCACCTCAGCCGACAGCTGGGGCTCCGGCGAAAGATTAGTGGTTGGCCCAAGGCCTTCCCGTGAGGCTGTCGGTCACTCTCACCGCCTGACAAGCCTCGGCAAGTGGAAGGTGGCTCAGGCTCCAGGCAGCTGATTCGACAACTCGTCGGGTCGGTTGACTCCTCCCTGTTCTCAAGCGCCTTGACTTGGGGTCCTCTGGGGGGCAGTCAGTGGACGATAGCCCTTCGTCCTTCCTAGGACTTCTTAGGCTCATCTCAGAATCCACTGGGATGAAGCTTGAACCCGTATCCAAACGGGCCAGATATCCTCTCACCGAGATTCTAGACCGAGGGGATTCTCCCACGGAGGCCTTTCCAGTGGCCGAAGCCATTGTCGGGCCGGCCCTGGAACTTTGGCAGCGTCCAGCTTCCTGTCCTGTGCCTTCGGCCAGGATGGCCAGGAAGTATGCGGTCCCTACTGGCTCTCTGTCCGGGTTTTCTGAACACCCCTCGGCTGAAGGGCTGGTCACGGACAGTGTTTTCCGGCGTGCGTAATGCCAGGGCGTGGACAAACCGCCCGACAAAGAGTCCAGAAATTGGACCACTCGGGGCGAGAAAGTGTATGCTGCCTCTTCTCTCGACGCCTGTCAGGCCAGTTCGGCCGTCCTCCGCATTTCTCCCATGCCTGTTGGGTTCCCTGGATGGCGGTCCCTCATCTTCCGCTGACCTGCAGACCACGGTCAAGCAGGTGCGGGATCAGGACAGGGCAGTAGCCAAACAACAGCTCCAGACTGCTCTGGATATAGGAGACTTCGTGTGCCGGTCAGTGGCGGCGCTGTGGCCATGCGTCGGCCAGGCGTGGCTGCGAATATCCACCTTCCCGCGGATACCCAGCACAAGCTGGCGGACGTTCCTGTCCTGGGAACAGACCTGTTCGCCCTGGGTGGAAGGCCACCTCCAGAGGATCGAAAATCAATGCCACCTTGGATTCGGTCTCGTCCGCAGAGGGACAAGGGTCATAAGCCCCAGCCTAAGTCCTTCGTCCCTCTACTCCGCCAGCGCCCGGCCCAACAACAGCGTCAGGGCCTAGCAGGCTAACCTTGGTATTCCAAGCCCAAGCCATCGGCTTCCTCTAATAAGGAAGCAAGGAGGAAAAGGCCGGGTGGTCCCAGGCGGTCCTTCCTCAAGCCTGCTAAGTGACGGGCTGAGGGGTGTCACCCCATCCCGTCACCTCGCCCCTAGTTCCCCGTGAAGGCGGCTCCAACACTTCCTTTCCGCCTGGTCCGCTGTTACCACGGACAGGTGGGTTTGAAGGTGGTGGGAAGAGGCCTGCCTCTGGAATTCGAGCAGGCTCCACCCTTCAGAGCCGTCGCCCTGGCGCTTGGGGTCCCCAGAATCTCTACAGGCTCTCGGGGGCCGACATCCCTCCTCCTTCAAAAAAGGGTGATAAAAGATGAAGGACCCTTCACAGAACCAGGGTTCGTGTCCAGGTACTTCCTGGTCCCGAAAGCAACGGGGCTGGCGCCCATCTTAGACCTACACGACCTGAACAAGTTCCTAAGGTCTCGGAACCTTCAGAATGGTCACTCTGGCTCAGATAATACCATCTCTGGAACACGGCGTGTGGTTCTGTTCTCTGGACTTCCAGGACGCGTTCTTTCACGTCCCTATCCGTCCGTCTCATCAGAGATTCCTCCGCTTCAGAGCGGAGGGATCCCTCTTCGAGTTCCAGGCCATGCCCTTCAGCCTTTCTTCAGCTCCCAGGGTCTTCACCAAATGCATTGCAGCGGTGACAGCTTTCCTGCGGCGCCGAGGGGTCCGGGTGTACCCTTACCTGGATGATTGGCTGATAGCAGCCCCCTCCAGGTTGGAGGTGGAGCGGTCCAGAAATCTGGCCCTCGGGTTTGCTCTCAACTGGGCCTCCTGGTCCAGCGAGGCCAGAGTCAGACTCGAGCGAAGCAGGTGATATCCTTCATCGGGGCCAGGCTCGACTCTCTTCGAGCCAGAGCACGGCTCCCGCGGACAGGGCGGGTTCTTACCTCCTTTGCCCAATCATTTCTGGTTGGGCAATCAGCGCCTGCCGGGACTTCCTCGACTCCTGGGTCTTATGGCGGCCTGTACCAGCGTAGTCCGTTGGGCACGCTGGCACATGCACACGCCCCTCCAGTGGGGTCTGGCCGGCCAGTGGTCACAGCGTTGCGACCCTCTGGACCAGCAGCGTGGGACGACCAGGAGATGTGGGCAGCTCTCCAGTGGTGGACCGTTCCGTCCCATCTGCAGGAGGGTATCCCGTTTGTCCGCCCGAGCGCGCGGTCTCTCTATCGACCGGCGCCTCTTTGATGGGTTAGGGGTGCCCATCTGGGGAACACCGGCGCCGGCCTCTGGTCCCAGCGGGAGTCGATGCCATATCAACCTGCTGGAGCTCGTGCGGTCCGCCTAGCTCTCACCGCCTTTGCTCCGTTTCCGGGGTCAAGTGGTCCGAGTCCAGACGGACAATACCACGACCATGTACTATCTAAACCGCCGAGGCGGGGCGCCTCCTTGCCTCTATGCAAGGAAGCTCTCGCATCTGGTCACTAGTCGCGCAGCCTGGAGGCGGATCTCCTGGCCATTCATGTGCAGGAGCCTCCAGCACCTGGCCATGCCCTGAGCGGATAGGGGCTGCACATGCATAGATGGTCTCTCCTGCGGAATAGTACAAGACCTGTTCTCCCGCTGGACACCTCTGGTGGATCTGTTTGCCTCCAGGAGAGCGAGGCTGAGGCTGTTCATGCCCCCCCTCAGCAGGGCTCGCTGCAGGGGATGCCTTTGAGGCCGTGGACCCCGGGCCTCTTTACGCTTCCCCCATTCCCCTGATTCACAGGGTCTGCTGGAAAGGAGGAGGACAAGGCGCAGGTGATTATGATAGCCCCAGACTGGCCTCGCCAGTTCTGGTACCCAGATCTCCTCAGTCTCAGCTCCAGGACTCCGCGGCAGCTTCCAGCTCGCCCGGACCTGCTCTCAGTCAATCAGGGGAAGGTGTTCCATCCGGACCTTCATCCCTGCACCTGACGGCCTGGTTCCTGAGCGGCTAGAGTTCCAGGCCTTGGGTCTTTCCGACGAGGTCCTCAACGTCGGTTGAGGCATCCCGAATGAGTCGACCAGAAAATGCTATGCCTTCAAATGAAGAGGTTCTCCATTTGGTGTCGGGAAAAAGGTTGGACCTTTCTCGTGTCCTGTGCGAGCATTTTGGACTATATGGTCCTATCTAGTCAAGGGCTTAGGTCACGCTGACCTTAAGGTGCACTGGCAGCCATTTCTGCCACCGGGCGCGGGCCGGTCAGCAGTCAGTGGCGCAGGAAAAAGTGGTCGGGCGCTTTTTCAAAGGCCTTGATCACATTTCCCCTCCAGTGCGGGAACCCCCACCTCCGTGGGATTTACTGCTGGTACTGGCAAAGCTCATGGGCAAGCCATTCGAACCAATGCACAGGTGTGGTCTCCCCCACCTGTCGTGGAAAACCGCCTTCTTGGTGGCTATCACGTCAGCCAGAAGGATGGGAGAACTCCAGGCGCTAAGCATCGAGTCTCCTTACCTGGTCTTCCACAGGGACAAGGTTGTCCTACGCCCCCACCCGAGATTCCTTCCGAAGGTGGTGTCGGAGTTTCACCTTAATCAGGTATTGACTCTGCCGGTGTTCTACCCCAATCACACCTCGGAGGCCGAATATAGGCTCCATACTCTGGACCCTAGAAGGGCGCTCGCTTATTATAAGGAGCGCACGGCTGAAATTCGGGGAGAGGTTCGCCAGCTGTTTGTCACCTACGCTGAAGCTGCACCTGGCAGACCTGCAGCCAAGCGGACGATAGGCAGATGGGTCACCTCCTGCATAAATCTCTGCTATGAGTTAGCGGGCATGGAGCCTCCCAGAGGGATAAGAGCTCATTCTACCCGCCATACTGCTGCATCGGTGGCTGCTTCCAGGATGTCCCTATCCAGGAGATCTGCAGGCTGCTACCTGAAGTCAGCACACACCTTTATTTCCCACTACCACATCGACCTTGAGTCACGACGGGATGCTGGTTTTGGGGCCTCGGTTCTCAATCTTTGTTCCCCAAGTAAGTAATGGGGGGTGTGCTTGCCTCCCTCCTCCCGGAGAACTTCTTCGGAGTCTGCCAATAAGTGTGGATGAACAACATTCATGTCCAAGCCATGCAGTTTACTCACCTGTAACAGGAGTTCTAGGAATGGTATATGTTGTTCATCCACACGAATCCCACCCGACCTCCCCGGCTTCGACGCACAACCTGAGCTTCCAGCGGGCCAGATCTGGCGTCATGGGGCGGAGCCGAGAGTTTTACCACCCGGGTGGGTGGGAGGAGCTAGCTTGAAGACCTTCCGGCAAGATTTAAAGCGGCAAGGAACCTGCCAATAAGTGTGGATGAACAACATATACCATTCCTAGAACTCCTGTTACAGGTGAGTAACCTGTATTTATTCCATCGGTACCAATTTGCAGTCCAGTGCAATTGTAACTGTTAAAGTTTTAATTTGTTTTCTCTCTGTATATAGCGTGTGACTTTTTGTACAATGATCTGTATGGATTTTCTTTTTCAAAACTGTATGTAGTTCTGTCTTAAGTGCTTTGAGCCTGACTCAACTGCATTTCCTCTGGAACTGCTTATTGTACTTCTGATTTTAGGGCTTTGTTTATGTATTTGACATGTAGCCTTTGTAAATGAGCACTTGTGCTCAAAGGTAATCTCTGAAGTTTTCAATAGATAGATAAAAGGAATAGGAGGCAGCCCTGATGGGTTACCAGTTGCGTGTTGCGCTACCATGTGGGCAACCAGTGTGTGGAATCCCTGCTGTCTGACAGGCTGTGGCAACAAAACTGTTGGTTGGGGAAGGTGGTGCCACCCTTCCACTCTTGCAGCATTAAAGAGGCTGTGGGGAGTGTGCATCCGAGCCTCTTCCACAGGATCACTGTGGACTCATGGGGTTTTGTGGCACCTGTGCAAGGCGGGAGGGAGCACAAAGAAAGGGGCAAAACCAAACCAAGGCCCTCATACTCTTGGGCCCCATGGCACACAGTGGAGCTGTGCGGTGGATGTCGGCAGTTATAGGTCACCTGTAATGACTACCAAGTGGAAGAGCCGTAAGGGGGACAAACAGATAGAAACATAGAAATGAAGAACAAGCCAGCAGAAGAAGGCCTTGTGGTCTGTTGAGTCTTTGTAATATGGAGGGGCTTGTCTTTTAGAGGTCCAAGTCCCCCACTCCCTTGATCCTACCCTTGTATGTGTCCTGTGCCCTCTTGAAGTTCTCCATGGACTTCACATTTACCGTTTCCTCTGGCAGCCTATTCTATCCCTCCACCACCCTCTCCATGATGTAGTATCCTGTCCCCCCTTCCTGCCAGCTTACCACTGTTTCCTGGGTACATGTAATCTTATTGAGTTTGAACAATTCGCTGGAGTCTTGTATTAAAAGGTGTTTGTTTGCTTTGTTTACCACAAAGGTTCTTATCCTTCTTGGCAGGTCATAGGCAGCCCATCAGCCATGTCCCAATTCCCAGTGGTTGTCCCACACCTCTCTCCAATCATCAGTGAGTGCCCCCACATACCCCCTCCCCCCCGGCATGGGATGAGAAGCGTAGGGCCATCTCACCCCCCCCCGGGCAAACATATCTAGCGTTGCTGCAGTCTGAAGCAGCAGGGCAGACTGCCAGGACACAGGCAGGGCTTCACTAAACCCAAGCCTCCATTTTTCCTGTTTTTCTTGTTATATTGCTGTAAGAGCATCATGTGTGTGCGTGGAGGCGCTAATACCCGATTTAACTTTTCAGCACTCTCCAATTCTTGACGTCCATGCTGCACTGACACAAGGCCTTCACCGCTGGTGGCAGTCATATGCTGGGCTGATGTGCCTCCTCACCCGGGAGAGGAAAGCAGACCCTTGGGCACTCAATCCTTTCCCATGGCAGCCTGTCCCTGATGACACAAGTCCTTTTCCTGAACCCGTGTTGCTGGTGTGGGAAAAGGTAAGGCATGCATGGTGCCTCAGCCCTTTTCACAATGTGGCTGACTTGTATTACAAGTTTTTTTTAATCATGTTCCCCCTCTCCCTCCTGGTCTCCAGCAAATACATGTTCAGGCTCCCCAGCCTCTGTTCGTGTGTCTTCTTTTCTTGACTCTGTTACATTTTCATGGCCCTCATCTGCACAGCCTCCAGTCTGTTCATATCCTTCCTCAGATAGGGATTCCTGAACTGTATACAGTACGCCAGGTGTGGAGGTACCAGGGATCTATACCGGGGCATAATGTCCTCCTTCTGCCTGCTACTGATCCCCGCTTATACAGCGCAACATTCCATTTACTCTCCCTAATGATTTATTACACTCTACGGCTGGCTTGCAGGAGTTCTTGATCGCTACCCCCAAGTCATTCTTAGACACCGGTAAGGTGACCCCCCCAAAAAAACTGTTACTCAGCCCTTGGCTGTTTCTCCCAACTTCCATGACTTTGCATGTCTTGATATGTTGAAGCAGCTGCCAGATTTCAGACAACCTCCTCATGTTTTCAAGTCCCCCCACACTCAATTTGACCCTTCCTAACAAGCAACCCTGCTGCAGAGTGTGGCTTCTTCTCTGAAAAGGCAGCCCTTGTTCTTAATGCCCTTTCCAAGTTCCCCAATGAATACATTAAAAATCACTGCTCCAAGCACCGAGCCCTACTTGTTACATCACTCATTCCCCAAGTACTCCCCATTAACCACTGCCCTCTGCATCCTTACACTCCTAAGCCAGTTTCAGACCCACTTTGTCATTTTGACCCCCACCTCTAGGTTGGGATATATCTTTAGAGGGAGAGAGAATATGAGGGCGTTTGGTATTTGATACCAGACAAGTGTTTTCACTTTAAATTAGCTGAACATGCATTTTGGTTACTAATATTTGGAAACAGTTGAGAAAAATAGGGGGAAAATCAGGATAAGACAGAAATAAATGGTGTAAAGAGTGATTGAAAAGAGAAACAAATTTGACAAAGCAAGCACACTTGAAGGAAGACAAAGTGAGCATAGAATGTGGATAGATATATGAATTTGGGTAAAGAGAGGAGTATTGTGGCAATAGGGAGATGTTTCATCCAGCATGCATCAATCAGGGTTGATCTCTGATTAAAAGGAATTTAGAAGTTTGTGGTCTTTTTATTACACTGAAGAGATTAGTGTCTTATTTGTTTTATTGCTTTGACATTTGGTAGAAGTAATTGACATTTAGAAGTCTGCTTAAATCCATTTTATTAAATTAGAACATTGGAAGTCTGTGGAGGTCCATAATCGACAAGTACCTTTAAAGCAGCAGTGCAGCGAAATTGGGCAAAAAATGTGTTCCTGTCTTATTTATTTATTTTAAAATTGTCACCAGGAAAGGCATACTGAGCTACAATAGCTTGTTTCCAGATGCGTCCTGGGGGAGAGGGGAGAAGGAAGTACAATTTGCATGTAAAACTCCAATGTACGAAGAGCTAAAAAAAGAATATTGTACAAGATACAAATTGGAGATGGGAAGGGCAGTACAATACAATTGTCAGTGTCAGTGACTCATTAGGTAGCACACTCACCTCTGAGGCCGGGAGATCAGAGGGCTGTGGATTCAGTTCCCACATCTGGCACTTGGGTTACTATCCCAGTACTGACACTGTAGTGCAGCATGAGAGGGGGTGCTGCACTTCTGAGGTGCCGTATTTCGGATGAGACGTTAAACCGAGGTCCCATCTGCCTGGATTGGTGGTAGTTCAGGTGGATGTTAAAGATCCCATGGCACTTATCGAAAAGAGTAAGGGAATTTCCCTGGTGTCCTGGCCAAATTTCCCTCATTCACTAAAAATACCACCAACAGTTTCATCTGTTTCAAGGTCAGTTGGCATTCATCTGATCCCCCTCCCCTGGGTCGTGCCTGAAAATAGGCAGGATTTGCCTAGTGCACTTACCCAGTCAACAAAAATTAAATAAATAAACACAAGTTCCAAACAATAAAAAAACAAAGTATACTGACATACAACCGAAAACCGTGACATTATGCTTAGCAATTATTGGAGGGGCGGAGGCCAAAACCTATTGCCCTTGGGAGCAGAACCCCACAAGGGTATGAGCACTGCTTGATGCATTCTCAGCCAGTGTTAGAGGAATGACAGCATACCTAGAAGGTGTTGAAGAGGGCGAGAGTGGGTGAGAGAAATGAAAAGTAGTGAAGGCGATGTGGGTCAGTAGCAGTTGCAGGATGGAGAAATGTAGTTTCGGAGAAGGTAGGACAGTGAACAAGTGGACGGGGCAGAGCGGATATCTAAGGGGAGGGAGTTCCAAATATTTGGGAAATGATAGGAGAAGGCAGCTCATCCTGAAGTGGAAGTTTGGTCAGGGAGGGCGAGGGTCCTATAGGGGAGCATGTGGGGTAGTAGGGTGGCAAGGAGGGCATTAAGATAGAGTGGTAGGGAGCCAAGCCAGAACTTCTCTACTAATATTGCATTGTGGACAAAGCGCCTTGCGCCAAGAGGGGGGAAGGAGAGGGCAGTGTAGAGGCCACAGTGGTGTGTACATGGAGGACAGGCAAGAGCAAAATGACAGGAGTTGAATAGGGTGTCCAGTCTGGTGAGGGTGGTCTTATGGGCAGCACTGTAAACTATGTCTCCAAAGTCAAAGATTGGAAGAATCATCTTCTGGACGATCTCATGGCGGCCGGTGGGGGGATGCAGCCATGGTGTCTGTACAGAGCACCGAGTTTGGGATGAAGCTTTTTGTGGATAGCATTCGCTTGTCCAGCGAAGTTGAGGTTCCTGTCAAGCCAGAGCCTGAGGTATTTGAAGGAGGAGACATTCTCTAAGGTGGAGCCCTTGAGGGTGTGGAAAGTAGGGGTGGCAGTGAGTCTGGTGCGCGTTTGCCTGGTGCCAAATAGTTTAGAGATCATATTTTTCCACTATAAAAGATTCTAGGCCTCTTCCTGTTTTATTTGATGGTAAAATTTCCTGTTCTACCATGATTTAAGCTTATTTTTGTAAATTCTTTTTATTATAAAAAAAAAAGATCAGCATCTGAAAATAAATTCCACAGTAGAAATGGTAATATGTGTATCACAGGCGTACACTAGGATACGTCCTAGTTCCTTTTGGATGTTACAACATTGGGGTAGAAAACACACTGCAAAAAATGAGTACCAAATGTTTGTAGATGAATGCATTTTCTCCATAAAATGAGTGGACCTGTGCAAAAAAAAATGGATTCAGTTTCATAGTTTAATCAGCCCTGCCATTAGTGGCTTTATCTGGTTACATTTTAGGGCTCTTAAGTCTCCATCTTTTCAGTATGTTTCTAGTTCTCCTCCCTGCGAGACTTTCCATTTGATAAAAATAGCATAAAAGTCCAGCTGGTGCTGCAGGGCAGTAACATGTAGTTTGTAGGGTCATTCTGCCTTCCGAACTAGAGATTTTAAAGCAGTCATTTTATGACGCATATTGGAGATTCTATATAAACTTGATTGAACCTGCTAGTAACAGCATTTCAGGACAAATGAATCACTAATCCCAAACAAATCCATTCACTTTAAAATTTAAGACTTAACATGTAAGATTTACTATTTAATATTCAAGTGGCCGACTGTGAGGCCTGAGCCTGGGGCAGTTACAGCTGTTTGTAGCGATGCCTTAGTACTAAATTCCTGATGGAGGAAATGCACTGGAAAACAGGCCTTCCATGAAGAAAGGTGTGGGATGTGCCCAATAGGGAATATACACACCATGACTGAAGCCTCGCTGCTCCCCTGCCACCTCCCCGCTCAGCCTAGCAAAAAAGTATCAGGCCCGCCCCTCCAATAATTACATTAGAGGGACAGAAACTTATGAGAACTCCAACAGAGAAGTAATTTAAACCTCCCCACCTGGATACAGTTCCAACTGTAGAGAGAGAGAGATGGAGGAATCAGCACTTAGCCCCTTGTGGTCAGCGCCATTTTGAAAAGATGCTCATCTTCTTGTGGATCACACCAGAATAGGGGATGTACACCGCGAATAGCGCTCTGCTCATAACCCCGATACCACAAACTCGCACTTAGATTAGCTGTACAGTGGCAAACGTTAAGTCAGTTCCATGTTCAAAATCTGATGCAGATTCTCTATCTTGACCAGGCACCAGTACTCCTGCATTTTTCGGATCATTGTACAGATACATTTTGCCTTAATACATGACTTTTAGGCAGGCAAGGTACTGGAGAGCGTGGGGGACCCCGAGAATGTGCAGCACAGTTCACAATGCGTCAGACGATTTTATACGCCCGTCCCTAGTGACGAAGCTTAAGTCAAGCTAGATGGAAACTTTACTGGCATCATCCAACGAAATGGATCTTTCTAGGGACATGGATATGTTGTTCATCCACACTGTCTGGCAGGTTCCTTGCCGCTCTAAATCTTGCCGGAAGGTCTTCAAGCTGGCTCCTCCCACCCACCCGGGTGGTAAAACTTTCGGCTCCGCCCCATGACGCCAGATCTTCCTTACCGCTTGGAAGCTCAGGTTCCCTCCTAAGCGCTTTGCATTTTAGACTGGATCCTAACTCTTTGGTTCGTCCGAAACTAGTTTTGAAGTTTTCTAAACTTCAGTCTTCATTATCCCTCACGGCTGCGACGGACAAATCGATCCCCAGCTTTCAGAGGTGCCCTCGCGGGCAGAAGATGTCCAGGATGGATCCGCTCTCCACGTGCGTCTACTGCCTCAGCCTAGACCATGACCCGTAGGCCTGCGAGTTGCGCCTCTCATTTTCGGCCATCGTCCTGGAGGATTGCGCTGCCCGATTGAAGCTCGGGCGCCCCGAGAAGCGTTACCAACCGGTAAAATCCAAAGAGGCTCGTTGGGCAGTGTCCGCGGCGGCTGGCTCGGCTGAGCAGTTTGAGCACATGATCGCCCTCGAGGACGAGGCGGCCCAGGCCGCATCTTCCTCCTCCTTGGTAGCGGCGTTTATCGCTCTCTGAGTTCCTCTTACCGTACGTTCAAGGGCTAGCAGTCCCTTTCAGCGAGGAGAGGGCCATCAGGACATTCCTCTCGGTCCAAGAAGAGGGATTCAAAGGGTAAGTCCCACCATCGGCGTTCGAGGGAGTAGGAGAGGTCTCCTTTCCCGGACAGCCGACCGTCGACTTCGGTCGAGGTTGGCGGCTCAGGCCGCTGGCTTCACGGTGTCCCTGTCAGGCCAGCCTGCCGAGACACCCGTCGATGCAGTCGAGATATTCCTCGACCTGTCTGACGGGTTGTTGACTGTGAAGCCAACAGCCCCTCTTGCTGGTTCCCGGTGTAGACCGAGGATCTGCCCGCCTGGCGGCAGTCCCGGTTAAAGTGTCCGCGCCGAGGGAAGAGGGTGTCCCCACCCTTCCAGGCCCGCCCTGGTTGCACCGAGGGTCTCGGTCTCAGACTTCATCTCGGTCAAGCCGTTCCCGCCGACATCGGCGGTCTCGGCACTGAAGTACCCTGCGACACCGTTCCTCCTCGTCCTCCTCCTCTGAAGAGGAGAGGCTTCGACGCAAATTGCGTCGGCATTACGAGCAGCTTATGTGGCAGCAGTTACTGTTGTCCAGGAGTAAGTCGACACCGATTCATCCCCCGGCCATCAAGTGGCTGTCGTCCGAACGGCCGAGGCAGCCGCTTGCTGCAGTCGAGATGCCCATTTCTGGGCCGGTTGTTTGGCCAAAACTAGCTGCCCCACCGATTGTGGTGGAATCTCCGCCTCCACAACTGAAGTCTGGGGCACCGACCAGAGATTCTCGGTTGGGTCACGGCCTTCCCCACAGGTTGTCGGTCACCCTCACTCCCGACCTTCCTTGGCAAGTGGATGGTAGCTGAAGCCCGAGGCAGCTCTTTGGAGTACGATGACGACTCCTCCCTGTTCTCCAGGCAGGTCGACCTGGAGTCCTCCGGGGGTCAGTCACTGGATGATAGCCCATCATCCTTCATGGGTCAGCTTCAGCTCATCTCGGAGTCTACCAGGATGCAGCTCAAGCCCGTGTCCAAATGGGCCAAGTATCTCCTGACGGAGATACTGGACTGAAGGGATTCACCTACGGAGGCCTTCCTTGTGGCTGAGGCCATGGTCGTCCCAGCCTTGGAATTTTGGCAGTGGCCTGCTTCCTGTCCTGCGCCCTCGGCCAGGATGGCCAGGAAGTATGCGGTCCCTCCCGGCTCTTTGCCCAGTTTCTCACCGACAGCGTTTTCTGGCGTTCCGGAAATGCTCGGGACGTGGTTAAGCCCCCCGACAAAGAGTCCAAAAAGCTGGACTATGCCAGGCGCAAGGTATATGCTGCATCTTCCCTCGGCCTCCGACAGGCCAGCTCGGCTGTGCTGATGGCACACTTCTCCCACGCATTCATGGACTCCCTGGATGAGGTGATCCCTCATCTCCCGGCCGACCTGCAGACCACGGTCCGTCAGGTGCGAGACAAGGCTAGGGCGGTGGCGAAGCAGCAGCTTCAGACTGCTCTGGACATAGGTGATTCCTGTGCCAGGTCAGTAGCGGTCGCGGTGACCATGCACCACAGGGCGTGGCTGAGGATATCCAGCTTCACGGCGGATACCCAGCACAAGTTGGCAGATATCCCCTTCTTGGGGACTGACCTCTTTGGCTCTGGAGTAGAGGGACACCTCCAGTGGATCGAAAAGTCCAATGCCACCCTGGACTCGGTCACCTCCGCCCAGAGGGACAAAGGCCGCTGGCAAAAACAGCATAAGTCCTTTCGTCCTTCGGCCCCTGCGGCATAACCAGCCCAACAGCGCCAGAGCCAGCGGCTTCCTCCAGTAGGAAGCAAGGAGGTAAAGGCCCAGGAGGTCCCTCAGCCGGTTCCTCCTCCTCCAAGCCTGCCCAGTGACTGGTTGAGGGGTGCCACCCCCAACCTCGTCACCCTTCCTTGGGTTCCCCCCATGGGGGGACGGCTCCGCCACTTCCTTTCCGCCTGGTCCGCTATCACCACAGACCATTGGGTGTTGGAGATGGTAGGAAAGGGCCTGCCTCTGGAATTCAAGCAGACCCCTCCCTTTCAAGCAGTCGACCCCCGGGGGGGGGGCCACGGGGCCCGAAGCCTCGCTGTCGGCCCGCCGAGCCAATATTGCCCTGCTCCTCGAGAAAGAGGTGATCAGGAAGGTGGCGGATCCTCCTCCAGACCTGGGGTTTGTGTCCAGGTATTTCCTGGTCCCAAAACAGATGGGGGGCTGGCGCCCCATTCTCGACCTGCATGACCTGAACAGGTTCCTAAGGTCTTGGACCTTCAGGATGGTCACTCTGGCTCAGATAATCCCATCCTTGAACGAGGCATGGTTCTGTTCCCTGGACCTCCAGGATGCGCTTCTTCACGTCCCAATCCGTCTGCCTCATCAGAGATTCCTCCGCTCAGAGCGGAGGATCCCTTTACGAGTTCCGGGCCATGCCCTTCGGCCTCTCTCTAGCTCCCAGGGTCTTCACCAAATGCATGGCAGTGGTGACAGCATTCCTGCAGCGCCGAAGGGTCCAGATGTACCCATACCTGGACAACTGGCTGATTGCAGCCCCCTTCCAAGCGGAGGTGGAGCGGTCCAGAGATCTGGCCCTCCAGGTCTGCTCTCAGATTGGCCTCCTCATCAACAAGGCCAAGTCAGAACTTGTGCCGGAGCAGGTGATTCACTTCATCGGGGCAGAGCTCGACTTTCTCGAGCCAGAGCTCGGCTCCCCGTGACAGGGCCGAGGTTCTTTCCTCCTTGCCCAATCATTTCTGGTTGGGTAATTGCGCGCCCTACCCGGGACTTCCTGTGCCTCCTGGGCCTCATGGCGGCCTGCACCAGCGTGGTCAGTCGGGCACACTGGTACATGCGTCCCCTTCAGTGGGGACTGGCCAGCCAGTGGTCACAACACTGCGATCCGTTGGACCAGTCCGTGACAGTGACCCAAGAGACGTGGAATGCTCTCCAGTGGTGGACCATTCTGGCACATCTGCAGGAGGGCATCCCGTTCGTCCACCCTGAGCCGACGGTCTCTCTATCGACCGACGTATCTCTGATGGGTTGGGATGCCCATCTGGGGGAGCACAGAGCGCATGGCCTCTGGTCCCCTCGGGAGTCCTAATGCCATATCAACCTGCTGGAGCTCCGAGTGGTCCACCTAGTTCTCACCGCTTTCGCTCCATTTCTACGGGGTCAAGTGGTTCAGGTCCAGACTGACAATACCACGACCATGTACTACCTAAACCGCCAGGACGGGACGTGCTCCATGCTGTTATGCAAGGAAGTTCTCCGCAGTTGGTCTCTCGTGCGCAGCCTGGAGGCGGATCTCCTTGCCATTCATGTGGCAGGAGCCTCCAACACCCTGGCCGATGCCCTAAGCTGAATAGGGGCTGCGTCTCACAAATGGTCTCTCCTGCCGGAGGTAGTACAAGATCTGTTCTCCCACTGGGGCTGCCTCAGGTGGACCTGTTTGCCTCCAGGGAGAATATGAAGCTGAGACTGTTTCATGCCCACCCCCCTCAGCAGGGCTCGCTGCAGGGGGATGCCTTCTCGAGGCCGTGGACCCCGGCCTCTTCTACGCCTTTCCCCATTTCCTTGATCCACAAGGTGCTTCTCAGCGAGGAGGGACAAGGTGCAGGTGATTCTGGTAGCCCCAGACTGGCCCCGCCAGTTCTGGTCTCCAGATCTTCAGTCTCAGCTCCAGGCTCCGAGGCGCTTCCAGCCCGCCTGACCTGTTCTCAGTCAATCAGGGAAGGTATTCCATCCGGACCTTCAATCCCTGCACCTGACGGCCTGGTTCCTGAGCTGCCAGAGTTCCAGGCCTTGGGTCTTTCCCGACGAGGTCCTCAACGTCGTTGAGGCGTCCCTGCAGGAGTCGACTCAGAAAATGCTATGCCTTCAAATGGAAGAGATTCTCCATTTGGTGTCAGGAAAGGGCCTGACCCTTCCTCCTGTTCCTTGGCAAGCATCCTGGACTACCTGTGGTCCCTTTCTCAGCAAGGGCTTGGTCGACGACCCTTAAGGTGCACCTGGCAGCCATCTCTGCTTCCAGGAGCGGGCGGAAAGCAGTCGGTGCTGCAGGAGAAGGTGGTCTGGTGCTTTTCAAAGGCCTTGATCACATTTCCCTCTGGCGAGAACCTCCACCTTCGTGGGATCTACTGCTGGTATTGGCCAAGCTCATGGGCACGTTTATTCTAACCAATGCACAGGTGTGATATCTCCCACCTGTCGTGGAAGACCGCCTTCTTGGTGGCTATCACGCCAGCCAGAAGGATGGGAGAGCTCCAGGCTTCCATCGAGTCTCCTTATCTGGTCTTCCACAGGGACAAGGTTGTCCTGCGCCCCCACCCGAAATTCCTTCCGAAGGTGGTGTCGGAGTTTCACCTTAACCAGGTGTTGACTCTGCCTGTGTTCTACCCCAATCACACCTCGGAGGCCGAATATAGGCTCCATACTTTGGACCCTAGAAGAGCGCTCGCTTATTATAAGGAGCGGATGGCTGAAGTTCGGGGAGGTTCACCAGCTGTTTGTCACCTACCTGAAGCCGCACCTGGCAGACCTGCAGCCAAGTGGATCGATAGGCAGGTGGGTCACCTCCTGCATAGATCTCTGCTATAGGTTGGCGGGCATGGAGCTCCCAGAGGGATAAGAGCTCATTCTACCCGCCATACCGCTGCATCGGTAGCTGCTTCCAGGACGCCCTATCCAGGATATCTGCAGGGCTGCTACCTGGAAGTCGGCACATACCTTCATTACCCACTACCACATCGACCTTGAGTCACGCCAGATGCTGGTTTTGGGGCCTCGTTCTCAGTCTCTATTCCTAAGTAGGGTGTGCCTTGCCTCCTCCTCCGGAGAACTGCTAGGAGTCTGCCAGACAGTGTGGATGAACAACATATCCATGTCCCTAGAAATACAGGTTACTCACCTGTAACTAGGAGTTCTAGGAATGGTATATGTTGTTTATCCACACAACTCCACCCGACCTCCTCCGGCTTCAACGCACAACCTGGCTTCCAGCGGCTAGATCTAAGGCCATGGTGCAGAGCCGAGAGTTTTACCACTCGGGTGGGTGGGTGGAGGAGCCAGCTTGAAGACCTTCACGCAAGATTTAAAGCGGCAAGGAACCTTCCAGACAGTGTGGATGAACAACATATACCATTCCTAGAACTCCTGATCTTCTTCGAGATACAGCTCTTGCAGCAGGTTACACCATTAGGACTGAAGCCGCCAGGCGTCAGGACCAGAAATACAGGTTACTCACCTGTAACAGAGTTCTAGGAATGGTATATGTTGTTCATCACACAACCCACCCGACCTCCTGCTTCCGACGCACAAACTGGCTTCCAGCGGCTAGATTTGACGCCATGGGGCAGAGCCGAGTTTTACCACCCGGTGGGTGGGTGGGAGGAGCCAGCTTGAAGACCTTCAGGCAAGATTTAAAGCTGCAAGGAACCTTCCAGACAGTGTGGATGAACAAATATATACCATTCCTAGAACTCCTGATCTTCTTGAGATACAGCTCTTGCAGCAGGTTACACCATTAGGGACTGGAAGCCGCCTGGCTAGGCCAGGACCCCTGTTTGAAATTCTAGCTGGCAGTCCACGTGGGGACTGATCTGCGTCGTTCCTGCCTCCACGCCAGGCTTAGTATAAGGAGGCGTCCCCCAGAATCTTCAGTTCTTTCTCGCCGACTTTTGCAAGTCTCGACCTCCCTGTTAGTTCTAGCATGATGTCTCCAGGAACACATTTGAACTTTACAAAATCAACTCTCTTTTTGGTCGCTTTTTTTCTGCCTGATGTCCTCTAACTTCAGTGGAGGGCTATTCTTCTCAAGTGTGCCTGTGAAAGCTGATTCCTTCAGACCCACATTCAGCCTGCGTTCGTTGCCTGGGCCCAGACCACGACACCCAGGCTTGCTCCTTCTGTCAGGGCTTTAACAGCCGCACGAGAATCCACTGACAGAAGGCCCTCCAGGCTTTCCTCCTCGAAGAAAAACTTAAGGCCATGGAACCTTCCTCCAGAGGGGAATCTTCAGGGAAGTCGCACAGGCACCATGAGAAGCACCAGGAGAAGGTGAGACCCAGATCACCTTCCAGGGCCTCGGACTCCCGCAGGTCCGGCTCCAGGTCGGACCGCTCTCTGTTGAGGGCCCGCTGTCAGCCTTCCCTGGTTGTGGACAAATCGGTCAGTGGTTCCTCTACTCTGCGGCCTGCCAAGACCTCCAGGCCAGCTTCCTCTGCTGAGGCCTCGTCCAGGTCTGGGGAGTCCCACAAGTCATCCTCCCAGCATTCGGCCTCTGACGTCCAGTCAGTCTCCCTACTGCCGCCACCCCAGTGCAAGACCAAGGAGCTGACCTCGCTTAAGCGGACATTGGACCCGACGTCGGCCAAGGTACACAGGCACTCCAGGGAACCGGCGACCGTTCGTCACCCATCGCCAGTCAGGCAGTCTCCCCCCCAGGACGCCGGCGGGGGGACCGGCCTCAGATACCGCAGTCAGGAGAACCACACCACCGCCACCGACGCCGGTCGGGAGGTGCTGTCAGAGGAGGAGGCTCATCCTCAGCCCAAGACCGGGCGGCAATCTCGACCTGTCCGAACTCCACGGGAACCCTCTTCAGAACCAGAGACTCAGGAGTCGATGATTGGCTCCCGACGACAGGCCACCGTGCCCGTCCGTCATCGGGCCCAAACTTGTCAGAAGTGAAGCAGCTCTTCATCTTTTGGTGGGACACCATCAAAAGGATGTGGTCACCACGCAGCCTCCTCCCGCGCCCGCTGCACCCCCGACACCTGCACCCCCTCTTCACCCAGGGGGTCAGCAGGACGAGGACCTTCTCCCCCAGGAGCCAGCAGCACCTCCTAGGGGTAGATCTTTGGAGAAGAGAAGGCCTACGTCAAGATCCTCTTCAGGGTCACCCATCTCCAAGAGACCCAGAAGACGTCAGTATTCAACGTCCACGGAGGGTTCCAGATCTGACATCTTTGAATGCTCCAGGTCTCCTTCACCAGTCAGCATCCCCTCTCCAGACCCACGCGACCTCCCTAGGTCTCCTCCGGATGACCCCTCGTTCTCTGAAATAATGAGGCATATTCAGGAGAACATGGGATGGGATGCCGAGGAGCTTGACCCCAAAGACTACGCCTTGCCCGCTACCGGCAAAAGACCCAAAGCCTGTAGAAAAGCCACCTGGTGGACACCTTTGTGGACGCCGCCAAGGCAGCATGGAAGGCCCATTCGACCCTGGTAGCCAGAAGGCTGACTGCCTGTACAAGGCCCCAAGGGAGGACCAGTACCTGGCTAACCATCCTCTGGCCGACTCCCTGGTCATTACAGCCTCTCATGACCGGTCTCAGAAACCGCAACATATGAGCACGCAGCCACCGGACCCAGAGTCCAAGCAGTTGGACATGCTGGGCAGGCGCACTTACGTGGCTGCGACTTGCGCCATTAGGTCATTGAATTACCTCACCCACATGGTTCAGTTCCAGAACGCGTTGTGGGAACAGGGACAGGACCTGGTGGAGAAACTGCCAGACGGTGGCCAAAAGGAGGAACTCCTGCAACTCCTCCGTACAGGTTCAGATGTGGGGACCCAGGTGCTCAGAGCCGCATACAACTCTGGACTCTTCGGCCAGAGCCGCAGCCTCAGGCGTGTCTCTGGAGACACTCATGGCCTTGTGTCTCGGGTTTACCCTGGACGCCCAGAAAAATGTCATGGACGCTCCTTACTATGGTGAAGTTCTGTTTGGTGAAGCCTCGGAAAAGGTGATCACCAAATTGCAGGAAGCCGGGAAGGCTATTAGATCTGTCCACGCCATGTACAGATCTAGATTTAGTTCCTTTTGTAGGAACCAGAGTCGCTTTCACAGCCGGACCCAAAGGCAACAACCTCGTTCCGGCCAGCAACAGAGGGGCTCTTTCTCTCGGAAAGCCCAGGCTAAGACATCCTCAGGCAGAGGACAACGAGCCACCAAGTCGGCCCAACCTGCAGGATCCAATGCTGCCACAGCATGACTCCTTCCCGGCCCCCGCCCCTCCTCAGGATCAACAGGAAACGAAGGTCGGGGGTCGCATCGCGGACCACCTGCCAGGGTGGCGGTCGATCACCACCAACAGGTGGGTGCTACAGTTGGTCGAAAAAGGCCATTATATAGAATTTGTAGACAGCCCCCCACAAGGCCTCTTCTGCTCTCCCGTTATTCGGGTCAGCACACCCTGCTCATATGGTAGGAGGTGCTCACGCTTCTACAGAAAGAAGCTTTGGAGCACATTCCAGGGAACTAGAGAGGAGCAGGATACTATTCGCACTTCTTCCTGGTTCCAAAGAAAACAGTGGACCTCCGTCCAATCTTGGGCCTCAGTGACCTCAATATGTCCGTCATTTACAAGCGTTTCTGCATGGCGACCCTTCCGGGACTAATCCCCATGCTGAAGAAGGATGCTTTCTTGGCGTCCTTGGACATGCAGGACGCTTACCTGCACATCCCTATTGCTCAAGCACAAGAGGTTCCTGCACTGAGCTGCGCCATTATCAGTTCCGAGTGCTTCCTTTCAGGCTGTCATCAGCACCCAGGGTATTCACCAAGTGCATGGCAGTCGTGGCAGCGTCTTTGAGGAGATAGGGCCACTATGAGTTCCCGTACCTGGACGACTGGCTTCTCATGGCCTCCTCCAAGGAGGCATTGCTGATGGCCATTCAGCATACTCAAGCCCTTTTTCAATCTCTGGGCATCCTTATCAACTATGAGAAGTCTCTTCTGGTACCGTCCCAGAAACTGCAGTTCATAGGGGCAGTTCTGGACATCATCAAGGGGAAAGCCTTTCTTCCCGAACAGAGCAGAACGCATCAGATACCTCATAAGGGACCTATCAGCGAAGAAGACCGTCCCAGCCAGATTGGTCCTTCACCTGCTCGGACACATGGCTGCGGCCATTCCAACAGTCCCGATGGCAAGACTCTACATGCGGGTAACCCAGTGGATGTTAAGAGTGCAATGGGACCAAAGGCAAGACGATCTCCAGTCAGAATCATGAAGGCCGTGGTTCAAGACTGGCAATGGTGGCTAGATCCGGGAACCCTCTCTGTGGGGGTTCCCTTCACAGCGCCGTCCCCGGTGATAACACTCTTCACAGACGCCTCAGGGCTGTGGTGGGGAGCGCACTTTAACGGAGTGAGGTCTCAGGGAACATGGACTACCCAGGAATCTCATCTCCATATCAACATATTGGAGATGAGGGCGGTCCTTTATGCCCTACAAGCCTTCCAGTCTGAGATTCCACTGAGTACTCTCCTGTTACAGACAGACAGTACTGCGGTGATGTATTACCTCAACAAACAAGGAGGCACACACTCCTTCCCCCTTTGCAGGGAGGCCATGAGGATGTGGGAATGGGTTATACGACACGGCGCAAACATTAGTGCAATTCACGTTCCCAGGGTGGACAACACTGTCACAGACAGCCTGAGTCGTTCCCAGGCCAGAGTCCACAAGTGGGAACTTCTACAGGAGGTGGCAGAGGATCTGTTTCACAGATGGGGCACGCCAGAATTGGATCTATTCGCGTCCCCATCCAATGCAAAACTGCCCAATTTTTGCTCGCTAGATCCAGGGCCTGGTGTTTTCTGGCGAGACGCGTTGTCCCTCTCCTGGGCGGGCAGATTCCTCTACGCCTTCCCTCCTTTCCCGTTGATCCAGAGAGTCCTTCTCAAACTTCGCAGGGAGCACGCAGCGATTATTTTGATAGCGCCTTTTTGGCCCAGGCAAATTTGGTTCCTACTTCTGAATCAGTTGTCCCGGGAACCTCTGCTTCCCTTGCCAATCATCTCCCACCTGTTGTTTCAGGAGGAGAGTTGACTAGTCCACCCGGACTTGCGTTCATTGAACCTATATGCCTGGCTCCTAGAGGCATAGCCATGATACAACACGGGGTCTCGCAAGAGGTGGCAGACATGCTTTCTGTCACCAGAAAACCAGCAACACACGCAACATACGCCATGAAGTGGCGCAGGTTTTGCCTGTTGACTCAAATACGCGGTTTCTCATTCTGAGAAGCTGGTTCTGGAGTACCTGCTTTCCCTTTTTCAATCCGGGCTAGCTTACTCCTCGATCAAGGTGCACCTTTGTGCAATCTCAGCTTATCATGCCCCCATAAGCCATCGCATGGTGGCCCAGTTGGATGCTACTCGTGCCTTTCTAAGGGGGGTCTCCACCTTAGGCCGCCCATTAAGGATCCCGTCCCTCCTTGGGACTTGCCCTTCGTCCTGGAGCAGCTTACACTGCCACCTTTTGAACCATCCGCGGATTGAGAGCTACATTTTCTGTCGTGGAAAATGTTGGTTTTAGTTGCTGCTACTTCGGCGAGAAGAATCTCCGAATTACATGCTCTCATGTGCAAAGAACCTTATTTAATTTTCCACCAGGATAGGGTATCCCTGAGGACAAATCCTAAGTTCCTGCCTAAGGTGGTTTCAGCCCTTACCCTTAATCAGGACATCGATTTACCAGTGTACTTTCCCAAGTACACCAATTGAGGAGAAGCACTGCTTCACACCCTGGATGTTCACAGGTGTCTCAAGTATTATCTGACCAGAACCAAACAGCACTGGAAAGCGGAGCAGCTGTTCGTATCCTTCGCTGAGAGGATGAAAGGGGCCCCCGTTTCAAAGCAGACCCTTTCACGCTGGCTCATTCAGTGCATCTCTTTCTGTTACGACAAACGCAGAAAACCCTTGCCAGGAGCGGTCAAGGGCCATTCCACCAGAGGAGTGGCTACCTCCTTTGCAGCACTGAAAAATGTGTCCACTTCAGCTATCTGTGCTGCAGCCACCTGGAGCTCGGTGCATACTTTTATCAGGCATTATTGCCTGGACATCGCCTCAAGGCGAAGGGCTGGTTTCGGCCAAGCCGTCCTCCAGGGACTTCTGTCTTAGGCTCAGAAGGGGTCTTAATCTCTGTCTTTCCTCCTCCCGATGGCTTTACAATGTCGCCACTGCTTGGGAATCGGTCCTAATGGTGTAACCTGCTGCAAGAGCTGTATCTCGAAGAAGATAGTACAGTTACGTAAGAACTTACCGTAACCGTAGATCTTTGAGAACGGCTCTTGCGGCGGGTACCTTCCCGCCCACCATTCCCCCTTGGAGGAAGTAGGAGGAAGTAGGCTCCAACCTAACATCCATCCTTCGGATTGGAAAGGTCTGTCCTTAGTCTTGGCCATGTGATGGCGGGTCCTCGGTCTCCTCTTCTGATGTCATCCAGCGGCTGCAAGTCTCAGTGAGAGCAGGGGAGATTCTGTGAGACCGCCTCATATGTACTACGCCTGACGTCGGGGGCGGGACCGATGTCGGAGGAGACTGTCCCAGCTGTAGACTGCTAGCTAGAAGATTTCTGTGGGGTTCTGACGCCTGGCGGCTTCAGTCCTAATGGTGTAACCTGCTGCAAGAGCTGTTCTCGAAGATCTGCTGTTACGGTTAGTTCTTATGTAACTGTACTTTACAGGTGAGTAACCTGTATTTCCCAAATGTCATATAACAAGGTGGTCTGTTTGCTGTATGTAATACTTGTCATAAGATGATTACGATAAATGAATAAAAATTAAAAATCTGGTTCTCCTTGCTGCAGCAACTGGCGGTAGAATCTCCACTGTCCCTGCCCCGTGCACAGGCTTGCTCTCTCAGTACCATGGCCCCTGGGTTCATCTGAACCTCAAGTCACTCCATCTCCATGCTTGGCTTCTGCAGACATAGCCACAGAGCCAGATTTGGGGTGGTGGCCAGGAAACCCTCCACCAGGGCTATTTTCTCCATGAAATGGAAGCGCTTCGCTCTTTGGGCTGCCTTGCACCAGTTGGATCCCTTTACCTGTCCAGTGGATCAAGTTTTAGAGTACCTTCTGTCCCTCTTGGACTTGGGTTTAAGATACTTCCCTATTAAGGTACATCTCTCTGCCATCTCTGCTTGGATGGGCACACAGTGGCCCAACTCACTGTATCCCACCCATTGTTGCAGGGCATTTTGCAGTTGAAGCCCCCAATAAGGGAACCCTGTCCTGCCTTGGAACCTTAATTTTGTGTTGGAAAAGGTTACGCTACTTCCCTTTGAACTGGCTGCGTCTTGCGAGCTACGCCTTCTGTCATGGAAAGCATTATTTTTGGTTGCCATTACTTCTGTTTGAAGGATTTCAGAGCTTCAGGCCCTCATGTAAGGAGCCTTATTTAGTTTTTCATAAAGAGAGGGTGTCTCTGTGTACAAACCCTACGTTTCTTACTAAGGTGGTGTGTGAGTTTACTTTGTAGCAATCCATCTACCTGCCTGTTTATTTTCCAGAGCATTCCAATCGAGGGGAGGCATTGCTCCATACCTTGGATGTGCATAGAATCCTGAGGTGCTATACACACTGGACTAAGGACTCCCGGAAGTCCAATCATTTGTTTGTTTTGTTTGCCCCGGGAAAGTGGGTGCTCCAGTGTCCAAACAGTGTTTGTCTAAGTGGTTAGCATATTGCATTGTGTATTATTAGCAGAAATATAGCAGTCAACTTCCTGGAGGGGTTAAGGGCTATTCCACAAGAGGTATGGCTGAATCGGTGGCTTGCTTTTGCAGTGTGTCATCTGCTGACATCTGCGCCACTGCCTGCGGGAGTACTGTCCACACCTTTATCAAGCGCTACAGTCTGGACATTGCCTCTAGGCGTCAGGCCAACTTCGTCCTAACTGTCCTCCAAGGTCTCTCTTCTTAGGCGGCTGTTCTTTTTTCGCCAGCCACCCAGTGTGTGTGCGTGTGTGTGTGTGTCTGTCTGTAGTATCTGGACTGCTTAGAACTCAGTTCTACCGGTGATGGCCTGCTGCAAGAGATACCCTTGAAGTAATATAGTGGTGTTACGTAAAAACTTACCATAACACTAGATCTTCAAGAGAATCTCTTGCAGCAGGCCCTGCTTTTCTTCCCTCCTTCCCCTGTTTTGCTATTCTTGTGTCTGTCTCTCCATTTCCATTGTGGTGATTTGTCTACTACAGGGTTACCTTGGCATCCCCCTTGGTTCCCCCCTTCTGGTATCCTGCTTATGGTCTCTGGCAGGAGAACTGAAGAGTGCATGGGGGCTGACCGCCTTATATAGGATAGGCTGCCATCAGCCGCTGATGTCGGAGGTGGGCTGCCCCCTCTGGTACACTGCTAACTAGAAAGGGTTCCATGTGGTCCTGGCGCCTGACAGTCGCAATAACAACCATAAAGCTGGTCATTTCCTTGGATTAATGACCGGTTGGAAGGCCCATCCGCCCCCAACCAGTTGTTAATCATTCAGAAATGACCGGCTTCTTGATCGTTATTGCTTAATTATAGCCAGAGAAAATAAGTGAGGTAATTAAAATTCTGATGGTAAAAGAAACCCAAACATCATATTCTGTGGAATCCAGTCATGATCATCCTCCACATCCTGGAGTACTCGTCTGCGTCACGTCTTATCAAAACAGGGAAGACTGTTACGCAGAGTGTGAGTAAATCTCTCTAGGATATATATTTCTACCACTGGGTTTCTCCGTTCTCTGACTCTTGGCACAGTCTGAGACCACCATAATCATGTTAATAGCCTTTTTGGCTGCAGTGATTAATAGTAATAATTTAAGTGAGAACCCCTGAGATTACTGTCCACTGGGGTTACCTATCAGGTCGGAAACCATGGATCAAACAGTCTTTAAATATTTGTTCAGATTTCTGCCCAATAAAACTGGAGCAAAATGCAGCTCAAAAAGGTGTGTGTGGTCTGCCAGTGGGACTCCCCACTCCCTCCAGCATTTCAGCATTGCCATGCTATGTCTGCAAGTCGCCCGCACAGCCACTTTACAGAAGTGGGTGCCGCACTTCCACAAAACTTCACGCAGGTAAGGCACAGATGTCACCTTATAGATGGACAATGTGTACTGTACTTAAGCCAGATTTCCTTGGAATGCGTGTCCTGCAGTTCCTTGTTCCAAATTGGTAGTACATGATTTGTAGATTCAGGGACATGATAAAGTAGGCCTCGATAGATACGGCCAGTCCAGTGTTGCCAGTTGTCCCCTTTTTGGACCCCTATAAAAATGTTATGTACTAGATCTAAACTGTCTGGTGGTTTGCATATCAAGGGGCACAATTGAGCCATAAAGTTACAGTTGCAAATATCAGAAATGGTCTGTTTTGGGGATTGAATATAAAGACTGTAGCATTTCAAAAGACAGCATTCCATTGGAATCTAACAGTTGATAGATAATAAGTAAGCCCCAGTTTACGCCAGCGTTTAAGGAAAGTAACTAGTTGGTTTAAGGGGTTATATTATCATATGCCAGAGCTATGGTTCACAATTTAAAAGTTGGTGGGGGGGCCGTTTCAGTACTACTAGGAAGTGCTAGACCATCAGTGTTATAACAGTACAGGTGGTGAAGTTAGAAAAAGGGAAATATTCTTTGGGGGTCAACAAAAAGATATCTCTTCAGAAGGAAAAAGTAATTCAAAATGAACTCTTTGTTTCTTTTATGGGCTTAATAGCCCGGCTGGGAGCACAGACAGGTTGTGCGAAGATGAGCTGCCTGAGCATACAATTTTAAATTAGGGAGATTGTGCAAAGTTGAGCAGCTTGAGCATACAGCTTTAAATTAGGGAGAGTAACCCGTCCTTGATCTGTGGGAAGTAAGTAAGTAAACTTTATTTATCCAGTGCCCAATCCCTGAGGCTCTGGGTGCTTTACATAGAGGTGCAGCATTCAGAAAATATAAAATTACAATAATTTCAGTCAGTTAAAAATGAGTACATAAGTAATAAATAAAACTCTAAAAACCCCATTTAAAATAGTAATTACAGATTAAAAGCTTCTTTAAACAGATGTGCTTTAAGTTCTTTTTTTGAAGCTCTCTACAGAGGATGCCTCCCTTAGAGCTCGTGTTAGTGAGTTCTGTAAGACAGGTCCAGCGACCTCAGAAGTGCGGTTATCAAAGGTCTTAAGTTGCGCCCTTGGAACTGTATGGAAGCCCTCCATAGAAGAGCGAAGTGAGCTTACCAGGCAGGCAGGCGTCAGAAGATCCGCGGACAACCAGGACTCGAGCCGTGTAGGGCCTTATAAGTGAGCAAGCCCACCGTGAAGGCAGTCCTCCACCTGACCAGCCAGTGCAGTTCGCACAGAACCGTGGTTATATGTACGGACCTGGGAAGGCCCGTTAACAACCTAGCTGCAGCGTTCTGCACCTGCTGCAGTCGACAGAGGTTGCCCCCACTGACCCCGAAGTAAAGAGCGTTACAGTAGTCAAGTCTGGAAGTTACAGAGGTATGTACCAGTGCGGGCAGGTCATCAGGCGGGATTAGGGGTTTAATCTGGGCAATATTCCTCAAATGGTAGAAACCACGTTGGACGATGGGAGACACCTGAGCCTCAAGCGTCAGTCCCTTGTCAAGGATGACGTCCAGATTTCTCAGCTTATTGGCCTCCACCAGTGAGGTGGCGCACAGGAACAATCCTGTTCCTGCTCCTGTGGCGGCCATACCCTGCCGATGACCCGGCTCAAATCACCAGCACCTCTGTCTTGTCTGGGTTGAGCATCCACCAGTTAGAGGACATCCAGTCTTGGATCTCAGGTACGCATTTATTTAGCATGTCCACAGTGTCCTGTGTTCTGTGGGCAGACGACATATACAGCTAGGTATCATCTGCATAGCAGTGAAAACCCAGACTGTAGTACCTAATGATATCACCCAGGGGCAGCATGTACATCGCAAACAGCATGGGCGACAAGATCGAACCCTGTGAGACTCCACAGGTCAGGAGCTTTGGCCGGAGGAGAAATTCACTATCACAACCCCTTGCTTCCTGCCTGTCAGATAGGACTCAAACCAGCTGATGACTTTCCAGTGAGTCCACAAAGCCCTCTAAGGTGATCCAGAAGCACCACGTGGTCTGCGTTGTCAAAAGCTGATGAGAGATCCAGGAGAATGAGAATTGACCATTTTCCCCTATCTCTAGCCCCTAGGAGATCATTCTGCACCCTAACTAACGCTGTTTCAGTGCTATGCTTACTCCTAAATTCAGACTGAAGTGGCTTGTAGATGTTGAAGCTCGTCAGGTGGGCTTTGAGCTGCGAGGCTACCACTTTCTCCACAACCTTCCCCAAGAATGGAAGATTGGAGACAGGTCAGTTATTCGCTGTCAGGGTTGAGAGATGGTTTCTTCAGAAGGGGCCTCACCAATGCCTCCTTTAAGGTATCAGGGAACAGCCCCTCTGAAAGTGAGTGCTGAACAATCTCAGCGAACACTGGACCAGTGGACTCAATACATCCCACTAGGGGATGCGTCGGGCCCAGATCCAGTTCACAAAAAAGTGGGTTGCAGCTTTGAGATCAGCTCGATGACCTCCAACACCCCCACCAGCTGAAACTCTTCCCAAAAACTGAAGTGCCCATGCCCGTACCAGACTCTGTACTGCAGCAGTTGTTCTGTCCCACTGGAGAGATCCCGGCCCTAATGGAGGACACCCTGTGAGAATAGAACTTAGTGAACTCCTTGCACTGAGGTGATTGAAACTGCTCTTTTCAGCTGCAAATGGATGGAATAGCCTGTCTACAGTTTGAAAGAGCACAGCCAGTTTGTTCTTACCTGCAGCAATCTCCCTGGACAGGAACTCTGCCTTCTTACAGTCGATTGCCCTTTGATACTCATCATAGTGAGTGTCACAAACCGACTCAGCAGGTCAGCCCTCTATTCCCAAAGTGCCAACCTCCGAGTGTAGTCTTGTGAACAGTTAACAGAAGCAGAGTAACCCCCCCGTCTGTTTCGTGGGTTCAAATCAACCTTTGGTGTCAGTTCTGGAGAGTTTAAAACTGTGATCCTCCTGCTAACGTGCCTAATGCACAGGCTTAGATAATTCTGTCTTCGTGGGGGCCACATATCTTTGCCTACAGGCACTTAACCAGGTGTACAGAAAGGAACCCTTAAAAACTCTAATAAAGACCTCAGATTAATCTTATCTTTTTCCAGTTTGGTATCGCCATTCAAGCATGCACATTGCCTGCTTTAAGCATATATATTTCGTTTGTTAAAGGAAGAAATTCAAAGACAGACCAAGTAGGCTCTAAAATTAGAGTTTTATTAAAATAGATAAAACAATATGTAAAACATAAACTACAGAACCATATATCATAACATACAAATCTTTTAAAAGAACAAGGTTTTAACAGTGCAGTTCCTACTACATTACTTAGATGTTGTCTCTCTCTACCTATGTACTTGCTTAAAGTGCTTAAAGATGTTTCTTTGCCAGAGTGTAGATAAGTCTCTGAAGGAAAACAGAATTATGTTTAAAAGCTGGCTTTGCCCACCTCTTTGCATGTGGTCACTTAGCTCCTCCTCTGTTTATGAAAAATCATACACCCAGGATATTTTATCATATTAGAAGGTAAGATAATTAAGGTTATATCAGCAGAAACTCCTTTCCCCATGTGAGTTCCCCAATCAATCTTAGCAACTACAGCTGTAATTAACTTAGATAAACAGGAGATCCTTGATTAAGGCCTGTTCTAGCCAGTAATTAGCTTCTGGCCTTCCAGGTAACACCTTGTATCTAAAACCTGTGTGTGTGCGTGTGTCATACTCACATGCTGTTTCAGCATTTGTCAAGGGAAACAGTCCATAACACATTTTTATGTTATAAAATGATACAGTGATCAGAACCAGCTATCCCAGTGTCACAGTGAGTTCTCAAAGCCAATTTGTCCTCCAAGGACCAGGATCTTCTCCAGCAACGCTCCAGCTTCCGACCCTTCATCTTCATCTCCTTGAGAGTCCCATCAAACCACAAGGATCTCAAGTGAGAAGACCTGGATTATATACGGATCAGTGCAACATTGTTGAGCACCTTGGTGACAGCATTGTTATATGCTGCCACCACCTCGTCCAACCCTGCCGCACATGCAGCACTAAAAAGGTCCGCTACCACCAGCAGTCCCTCTGGGGACAGTCTCCTCAAAGGGCGGTAGCGAACCATCTCAACGGGGCCTGAACGAGAACTCCACCATGCAATGATCCGACCAAGAGACCGGATCAATTTTGAGATTCATAATCTCAAGCCTGAGTGAGAATACTAAGCCCAGGGCGTGGCCATGGTGATGAGTTGCAGAAGCAACTGCTTGTGCGAGGCCCAAAGATGTCACTAACTAGAGGAAGTCCTTTCCAAAATGCGAGAGTTCGTCATCGACACAGGCATTCAGGTCCCTCAGTATTAACCATCTTGGTGACTCCACTACCCTGTCTGTGATGAAGTCCACGACCTCCTACAGGAAATTCCCCAGTGTCCAGTTGGATGATAAACGGGGAGGATCCTTCAACCTGCACCTGGACCCCCATGCACTGCCATGTATTCAAACAACGAAGTAGATCCCACACCAGGTACACAGAAAAGTTTAGATCAGATCTACAACAGATGGCCACCCCCCCCAACCCTGCATTCCCTCCTTGGGTAGTGCACCACAGAGTACCCGGGTGGGATAGATGCCTCCAGAACTGGATCTGCATCATCCCTCAACTAGGTCTCTGTAATGCAAGCGAGGTCAACCGAAGAAATCAGGTCTGCCATAATAGCGGTCTTGTTTCTTATCGACCTCACATTGCAAAGCACCACTCAAAGGGGATTAGTGGAGGCTGCCAGTCCCTCGGCTGCTTTCCCACTCGGTCCAGTAGGAACTCTAGGAATGGGAACCAGACACGTCTGGCCTCTCTCATGGTCCCATTTTGCCCCAGGATACCTCCTGGTCCTGACCACTGCACTGCTACTGACCTCAGCTGTACCACCAACAAACTGCCGCTTGCCCGTCCTGGGAAGCTGGAGGACAGAGTGTTGAATCCTTGGTTGGGGTGCTCCCCACAGAAAGCACTTTGTTTTCTTTAACGAACCCTGCGCTGGTAGAGGTGGGTCGGAGAGCTGACCCACTATCTTATTTTGCCTTTCTAAGGGCTGTTTGTGATTGTAGTTCATAGACCAGGAGTTTAGAATGGAACCTGCCTACCTTTTGGTCAAAAGCTACGGCCATTTTATCTAGGGCCTGGCTCATCTGTGTCATGTCTTAAATGCATAGTTTTGTTCTCCGCGCTCCCTGACCAGGCCTGCCACAATTATCCCTGCTGTTGCAAGGCTGTTCTTCCCACCTCCGTCAGCTGGGGTTTTCTGAGAATTCCCCATGTCTGCCTTTGTTCAGATTTCACCACTGTCACCCGATAGTGTATTTTTTTTTATTCAGTTGCGAGCATATACTGTACTACCATAAAGAAGTCCAAAAATGCTGTTAAAAATAAATTTATTAGGAAGTCTCACATGGAGCACCAAGAGAATACGTCTCTATTCAATAGCTGCAGGCTCCGCCTTCCAAGATTTGAGTATTTATAATTGTTTTAATTTAGTTTTTATTTTTGTTTGTTTTGTTTTTTGTTGGTTGCCACATTTGTATTGTGTACTTGGCAAGAGTTACAGTTGTGAACATTAAAAATAAATAAATCATAGTGCACCGCCCAGGAGGCACCTAGAAAAATAGATCTGACAGACATGCTAATATTTGTATTAATTGTAGCTATAACTAGGCTTTTTGGGGGAAAAAAAGAAACATTTTCATTGCTTTGCTGCTTTATTATACAGTACATAACAAGTAAGTCACCAGTTTCTTCAGTGCAGTAAAGAGACCTAGAGACCAGTATTGATTCTGAGTGTATCAAATATCTCCCCTTTGCATTATGATATCCATGTTGTTTTCTCCTGCTTCTGTCTCTGTCAGCTTCTTGCACTTTATATTTGAACATTTGCTAGGAGTTCAAGCATGTGACGTTAATACTGGGCTGTATTGCTTCTCTACGCCCCACTGAAGTTGATGATTTCTGTTGTATTGTTGTTAACTTTTTCTTTTATGTCAATTTGTCCCCTTTAAGCACTGCCTCTCCCTGCTTCCTTAAGCCAGACGTCCTTAGGTTTCGGTGGTACTGGAATGCAGAAGGCCCAGTCACTGATCGACTTAGGATCGAGCAGGTAAGAGCTGTCAGATAGTGACATTTGCTTGTAGCATTTTTCATGGGGTTGCCCCATTCATTTGCTTTAAGGTTCTGTGTTTTAGCAGTACCCCTACATCTTCATTGAGGGCATCTTTTGCAGCAGGCCACAGCTATAGGACTTAGCCATCAGGCACTATAACAACACGGAAACTTTTCTAGCTAGCAGTCAACCAGGGGATTACCCACAGCGATGTTACTCACTGACGACATACCTCCTTTATAAATGTGGACGACCCCTGCTTCCTCCTCAGTTCTTTTTCTGCCGTTCACCTGCTCATGTCAGACCCTTCGGAGCTACCGTTGCTGCAGTCAACTGCCAAAATCTTTACTTGCCTCGATTTTTTTTTTGTTTTCTCTTCGTAGTTCATTTATCACTTTATTTTAAAGTAATTACTTACCTTTTTTTATGCCAAAAGCAGCAGATCCGGAGAAGCTTTTTCGTTTTTGTGCCTGTGGGAAGAGGATCCTTGGGAAGGACAATCACAGCACCTGCATCCACTGCTTAGGCCTGGACCATGACATACAGGTCTGCAACATCTGCTCTGGCTTCAACCAGGCTACACAGCAGTGCCGCTAGAAGGCTGTCCAGAACTTCCCGCTAGAGCAGAAGTTGGCCCGCATGGAGAAGGACCTGTAAGTCAGGAGCTTCTCTGCTTCCCCGGCCCCATCCTCAGGTTCCTCTTCCTCTAAAGCCTGGGACAAATCGTCCGGGAAGCACTAACACCGGGACAGGGACTGGACCAAGGACAAGTCCCCCCGGCTTGCTCATGGTCTCCACTTTAGTTGGTGATCGCAACAGGGTCATCCTCCACTTTGGTGGTGGCCTGCTCTGCCACCCACAACCTAACTTCCACGGGGCTACACATGGTAATGGGCCTCCCCAAGCCAGTCTTACCCTGACGGGAGCAGGCTCTTTGGCACTGGGGCTTTCCTCGGCCTATCCGACCTTTCAGCCCTTCTGTTCTAGCCAGTGTCCTCTATAGGCTCTCAGTTAGGGTGCTCTGTCAACCCAACCACAGCCGGGATTGATACAACGTCAGCAGGGACTCTGGTCAATCCCCTGGTGCTGCTTTCAGCGTCTTCCTCTGTGGCCAGGGGATCCAGGTTCTCTTCAACATCACTTCCAGCCAGTTGGCCCCAGGTCTTTCCATGCAGACCTCAAGGCCGCAAGGTCGACTCCTGGGTCTCAGCCTGCTCCAGCGCCCTCTCTGGCCCTGCTACCGATGCAGGCACTGCCCACTTCTCCCATACAACCTGTCACTGACCTACAGCTATGTGGTTTTGTTTCTCGGAGTTCATGCGTCACATGACTCCCTCTCCCGGACCGACTCCACAGGAACCCAACCCTGTGCCTCAGCCCTCTACAGCGCTGTGAACTCCCTAACCCTGCACTTTGGTGATATTAGGGCCAATCCCTGAACATGGAGATGAGGAGGAGTACCACCCCAACCTCATCCTCCCAAATGAGGATGAGGAGGGTGGCAGTGGCTATGAGGAGGATAGAGCTTTGAGCTCTTTACTCCCACTCTGCAGTCTCCTTAAGGGGTGAGAACATGGGCTCTTACATTCCCTGGTGCCCCCCCCCCATGACCCCTCTTTTATTGTCATCATGAGGCAACTTCAGCAGCCATGGAGTTCAAGGCTGAAAAGCAGGGCCCTGCTAGGAGACATCTGACCCATTATCTGGAACTTCCTGATTCTCCTTCCCTCGTCATCCCACCTTTGATGGAGCCATTTGAGGATGCCACCATGGCTGCCTGGTATAGGCCCAGTTTGGTCCCAGTCATACCCAGGAAGGTGGACAAGGTATACCAGGCCCCTGCAGGGAAGCCCTATTTTGCTGAACAACCGCAAGCTAACTCTGTCGTAATAAATGCTGTGCGTGATGGATCTAAGCAGCCTAAGCACCTTACCTCACTTCTCCCAGACAAGGAGTCCAGAAAGCTGCAACTGATGGGTAAACAGGCATTTGCTTCTGCCACCCTTACCACCCGGATCCCTAATTACATTGTCCATATAGTGAAGTTCCAGAATCAACTCTGGAGACAGGCCCAGGTGGCTGCCCAAGCCCCCCACAGACAGGCTCCTCTTCAGGCCATTCAGTTGGGGTCAGATGTGGACAAGCACCTTCTGCGGTCTGCCTGTGGTGCTGCTGACACCACTATGATCAGTCCATTGTGTACCACACTCAGCTGAAGAGTGGTCACAGGCCCCATTTCATTGTGCATCCCACAGCCTAAGCAGGACACCAGCCCTTCTAGTAAGCATAGAACAGTCACTTACCTGTCTGCCCCTGCCTCCACCACAGGAAAGGTCTTTACCAAATGCTTGGTGGTGGTGGCAGCAAGTCTCAAGAGGGAAGGACTATGCGTCTTCCTCTCCTTACCTGGACGACTGGCTGCTCAAGGTGCAGTCCAGGGAACTCCTCCTCCAGTCCCTGTCCTGTACCAGACACTTGTTCCAGGCCCTGGGGATCACTGTCATCCTGCCCAAGTTAGTCCTGACCCCTTGTCGATGGCTTCAGTACATAGGGACAGTACTGGACATAACCCAGGGTGGGTGGACTGTCTGATGGCTCAGGCCCTATTTCAATATCACAACAGGTGTGTGACAGTCAGAACCTTCCTCAGGATCTTGGGCTTCATGGCAACTGCTGTTGTCGCGGTCCCCTTTGCTAGGCTGCACATGAGGATCTCCTAATGGACACTGAGGGTCCAGTGGGATCATCGCATCGACAACTTCGACTAACTAGTCTTAGTCTCCTCTCTGGTCAAGGAGGTGCTGCTCTGGTGGATGGAAACCAGCAATCTACCAAGAGGGGTTCTCTTCGTCATTCCTTCCCCTCAGCAGATTCTCACCACAGATGCCTCAGCTGGGCTGGGGAACCCATCTGGGGTCTTCCAAGACACAAGGGACATGGTCCAAAGTAGATACTGGCCTTCACATCAGTATCCTAGAGATGAGAGCTGTCCTGTATGCTGTGCAAGCCTTTCAGACTCATCTGTCTGCGAAGTATCTATTGATGCAGCCCAACCATATCAGTGTAGTCCACTACCTCAACAAACAAGGAGAGACCCATTCGTACCCCCGTTCCGGGAAGCAGTAGGGATATGGTACTGTGCTCTAGAACACAGCCTAGAAGTGTCAGATATCCATGTTCCAGGCGACCAAAATATCCTGGTAAACAGACTCAGCTAGCCACAGTCTCGGATGCGTAAGTGGGTGCTGCAGACCTCAGTCGTAGAAGACCTATTTCACCAGTGGGGGTTGTCCACAGTTGGACCTTTTTGTGTTCCCACTGAATGCAGACTGCCATGTTTTTGCTCACATGTTGCAGGCCTGGAGTTTTCTGATGAGATGCTTGGCCTTTCTTGGAAAGGGACGTTCCTCTGTGCCTTTCCTCCTGTCCGTTTAATACAGAGGGTACTTATCAAGCTTTAAATGGAAGGGGCCACCTTGATCCTCATTGCCCCTTCTGGCCTGATCAGATCTGGTTCCCTTTACTACAACAACTCGCGGTGGAACCTCCAGTGCCCCTGCCCCTGTGCACAGGCTTGCTGTCAGGAACAGGCACTCTGGTCTGTCCGGACCTAAAGTCATTTCACCTTCACACCTGGCTCCTGAAGATGTAGCTATTGCAAGGTTTGGAGTGTCTCTTAAGGTGGCTGAGGTTTGGTGGCTGCTGGGAAACCCTCCACCAGGGCCACCTACTCCATGAAGTGGAAACGCTTTGCTCTGTGGGCAGCCTCCCATCACTTGGACCCATTCACCTGTCTGGTGAGTCAGGTCGTGGAGTACTTGCTGATCCTTTAAGAGTCGGGCCTGTCATACTCCTCTGTTAAGTTGCACGTGTCTGCCATTTTAGTCTTCCATGTGCCTGTTGAGGGCCGTACGTGATGCAACTTAGTGTCCCATACCTTTTGGAGAGGAGTCATTCACCCGAAGGCTGCTACTTGCAATCCAGTCCTTCCAGGGACTCAAATTTTATGTTAGAAAAACTTACTTTGGCCCCTTTTGAGGCTGCCACAACATGAAAGCTATGCCTTCTGTTGTGGAAAGTTTTATTTTTAGTTGCTTTTATTTCTTTTCGAAGGATTTCCGAGCTTCAGGTTCTGATGTGTGAGCCACCTTATTTGTTTTTTCATAAAGACAAGCTTTGCATACAAACCCCAAGTTTCTTCCTAAGGTGGTATCTGAGTTTACCATAAATCAAACCATCCACCTGCCTGTTTATTATCCAGAGCATGCCAGTCCAGAGGAAGCATTGCTCCGCACCCTTAATATTTATAGAATTCTGTGTTGTTATACTCCTTGTACGAGAGACTGCAGGAAATCATCTCAGCTGTTTGTGTCCTTCACCCCAGGGAAAGAGGGTACACCTGTATTATTTTTTGTTACAGGAAGTACACAAAGGAACTTCCTGGTGTTGTCCATGGCCACTCAACCAGAGGCATGGCTGCTTCAGTGGCCTGCTTTAGGAATGTTTCAGCTGCAGAGATCTGTGCCGCTGCTACTTGGAGTTCTGTCCACACCTTCACTAAACACTACAGTCTGTACCTTGACTCTCGCAGAATGGCAAGCTTCAGCTTAGTTGTCTCCTTTCTTAGGCTTGTAGCCTCCAGCCACCCAGACTGGTTCTTCAGTCAGAACTGCTTGGGACTCATCTTATTGGTGTGGTCTGCTGCAAGAGATACACTCGATGAAGATAGTACAGTTATGTAAGAACTTACTGTAATGCCGGCCCGTTGGTGTAGCGGCAAGGTGTCCGCTTGCGGCCCCGACATCCCGTGTTTGGAGTCGGATTTGGGAGTCAGAAGGTTGGCTGGGGGGAAAAGTATTGAGTGTCCCAGGGACTGCTCTCCTTCTCTGGGAGGCAGGGGAAGAGTGTCCAGTGCATTGCGGACCTCTGGCAGAGGCTGGGAGTACCGCAGATGCCGGCGCTGTAATGCAAGGGGGCGGATGCTGGCCATCGTTACATCTTCCCATCCCCAGATTATCACAAGTACTCAAAAAAAAAAAAAAAAAATCTGGTTCCCCAAGCATGACGCCCTGTTCCACTGTCATCCCGCTGCCACCAGTGTCCACCGGGCGGTGGTGGATCCCACTCCTGTGGCCTTGCCCTGGGGGTAAGCTACCAATGACCATGGTGAGGGGGCAGCTGGACACAGAGAGATGTCGTGCAGGCATGGGCTGTGCTTCCTTCTGGGAGGTGGGTGTGTGGACCAAAAATACTAAAAAAATAACCGTAACAGTAGTTGTTATAGAGGATCTCTTGCAGTAGGCCATGCTGTCCCTCCCTCTTTGCCCTGACCTCTTAGCTGCTTTGCTGTTGTCACTCTTCTCCATGATGGTTAAGCTTATGTTTCACCTTCTTTATCATGGTGGGTACCTATGGCCATCCTCGGTTCTCCAGCAAGAGATTTGCTGTTTGCGGTCCCCGGTGGGAGAACTGAGGAGAGCGCAGGAGCCACCCACATCACCCACATTTATAGAGGAGGTATGACATCAGTGAGTGACTCGCCATGGGCTGGTAGACTGCTAGCTAGAAAAGTTTCCATTTGGTCCTAGTGCCCGACGGGTAAGTCCTATAGGTGTGGCCTGCTGCAAGAGAGCCTCTCGAAGATGTATTGTTACGGTAAGTTCTTACGTAACTCTACTTTCTTCCCCCCAATGTTTGAAGCAGAGCCTTGGTCCCTAGTAGTTATTTACAGCATTTGGTGGATGATAGGCAGGAAAAATAAAGGACGGAGGAACACAAAACTTCAGCAACACAGAAGGGCACAGTGCATATTATGCCTGTGTTACTTAACAAATGCCGCCCCCTATCTTTTCAGTTGTCATCTAGGGGGAATCACTAAGTACCCATTCTATTTGTACTTGACAACATAAAAATTCAGAATTTTTACCAAGGAGGCCCCCAGCTCCCTGGACAACTGACTTACTGTGTACGATCATACACTACTGTCTCTAATCTTGTTGATTAATAAAGTTGTGCACTTGACTCAGTAGGTTGGTCTTGGAAAGAATACTTCTATATAATATTCTGCTTTTCTGAGTGGAGAACCTGGGTGGGTTTTAAAGCTTTCGAACTGTAAATTGCAAGTTCTTTAAGAAGAGGTATTATGTCATTGTTTGCATGTATTCAGTGTCGATTGTCCACTTGCATTTTGGATTTGAATAGCTGTATCTGTTGAGGTGGCACACTTCCTAAAGAAAGTGCGTGTGTGTACAGTCTCTGTCATCCTCAGCTGTCACATACCTGTATAAACTGCACTTTACTCGTAAGAGGTTTGCCTTGTTTTAGTCAGCAATATAACATGACCATTTATTACATGCCCCAGGTGAATTGTGAGGCACGAGGTGCAGCCACGTGCTTTCAACTGCCTTTGAAGTGCCCTGGTATGGGTTATTGCACTTACAAATTGTTCATGCAAACAGTATGCAAGACAAAATTTTACTGAAATGTCACATTAAGTGGTTCAACCTATCATGTTGTCATTTTCTCCCTGGCATTCTATATCTTCAGTTATTGTAGGGGCAAAAGAAAATAGCAGGTAAACAGCATTGTGCATCCAAACAGTGTCTGATAAACTCACCCACACCAAGCTCAGTGCTGACTGCTGGAGCTGCTCTCCCCTTATCCCTGTTAGCATGACCAAGTACCCGCAGCGAGATCAGGCAGGCCTCAGCTAAAACTGCTCTGACCTGCTTAGGCCACATTGTTCTGTTTGTAGCTGTCAGTCGAGTTCCCCAAAAAGCACTGGGCTAAGCATCTCTTAGGAGAGGTGTGGCTCAGCACTGATTGGGTAACTCCTGCAGGATTCCAGAATGTGAGCTGTCACAGAAAACAGTGGATGGCAGGAAGGCCCTCAAGCCCTGAGTCAAGTAGAAGAGTCACTCACCCCGAAGGTCTGAAAAAGTAGGTGGTACTTACAAGATCATCATAAACTGCCTTGCTGGTATTCACGCCTCTGTTTCTTGTTTCACTTGGGTACTGCAGGTTCCAGTACTTTGACTGTAAACTGGGGACAGGGAGCCATGGCAGAAGAAAGGGTGTGGATTTAGGCAAATTAGAGCGTGAGCCTGAATGCGAGAGAGTGCAAGTCTGGGTGGGGGTGTAGGTGTGGTGGGTGGGTGAGAGTGTGCACGTGCACGTGCACACTCCTGTGTGCATTTTCACTGTTGGGATTATTTCTGTCTGTGTCTGTGAAAATTTCAAATGTGTACTTATTTTAATAGCTCCAACTCTTCCTCCTCCACCTCTTTGACTGGGAGTTCTCCAAAGACTGGGCCCTCCGAATGGGCAGTACCTCAGTCCTCCAGACTGAAATATAGACAGCAGTTCAACACCCTTGACAAGTCCATGAGTGGGTACCTCTCAGGTGAGTGCAGACTCCTGGTGATTTATCCTTTTCTAGTCGCATGTGATGCACTTTGTTGATTCAGTTGTTTCACTGTTCCACATGGATTTTTGTGAGCTCGGAGAAAATAAAGTAAGACTGTATGGTTCAGTGCCTAAAGCATCGAAGTGTGTACTAGGGGAGCAACCATGTCTAGATCCCACCACAACTGTTGGCACTCGTTATGACTTGCAGCAAGTCACTGGCCCTCCATATTACGGACGACTGCTGTAGTTACTGGACAGCTCAGACTGTCTTAGACCGTTGGCTTGGATCAGACATAGTGCAACAAAAAAAAGTTTCAGGAAAGAATCCCGCACCCACCACCTCAAATAAATCGATGCTCAAGCCAGCAAGTTAGATGTGCTCCATTTGTTATTCAAAGTGCAGTGTGCAATAAAAAAAAAGCCTCCAGACATGTTTTGGAAGACTCACTCTCCTTTTTTCAGTGGATCCATTGAAAAAGGGAGAGTAAGTATTCCGAAACGCGCCTGGAGGCTTTTTTTTTTTGTACTGCACACTGCACTGAAACTTTATTGAGACTGTTATCCCAGCACCTCCAAACCCAGTGCAGACGTCTTTTTGGCTTTTACATAGTGCAACCAATAGATAAACTGATGATTAACCATAATGGATTTATTTTATTGGGGGTTAATTTTGTATAAGAATTACCCATGCTAATGCATGCATAGTTATGTGTTATATGTAATGCCATCATGTTGTTAAGCTTAGAAAGCAGCATACTATCAGAGTTTTGAACCGTAAAGGCTATAGGAGATTGCCTCTTCCTGTAAGCCAGGGGGCCCAGTCTCCTCTGACGCTTGGACCATAGGTTCAATAACAGCATTGATCTTTAGCTATTCTGGAGGTGGCCCCTCTCTCTCTCTTTCTGTCTCCTTCTTTTTCGCTCCTTCCTATACCTTATTTTCTATAAACTATTTACTTCTACGTATACTGTACATTGTTTACTGGCAAGGAGCAGTACTACTAGGATTGCTCTTTCTTACTAGATTTATGCTGATTTTCTGATATGTATGTACTTTCTGTAGCCAAACTTATACTATTCATGGCAAGGCCCCATTCCCATGGGGCACCAAAGAACACAACAGCTAATTGGCATATGGACTTTTGCTCTTGGTGCAGTGGACTAAGAGGGATACCGGCTATGGTGCACTAAGTATAGCCCCCTTATTATAGGGTTAAAGACTTTCTTTGAGCCCTGTAGCCTTGACATCATAATGCACAGATCAAAAACTGGTAAAATGTGATGTGTAAAGAAAAAAGATCCCGATAGATGTGATGGATATGTTACACCAAAATATTTGTAGAAGTGATTGTATGGAACACTGTATCGTTAAAAAAAAATGTTTTCAATAAAATGTTCAATTTAAAAAAAACAAAAAAAAAAAACAGCATACTGATTCTCTGGTGGATTGTAATAGACTATTGGGGCGGAGGAGGGGCAAGTTGAATATATTAAGGAAAGGCAAATGTAATGACATCAAATGTGTTATTTCTTACTATGCTCTTCTGTATTAAATGAACCCAAAAGAAGTTACATGTTCCTTGAGCTGTGGTACCATCATTGGGAGATGGCAGTAACCTTTGTGCCTTGGCATAGTGTTGGTCGCTGCAGAGGCAGTCTGAGTGATGTAGACTGTTCAGGCCAAAGGAGAGACCCAGAGTTCTGCCACCTCACTGGCTGGGCTAATGGTATGTTAGTTCACACACAGTACAACGGTTAATATGCATACACTTGTTTTACCTGTATGTGTGACAGTAAGATTCTCAGCAGTGCTTGCTGAGTAATATTTGGTAGTACTGTGTAGAATGTTAAAAATAACAGCGAGGGCTGCCTGTTGGCTCAGTATGTAGGGCATTGCATTCTCATGCTGGCAATATGGGTTCTGCAGCAGACTTGGTGGTAAGGTGGGTGCTGCAGCGCAGTGGTGCTTCCAGCTCAGCGAGGGATGGTGCGAGCTTCCACTGCTACATCTGTGGTGAGCTGCTGGCACTCTTGGACCCCACCTCGTGTGGATCCCCATCAGAGGACAGGGCTTAGGGATTGCTGGCCCTGAGTTATGCTTTAATCTTGTTTTTTAGGGTGGGCCAAGGCAGAATTGGGGTGGGCTTTGAACTCTGTAGTCTGTGTTTGACCTTGGGTGTACCTCCTCGTATTTAAAGGCAGTGCACTCTAGTGGTTGGAGCACAGAATATCCCAGGGTCAAATGCCACCATAGATGCCATCTCATTCTGTGACCCTGAACAGTCTCTTGCTCCCTGTCTGCTTCAGTATGCACAAACATAACGTTGAGTAGAATACAACCCAACTGAAAAAAACATATGTGATATCTCTGCTGGGTTATCATAGGTAGATAAGTTGTTAGAACTAAAACTTGAACCGGCCCAGTGGCGTGGAGGGCTGAGGCGCTGGGCTGCCTCACCTCCTGCCACGCTGGTGACCTGGGTTTAGGAACAAATGTGGGTTGCTCGGGGGCAGGCTGGGGAGGGAGGATTGAGCATACCAAGAACAGCTCTCCTTCCTTGGGGAAGGGGGAGAATTGAGTCCTGCTAGGCGGCTCCCACCTAGAGGATCTGGGTTGTAGGATGCAAGGAAAGGTGTCCTGCCTACTTGATGACGGGGGGGGCATCTCCCTGGAGGCAGAGCTCGCACACTGTGCCTTTGCATGCACCATGGGCCCAGAGAGAAGTCACCGGAAGAAAACCCTGACTGTGGCAGGATGAAGGCCCAGTCCTCTGCAGGCCTGACACTGGCAACTGGGCTCTCTAGGGTCCTCTGGCAGAGGATAGCTGGGACCAAGAACAGCAGGTAAGCCCCAGAGAAAACGAGGAGATGGTGCGGGGGGGGGGGCGATCCAGAGTGGGGCCAGGTCGGCAGTATGGGATGCAAAATACTAATGGAAAAAGAAAATTAAAACTAAAAACTTAAAATCAAATATTGCATTCTAGGTCCTCAAGTAAGGAATGTTCTTCTTCAGTCAAATCTTACTCAGACGCAACTAGCTACTATTTGGTAAGTTTATTTTTTTACTTGCTCTGTTTTTATTCTGATACTATTGTGACTACGACAACACATCCTTAAGTGTTTCTAAATAGTTGCATAAATGGTAACAGACCGCCGCTGGGTGGTAGTTCTCTGCTTACCTTGAAATCCAAAGGCTGTATTAGTAGAGTGACTTTGGCGTGGGCTAGGATAAGGTGCACGGTGCCATGCAGTAGAGTTTTTATTTAAAATATCACGTTTCATAGAAATGTGTTCCTAAGCACTTTACTGTGGAGAATCATATTGAAATTGTGCATCACAGTTGCAGAACTGCATCCATGGAGAGAGCACGCTAGGGGGAACCGCAGAAATCAATCACTTTATTTAACCAGGCATAAACACCATTGAGCAAGCTCATTTTAATCACAGAGCTGTTAATGTGGCACAGTTTTGGCACAGCGTACCTTCTAGAAAGTAACACAATCCAAAATAGTTTGCAGATTGAATGCCAGTAAAAGAGGGCTAAGCTTACTAGGACCCATAAGCAGTCGCTGTACAATAGGAGAGTAAGTTAGGACTTGAAGACATGGAAGAAGAGTGTTTTTTTTTTTTTTTTTAACTTTGCTGAGTATTTCTGAATACATACAGTACAGAAAGTCCTCTTCTGCCACCTGTGACAGCGTAGTGGAGGGGGTTGTTAAAACCCAGCAATGAACAATGTCCAATGAGACCAAGTAAAAAAATGTGTTCTGGAATATTGATTACGTCAAAGTGAATAATCTTAATAGTTTTCAAACTCCAGGGATGTAGAAAGCACCAAACATCAATGACCCCCATCTCCAGAGCTAGTCAATAGATACATTCCTGTGGCTTAAGAACTGTGTTAAAATCTCTCCCAATAACAATTACACTTTGTGCGTCGGTCACCGTCTCACCAGTAACTTTCTTACAGAAAGTACTCTCTCAGAACCTCTTTATTTGGGGCATAGGATGCAAGGCTGCCCTCTGTAGAGGCCTGGCAACTAGATAAATGTGCCCACTCCTTCGATGTCCACCTTCTCAGTTTATAAGGGGGGGACATTTCTTTCTGATTAAAATGTGCCACATCTCTGTGGGTGTTGCTCATAAGTGGACAAACCTCCTCACACAAGCCCACCTTAATTTAAGATGTTTTTCCACTCTCAAATGAGCTTCCTGCCGGAGCAACATCACCCCTCTGCCTCTGCAGCTCCTGAAGGATTATTTTGTGTTAAGGGGGTTACTAATATCTTTTACATTGTAGGTAATTATGGTTGTCAGCCGTTCTGATGCTTATTTAGTTTAAAAAAGAGATTACTTATGGTTATAGTAGTTGCTGGAAAAAAATATATAAACTTTCTGCAACAGGCAACTTAACCTGTAACTGTCAAATCTGGCATAAAACATGAGAACTCAGATTGTAATGTAACCAAATCTCTGCAAGGTGAAACGCCTAATCCACTTAATGCTTAAAGCATGAAATCATGGGAGGTGAATGAAGCTGTATGAATAAGGAGTAGGCCACCCAGAATTTGCAAACAAACATATGTTATGCAGAGTGTTTTGATATGTATGTTAAAGGAAAACTACACCCAAAACTTGAAAAAAATATATGTTGTGCAGAGTGTTTTAACTTGTATGTGAAGTTCTAGTGTTTCCTTCCCTTTGACTCGTATTAGGAGTTTTTCCCAAATTGGCCTGCTAGCTTTATGCTAGTTTTACGACCCCTGGGATCCTCATACCTGATAGCGTAATTGTATTTCTTGTTTCCGCAGTGCATCTTGTCTCATGTGACTGTGATGTAAGGGAGACCCAACATTCAGCACACACATGCCAAACAAACTAAATATCTTGGAAGCTTTACAAGCTGCACAAAAATTACCGGCAGCAAAGTTTTTCAGGACAGTAAAACCTTTAGGATGAGGGTGGTCACCAAGCTGAATTCTACAGATTTTAAAATATAGCCATCTCTATTGTTGTGAACTGATTGTAATGCAGTGCTTTCTGCTGGATTTATGGGCTCTGCTACATCACCATCACATGAAACAAGTTGCATTGTAGGACAAAGAAATACAATAAAGCTATTTGATATGGAGATCTCCAGGGGGTCGTAAAACTACCCTAAAGCTAGCAGGCTAATTTAGGAAAAACTCCTAATACCAGTCAGAGGGAAGGAAACACTAGAACTTTACATACAAATTAAAACACTCTGCACAGCATATATTTTTTCAAGTTTTGGGTGTAGTTTTCCTTTAAGTCCTAGTGTGTCCTTCCCTCTCTCTGCCATTAGGAGTTTTTCCTAAATTAGTTTGCTAGCTGTATGGTAGTTTTACGACCCCTGGGGATCTACATCACAAATACGATTATTGTCTTTCTTTCTCTCTCTCCTACGATGCACCCTGTCTCATGTGACACTGATGTAGCCATGCCCTTAGATTTATCATGTGCACTGCTTCAAAATCAGTTTACTATCAGTTCACAACAGCAGGTAGCTGTTCTTATCCAGAACACAAATGGCAACAGTTAGTTTAGCAGATACCTGTGAGCAAGCTAACTGGAGTTTCTGTAAGACAACAGCTACTAAATAGCTCTAATTCTGTATTTTTGTTTTCTGTGTGCAGCAGGTCTAGCTAGCAGGAGTGTTTTAATTTTAAAACTTTTAATTGTATCAAACTATACACAACCATAAAAGCACAGAAACTGCCCAGATCATCAGTGCTACCTATTAAGACTCTAGCTGTTTTCTTACAGAAACCCCGCTCAGTTAGATGTCAAGTATTTGCTAAACTGTAAATGTAGGTATCAGCATTCTAGTAGCAGTTAGTGCTGATTTTGCTCTGTGACAAGATTTTCATATTTATTTTTTTATGTTTACAAATGAAGTGTATGGTATGAAGCTACAGCCTAGAAACTGCAAAATACTTTGAAGTCAGCTTTTCTCCTGCCTGTGGTATGGCATGAAAACAAAAGGATGACAGTGACTACTCCAGCTACATATCTGATTCCATTTTACAGTGGTTCGCTGCACTACACATTTAGTGTATCACACTTTTTCAAATAATAAAACAAATATTCTCCAAACTAAATAACTCGCACATACATAATTTTTATACTTTATTAAAAAGACACTTCACATTTGTAACAAAAAACAAACAAACAAATATAAAAATGAAAGCGTTGTCACAGAGCAAAATCAGCCCTAACTCCCAGTTCCTTCTAGTAGAATAATGGTATCTACATTTATGGTTTAGCAAATACTTGAGAGCTGAGTAGGTGTTCTGTAAGAAAACAGCCAGTCTTGACTAATTATAGCATTGATGATCTGGGTCAATTTCTGTGCTTTTTTTATTGTTGTGTGTAGTTTGATGAAATAACATTTTAAAGTGAAAACACTTACTCCTGCTAGCTAGACCTGACACACACCAAAAACAAAAATACAGAATTAGAGCTATTTAGTACCTGCTGTCTTACAGAAACCCCAGTTAGCTTGCTCTCAGGTATCTGCTAAACTAACTGTTGCCATTTGTGCTCCCTGGATAAGAACAGTTACCTGCTGTTGTGAACTGATTTTGAAGCAGTGCACATGCTAAATCTAAGGGCATGGCTACATCAGTGTCACATGAGACGGGGTAAGTCGTAGGAGAAAGAAAGCCAGTAAACCTATTTGTGATGGAGATCCCCAGGGGTCGTAAAACTACCATACTGGCTAATTTAGGAAAAACTCCTAATAGCAGACAGAGGGAAGGGCACACTAGGACTTAACATACATATCAAAACACTGCGTAACATACGTCTTTTGCAAATTCTGGGTGAACTACTCCTTTAACCTGCTGCACAGCACTGAATGGGTGTGGTCAAGGCAAATAGGTTGCAGTTGAAGGAATGTTATGCCAGGCCCAAACAACATGTTTGACCCTTGTGCTACCAAGGTGTAAAGTTTCAGCAGGAACATAGTGTTCGAATGAAATACCCGTGCCAGGTCAGGACCATCTGCAGTGGTCGGGGCAGCAAACCCCAGTGAAAGGAAAAATTAAACCAATCTGCCCCCATGAAGTGGCCTTGATCGGCCCTCAACATTGATCATTGTTGTTGCCAGTATAGGAGTACTGTCGGGCAAGTTAATGCAGTAGGCCTGCAAACCACCATGCAGTGAAGAATTGGACCTTCTGTGTGTCAGTGAGTTTTCCTGTACTACCAGATTTATCACATAGGTCACCATAACTTCTTTGCTAGAATATAAGCCTGTCTGTCCCAGTAAAAGCCAGAGGAAGCCTGTCTTACAGAATATATTACCAAGCTGCTGATCTTCTGCATGGGTAGCGACCCACAAAAGGATCCCCCCACCTCCTAGGCTGCAATCACCACCTTAAGCTCTGGTGGACGTAATATACTGTAATCCCAGCTCAACTATTACCCATAGGAAAATAGTGACAATGCGCCAATAAATATTCAGCAAGTATTATGGGACAGCCACTGTGTCTTTTCCGAGTAAGCCTGTCTCAGCCTAAGTCTAAATTATAAGCTGTACATACCAGCCAAAACATGGAAGCCTCTTGGCTTGTCTTCAAAGACGTGGTGCAGAAAGTCTGAAGTCTCCACTCTACAAAATAACATGAGAGTTGTAGAGGTGAGAGCCGACCCCACTCCAAGCAAAGTGGCCCACACAGTGACTCAGCAGTATGGTCCCCCCAGCCCTCACGGACTAAACCCGGAGCCCACTGTGGAGTAGTGGTAGAGTTTGTTTCATCCTGGGTCCAGATAAAAAGATTGTGTGAGTCAGGAAAGTGAGCCCATCTCATCTATTTGCATAGTCCATCCTGCTGCAGTTTTGCCATAACTGCAGAAGCAGTTGTTTCTCAATGGATGTTTAGCCTATAGAAGAGGGGGCCAGGCATGATTGGGGGGGGGGGGGCTCCACTGATGAAGTACCGGGTTCCTTATCATCCACAGCAGAGTGTGAAGCAAGCAGTTCCCACATCCTAGTTGCAGAGGGAGCTGTACAATTAGGGCAACTTTTCTTCTGGTTCCAGGCCTGGGATTGTAGCTTCCAGAGTTTAAATGGTTGCAACAGTTCATCCTAGTCAAAATCATGAGACTTCAGGAATGGAATCACCTCTTGTAGATCTGCAAATCGGCGAATGCCCTCCGGCAGGGTAACTTTCAGCTTGGCCAGGTATTCCACCAATCCCATGATGCCTTTTTGTTTAACGGCACATTGCATCATGAAGACCTGCCACCGTATTTGAACAGTTAGGGGAGTAAAGTTACGATATAAATATAGTCAGCTGTCTACAAAAAAAAAACACCTGCTTTTTGGACCAAGCCATTTGGAGGATCTCTTCTTTAATTCTGTAGTCCAAGAATGCCATTATAGTGAGAGCACAAGCAGGCTTTAGGATGGGGGGCTGTAGGATTTGTGGGTGGGGTGCCTGTAATGCACGGTGTGTCCAGATAATGCTAAGCAGCTTGTCCGGCCAAGGCCTAGTATTTACCGGAGCAGGCCTTCTGTGAAGTGCAGTATGTTGCCCGACTCAGTTTTCTCAGACAGGCTGTGGAGACGGTTGTTGTTTTCCTGTGGCAGTTTTCTAGCTACTCCATTTTCTGTTCTGCATCCAGGTTGTGCTGATGGAGAGCACGGAGGGCTGAGTTATGAATATTGGTGGTTTCGGTATACTGCGTGAAGCAATTCTCTTGTCACCTCTATGCCCTGCTTCAGCACTCTTCGGTCGTACCAGTTGTCCACCACCACATTCTTTAAAATGGGCCAGGTTTCCCCGATGTTTCAAAGTTGTGCGCACAGTTTTTGGGAAGCGGTAGTAAACTCTTCCTTGTCTGAGTCGCTGCACTGCATGGTGATGGTGAGTGGCTAGTTTTTTTTTTGTGTCTTCTGGGTTGTGGATGCTAGCAGGTCTTACTTCAAGCAGGAGTTCTTGCAACAGGCTATGACCATCAGGACTAACGCCGCAGGCATTAGGACCCACTGGAAAAATTCTGAGCCAGCGGTACCCAGCAGGGACCGCCCCCCCAGCGACAGCTCCTGCCTCACTCATCCTCCAGGGTCCGTTCCTGATCGTGGTCTCCAGTCCACCACCAGCATTTCTGTAAGTCAGGTAGCCACCGCCGGTCCAGGCCAAATTCCAGGAGCCATTCCCGCTCCCGTCAGTCCCCTGACCGACACCCGTCATCGCTCTGTAACATCGGTCCGATAGCTACCGACATTTGAGCAGGGCAAGTTCTAGGGACAGATCTGGCTACTCTACACCCAGTAGCTGGTCGTTTTCTTCTTCTTGCTCTTCCAGCTTGGGGATCGGGGGTTCCCCAGGAGAAAAGGACCAACCCCGCTCACCTCCTGATGATCCCATCATGGACGTCATGAGGCACATCCAGACCTCCAGTGAATGGAATACAGAGAACGCCGTCGACTGGCCCAATACCTGAGGCAAAAGGAGCCCAAACCTATGGTGGTACCTCCTTTAGTGGACACCTTCCAGGACCTTACTAGAATTACTTAGACGCGTCCAGCTTGAGTCCCGGTGGGTCCTCAAAAGTCAGACAAGCTGTATGGAGCCCTGAGGGATGAGCCTTTCCTGGCAGAACACCCTCAGGCGGACTCTTATGTGATCACGGCTGCCCATGATAAGTCCAAGCAGCCAAAATACCTTAGCTCCCAGCGTACTGACCCAGAGTCTCACTATTTGGACCAGGTGGGCAAGAAAGTTTATTCTGCCTCCACCTGCTCCATTAGGTTCCTTAATTTCCTCAAATACCAGAATGTGCTGTGGGAGAGGAGAAAGGAGCTTGTTAATGCCTTTGCCAGACTCCGCACAGAAGACTGAGCTTCTGGACGTCCTGAAGTCGGGCTCAGACGTAGGCACGCATGTTCTCTGTGCCTTGTACGATACTGCAGATATGGCAGCCAGGGCGGCAGCATCAGGTGTCTGCCTCCGTCGCCATGCTTGGCTGAGAGTCTCTGGCTTTCACCAAGATCTGCAGTCCAGAATCCAGGCTCTCCCGTTCCAGGGTTCCGTCTTATTTGGGCAGGAGACAGTCACTTATCTCTTGTCTCCAGGAGCCAGTGAAATCCATCTGGTCCATCCGTCAGATGTACAGAGGGGACCAGAGGAGAGCAAAAAGGTGGCCATTTCAGAAGCCCTCAGGCACCCAAGCCCACGGCAACCAACAAAGCCAGAGGGGTGGCTTTAAAAGGAGAGCCGGCAACCTGGAGGCGCTCCTTTTCATGGCCCCAAGTCCTCCCAAGCCTCTCTGCCCACTCCCAGCTCCACCCACTGACTCCCTTCTGACCCCCCCCCCCGGAGGAGGTACCAGTGGAGGTGGTAGGGGGTTGTGTCTCCCTTCACTTGAAGGGTTGTCACTCAATAACTGCAGACCAGTGGGTCCTAGATATTATAAGGAGGGGACATACACTGGAGTTCACCGAGATCCCCCCAGATACTCCACCAAGGTCCTCAAGATATCGTCCTTCTCACATTCCTCTCAGAAGGAGAGATTCAGGCCCTCTTGCGGAAAAGGGCAATAGAGCCAGTCCCTCTGCTGCAGCGGGGAAAGGGATATTATTCCCATTTCTTTCTTGTTCCAAAGAAGACACAGGCTCTTCATCCCATTCTGGACCTCATCTCTTTAAACGACTATATCGAATACCGAAGGTTCCAGATGGTGACTCTTTCATGGCTTATTCCTCTGCTGCATCAGGGAGACTGGCTCTGCTCCCTGGACATGCAAGATGCATGCATGCACATAGGGGTCTTCCCCCCTACAAGAAATATCTGAGGTTCTGCTTCCAGGGTGCACATTATCAGTTTCGAGTTCTCCCGTTCGGCCTTTCCTCTGCTCCTCGAGTCTTAACCAAATGCTTGGCAGTGGTGGCTGCGGCTCTAAGGCAACAGGGACATTGTCTTCCATTACCTCGACGATTGGCTGCTTGAGGCCCTATCAAGGACGCGCCTTCTTCAGGCTCTGAGAGACACCTATACTCTATTCCGAGACGTGGGGATCATCCTGAACCTTCCAAAGTCTTCCCCAGAGCCCAGCCAAAGACTCGTCTTTATAGGGGCGGTCCTGGATTCGGTCCAGGGCATGGCTTTTCTACCCCCAGAGAGGGGTGATCACTTGCGGGAGATTGCCGAATCGGTCCTAGCAACCCCTCAGGTCCAGGCCAGGACCTTCCTCAGAATTCTGGGGCACATGGTGGCAGCCATTCCTGTCACTCCTGTGGCCCACCTCCACATGAGAATCCCACAATGGAAGCTCAGGGTGCAATGGGATCAAAACTCAGACGACCTAGACCACATGGTCAGGGTCACAGAGCTGGTCAAGAGGACCCTACTTTGGTGGCTGGACCCTCTAAATTTAGAGAAAGGGGTTCCTTTCCATCAGGAGCCTCCAAATCAAACTCTAATGACAAATGCATCAGATTTGGGTTGGGGGCGCACCTTGGGGCCCGCCAAACACAAGGATTCTGGACCTCTATGGAGCGCGATCTCCACATCAGTGTTCTGGATATGCGAACGATCCTCAATGCGCTGCATGCCTTTCAAGAGGACCTTGTTCCAGGCTCTCTCCTTGTTCAGATGGACAACATGGTGGTCGTCTTCTACATCAACAAGCAAGGGGGCACCCACTCCTACCCCCTGTGCATGGAGACGAGGAGTCTGGTACTGGGTGCTAGAATGTTGCGTCTCTCTGTCCGCAGTGCATGTTCCAGGGAGACAGCCTGAACAGGTCTCAGTCCAAGGCGCACGAGTGGGAGCAACTGCAGTCAGTAGCGGACCAGCTGTTCGACACATGGAGTCAACCAGATCTGGACCTCTTTGCGTCCCCACGCAACGCCAAATTGCCAATTTTCTGCTTATGAGAGCCCATGCCTGGTGCTTTCTGGCCAGACGCGTTGTCCCTTTGTTGGGTAGGGAGGTTTCTTTACGCCTTCTCTCCCTTTCCTCTCGTTCAGAAAGTGCTATTGAAGATACAGGCCGAAGGGGCTCGGATGATTCTAATCGCCCCATTGTGACCTCTGCAGATTTGTTTCCCATTACTTTAGTGGTTGTCTTCAGAACCTCCAGTTCTGCTACCAATATGCTCACAGTTGCTGTCTCAGGATCAGGGCTCAATGGTCCATCCCGATCTCAGGTCTTTGCACCTTCATGCATGGCTCCTACAGACGTAGCAAAGTCCAGATACGGGGTCTCCCAGGAGGTGACAGACGTCCTCGTCTCTGCAAGGAAGCCCTCTACTCGCTCCACTTATGCTATGAAGTGGAGGCATTTTTGCTTATGGGCGTTGTCTCACCGTCTGGAACCCCTCAGCTGTACAGTGAACTCAGCATTGCAGTATCTTCTCTCCTTATATCAACAAGGCTTGAGCTACTCCTCCATAAAAGTGCACATGTGGGCAATTTCTGCATATCACACCCTTTTTGGGACAGGACCTTAGCCCAACTGGATGTGGCACGCACCTTTTGACAAGAAATTCTACACGAGACCTCCCATTAGGGATCCTATCCCACCCTGGGACCTCCTGTTTGTATTGGAGAAGCTCACTCGCCCCCCCATTTGAACCAGTGGCTGACTGTGAGCTGCGTTACCTTTCCTGGAAGCTTTGTTTTTTAGTTGCTGTTACTTCATCTCAAAGAGTTTCCGAGCTCCAGGCTCTGATGTGTAAAGAGCCGTATTTGATTTTTCATAGGGAAAGGGTTTCCCTTAGAACGAATCCTAAGTTCCTTCCTAAAGTGGTCTCGGAATTGACCCTCAACCAGTCGGTTGACCTTCCAGTTTAATTTTCTACTGCCTCCAATAGGGGAGAGGCTCTCCTTCACACTCTGAATGTTCACAGGGCGCAGAGGTGCTACCTAAAGCTCACAGCTGCATGCCGTACATCGGAGCAACTGTTTGTGGCTTTTGCACCACAACACTTGAGCAACCTGGTGTTTAAACAGACTATTTCAAGGTGGCTCGTCCACTGCATTGTGTTTTGCTATGAAAAGCACAGTAAACCCCTTCCGGGCCTGGTTAGGGGTCACTCCACCAGGGGAGTCTTGGCCTCATTTGCCACATTGAAGAATGTCTGTAATAGAGACATATGCGTGGCTGCCACATTGGAATTCGGTGCACACTTTCGTGAAACACTATAGCTTGGACATTACCTCCAGACGCTGTGCCGGCTTCGGCCTGGCAGTCCTTCAGAACTTCTTTCATGACTTGCTGTTTTCCAGCATCATCCCATCTTTCACCTCCCAGGGTCAGGCACCTCCTTGGCACGGGACTGCTTGGGATTCAGTCCTAATGGTAATAACCTGCTGCAAGAGCTCTATCTCGAAGTAAGATAGTACAGTTACATAAGAACTTACTGTAACAGTAGATCTTCCAGAGGAGCTCTTGCAGCAGGCACTGCTTTCCTGCCCTCCATCCCCTGAAAGGGGTGTACAGAACTTCATCTGCAGGCTTCACTCCTTTCTCTTGTCATGGCCCGTTCATAGGTCTTGGTGGGGGAACTGGGGTGGATTTGGGTCTGCCCCCTTTTGTACCATGGCCGACGTCGGGGTGGAGCCGATGTAAGGGGGCAGTCCTTGCTGGGTACTGCTGGCTGAGAATTTTTCCGGTGGGTCCTAATGCCTGTGGCGTTAGTCGTAATGGTTATAGCCTGCTGCAAGAGCTCCTCTTGAATATCTACTGTTATGGTAAGTTCTTACGTTACTGTACTTTCTTTTAACCTCTGCCTGGTTGTCATGATCCAAGACTCAAGGAAACGTTGGTAATACAAGATGACAGGTAAAAATGGCTGGATGATTTTTTAAGCTCCCGCAGTTAGGCAGCCTTGTAGGCATTTACATTGCCAGAAGTCTGAATTGGGTTTTTAAAGAGGAAGGGATTCATTACTGGATTTCTAGTTCTTGTTTACTTTCCCTTGTTCTCTTCATGTACATGTCACTCTGTGTGTCTGTGTCTGTGTCTGTGTCTGTGTCTGTGTGTGTGTGTGTGTGTGTGTGTGTGTGTGTGTGTGTCATTCATTCCTTTGCTTTCTCCATTATATTTATCTCCAACGGCAGCCTCTGTTGGCTGCTTGCCTTGGGACTGTATTGGATGAGGCTCAACACCTTTCAGGTCCAGTCACTGAGTTCTGTGCCAGGCGCAACCCCAGCCTTACTCCATAACCCTTGTTTATTGCGTGGCCAGAGTGTACTTGGGTGGGTAGGGGCCAGAGTCTGAAGAAGGGCTACGTGTTTGCATGCCCAGCAGATGAGGTTGGCAATTGACTGCCGCTCTCAGTTTGAGAAGGTTTTTACACTGTGTCACTCTTGCCCGTGTAACGTAAGTGTGCACTCTTAGGATGGCCCTGGAGGAGCAGCAGCACCACATGCCACATGTCCACTATGTGTTGCCGTGATTGCACAACCACATTCCTCCTGCCGTCCTAGGCTTGAGACATGAACCTGGATCACCAGCATGCCAGGCAGCCCCGTGCTGTCCAGTGTCACCCAGCCAGTTTCCTTCTAACTTCAACTGTAGTTCAGCAAATCATCCTACACCCTGCTGCAACTACCTGCCACTTGAGGGATCCTGATAGAGCTTGTTGGGCCTGTCCATCTGAGGGCCGTCCCTGCAGTCGGTGCCCAGAACGAGGCCATCTCGCTTGCCAAAGGCAACACGGCTTGGTCATTAAATGGGACCAGTTCTTCCTTTTTGGTCTGTTTATGTGGATGCATTCAGTGGCTTCAGACCATGGGTAAAAAGACATATTACCTGTGGTCTACCTGTTAAGAGGCATTGGCAGCACTGCATCGTTCACCCCCAGTTGTCATGACTACAGAGGTCATTGGAGTGGGGCCTTGCGTCAGCAGCTCTGTGACCTCCCACCATTGTGCTCTCTGTTAGCCTCCAGCGACCAGGATGAAGGTGGAACTAGGAGTGTTGCCTTGCTCAGTGGTTCCCCAGCCATTCAGTGAGACATGCTGGTAATACCTCTGGGACTGGGCAAGTGTCTTGGATTATGAATGTTTTTGTACTGAGGAGTTCGGTTTTCCTGTTCTTAGCAGTATGAAAACTTTCCTGTGACTAAAACACTATCATGCTGTTTCACCTAGAATATTGTGGAGCTTCTTTGAGGATAGCTCCTCCATAGAGCCTCACACAGAACTGAAGCTATCAGAGTTGGTATCACGTGCAAAAAACATTCAAGTATGGAGCTGCCCACATCATAGAGCGCATGTTGATATGCAGAGCCATATGCATAGTTCTAGAGACATGGATATGTTGTTCATCCACACTTATTGGCAGGTTCCTTGCCGCTTTAAATTTTGCCGGAAGGTCTTCAAGCTGGCTCCTCCCACCCACCCGAGTGGTAAAACTCTCGGCTCCGTCCCATGATGCCAGATCTTCCGTACCGCTTGGAAGCTCAGGTTCCCTCCTTAGCGCTCTGCGTTTTTGACTGGTTCCTGAAATTTTTCGGTCTTTCCAATTTAATTGGAAGTTTTTCTAAACTTGATCTTCTTCTCGTGGCGATGAATCATCGTTTTCCGGCTCCTGGAGGCCGGTTAATTCCTCCAGGAAAGTCCCGCACTCTACGTGCGTCTACTGCCTTGACTTGGATCATGATCCGCAAGTTTACAATTTTTGCTGTGCCCTTTCGACCAGCTCTCTGGAGGATTGTGCGGCCCGTTCGGGGCTTGGGCGACCTGAAACCTTTTCTGCTCCGGAAAATTCCTCGGAGAATCGTCTGGCAATGTCCATGTCGGCTGTCTCGGCTGAGCAGCTCAATCTTCTTTCCTCCAGGGGAGGGGTGGCTGCTCCCCCCTCCTCGGTCGCGGGCGCACCGTGCTCTGCTCATTCCGCTTTTTCAGAGGAGCTCACCAGTCCCTTTCTGAAAGGAGAGGGACCTACCTTCTCGGCCCAAGTCCAAGGAGTCAGAGGCTAAGTCCCATCGTCGGCCCTGGAGGGAGCGAGAGTTCCCCTGTCCTGCCGGGCCGAAGTCTCGACTCGTCAGAGGTGCAGCTCAGGCCTCTGGCCTCCACGGTGTCCCTGTCCGGGTCAGCCAGCCAGGACTCTCACCAGCGTTGTCGAGTCTCGACCCGTCATCTGGGCTGTCTTCTGCTGGAGCCGCCATCCCTTTGCCGGTTCCCCCGGCGGAGGCTGAGGTTCTGCCTGTTCCTTCAGGTCGACAGACCTTGGCCCTTTCTTCCGAGCCGAGGAAGGAGTGGGCGCACCTCGCTCCTTCCCAGGCCCGCCCTCAGTTTCCCCCGAGGATTCGGGTCTCGGTCATCCTCTTGGTCAAACCGCTCATGCCGACTTCGGCGTTCTTGGTCGGGGCACTCGAGTTAAGTGGCGTTACCGTTCTTCCTCATCTCCCTCCTCGGATGAGGAGTGGCTTCGATGCCGATGGCGTCGACGTTACGAGGAGTTCATGTGGCAGCAGTTGTTGTTGTCCAGGAATCAATTGACTCTGATTCATTCCGTCCAGCAAGCAGCAGCTGCCACCCGATCGGTCGACTCAACGCTACACAGTCGAGGTGCCCACTCCGGGGCGGTTGTTAGTGGAAGTCCTTGCCTTCCCTCGGTGGAACCTCGGTGGGGTCACGACCTGTGTCCGGCGGTTGTCTGTCCCCTCACTGCCCCCTGCCCGGCGGACGAAGAGTGACTCAGGCCTGAGGCAGCTTTTTTGGGACCCTCGGAGTCTGAAGTCGACCTCCTCTATGTTCCCCAGTTGGGAGGACCGGCGTCCCTCCTAGAAATGATCTCTGGGACGACAGCCTCATCGTCCTTCATGGGTCTGCTTCAGCTCATCTCCGAATTCACCGGGATGCAGCTCAGTCCCGTGTCCAGATGGGCACCTTGTCCCCTATGGAGATTCTAGACCAAGGGGTTCACCTCGAGGCCTTCCCGGTGGCAGGGCCAGTTGGGCCCGGCCTTCGGAGCTCTGGCGCGGCCTACTTCCTGCCCTCGCCCTCGGCCAGGATGGCCAGGAAGTACTCTGTCCCTGTCGGTTCTTTGCCGGTTTCGGAGCCCCTCGGCTGAGGGTTGGTTACCGACAATGTTTTCAGTGTTCTGGAATGCTCAGGATGTGTATAGGCCCCTGACAAGTGAGTCCAAAAGGATGGACTATGTCGGGCTTAGCGTTTCACGCCTAGGCCCCTCCCTAGGCCTCTGACAGGCCAGCTCAGCTGCACTGATGGCACATTTTCCCATCGCTCTTTTGGCTCCCTGGATGAGGTGCTCCTCATCTCCTGATGGTAACACTCCAGGACCACGGTCCGCGGGTGCGGGACCAGGGTAGGGTGGTGGCCAAGCAGCAGCTTCAGACTGCTCTGGACTTAGGTGATTCCTGTGCCAGGTCGGTGGCAGCCGCGGTGGCCACCATGTCGCCCGTGAGGTCGTGGCTGAGGTTATCTCTTTCTCACTGGAAACCCAGCACATGTTGGCAGACATCTCTTTCTTGGGGACTGACCTTTTCGGCCCTGGTGGAGGGACACTCCAGGGGACTCGAAAGTCCGATGCCACTCTGGACTCAGTCCTCACACCGGAGGGACAAGGGCAGTTGGCAGCCTTTATGTAGTTCATTTGCCCCTCGGCCCCTGGGCAGCTTCGGACCGGCCCAGCACGAAGGCCAGCAGGCATGCCATGGCCCTGACTCAAACCAGTGTCTTCCTCTAAAAGGAAGCAGGGAGGCAAAGGCTCAGGAGCTCCCTCGGCCAATTCCTCCTCCGAGTCTGCCCAGTGACGGGCTAGGGGCGCTGTCCCTGGCCCCGTCGCTCCTACCCGGGTTCCCCCATGGGGAGACTGCTCCACCCCTCCTCCACCTGGTCCGCTTCCCGGACCTTTGGGTGTCGGAGGTGCTAAGGGAAGGCCCTGCCTCGGGATGGCGAGCAGGCACCACCCTTCCGATTTCGTTCCCACAGGGTCTTGGGGTCCACAGACCTAGTTAGTCGGCCTGAGCCATTTGCCTGACTCCCTGTAATTAGAGGTGATCGGGGAAGGTTGGGGATACCCTCCTTTAGACCCCTGGGTTCGTGTCAGGTATTCCTGGTCCCAAGCGGACGGGGGCTTGCACCCCAATTTTTTCCGCAGTCCGGATGATCTCTCTGCCTCAGATATCCCATCCTCAGAACGAGGCTTCTTCCTGGACCTCCAGGACATACGTACCTTCGTTCCGTCCGTTTCTTGGGAGACTCCTCCCTTTCTCAAGCGGGGGATCTCTTTACGAGTTCCAGGCCAGTCCCTTCGGTCTCTGCCCAGCAGCTTCTACGGCATTGAGGGGTCCGGGCATGACCCCACCCGGATGGCGGCCTGACTGCAACCCTTCCAGATGGAAGGGGACGATCCAGAGTTCTGGCTCTCAGACTGGTCTCCTTTTATCGGAGCCGCGTTGGAACTCTTATCTTAGCGGGTGATCCTTCTTCGGGACGAGGCTCGACTCTTGAGTCCGAGCTCGGCTCCTGGCGGACAGGGCTGAGGTTCTTCCTCCCTTACCTAGTCGGGTCTGACTGGGCAATCACGCCCTGCTGGGACCTCCTGCACCTCCTGGGCCTCGCGGCGGCCGGCTCCAGCATGGTCTGTCGGACCCGGCGGCTCATGCGTCCCCCTTGCGGGGACTGGCCAGCCAGCGGTCATGGTGCTGAGTTCCTTCGGACCAGTTCGTGACTACAGCCCAGGAGTTAGGGGAGCGCTCTCCCTTGGACCGTTCCAGCTCGTGCAGGAGAACATCCTGTTCGTCTGCCCTGAGTCGACGGTCTTCTCCGACCGATGCTTCTCGGTTGGGTGGGGGTGCCCATCTAGGGGAATACAGAGTGCTTCGCCTCTGGTCCTCTCGGGAGTCCCGATGTCTTTCCTACCCGCTGGAGCTCTAGGCGGTCCGCTTGCTTGCACCGCTCACTCCGTTTGTGCGGGGTCTAGTGGTTCAGTCCAGGCGGCCTACACCATGACCATGTGCTACCTAACCCGCCAGGTTCGGACGAGCCCCTTGCCACTGCGTAAGGAGGTGCTCCGCATTGGGTCTTTTCGCGCAGCCAGGAGGCGTTTTTCCTAGCCATTCGATGGCAGGAGCCTCCAGCACCCTGGCTGATGCCCTAAGCCAGTCATAGGCTGCGTCTCACGAGTGGTCTCCCCTGCCGGAGGTAGCACAGGATCTTCTCCCTCCTTCCCTCCAGGGAGAATACGAGGCCGAGACTCTCATGCCCGCCCCCTCAGCAAGGTTCGCTGTAGGGGATGCCATCGAGGCTGCGGACCCCGGGCCTCTTCTACGCCTCTTCCCCATTTCCCTTGACCCACGGGCAAGGCGAGGAGGGACTAGGCGCAGGCAATGCTGGTAGCCCCAGATTGGTTTGCCAGCTCTGGTATCCAGCTCTCCTCAGTCTCTGCCCCAGGCTCCCGAGGCGGCTTCCAGTCCGCCCGGCCCTGATCTCTGTTTTTCAGGGGAAGGTTTTCCATTTGGACCTTCAATCCCTACACCTGAAGGCCTGGTCCCTGTGTGGCTAGGGGCCAGGCCTGGGGGTCCTCCGGCAAGGTCCTCGAAGTTTCGAGGTGTCCTGCCAGGAGTCGGCCGAACATGCTCGCCTTCGAATGGATGAGTTCTCTATCTGGTGTTGGGATTGGGCCTGGGGCCTCTCTCCCATCCCTCGGCGAGCATTCCGGACCATCTGCGGTCCGTTCTTTTGAAACTAGGGCTTTGGCCGATGACCCTCTAGGTGCTTCTGTTGGTCACCCCTGTCTTCTGGGCATGGGCCGGAAGGGAGTCGGTGGCGCAGAAAAGGTGGTCTGGTGCTTTTCTAGGCCTCGATCACACTTCCCCTTCGGGGAGAGTATCCCCATTTCTGTGGGATCTTCGCTGGTATGGGCTTAGCCACCTGTTGTGGAAGTCCACCTGCTTGGGGCTTCTCTGCCATCCAGAAGGAGGGGAGAGTTCCAGGTGCTCCTTCAAATCTCCCGATCTGGCCTTCCACAGGGACAAGGTTGTCCTGTGCCCCACCTGAAGTTCCTTCCGTAGGCGGTGGCGGAGTCTTTCCCTATTCGGGCATTGTCTCTGTCGGGGTTCATCCCCATTCACGCCTCGGAGGCCGTGTATAGGATCCATTGGGACTCTGACGCTTGCCTACCCAGGGAGCGTAGGGCTGAAGTTCGGGAGAGGTTCGCCAGCTGTTTGTCATCTACGCTGAAGCCGCACCTGGCAGACCTGCAGCTGAGCGGACGACGAGCAGGCGGGTCACCTCCTGCATAAGTCTTCGCTGTAGGTGGGCGGGCATGGAGCCTCCCAGAGGGATAAGTGCTCATTTTACCCGTCCTTCCGCTGCATCAGTGGCTGCTTCCGAGGATACTCCTGTCTAGGATATCCGCAGGGCTCCTACCTGGAAGCAGTCTATACTGTTTCCCCTTACACATCGACCTTGGGTCACGCCGGGATGTTGGTCGGGGCCTCGGTTCTCCAGTCTTTATACCTAAGTAGGGGGTGTGCGCCTTGCCTCCCTCCTCCCGGAGAACTGCTAGGAGTCTGCCAATAAGTGTGGATGAACAACATATCCATGTCCCTAGAAATACAGGTTACTCACCTGTAACAGGAGTTCTAGGAATGGTATATGTTGTTCATCCACACGACCCACCTGGCCTTCGACGCACAACCTGGCTTCCAGCGGGCTAGATCTGGCGTCATGGGCAGAGCCGAGAGTTTTACCACACGGGTGGGTGGGAGGAGCCAGCTGGAAGACCTTCCGGCAAGATTTAAAGCGGCAAGGAACCTGCCAATTAGTGTGGATGAACAACATATACCATTCCTAGAACTCCTGTTACAGGTGAGTAACCTGTATATGTTGTCTATATAACGTAGGCGTGCCCCTCAACATCAGTTTATTTTTTTTACCCACTGTCAAGTTAGCATTGGATCCTGTGGGCACTCTTGTGATCATGGCTTGCTCATGTCAGATCCATGTTGCCCCTGCACATAAGCTCCCATCCTCTGGCTAAGGAATCCAGAAAGTTGGACACTCTGGGGAAGGAAGTCTTTGCCTAGGCTTGAGGCTTCTTAGGCTTATGTATGGCTAATTTTCAGGTGAAGTATCAGAATTCCTTATGAAAATTCCCGACATCTGTTGTGGACTCCTTCCGAGATGAAGAGCCCAGTACAGATTGTGCACTGGGGTCTTGAAACTGGCAAGCACTTGCTTAGGTCTTCATTTGAAGAGCCTGACACCATAGCAAGGGCAGCAGTTGTGGGTATTTAAATGTGCAACCCTTCTTGACTTCGGGGGGGGGGGCTGATTTTGAGGCTGTTCTGCATGTGGTTCTTAAGTCTCCCTTTGAGGAAGACAGACTATTTATTTCAAAGGTGAGGGTTAAGTTGGAGGTCTTAAAACATGTAGTTAGACTTTGAGGTTGATTAAGACCATCACCCTTCCAGTGGTTCCATATTTGTGGTGGGGGTTCCTCCTGAGGAAGTTTCCATCCCTTTTCCACCAGTCATGGAGGTGGTAGGGGATAGTAACAGTCTATAGGGGCTGATCATAAGGCCCCCAAAGCAGATGTGGAAGGCTCACAGCAGCCCATCTGTTCTTCATCTTCTGGTTCTCTGTCTACTCCAACTGCACTGCTGTCCAAAGTTCATGTAGGGAATAGGGTATCCGTGTTTCTACTCAGTTTCACTACATTACCTTGGACAAAATGGTTCTGAAAATCAGCTCCATTATGATCTGAAGTTCACCCTGCAGCCTCTAGACATCCTTTTTAACTGCAAGCATTCACTCGCAGGAGCAGCTGCTTATCCTGCGACGAGAAACTGGCCCTGACTGCCATCCGGCATATTCCGGAGGTTCCTGTCCTGGAGGAAGGTCATAGGGTTCTACTCTGGGTACTCCCTGGTTGCCAAAGATATGAGGGTTTTCTGATCTTGGACTTGCAGGCTCTGAACAAGCACTTCATCTTCAGGAAGTTCCTAAAGCTGTTGCTAGGAACTCTACTTTCCTTACTGTCTCAAGGGGATTGGTTGTGTACACTGGATATGACCCACTCAGTCACTGTGTAATACATCTGTTCAAATGGGAGCCCCTTGGTTATGTGATAAAGCTGCTGTTTACACAGTGGGGGGCAGTCATAGTTGGACCTTTTTTGCGTCATACGAATTCAAAAGTGGCATTTCTGCTTGCTTCATCCAGGGCCTAGAGAATTTTTTGGCAAGATGCATTGTCCTTCTCCTGGATGGATCGATTCCTTTATGCCTTCCCTACTGTTCAGTTACTCCAGCACATACCTCTCAACCTTTTGTCCCCCAAATGTGGAACATTGCCTCTCAAAATGTGGAACACAATCAAATCTTTACCTTAGAAGCTCAGAACACTGTTAAAATGTTTGCATTTATGTTCAGAAAGTCTGTTATTAATTGAATAATATAATTTTTGCATCATTTACTGTAGATTTTTGCTTTAAAATGTTAACACTGAATGTGGGACAGGTCCTCCCAATGTGGAACAGGGAGCTTTTATGAAGTAAAATGAGGAACATTTTTCCTAATGTGGTACAGTTGAGAGGTATGCTCCAGCATATGCTCCTTAAAGCAGCAGTACTGAATAATCAGTAAGTGATTATCAAAATTCTGCTTTTTGGCTGGAAGCATGCAGCCATTGTTCTGGTTTCCATATCTGTACATATTTTTTTTCTAGCAGTCTTCAGTTTTATAGATGTTATAATGGAAATACATTTTAAATGTGTGGGAGGGGGTGATTACTACCTGAAATCAGCAAGTTTACAACATTGTTATGGTATCGTTGTAACGTCAAGAGGTTGTTAACCCCTCTTGACTACGTCACAACGATACCATAACAGCTTTGGCTCCTTTGGGCATGTGCATCCTTCGTTGTTCATTGAAAAGTTATTGCCAGAGGTAGAGGATTCTCAAAATTCTTATGATTTCTCTTCAGTAAATAATAGGAGGGATAAAAAGTCGACACCACTCTTATCGTTTGACAGTCCCCATTTCATTTCTAACCGTCGTCATGGTGTCGCTCCCACAGTGCATTTCAGTTAGCCTGTTCTATGTCTGTAGACCCTATGTGATCTCCAGTAACCCTCTGCCAACCTTGCTTCTCATGTAATATAGCCCTGTATTTATTCCATGTATGCTTGAAGCATTCTACCGTTCTAGCCTCCACCACTTCACCTGACAATTGGTTCCTTGTCCACCACCCTCTCAGTGAAGAAATATTTCCTCACATCCCACCTGAACCCCCCCCCGGCTTCACCACATACCCCCTAGTCCTGGATATCATAATCACTTGGAAAGGCTCTCCATGAGGTACTTATAGGTCTCAATCATGTTGCTTCTTGCTCTCCTCCTCAGTGCACATGTTGAGATCCCTTAGTCTCTTCTTGTAGGGCTTCTCTTGCACCATTTTGGTTGCCTTCCTTTGGACTGCCTCCAGTCTTTGTGTCCCTTCTGAGATGCGGCCTGCAGAACTGGATGCTGCTCCAGGTGTGGTTGTACCAGAGAGCAATACAGCGGCAGAACCATCTTCCTCCTTCTGCTGTTGGTGCCCCTCCCTGTGTACCCCAGCATCCCACTAACCTTGCCTAAGGCCTTGTCACACTGTGCTGCCACCTTGACATCCTCTGATATTATAACCCCATGGTGTCTTTTCTGTTGGTGACTTCCAGTACCTTCCCCCATCTGATACTCAGCACGGGGGTTCTTATGCCCTAGGGGCATGAGTTTGCACTTGTTGGCATTGAACCCTAATTGCCATGTCTTTGACCACTCCTTAAGTCTCCCACATCCCTGCACATTCTTTCTATCCCCTCCCGCGTAGCCACCCTGTGGCAGATTTTGTGGTAATCTGCAGAAAAGGCATACCTTTCCCTCCAGTACCTCTGCAATGTCCCCAGTGAAGATATTGAAGAGGACTGGTCCTAATACTCAACTCCATGGTGCTCTGCTGGTCACATTTGCATCCATAGAGTGTGTGGCGTTAACTACCACCCTTTGTATCCGACCTGTTAACTGGTTTTGAACCCACTCTACTCATTTGAACCCCACGCCCAAGTTATTCATCTTCCTAATGAGCCTTCTGTATGGCACAGTTTCAAAGACCTTGCTAAAGTCCAGATAGCATACATCCACTGCCCTTCCCTGATGTGTTTCCCTGGTCACCCAGTCAAAGAAACCTATCAGATTAGTTTGAAATGAACTTCCCCACCCTGGTCCTGCAGCCCATTAGATCCCAGATACAAAACCAACCTCTCTTTCAGTAGGGTTTCCATTAGTTTCCCTACAACTGAAGTTAAGCTGGCTGGTCTGTAATTGCTAGCTTCCTCCTTGCTGCCGCTCTTATTTTGGGGGACCACGTTAGACCTTCTCCAGTTTTCCAGAAGTACTCTTGTTTCTAATGAGCTGTTGCACAAGACTGTCAGTGTGACGTCTAACACTTCCCTGAGCTCTTTCAGTACTCTGGAGTATATCCCATCCCGTCCCATAGCCTTATTCACTTTGAGGACTGCACGTCCTTTTAGGAGTCTTCCTTCCTAAAATGGACTCCTGTCCACCCCCATTCCCCCTGTTCTTACTTTTGCCTGGTGGCCTGTCTCCTCCTCCCTCCACCTTGCAAACCATGCAGATGTACCTGTTTAAAATGTCAGCTTTTTCTTCTTGGTCCTCTTCTGCACTGTCTCCACCTGTATAATCCTCACTATTCCTCTCCTTATATTCTTTGCTTGCTTACATAACTGAAAGTCTTAATCCCCCTTTGACACCCCTCTAGTAATCTTTTTCCTCCCTCTGTGCCTTTGCTCTCCTAACCACCTTACCCTCTTTCTTTTACCTGACTTGGTACACCTCTCTGTCCTCCTCTCTGTGCATTTCTTTGTACCTCTTGAAAACCACCTTTTTTTCTCACTAGCATTGCCACTTCTTTGGAGAACCATAATGGTCTCCTTTTCCCTCTGCTTTTTCTAACCCCTTTCATGCAAAGGTTTGTTGTCCTAATTATACCATGCCTTGTTCTTCCCCACTGTGACCCTACTCCTTTCTGGCAGTCCTCCCCTTTGAAGCATTTTCTGAGGCAGTCTGCCATTTCATTAAAATTCACCATCCAGAAGTCCAGGACCCTCGTCTTTGTGTGGTTCGCCTCAGCTCCTGTTCTTCTGTTGAACCACACTTATATGGTGATTACTGGTACCTAGTGGACTCCACACTGTGGCATCAGCAGTGCTGTCCAGGTTTGTTAGGACTAGGTCCAACACTGTCTTGCTCCCAGTAGATTCTTTTACTAGCTGCCTGAGAAAAGCTCCCTATAGGTGGTCAAGGATGTTCCTGCTCCTTGCCGGAGCTGCAGACAGAAGGTTCCATGCCACATCTGGCAGATTCAGATCTCCAGCTAGCAGCATGTCCCTGTTACCTGCCACCCTGATGATGGTCTCCCCTTGTGCTGGAGGTCTGTATGTTACCCTGGTATAGATAGTGATCCAGGAACCCATCTCCAGGATGATCCACAGCACTACCTTGGTGTGCCTGCACCGCAGTGGCTTTTATACCCTCCTTCACATATAAGGCTACTCCCTTCCCTCCACCCTGCTCCTCCTAAATAGAGAGTATTCTGATATTGCCATGTTTTAGTCTTGGTGCACCGAGATTCCGTCATGGCCAGGAGATCAGTGCAACCAGGTGAATTTGGCCTTTTCCTTGTAACTCCGAGGCAAGTTTTCTGGATTTTCTCCTAACAGTTCTCAGGCTTTGTCACAGTGAGCCTCCCCAAATCCATGGAAAAGACTTTGAGCCTCCCCCAAAAATTGAAGTAATCTTGGGCCTCCCCAAAGAAAAATAACATTCTGTACTTTGTGCAGTACACCATGAATAAACTGAAACCATTTTGAGTACTTGGCTCACATTCAGTTCTTTGTCTTATACTGATGTGGAACCTTTGAAAAAGAGCTCCTGTGCTCAGAGGGTTATCTGAATAACAAATAAATAAAATAAAAAAATATTATTATTTAGCTTATTGTACCCCCTCCACCACCACAGGCCAACCTACGTACTTTGCTATTTTCATTCTTGAACCATTGTTACAGTACCTTCATGGGTCAGACTGCTTTCTCTGTTTTCTCTCAATATGAAATAACCTTCCTGCATACTTTGCCTCTCCCCCTCTTTCCCTGCTCCTAAGCAACTTCTCTGGGATTACTGTGCTCCTTCCTGCTATTGCTCTTAGCACTTCTATGCTCAACCCTTGTATTTGGGCTGTTCTGCCATCTGGCTACAAATTGATCAATTACCACCACTCATTGTTAGTTTATTGTTCATATTTGTTTGCACTATTGTTCATTGTGTATTTATTGATTGTTTTGCACTTACCTTTTGAAATGTATTTACTCCCTACCCTTCCCCAGGTACACCTGAAATAAGCCTTGGCTCATTCACCTTCCCTTGTCACCTATTAGTAAATAAAGACATTAAATTCACTCACTATTATCCTCTTTCAGTTTGCATCATCTCTTCACAAAATATATAAAACTAAAAATGTAAATACAGTACTTTTTCAGACTTGCTTGAGCCTCCCCTGGAACAGCTTGGGGCTCCCCAGGGAGGCTGGCCTCACCATCTGAGAACCTGACCTAGATTACATTGTTTCCTATGGAAGCCTAATTGCTGTATTTTCCTGTATAACCAGAGCAAGTCTATAGGAACAGTTTCCCTGTGGATTGCGTCATTTCCCTGTAAAGTAGAGACATCCCTGTAAATCTGAGAGCCCTGCTGGATCCAGAAATGTTCATAAAAGAGAGAAGCGGAAATAGTAATGTGCATGAAAGAGGTAGGCTATTTCAAATGGTATGGCAGAGCTGATGAAGGACATCCCATCAACAATAAAAAAGGGAGATTTTTGGGGAGAGATTCAGTTGGAGTGGAGAATATGGGAAGGGGAGTACGCAGTCACAAGGTCAGAGCGATTGGTAATCATCTGCCTCCTGTCGCTACCATTCATGGTTCTGTGGATAAATGAATAAAAGTAATATGGAAAGTGTACTGCAAGTTTCTCCTGACATGGATTAAGCTTCTGTGTGTGTGTGTGTGTTTCAGGAACCTGGCTGATGTCGACAGGGATGGGAAGCTAAGAGGTGATGAGTTTGTGTTAGCCATGCACTTGACTGACATGGCCAAGTCTGGACAGCCTCTTCCATTGGTTCTACCTCCTGAGTTAATACCCCCTTCTTTCAGGTACGTATCCTATATCTCCAACACCACCTCATAGATTTTGCAGGAAAAACTTTTTTTTTTTTGTTTTATTTTATTCCTTGGTAACCGGGTAAGGCCCACTAGGCAGAAGTGCCTGTTTTCAGGGGCAGCGCGGGAGCACTGGGGTGGGTTAAATGACTTGCTCAGAATCGCACAGTACGCAAATGGAGCTTATGGGAATCAAACCCAGGTCTGCTGGATGTACCAAGCTCATTCACAGCTCTTTACTCTAATCTCTAGGCTATACTGCCAGCTCATCTATTTATTTATTTATTTTTTGGTAATTTATATTTTATTCATTTTACAAAGTAAAACAGAGTACCGATCCCAGTTGGGAAACTGAATACATACAGAATAAAGGTATGCCAGCAAGTATCTCCCAACTAAAGTTTGAATCGGAGAGGAATCCAAAAGGTGTACATTACACATATACAGCAGGTAGGTCCTAAATAAGCCATGGGAAATCAGCCCAAGAGCACATGGCAATACTCTGAAAGTGAATAGCCCAACGGAGTATACTAATATACCCACCCTTAAAAAAAGGGTTTGGTGCCACGCATATAGCGAAAGTACTGAATAGTACAATAAGAAACGATGTAGAGAGACTACTGCAAACAGCTACGAGTTAAACTGATACAACATGCTGAAACCGGAGCTATACAACACCCCGGTAGAACAACCCCAAAAAATGGGCAGTTCAGCAAGTATGACGTTCTAGATCAGGGCATTAACAAGATAAACTAAGGCACGGAGGGCTCCTTCGGTACTCTGATCCAAAAGAAATGTGCGAAAAAAGTTCAACAAGCGAGAAGTACTGCATTAAACCGAGGAACCCCCCTCAACAGACAAAACAACAAGGACTAAGAAAGCCTTGTATACAATATACGCAACCCAGGTTAGAACAACATTGAAATGAGCAAATTGCAAAACATAGGGAATATTAGTAAACACTGACAAATAGGGACATTAAAAATTCCTGAGAAGGAACCTCCAGATGAGGGTTACTTTTTAAGCATTCCACTTGAAAATAACTTGGGTATGCAGAAATCTATAAATCTAAAGTCTTTCATCCTCTGTCTGGGTTTCAAGGTCGACATCAGGATCACCTTCCATACTTGGGTGGGATTTTTGTAAGTTTGCTGCCCACTTTCCTACATTCAAAGGGTCTGTGAAAATATAGACCCTATGCGAGCTGGCCCAGTGGCACTGAGGGTTGAGGCACTGGACGCTACACCTCACACCATATCAGCGACCCGGGTTCGGGAACAGACATGGGTTCTTCGGGGGTCGGCAGGGGAGAGGAAGGATTGAGTGTCCATAGACAGCTCTCCTTCCTTGGGGAGGGGGACAGTGCTGCATGCTGTAGACTGACATCTAGCGACAGCTGGGTGTCAGCACAGGCACGCCGACAGAATGGGGTGGGACCCACGTCTAGGGTCATGGAGATGGAGCCCAGCCGTTCATCCAGTGCACATTCTGGGTCCCGGGGAGAAAACTGGAGGAAAATGGAGCTGGCAGGCTCTATGATGGCCCGGCTGCATCCACACTGACCCCCGGAATCTGGATGCTGGCTTGGAGAGTCAAGCGCTTCTCTCCACCGGCCCTGTCATGGGGTGGGTGGGTGGGTGTGTGTGTGTGTGTGTGTGTGATCCGTAGGGTATCTACTGGGGGCTGGTGTGGGATGCCATGGCCAGAGAGGTTAACCCTTCCGAGGGAGGAGTCAGAGCTGCCTGCCAGCTCCGCGGAGGAGGTTAAAGTACAAATTAAATATAGACCCCATCCTGATACACAGCTCTTAAGTTTAGCAGAAAATAACAGTGCGTGTGTGATTGCCAGTTCTTGAAGCACAAACCAGACCCCATCATATTTCTTCCTGTGTTGTCGAGTGGCGTACAAAATGTCGGGAAATGGGAGACTGTATGACCCTCGTACAATAAGGGATGGTGCCAGCTAGGTGCGGACAGGCTAGTTGTAACAAGTGGTCTAGAGTAGCCATCGAATCCAGAACAGCCATCACTATTTGAGGAGGTTCTCCTCCTTGCTGGCCTTGCAGGGGAAGTCTGTACACCTTAAATATGGGCCAGTCACCAAGCCCAGGAGGCTTATTAAATCATTCTTTTAGCCAGGCTTGGAGGAACATCGGTAGATGGTTGCCCTCAGCACCCTCTGGAAAACCCAAAAAGCAGATATTAGCAGAATGTATTTGATTTTCTAAGAGCTCCAGTCTGTTGTGGGTAAGTGTGGAGTCCTTGGCATACTACACCGAAGCAGCAGAATAATGATCAGACTGTCGTTTGACATCATCGACCTCCATTTTAAGAGTATCAACAGTGGTTTCTACTGTAGCCATATGGGAGGTAAGAGAGTCGGACTCAGCACTCATGGCCGAAACTGAAGCCAGGAGTTGATGCAGTTTGCTACCCAATGACTGAAGTGTCTCCTCTGACCCGCTGTCTGCCGTTGCGTCATGGGTTGTTGATCGGGTGGCCCAGATTGTAGTGGCTATTTTTTACCATCTGCTGTCCCCTGTCCCTTGTGTCGTTTTCAATTTTGCCCATCATATGCAGAGTAAAGTCCGCTATCAGTAGCGGTACTTTGTAAAAAAGAAAACCCCGAATTATTCAATTCAGTTCTTTATTTATATGGCTCCTTGCAGCTGCCAAGGTGCATAACAAAACAATGAAAATAACTGTAACATAAAATCACATATATTATAAATATTATAAAATGCAGATGAAACTGACAGTGTTTGAGTCATTCCCCAAATGCTTGAAACCATAAAAATGTTTTGAGAGCCTGTTTAAATCCCTCCATGGTCATGCACTCTCATAGCTGTTGGAGTAGAGAATTCCAAAGGGTAGGGGCCGCGTGCATAAATGCACGGGCCCCCATAAGATTTTGAGCAAACCCTTGGAATCTCTATCAGCCACTCTTCAGCTGAGCAGAGCGATCACCCAGGGCAGTAAGGGACTAGAAGCTTTTTAAGGTAGTCCGGACCCTGTTCATGTAGGGCTTTATAAGACAGAAGTCCGACTTTGAAGGTGATTCGCCACTGTATCGGCAACCAGTGCAGTTCGCGCAGCACCGGAGAGATATGACACGACTGGGGGGTTCCTGTCAATAACCGGGCTGCAACGTTCTGCACCAGCTGTAAGTGGCGAATAGCCACCCCCCCCGGTAGCCCTAGGTATAGGGCATTGCAATAATCCAGGCATGAAGACACAAAGGCATGGACTAGCGTGGAAAGGTCACCGGACGGAACAAGATGCTTAACTCTGTAGATATTCCTCAGATGGTAAAAAGAGGATTTGATAACAGCTGACACCTGCGAACATAGTGTCAGCCCTTCGTCAGAGATTACCCCCAGATTTCGCACCCGTTCAGAGGCCGGGTGGTAAACCCCCAAGAAAAAGTCCTAAGGGTAAACCCACCCCCAACCCCCCTATCCGGCCACCCAGGTCCACCACCAGTACCTCAGTCTTTTCTGAGTTCAACCTCAACCAGCTCGAATTCATCCACTCCTGGATATAGTTTGTAATTTGTAAGTAATGAAATTGCAGAGCTCTGCAATCAGACATCTTTCGTGCTCGGGCTTCACAGTTCCCTGCCATCTCTTTTGAGGTGAGGCATGGTACACTTGTAGATGGAATCTGTGGAATGTTTCAAGTGTGGCAGCATCTTACAGCTGTTACTCTTTGTAACACTGCTTGAGGTATTTTCCAAGTCGTTCGATGCATGTGCCTTTTTGTTTGCTGCTGCAAGTCTGTTATGCATCAGTCATTGGTTCCTTTCCAGGCCAGTGCACTCTGCTGCTATGTGTGGGACTTGGGCTTGGAAGCAACCCCTGGCTCCTTTTCTGCTGGGCTGGTGGAATCATACTTAATCTGTGTTCATTCTCAGGGGGGAGAGACGCAGCCAAAAACATTTCCTGTGCCCCTTGCTGCAAGGGGTCAGATACTGGTGCTCTTGTGTGCGAGTGCTTGGAGTGGGAAGGTGGGGTGGAAAACAGTAGGCATCTGGCATCCAGAAATAAATTCATCAATAAAAAGTTTTTCACAGGAGGAACAGAGTCTTAACAAGGTTTCAGCATTTGAAGAAGTATTCTTCTGAAAAGTACAGGCAGTTAGTGGGTATGTTAGGATGAAGTTTCATCTGACAAAAATATGGTCTGGTCCTGCCAAAACTTCCAACAACTGTTAGTAGACGATCACCAAATCCCACTGAATGTAGACAATCCTCTGTGGATATTATGACAGGAATTGTTGGACAGATGGGTGGCAGGTTGCTGTTGTTAGGACATATAAGGCTCTTTTCTAGGTGATTCACTGCCCAAATGTCCATGCCACCATAGAGAGACTAAGGCTAGAGCAGCAGTGTCATACCCTGCTTCATTAGGACTGGTGACGCTAGGCCTGAAGCCACCTCTGTACTACTTTCAGTCACAGACCAAAGTGGCAAAGAGCTTGGCTTCTAAAGCTTCTCGGGGCCATCAAAAATTTGCCAGAGGGGAGTCACATGATGCAACTGAACTGAGAGGCTGCTTTCATGTTGGCTCTTCATGGCACAAGTTTTTTCTTTTACTGTAATACAGCTCTAAAACATCACTATTTTGATTGCACTCCCTGTCCTGTACCAGTAGATAGCAGACATGTCGGTTGACATGAAACAAGAATTGAACGACATACCCTGCATGCTGGTAGCTGCACATGTGACTGCAGGTCTCAGGCTACAGAGACACATAAGCTGGATACCTTCCCGGTGACTCCTCCAAGCCTCATGAATGACCAAGGTTTGATGAGTCAATTTTTCAAAGAGCTCGTTTCCATCAAGGAGACATTGATGGACTTGCTGGGAGACTGTAAAACAAGTGAGCCGGTGATTTAGATGCTCCCCTGCCACATGTCAGATGCCAAAGCGCTCCTCGGCACCCTTGAAGATTGAGCCGAGCACATTGAGCTGGAGCTGGTTAGTGTCCGGAGACGGTTTCAGAAACTAGAAGAGTGGCTTGAAGATCAGGAAAGCCCCAGCTACCGCAATAACCTGGTGGTTGTGGGCCTTCCTGAACGTGCAGAAGGACTGGACACTTTTTTCATTTTTACAACAGCTGTGTGAAAAATTAGTGGGACCCTCGCCAGTGGGCAGCTCTACATTATTGAGCAGGCTTACCGGGCCCTCAGGCCCATGCTGACTCCAGAGGAGAAACCTCGCCCTTCAAACTACACATGCCGTTACCCATGCCATAGCTCTCCATTTGGAACCACCTCCGTGAACGGCAACCATGTCATACTTGTGGGCAAACTAATTGCAGTTGCTAACCAACCTTGTGATACTGACCATGTACAATCTCATATTTGATCAGTTCATATACTGCTTAGATGGTCAGTATCCCTACTGGCAAACTGTATACTCTGACATTCCCAGTGGGAGCAAGTTTGGTCTGATGCACACTAAAAATGATGAACTGAAACTTGCAAATTTTAATATATTAAATGATATTATACACCAGTCAAACTACATAAATCGGGGAAGACTTCCATCAGATATATGCACCAGATGTGGGAAAAGTGCAGGGTCCCTGTTGCGTGTCTTTTGAGAGTGTGAGAATGTCAGTGGCTTGTGGCCCTCCACATGGGACAGGTCTGATCCCCTCCTAGGTCTGCAGGATGCCTTCTCTCCACAGATTTGTGTCATAGGGGATTTCAGTGGTTTGTCTGAAATAGAACACAAATACCACATAGCTGTAGTATCAATATTGGTTAGAAAGCTGGTTTTGCACTACTGGCTGGATCAGCAGACACTGAGTAATGCAGAATGGTATCATGAACTGTTGCCTAACCTCCAAACAGAAAAATGGTGGCTAGCTTAAATACTAGGTGGAAAGCCTTTGAAAAAAAGATGGGGCAAATATGCATGCTGTGTATCTTACCCCAAGGTTACAAATAATGATCCACTAACTATATTTGAATTTGAACTGCATGGCCTGCAGAACCCTCATGTATACCGTCTGATATGTGCACTACTGATTTTACCAACAGGCAGTTACAGACCTGTAAGCCTTACATCCACTGTAGGAAAACTTATGGAAGCAATCCTGAAAGAGAGGCTGGTGACTTTTTTGGAGGAAAATGGACTCCAGGACAGTCAGCAGCATGGATTCGTCTCTGGAAGATCCTGTCAAACCAACCTATTTGAATTTTTTTTTTTTAAACGTTATGTTTATTCTTTAGGTAAACAAACATACAGTTATTACACCTTCATTTAACGTTACTGATGTATGTCCCCATGAGGGCGCCACTCCTCTTAATACATTCATTACTGTCAGTTAAATGATAAAAGATACGTCAGCGGAGGGAATAACCTTTACTAAGAAACAAATTGTTTAAAGTTCCATTGCTGCGACTGAGCCCATGAGCGGCATGGTACAGAGAAATTAATAGTCTTTAGCATTTATAGTCCAATGTTCTGCCCTATAAATAGGGCCTAAGTCACCATGCTTAATCAAAATATGTGCATCAAATAGTGCTAAAAGAAAGGAACCTATAGAGCTCGAGATCATGCAGTATCAACCACTACTAATGGAGCCTCTGCTCCTAATTTAAGTTAGGCACTAAATAATTATACCCAAACATATTAACATTAGGAACTACTTTAAAACACCAAGTATTCGAATAACCCCAGAGTGATTAAGCAACATGGAACATATATATGGGGCATATAGCAGAACTGAACAACCTAGATCGTATTTTATTATACCGACCCGCTGTTAAAAAGGAAAAAGAAACAAAACATCTTCAGAGGGTTGTTTTTACTCTTAAGTGTTTTCCTAGCATACTCATTTCCTTCTTGTTCCATTACCAGTATAGTCTAAGGGGTACTAGCAAACCGTAACGTCTCTCAAGGAACGTCTTCATCTGACGATGGGTCATCTTCCTCCATTTCTCTCTGGCAGGAAGGAGCATTACGTTGACTCTATTTAAGGGCCTCCGCTGGATCAGAGAAAATGAAAACTTTATTCCGATGTACAATCCGCAGGCGTGCTGGAAATAGTAAACCGTGGGGTATTCCTGCTTCCCGTAGAGTTGCCCTCATGCTGTCAGATCCCTTCCTCCTCTGCCTTGTGGCATATGCAAGATTCGGAAAAAACCTGACCTGTTGACCAGGGTCTTCTTTCTTCGTGCCAGTGCTAATATGCAATCCCGCGATCCAGCTCCGTCCATCACCATCACAATGGTACGTGGGGCTTCTGGATTGTCCTGACAGCCTTGAAAGGTGACTCTGTAAGCCTTCTGTATTTTTTGTACTATCGGATCCACCTCATCTCCCAACTGTTGAACAATCCATTCTTGTATTAAGTGATCGCCTTCACAGCCTTCTGCCAACCCCAAGATCCTGATATTGTGAGCCCTTGACTGGTTCTCCAGGGTTTCTATACGAGACCTGAGGTGTGTATTTTCCTTTATGACTGCATTTACCGCCCCCATTGCAGCATCAGCTGTTTTAGTTGCTGTAGCCGATGCCAAGGTGACTGATTCAAGAGTGGATTCCACAGTCGCTACCCTCAGTATAAGCGAGTCAAACTTTGTGGAAAGACCCGCTACCGAGGAGATCAAATGATTTATTTTGATCCCCAGAGTCTGCAAAGTTTCTTCACCTGATCCGTCCTCGTGGCCGGGTTCGTGTCCCTGTACCACCTTCAGAGTGGATGTTCCTGGAGGAGCCTTTGCTCTAGCTCCGTCCCTTGAATGCTTGTCCTTTCATGGGTTGCCCATCGCATACTCAAGTAGTTCAGCCTCCGATTTATATTAGTTTTGACACCTCAGTAGTGGGATAACTGGTCAAAAATTTATATAAATAGCCCGAAGTTTAGAGAGCTGTATAGTTCAGCAGTCATATTGCTCGGGCTCCACAGTGCCCCCCCCCCCCAACCTATTTGAATATTAAGACTGGGTAACAAAGGAACTGGATAAAGGCCATGCAGTGGATGTACTGTATTTAGCCTTCAGCAAGGTCTTTGATTAAGTGTCTCATGAGAGGCTGGGGGGGTAAGTTGCAATATTTGGGGGCAGGAACAAAGATGGTAAACTGGATTGTGAACTGGCTGGAGGGGAAGCAGCAACTGGTGGTGGTGGTGGGGCACTCTCCTCCCCAAGGGCGGTGACAAGTGGGATGCCGCAGGGCTCAGTCCTGGGTCCGGTGGTGTTTGAGTTATTCATATCAGATATCTCACATGGCATTAGGAGCAAGCTCAGTCTGTTCGCAGATGATGCCAAGATAGGAGCGGTGGTGGATGACAGAGGGGTGGCAGGGGCTACAGGAGGACCTGATCAGCTTGGAGGAGAGGTCGGAAAAGTGGCATTTGAGCTTCAGTGCGAAGAAGTGCAAGGTTATGCACTTCGGAGCAAGGAACCCAGGGAGGATTTGCCAGTTGGGAGGGGTTCAGATAGAGGTCACAGAGGAGGAGAAGGACCTAGGGGTGTTCATAACGGGTAACATGAACAACTCCTCTCAGTGCATGCATATGGCAGCTAAGGCCAACAAGATGCTGGGGTGTATTGCAAGAGGAATCTCATCCAGAAATAGGGATGTGATCCTGCCGCTGTACAGGTCACTATTCAGGCCACATTTGGAGTACTGTGTGCAGTTCTGGTGTCCCTTCCTAAAGAAGGATATCAGATTGCTGGAGGGGTTGCAGCATAGGGCAACTAAGATGATCCAGGGGCTGGAGGGCAAAACCTATGAGGGCAGGCTGAGTTGGAACATGTACACCCTGGAGGAGAGGAGGGATTGGAGAGCTATGATTGAGACCTTCAGATATTTGAAGGGGATTAACAAAACAGGCACAGAAGGGATATTTAAGCTGAGGAGAGGAAAGGACACCAGAGGGCATGATCTCAGGTTGGAGGGTGGAAGATATTGGAGAGAGATGAGGAGGCATTTCTTCACAGAGAGGGTGGTGGAGAAATGGAACACTCTACCCAAGGGGGTGGTATCCTGTAGCACAGTGGGCAGTTTTAAAAGGGCGTGGGACAGGGTGCAAGGGGGGAGAGGAGGGTGGGGCAACTGCAGTATAAGGGTGCTAGCTGCACATTTGAGCAGACTAACTTGATAGACCATAAGGCCTGTTTCTGCTGGCAGATTCGTATATTCGTAACCGCATTGTATGATTTTCTCCTCCACAATAATTTTTATTCATGAACTCCCATTGTAAATAGTGCGCAGCCATGTCTGCCTTTTTGTTTTGTTATTGTGTTGTTTAATGTCTGTACATCTGTTCATTGTTTTTAACAGTAAAGAATACTAAATTAAAAAAAGGCCAGAATATTGGCAAACGTGTATTATAAGGGAAGGAGAGGATTCTAGAAAATGAAGTACAACTTATCTGATTGTTGCCCTATCATTTTAAATATATGTGTTGACCCACCCTTGTACCTTTTATTATGTATTTATGTAAGTATTTATTTTAAGAAGTTGGCCAAGAGGCAACACTGAGTCAAAGCTGAGTTCCAGGTGCATTCTTGGGGAATGCTGCCCACCACCCTCCTACCTCTGCACCCACTTTGCTCCATACTTACAGTGGTGTAGTCCCCTCTCCACACTCCCTGAGCGTCAGCCTTTGGCCCAACCCTTAACTCAGTATTGCCTCTGCACATTGCAAATGTTGTTATCTTACAGCACTTCATTGTATAATTATGTAATTACTTTTCACAATCCTTGTCTTTGCACAGTTTTTGTTTGATGCTTATTCACCTATCACTGTATTATTGTTCTTATTGTATCACTGTATTATTATTGTATCGCTGTATTATTCTTACTGTATCACTGTATTGTTCTTATTGTATCACTGTATTATTTTTCTTAGTGTATTACTGTGTTATTCTTATTGTATCATTGTATTGTTCTTATTGTATTGCTATATTATTGTTCTTAGTGTTTCTCATTGTCTTCACTTCCCTGTCCCCCAAGGACACATCTGTAAATGAGCTGTTACTGGCTCCATGTGTCTTTCCTGGTGAAACTTGTTAAATAAATAATTAAAACAAAGGCAGTAGAATGCAGTATACAAGAAGCATAGACATTGCCAGCAAATAAAGACCAAGGGTCCATACATTCTGCCCATGAAGAATTTCCTGTCTGTTCTCATGACCTACTGTCTCAGAGGTTTTTTAGTCATGATGCCTACCCAAAACACCCCACCTAATAAATGTGGGAATGTAATTAACACACTGTTGTTACAATACATTGGTAATGGTACATAATGTAAATGACTGAGGATTACCAGTAAGGTGCAAGGAATATACTAGGTGGGGAGTCGTATAGTGGGTAATGAGGGGTTCAAAACGGAATTGGAGCCAGACAAAAATTTAAGGCATACGTATTGTAAAACTGTTAAACACTGAGCAGGATCCAGAGGCATATGCAAAGTACTATCATTTATTTATTTATTACAGTCTTGGAATTTGACATACCTTTGAGTCAGAGACTCATTTACAAAGATTCCACGTCAAAAGAAATCATAACAATTAGCTAAATACAACAGTGTAACAAAACTATGACAAGGATATAACAAAAAACAGTCAGAGGTGTCATTATATCAGACTTTGTCAAAGTTGGCAAATAAGAACCAAAAATAGATACCTGTGTAAAAGCTAAGATAAAATACAATAATGTATCAGTATGTGATAATAGGCGGTCAAGAATAACTTTGTCAAAGTCAGTAGGTTAACATGGGTCAGCCAAGACAAATAAAAAGGAGTAGTGAAAAAGGGGAAAGAGGGAGGAGGGCGAATAGATGGAAATCGGGGTTCAGGAGCTACAGAGTGAGGTGAAGTAGAGAGGAAACATGTCAAGAGAAAGGTACCTCTGGGGGATGTGGGGGAGGAGTGGCAGCTGTTTAGCCAGGAAATGGGATACATGAGGGTGAAGTAGCTTAAGTTGGGCAGTCGCAACGGTTGAGAGAAAGAAGGTACTGTATGAGGTTGTGATTAAACTGCCCTAACTTGGAGGAAGTTTGTACATCAAGAGGGAGATCCGATAGCCAGGTGGGAGCTCTGTAGAGGAAGGCCCACTGCACTTGATTAGGCCTAATAGGTAGGTCTAGTTGCACTTCTTGTCCTTTGAGGATTGGTTACTGGGGTAAGGAGGAGTTGTGTTGTTGGAGGAGTTAGGCCCAGACATGTCTTCTTATCTAGTAAGCAGGTCTGGTACATAATCCTGTCACTAAGATTCAGCCAGTAGGTCTGGGTATACAGATCGCAGGTGTGGGTGTACCTGTGAGCCCCAGAAACGAATCGGCAGGCCTTATTGAGGGCAACCTCAATATGTTTAAGCGAAGTGTCAGTAGCTGCTCCATAAATGACTAGCCCGTAGTCTACAAGAGAGAGGACAGTGCTGTTGACAGCAAGACGGAGTGCATCGGGGTAAGGCTGTGACGGTGTCTCTAGAGGAGTCCTATTTCAAGTGTTAGCAGCTTAGAAATGATGTTTATATGGTCATTAAAGGATAAGGCGCTGTCACGTATAATGCCTAGGTATCTGAAGTTGTGTACTTGCTCTAGAGGATCACGACAGTTGTTAAGGATGGTGAGTTGAGCTGACTTATGCATGTGAGAATTTGCAAATAACATCACCTTGATCTTTTTATAGTTCAGAATTAACTTGTGTTCTGTAAACCAGGTCTCGACCAGGGCAAAGCTATGCTGCAACTCTCTAGTAAGGAAGGAGGGGTCTGGCTGGCTCGTGAATAAGACTGTGTCATCCATGTAGAGGAGGAGTTGACTGGGGCAGGCCTAGGGGGAGGGAACTGAGGAAGAGACTAAAAAGGGGGCCAAGAATGGAACCTTGCGTTTACACCAGAGAGCACAGGACGGGAGGTGGAAGAGGGTATCCCTGATTTTCACCCGTTGTGTTCTTCCAGCAAGGTAATTCTGAACCAGGAGGTAACTGCATGTGAAAGACCACGGACAGGGAGAGACTCAATAAGTAGGGAATGGTTAACCGTGTCGAATGCTTTAGTTAGATCAGTGTAGGTGGACCCAGCTAGGTTGCCATGATTGAGTGCTCTGTGAATAAATGTAGTATATTCAAGAAGTGCGGTAGTGGTGCTATGATGTTTTCTAAACCTGTGTTGCTGCAGACATTGTGTTGTATTTGGACAGGTAATCAGAGAGCTGATCAGAATGATACGTTCAAGCACTTTGGGGGGAGGTATAGAGATGGGGTGGTGGTTAGAGTACATGGTCTTGTCTCTGCTCTTGTAGACAGGGGTAACTATGGCTGCTTTCCACAAGAGAGGGAATTGACCTAGGCAGAGGGACAGATTGAAAACCTTGGTGAGAGGTAGCAGTACAGCATCTAGGCAAGGCAGAGAAGTTTTAAATCAAGGGAATCACTGCTGTAGCGCGATCTGTTAAGGACCCAAAGGAGGTACTTTTTTGTCTCTTTGGCCAAGACTATCCTAAAGTAGAAGGGGGGGTTGGGAGTGGTCATAACTCTAGGGGAGCTGTTAGGGGTTCCAGATGTAGTGGGGCATTAGAGAAGAAGTCAGGGACATTGGAACACAGTCTGACAACCAGCAGTATTCTGCCAGAGGGAAAGAAGCATATGGGGGAGGGTAAGGGGATGGGAGGTTGGAGGAGAGGAGGATGGAGGGGTTTGGTACAGGAAAATACATGAGTAGCGTGATCACAGAGTGTATGTTTCAAGGCAGTTTGAACAAGAGTGATCTAAGAGAGAGGGGAACCTTAGACCAGAGACGTGGAAGTCTGTAAGAGAAAGCAGGCTGGCCAGCATAACAGTTAAGAGAAGGGAGGAAGGAAGAAAGAACCAGATGTCTTGGCTTCTCAGGGAGTAGGAGGAGGGGAGTGAGCAGGTAAGTAGAGATTTAGGATAGCGAGGAAGGGAGGCAGACCAGAGTTTGGCAATGGGGGATGCACAGTAGGAGAGGCGATGACCCTTTAGGGAGGGGAGAGAGAAGAAGCTGTTTAAGTGGCAGTGGTGGGTATGGGGTGGACATTTGACAACAGAAGGAAGGGAATAGAGAGTACAGGCTGGCTAGGCAAACCATGTTCCGTACTCAAACACCAGGAGAATCGCTTTAACAATGATGGATGGGGATACAAAGTGTGTTCTGGTATAGTGCACCAAGTTTAGGGAATTGTATCCTCATGGCTGGAGACGTCTGGGTGAGTGTACAGGCAGATGTCTAGATATTTAAAGGAAGAGACTTCTTCCAGTGGAGTGCTGTCTGTTGTGCAGGTATATTTTGTCTGGAAGAAGCCTTTCCTGTAAATGATTATTTATTACTTTTTTAACAGAGGTGGAAAGGGGGACGATCCCATCAATGGAACTCTACCTTTTTAACAAGGTATAGACGAAGAGAAAGAGCCTCAGAAGAAAATACCAGGTAAATTTGCCATCCTAAAAAACAATTGAGAGACATGTGTATTTTTTTTTTCTCCCAGCACTTTTTTTTGTTTTTAATTGGGGGGGGGGACTTATTTTGAGAACAACTGACCCATTGTGATTAGAGGTAGTGCAGAGAAAACAGACAAGACTTATGACAGAACATTCAGATTTGATATCAGAAATGTCAGAAAAATCACTTATGTAATAGAACACAATAGGAGAATTGAAGCGCATGGGGTTTGACATATTTTGCCTCTAAATAACTTGTTCACACTTAGAGTTACACATTCTCAAATATATTCATTGGTTCACTGAGATAATGAAAACTGAATAACCTTGACAGGTGAGAACCATTATTATTTTTAATTATCCTGCACTTTGCAAAACTCCCTTCTTTTATTTGGGCTTCAATCTTTAAACGTTCAGTTCTGGGCCTGCAAAAACAAACTCTTAGACCCACAGACTGAAACTAACTTTCCACCAAGGTAGAAAAACGGAGAAAGGCCAGTTTGCTATTTTGCAGTTCATAACTACTAAAAATATTAAAAAGAGATGCTGAAATGAAGGCATAGCGTTAGAAGGGCTAATCCGAGTATTGCACAGCTCAAAGCAGTTTAACTTTTTATTTAAAAGGTACTGAGCGTATCAAGTTCATAACATACAGAAGCAAATAATAAATTAAAATACTTTAAATACAGAAAAAAGAGAAGCAGAAAATTGCGGTCATCTGGAATGATATACTTCATTCAGAAATAATTACCCCTTAAACAAAATAATATGGATAATAAAGGTGAAGGTTACGGGACAAATAAGAACAGGTCCGAAAGAGCTTACTACATCAAATTTAGCAACAGAAATCCCCCAGTTGAGCAACTTGGTCAGTCCCAGAATCCTCAAATCCACCGAGGCCCTCTCCCTACCCCCATCACCCTGTACGTTAAAGTCCCAATAACTCGAGTATCATGGGACAAATGTGTCATCTTCGTGAAAAATATAAAACACCCAAGATCTCCACAGGAGCTGAAAATGGGCAGCTCTGCCCCTGCATTGTGCAATTAATCACTCCTTATAATATACTTGATTCATAATCTCATATCACTGGGTAATCGTTGGGGTGGTGTGTGATGGCTTTTTTAGTGGTTGTTAAGTACATATGTAACATACTTTTTTGGGGGGAAGGGGGGGACCCATCCGAGGCTATATATAAAAGTACCAGTTACGGAGTTAAAAGCGCCTCCGATCCCATCAGTTGTGACAGCAAAGTCTCCATCTCCTTCCAAAAAGAGAGAAGAACTGGACAATGCCCCAAAAATATGTACAGAATTTGCTAGGGTTTCCCCACAAGCTCTCCAGCAGGCCCTGTATCAAACTGGGAGATACTTTACTAGTTTGTCCGGGGTGTTAAAAAATGACAGCATTTCCAGATAAACTCACACCAATATGGGGCTTCAGAAGTTTTCACTGAAGGTGGAATAGACTCTAGCTACTTCTCATACTTGACATTTGTGGCAAGCTCCGCATTCCAAACTGTCGCGGGTGCAGTAGTAATGACCACTCAAATAGTACTGTGGTCGGACACACCAAAGGTATGTCTAGATTTATTATGCCAAAAATAAAAAATAAATAAAAACTCAAACTTTTAATTTTCTTTGAATACAGTTATTCAGTTCAAATCATGCAGAGATACAGCAGTTCATATTAGTCCAACAATCAAGCTGTTTTTTAGAATACAGTTTCAGCAAATTCAGCATTTCAGCTCACTTACTTGCCCTATCTAGAAAATAACATAAAAAGGTACAGCTCAGGGAGTTAAGGGAACTGACTCCCTGACATGGGTCTGTGCTTGATCTCAGACTCAGAGTTCCGGTTTCAAGGGAGACCTCACCAGGTTCAATCCTTAACTTGATTAACAAGGTCTCTAGGCAGCTCTTAAATATACAGCCAGCTCCTCCCTAAGAAGCTGGACACACCTCCAATAATCAAAATATACAAAATACTCTCTATATTCTGATGAAAACATTTGTTGGAATAGCAAACAAAATACCTTAATACAAATAATCTGTTAGCAACTGTATTATCACAAAGACATGTTTTTTTATCTAAAAATCTTTAATAAGGTAGAAGGGGGTGTTAAATGAGGTGCAACTCCTCCCTCACAAGAGTGACAGTCAGATAAGGATACTATAAAACAGGCAGCACAGGAGCTACGGACTCCCTGTAGGACATCCATAGCACCCAGCTTGAAGGCAGCGAGTGATTGGTGAGTGCACAGGAGAGGGAGAAAAGAAAAACAGAACTTTTCTAGCTACAGGTTCTTCTATCTATTTGTTTGTTTATTTATCTATCAAGTCTAGGATTACAGATACCTTTGAGCCATGGCTCTTTTACAAAGGTTCCATGACAGAAAATACTATTCTATACAAAAACAAGCTTATTTATTTATTTAGATTTTGATAACTGGGTAAGCTCACTGAGACCAGAGATCCCTTTTCCAGGAGTGACCTGGATTAGTTACATACAATAATTAAATATATTGGCAGGAGTACACAGTAGTACACACATTGGTAGGAGTACACACTAGCTGGAGCATACATTGGATAGGATATAGAGTACATTACAGAGCATGTCCGTTACATACACATAATAACATAGCAGATAAATCAGACATATGACATCTTAACCAACAATGCTTTAGGGGAGAGGTGGTAACAGAAATATGTAGGATTTATTTATTTAGATTTTGGTAACCGGGTAAACCCACCGAGACCAGAGGTCCCTTTTTCAGGGGCGACCCGGAATTAGTTACAGAGAATACATACATAGGCAAGATTTACAGTAGTTATAACAGGTATAAAAATATACATCAGCATCAATATTCAGAGGTTACAGCAGGTTCAATTCAGGCTCATGCATACAGTTCGGAGACGTCAGGCTACAACATCAAGAGCAAGGTCAGTCTGTTTGCTGATCACACCAAGGTAGGCGCGGTGGTGAATGACCTAGGGGGATGGCAGGGGTTGCAGGATGATCTGGCAAAGCTTGAAACCTGGTCAGACACCTGACAACTGGGCTTTAATGCCAAAAAGTGCAAGGTGCTGCATTTTGGGATGAAGGACCCAAGGGAGTTACCAGCTAGAGGTGCAGTTAGCCCAGACAGAGGAGGAGAAGGATCTGGGTGTGCTCATTACAGGGTCAATGAACAGCTCGGCACAATGTAGGAAGGCAGCTGCAAGGCCAACAAAATGCGGGGTTGTATTGCAAGGGTATATCCTCGAGGAGGGAGGAGGTGATTCTGCCACTGTATAGGTCATTAGTTAGACCACCTGGAGTACTGCGTGCAGTACTGGTGTCCGTATCTGAAGAGGGACATTAAGTTACTGGAGGGTGCAGGCGAGTGACAAAAGATGATCAAGGGCTGGGGACTTATCATACGAGAGGAGGTTGAAGAGTTGAACATGTACTCACTGGAGGAGAGAGGAGAGAGAGTGACATGATTGAAACCTTTAATACATGAAAGGACTAAACAAAGGCGGGTACAGAGGGGCTGTTCAAAGTAAGGAGGGAGGGCCACCAGGGGCCATGATATGAGACTGGAGTGAGGAAGGTTCAGGAGGGAGATGAGGAGACACTTTTTTACAGAGAGGGTGGTGGCTGGGAGGAATGCATTACCTGCTGAAGTGGTATGCAGTAGAACAGTGGACTGCTTCAAACGAGGATGGGACAGGACAAGGGGGAGGGTTAATGAAGGGGAAGGGTGGAAGGGAGTGGCAGCTGCAGAATAAGGGGTGCTAGCTGCACATTCGAACAGACTTGATAGACCTCTAGGCCTTTATCTGCTGGCAAATTTCATATGTTCGTAACAGTTAGTAGGAATTGAGACAGGTAAGCAGTATATTGACAGCCTAGCTTAGGTGATTCTTCAGGAAGGAAGGCGGGGTTAAGGCAGTGGAGGTAGGTGGGAGACCCGGACCAGGGGGCTAGCAGTTGTAGCCACAGAGGCTGAGTTTGAGGAGATATGCTTTGAGGCCAGACTTAAACCGGGTAAGGGAAGGTTTGTCAATCAGGCTGGCTGGGAGGGAGTTCCATAGGTAGGAGGCAGCGTGTTGGAAGGAGCGCTTGCCTTGGTTGGAGCGAATCCGAGGGATGTCTAGGGGGCGATTTGCAGAGGATCGTAGGGTTCGGCATTGGGCTTTGGGGGGTGAGAAGTCCTCGAAGGTGAGGAGGAGGGCCAAGGGTAGAGAATTTGTAGGCAAGGCAGGCGGTCGGGTAAGCCAGTTTGTGCCTCAGGGTGGGCCAGTTTAGGTCCCCAAGGGCCTCGCAGTGGTGCCTGCTAGAGGAGGAATAGGTAGCAAAGCGAGCCACTCGGTTGTAGAGCATGGTGAGTTTGAGTTCCATCTCACGGAGGAACTGCAGTAGAAGGGCACCGTATAGGATGGTGGAGAGGAGGTTGCTGTAGGTAATGGCTCGACACGCCTCACCGGAAAGGGAGTTGCCCAGGCGGTAGAGAAGACCAAGCCTTTGATGGATGGACCGAGTTATAGAGTCGATGTAAGGTTTGTAGGTCAACTCGGACCCCAAGGTATTTGAAACTGTCAATTTGCCACCCCGTAGGCTGACTGCCGTGGGACATGCATGTTTCAGCCACCAAGACTAAGTTCCGTCGGCCCAGTGGTGCTGAGGGTTGAGGCACTGGACGCCACCCCTCGCGCTACGCCGGCGACCCGGGTTCGGGAACGAGCCTGGGTTGTCGGGGGTCGTCAGGGGAGGAGAAGGATCGAGCGTCTGTAAGACTGCTTTCCTTCTCCGGGGAGGGGGGTGTGTTGTCTTGGTGGCCTAGCGGCGGCTGGGGGCTTGGCAGGCCATGGGCAGAATTAGAGGGACGTACTGAGGCGGGCGCTGGGATGGGGCGGCGTACGGTGGCGTCTGCGCTATGATCCTTATAGGCCATTGCGCCGGAGGCGTATGGGGAGAAAAAAGTGGAAAAACAAAAACCTTGTGGGCTACATGAGGGCTGGACAGGCAGCACCGTCGGCTTCTGGTCCCTGGATGCTCCTCCTTGACGAAACCCCCCCGGATCCCGTGGCGGTGGTCGCCTGCCCACCATGGCTGATCGCTGTGTAGGTGGAGGTAAGGGGTAGAGCTTGGGGATTGGGGGGCAGAGCAGGGGCTGAAGGTCGGGCCGGATTGGGGGGGACCATAGGTAACACCCCCCAGCCACAGAGGAGGAGTAAAAAAAAGTATAACTAAGACTAAGTTCCGGGCTAGCGGTTACAGCCACAGAGACTAAGCTCTAGCAGGTAGACTTTCAGGCCCGATTAAAAACCCTGAATAGTACAACAGTTAGCCAAGTCAACAGGGAGAAGGTTCCATAAATGTGGGGCAGCGTACCTAAAGGAGCATTTGCCATGGTTAGTTTGGACACGAGGGATGTATAGGGGATGGACAGTGGAGGATCTCAGGCTCTGGCCCTGGACTTTGGGATTTAGCATCCCACACAGGTGAGGAGGAGGGCCAGCAGTGGTAAATTTGAAGGTCAGGCTCAAAGAGGAGTAGGCTAGTTTTTGTCACATAGAAGGCCAGTGGAGATCAGCAAGGACCCGCAGTGGTGCCTTCTTTGGGGAGTTGGTGGCAAAAATGAGACCCTGTGATAGAGTGTAGTAAGCTTTCTTTATTCACCCTCCCTTAGGGAATGCAGCAGGGGAACCCCATAGAGGAGTAGGGTGCAGTTAAATATGGCACAACAAGCCTCGAGAGAAAGTCACCCAGCCTATAGAGAAGTCCTAACTTCTGGTGGGTGGACTTAACAACAGAGTCAATATGAGGCTGGAAGGTCATTGCCTGAGCAAGGACTCCGAGGTACTTGATCTTCTCTGTGACCTCTATTCTCTTCCCTTGGGCAGTATGAAGCTGAAAGATGCCACGACGGTCTGAGCCAAGGCATCTGGACATGAAATGGACTGCCTTAGTTTTTTCTTCATTCATTACAAGTGAGTTTGAGGAGAACCAGGCTTCCAGTGCGGCTAGACTGGCCTGGAGGTTGGCACTGATTACATTAGGAAGCGGATCACTGCAGTAGACAACAGTGTCATCTGCATAGAGGATAAGGTTTTGCCTCCTGCCAACCCCCTCTATATCATTGACAAAAAAAGTAAATAACAGGGGACCAAGGATCGAGCCCTGAGGTACCCAGAAGATTACCGGTTTAGCACTAGACTGGGTTTCTCTCCATAGGACTTTTTGGGTTCGGTTGAGCAAATAGCTCTCAAACCATGTAGCGGAGAGCCCGTCCAGTCCAAGTAGGTGAAGTTTAGTGAGGATAAGTTCATGGCTGACCAAGTCAAATGCCTTGGATAAATCAATGAATAGAGCCCCCGTTGGGGAACCTTGGTCCATTGCATCAAGGATGTCCGATGTGAGCTGGATAAGGGCTATATCCATGCCATGGCCTTTCCTAAAGCCGTGTTGAATGTCAGCTAGGCACAGGTGCCTTTCGAGATAGTCCTGTATTTGATTCTAGATCAGTCTCTCCTGCACCTTTGCTAGTGGGCAGAGAATGGAGATTGGCCTATAGTTCCCCACATTGTCCTGGGCCATTTTTTGTGAATGGGGACAATGGTTGCCACCTTCCATTTATCTGGGACCTTTCCTTCAAGGAGGGACCTGTTGATGAGCAGGGCAACTGGGCGGGAGATAGCCAGAGCTGCAGCTTGCCGGAATCTAGGTTCAAGCAGGTCATGTCCCAGAGAGGAGTCCAGGTTTGTACATTGCAGAAGGGGGAGTACCTCGGCGGGTTTGACCAGCTTCAAGTGAAATTGGGATCGGGAGTGTTCCCAGGTGGTGCTTCTGTTGCTGGAGGCACCAGAGGGCAGGTGGGGTTTGGTTCCTCCAGGATTAGAGAAAGCGGCACTAAACACCTCTGCAATTAAGGTGGGATCATTGGTTAGGGTATCACCAACCAGGAGGCATCCTTTATCAGCAGGTTAATTTGACCTCAGAATCGCTTGGGATCCCACAGGTGCCTAGGCTGGAGATCTCGTAGGTATTTAGATTTAGCCAACTTGGAAGCTTTTTTGCACTGATTCCTCCATTCTCTATACCTCTCCCAGTTGGTTTTCTGGCCTGTGGATTTGTATTGACCCCAGGCCCGATCCCAAAGCAACATGCTCCATTTGAGGCTAGGATTAAGCCATTTGTGGCATTTACCCTGTACCCTCAATTTCTTGCGGAGGCGTGTATATTGGCCACTGACGTAAAAGTGTTGGTAAAGAAGTGAAGCGCCTCATCTAGGGTAGGAGGGAGATAAGTGGATCCCAGTTTATGGCACATAGGTCAGAGCAGATAGCCTCCGAAGAGAAACTGCTGTAGTTTCTGGCTTTGATTACTTTGGCAGGCAGTTTGGGAGGCCTGTTGGACCAGATGCAGAAAATTGGGGAATGGTCGCTCAACGAATCTGCCATGACTGCAGCAGCCTGTATGCGGTCCGAGCTAGATACCAGGGCCCAGTCAAGCAACGAGTGGTTACCTGTCCTAGCATTGTACCTTGTGGGCTGGTGGATAACTTGGATCAGATTGGTGTTGTATATAGGGTTCTTGCTGGCAGAGGCCTCTAGTGAGAGCCAATTTTGGTTAAAGTCCCCCAGGAGAATCAACTCCCCCAAGGAGTGTTCTGCCAAGGCATGAGTTAGTGATTCGAGGGAAGACGTAGCCATTTGGGCGGGAGGTAGGCACACCCTATGTACAGGGGTTTGGTGTCACCAAGGAGCACCTTCATGAAAATAATCTCATTTACAGAGTCACAGAGGGGAGAATGGTCAATCTGCATTGCATTAAGACCACTCTGGGTATACTGTAAATGAGAACCCCCCCACCTTTCTTCCCAACACGGTCCTTCCTGTAAGCATTAAAGCCAACTAGGGCCGTTTCGTGAGGAAGAATGCAGGGTTTGAGCCAGGTCTCAGTCACTGGAAGTATATTGGGTTTGTAGAGTGTTGTCCAGCCTTAGAGGGCATGGATTTTGTGCCTTAGGCTACCTATATTCATGTGCACCACTTTGAGTCCCCTGGCACTGGTCCAGAGAGGGCAAGTGGGGTCACTGAGAATGGTATTTGAGGGGTAGGGACCAGGGTTTGATTCCACATCCCTTCTAAGGCAAGCTTTAGCCAGGCCAGGTAATTGATAATTCTGGTGGGAGTAGGGAGGAGCCTCTTTATGTCACTTAGAGAGAGGTGGTAAAATAGGTTATAGCAGTTACCATGTCTGGTTAAGCCATGCATGGACAGTATTAGAGCATTGTTCCCTTCCTCCAGGATATCCAGGGATACTGGGGAGTGGTGACTGGGATTGACTTCCGGATCAATGGGACTGTAGCCCCAGGAGTAGAGCAGATCGGTCCCCAGTATTGGCACCACGTAGGTAACAGCAGACATAAGGCTCACACTCCGCATGATAGAATGTAGGCAGTAGGTGGGTGGAAAGAGAAAGAGGAAAAGAAAAAAAAACAAACTTCCCCTCACAGTAGTAAAGGAATACCCTAGACTAGGGGTAACTGGAGGGGCAGCTTCAGAATGTAAGAATAGATCCAGCAGCTCCAGGTTAAGGGATACACCAGGTCAAGTGTAAGTGGAGCAGGGGAAAAAAACAGTAGCAGTGAGGATAGCAAGTGCAACTCAGATACTTTAATCCCAGGCACGCAAAAACCAGGAGTTAAAAATATAGTGAATACTTCGAAGATTCAAATAGGGCTGTAAAACCACAGCCAGGGAAACAGAAAGCAGGGCTTTAAGGAGAAAGTGTCTTATAGTGAAGATCCCTTTAAGAGCAGGGCAGGATCAAAAATCAACAAAGGGGGTGGGGAGATGGAAAGCTTTAAGCTCAGAACACTAGCACTGGGAGCCAGTGGGGCAGGATGGGGTAGGGGAGGGAGGAGCTTAAGTGTATTTAAGGGTGGCCTGGGAGGGGGACGGGGAGTGGGTGGAAAAATTTGGCAGCCAGAGCAGCAGCCTCACTGTGTATATGCCGCACCTGATGCTAGATTCCAGGGGGCTGGTGGCAGCAGGCTTCTTGGTGCTGAGAGAGGCACAGGGTGGTGTCCAGGCGTGCAGGAGGCGAACCCTGGGTGTGGTAGGTAGCCGAGTGGGCTACAAGGATGCCTGATGCTAGATTCCAGGGGTCTGGTGGCAGCAGGTTCCTTGGTGCTGAGAGAGGCACAGGGTGGTGTCCAGGCATGCAGGAGGCGAACCCTGGGTGTGGTAGGTAGCCGAGTGGGCTACAAGGATGCCTGATGCTAGATTCCAGGGGCCTGGTGGCAGCAGGCTCCTTGGCACTGAGAGAGGCACAGAGTGGTGTGCAGGCATGCAGGAGGCGAACCGTGGGTGCGGTAGGTAGCCAAGTGGGCTACAAGGACGCTTGATGCTAGATTCTAGGGTGCTGGTGGCAGCAGGCTCCTTGGCACTGAGAGAGGCACAGACCGGTGTCCAGGCATGCAGGAGGCGAACTGCGAGTGCGGTAGGTAGCCGAATGGGCTACAAGGACGCCTGATGCTAGATTCCAGGGAGCTGGTGGCAGCAGTCTCCTTGGCGCTGAGAGAGGCACAGAGTGGTGTCCAGGTATGCAGGAGGTGAGCCGTGGGTGCAGTAGGTAGCCGAGTGGGCTACAAGGACACCAGAGAAGTGCATTTGCAGCTTTGTACATGAATGTTTACACATTTAAACATTTTAAACATTGTTTTGAGTGCTACACTGAAGAGCAATAAAATACAGGCAGACACAGCTTTCTTTTTACTGAGGTTTGTTACCTTTATGCCTTCATTTTCATGCCCACAAGTACATACTCTTTCTTGTCTGCATAACTTTTTTGGGGGGGCAGTTTACACAGAACCACACCAAGTCCTTTCTCTACCTAAACTATCCTCTGGGCTTTTCTTTCACACGGATTAACTTAAACAGGGTCTCTCTTACAGATATGTGCTTTTTACTTAAATTATAGCAGGTTTCAGCACATTATACATTGCTCAACAGGAGTGACAGTGTACGTGACCCAAACCAAATTCAGGGTCTTTTTGAAGATACAGGAGAGTGAGTGCAACCCTGCTTATGTGCAAACCAGTGTGGAGGTACTGGTTTGCACACCACATTCCATAAAAGGAATGGGTTGGAGCTTCCACCCACCCTCACAGAAGCTCCATCCCAGGGCACCTTTAATAAAAAAACTGTCTGAAGTTCACATTAACATGAAACATCTTCAAACAGTACAAACATTATTTACCGTGGGGTTTCTGTATTACTTTTTCTTTAACGTACCTAAGGGGCACCATAAAGAGAAAGGAAGTCAGCATTTTTGTTTTTACTGCCAGGACGATGCTTGATTTCAAATTTATATGGCTGTAAAGCTAAGTAACATCTAAGAATATGGGGGGGGTTGTCCTTCATTTGATTGAGCCAGCGTAAGGAGTTATGATCAGTCAATAAAATGAAAGGGTCTCCCCACAGATAAAATTTCAAAGCTTCAGTGGCCCATTTGATTGCAAGGCATTCCTTCTCGATTGTTGCACGTCTACACTCTCTGGAGTAAAGTTTCCTACTTATGTAGATAAAGGGATGTTCCTCCCCGTTGATGTTCTGACTCAGTACTGCCCCCAACCCAGTCTCAGAAGCATTCGTACGGACTTCAAAGGGCTTTGTGAAGTCAGGGGAATGTAATAAGGGGGAAGCACATAAAGTTGCCTTGATAGTTCTAAATGCAAAATCACAATCAGGAGACCATGGGATTTTGTTGGATACTTTCCTTTTGGTGAAGTCTGACAGGAGTAGCAATAGTAGCAAAATTTGGGCTAAATCTACGATAGTACCCTGCCAGACCTAAGAAAGATCGTACCTGCTGCTTTGTTTCTGGGATCGGGCATTTAGCTATAGCTTCAGCCTTAAAAATGTCAGGCCATACCTTCCCATTTCCTAAAATAAATCCTAAGTACCGCGTTTTTCACATCACCAAGGTACATTTCATAGGATTTATGGTCAGGCCAGCATCATGTGTGATTTGGATAACGTTTTGAAGGTGTTGCTTATGGGATTTCCAGTCGGTACTGTACACAGCCACATCATCAAGGTAAGCAGAGCAGTACCCTGTATGTGGTGTTAAAAGTCTGTCCATGTACCGTTGGAAGGTGGCAGGAGCTCCTTGGAGACCAAACGGCATATAGACCATAAAGGGCACTTAAGGCCGTTTTCTCCTTAGCTGGTTTGCTGAGTGGAATCTGCCAATACCCTTTAGTTAGGTCTAGAGTAGATATGTATTTAGCTTGGCCAATTTGATCTAGGATATCACCAATCCTGGGGACTGGAAAACTGTCAAACTGGGAAATCTGATTGATTTTATGAAAATCTAAACATAACCATACCCCACCTTCCTTTTTTGGTACTAATACTATTGGTGATGACCAGGGGCTTACAGAAGGTTCAATTATCCCAAGCTGCAGACGTTTGTTTATTTCTTGCTGGACGTCTGCTCTGACCCTCTCAGGTAATCTATATGGTTTCTGTCTGATGGGGCCAGCTGTAACCTTTATGTCATGACTGACATCTTTAGCCTGTCCTGGAACACTAGTAAAAGTATTTTCAAAACATTTCAACAGCTGTTGTAATTCAGCACATTCACTCTCAGACAAATCAGGATTGATTTTTATGTCAGCAAATCCTGTACCAGTTTCCAACCACTGATATGCAGATTTTAACTCCGTATCAGCGGTGTCAGGTGAACTAAAGAAAGATGGCTGGTCATTAGGCATTTTATACAATTTTTTAAGCAAATTGGCATGGTAAATGTTGCTTCTAGAACTTTCCCCAGGGTTCTCTACACAATATGTTACTGGGCCTGTCTGGCTTTTAACACAGAAAGGATCCTGCCACTTCATTAGCAGTTTGTTCTCAGAGGTAGGTAATAGTAGCAGTACTTTATCACCAGGCTGAAATAGTTTCTCTTTAGTTCTGACATCATACAGGATCTTCTGTTTGGCCTGGGCTGCTACTGCATTCTGGTGTGCTTGTTGGGAATATTTACTTAACCTCTGTCGGAGCTGGGTAAGGTACTCAAGAATATGGTAAGGTGTGGTCCTGACTAATATTATTCCCAGAAGTCTATAAAGTTCTCGTAATAATTCAGCTGAAAAATTGGCACCCTGGTCTGTTGTTAACTCTTTTGGATTCCCATGTGGCTGAAATATTCTACCAGCTTTTCTGCAATCTTTGGGGCTGTGATTGCTTTAAGGGAAATGCCTCAGGATATTTAGTGGCATAGTCGCAGAGGACTAAAATGAATCTATTTCTCTTTTTAATTTTCTGCAGGGGACCAACAATATCCATTGCTATCCTATCAAATGGATAGGATACAAGTGGGAGGGGCATAAGAGGCACTTTTTCTTTTGCAGAAACTTGTCCCACTTGTTGGCAATCTGGGCAACTACGACAATATTCTGCTACTTCTTTGTGGATTTTAGGCCAATAGAAACGTTGTAGTAGTCTTGCTACTGTACGTTCCCGTCCTGCATGACCTGAACTAGGGATATACCTGGCCCATGATAACAGTTGGTTTCTAAATTTGGACAGTACAATTAAACTGTTCTACTTGTTGGGTATGGGGGTGAGTACATAACCTATACAATATCCCATTCTTTTGAATAATGACTGGGGCTCCTAGGTTTCGTGTTTTACCTAGCTGGGAAGACAAAAGGGTTAGAGATGCATAATTTTTCTGTTCATCAGCAATATCTGTTAAAGGAACAGTATATGGCATAACATTTATATCAGGGTTATGCATATTTTTCCAGTCTTTTGGTTCTCTACTTTTCTCAGCTTTAGTTTTCTTGTTCTCCCTACAGTCCCAAAAACATCCTGTTCAAACGGAAACAGTTTTTCCATAGTCTCTTCTTTTTGCAGCCTCTGGGTGTTTTCTTTTAATGTTTGGGCTCGTGCAGTCACTGCCCCTAGGTGAGGTTCACATTTCTGTACCAGAGAAACAAAATGAGGGTGATCCTGTCCTATAATAAGAGGCACTGGTAATGTTGGAACCACTCCCATATTCACTACATTAGTATAGTCATTCACACCCAAGGTTATATTAACAGTGCAGTACTGATGAGTGTCCCGTGTATACAGATTATTCCGGTGGTTAGTTCTGATGTGGGTACAGATTTCACTAAGTCAGCTCTGATCAAACTTTGCCGACTACCAGAGTCAACTAAGGTTTCAATTGTACGACCATTTACTTGTGGTTGAATAACAAAGTTCCCAAGTTCATAGAGACCAGATATGCTGGATCTCTCCTTTTGTTAGGACAGTAACGGGCTATATGTCCTAACCCATGGCAGTAATGGCACTCAATATTAGGTTCAGTTTTTCTTTGTCCATAACTCTTCCCACCCCCTTTAAATGTCACACTCCCAGTCCTAGGTACAGCAGAAGTAAGTCTTATCAGTACACTCGATGAAGCAGAAGATGTAGGAGGTGTTGATCCTGAAAGTCCATCAGTCCTTCGATACCCTTTCCTTCAAGGTTGACGGGCAGAGAGGAAATTCTCAGCTAGTGTGATGGCAATTTCCGAGTTCTCAGGATTGTGCTCTCGGATCCACAACTGTACTTCGGGTGGCATAACTGCAATAAATTGTTCTAAAGCTACATGTTCCAACACCTCTTTACCAATTTTTCCATCAGGCTGCAGCCATTTACAACATAAGTAATTTAGTCTGGTGAATGTCTCTCTAGGGGGTATGTGTGTCTGGTGTTTTAATGTCCTAAAACATTGTCTGCAAGTCTCTGTGTTAATATCATAATGTTTGAGAATTTCTTTTTTGACAGTGGCATAATCAAGGGATGTTTGGCTATCCATACTGGTGTATGCCATTTGTCCCTTACCAGTCAAATGGGGGCTAATTGATTTACGCATTGAGATTGGGGCCACTTACATGCTTGTGCCACTCTCTCAAAAGTTAAGTAAGACTCAGTGTCATCCGATGGAGTAATTTTGGTTAACTCGATATCTTTGGGAGTGTTAGTAACAGTTTTCCCAGTTCCAATTATTTGTAATGCCCTCATAGTATCGGTCCACCTCTGGTCTTGGCACTTTCTTTCATCCTCTCTCTCTTTTAAATCAATCACACATTGTCAGTCAGGCTCTACTTGTTTCATAGCTAACCATTTCAGTAATGATGGAATGTCTTCTGGTGGTAAATCCATGATTTCTTCCTCCAGAGCTTCACTAAATCTGGAGTCCTCAGTTTCCATGACACCCTCTGAAGTGGTGTTTCTTTTGACCTTTAGCCTGGTAACAGGGTCTATCCCAGGTAGTAATGTTTCTCCAGTGGTGGCTACTATCTGCCGTGTAGAAGTTCCAGGGAACACCACAACTTCCTCCAATTTATGCGCCATGAGCAACCACTACCTGTCTTGAGTGACCAGGATACTGTGAACAATACCCGAGGCTTGGAGTCCCCCACTGTAACTTGGACCTCCAAAACCACAATACCCCACTCCTGGTAGCAGTATGTCACGGGTGCAGTAGTAACGACCACTCAGACAAATAGAACTGTGGTTGAACACACCAAAGGTATGTGTAGATTTATTATGCAAAATAATAAAAAAAAAACTCAAACTTATAATTTTCTTGCAGTACAGTTCTTCGGTTCAGAACATGCAGAGATACAGCAGTTTATATCAGTCCAACAGTTCAGCTGTTTTTTTAGACTACTGTTTCAGCAAATTCAGTAATTCAGCATTTCAGCTCACTTACTTGCCCTAACTAGAAAATAAAATAAAAAGGCACAGCTCAGGCAGTTAAGGGAACTGACTCCCTGATATAGGTCTGTGCTTGATCTCAGACTCAGAGATCCAGTTTCAAGGGAGACCTCACCAGGTTCAATCCCTAACTTGATTTTTTTTTTTAATTATATTATATTGGTTTTAGCAGCTTATTATAATACCAAATGCAATACATAGGTACAATCGGCGGTAGTACAATGAATAATGATAAGCAGACACAGCTAAATACATTCAGGAATCTCGAGATCTGTAAAATCACAAGCAAAATTTGTTATTCTATTGTGGGCCTAGGTATATTATTTATATTGGTGAGTATCATATAAATAATGGTAGTACAGGGGAAAATAATATCTTTCCTGTCAAGTTCTAGTTCGCCTAGAGTCTCCAACCCCCCCCCTCGTCCCTCCCCATTAGCATTCAATACCCCACATTGCTTTAAGTATACTAGTGTTTATTTAAGGAACAAAGTCCCCATAGTGCCCTAATTGGTACAGCATCCAGTTTCTCCATCGATTCTTAAAAGCAGACTTCCTATTGTTCATATTAGCCAAGATCCTTTCTAGGTTATATATTTCATATGTCAGTATTCTCCAAGACTCTTTGGTCGGGATCTGAGTGGAAAGCTATAGACGGGTAATGATTTTTTTTGCCACCAGTATTAATAGAGATAACATTTTGAAAAGCAACCCTTGTACCTTGATTCCCTCAGGAGGCACTGCTGTCAGTAACAAAGGTTGAGGTAAATATCTCCGGCCTCCCATATATAGCATTTAACTCCTCTATCATTTCTCACCAATATCCCCGTATACATGGACATGACCATATAATATGTTCCTTCCCTGCCTCCCTCTGTCCACATACTCTCCAACATCCCCCATATCCGTGTCCCTTAAACTTAGCCGTGATTTCAGGGGTTCTAAAATATCTTACTCTGGCTTTCCATGCATATTCCCACCAATAAACATTGAAGGAGATTCTGGAGTACAGTATAGTTGAAATTTGCCATTGCTCCACATCCAGTTCTGTGTTCATATCCTTTGACTACTTAATTCTAATATAATCTAGAGATATCTTATCATATACCCTCAGTGCTGAATATAAGTTCCCAATATTATGTTCTTGGGTCTGCCCTCCTAAATGGAATATCACCATGTGTAGTTAGGAGAGAAGGGGATCTGGCTACTTCTATTGTAATCTCAAATGGTAACCGTGCATCTCTCAAAATCTCATAACATTTATATTGATTGCTGGGGATCTTATACTCTGTTTGCAGACGGGAGAAAGAGTGGATGCCCATGGGGCCTAGTACTTGAAGTGTGTAGCGTAGATCAGAATTCTCCAATGAGAAATCGGGATCATACTTGGGTATCTTCTCTCTGATGGAGATAGAAGGGTTCTCCACATTTGTATCCAGCTTCTCAGGAATTCTGAGGTAAAGCTCACGAATTTAGAGAATGGGAGGCATCTCGTAGGATCCCTTATTATGTAGAACGGAAAATTCTCCAGTCCATTTAGGGCTACCTCAGTATCTTTCCAATATGTCATATAACCTGTAGCTACATGTAGTAAAGAAATATGGATGTGAGCTGCTTGGGCATATCTTTTCATGTTCGGGAGATTTAGTCCCTCTTGTGCCCTGGATAGTTGGAGTGTGGAATATTTCACTTGAGGCGTTTTACCTCCCCAAATATACCTAGAAATTAACTTATCCCACGTTTGAAAATAGGTATTAATGAGTGTCAGGAGGTATGTTTAAAAAAAAAAAAAAAAAGGCAGGCGAGGTTGCACATTCTGCTGTATTGTTTTGACTCTTGAGAGGATCCCCATAGGAAGCAGAGCCCATTTAGATAGGTACGAGGTAATTTGTTGAGTGATGGGTTTGTAGTTCATCAGATCTAAGTGTAACATTTTATATGGTATTTTAATAGCCAGATATCTCATCTCCACCTTATTCCAACCGAATGGGAATTTTGTTTTTAAAACTTGGGATGGTTTAAAGAAATAAGTCAAGACCTCTGTCTTGGTATCATTACTCTAATAGGCCGCTAACCCACTAAAAATATCTAGTTGTGTCCAGACTGCTGGGACCGATGTCTCCGGGGACGTAAGTGTCAGCAGAATGTCATCTGCAAAGAGTGTCAATTTGTGGGATCTTCCTCCCACCGGGATCCCCTCCACCTGAGCATGAGCCCTAATATTGGCAGCTAAAGGCTCTAAATAAAGTGCAAAGAGCAGTGGGGATAGTGGGCAACCTTGCCTTGTGCCTCTAGATAAGGGGAATGGTAAAGACACTGATCCATCTAACTTAAGGTATGCTAAGGGCATATGAGACATAGCCTGGATTTGGGAAATAAGTTTATTAGGAATGGCAAACCGTTTTAGGGTTGCCCAGAGATAGGGCCATGACACCCTATCAGATGCCTTCTTGGTGTCAAGGCCAAGAAGGACCATTGGCATTTGCCTAGAAGATGCATATTCTATGAGCAAAAGTACTCGCCAAACAGCATCATGGGCTTGGCATTTCATGATGAAGCCTACCTGATCTCCATCTATTAGAGCAGGCAACAAAATTGCCACTCTGTTTGCTAGTATTGACATACGTAGCTTATATTCACAGTTAAATTTCGATATAGGTCATTATGAAGTAAATAGAGATGGATCCTTTCTAGGTTTAGGAAAGCCACCATTTCTGTATATCTCCATGAGGTGGGGGAGGGAGGTTGTCCTTTTTGAATGTCTGTATAAGTTGCTAATAATGGTAGGGTCAATAATCTACTAAATGTTTGGTAGAACTCCGTTGGGAATCCATCAGGTCCCGGGGATTTCTGATATTTTGTATACTTGAGGGCAGGAATGCCAACTTTTAGGAATCTTTGCGGGTGCTCATTGCCGGTAGGTAGTATTTTTCCTGTGACCAGTTTCCCTAATAATCCTTTGTTGCAGGCTGTGCTTAAAATATTGAGGGTGCTTATTTCAACTTTGTGGGTGCTAGAGCACCCAAGCACCCATGGAGTTGGCTCCTATGCTTGAGGGTATCCAATATTTCTATAGTTGTAATAGAGCGTGGTAACCCTTCCGCTTAAGCCTGAGTCAGCTGGGGCACTGGGGAGTTATCCAGATAGGTAACCAATTGCTAGGTGGTGGGATGGGTCTCTTCCATATAAAATTTCCGTTAAAGGTTTACCATCGCCTGTCTAATCTCACCTGGGAGGAGTAGTAGTAAGCGACTGGAGATAGGGTCTCTAAGTTTTACAACCCTGGCCTGTGCTTTTGCACCTTGTAGGTGCCTAGCCAGATTTCTGGCTTCTCGGGGTCCTCCTTCTTGATGCCTTAATTTTAAATAAAGCAACTGCTGATCAACCAACTTCTGTATATTTTGCTTTACATTAACTAATTGCTCTTTGACCGCATGGTCACCTTGAAGTTGTCTGGTCTGCAAGTGCAACAGTTGTGTCTGCAATTCCCTATATGATTTCTCCCTTGATTTCTTTTTACGAGTGTACTATCTAATGATTTCCCCTCTTAGTACTGTTTTAAGAGTGTCCCATCTTATATTATGAGAAATTTCTGAGGAGTCATCTATTAAAATTTGTGGTATAGCCGCTTGAACCATCTTAATAAATTCTGGATCTTGTAGATGCATAAGATTTAAGTGCCAAAAGGAGGCCGCCCTCTGTGGTATAACATCTATTTTTAGATATAGAGGAGAGTGATCTGACAAACCCAAGGCTCCCACTGCTATATCCCGGATTAAATCCAGGTGCTCGCTGGAGGCAAAAAAAGAATCCAATCTAGATGTGTGGGTTTTGGAGGAATGATAGATATAAGATCTTGTGGAGGGGACAATATAGTGCCAAATATCTACCATGCCCAGCTTAGGAAGGGTCACTTTAAGGTATTTCTGGAGTGGTGTGGCTCGATGCATACAAAGGAAAGTTGTATCTAGCTTAGTGCTAAGGGTAACATTCAGGTCACTGCCTATAATGCACATGCCTTGTGTGTGCAGCAAAAGGACATCCCAAAAACGTACTCATTACATGGACTGGGGAACCTGGTGGGAGGTAAACAGAAGCTAGAGTGATTGTTGTGGTATAAAGTTTGCCCACCACAATGGCATAATGCCCTTCCCCATCTATAATCTCCTTAAGGAGCCGAAATGGGACCCCCCCCCCAGGCACTAAGACTGCAGCTCCTCTCCGTCTGCCCAAGACATGCAAGGAAGCTACTACCACCTGGAACCCCCCAGGCCCTTAATTTAGAGTGTTGAATTTGAGGGAGATGAGTTTCTTGTAAAAGAATGGCATCCGGTTTCTCTTTCTTAAACAGGTTTAGTAACCTTCTTCTGTTAACTGGGTTGTGAATACCATTCACATTAAATGAAAGTATTAATGCCAATTTAACCATTGTATTAAAGTGGATTCCTGTAGCTGCCCGTGAGTCTTGTACAAAATATCCAGAATCTCCCCCCTGTCCACCACTACATCTGAACCAGTTTGTCTGTCGAGCTTTGTCCTAAGCTTAATAAATTGTCCCTTAAAATGTGTCTGTAGGATTCTCCATTTCTTTATATTCAGCATACTGCCCTTAACTCTGCTGTTTTGTCTTGTAACCAATATCAAACAAAAATCATAACCTGTTGTCAACTGGCAAACCTAAGGTCTGTAACAGTCAGTGTGTTCCTAGTGAACCAACTATTTACATTAAATGAGTACTGACATTTGAGTTGAACTTCCAAGGTAGGGAAAATATCTATTAATTTCCCTGTTGTTTCTGGGAATGCACAGATGTACGTCTGCCTCATACCAGAAAAGGGGGTAAATCCGATCGATAGGATCCAACTCAAATAAAAAAAAAAGGAGAAACACATGAAGGGAGGCTGGGGAAAAAAAATCCAGAGAATTATCCCTGGAATCACGCCTGTTGGCTTAATCATGCATATTCACCGTCTGTCTCCCCAAAAAAAAAAAAACATTGCCTTTATTGGTAGAGCCCCCAGGTTCAAAGAAAAGAAGAGAAAACCCCATAGAGACTTTTTCATGTATTTTGAATGTCTTGCATCATATAGTCTCTCATAGTTCTGGTATTTCCATAATATAGCAGGTGCCAATTAAATCCCCTAAACATTGTTCTCAGTCTCTTTAATTAAATTATAATAGTAGTATACGAATTCTCTCCAGGAATCAAGTTACGATCATCTATCAGGCCTAACCCACAATGTTCAGCTCACAGTGTATGAGTGGAGTTAGAATCTGTCCACCACCTCATTAATAACTTTAATTTTACACCTCCTTAGGACGTGGGAAAGGGAGTGCGCAAAGAGGACTAAGAGGGGGTGCGACCCATAGGTGGTGCCATCCATCTGGGCCTAGGCAGAAGAATCTCCTACCTAACCACCTCTGCCTTCCTTACCCACCCCGTACCTCAAGCATATGGTTATGCAGAAGAGTCCAGTTCTTTTTCAGGTATTCTGGTTATTGTTCTCCGTTCTTCTGAATTCGGCCAAGAGTTGTTTTCGATCCTGGTTCACTGCCTTTATTCTCTTCCCTTCTGCGTTGTTTCCCTAGCCCGTGTCTGCCATCTCGGAAGCTGGGGCTTCTGATTTGTTAATGGGTGCTCCTGAAACACCTGGCCCTCTTTAAGAAGAGTCTCACGGGCCTCCTCAGCCGTTGTGAATTTGTGTTTCCCCGATGGTAAATGCACAATCAGGTTAGCAGGGTATGGTGTAGTGAATTTCAGCCCCTGTGCCTTAAGAACTGGCAAAAGAGGAAGGTAGTCTCTCTGGAGTTTCATAGTTTTAGGGGCATAATCATAATCTAGAGAGTAGGGACGTTGACCATGGAAAGTTTTGTTTCTTACACCATGCCATTAAGAGAATCTGCTCCTTGACCACATAACTGCCAAATCGGGCTATGATGGATCTAGGACTAGCCGTGGGGGAGGTGGGCCTGGGAGCCAAGGCTCGATGAACCTTCTCAAAATCAAGCACCATATCAGCAGGAAGCCTGAAGAGGTTTGTAGTAATGTAGTAATAAATAATTTTACGTTTGCTCCCTTTTCTCCCTCGGCAATACAGTAGATACGGATATTCTTACGGCGAGCCTGGTTCTCAGCGTCTTCTTGCCGGGCCGCCAATACCTCTTGTTGCTCCTGAATTTGCTGAACTAGGCTGTCCATATTGTCTATGCGGTTTTCATTTTACCGTCACCTGCTGCTCTGTCATCTGCTCGTTGTTCGAGCTGAGTAATGTCTCTATGCATCTCCCCATATAGCTGGTTAATATCATCCCGAAAAGCACACAGCTCATTGTAGATTGTATCTAATTTGATTAGTTTTATTTGTCTTTGGGGTAATGCTGGCAGATTTTAGGTAGGTCACGGCAGGCCTAGGGAGCATACCATCCGTGTCTGTGGCATCTGAATCAGATCGCTCCTCATCTACTGGGCGTTCCTCAGGTCTTCGTGCCCCCAAGGGCTCACTCCTTTTGCTTCCCCTCCTGTTCATAGTTTATCTTAGTTTAGTAAGTAACGGTTGATGGAGGTAAAAGTGTTGTGGGTTTAATTGGAGCTGATAGTCTATGCAGCCATTAAGCTTGGAGGCGGAACCGGAAGAATCCCTAACTTGATCTGACTTCAAGGTCTTTAAGCAGCTCTTAAATATCCAGCCAAATCCTCCCTAAGAAGCTGGACACACCTCCAATAATCAAAATGTACAAAATACTCTTTATATTCTGATTAAAACATTTGTTGGAATAACAAACAAAATACCTTAATATAAATAATCAGTCAGCAACATATTTTTTTTTAATCTAAAAATCCTTAATAAGGTAGAAGGGGGTGTTAAATGAGGTGTAACTCCTCCCTCACAAGAGTGACAGTCCGATAGGGATACTTTAAAACAGGCAGCACAGGAGCCACGGACTCCCTATAGGACACCCATAGCACCCAGCTAGAAGGCAGCAGATGATTGGTGAGTGCACAGGAGAGGGAGAAAAGAAAAACAGAACTTGCCTAGCTACAGGTTTTTCTATACAAAAAGAAGCTTAAAGCAGAGAAATGCATTTGCAGCTTTGTACATGAATGTTTACACATTTAAACATTGTTCTGAGTGTTACACTGACTAACAATAAAATACAGGCAGACACAACTTTCTTTGTACTGAGGTTTGCTACCTTTATGCTTTCGTTTTCATGCCTATAAGTACATCCTCTTTCTTGTCTGCATAACTCTTGGGGGGAGGGGGGGGCTTGCACAGAACCACACAGAGTCCTTGCTCTACCTAAACTATCCTCTGGGCTTTTCTTTCACACAGAAGAACTTAAACAGGGTCTCTCTTACAGATACTTGCTTTTTATTTAAATTATAGCAGGTTTCAGCGCATTATACGTTGCTCAACAGGAGTGCACAGTGTACTTGACCCAAACCAAATTCAGAGTCTTTTTAAAGATACAGGAGAGTGAGTACAACTGAAAGACAGCTTCTCTGTCTTTTCACCATTACAGAATAGCAGTAACACCAGACTCTCTTAAACAGGGACAAGACAGTCCACAGTACTTTTATTTAAGTCTACCAGGAAGTAAAGTAATTATTTCTTTAGCCTCACAGTACAGTGTGCACAACTAAGTATGGGTAGGAAAACAGGCGACAGAAAGAAAGAAAGAAAGAGCTGGGTTTTTTTTTTTGTTTTTTTTACAACATAAGCTTAGCGGTTGGCCAACCTGCCATGTCATGCCAGGGTTAGAGAAATGCTGTTGCGCAACAGTCTTTATAGAAACAGAGTCTAGGAAAGAACCCACACTTATGCACACTACCAGTACTATTGTGGCAAAGAAAAAGGGGCTTTTACCACACTAACCTTCAATATGGGTTGTGTAGTCACACTCCAATAATCTCAGAGTACCTTGTATGCTAAGCTAATCAAGTGGGCATATGTCCGAATCCCAGGTGAGTCTAAAATTAGCTTCAAAAGTTGGAGTAGTTCTCTAGCAAAAGCAATAAACTAACTCACCTCTTGACTTGTTCCCCACACCAGAAACACCATTAATACCAGGGTCCCCAATCAAACCCCAAAACGATTAGCATTACTCGTCCATCCACAGCTGTTCTAAAGTAAAAAAAAAAAAAAAAACTGCAGTTGAAATACCTTAAACTTGAATAAGACAGCATTGGTGCAGTGTAAACTCCGTTTCACCTCAAAGTGCAAAATCATACAGTGAAACAAGAGTTGTGTAATACATAGCACTGTTCTAGTCCTGTTGAAGCGTCTAGTCCCACTGAAGCTTTCAGCCTTTATCTTCATCTTCTCCATCATTCTCTGCTTGTCTTCTCCTTAGTTCGTCACCTCCGTCATCTTAGCCACCCATTTTTCTGCATCACCTGAACCAGTGAACAAGTTAACTTTTCCATTATGCAGAGTCGAGTCTTCAGTTTGGCAGGGAATAATGTAGTGTGTGTAATCTACAAATCTAGAAGGGTGCACCAAAGCCCCATCACATTTTTTTTCCTCTGCTGTGTGGTTTAGCCAACGTCTAGGAATATCGTGGTCTTAGCGCTATCATGGAGCAGTGATCCATGCTGTCTGGCCATACTGAGAAGTCTGTCCCCAGTTCCTTCTCTGTCCAGAACTGCAAGCAGCATACAGGTGTATCCTCCTGTCCTCCTGCTGTCTCCCTGTCACTTAAACCTGTAAGCCTCCACATTTGGCCATTTTATCTGCCCCAGTTGCCCACCAAATTGTTCAGCCAGCCAGTCCCAAAAAAAGAGGGCTGCATTGCCTCCCTCAGCCCTCAGTAGTAATCTCAGAATCCTAATGTTTGTGCTTCGAATGTAATTCTGTAGAACCTGTAGTCTGGATTGCATGTGCTTGGAATCCCGAACATATTGGGCAGATGTATCCCGGTATTTCTCCTCATGTTGCTTATCAACATCCATCTCAGGATGCAGTACCTCCTTTGAGGTTTCCACTGTTGACATATGGCCAGTGAGGGAACTGACTGCAGAATTCATCACTGAATGAGAGGAGTTGCCAAATGCTGTGACCCTGGGACCATAATATTTTCTTCTGATCCCTTCTCTGGCATGCCTGCTGTGTATGCTTTGTTTCACAGCTCCACTTCCCCACCCCCCGGTTGAAATTAATTGTATTTTGCCCTGCTTTGCATACCAGTTTCCATGGGGGAATACCATTTTTAGCATGCTGCTATATCAGTTGGAGTACCACTCCACCATGCTGTCGCTCTGTAGTTTAATCTAGAGCACTAATCTGTTGTGTAATTGGAATACCCAGTTTCAGTTTTTGGTATTCCGCCTACCACACCAGGTTATTTTCTTAATTTCTACCCCCGTGAAAGATCTTACTTGGGACACCCTTTCTTGTACAGGTAGGTGTTTTAAAAAGATCCCGGCTTACATGGATACATAGAAGTTGTCAGCAGAAAAGGACTACTTGGCCCACCCAATCTACCCAGATGTTCTCAGCTTGTTCTGTCTCCGCAGACCCTAACTGGTCTCTGGAGACCCTCCACCACCCGCCTTTTTACCGTTATATTCCCCTATGTCTGTCCCATGAATGTTTCCCTTATGCCTAATCCCATGAATGTTTGAAACCCCTTACTGTTTTTCCCCACTGCCTCTGGTGGCAGGCTGTTCCCGACATCCATAACTCTTTCAGTGAAATAGTACTTCCTCCAACCATCCAGCACTCCTCCCCCCAGCTTCGTTACGTGCCCTCTTTTTCTGTTGCACTTTCTCCTTTAAAACGGACTCCTCACCTGTACCTTCTTCATCCCCCATGAGGTACTTTTAGATTTCTACAGTATCCCCCCTCCCCCCAGGGTGTACATGTTGAGATGAGGGGACAGCCATGGGGGTCGAACTGGCCCCAAATTTTGCTAACATATGTCTGGGCATGTGGGAACGGCACATCATATAGGACCTCATAGCTAACCCATACTTTTCTGAACTCTTGTTTCCCAAGTACATAGATGATTTGATTTTTCCGTGGCAGGGGACAGTTAGAGAACTGCTGGTATTTAAATTGTATCTTGAGAATAGTAATGAAAACCTGCGGTTTAGTTTGAAATATAGCAGCACCCGAAATTAATATTTGGACCTTCTCATTATTGTTTAGGAGAACGGGACAGTAAAAACAGATCTGTACTGAAAAGGTATGGATAAGAACTCTTTCCTGTCGATTAGCAGCTGCCACCCATGGCACATGATTGACAGTATTCCCCTTAGCTAGATGTACAGGGTGAAACATACCTTCTCCAAGGAAACGGATTGCCAACATAGGGCTTTGGAAACAAAGGACAGGTGCATAACCAAGGGCTGCTCTGAGAGGGTGATAAATAGAGCCCATAGCTTACTAATGCCCAAGACAGAGACAGCTTTCTCATACAGGGGTAGAAAAGACAAAGACAAGAGAATGAGAGACTCCGTTTTGTTATGACTTAATGTGCTCAATCACATAGAGGTGCAGACATTATAAAACAGAATTGGTTTGTCTGTAGAGTGATCTCACCCTCTAAAAACACATTAGTGACCCACCTAGGATAGTCTATAGGAGGGGCTGCAATCTAGGAGACAGGCTTGTTAACAGTGTACAACCCATTATCAGGGAGGAGACATGGTTGTAGTCCCTATTGTACTCCTTCCCCCAGGTTGCACACTATTGTACCCATTCCCCCAAGTCACACTGGGTGAACAAGCAACCTGTTGCTCGGTGTGCCTTCCTGGTGAAACATTTCAATAAATAAATAAAAAAATAAATAATTGGTTACCAGCCCCACTAGTAGGCACACACAGGTGTGGCACCTCTGTACACTGCCCTTCTGTCTGTGAGACTTAGACCTTTAGCGTCGCTGGTAATCTCAAGACCTGCAGTATTCACCATTTCATCACTTGCTCTACCCAGAGTGCCATTTGTCTTGCACGGTGCAGCTGCCAGGCCTATTACATGGGCGAAACATCAAGAAAACTAAAGATACAGGTAGGTGAACATATAAGTGAAATTAATAGAGGGATTGCTAAGAATAACCTAGTGAGACATATTATGGAGAAGTGTCGGGGAAAACATCTTTAATTTTCTAGGTATAGAATGGGTCAGATTGGGAAGAGAGGAGGTGATCCGGAAAACCTCTTCCTCAGGTGTGAATTCATGTGGATACACAACTTGAAAGCCTGGAGGGGGAACCAGGTCTGAATGAAAGGATAGCATTAACCCCTTTTCTTTATTGATAAGACCTTGCCATGAATCTGCATAAATTCCTTTTGGAGAGTATAGATTGTAAATAGAAATAGTTTCTGCAGTTATCCCTCTCTGGTCTCTTTTGCAAGATGTGTTGCTTCTTATTGCCATATACACCCTTCTACTATAAATATTTGATATATTTTGCTTATTGACAGCTAACCTGGTTAATGTATTTACTGAAAACTAGGTAGCCAGTTTAGAGCATCTAGTAGCCAGCATGGCTACCATGACTCAAAAAAAGTACTTTTCACTGGTTTTATAAATGCCACTGTATGCTCTCATTGGATGTTATAACCCCAAAGTACCTTTCCTGCTTAGTTACTGACAGTACCTCCCCCTCATTCAGTTCTCTCTTCATGGGGTTTTGTGCCCCAGGTGCATGATTTTGAACTTTTTGGCACTGAAACCCTGTTGCCATACCCTTGATTGCTCCTCAAGATTTCTAAGGTCCCTACTTATTTTTTCCACCACCTCCTGAGTATCCATCCTATTACAGATCGTGATGTCATCTGCAAAAATGTATGCCTTCCTCAAGTTCTTCTGTGATGTCACTTACGAAGACATTGAACAGGACTGGTCCCAATACTTAATCCTGTGGTACGTCGCTGGTTGTATTCGCCTCATTAGCGTGAATGCCATTTACCAACACCCTCTGCCTCCTGTCCATTAACCAGTTTTTTACCCAGTTTACAACTTTGCTTCCCACCCTTAGACTGCCCAATTTCTTTATCAGTCTCCTATGTGGCACAGTGTTGATGGCCTTGCTGAAGTCCAGGTAGGCCACGTCCACTACCCTACCTTGATCTATTTCCCTGATCATGCAGTCACAGAAACCGATCAGATTTGTGTGGCATGACCCCCCATGGATCCATGTTGCCTTTGGTCTTGCAGCCCACTAGGTTCAAGATACAGTGCCTTCAGAAAGTATTCACCCCTCTTGGATTTTGTCACATTTTGTTGTGTTATTATCAGAATTTTTAATGCATTGAAATGATTTGTTTCCCCCTTGATTCACACAGCATACTCAACAATTTAAAGGGGCAAAAATATTTTTACTGTGTAACAAAAATGTATGAAACATTAAAAACTGAAATATCTTGTTTACTTAAGGATGCACCCCAGTCAATACTTTGTAGAAGCGCCTTTGGCAGCAATTACAGCTTTGAGTCTTCTTGGGTACGTCTGTGTCAGCTTTGCACATCTGGATTTGGGGATTCAAACACCATGAAGTCTTGCTATATTATGACTAATGCAGTTAGCCACTGCACTTGAACTGCCCCGGGGAGAAAAGAGTTAACTCCAGGGAGTCTGGAGTTCTACAGCGCGAGAGCGCTTATGCCAAAGATCTATCTGGGCAGTTTCAAATGAAACTGTCAGATTCTTTACTCCGCTTCACTGAACAGTCGCTCCGGAGATCAGCTCCTTCAGCTCGGTTCATTTCTTGGTTCCAGCGAGTATTTTCGGTTCATTTGAACCGGCAAAAAGGATTTATTTTACCGCATTTCAGTTAAAAGCTCTATCTGGTAAACCGTAAGTACAAAAATTAAAGTCTTTGTGGAAATTCAATTATCGGTTCGGTTTTGAACCGATCGGTTTGTTGAAATTAACGTTTTAAAGTGTTGGTTGGGCTTTTAGAGTGCGGTTCCCGGTTCTTATCGGTTCTAAAAAAACCTTGCTTTAAAATTAGTTTTTTTCAAATACCCGTGACACGGTTAGGAACCGATAAGGGTGTCTTGCCTGGCATTGCCATCAAAAGGGCAAGTTTTGGTTAGGCTGGCATTATGTCTGAGAAAACCCAAAGAAAACCGGCCCACTGTTTCAACACTGTGATGTCGTGGGGAAGCCTTTGCCAAGGCTGACCCACACACCACTTGTGTTTATTGTCTGGGGCTGACCACCTCCTGTCAGACTGCCAGGTGTGTAAAAATTTCCCTGCAGCCACCCTGGAAAAGAGATTGGGCGGCTCCAGGGGCGAGAGGCCAGAAGTCGCTGACCTGGATGGCCAGCCGGTCCAGCACCCACTGGACCAGAGGAGTCCCTCTGACCAGAGCGAGACTTCCTCGGCAAAGGAAGGCTGGTTCAGAGGAACCAGTCCCAGTGAAAAGACAAAGAAATCAGTAGGTTTGGAGTCCAAAATTGTCTCTCCAACTGCTGCAGAAATAGCTAAAGCCATACAGATTGTCCAGTCACTGTCTCAGGGTCCTGTCGAACCACCAACAGTTGATAAAGGGTTGGTTCGTTTCAGTTCCAGTGGTTCAGGAGTATGATGTTGAGGAATTTTATGAACCACAGGAGGGGAGGAGAATTTGATCAATATATATGTGGCTGGGAGGGTCTGGACGTGCCCATTGAACGGACATTTCTCCAGACAGACCTTTAGAATCTCCTCCTATTCTGTCTGAGTCCCCTTCTCATTTTATGTTTTACAAAAAGGTTGCAGAAACCCTCCAGCTTCCTTTAGAGGAGGCTGTGGATGAGCAAGAGGAGCCTGATTACGTAGAAATGATGGATATACCAGAGTCTAGGAGGTTGTCTATTCCTTTGCATAAGTCATTTAGGAAGCAAACAACAAAGATTTTAAAAAATCCTCATTCTGTCCCTCCTGTAGATAAAAAAATGGACAGAAGGTATACTTTGTCAGGCTCTGATACAGACTTCCTCACTGAGTAGTGTAGTCATGTAGGTGTGGTTCAAGCTGCAGCCTGTGACAAGGCTAATATTCCCCTGGCCTCACATCCTCCTGATAAGGATTCCAGGAGGATTGATGCCATGTGAAAAACAGTATATGGCAGCTTCTTTGGGACTCAGGCAGGCAAATTATATAGGCTGTAGCTAGATATCAGAAATCTAGATGGGACACAGTATTGCAGTTAGCCAAGCAGGCACATGGCCAGCTGGCTAGTGAGTTGGAACAGGTGGCTGCTGATAGCATTGAAGCCTCTAAAGTTCAATTTCATACTGCTGTTGATGTTAATGATGCTCTCTAGGGTCATGGCCACTTCTGTAGCTTTCCGTAGGTTGGCATGGCTCAGATGCACTAATCTGTCCCAAGATACTCAGTCAAAGGCTATGGATTTTCCTGTAGTGGGTAATTCTCTGTTTGGGGAACAAACAGAAAACTATATGAAAAAGATGGATGAATACAGAACTACCTACAAAAGTGCCCAGGCTAAGGAGAGGCATGCCACTCCACAGAGGCACGCTCCCAGAGGTAGGGGCAGGCCTTTCCACCAATCTCAGGCCTCCTCTGCGTTTGCACAGAGGGGTTTCTTCAGAGGCAGAGGTAGACGGGCACAAGTAAACCGTCGCCCTCCCCTCAGCCTAAGGCTACTGCCAAGCAGGCACCCTGATGGGGTGCCCAGGGCCGATTCTCCTGTACCAGTGGGGGCAGGTTGGTTTATTTCAGCCAGAACTGGGTGTCCCTAACTTCGAACAGATGGGTTCTGGAGGTAATAAGCCAGGGTCTGGTTCTCAGCTTCAAACAGTTTCCAAAGATGAGAGCCAGACATTTTCCACCTGCAAATCCTACAGAAGCCCTTGCTTTGGAAGCAGAGATTTCTTCTCTTCTGGACTGCAAAGCAGTAGAAAGGGTCCCTCCTTGCCATCAGGGCAAGGGGCTGTACTCAAGATACTTTCTTACCCCAAAAAAGACAGGAGAATGGCGGCCCATCCTAGATTTAAGGTACCTGAACAAGCATCTTTGAAACCAAAGTTCAAAATGTTAACTCTGGCAATGATTTTGCCTTCCCTGAGGCCAGGGGACTGGCTGGCTTCCCTGGACCTCAAGGATGCCTATTTTCATGTTCTGATCAGGCCTTCTCACCCGAAAGTACCTCAGGTTCGAACTGCCCTCAGGCCACTACCAGTTCAGGGCAATGCCCTTCGGCCTTACCTCTGTGCCAAGGGTATTCACAAAATGTCTAGCTGTGGTAGTGGCTCATTTAAGAAGGCAAGGGATTGCTGTGTTTCCCTACCTGGACGACTGGCTCATAGTGGGTCAGTCCCCAGATCAGGTAAAATCCCACTTGCAAGTCACCCATCAGCTTCTCACTTCCCTGGGATTCCTGCTGAATTTACCAAAGTCAGTTCTGGAACCAGTTCAGGTACTAACTTTCATAGGTGCAGAATTGAACACAAAGTTAGCCAGGGCATTTCTTCCCTCAGAAAGGGTAGACAGGCTCATTGCTCTGGCATCCTCCTTTACCCTGCGGGTTTCTCGACCAGCAAGGCATTTTCTGCAACTCCTAGGGCACATGGCTGCTTCCACAGCGGTAGTGCAAGGAGCAAGATTCCAGATGAGGGACATTCAGTTCCATTTGAGGGCCTGTTGGTCTCAAAGGAGGGACCCCCCTTTCCAAATTGGTTCCAGTGACCCAAACTCTGATCCTGGCTCTACACTGGTGGCAGGATCAAAGCAATCTAAAACAAGGGGTTCCTTTCATTCCCTTCTCCCACTCCCTCACCCTCACCACGGATGCCTCCCTGTTAGGGTGGGGAGCTCACTTGGGCGACCTGTCCACTCAGGGAGTGTGGTCTCCTCAGGAATCTCTGCTCCACATCAACCTTTTGGAACTCAGAGCTGTCTTTCTAGCTCTTGAGGCGTTTTCAGCTTCTGTCCAGAACAAAGTAGTTCAAGTCAGGACAGACAACACCACAACAATGTGGTACATCAACAAGCAAAGGGGGCACTCGGTCATCAGCCTTGCACGGAAGCAATGAATTGTGGTCTCTGGCTTACTCCCTGAACACCTCCTGATGGCAGTTCACCTTCCAGGAAGGACAATGTCCTGGCGGATGCCCTCAGCAGGATTTCTCAGGGCCATCACAGATGGGCTCTGAATCCTCAGGTGCTGGGGTCGGTCTCTTGCCAGATGGGGCACCCCTCAGATAGATCTTTTCGCAGCCCCAGACAACCACCAACTTCCTCTGTTTTGTTGCAGGCCTCCAGTGCTGGGCTCAGTCCCCTGGGCTCTTTCAGTTGGATTGGAAAGGGAAGTTCCTGCATGCCTTCCCCTTTCCTCCTCTTTTCAGGGTACTAGTAAAAATCAGATCTCAGCCCTGCAAAGTGATTCTGATTGCCCCAGATTGGGCCAGACAGCCCTGGTACCCACTGCTTCTGTCCTTGACAGTCCACCCTGCCCTGAGCTTGCCCAGAGTCCACGACTTGCTGGCCTGTGCACAGGGCAGAGTGTGGTATCCGGACCTCAAATCCCTCCATCTCAAGGCATGGCTCTTGAGGAGTTAGAATTTGTTGACTTACACCTTTCTCAAGGTGTTCTGATATTTTAAAGGCTTCCAAGGAACCTTCCACTAGGCCACTTACAATTCTAAGTGGAAAAGGTTTTCCATCTGGTGCTCTGAGAAGCAGATTATCGCAGAATCTGCTGATCTGCCCATTTTACTGGACTATTTGGTCCATTTAATTCCTTAGGCCAGCTACCTTAAAGGTTCATCTGGCAGCTGTCTCTGTTTTTGTGTCAGCAGGAAGCCTGCTTCCTTTCTTCTCACCCTGTGTTTTCCAAGTTTTTAAGGGGTTACTTCACACACAACCCTCCTTTCGAGAACTAGCTCCCGCCTGGGACCTGAATGTTTGCATTGCTCAGTTAATGCAGCCTCCTTTGAGCCTCTGTCCTCAGCAGAGCTCAAGTTTCTAACTTGAAAACTGTTTTCCTAGTGGCTATCACTTCTGCCAGACGATAAGTGAACTACAGGCCCTGTCAGTGGAAGAAGATTTTATCTCTTTCCACAGAGATAAGGTAGTCCTCAGGACTAACAGAAAGTTTTTGCCTAAAGTGGTTTCAGATTTCACCTGAACCAATCCATATCTCTTCCAGTATTTTTCACTGAGCATTCTTCCCTCAGGTGAGAGGAGACTGCACAGCTTGGACGCCAAAAGAGCCTGTCACTATTTGGAAATCTAATTAAGGGTCACAGGTCTGAATCCCTCCAACTCTTCCCTTACCTATGGCGAGGTTGGCAAAGGAACCTGCCACTAAGAGGACAGTTGCAAGGTGGATTGTGTCTTGTATCCAATTTGTTATCAAAACTAGTAGGAACCCCTCAGGACTGAGGGCTCACTCCACAGGGTACAGCTGCATCTCTAGCGGCTGCTAGAGATATTCCCATTCTGGAAATCTGTCAAGCTGCTACTTGGAAAACAGTTCACACTTTTACCAAGCATTATTCCCTGGATATTCAGTCCAGGAGAGATGCTCGCTTTGGCACAGCTGTGTTCAGAGCCTATTTCCTAAGTAGGTTCTGACCTCCTCCATGGAGGTACTGTTGTAATTCTATTAGTTTATAATATAGCAAGACTTCATGGTGTTTGAAGAAAAAATTACTCACCTTAGTAATTGCTTTCTTCTCATGGAGTCTTGCTATATTATGACCACCCTCCTCCTGCCCCTCTCAGAACTTCTACTTGGGTAAGGTGGCAATTAGTGCAAGCACTTTGTCATGCCATTGTAGTTTTTTCCTTACCTTCTTTTATTTAGGGTTAGGGAACTAGGTTATTTTATTTAGGTATATATTGGCCCCTTCCTGGACTTGAGTCTTTGGGGAAGGGGTCCTAATGGTGCTTGTCAGGGGGTAACTAATAATACTATTATTCATTGTTATTATTGTTATTGTTGTTTATATTGTTGTTATTTCTATAGTAGGTAGCTATTTGGCTAGTGTAGAGCTTTCCACACAGACTTGTTGCTTAGTATTAGTCGTAAAGATCTGACAGTTTCATTTGAAACTGCCCAGATAGAGCTTTGGCATAAGTGCTCTCGCGATGTAGAACTCCAGACTCCCTGGAGTTAACTCTTTCCTCTCCGGGGCAGTTCAAGTGCAGTGGCTAACTGCATTAGTCATAATATAGCAAGACTCCATGAGAAGAAAAGCAATTACTAAGGTGAGTATTTTTTTCTTTTCGCCCATTCTTCCTTGCAGATTTGCTCAAGCTCTGTCAAGTTGGATGGGGAGTGTCGGTAAACCGCAATCTTTAAGTCTTTCCACAGATTCTCAATGGGATTCAAGTCTGGGCTTTGGCTGGGCCACTCAAGGACATTCTTGTTCTGAAGCTACTCCAGTGTTGCTTTGGCTGTATGCTTGGGGTTGTTGTCCTGTTGGAATATAAACCTTCGCCCCAGTCCAAGGTCTATTGCAGACTGATGCAGGTTCTCCTCAAGGATGTGCCTGTATTTGGCTCCATTTATTGTTCCCTCTATCCTGACAAGTGCCCCAGTCCCTGTCGCTGAAAAGCACCCCCATAACATGATGCTGCCACCACCATGCTTCATGGTAGGGATGGTGTTACATGGGTGCTGAGCTGTGTTCGGTTTGCGCCAGGCATAGCGCTTTGCATTCAAGCCAAAGAGTTAAATTTTTGTTTCATCAGACCAGAGAATCTTTTGCCACATGGTCTCAGAGTCTGCCACGTGCCTTCTTGCAAACTCCAGGCATGCTATTATGTGGCCTTTTCTCAGGAGTGGCTTCCGTCTAGCCACTCTCCCATAGAGGCTACATCTGTGAAATGCTGCAGAGATTGTTGTCCTCTGGACAGGTTCTCCCATCTCAGCCATGGAACTCTGTAGTTCTGTCAGGGTGGTCATTGGGTTCTTGGTCTCTTCCCTGACCAAGGTCCTTCTTGCCCGGTTACTCAGTTTGGGAGGACGGCCTGCTCTAGGAAGAGTCTGGGTGGTTCCATGATCTTTCCATTTCCTAATGATGGACTTGACTGTGCTCCTGGGAACTTTCAACACCCTAGAAATGTTTTTTATACCCCTCCCCAGATCTATGCCTCCTCACAATTCTATCACGGAGTTCTACGGACAGCTCCTTGGTCTTCATGGTAGAGTTTCTTCCCTGATATGCACTGTCAACAGTGGGACCTTGTATAGACAGGTGTATTTCCTCTGAAATCATATCAACCATTTGAACTGAGCACAGGTGGACTCTATTCAAGTTTCAGAGTGATCTCACAAGGAAATTGGGTGCACCTGAGCTCAGTTTGGAGTGTCATAGCAAAGGGGGTGAATACTTATCAAATCAAGATATTTCAGGTTTTTATTTTAAAGTACATGTACAAAATATTCCAGAAGTTTCATTCCACTTTAACATTATAGAGTAATTTGTGTAGATATGTGACAAAAAAATTCCATATAAATGTATTTTAATTTGAGTTTGCAACATCACAAAATGTGACAAAATCCAAGGGGGGTGAATACTTTCTGAAGGCACTGTATTCCACTAGTCTTCTTTTTTTAACAGGGTTTTCATTAATTTCCCCACCACAGATGTGAAACCGATAAGTCTGTGGTTGCTAGCCTCCCCCTGCTGCTGCTCATAAGGAGTGGAACTACATTAGCTCTCATAGAGTGCCCTGGAACCACTCCTGTTTCCAGAGATATGATGAATAAGGCTGTGGGTGCTGCAGCAGGAAGACCCTCACCGAGTTCTCTTAGCACCTTTGGATGTATCCCGTCTGGTCCCATGGCCTTGTCCAGTTTCAGGTGTGCAAGTCCCTTCACGGCTTTTTCCTTTATAAATGGACTTGTGTTCACCTCACCCTCCTGTGTTCCTTGTTGGTCTGTCCACCCCTCTGTCCACAGTGAAGACTGAGCAGAAGTACCTGTTCAGGGTATCAGCTTTTGCCTGATCCTGCTCTGCAGAGTCATCATCTACCAACCTCCTTATCCTCACTATTCCTCCCCTTGACTTCCTCTTCTCACTTATGTACCTTTAGAAAGTCTTGTCCCCTTCTGTTAAGCCTTTGGCTACCCTTTTCTGTCTTTGCGCTTTTGCTCGTCTCACTGCAGTCTCTGCTTCCCTCTCTTTTATCTGGTACTTCTTCCTATTCTCCTCCCTCTGTTTCTTTGTACCTCCTGAACACCACCTCTTTTCCTTTTTACTGTTCAATTTCTGTCAGCACAAATTCACTGAGCATAACTTGGGTGATGTTATCACTCACTGCTGTCAAGCTCTAGAACTTGTACTCCTAGGGGTTCTGATAATTTTTCGGGTTGGGCAGTATTTCCTGCTCGCTTCCTCTACCTGGGAATGTTTTCATCTAAATGAAAGATAGATTGGCATCCACAGACCAGTCCCAGACTCTTCCCCCTCCTCGCCTGCAAACTGAGTTTTAAACCTAGTGGGCACCTGCAGCCACTGACTCCACTGTTGGGTAGTCCTGTGACCTTATTTTTTACATTTTGCCTGGTTGCAACAGCCCTTCTGGCCACTATAAAGTAACTCCTAAAAAGGTCTCCTGTGCTGTGCACAACTGATATTACTACCCTGTTCTATCCCCACCCCATCTGCTTCTGCCCAGTTAGTGTGTGATGCCATGACTCCTGGCATTACACAGCGCTGCCAATTCTGTGCCTGTATGCCAACATACTGTAAATGAGCAGGCTAACAAATTCTTAAACTCAGAAATTGGGAGTAGATCACGCATCAGTGAGTGAACAATACCCTTTCACCCCCTCATCTGTCCCCTCACCATAATTACTTTTACATCTCCAAAATTATATATATATATATATATGTGTGTGTGTGTGTGTATATACATATATATATGTGTGTGTGTGTGTTATATATGTATATACATACATATATATGTATGTGTGTATATATATGTATATAACATATATACATACATGCTCATATGCTGTGACTGTCAGGTATTGCATTATTACATAGACACTATTCTGTTATTGCATGTCAGAATATTTGTACATAGTGATTAAAATATATGTGTAGCAATGCAGCTTTTTTCTGTGTACAGTAACTTATCAATAATACTGTAACTCTTCTGCTGTAATGGCCCCCAGGACCCTCTGAAAAATAGGTATTGCACCTAAATGAGGCTGTTCTGGTAAATTAATCAATTAATCAGTCAGTAAATATGACTTATTGCAGCCACCTTTGAAGACAAAAGGAAACAAAATTATGAGAGGGGGAACATGGAACTGGAAAAGAGACGCCAGACCCTACTAGAGCAGCAGCAGAGGGAGGCCGAGCGTCTGGCGCAAAAAGCTAGGGTAGAACAAGAGCGAAGGGAAAGAGAGTTACAGGAACAGGAGCGGAAAAAGCAGCTGGAGCTGGAGAGACGTCTGGAGAAACAACGAGAGCTGGAGAGACAAAGGGAGGAAGAGAGGAGGAAGGAAATTGAACGGCGGGAGGTTTGTGACTCATGTTTCTCATTTAATGTTTAGTTTTTTTTCCCAATTTTTTTGTCCAATCACAATCACCCTATACTATTCAGTTGCTGGCTGTGATACTGGTTGTGGTGTGAGATTAGATAAAATTGTATTGAAGTTGACTTTGGTTCTGAGCTACCAGACAGAATAATGGAGCACGTGTGAGGCTCAGCTTGACTTTTTTATAATGGGATAGTTCACATCAGGAACATGTGCTGTATAAAATTAATGGGTCTACTACCTTTGCTTGCTTAGCATTTAACTACTTTGTACCTATTTTTGTAGTTAAAAATCCAGCTGCCGATTGCTTACATTTTTCCAGTAGTTATGCAAACAAAACCAATAGTTGAAAGCACGGTTAAAAACTCTAATCGGATTGGTTCTCTTTTCACCTAACCCAAGACCTGAGGCAGTGCAGTTTCATTGCACACAAAAAATAAATAAATGGCCAGCCAGGTGGCATTGGTGATGGCATGTTGGGCTACCATGTGGGGAACCTTGGCTCCCATTGCAAGCCCAACCCTTGACTTCAGGCTGGTGGAGCTTTGGGATTGTTATGGTGGCAGTTCTCAGGATCTGTGGAAGGAAGGGTGGATGGCCACTTCACTAGCACCTCCTGTGGTGCTATCCACAGCTGGACTTGAACTTGGGACTGTCCGTGAGTAAGGCCTTAGAACTGGCCTAAGAAAGGTGTCCACAAGTGTAGTGTAACATGACATTGGCTCTGATTGGGAGGGGGTGGGGATGGGGGATTAGATTATGTGGCTGCTTGCCACCATGGTATATAGCAACCCAGGACAGTCATCCTGCCCTTTGATTGGAGGAGCATTCCCTAATTGGCCCCAAGCCCCCAAGGAGGGAGTTGGTGGTGTAAGGAGTGGGAGTAGGTCCCCTGGGGATCTGGCACAGCTTTTGAATCATCCTTGACAGGGAGTATACGTGGAGGGGAGGTAAATGGCCAGCGAGGGATGGGCAGTAAGCCCACCCAGGTGTGGTGTCAGCTGTACAGGCAAATGGATGGAGAGCAAAAGGACAGACTGGTATGTGCACACACATACACACGGAAAAAAAATGTTTCATAACACATGCAGAGAACTTCAGCGCTAAGACCTGCACTTTGTATCTCTACAATGACACTTCATCAGGGGGCAGGGGCAGGCCCTGTGCGCCACCAACATGTACAGCAGATTTGGATGGAGTGATTGCCTGTATGGGATCAGGGAGCAGGGTCAGGCCCAGTGTGCCACCACTGTGTACAACAGATTTGGATGGAGTGATTTCCTGTATGGGATCAGGGGGTACGGTCAGGCCCAGTGCGCCACCAACATGTACAGCAGATTTAGATGGAATGATTGCCTGTATGGGATCGGGGGCAGGGTCAGGCCCAGTGCACCACCACCGTGTACCGCAGATTTGGGTGGAATGATTGCCTGTATGGGATCAGGGAGCAGGGTCAGGCCCAGTGCCCCACCACCGTGTACAACAAATTTGAATGGAGTGATTGCCTGTATGGGCATCAGGCTTGTGGTCCACAAAACAGGATCTTATCCTCAATCATGAGGGAGAATAGATGGATTAAAACAATTTTTTTAAAGTTTCTTTATCATTCCACGTTGTTAGTGGGCAAGGTACAGTAATTAATGCATATGGGTAATATGGTCCCCCACTAGGGTAGTGATATAGGCTAAAAGCTGTGACCTCATCGTAGACCCCCAAGAACATGAAACATTCCATCTGTACTAGCTGCCTCAGTTTCTGCTGTACCATGGAAGGGTAGGCAGCATGGACTGAGTCCTCTGTAAGGTTTGAATTTCTACTCATAGTTTGTTATATTCCTGGGCGAATGTGTAACCTCAAGGCAGGTTGAGGCGCTCTGGTAACAGGGTGCTTCCTAAATTTAGAAATCTATGCCTATTAAACTGAGGCTTTCAGACTGGCTAACCTGCTTGCTGACTACCATTTTCAGGGTCTACAGTGCCTAAGGTGACCACATGCCATGAGTAGGATGTCTTTTAATATGGGTCTGCTTCATATTCAGCCTGGTGCCTCAGGTAAGTGAGGGAATTTCTGTTGTATGTCAGGGCTTAGTCAGGCAGTCAGTCAGATAGATCGTATTGTCTCTCTGTGTTTTCATTTTCTACCTTTTCTTGTTAGTGCCCTTCCTTTTTGGAGTGAGATTGTGCCATGTAGGCAGTGGAATCCTTTTTTTTTTAAATTGCCTTGTAACTCTTGGTGTGAGAGTGTACTATTTTCAAATATGTGAACAGAAATCACTATCTGCAGAGCCTGGTGACACTCACTTGGGTGAGAGTGTTTACATGTGATGGAGAGCCCTGTTTTGGCTGGTGTAAGAAAGGAATGTTATGTTGTATAGTTTATAACCTTGTTTTGTTCCTTCCCATGTGGACTGCCATTTGATTCTCTCTGGCTTCACCCTGAGATTGTTTACTTTCATGCTGTTTTTGCTGGTTCTGAGGCCCCCCTGCAGCATGTTGCTAGCGCCATTGAGCTTTCACACTCTTTGTTTTGCGCTCTTTCTGTTTTGCCTTAAAATTCCTTGCTATCTTGTTCATATTGGGCATAGAGCTGGCAAAGCACCTTTTTCGTTTTCTGGGTCCTGAGGTATGGGGAGGCACTGCAGTCATCACGCTGGAATGACGTCACGTGTGTGACATCAGCACTTAGGGCAGCCGCTTGTTTCTCAGGCATCGTGGTTAGTCAGCACTTCTCTAAGTTCAGGGTTCCTAGCACTTAGGTTCCTAGCAATTCCCACAAGCATTTTGGACTCATCAGGATGGCTTGGGGCCAGTGGGTAGTTTCATGGAGGTCATTTACCAGTTTGGACCTTTTACAAGTCAGTGGTAAGTGGAGAAACAGTGGAGAGTGTGGAAGAGTCCAACAGTCAGAAGGGTACAGACTTGTAGCACAGATATAATATGATATTGTGTTGCTCAAGGGTTTATGAGCAAGTTTTAAGCTCTTTTTCATAATGCATTTCATTTAGTGTTTTTGGAAACGCTTTATGCTCTCTTTCATGGCTCAGTCGTAGCATTTTGATTTAGCGTTTTGTTCCTGTGCAAAACTGAAAGTGGACTAGGCAATGGGGCCAGATGGGATACATCCAAGGATATTGAGGGAGCTTAGAGAGGTGCTGGCAGCACCACTGACAGTCCTGTTCAACCACTTGCTGGAGCTCCAGAGGACTGGAGGAGGGCAGATGTAGTTCCACTTCACAAAAGTGGTAGCAGGGAGGAGGCTGGCAAGTATAGGTCAGTCAGCCTGATCTCAGTAGTAGGGAAATTAATGAAATCACTGCTAAAGGAAAAGACTGTGGAATATCTTGAATCCAGCATGTATCCACTGGGGGGAGGTCATGTCTAACAAATCTGATAGATTTCTTTGACTGGGTGACCAGGGTATTAGATAAGGGTGGAGCAGTGGATGTGGCCTACCTAGATTTTAGTAAGGCATTCAACACCGTTCCACATGGGAGACTCGTGAACAAGCTGGGCAACCTGGGAGTGGGTCCTAAGGTGGTAAATGAGGTTAGAAATTGGTTGAGGGATAGTAGACAGAGGGTGGTAAACGGAGTTCACTCTGAGGAAGGAAGGGTGACCAGCGGGGTGCCACAAGGATCAGTACTAGGGCCAGTCCTCTTTAATGTCTTCATTAGTGACATTGCAGAGGGGCTAGAAGGGAGAAGTATACCTTTTTGCAGACGACACCAAGATCTGCTGCAGGGTTGACACCTCGGGGGATGAGGAAGGATCTTAGTAAGCTTGAGGAGTGGTCAAGAGTGTGACAGCTAAGCTGGCCCTGTGGCACAGAGGGCAGAGGCAATCATGCCTCACCTACCGTCACACCGGCAACCCTAGATTGGGAACAGTTATGGGCTGCTTGGGGTTTGGGGGGTGGAGGAGGATTGAGAGTCCCAGTGGATGCTCTCCGGGAGGGAGGGCAGACTGTGCTGTTGTAACACTGACTCCTAGGTGGCGGTACAGCTGGACAGCAGTTCTGGGTGGGGGCTGCTCCATGGCGGGAGATGTAAGCATGTTCTCTGACATACACATGTCAAACCGCCACCCCCGCAGAGCGTCTGTGGATCAGTGGAAAAAGAAAAATGGAAAAACACTACTGGCTGCAGGCTGCTGCTCCACAGAATCCAGCAGACCTCACGCCCCCTACTGGGCACTGGTGACGGATCTGATCGTGGCACCGGAAGGGGACTTGGGGGACCCCTCGATGGCCCCGCCACTGGGGGCAATCTGTGGAGCACTCCGTCACTGAAGGTAAGTCCCAGGGACAGCGGGTGATGGGGTTGGGAGATCCCTGAAGGGCCAGTGGGTGCCGCCAGTGGGGGGGGGGGGTGCGTGGCAACTTGCATTTGGGGCACAGAAACCCACGGGCAGAGTACATGATGGGGGAAGTGGTACTGATGACCGCCAAACAGGAAAGGGACCTGGGGTGATCTTATCTGATGACTAAAAAGAGGCCATGCAGCGTGACAAGGCAGTGGGGAGAGCCAGTGGGATACTGGGGTGCATAGGGAAGGGAATCACCAGCAGAAGGAAGGAGGTGGTGATACTGCTGTACAAATCATTGGTGAAACCTCATCTAAAATACTGTAGGCCACATCTCTGGACAGACATAGACAGAATAGAGGTGATCCAGAGGAGGGAAACCATAATGGTGCAGGGTCTGCACAAAAGCCCTATGAGGAGAGACTTTAGGACCTCAGTATGTACACCCTGGAGGAGAGGAGGGAGGTGGGGATATGATACAGACTTTCAAATACCTCACTGGTCTAAATAAGGTACAAGAGGGAGGCAATTTTTTCAGAAAAAAAGATGTTCAAGAACAAGGAAAGGGTCATGCTATGAAGCTGGAGGGGGTAGACTCAGTGGAAACATGTTGAAGTAATTTCTTACAGAAAGGGTGGCAGATGCATGGAACAGCCTCCTAGCAGAGGAGGTGGGAGCAAAAATGGTAATGGAATTCAAAAATGCATAGGATAGGCATAAGGGAACCTTAGTGGTTAGGAAAATGCGGGGAAAGCCAGAGATCAAATAGGGTATGCTGTATTGCAGTAGGTAGGGAAAATGGGCAGACTAGGTGGGCCAAGCAGTCTTTATCTGCCATCAGTTTGTATGTTACCAGAGGTTAAGAGGTAGATTTGGAAGGTATACCACCCCAACGGCGACATTTCAATAGCGTGCAGCACTACAGCGCCTAATGTCAGCTGGTAGTGTCCACGCTAGGTTCCGCACTTCCCCAAATCAACTGTGACTCAGAGTTGATAATCCTTATTGGGGGGAGTGCAGTTTTCTTTGAAACAGGCAGCCGACTGCAAAATGCTGTTGACCTGCTGGTTTCGCTGTCTGGTCGTTCGACAACATTTTCGTAAACGACCAGTCGTGGATCCGATTTGGAAAATCTCTCAAAGGGGTGACAACGTGTTATTATCTACTGTCATGAAATGTTTCCTTGGCACTTTGTTCCTGTTTCAGTAACAGAAGGTTGAGAGGTAGATTAGGGAAGCCTCTCCAGGGGACAGTGCTATTGTTTGTTGGCATGAAAATGTCCTTTTTTTTAGGTTTCTCGTGGCACCAGGGCTGATCACAGACCAATACTAGGCAAGGTTGTAAGACTTGCTGTAGGGCTATGGTCCTCTCTGTAACCCAATCCAGTATATATGCTTTGGTACCTCCCAGCCAGCCCTCAGACTGGGGATGGGAGTGCACCCGTGATACCATTTGGCAGCGGTAAGCTGACTCACACAAATTCTATCCTGGTCCACCCTCATGATGCGTACTGCTGAGGATCAGCAGGTCTCATCTTCAGAGACACCCAGGTCAACTCGGATGCCTCAGGTCGGGGGGGGGGGTGTCCCTAGAGGCATGTCCTGTTGTGCCACTGCAGAGTAGTTATCCTCTCCCAGCTTTGTAGACTGCCTCCGAGTTTGACGACATGACAAGTCCAGGGGAAGATACGGGGGTGTTAGGAGAATCCTGACCAGACACTGCCAGTTCTGTCAAATGTGGAATTACATCCCTATGAGGAGAGGGCGATTTGTCAGAGTGCAAAGCTGCGATTCTGATTTCCCCCTGTTCATTTGGATCAGCATCATTTTTAGAGGGCTTAACCTGGAGGAGGCTCAGACCCTAGAAGTCTACCTTTGAGTTTCAGTGTAGTCAGACCTGAAATGTTGGGCAAACTCTTGTCCTAGTGACCAGATTAAGTCAGGGGTGATCAAGTGAAATCAGCCATCCAGGCCTGTGACTGGTGGCCTGCCTTTATTTTTTTTAAGAGACAATCCTTAGGGACATTCCTTATGTCAGAGGTTGGTGACTTTTAGTCACACGCGAGGATGAGCATACCGCCACATGTCTTGAAAGGTTTGGCAGCCTGAGAAACCCTGGTTCTTCCGTGGGCACAGCGTGCGGGCACTTGCACACTTCAGGTAGAGTTAGTTTGCGTATGATATATGTCTTTTGTTCCATGTACCATATTCCTGGGTGTCCTACCTTTAGGTAGCATTGATTGGCAGGACTCAGTAGAGAGCAGATGTTCTTGCAGTCTTGTCACAGATTTCCCCCTGTAAAAGCCTACTTTTTTTTTGCCAGGCCTCACCAGAGGCTCAACCCAGCTCCACTCACCAGTCCCGCATGCCCCAGGCTTACCTCCCTGGGGCCTGGGCCACCAGGCTGGTACCCCCTTCCAGTGGAGACTGGGGTAGGCAAGACCTGGCTTACCCCCTGGGTCAGGGCCATGGGAGCGGGCCCCCCTCCAGCAGACACGGGTAGGCAGTGGGGTCAGTGTCATGATCGGGGGCCAGCATTTTCTTTTTCTGCTTGGATCCCGGGGGCTAGGACATGCAATGATGACCAGCATCTGCCCCGCCCCATGACATACGGCTCCAGCTGCAGCAATATCCCAAGCCTCTGCCAGAGGTTCGCAATGCGCCGGACCCTTAACCCCCCACCCACCGGAGAAGGAGAGCAGTCCCTGGGATGATCAGTCCTTTTCCCCCTGTCCGTCCGTCTGACTCCCGAGTCCATCCCGAACCCGAGATGGTGCTGCAAGTGGACGCCTTGCTGCTGCGCTGGTGGGCTGGATGTAAAAGCCTACTTGTATAGGCTCGCTTGACTGGCTGATTGGTGCTGGCTTACATGAGGCTTCAGGCCTGGACAGTGATGACAAGTTACAACATATAGAGTAGTTCTGTTCAGGGGGCTTTGTTTTGTCTCAAGGCTGGTTAAAATTGTATGGCGGGTTCGGACAGAAGAGATTTTTCCCCCTCAAGGGCAGTATGTAACCATAATTACAATGTTTGCCTGGTATAGCTTAGCGAAAAACTGCACAGCTTTCACTGACTGCTACACAAAATTGCGCAGGTATAGCAGTCACCTACTGCACATCTGAGTTCACACGAAAGTGTTGTATGGTTGATCTTACATCGAGAGGAAGCTCTTGCAGCAGGTAATATGAATAGGATAGACACCACCTGGCGGCAGTTCACAGCAAATTCTTCTCTGGCAGTACCAAGGGGAAACGTCCCCTCCGACGTTGGCTCCACCCCAACGTCCTGTATAAAGGAGGGGTGGTCCCCACATGCTCAGTTCTTTCTTGCCATTGGCACAGGTTAGTTCACGCTTGGCTACTTCTCGTGGTACCGACCGCTCTAGAGTTTCTCCACCATTTTCAAGAGAGTTTCTTCGACTTCCATCTTCCTGTATGTCCGCTTTTTCGAAGGTGCTCACTAACAAGTGCTCCTGTGGGCGTCAGATCCCCACCAAGGACGGCCGTTCCACCTGCTTGTACTGCCTAGGCCCCAACCACGACACCGGCGCCTGCTCCCACTGCCAGGCCTTCAACAGCAGGACTCTCTTCAGGCAGCAAAAGTCTTTCAGCCTTCCTCGCTCAGTTTAAACTGGCTGCTATGGAGAAGGGTTCTTCCTCCGGGGAATTGGATCCATCACCCGCTAGAAAGAAGCATCACAAAGACGAACACCACGAGCGCAGGAAACAGAAGAGGTCCCACTCGAGGCCCAGGTCCACTGGCTCCCACTCGGCCCAGGTCCGGCTCCTCTGGACATGACTCCCGCCTCATGGCTCTCAAGCCTCCCACTTCTGCCTCTGGATCTTCAGACCAGAAATCTTCTGGCACCACCCTGCAGCCAATTAAGGTACACCCGCTCATGGAACAAGGATCCTCCACGGGCCACGGTAAGTCCTCCTCCTGCTCAGCCTCCCTGTCTGCAGCCGACTCCCGGGAGTCGAAAAAGGCCTCTGGGCCTTCCTCCAGTAGGGCCTTGTCCTTACCACCAAAAGCTAAGGGTTCTGACCGCTGCCAGCCGCTGGCTGTGGAGCAGCGTTCATCAAATAAACCCCATAAGCACCCTGACCATCCCAAGCCTAAGGCCTCTGTGGAACGTCCGTCAGACTCTTCATCTAAGCAGGCGCCGGACCAACACCCTGACATCGCTCCGCTCGCGTCCACTCCGCCATCAGCCAAGGTGGTGCTGCTGCTGGTTAAGGTGGTCCCGATGCCGGCTTCTCTGGCTTGGGCCGACGTCAGCTCGGAGGCCACTCCTTCTCCTCAGCAGACACCAGTCCACCTGCTGTCTGACCCTGACGATAGTTTAACCTGATGTACCTCCGTCGTCTCCTGCCAGACCAACACCGGGCAATCCCGATACTGGTGCTGGTGCACCAGAACCGACTCCTGTCAGTCCTGATGCCGGCACCAGCGCAGGCTCAGGCATGGCTGCTTCTCCTGTGCCAGAATCTCCCGGATTCAATACGACTCAAGTCAAGGAGCTTTCTTCCCCACTGGTGGGACACAGTCAAGCAGGACCTCCCAATGAGCTCCCACCCATGCCTCACCCCGCACCCACTTCTGATCCTAATCCGGACACTGAGGTGGTTCCTGACCATCCAGAGATGACGCAGGGAAAGAGCCGGCTGTGTCCAGGAAACATAAGGACAAAAGTAGGCGCTGGAGGACCCGGTCTAGAAGCTCCTCCCGCTTGCCTTCCCCAGACAGAAGACATAAGCGAAGGAGACACCACTCCCCTTTCCCTTCCTCTTCGTCTTCAGTCTTACATCAACTCTGCCCATGGGGACCGGGAGGACCACCTTAAGTCTCCGCCTGATGACCCCAGTTTCATGGAGGTCATGATGCACATTCAAGAAAATATGGGTTGGGATATAGAGACCCTTGACCCCGAACGTTTGAGACTGACCAAGTACCTCCGCCAGAAAGATGCCAAACCTGTGGTCATCCCACCCATGGTGGACACCTTCCAGGATGTCACATATGCTACCTGGAAGCATCCCCATTCTTCCTCTGCAGTACCCAAAAAGGCGCACACATTGTACCGGGCTCCTAAGGACCATCCCTTTTTAGTTGAACACCCTACTGCTGACTCGGTGGGTATTTCGGCAGCTCATGGCCGTTTGCAGAGGCCCAAATACCTGAGCACCCAGCCGCCCGACAGGGAGTTTAAGCAGCTGAATTCATTGGGCAGGAGGGTGTACACGTCTGCCACCTGCAGCATCAGAAGCCTTAATTTCCTGAATCACATGGTCCAGTTCCAGAGTGCCCTCGGGGAACAAGGCTTCTCCAGACTGGCTCAGACGTGAGCACACATGTCTTGAGATCAGCCTACGACTCCGCGGACACTTCTGCAAGGGGGCGGTCGCCTCCGGCACCACTCCTGGCTCCGGGTCTCAGGGTTCGATCCAGATGTGCAGACTAACCTTCTGGATGCTGCCTGTAAAGGCTCTGTACTCTTCGGCGAAGAGTCTGAGAAAATAATATTGAAGTTACAGGACTCCAGTAAGGCCATCCGTACCATGCACTCCATGTATCGCCCGAAACAGGAATGTTTTTTTCGTAGGTTCCATTTTCGTAGCTGAGGGGGACAACAGCCTCAGCAGCGACCGCAGCATGGCGGCTTTGTCATAGAGGTGGGGCCAAGGGCTCCTCGACTGCCACCTCATGACATGCTAGACCTCCCCCCCCCAAATGTCTGACTATCTAGGCGACCCTTCTCTCCCAGACGGCCTGTCGGGAGAGCTGGTCAGAGGCCGCTTTTCTATATACGCAGAAGCCTGGAGACAAGTGACCGACAACCAGTGGGTCCTCAATCTCGTGGAATTCAGGCACTCCATTGAGTTCGATGCCATCCCTCGGGACAGACCACTGCCCTAATCCCATTATCCGAGGGAACACGGGGCTCTTATTCATCAGGAGATTCAGTCCCTGTTGGACTAGAATGTCATAGAGCCGGTGCCCCCGGCTGAGAGAGACGGGGTTCTTTTCTCACTACTTTCTGGTCCCGAAGAAGTAAGGGAATCTCAGACCTATCCTGGATCTCAGCTACCTGAACCAGTGGGTCTCCTACAGGAGGTCATGGTCTCTCTCTACCCAACCTCCTACCCACTTTTTCAGCCAGAGATTGGCTGGCCTCTCTGGATATGCAGGATGCTTACCTGCACATTCCGATTGCCAGAAAACATTGAAGGTTTCTGAGAATCTTACCTCGAGATACAGCTCTTGCAGCAGGTTACACCATTTGGACTGAAGCCGTCAGACGCCAGGACCCCACGGAAATTTTCTAGCTAGCAGTCTTCAGCGGGGACCGCCTCCGACATCGGTCCCGCCCCCAACGTCGGGCGTAGTACATAAGGAGGCGGTCCCCCCACAATCCCCGTTCTTTTCCTGCCGTCGACATCGCAAGCATTGGCCTCTCGGTCACTTTCTAGCATGCGACGACTAGGAACCACAACGTTTTCTATTTTCTCATACAAACTTGGATTCATCTGATGTCCTCTCCAAGCACCTCTCTGGAAGGTCACCCATCGAAGTGTGCCTGCGGCAAACAGATCCCCTTCAAGGATCCTCACTCAGCCTACGTGCGTTGTCTAGGCCCAGAACACAACATCAAGGCCTGCTCCTTCTGCCAGGGCTTCAACAGTCGCACCAGGATCCGCCGCCAGAAGGCCCTTCAAGCTTTTCTCTTGGAGGAGAAACTAAAAGCCATGGATAGGGAACCTTCCTCCAGGGGGGAGTCGTCAGTGAAGACCCACAAACACCGAGAGAAGGAAAGGCCCAGGTCCCCGTCGAGGGCCTCGGACTACCGAAGCTCCGGCTCGCGGTCAGACCGCTCTCCCTCCAGGGCTCAATCCCAGCCTCCCCCGGTTCAGGTCAGATCCTCCAGCGGCTCCTCCGCCCTGCAGCCTATCAAGACTTCCAGGCCATCTGCTTCATCCACTCCTTCTAAGGCCTCATCCAAGTCTGGGGAGTGCCACAAGTCTTCCTCCCGCCGTGGGGACTCCGACGCCAGGTCGGTGTCCCAGCCTCCCCGTGGATCGGACCCGGTCCTGCGTAAGACTAAAGACCTGACGTCCCTAAAACGGACGCCGGACCCGACGTCGGCCAAGCATCACAGGCACCCCAAAGAGCCGGCTACAGCAAGACACCCGTCACCGGCCAGGCGTTCGCCTCCCAGGGCATCGGCCAGGGGACCGACGTTGGCTGCCTCAGAGGGGAAGACCGCATCACCGTCGCCTACCGACGTCGGTCGGAAGGTATCATCGGAGGAGGACACCACTCAGCCCGAGGACCAGGCCGGTGACTCTGGAACCATCGGGCTCCCACGGGAACCCTCCCCGGAGCGGGAGACCCCCGGGGGCCCGACCCCGGCGACAGGCCACCGGTACCCGGCCCGTCATCGGGCCTGAATTTGGCAGAGGTGAAGGAGCTCTTCACCTTCTGGTGGGACACCATCAGGAAGGATGTGGTCACCACACACCCTCCTCCTACTTCGGCTCCGCCTCCACCTACTCCTTCAATGCCTACGCCCCCTCCTCCACCCAAGGGGCCTGTAGGACGGTCACCAACCCCCAAAGGAGCCAACACCTCCTCCTAGGGGTAGATCCTCAGACAGGAAAAGACCTCCCTCAGGATCCACTTCAGGGTCACCCAGGTGACGCCAGTACACCTCGTCTGTGGAGGATTCTAGATGTGACACCTCAGGGTGTTCTAGATCTCCTTCTCCCATCAGCATTCCCTCCCCAGACCCACACGACCTTCCCAGGTCTCCTCCGGATGACCCCTCGTTGGCAGAGATCATGAGGCACATCCAGGAGAATATGGGGTGGGATGCTGAAGAACTGGACCCCGAGAGACAGCGCCTTGCCCGCTACCTTCGGCAGAAAGACCCAAAGCTTGTGGTAGTGCCACCCTTGGTGCACACCTTTGCGGACGTCACCAAGGCTGCGTGGAAGCGTCCGCATTCGACTCCGGCAGTGCCGAAGAAGGCTGACTGCCTATACAAGGCCCCGAGGGAGGGCCAGTATCTGGCGAACCATCCTCTGGCTGATTCCCTGGTCATCATGGCCTCGCATGACCAGTCTCAGAGACCCCAGCACTTGAGCACACAGCCACTGGACCTGGAATCCAAGCAGTTGGATGTCCTGGGTAGGCGTACGTATGCGGCTGCAACTTGCACCATCAGGTCTCTAAATTACCTCACCCACATGATACAATTCCAAAACGCATTGTGGGAACAGGGACAGGACCTGGTTGAAAAGATGACTGACGGTGGTCAAAAGGCGGAGCTTTTAAATCTCCTCCGTACGGGTTTGGATGTGGGGACCCAGGTGCTCAGAGCTGCATACGATTCTGTGGACTCTTCGGTCAGAGCTGCAGCCTCAGGCGTGAGTCTCCGGAGACACTCTTGGCTCCGCATCTCCAGTTTTACCCCGGACGTCCAGAAGAACATCCTGGACGTCCCTTACAATGGGGAAGTCCTCTTTGGTGAAGCCTCTGAGAAGGTGATCCCCAAACTGCAGGACGCAGGGAAGGCAGTTAGATCGGTTCAGGCCATGTACAGATCTCGACCCAGTTCCTTTCGTAGGAACCAGAGCCGTTTTCGTGGCCGGGCACAAAGGCAACAACCGCGTTCCGACCAACAGCAGAGGGACTCCTTTACTCGAAAAGCCCAGGCCAAGTCATCCCCAGGCAGGGTCCACCGAGTTGCAAAGTCGGCCCGACCTGCGGTATCTAACGCTGCCACAGCATGACTCCTTCCCAGCCCCCGCCCCTCCTCAGGATCAACGGGAAATGAAGGTCGGGGGTCGCATCGCACATCACCTACCAGGGTGGCGGTCGATCACCACCGACAGGTGGGTGCTGCAGTTGGTCGAAAGAGGCCACTATATAGAATTCATAGGCAGCCCACCTACAAGACCTCCCCTGCTTTCCCGCTACTCGGGTCAGCACGCCCTGCTTATATGGCAGGAAGTGCTTGCGCTTCTGGAGAAAGAAGCCCTAGAGCACGTTCCAGAGAACCAGAGAGGGTTAGGCTATTATTCCCACTTCTTCCTGGTTACAAAGAAAACAGGAGACCTCCGTCCAATTCTGGACCTCAGCGACCTCAATCTATCGGTCGTCTACAAGCGCTTCCGCATGGTGACCCTTCCGGGCCTAATCCCCATGCTAAAGCGGGACGTCTTTTTAGCGTCGTTAGATATGCAGGACACCTACCTGCATATCCCAATTGCTCAAGTGCACAGGAGGTTCCTGCGCTTCGAGTTTCAGAGCCGCCATTATCAGTTCCGAGCACTTCCCTTCGGGCTGTCATCGGCACCTCGTGTCTTTACGAAGTGCATGGCGGTCGTAGCGGCATCTCTGAGGAGACAAGGCCACTACGTGTTCCCGTACCTGGATGACTGGCTTCTCATGGCTCTCTCCAGGGAGGCACTGATGATGGCCATCCATCGTACTCAGGCCCTTTTTCAGTCACTGGGTATTATCATCATCTACGAGAAGTCACTCCTGGTGCCGTCCCAGAAACTGCAGTTTGTAGGGGCAGCTCTGGACATCATCAGAGGGAAGGCTTTTCTTACCGCAGACAGAGCGGAACACATCAGATACCTCATCAGGGACCTGTCGGTGAAGAAGACCGTCCCGGCCAGGTTGGTCCTTCGCCTGCTCGGACACATGGCTGCGGCCATTGCAACAGTCCCGATGGCAAGGCTCCACATGCGGGTAACTCAGTGGATGCTAAGGGTGCAGTGGGACCAAAGGCAAGACCATCTGCAGCAGCCAATTCGAATCACGAATGCTGCGATTCGGGATTGGCAATGGTGGCTAGATCCGGGAAACTTCTCCGCGGGGGTTCCCTTTGTAGCGCCGCCTCCGACTGTGACTCTCTCCACAGACACCTCAGGGCTTAGGTGGGGAGCACACCTAGACAGGGTGAGGTCTCAGGGCACATGGACAGCCCGGGAATCTCATCTCCACATCAACATTTTGGAGATGAGGGTGGTTCTTTATGCTCTGCAAGCCTTCCAGTCGGAGATTCCACCGGGTACTTTCTTGTTACAAACAGACAATACTGCGGTGATGTATTACCTCAACAAACAAGGAGGCACTCCTACCCACTTTGCAGGGAGGCCATGAGAGTGTGGTATTGGGTAGTGCAGAACGGCACAAACCTAATTGCAGTAGACATCCCTGGAGTGGACAATACAGTTGCAGACAGCCTGAGTCGCTCTCAGGCCAGGGTCCACGAGTGGGAACTTCTACAGGAGGTGGCAGAGGATCTGTTTCACAGATGGGGCACTCCAGAGTTAGACCTTTTCGCTTCCCTATCCAACGCAAAACTGCCCAATTTCTGCTTGCTAGATCCAGGGCCTGGTGTTTTCTGGCGAGACGCGTTGTCCCTCTCCTGGGCAGGCAGATTCCTCTATGCCTTCCCTCCTTTCCCGTTGATCCAGAGAGTCCTCTTAAAACTTCACAGGGAGCAGGCGACGCTCATTTTGATAGCGCCTTTCTGGCCCAGACAAATGTGGTTCCCGCTCCTGCATCAGCTATCCCGGGAACCTCCACTTCCGTTGCCAATCGGCTTCCATCTACTGTCTCAGGAGGCGGGTTCATTAGTCCATCCGGACTTGCGTTCTCTGAACCTGCACGCTTGGCTCCTAGAGACATAGCCATGTTGAGATACGGGGTATCGCAAGAAGTGGCAGATGTACTCTCTGCTGCCAGAAAACCGGCAACCCACACAACGACGCTATGAAATGGCGTGATTTTGCTTGTAGGCCTGCTGCAAGGGTAGCCGCTGTTAGAATGTCCTCAAAGCTGGTTCTGGATTACCTGTTTTCACTTTTTCAATCTGGACTGGCTTACTCCTCGATTAAGGTGTACCTTTGCGCAATTTCGGCTTACCATGTCCCCATAGGCCACTGGACGGTGGCCCAGTTGGACACTATTCGTGCCTTTTTAAGGGGAGTTCTCCACCGTAGGCCGCCTGTCAAGGATCCGATTCCTCCTTGCGACTTGCCCTTTGTCCTGGAGCAGCTTACGCTGCCACCCTTTGAACCAGCCGCGGATTGCGAGCTACGTTTTCTGTCGTGGAAAACGTTGTTTTTAGTTGCAGTTACTTTGGCAAGAAGGATTTCTGAATTGCATGCACTGATGTGCAAATAACCTTATTTAGTTTTCCACCAGGATAGGGTATCCCTGAGGACAAACCCAAAGTTTCTGCCTAAGGTGGTTTCAGCGGTTAGAATGAAGGGAGCTCTTGTTTCTAAACAATCTCTCTCAAGGTGGCTCATCCAGTGCATCTCTTTCTGTTATGATAAGCGCAATAAACCCTTACTAGGCACGGTTAAGGGTCATTCCACGAGAGAAGTGGCCACTTCCTTTGCGGCGTTAAGGAATTTTTCCATCTCAGCTATTTGCGCTGTAGCCACTTGGAGCTCGGTGCATACCTTTATCAGGCATTACAGCCTGGACATTGCATCGAGGCAAAGAGCAGGTTTCGGCACTAGCCGTCCTTCAGGGACTTCTGTCTTAGGCTCGAGTAGGGTTGTGATCCCTACTTTTCCTCCTCCCTGTGGCATAAGATTGCCACTATTGCTTGGGAATCAGTCCTAATGGTGTAACCTGCTGCAAGAGCTGTATCTCGAAGTAAGATAGTACAGTTATGTAAGAACTTCTTGCTGATTTCATCTTAAAGCCAGATATACCAAGCAGCTAATATAGATCAGACTTGTTTAATATGGTGGTATTGAGCTAATTGTGCTTGTTACTGAAGGCATTAGGTTAGCTGGGTCCTAGTGTGACCTCATTTTGGAATAGCCCTGTTTGCTTAGAGTGGAGCTCCTTTGTGTAAGTCACAACACATTCTTCCGCTGCATAGTAATGAGAGGCTTTGTTTTCTCCACAACATAGGCAGCCCCCAAGCTAGGCACTCGGGACAATCAAGCAACTGAAGCACAAGCAGCTCACCTGAGTAGCTGAGGAAGCCAAATCTCCAGCCTGATAACTTCGGAGTAAAGAGAGCCTCTTCTCTTAGTCTGGAGCCTGCAGAGGGTGCTAGCCGGCTGCACTGCGCCCGTCTGCCCGCCCCCAACCACCCTCCCACCCAGGGGCGGCTGTCAATTTAAGGATCCACCCCGTGACATCACATCCGGTGATATCACGTCCTGTTGCCCAGAACCTATCTCCCCACTTTCCCATTTGCAGGTTATACCTGCTGGCCACTAGAGGGACCTATGCTCCCTCACTACTTCCTACTCCTACCTGTACAGCACTACTTCCCTGGGATCTTGCTCACCACAATGTATTGGCCCTGCCTCACGCTCTGCCTGTGCCTATCCCCACTAGCAGTGCACTTACCCACTTACCCATCTGCTAGTTCACTATGCCCTGGCACCCTCCCCCTTGCTCCTGAACCTCCTCTCCTGCCCCTTGGGACCTCTGTGTGTCCCGTCCCCTGGCCTCCCCTAGCTTTCTTCACCTCAGGCACATCTGGGTGTCTTCTTATTCTTGCTTTCCTCCTGTACCTCCCTGCCCACCCCTGCTCCTTAGCCTCCCCTCCTCCTCTCATGTCAATCGAGGAAAACCTCTCACCATCTCCCAGCCAGGGTGTTAGTCATGCTACTACTCCTGTCAGGGAACATTCATCCAAACCCTGGCCCGGTTCCCAGGAGCTCCCCAACTCGCACCACAGGCCTATGCATGGTCTCCATGAATATCTGTAGCCTCCTAAAAAAGTTTGACTCACTACAATGCCTGGTCACATCAATTAACCCTGATGTCATCACCCTGGTTGAGACTTGGCTGTCGAAATCCTCCCCTGACTCCCTAGTCTCCCTTCCTGGTTTCACCCTTTTCTGGTCCGACCATGTTGGGAGACGGGGCGGCGGCTGCGCTATTTATGTCAAGGAATCTCTCCCCGTACTAGCCCTGCCCACTCCCATCCTTGACTCCAGGGCCCAGGCGCTCACGCTGAAACTAACCTGACCCTTTAAGGGACCCCTTTATCTGACTACTGCATACGTGTCCCCAGGGACCAAACGCAGGCCATTGCCTCTTACAGAATACCTTACCTCTCTACCTCCTTCCGCTGATCAAATTCTGTGGGTGACTTAAATGTCAACTGGCTCAGCCCCTCCTCCTCCTCTACCCGAGACTCCTTTTCTGCAATAGACCCAACGCCAACTAGTTACCCACCCTACCAGGACTAACCCCAAGAGAGGCTCCAGTACCCTGCTTGATGTGGTACTCACCAACCGCCTAATCGGATCCCCAATGTACAAGTCCTCCCAGACTCTCTCAGCAGTCACTCCCATTCTATTCCATTGGTCAACCTCAGTCCCCAAACCCATAGCACAGTCCACATGCCGCGCATCTAATACCTGGTGGACTGATAAAACTTAGGAACTTCTGTCCCAAATTGACTGGTCTCCTATACAGGCAACTCCTGACATCGACACAGCTCTCTCCTTCTTTACCCAAACTTTTAATAATGCCTGTGATATCTTTGCCCCAGTGTTGACCCCGTTCTAAAAGGAAGAATGCCTCCTGGGTAACCCCAGTTTTGATCCACCAGCTCAAACATAGGGACAACTTATGGCACCTGCCATTGAGACTGGCCGCCCATGACAGGCGGTTATATGCCGTCACCAAACAAGTGCACTGGCCATCAGAAAGGCCAAGTCTGAGCACTCATCGGTCCTCACCACTGCCTCATGGGGAATCCAGAACCTTCTGGGATAACATTAAACAGTTAAATGGGAGTGCACACTCCCCCTCACCCACCCAGATCAACATTAATGGTGTGATCTCCTCAGACCCAGCCCTCATAGCCAACCACCTCAACACCTCATTCACTGACCTTAGCCCTATCCTCCCTACAAATTTTTTTGACCCTCCTCTCCCAGCACCTGCCGTAAATCTTTCTCGCCCTTATTTTCTCCTCCACCGTGTTTCTGCCAAGAACTTAGGCCGCACCTTGTCACTGCCCTCAAGAGTAATAGTACAGGCAGTGACACCCTGGATCCGTGTATCCTACGGCTGGTCTTAGACACAGTCCTTACCCCGATCACATGCCTCATCAACCACTCTGTTTGCCTGGGGAAGGTTCCAACGGCCTGGAAAGTTGCCACTGTCACCCCTATCTTTAAAGGTGGTGATAGGACTGTGGCTGGAAACTATCGACCGATCTCCATTCTCTCTCCAAGGCCTTGGAAAAAGTGGTGGCCTCTCAAATCTCTGACTATCTCTCCACCTACAGTGTCCTTTGTCCTGAGCAGCATGGCTTCCGAGCGGGCCACAGTACCAACACAGCCCTCCTAGAGTTCTCCAACTTTCTCCACTCCTCCTTAGACACTGGTTCTCTGGCTGGTGTTGTCTTCATTGACCTCTCGAAAGCTTTCGACACTGTCTCCCACCCCCTCCTTCTTGATGCCCTTAGTCTCTCTGGTTTTGCTGCTGGGCCTATCTCCTGGTGCACCAGTTATCTGTCTGACCGCTCACAGCGTGTAAAAATTAATGGGACCTACTCAGACATCTGTCCCATCTTTTCTGGGGTTCCCAGGGCTCCATTCTGGGCCCTTACTATTCTCCTTTACCTTAACACCCCTTCCACGCTTTTGCTCGGGGAACATTCTATTGAGCTGATGATGCAGTCATCTTTGCCTCAAGTCAGTAACCCTACTGCCTCCAGGACTCACTGCAGAAGTCCTTCACTGAAGCCGAGGGCTGGTTCAAGGAACATAGATTGGTGATAAATCTTAAAAAAGCAAAACCATGTTCTTCACTCATCCCCAAAACAAGTCCTGCAACTTCAAACTCCTCATTCACTCTGGGTCCTCATTCTCACTCGAACAAGTTTGCTCCTATAAATACCTAGGGATCCATTTTGACCCTCCTCTCCTTCCATGGACACATCGCTGCCTAGCCACTGCCACTAATATCCAATTGGGCATCTTACATCGGTATAAACACTGCCTCCCCGAGGCTCTTGACTGCAGTCACCTCCTCTATCCTGTCCCTAGTGGACTATGGACTGCGGTGTATGGTGCTGCTGATCAGACCGCCTCCATAAATTCCTTTTCTCTGAATAAGGCCTGCAGGTTAATTACTGGAGCACCTGGGATGACACACACCTGTCTACTGTATGCTAAAGCGCTGGTACTTGATCTCACGAAGTGCCTCAAATATCTTACTTGTGCCCTTACAAAAAGACCCTCCTTGGGCTTTCCCCACCAGGATTGACCACCACTACTCGACGCTCTGTCCCACTAGTTCATACGGACCTCTGGGAAAACTCTCTTGTTATCCCTAGAGCTAGGACCTCTCACGCCAAAGAGCCTTCAGCTTTAGGGCCCCCTCCTGGTTCAACACACTGCCCCTCCATCTCCAAGCTCCAACTATATCGTGCTTCAAAACTTCCTTACGTAACCACCTTATTAACACCCGATGCTGTAACTGCCACTAGTCAAGCCGTACATACTTATGACAAAGCTTATTACTAAGCTGCTAAGGACTATCATAACTCTGGTATTGTTTGCATCCATCCTACCTGTACCAGCTTGTTTGTATCTATGTCTTAATTTTACTGTTATACTTATGTGTTGTACTGCTATACTGTGTATTTTGGTTTGTCTTACTGTGACAAGGTACCTTTGTAAATGAGCCTATGGCTCAAAGGTTTTCCAAACTGCTGTTTAAATAAAAAAATAAATAAATAAATAAAATAAACTTACTCGAACAGTAGATCTTCAAGAACAGCTCTTGCAGCAGGTACCTTCCTGCCCACCATTCCCCTTTTGTGGAGGTAGGTAGTAGCCAAACATCCATCTTAGGGATGGGAAGTTCTTTTTTAGTCTTAGCCATCTGGTGGCGGATCCTCGGTCTCCTCTTCTGATGTTATCCAGCGCCGGGAGTCTCCGGCGGGAGAACTGGGGATTGTGGGGGGACTGCCTCCTTATGTACTACGCCTGACGTCGGGGGCCGGACCGACGTCGGAGGCGGTCCCCGCTGAAGACTGCTAGCTAGAAAATTTCCGTGGGGTCCTGGCGCCTGACAGCTTCAGTCCAAATGGTGTAACCTGCTGCAAGAGCTATTCTCGAAGATCTACTGTTACGGTAAGTTCTTACGTAACTGTACTTTCTGGTTCGAAGGCAGGAGCTTTCAGTTCAAAGTCCTCCCATTCGGTCTTTCTTCAGCCCCCAGGGTATTCACAAAGTGCCTGGCAGTGGTCGCCGTGGCACTTTGGAGAATGGGCCACTTTGTGTTTCCTTACTTGGACGACTGGCTCCTCTTGGCTCCTTCCAGACCCCGCCTATTGGAGACCATCAGGGACACCCTAACAGTGTGCCAGCGTCTGGGTATTAAGGTGAACCGGGACAAGTCTCACCTGTTCCCATCCCAGAGACTCCCAATTCATAGGGGCACTTCTGGACACCACTCTCGGGAAGCTTTTTCTTCCTTCTGACAGGATGGGGTGCATTCAAGCATTAGCAAATCACGTCTCTTCAGCCTCAAAGGTTCCTGCCAGACTCCTTCTCAGGCTGTTGGGCCACGTGGCGGCGGCCATAGTTTCGGTGTTGCTCGTGAGGTTGCAGATGCGGACCATTCAATGGTCCTTATGCGTCCAGTGGGATCAAACACAGGATGGTTTGGATGCACTCATAGGAATCACAGAGCCGATCCGCTGGGAGCTACTCCGGTGGATGTTGTCCCAAAATCGTCTGGTGTGGCTTCCGTTTCAGTTCGGACACCCCTCCCAGACACTGACCATGGACAATTCTTGCTCGGAATGGGATGCACACTTAGAGGACAACAGGAATCTGGGTTCCTGGTCCACAGCAGAGGAGAATCTGCATATCAGCATCCTCTAGCTGAGAGCGGTTCTTTACGTGCTTCAGGCCTTGGCCTTTGCCCTATCACCTGGCCACCTTCTGATCCAGATTGGCAACACATCTGTGGTGTTCTACATAAACAAACAAGGTGGCACACACTCTTACCTTCTCTGCCGAGAGGCCATGTGAGTGTGGGACTGGGCATTCGGCCATCATCTCTCAGTCTCGGCTGTTCATGTCCCAGGGACACTGAATGTGCTGGCCGATGCTCTCAGCAGAACGAGGTCGCAGGCCCACGAGTGGGCCTTGCTCCAGGATGTTGCAGATCAAATCTTTTGCCAGATGGGGGACACCAGAGCTAGATCTCTTTGCGTCTTGATCCAACGCAAAGCTGCCCAGTTTTTGCTTGCTAGATCCAGAGCCTAGAGTCTTCTGGCAAGATGCATTGTCCCTCTCTTGGAAGGGGAGATTCCTCTACACGTTCCCCACTTCCCCCTGCTTCAGAATGTACTCCTCAAGGTACAATCAGAACAGTCCACCATGATCTTGATAGCTCCTCTGTGGCCTCAACAGATTTGGTTTCCTTTGCTTCAGCGTTTGATGGCAGAGCCTCCGCTTCCTCTTCCAATCTCGTCCCAGCTTTTGTTGCAGGACAGCGGGTCCCTGGTTCATCCGAACCTGCACTCCTTCCACCTGCATGGCCTGGCTCCTCAAGACCTAGCGAAGTCTAGGTTTGGAGTCTCAGACAAGGTGGCTCAGGTATTGGTAGAGGTGCGCAAGCCTGCCACTAGGGCCAGTTACCCTATGAAGTGGAAACATTTCTCCTTATGGGCTGCAGCCAGACAGGTGGACCTGCGGTCTGTCTGGTTAACCCTATCTTGGAATACCTGCTTTCCCTTTCAGAGTCAGGCCTAAGTTATTCCTCCATTAAGGTACACGTGGCCCCCATTTCTGCTTATCACATGCCTGTCCAGGGCAAGTTGGTGGTTCAGTTGGAGGTGTCTAAAGCCTTTTTGCATGGCATTTTGCATATCAGACCCCCTATTCAGGATCATGTCCCTCCTTGTTATCTACTTTTCGTTCTGGAAAAGCTAACGCGTCCCCCTTTCAAACCTGCCGTGGAGGCTGAGCTTCATTTTTTGTCCTGGAAAACCTTACTTTTGGTGGCTGTCACCTTGGCGAAGTGCATTTCAGAACTTCAGGCCCTCATGTGTAAGGAACCCTACCTGATTTTCCATAGGGACAGGCTAGATCTTCGCACCGACCCAAAGTTTCTGCCTAAGGTGGTTTCGGAGCTCATCTTGAACCAGTCGGTTCAACTTCTGGTTTACTACCCAGACTATTCCAACAAAGGGGAAACACTTCTCCACTCTTTGGACTTTCACAGGGCGCTGCGCTGCTACCTGTCCAGAACTAAGGGGGCCAGGAAATTCAATCAGTTGTTCGTCCCCTTCACGGACAGGTCCTTAGGTCGCCTGGTTACCAAGCAAACACTTTCGCGTTGGCTGGTTAACTGCATCTCCTACTGTTACCAGAAACACAGCAAGTCCTCTCATGGCCCGATCAAGGCTCATTCCACTAGGGCAGTCGCCACCTCTTTCGCGGCCATTTATGCTGCCGCCACATGGCATTCTGTTCACACCTTTATCAGGCATTACAGCCTAGACATAGTTTCCAAACGCAGAGCAGGATTTGCCTTTGCGATCTTGTAGGGCTTGGTCTCCTGAAGGATCCCTCCTACTCTTGTTTCCCTGCCTTTCCTTCTCCCCCTCCTGAGGGTTGTCTTCAGTTTATACTGCTTGAGAATCAGTCCTACTTGTGTTACCCTCTGCAAGAGCTTCCTCTCGAAGTAGTAAGATAGTACAGTTACGTAAGAACTTACCGTAACAGTAGATCTTCGAGAGAAGCTCTTGCAGCAGGTATGATTTCCCGCCCTCCTTCCCCCAGGACCAGGCCTCTCCTGTATCGGCCATGTTCTCTCTCTTTTTTCAGGGGTGAGTGTGTGTTCAGGCCATTTGTACATGTTGCTTCATGCGATCCTGCCTTTTTAGCGTGCAAGAACTGGAGCACGTGGGGGACCGTCCCTACTTTATATAGGGACGTCGGGTGTGGAGCTGACGTCGGAGGGGGCATTCCCCCCCTTGGTACTGCTAGAGAAGAATTTGCTGTGAACCACCACCAGGTGGCATCAGTCCTACTTGTGTTACCTGCTGCAGGTACTTCTCTCGAAGATCTGCTGTTATGGTAAGTTCTTAAGTAACTGTACTTTTTACTCCAGCTACTTGTAAACGCTACACATAAGTTTCCCTTCTGCTACACAGATTAAGATTTGTAATGCCGAAGTTGCTATACAACCATTTTTCAATAAATTTTCCCTGCATTATGGTCATCTGCCTCCTGTCCTTGGGGAGTTCTGCAGGATGGTTTAGCAGCAGTAAGCTCAGTTGACAAAAAATGGATGAGCACAAGACGGTTGGACTTGTGATATGTCTCCTTTCCTTTGCATGAATGTGCAGCACATGTTTTTTTGTTCCTTGCCTAGGCCCTTTGTGATAGAAAAGGTGCAATCAGTAAGCTGACAGAAAAGGCGCAGTCAGTAAGCTGACTCTGGCCGACAGAAAAGGTGCAATCAGTAAGCTGACTCTGGCCGACAGAAAAGGTGCAATCAGGAAGCTGACTGGCCAGCAATATTGGAATAGAGGGTTTCCCAGACTGGTCTTTAGGGACGGGTTGGCTCGGCCACTTGGTAATCCCTTTTTAGCACCAAGGGATTGTTCAAAGGACTTTTTGGCTCATTCTCCAGTCCATGGGCCACTCCAGGCATATACCTATGGTCTACTATCCAGGGGATTTTCCTCAACTCCGAGCCAACGTTTTTTGGTTTAGCCACAGTGGTGAGAATGTTACATTTTTATGAGAGTCCAAGTGACAGATCCGCGCTGCAGAGTTGGACGTCCTGGAGCTGCTCTACTGGCTTGTCACTATGTAGAAGAGTCCCATGACCCTGTTTGAGGTAAGAGTTTTTGGGAGTGGTATCTAGTCTGAGGAATTCTGTAGCCTGCATCCCAGGCAAATGTCTTTTCTTATTAAAACTTTATTTTTATTCAAATACATATGATTAAGATATGGAATTCTGTTTTCAACTGTAGACTTCAATTTGTACTGTTAGCAGTGATTGAGATTTCCATAGAAGCACCATTGCCACTATACAGTCATTGTCGAAATCGCTTGTACAACTGGAGAGCCCCAAGAATATCTGAGTGAGGTTTTTCCTTGAAGCTTTTTGGAGCCATTCTTATAGCAGCAAACACAGCCTTGGGCTGGGGTTGATAAATTCTGTATCAGACCCTGTTACTAGGAGGCTAAAGCTTCAGAGCCAGTGATTCCAATCCCTATGTGGACTTGGGGATCAAGGAATTAGTTGCATTCCTGCCCAGAACTTAGTATGAATCGTGGTGATCAGGTCAGATGATGACTCTTTTTTTGTCTTCATTAGGAAGGCATATGCAATACAGGAGTCAAAGACATTCGAGTTTGCAATGGACTGTGACTAGTTTCTTCCTGTGAGCAAGTTCTCTTATGATAACGGCCTACACGGTGGGGGTGGGGTTGGAGATTCGGACCGAATCGCTACGTTGGAGAGTACCCTTGCAAAACTCCTTCTAACTGGGGGTGTTTTGAGGGGCCATGTAGAAGGTTTTGTCAGCCCAGAGCAATTTACTCTTCTCTAGGAGAATTCTTAAAAGTCTGCTGCAGTCAAATTTGTAGCAATCACAGGTGAATTAGTAATTGATTTGCTAGCAGGAGAACAGACTGGCCAGACAATCTGTATAGGTCTCAAGCACGTACGCCAATCCTGTTTTTTTTGTTTGTTTTTGGCATGTGGAGCAGGAGGTTCGGTTTGCCACAGGTCAAGTTGTGCGACAATGGAGGATCTCTTAGGTCTTGAGGTCCCCGTCCTGTTCCGATGACCGTGGGTGGAAGCAGTGGATGCCCCACCTTGGCAGTGGCATTTTCATCATCAAGTAGTCCTGTCTAGCAGTTTCTGCTGTTGCTGTGTCCACAAGGAATCAGGGGTCAGACAGAGGGTTTCCTCTGATAATCTTAGAGTGGACAAGGCTATCCTTGTCTCCATTTCTGGTTAATGTAACCATGTATGCGGTTAGCATCATGGTTGTTCAGACCAAGATGGGATTCCAAAGGCAGGGGTTCCTGATATGGGAGGAACTTCACTGATGGTTTATAGGGGATGTTCATATCGGCAGTTTTTTGTCAGAGTGTGGTTGTTTGCTTGCGTTGGTCACAGACCAGGGTGTTAGAACCTCCAAGACTTCGCTTCGGCACTTTTGGATGTTCTTTTTCATTTGGGAGTTGCCAGTGGTTTCACGGTTGTGCTTTGGGTCCATACTGGCTTAGCCAGGAGTATGGCAGACTCTAGAATTCCTTTTCCACTCTTGGATTTTTTACCAGAGTAGGCGTAGAAACGAAATGGTACATATTTAAATATTTTTGTGTTTTCATTCTTCCTCTTCTGTCGGTCCTAGTCTTAGCAATGAGAGGATCAAAGACCTAAGAGTCATATTAGCAGTGGGATAAGGCCTTTTTGCAATTTTCTTTGGAAAGAAAAGATTCACGTGGAGTGGAGTTTTTTTTCTTTCCTTCTAGGATGATCCAAGCACTCTGGACTGAGAGGGCTAAGTTTTGATGCCGAATTGGGGAATTGGTGTTGTAGCCCTCCATTCTTACATTTTCAGAGACCTACAGAACTTATACCCTAAGTTCTGCAGTCACAACTGTCCAGTGGTGAATTTGACAAGGGTAATTGTCAGCCGAGTCCAGAAGCTACTTATTAGGGAAGTGCATGGTACAATATTCTCCCCTTCCCTGCTTAGATGGGCACTGCTTTTCCGAACCCCTATGTATTAACTACCTTACCCCATTGAAAATGTGGAGCGAGACACAAAGGAGAAATTCCATATTTACCATAATTTCCTTTTCTGTTAGCTCCACTGTTTTCAGTGGGGCATTTCGCTGGAACCTTCTGCTCTGCTGGAGAAAATTGTCCAGTCCCTGTATGTATACGTTGTTTGTGTATTGAAGGATACCTACATTGTGCTCAACAGAATTTCAGATTCATCAAGTATATCCGGATGCTTTCGAATTATAACCTTTTGTAGAACGAACTAATAAATTACATGGTGGTGCTTATAAGGTCATATTTGACTGGGGAGCCCGCATGGGTATCTGCCAATCACAAGAAGATACATTTGTGTCTTTCCTTAACTAACCATGCTTTTGTGTTTAGAGCAAGCCTTCAAGAATTGAAGCCCATGAAAACCAGTAGCGACCTGGTGTCCAATGTTGGAGGCCAGAAAGGGGCAGTTAAAGCAGCAATGCAACAAAAATGGGTTAAAATTTGACCGCACCTTTTTTCTTCCTAATCGATGCCAGATGTCTTCCAGTCTATTTTGGTGGTAAAATTTTCAGTTTTCATTATCATTTAAAGAATTTTATGAAAGTTCTAAAATAGTTATTTCTCAAGAAAAAAAGATGGCTGCTTCATTTTTGCATATAAATAATATTGAGGACCCCAGGAGGGTAAGAGTACAGACAGAAATTAAAATGTACCGTACACAGCATAGGAAGCATCCAGAAAACCCAAAGCAACAGTTCTGCCAATATTGTTCATAATCATAGCAGAAGATTAGCTTTTTGGAATAACATTTTTCATTGTACTGCTGCTTTAAGGGATTGGAAGCCACAGTCATACGTTCCGAATGCGTGTGCTGTTCTTCAAGTCAAGGTAAGCCCGTGTTTTTCCATTCATCGGCATTTTCTTTCTGGTATATGTTTAGGCACGGATTTGTCCAGGAGTGTGGGCATTTTTAATGGTTTGTATTTTGTGCACTGTGTTGACAGAAGGATTGTTCCATGTTCCTGGGAATCTTTACTGAGGTCACAGCTTTTGGGTTGTACCACTACACTAGTGGGGGAGCACATTACCCATATGTATTAACTACAGTATCTTCGTCATTGACAACGTTGGAACTAACAGAAAAGGAAATTACATTAAGTATGATGGAATTTTTCCTGTTTGTTTCATAGAACTATTGTTACGGCAACTACTGCTGCTAGTTTGATGTCAAGCTGCATAGTTAACTGTTAGTAGCACTACAGAACCACTATATAAATAGACTTGCATTTTCATTCTGTAGGCTGCTAAACAAGAACTTGAACGTCAGCGACGGCTTGAATGGGAGAGAATCCGGCGCCAAGAACTTCTTAACCAACGAAATCGAGAACAGGAAGATATCAGCAAACTGAAAGCGAAAAAGAAGAGCCTGGAACTTGAACTTGAAGCTGTGGTATGGTGTACTGCTGCCCCACGAGGGCTATTTTAGTTATTTAGCAAGTCTTTTACTTTTGTATTAATATTTCAGTGAAACTCAGTTATTAAATTGCTAGTAGAAAAATATATACATCTGACATTGAAAAAATTATCACTGCAATATTTTTTTATTTCCTACCTATATGTAACCTCAGTAGGAGAGAGCCTTCTGACAGCTGGCAGTACAGTTCCATCTTGGAGTATAAGTACAATGCCGCCAAGGGGGTAGACTTGAAAACAGAATACTGAATAAAACAAAAAAGCATATGCATACCTAAGTGCATGACTAAAACGTGTCATGAAAGTTTATTAATAACACATTAGGGAACATGAATTTTTGAAACACATCAGTCCCTGCTGCAGGCTGAAATTCTTTATGGAGCAGAGAAAAGACTTCAGAATATGGTACTAGATATATAAACATATTGTAAAACATGCATAAAACACTCATTTCCCTGACGGTTCCAAACAAAGAAAACAGCTTGGTTCAAGTGATTAAACCAGTCCTGAAGATGCACACCATAATAAACAGCACAGGCGGCAACAATGTTGATCTTACTTTGAGAAGGAGATCTTGCAGCAGGTAACACCAATAAGACTATGCCATCAGGCACTAGGACCCCATGGAAAAATTTCTGGGTAGCAGTCCAAGATGGGGGACCGGCCCCTGACGTCAGCCCCGCCCCGAAGTCCCGCATGGTATAAAAGGAGCGGTCCCCCAGCACCACCTCAGTTCTTTCTAGGGACATGGATATGTTGTTCATCCACACTTATTGGCAGGTCCCTTTCTGCTGTAAATCTTGCCGGAAGGTCTTCAAGCTGGCTCCTCCCACCCACCCGGGTGGTAAAACTCTCGGCTCCGCCCCATGACGCCAGATCTAGCCCGCTAGAAGCCAGGTTGTGCGTCGAAGCCGGGGAGGCCGGGTGGGTCGTGTGGATGAACAACATATACCATTCCGGAACTCCTGTTACAGGTGAGTAACCTGTATTTCTAGGGACATGGATATGTTGTTCATCCACACTTATTGGCAGACTCCTAGCAGTTCTCCAGGAGGAGGGAGGCAAGGCGCACACCCCTACTTAGGTAAAAGACTGGAGAACCGAGGCCCCGACCAGCACCCCAGTGTGACCCAAGGTCGATATGGAAGGGGAACGGTAAAGCCTGCTTCCAGGCAGAAGCCCTGCGGATATCCTGGACTGGAGAGTCCTTGGAAGCAGCCACCGATGCAGCGGAAGGACAGGTAAAAAGAGGGCTTATCCCTCTGGGAGGCTCCGTGCCCGCCCGCCTATAGTGAGAACCTTTGCAGGGGTGACCCACCGCTTGTCTTCCACTGGGCTGCAAATCTGCCAGATCTGACTTCAGCGAAGATGATGAACAGCTGGCGAACCTCTCAGAGCTTTAGCTTTACGCTCCCAAGAGGTGAGTGTTAAGCGGTTCTCGGAACCTGAATCAGACCTCTGAGGTGAATGGGGATAAGCCGCAGAGGCAATACCTCCGAAGGAAGACTCGCCACCGCCTCTGGAGGGACTTCGGTGGGCGCAGGACAACCTGGTCCCTGTGGAAGACCGGATAGGGAGGTTAAAGGAGCGCTTGAACTCTCCCTGCCTTCTGGATGGCGGCGTGGCCCCAAGAAGGTGTTCTTCCACAACAGGTGGAAACTCGCACCTGTGCAAAGGTTCGGATGGCTTGCTCATGAGCTAAGCCCATACCAGCAAGGATCCCGTAGAAACGGGATACTCTCCCCAAAAGGGGGGGCGTGATCGAGGCCTAGAAGTGCCAGACCACCTTCTCCGCACCAACAGCTGCCTCCCGGCCTGCGCCCGGAAGACAGTGGTGACCCGCAGGAGGTCGGAATCTGTCTCCCCCCCCCCGGTTCTTTGACTCTTCTCGGAGTTACTGTGAGGAAGACTCCCTCCTCCTCTCCTATATGCAGGACAGGGAGTCTTCTGGACATGGGCATTCGTCCACCCCTGTGTCCCTGGCTTTAAGGCCCCACACACAGACGCTAGGGTCTAAGTCAGACGAACAGGCGTCTGCTTCGGGTGGCTAGCTGGAGTCTACCGCCTGCAAGTCCTCTGCATCTTCGTATAGGTCAGAGGGGTCGGGTGACACCACCAGACGCCAAGCATTGGAGCACCATCAGAAGCAATCGCCACCTCGTGAAAGGGCGTCGACCACTTCGGAAGGTCATCAGACCTCTGGGCCTTCTGATTCAGCCTCAGAACTGGACCAGACACCCCCTGCTAAATGGCCATCTGCTCCGAAGGACCAAACGTCGGACCAGGGGATAGGTCACACGCCTGAGGACCAGATGTCTGAGCCTCTTGAACGAGGTTGAAACCCTTTGTCCCCACCTTTTCCTAAGGAGCTGGACGTGCGCCCTCCGAGGGACACTACCCCAGGAGGAGCGGTGCCAGCAGTCCCAACGCCTGATGGCAAAGAGCCAGCGGTGAGACAACCCACGGACGTACTACACAGGACCGTCTCAGGGCCCTGAACGCCCTACCCCGCCGCCAGCAATGCCTGTCGTCCCATTGGCGGAGGTAGGAGCATTATTTAATTCATGGTGGAATACCATAAATGGGGATCTGCTACCTAGACCAAGAGAGCAATCCCCTAGCCCTAGAGTTCTCCCACCTTCGACTCCACCCAGAGAGTCCTCACCTCAGAGACCTCTGAGACCTCCTCCGATGCCAGCCCGCCCGTATTCAGGAGATGATGACCAGGGGTATCCCGCATCTAGCTGCCATGGTCGACACCCGACGTCCCTGCCCTCATCCAGAGGACGTCTGCATTAGTCATCAGAAGAGGATGCAGGGGACTCTTCCTCCTACTACTACGCCGTGGACAAGCTGCCTCTGCCCTCCCCGGACCATAAGAGGGACTTTACCAGGTCTCCCCCAGGTGACCCTTCCTTTTTGCATGTGATGCGGCACATCCAGTACCTCAACCAGTGGGACATGAAGTAACTGACCTCGAATGCCGCCTGGCAGAGTTCTTAGGGGCAGACAGTTCAAAACCTTTGGTCATCCCTCCATTTGTGGAGCCATTCCAGAATGTCACAAAACTGGCCTGGAAGCACCCTTCCACTACTTTGGCCGTCCCTATGAAGGCAGACTGCTTATACAGGATATCAAAAGGGAAGCCTCATCTGAGTGAGCAACGAAAGGCGGACTCCATGGTGCTGATGGCCACTCATGACAGGGCACAGCAACCAAAACATATGAACTCCCAGTCACCGGACCCAGAATCCAAGAAACTGGACCAGCTGGGCTGCAAAGTCTACTCTCTGGCCACCGGCACAGTCAGGTCACTCAGCTTTTTGGTACACATGGTTATGTACCAAAGGTCTTTGTGGAACAAGGCCTTGGACTTAGCCAAGGCTCAGCCTGACTCTGACAGCAAATCTGAGCTCATGGCAGGCATTCAGTCTGGCACTGACGTTGGCAAATATGTTTTAAGACGCTCATATGACTCGGCAGATACGGCCACCAGGGCAGCTGCCACTGGGGTGTGTATGAGACGCCACGCCTAACTACGGGTCTCGGGATTCCAGCAGGACCTGCAGGATGTAATTTTATTTATTTATGACTTTGGTAACCTGGTAGGTGTGCTGATGCCAGGGTCCATTTTCAGGCACGACCCAGGTCACATACTGTGGCACAGAGTTAAATCTAAAACATCAAGGAAAACAGCAGCACAGTATTACAAGTAATAAGCAGGTTACAATAGTATACAGGAATAAAAAGGCAAGAAATAGATAAATCACTTGATACAGGGTTCCAAAAATGACATATATCCTAAGGCTAAACAAAATAGGATATGTATACAATGCAGCCAAGCAAGTTGCACTAGGAAAGAAATCACAGTTCAACAGTAAACCTAATAGAACAAGGGTGGGGTGAGGTGAGGTAAGTAGGGAAGGCAGGGGAAGGGGGGTGGGGTAGAGGAAGATTTAATCCTAGGTGCAACCTTTCAGGGGTCAGTTCTGTTTGGTCCAGAAACTGATCCCCCAGTTACAAGACTCCGGCAAGGCAATTTCTGACATACTCAGAATGTATAAATTGGAACCAGCAACTACCAGACACTGCCCCTTTCGCAAAAACCAGGACCAACAGGAAAGGTATCAGCAACCAAAAGGGGGTTTCAAGTGAAGAGGCCCTCCCCTGTCTTCCAGCACCCAGGGGCCCAAAAGTGCAAAAAAAATGCCAGAGCTCCCCTACCTTCCCCCCTCCACCTTGGCATGACTCCCTGCTTGCCCCTCCCACCTCTGGCTTAGTTTCAGAGTGAGGCAGTAGGCGAGAGATTCTTCCTCTGCCTCAGAGGATGGTTCAACATTACCATGGATCAGTGGGTCCTCCATATAATGGAAAGAGGGTACACTCTAGAGTTCACACAGATTCCATCGGACAACCTACCTGCCCCTACCCACTGCTCCCCATCCCACGCGGCTCTCATAAAGGCAAAAATTCAAGCCCTCTTGGAAAAGTGAGCGATTCAGGCAGTACCACCAGGTCACAGAGGAAAGGGATATTACTCCCATTTCTTCTTGGTGCCAAAGAAGACAGGGGACCTTCTTCCCATCCTAGACATGAGCCAGCTGAATAGTTTTATCGAATACAAAAGGTTCAAGATAGTGACTCTGCCTGGTCTGCTGCCCATGATCTGCCAAGGGGATTGACTCTGCTCCCTTGACATGCAGAGGACGTCTGTATGCACATAAAGATCTTCCACAGAAAGTCTGTCTGCTTCACCTTCCAGGGAAAACACTATCCGTTCAGAGCACTGTTTTCGGTGGCACTGATGGCCTTCAAGTGCCTAGCAGTTGTGGCAGCAGCTCTCAGGAGGAGGGGTAATTATGTTTACCCCTACCTGGATGACTGGCTTCTTATTGCCTCTACAGAGAAACACATGCGTCATTCAACAGAGGAGACTTTCCATCTGTTCCAAGAGTTAGGAGTCACTCTGGACCTCCCCTGGCCTATCAAAAGGCTACAGTACATAGGGGGTAGTCTTGGACACCATCCAGGGAAGAGCCTTTCTCCCCTCAGACTGAGCAGACAAGTTACAGGCATTTGTTCGGAGGGTCATCTCTACAAATCTGATCCTGGCCAGAGTGGTGCTGCAGCTTTTAGGCCACATGGCCGCGGCCATTACCACATTTCCCCTTGTCCGCCTGCACATGAGGGTTCTACAGTGGAACCTTGGTGTTCAATGGGATCAACTCACGGACGAACTCGATCAACCAGTCAGGATCTCCAAAGCAGTACATCGTACTCTGGAATGATGGATCACCCCTTTTCAGTTGGAGATTGGTGTTCCCTTTCAAAACACTAGTCCTCAGCAGGTCTTAACTACAGACACCTCTGGGCTGGGATGGGGGGCTCATCTGGCATCCCACCAAACAAGGGGCACCTGGACTTCTGTGGAATGCAATCTCCACATCAGTGTGCTGGAAATGAGGGTCGTCCTGTATGCTGTGCAGGTCTTCCATCTCAACAAGCAAGGAGGCACACATTCTTACCCCCTGTGCAGAGAGGCATGAGAGTTTGGCATGGGCAGTGTATCACAACCTGGAAATAACAGCAGTTCACGTTCCAGGGATTCACAGCATCCTCGCAGACCGCCTTAGCCGCTCTCGGTCTCAGTCATGAATGGGAGCTACTGCAAGAGGTCACAGACCGCTTCAGAAAGTGGGGTCGGCCAGAGCTGAACCTCTTTGAATCCCCACACAATACCAAAGTGCCCAGTTTCTGCTTGCTAGATCCAGGGCCTGGTGTTTCCTGGCACGATGCATTGTCCCTGTCTTGGACATTGAGGTTCCTGTACGCCTTTCCTCCCTTTCTGCTCCTCCAGAGAGTGCCACTCAAGCTGCAGGCAGAGTGTGCACGTATGATTCTCATAGCACCCTTTTGGCCTCATCAGATCTGGTTTCCGTTGCTCCAGCAATTGGCATTGGAACTGCCGGTCCCATATCCTCTGTCCACTCGCTCTCCCCGGAGCACGGAACCCTAGTACATCCAAATCTTCGGTCTCTGCATCTGTGTGCATGGCTCCTGCAGACCTAATGAGGGACAGATTTGGAGTGTTCTCTAGAGTGGCAGAGGTTCTCATGGCAGCGATAAAGCCCTCAACCAGAGCAAATGTATGCCATGAAATGGAAATGTTTCTGTTTATGGGCAACCTCCCCCAACCCCATTCCCTGGACCTTTTCTAGTGTCTGGTGAAATTGTGCTGGAGTACCTTCTTTCCCTATCAGACAGGGGACTCTGTTACTCATCCATTAAGGTGCACCTTTCTACGCTGTTCGCTTACCATGCGCCGACGGATGGGAAAGCACTAGCACAATTGGACTTGTGCAAGAGCTTCTTACAGGGTATCTTGCACATCAAACCTCCCAGGAGGGACCCCATCCCTCCATGGGATCTTCTTTTTATGTTGGAAAAACTTACATTGCCTGCCTTTGAGCTAGTTGTGAACTACGCTTTCTGTCCTGGAAAGTGTTATTTTTAGTTGCCATTACTTGGGCTCGAAGGCTTTCAGAGCTACAGGAACTGATGTGTAAAGAGCCTTATCTTATTTTCCACAAGAACAGAGCTGCCCTGCGTACAAATCCTAAGTTCCTTCCAAAAGTTGTGTCCAAAATCACTTTAAATCAGGACATTAAACTACCAGTTTACTACACAAAGTACTCGAACAAAGGGGAGGTCTCGTTGTATACTCTGGATGTACATAGAATCTTTCGTTACTACATAGACTGGACTCGTTTGTCTAGAAAGACAGACCAGTTGTTTGTCTCCTTCGCTCAAAGAATGTTAGGGGCTCCAGTGATCAAGCAGACATTAGCCAAATGATTGGTCGATTGCACTGTATTCTGTTACTAGAAGTATGACAGACCCTTGCCGGGACCAGTCAAGGGCCATTCTGACATACTAAAATGCCAGCAGAGTAGGTCACAGTATATCGAGTCTGCTTACGGGTCAGCACCTAAGTGAGGCACCGACACCTTCTCCCACACCCCGGCCCAGTATCCTCCCCATGGTAGACATTACCCGCCCTCATACTCCTCCTATACCTGTCCCAGCCTCTCTTAAACCCTACTACTGTGCTAACTTCCACCAGCTCCCCTGGAAGAGCATTCTACGGCTCCAGCACCCTCTCCGTGAAATACCACCTCCTTCTCTCACCCCTGAGTCTCCCACCCTCAAGCTTTGCCCTCTGGTGGCCCCTCCTTCCTTTCTGCCAGAGGTGTCGCAGCCTCCTTTGCATTCCTCAAGAATGTGTCTGCAGCAGATCTTTATGCAGAAGCAACTTGGAGTTCAGTCCACACTTTCATCAGGCACTACAGTCTGGACATTGCTTCCAGAAGGAGAGCAGGCTTTGGCCTTGCGGTCCTCCAGGGACTACTCTCCTAAAGAGTGCTAAGGACATTGTTTATTCTGGTCCACCACTCTTCTGACCTGGGTCACTTCTTGCACTGCTTGGGACTTGGTCCTAATGGTGTTACCTGCTGCAAGAGCTCCCTCTCGAAGTAAGATCGTACAGTTAATGTAAGAACTTACTGTAACAGTAGATCTTAGAGAGGAAATCTTGCAGCAGATGGTTTTCCCTCCCACCTGCCCCCGGAGTTATGTAACTGTACTTCTCTCTGGGGGATGGGAGATCCTCCTTGGTTCCCCATCCTGAATGCCAGCTGGGTCTCCAGTGGGTGAACTGAGGTGGTGCTGGGGGAACGCCCCTTTTATACCACGCGGGACGTCTGGACGGGGCTGATGTCAGGGGGAAGTCCCCCACCTTGGACTGCTAGCTAGAAATGTTTCCAGGGGTCCTAGTGACTGACAGCATAGTCCTAATGGTGTTAGCTGCTGCAAGAGCTCCTCTCGAAGATCTACTGTTTCGGTAAGTTCTTACGTAACTCTACTTTTACCCACTGATCATTAGCTGTGTTCAGTGCATGGATGGAGTACTGTGTGGCTGGCACCATATTGCCATTCATGTGTCACTGTCTTACAAAGGAACAGAATGAACAGTTCTTGGACAAATGTTTGTACAGAGTTCAGCCCTCTAAGACAGTCGTCAAAATAAGCCCACTGAAGCATTTACAAGGGAAAGGCCAAGACACAATGAATGCAAGTTCAATATTCAACAGCAATCATAGAAACATAGATACACACAATTTGATGGCAGAAAAGGTCTATTTAGCCCACCTAGTCTGACGAGATGTTCCCTACCTATTTTGTCTCTGCAGACCCTATCTGGTCTCTGTTGACCCTCCCACCTTTCTGCCTCCTTTGTGATATACCCCTTGTCTATTCCAGACATGTTTGAAGCCCCTCACTGTTTGACTTCATCACTTAGCTGGCAGTTTATTCCAGTCATTCACTACCCTTTCAGTGAAGAAATACGTCCTCACATCACTCTTGAATCCCCTCAGCTTCATTGCATGCCCCCGATCCTGGTGCTTGTTTTCATTTGAAGGGACTCTCCACTTGTACTCCCTTCACCCCTTTGAGGTACTTGTAGGTCTCTATCATATCCCCCACCCCGTGTCTCTCTCTCCCCTTTCTTCTAGGGTGTACATGTTGATCCTGCAGTCTCTGCTTGTAGGGCTTCTCATGTAAACCATGCACCATTTTAGTTGCCATCCTCTGGACCACCTCTACTCTATGTCCTTCTGAAGTGTGGTCTCCGAACTTGAACACAGTACTCCAGGTATGGTCCCAGCAGTGAGTGATATGATGGCAACACCACCTCCCTGCTCCTGCTGGAGATACCCCTCTCTGTGCAACCCTGCATTCCACTAGCCTTACCCATTGCTTTGTCACATTGCCCCGACACCTCGAGATCCTTAGATATGATAACACCTGGGTTCCTTGTTTAGTGTATGTTAGTACCCCAAAATCGTGTACTCATTACTGAGGTTTTATACCCTAGGTGTGTTATCTTGCACTTTTTTGCATTGAACCTCAATTGCCTTGTTTTTGATTATTCCTCTAGTTTCCCATGATCCCTGTGCATTTTCTCCACTCCTTCCGAGTGGACTCCCTATTGCAGATTTTGGTACTGTCTGTAAATAGGCACGCCTTCCTTTCTAACTCTTCTGCACTGTCCCCTATAAAGATATTGAAGAGGACTGGTCCCAGTGCTGAGCTTTGTGGTACCCCATTTATCTGTACTCCCCGCTATAAAATGAGTACTGTTGCTGCCACCCTTTGCTTCCTGTCGTCTGACCAGTTTACCACTATGGATCCCACTCCTAGGTTGGTCAACTTCCTAATTAGTCTTCCATGTAGCACCTTGCCAGAGGCCTTGCTAAAGTCTAAATAGGCCACACCCATGGGTTTCCCTGATCGATTTCCCTGGTCACCCAGTCAAAGAAATCTATTAGATTTGTTTTTTTCATGACCTCACCCCTGTGAATCCGGATTGTCTGTGGTTTTGCAACCCATTTGATTCAAGATACGATGTCATCCTTTCAGGAATGTTTCCATCAATCTCTCAGCCACTGACGTGAGATCGACTGGCTTATAGTTGCCAGCCTCTTCCCTGCTGCCATTCTTGTATATAGCGACAACATCAGCCCTTCTGCAGTCCTCTGGAACCACTCCTGTTTTTAGTGTGTTACCGAACAAGGCTGTCTGTGGGGCAGCCAGAGTCTCTCTAAATTCTTTTAGTATCCTGTGGTGAATCACATCTGGTACCATAGCCTTGTCCACCTTCAGGTCTGCAAGTCCTTTTAGCACTCTTTACACTAAAAATAGACCTGTCCACCCCCCTCCCCACCCTATTACTACTTCTCTCTGGTGTACCGTCCCCTCCACTCCTACTGTGAAGACTGAGAAAAAATGCATATTTAATAAAATGTCAGCTTTTTCTTGGTCTCTTTCTGCACAGTCTTCCCCTTCCGACGTTTAGGTTCTTGCAGTCCCTCCTCTTCTTTTCCTTTTCCCACTTACATACCTGAAGAAAGTCTCATCTGCTGTAGCGACCCCTTAGGCAATCCTTTCCTCTGTGCCTTGGTACCCTCACCACCTTGCTAGCTTCAGTCTGTTTCTCTAGAGAAACCTCCCTATCATACTCTGTGTGTGTTTTCTTATACCTTCTGAATACTTTCTGAATGCAACCTTTTTTTTTTTTTTGTTTATCACCTTTGCCACTCCCTTGGAGAACCATAATGGTCTCCTTTTCCTTCTGTTTTTTGCTTCCTTCCTTCCTGTGTATGTAGGTTGCTTTAGTAATGCCCACCCTTATTTTCCTTCACGGTTCCTCTACCCTTCCTTGGCACTCCTGCACCTGTCTTAGGCAGCTCCTAAAACAGTCACCATTTCCTTAAAATCCACCCTTTTAAAGTCGCAGTGCAAGAAAATGGTGAAAATTTTGACCTGTACTGTTTTATTCTAATTTAGATTGGCCCTTATCTACGGACTTGTAAGATGCCCTTCTTTGCACAATTTGAGTCTTTTTTTAGTACTTTTCTCACATTTGAAGTAATAAAAGGAGTGCTCCTTTTAATGTAGATCAGACCAGTTTTTCAGCACTATTCCCAACAGTTTTGGAACACCTGCTGTTTCATAAGATCAGGGAGCACTGCCTGTTGCATGCTAGTTCATTCTAGTCACAACAGAAGTGATTTTAGGCAATTGATGTACAAAAACAGCCGTGAACACTGATGAAAACCTGCTTCAAGCCATACTAAAAGGAGCACTCCTTTTATTATTTCAAATGTGAAAAAAGTACTAAAGTGGATTTAAATTGTGGAAAGAAGTGCATCATACAAGTCAGTAGATAAGGGGCAATCTAAAATAGAATAAAATAATATAGGTCAAAATTTTCACCAATTTTTTGCACTGCTTCAGAACTCTCTTGTTTGTGTGATTCCATTGTGCTCCTGTCTGTATGTTGAATCACACTGTCCAGTGATCTCTGGCACCAGGGGGACTGCCCACTGTGTTGTTATTCAGTGCTGTCCCTGTTTGTAAAAAAACAGGTCAAGCACCGTCCCGTCCCTAGTGGGGTCCTTGATTAACTGCCTGAGAAAAGCCCCTTGCAGGGAGTGAAGGATGGCCCTGCTTCTGGCTGAAGCCGCCAATGGAAGGCTCCATTCCACATCTGGCAGACTGAAGTCGCCAACTAGCAGCATCACCACCTTACATGCCATTCTGATTATGGCTTCCCCAAGTGCCTTATCCACCTCCTGGTCCTGTGCTGCGAGTCTGTACATTACTCCAGCAAGGGTAGTGTCCCCAGAGTCTGTTTCCAGTTTGACCCATAGTAATTCCAGCCCTTCGTCTTCCTGTTTGTGACCCTGTACCTCTGTAACCTTGATACCCTCCCTCATATATGGTACAACCCCTCCTCCTTTCCTCTCCACTCTGTCTCTTCTGAACAGAGAGTAGCTTGGTATATTCGTTTTTCATTTGGAGTGCTCACCTCACCATGTCATCATGTGGGCTTACATGAATGAATGATGTGAGCTTGTTTCATGGATCCCCGAGTCCCAAGCCTTTATTGTCCAGCCCATTCTTGAATGAGGCATCTTTGAGCCAGCCATGGTTTGCCTCCAGCTTCTGTATGACTTTTCCAACATCTTGCAGGCAGGAAAAAAACAAACAAAAGAAAAACACAGGTCTTGGGGCTCCACATTGACCCACAGAGCAACAGTGCATAGAGAAGGCCTAAGGCGTTCAAGCTTGTTTCACCTCTATAAAGCCTTTATTTATTTATTTTTATCACAGCTGGTTTTTTATCCCCTGCCTGTCAGCCCCCATCTGACCGACCCCCGAGCCCGGCCCCAGGAGTGGTGCCTGCAGAGAGACTGGTCTTCATCCTGCTGACACTTCTTTCTAGCTTCTGTTTTCTCCCGAAGGCCCCACGACCGCATGCGCATGCGTCGAACAACCCTGGTAACGGCCTCCTTCCCCACCCCTGGCCTATTGCCTTAGGCACCCTCAGGCCCGTGCTTCCCCCAGCCTCCACTGGGAGTCGCCATCAGCCAAGGAAGCCACACTTCCTCCCTAGAGAGGAGAGCTTGCCTGCCGACAGCTCTATTCAGCTCCGCCCCCCCCATGCCGACCTCCGTGCCCTGGGCTCATTCCGAACAGGGTCACCGATGTGGGTCAAGGTAAGGTGCCAGCGCCTCAGCCCTCTGTGCTGCTGGGCCGGCTAAATTCTTTATGTTTAAGGCTTGTGGCGTAAGATAAATCTGGAGACCAGATACACAGTGGCTTCACCTGTGAACAGTTCTTTGAGCTGATGAGTTGAAGGCGACTCCTTGTCCCATAAACTCTTCTTAGTGAAAGTGATTAGCACTGTCCTGTGGACTCACCCTGGGAAATCCTGTGGACTAACCTTGAATGCCTAATCTGTGAATTCAGGTGACTGAAGGTTGTCCCAGTGCATGAGATCGAAAACCTACTGCTCTTGAATTGTATTCTGGTCATTGGCCTCAAATCTCTTCATGAGGTCCACAAGATAAAACATTTATCTCCCTCATTGCCTTTTCCATGTGCTCCAAATAGATTTTAAGGTGCTTGTTTCCTTATATCAAGGTACAGGAAGTCACCATAGACATTTCTGCCTGCCCTGGTGAGTCCTCAACTTCAGAGGAGAGACCGATCACCTACTGTTCCACAGTCACAAAATGGGGATTGAACTCGCCACACTTCTGTTCTAGATTTTGAGTAGAATGGCATATCACCTGTAAAGATGTTTTTGTATTTTGCAGTTCTGTACAAAGGTGGCAGGTCCTTTCTCTCCTCTCCTGTAGGCCTTTCTTGGGAACAGTGGCCTGTTGTATGAGACTGTGAGTCCATTGGGCTCCAAAGAGCAGCCCCAGAAGTCAGTGTGTTAAGCAGCAAGTTATCAAAGAAATCATCTCAAGTATTGATTAAATGGCTAAGTTTAATAAATGAAAGGTGCTTGCTGAAGGAGTTAATAAAACACTATGTCTTTGAGCCGATGGCTAGTCCGCTCCTTTCAATTGTTATTTAGTGTGTCTGGTGAATTTACAGTGACATACTCTGAGTTGTATGTTTCGTAATACTCCTCCCCCACTTTCAGTTCAAGGTGACAGAGAGCAAAGAAAGAATGGACACAGCAGGGGAACCTGCACTCACAACATGGTCCACAGATGCAGTCGTGGCCAAAAATATTGGCGCCCTTGCAGTTTTTTCTAATAATGCACCATTCCTTCCAGAAAATTGTTGAAATTAAAAAAAATATTTTGGTATCCACATATGTATTTCTTTGGTTTGCATTGGAATAAAACACAAAAAGCAGAAAAATGTACTAAGTCTTAGCTTATTCCACACAGAAATCCTTAAATGGCCCGGGTAAAATTATTGGCACCTTTTAGAAGTAGTTGGAAATAATCAGATTTCAAGCAGGTGATTCTCCCTCACTTTGGAATTGAACTCACCTGTGGTGAGTTGCAGGTGCCTGCAATATAAAAATCACTCATTCAACCAGTTTGAATAGAGAAAAAGACTCATTCTCCTGTTTTGTGTCACTGTGTATACCGCAGTGAGCATGGAGAAAAGAAAGACAGCCAGAGAATTGTCTGAGGAGGTCAGACAGAAGATTGTAGCCAAGCATGGACAATCTCAAGGCTATAAATCAATCTCCAGAGACCTTGATGTTCCTGTTTCCACCGTCGTAATGTTATCAGGATGTTTAAGGCCCATGGCACTGTAGCCAACCTCCCTGGACGTGGCCGCAAGAGAAAACTTGATTGGAGATTGCAGCGCAGGATTGTTCGAATGGTGGAGAAAGCACCTCGATCAACTGCCAAACAGATTCAAGCTGACCTTCAGACAAAAGGTACGACAGTTTCAACTCGCACCATCCGTCGCCAACTCAATGAAAGGGGGTTATATGGTAGGAGGCCCAGGAGGCCCCCACTGCTGAGAGAGAGAGACATAAGAAAGCCCGACTGGGGTTTGCCAAAACACACCTGAACAAGCCAAAATCCTTCTGGGAGACTGTCCTGTGGACAGATGAGACCAAATCAGAGCTTTTTGGTAAAGCACATCTCCTCTGTGTTTACAGAAAACAAAATCAAGCCTTCAAAGAAGAACACCTTCCCTACAGTCAAACGTAGAGGAGGTTCAGTGATGTTTTGGGGTTGCTGTGCTGCCTCTGGCACTGGGTGCCTTGAACATGTGCATGGCATCATGAAATCTGGAGATTACCAGGCCATTTTGGAGCGCAGTGTTGAACCCAGTGTCAGAAAGCTGGGTCTCTGTCGAAGGTCATGGGTCTTCCAGCAGGACAATGACCCCAAACACACTTCAAAAAGCACCCAGGAATGGTTCAAGACAAGACTCTGGACTGTTCTGAAGTGGCCAGCAATGAGTCCAGATCTAAATCCCATTGAAAACCTGTGGAGAGATCTGAAAACAGCAGTTGGGAGAAGGCACCCTTCAAATCTGGGAGAACTGGAGCAGTTTGCACAAGAAGAGTGGACCAAACTGCCAGTAGCGAGGTGCAGGAAGCTCATCCATGGCTATAGGAAGCGGCTGATTGCAGTTATTTTGACCAAAGGCTGTGCTACCAAATATTAAGTCTAGGGTGTCAATAATTTTGTCAATGCCATTTCTTTTCATTTTCTGATTTAAAAGGATTTATTAAATTCTGAATCAAAAACAAAGGTTCTATAATATTAACAGAGAAATAAAGAATTGTGGACACCAAATACTTTACTGTTGTTCATTTCAACTTACGTTTAGGGAAATTGTGAGTTATTTGAAAAAGTGCAAGGGCACCAATATTTTTGGCCATGACTGTAGCTTACAGTCAGCAGTGTGTGTGTGTGTGTGTGTGTGTGCATGTGTGTGTGTGTGTGTGTGCAGGGTTCACATCTGAACAGATTTACCCTATAAGCGTGCTATTAGACAGCCAAAAGATAGTATCACAAATTTCCCTTTCTTATAAATAGTCCCAGGACCACGACTTGGAAAGATTAGACAGTCCTAGAAATACTTGTGTCAGGTTGGTTTCTGTGTGCCTTTTCTTCAGTTCTCATGATACGGAGGACAGTGGTGAAGCTTCTAATTGTTGTTGCTTAAATCCGGTCCAGGCTGATCTAATTTTCTCTGCTGTTGGATTTGGCAGTAGAATCCCCATTCAGAATGTCTCCTTAGTTGATCCTGCTGTCTCAGGGTTGGCTACTGTATCTGGATCTACCATCAGTGCAGCTGAATTTTTTTATTTTTTTAAAACTTTGTATTTATTGATTTTACATGTAAATCACATATCTTTACGCAATACGTCTTGGAAACATCTGTAAATGTGCAGTCTTTATAATAGAGTATACATTCTTACTATATTCAGGATGACAATATCTCCAAGCAAGCCCTTTAATTCAGGGGGAAAACAGTCATCAAATCCAAACTAAAAGTCCGAAGTTCTGTGTAGCTGTAACCCATGAGCAGATGGATAAGAACCTTGAAATTAATTCTAAAGTCATTTAAAAATTGCTTTACTCACAGAGCTTGGGGTCCATCCTCATACCTTAAAAGAATAACTATTAGGAGGAAGAAAATATCAACCCCCTAAAAGGTCCTTAAGATGCAGAGAAAGCTTAAACTTGCATCCAGTGTATCTAAACTATAATTAGGCTTTGGGAGAACACTGCTAGATTCACCCCATTCCTCAGAAAACTTCCTGCTAAATAAAGACATTGATAAGGCATAATAGCCATCTATGCAGTATGTAGCAAGTAACTAATAGCCAGGGGTCAACGACTTTAAACAATAGTAAGACGAAGAATGATCACTACACCATTAACAGGCTCTAAATATCAGGTAATTGGTGTAAATAGTGATCACCATATTGTACCATTCAGGTTTCCTCTAAAGACTCATTATCCGAGGGCTGTTCTCGGGCGTTGTCTTGTTGGGCTTCTAGGCGAGAGACCCATTTTCCTGCATCATTTGGGTCCGTAAAAACAAACACTTTGTCTTGAAAGACGATGCGCAGCTTAACCAGAAAAAGAACCACGTGAGGGATTTTAAGATCTCTGAGCTTTTGCTGTACACTGTCAAACTTCTTTCAGTGCTGTCATGAAGAAAATAAGTCAGGAAATAAGTAAACCGTATGATCTTGCACACTTAACGGACCCAACCGTTTAGCCAGTCCCAATATAGTCTTTTGTGCCCATACTGACCGTCTCTATCATCAGCACATTGGGGGCCTCCTCCAACTATCTGCCAAGTGGACAAATTCTGTAGGCCTTTAGAAAGCGCCACTCTGAGATATCTCCATGGCCTTCGATCTGCTCCTTAAGCCAGTCCTTGAAGAAAAGTAAGGGATGATCCCCTTCCATCCATTCCGGTAATCCAGTCATTTGGATGTTGGGGCTCTTTACTTGATTTTCGAGGAGCTCTAGGTGATTGTTCCAATGCTGTGATTTTTTCAGGCGACCCGCATTAATTGCACTGCATTTTGTTGCCTCTTGCCGCAGTCCATCAATCGTGTTGTTTAATTGTTCCACAGAGGTTTCCACCAGCGTAATTCACCCTGCTAGGCCATCTAGTTTAGTGTTCATCACCAAAATAGAAGCAATCAACGTTTTTAATTTATGCCTAAAGATTGCAGAGTTTCATCTCCGTCGGTGCTGGTTGAGGGTGTCTGCCCTGTCGCTCTCATTGCCAGCACATTAGCTGCAGTATGTGCCTGATCTTTCTTTTTCGGATTGCCCATTTTGATCCTGGACACCTGCGCTACAGTCGAGTACTTTTACGTCTGCTTAGAACAAGGTTTAAAGTTTGAGTTATGTCTTTAGAAATTTTAGTGAATGTAGAGCTGCGTCTCTAGCGTCTTCCTGGCTCAGGCTACACAGCGCCCCCCAGTGCAGCTGAATTTCTTGGTTTCTGTATACATATGGTACGGGATTTCCCCTGCAGTGTCAGAGGTTCTTCCAGAAGGCAGCCTCTGACTCAGAAGTGGAAGTGCTTCAGTCTTTGGTGCCAGTGCAAGGTTGCATATATTTTTTTTTTGTCCAGTTTAGATAGTTTTCTTGTAGGATTTTTATTTCATTAGGCACACTTCTGGAACACCCAGAGCACTTTAGAGGGCAGTATAAACACTACATAAATGGAATGAATAAATAAATATTGTAGCAACTTTGTTTTACTAAATGCAGAAGTTTTGACCAGACAGTAAGATCCCCATAAAAAGAAATGTCTCGTCTCCTTGAAGGAAACATGTCAGGAGTACCTGATCCAGCTGTATGAATCATGGTTGTAATACTATTCTGTCAAAGTCAATTTATCTGCCATTGGCCCTTCATGATCAGATGGACAGGGAAGTTGGCTGAACAACTGGACATATCACGTCATAAACTGTTTTCAGCCTGTTGTTGTTTTTATTCCTCCTCTGTGGCCCTAATCCACCTTCTTACCGGCTCCTCCAGCCCCGACACCTAGCTTCTTGTGGGCTTGCCGTCAGCTTCCTCCTCCACATGTCTCTCTCCCTACCGGGGGATGGCCGCTACGGGATAAAGGGGTGGCTGACAGCACCTCTTACCGTTCAGACCAGGTCCAAGACTGGAGGAGTGCCAAGCCACCGGTGCAGGTCTATGAGGAGCTGGTATTCATCCTGCTGGAGTCCTGTTTTTCCTTGTTCTGGGTCTCCCCTCCCACTTGGACGCCGTCATAGAGGATGCGTATGTGAACGCACATGACTGTGCATAGTGCACAGCACCCGCCAGCTTCCCTCCTTCTCACTGACTTTTTTTTTTTTTGTAGATTCTTTTCTCTCTCCTATTCTGGAACTCTCTCAAGCTTACCCACTGGCCTAACCGCTGTACCGCCTGCTGTGTCCCCCGTCATCTTCAAGGACATTGACTCTCCAGGGACGCAGGCTCTACAGCCCCTGAGAGAATGAAGGGGCAGTGACAGGGAACCAGCATTGGGCGTGTGGTGGCGGCACTGGAGGAAGCCGTCACCTATCCGGCAGGAGAGGGCTTTTTCCTCTTGGTTATGCACCCTCCTTCCCCCTACCTGTGCATGGTGCACGTCCCCGACTTCTCTGCACATGGCTACCCTGCCAGCATCGGGCCATGCTGTGTTTGTGCAGCCCAATGCTCTGCAGTGCCCCTGATCTCCTCCAAGGGCTGCTGGAGTGCCGGACTGCCCCATACCCCTCCCCCCCCCAGATAGGAGAGCAGCCCAGCGGGTGCTCGATCCAATCCCTCCCCTGGCACCTGAGCTCGCTTCCGAACTCGGGTCGCTGGCGTGGCACAAGGTGTGGTGTCCAGCGCATCAACCCTCAGCCGGCCCCACTGGCTTCTTTGACTGCACTACCACCTGTGGCCACCCAGGTGGAAGTGATACAGTGGAGCCAGCAACCTTTCCTCCCCAGAGGAAGAGTGCATCCTCCTGGCTGCTCGAAACTCCTATCCCCGGCTGGCCCTTGCAGCCCATGCTCATTCCCGAATGTGGGTTGCCAGTGTTGCAAGTGGTACCACTACCGCTGTGCTAATGGGCTGGCCCAGTTCTTGGGATTCTTAGCTATAAAATTGCTCTAATGGAAAGTTGTTTTCCATATCATTGTAACGTCATCCTGTAGAGTGCCTGAGCTGCAGACCTTGGTGATGGATGCTCCATATCTGGTGTCTCACCAGGATCAGGACGTACTTGCGAGACAACCTAAATTCCAGCCCAGAGTGGCATCTTAACTCATGTAAATCTGTACATTAATCTGATGGTGTTTTTCCCTGTCTGGAGAACCAGGGAGAAGTGAGCCGTAATTCTCTGGATGTTGCCAGGGTTCTCAGTTTCTGTCTGGACAGGACTAGAGATCAGACAGTCAAACCAAATGTTTGTCTGTTTTTTTGCCCAGTAGTCAGTCAGAAGGCCTGTTTCAAATGCTGCCCTGGTGGGTTTGTGCCTGCATTAGTTTCTGTTATCAGTAGGCTAGCAAGTAAGTTGCACATGACTAGAGGGATGGCAGACTCAGTGGTCGCCATTTTATTCCATCTCTGCAACTGAGATATGTAATCCTGTCGCTTGCAGTGAAATCCATGTGTTTACGTTTTCTAGATCCGGTGCACAGTTCTTCTTGCAAACCGTCTCGACATTATGCTACTTCCAAGTGTAAATACAGACATGAGTTTAATGTAACAAATAAACGCCAAGCCTCACAAGAAACAGGTAGCACAACTAGGTAATTCCCAACCGGTTTCGTGCACACAGCACGTCATCAGGGGGTAGTTACTAGTGATACCAAACACATATTTATAGGGAGACACTTAAAGAAACAGCTCCCCAAAGAAAGCTATTTACATCGGTGTACAAACAATACATACATATAAATACATGAAAATTGATGCATTCTATGATACACTATAATACACGTTCCACGACTATACCCATACTAGTGTATACTACTATTTATACATAAAAACACATAGGAACATCATGTTATAAGCTCCCTATATCTTAAACAACTGTGTTTGTTTTTTTTAAAAAAAGGGAAAAATGTGCATCAAAACTAAAGAAAAACAATTCTATATGGATCTCATCAACCAATCCCTGCATTCTTTTGATACTATAAAATATATTGAAAGTAAATATGTTATACAATACTAGACAGGAAATCAGCTCCCAGCCATCGGGACACACCGGATGTTCCATGTCCAGGTATTTTGTAAACAGCAACATTTATCTGTGAAAAAAATTGAGATATATATTAATATTGATCTATTTCGGATTCAAGCAGCTCATCAATTTCATCTTGTCATTCAATCCTGGGGCAACAAGAGCCCCTAATGTATAAATCCAAAAGGACTCTCTGTATTTCAACTTAGCATCCAAGTCTCCTCCCCGAGGTCCTAACTTTACTACTTCAGTTCCACAAAATCTAAATACATGTGCCAAATTTGTGTTAATAGTCTGGTCACAATTTATCGCAAATGCACTTCTGGTATCTTTATTCGAGATAGATCTTAAATGTTCACCCATCCGTACCTTTAATGGGCGTATAGTTTTACCCACATAAAATGCTCTGCATTGGCAAGTAGCTAAATAAACTACATTCATAGTGCTACATGTAATGAAATCTCTGATTTCATAAGTTTTAACACAGTTACAGCTAGTAAAAGTCTTACACTTTAGTACGGACTTACAAAAACTTATCCTGAAACAGAAAAAAGGTTTTTGTCAGTACGTGCTCTGCGCATTCCTGTAGGAAATTATTTTTTCCATGGGAGACTTGTATATCTTGTAACAAGAAATGTTCTAATGCATTAAGGCCCCCCTCATGTGGTATATTGGTATACAGGGATGTAATATCCATGGATACCAGGAGCCACCCAGGTTCTATCTGCATGTCATTCAAAATCTCCAAAAAGTGTCCTGTATCCCTAATAAAAGATGGTAATGTATTGACATGTTTCTTAATGTATGAATCCACATATTGAGATAGGGGCTCTAAAAGAGACCCTATCCCTGCCACTATAGGGCGCCCCGGTGGTTCCCACAAATCTTTATGTACTTTAGGTAACATTCGGTGTGTCCCGATGGCTGGGAGCTGATTTCCTGTCTAGTATTGTATAACATATTTACTTTCAATATATTTTATAGTATCAAAAGAATGCAGGGATTGGTTGATGAGATCCATATAGAATTGTTTTTCTTTAGTTTTGATGCACATTTTTTCCTTTTTTTTAAAAAAAAAAACAAACACAGTTTAAGATATAGGGAGCTTATAACATGATGTTCCTATGTGTTTTTATGTATAAATAGTAGTATACACTAGTATGGGTATAGTCGTGGAACTTGTATTACAGTGTATCATAGAATGTATCAGTTTTCATGTATTTATATGTATGTATTGTTTGTAGACCGATGTAAATAGCTTTCTTTGGGGAGCTGTTTCTTTAAGTGTCTCCCTATAAATATGTGTTTGGTATCACTAGTAACTACTCCCTGATGACGTGCTGTATGCACGAAACCGGTTGGGAATTACCTAGTTGTGCTACCTGTTTCTTGTGAGGCTTGGCGTTTATTTGTTACATTAAACTCATGCCTGCATTTACGCCAACTACAGAGTGCTGAGTTTTGCTTTTGATGAATTTCTATGTTCTAATTCGAGCACCTGTCTATACGGAGGAGCTGTTTTTGTTGTGTATTTACTTCCAAGTGTGCAGACTGTCCGGTTTCCTTGGTGCTGACCTGGTACCTGGCTGAGACAACCACTGTACTGCACTGAGGAGTCCCAGCAGGCGAAACACGTGTCTTTAGTTCATCACTCTCAGTCTGTACTTGAATCAGGTGTACACACCTGTTTAAATAGCAATATCTAAATCAAATGTACAAGCCTGTTTAAATAACTATCTAAATCAGATGCACAAGTAAGCATTAAACCACAACACAACATGGTTCTACTGGAGAATTAATCCATGCCAGGGGGTTGGGGACATGAGGCCGCAGGCTGACTGCCTCCAACCACCCAGGCATGAATTAATTCTCCAGTAGAACCATGCTGTGGAGTGGTTTAATGCACTTGTAACATGGCAAGCGCAAACCACAAATGTATGTTGACACCATTACTTAATATGATACTACACAGACACACTGAGTAAAGTTCAAATGGAATACACTGTATCTGGATGGAATATACTATGTAGACTCTCATAGCTGTAACTGTAATGTCGTAAGTACAAACATTGATATACTGAAACAAGTCACTGTAAACACATTGTTGAGCCACTGTACAATATGTTTATTGGGCATGTACGTGATTTCTAGGGAAATAGTAAGGCTCTCCGTGAGATTGTGCTTTGCGATTCTTGAATATTGTGCAGTACATGGTGGGAAAAAAAACGTCATGTATACATTTGCCTGTATTCCAAACGGTCGATCAGAACAGAAGAAGCATTGTCTTTGCAGCTCGCTGTTACTTCTGCGGGATTACAATACTTTAATTTTACTGTACAGACCAATTTTGCCAACTTTGTATGACGGGAGGAGACACACACACACACACACACACACACACACTGATGACCACTGTCTTGTGTGCCTGTGTCTCTTTCTGCCCCCTGCTCACTCTGTGCTGTGCAGCTGGCTCATAATGGGTGCTTTACTCTACAGACTAGTTCTGCCGACTTTGTGTGACATGGGGGGAGAGAGACAGAGACACACACACACCAGTTAGTGCTGTCTTGTGTGTCTGTGTGTGTGTGTGTGTCTGTCTCTCTGCCTCCTCTCTCTGTCACTCTCCCTGAAATTGTGGATTACTATGCAGATGACGCATTTTTGAAGGGAGACCAGGGGTGAAAACATCACAGTAAACGTTAACTACTTCACTACTTTTGTTAATGTAATCACTCTCCCTTGTATTCGGGAGAGAGAAACTGGGGCAAGGAATGTTTGCTGCTGCTGCTGCACACACACAGCATAACAGTTCAGCTGTGAGGCACGCGCTGCTGCCTGTGTGTCTGTATCTTGCTCTCCCTCTCTGCTGTCACTCCCTCTGATCTGCACCTCCGTGTAATGGCTCTATTGCTGGTGGGAACACTATTCGCTTGGTCCCCGGAGGTCCACAGGGCAGGTGGGTAGAAAGGGATACAGCGAAGAGGGGAACATAATTACAATTGTGCAGCTGTATTGGTAGCACTCTCTGTCAATGAGTGTTGGACTGCAGGTAATAACTAGGGGAGATACCGCACTTGGCGGTTGGTCACGGCGACTGCCATTCTGCATTGGTGCCGGGGACTGTATTCTTTTCTGGGAGGTTTGTGGGGCTGGTCAGTGGGAAACCACAGGAAATTCTGCATATTGTGCATTTTCTCCCTGGAGGTCTGGGGGGTAGGTGGGTGGGGCCTGTGGAAAATTGTGCTGGAAATAAACCAGGGGAATACTGCAGCACATATCGACCGATTTCCTTTGATTTGCTGCTGCATTTGCTGTGCTCTGCTCAGTGCTACTGCGCCCTTCTGTCCCGATCATCCCATGTGTGTCTGCCCCTGTCTACTTAGCCGTTCTGTTGTGGCTGGAAACAGTACTACAAGAGCAACCATGGATTACTTGAGAATGAATTTATTTATTTTATTTATTTGCTTTTGTTAACCAGGTAAGCACACTAGACAGCAACATGCCTATTTTCAGGAGCGACCCGGGACAGTTACAGGGTATCCACAGAGACACAATTACATACAGGAGCCACATGCTCCAACAGTTGGTAATACAATAGAGTTTACATACAGGAGCCACATGCTCCAACAGTTGGTAATACAATAGAGATTACATACAGGAGCAATATGCTCTGCCGTAAGGTGATACATAGGTAACAACAAAAAAACAGTTTGGAATTCACAGCAAGAACAACAAGGCAGGAGTCGAACATCGAAGTGGTATAGGGAACATGAGTTGAACTACCATCAAATAGCAGTTGGGAGTATACAGCAAGAACAACATCAGCAGGAGAGAAACAACAGAAATAGTTAGGAGAACATGGGCAAGTAATAGCCTGGCCTAGATGCCTATAGAGAGAGGGAAGGGTAGGCACTGGCTCGGGTGAGTGAAAGATTAAGAGAGATAACACCGCTCCACCTGGAGCGGTAAGTGCCTGAGGAGGGCAGTCAGCAGCAGAGATTTACGTTGGGAGAGACTACACGCTGAGGGGGGCAGGTGGGTGCTTAACACAGGCAGGTGGATGCATTTTTTAAGAAGTTCCATAAGGAGGATTTGAAGCAAGGGTGGGAGGGGAGGCACGAATGTGAGCTGGGAGGGAGTTCCACAGTTTTGGTGCATGGACGGTGAAAGCCCAATCGCCTGTGAGGGTGCGGGTCTTGGGGACCCGACGGGCCTTAGCTGCACACGACCTAAGGTTGTAGACAGGGAAGGCATGTTTTAGCGGAGGGGTGAGCGAGGCAGGAGTGGCTGTTCTGACTATATTGTCAATGAAGTTGCCAAGGGTGTAGGTCCGGAACTTCTCAGGGGGTAGCCACTCTAGTCGAGAGTAAAGCTTGCAGTGGTGTGAGAGGCAGGGGGCCGAGAGTGCGAAGCGGCATGCGTTATTGTATGTGGTGTCCCACTTGGCGAGGCTAGAGGACGGGACAGGGGCAAAGGCAACGAGCCCGTAGGAGAATGTGGAGAGGAGAATCCCCTTAGCTGTGCAAGCCGAGCTGTGGGGGTGAGGCAGTCCTTAGCCCTATAGGCTAGCCCGAGCTTGGCATTAGTCGCTTTACAAATGGTCCGAATGTGCGCAGAGAGATCCAATTGGGGATCGAGAGTGACGCCTAGGTATTTTACAGAGTCAGCGTTCGGAAGGAGGGAGTTACTAGACCCTTGGATTTTTACGGGGATCATGCAGGAGGAGGTTTTGGCCACGGAGCCGAAGAGCAAGGTCTGCGTTTTCTTCAGGTTCACTGTGAGTTTGTGTCCATCAAGCCAGTTCCTGATAAGGGCGAAATCAGAGTTGAGCTAAGAGTTGACGGAGGTGATGTTCTGTGAGCTGGCTAGGATGACTAGGTCGCCTGCGTAAAGTGTTAGGTGCCCATTGGAAGTGACAGAGGGTAACTCGTTTATGAACAGGGAGAACAGGATTGGTCCAAGGACGGATCCTTGGGGCAACCCGCTGTTCACTGGGGAGAGGGGTGAGAGGGTTCGATTAAAGCAGGTGTATTGCTGCCTGCCCTCAAGGTAATTGGCGAACCAGTCAAGGGCATGGAGGGAGAATCCAAAGGACTGCAGGGCAGAGAGGAGGAGGAGGGGGTAATCCACCTGTTCAAAGGCCTGCGATAGATCAACGAAGATGACCCCGGTCAGTTTGCCTTGGTCAGTTGCAGACCAGATCTGGGAGGTGACCACTGCAAGGGCAGTCAATGTGCTGTGCCCTTCACGGAAACCATGCTGGGCAGGGGACAGCACATCATGTCCCTGGAGGTAGTGAGTGAGTTGCGATGCAACCGCCTTTTCAGGGAGCTTGCTGGCAGCACGTAGTATAGCAATGGACCGATAGTTATTTACGTCCTTCGGGTTGCCATGTTTAAGTACAGGGACAACCTTAGCAACCTTCCACTGGTCAGGGAGGACCCCTGAGATAAGTGAGGCTTTGAAAATGTGGGCTGTCGGACAGGCGAGGAGAGGAGCCCCCAAGCTAAGAAGCTTCAGCTCTAGGCCGTCGTGGCCAGCTCCGATGTGGTGAGAGAGGCTGGCAAGGAGTTTCTGGGTCTCACCAATAGAGACTCATTTGAGGTAGAAGAGGGGACGGGTAGGAGGAGGTGCCCCCAGAGGTTGAGTGGCAGGGGACGGGGAAGGAGAGGGGGCCCGCAGGTCTGTGAACAGTCGGTTAAGAGAGGTGGTGATGGTTATGGGGTTACTGCAGTTTGTACCCCCTATAAGCATATCAGTGGGCTGTTCTTTGGCCGACCCTCCGACTTTGTTTTTCACGTTAGTCCAGAAATGCCGGGGGTTATTTGCCGAGGCAAGCAGGGCAGCTCTGCAGAACTCGCTTTTTGCGGCACGTATAGCACGCTTGCAGGAGTTTCTTAGCTGGCAGTACTCCAGGAGGTCAGCGTTATTGCGAGAGATCCTGTGTTTCACCCAGCTTTTGTCATGCAGTTTCATGAGGGGGGGAGAGAAGGTCACTATGGAGCCACTTTGTGGCTGTGCCTCGAACTCTCCTCTTTTAGAAGAGAGCGTGCCTGTTTTGCGGCGGAACACATACTCCAATGAAGTGGTCTAGGGCAGCAACGGGGTCACTAGTGGAGGTGATCCTAGACCACTCAGCCGTCCGAAGGTCATTGAGGTGTAGGCTAGTCGAGAACTTGGAGTAGTCTCTCATCAGGAGCACACGACTGGGGACTTTGGGAGAGGTAGAACCCCAGACGCAGTAGTAGGTAGGGGAGTGGTCGGAGATGGAATCTGGGAGTATCCCTGAGTGGATGATGTTTTCAAGTTAGTTGCTCATCACCCAGTCAGTGAGCGTCCCGGGGTCTCTGCGGCGGGAGGGTCTAGTGGGTTCGGTGATGACCTGGCTGAGTGCGAGGCCAGAGAGCAGCGGCTCGAACTGCTTATGGTTGGGCCCCAGCCAGTTAAGGTTAAGGTCCCCTAGGATGAGGAGCTCATTAGGGCCGACCCTCTCCCTAAGCTGCTTGAGCATGGAGGAGAGCCCTAGTGTGCCACCCTTCGGAGGGTTATAGGTGCAGACAATATGCACCTTTTTTGTATTGCCGAGGAGGAGGAGGGTGTGGAGGAACTCGCAGGGTAGGGGGTCAGGGATGAGTGAGCAACTATGGACATGTTTAGGTGCTCCTTATAGTAGAGGAGTACCCCCCCCCGAGCATGCTACCTGCCCTATCACACCGTGCAAGGCTGTAGCCCGGGATGGAGCAGGCAGAGTCAGAGGTACTGGACTTCAGCCAGGATTCAGTGATGCCCAGGATGCCTGGCTTATAGAGGGCTACCCAAGCTGTTAGTCCCGCAATATTCTGGAGGATGCTGCTTATGTTAAGGTGCGCTATCTTTAGCCCTTCGGCCGCACACCAGGCATAGGGGAGAGTGACAGGGGCCAGGGTGGTGAGGCGATCCGGGTGGTTAGCGGAGGGATCAGACCGAGTGTGAGGGGCCATGTCCTAGGGTCGGGCGCAGGCCAGGAAGCGTTAGCAGCAGGGGAAATGAGCCAACAGCAGGAGAGGACTGGGCAGAAGGTGGCCGCTGGTGGCAGGCAGAGGAGAGTAGGTAGTACTGGGGGCGACTAGGCGAATATGAAAGTGAACAGGAGTTAGCAGTGAATGAAAAAGCAGGAGTTAACTGCAGTGACGAGTGGAGGAAAAGGGGAAAATGCCCCTAGTGGCAGGAGAGTATAGCCTGCTAATGGCAAAATGGGCTGATAGGATAATTCGCGGGGTGGTGGGGCAGCCGGCAAAGCCGGCGGGGCCAGTCCTTCCCACAGCAGCAGCAGCAGCAGCGGCGGCAGCAACTCATGCAGCGAGGCAGGAGTAGGCTGGACCAGGCGCGCTGGCAACTTGGAGCAAAAAGGTACCACCAACGGATTGTTTTTTTCCTGTTTAGCAGGGAGCAAATGCAGGAAATAGTATCCCAGCATGTACCAATGATTCGGAGAGCTGGAGTAGCACTTGCAGGCAGAGTAAATTGCCTGGCTTGTTTTCGGGTCCTGATTTAGCGGGGGTGGGGGTTGGGGAGGGACCCTCATAGGCAGCCCTCGTGACCATGACCTCGTCTGTCTCCAGTAAGCAAGCCTGAGGGAGAAAGAACAGGGGTGAGTATTTAAGCTTTGGCTGTTTGGGGGAGAAATGATCAGGGATGCAGTGGAGGATGTGGGGGGCAGAATAGCTAGCGATAGGTTAAGCAGACAGGGTGGACAGATTAGGGTAGGCTCACAGTTGTGGTCGTGATGAGGAAAAGGGCGACCAAACAAATGCACAGTACAATTAAAGTAGTTTCACAACACAACTCAATGTCAACGTGAAAATGCTCAGCAACCTCTAAGGCCACCAACGACTCTAGGAGAGCAGAAATGCACAGTACATCTGAATTCAAGCACAGCACAGTAAAATTCGGGGCCACCAGGGACTTTAAAAGGAGTAGAAATGCACAGTACATCTGATTGCAAGCATAGCACAGTAAAATTCGGGGCCGGAGAGTAGAAATGCACAGTACATCTGAATTCAAGCACAGCATAGTAAAATTCTGGGCCACCAGGGACTTAAAAAGGAGGGAGTAGAACATGCGCAGCACAATTAAAGTAAAATACAGGAACAGCACAGTTGCTCTCAGGGTTGTGGCAAGTCGGGACAAAATGGCAACCAAAGCAATACAGAGGGCAACTGTCGGGGCTGCACAAGATGGCGGTGCTGCGAGGGGCTACCAACAAATAAGGAGACTGTGGCTTTAAATGCTGAAATTGTGGTGGTAATAAGGGAAAGGGCAGTTATTAATTGCACAGTACAAGTAAGGTAATGTCACAGCTCAGATTAATGTCTACATGAACTTCTAAGGCTAAGCAACGACTTCACCTATTGCTGTTCCCTCAATCCAGCCTAGCTGTTCTGGTCTACTCTGCTGTGCCGTTACAAGCCTGTTTATATAGTAATATCTAAATCGGGTGTACAAGCCTGCTTAAATAGCAATATGTAAATTGGGTGTACAAGCCTGTTATAATAGTAATATCTAAATCAGATATACAAGTCTGTTTAATTGTTTTTCTTTTATTTTGTTGAATTATGTAATATGACATTACAAATAGGTCCCAACAGACAGGCAATTACAAGTGATACCTACATTTTAGTTAAGCTATAGCTTAATTTTTACAGTAGTACAGATGTATAGCACCCCTGTTCTTAGTTATATCACTTGGGGGAGTGCAAATCATACCAACACTTTACTTATCTAATATAAATACCAAAGTCTTGCAAGTTTTGTTTTTCCATATGTGCTTTTTAGCCTTCTCCTTTTTTAGTCCCACTGCCGTCCCCAACATGCCTTGCGTGTGGAGAACATATACAGGCGCCTTAAGGGCGCCCCCAGTCGCACTGTTGCCATCTCGCCCTATCACCGGACCTCCATCTGGTGATGCGAGACAACGGGCAGGCGATTCCCTTCCTGGGAGAGAGACCCTTGCTCGATCACGCTCCCCCTCGCCGGCACCCCCGTGACCCAAGGTTGTTCCTGAACCTGGGTTGCCGGGGCAGTGTGAGTTAAGGTGTCCAGCGCCTCAGCCCTCAGCGCCACTGGGCCGGCCCAGTCTTACAAGTTTTTAATCTTAATCCAATAGTGACCATTGCTCCCATGAGTAGGGGTGACAAACATTGATTAAAACATATTGTTCACCCTCTAATAGGGTATAGCATCCCACCTTCTAAACATCAGTTTGTGACATGTAAACTTTACACCCTTCTGCGCAGCTCCAGACATAACTCTGGAAAAAGAACAATAAACAAATATCAGACTTCTTATGAACCCCCACCACATTCATGCTTAGTAGGTAAAAATTGTATTACCCAACTTTAGCTGCACCAATGTATATTAAGTTGTGAACAACCTCTCTCTTATAAGCAGCTAACTATACTGCATTTCAAACAAAACATTTTAATGGGGATATGAAGCCCCATATGGTAGGACATTGTCTAAAGTGGAAAGCAATAGCTACTTGCACCACATGGCGCTATTTTGTCTTGACCCCCATTTTAAAATGTTAAATTTTCACCAAGAAAAGTTTTCCCCAACTTATTGTTTTAGTTTTTTGGAGGTTAGAATCTGAAAATATATATTTTTTTTCCCGTCCCCACCCATGCTTGCTGGTCCCCCACTCCTTCAGGCTCCACAGGCTCCTTCCAGCCCCGCTGTCCTTACCCAGCCCTCCTCTGATCCTCATATGGCAGCTGAACCCCGGGATATCCCAGTGTATCCCTTCACCGGGCGGGTCCCCCTCCTCCGAGGAGGAAGGCACCTGGGAGAGGGGATGGCCCCAGCACACACTAGTAGGCCAGGGATGCTGCTGAGGAGCAGGAGGCCCAGGAAGGCACTGAGGCTCAGGGACAGAAGCTGTTATCCGCGCCAGCGAGCAATTTTCCCTTTTTTCTGTTGGGGGCAGCATAAAACGATGTCGCATACGCCAACGTCCGCTCCTCAACAATTAGCATTTGGGCTGTGGGTCTGTGATACTCCCAGCCTCCGCTGGGCGCCAACAGGTGCCGGACCAGTCCCCATCTCCTCCTGAGAAGGAGAGCTGTCCATGGGATGCTCAATCCTTCTCCCCCGTTAGTTCTCTCCAGTGACCCGTGCTCGTTCCCGAACCCGGGTCACTGGCATCACAAGCGGAAATCCAACTGCTGTGCCGGCAGACCAGCTGAAAAAGACTTTTAACTAAAAAAGCTTTCCCTCTATAATGCTCCATCTATCCCACAAAATAAACAGTGCACATTAGCTGTTAAACAACATTTCAGTCCCCTTCAGAGTCCAAAGTTGCCTCACGGTCAACTTATTGTTTTTCAGTTTTTTCAAAAGTTTAGCCACTTCCGATACATCCAAAAATTGGTAAGTCTTACCACCATAAACGATCCTTAAGCTGGCCAGCATCAGGAGCACATGGTGCACCCCCAAGATCCGAAAGCACGCCTGCACGCCATTGAAACTCTTGTGCCTCATCCTTGTAGCGTAGCTTAAGTCCAGGAAAAAGTGGATCCTACGTTCCTGCCAGGTAATCAGGCTTAATGCTTTCGCCTGTTGTAAAATAGTGTCCTGCTCTATAGAGGATCTGAGTTACACCATGATTGTGCATGGTGTCTGGTCCCTGGTTGCTGTGTCGAGCGACCACCACGAGACGTAATCCTATACACTTTAAGGATCCCAAAGTCCGCTTCAATCTGTAGCAGGTTTTTTAACCATTCATGCAAGAAGCTGAAGAGATGTTCCCCCTTAGCCTGCTCCGGGAGGCCAAGAACTCGAATATTGCAAGCACGAACAGTGTTTTCTACCATTCTAAATGCCTCTGAAGTAGGCCAGTCTCCTTTGTGAGACCCGAAGCAACCGCAGTGGCGTTGTTGGCATGTTTCTTTGACCCTTGCATCTCATTAGCTAGAGCTCTGACTTTGAGGTTCACCTGCTGAAGTTCGGTATTGTACTGTACTCCTCTAACTTTTTATCTAGATTTTGAATTGCTTTCAGTAAAGCTGCATTTGTCAGCTGCTGTCCGGATTGTTCCTCAGAACCCAAGTTAGAGTCTTTATTGACGCATGATTTGGTTTCCTTTGGTCGGGCCCCTTCCACATTAGAGCTACCTTGTTTACCACTGACTAGCTGAACTAATTTTTGATACCCAGTGGAACAACTTTGGTATTAGTCGAGAGTTTTTTTTTTTATCATATCACTATTTATGCACCTTCTGCAGCGCCACCAGTGGGGGCATCCAGCCAACTGCCCCACTGCCCGAGGCGAGCAGGCTCACTTCATATGATAGGGGTCCCGGCGCAGCCACCCCAACCTGCCGGAGGGCCTCCCCATGTCTCTTCGAGCCGGGCTGGACCAGACCCCCCAGTGCGATTCCACGACAGTCATCTGGGTCGGTGGGAACATGACAATCAAGCTGCCTCGGTCGCGTCCAGCCATTTCCTCCATTTTTTTTGTTCCCCTTAGGAGCCGGCAGTGCAGTTGCATACGGCGCATAAGCTGATGTCTTGCCGTACTCCTCCCCTACTGTGCACTGCAACTGTACTGCCCCAGTAGTCTTCATGGGCTGCTACAGCGCGGTGTGCTTCTCCTACCCACCCAGGGAGGAGGCAGTCTGGGATGTGCAATCCACACACCCCTCTCCCTGCCGATCCCGGTGTTTGAGTCCGTTCCCCAAACCCGAGTTGCCAGTGTGGTGCGAGTGTGGTGTCCACGCCTCAACCCTTCACGCCACTGGGCCAGCTAATCGAGAGCCTGTTGGTTATTTAGGAAGCTGGTTATTCTTATTAGTCGATTTTTCCAAGTGAAAATCAACATTTTTATCTTTTTCCTGCATCTGCCTTAGGAGCTGCTGGAAGAAGTTGTTCTCAGCTCGGCTGCTGGCCATGCTCCCCTCCCAAGCCTGTTTAAATAGCAATATCTAAATCAGGTGCACAAGCCTGTTTAAATAGCAATATCTAAATCAGGTGCACAAGCCTGTTTAAATAGCAATATCTAAATCAGGTGCACAAGCCTGTTTAAATAGCAATATTTAAATCAGGTGCACAAGCCTGTTTAAATAGCAGTATCTAAATCAGGTGCACACGCCTGTTTATATAGCAATATCTAAATCAAGTGCACAAGACTGTTTAAATAGGAATATTTAATTCAGGTGCACAAGACTGTTTAAATAGCAATATCTTAAATCAGATGCACAAGACTGTGTAAATAGCAATATCTAAATCAGGTGCACAAACCTGTTTAAATAGCAGCATCTAGGGAGACTTCCGGTGACGTCACTGGCATGATAGCAGCTGAATAGCAAAGATTCAGGCAAAACCCTCCTAAAATCTACGTCAGTTCTCTCTCATTAGAAAGCTAAACACAGAAACTGGTGAGAGATATTCATCCTGATGGCATCTAAACCGCATCACCAAAAAGATTAAAAAAAAATCCAGGACCAAAACATACCTTTAAACAGCTCTCCATTAACGCAGTGATGGAAAGCCTACACGCAATAGCACAGACCAGTAGCAACAAGAAACCAGAGCCGGAGATAGCAGGAGACGATGAGGACACTCCGATAAATACAGCACAAGCTATTCAACAAATCTTACGCACAGTGAACAAAATTGAAACATCATTTATGGACCTTAAAAATGACCTCAAAAGTATTGATAAAAAGGTGGCACAAAATGAGAAAAGGTGGCCCAGGTTGTGGAGGCTCAAGAATCGAACGACAGGATTTTGCTTTATCTTCGACAAAGAGATTGGAAGATGCAGAGAACCGTGCTAGGAGGAACAATTTTAGGATATACGGGGTGCGAGAGGGGGCCGAGGAAGGTTACACAACTTCATCAGACTTCATAAAATGTTTACTCAAATCCCTGCCCTCATTGCCCTCGGATTTAACCCTAGATATTGAAAGAGCTCATCGCTCTCTGTGGCAGAAACCTTCAGACCCCAAAGTGAGACCACAGTCCTGGTTAATACGAATGCTACGCTTTCAGGAGAGAAAGATTAATTTTACAGGAAGCATGCGACTCAAAGCATTCACCTTTGAAGGCTCACCTATTTATTTTGATCAGGACCACTCAACGGAGTTACAAGCCAAGAGAAACAGAGTCCGTACTATCATTAAGTAGCTGAGAGACAAGCATAACATAAAAGCTCAGCTTATGTTCCCAGCCAGGCTAAAAGTAATAACAAAGGGGGGAACCAAAGTTTTCAGCTCCCTGGTGGAAGCTGCACCCTTTTTCTTACATAGCGGAGACTATATGGGATTGTTGTCTCTTCTCATTTCAGTAAAGCTTATCATTATGTACCTTTGCATGTTAATTATGTTGACCGGTATGTATGGGCCCATATTGACCAGCACCTTCACAATGTTTTTTCTTTTTTTTTTTGCACCGTTGTCCACCGTAATTGTAATCTTATGAAGTGTACTGTATTGTATTAATGCCCAGGACCACCTTGAAAATGAGCTTGCTCAATGGTGTTTATGCCTGGTTAAATAAAGTGATTGATTGATTAAGAGCACCAGATATCACTTCCAAATCTCAAAATGGAGGAGTTCGAGAGGAAATTACTGGCAGGCACATGGAACACCACCATGAAGTGAAGAAAGCGATATCCACCGTGGCAATTCCCACATCATCTTTCTCCTGACTTAATCAAATTCACCAGAAAGTCTACTAGCATCTTCAGTACAGAAGAAGCGGAGGACCGGCAGTCGAGCTGCAAGAGCTGAGAAGGGGGCGATAAGTGAGTAGAGAAGTTTGTTTATGTACAAGTGCAGCTTCAGCAGCACGCAACTCTTGTAGTACTGAACTGAGACACTCTTCCTTAACCTCTCACCAAATACTATATGACTCAAGCCGAGAGAAGAGTCGAGTGGCATTTGACTCTAGCTGCACGGACAAGGAGAACTGGCAGTTAGTTGCTATAGTATCTTAAAGTAAGTTTTCGCTCGCTGTCCTGTGTTCTTACCAAAATCTCTTTTGCCCCCCCGCTTTTATTTTTATTGTTTTCTCACGCTCCTTTTTTCATATACAATACTGCATGCAGAGATGCGGAGTAACTCAGCATCTCTGAATTTGATGAGGGAAGGAGAAACGGGCTGGAGCTCATGGAAGGAAAATGGTATAGAGAGTAAAAAAAAAAGGGGGGGGTAAAAGCCTGTCTAATGGCTGCTGACCACAGTCGATTTAAAGGGGAAAACTAACATCTAAATCCTCAAAGGGGCTTCGAGGTATTCAGGGAGAAGAACACTCCCACGGCCTGCACTCAGCCAATCCCTAAACAACTTGAGATTTTCAAATAACCCAGTGTGGGTTGCAAATCACACTTTGGAAGTGGAAAGCGTAATTAAGCCTAATTTGAGGCTTACTGTTCTACGATTGTTGGCTGAATATTTTTTAAAGTTTTACACAGTTATAGTTCATGTTATGGAAAGTTAAGGGCACACAATATGGCACTCTACCCCAAAAAAAGGGGGGGGGTGAAGGTCTGAAAGAAAGAAGAAGGGTTTGTCATCTGGTCCAGGTGAAAAGAACTAAGAGAAAAGCTGGAAAAACAACAGAATAAATGGCGGATATACAAATAACATCTTACAATGTGAAAGGAATACACTCCCCAATAAAACGCTTGAGATTGTTGGGAGAACTTAAAAAACTTAATTGCAATGTGGCATTCATACAGGAGATTCACCTTACTAGTGGGGAATCACTAAAATTAAGAAGAAGCTTGGTGGTACAGGTGGAAGCAGTGCCTACCAAAAAGGCAGGAGTTGCAATTCTGTTCAAAAGGGGATTAGCCATGTCAGTAAAGTCAACAGATAGAGACGAAAATGGGCATTATATAAGAGCCACGGTGGAAATTCATGGAACCACTATACATTTAGTTAATGTCTATGTATATCCAGAAGGTAGCTGAATTACCCCCAGGGCAGATAGTGTTGGGGGGATTTCAGTGTCACCCCAAATCCGACAATAGATAGGATCCATGAAAACTGACATGAACTTAAAGGCATCAAAAATGTTGATGGGGCTGGTTAATGAATTAGGGATGAAGGATGTGTGGAGAGAACAACATTCAAAGGAGAAAGATTATACCTTTTATTCTACCCCACACTCCGCCTACACAGGGATAAATGTATTTTTCACACAAAAAAAACAAATGCACAAAATAATGTAATCCAATATTTATCATACTACTGTGTCTGACCCTGCACCTATCTCTAGCCATATAAGGGTTCAGCAGAAACTACAGCAGTCCATTTGGCGTTTACATGTCTCACTGCTAATTGACAAAGCCTTTGTAAATCAGTAAACGGAGAAAATCAAAGAAATCCATTCTGTAAATGTAGGACAGGGATGCACAGACATCTCAACCTGGAAAGCTTTAAAACTAATAGTCAGAGGGGAGATAATTTGTTTTGCCTGAACGAAAAAGAAGCTACTTCAGTTTACATACTACAGAATAATCCAGAATTTAAAAGAGTTGGAACAAAAAACATGAAGTAAACCCCAAAGACAAAGAAACTCTGAAGAATTTAATGGAGGCAAGAGAGGCCCTCACGCAGCATGAGAATAGAAAAGTGGAGGGGAATCTTAGATTTGCTGAGCAAAAGTATCATGATACAGGAGGTTGAGCAACCAGATTACTAGCTTTTAGATTGAGAAAAGTGCAAATGGAGGGAACAGTCAACAAAATAAAAAAGACCCTAATAAACCATGGATAAAACGAGAGGATATTGCAGAACCATTTAGAAATATTATAGCCAGTTATACCAAAAGGGAGAGGAGGGAGGAGATATTAAAGAGAAAACCATGGCTTTTCTATCCAAGATTAAAATTCCTTCTCTAACTGAACAGCTACAAGAGAGTATTAATGCACTTGTTACGGAATCAGAAGTATTTCAAACTATCCAGTCTTTACCTACTGGAAAAGCACCAGGGCCAGATGGCTTTTGCTCAGCTTTTTATAAGAAATCCGCTAAAACTTTAGTCCCAATACTTGCGAAAGTCTATAACGCATGCATAACAGAGGAATGGGTGTCACCTTCTTGGAAGGAAGCACTGATTACAGTGCTCCTGAAACCAGGGAAGCCTTTAGATAATTGTGAAGCTTGCCACCCCATATCAGTCCTCAACCAAGATTTTAAAATTCTAGCAAAGATCCTGGCAGTACAGTTGCAAAAATGTATAGAGTCAATTGTCTACCCTGACCTGACAGGATTCATTCCTAATAGACACTTATCAGATAACATAAGGAGATTATTAAATGTGCAGAAATATAGAACCCCCACAGAAACCACACAATCAGCTATATTTCTTGATGCAGAAAAAGCCTTTGACAGGCTCAACTGGGAATACTTATTTACTGTTATGGAAGTTATGGAGATAGGGGATACATTTAAGAAATGGGTAGAACTCTGTTATAATAAACCTACAGCAAAAGTGAAAGTCAGTGGTGCCCTCTCAAAAACCCTAGAAATTAGAAGAGGAACTAGACAGGGATGCCTGCTATACCCGCTACTCTTCGCGATTATCCTAGAACCCTTGGCAGCAGCCATTAGGCAGCACCAAGAAATTTCGGGAATTAGGGTTGGAAAACAAACTTGCAAATGATCACTTCACGCAGACGATGCACTAATTTATTTAGAGAACCCGAGCAAATCTTTACCACCCCTGTTACCGCTATTAGAGCAATACAGTGGTATATCAGGATTCAAAATAAATAAATAAAAATCAGAAATTATGCGGGTTGGGGGAGAAATTTAACAGGAAGAAAAAACCTAATACCATTCAAATGGATAAAAGAAAAAGTCTGCTACTTAAAAATATGGATCCCCACACAATTGGCTAAACTGTATAAGGTAAATTTCAGTAAGCCTCTACAGCAAATATTTGAAGACATAAACCGGTGGAACCTGTTACCATTTTCTTATCTAACAGGTTAGAAACTATTAAAGTAACTGTCCTCCCAAGATTATTGTTCCTATTCTCCACTCTTCCTATAGCAATTCCCAAAGAGGACTGGAAATTATTACAAAAGAAAATGTCTTTGTTTTTGGGACAAGGGTCAGTAGACAGTGTTTACTAGCCACAAAAGAAAGGTGGGTTCAGATCTGTTATTGTATTACAGAGCCGCACAACTGACATCAGTAGTAAAACTTACGTCACCCGCTGCCCCTGGTATGTGATGGGTGATGGAAATAAATGCTCATCCCAGTATACCAGTGAAATTCTTACCATGGATCAATATTACAAAAATATCTAAAACAAATTACAAACTACTGGACAAAACACACATTACAAATATGGCTGATAATTAGATCGAAATGGGAACTGTCTTCATATGTCTGGCAATACATACTTTTAAATTATCTTCCAGAATTTCGGTACAGCCAAGAGAGAGGTGCTTTGAGAGGTGGAGAATGGGAGGCCTAACACACTTAACTCACTTCTTACAAGAAGGGGAAATAACAGATTACAAAACACTGCAGGAAAAGTACAACCTACTGCACAGAGGTTTTTATAGATTCCTGCAATGCAGACATTATATTAACTCAAAGGTAGGGAGGGGTACATTGATGCCCCCCCCTTCCCCGGAGATCCCAACCGGGCGGCACTAAACATTTAATCTCGGACATACATAATAGTCTCCAAGAAAATTGGGGACATTAGCCTTGCAAAAAATCTAGGACAGGCGGGGGAAGGAATTGGGAAAGGAATAGAAATCACAGACAAAGAATGGGCAATAGTATGGAAAGAAATACATCAAACTACATCCTCAGCCATATGAAAAGGATATAGATGGAAACTTAACAGGCAGATGCTTCATAACTCCCACCGACTCTCAACATATAAATGGAAACCCCCTCAGACAGATGTTGGAGGGGATGTGGAAATCGAGGGATGCATCTACATACGTTTTGGTCCTGCCCCCAATTATATAGCTACTGGGAGAGGGTGGGAGAGACCATTAGAGAAATATTATCTATATCATAACCTCTAGATTTCAAAGAGCTAATCCTAGGCTTACCCCCGAGAGAATTAAGGACAGAAGTGCAAAAGTTTTTATTTAGAGTATTAGTGATAGCTGGGTAAAGGTAATCACCCAGGACTGGCTAAACATAGAGCCACCCCCAGTAGAACAGTGGTGGAAGAACATAAGAAGTATTAAGAACATGGAAGCCATTATAACCAGACTCAGGCTAGCGATAGAGAAGTATAACAGATGGTCACCCTACTACCATTTCATTGAAAAAACAGAGGGAACTCCGTACTTGAACCATATCCTAATGGATTAGGTAATGGGAAGATAAGATATAGAGCCTGGACGCCAGTGGCTCCAAGAAGGGAAGGAAAGAGGGAATAAGTTAATAGGACAACACACAGGCTTGACCTGAGACCAAGATACCAAAAAGTATAACAGAATACCTCCTAGGGAGAAGGAAATCGGACCTTATTGTAGAGTGCCAAGCCAAAGGGGAAAAATAAAATAAATTAAACTGCCCTTTTTTAGTTTTGTTTTGGTGGTGTTAAATTTCATGTCATCTTATTTCTGTGAAATATTCATAGCAGTATCGTTAAGATACAGCTTAAAATAGGTATTAACTGAATAAATGAATACAATACACAACAATTTATTAATTAGATAGGGTTTTATTAATAATGCATAAGAGAGCAGAAGCACTAATTGAATGTCCATTGCCCCATTTTTGGTTTAAAGACTGGATAAAGCGTAAGGAACTGTAGTCTTAAGTTGAAATGGAAATCCATCTGAAAGAAAAATGGGAGGGGAAAAAAAAGGACAGTTATTACAAGACTGATGTGATACATACTGGAGATTTAAACATATAAGGCTTTATGTATGATTAGTAAATACTAAATGGAATTCAATGTCTGTTAAGAACTATTGTATGTACTATAGCTCTTAATAAAATTGAAAGTTAAAAAAATAGCAATATCTAAATCGGGTGTACAAGCCTGTTTAAATAGCAATATCGAAATCAGATGTACAAACCTGTTTAAATAGCAGTATCTAAATCAGATGCACAAGCCTGTTTAAATAGCGGTATCTAAATCAGGTGCACAAGCCTGTTTAAATAGCAATATCTAAATCAGGTGCACAAGCCTGTTTAAATAGCAATATCTAAATGAGGTGCACAAGCCTGTTTAAATAGCAGTATCTAAATCAGGTGTGCAGATCTGTTCAAATAGCAATGTCTGTTCTGGTGAGGCCTTGTCAACCTGCCTTGCATGACACTTTTTTTTTTTTTTTTGAAATTACTGTTTATTCCTCCTCCCCAGCCTGCCACCTCCGACCCTTTGGGGGGACAACTGGGCATCCCACTGCCCGGAACCCTACCCAAGCAGACCCCTAGGCCCCATGGAGCCATGGATTACCCCAGGCAGGGCGGTAGGAGGGCTCAGACCCGTGTTTACATTTAGTCGGTCTGAGGGTCTGTTAAGCGGAGCACAGGCGAATCGTGGGCACGGCCATGGTCCTCCTATCTTCCGGCTGAGGCAGGCTTGTTTCCGCGTTTTCTCCCTCCCCGAGCAGCAAGTAACCTCCCCCGACGTCATGACGCACGCGCCGACGTCCATGCTGCTCAATGGCCGCCCATCCCCAAGTGGAGCTTGCAGTTCCTAGAGCCTCCGCTCGGGGTCATGCAAGTGTCGGGCATCGGCCGAATCCCTCCCCGGAAAAGGCGAGCTGTCGTTGGACACTCCAGCCTATCTCCCCCCGGCCGACCCACCAACGACCCGACTCCGCTCCCGAACCCGGGTCGCCGGCGTGGTGTGAGGTGTGACATCCAGCATGACAATGCATGACACTTTTTGCATAGCCATGACACCTTGCCCTAGGATAGAGATTGTACAGTGTACGTGTGTGATTTGGAGAGATAAGTAAAAACTAAACAGTCTATACGTCTACATGGCATTAGACTCTTTGCATCGCTTCCCATAGGAAGTCTTGATTTGTTTTTGGCAGTTTCCTCGGGGCTACTTTCATACTGCTTTGGACTTGTCCAGTGCATGTGGCTGTATGGGGCAGATATTCTGGAAGAAGATAAATTAGTTACATGGTAGTAAAAAAATGCTTTGCTTTGTGTAGGGTCTGGAAATTCCATCACAGTAGACATGAAAGGACTGATGTCATTTGTAGTTGGGGCATTTGGGGAATAACTTTCTGCTGCATAATTAAAACAGTGCTTTCTCATACTTGGAAATCTGTTAGGTCTTACTTTCTGTTGCATTTCTCTTGTACCCTCAGCCCCCCTCCTGAGTTGTATCTATCTAATGTGGACACAGTTCTTGGCAGCTTTCAGCTGAAATAGAATTAGCGCATAATAATACTAATAAGCTTACCTGCTGTGTCAGTGCATCGGGATCAGCTAAAGCGTAAGTGTTAGTCGTGCAGCACTCAGAAATATTCAGGAACTGGAGGCTTTCCGGGGCAGATTGGAGTCGAGTCTGTAACTGCTAATGGACATTAACGGCCAGTGTAATGTTCTGGAGACTTTTGACCATTTGGCAAATGACTCAAAGGGCACCTGCTCTGGATAAAGTTGTCAAGAAAACTGTCTGGTTCTCTGCCGTTCACAGACCACAGGGACCTGGCTTGTATATCATCTTTGTCCACCTACATGAAAACACTGTTATTGCATAACTTGCAAAATAAAAGGCATAAAATGTAATAAATACTTACAGGCATAAATTGCTGTAAAAACTTACAGATGGCACAATGTATAGATAGCCTGTCATTATTCACAGCGAGTTACATTTCTCATGTGCAGTGATACAGCTCCCGTACTATATGCGTGTCCTCTGTATAACCATAGCTAGTATAGTCACATGAGAACACACAGTGCCACCCCCTGGATTAAGCCCAGTCTCCAGCCTGTTCCTCTCTATTCCACTCCCCTCCCCAGTCAGAAGGGGAAACAATGTCTACTTGCCTGGTAAAATGTATTTATATAAACAAACACAGTACCCTGTGAGACTGATTAAATTCTGGGTAATAAGGTAAATGAGCCTTAGTTCAGTGGGTTTTCCATTAATAACATGACATGAATAATTTTCAGCAAGAATCAGATTTGTTTTTAACTTTGCAAAGAGAGAGCTATGCAGAGATAAGAGAGATAGATCACCCCTGAAAAAGGGACAGTTGGTCTTGGTGGGCCTACCCAGTTATCAAAATCCAACAAATAAAAATATGTACTTTCTAACCCCAGTAATACTCAGGTATTCATAACTTTCTGCAGTAAGCCCTTTAGGTAGGACTGCCAAGAGAGAATAGAACATATGCAAATGATAGAATTATTTGCACGTGACAACTTTTCAAGTGCTGCCCTATACTAATTACCGGTGTTCTAAACTTCCTCAGATTTCACTCTCCGCCTGAACATTCTGGTCGCTTGGCGTGTCGCTTTTCAATCATCTGTTTTGACGTGAAGAAACTTATAAAATATATATAATTTCTATTCTTCTATTGCTTTATACTTATTGTTTATTGTATATAAACTTAGTTTTTGTAGTTATCTAGTTGTTTTGCCGGTTCCTCTCGGTTCGGTATAACTGGGAGGGAACTGGATTAGTTTTTAGGCTTGTCGAGTTTTCTGACTAAAAAACCCATTTTGTTTTTGCCTAAATTTAGTTTCAAAATAGTTTTTTTGTAACCGTTGTTTTTGGTTACTGAACCGCTAAGCCCGGTTCCAAATTATTTTTCGGTTCTGTTCCATCGATTCTGGAACCGACTGCAACTGCTAGTATTATTGTTTAAATCTTTTTGACTTATCGGTTACCTTTCTATTGGTTCAATGGCAGAAAAAAACGAAGAAAAAGACCGGTGAGCCTGGTTTTAAAAATTGTACACAATGCGGGAATGTTTTTGCCAAGGCAGATAAACACACCCTTTGTGTGGCCTGCCTTGGATATGAGCATCTTAAAGAGGATTGTCAAATCTGCCCGACATTCCCTGAGAAAACCATTGAGAAACGCCTGGAACGGCTGAAAAAGACACTCCCCAGGGGTCCCTCCAGCTCTGACCAGCCGATACCCCCTATTTCTGTGGCTGAACCCACATCTGTTCTTTCCTCCACCCCGAGACAGGTGATAAGGGTACCAAGAGGGTTTCTGAACTGACTAACTCCCCGGTTCGCTCAAAGAAAGCAAGAAAATTAAAGCACATAGAATCCCCAAATTCTGATCAGGGGACTTCTGTGCCTGACAATATTATGCCTACCCCTCAAGAAATTGCACAGGCTTTTAAAGTCATTCAGGCATTACAGGGCTTAGTGCCTCTTGTTTAGCAACCATCTGCTCCAGCAGGACAGCCTGGCAGAATTACTTTTCCTGAAGAAGAGGAATACAGTGAATGTGAGGAAGACGAAGGGGAACCCATTTTACTTGTGGTATCCCCTGAACAAGATTTGGTTCACCCCCTAGAACAACTGTAGATTATTCTTCTCATTTCACTTTTGTGAGAAAAATGGCAGATGCCTTGGACATCTCCACAAGAGAGGAGGTGGTGGATGAGGAGGAGATAGAATATCTGGAGATGATGGGTTTAACTCCCACCAAAGCCCTCCTCCTCCTCCTCCCTGTGAACAAATTCTTTAAAAAAGATGTTCTTAAGTTATTGCAAACCCCAAACTCTATCCCCCCACTGGATAAGAGGATGGATAAGAAATATCAGTTGGAAAGGGAAGGGACAGAGTTCCTTTTTTCTCATCCAGAATCATCAAGGGGTTATTCAACAAGCGGCCTGTGACAAGGCTAGAGTCCCTCTGGCATCCCACCCACCAGATAAGGACTCCAGAAAAATAGTATGGCTAAGAAGGGGTACCTGTCAGCCTCTCTAGCCATACGACAGGCTAACTTATAGGCCTGTGCTGCCCAGTATCAAAAGTCCCTGTGGCAGTCAGTTTTGTCCATGTCTCAGAAAGCTCCCTTGCCCCTATCTGATGACCTAGCAGAAACAGCTAGGTTTGGACTAGATGCTGCTAAATACCAATTCCAGATGGCTGCTGATACGAATGACACTGCAGCCAGATGGATGGCAAACACGGTAGCCCAGAGGAGATTTGCCTGGCTAAGAGCCACAAATCTTACTTCTGATACTCGGTCTAAGGCCCTGGATTTTCCTTTACAGGGGAATGCTCTTTTCGGAGAATCTACAGTGGCATATATGAAAAAGGTGGATGAGTACAAGGACACATACAGAAGCAGCTCTAGTAAGGAGAGAGCTTCTCCATCCACCAGGCCTTATGGAAGGGGAGGCCGGGGCAGGTCCTTCCACACCAGGCCCTTTTTCCAGCCAGTGGCCACACCCCAATATCAACAGTACCCACAGCAGGGGTACTTTAGGGGTGGGGGTCGAAGGGGTTCTAGGCGTGGGTCTCAAGCACAGCCTCAGCTCCAAGCCAAGCAGACCCCCTGAAGTACAGGCCGCCTCCTCACTCCCTGTTGGAGGCAGACTTTCCCACTTCCTCCAGGTTTGGCTGAACATCACCACAGACAAGTGGGTCCTGGAGGTAGTGGGTCAGGGTCTGTCTCTGGCTTTCAAATCCCTTCCTCCTCCTCTAGCAGCCAGGGGTTTCAGTACACCTTCCTTGGCAGAAAAGACCCTGCTGGAGGCAGAGGTCCAGAAACTGTTACTGTTAACAGCAGTGGAACCTGTTCCAAACCTACTGAGAGGAAGGGGCTTTTACTCCAGATACTTCCTCATCACAAAGAAAAGTGGGGAGTGGTGGCCTATATTGGATCTCGGAGCCTTAAACAGGCATCTAAAAAAGCCAAAGTTCAAAATGGTAACTTTGGCACTGATTCTGACAACAATCCAGAAAGGGGATTGGCTGGCATCACTGGACTTAAAAGACGCCTGTTTCCACATTCACAAAAGGGAGTCTAACGGAAACTATCTCAGGTTCAGACTCTCTTCAGGCCATTACCAGTTTTCAACCCTGCCTTTTGGCCTTTCTTCGTCCCCAAGGGTTTTTACAAAGTGTCTAGCACCAGTGGTGGCACACCTCGAAGGCAGGGTGTGACAGTGTTTCCGTATCTGGACGATTGGCTGGTGGTGGGCAAATCACCACAACAGGTCACTCAGTATTTAAACCTCACCCAAGGCCTGCTGGAATCCTTGGGGTTCATCAATCACAAAAAGTCATTCCTCATTCCTGCACAAAAGTTACAGTTCATAGGGGCAGAGATAGACACCCTGCAGGGCAGGGCCTACCTCTCTCTAGACAGGATTAGAAATCTTCAGCTAGTGGCAAGTTCATTCACCTTGAACAAAAGCAAGCCCACAAGACAGTTGGAGTGCCCATTTGGGAAACCATACAACCCAGCTTACCTGGTTAGCTGCAGAGTCCCATCAGCACATAAATCTGTTGGAACTCAGAGCTGTTTTTCTGGCTCTGAAAGCTTTTTCAGGACTAGTACTGGCAAAGGTGGTACAGGTCAGAACAGACAGTACCACCACAGTGTACTACATCAACAAACAGGGAAGCACCAGGTCAGGCCCCCTTTGGACTCTGGCATTCTCCTTAGGAGTATCCGTGCAGGCAACATCTGCCAGGAAAGGACAATACCTTGGCAGATGCCTTAAGTCGAATCAACCAGGCCCATCACGAATGGACTGTGAACAAGCAGGTGGTGCAAGTAATTTTCAGAAGGCGGGGCACTCCAGAGATAGACCTGTTCGCGTCCCACCAGAACCACCACTTACCACAGTATTGCTGCAGGCCACCAGATCAGGGTACTGTACCCCGAATGCCCTGACTCTAGATTGGTCAGGAAGGTACCTGCTTGCTTTCCCTTCCTTTCCCCTGGTTTTGAGTGTTACTCAAGCTCAGGTCCAACTCAGCATCTCTAATTCTAATAGCTTCGGATTGGCACAGGCAGTCATGGTACTCTCTAATGCTCTCCATGTCTGTGGCCAAGCCAATACGGCTCCCTCTGAGGCACAACCTATTGACCTTCAATCAGGGGACCCTGTTATACCCGAACCTCAAGGCCCTCAACTGCAAAGCTTGGTTCTTGAGGAACTAGAATATGCTGATTTACAACTCTCTGAATCAGTGCTTCACATTCTGAGGGGCTATAGGAAACCCTCTACTAAGAAAACTTGCTCTTCAAAATGGAAAAGGTTTTCAGTCTGGTGTTTGACTAAAGATTTGATTCCACTACAGGCTGCGGTACCAGCTGTCCTGGATAACCTTTCTATCTACGATGCTGGGTTCATAGTTCGCTGCAGGTCCACTCTCGCATTGTCTGCCTACATTTCTGCTGGTGCCAGGGTAACATTAGATTCAGAACCCCATTTTTAGGAGGTTCTTCAAGGGCTTGGCCCATTTGCAGCCCCTCATGGCACCTGTGCCAGCATGGGACCATAATGTTTGTATAGCCAAGCTCATGGGGCCTCCCTTTGAGCCTATGGCTACAGTTCACCTTAAATATGTCACTTGGAAGACAATTTTCCTAGTGGCAATGACCTGCAAGAAGAATAAGTGAGCTGTAGGCTCTCTCTGTGGAGCAGGATTATATCTCTTTTCACAGAGATATCTTGGTTTTGAGAACAAATAGAAAATTCCTACCTGAGGTAGTCTCTGATTTTCATCTTATCCAATCCATTACCCTACCTCTCTTTTTCACTGAGCATTCCACTTCTGGTGAAAGAAGACTTCATAGTCTGGATTTAAAGAGAGCTCTCGGTTATTACTTGACAGCCACTAAGGACTATAGGCAGTACAGGAAGCAGTTGTTCTAGGAGCGTGGATATGTTGTTCGTCCACACTCATTGACATTGTCCCTTTCCTCTTTAAATCTGCTGGGAGTCTTCAAGCTGGCTCTTCCCACCCACCTGGGTGGTAAATACCTCAGCTCCACCCCATGATGCCAGATCTTCCTTTCCGCTGGAACATACAGGTTGCCTCCCTCATGCTCTCGCATTTCGTATGCCCTGACTTTCAAATCTTTGGTTTTACCGAAATTAAAACTCATTTGAGTTACCGATCGCGCTTTTGCATCATCGATCATGGAGGAGAAATCTTCCCCTGGATTTCTCCGGTATCCTTGGGCCAAAAAATATCACGCACCGATCCCCATCTCTCATGTGTCTACTGCCTGGGTATCGGCCATGACACCTCGTCCTGCAGTTACTGTTTGGCCTTCCATCCCAGTGTCCTGGATGACCACAGGGCACGTCTGAAACTGGGGAGACCGGTGAAAAGGAACTCTCCGGTGAAGTCTAAGGAGGCTAGGTGGGCGGTTTCCACGGCCGCGGGCTCCGCCGAGCAGCTGGAACACATGCAGACGTTCGAGGAAGAAACTGCTCGCACTTTGGCTAATCGAAGCTTCTTCGTTCAACTAGGTTTGTTTAAAGAGTTGTGCCAGTCTCTCCCCACCCAGGGTGAGGCACCCACGGGCTCGCACTCCTCCCGCTCTCGAAAGAGAAAAAGAACCTTCTTCGTCTTCCTCTCGAAGGCGATCTTGGGACCGAGAGAGGTCTCAGTCCCAGGAGCATGCGGTCTCGACCTCGGTCGAGATCGCCTCCGGTCAGCAGGCTTTACGCCCCTTCCTTGTGGCCAGATGACCGAGGGAGTGGCCGATGAGGTCAAGATCATTCTCAACCCGATCGACCCTTTGTCACCAGCCATGGCCGACGACTCCTTAGAAAGGACACCGGTCCTAGTGTTTCCTGATGAGGAGACCCAAACCGCTGGTGTCCCCATCAAGGATCTGGTTCCATACCCCAGGTCTCACCAATTCCACCGGTGTCTCCCAATCGACCAAGTCGGCCTGCCCACTCTCGGTCGAGGTCCAGAACCCCCTCAGCCGAATGACCGAGGAAGAGCCACACACGCTCCAAGAAGAGGTGACACCATAGTTCGTCCTCATCCTCCTTGGACAAGGAGAGGCTCTGGCGGAAACTCCGGCACTATGAGGACCTTATGTGGCAACAGCTGATCCTGACTGGGCAGAAGCTGGCTCCGCCGCCCACCCCAGCCATTATTTGGCTATTGCCTCCCAGGCCGAAGCCAACCCCTCTGGAACCGAAGCCTTTGGTTCCTCCGCCCATTGGGCCGGCCCGTCCTCCGGTTCGGCCTATTCCGGTCTCTCCACCCATTCGGGTGGAACCGCCACCTAAACAGCCTGTGGGAGGGGCTCCCTCGAAAGAAGACCGACCGGACACCAGACTTCCCAGATGTCTGTTGATCACAGTCACCCCAGACCGCCCTCGGTGGATCAAGGGTGATTTAGGCGGCAGGCCACTATATCCCGACTCCTTGGACTTGGACGCCACTGGACTCCATTCTCATCCCGGAGATGACGAGTCGTCCATTGGTACAGGGATGGAGGAAGGCCCTTCCTCCTGCCAAGGGATTCTCCGTCTCATTTCCGACTCTACTGGAATAGAGACATAGAAACATAGAATTTGACGGCAGATAAGGACTGCTTGGTCCACCTAGTCTGCCCATTTTCCTACCTAACAGATAAGCTGCAGATCCTAGTTAACCAACAGCCTACTTCCTCCTACCCCCCACTAGGACTGTCTTATGTCTGTCCCATGCATTCTTGAATTCCCCCACTGTTCTTGACTCCTCGACCTCCTCTTGGAGGCTGTTCCATGCATCCACAACCCTCTCTGTGAAAAAATACATCCTTACATTACCTCTGAGCCATCCCCCCTGTATCTTAAAATTGTGCCGCCTTGTTCTTGCACATCTTTTTTTCTGAAAGATGCTACCCTCTTGGACTTTGTTGATTCCCTTGAGGTACTAGAAAGTTTCTATCATGTCCCCTCTCTCCCTTCTTTCCTCAAGGGTATACATATTAAGCTCCTTTAGTCTTTCTTCGTATGTCTTCTGGTACAGACCCTGCACCATTTTGGTTGCCCTCCTCTGAACAGCCTCCACTTTGTATGTGTCTTTGCGGAGATGGGGTCTCCAGAACTGCACACAGTACTCCAGATGGGGTCTCACCAACTGTCTGTACAGAGGGATAACAACTTCCTGTTTTCTACTATTGATGCCTCTCCCTATGCATCCCAGTATCCCCCCAGCCTTCCTTACTGCCTTCTCACATTGCTTGCCCACCTCTGGGTCATCTGATATAATTACCCCCAGGTCCCTTTCCAGTTTTACTGTTGTCAATATCTCACCCCCAATTGTGTACGCTTCCTCTGGGTTTTTGTTTCCCAGGTGCATTACCTTGCACTTCTTTGCATTGAATCTGAGCTGCCATACATCTGACCATTCCTCCAATCTTGCCAAGTCCCTGCTCATCCTTTCCACTCCATCTTGTGTATCAACCCTGTTACAGATAGCCAGCCCAGTGGCGCTGAGGGTTGAGGCGTTGAACGCCACACCTCGCGCCACGCCAGCGACCTAGGTTCGGGAATGAGCCGGGAGTTGGCGGGGGGTTGGGAAGAGATTGAGCGTCCGGAGGACTGCTTTCTTTTCGGGAGGGGAGTGTTGCTCGCTCTCTGAGCGACCTCTGGTGGTGGCCAGGGGTGCACCAAATGGTCAAGCACGGTGAACGCCAGGGGTGGGCGGAGTTTCACGGCATTACGTTGCCTTGCTAGCTGTGCTCCGGAGGGATGGGAAGGGACAAAAAGTACAAAAAATCCCCGGCTCCGGAGAAGATGACAAGGGCTCCTGGGATCTCCCTCTCATCCCCAGTGCAGGACCATGCCATGTCGGGGATCCAGGCTGACCTCTCGGAGGGATGGACCCTCTGACTTAAGTAAAAAGAGCTGCCGAGGGTGGGCGGGCCCTGTTCCAGAGGGTGATCCGTGCGCTGGGAAGTTCCTCGGGGGTGAACCGATGGTGGCTGGTCACTGCAGGGAGAAGTAGAGGTAGAATCGTGCGGGCACCTCCGAAGGATGCCTCGTAGGAGTACCGGTGTATAAATAAAGTTAAAAAAACAAAACAACAAAAAGAAAACCCTGTTGCAGATCTTTGTGTCGTCTGCAAAGAGACATACTTTTCCTTCCAGTTCCACTGCAATGTCACTTATAAAGACATTAAAAAGGACCTGCGGTACCCCGCTAGTAACCCTCCTTTCTTCACTGTGGACTCCGTTTACTACTGCCCTTTGCGTCCTGTTGTCTAGCCAATTTTTTATCCAGGCTACCACCTTGGACCCACTCCAAGGCTGGCTAACTTGTGTATTAATCTTTTATGTGGGACTGTATCAAATGCCTTGCTAAAATCTAGGTAGGCCATGTCCACAGCCCCTCCCTGGTCTACTACTTTGGTCACCCAGTCAAAGAAATCTCTTAGACTCGTCTGACACGACCTTCCCATTGTGAATCCATGCTACCTTGGGTCCTGTGCTGCACTGGCCTGTAGGTACTCAACAGTTCTTTCCTTCAGAAGTGATTCCATCATTTCCCCTACCACTGAGGTCAAACTAACTGGTCTGTAGTTTCCTGCCTCTATTCTGCTCCCACTTTTATGAAGGGGAATCACATCCGCCCTCCTCCAGTCCTCAGGCACCTCCCCATCCTCCCATGATTTGTTAGAGTAGTCAGCGGTGTCACTAGTTCTACCCTTAGTTCTTTTAGAATTCTTGGGTGAATCCCATCAGGCCCCGTTGTGTTGTCCACCTTAAAATTTATTAGTTCTTTCAGAACCCTTTCTTCTGTAAATGGACTGGTATCAACCCCCGTCTTCAGAGTGTTTCTATTGTTTGGTTTAGGTACCTCCCCCTCCTCTTCCTTTGTGAATACTGAGCAGAAATATTCGTTCAGTATCCCTGTTTTTTCACTGTCACCCTCTGCCCACATTCCCTCCCCTTTATTAAGCTTCAGTATCCCTCCTTTGGTCTTTCTTCGCTCCCTAATGTACCTATAAAAGATCTTATCCCCCTTCTTAACAGAGTTGGCTATCCTTTCCTCGGTTTGGGCCTTTGCACTTCTGACTGCCTTCCCTGCCTCTTTCTGCTTTAACTGATAAAGTTCTCTGTCCTGCTTCTTCTGTATTTCCTGAATGCTGTCCTTGTCTCCTCAACCTTCCCTGCCACCTCTTTTGAGAACCATAGCGTTTTTTTTCCTTCGTTGTGTTTTGTTGATTTGCTTCACACAAAGGCTTGTTGCCTCTGTGATGGCTGTTTTGATTACTCCCCATTGTTCCTCCACCCCTCCTCCTTGCCTGTTTGCTAGTACTTTTCTGAGGCACTCTCTCATTTTCCCAAAGTCAGCCCTTCTGAAGTCCAATACTCTTGCTTTTGTGTGGCTTGACTCTATGGCTGTGTTTATCGTGAACCACACTGTTTGGTGGTCGCTTGTTCCCAGATGGCTACCCACTTCTAAATCTGAGATTCTTTCCCCATCCCCGTTTGAGAGTACCAGGTCTAAGATCGCTCCCTCACAAATGGGTTCCAGTACTAGCTGTCTGAGGCATGCCCTTGTATGGCATCGAGAATGACCCTGCTCTTGGATGTGCCTGCAGCAAAGGTGCTCCAGTTAACATCTGGCATATTCCAGGTCCCCATCAACAATATCTCCCTTTTTCTGCCATTCTAAGGATGCCTTCCATCATTTCCTTGTCCATTCCTCCCCTGAGATGGGGTCTGTATACAACCCCCATGCAGATTATGGTGCCATTTCCTGTCTCCAGGGTGACCCAGAGTGCCTCATCTGCTCCCTGTTTACTCTTTAGTTCTGTTGCTTTGATCCCTTTCTTTACATAGAGAGATACTCCTCCTCCTCCTCTTTTAACCTCCCTGTCCCTCCTGTAGATTGTGTATCCTGGTATGTTGACATCCCAGTCATGGTTCTCTGTGTACCATGTTTCTGTGACTGCCACTATATCCAGGCAACCCTCTTCCATCAAGGCCTCTAGTTCAGGGAGTTTGTTGCACAGACTACGGGTATTGGTACTAATCACCCTCCACTTTTTGACGGCCTTACCCCTTTTAGCCCCATCCCTGTCCTTACTGCCTTTGCCTTTTTTTACATTTACCTCTGTCCTGCTCCCTAATGACTTCTCTTCCTTGGTGTTTACCTCACTATTTACCATGTTTTGTGGGGGGAGGCTGGGATTTCTCTGCTCCTTTTCAGTGCCTCCCCCCTTGGCTAGTTTAAATGCTTGCCAATGAAGCATTTAAACCTCTCACCTAGGATCCTGGTCCCCCAGACAGATGCAGACCGTCGCACCAGTAGAGGTTTGTCATCCTCTAGGTGGCTCCCCAGTCCCCAATGAAGCCAAAACTCTCAGCTCCACACCAGTTTTTCAACCATTCATTGAATTCTGGTGAGGAGTACCTCTACATCACCCTTGCCATAGACAGGCAGCACCTCTGAGAAGGTTATCAGACAGCGCTTACTTTGTCTAAGGCCCTCCTCAACTCTACAGACTCCTCTTTGCACTGCTCTGATCCCATTCCTAGCCAGGTCATTTGTCCCTAGGTGGACAATGACATCCAGCCTCCTCATGCAGCTGCTGCCACGATCCTGAGGATTCACTTCCTGTCCCTCCAAGCCATGGTGCCAGGCAGGCATCTTACCTCCTCTCCCTTCCTCCCCCACTTCTACCCCCCTAATGATTGAGTCCCCCACCAGGAGTTGTTTCCTTCCCCTGTGGGGTCTCATGCCACCCTCCTGTGAGTCTCCTTTGTGAAGGTTCCCAGCATCCTCCTTGGTCTCCACTGCAGGTGCCTCCATAGAGGAATCACTGTCCACCAGAACAGCGTATGAATTGTGGAGAGGTACAGCTGGAGGGATGCAACTCTGTTCCACCACCCTCTCCCTCTCTGGTCCAGCCTCTCCTCTTTCTTGGCAACCTTTGAGGTAGTGGCATTGGCCCTGGTGGTCCCTGGGTGGTGGAGGTTTCATGAATCCTAGCCAGCTCAGCCTGGAGACGGGCAACCTCCTCCCTCAGACTAGAGATGTGCCTGCAAATAGGGCAGCATCCCAACCTCCAGAATGTCTCCCGGAACACTGCTGCCCCAACAGCCATTGCACTACACCACTCCTATCATGTCTTACTTTGTGTCCCCTCTCCTGTTTCTCTGTATAGAATGTCCCTGGAACCTATCCAGAAAAAAGCAGAGTACCCTCTCACGGACATCCTGAAGAGAGGAATACCCCAACAGAGGCCTTTCCTGTGGCCAAAGCCATCGTTGACCTGGCCCTTGAACTCTGGCAGCATCCTGCCTCATGCCTGGCACCATCTGCCCACATAGCCTACAAATACGCGGTGCCCATGGGATCCCTTGCGGGGTTCACAGAGCACCCTTCGGCCGAGAGCCTGGTGACTGCCTCTGTGTTCAAGTGTACTGGCAGTTTGGCCAACACTGACTGCCCTCCGGAAAAGAGTCCAAAAATATGGACCATTCAGCTCGAAAGGTCTATGCGGCCACTTCCTTGAGCCTTCGTCAGGCCAGCTCGGCTGTCATCATAGCTCACTTCTCTCATGCCCTTCATGGGTCATTAGACGAAGTTCTCCCTCATCTCCCAATGGACATGCAGACCATGGTCTAACAAGTCCAGGACTAGGGCCATACTGCTGCCAAACAGCAGCTCCAGATGGCCCTGGACATCAGAGATTCTTGTGCCCATTCCATGGCTGCTGCAGTGGCCTCTCGCCGCAGGGCTTGGCTGAGGCTCTCCTCCTTCCTGGCGGATACTCCGCATAAGCTTGCTGACGTGCCTTTCCTTGGGACCGACTTGTTCGGTCCAGGAGTGGCCGGTCACCTACAACGTATAGAACAGTCCAGTGCCACCTTGGACGTCACTTCTGCCAAGGGTTTTTTGGGCAAGAACCAACAGAAGAAGAAGCCCTTTTGGCACTATTCCCCTGCAGTTCGGCAGCCCTCCTATCAAGGAGGACAGCAACAGCAGCATCAGCAGCAGGCTCAAGCTTGGCGCCCTCGGCTCAAGCCTGGACCCCAGCAGGCCCGCAAAGAGGCCGAGGCTCAGGTCCTGGAGCCTCCTCCTCCTCTAAGCCTGACCAGTGACAAGATGGGGGTTGTCTCTCCTATCTCCATTAAGCCAGCTCTGGCCCCCCCTTGGCTCCACCACTTCCTTTCCGCCTGATCCGCTATCACTTCGGACAGGTGGGTTCTCGAAGTGGTCAGTCGGGGACTGCCTCTAGAGTTAGAGCAGTACCCTCCCAGCCGAGCCCATGCCCCACGGGAGGAACGGATTTCCGCATGCACTCAGTTGGCTCTTCAAAACAATGTGGCTCAGCTCCTCCGCAAGGAGGTGGTAGCCTCCGTGGCGGATCCTCCAGCAGACTCAGGATTTGTCTCCAGGTACTTCCTGGTGCCCAAGCGGATGGGGGGGTTGACGCCCTATTTTAGATCTCCATGACCTGAATCAGTTTCTCAGGTCTTGCACCTTTCGGATGGTCACTCTGTCCCAGATCATACCATCCCTGGAGCGAAACATGTGGTTCCGTTCACTGGATCTGCAGGATGCGTTCTTTCGCGTCCCAATCCGTCCGTCCCATCAGCGGTTTCTCTGCTTAAGGGTCGAAGGGACCCTGTACGAGTTCTGAGCCATGCCGTTTGGCCTGTCATCGGTCCCACGGGTCTTCACCAAATGCATTGCAGTGGTGGCTGCCCGTCTTCGGCGTCAGGGGGGCTCAGAATCTACTCCTATCTCGATGATTGGCTCCTGGCAGGTTCCACCCAACGGGAGGTGGAAAGGTCCAGGGATCTGGCCCTTCAAACCTGCTCCCAACTCAGCCTTCTGATCAATGAGGCCAAGTCGAAACTCTTGCCTTTCCAGGTGATGGGCTTCATTGGGGCAGAGCTCGACTCTTGTCAAGCCAGAGCTCGACTCCCGGCGGACAGGGCAGAGGTTTTCTCCTCTTTTGCCCAGTCATTTCTGATTGGGCACTTGCGCCCTGCCCGGGACTTTCTGCGCCTTCTGGGTTACATGGCGGCGTGCACCTCAGTGGTCCATTGGGCCCAGTTGCACATGCGCCCCCTCCAGTGGGAGCTGGCCGCCCACTGGAGCAATTTGGTCATTTTGACCAGCTGATCACCGTAACCCAGAAGATGTGGGATGCTCTCCAGTGGTGGACCGCCCCAGACCGGTTGCAGGAAGAGATTCCGTTTGTCCGCCCCGAGCCGATGGTAGTCCTTATGACCTATGCCTATCTCCTGGGCTGGGGAGCCCACATGGGGGACAACAGGCCCAAGGGTTCTGGACTCCTGAGGAGTCTCGATGCCACATCAACCTATTGGAGCTCAGAGCAGTCAGACTGGTACTGTCAGCTTTCGCTCCTCAGCTCCGGGGTCAAGTGGTTCAAGTCTAGATGGACAATACCATGACGATGTACTACCTCAACAAACAGGGCGGCACGCACTCCCGTCTGCTGTGCAAGGAGGCGCTCCGCATCTGGACCCTCGTAAGTCGATTGGATGCAGATCTCCTAGCCATCCATGTGGCAGGAGCCTCGAACCAGCTGGTGGATGCCTCAGCCGCATAGGCCAGACATCCCACGAGTGGTCTCTCCATCCAGAGGTAGCTTACAGCCTGTTCTCCCGTTGGGGCAAACTGATGGTGGACCGGTTTGCCTCCAGGGAAAACACCAAGCAGAGGCTGTATCATGCCCGGCCCCCTCAGCAGGGCTCATTGCAGGGGGATGCCTTCTCGAGGCCGTGGACCCCAGGCCTCCTCAACACCTTCCCTTCATTTCCCTTGATCCACAAGGTGTTACGCAAGGTGAGGAGGGACAAGACAAAAGTGATTCTTGTAGCCCCAGTCTAGCCGAGCCAGTTCTGGTATGCAGATCTCCTTAGCCTCAGCTGCAGGCCCCTGGTGTGGCTTTGCACACGCCCGGACCTGTTATCTCTCAACCAGGGGAAGGTCTTCCATCTGGACCTTCAGTCCCTGCATCTCCCAGTCTGGTACCTGAGCGGCTAGAGTTCCAGGCTTTGGGTCTTTTCCAAGATGTCTTCACTGTGGTGGAGGCATCTAGAAAGGAATCTACCAGAAAATGTTATGCCTTCAAATGGAAAAGATTTTCCATTTGGTGCCAGGGTAAGGGTTCTGGACCCCTTATCCTGCTCTGTGGCTAACATTCTCGACTACCTTTGGTCTCTCTCCAAAGGGGGTCTATGGTCATCGACCTTTAGGGTGCACCTGGCAGCTGTTTCTTCTTAACGGGAGCAGGCCAGTCAGCTGACATTGGCGCAGGAGACCATGGTCGGGCGCATTTTCAAAGGCCTGGATCAGATATCCCTTCTGGTGCATGAACCACACCTCCATGGGATCTGCTGCTGGTTTTGGCAAAGCTCATGGGCAAGCCATTCGAACCCATGCACAAGTGTGAGCTATCGCAGTTGTGGAAGACAGTCTTCCTGGTGGCTATCACGTCAGCCAGAAGAACAGGGGAGCTCCAGGCGCTTTCGGTGGACTCCCCTTATCTGGTCTTTCACAGGGACAAAGTTGTCCTTTGCCCCCACCCGAAATTCCTTCTGAAGGTGGTGTCAGAGTTTCACTTTAACGAATTGTCGACTTTGCCGGTATACTGCCCTAATTGCACCTTGGATGCCGAGTACAGGCTCCATACTTTGGACTTGAGAGGACGGCAAAAATTTGCGGAGAGGTTCACCAGCTGTTTGTCACCTACGCTGAAGCCACTTCTGGCAGTCCTTCAGCCAAACGGACCATTGCAAGATGGATTACATCATGCATAGGTCCGTGCTATGAGTTGGCGGGCAAGGAGCCTCCCAGAGGGATAAGAGCTCATTCTACCCACCATACTGTTGCATTGGTTTCTGCTTCCAGGGATATCCCTATCCAGGAAATCTGTCGGGCTGCTACCTGGAAGTCAGGAAACGCCTTCATTACCCACTACCACATCGACCTTGAGTCACGCCAGGATGCTGGTTTTGGGACCTCAGTTCTCCAATCTCTGTTCCCTAAGTAGGGGGTGTGCGCCTTGCCTCCCTCCTCCCGGAGAACTGCTAGGAGTCTGCCAATGAGTGTGGATGAACAACATATCCATGCTCCTAGAAGAACAGGTTACTCACCTGTAACAGTAGTTCTGGGAGTGGTATATGTTCATCTACACGGACCCACCTGACCTCCCCGGCTGCGGACGCACATAACCTGGCTTCCAGCGGGCTAAGATCTGGCGTCATGGGGTGGAGCCAAGGTATTTACCACCCGGGTGGGTGGGAGGAGCCAGCTTGAAGACTTCCGGCAGATTTAAAGAGGAAAGGGACAATGCCATTGAGTGTGGATGAACAACATATATCACTCCTAGAACTACTGTTACAGGTGAGTAAACCGTTCTTTCTAACCTATGGGGATGTGGGAAAAGGTAATCCAGCTTCTAAGAGATCTGTTTCTCGCTGGATAGTCCAGTGTATTCAGTTCTGCAATACGAAAGCTGGTAGGGAGCCTCCAACAGGGTTGAGGGCGCATTCCACCAGGGGAATAGTTGCTATTGTGGCAGCTGCAAGAGATGTTCCACTGGTTGACATCTGTAAGGCAGCTACTTTGAACACAGTACACACCTTTACGAAGCATTACAATCTGCATATCCAGTCTAGAAATTATGCTAGGTTTGGCACAGCAGTTCTGCAAAGTCTGTTTCCTAAATAAAGGTTCTGTGCCCACCTCCAGTGGTACTGCTTTGTAGTCTGCAGAAAGTTGTGAAAACCTGAGTATTACTGAGGTTAGAAGAAAAAAATTACCAGTGCTCCCAGATCTACAGGGATTCCTGTATTTTAAGGGCTTTGTACTACAAAAATGGGATACGGGAAGGAAATATTTTATTTTTATAATATCAGGGGAAATGGACATACACTACAGGAAAATGCCCACTATGAATCTCATGGCTGCCAAGATCCAGACAGAGCCCTCCAATTGGTGCTCAGTTTGCTAAACTAAGCAATTCTGTTGGTCCATTTGCAGCCTGTGTTTCTCTGGGGTAGTAAGGTAATATGCTGGCAGTGCATCTTTTTGAGGATTGATTCAGATCTTCTGATCAGGAACCAGTGAGCTGCTGCATGATCCAAACACCTGCCATGTGGCCCCACTCAAAACAGCAACACCATTGAGTCAGCGGAGCTGCATCTCAAATGCCACTGTTCTGGACTAGCAGAGCCTAAGCCACTGAAGGTAAAGAAGCCTTCTTGTGGGCAGCCTCAGGTTAGTCTATTTTAAACTCATTTTAAGTGCAAAATGAGTCAGGCAAAAGACTGACCACTTGATGGTGTTATGCTTTGGGGGTGCAAAGAAAAAGTGCTTAAGTGTTGCTTGAGGGAAGCAGTGCCTTGAACCACCAAGGCAAACAAACCTTCTGTCTTGCAAATTTGTCTATTTTAAACACATGAAGTGCAAAAAACAAGCCAGACAAAAGAGACTCGATGATGGTGGGCTTTAAAGGGTGATGGGGACACAAAGAGTGCTTAAGTGCTACTTGGCCAGTTTGGTGCACAGAGCAGAGTTGTGTTTTTAAAAAGATCACTAAGGCAGCACTTCTTCTGACTAGCCTAGAGGTTGAGGTTATTTGAAAAAAAATTAGACAATGTTTCTATTTAATTGTGAGCCTAGGAAAGGTATGGGGGTGTCTTCATCAAGATAAACAGAAGTTATGAATTGTATGTGTGAGATCAGAAGGGACCCATAGACCCTGGTCTGGCCTAAGGTTAGTAAAATAAATGAAAAAAAAGGGAATATTTGTTTTTACCTCAGAGTTTGGTGCACAAAGCTGTGTGTGTAGGGGGATGCTTAAGCGTGCTAATGAAAAACACAACAATACACTGAAACAATGTTTATTAATGGAGCACTACAGGTACACAGAGCTGTAGGCCCAATGCACAACTGGTGTGGAGTGCCTATGCACGCGTATCGGGGGCGAGTAGCTACTCCACACCCCCTGTGCCCCCTGCATGGCATGCATGAAGGGGGCATATGCAGACCCACTGCACCCAATCCTCCATGTCTGCAGACAACTCCGCAATGGGGACATTCCAGGGGTGTGCCAGCACTATGTGTAGTATTCACTAACCCGCGCAGTGCTGGCTGCATGGGCGCAGAGGGTGGTGCAGGGTACATTAGGGAGACCCTGCCATAATCCACAGCACGCCCCCATGAACACAGGCATTTGGTCACCAGGGGACCAGGACAGAGCACACTGTGCTGCTCCCGACTGCGGGGCAGCAGGAGGTGGCAGGGGCAGCTGGATGGGTGAGCACCCAGAAAGCTTATGTGAGGCAGCACCGGGACTGGAGGGTGCTGCACTGGTCTGGGTAGGTGCTATCAGCATGCACAGCCCCAGACCCATGCCACCCTACGTGTGGGATCCACTATGGGTCCCAGGGGGTATCCCATTGTATATCTGCCTGGGATGACTCCTTCCCCCCAGCCACCCTGCAGAGACCTGTGCGTTGAGGGAGGAGCCATGGATAGGTGATCGGCATTGGTGAATGCTGGTATGGACGCACCTGTCTGTAGGCTGCAGGGGCGAGGGTGGGGTATGTGCATTTTGTGCATCCCTATGCCCCTTTCATGCATTGTAAGCAGAACACAAAATGTATCAGTCTGTGATTAAGGGATAAATTTGAAGTTAAGGCATTTCATACTATAACTAGAATGCTGTATAAGGGACTGTATTAGTTATAATACCTTCAGGAGGTTCTGGAGACATGTGAACCTTGAGAACTGAGCTTTATAGGTTCCAGCATGTCCCCAGAACCTCAAGATGGTATTATATTGTTACATATAAAGTTCTTATAGTTGTAGAGTTGTTATGTGATACATTGTAGGTGATTTTTTATATTTAAAATAAATAAGAACACATAAAACAGCCTGAACATTTGTCCTAGTGATTTTATTGACTGGCACAGTGACACCAATTGCGTACTTACATTGATTTGTGCATACAGGAAAATCTACAGAAAATTCATCCCAGTTTTACAGAGAAAATACAGGGAAAGTTAGGGTGCACTACAGGAAAATGCTTTGCCTGATCTGGGAGCACTGAAATTACTCACCTTAGTAATCTTGTTTCTTTACAGTGATATTCAGGTATTCATAACGTCCCATCCTACCTCCCCTTCCGGAACTTAAGCCTCTGCACTCCCGCATGGTGCGCTACCGTAAAAGGGTACATCACTATGACTGTACATACGTTGCCACATAGTGGTATAAGTTTGGTAAACAAGGCTTATGGTCTTCATTCCTCTTCAGGTGTTTTTGACATTGGTGGGGTTTTTCTCCAGTTAGAGGTTTGTTTTTTTTTAGTAAGAGATTGGGGTTTTTGAATTCTTAATTCTTTTAATCAGAAATAGTCACAGTATTCTGCTTACATGAGTATGCCTGTTCAGGCTTCTAGGAAATCTGAGGAAGTTTAGAACACTGGCAGTTAGTATAGGGCAGCATTTGGAAAGTTGTCACATGCAAAGAATTCCATCATTTGCATATGGTCTTTTCTCCGGGCAGTCCTACCTAAAGGGATACTGCAGAAAGTTATGAATACCCGAGTATCACTGGGGAGAAACAAGATTACTAAGGTGAGTAATTTTTTCTTACTGCTAGAGTGGATGAAACTAATAATATGATTACTGTTCATGTACAGTAATGTGCAGTAGCTGACACTATATTTAGTGTGATCTGTCTGTGAGATCTCACAGGATTCTGCAGGTGAATGGTCGATCCCAGCGGATATCAATTTGGTGTGTATAAATCAACATAATTTAAGATTCCTCCTCTTTGCATCTGCATGTGTCTGGGTGGGGAGGGTATTTTTACAGTGGTTAAGGTACTCTGGTTTTTATCTTCAGTGAGATCACAAGTGGAATGATTTTGGAGTCTCTGCTCAGTTGCTGGTGGACAGTAGTCTTACACAGCTCTCTACATTTTGGCCAGAGACCGCAGACGGGCCCTAATGTGAACATTGGACAAAAGCAATTCATCTGTGCATAATTTAATTGTGAAGCAGTATAGCTTACTGGTTAGAGCACCTTGTACAAGTTATTTTACCAAACTGCGTTTAAGTCCCTCTCTGCTCTACATGTTTAAGTTTACCTGGGCAGTCAAGCCACTGTAACGTAGTACCTGGCCTAGGGCTGTGATAAAGCATTTGTTAAAACAGGAGTTCATGTTAAAATATTGTTTTAGATACATACTTTATTTATTAATTTATTAATTCATCAATTCTAATTTTTCCCTGGGCACCTCCCTCCAGCCAGGACCTTCTTCTGCCACTGCCAGCGCCACTTCCCACCTGTTGAGGCTCCTCTTTTCCTAAGCATCCCTGGACTCTCAGGTCATGCACAACACACCGCTGCATTGCCTCCTGAGCTTGCTCCCTGAGGTGGGGCCTGCTTTGGCTCCATGGCAGCTCCATGCCCTGTATCCAGCCACCCATAGCAGAGGTGATGGCTGGAAACCAGTCTGGGAGCGAGGAGAGAGCCCAGTGATGGATGTGGTGGGTCATCGGGGTGTCATCTGGCACCTATTTTTCTCCATAGTGTTCCTAACCCTGGACGATGTCGCTCAGTGACGCACACAGGTGTGCACCCAGTGCTGGCTTCTGCAGATGCCCATCCCTTATCCTGTCATGTCCCAAGCTGTACTGCCACTCAGCCCTTGCTAGGTAGTAGTCAAACAGCGGAACCCATTTCCTCTCTTCCCCGAAGGAGAACAGTCCTCTGAATGCTTAATTTTCATTCCCTTGGCCAACACTCAACGCCATATGCATGCTGCAAAGTCGGATCGCTAGTGTACCAAGCTGTAGTGATACCGCTGCCATACTGGGCTGTCCAGAGATGTAGACTTTGTTGTGCACTTCTTTGCAGCCCCTGTAGTTGATCCCTGCTTTGCATCCACACCTATTTATATGGTGCCACATTTCATTTGAAGTGCACCATGTTAGAGCCCAAGAGTTTAGATTTTATTAAAGAATCAGAATTACTAACCTTTGAGCTAGGAGCTAATTTACAAAGGGTCCTCGTCAAATAAAGGGAGGGGACAGCTACATGAGTTGGGAAGGCATGTAGCAGGGAGGCAGTATAGCGCAGTGGTTTAAGGCTCTGAGCTGCAAATCTGGAGACCTGGGTTTGAATCCCACAGCCCCCACTTGCATACTGTGTAACCCTGAGCAAGTCACTTAACTTCCTTGTGCCCCCAGGCTGCACCTGTAAAAAAGCTTTCAGCTTAGTGTGTCTCACCTGGTTAAACAATTGGGAAAAAAAATATATATATATATATATATATCAGGGATTTATTTAACTCTAAAAATTGATTAGCGTTTTGCTCATAAAATTGCTAGATCTTTGTGAAAATGCATAGCTTTTGCCACACTGTGTTTAACAAACACAGCACTTCTAGAAAATCTATATAAATACTTTCTGTACAGTTAGTATAGTCCCAAGAAAAAAACTGCTAATCAATTATTTAAAACCCTGTATATATATATATCAAAGCAGTGAACAGGCATTGTCATAAACATATTACTAACATATTAATAGACTGAATACAGGGGACTGAGTAGGAAAGACAGAGGCACACAGTATAACAAAGTCTTAATACAAGTACAGAGGAGCAATCCAACACTGGCAATATAAATAAGTGCTAACAGAGGCATATTGTATAACACAGTCAATAACCCTGAGTTCATAATGAGCAGTCCAACACCGTCTATACAAATAAGTGCCAACAGATCAGTTAGGTACTCACAGATAGTGGCTAATAGGCCTTGTTGCAAGCTAGAAGATGTCAGTTTAGAAACATCTTAGAGAAAGTGTAGTGGGCAATAGTTAAGAGAGATTGGGGGCTGTTTCAGCGGTTTCTGTAAGGACATACTCTAGAGGGTGTACAGGTAGGGTCAGAGATTAGGTGGAGCAGAAGCAATGTGCAGGTGGGGTGATGGAATTCCGAAGTTTGGATTTGAAGTAACTAATGCTGGTGATGTTTGTGATGGCTGGGGTGAGCTCGTTTAGCCAGGCGGGTGTTCTGACTGCAAATGCACGACTCCCTAGTGCAGTTCTCCAGAAAGCTCCGCAAGTGCGTTGTTTGTCACACTTCTCGTAACATGTTTAGAAGGGGCAGGGCAGAATAAAGCCTGCAGTGAAGAAGGGGCAAGTTCATGCAGGGTTTTCATCCCCAGGAGGCAGGAGTGGAGTCTGATCTGGTCCTTGAGCAGAAGCCATCTTGTTCAAATGTACAAATCGCAGGTGTGTGTAAGGTGATCAGCCTCTAAAACAAGTCTGCAGGCTTTGTTAAGGGTGGTGTGGACTCTATGCAAGCTGGTGTCAGAGGCTGCACCGTAGACCACTATTCTTTAGTCTAGGATTGGGAGGATTGTGCCTCTAATGGCTTGATACCTAGCCTCTGGAGTGAGGCAGGAATGAAGCCTATATAGGGGCCCTAACTTCCTGTTAGTGGCGGTAGTAATTGCACGAATATGTTCATCGAATGTAAGGGACTCATCAATAATGATCCCTAGGTACCTGAAGGAAGACACTTGCTCAAGGGCAGAGTAAGAGCTGTCATGTATGGTAAAGGGAGCAGTGGTTCTTCTCTTTTGACATCCAGCAAAGAGCATCGTCTTTGTTTTTTTTTACTGTTGAGTGCTAGTAGGCTGTCCTTCAACCAGTCTTGCAGCATGTCAGAGTTGTGCTGCAGGTGTCTGGTGAGAGTCTCCTGTCAGGAGTCACACAGAAAGACAGCTGTGTCATCTGCATAAAGCAGGACCCTAGCCGATGGGCAAGCCTCTGAGAGATTGCTCACAAAGAGGCTGAACAGGAATGGGCACAGCATGGAGCCCTGGGGGAACCCTACGGACATTTCACAGACCTGTGAGACCGCACTGTTAATTTTTACCCTCTGAGAGCGTCCAGTGAGGTAGCTAGCGAACCACTTGACTGTCCCTGGGGACAGCTCCATGCAGCCTAACCTATGTAGCAGCAGCTGATGATTCACAAGGTCGAAAGCCTTGATAAGGTCTGTATGGGTAGCTCCAGTGACCTGACCTTTGTCAGGAGCCTCAAGCACGTAACCTGTGAAATCAACTAAGGCAGTATTCATGCTGTGCATCTTGTGGAAGCCATGCTGCTGTGGGCAGAGGAGGTTGTATTTGTGCAGGTGGTCTGTGAATTGGTCAACTGTAATTCTCTCCAGGGCTTTGGAGAGTGGGGACAGTATGGAGATGGGTCTGTAATTAGATACAGTTGCTCGATCACCCCCTTTTAGCACTGGGGTTACAAGAGCAGATTTCCATATAGAAGGGAATGAGGACAAGCGGAGACACAAATTAAACAGCTTTGTTAATGGTATGACGACCTCAGGCAGAGCAATGGCTATCAGCTTCATGTCGACACCATCACTGGCCATCCTGGTTTTACCTAGCACTCTAGTTAGATATTTTTTTTGTTTCTGTGGCAGTTACATGTTTGAAGTAGAAGTTGAGGCCTGTAATGACGTCAGGTCCTGAGTTAGGAGAGGAGGTTGTTGATACTCCGATGGGGTAGATAGCCGGTCTGGGGGGAGGACTGAGCTGTAATCTGAAAATGCAGTATTAAAGATATTGGCCATGGTATCATCCCCTGGTATTACCTCATCGTTCTGCTGAAGCATTTGGGGGGGGGGGGTGTCACCTGACCCTAAGTGAGTCTTTATCCAAGGTCCAAAACTTCTTCCCAGCACCCCAGTATTGTGCCTGTTGGTTTTTGTGATACGTGGCCTTGGTCTGCTGGATTTCCCATGTACAACTGTTACGGGCCACTTTGTACCTTTGAATATCTGCCGTTTCTCCCATTTCCTGGCATGGTGCCAGAGCGTGTCTTGCTGGTGCATCATACCGAGCAGTTGAGGGGTGACCCAGTCCATATTACCTCCCATCATCATTTTGTTGCAATAAGGAGCGAACTTGTCCGTAGCTATGTTGAAGTGGGAGATGAATAGCTGGAGTGCTGTATCAATAGAGGGACATATATCAATGAAGCTCCAGTCTATATCTGCGAGGTAGTTCTTGAAGTGAATCATGGCATGTTTTTTTATAACCCTATTCATTCACCAGTCTTTGGGGGGGGGTGGGGCTGGCCTACTTGGCCAACCACTCACACTGGACTGGCAAGTGATCACTCAAGGTATCCGGGAGGACCTTGACATTTGTTAGTCTTTTGGGGGGCGTTGTTAGGACCCAATTGATCAGGGTGCTTGTACCTGTGTGGTAGTTAGTCCTAGTGCAGCTTGAGACCATCTGCGCCATGTAGAGTCCAGAGACCAGGTCTCTGAGTGGCGCTGGTGCTGGCAAGCCAGTTGGAGTTGAAATCCTCTAGTGTGATGGTCTCCTTTTTTTCATAAACTTGGGAGAAGTAATTGGCAAAGGCTTCAAACCCTGCTTTCTGGTGCCCGGGAAGGATAATAATAATAATAAATTTGATTTTGCGCAAGCGCCTTTCAAACTATCAAGGCGCTTTACAAAAGATAAAAACAATCATGATAAAACTGTAAACATAACAATAAAATACAACAGAGAATCAAAAATTATTTGGTGCCACCAAAGGCATGGCACCATAAAAAGGTTTTCTGCGCCTGTTTAACCCCCCCCCCCCCACAGTTGTGCATTCATGTAGCTGACGAGGTTGAGAGTTCCAAAGGGTAAGGGCTACGTGCATAAATGCACGGGCCCCTGAAGATTACAATGACACTCTAGGACTCTCTAGTAACCCCTCATCAGCCGAACGCAACTGTCGCACTGGGCGGTAAGGCACAAGAAGCTCTTTCAAGTAATCAGGGCCCAGTCCATGTAGGGCTTTATAAGTCAGTAAACCAACTTTAAAGGTGATCCGCTACCTAATTGGCAGCCAGTGCAGATCGCGCAGCACAGGAGTAATATGGGAAGCTCGAGAAGCCCCTGTCAACAATCGTGCTGCTGCGTTCTGCACGAGCTGCAGGCGGCAGATATCAACCCCAGGAAGCCCCAAGTACAGGGAGTTGCAGTAATCAAGGCGCGAGGTCACAAAGGCATGGACCAGTGTAGGCAAGTTCCCGGACGGAACCAGGTGCTTAATCCTGGAGATATTCCTAAAATGATAAAAGTAAGTCTTGACGATGGCCACCACCTGAGCTCGTAAAGTCAGCCCATTGTCAAGCACTACCCCCAGGTTTCGGACCCGTTCAGAGGAGAGGAGAGGATAGGCTAGGATCTGAGAGCCCCCAAGGAAAAGTCCAGAGGGCTGATCAGCCCACAACCCCTCTATCTGGTGACCCACGTCCACTACCATCACCTCCGTCTTTCTGGCGTTCAACTTTAACCAGCTCGAATTCATCCAGTCCTGGATTTCAGCGAGGCAGGTATTAAAAACTGAGACAGCTCTATCCTGGTGAGGAGCAAAAGACAGGTAGAGCTGGGTATCATCAGCATAGCAGTGAAACCTCAGCCCATACCATCTTACAATGTCTCCGAGGGGCAGCACATACACTGCAAACAACATGGGGGACAGCACTGAACCCTGAGGAACCCCACATGGCAGGGAGAATGGGACTGAGGAAAAAAATCCCAGATACCATTCTCTGACTCCTGCCAGTGAGGAAAGATGAAAACCACCTGAAGACCATATCTGTCAGTCCACAGATGGACCCCAGACGTCCATGCCCATGGTCAACAGTGCCAGAGGCTGACCTCGCCATCAGGAGATCATTGAGCACCCGAACCAGCACCATCTCAGTGCTGTGCCTCTTTCGAAAACCGGACTGGAGAAGTTCGTAGATGTTACAGATGGTCAAGTGGTCATCCAGCTGTACTGCCATTACTTTCTCCATCTCCTTCCCTATAAAGGGAAGATTTGAGATTTGAGATTGGGCTGTAGTTGGCGAAAGAATCTGGGTCCAAAGAAGCTTTCTTTAGGAGGGGGGTTATCACCGCCTCCTTCAGGGAGCTTGGAAACTCACCAGATTCCAGGGAGCACCGGATGTGGGTGATCATAACATTTAGGCACTTACGCCCTTTACCAAGTGTGATTTTTACTGTTAAGCACTCAGCAGTCCTTGCTGACAAGAACCAGTGGGGCTTTGTTGCATTGTAGGTGGCTGCAAGTGTAGATTATGCAGCTACCACCTCCTTTACCGGTGCAGTCCAGCCTGTTCATTGTAGCCGGGGATGGAGACAACCAAGTCCACATTACGTGGGGAGAGCCAGGTCTCAGTTAGAGCAAGGACATCTGGTTGGGTGTATTCCAACCACGCTTCAAGCTGAGTTAGTTTAGCTAAGAGACTGTAGATGTTCATCGCCACGATTTTTAATCACCCTTTAATAACAACAGTGCCCTGTGAGCTAGTAGTCAGTGGACCGGGGTCAGGGTGGCTGTTACCCGAGATCAATTGTAGGATTAGGATAAGTTTTTTGCATAACTTTGGGTAGTTGGGTTTTGCTTATGGCCTCAGCGGGTTCTGGGAGGAGCATTTGGAAGGAGGGCTTAATGCTAGCTGGAGGCCAGGAAATAAGCTTAGGGCCAAAGTTGGACTCATCCTTAGGGTGGAGACCCATATGTGCGATAGACCTGGTTGCACACTAGAAGGTGGTGTACTGTGTATCTCCCATTGAGCCAGTTTGCCATGCTGTAGGAGTTAGTCTTGGTGGATGTTTGTTTAAGTGGATGCAGTGGCAGGGTATCCAGGATCAAAGGCGAGCACCAAAATTAGGATCAACTGTATAGTGAGACCTCCTAGTATATTGTGCTTGCTATTTTTGGTATCCATCTTGGGTAGTATAGCACACTAAGGTGGGAGAGGTAGTAAATTGGGCGCAGGACCTGCATAACCAACAACTAGATGCTTGGTCCATCAACGTGGTATTAGGTCTGACCTTGGGAGACCCAGGGTAGCCAGTGGACAGTTGGAATTTAAGGTTTGAGAGAGAATGTCAGGCAGAGGTTAGGATTTGGGCAGAGGATTATGTTTACTAATTATTTAAGGGAATGAGTTCCACTAGTTGTAGGGTAATGAGTATCACCCAGCAGTTACTAGTTAAATTGAAGGGGCAATGTGTTAATTGAAGGGAGAGAGTTCCATGGGTTTACTAAAGGGGAGTGAATTCTGCAAGTTTATAGGGGAACGATTATACCCAGAGAGTGGAGATTGGGGGAGTCTAGATGGAAGTTAAGCTGGCTGTCTAGAAGGGAGAATGGAGCCAGCAGACGAGAATAAAGGTGGATTATAGTTGGGAATGTAGAGGTGAAATTGGGTTAACCAGAGAGCAGTTGAGAGACCTCCTCCAACAGTGCTGGAAGCCAGTTGTAGTACTAGGGGCAGAGCCAGCCCGGATTTAATAGAGAGAGGGTGTGGGCCAAAAAATTTTCTTATGAAGCAGCAGCTCCTAAGGAGCAAGTGTAGAGTTGTTGCGGGGAGATCCGTGTTGGCAGCCGAAAAATCGGAGCTAGTCTGTCATCTGCATCTTCAGCAGCCGTCCTACTTGAATTCAGAGCCCGGAGTCCGCACGGGAGCTGGGGGTGATTAAATTAGCCCCCAGAGCCTGAAAAAAAGGAGAAGGAAGAGGAGGTTAGTTACCAGTGCTACATAGCGCCCTAAGGGCACTGAAGGCCGGGGGGAGAGAAAGGAGAGAAGCAGACTTAGGGAGGTGGCTAAGGGGAGGTGGATAGGGAACAGAGAGAAATACCGAGAGGTGGGACCGAGCAGGTGGCACTACAGTGTCCGTGGTGTGGGGGGAGGGGGCAGTACTGGAGACGAAAGACTAGAACAGGCAGGAATGGCTGTAAGGAATTACAGAAGGTACTGGGGCAGAAGAAATCACAAATCTACAGGCGGAATGTAATTAAGAAAAACACAGCTGCCTGGAATAGAGCAGCAGTTCTTCTTTTAAATAAGAGATTATTAAATCTACAGCCAGAAAGTATTTGAAAACAGACAAGAGCAGCAGCTCTTAGTGTAAAATACAAATTATTAAACTACAGGCGTAATGTAATTAACAACAGACAGCAATTGCCTGTAGTAGAGCAGCAGCTCCTAGTGTAAAATACAAATTAAATGCCAGGCATAATGTAATTAACAACAGACAGCAATTGCCTGTAGTAGAGCAGCAGCTCCTAGTGTGAAATACAAATTGTTAAACGACAGGCATAATGTAGCTGCTGTTTTGTCTGGTTCTGAGAGGAGCTCTGTACAACTTGTTTCAAGGGAGCAGTCCACAAGGGATTGTTTCTGCTGCAATTGTACTTTACCTGTCATCCCCCCCAGGTACTGTTTGGGACGCTTTGCTGATCACTGGGGTTGTGAGTTGGGGAAGTGACTGCTCCTGTTGGTGTTTACTGGGAGGTGGGCTCTCCTGCCTTTTAAAAGCTCGCACTGCCATTATCTCTACAGTAGCTGCTGTTTTGTCTGGTTCTGAGAGGAGCTCTGTGCAACTTGTTTCAAGGGAGCAGTGCACAAGGGATCATTTCTGCTGCAATCGCGTTTGGGATGCTTTGCTGATTACTGGGGTTGTGAGTTGGGGAAATGACTGCACCTGTTGATGTTTACTGGGAGGTGGGCTCTCCTGCCTTTTAAAAGCTCGTGTTGCTAGCAAGTGTGAGCCATTGCCAGTGGCGCGAGCGCCACTCCATAGAAGAAAATCTGTTAGCAACTAATCCTGCTCTCTCTCTCTCTCAGAAAGCACATTTTATCTTGATGTGTTAAGTATTTTAAAGCCTTGTTTGAATTTGTTACGCTCTTTTTGTTTTGTAATTTTATTTCTTTCGTTTTTAGTTTGTTTTGTTTTTTCCTTTTCTTTTTTATCCTGTTTTTTATTTGCACGATGTTGATGTTAACGTTTTGCTCATTTTCAATTAATGTTTCACATGTTGAAAAAGTAGAGTGTTTATTGCACTATTCTTGTCCATTCAGTACAGATCAGGCAATGGGTTTACAGGGATGTATTTGTCAGAATCTCATGTTTTACTTCTGTCTTTTTCTTATGAAGTTCATATATTTCATAATTTTCAATATAGTGAGTGCACATGCAGATTGGTCACTACCTCATCCACTAAAAATGATTGACAGAGAAAAGGAATAATTTAAAAATATTAATTATGTTATTGTTACTTATGTCTGGATCAGTTCATCCACATCCTGGGCCTAACTTTTCTTCTGAGATAGACTGTGAGTCAGCCACAGATAGTATTAACAAGGGGTCTGTCTCTCCTACTCTTAAAATTGTTCATTTGAACATACAGAGTTTATCTAAACGGTCTCATTTTGTGGTTTGGTCCTAATATCTTTCTTTTGATATTATTACTTTATCTGAGACATGGTTACATAATGGTATTAAGGACTCTGAGATTTATCTCCCTAATTATATTGTTAGACAAGTCAGAGAAGGAAAAAGAGGAGGTGGAGTTGTAATGTATATTCTTTGTAAATTTGATTACACTATTTTTGACTTTTCTGTGACAAATTCTGGATGTAATATGATTTCTATTGATTTGATTTTTGGACAAAGTAAACATTTGACTCTTAGTACTGTTTATTTTCCCCCCGGTAAAATTTTAAATGGTTTAGATTTATTGACCCTTTTTCGTGAAGTTTTTCCCCCTAATAGAGAATGGATTACTCTTGGTGACTTCAATTGCAGTTGGGATAAAAGTTTGAAGGGTGGAATCGGAGAGACTTTGGTTAATCTGGGTGTAACACAATTAATCAAGGAAACTACCAGACTCAGTTATAAAACAGGTGTAGGGACCATCCTTGGTTGGATCATTGTCACTCATGTTGATAGAATTTTTAAATCTGAGGTTATGGCCAACACCATGAGTGACCATTGTCCTGTCAAATGTGAGTGGTCCATAAAATTATTAAAAAGTCCTCCCAGATATGTTGAATGTCGAAATTTGGCTAAGTTTACCCCTCAGGGAATCCAAGATTTATATAATAAAATTGACTGGTCCCCTTTGGTAATTAGCACTAACATTGATGAAATGTGGGACTTTTTTTGCATAGCTTATCATGCAATTGCAAGTATAATCTCTCCCTTAAAGAAAATAAGAATTAGATCATCCAAACAAGAATGGGTTACAAGGGACCTCATTCACTTAATGAGAAAATGTGACAAGTGTTGGAAATCTTATACTCTTTCTAGAACCCTGATTGCTCTTCAAGAGTATAAGACACTTAGAAATAAGTGTAAATCTGAAATTAGGAAAGCTAGGGTCGCCTATTTAAATGAACAAAGGAATTCCAGGGCCAATCCTAAAAAGACTTGGAGTTCCTTAAATAAAATTTTGGGACAGGGTAAAGTAGATTCTGTTCCTATTCTTCATCATAATGGATAAAGTATAACTGATCACCTTAGGGTATCTAATATTTTCAATAGTCATTTTGGGAACTTGGGCCCCAATAGAACTCCCATAGATTTGGATGATGTATCTGATAATAATGATATTCATAATGACACTAATCCAAAGTTTTATTTTAAGTCTCTTTCCCCTTCCTCAGTAAAAAATACTTTTTTGAAAAATAATCCAAAACCTTTTCAGGGCCAGAATGGTATTGATGTTAGGATAATTAGAATGGGTATTGATTGATTTGTTTATCCAATAGTTCATATCTTTAACTTTTTCTTGCATCATAATGTTTTTCCGAGTAGCTGGAAATGAGCAGTTATAAAACCCATCCTAAAGAATGGAAATCCTTCTTTAGTTACTAATTATCGTCCTATTTCCCTTTTATCGCCTATTTCAAAAATTCTGGAAAGGATTGTCGTGGACCAAACCTTGGATTTTCTTGGGAGGTATTCTTTGTTATCAGAGAACCAACATGGCTTTAAGCCAGGATATAACACTGAAACAGCCTTGGTGGGGTTCACGGGCAGTGTCCATGGAGCACTTGATAGTGGACTTTCATGTGTGGCACTGTTCGTGGACCTCACCAAGGACTTTGATTTGGTTGAATTTGATCTTCTTCCCAGTTGCTTCAAGGTCTTCATTTTTCTGATGAAGTAAATATGTGAGTAACCCCTTTGTTACCCAGGGTTACTAGAATCCCAGTAAGACCTAGTGGTAGGCAGGGAAGGCAGCTTGTGAAACTCCAGTTAAATGGGTTTCACACTGTCTCACTCTGTCCTCAGTCACAGCTGAGACTGGAGAGCGACATCATTATAGAATTGTTATAGCTGCATGAGCCACATTTGGAATCTTCAGCTCAGAGTAGTTCTAGAACCTTGGGAATTTGAAAAGCCAGTCTTCCGTTTGTCCTTGAGCAAGAAGGAAGCATCAGACTGTAGTTTGAGTTTTGCCTCCACACAGAAGGAAGTTTTGCTGTGTTTCACCAGACTTCAAGTGGTGGAGACCGTCCCCTCGGTCTCAGTGCCCTCTCCCTCCGGGGGTAGGAAAAGGTCTCTGTGGGTTCCAGGGGCAGTCCCCTTTTCCCACCAAGGAAAGAAGCTGCCTGAAATTACTTTGTCTGTTTGGGTATGACAGAAAAGTTTAAAGGACTTCGCCTGTGGGGCACCTGCAATGATTGGGTGAGTGTTTGGCTCCAGGTTAAGGGGCAAACAACTTTTTTTCATTCAGGAAATGTTATTGGGGACTGCTGTTTGGGAGGACTATATACACTAGGACAAACAAATGGAGCAGTCAATTCAGTTTCAAGTGGTTTTATTGGGGACTGCTGTTTGGGAGCACTATATACACTAGGACGAACAAATGGAGCAGTCAGTTTAAAGTTTAAATGGATTTAGAGTTCACAGTAGAGGGGGTGCATCAGTTCATCCACCATGCAATCTACAGTTTTACAGTCCTGAAGTTTCTGTGTGTTCAGAGAAATGGCCGGGTATGGGCTGTGGGAGCTGGAGGTGGATAGATCCCCATCTTTAGTAACCAGGTCCACCTCTATGGATTTCTTCTGTTTTTGCTACTCGCCTCATGCGCTTGGCCAGTGATGGGGTGGGTACCCAGACGTGGGTCGCAACTTGAAAATCTCTCTAGGAGTCGCAGACTTCAAGTGGTGTGGGGAGCCATAGGATGGGAGTCTCCCTGTTTGATGGGAGTTTCGAATTGGAAGTACGAAAACAAAATCTCTCTAGGAGTCGCAGACTTCAAGTGGTGTGGGGAGCCACAGTTTGGGAGCCTCCTTGTTTGATGGGATGTCTTTCCAAGAAGAGTTTGGGTTCATTCACCAAGTGGACAGTCAGTAGAGTGTCCGGCAGGGGAGCTGGGCCAGTCGGGCTGTGTATCCAATGCGCATGCAAAGTCCGGGCTGAGTGCCTGGTGGGTCCAAAGCCAGACAACTGTGGTATAGTGTTCATTCCTCAAATGGACCACTGTGTTTAATCTCTAATCTGCATTACAGTTACGTAGCCCTGTGGGGGACCATACAGAGCTTTGTTTATGTTCAGTGAGTTAATAAATAAAGCCACACTGAAAAATCCCAATTCTGGTTCTGGACATTACAGTTATTGCTTCCTGTAGTTGGATTTACTTGGGTGCCCCTGTGCAGAGTAGTCAAACCTAGGTCTCTTGTGCCAAGTAGCCTCATCCTTCCCCGAACCCGTAGATATACACTCCCCACCAGGTATTGCTGCCAAATGCCAACAGCATGCCACCTGTCATTGTTTTGGTAAAAGGACAGGGGTGCGGAGGGTTACATGTGGTATCAAAACCTTTTGTCTGAAAGATCATTTAGAACTATTATTGGTTCATCTTTATCCCATTCTCTTCCCTTAGCTTGTGGTGTGCCCCAGGGTTCAATTCTGGGACCACTTATTTTTTCCTTATTTATGAATTCCATATCTGATATATGTACAAAAACTAAAATGATTCTTTACGCAGATGACGCTGTTCTTTTTTGTTCAGATCCCAGACCCAACATCGCCCTTTCCTATCTTCAAACTGATTTTAATTTCCTGCAGGATTGGTTATTCTTAAGTCACCTGGTTTTGAATTCCCAGAAAACCAAAGTAATGGTGTTTTCTAAGAAGAAAAATGTACCAATTGATTTGCTTCCAATTTCTGATAGGACAGGAAACATAATTGAAAATGTATCTATTTTTAAATACTTAGATAGTACGTTGGACACACATTTTTCTTTTGAACCTCACATTCAGAATCTTAGGAAAATCCTTCATCAGAGTTTGGGTATGCTTTATCGAGTTAAATCTTTTTTGACTTTGGAATCCAGAAAGCTCTTAGTTCATAGCTTTCTGTTCTCCATACTCGATTATGGCATACTGATTTATACATCCTCATGTACTAATGTTTTGAGTCCTCTTAAAGTAATTTACCATTCAGCTCTGAGGTTTTGGCTAAATTTACCCTTCGAACCCATTGCTCTGATCTGTACAATCAGTCATCTTCCTTATCTTTTGAAAATCGAGTACTTTATAAGATGGGCATTTTCTTATTTAAAGTTAAATGTAATTTTTTTCCTTATTCTATTTCTTTAATGTTTCCTAGATTAGTTAATGCGTTGTTTACTAGGTCCCAGCACAATTATAAATTTAAAATACCATTTTTTTAAGACTACTTTTGGGCAAAGATCCTTATTATTTAGAGCACCTAGTTTTTTTAATAGAATTCTGTTAGAAATTGTTCAGAATAGTTCTTTTCAGGTTCACATGAAATCTTCAGAAGTTGTTAATAATAACTCCTGTCAGGGTTTTAAGACACGGTTAAAACAGTGGCTATCTTTGGAAACATGATGTATTTTTATGTATTGTATTTTATTGATTGAATGTTTTGTTTGTATTATGTTTGTTAATATTTTGTGTGTTTTTTAGTTTTAAACTTGTCTCCAATGAAAACGGGCAGTTTGCTCATTTGGATTTACAAGTATAAAAAATTAAAATGAAAATGAAATGTAATTAACAACAGACAACAATTGCCTATAGCCAGAGCAGCAGCTCCTAATTTAAAATAAAGTGAAAAACTTCCTATGAAGCAGCAGCTGCTAAGGAGCAAGTGTAGAGTTGTTGCGGGGAGATCCGAGTTGGCAGCCGAAAAAGGTGCCTAATTCAAAATCGGAGCTAATCTGTCCTCCATACCTTTGGCAGCCGTCCTGCTTGGATTCAGAGCCTGGAGCCAGCGTGGGGGCTGGGGGTGATTAAATTAGCCCTCAGAGTCTTTAGCAGTTGTTCTGCTTGAATTCAGAGCCCAGAGTTGGCGTGGTGGCTGGGGGTGATTGAATTAGCCCTCAGAGCTGTTAGCAGCTGTCCTGCTTGAATTCAGACACCAGAGTCAGCGTGGGGGGCTGGAGTTATCACTTGATATCCCCAGTCCCTCATAACGTCAAGGAGCTGTGTCTGCTGCATGCTGTTTCATCTGAAGTCACAAGAAAAGTGATGCTAAAGTACAGGTGTTCAAACAGAGCTAAGAAAATTGATGAAAAAAACCTTGTGGCGGCCTTTTTTTCCCCCTGCTTTATTTCTTTATGCTCCCTTGTCTCCTCAGCCCCACTCCTTCAGGCCGCCTAGGAGTTCCTCAACCACCTCTGTCACCATTCTCGCCTTTCCTGTGCTATGGCCCTGCCTGACCCGACATATCCCTTCATGGCCCCCTTGGGAGGGGAGTTTTTGCATGGAGGCGTTCCTTCGACAACAGGCACGCACACACACCGAGGGATTGGCTTGGACACTTCCAGGCTGCGTGGCGAATAGGGAGACCAGCTGCCATCATCCGGTTGGCTGAGCGGACATTTTCCATTTTCCTTTCCCAACCCACCTACCCACCTCCCACGTATTGGTCTGGTTGCAGCAGCAGCCTGGGGGTAGTGGCGTTCAGTGGCACGTCGAAGCCGCACAACACCAAGAATGCAGACCGCAAACCACCACCAGGAGCTGCCTAGCAGCGACCTGAGACCATTCTACCCCCCCTGGGAGAGAAGTATCCATAGGACGCTCTAAACTTCCTCCCTGCTGGTCAGTGCTTCTCATGACCGAGCTCGAGGCACAAACCGGGTCGCCAGCATGCCAAGCGAACACTCATCACTCGGTGCCATAGAGCCAGTGTGGCTGCCATTTCTTTTTGTGCTCTTTCTCATGCTCCCCCGGCTGGCCACTCTGGGCCACTTAGGCCCCACCTGCCACTCCACCCCATCACCATCTACCACCCTTCAATGCCGCAGCCCCCGGGTAACCAGACAAAACCCTTCGTCAGGAGGGGTCCCCACCCCCCCGGGGAGAAGCACCTGTAGGCGCACATGCATATCCCGGGCGCGGCATGGTTGGCCCGTACACTTCTGTGGCTTCGTGGAGACGGGGATGGTCAACTGGGGGGCAGTTTTCCGTTTTCTGCCCTCCCTACTCCCCTTCATCCTCAATGGGCTTGTCACGATGGCAACCTGGGGCAGGAATGTTTGGTGGTGTGTCGAGGTATCACGCCTCCTAGAACATCACCCAAGCCACCGCCAGGTGCCTAAGACCTGCCCATTCTTCTCGGGAGGGAAGCGTCCAAACCTTTTGAACCCCCCCCCAACTGATCTCTGCTCTTGACACCTGGGCTCGGGGCATGAACCTGGGTCGCCAGCGTGTCAGGCAAACCCCCTTCGCATGGAGCTGGTGTGGCAGCCATTTTTAAAGATGCTTACCATTCATTATTTCAGATGTAAAACAAAGTGCTAACATAGACTCAAAAGTGGAGGAAAAAGCATCTTTCAAGACAGGAGAAAAGGGGAATCTAAAATGGAACTCAAAGGCATACTGAGTTTATACTGCAGTGTATAGGAGCTGAGAATGCTAATGAAAAGTACATTGTTAGCTCCTTTGAAATAATAGTAATAAAAGCTCTAGAATTGGTGCAGACCCTCCCAGAGGACCCTACTAAGTCTCAGTTGACCCAGCTTCTGAAATCGGGGTCAGTTGTTGGAAATCATGTCCTAAGTTCATCCTACGATACTGCAGACGTGGCCGGATGGGTGGCGGCCACTGGCATCTGTATTTGCCGCCATTTTTGGCTCAGGGTTTCTGGTTTTGCCCCTGATGTGCAGGCCAAAATCCTTGATGCTCCCTTTAGGGAGTCTGTTCTCTTTGGCGAGGATGTTCAGAACGTTATCTCCCGCATGCAGGAATCTGGCTAGGCCCTAAAGTCGGTACATTCTTTGTACCATTCCCAGTCAAAACCCCCAACAACATCAGCTCTTTCAGAGGAACCAACATCAGCAGTCCCGGGGACAGCAGCCCAGAGGGGCCTTCAAGCATAAGGCCCCCTTCCAGGCGACAGGAGCCTCAACCCTTAGGGCCTTCCCTGCTATCCTGCCCATCCCAGGTTCTTCAGCAAGTCTCCTTGCCCGACCCCAGCAGGAGCTTTGGGGGAGGCTGTCAGGGGTCGCTTCTCCCTTTACGTGGACGGATGGTGTCACAGGGTGTGGGAAATAATCAGACGAGGCAGTGTGTCACAATTTAAAAAAACACAGATATGTGACATTTATTTACAAATAGGAAAATAAATAATTGAACAAAAGAAACTGCAGTCAGAACGACCACTTGACGTCAGTGGTTTCTCGGAATACAGTCTCAGATCAATAACAACTCTGATCTTTTACCTTCTGTGTCACTCTTGTCTACCTGCACTGTAGACCTTCTCACTCCACATCCAGGGCTCATCTGATAAGGCTCCCTTTAGCAGGGGTTTATATAGGAGAGACATGGGTCACCTGACGTGATTGTTATACAGACAGTTTTCTACTGACTAACAACATCAAACAGGTGGGAGGACCTAAGGCCAGTACTATTATAATAAACAACATTGTATAAATGCACATTTAGTTTTAGATACCCTTGGAAGCTTTGAACACCATTTTCCATATTGAATTGGTCTCTAATGAGCTCTAAGCTCCTCCTATTTATATTTGATTGATAGCACGGTCCTATAAATCTAGACCAGAGAGGGCGCTGATCTCCCTATACAACACAGTTTTCTGGCATCAGAGATGGACAGAGGTCTGCCTAAGGGAATTGGTAGGACCTGGAAAAACAGATTGTCCCAGAGAGAAAAGAAAAACACCTTTGTTTAACAACAGTTTCAGTTTTACAGGAGCCCTACTGTCTTACCAGTACCAAGGACTATGTACAGGTACTCCTTTATAAATTAGCTACAGATATTTATATTGGGGCTGCTGATTTATTCATTATGCTCTCTTCCTGACAGTGCATTTATTTTTACTGTCAGCTATAGAAGAAGCTAGAAAAAGTGTTTCATGCAGTACAAGGAGTGGCAGGCTGTGCGGCGGCTATTTTACTGTGCGCTAGCCTGTCACCTTTAATTAGTTCCTTTAAATTGCAGGGCAAACATATGGGAGTAAAATAGAGAGAGAAAACCTCTCTTTGAAATCACCCGCAGGGCAGACCAAGCGAGAACAGCAAGGAGCAGCGGCTTTAAACTACAGAACTGGCGCAGTGCCAGCCGCTCGCTCCTGCTGAACGCTATTTTGCTCGATTTGTTTTAATATTGCAGCAGACCATGCTACAAGTGGTGAAGTGGTTACCAAGCCTTCAACCACTTTTTACATGCTGCAGGACTGCTGGAAGCACTTTTTGGGAGCAGTGGCATGAAACAAAGGCTTTAACCTGACGCCCACTTGCTTTCCCTTGCTTTAGCCACTTTTCTTTTTATTACAGCGTAATACAGTTTTGTTTATTAATGTAATACAGGGAAAACAGGAAGGTCTGCATTTTAGGATGTTACAGCAAGCCTGCTAATGGCTTCTACATACAGTGCCTTCAGAAAGTATTCGGTCCCCCTTGGATTTTGTCACATTTTGTGATGTTGCAGACTCAAATTAAAATACATTTATATGGGATATTTTTGTCACGTATCTACACAAATTACTCTAATGTCAAAGTGGAATGAAACTTCTGGAATTTTTTGTACATGTAATTTAAAATGAAAACTTGAAATGTCTTGAGTTGATAAGTATTCACCCCCTTTGCTATGACACTCCAAATTGAGCTCAGGTGCATCCAATTTCCTTGTGAGATCACTCTAAAACTTGAATGGAGTCCACCTGTGGTCAGTTCAAATGGTTGACATGATTTCAGAGGAAATACACCTGTCTATATAAGGTCCCACTATTGACAGTGCATGTCAGAGCAGAAACTCTACCATGAAGACCAAGGAGCTGTCGTAGACTCCATGATAGAATTGTGAGGAGGCATAGATCTGTGGAGGGTATAAAACATTTCTAGGGTGTTGAAAGTTCCCAGGACCACAGTCAAGTCCATCATTAGGAAATGGAAGATTACGGAACCACCCAGACTCTTCCTAGAACAGGCCGTCCTCCCAAACTGAGCAACCGGGCAAGAAGGACCTTGGTCAGGGAAGTGACCAAGAACCCAGTGACCACCCTAACAGAACTACAGAGTTCCATGGCTGAGATGGGAGAACCTGTCCAGAGGACAACAATCTCTGCAGCACTTCACAGATGTAGCCTCTATGGGAGAGTGGCTAGATGGAAGCCTCTCCTGAGAAAAGGCCACATAATAGCATGCCTGGAGTTTGCAGGAAGGCACGTGGCAGATTCTGAGACCATGTGGCAAAAGATTCTCTGGTCTGATGAAACAAAAATTGAACTCTTTGGCCTGAATGCAAAGCGCTATGCCTGGCACAAACCGAACACAGCTCATCACCCATGTAACACCATCCCTACCATGAAGCATGATGGTGGCAGCATCATGTTATGGGGATGCTTTTCAGTGGCAGGGACTGGGGCACTTGTCAGGATAGAGGGAACAATGAATGGAGCCAAATACAGGCACATCCTTGAGGAGAACCTGCATCATTCTGCAGTAGACCTTGGACTGGGGCAAAGATTTACGTTCCAGCAGGACAACGACCCTAAGCATACAGCCAAAGCAACACTGGAGTGGCTTCAAAACAAGAAGGTGAATGTCCTTGAATATCCCAGCCAAAGCCCAGAATTGAATCCCATTGAGAATCTGTGGAAAGACTTAAAGATTGCGGTTCACCGACGCTCCCCATCCAACTTGACAGAGGTTGAGCAAATCTGCAAGGAAGAATGGGAGAAAATCCCCAAATCCAGATGTGCAAAGCTGATACAGACATACCCAAGAAGACTCAAAGCTGTAATTGCTGCCAAAGGCGCTTCTACAAAGTATTGACTTGGGGGTGAATACTTAAGGAAACAAGATATTTCAGTTTTTAATGTTTCATAAATTTTTGTTACACAATATAAATATTTTTGCCCATTTAAATTGTTGAGTATGCTGTGTGAATCAAAGGGGAAAAAATAATTTCAATGCATTAAAAAATTCTTGTAGTAACACAACAAAATGTGACAAAATCCAAGGGGGGAGGGTGAATACTTTCTGAAGGCACTGTATGTTTGTGGACATGTTTGCACTCTAATCCTGTACATTTGCACTCTAAAGCATAGTATACTGCAAAATAACTGTGTAAAATACTCAAACCTCATACCATTTCACAATAGGTTTGTACAGGTGTGCACACCATTATATACTGTACATATACGTGCCTAAAGTACTGACATCCCTTTACAAACTGGGTTTTAACCACTGCATTATTTTAATGCTAGCTAGCTTGTTCTGTGTTTACAGTGCTAATTCCAACATTACGCTCGTATTGGCATATTTCATGTGTCTTTGTTTACAGTAAAACATATTTAAATGCACTATTGCACTTCATTTCATTCTTTAAAGTATAATTAAAGGCACAGATGCACTTTATTGAAACCAAGGCATAAAATGCCTATAAGCACTTTAATTGCTTTCATTGCCAGCTGGCATGCTGGACCCGAACATGATGCTAGCGGGGAATGGTGGTGAGGGACGGATGTAGGGAATAGGAAAGATAAGGCAGTAGGAAAGAGACATGCAGAGCGAGAAAAAAGACTGATGTAGATGGCCAACCTATGACCAGGGCTAGAAAGAGGTAAAGAATAGGGCAAAAAGATACTGTTGTGCAACAAATTTTAAAGTGGGAAGAAGATAGTAAAGACTTCCCTCCACTAGGGTCTAGGAACTAGCAGAATGCAGAAGTATCACAGATGGCGCAGAATCAACTCGTATCAGTGGGTGCTTCAATTGGTAGAAAGGGGACATATGCTCAAGTTTAAAAAGATGCCCCCAGACAACCCTTCCTTGTACTCCAACTATCCTGCAGATCATGTTGCCCTTATCCAGGAGGAAATTCAGGCACTTCTGAGCAAAAAGATCATAGAAATCGTTCCCTTAAATCAAAGGGAAAAGGGTTTCTATTCCCATTTCTTCCTGGTCCCAAAGAAGACCAGTGATCTGAGACCAGTTCTGGATCTCAGCCACCTGAATCTGTTTATAGAATGCAAACACTTCAGGATGGTTACCCTTAATGATCTTCTCCCCCCTTTTTCATCAGGTAGATTGGCTCTGCTTCCTGTACATGCAAAATGCATACCTCCACATCCAGGTTTTCTGGTCATACAGGAGGTTCCTACACTTTTGTTTCCGGGGGACCACTACCGGTTCAGGGCCCTACCCTTTGGCCTTTCCTCAACATCTCAAGTTTTCACCAAGTGCCTGGCAGTAGTGGCTGAGTCCCTCAGGAGACAGGGTCTTTGTGTCTTCCCCTACATCGACGATTAGCTCCTCTCAGCCCCCTTGGGAGACTAGTTGCTCTTGATAGTGGAAATCACCTTCAGTTTGTTTCAGACTCTGGACATCACCCTGAACTTGCTCAAGTCCTCCCTCTGGCCCAGTCAGAGACTGCAGTTCATCAGAGCAATCTTGGATTTGGCTCAGGGCAAGGCCTTCCTGCCTGCAAACAGAGCAGACCGCCTGAGAGCACAGGCCCAACTGGTGTCTTCGTCACACCAACTTCCGGCCAGCTCGTTCCTCAGGCTCTTTGGGCACTATTCCACTTGCCCGCCTACACATGAAGGTGCCTCAGTGGTACTTCTGATACTTTTTTCCCGATATCCACTGGTAAGTCGTCCGCCAGCTCCTCCAGCGAGTGTCTGGTTGCCAATGAATCGGCCCCCGGCTCCTCTGGAGCCCGCCCGGCTGCCATTAAGTTGAATCCCCAGGGCTCTGTTGGGAATTGCCCGGCCTCTACCAGTAAGTCAGTCAAGGGTTCTTCCCTCCACTGCCCGGTTAGCACATCATCTGATAAGCTGGTCGTCTCCGATGTTCGCCCGGACCCTGCTGTCCCGTCGGGGGCTCACGCCGTCTCAGCCAACATCCGGACAAGCACTGCTGTGGCTGTTAGCCATTCTTCCCCCAAGACTTTACCTGGGCTAGAACCTTCCCTCCCACCTCCCCAGGTGGTCCCTTCGACTCCCGTGGTTACCACCAGTTCGGAGGAGGGGACAGGATCCCCGGAGGTGGTTCCTTCCTCGTCCACCCCAGCGTCGATCCCTCTAATGCCTGCAGGAGGCCCCAACCCAGAGGAGCCAATGACAACTTCTAACATCCCCGTCTCACTCTCTGGATTGTCAGACCCTTTGTTAGGTCTCCTTACGTCTGCTCTGCCTGTCCTAATGTCAGAGGCTGTTACGTGTGTGGTCTGCTCCAATGACTGCACTGAGCTGTATTTGGTCGGGTCTTCTGTTGGGACCCTCACGTCTGATCCCGACTACATCTTTATTTTTGCTGGGTCCGACATTACCTACCTACACGACGGCTGGTCTGACGACTATTCCCCTGATGCCCGCTCCTCTGATATCAGGAATCCTTACTCAGGGATTTACACCTGGACCCTCTTGGCCTTACGTTCCAGGCATCTTCCCTCACAGCCCGTCTGCTTATCCTCCACCAGGTCCTTTGTCACACTTCCTCTGTTCAGGCTACCCCTCTTACCAGGGTTACCCCATCACACTTTTCATAGACAGGGTGCTCCAGGCTACCACTATCCATCCGCCAATGTTCCTCCTCCACCCCCACTTCCACCCACTCCTGCTTCTCAGCCATATTTGTTTTAGGCCTTGATTCATTCATGGTGGAAGGAGGCCATATCTGAGCCGGTGTCCAGTTTTTAGAAACGTCTACCAGCCCCAGTGGTTACCCTCCCCCATGGTCTCTATCGCCTGTCAGCTCGGTTTGCTCAATGGTGCATGTGTCGGGAACCCATCTTAAGGAGGAGGTTCTCCCTGACTTTGAACCCCCCGATGATGATTCCTTTCTGGGGGAGAGTCCTGGAGGATTCCGTGGATGAGCATTCCTCTATGACCAAAGGGAAGGATTCTCCCAAGTCTCCCCCTGAGGATCCTTCCTTTACTGAGTTCTTGCAGATTATCCAACATTCCAGTGGCTGGAATACAGAGGTGCAGGATCCTAAGAGGAAGCACCTTGCAGAACATTTAGATTTGGAGTCTGCTTCCCCGATCCCCGTCCACCATGGATGGCCCCTCGTGAAGACCTCACCAGTACTATTTGGCAGCTGCCACACTCTATCTCAGCAGTCCCTAAGAAGGCGGACCGGATCTACCACGCTCCGGAGGGAATTTTCTTCCTGGACGCTCACCCGAAGGCCGATTTGGTCATCATTGCTGCGGCCCACGACTGTTTGGCTGCACATGAGCACTTCTCCTCCAGAGGAGGAGTCTCGTCAGCTGGACCAGTATGGCAGAAAATGTATTCTTCTGCCTCGTGTGCTCTTCACTTCCTTAATTATGTAGCGCACATGGTGTCTTTCCAAAAGGCAATTATGGCCAAACATGAGTCCCATATCCAGGCCCTGGAGTCTTTGGAACTCAAGGAGGAGTTGGTCAGAGACCTGCGCTTGCCAAACATTTCGTCCCACCATGCGCTCAGGGCTGCCTATGACACTGTGGATGCGGTAGCCCGCTCCTCCGTCACGGCGGTGTCCCTCAGACAACACGGCTGGCTGCACATTTCTGGCCTCACTAACTATGTCCAGTCTGTGATCCAAGATGCCCATTTCAGAGGCTGTCCTTTTTGGAGGTAACACCAAAGACATTATCACGGGCCTACAGGACAGCGGCCAAGCCCTGAGATCCGTGAAGTCCATGTACCAATCAGGAACCCAGAGGAAATGGCCCTTTTGGAGATGGACCAAAAGGCAGGGAAAACAACCCTTTGCTCGGCAACAGGGGGAAAAAAGCCACGGGCACCCCCCTTCTCCCCCCACCACCACAAAATCTCAGCGAGGATCCACGGGACCTCCTCCCCTCCACCCTCCGCTTCCTGACTGGCTACCATCTCCCCCTCCTCTGCTTGCGAGCAAGGAACTGGTGGGAAGAAGATTCGCCCTCCATGCGCAGGAATGGAGGGACATGACAACAGATGAATGGGTTCTGCAGCTCATATCAAAAGGGCACACTCTGGAGTTTCTGGAAACCCCCCTAGCTCTCCTTCAGGTTGCTTGTCTTACTCTCCTTATCAAGCTCCTCTAGTCGAAGAGGAAATCAGGTCTCTAAGCCAGAAGGCGGCCATAGAGCCTGTCCCTCTGCCTCGAAGAGGGAAGAGATTCTGTTCCCCCTTTTTTCTGGTTCTGAAAAAGACGGGCGACCTCGGACCCATCCTGGATCTCAGCAGCCTCAACCTTTACATAGAGTACAAAAGGTTTTGCATGCTGACACTGCAGTCTCCTGCCCCTTCTGCAAGAAAATCATTGGCTTTGCACACTGGACATGCAGGATGCTTACCTGTATATACTGGTGTTCCTGGGCCACCGCCACTTCCTGCGGTTCTGCTTCCAAGGGGAGCACTAACAGTTCACAGCCCTCCCCTTTGGCCTTTCCTCAGCACCTCGGATTTTTACCAAGTGCCTCGCAGTGGTGGCAGTGGCTTCATGCCATCAGGGATAGCTGTTTTTCCTTACCTGGATGACTGGCTGTTGACAGCTCAATCCAGGGACCGCATACTGGAAGCTCTCTCATTCACTTTGGACCTTTTTTCTCACCTGGGTATCAAGGTCAACTTCCTGAAGTCAACTATTACCCCTTCCCAGAACCTTCAGGTCATTGGGACCATCTTGGACACGGTCCAGTGCAAAGCTTTCCTCCCCCCGGACAGGGCGGAGACTATTCGAGAGTAGGTCAATGTTCTGATCTCTTCCAGATACCTTATGGCCAGAGCGTGGTTACGCCTCTTGGGCCTGATGGCGGCCTCCATCTCCATGGTCCCATTTGCCAGGTTGCATATGAGGATCACCCAGTGGGCCTTGCGGGTCCAATGGGATCAGCGCTTGGACGACCTGAACCATCCGGTTCTAGTCTCTGACGCGGTCCAGAGGGATCTACTCTGGTGGTTAGATCTTTTGAATCTTTCGCGGGGCCTTCCATTCAGAGGTCCCCCACTGCTTTGGATTCTCACCACAGACGCATCTTGTTTGGGTTGGGGAGCCCACCTAGGGGACCACCATACCCAGGGATCGTGGTCCCAATCGGAGCTGGATCTCCACATCAGTATTCTGGAGATGAGGGTAGTTCTTATGCTCATTAGGCCTTTTAATCCATTCTGTCAAAAGGATCACTGCTAATCCAGATGGACAATATGTCGGTAGTCTGGTATATCAACAAACGGGGGCACTCGATTGTACCCCTTGTGCAGAGAGGCAATGCGGGTGTAGAACTGGGCAATTCAGCATGGTCCGTTTCTCACTGTCCTGCATGTCCCAGGAGTTCTAAATGTCCTGGCAGACAACCTCAGTCGGACCTCGTCCCTCGCCCACGAATGGTAACTCAGTCAGGAAGTAGCAGATTCTCTAGTTCTGAGATGGGGTTGCCCAGACTTAGATCTGTTTGCCTCCCCATTCAGTGCAAAGCTTCCCAGCTTTTGCTCACTCATTCCAGAGCCTGGTGCTTTCTGGCACAACGCGTTGTCACTTTGTTGGACAGGCAGGTCCTTGTACGCCTTCCCTCCCTTTCCCATTCTGCAGAGGGTTCTTCTAAAGTTCCAGGCAGAGGGAGCCCGGATGATCCTGATTGTTCCCCTTTAGCTGAGACAAATCTGGTTTCAACTCCTGCAGCAGCTCTCAGCAGAACCCCCAGTTCCTCTTCCTCTCAAACACGGCCTGTTGACCCAGGATCAAGGCAGGTTAGTGCATCCTGTGCTCAGGACCCTGCATCTTCATGCATGGCTCCTACAGACATAATTAAGTCTCGATTCGGGGTCTCACATAAGGTCGCTCAGGTCCTGGTAGAGGCCAGGAAACCCTCTACCAGATCGACCTCTGCCATGAAATGGAAGCTTCCTAAAGGCTGGGACCCCTTTACAAGCTCGGCTCCACAGATTATGGAATATGTGTTGCACCTGTCTGATTCGAGTCAGTCTTACTCCTCCCTCAAGGTCCATCTGTTGACCATTTCGGCCTATCATGATTTGGTAGGGGGGAACCCTTGGCTCAGCTGGAAATCTCTAACATTTTTCTGAAAGGGATTCTCCATTTGAAACCGCCCTATCCGTAACTCCACTCCACCTTGGGATTTAAATTTTGTGATTGAGAAGCTTACGCTTCCCCCTTTTGAACCAACGATGAGCTGTGTCTTTGCACTGTCTCTCCTGGAAGGCGCTATTTTTGGTTGCCATTACTTCTGCTAAAAGAATTTCCGAGGTTCAAGCCCTGATGTGTAAGGAGTCTTATTTGGTTTTTCTCAAAGACCAAGTGGTCTTACGAACCAATCCTAAGTTTCTTCCCAAGGTAGTTTCAGAATTTACCCTCAATCAGATGGTTGAACTTCCAGTGTATTACCCTAACCATTCTAACAAAGGTGAGGCTCGTCTTCATATGTTGGACGTACACAGGATCCTGAGATGTTGCGTCCACAGGACTAAAATCTGTAGAAAGTCCAATCAGCTTTCGGTTTCCTTTGCCTCCAAATCCATGGGTTCAGCGGTGTCTAAGCAGTGCTTATCCAAGTGGCTTACTAGCTGCATTCGCTTCTGTTATCAGAAGTATGACAAACCTCTGCCAGGATAGGTCATTCCTCTCGAGGAATGGCGGCGCCCACAGCTTTCTTGAGAAATATTTCTACAGCAGAGATTTGTGCAGCCGCTACCTGGAGTTCAGTCCATACCTTCATGAAGCATTACAGTCTGGACTTTGCCTCTAGGTGTAGGGCCGGGTTTGGCCTAGCCATTCTGCAGGGCATATTGTCCTAAGGCCAGTCCTGTTCTGTTCTTTCAGTTGCTCCTCCTCCCGTGACTCTCTTGGTCTCTTTATGAGTGACTGCTTGGGATTCAGTCCTATCTTTTATGACCTACTGCAGGAGCCCTCTCGAAGTAAGATAGTACAGTTACGCAGTAACTTACCGTAACAGTAGATCTTCGAGAGAGGTTCCTGCAGCAGGTCACATTTTCCCAACCACCTTCCCCCAGTTTTTGCATAATTTCTTTCAGCATTTTTTGTAACTGGGCTCCTGGATTCCATCCTTTCTCGTGTCTCATCCTACTTGAATCTCCGGTGGGAGAACTGGAGGGTGGGCATGGGGACCGCCCACTATATAGGGTCACGCTAGTGTCCGTCACGTGACGTCTGGTGGGCGGTCCCCTGCCAGGCATTGATGGAAAAGTTTGCCATGCGGTCCTGACGCCAGATGGTGCAGTCCTGTCTGTTACGACCTACTGCAGGAACCTCTCTTGAAGATCTAGTGTTATGGTAAGTTCTTGCGTAACTGTACTTTCGTGTTCCAGGCATCCAAAACATCCTGGCCAACAGCCTAAGCCAGTCCATGTTGAAAACAAGCAAGGGAGCTCCTATCCTTTGTGGTGGAGGATCTCTTCAGCAGGTGTGGTTGTCCCGAGTTGGACCTCTTTGCATCCCCACTCAGTGCAAAACTGCCCAATTTCTGCTCGCTAGATTCAGGGATTGGTATTTTCTGGTGAGACATGTTGTCCCTTCCTTGGACAAGGAGGTTTCTGTATGCTTTTCCTCCCTTTCCGCTTCTACAGAGAGTTCTTCTCAAGCTGCAGTCAGAGAGGGCAGAGATGATTCTGATAGCTCCCTACTGGCCACACCAGATATGATTCCTGTTGTTGCAGCAATTAGCAGTTGAAGCTCCACCTCCTCTGCCTCTTTGCTCCGACCTGCTCTTCCAGGAGCAGGGTGCTCTGATTCACCCGGACCTCAGGTCTCTTCATCTCCATGGGTGGCGGGTGTTCTGGTGGCCGCAAGGAAGCCTTCCACGAGAGCCACTTATGCCATGAAGTGGAAGCGGTTCTCCATCTTGGCTACCTCTTGGCATTTGGATCCCTTCACCTGTCCTGAGAATCTCATCCTGGAGTACCCCCTTTCCTTTTCAGACTTGTTCCTGGTTTACTCCTCTATCAAGGTGCACTTTTCCGCCATCTCTGTATACCATGTACCCATTGACGGCAAAAATATTGCCCAACTGGACCTGTCCTGCACCTTCTTGCAGGACATTCTTTATTTGAAACCTCCCATTAGGGACCCAGTCCTGCAATGGGATCTGTTGATTATTTTGGAGACGCTCACTCTTTCTCCCTTTGAACCTGCTGCAAGTTGGAAAGCATTGTTTTTGGTTGCCATTACTTCAGCTTGGAGAATTTCCGAGCTTCAGACTTTGATGTGTAAAGAGCCTTACTTGGTTTACTACAAAGACAGAGTATCTTTGCGGACCAGTCCTAAGGTGATGTCTGAGTTTACTTTGAATCAGTCCATCCACCTGCCTGTTTATTTTCCTGAGTATTCAATTCAAGGGGGGGCTTTATTTCATTCTCTAGATGGTCATCGGGTGCTTCATTTCTGTCTGGACTGCACCTGCCCTTTCAGAAAATCTGGCCAGTTATTTGTTTCATTTTCCACCAGGAAAGAAGAGGCTCCTGTTTCCAAACATTGTTTAGCTAAGTGGTTAGCTAATTGCATTGTTTATTTCTACTGCAAGTATAATAAGCTTTTGCCAGGCCAGGTCAAAGGTCATTATACCAGGGGTATGGCTGCCTCCTTCAGAAATGTCTGCTGCAGACATTTGTGCAGTTGCCACTTGGAGTTCTGTCCATACTTTCGTTAAGCATTACAATTTAGACCAGCCTGGTGGCACTGAGGGTTGAGGCGCTGGACACCACACAGCGATCGCGCTTGGGGAGCGAGCCTGCAGGGGTTACAGGGAGGGACTGATTGAGCGCCCGCTGGGCTGCTCTCCTGTCCTGAGGGGAGGGCATTGGGGAGCTCGGCACTCCGGTGGCCCCTGGTGGAGACTGAGGGCGCTGCAGTAGTGCAGGGCTGCACGTAATAGTGTGCCTGACGTTAGCAGAATTGCCATGCACCATAGCGTCAGGGGGTTTGCACACGCAGGGATAGGAGTGGGCACAACAGAACATAGGAAAATCCCAGTTCCAGGGGTAGGCAACGGCACCAATCCCCATGTCCACGACCGGGTCCAGTTCGGCAGGCCTTCATGGACCCTCCGCCCAGAGGCCCACGTCCGCAGCTGGAGTCTACAAATTGAAGAGAGCGCCCAAGGTAGGAGGGGCGGCCCCACCCTGGAGGGGTTAAGCTGGGGGTGCCAGCTGTTAGGCGGGGGCGGAGGAGAGGAAGGCTCGGTCGGGGGGACTTCAGGCAGGACAGGACAAGATTGGATGCCTGAGAGAGGCTCCTGGATCCATGACTGGAGGGGGAAAAAGAATCAAAAAAAAAAAAAAAGCATTACAGTTTGGACATTCTCAGTGTAGAGCCAGTTTCAGTCTTGCAGTCCTTCAGGGCCTCCTGTCATAAAGCTCCTGTGACTGCTGTTGTCCTCCTCCTCCCAGTTGACTGAGTCTGTTTCTCTGCTGTTTGGGATTCAGTCCTTATGGTTATTGCCTGCTGTAAGAGCCCCCTCGAAGTAAAATAGTACAGTTACGTAAGAACTAACTGTAACAGCAGATCTTCAAAAGGAGCTCTTGCAGCAGGCACCACATTCCGTCTCTCCTTGCCTCTGATGGCTGTTTCTCCATTGCAGCTTTTCTGCTTTCCTCATTTAAGATGAACCTCCTTGGCTCTCCTGTTTCTGTACATGCTGGGATCTCCAGCGGGAGAACTGACGTCGGTGGCAGTTCCCCACTGAATAATGCTAGCTATAAGTTTTCCGTGTGGTCCTAGCGCCTGGCAGCTCAGTCCTTATGGTTATTGCCTGCTGCAGGAGCTCCTCTCGAAGATCTACTGTTATGGTAAGTTCTTACATAACTGTACTTTCTTGTGAGACCTAGGAACTGATCACTCTGACAGTCTCGAGATTCTCCACCTCTTGCTATCTCTCTACCTTCCCTTACTGTTTGTCTTTTCTTCCCCCTTGCATATCTGCGGTCATAAAATTATATGTGAATCTTTGTGTGAAACTGGGATCCCTTTGTTTGAAACTGTATATAGGTGTACTGTTGAAATGATTACAAAAATCGATTTGCTATTTAGGGGGTTAACCTGAGATGCAGTTTGAGCTCCTCTCAGGGTTGTTTGCAGACTCTTTTGCAGAGCTGTCAGCAGGAGGCCAGCTTGGGACACTGTTCTGTTTGCAAGCCTACTCTGCAGAGAAACTGACAAGAACTCTTTAATACATTTTGTGAGCAACAAGATGTCTCCTTAACGAGCTGAGGATGAAGAAGTTAATTGTAGGCAAAGACTTGTTATAAAAAAGAGCAGCAATCTTTGCTGGGGAGAGACTGAAACTTGAAATTAGAGATACCCTTAGATGAAGGACTTTGTTTTCTCTGTTTGTACTCCCTTTGTAAATAGTTATACTGAACAATTTAATTTATTTTACTGTTAATAAAACATTACTTGTGAATTTTGCAACTACTCCTGGTCATCCTGTGCTTCCTGACTTGTGCCTCGATGACAGTTTAACATATTTGTAAAGTGGAAAAATCTTTGTCGTGAGCTGATACATGTCTTTTTTTTTTTTAAATCAAACTTTATTCATTTTTAAACCAGTTTATCCAAAGATCCACAAACAAACAGAAGAAAAACCCATACTGAAAATAAAGTGAGAAAATCTCTAAATAATATACAGACATGGAGGGAGAGAATAAACCCAACCTAAATTCCTACCCCAAAAGTTAGCCTATTACTGTAAGCAGCCTAATATAACCAGTTTTAACCATAACAAGCCAGGATGTCTAATACGTCTACCCCTTCCCTTTTGGCTAAAAGATTAAAAAAAAGGAAGCCATCGACTTTTATATTTATCTTTTTGAAGTTTAAGAGAGGCTGTAATACGTTCATTGTCAACATTTTTAAACTGTTCTTCCACCAAAGATCTAGGGATGGGGGTGTGAGAGATGACCATAACTGTGCAATTCCTTTTAAGGCTGCCCCAAGTAAAATGAAAAACAAATATTTGGCCATCTTACTATGTAGCTCTGAAGGCGGCAGCCCCAGAATCCAAATCTGAAAAAGAAGGGGTATTGTAAATCCAAAAACCTGCCCTATTTTATCTGAAGTATCCTGCCAGTAGCTTTGAACAGATGGGCAAGCCCCGAATATATGAAAATGAGTACCCTCTGCTCCACATCCCCTCCAACATCAATCCGAACTGTGTCTGCCAAAATGCTTAATCTGTACTGGCGTATGAAAATAGCATATAACCACCTGCCATCTAAACTCCCTCCAGGATGGGGATGAAGTGGTAAAATGAATTCCTTGCCAAACCTTAGCCCGTTCATCCTATGTCACTTGCAAGCCAGACTCAGAATGCTTAATCTGTATCAAAGAATCTTCCTCCGTCTCCCTTATACTCTTACATATTTTGGAAATAAACCTCTACTCTCTGACTGTGCCACCAAGGACAATATTAAGGTTCACAAGGGGTTATCTTCTGCTAGAAGGGTGTTCCTGGGTTGGGTCTCCAAGAGAAAATGTCTTATGTGGAGATATCTGAACGAATCTGAGAATGGAAGACCAAATTCATCCTTAAATTGAGTAAATGTTTTCAAATCTGACCCATCAAAGAGTTGCCCAACTTGTCGAAGCGCCAAATTAGATCATGTATGAAAAGACGTATTTGGATGACCAGGCATAGATCTAACGCACCCACAAATAGAGGAGTCTTTACAAATACCATCTGAAATCTTAAGAATCTTGCATATCTCACCCCACAAGCCGGCCAAATGTTTCACCCAAGGATTCGTGTTTTTTAATGAATAACAAAAAGTTCTATCTTCAAACAAAATATCAGACAGTTGCATCGAGAACAAAACCAGTGATTCCATCTGTACCCAGCTGAGAGGAGTACTGGAGAAAAAAGGAGTTAAAGAGGAAAGTTGGGCTGCCCAATAATACGCTCTAAAGTTAGATACTGCCAGCTCCCCTTATTTTAGGAGCCAATAGAGCTGACCACTTAACCCAGGGTCTCCCCATGCCAAATAAATTTAGACAGCATATGTTTCAACAACAACCAAAACAACTTTGGTATGTGGTATAGGCAGGGAAGAAAATAAGAATAAAAACGGAGTAAAATTCTCATACGGAACGTTTCCACTCTCCCAAAAACCGATAGGGTGAGCTCTTTCCATCGATTACAGTCCTGTATTTCTGTTAACAGCTTATCGTAATGTTGCTTATATAAGTCAGATAAGTTTCGAGGAATCCAAATTCCTAAATATCGAAACCCATCTTTAACTTGCTTAAACTTCCTATCGATGGAGCAGCAGTATGCGAATAGTGGCCTAAATACATTACCTCAGTTTTGGCGTCATTGATCTCAAACCCGAGAGCTGGCCATATTTCCCCAATAAATCTGTAAGTACTGGAATTGACTGGGCGGGATTAGGATTAGAAAAAAAATAAGTGTAATACACATATTGAGAAATACATAAATCCTCCCCTGCTATCTGTATGCCCTTAAAATGCTCAGAATGCCGAACCATTGCAGGCAAAGGTTCTGCACTCTGAGCAAACAAAAGTGGAGAGAGAGGACACCCCGTCTGGTACCCTGTTCAGTTCGAAACTGTGGAGAAAGCTCATTCACCCTAACCCCTGCTCTTGGGGGGGAGGGGGGAAGGAATACAGTATATAACGACCGTAATAACCTGTTGGCTCTTGCTGTGACCTTATAGGTGCAGTATTTTTTTCTGTAACATGAACTGCTGCTCTACTTTATATAATTTCTGGTACTAGTAAATAATGCAGTTTTTACCATTCCCTGTATGCCTTTATATAGGAAGTAATGTTTCACTCTGGAGTCCCTCCACTGTAGTCCTGATTACAAAATGGCATTTTTATAAGTGGGAGAATGTGGTCTAATGAGTAAATAGCAGAATGGGGGGGTGGTTGTGGGTAGTATATTACCACAGTACTGCTGCTCACCCTAAAAGAAGGTTGGCCTGCTAAGTTGCATAAAGTTAATGTAAACGGTGTGTCCCCCCCCCACCCGCCGATTATGTCATTCTCTCAACAAACAGTGCTGTAGCCCTGTTCCCCACTTAACATCATCAAAATGCTGTTTTAAGAGTGAGGCTGTAGTGGGGGCTATGGAGTAGCACAGGATCTCCTACATAGAAACGCACAAAGAAATGATAAATATTTAATTATTTAATAGCCTCCAAAATGTTTTAGTTGCTTTATCTGGACCATGGGTATATGGCATATAGGAGTAACTTGCTTGCCCGAAAAATTTCTGCTGCTTTTTCCTTGCATCCACAGCTGGAAGGGATGGGGTTAGGCATGTGCAGGTCAGTAACATAGGGAATGTTATTAGCTTGAGGAGAAGAGGAGGGCTTCTGTTTCTACCATGACACCCCCCCCCCCCAAAATAGAAGTAAGAGGTTTGTTTGGGTGCCAGTTATTTTGTGGATTGGCAGCGGGTTGCAGTGGCTTTCATTTCTAGGTCACTGGTTCAAATCTGGCTACTGGCTATCTGGAATGACTAAAAACTGCTGTCATATAAAGACTGTTCTGTGACAAGTATAAAATGAGTTGTGCGGATCACAATCCCAGTCCTTTCACAGTTCACATGTAGACAGACTCGCGTGATAGTTCAAGGATTGAATCGACATAGAGTCTGAACAGATCTATGATGATTGAACCAGCGACCTAGAGACCTAATGCTCCACTCCTAGCTGACTTAATCATCCAGCCCCCTGTGTAATACCTGTCTGTTGGAATATACTGTTTAAAATCCAGCAGTCATGTACTACTTAAGACCATATGTGAAGGAAGGAAGGAATTTGTTTTTATATAGCATTTTCCATACAAACCATATCGCAAAGCCTTCTATATTCCAGGAGAGATTGGGGAGTTTTACTGCCATTTTCAGTACACAGGGATGTGTGTGAATTCAGATACTGCTGAGTTGATCTCCTTATGGTGGTCCCATAGTCACAGCAAGAAATCTTTCGTAGGATTGGTCCTCTGCCCTGAAGGCAGGAAAATCTGACTTACTTTGGTTGAGGCCAAGCATTTGTGTCAGGTATGCCTATTTAAGGATAAAGGGGGGCATATACTCCCCACCACTTGTGCTTCTTGGTCAATAGGTTGAAACATGCTCCAGATATCTGTCGATCCACAGCCCTCAGGATCTTTTTTTCCTACTTCAGGGTGACAAGCAGCAGCAGATTGCAGGCAGGCTGCTCGAGGTTCGGCGCCGGAAGCAGACGCAGAAAAGTGAGCTTGATGTCATAAACCAGAAGCGTGACCTAGGAATGATGGAGATAAACAACCTACAGCTGCAGCTTCAGGTACCAAGGGTTGGGTCAAGACCAAAAGTCACATTGCTTGATTTTCTTTGGTATCAGATGCAAATCAGATTTTAGTCAAACCAGTTCATTTGAAAGTTAATGAAACCACTTGGCAGTGACTGGGATGTCTGACTTTCAGTGTAAAAGTTAAAAGGTTAATTTGCACTATATACTGTCCATGAACTGGTTAATGTTGTATGGTTAAGCCTTCATACGATGATAAGCTACTAATGGCAGTGTTTAGATGGAGAGTGTTATATTGTTCAGACATAAGGCAATTCTAGTGGGGGGGGGGTAGGAGGAAGTAGGCTGTTGGTTAACTAGGATCTGCAGGTAGGGAAATGGGCAGACTAGGTGGGCCAAGTGGTCCTTATCTGCCGTCAAATTCTATGTTTCTATGTTCACTGCCTACACAGCATCTCATATAGGCTGCCTAGTACCACATAGTAGAGGCAAACTTTTTGTCCTGTGGGATTTAATATACTGTCAGAGAGAAGTGTGACATGTACAGGTATAGGTATTTAAATAGCAGCCAACACTTTCAGGAGAACAAAATGTAATATTTAGACACAATTCCGTTTATATTTCACATTAGCTCTGTGTTTTCTCCTCGTTATGTATTACTGAGTTAATTTGCATTAAAACAGGATTGTTGCTCCTGAAGAATTCACCCATTCCTGTTACGTATTCCCCACCTGTTGTTATAATACTCTCCTTGTGACTTCACAGTTACTCCCATGGCAACAAACTGTAATATCACAACAGAGGATTATGACGTCAAGTAGGGAATAAGCTATGGAGGCAGGTGAACTTAAAGGTCATGTATTCATGCAAATTTTTTCAGTAATAAATAATGGGGAAGAGAAGTCTCCAGAAGGTACATGGAATACAAACTGGATTGTACCTAAATATGATGTTTTTCAAAATTTTCCTTGAGGCATCAGCAGCTCTTTAACTTAATTTGCAGCATACTATCTGACTAGGTCACTTAACTTCCTTGTGCTCCCTGGTTGCACCTGGAAACCAGCTTCGGCTTAGTGCGTCTTTCCTGGTTAAATAGTCTCCCCCCCCCTTTCCTAAGGGTGCTAAATTTATCAGGTATGTCAAGGACTTGTATTTTTTTCCCCATATAGCTCTTTCTCTTATGGGCTGACAACCAGCAGACTATTCAGCTTTGTCCCTGCCTCTCCACCCAACTCTCCTCACCCCGTAATTTCCCCCAGGATTCTCCATCATGGTGGGGCCAAGAAGAGGAAGGCCCCCCTCACCACCACCCCACCACCACCTGATGACTCTCATCCAGAACAGAAGATCAGTGGTCAGGTGGTGATATGGGAATGGGGACAGGCAGGCAGGGATTCATTAAGCTGGTGCCAACTTTTTCATTTTCTCCCTTGTCCCCAGCTGCGGTGGTACACAAGTGTGTGATCGTGTAGGTGCATACACTACAGAACTGGGGGCTCCTCCCTTCTGCACCACTCGAACTCTGGTGCTGCCACCCAGCCTAAATCAGGTGGCAGCCATGGACTGATATGGCATACCTCCCCACCCTGAGAGAGGAGAGCTGTCCATCGAATGCTCAGTCCTCCCCCCTTCCACGACCCAAGCTCGTTTCCAAACCTGGGTTGCCAGTGTGGAAAAAGGTAAGGCATGCCAGGTGCCTCTGCTCTCTTCACCAATGGGCTGGCTAAGGACTTTTTTTTTTTTTAAACTATTTAGCTGTTTCTAGGATTGTGGATATGTTGTTCTGTCCACACTGTTTGGTATGCCCTTTCCCTTCAGGATTCTTGCCGGAAGGTCTAAAAGCTGGCTCCTCCCACCCACCCAGGTGGTATATTCCTCTGCTTCGCCCCTTGATGCCATAACTTCCTTTCTGCTGGAAGATTCAGATTCCCTCCTTATCGCTTCCATGTTGAGTAGGCCCTGGCGAACAAATCTTTGGATTTACCCATAATCAAACTCGTTCGAGTTTCTCTACATCGCTATGTGACCATGATGGAGGACAGGTCCTCGCCCAGGTTCCACCGTTGCCTGTTCAGGCCGAAGATGTCCTGCACTGGCCTGCATGCCTTGTGTGTCTGCTGCCTGCGCCATGCCCATGACACGCAGGCCTGCGACCTCTGTCGCACTTTCCAACCCAGTGTTTTGAATGATTGTCTCATATGTCTTCAGCTCGGCAGACCAGAGACTGGAACCCGCTGGTCGAATCAAAAGAAGCCCGTTGTGCATCTCTACGGCTGCAGGGTCCACTGAGCAACTAGAGCAGATGAAGTTCTTCAAGGAGGAGGCAGCCCAGGCCACTGATCGGTCCTCTTCCATGTCGGTCTTCATCCCACTCAATCTGGGCTCCACCTTTTCAGGCTCCTTTAAGGAGATGTGCCAGTCTCTCCCGACCAAAGAGGAGGGCCCTTCTGGCGTGCACATCTCCCGCTAACGTAAAAGGGATAAGGAGTGAGTCGAAGGTAGGTTTGACTCGTCGACGATGTTTCTGAAATTGAGAGACATCTTGGTCCCGGGAATCTGCTGTTTTGACTTTGGTCAAGATTGCGGCCTTGGTCTCTGGCTTCATGGTAACCCCATCAGGCCAGTCGGCCAAGACATGGGACAACAAACCACTCGAGATTGTCCTTGCCCCCGTTGACACATTGTTGCCCGATGAGGCTGACAATTCATTATTTAGGACCAAAGTCCTGACAGAACCCACTGAAGAGGAGGAGGAAACCCAGCCTGCTGGGAACCTCCTTTTTTTTTTTTTTTCCTTTATTTTTGTTTTTTTTTTTATTTAGTATTTTTTGCTGTCTCTGGCTGTCTATATCCACCCTGGTCATGGGCTCCCGAGCTCCCACCTCCGATTATGCCTGCACTCTCTCCTTGGCACCACTGGCTTCCCCCCCAGAGGGTGGGGTAGCAGTGCCACCTCCCTAACAGCGCCGCAGATACTGTTCCTGGTCGGGAGAGTTGCCTTCAGAGGCTAATTGAAGCCTGGGGGCAGGGCTTCATGGAGATGGCCTGGAGACAGTTTGTTTCGCCCTGTAGGCAGGGGCAGGGACATGCAGTGATGACCAGCATCCGCCCCGCCCCGAGTTGTGAAGGCGTCGATGCTATGTGATGAACCTGGCCTCCACTGGGTGTTGCTCTTGCACCAGACACTCGCTACCCGGCCCCCCTGGATAAGGAGAGCAGTCCATGGACGCTCGATCCTTCTCCTCCCGGCTGGACCTCCGACGAGCCAGGTCCGTTTCCAAACCCGGGTTGCTGGCGTTGAAAGCGGAAATCCAACCGCTGCACCGGGGGTCTGGCTTCCGCTGGGAACCTCTTTACGGTTCCTGTCCCTGACCTGGAGGAGCTGCGGTTCTCCCCATCTCCTTTGAGCACCCACATTGGTTCCCCCGACTGTAGGTCGAGGTCTCGGACTCCTTCGACCAATAGATAAACGATCAGAAGGAACAGAAATGCAGCACTATGGATTTACAGAGCGTTGTCAAAAAAACTTCCAAAGTATATCCTGGACTGCTTCACCCAGACCTCTCCTAGCTCCTGTGCCCTAAGAAGCAACAACATCATCCTGCTCAAATTGCCCAAATTCAACACCAGGCTAGGGAGGGCAGCAATCAGCTATTCTCTAGCTATATCATGGAACACCCTACAAAAATCCCTAAAACTGTCCAATATCATTCCATTTGCATCCTTTAAACAGCATTGTACAGTCTTCTTGAAAGAGAAATGCAATTGCTACCACTAGAGCTAGCATTGTCATCTCACAAATCTCCCTTCCAGACCATATATGGCATATTCCTTCCAGACAGACACCCCATCTTATGGCACCCAGTAATACCTTCACCATCCTAGTATTACATTATGTTGAGTGTCTACCATGCCCCCCACTGGGATATGTATATACTGTACATACTGTAAATATTAGCTTAACTTTCCTGTAACCGTTTTTTATCATGTGAATTTACTGTACATCACTGTGTTTATAAACGTTATTTTCCCCTGTATGTATAACTGTCTTATATAAGTGTATGATGTATCTGTTGTGTATCAACTATTGAACCTTGACCTTATCAGGTCCATCTTGTAAATGAGCCTTGCTCAATGATGTTCGCCTGAATAAATAAAGATTTGATGATGATGAAGAAGAAGAAGCGGCGGCACTGCCATTCATCCTCATCCTCCTCAGAAGAGGAGAGGCTTCGATGCAAGCTGCACTGACACTACGAGGACTTGATGTGGCAACAGTTAATTATGTCTGATCTGAAGCTGACCCCGGCTTCCACACCAGCCATCACTTGGCTGTCACCCTCTAGACCGATGCCAACCCCTCCGGAGCCGGTCAACACCGCCCCTCCGCCCATGGAGCCAGTAAAGACCTTCCTGGCTTGGCCAAAACTGACCTTTCCACTGATTCTGGTGGAGTCACCACCTAAACAGCCTCACTCCAGAGTTCCTGCCAAGGAGTCTCGGCCCATTAAGGGACTCCCGCACAGGTTGTCTGTAATCCTCACTCCCGACCATCCCCGGTGGGTCCAAGGTGACATGGGTGGTCGGCCAATCTACCTGGAGTCCAAGGACTCTGATTTGCATTCTCATCCCCAGGACGAAGAATCCATCAGGAGTCTCTCGACGGAGGAAGGTCCCACGTCCTTCATGGGCATCCTCCATCTAGTCTCCGGGTCTATGGGGATGCCGTTGGAGCCCATTCAGAAAAGGGCCAAATATTCCCTCACTGTTATCCTCAAAAGAGGGGATTCTCCAATGGAGGCCTTCCTGGTGGCCGAAGCCATTGTTGGCCCAGCCTTGGAGCTGTGGCAGCACCCAGCCTCCTGCCCAGCGCCCCTCAGCCTAGATGGCCCGCAGATATGTGGTTCCCATCATCTCCCTTTCGGGAATCACAGAACACCCCTTGGCCAAGGGGCTGGTGACAGAGTCTGTGTTCCGGCACTCAGGTAATTTGGGAGACACTGATAGACCTCTGGACAAAGAGTCCAGAAAGCTGGGCCATTCCACCAAAAAGGTCTATGCTACCGCTTCGCTTGGCCTTCATCAGGCGAGCTTGGTCGTCGTCATAGTACATTTTTCTCGTGCCCTCTTGGGCTCTATGGGTGAGGTTCTTCCTCATCTACCTGCAGACCTTCAGACCACGGTCGAGCAGGTCTGCGAACAGGGTCGGGCGGTTGCCAAACAGCAACTCCAGACGGCTCTAGATGCCGGGGATTCTTGCGCCCACTTGGTAGTGGCCGCGGTTGCTGTGTGCCACAGGGCCTGGCTAAGGGTCTTGGCCTTTATACGGCAGACACTCCGCATAAGCTAACAGATGTTCCCTTCCTGGGCAGCAGTCTTTTTGGTCCAGGAGCAGACGGTCACCTCCAGCACATGGAAAAGTCCTCCAGACCTGCATGAAACTTGGTCTCCTCATCAACGAGACCAAGTCGGAACTCGTGCCTTCACAGGTGATCTGCTTCATCGGGGCAGAGCTCGACTCTTGCTGCGCCAGAGCCAGGCTCCCGACAGATAGGGCAGAGGTTTTCTCCTCCTTTGCCCAATAATTTCTGGTTGGGCACTTGCGCCTGCCCGGGACTTTCTGCACCTTCTGGATTACATGGTGGCCTGTACCTCTGTGGTCCTTTGGGCCTGGTGACTTATGTGCCCCTTCAGTGGGAGCTGGCCAGCCAGTGGACTCAGTATCATGGTCATTTCAACCAGCTGGTCACAATGACCCAGAAGATGTAGGACACTCTCCAATGGTGGACCGTCCTAGAACATCTGTAGGAGGGGATCCCGTTTGTCTGCTCCGAACTGACGGTCGTTCTCATGACTGACGCCTCTTTCATGGGCTGGGGTGCCCACATGGGGAATCAGAGTCAACGGGCTCTGGACCCCCAAGGAATCCCGATGCCACATCAACCTGCTGGAGCTCTGAGTAGTTCGGCTGGTGCTGGGTCAAGTGGTGCAGGTCCAGATGGACAATATTACGACCATGTACTATCTCAACAAGCAGAGCAGCACGCATTCCCAGCCTCTGTGCAGGGAAGTGCTCTGCATCTGGACCCTCGTGAGCTGGCTGGAGGCAGATCTCCTAGCCATCCAAATGGCGGGAGCCTCAAATCAACTGGCAGACGCCCTCAGCCGTGTGGACGAGGTGTCCCACAAGTGGTCTCTCCATCTGGAGGTAGTACACATCCTGTACTCCCAGTGGGGCACCCCTCAGGTGGACCTGTTTTCCTCCAGGGAGAACACCAAGCTGAGGCTGTTTCATGCCCACCCCCCCCCTTCAGTAGGGCTCACTGCAGGGGGATGCCTTCTCGAGGCCATGGACCCCAGGCCTCTTCTGTGCTTTCCTTCCGCTACCCTCGATCCACAAGGTTCTCCTCAAGGCACAGGTGATCCTGATGGCACCGGACTAGCTCCGCCGGTTTTGGTACCCTGATCTCCTCAGCCTCAGCAACAGGCTCCCAAGGTGTCTTACAGCATGCCTGGACCTGATCTTAGTCAGGGGAGGGTCCTCCACCCGGACTTTCAATCCCTGCACCTGACAGCCTGGTTCCTGAGCGGCTAGAGTTCCAGGCTTTGGGTCTCTCCGATGATGTACTCAGTGTAGTTGAGGCATCTAGGAAGGAGTCAACCAGCAAGTGCTATGCCTTCAAATGGAAGAGATTCTCCATTTGGTGTCAGGGCAAGGGCCTGGACCATTCGTTCTGTCCAGTGGTTAGCATCCTCTACTACCTTTGTTCTCTCTCCAAAGGGGGTCTCCGGTCTACGACCCTTAAGGTGCACCTGGCAGCCATCTCTGCTTACTGGGCGCGGTCCGGTCAGCAGACGGTGGCGCAGGAGAAAGTGTTCTGGCATTTCATTTAAAAGGCTTCGACCACATTTCTCCTCCGATGCGTGAACCACAACCACCATGGGATCTACTGATGGTACTGGCAAAGCTCGTGGACAAGCCATTCGTACCGATGCACAGGTGTGAGATGTCACATCTGTCATGGAAGACCACCTTCTTGGTGGCTATCACATCAGCCAGAAGGACTGGGGAGCTACCGGGGCTCTCTGTCGAGTCTCCCTATCTGGTGTTCTACAGGGACAAGGTCGTCCTGCGCTCCAACCCGAAGTTCCTTCTGAAGGTAGTGTGAAATCATTAGCGAGGTGCTAACAGGATGTAGTATGGCCAGCAGTGATAGTCAAAAGTACAGACCCAAAATTACCTGCTCAGCCCTTACTCATTCATAAACTTTTAATCATTTTTTTTCATTAGGGGATCAACTGGGTGTGGCACAAATCATTTAAAGCAGAGCGCCTAGTGCGCCCCCCATAGCAAATCACTCAGATTTCACAATTTACTTTCTGCCTCAGTTGGTTACTTACTCATTTTATCCTACAGGGAAGTGGGGGTCTCTTAGTGTTCAGTTCAGAGCGCTGATGTAAATTTTCAGCCCAGCCACCAAGTATCAGCATGGACCACCCATTGACTGAGTCTGGATTTTAAAATGTAACTGCCTGAGTTGTCTGCTTTTAAATAAGATGCACCATCTAAATTGGCTTACTTTAAATAAGGTGCAGTCCCCCAAATCCCCAGCTAGTGTGCTAGTGATAGGTGGGGAGCTTGCCAGTGGAGATAGCCACACATCTCCTAAACATGACACAAACCCAGAATTGCTAGTTCAACCCTTGCTCATTCACAGATTTGCTTTCTACCTCCTTTGGTCTCTTAGTGTTCAGTTCAGACATCTGATAGGAATTTTCAGCCCAATTGCCTGAGTTGGCTCCTTTTAAATGTCTTCATTGGCAAGTTCACCACCAGTTGTGATAAGTGTGGTTGTCTCATGATGATAAGTACTTGATCTTTGTCCTTACACTTTATTAACTCAACACTAACATTATTGCTTTGTTGTAGTATGCCAGCTAGCACATTATTACTTCAATAACACCATAACCTAGCAACTGTTCCTGCCAGTGGGTTGTCTGTGTTCCTGTACTCTATTTGATAATAGTAATAATGTACTCCTGAATGTGTGTTATCATTTGGAATACTGCCATTTCTCAGTTGGCTGAAGCACTTGGTGTACAGTTCACCTAAGGTGAAGCGTTATTCCATCATAATATGCACACCCTGTTCTGGATTATTGTGTCTGTGACATGCGGCCTTTATGAAGCAGGTGAAGGAATTCATATTCATCATGTTTTTCTTACAATGTTCCAAGCAAATCTTTTGAAATCCACTATGATTTAAATGATTTATCACAGAAATTCATAAAATTGAGAAACTTACATTTAATATGTGGGACAAAGTTATTTTTATTTCAGTAAGTGCCATCTAGACTCAACGTACATTGATACAACTTCAAATAGACACCTACATGCCTGATCTTGGTTAATTGCTTGGGGGAGGGGTGCATATTGATTACACACTCCAGAACTGGAAACTGAGGGTTTCAGGTGTTCCCTAGGGGTATTTTAGGCGATTTTGTTTGTAAACCTGAAGCAAACTTCAATGAAGAGCCCATTTTTTGTGGAAAAGACATCCTCATTTTAAAAAGATACATTACATTTATCAATATAGCAAATGTTGTGCAATATGAAATATTAAAATGCTTTAAATACAGATTTTTTTTTTAAATCCGTGAAACGTTGATGATATAAGCTTAAAACATATGTTAAATATGGGGGTGCAGAAGGATTTGAGACCAGAAGTGTACTGTCTGGGAGTTGAGAATAGTATAGTGGTCTCATATCATGCAGTTGGCTACTGCAGATAATTGGAATAGGGGCTTTCATTCTCCTGCAGTGTGGCATCAAACTGACTTTAAAAAAAAAAAAAGCCTAACTAGTTATACCCTTCCAGTCGTGGTACCATTTTGACAGTTTTCTTTACCGACCAGTTGGCTTGGTCAGTCACCCCTTGTGCCATTCCGATGTGCCCATGAAAGCCTCTATATTGTTGATGGTATTTAGAGCACCAAGTGCATAACCAGAGTGTGTTCTGGGAGTTTGGCCACTGTCTCACCTGCAGGAGGTTCCATGCCTTGAGGGCAGAGCTGGAAACCACAAGGGCTAAAATATGCCTCTTGAGAGCTGCACGCATGGGGTCACATAGGGTGCTAGTGCCATAACAACTTCCAAGGCAAACACAAGCCAGAAAAGGAAGCTGGATAGTAGTGGGGTGTGGCTGGGGGGAGGAGAGAGGGAAGTCCATACGTAAGGAACTGGGGAATTGCACCAGCAATAGGTTCAGCCTGTTGCAACAAAATGTACACCAGTCTGCCCCACAAGTGAAGAGGGAACCAACATACTTAGGCAGGCACTGCTGGAGAACATGCAGGAGGGTGGGCCGAGCCTCAAAGGGGGCAAGAGAAAAGCCCATATAATGGGGGATTTAATTGTGAGAGGTACCGGAGGGATTTGGGTCTCATGCCCGATGGTAAAAAGGTGATCTGCTGTTTTGCTATGATGACAACAGACAGACTTACAGTCACGGTGGTGGAACTTGGAGAAGAGGGGGGGAAGAGAAGAACAGATCTGATTGTGCAGGTGGGTACAACAGGCAGAGCATAGAACAGGTAAAGTCAGACTTCCATGCGCTTGGGAAGGTAGCAAAGAGAAAGCAGGGGTGGTAACCTTCATGGAGCTACTGCCTTGCCTGAATTGGAGAAAACATTACATGTGGTCTAATTCAGTGCATGGCTAAAGGTTTGATGCAGGAAAGAAGGATTTGGGTTTCTAGGGGACAGGGGCCCAACCTGAAGGGACTGGAGACTGTAAAAGGGTAGCTTGAATCCCAAAAAGGAGGTGAGGGGAGAGTTCTGGAAGAAAGGTGGGCACAACACATAGCTAGTTGAAACTACAATGGGGGAAGTTAGTGAGGAAAGTTGCACATCCATTGTCACAAACTAGGAGGGCCTTTCTGGCCTACCCCCATTAACCAGTATAATAGAGTCAACCATACCCAAAGTAAAGGGAAAAGGAAGGGGCAGGAATAGTTATTGTAAAATTATGTGTACCAGCACAAGGAGTCTTGTCAACAAAAATACCAGAACTGCAGGCAGTGGTCACAGAAGAGAACATCGACCTGGTGGTCATCACAGAGATGTGGGCAACCTCAAACCATGAATGGGATATGACCCTGCCAGATTACACGTTGTCCAGGAAGGACAAAGCAAAGGGAAGTGGAGGAGGAGTAGTGCTGTATCTAAAAGAGGGGATAGAGGCAACCGAAATAGACAGCCTATGGGATTTGGGAAAACTAGAAGCCGTGTGGGTGCTACCAGGAAAGGGAAGCAAATTAGAATGAGGGCGTACCGACCACCAGGTCAAGCTGAAGGGGCAGACAAGGAAGTAGGGGAGACGCAAAGGAAGGTGGCCAGTTTAGGGGAGGTGGTGGTGGTGGTGGTGGTGGTAGTAGTGGGGGGCTTCAGTTTGCAAGCTGTAGATTGGAAAGTTCCAGTCTGGCAAGCACTAGGAATCTACTCCTGGTGGTGCATACCAGGAGCATTCCTAGTTCAGAAAGTCCAGGGCCAACAAGGGAAGGGACTCTGCTGGGTTTGGTACTTGCCAGCAGTGAGACGATCCAAAATGTGGTAGCTCAGGAACAACTTGTTTCCAGCGACCACAGAACAGTGGCATTGGAGGTTCAGAGCGGGCCTACCAAAGGGGCAAACAGGTATAGGATTTTAAAAAGATGGATTTCAACAGGATGAGGGGCCTGTTGGAAGAAGCAGGAGGAGAATAGGACTGGTAGAAAGGGTAGAGAAGAAATGGGAGGAATTTTAAAAAGCAATGGTAGAGACGGAAGAAAGCTCAGTTGATAAGGCATTGAAGAGAAAAAGGGCAAGGGCCCCCAATGTGGATCAAAGCTGAAATAAAGATGATAGTAAGATCTCAAAGGAGAGCATTCTTGACGTGTAAAGGAAGTAAAAGGGGTGAAGATAAGGAGAAGTACCTGGAGACAACAAAAGTAGCCAGCAGGAAAGTAAGGAAGGCAAAGGTGGAGGAGGAGCTCCAGCTTGCAGTTGGAGTGAAGCAAGGGGAAAACACATTCTTTAGGTACATCCAGGAAAAGCGCGAGGTTAAAGGGATATTGTGAGGCTAAAGAGAGGAAGGATAGGAAGAGCGGGAGAAATGGAAAGTAGAGATACTGAACAAATACATTTGTTCCGTATTTACTTGGGAGAAGGATGGACCACTACCAGAATGTGTGGTGAAGAGGGAAAGAGATGGGGGCCAATGCTCAATCATCATGGGCAAAATAACTAGGACAAGGGTGCTGGAAAATCTTAAAGGGTTGAAACTAGATAAATCTATGGGACCTGATGTCTTGCACCTGAGGATGCTTAAGGAGGTAGCGGATATGGTAGTGCCACTTGCAGACATATTTAACTGTTGCTGGACATGTGGGGGTGGTACCTAGGGACTGGAGGACAGTGGATGTAGTCCCTCTATGCAAGAGCAGAGAGGAGGGTGAGTCAGGGAATTACAGATCAGACAGCTTGATGTCTGTAGTGGAAAAGATTATGTAATGTATAGCAGGGAAGGAACTAGTGGAATTCTTGAGGGAAATCGGCTACAGGACCCCACACAACACAGGTTCTCAAGGGGAGGGTCTTACCAGACGAATATGATCGACTTCTTTAACTGGGTGACTAGAGCAACCGATAAGAGACAGACAGTCGATGTAGTGTATTTGGATTTCAGCAAGGCCTTTGACACAGTCCCCAACAGGAGGCTAGTCAAGAAGCTAAAGGACTTGGGGTGGAGGAAGAATTGATGACTTGAGGGGAAGATTGGCTGAGGGGATGAATGCAAAGGGTACTGGTTAACGGGGAGTTTTCAGAAACAAGGGAAGAAACAAAATTCTACAAGGGCTGGTACTGGGCCTGGTCCTTTTCAGTGTATTCATTTGTGACATAGGGGAAGGCATCAAGGGCAAAATCTGCCTCTTCACAGATGAGACAAAGATCTGCGCAAAGGTGGATACAGAGGAATGGATAAGGGAACTCGGGGAGGATATGGACAGATTGGAGACCTGGCCAAAGATCTGGCAGCTGGGCTTCAGTGATAAAAAATTTAAGGTGATGCACATTGGGAAAAGGATGCCAAGAGTGCAATGTGAAATGGGGGGGGGTTGAAAACCACCATGGAGGACATGGACCTAGGGGTCATGATATCAAAGAATCTAACAAGAATTGCACACTGCAACAGAGCTTTGGGTAAGGCAGACAGGATGCTGGGATGCATAGGGAGAGGGTTAAGCAGCAGAAGCTGGGTGGTGATCCTCCCATTGTACAAGTCACTGGTGTGACCACATCTGGAGTACTGCACGAGGTACTGGAGTCCAGACCTGAGGAAAGATTGCGACAGTGTGAAAAACAGTACAGCGCAGGGCAACCAAGATGGCCTACCTGGGTGCAAACTGTATGAGGAGAGGCTGCTGGAATGGCACATGTATACTGTCTAGAAGAGGAGAGCAATGGCTGACAGGATTAACACATACAAGTACCTGCACAGGATAAATATTGTGTACACCAGGAAACTCTTGTCCTTGAGCTCAAGGAGCAAGTGGGATCTCAGGTAAACTGGCCGAGGGGTTGGGGGTGAGGGGATTCAAGAGGGATGTCTACGAGCTGTTATTTCACAAAAAGCGTTCTGGACAAGTGGTACAAGCCAAATCAGTGAGCAGCTTCAAACAGGGTGGAACAGGCAGATAGAATTAGTTAGAAAAGGGATTGCTGAAATAAAAGTGGGGGTGGGGGGGGGTGGCCACTATGTCCAGTGGAGAGTGGTTAGGTTGGGTGGGCAGACAGACAGGGTGGGCCTGTTTCAGCTGTTATTGTCTATGTATCTATAAGTAAACCAGCTACTGTAATTAAAGGGGACAGGAAATTTGTGCTAACTGACAGCTGTTTATGAAGTTTTTATTCTCAGAAATGATATGCATTCACCTAAATTATCCATATTTAACTGTACCTGAATAAAAAGTGATACAAAAAACTGTATTTTGCATTGTTTTAATTTTATGGTCAGCATTCTGCTACAGTTCTCTTCGTGGAACCTGTGATTTGGAGTTTTTACTGTGTCATGGTTTGTGCACGGAATGCCAATTATGAGCTGCTGGCCTATCAGAACTACACTGAGTTCCGTGCACAAATCATGACATAGTTAAAACTCCAAATTACTGGTTCCATGAAGAGAACTGTAACAGAATGCTGCTCATAAAAACAAAACAATGCAAAATACAATTTTTCATATCACTTTTTATTCAGGTACAGTTAAATATGGATTATTTAGAGGAATGCATAGCACTTCTGAGAATAAAAACTTTATAAACTGCTGCCAATTAGAAATGATTTCCTGTCCTCTTTAAGGCACAAGTTAATTTCAGTAGTGTTGGCCATCAAGGCCTTTAACTTCGGTTTCTCAGGATTGCTGCACCCCAGCTAGCCTCTCCAGCAACTCAACTATTTAACTTGTTCCTCACCTTGGGGGTGGTGCCCAGAATCTGGACGGTTGCTGATGATCCAAATCACATTGAAAACTATTGTCCTAGTACAGTCCACGGTACCTAATGACATGTCCCTCCCTGTGTAACTGTGGTCTTTAGTGTCTCCATAAGTTAGTTTGTCTATGTATAGGCCGAAATACTTTTAGGATTGTGGATTATGATTTATGTACTGTGTTCGACCAACGTCTTGTGCTTTCTTATATATAACTAATTCCAGGTCGCCCCTGAAAAAGGGACCCCTGGTCTCTGCGGACCTACCTGGACAACAAAATTCAGTAAATAAACAATCTTGTCAGCACTCAATGAGTTGCTGGAGAAGCTAGTTGCCTCTCAGGTTACTGAGCACTTTTATAAACGCAACCTTTTATCTCCAGTTCAGCATGGCTTCAGGAAAACCTATAGTATGTCGGCAGCCCTCATCCGGTTTACTAATGATGCCAGAGTGGCCATGGATAGGGGTAGGTACACAGGGCCTGTTTTCATAGACCTTACAAAGGCCTTTGAACTTGTGGACCGCTCCCTGATCAAAACTAAATTGTCTGCCCTTGGTTTTTCACTCTCTGTTATTATCTGGTTCTCAAGTTACCTTGGTGATTAACACCAGTTTGTTAAATTCAACCAATCCAGATCTGACCTCACCACCATTAACACTGACATTCCTCAACCAATCCAGATCTGACCTCTGCACCATTAAAGAGCAACTGTTATGTTGCCGTCCCTAAAAAGCATAAAGAACCCTTACCAGCCCCAAGTCCAAACTATGTAAAAATTCTTTTTTTTTTTTTGGTGCCCCAGTTTAGGAAGGGAAGGGATCATATTTATTCTCCAGGGAGCATTGCAGCACGGATCCCTTCCACTTCCTTATAGCTCTACAGAGTGCACTGCACCCTCGCGCTCCCACATCTTGTAACATCAGTGTTTGAGGACCGTGGGGCCTGCGCCTTTAGATAAGAATACGGGCTTCTTTTTAAAGTTACATTTCAGTATTTTAATGACCATTCAGAATAAATGATGCCCACTGCTTTATAACAATGATCTTGTTAGTTAGCGGTGCTATCATTATTCTGAATAGATCATTTAAAGTACTAAATTTAACTTTAAAGAAACTATCTTCTAAACACTGATGTCACAAAATCTTGGGGGCGGAGTGCACTATGTAGAACTATAAGGAAGTGGAAGGGATCTGCATCTAGAGAGCTCCTCTGAGAAAAAATACGATCCCTTCCCTTCCTAAACTCGGGCACCCAAAAATAATTTTCATATGGTTTGGACCTCGGGTGCAGGTGGGTGTCTTTGTGCTTCTTGGGGGGAAGGGGTTGTAAAGAGCGCGATAGTTGCTCTTTAACTCTGGCATTCAAAACTCCATACTGGCTCTGCTGCTTTTCACCTTCTTTATCAATAACCGTCCCTGGTCTACAGCTCCCTGCTCCACCCTGCTTTATGCAGATGATATGATGCTATATACCATCTCCAAGAAAACTAGCGAAATTAATTTTTGTGGCTTAATGCTGACTTTGGGAGTGCATAATATTGGTTAATTCAAAACAGGCTTCTCCCGAACTCCAGCAAAACCCACGTGCTGTTTGCTTTAGCATCTAAGCTGAGGGCCTGTTCCTCCTCCTTCACTGTTTGCTGTTCTGATGGCTCTCCCCTTACTGCTGTTGACTCCTTCAAATACTTTGGCTTAACCCTTGATTTTAGCCTGCAAGTCTGTTAATTCAAAGCTAGGACTTGCGTATAGGGTCAAACATGCCCTTACTCTTGCTGCTAAGCTAGCTGTTGCTCAAGGTGTTTTGTTGCCTAGCCTCACTTATTATCATATACCTTAATCTGAGGCAAACAGATGTAACATAAATAAACAGAACACCAGCTGTCACAGCAGGTGTGCTTTGCCTCATCTGTGCCCAGGCTGACTCACCACTGCTCTCTTCACTCAAGCCTAGGATAGCTTTTCCCAACCTCACATCGGCTGTGAACCTTAGGCTCTACCATAGGCAAGATTATCAGATCAGCTAAACCTGCTGCCCTGGCCAGTATGTTCACTAAAATTGATCAGGCTTACCCCTTGAGAGCTAGAGATCTGTCACTTCTGTCTGTGCCAAAATGCACTACAAAAATGGGTGAGCAGGCCTTTCCGTCTTTGCCCCTGTGCTCTGGAACTCACTTCCACTTACAGTAACTATAGGAGCCGTCAGATACAGCTAGCTTTCAAGAATGAGCTTTATAAGTTGCTATGGCCCCTTTGATAAATGCTGATGTACCTGATATTTGTACTGCTACTAGTATGTGCCTTTTGTTTGCTTTTTCACTTGTATTCCAGTTGTATTCTGCTCTTAAGTTTCTGTACTGTAATACTGTTTGACTTGTACTGCAGATGTATTGTAAGACTGTCTTTGTACCCTTGTGCCATTGTGTATTGTACTCTACCAGGTCATGCCTTTAAACTGGCATTGTATTACCTTGTGCACCTGCCTGGTAAACAGAAGTTAAACACACATGCATGAATAAATAAACAAATGATGGTCTCCATTGTGTTAACACACTGCATCTCACTGAACTAAACAGCTCCGTAACAAATCTGTTGACTAGGCTTGAATAGAAACTGTTGTACTTCAGAATGCTTTATTTATTTATTTAAAGTGGTGCTTCAGTGACCAAGGCCTGGATTACCTAAACAATTGTTGACCATTGGCATTTCTCTTTGACCAGCTCGCAGGTTGTGGGGGTCGGGGGGCGCATCTGATGCCATTGCCAGTTCTGCTTATCTTTGTCTCTGGTTGTCTTTTTTTTTTATTTACTTATTAGGAGTACCAGAGCAAGCTGAGCCAGCTGGTTCCTGAAAAGCAGGCTCTGAATGAACGAATCAAACAGGTGCAACCCATCAGTGGCCAGGGTAAGTACTGATTGACTGACTGGCTTCATGTAAGCAGTAGCACACAGCAGGGCGTGTATTACAGCATTTTAAAGCATGTCCCAGGGGTATGAGGCTCAAGGTGTGGCCGAGTCACTTATATTCCTGGGAAGTGCAGTAAATATAGGATAAAGTATGGGGTGCAGTGTGTTACAAGAATTTAACACACACCCGAGTTGTTGGATGGCACATATACCCCGAGGGCGAAGCCCAAGGGGTTTCTGGCAGCCATCCAACAACAATGGTGTGCGTGAAATTCGAGTTAAACACACTGCACCCCATCCTTTGTTTTATATAATTACTGCATTGTGTTTTTTTTCCACAGAGGAAGTGCAGTCGCTTATGTATGGAGCCTATAGTCTGGATTGCTGGATGTAACCTTTCAGAGGATTTATTATATCCACTCAATGCCGTAATACCTACTCAGGTATTATGGTATTTAATACATGGCTTTTTCAATGGAAAAAAAAACACAACCCAGTAATTATAATGCTTTAATGCACACACTAGAGTGTGTTATTGCACTACTAAAAAGGCTTGCTGTATGGAAACTTATTTGTTTTCCCATATATATTTTTCACCCATCCGACAGCTTGTACTTCTACAGGGATAAACCCTGTTCACAGAGGTATACCCTGATCAGGTGGAGAGATCCCAGGCCATCATATAGACAGCCACCCATTTTTTGCCCTGTCCCCTGATTGCTTTACCCTAGATCAGGAGTGGAGTGGAGTGGAACTGTTTGGGACATAAGAGAAAGGGAAAGGGGAATTTTTTAACCAGGAAAGGCACAGTAAGCCAAAGCCTGTTTCCAGGTGTGACCTGGGAGCACAAGGAAGTTAAGTAACTTACTCAGGGTCACACAATATGCAAGTGGGGGCTGATGGGATTCAAACCCAGGTCTCCAGGTTTGCAGCTCAGTGCCCTTAACCACTATGCTATATTGCCTCCTCATAAGGCAGCAGGCGTGTCCTTCAGGTAGCCAGGGCCCAAAGCATGTAGGGCCTTGTATGTTAACAAACTAAAAGTCAAGGTGATATGCCTCTGTACAGGAAGTCAGTTCATTTTGCACTGCACAGGTGTGAGATGCTCAAATCATTGAGTTGTGCAAATCAGCTGCACTGCATCAAACCACCAGCAAGCCTTGGGCATAGAGCATTGTAGTAGTTGTTCCAAACAGAAACAGAGAACTCGGTGTGACTGGTGCTAATGGTAGATCACAAGGTATTCATAGCAGTCATAACTGGGCACTAAGCAGACTTACTAGACACGGGACCATTTTTCTGACTCAGAAGTTAATCCACCGCAAACAAGAAAACCTGGGGTCTAGTGACCTAATCACTAAGCTTCTGGTCTTCATGTTTGCGGTGAATTGCATAAACGGAATGAACACTTTGTACATGAACCTCAGAGTAATTAAAAGATTCCTTTGTGTCTGGTAAGAGTTCTTAGGGCCCGGTTGTGATTGCTTTGAAACATTATAGGGGTTCATGTTGGATGTTACAGAGGTAGGTAGCAGTGTAAGCAGATCCCCATAGACTACATGCAGCTTTAATCTGGCAATAGTATATAGATAGAGAAACCATAGCAAATTACCACCGCCACCCGAAATTCCAGTGTAGGCCAGCATTCCACTAACCAAATTGGCCCTTGGTCCACTAAATAGTAGGTGGATCACAACCTATTCATCACATGGGACACCTCATAATTTGAAACTGGTGAGAACTCCACCTAGGACAACAGAGTGCCCTTTGCAGCTCTTCCCTGGCCACTGTTAGGCCATGGCTGGCTACTTAGCAAGTATTCTCCCTAATGGATGGCACAGTGTTAAGGAAGAAATGGCCAAACTTCTCACATAAAGCTCTTCCAGACTGTTGTCAACCAGAATGAATTAAGCTGTTTACGGTGCTGAAATTACACTACGAGCACTCTGTCTTTTTTAGCCTGCTTGTTTTCTGATATAGTAGTGACTTCTCTGGGTCAGTCTGTCTCCCACGGACAAGGATATACTCCAGGTAGGCCTTAACCTCTACTCATGACTCATCATCTGCCTCAGCTCGTCAGTTATACCACAGTGAGCTATGGTGGGAGATCATAGGGTGGACATGGAGTGGTGAAAGCATGTCTGCAACAGAAAAGTCAAATTATCATTTCTAGGGGCATGGATATAGTTCATGTATACCCACTTTGACAGCTCCACTAGAAGTGCCGATTCGTCGGAATGTTTGTAAGTTAAGCATCTCCCACCACCTGGGTGGTTTATCATCTGGCTGTGTCCCATAATGCCCATTCTTCCTTTCTGCTGGAAGAGTACAATCCGCTTCTCGTCAGTTCCATACATTGTATGGCCTAAAATGCACCACTGATGAACAACTTTGTTTTTTGCAAGTTTTTGAAAGTTTTTCTATTTTTCTCGGTTAGTCTCCAGCCTTGGTGATGGAAGATGGAACATGAAGAAGGGAAGCCTGCTCCCAGCTTCAGATTGTGCATCACATACTGGCAGAAGATGTCACAGATGAACCCACACGTGTCATGTCTCTACAGCCTTGGGATGGCACACACTGTCATGGGTTGCGGCCTGTGCCAGATGATGCTTCCTTCTTCCCTGTAGGATTGCACGGCACGTCTTCTGCTCGGCCAGATGGCCGATCGAGATCTGAAACTACAGTCTAAAGGCCACAAGAAGGCCTATGATGCAGCAGGGTCAGTAGCTCAACTCGCAACCATGGAAGAAGCAACGGCAAACGCTGCAGCAGGCACCTCGTTGGCCTTGGCACAGCTCTTGACTGGAGCCAGTGTTGGAGTGTCCTTCACTTGTGAATTTCTGGAGATGTGTCTGGCCCTCCATGCCTTCATGGAGAGTGCTGCCCATCATGGTAAAACGCGCAAGAAATACTGCTGTCGGTCTTGAGACTCGGAGAGATCATGCTCCTTCTGCTCCCTCGACTCCCCCGACTGTACTACAGATATATATTTTTTTTAACTCTTTTTTCTCTCCAATCACCAGAGCACTGGCCCTCCCTCAGGCGTGACGCCACTTGGCCAGCATTTACTGCTCTGCCTGAAGCCCACCCAACCAGGGAATCAGGAACAGGAGCGCTCTCTACCAACCCCATGGAACCTCAGCCAACCTCTCAGCGTCCACACCCCTGAAGTGGGGCAACCTGTTGCTCTTATCTTGAATCTAGACAGTCAAGGTTCAGGAGCGGAAAGAGAGTCCGGGAGAGCTGGTCGGGTTAGACCAGACGGTGGGCATGTAGGCCAGCCCCTTGAAGTCCGCCAATGCTCCGGGGCTTTTCCTCTTTTCTTGTAGCTTCTCCAAGGTGCAGACATGCAGTGATGTCCAGCATGGTGCGCTCCCACGCCCAGGATGTCTGATTACACCTTCCCCACTCTCAGAACCACAGTGGTTCTCCTCCTAGTCTCCAGTGGGAGCCACTAACACGTGGATCTGTGCCCCCTCCCCCCAGGAGAGGAGAGCCATCCTCTGGACGCTCAGTCCTCTCCTCCCTGGCACTCCGGGTTTGCTCCCGAACCTGGATCACCAGCATGGCACGAGAAAAGGCGGATGCCTCAACCCTCAGCGCCACCAGGCCCTGCACTACACATATTGAGCACCTAACTTTGGTCTAGCCAAAATTGGTCAAGGGCCAGGTCTCAAGCTCCACGGTGCCCCCATCAGGCTTGTCAACCTCAACACTGCACGACCAGGTGGTCAAGATATTTCACGAGGAAGAGTCAGTCTCCAGGACCACAGTGTTCCCAGCCTTCACCCAGGAGGACGTGGACTGGTCAGTGTCACAGACCGATTGCACTTGAGAACAGGCTTCATCGGAGGTCATTCCACCAAAGCCGGTGCACGTAATCTACATAGCACCCCAGTGGCTACTCCTCATCGTTGGCCCTTGAGTCAGCGGTTGAGTTTGACTTTGAGATCGAGGTGCTGTTCATGCTCATGGTCTGATTCGACTGGGAGGTGTCGCCATTGACATTCCTCATCCTCCTTGTCCTCAGATGAGGAGAGGCTCCGCTGGTGTATTTGGCAGTGCAACGAGGAACTTCTCTCTGACTGCAGTGGGCCATGCTACGGTTCTACCCCTGACCCCTGCGGTTGACTGGCCAGTGCCAGTCAAACTCATGCCGGTCTGCCCAAGGCCGTAGTTGACAACTCTCTCCCTACCCCTGGTGGTGGAACTGCCTCCACCGCAGCCTTTGAATTGAGACCTGACCAAGGACTCCTCTGCTGCAAGTAGATTGCCGGCTAGCTCTTTGTAGAAATCACTCAATCTGATGACTTTTGGGTGGTTCACGGTGGCAAATGGCTGAGAGCTGTTTTTGACAAGTCCTTAGATGACTTGAATGGCTCTTCTATGCAGTCATCGAGGACGCATACCTTTGACCGCGAGTCGGTCAATTAACTGACCATTGACTATGGGCCAGTGTCATTCAAAGCTCTACTGTGACTGATGTCAATGTCCATGTTTGTCTCCTGTGCAGAAATTGGCTAAATACCCTTTTACGGACATCCTTGACAGGGGAAGAATCCCTTGGGGTTGCTTTTCCAATGGCTGAGGCCATTTTGGTACTGGCCCTGGAGCCTTTGGCAGCATCCAGCATCCTGCCTGGCACCCTCAGCTCATACGGTCCGAAAGTGTACACTCTCAACTGGCATTCTGTCTGAGTTGTTGGACCACCCCTTGGCTGAGGCTTTGGTCTTGGACTTGACTTTCTGGAAGACCAGAAATCGTGGCGACATGGACAAGCCCCCCTGACAAGGAGTTGAAAAAGCTTGACCATGTGGCGAAGAAGGTCTATGCCACTTCCTCCCTCAGTCTCCCTGCTGAGAGTGCTAGATAATGTCCTCCCTCACCTCCCTGCTGATAAGCAGTTGATGGTGAAAGTGTTCGGAGATCAGGGTCAAGGGCTGGCTAAGCACCAGCTCCAGATGGCCTTCGATATGGTCGACTCCTGTGGCCATGCCATGGCAGTGCCATCACGATGTGTTGCAAGGCCCGGCTGAGGCTTTCCACCTGTGCAGTGGACACTCAGCACAAGCTGGAAGATGTCTCTTTCTTGGGTAGTGACTTGTTTGGTCCAGGTGTGGAAGGTCATCTCACTCAGACTGAGAAGTCTAATGCCTTTGTCTCTGTGGCTTCATTCCAGAAGGACCCGATTGCCTAAAAGCCTAAAGAAGGCCTTCACTATTCTGTCCTTTCAGCCATAGCACCCCAGCAGAGACAGTACTAAGCCTGGTGCCCCAAGGCCAAGTTCTCTGTCTAGGAGCCCAAAGAGATGGGGTAGAGGAAGTGGTATTCCAGACAGCCCCAGCGGCCAGCGCCTCCAAAGCTGCCTAATAATGGATCCGGGGGGTATCTACCTCCCACCTGTCCAATCCATGACCCAGCTCCCTGTGGGGGATTGGCCTTGCCACTTCCCAGAAACACTGGTCTATTGTCTCTACGGACAGGTGGGTTCTCAAGGTGGTAGGCAGAGGGTTGCCTCTTGATTTTGAGGCACTTTCACCTTTCCGATCCCACGCTCTAAGGCAGCCCTCAGTGTCACAGGACACATCCTTCACCTTCAGGGAGGATGTTGCTCAGCTCCTTGCGAAAGGCACTATAGCCAGTCTTCAAGACACCCTTGCAAGTCAGGGATACATGTCCGGTCCTTCCTGTCCCGAAATGGATGGGATACGGGCTGGCACTCCATACTGGAACTGGACAGTCTCAATCAGTTCATGTGGAAGCGCAAGTTCTGGAACCAGATTATATGATCCTAGGAGCAGGGCATGTGGTTCTACTCCCTGGACCTTCTGGATGCATTCTCCCACATCCCAGTCCGCCCGTCCATCCCACTGGTGTTATGCACAGAAGGAGTTCTCTATTGGTTCCAGGTCATGCCTTTCAGCCTCTGTTCCCCTCCCAGGGTCTTCACCAAGTGCATGGCAGTGGTGGCAGCCTTCATGCTGTGCAGGGGCACCAGGGTTTACCCCTTCGTGGACAACTGGTTAATAGCCAGGCCATCTAAGGAGATCATGGAGCGGTCCAGGTATCTGGCCTTCCAGACCTAGCAGAGACTATGTCCTCTTGGTCAACCCAGCCAAGTCTGAACTGATCCCCTCACAGGTGATTCACTTCATCTAGGTAGAGCTCGGCCAGCCAGTCACAGTGACCCAGCCAATGTGGGATGCCATCCAGTGGTGGCTGATCCCAGAATATCTGGAGGAAGGAGTCTGGTTTATCCACCTAGAACCGACCATCACTCTAATGACAGACACATCTGTGGTGAGGTGGGGAGCGCATCTGGGTGACCATAGGGCCCATTGGTTCTTGTCACCCTGGAAGTCCTGTCACCATTAAAACCTTCTGGAGCTCCATGCAGTCTATTAGCTTTGATGTAATTCACTCCCCTAGTCAGGGATCAGGTTGTGCAGGTTCAGATGGACAACAGCATGACCGTGTACTACCTGAACAGGCAGGGTGGAACTCGCTTCCTTCCTCTGTGTCAGGATGCACTTCGCACCTGGGCATTCTTGCACAGCTTGGGTGCACATCTCCTGGTAGTCCACGTCCCAGGAGAGAACAGTTAGCTTGATGACTGTTTCAGCCAGTTGGGAGAGACATCTCATGGGTGGTCCCTGAATCGGGAGGTGGAGGACCACCTGTTCTCTCTGTGGGGCACACCTCTGGTGAACCTTTTCACCTTTTGGAGAATGCAAAACTGAGGCTGTTTTGTGCCTGCCCTCCTCAGTCTGAGACACTGGGGGATGCCTTCGCAATGGCCTGGACGCCATAGCCTCCTCTACACCTTCCCTGCCTGCCACTTAATCCACAAGTTGGTGGTCAAGGCCTGGAAGGACAAGGCATGGATGATCCTGATAGCTCCAAACTGGCCAAGGGAGTTCTGGCACTCTGATCTCAGCCTTAGCAGCAGGCATCCGCAGAGGTTGCCTCTTCATCTGGACCTGCTAACCAGGCAACAGGGGATGGTCCTGCACCCAGACCTGGAGTCCCTGCACCTCATGGCCTGGTACCTGATCAGCTGGAGTTACAGGCCTTCAGTCTTTCAGAAGATGTACTCCACGTTGTGGAGGGCTCTCGTAAAGAGTCAACCCACCAGTGCTACGCCTTTAAATGGAAAAGGTTTTCCATTTGGTGTTAAGGCAAGGAGCTTGTTCCCCTTCCTTGACCTGTGGCTAGTATATTTGAGTACTTCTGGTCCCTTTCCCAGCTGGGGCAGCAGGCAACAATCCTCGAGATACACCTAGCAGTTATCTCTGCATACCGAGCATGGGCTGGTATGTCGACAGTAGCCCAAGATGAGATCAGGTGCTTTTCAAGGTCCTGGACCACCTCTTCCCTCCAGTGCATGAACCACCACCTCTATGGGACTACTGCAGGTGCCGACCATACTCATGGGCAAGCCTTTTGAGTCTATCCACATGTGTGAGATGTCACACCTGTCATGGAAGACGGCCTTCTTGGTGGCCATCATGTCATCCAGAAAGATCAGTGAGCTCCAGGCACTTTCAGTGGAGTCCCCATATCTGTTCTTCCACAGGGACAAAGTTGTCCTTTGCCCCACCTGAAGTTCCTCTCAAAGGTTGTATTGGAATTCTGAGTTAACCAGGTGATGAACCTTCCAGTATATTTTACAAACTCTTCTTTGGGGGCAAACCACAGGCTTCTTACTCTGGACTTGCGAAGGGCACTCTTCTGCTATGTAGAGTGCACATCTGGAGTTCAGGGTGAGACTTGCCAGCTGTTTGTAACATACGTTGAAGCTGTGCCTGGCAGACAGGCAGCAAAGCAGAAGATTGACAGGTGGATAATGTCCTGCATTGACCTCTGCTGTAAGTTGGCTGGTAGTCCGCCTCCTGTAGGGCTCAGAGCTCATTCCACCAGACATACCGCTGCTTTGGAGGCTGCTTCCAGGGAATCCCCATCCATGAGATCTGCATGGCTGACACCTGGAAGTCGGCTCACACCTTCATCTCCCATTACAGCATCGACCCTGAGTCTTGTCAGGATGTTGCGTTTGGTACCTTGGGTCACCAATCTGTTTTTGCCAAGTAGGGATGCATGCTGTGCCCCCTCCTCCTGGAGAACTGTTAGAAGTCTGCCAATGTGTGGTTAAGTGAACTATATCCACACCCCTAGATAAAGATGCTACTCATCTGTAACTGTAGTTCTAAGAGTGGTATTTAGTTAACATTTGCACCACCCACCCCGCTTCCCCTGGCAAGTGGCCACGGATTCTTGCTTCCAGCGTACAGGTTCTGATTTCATGGGACAGAGCCTCAGGATGTACTACCCAGGTGGTGGGAGGAGCTTAGCTTAAAGACATTCCAACGAATCAGCACATCTAGTGGAACTGCCAGTGTGTGGATGTGAACTATATACCACACCTAGCAGTACAGTTACAGTTGAGTAATCTGTTTTTCTAGGATCATGGATATGTTGTTCATCGACACTTTTTGGCATGTCCCTTTCCCTTTATAGATCGCCGGAAGGTCTTCAAGCTGGCTCCTTCCACCCATCTGGGTGGTATATCCCTCGGCTCCGCTCCATGACACCAGATCTTCCTTTCTGTTGGAAGATTCAGGATGTCTCCTTTGTGCTCCCGCATTTTATAGGCCACCATGGCTTCAAAACCTTCAGTTATTCCGAAAATTAATCTAGTTCGCATTAGCGATCGCGACTGCTTCTCTTCGATTATGGCAGACAAGTCTTCCCCTGTATTTTACCAGCATTCGTGCGGCCAGAAGATGTTGAGAACCGGTCCACACACCCAAGGTATGCTTCATTGCTTGGGTGTCACTCCAGGACAATTGGCACATTTCTGTCTTGCATTTCACCCTAACGTCCTCAATGACAGGCTTGCACACCTGAAGTTGGGGAGGCCGGAAAAATGGAATCCGGTGAAATCAAAGGAGGTTTGGTGGGCAGTTTCTGTGGCTGCAGGATCTGCCGAGCAATTGGAACGCATGCAAGCCTTCAAGGAGGAAGTGGCTCATGCCACGGAATCTTCTTCTCAGAGCTTCTTTGTTCCACCCAACCTGGGCTCCACTTTCTCGAATTCTTTCTAAGAGTTGTGCCAGTCTCTCCCGACTAAGGGAGAGGGTCCTACAGGCCCTTACTTCTCTTGGTCACGTAAGCGGGAAAAGGACCCGGGATAGTCTTCGTCTCAGCGAATACGTTCTTGGGATCAGGACAGATCTTGGTCCCAGAAACCGGCAGTCTCGACTTCGATCGAAATTGCCTCTTCAGCCGCTGGCTTCTTGGCTTTGCTGTCTGGCCAGTCGACCGAAGTGTCGATCGATGAGGTTGAAATAATCATTGATCCGATCGACCCATTGTTGCCGACTCTGGTTGACGAGTCACTCAGTCAGACTCCAGTCCTTTCTTTCCCTGATGAGGAGACCCAGCCCGCTGGGAATCCCATCGAGGAAGTGGTCCCCGACCCTGGGAAATCACCAGTTCCGCTGGCGTCTCTCGAGTGACCGAGTCGTCCTGCCCGATCTTGATCAAGATCCACGACCCCCTCGACCGACAGGCCGAGGAAGAGCCATAAGTGCTCGAAAAAGAGGCAGCGCCATCGGTCATCCTTGTCCTCCTTGGATGAGGAGAGGCTTCGGCTGAAATTCCGTTGGCGCTACAAAGATCTCATGTGGCAACAGCTGATTTTGACCGGTCACAAGCCAGCCTCTGCTTCTATCCCAGCCATTACTTGGCTTTCGCTTCCCAGGCCGAAGCTGACTCCTTCGGAGCCAATTAAGTCGGATTCCCCACCCGCGGAGCTGGCGAAACCTCCGGTTTGGCCTAAACTGGTCTTTCCACCGACAGTGGTGGAACCACCGCCCAAGCAGCCTGTGGGAGGGGCTCCTTCTAAGGAAGCTAGACAAGACACTGGGCTTCCCTTGCGTCTTTCGGTCTCCATCACCCCGGACTGCCCTTGGCAAGTCGAAAGTGACCTGGGCAGTCGACCGTTGTATCCTGATTCTTCAGATTCGGATGAGACCAGCCTACTTTCTCATCCCGGGGATGATGAATCGGCTGGTGGGATAGAGATGGAGGAAGGCCCTTCATTCTTTCAGGGCATTCTTCGCCTCATTTCTGAGTCTACAGGGATGCCCCTGGAGCCTATCCAGAAAAAGGCAGAGTACCCTCTCACGGACATCCTCAAGAGAGGGGATACCCTGACGGAGGCCTCTCCTGTGGTCAAGGCCATAGTTGGCCCAGCCTTAGAGCTTTGGCAGTGCCCTGTCTCTTGTCCAGCTCCGTCTGCCCGTATGGCCTGCAAGTATGTGGTGCCCATGGGGTACCTTTGTGGGGTTCACAGAGCACCCTTCGGCCGAAAGCGTGGTGACCGCCTCTGTGTTCAGGCATACTGGCATTTCTGCAGACATGATCGACTTCCCTAGAAGGAATCCAAGAACTTTGATCATTCGGCTTGGAAGGTCTATGCAGCCTCATCTTTAGGCCTCCGTCAGGCAAGTTCGACAGTCATCATGGCACACTTCTCCCATGCCCTCTTGGGGTCTTTGGAAAAAGTCCTCCCACATCTCCCTGCAGACATGCAGACCACGGTTGAGCAACTCCAGCACCAGGGCCGGGCTGTTGCCAAATGGCAGCTTCAGACGGCCCTGGACATTGGGAACTCTTGTGCTTGCTCATTGGCAGCCGCAGTTGCTTCTTGCCGCAGGGCTTGGCTGAGGCTCTTCTCTTTCCTGGCAGATACTCAGCACAAACTAGCTGATGTGCCTTTTCTGGGCACCGATCTTTTCGGCCCAGGTGTGGCTGGTCACCTTCAGTGTGTCGAGCAGTCCAGTGTCACCTTGGACGCCACTTCTGCTAAAGATTCTTCAAGTAAGAAGCTGCAGAAGAAGAAGAAGCCTTTTTGGCACTCTTCCCCTGTGGCCCAGCAACCCTTCTTTCAAGGAGGGCAGCAGCCTCAAGCTTGGCGCCCCCAGCCCAAGCCTGGGCCCTTCCCAGGTCCGTAAAGGAAGCAGAGGTTCAGGTCTTGGATCCTCCTCCTCCAAGCCTGCTCAGTGACAGGATGGGGGCTGCCACCCCTCTCCCATCACACCAGCTCTGGGTCTTCCTGTGGGGGGCCGACTCCACCACTTCCTTTCTGTCTGGTCCGCTATCACTACGGACAGGTGGATCTTGGAGGTGGTCGGTCAGGGACTGCCTCTGTAATTCGAGTGGTACCCTCCAAGCCAAGCTCCAAGGGAGGAAAGAGTATCCGCTCATACTCAGTCAGCTCTCCAAGACGACATCGCTCAGCTCCTCCTCAAGGAGGCAGTAGCTCCAGTGGCAGATTCTCCAGCAGACCCAGGCTTTGTCTCCAGGTACTTCATGGAGCCCGAGCGGATGGGAGGGGCGAGAGCCCCATTCTAGATCTGCACGACCTGAATCAGTATCTCAGGTTATGCACCTTTTGGATGGTCACTCTGTCCCACATCATACCATCCTTGGAGCGAAACATGTGGTTCTGTTCACTGGATCTGCGGGACGCGTTCTTTCACGTCCCAATCCATCCATCTCATTGGTGGTTCCTCCACTTCAGAGTAGAAGGGACCCTATATGAGTTCCGAGCCATGCCGTTCGGCCTGTCATTGGCCCTACGGGTCTTCACCGAATGCATCGCAGTGGTGGCAGCCCATCTCAGGCGTCAGGGGGTCAGAATTTACCCCTACCTCGACGATTGGCTCTTCGCATGTCCCACCCGGCAGGAGGTGGAGAGGTCCAGGGACCTGGCCCTCCAGACCTGCTCCCAGCTCAGCCTCCTGATCTATGAGGCCAAGTCGGAACTCGTGCCCTCCCTGGTGATGTGCTTTATCAGGGCAGAGCTCGACTCTCGTCAAGCCAGAGCTCGGCTCCCAGCGGACAGGGCGGAGGTTCTCTCCTCTTTTGCCCAGTCATTTCTGGTTGGGCAATTGCGCACTGCCCGGGACTTTCTGCACCTTCTGGGTTACATGGCGGCATGCACCCCCGTGGTCTATTGGGCCCGGTGGCACATGTGCCCCCTCCAATGGGAGCTGGTCGCCAAGTGGACTCGGGGCCACAGTCATTTCAACCAGCTGATCACTGTGACCCAGAAGATGTGGGATGCTCTCCAGTGGTGGACTGCCCCAGACCGGTTGCAGGAAGGGATCCCATTTGTCTGCCCTGAGCTGACGGCCGTCCTCACGACCGATGTCTCTCTCATGGTCTGGGGAACCCACATGGGGGACAAAAGGGGGCCCATGGGTTCTGGACCCACGAGGAGTCCCGATACCACATCATCTTGTTGGAGCTCAGAGCAGTCAGGTTGGCACTGTCAGCTTTTACTCCTCAGCTCCAGGGTCAAGTGGTTCAAATCCAGATGGACAATACCACGACCATGTACTACCTCAACAAACAGGGTAGCACGCATTCCCATCTGCTTTGCAGGGAGGTACTCCGCATCTGGACCCTCGTCAGCTGTCTGGAGGCAGATCTCTTAGCCATTCATGTGGCAGGAGCCTCAAACCATCTGGCAGATGCTCTCAGCCGCTTAGGCGAGACATCCCACAAGTGGTCTCTCCATCCAGAGGTAGCTTACAGCCTGTTCTCCCACTGGGGCAAACCGATGGTGGACCTGTTTTCCTCCAGAGACAACATCAAGCTGAGGCTATTTCATGCCCACCCCCCTCAGCAGGGCTTTCTGCAGGGGGATGCCTTCTCAAGGCCGTGGACCCCAGGCCTCTTCTACGCCTTCCCTCCATTTCCCATGATACACATTGTGCTCCTCAAGGTGAGGCAGGACAAGGCAAAGGTAATTCTGGTAGCCCCAGACTTGCTGCGCCAGTTCTGATATCCAGATCTCCTCAACCTCAGCTGCAGGCCCCAGGAGCGGTTTCCAGCATGCCTGGACCTGATCTCTCTCCATTTCCCATGATACAAATCAGGGGAAGGTGTACCATCTGGACCTTCAGTCCCTGCACCTCACAGCCTGGTACCTGAGTGGCTAGAGTTCCAGGCTTTGGGTCTTTCCAAGGATGTTCTCACTGTGGTGGAGGCATCCAGAAAGGAACTGACCAGGAAATGTTATCCCTTTAAATGGAAGCATTTTTCCATTTGGTGTCAGAGCAAGGGCCTGGACCCTCTGTCCTTTCCAGTGGCTAACATTCTCGACGACCTTTGGTCCCTGTCCAAAGGGGGTCTTTGGTCATCGACCCTTAGGGTGCACCTGGCAGCCATATCTGCTTACCAGGCGCAGGCCGGTCAGCCGACGTTGATGCAGGAGACAGTAGTGGAGCACTTTTTCAAAGGCCTTGCTCACATATCCCCTCTGGTGCATGAACCTCCACCTCCGTGGGATCTACTTCTGGTACTGGCAAAGCCCATGATCAAGCCATTCGAACCAATGCACAAGTGTGCGTTGTCACACTTGTGGAAGATGGCCTTCCTGGTGGCTATCATGTCTGCTAGAAGGACAGGAGATCTCCAGGTGCTTTTGGTGGACTCCCCTTATCTGGTCTTCCACAGGGACAAGGTTGTCCTACGCCCCCACCCGAAATTCCTTCTGAAGTTGGTGTCCGAGTGTCACCTTAACCAGGTATTAACTCTGCCAGTATACTACCCTAATTACACCTTGGAGGCCAAATACAGGCTCCATACCTTGGACCTGAGATGAGCCCTCTCCTATTATAAGGAGAGGACGGCGGAAGTTTGGTGAGAGGTTCGCTAGCTGTTTGTCACCTACGCTGAAGCCGCTTCTGTCAGACCTGCAGCAAAATGGACTATTGCAAGGTGGATTACATCTTGCATAAGTCTGTGCAATGAGTTGGCGGGCATGGAGCCTCCCAGAGGGATAAGAGCTCATTCTACCCTCCATACCGCTGCATCGGTGGCTGCTTCCAGGGACATCCCTATCCAGGAAATCTGTTGGGCTGCTACCTGGAAATCAGCAAACACCTTCATTACGCATTACCACATCGACCTTGAGTCTCGCTGGGATGCTGGTTTTGGGGCCTCAATTCCCCAAGTGCATATCAGTGGGGGTGTGCGCCTTGCCTCCCTCCTCCTGGAGAATTGCTAGGAGTCTGCCAAGAAGTGTGGATGAACAACATATCCATGATCCTGGAAAAACAGGTTACTCATCTAGAACAGTAGTTCTAGGAGTGGTATATGTTGTTCATTCATACGGACCCACCGACCTTCCTGGCTGCGGACACACATCACCTGGCTTCCAGCAGGCTAAGATCTGGCGTCATGGGGTGGGCAGATGATTACCACCGGTGGTGGAGTAGAAGTTGAAGACCTTCCAGCTATCCTTAAAGGGAAAGGACATAAGAAGTGTGGATGAATAACATATACCACTCCTAGAACTACTGTTACAGGTGAATAACCTGTTTCTAGGACATGGATATGTTGTTCATCCACACTCATTGGCAGTATCCTTGCCGCTTTAAATCTTGCCGGAAGGTCTTCAAGCTTGCTCCTCCCACCCACCCGGTGGTATAACCTCGGCCCGCCCCCATGACGCCAGATCTTCCTTACCGCTTGAAGCTCAGGTTCCTCCTTAACGCCTCGCTTGGCACTGGTTCCTATTTCTCCGCTTATGGATTTAAAATAAAATTTTGCAAAAGTTCGATCCCTCGCGGCTGCGATGGACAAATCGACTCCCGATTTCGGAGATGCCCATGCGGGCAGAAGATGTCTCGGACGGATCCACACTCCACGGTGTCTACTGCTTAGGCCTTGAGCACCACCCGCAGGCTTGCACCTGTGCTCATCTTTCGCCCACGCCCTCAAGACCGTGCTGTTCATTGCAACTGGGCCGTCCCCGAGAAGCGCTTCCTCCGGTGAAGTCCAAGGAGGCCCGTTGGCGGTGTCCGCGGCGGCGGGTTCAAGGGATCAGCTCGAGAGCGGATGGTCGCCTCAAGAGGAGGCGGCGCGGGTCAGATCTTCCTCGGCCGTGCATTTATCCCGCTTCTCTGGGTTCTTCCTACACGGCTTCTTTAAGGAGCTTTGTCTGTCCCTCTCCACTAAAGGAGAAGGGCTCGCGCCTGCTGGACCTTTTCTCGGTCCAAAAGAGGACAAGGGTAAGTCCTCCGTCGACGCTCTGGGAGCGGGAAAGGTCCTCTCCCGGGCCGCCGTCCGCCGGCTTCGGTCGATCGCTTGCTTCGCCACTGGCCTCACGGTGTCCCCTGCCAGGTCAGTTGACCGAGACTCCCACTGATGAAGTCGAGATTTTCTCGACCCATTGACGGGCTGTCGCCTTTAGCAGCCGAGATTCCTCTCCCGGTTCCCCGGGAGGAGTTGAGGATCCCGTGGGCTCGCCTGTGCCTCCGGTTCCGGAGCCCTCGGATGGACCTTCCGAGCCGTAGGGAGTGCCGGTTCCGGCCGACACCTCCTCGCACCGACCCCGGAAATTCCGGGACTCTCGGTCTCGGTCTCGGACCTCTAGCGTCCAGCCGTTCCCACCGTCATAGGCGGCTCGGGTCTCGCATTCGTGGATAAGCGGCGTCGCCGCTGCCCTCGCCCTCCTCCTCGGATGAGGAGGCTTCGCGTAAATTACGCCGGATGCACGGACCTTATGTTGCAACAGCTCCTCCTGGCCGGGAATAAGCACAGCAGTCTGACCTCAGGATGGTCACTTGGCTCAGATAATACCATCCTTGAACGCGGGCGGTGGTTCTGCTCTCTGGACTTGCAGGACGCGTTTTTCACGTCCCTATCCGTCCGTCTCACCAGAGATTCCTTCGCCCGAGCGGAAGGATCTCTTCGAGTTCCAAGCCATGCCCTTCGGCTTGTCTCCAGCTCCAGGGTCTTCACCAAATGCATGGCAGTGGTGACAGCATTCCTGGGGCGCCGAGGGTCCGGGTGTACCTTACCTGGACGACTGGCTGATAGCAGCTCCCTCCAGGAAGGAGGCGGAGTGGTCCAGAGATCTGGCCTCCAGGTCTGCTCTCAACTGGGCCTCCTTATCAACGAGGCCAAGTCGAACTCGAGCCAGGCAGGTGATTTTATTCATCGGGCGCAGCTCGACTCTCTTCGAGCCAGAGCGCTGCTCCCGCGGACAGGGCCGAGGTTCTTTCCTCCTTGCCCGATCATTTCTGGTTGGGCAACTGCGCCCTGCCCGGGACTTCCTGGCGCCCTGGGTCTCATGGCGGCCTGTACCAGCGTGTCCGTTGGGCTCCGCTGGAACATGCGTCCCTTCAGTGGGGACTGGCCAGCCAGTGGTCACAACGCCTGCGATCCCTTGACCAGCTTTAGTCGGTGACACAGGGGATGTGAACGCCTCCAGTGGTGGACCGCTCCAGATCATTTGCAGGAGGGCATCCTGTTCGTCCGCCCGAGCCGACGGTCTCCTGTCGAATCGATGCCTCTCTGATGGGTTGGGGTGCCCATCTGGGGAACACTGGGCTCATGGCCTCTGGTCCCCGCGGGAGTCCCGATGCCACATCAACCTGCTGGAGCTCCGAGCGGTCCGCCTAGCTCTCACCGCCTTTGCTCCGCTCCTCCGGGTCAAGTGGTCCGAGTCCAGACGGACAATACCACGACCATGTACTATCTAAACCGCCAGGGCGGGACGCGCCCATGCTTCTATGCAAGGAAGCTCTCCGCATTTGGTCACTCGTGGCGCAGCCTGGAGGCGGATCTCCTAGCCATTCACGTGGCAGGAGCCTCCAACACCCTGGCCGATGCCCTGAGCCGGATAGGGGCTGCATCCCACGAGTGGTCTCTCCTGCCGGAGGTAGTACAGCATCTGTTCTCCCTTTGGGGCACACCTCAGGTGGACCTGTTTGCCTCCATGGAGACGCGGGCTGAGTCTGTTCCATGCCCGCCTCAGCAGGGCTCGCTGCAGGGGGATGCCTTCTCGAGGCAGTGGACCCCGGGCCTCTTTACGCCTTTCCCCCATTTCCCTTGATCCACAAGGTGCTTCTCAAGGCGAGGAGGGACAAGGGGCAGGTGATTCTGATAGCCCCAGACTGGCCTCGCCAGTTCTGGTACCCAGATCTCCTCAGTCTCAGCTCCAGGACTCCGGCAGCTTCCAGCTCGCCCGGACCTGCTCTCAGTCAATCAGGGGAAGGTGTTCCATCCGGACCTTCAATCCCTGCACCTGACGGCCTGGTTCCTGAGCGCTAGAGTTCCAGGCCTTGGGTCTTCCGACGAGGTCCTCAATGTAGTTGAGGCGTCCTTGCAGAGTTTAACAGAAAATGTTATGCCTTCAAATGGAAAAAGGTTTTCCATTTGGTGTCAGGGCAAGGGCTTGGACCCTTCCTCCTGTTCCTTGGCAAGCATCTTGGACTATTTATGGTCCCTTTCTAGTCAAGGGCTTAGGTCGGCGACCTTAAGGGTGCACCTGGCAGCCATCTCTGCTTACAGGCGCGGGCCGGAAGCAGTCGGTGGCGCAGGAGAAGGTGGTCTGGCGCTTTTCAAAGGCCTTGATCACATTTCCTCCAGTGCGGGAACCCCACCTCCGTGGATCTACTGCTGGTACTGGCAAAGCTCATGGGCAAGCCATTCAACCTATGCACAGGTGTGCTTCTCTCACCTGTCGTGGAAGACCGCCTTCTTGGTGGCTATCACGCCAGCCAGAAGGATGGGAGAGCTCCAGGCGCTTCCATCGAGTCTCCTTACCTGGTCTTCCACAGGGACAGGTTGTCCTGCGCCCCACCCAAATTCCTTCCAAGGTGGTGTCGGAGTTTCACCTTAACCAGGTGTTGACTCTGCCGTGTTCTACCCCAATCACACCGGAGGTCGAATATAGGCTCCATACTCTGGACCCTAGAAGGCGCTGCTATTATTAAGGAGCTGACTGCTGAAATTGGGAGAGGTTCGCCAGCTGTTTGTCACCTACGCTGAAGCCGCATCTGGCAGACCTGCAGCCAGCGGACTATAAGCAGGTGGGTAACCTCCTGCATAGATCTCTGCTATAAGTTGGCGGGCATGGAGCCTCCCAGAGGGATAAGAGCTCATTCTACCCGCCATACTGCTGCAACGGTGGCTGCTTCCAGGGACGTCCCTATCCAGGAAATCTGCAGGGCTGCTACCTGGAAGTCAGCAAACACCTTCATTACCCACTACCACATCGACCTTGAGTCACGCCGGGATGCTGGTTTTGGGGCCTCGGTTCTCCAGTCTCTTTCCCAAGTAAGTATATGGGGGTGTGCGTCTTGCTCCTCTCCTCCCGGAGAACTGCTAGGAGTTCTACACGAGTGGATGAACAACATATCCATGTCCCTAGAAATACAGGTTACTCACCTGTAACAGGAGTTCTAGGAATGGTATATGTTGTTCATCCACACGACTCCACCCGACTCTCCCGCCTCGACGACAACCTGAGCTTCCAGCGGCCAGATCTAGCGTCATGGGGCGGAGCCGAGAGTTATACCACCCGGGTGGGTGGGAGGAGCAAGCTTGAAGACCTTCCGGCAAGATTTAAAGCGGCAAGGATACTGCCAATGAGTGTGGATGAACAACATATACCATTCCTAGAACTCCTGTTACAGGTGAGTAACCTGTATTTTTTCCCTACACCCTCAGCACAGGCAGCTTTAGTGCCCGAAATGTCCACTACCACCTTGCACTTTCTCTAGTGAGGCTTTAGTTTTGGATGATACTGGATCATTTTCACTAGGGGAGTTATCATATGAGGGGCCCCGAAAACTAATTGCAATGCATGATGATCCACCCTAGACAGCAGATCCAGTCCTGAGAACCCTGATATCAAGTCCTTAGCTCATTAAAAGAATTCTCCAAAAGTTACACATTTTAGGGACTTTATTACTGAAGACAGTTTGATTTAATTAGGATATTTTCCCTATAGACTTTGTCTGTTCATGTTGCTTATGCTTGCTGTGAAGCAACACTTTTTGGCTGGGAGGACAGCCTATTGTCACAGAAATTCTTGTGATTTCCCACACAGAGAGTTACAACTGAAGAGCAGGTGAATTAGCAGGGACAGGTGGATTCTAAGGGGCAAAGAGCCTGGTTTACGCAGGTGTCTTCAGTTATTGTATGTAATGTCCCAAAATTCAACTTTTTTTGGATTGTTATGAACATATCGAGTCCTCCTGATGGCAGCAATAATTTTTTTGCATGCTACTTGAAAAACCCCATTATTCGGTTAGGGCACTAGGGACTAGGATCATAGACAGTCCAGGAAGACACTGGAATAAATAGTTACAACCAGTAAAGGAAAATACACCTGCTGCTATAAAAGGCAAGCAAAATCATGTGTTGAATTAAGACAGCTGGAAGATGTTAAAACTGTGTGTATAATTGAAGATTCCAGCAGGGGTCTCAGGATATTTCAGATTGTCCCGTCACCTTGAAACCTTTCTAGATCAAAGGCATAGATGTGGAGCATGCCTGTGACCCTTCTTAGTGAAGTACTGTAGAGGGGTTATCAGCCAGCACAGCAGTGTGCAACAGAGGCGTCCCTCATAATGCCAGCATTTCATTTAATTGGTAATGGTTTACAAAAGGGGTGACAAAGGACAGTCCCTCGTTTTCTCTTATACACACTGAATCCAGAGCCTCTGACTGTTGTAACCCACGAGCTATGACACAGCATCATAGATTTTAACACAACTTCTGTCTGCCCCCCCCTTTTTTTTAGACACAGAGCTTGCAAAGAGCTCCTCCGAGAAGCTGAAATTGTGTCAGAAGCTCAGAGAACAGCTGGATGCCTTGGAAAAAGAAACAGCAGCCAAACTTTCGGAAATGGATGCTTTCAGCAACCAACTAAAGGTGGGGCTTTCTTCGTCTGATAAAGCAAATACATGTTCTAGTCCAATGAATGACCTAAATTGGTGCCTTCAGTTCATTTAATGTAATTATAATGTTTTCTAGAAGGGGCCACTTCCAACAACAGTTAAGGCCTGGCGGCGGTACTACTTTTCCTTGCCACAGATTCTTGGATTCTTTGGTAGCCTGTACTCAACAAAGAAACATGTAGTTTAACAATGCTGTGTGTTTAAAATATGCTAAATGGCAAAGAACCTCAACACAAAAGCACTTAGGCAGGGGCGCCATACACTCCTGCTTAAAGCAGAAGCAGTCTAAATTCTGTCATGGTGATTTACATACGCTTATCATGAGTCTTGGCATTATTCTTGGGGTATGTGTGATTTTGTATTTCTATGCGTAAACCATGTCTGCACTGCATATTTCTAAAATGTATCGAAGGATGTATACCCTAACCTTTGCAGGTGATTTCAGGAAATGCATATCATTTTTGGTTATAATCCTGAGGCTACCTTATGCCAGCATGAGGCAGAAGGGGTACATCTATGAAATGATTTTACCTCTAGTTCACTGGTTTGAATCCTGCTCAGGCCATTGGAGGATGAGACATTCCTATCTGATGGCTGTTGGATGATCTATCTATGTGACATGAATTGTGATGGTTCTCAGTCAAGTTTCAAATGGACAGCTGTACCTATGACGGAAACTACAGACACAGCTAGCAGCACTAATTGGAACCTTTACTGACAGTTGCTCGTGGGAGACATAAGGATTGAATGAGCATGCAGGCTGAACTGCCTTTCTCAGTCACTAGAGGGGTGCCCCCTACATGATTGCAGTCACAGAAACATGGTACACACAGAATCATGACTGGGACATAAACATACAAGGATACACTGTCTACAGGAGGGACAGGGAGGGTAGGGAGGAGGAGTAGCTCTCCACAAAAGGGAAGGAATCAAAGCAACAGAACAAAAAGGTAAACAGGGAGGTGAGGAAGCACTGTGGGTCAATTTGGAGACAGGCAGTGGCACCACAATCCGCACCGGTGTTGTATACAGACCCCCATCTCAGGGGGAGGAAATGAACAAGGAAATGTTAGAAAGTATCCTTAGAATGGCAGAAAAAGGGGAGATATTGCTGATGGGGGATCTGAATATGCCAGATGTTAACTGGAGTGCATTTGTAGCAGCCACTTCTAAGAGTGGGGTCATTCTAGATGCCCTACAGGGGGGTATGCCTTAGACAACCAGTATTGGAACCCACTCGAGAGGGAGCAGTCTTAAACCTGGTACTCTCAAATGGAGATGGCGAGAGGATCACAGATTTAGAAGTGGGTAGCCATCTGGAAACTAGTGACAATCGAACAGTATGGTTCCCAATAAACACAGCAGTAGAGTCAAGCCATACAAAGGCAAAGGTACTCTACTTCAGGAGGGCTGACTTTGCCAAAATGGGTGAGTGCCTAAGGAATGCACTAGCAAATGGGCAGGAAGGAGGGGTGGAAGAACAATGGGGAATAATAAAAACTGCCATCACAGAGGTAACAAGCCTACGTGTGAAGCAAATAAACAAAACGATGTAAAAAAACACTATGGTTCTCAAAGGAGGTGGCAGGGTAGGTTAGGGAGAAAAAGAGTGTTCAGGAAGTACAAGGAATCACAGAAGGAGCAGAACAGATAATTGTATCAGCTAAAGCAAAAGGAAGCAGGGAAGGCAGTCAGAACAGCCAAGGCCCAAACCGAGGAAAAGATAAGCAACTCAGTTAAGAAGGGGGATAAAACCTTTTATAGGTACATCAGGGAGCGAAGGAAGACCAAGGGAGGGATAGTGAGGCTTAATAAAGGGGGGTAGGGGTGGGCAGAGCGTGACTGAAAAGGCAGAGATAGTAAACAAATATTTTTGCTCAGTATTCACAAATGAAGAGGGGGAGGTACCTAAATCAAGCAGTAGAAACACTCTGGATACAGAAGTTGATACCAGCCCATTTACAGAAGAAAGGGTTCTGAAAGAACTCTTAAAACTGAAGGTGGACAAAGCAATGGGGCCTGATGGGATTCATCCCAGAATTCTAAAAGAACTAAGGGTAGAACTAGTGACACCACTGACTACCCTCTTAAACAAATCATGGGAGGATGGGGTGGTACCTGAGGACTGGAAGAGGGCAGATGTTATTCCACTTCACAACAGTGGGAGCAGGGCAGAAGCAGGAAACTATAGACCTGTTAGTTTAACCTCAGTGATTGGGAAAATGATGGAATCACTTCTGAAGGAAAGAATTGTTGAGTACCTAGAGGCCAGAGGGCCACAGGACCCAAGGCAGCATGGATTCACAGCGGGAAGATCATGTCAGACAAATCTAATAGATTTCTTTGGGTGACCAAAGCAGAAGATCAGGGAGGGGCTGTGGACATGGCCTACGTAGACTTTAGCAAGGCATTTGACACAGTCCCACACAAAAGATTAATATACTAGTTGGCCAGCCTGGGAGTGAGTCCGAAGAAGGTTGCCTGGGTAAAGAATTGGCTGGAGAACAGGACACAGAGGGTAATAGTAAACAGAGTCCACTCTGAAGAAAGGGGGTTACTAGTAGGGTACCCGATCATTCAGTACTAGATCAGTCCTCTAATGTCTTTATGTTTATATTGCAGAGGACTGGAAGGAAAAGTATGTGTCTCTGCAGACGACACAAAGATCTGCAACAGAGTTGATACACAAGGTGGGGTGGAAAGGATGAGAAGGGACTTGGCAAGGTTGGAGGAATGGTCAAATGTATGGCAGCTTAGATTCAGTGCTAAGAAGTGCAGAGTAATGCACCTGGGAAACAAAAACCCAGGGGAAGAGTACACAATGGGGGGTGAGATACTAACAACAACAAAAATGGAAAGGGACCTTGGGGTGGTTATATCAGGTGACCTAAAGGTGGCAAGCACTGTGAGAGGGCAGTAAGGAGGGCTGGGGGGGGATACTGGAATTCATAGGGAGAGACCCCATCTGGAGTACTGCCTGCAGTTCTGGAGACCCAGTCTGTGCAAAGACATAGACAGGATGGAGGCAGTCCAAAGGAGGGCAGCTAAAATAGTACAGGGTCTACACCAGAAGACATATCAAGAGAGTCTTAAAGAGCTTAATATGTAGATCCTCGAAGAAAAGGGGAGAGGGGGACATGATAGAAACTTTCAAGTACCTCAAGGGAATCAACAAAGTCCAAGAGGGTAGCATCTGTCAGAAAAAGAGGTGTTCAAGAACAAGGGGGCACAATTTGGAGATAGAGGGCGGACTGCTCAGAGGTAATGTGAGGAAGTATTTTTTCACGGAGAGGGTAGTGGATTCATGGAACAGCCTTCCTGAGAAGGTTGTGGAGTCAAAAACAGTGGCGGAATTCAGGAATGTATGGGACAGTCATAAGGCAATTCTAGGGGATAGGGGTAGGAAGAAGTAGGCTGTTGGTTAACTAGGATCTTTAGCGTATCCATTAGGCAGGGAAATGGACAGACTGGGTGGGCCAAGCGTTCCGTATCTGCCGTCAAATTCTGTGTTTCTGTGATGCATTTGAGGCAGTGTGGGAAAGCTTGCACTGTCTGCCTGTGGCTTATTTGAGATTTGGATAAATGGCAGACTTCAATTTGTAGTGCTGCAGGTTGGCCCTATTCACAAGCACTTCAAAATACTACAACACTTTGAATAACGAAAAGGAAAGGTTGAGTTTCCATAGCTTGTGTTTGGTACACTCGAATGCAGAGTTGTGTTATGTAGCTAACTTCTGAGAGAAGGCACCCTGTAACTCTACTAGTGGTGCATGCTGAGACTTGCTTGGCAGGTATGTTGTGCAGTGATGTTGCCAATAAATGCTCACCCTGTTGATTAGGCCGTGCAGGGTGCTGCCTGCCTCCCACCGCAGGTCCCATACCACTACCCGCGGCACCACCAGGGACGAATACCAGTGTCCTGCAGGAGGGTGAGCCCCCTTCCGGAGGTTCCGCCGGGGGGGGGGTAAGCCAGGGTGTCACCCCGGGATCCTATACCAATGTCCTCTGGGTGATTGGCCTCCCTCCTCTGGCCCCGCTGGAGGGGGGGGGGGTTAAGCCAGAGTGTATACCCAGTCGGGCAAGTCTGCGGAGGGTGGGTGAAGGGGCATGATGGGGGGCTGGGCCAATTGGTGCCGGTCCTTGAGAGGAGCACACAAAAAAAATATTTTTAGTAAAACGTACAAAGAAATATAAGTTCTTCAGAAACAAGCTTGGGGATAACTTGTCAGCAATTAGAAACAAGAGGCTGAAGAAATAACGTGCACAAAGTTATTAGACATTATTTCTGAAGAGTAACTTCTCTCTGAGGCTTAAGTGTTTATCCAGGTAGCCAAGAAGGTTAGGTTGTCAAAATATTGGTAATTCTTTCAGTATCTCCCCTTCCATCTCTGATTTATTTTGTGTGTCTCGGAGTTTTAGCCACTAGTTGCTATTTAAGGAAAGGTTTGCCCAAACCCATGTTTAGAGCCTGCTCTGCTGCTATAGAACTGCTTTCTCAGGAAACTTTTAAAACACACAAGTAGATGATGTAGCTTTTGGCGCTCACAAGGAGCAAAGTGCCTTCCTGCACTGTTTTTAATACCTGTATTTTAGTCATTTTGACGGAAGTAATCATACAAATGTTGTCTTCCTAAGGAACAGTACAATAATATAATAATTCCGAAAGACCTATTTAATCTTGTTAGATATAGTATCAGAGTATTCCCCCTGGGTAGGTTCCCAATAGGAAGGGCTACCTAATAAAAGCCAATATCATCAGTGGTGTACAAATATATGACGAATCCAGCAGAATAGGGCCATTTCATCTGTCTAGTCTGCTGGTATTGCAGGGTCCACAGCTTAAGCTACTGACCCTGCCCCCAATCATCCCATCTTTCCCTCTGCCCCTCCAATTACCCTTACTTCCCCATAAGTCTATCCCAGGCACTCTTGAAGCTGCCCACTGGCTTCATCAAGAACACCTGTTCTGTCAGCGCATTCCAACTGGCTGCCACCCTCTCAATGAAGAAATGCTTTCCAGCCTCCCACCTATATCTCCCCTCTTCCAACTTAAGACTGTCTCTCCTCGTTTTTTGGTTGCCACTTATCTTGAAGAAACCCTCCTTCTCTACCCTGTTTATCCCCTTCAAGTACTTGAAGTTCTCAGTCATGTCTCCTCTCTCTCCTCCAGGTTTCAGCCTGACTCAGTTCGTAGCACATTCGCCTCTGGGCCAGAAGGTTGTGGGTTCTAGTCCCACACCGGGATTGGGCTCATATCTAAAATGCTGGCACCCAAGTGCAGTATTGGGGGGGGGGGTGCTACACTCTTCGGGTGTGCCATCCTTTGGATGAGACATTAAACTTCGGTCCTTTCTACCTGTCCTGGTGGATGTCCAGGTGGAAGTAAAAGAACCCAAGGCACTCTTTGCAAAGGGGGGGGGGAGAGGGGGACATTCCCAGTGTCCTGGCCAATATTCCCCTTCCCATAAAAATCAGTTCATGTGACTGTCCAAGGCTATGTGTTGGTGTTGATGTGCAATATGGCTGCCACGACACATTCGATCACTTCACTTCAAGTCTAGCATTGCTTTTTAAAGTGCTTTGGGATGCAGTGTGTATGAAAAGCTCTATATAAATGCTGGTTCTTCTTCTTCAGGGAGTTAGATGTTCAGGGCCCCCAGCCTCTCCTCGTAAGCTCTACCCTGCTGACCCTGGCTTGATCATCTTAGTTGCCCTCCTCCAGACAGTCTCCAGCAGGTTAATGTCCTTTTGAAGGTGTGGGCAGCAGTACTATACTCCATGCTCCAGCTGTGTCCTCACCAGTGAGCTGTATAGGGGCAGTATAACCTGAACTGCGTGGTGTTCTTCAGGTCACTAGTGATCATCACTCCCAGATCCTTCTCCTGCTCTGTTGCTGATACCCATACCCCTCCCAAGTTGCACTCTGTCCTGGGATTCTTGGCTCCAGTGTTCATGACTTTGCATTTCTTTGCATTGTAGTCAAGCTGCCAAATCCTGGACCACACCTCAAGCTTTTCCAGATTATTTTATAGGTGTAGTATCCTTTCAGCTGTGTTCACCCTCCTAGAGCTTGGTGTTGTCCACCAATAGACACATTTTGCCCTTAATGCCACCCAAATATAATTGATGAAGACATTGAACAACACTGGTCCGCACAGAGCTCTGTGGGACACCACTGGTGACCTCCCTGTTGCTAAATAACTCCACCCCCACCCCCACCCTCTGGGTCCTCTTCCTCAGCCAGTTTCTAGGACATGGATATGTTGTTCATCCACACTTATTGGCAGGTCCTTGCCGCTTAAATCTTGCGGAAGGTCTTCAGCTGGCTCCTCCCACCCACCGGTGGTAAAACTCTTAGCTCCGCCCATGATGCCAGATCTTCCTTACCGCTTGGGCTCAGGTTCCCTCCTTAGCGCTTCATGCTTTTTGACTCGGGTCCTGAAAAGTCTGGTCTTCAAATCTTATTAAGCATCCTTGAATCTTCTGACCTTTCTTCTTCGCCAGGCCATGGCTTTTTCCGGCCCCAGAGACGTGACGGTTAGTTCCTCCAGGAGGGACTCGTGACTCCACGTGCTCTTTTGCCTGGACTTGGATCACAATCTCGGGCTTGCAATTTTGTTCTGACCTTCGGTCAGCTCTCCGGAGGACCGCGGCCCATTCGGGTCTCCGGACATCCGGTGGTTTTCCGCTCCGAGTCTCCATCGGATCGGCGGGTGCCCGCCGACTGTTTCTCTGCAGTCTTATCCTGCCGGGAAGGGGCGGGGTTCCCTTCCTCTCCTTCGGCTTCGTGGAGCCTATCCCGCTCTCCTGGATTCATTACATTCTCAGCCGTCATCCCTCTCCTCCAAGGAGAGGAACCTGGCCTGTCCTCTCGCCCATGTTCAGTAGGCGAGAGCGGGTCTTCCTGGGGAGTGGAAGCTTCTCCTCATTGGCCGACGCCGACTGGTCGGTTTCGACCGCCTCTGGCCTCACGGTACCCCTGGCCAGGCTCGTCACAAATCCCTCGACGCTGTCAAGTCTCCCGACCTGCCTTTCGGGCGGCTGAGGCCGTTTTCCCGCTACCGGGCGGAAGTCGAGGCTCTGTCCCCCACTCGGCTGACAACCCTTGGTCCGCTCCGAGCCGAGGGAGGGAGCGGTGCCCTGCTTCTTCCCAGGCCAGCCCTCGTTACCCCGAGGATTTGGGTCTCCCGGTCCGGTCTCACCTCTTGGTCTCCAGCTCACGCCGATCTCGGCGCTCTCGGCCGGAGCACTGGATTAAGTGGCTTGGCTGTTCTTCTCTCGCCCTCCTCGGATGAGGAGCGGTTTCCATGCCGTTGGCGTCAGTGTTTCGAGGAACTTATGTGGCGACAGCAGTTGTCTGGGTTTCAATCGACCCTGATTCATTCTCCAGATAGCAAGCAGTTGCCGCTTGGTCGGCAGCCGTTTATACCGGTTGAGGAGCCTTCTCCAGGACCGGTTGCTCGTTCGACCCTCGCTGCCTCTCCGCCTTCGGTGGAGTCCAGGCCGGACCGTGGCCTGTCCTTCAGGTCTCTCGGTTCCCTCACTCCTGCCCGCGCCCGGCGGACGAACAGTGCCTCGGGCCTGTGGCAGCTTTTTGCAGACCCTTCGGAGTCTGGTGCAGGCTCTGTCATGTTTCCTGACGGGGAGGACCCCGGTTCTTCCCAGGAACATCCAGTAGATGACAGCCCATCATCTTCTAAGGGTCTACTTCGGCTCATTTCAGAGTTTACTGGAATGCAGCTTAAGCCTGCCTCCCGATCGGGCTCCTACCCCTTCTGGAGATTCTGGATCAAGGGTTCTTCCATCGGAGGCCTCCTGGTGGCTGAGGCTATTGTGGGCCCAGCCTTGAGCCATGGCGGCGTCTCACTTCTTGCCCTGCGCCTTCGCTGTGGGTAGCCTCGGAGGTATCCTATCCTGTCCGGTTCTCTGCCCGGCTCGGAGCACCCTCGCTGAAGGGGTATCATCGACAACGCTTTCCAATGTCTTGGAAACGCCGGGATGATAGAACCTCCGACAAGGAGTCCAGAAGGATGGACTATGTCGGAGTAAGGTTTACACTGCGTCCTCCTTAGGCCTGGTCAGGCCTGCTCTGTTGCACTGATGGCACATTTATCCCACACCTTTTTGGGCTCCTTTGGCAGATTCTCCTCATCTCCCAGGCGACCTGTGGACCACGGTTTTGACAGGTGCGGGACCAGGGTAGGGGCGGTGGCGAAGCAGCTCAGGCGGCTCTGGATCTAGGCGACTCCTGTGCCAGATCGGTGGCGGCTGCAGTGGCCATGCGCCGCAGGGCGGGCTGAGGTTAACATCCTCTCCTTGGAAACCCAGCACAGTTGGCGGACATCCCTTCTTGGGACTGACCTTTTGGCCCTGGAGTGGAGGGATACATCCATGGGCCGGAGCGTCCGATGCCACTCCGACTCGGTCACTCTAGCTCGGAGGGTCCAGGGCAAGCCGGCCTTGCGCGTAAGCCTTTGCCCCTGAGCCCTGGGGCCCCTGGCCCAGCATGAGGGCCAGCAGGCATGCGCTAGTGCCTGTAGCCAAACCAGTGTCTTCTTCCTAAGGGAAGCGGAGAAGCAGGAAACCGAGGGGCTCCTCGGCTCCCTTCCCCTCTAAGCCTGCTCAGTGACAGGCCAAGGGGCATTGCTCCGGCTCCATCATCCCTGCCCGGGTTTTCCCGTGGGGACGGGCTCTGCACCTCGCTCTGGAGGTATTTAGGGTGGATCCCGCTCAAGTCATGAAGGATCCCTTGAGCCATTGCCCCATGGGGAATTTGAGTTCACTCCTGTGTGTCAGTCCGACATGTCTGGCTCTCTAGTTAGAGATGATCAGGAGGCCGTGGACCCCATTCAACCCTGGGTTAGTGTCCAGGTATTCCTGGTCTCTTACAGGCACGGGGCTTGCGCCCACATCCTCCATGCGCCTGGATGGTCTCTCTTCTGAGACATTCCATCCCCAGAACGTGGCGTGTAGCTGTTTCCTGGTCTCCAGGATGTACTACCCTCGCTCCGTCCGTTTTTGGGGGAGGCTCCACCCCTTCTTGCGGGGGAGCTTCTTACGAGTTCCTAACACTTCCTTGCTTAGCAGTCTCTGCGGCATGGAAGGGTCCGGATGTCACCCCACCTGAAAGGCAGACTGGTCTCCCGTTTCGGGAGCCGAGTGAGAACTCTTATCTTAGCTGTGAAGCTTCTTCGGGGCTAAGCTCGACTTTGAGTCCGAGCTCAGCTCCGGGCGAACAGGGCGAGGTTTTCCTCCTTTGCCAGTCGGGTTGGCCGGGGAATTACGTCCTGCCAGGACCTCCTGCTCCTCCTGGGCCTCAGTGGGAGGGGCCAGCCAGAGGTCACAACGCTGTGTCCCGTGGACCAGTTCGTGACTTACAGCCCAGGAGTTAGGAGAACGCTCCCTTGGACCATTCTAACTTCGGCAGGAGACTATCCTGCTTGTTCGCCCTGAGTTGCCGGTCTTCTCCTGCCGATGCTTCTCGGATGGGTGGGGTGCCCATCTTGGGGAATGCAGAGTGCGTCGTCTCTGGTCCTCTTATGAGTCACGATGTCGTTCCCGCTCGCTGGAGACAGACGGTCCGATTAGCCGGCACCGCTCGCTCCGCTTGTAACGGGGTCTAGAGTCTAAGTCCAAGTTGGATTATTCCAAGACCATGTGCTACCTACTCGCTAGGTTTGGCTCTATCCCTTGTCTCGGTGCAAGGAGGTTCTCTGATTGGGCGGTTAAGAGTCGAGGCTTCCTAGCCATTTCATGGGCAGGAGCCCAGTTCCTGGCTGCGGCCCTGAGCCGGGCATAGCTGCTCATGAGTGTCTCTGCCGGGGTAGACAGGATCTTCCCTTTCCTCCGGGAGAATACTAGGCCGAGACTGTTTTTGCCCACCCCTCAGCAACGCTTGCTGTAGGGGATGCCATCGGGGCCACGGACCCCGGGCCCCTCTGTGCCTCTCCCCCATTTCCCTTGACCTACGGGCAAGGTGAGGAGGGATTTGGCGCAGGTGATGCTGGTAGCCTCAGACTGGATTGCCAGTGCTGGTATCCAGCTGTCCTCAGTCTCAGCCCCCGGCTCCCGAGACGGTCTCTAGTCCACCGGTCCTGTCTTCCTTTTCAGGGGAAGGTTATCCATCTGGACCTTCAATCCCTGCACCTGTTGGCCATCCCCTGTGTGGCCAGGGGCCAGGCCTAGGGTCTTTCGGCAAGGTCCTCGACCTTCGAGGCGTCCTGCTAAGAAGTCGGCCAAGATGCTTGTCCCTTGGGAGAAGTTTTCCTTCTTCTGATGATGGGATAGGGCGGTGCCCTTCCCCGTCCCTGGGCATAGCATTCCGGACCATTTGCGGTCCATCCTTATACCAGGGCTTCGGTCGACGACCCTCTGGGTGCTTCTGCAGTCACCACTGTCTTCCGGGTGTGGGCCGGAGGGTAGCTGGTGGTACGGAGAAGGTGGTCTGGCACTTCTAGGCCTCGACCACGCCTCCCCCTTTGGGAGAGTATCCCCGTTCCTGTGGGATCCTTGCTGGTATGGGCTTAGCTCATGAGCAAGCCATCCGAACCTTTGCACAGGTGCGTTTTCCCCCACCTGTTGTGGAAGAACACCTTCTTGGGGCCACTCCGCCATCCAGAAGGCTGGGAGAGTTCCAGGTGCTCCTTTAACCTCCCTATCCGGTCTTCCACAGGGACTAGGTTGTGATGCGCCCCACCCAAAGTTCCTCCAGGAGGTGGTGGCGGAGTCTTCCCTTCGGGGTTTTGTCTCTGCCGGGGTTTATCCCATTTCGCACCTCGGAGGCCGTATTCAGGTTCCGTGGGAACCGTTTTAACGCTCACCTCGTGAGAGCGTAGAGCTTAAATTCGGGAGAGGTTCGCCAGCTGTTTATCACCTTCGCTGAAGCCGCATCTGGCAGATTGCAGCCCAGTGGAAGACGAGCTGGCGGGTCACCCCTGCAAGGTCTCCACTTTAGGCGGGTGGGCATGGAGCCTCCCTGAGGGATAAGCGCTCTTTTTAACCCGTCCTTCCACTGCATCGGTGGCTGCTTCCAAGGACTCTCTGGTCCAGGATATCTGCAGGGCTTCTGCCCGGAAGCAGGCCTTACCGTTCCCCCTCCACATCGACCTTGGGTCGCGCCGGGGTGCTGGTCGGGGCCTCGGTTCTCCAGTCTTTCTACCTAAGTAGGGGTGTGCGCTTTGCCTCCTCCTCCCGGAGAACTGCTAGGAGTTCGTTAGTGTGGATGAACAACATATCCATGTCCCTAGAAATACAGGTTACTCACCTGTAGCAGGAGTTCTAGGAATGGTACATGTTGTTCATCCACACGACCCACCCGGCCTCCCCGACTTCGACGCACAACCTGGCTTCCAGTGGGCTAGATCTGGCGTCATGGGGCGGAGCCGAGAGTTTTACCACCCGGGTGGGTGGGAGGAGCCAGTTTGAAGACCTTCTGGCAAGATTTAAAGCGGCAAGGGACCTGCCAATAAGTGTGGATGAACAACATATACCATTCCTAGAACTCCTGTTACAGGTGAGTAACCTGTATTTTCTGCCCATCTGGTCATCTTCTTAACCTCAAGATCGCCCAACTTCCTGATCAACCTCTTGTGGCATACAGAGTCAAAGGTCTTGTTAAAGTTCAGGTAAAGGATGTCCACTGCTTGGCCCCTGTCTGCTATTTTGTTGACCCAGTCAAGGAAGTCAGTCAGATTCGTTTGACACAACCGCACTCCCATAAACCCATGCTGCCTCGCATCCTGGAGACCATACTCCTCTAGATACTCAACCAACCTTTCCCTATGTATGGTCTCCATGAGCTTGCAGACAATTAAGGTCAGAGTGACCGGTCTGTAATTCCTTGGGGAGAAAAAGATGCTTCCTAGTGTAATCCCTGAATTTACAACCTCTGAGCTTCAAGGCACATTTTTGCCTTCTGATGCAGGATACCAGATCAGACATCTCCGACTGATCGATTTTGTCACTACTCTGTGTGAATGACTGAGATCATGTCCCCACTCTCAGCCTCCTTTTCTCCAGGCTGAACATGTTAAGGGCCATCAGCCTCTTCTTACTGCTTTCATCCCCACTACTATCGCTGATCATTTTGATGGCCGTGTTGTGCTTTCATCCTCACTATTGCTGATCATTTTGATGACCATGTGTTGTGCTTTCTTCTCCACTATTATTGATCATTTTGATGGCCCTGTGTTCTTTCATCCCCACTATCACTGATCATTTTGATGGCCCTGTGTTGTGCTTTCTTCCCAACTATCACTGATCATTTTGATGGCCCTGTGTTATGCTTTCTTCCCCGCTACCGCTGATCATTTTGATGACCCTGTGTTGTGCTTCGTTCCCCACTATCGCTGATCATTTTGATGGCCCTGTGTTGTGCTTTCATCCCCACTGTCGCTGATCATTTTGATGACCCTGTGTTGTGCTTTCATCCCCACTGTCGCTGATCATTTTGATGACCTTGTGTTGTGCTTTCATCCCCACTATTGCTGATCATTTTGATGGCCCTGTATTTTGCCCCCTCAGCTGCATTAATTTCCCTTTTTTGCATTGAGAAGACCAAAACTACATGCAGTATTCCAGATGGTGCCTGACCAGGGCCTTGTAAAGAGCCAGGATTACTGTCCCCCTCGGAACACCCCAGTATTCATCTGGCCCTCTAGAAACATAGAACTTGATGGCAGATAAGGACCGCTTGGCCCACCTAGTCTGCCAATTTCCCTACCTAATGGATAAGCTGCAGATCCTAGTTAACCAACAGTCGACTTCCTCCTATCCCCCACTAGAAGCCTTATGTCTGTCACATGCATTCTTGAATTCCCCCGCTGTTTTTGACTCCACGGCCTCCTCAGAAAGGCTGTTCCATGCATCCACAACCCTCTCCGTGAAAAAATACTTCCTCACATTACCTCTGAGCAGCCCCCCCTCTATCTTTAAATTGTGCCCCCTTGTTCTTGCACATCTCTTTTTCTGAAAGATGCTACCGTTTTGGACTTTGTTGATTCCCTTGAGGTACTTGAACGTTTCTGTCACGTCCCCCTCTCCCTCCTTTCCTCGAGGGTATACATATTAAGCTCCTTTAGTCTCTCTTTGTATGTCTTCTGGTACAGACCATGCATCATTTTGGTTGCCCTCCTCAGGACAGCCTCCACCCTGTCTATGTCTTTGCAGAGATTGGGTCTCCAGAACTGCACGCAGTACTCCAGATGGGGTCTCACCAACTGTCTGTACAGAGGGATAACAACTTCCTGTTTTCTACTGGTGATGCCTCTCCCTATGCATCCCAGTATCCCCCCAGCCCTCCTTACTGCCTTCTCACATTGCTTGCCCACCTTTAGGTCATCTGCTATAAGTACCCCAGGTCCCTTTCTGTTTTTGTTGTTGTCAGTATCTCACCCCCCATTGTGTAGACAGCAACCACGCACTACTTGTCTTGCTTAGGCCTTTTTCTCTATTATGAAGCCCAGGTGCTTTTCCTACTTATTTGCAGCAAGAGGAGCATATTACAGTGTGTAGGTCATACCTCTGCTTCCCTCCCTAAGTGCAGCACCTTGTATTTGGCTACATTATTTCAGAGTTTGTGGTAGTCAGATCAGTCATCCAGCTTGTTCAGGTCTTCTGAGGTTTGCCCCCATTCTCAGGGGAGTCCCCTACCCTGTCTAGATTAGTGTCATTCATAAACCTAGAATTCTGAATACTCCCATCTTCCAGATCATTTGATGAAGTGTTTCAAAACAAAATAAGGAAGATAACATGGAACACATCATAAATGGTTGTTTTAAATTTATTGGTATATACGTTTAGAGAATGACCCGACCAGCACCCCTACCTTTCGCCTCCTAAATGATGGTTTGTCTGAAGTACCTACCAGACAGGAGCACTTCTGGGAGTGTGGTGTGCTCCCATTTTTTCCTTTTCTTTGGATGAATCATTGAGGAGAAGGGGCCCCAGCACTGATCCCTGAGGGACATCATATGAGTACTCCTCTCCACTAAGTGGTGCCCTTTTGCCTTCACCCCCCTCCCCAATCTGCTTCCTGTCCCCAAGCAAGTTTATGCAAACTCTTGATATAAATAAACTTGTCTTGGTCCTAGGTGAGTTGTCTCAGTCCTTCACCCCCTAGACCTTGTACTCACTTACTTTGGCAAAGTTCATTTGGTATAGTCTCCTAGCACTGGCCCAGCTCATCTGGTTCCAGGACGGCCTGTCCTTGCTGTCTCCTCTGTATATAGGAATGCTGCAGCCTTCTCCAGGTCAGTGAAGATTTTCTGTGCCATCCTCTGCTGCTAGATGATTAATCTAGAGGGGTAGGTACACCCAGAGTGCCAGTTCCTCAATTGTAGACACTTTTTCACATCATTAAACTCCTGCCTTTTGGTTTATAGGCACCCGCTGTAATCTGGATAGTTTGCTGTTACATTATCTGTTTTGATGGGACCCCTTTTCCTAGCCATCTGAAAATGATGTCTGTACGGGCAGTGCAAAAACCTTAACTAGGAAGTGTTGGGGCTTTTCTGTATGGCTTTCCTTTCTTTCACAGGGATCAGTGTATTTGCTAGAAAGGCATTTGGATCAGAGACTTCTGTTCCCTTGGGGAGCCCAGTGATTCGAACAGTGGTGTGATGCTCATGATTTTCATGGTCCTCCAAAATGTCCTGAAGATCTTCTGTTTTCTTGATTGCTTCATTCTGTGCTGTTTGGAACTTTGTTGAGCGGTTCTCTTGTTCAGCCACCCTGGTCTCCAACTTATCAAGTGCCTCTGATGCCCCTCTGCCATCTCATCCAGCATTTACTGTAGCTTGTAAGTGTGCATATTGGGTGCCGAAGTTATCAAACCCCGCTCTCATCTCTGTACGCATTTCATATAGCATTGCTTCAACTGAATCTTTTCAGCAATAGCGCAGTCACTCCCCCCATTGAGGCAGTGGCAGCCTTGTCAGTATTTAGGTCTGCTTTTGTGCCGCTGTGCATTTGGGGAGTCATCAGGCCATTTAGTTCTAATAGCATCCTTCATGGCTTTGAATATGATCTGTTTTTTTATCAGTTACATTTTGAGTGCCATTAACACAGTTTTCTTTACCAAAAATAACAAAAAAGGCAGTTCTAGGGACATGGATATGTTGTTCATCCACACTGTCTGGCAGGTATTCTTGCCGCTTTAAATCTTGCCGGAAGGTCTTCAAGCTGGCTCCTCCCACCCACCCGGGTGGTAAAACTCTTGGCTCCGCCCCATGACGCCAGATCTTCCTTACCGCTTGGAAGCTCAGGTTCCCTCCTTAACGCTCTGCGTATAAGACTGGTTCCTAATTCTTCGATTTTCGAATTTAAAGTTTTTTTGCTTAAAAGACTTGTCGTCTCTCTCCTCCATGCCGCGATGGACAAATCGGATTCCTGTCTTCGGAGATGCTCTTGCGGCAGAAGATGTCTCGACAGATCTGTACTTCACGGCGTCTACTGTCTAGGCTGGGCACGACCCGCCCAGACCCTGCGACCTGTGCTCTTCCACCTTCGGCCACGCCCCTCGAACACCGTGTTGCCCATTTACAACTGGGGCGCCCTGAGAAGCCGCTTTCCTCCGTGAAGTCAAAAGATGCCCGGTTGGCGGTTTCTGGGCGGTGTGGCTCGGGCGGATCAGCTCGAGCAGATGATCGCTCGAAGAGGAGGCGGCGCGGCCGCTTTACCTCGGCTATGCATTTGTCCCGCCTTCTTGGTGCCTCTTATTCAGCTTCTTTTAAGGAGCTTTGTCTAACCTCTCTACTAAAGGTGAGGGACCAACTTCTTCTGGACCGCTTCTCGTCCAAAAGAGACAGCAAGTCCCACTGTCGACACTTTGGAGCGGGAAAGCATCCTCTCCCTAGTTGTCGGCCGCTGACTTTGGTCGATCACCGGCTTCGCCATTGGTCCACGGTGTCCCCGTCAGGCCAGTTGACCGAGACTCTGTCGACGCGGTCGAGATTTTTCTCACCTGCTGGACGGTTGTCGGCAGGAGAAGCCGAGAATCCTCTCCTCGGTTCCCCGGTGGAGTTGAGGACCCGCTGGCTTGTCTGTGCCTCGGTTCGGAGCTCAAGTTGAGCCCTCCGAACCGAGGGGGAGGCCGGTTCTCTACGACACCTCCCCGCACCTGGCCTTGGGAAAGCTGAGGTTCTCGGTCTCGGACTTCTTCGCAGTCCAACCGATCCCGCCATCATAGGCGGTCTCGGTCGGCACGCATCACGCGCAGCGCCGCCGTCTCTTGTCCTCCTCCTCGACGAGGGAGGTTTCATCAAGTTGCGCCGACGATATGAGGACCATATGGCAACAGCTCCTTCTGACCGGAACAAGCCAACGCCTTCCCCGGCCATTAAGTGGCTGTCACCGGAGCGGCTGAAACAACCCCTCGTTTTATCCGAGGAGCTTGTTCCCAGGCCAGTTGTTCCACCAAAACCAGCTGCCCCACCGATCCCGGTGGAACCTCCGCCTCCACAGCCATTATTTGGGGCTCCGACCAAGAATTCTCGGTCGGCTCAGGGACTGCCCCATAGGCTGTCTGTCACCCTCACTCCCGATCGACCTCGGCAGGTGGAGGGTGGCTCAGGCCCGAGGCAGCTCTTTGAGGACTCTTCCAAGTCTGAAGGTGATTCCTCCCTTTTCTCCAAGCAAATGGACTTGGAGTCCTCAGGAGGACAGTCGGTGGACGATAGCCCTTCGTCCTTCCTAGGATTGCTTCGGCTCATCTTTGAGTCCACCAGGATGAAGCTCTGAACCTGCTCTAAGCGGGGCCAGGTATCCCTCACGGAGATTCTGGACCGAGTGATTCTCCACAGAGGCCTTCTAGGCAGAGGCCATAGGGCCCGCCTTGAGCTCTGGCAGTGCCCTGCTTCCTGCCCTGCGCCTCGGCCAGGATGGCCAGGAAGTATGCGGTCCCTACCGGTTCCTTGTCCGTTTTTGAACACCTCGGCCGAGGGGTTGGAGTTACCGACAGCGTTTTCTCGGGGCGTGCGAACGCTTAGGATGGGACAAACCTCCGACAAGGAGTCCAAGAAATTGGACTATGCCGGGCGAAACTACGCTATGGCTCCTCCTCGCCTTTGCAGGCCAGTTCGGCCGTCCTCAGGGCATACTTCTCTCATGCCCTGTTGGGCTCCTGGACGAGGTCGCCCTCATTTCCCGCTGGATCTGCAGACCACGTTAGCAGGTGCAGGACCAGGGCAGGGCAGTAGCCAAACAGCAGCTTCAGACTGCTTTGGACATTGGGGACTCATGTGCCAGGTCTGTGGCTGCCGTGAGTAGCTATGGTGGCGTCTTGGCTGAGGATATCCACCTTCACTTGATACCCAGCACAAGTTGGCGGATGTCCCCTTCTTGGGGACCGACCTGTTCGCCCTGGGGTGGAAGGTCACCTGCAGAGGATCGAGAAGTCCAATGCTACCTTGGACTCTGTCTCATCCATCAGAAGGACAAAGGCCGCAAACCACAGCCTAAGCCCTTTCGTCCCTCTGCGCACGTGCCACGTCCGGCCCAGCAACATCAGGGCCAGCAGGCTCGGGCTTGGCATCCCAAACCCAAGCCCGGAGCTTCCTCCAACAGGAAACAGGGAGGTAAAGGCCCAGGAGGTCCCTCGGCCGGTCTCTCCTCCAAGCCTGCCCAGTGACGGGTTGAGGGGTGTTGCCCCCAACCCCATCACCTCACCCCAGGTTCCCCCATGGGGGAACGGCCCATCACTTCCTTTCCGTCTGGTCCGCTATTACCATGGACAGGTGGTGTTGGAGGTGGTGGGAAAGGCCTGCCCTTGAATTAAAGCAGGCCCCGCCTTCAGAGCTGCAGCATGGGCATCGGGGTCCGCAGTTCACTGCCGGCTCGCCGAGCCGACATCGCCTCCTCCTCCAGAAGGAGGTGATCAGGAGGTGGCGACCCTCCCTGACCCGGGTTTGTGTCCAGGTACTTCCTGGTTCGAACGGACGGGGCTGGCGCCCATTCTCCACCTGACACCACCTAAACAAGTTCCTAAGGTCTCAACCTTCAGGATGGTCACCTGGCTCAGATAATACCATCCTTGAACTCGGGGTGGTGGTTCTGTTTTCTGGACGTGCAGGACCCGCTCTTTCACGCCCCTATCCGCCTCTTCACATCAGAGACCTCTGCCGAGCGGAGGGATCCTCGAGTTCCTAGCCATGCCCTTCGCCTGTCTCCAGCTCCCAGAGTCTTCACCAAATGCATAGCAGTGGTGAGATCATCTCTGCGCCGAGGGGTCCAGTGTACCCACGTGACAATTGGCTGATAGCAGCCCCTCCAGACAAGAGGTGGAGCGGTCCAGATTCACGCCCAGGTTTGCTCTCAGTCGGCCTTCTCATCAATGAGGCCAAGTCGGAACTCGAGCCAAGCAGGTGATTCTTTCATCGGGCAGAGCTCGACTCTCTTCGAGCCAGAGCACGGCTCCCGGCGGACAGGGCCGAGGTTCTTTCCTCCTTTGCCCAATCATTTCTGGTTGGGCAATCGCACCCTGCCCGGGACTTCCTGCGCCTCCTGGGTCTCATAGCGGCCTGCACCATCGTGGTCCGTTGGGCATGCTGGCACATGCGCCCTCTTCAGTGGGGACTGGCCAACCAGTGGTCACAACGCTGCGATCCATTGGACCAGCTAGTGACAGTGACCCAGGGGATGTGGAACGCTCTCCGGTGGTGGACCGTTCCAGTTCATCTGCAGGAGGGCATCCCGTTTGTCCGCCCCGAGCCGACGGTCTCTCTATCGACCGATGCCTCTCTGATGGGTTGGGGTGCCCATCTGGGGAACACGAGCGCACGGCCCTGGTCCCCACGGAGTCCCGATGCCCATCAACCTGCTGGAGCTCCGAGCGGTCCGCCTAGCTCTCACCGCCTTTGCTCCGCTTTCTCCGGGGTCAAGTGGTCCGAGTCCAGACGGACAATACCACGACCATGTACTATCTAAACTGCCAGGACGGACGCGCCCATGCTTCTATGCAAGGAAGCTCATCATTTGGTCACTCAGACGATCCTGGAGGCGGATCTCCAGCCATTCATGTGTCAGGAGCCTCCAACACCCTGGCCGATGCCCTAAGCCGGATAGGGGCTGCATCCCACGAGTGGTCTCTCCTGCCGGAGATAGCACAAGATCTGTTCTCCCATTGGGGCACACCTCAGGTGGACCTGTTTGCCTCCAGGGAGAACGCGAAGCTGAGTCTGTTCCATGCCCGCCCCTCAGCAGGGCTCGCTGCGGGATGCCTTCGAGGCCGGGACCCCGGTCCTCTTTACGCCTTCCCATTTCCTTGATACACAGGTGCTTCTCAAAGCAAGGATGGACAAGGCGCAGGTGATTCTGATAGCCCCAGACTGGCCCTGCCAGTTCTGGTACCCAGATCTCCTCAGCCTCAGCTCCAGGCTCCCGAGGCAGCTTCCAGCTCGCCCGGACCTGCTCTCAGTCAATCAGGGGAAGGTGTTCCATCCGGACCTTCAATCCCTGCACCTGACGGCCTGGTTCCTGAGTGGGTAGAGTTCCAGGCCTTGGGTCTTTCTGACGAGGTCCTCAATGTAGTTGAGGCGTCCCGTAAGGAGTCTACCAGGAAATGCTATGCCTTCAAATGGAAGAGGTTTTCCATTTGGTGTCAGGGCAAGGGCTTGGACCCTTCCTCCTGTTCCTTGGCAAGCATCTTGACTATTTATGGTCCTTTCTCGGCAAGGGCTTAGTCGCGACTCAGGGTGCACTGGCAGCCATCTCTTGCCACTGGTGCGGGCTGGAGCAGTCGGTGGCGCAGGGAGAAGGTGGTCATGCCTTAAAGGCCTTGATCACATTTCCTCCGGTGCAGAACCTCCACCGTGAGGATCTACTGCTGTACTGGCAAAGCCACGGGCAAGCCATTCAACCATTGCACAGGTGTGAACTCTCTCACCTGTCGGAAGACCGCTTCTTGGTGGCTATCACGCCAGCCAGAAGGATGGGAGAGCTCCAGGCGCCCTGCATCGAGTCTCTTACCTGGTCTTCCACAGGGACAAGGTTGTCCTGTGTCCCCACTTGAAATTCCTTCCGAAGGTGGTGTCGGAGTTTCACCTTAACCAGGTGTTGACTCTGCCGGTGTTCTACCCCAATCACACCTCGGAGGCCGAATACAGGCTCCATACTTTGGACCCTAGAAGGGTGCTCGCTTATTATAAGGAGCGCACGGCTGAAATTCGGGGAGAGGTTCGCCAGCGGTTTGTCACCTACGCTGAAGCCGCACCTGGCAGACCTGCAGCCAAGCGGACGATAAGCAGGTGGGTCACCTCCTGCATAGATCTCTGCTATAAGTTGGCAGGCATGGAGCCTCCCAGAGGGATAAGAGCTCATTCTACCCGCCATACTGCTGCATCGGTGGCTGCTTCCAGGGATGTCCCTATCCAGGAAATCTGCAGGGCTGCTACCTGGAAGTCAGCACACACCTTCATCACCCCCTACCTACATCGACCTTGAGTCACGCCGAATGCTGGTTTTGGGGCCTCGGTTCTCGGCCCTTATTCCCAAGTAGGGTGTGCGCTTGCTCTCCTCCTCCTGGAGAACTGCTAGGTGTCTGCCAGACAGTGTGGATGAACAACATATCCATGTCCCTAGAAATACAGGTTACTCACCTGTAACAGGAGTTCTAGGAATGGTATATGTTGTTCATCCACACGACCCACCCGACCTCCCCGGCTTCGACGCACAACCTGAGCTTCCAGCGGGCCAGATCTGGCGTCATGGGGCGGAGCCGAGAGTTTTACCACCCGGGTGGGTGGGAGGAGCCAGCTTGAAGACCTTCCGGCAAGATTTAAAGCGGCAAGGATACCTGCCAGACAGTGTGGATGAACAACATGTACCATTCCTAGAACTCCTGTTACAGGTGAGTAACCTGTATTTGTTGGCCACAGGATTGATGAAAATAGGAATGGAGTACACTAGGCATAGACCACCATCTTGGTCCCTGGCTAGGGCCATACCCATGCCTGCAAACTAGTTAGTCCACCTTGTGTACATCTTTTGTAGACCATACTGGTTTACTTTGCCTGGAAGCTTGTCATGTACCACAGCTTCAAAGGCTCTTATGAAGTCCAGAAATAGACTGTCCATGTACCTGCTTTTGCCACCTATCTGGAGACCTCCTCAAAAAAATGTGATCAGGGTTGTTTGACATATTCTGCCCCTCATAAAGCCATGCTAAGATTGGGCAAGAACTTTGGCTTCATTATTGTTTCCTTGAAATCAACCTTCAGGACGTTTTCCAGCACGGATATCAGGGCTGCAGTTTTCCAGGTCAGCCTTGCTCCTTTCTGAAGATGGGAACCACATTGGCCATATTCCAGTCCTCTGCCACCCCACCCATGGGACAGACCTCTGAATGATTATTGCAAGGGGCACCTGCCCATCCTTTGGGACTTCCCCTGGCTTGATCTTTGCCAGGTAGTTACTAGCTATCAGGAATTTCCAACAAAGGAGCTGTGACTCAGTAGTATGATTGGTGCAGAATGCCGCATGGAGTGGCTAGCTCCAAACTTAAAAAACAATGTTGCCACACTTTGAAAGGATTATTCAAAAAAATGGACAAAGCAGAGCAATTGCATAAAGTGATACCAAACTCTTAGATTGTTGCACTCACTACTCCAAAGATATCACAAGGACTGTTTATTCATTTAGCTCATATTTTATATGTTTTGAGAAAGCGGGAAACGTGAGAAACTGTTCACTGTGAGGGAGAGGCCTGTTTTCCATCACTGGCTGCAAACAACTATATTTATCGTTCTTTAATAAAATATGGACTAGATGAAGAAAAAGTCCTTGTGATATCTTTGGAGTAGTGATTGCAGCAATCTAGGAGTCTGGTATCATTTTGCACGGTTTGGATTGCATCTCACACACTTGGGAACCGATGCTGAGGTACCATTACTAATTGCATAAAGGGTATTTTTATTTGTATATAGCGAATTTCATTGTATAACTATGGGTACCATAGTGTCTGAAAAGCTAATGTACAAAACCGCATCCGAAATAAACAACTAGAATCGGGCAAAATAGAATAAGCAAATACCTGATACCAGAGTAATATCTCCAGAGCAGGGAAATGATCCGTCTCACCCCAGCGCTTCAGTCTGCTCTAGACCTTCCTCAGAGGGTTTCTTTCCCTTCCATGATCATTTTTTATACTGGCCCATTTAAAGGGAAGCAATACTAATGAATGTTAGAAATACTAATGAATGTTAGAAAACTCCACCAGTTGTTAATTTTTTTGGTTAAAATATGCTTTAGTTCTAAATTGGACCTCCAGTTTTAGAGTTCAGATATAAATGTGAATTAATATTTTATATGTGAGTAAAAATACATATTATGCAGTAAATCTGCTTTGTCTCTATTTTTTTTTTTTTTTAATAATCCTCTGAGTGCAACCACAGTGTTTGTCTTTAAAGTTAGCTATCAGGGTAATAGTGATATCCAGTGGCTACCCCTTGTGCTGTGCGCCCTCCCTGTGAGCCCCTGGCCCTACTCCCAGCAGGGGACCTTTGATGAATACTGAAACATAGTAGTCACTAAGTTTCTTGGCTATCATGTATGGTTCTCTCACAGGTTTCTCCATCCCTGTTTTTAAGTACTCAGTCCTCTCTTTCACCTTCCTCCTTCCATTTCTGTACTACAGCAAGGCTTTGGTGTTGGGTGTGTCTGCAGCTCTTGCTGCTATCTTGGCTTCCATCCCTTCCTTGGCTGTCTTAATTCTAGTTTCATAGTCCCTCAGTGCTGCTCTGTACGTCTTCCTGGTCTGAAAGCAACATGGCTATTTCCAGCTGTTACAGACCTTTTTTTTTTGTTCAGGATTGCTTGCTTGAAGTTCCTTTTGAGCTGGGGGGGGGGCGCATTTGTTTTCCAAATGCACTTTTTTTTTTTTTTGCAAATGCACTTTTGTAGGATCGTGGATATGTTGTTCATCCACACTTATTGGCATGTCCCTCTCCCCTTTAAATCTTGCCAGAAGTCTTCAAGCTGGCTCCTCCCACCCAGGTGGTATATACCTCTGCTCCGCCCCGTGACGCCAGATCTTCCTTTCCCCTGGAAGATACAGTTTGCCTCCCTCGTGCTCACGCATTTTGTAGGCCCTGGCTTTCAATACTTGGGTTTTACCTAAATTAAAACTCGCCTGAGTTAGCGATCGCACTTTTGCGTCCTCGATCATGGAAGAGAAATCTTATCCAGGATTTTGCCGGTGTCCTTGCGGCTAGAAGATGTCGTGCACCAATCCCCATCTTACGTGTGTCTACTGCCTAGGTGTCGGCCATGACACCTCGTCCTGCAGCTTTTGCTTGGCCTTCCATCCCAATGTTCTGGACGACCGCCTGGGACGTTTAAAGTTGGGGAGACTGGAGAAGAGGAATCCTCTGGTGAAGTCCAAGGAGGCTAGCTAGGTGGGCGGTCTCCTCAGCCGCGGGTTCTGCCGAGCAGCTGGAACGCATGAAAGCATTCAAAGAAGAAGCTGCCCGTGCTTCAGACAATCAAAGCTTTTTTCGTTCCACTCAACCTGGGCTCCACCTTCTCAGGTTCCTTCAAGGAGTTGTGCTAATCTCTCCCCACCCGGGGAGAGGCGCCGTGGGCTCGCACTGCTCCCAATCTCGTAAAAGAGATAAGGAACTGAGCACAATGAAGATGGTCTTGGGACTGAGAGAGGTCTCAGTCCCAGGAGCATGCGGTCTTAACCTCAGTTGAGATTGCTTCCTCGGCCGCAGGCTTCGTGGACCTTCCGTCAGGTCAGCCGACTGAGGATGCAGCCGATGAGGTCGAGAGTGTTCTCGACCCCATTGACCCGCTGTCACCGGCCCCGGTCGATGACTCCTTGGAAAGGACTCCAGTCCTTGTCTTTCCCGAGGAGGAGACCCAGCCTGCTGGTGTCCCCATCGAGGACCCGGTTCCAGTCCCCCCGGTGTCTCCTGAGCGACCGAGTCGGTCCGTCCGATCTCAGTCGAGGTCTAGAACCCCCTCGTCCGGACGGCCGTGGAACAGCGACAAGTGCTCCAGAAAGAGGTGACACCACTGGTTGTCCTAGTCCTCCTTTGGATGAGGAGAGGCTCTGACAGAAACTCTGTCGGCACTACAAGGACCTCATGTGGCAACTGCTGATTTTGTCCGGGCACAAGCTGACTTCGACTCCTACCCTGGCCATTACTTGGCTTTCGCCTCCTAGGCGGAAGCCGACCCTTTCAGAACCGAAGTCTTTGGTTCCTCTGCCCGCGTGGCCTGCCCATCCTCCAGTTCGGCCTATACCGGTCTCTCCACCGATAGTGGTGGAACCGCCGCCTAAACAGCCTGTAGGAGGGGCTCCTTTCAAAGAGAACCGACCAGGCTTCCCCGGCGTCTGTAGGTCATGGTCACCCCGGACCACCCTTGGTGGGTCGAGGGTGATTTGTGCGGCAGGCCGCTGTAACCCGACTTTTCCACTCTCATCCCGGGGATGATGAGTCGTCTGTTGGTGCAGGGGTGGAGGAAGGTCCTTCCTCCTTCCAAGGGATCCTTCGTTTCATCTCTGATTCCACAGGGATGCCCCTGGAACCCATCCAGAAAAAGGCGGAACACCCTCTCACGGACATCCTCAAGAGAGGGGATACCCCGACGAGGCCTTTCCTGTGGCCAAGTCCATTGTTGGTCCGGCACTTGAACTGTGGCAGCATCCTGTCTCATGTCCAGCACTGTCTGCCTGCATGGCCCGCAAGTACGCGGTGCCCATGGGGTCCCTTGTGGGGTTCACAGAGCACCCTTCAGCCGAGAGCCTGGTGACCGCCTCTGTGTTCAGGTGTACTGACAGTTCTGCTGACACTGACCGACCTCCCAACAAGGAGTCCAAATATTTGGACCACTCGAGGCGGAAGGTCTATGCAGCGTCCTCCTTGGGCCTTCATCAGGCAAGTTCGGCTGTTATCATGGCACACTTCTCTCATGCCTTTCTCGGGTCTTTGGACGAAGTCCTCCCACATCTCCCTGCGGACATGCAGACCTCGGTCAAGCAAGTCTGAGATCAGGGCCGTGCTGTCACCAAACAGCAGCTCCAGACAGCCCTGGACACTGGGGACTCTTGTGCCCACTCAATGGCCGCTGCGGTTGTCTATCACCGCAGGGCTTGGCTGAGGCTCTCCTCCTTCCCGGCGGATACTCAGCACAAGTTGGCTGATGTGCCTTTCCGTAGGACCAACTTGGTCGGCCCAGGAGTGGCCGGTCACCTACAGCGAATAGAGCAGTCCAGTGCTACCTTGGACGCCACTTCTGCCAAGAGTTCTTTGGGCAAGAACCAGCAGAACAAAAAGAAGAAGCCCTTTCGGCACTCTTCCCCTGCGGTTCAGCAGTCCTCCTTCCAGGGAGGTCATCAGCATCAGGCTCAAGCTTGGCACCCTCGGCCCAAGCCTGGACCCCACAGGCCCACAGTGGAGGCCGAGGTTCAGGTCCTGGAGCTTCTTCCTCCTCCAAGCCTACCCAGTAATGGGGTGGGGGTTGCCACCCCTATTCCGATCACGCCAGCTCTAGGTCTTCCCATGGGGGCCCGTGCTGCCACTTCCTTTCTGCCTGGTCCGCTATCACTACGGACAGGTGGGTTCTCGAAGTGGTCGGTCAGGGACTGCCTCTAGAATTTGAGCAGTACCCTCCCAGCTGAGCCCACGCCTCTCGGGAGGAACCTATTTCCGCATGCACCCAGTCGGCTCTTTGAGACGACATCGCTGAGCTCCTCCTCAAGGAGGCAGTAGCTCTTGTGGCGGATCTGTCTGCAGACCCAGGCTTTGTCTCCTGGTACTTCCTGGTGCCCAAGCGGATGGGGGGCTGGTGCCCCATTCTAGATCTCCACGACCTGAATCAGTATCTCAGGTCACACACCTTTCAGATGGTCACTGTGTCCCAGATCATACCATCCTTGGAGCGAAACGTGTTTCTGTTCACCGGATCTGCAGGACACATTCTTTCACATCCCAATCCATCCGTCCCACTAGCGATTCTTCTGCTTCAGGGTCGCGGGGACCCTGTGCGAGTTCTGAGCCATGCCGTTCGGCCTGTCATCGGCCCCACGGGTCTTCACCAAATGCATTGTAGTGGTGGCAGCCCATTTCCGGCATCGGGGAGGGGTCAGAATTTACCCCTTCCTTGACGATTGGTTCCTTACAGGTTCCACCCAACAGGAGGTGGAGAGGTCCAGGGATCTGGCTCCCCACACCTGCTCCCAACTCGGCATCCTGATCAACGAGTCCAAGTCGGAACTTGTGCCTTCTGAGGTGATGGGCTTCATCGGGGCTGAGCTAGACTCTTGTCAAGCTAGAGCTTGGCTCCGGGCGGACAGGGCGGAGGTTCTCTCCTCCTTTGCCCAGTCATTTCTGGTTGGGCACTTGCACCTTGCATGGGACTTTCTGTGCCTTCTGGGTTACATGGCGGCGTGCACCTCAGTGGTCCGTTGGGCCCGGTTGCACATGCACCCCCTCCAGTGGGAGCTGGCCACACAGTGGACTCAGCACCACAGTCACTTCGACCAGCTGATCACTGTAACCCAGAAGATGTGGGACGCTCTCCAGTGGTGGACCGCCCCAGACCAGTTGCAGGAAGGGATCCCATTTGTCCTTCCCGAGCCGACAGTCGTCCTCACGACCGATGTCTCTCTCATGGGCTGGGGAGCCCACATGGGGGACAACAGGGCTCACGGACTCTGGACCCCGAGGAGTCCCAACGTCACAGCAACCTGTTGGAGCTCAGAGCAGTCAGACTGGCACTGTTAGCTTTCGCTCCTCAGCTCCGGGGTCAAGTGGTTCAAGTCCAGACGGACAATACCACGACCATATACTACCTCAACAAACAGGCGGGCACACACTCCCGTCTGCTGTGCAAGGAGGCGCTCCGCATCTGGACCCTTGTAAGCTGGTTGGAGGCGGCTCTCCTAACCATCCGTGTCGCAGGAGCCTCAAATCAGATGGCAGATGCTCTCAGCTGCATAGGCCAGACATCCCACGAGTGGTCTCGCCATCCAGAGGTAGCTTACAGCATGTTCTCCTGTTGGGGCAAACCGATGGTGGACCTGTTTGCCTCCAAGGGAAAACACCAAGCTGAGGCTGTATCATGCCCGTCCCCCTCAGCAGGGCTCACTGCAGGGGGATGCCTTCTCGAGGCCGTGGACCCCAGGCCTCATCTATGCCTTCCCTCCATTTCCCTTGATTCTCAAAGTGAGGAGGGACAAGGCAAAGGTGATTCTGATAGCCCCAGGCTGGCCGCCCCAGTTATGGTATTCAGATCGCTTCAGCCTCGGCTACAGGCCCCCAGAGCGACTTTGTACACGCCCAGACCTGATATCTCTGAACCAGGGGAAGGTCTTCTATCCGAACCTTCAATCCTCGCACCTCACAGCCTGGTTCCTGAGCGGCTAGATTTCCAGGCTTTGGGTCTTTCTGAAGATGTCTACACCGTGGTGGAGGCATCTCGAAAGGAATCGACCAGGAAATGCTGTGCCTTCAAATGGAAAAGATTTTCCATTTGGTGTCAGGGTAAGGGTGTGGACTCCTTATCCTGTTCTGTGGCTAATATTTTCGACTACCTTTGGTCTCTCTCCAAAGGGGGTCTACGGTCATCGACCCTTAAGATGCACCATTGGTGCAGGAGACAGTGGTTGGGTGCTTTTTCAAAGGCCTGGATCGCATATCCCCTCCGGTGCGTGAACCTCCAGCTCCGTGGGATCTACTGCTGGTACTGGCAAAGCTCATGGGCAAGCCATTCAAACCAATGCACAAGTGTGAGCTGACACACTTGTCGTGGAAGACAGCCTTCCTGGTGGCTATCACGTGTGCCAGAAGGACAGGGGAGATCCAGGTGCTTTCGGTGGACTCCCATTATCTGGTCTTCCACAGGGACAAAGCTGTCCTGCGCCCCCACACGAAATTCCTTCCGAAGGTGGTGTCAGAGTTTCACCTTAACCAGGTGTTGATTCTGCCGGTATACTACCCTAATTACCCCTCGGAGGCCAAGTATAGGCTCCATACTTTGGACCTGAGACGTGCACTCTCCTGTTATAAGGAGAGGACTGCAAAAATTTGTGGAGAGGTTCGCCAGCTGTTTGTCACCTACGCTGAACCCACTTCTGGCAGACCTGCAGCGAAGCGGACTGTTGCAAGATGGATTACATCATGCATAGGTCTGTGCTATGAGTTGTCTGGCAAGGAGCCTCCCAGAGGGATAAAAGCTCATTCTGCCTGCCATACTACTGCTTCGGTGGCTGCTTCCAGGGACATCCCTATCCAGGAAATCTGTTGGGCTGCTGCCTGGAAGTCAGCAAACACCTTCATTACCCACTACCATGTCGACCTTGAGTCATGCCGGGATGCTGTTTTTGGGACCCCAGTTCTCCAATCTCTGTTCCCTAAGTAGGGGTTGTGTGCCTTGCCTCCCTCCTCCCGGAGAACTTCTAGGAGTCTGCCAAGAAGTGCGGATGAACAACATATCCATGATCCTAGAAAAACAGGTTACTCACCTTAAACAGTAGTTCTAGGAGTGATGTATGGTGTTCATCCACATGGACCCACCCGACCTCCCTGCCTGCAGACGCATACAACCTGGCTTCCAGCAGGCTAGGATCTTGCGGCACCTGGCGGAGCCGAGGTATATACCACCCGGGTGGGTGGGATTATCCAGCTTGAAGACTTCCGACAAGATTTAAAGGGGAAAGGGACATGCCAATAAGTATGGATTAACAACATATGCCACTCCTACAACTACTGTTACAGGTGAGTAACCTGTTTTTTTTGTTTGTTTTTTTTGCTCCTATCGCTGGCAAATGACAATTGTACTGTCTATCTGGCCGCTCACTTTTAACCTTCATGCTACCACAGCAGAGTGGGATTTACCTCTTTAGTTTCCCCTTACCCACCTTCCGAGGATGCTGGCACAAGGACATTATGTTCAGGCTGTCAGTGTGCTGACGCACTCCCCAGCCGTGCGCCTAATCGTCTCCTCTCCCCTCGCTACACTGCTGAGCCTGCACTACTACTCGTGCAGCTACAGATGGTGGCATTCTATTCACAGAGAAGGAGAGCATTTCCTTGGATGTTTAGTCCTCCTACTCCCCATGGTCACGAGGACCCAGGCTCATTCATGAACCCATCACTGGGGTGGGGGAGCACTTTTGATTCTTTTCCCTTATTGCTTACAAAAATACAGACCTCTGCTGCTGCTTCAAGCACCATCTTTAACAAATACCACATACATTTCTGCACTATGGTGTAGATCTTTGTGCTTGACAAACACCACGTGTGCTCTTCATCATCAGCCTCATAAAAGCTGCTCCAGACCCTTGAACGCCACATTCTTCATCATGGCAAAGTCTGCCTTTTAAAGTAGCTGGTTCTCATGTCTGTGTTGTGGTTAGTTTTCCATATCAACAGGGAAAAGGTAATCTGGCTGTGATTACGGAATCCCGCTTGTTCCTTGACATTTATGCTAGAGATTGCCCCAAGCCCACTACTGAGACTAAGGTCAACATTGACTTCAAACCGGATACCTTTTTGAACATGCTGCTTTAGGAAGCAGTCCTTGAAGTTGGAGAGGAGTATGATCGTAGCTTTGCTAGTAGCCCTCTCAAGATGCCATCACCACTGCATCTGATTTGGCTACTGTCATAATTTCCCCAACCAGCATTAACCAAAAATGTGTATGCCCTTAGGGTAAGGCAAGGCAAGGCATGTTTGTTTATATGGCACCCAATCCTGAGGCTCTGGGCACCTTATATAAACGCAGGTAGGGAAATACAAAAGTAAAAACACATGCAACATACATACAATATACATAAATATTAAAACAATAAATATGGTATGGTAACATTTTATTTATACAGTGATACAGCCATTAGGGTTCTGAAAATCCCTATTCACAAGGCTTACCTGTTTACATTATGCAAAATTATTACAACTATACATTTATAACAATACAAGTTACAGAAAAATACAAAACAATACATCAGAGTTTTATGAACTCATCAATAACAGGCATGTTAGCATTGTTAGATTTACATTAATTTCACCTATTACAACAACAACGAAAACTAAGTTTGTGATTCAGGCCATTTTTAAAAACATGATCAGTAATTGTTAGTTCACGTAAAAAAGGAGGAAGACAATTCCAGCTTTTAGCTACTTGATATCGAAGGGTCGTTTCACTAAATCGAATTTTTTACTTTGGTATTATTAAATCTCTAGCACCAATCTTTCTTTAATTTAAACCATGTTTTGTTTTTTGTAATTTGTTTAAGTTATCTAAGGATTGATTTTTAAATATATTACGAACCTGATTTAGCCAGATTCCCCTAGCCCATAAGTCTAATGGAATCCAACCCAAATCCATATACATAGTGCAATGATGAGTTTTAAAATCACACCTTAACACAAATATTGCAAGCTTATTATAAAGTGTATCCAAGTTATTTAAATGTTTTCTTGCTGTATGTCTGTAAATATAACTTCCATAGTCAATAACCGCCATTATTAATTGATTGATCATAATCAATCTTGTTTCTCTTGTCATACAATTTGATATTCGTCTCATAGCTCCAATCTTAACATGTGTTTTCTTTATTAAATTTATTATATGATATTGGAAAGTAAGACATTGATCTATATGTACCCCTAAATATTTATATGTTTGTTCGTTCTAAAAACTTACCTTCTTGTGTCTTTATATTTAATTTTGAAATTCCATTTAAGTCCAGTGCAAATGACATAACCTGTGTCTTATTACTATTAACTAATAAACCCAAAGATGAAAAGTGACCTTGCATGATGCTAAAGTCACTCTGTAAATTTAGTTCTATTTCACTTGTAGCTTTTCCCTCTGCTACTAAAACCGTATCGTCTGCATATAGACAAATTTTTGAATGTCCAATTTTCTTTGGTTAGTCATTTAAATAGACTATGAACAGGAGGGGGCCCACAATAGATCCCTGGGGAACCCCTCTTATTACATAGTCCATTTTTGACTGGTGTCCATTTAGGACGACAAATTGTGATCTTTTGTCAAGGTATGATATAAACCAATTGCAGGTTTCTTTCTCCACCCCTATTTTCATTAATGAGTTTATCAAAATATTATGGTTTACTAAATCAAATGCTTTAGATAGGTCCATGTATACCGCACCCATGGACTTCGCTTCCCCAAGAGGGGTTGCTATGAGATGCAAAAAGTCAGTGAGTGCGGTAGCCGTGGACCTACCCTGCCTAAAACCATACTGTTGTTAAGTCAGTTTATGATATTTTTCCAAGTAGTCCATTAACTGATCATGGACAATTTTTTCAAATAACTTGGATACTGTGGACAGTAAGGCTATTTGACGATAATTTGAAACATCCTTTGGATCCCCTTCCTTATCTATTGGTATCACTTTGGCAAATTTCCAACTAGAGGGAAACTGTCCCTCTCTTAGACTCCAATTAAAAATGTTCCTTAGTACAGGTGACAATTCCATAGCAGCCTCTTTTAATAATTTATTATCTATTCTATCTGGACCACTTGCTTTATTTATTTTTAATCTATTTATATTTTTTAGAACTTCTTTGTTTATCACTCTCTTAAATGTGAATTTGGGTTCTTTCTCATCTTTCTCATATAATACTGTAATAGCAGATTAAATCTAAAATTAAAATTAGCTCTGGTCACTCAGAATCATCAAGGAAGGCCATAGAAAACAGGTGAGCCTTTAGACCCTTCTGAAACGTCTCGACCGTCAGGGTGTCCAACACAAAAGCTGGAAAGGAGTTCCACAGGGCTGGTCCGTCAACTTCAAACACACGGTCACCCGAAGTTTTTAATCTGGCCCTGGGAACAACGAGGAGGCCTCTGGTCGAGGAGCGGAGGGAGTGAACTGAGGTGTCGGGTGTCAGGAGATCAACCAGATAGCCAGGGCCCAATCCATATAGGGTCTTATTGGTAAGCAGGCCCACCTTAAAGATGATCCTCCACCTGACCGGCAGCCAGTGCAGAGATCGCAGGACCAGGTCACATGACTAGACCTAGACAGGCCCATCAGCAACCTGGCCGCTGTATTCTGCACCAGCTGTAGCTGGCAGAGGGTCCCTTCAGTGACCCAGAAGATACAGCATTACAGTAGTCAAGCCTGGAAGTAACAGATGTGTACTAGTGACGGCAGGTATTTGGGTGTAACTTGGGGTTTAATCCTGATGATATTCCTAAAGTGGTAAAAACCACTTTGGACCACAGATGACACTTGAGCTTCAAGTGTCAATCTGTCATGCAGGTTAATGCCAAGATCCTGCACCCTAGGAGAGGCCATCAATGGAGCGTATCCCAGGAACAATCCTGTAGCCACTCTGGAGGCACTCCCATCATGTCCATGACCTGGATCCATCACCAGAACCTCCACCTTATCGGGGTTCATTCGTAACCAGTTAGAAGACATCCAGTCATTAATTTCAGTCAAGCAGTTGTAAAGCACTTTCACAGCGTCCTGTGTTCCCGGGGCAAAGGACATACAAAGTTGGGTAACATCTGCATAGCAGTGAAGACTCGCACTGTAACACCTGATGAGCTTTCTTGGGGCAACATGTACACCGTGAATAACAGGTCACATAATAATGAAACTCTCTCAGTTCCTACTGACCTTAATGATAGGGTTTTATTAGACTAACACCATCTTCTAGTATCTTTTGAGAAGAGCGCAGTGAACTAAAATTAAAATAATCCAGTAAACCATTGAAATACACAGCAAAGCAGCCTGTTTCCATTTTTCTTACTGTAGTATTTTATTCCTGAAGTGAGATATGTGCTTTGTAGGATTCAGAAAGCTCCTGTTCCTTGGCCAGACTGTGATGGATCTAAGCAGCCCAAGACACTGTGTAGCTACTCATCTGAAAGCTGCACTAGCAGGCCTCACACAGAGATGCATTAAGGGTACAGCATGCACACCTGCAGAGAGTGACAAACCATGGTGGAAGAGACCACTGGAAACTGCTGGGGCTGTCATCTTTATAGTAGCGCACCACTAAATACACAACCCATAATTCAAACTGCTGTATTGATTTATTTATTAGATCATCGGTTTACAGACCTTTGAGTCATAGATTCATTTACAAAGGCACATCGTTGAGAGAGCAATACTTCACAGCAAACAAACAGTACAGTACATAACGCTTAGATTAAGAAAGCAAACAGTGTTACAGGCATTCACTGGTGGTACACGCTTGGTAATAGGTAGATCACAGTAGTCATAATATAGGTACACGAGTAAAACATTATGTAGCAACCAGAGATATTTTATTACATTAGTCAGCAGATGTTGCATAAGACCCCAGGTATATACAGTAAAAGTAGACAGGGCAGACTCGGCCTGGGGCAAAGGTAAGGGGCAGGTGGGGGATTATGTGCAGTTATAGCAGCAAGTGCTTGTCAGATGGCTTCTGAGGGAGACCTTGAAGGGACCAAGCTTAGTGGAGTCAGCTATATTGGCTGGAAGGGAATTAAACCAGGAGGGAGCCAGATAGCAAAAGGATCTCAGGGCCGTAGAGGTCCTTACCCTGGGGACAATAAGGGAGGTTTTGACAGTGCTGCTGGTGGAGAATGAGGGGGAGGCACGCTGTAGAGAGGTGGCGATACCAGGGGGGAGAGCCCTAGCAGGGTCTTTTTTTACAAGAAGGCAGGTTTGGAAGCGGAGTCTTTCTTCAAAGTTGAGCAAGTTGGTGGTGGAGTACAGCAGGCATGTATGGGTACGCCTAGGGGCTCCCAGCATTAGCCTGCAGACCTTGTTTATAGAGAGCTGTATTCTTGCAAGCACAGTGTTGTCGGCTGCAGCATAGATGGGCAGCCCATAGTTGATTAGCGACAGGACAGAGGAGGTGATTGCCAATCTAAGGGCCTCTTGTGGTAGGCAGTCCCTTTGGCGGTATAACAGTCCAATCCTGACAGTGGTGGCAGCAGAAAGGGCATTGATATGGGAATGGAAGGAGAGTGCTGAATCAAAGGTAATGCCCAGATACTTGTAGGAGGAAACCTGCTCATTGGGGTTTAGCGTGCTAGGCAGTGTCACGAGAGGGGCACCACTGGCTTTGCTTTGGCGATGCGAGAAGAGTATAGCTTTGGTGTTTTTTAGGTTCAGGACTAGCCTTTGTGATGTGAACCAATGCTCAACTCTATCAAAAGCTTGTTGGAGGGTGGCCTGGAGTGTGTTGGGGTTGAGGTCAGTGGCGAAGAGCACAGCGTCATCCGCGTAGAGGAGGATCTTACTTGGGCAGGCCAAGGGGAAGGAGTTGAGGTAGAGACTGAAGAGGAGAAGGCCTAAAATGGAGCCCTGGGGAACCCTGGAGCGGACACATAGTGTGTCAGATATGGTGCTATTGATTTTTACACACTGAGTTCTGGCAGAGAGGTAGCTGGTGAACCATGCAAGGTGGCCGGGGGAGAAACCAAGGCTTCTGAGGGAGTCAAGCTGAAGAGGATGGCAAACCATGTGAACACGGCACGGGCAGGACCTCCGGCATCAAGAGCAGAGTGCAAGAAGTTGGAGAATTCAAGAAGCGTGGTTATGGTGCTGTGATCTGCACGAAAGCCATGCTGTTCAGGGCACAGGATGTTGTGCATGGCCAGGTATTCGGCAAGCTAGTTGGCAACTACTTTTTTAAGGGCCTTGGGGGGAGAGGATGGAGATAGGTTGATAGTTACCCGGGGTCGCTCGATCGCCGCTCTTTAGGATGGGAGTGATGATGGCAGTTTTCCATGTGCCGGGGAACTTCCCCAGGCACAGAGAGCAGTTGAGCAGTTTGGTAAGTGGGACCAGGATAGCATCCAACGTCAGTGTCCAGTAGGTCAGTGCCGGGGTTACTGCTAACGGCTTTTTGCAGAAGGGGTCTAGTCTCCAACGGGGAGATGGTACATAGATAGAAAGGAGGTCTCTGGAGAGTGGGCAGGGGTGCTACTGGGATGGGGTCAAAGAAGTTACTGGGCGTGACTGAGCTCAGGTCTGAGAAAGTGTGGTTTAGGCAGTCTGCAATGCCAAGAGGGGCAGAGCAGACAGTTTCATCAAAGGGGAGTTGAGAAGGGGGTGAGGAGCAGGATTTCCCATTCAGCTCCTTTACATTTTCCCAAAAGTTTCTAGCCAGCCCCCAGGAGGAGACAAGAGCGGATTGGTAGTACTGGGATTTGGTAGTACTTGAGATTTTGTTGAATGGCCCAGGTACGCTTATTGTGCTCAGAGTTGTACGCTTGCCTATCAGCTGGCTTGCCAGATTTCATGGCAATGTGCCAAAGGTTATCTCTCATTTTAAGTTTGTGAAGGAAGGAGGGGGTAACCCAGGGCATGTTTTGCTTTTTGGTGCGATTTCTAGCGAAGGGGGCATAGAGGTCACAGGCAGTATTAAAAGTATGAGTGAAAAAATCCAATGCCCCGTCTGTGGATGGTGCAAGCCTGATTGGGGACCAATCCAGTTGTGAGGGGTACAGTTTAAGGCAACGCAGGCCACCTGGGAGTAGGCAGCGTCGCTGGGTGGTTTGTGATGCAGGTTTGCCGTTGGCAGCAGACCAAGAGAATATGACCAGGGAGTGGTCACTAAGTGAGTTGGGAAGTACACTGATATCGAGCACCCTCTGGGGGTGGTTGGTAATGGTGATATCCAGGAGGGTGCTGGAGCCAGTAGAGGGGTTGAATCTAGTTGGGGTGGTGACAAGCTGGGACATGTCAAGGGGTGGCAAAGATATCTCTGGTTTGGGAGGCCGTGGCAGAGAGCCAGTTGATATTCAGGTCACCAACAATTATCTGGGCCATTTTGGGTGGTAGGCCAGAGAGGTAGTCAGCAGGTGCCTGAATGGCGAGGTCTTGCTTTCTGGGGGAATGTAGGCAACGGTGAGAAAGAGTGGGCCCTTACCAGGGTTGGGGGAGATTTTTAGTGTGAGGGCTTGTGCCCAGTTATCAAGCTTGGGTGGTGGAAGTGCATGTCCAGGGAGGGAGTCACGCATATAGACAACACAACCACCTCCACGCTTACCCACCCGATCTTCCCTGAAAAGGATGTAACCAGGGAGGGAGACGAAGGAGTCAGGGGTGGATTTGGATAACCAGGTTTCAACGAGTGCAACATTGTCCGGCTGGTGCTGAGTAACCCAGCATTGAAATGCGGCAGCCTTCTTAAGGAGGCTGCAAATATTCATAGAAGCTATGCGGAGTATTTGCAGTTGATGTCTGAGATATTGGGAATGAAATGTTGCTAAAAAATATTGCTAGTGGTTAGAAACCTAGAATTTGTCAGCAGAAAAGGACCACTTGGCCCACCCAGTTTTCCCAGATGTTTCCTGCCTAATCTGACTCTGCACACCCTAACTGGTGTCCAGTGACCCCCCTCCTCCCTACCTATTTTCTTATACCCCTGCGTATATCCCACAAATGCATGAAGCCGCAAGTGTTTTCGTCTCCACCACTTCTGCTGGCACTCTGTTCGAGGCATCTACCACACTTTCAGTGAAAAAGTATTCCCTCATATCTCTCTTAAACTCCATCCCCTTCTAGCTTTTCCGCATGCCTTCTTGTCCTGGTGCTTTTTCTCATTAGAAAGACTCCCCTCCTGCACCTTGTTCATGCCTGTGAGCTACTTGTAGGTTTTTGTCATGTCCCCTCTCATTCTCCTCTGTTCTATGGTGTACATGTTGAGATCCCTCATTCTTTCCTCATCGGGCATCTCGAGCAACCCCCGCACCATTTAGGTGCCCTCCTTTGAACCACCTCCATCCTATGTCCTTCTGAAGTGTGGCCTCCAAAACTGGATGCAATACTCCAGGTGGGATCTCACCAGTGAATGATATAGTGCCAACACCACCTCCATCCTCCTGCTGGAGAATACCCCTCCCTATGCACCCCAGCATCCTACTGGCTGTACCCACTGTTTTGTCACTGTTTATGCCCTGCCACTTTGTAGTCGTCTGATATGATAACCTCAAGGTCAGTTTCCTGTTTAGTAAGTGTCACTATCTCCCCCCTCATCCTGTACTCAGCTTTTGATTTCCTATGCTCCAGGTGCATGATTTTTCACTTTTTGGTATTGAACCTTAACTGACATGCTCTTGGCCACTCCTCGAGTTTCCCATATCATTGCACAGTCTCTCTACCCACTCATGAGTGTCCAGCCTGTAGCAGATTTTTGTATCATCTACAGAAATGCATGCGTTCCCTTTTAGTTCTTTTGTAGTGTCACTTATAAAGACTTTGAAGAGAACCAGTTCCTGTTCTGAGCCCTATGGCTCCCCACTGGTCACTCTACCATCTTTATCTTTAGAGTTGGTGCTGTTAACCTCCACTCTCTAATATCCATTAACCTGTTTCTAACTCTGTCCAACACTTTGGATCCCATCCCTGGGCTGCTTTTTTTTTTTTTTCTTTCAGCCACCTGTGCTGCACTATGTTGAAATGAAGGCTTTCCTAAGGTCCGGCTAGGCCACACCCACTGCCCTCCACTGTTCTGCTTCCTTAGTAAACCCAGTCGAGGAAATCCTTCAGATTCGTTTTACATGACCTCTCCCATCCCCACGAGGCCATGCTGCTTGTGGTCTTGCAGCCCAGTGGATTCAAGATACTTTATCAGTCTTTCCTTTAGCAGGATTTCCATTAATTTGCCCATCACTGAAGCAAGGCTGATCGACATGTAGTTGCTAGCCTCCTCTCTGCTGCTGCTCTTCCATAGAGGGACCATGCCTGTTCAGTGAACTGTTGAATAAGGCGACCAGTGGGACAGCTAGCACCTCCCTGAGTTCTTTTAGTACCCTTGGGTGTATTCCGGCTGGTCCCATAGGCTTGTCCCTTCAGGATTTTTTCCTCTGAAAATAGATTTGTGCCCACCCTCATTTCCTGAGCCTGCTACTCCTTGTGGTTTGTCTTCCCCTCTCTCCTCTGTGAAGACTGAGAAGATATGCCTGATCAGGGTGTTATCTTTTTCTTGGTCCTATTTTGTGCAGTCTCACCCTTTCCTGTTCTAATCCTCACTATCACTCCCATTGCATTCCTCTTATAACTTGTGTATCTGAAGAAAGTCTTATCCCCTGTAGTGTCCCCTTTGGCTATCCTTTCCTCTGTCTGTGCCTTTGCTTCCCTCACTACCTTTTCTGCTTTCTTCTGTTTTACTTGCTGTGTCTTCCTGTCCTCCTTCCTCTGTGTTTCTTGATACCTCCTGAACGCCACCCTTTTTTTCTTCACCACCTTGACCACTTCTGTAGAGAACCATGACAATCTCTTTTTCCTTCTGCTTTTACTCACTTCCTTCACACAGAAGTTGGTTGCTTTAATTATGCTCCTCTTTATTTTTCCCCACTGTGCCTCTACCCCTCCCTGGCAATCCCCACCATGAGAAAGTTTCTGAGGCAGTCTCCGCTTTCTTTAAAATCTGCCCTCCTAAAGTCCAGGACCATTGTCCTTGTGTGGTTTGGCTCAGTTCCTGTCGCTGTACAGTGATCACTGGTGTCACAAATACACTCCGGTGGCCAGGCTATCTGCTCCCACAGTGCCAAACCTCGAAGTGCAATATGTGGACCGGAGACAAACAGGATAACCCTTTTGTCTGTTTTGGGTCCAAACTACTACCAGTCTCGAGTCCTGGGGTCAGATATGAACCCTTTTTCGCTAGCACGCCCAGGTTACAGGTTCAAATATCACACCCTCTTTGGGGCAGTGCAATGCAGTACTTAACCCAGTGGGCACCCAACCTGGTTCACAATACCCCTTTTGATTCAGTTGAGACTTAGGTACTTTTCTTACCTTGCTGCATATGGTAACACACTGTAAGCGCTTAACAGTTCTGTCAGAATTATCAACACTGTCCCAGCATTCACATTCAAAATGAGGAAGACGCTCTGGCAGGATTTCAAGAAAAACAACGTTTACTAAAATTAAAAGTAGTAAATGAAATACAAAACACAGAACATGCAACACTGAGGGTACAGTCATACAAATTAAATGGACAATTTAAACAAAACGCCTTATTACTGAGTATTTATTCCTACCCTTGGTTCAATTGGCAAATAGTGGAGGTTGATTTACCTAATGTAGTGCTCTTGAGAGTATGTTTTTCAGGAGTCTAGAGATAAAAAGCACAATCTTCTCTTAGCTTTGATCATCTATAGAGGACAAGGGTCCCACCCAGCTGTTGAGGTCACAGCTCAGTGGTGATGCTGGTTGTAAGGTTGCTCACATTTCCTGTATACCAAATGGGCTTAGGCATCTGCACGTTGCTAAGCATCCCCCAAAAAATTTAATATATATATATATATATATTTTTTTAATTAGTGAGCCTATTTTATGGCAGGTCAGAATTACCCCTTTGATCTTCAAGGGAACTTCCTGAGAGCTATTTCTCCTAGTGGTGAGAAATGTAACAGGTATCTGTCAGAAGTTGCTTTACTCCTAATAGGTCAGAAAATATAGTACGTTATACAAGTGGTTAGTTTTACAATCTGGTATCTAGAAGAAGCTCTTAATTAGATTTCCCACTCAGAGAAAGAACTGTTTTTTTTTTGTTTTTTTTTTTAAATCCAAGGTCCCACAATGCCTTGTGCTAACTGACATATTTTCCAAGCAGAAATTCAAAGAAACATATATTTGTATTACAATTTGATAACAATAATAACCAGCAGATTGGCGAAGTGTCACAGTCCTCCCCTCCTAGACTGAATTTGGGGGAATCTACTCCTAGGCATGGGAGGAGTTTCCCAGATTCAATTCACTGCTCTAACTGATGAGATAGCCCATCTGCGTTTGCTGCCCCTGCCCTGTGAGTGACAGTCATGTCGTAACCGTGCAAGGCAAGGCTCCATCTTAAAAGCCTACTGTTTGTTTTACCCATTTGTGCCAGCCAAACCAGGGGGTTATGATCTGTTTGTACCTCGAAATGCTGCCTGTATAGGTATGGCTGTAACTTTTTTCATGCCCACACCATTGCAAGGCATTCTTCCTCCACTGTAGAATAAGCCTGCTCCCTGGGAAGTAACTTCTTACTGAGGTACACTGTTGGGTGATCTCTCCCCTGGGTTAGAAGTCTGTCTAAGTACTGCCCCAATACCCACATATGAGGCATCTGTCTGGACTTCAAATGGTTTACTATAGTCTGGACTGGCTAATACAGGAGCACCACACAGTGCCTCCTTTAGCTGTATACAGGCTTGTTCACAGGCTGGTTCCCATTTTACCTTTTTAGGCATTCTTTTCTTTAACAGGCCAGATAGGGGGGCTGCCAGGGCACTGTAGCTTGATACAGATTTTCTATAGTACCCTGCGGTCCCTAGAAAATTAGGAACCTGCTTCTGTGTTGCAGGTCTGGGCCATGCCTCGATTGCCTCAATTTTTGCTTGATTAGGATGGAGCTGTCCCCGGCCTACTAAATGCCTGAGGTATGCCACCTCAGCCATGGCCACCTGGCACTTTTCAGCTTTTACAGTGAGCCCGGCCCTCTGTATCCTGCCCAGCAATTCACTAAGGTGGGACAGGTGTTTCTTCCAGCTGGCACTGAATATCGTCCAGGTACGCTGTGGCATGCTCTGCAGTACCATTCAACACCTGGTTCACCAACCTTTGGAAGGTGGCAGGGCCATTCTTCATTCCGGAAGGCATTACTTTAAACTCAAATAACCCTATCAGAGTGATGAAAGCTGACCTCTCCCTAGCTCTGGCAGTTAATTCCACCTGCCAGTACCCTTTTGTCAGGTCACGTAGTGGTAAGGTATGTCTCCCCTCTCAACTTGACCAGTAGTTCATCTGTCTGTGGCGTTGGGTAGGCGTCCGACTTTGTGACTGCAATGAGTCCACGATAGTCCACACAAAAACGAGTAGAGCCATCCGGCTTAGGAACAAGGACTAAGGGTGAGGCCCAGGGGCTGTGGGATTTCTGGATTACCCATAAATCCAGCATTTCCTCCACCTCCCTCCTAATGTCCTTTTGGACGGCCTCTGACACCTTATATGCTGTCCGGTGTATGGGCGCTTGCGTCCCTGTCTCTACACTGTGTGTCGCTAAGGGGGTTAGTCCAGGGTTGGCGCTAAACACTGGGGCAAAGTCTGCTGAAACATCCCTTACTTCCTGGATCTGATCTGGGGTCAACTGGGGTGACATTTTAATTGCCTCCACAGAGGCCTCTCACTTGCTTTCTTCCAGCAAGTCCAGAAGGGGATCTTCCTCGTCCGTCCCCTTCCCAGGACTACACACTGCAAAGACCATGTCAGCCCTATTTGCATATGGCTTCATCATGTTGACATAGTACATTCTTTGGGTATGTCTCCTGTAAGGCAGTTCTATAATGTAATTTACATCATTCACGTGTCTGACTACTTTGTACGGTCCTGCCCACTTGGCCTATAGCTATCATTCTGGACTGGGATTAGGACCATGACCTCCTGACCCACAATGTACGAGCAAGCTCTGGCTTTGCGGTCGTACCATACCTTTTGTTTTGTTGGGCAGCTGCCAGGTTGCTCTGGGCATGTAAGTTCCCATATGCTTCTTCAACTTTTCCCTAAACTTCAGGACATAATCCACTATGGGAGTTCCCTTGGTGGCATGCTTGCCTTCCCAGTCCTCCCGGATCAAGTCTAGGGGCCCACACATCCTGCGTCCATATAAGAGTGCGAATGGGGAGAACCCTATTGACTCTTGGAGCACCTCCCTGTATGCGAACAACAGGTAGGGAAGGTATTTCTCCCAGTCCTTCCCATGCTGTTCAGCAAATTCTTGGAGCATCGATTTAAGGGTACCATTGAATCTTTCCACAAGGCCATTGGCTTGCGGGTGATAAGGGGTCGTGCGTCTCTGCACCACCCCACACTTCTCCCACAAACATTTCATCAGGTCCAACATGAAGGAACCTCCTTGATCGGTGATAACCTCCTGCGGGAACCCAACACGGGAGAAAATCCCTAGCAAGGCATCTGCCACTTTGTCTGTCCTCAGTGAGGATAGGGCGACTGCCTCTGGGTACTGGGTGGCATAATGCACCACTGTTATGATAAACCTCTTCCTGGATGAGCTTGGGGTATTCAAAGGCCCCACAATGTCCATTCCTACCCTCTGGAATGGCTCCTCCACTGTTGGCAAGGGAATTAGGGCAGCTTTGGTTTTGCTACCTGTCTTCCCTATTTCTTGGCACCGGTGACAAGACCTGCAATACTCCTTCACCTGCTGGGTGAAGTTGGGCCAGTAGAAATTCTGGGCCAGTCGTTGCATAGTGCACGCAATTCCCAGATGTCCAGACATGGGAATATCATGAGCAATCGTGAGCAACTGCTTACAGTACCCGTGGGGTACGACAAGCTGCCTGCCCATCACCCCTCCCTCTGTCCTTATGTCCTGCATATACAGCAGTCCATTGTCCCAGTAAACTCTGAGTTTCCAGTCACCTCCCAGTGCTCCGTCAGAGTCTGCCAAGCCCTCAGCCTCTCTAAACTGGGGTAATTTTTCTGAGCAGTTGCAAAATCTTTACATATTCCCAAGGCATGGGACAGGTCCCCTCCAGTTTCTAAACTAGTGTCCTTAGCTCTAGCGTCAAGGCATTCAGGATCACTGCCATCCCTAACCCTCTGACAATTGGCTACCCCTCCCTCCTCAGAGTAACCTTCTGTATCTGTTCTGTTAACTGCCATCTGGGGAATTTCTACCCCCCTTTCACTGTTCTCCTTATCAGGAGACATAGGCTGGGGAACCAGCCTCCCAGTGTTTTCCACAGGGGCTTCTGTGGGGTCCAGGGAACTACAATTTGCCTTTGCAGCTTGACTGCGGGTAACTGCACACACCATCCCCTTTTGGAGACTGTTCCTATAATTGCATCCAGGGCAAGATTTTCTGCCACTGCAACTTTTTGCACAGTCTCTCCTGTCTCACCCCAGTCCACGAAAGCACTAGCATGTGGCAGCATTTTCTCCTCCCCATTGAATCCCCGTACTGTAACAAACTGATTGGGTATATGCTGTTCAGGCTCAACCAGATCCCCTTTTACCAAAGTCAGGGATGCCCCCGTGTACCTTAACCCATGGGTTTGCACTCCATTCACATTAAGTGGGTGTATGTGCTCCCTCATGTTTACTGGCATGCTTTCAGGGATACACAAAAAAAACACTTCTTTCCCAGCACCACTTTATGCGCACTCTGCCTTTTTAGGACACTGTTTTGCAAAATGTCCAGGTTGTGTGCAAAACCAACATTCATTTCTTTTATCAGGCAGATCCTTTCTTTGTAACCTGGGGCTGCCCGCTTTCAGTGGAGGCTGGCTAGCATATTGATAGCACTAGCATTGGCCATCCAGATAGGCCAGATTTGTGCCCTGTATCTACGATGTCTAGTAACCGCCAACAAGGTGGGGTTCCAGCATCCATCTTGGATGCTTCCTGCCTCAGGGAAGGAAGGCACCTCCTTCTATGCATGACTGCCCCCTGGTGGACCATGGAGAGGTGGTATCCTCAAGGAAGGAACGTGTGGTCCCTTATTGAGTGGCCTTATGTCAGGGTGTGCCAGTTCACCTGGCGTGTGATGGGGAGGCATCATGCACCCAGAGCATGTCCGGCAGTGGCGTTCTCAAACAGCAATTGGGCTGTTTAAAAACTCCACTGCCAGACGTGCTGTGCCCCTCAGACAGCCCCGATATGCGGAATGCTGGTTTGCTCTACAGGGGCATAGCCTGTGGGAGGGATAAAGGGTGGAGTTATGGGGTGAAAACATGAAGGGTGAACCTGGGACAGATGAAATTCTCTTATCCTACCACACACATGTGGGCTGCCTGGCCCACGACTTCCTTCTTGCCAGCTCCTCCTTCTCGTCAGCTGTCCAGTTAGTGTGTCCTTGAAAGCCTGGTCCCACTTCACAGGTTCCATCTGTGTAGGATAAGTCGCAGTTTATTGATTTGTGGGCCAGATTCAGGAGTGATCAAAGGCAGGAAAGGAGTATTGACCACCAGGGGTTCTAAGGGAGGGATGTGACAGAGAAGGAAGTAAGTTCTCTGGGCAAGACCAAGAGCGATAGAACAAGAAAGTAACAAGAAAAATATAAGAACTGCATCTGTCTGCCACCCAACACAACAGCAATACTTAACTGAAACTGGAACAATGCAGGTGAAATCCCACTCTTATATAAACAATATAATGACACTTTTTACTATTTTACAAATGTTCTAAGTGTAATAATCCTCTCCAGGTATGCATCAGTGTTGTAACAACCACACTTCCTGGGTGGCTGAAGGCTCTCGACTGTGCTTCGGGCCTCACAACCCACCCAGGTAGTTCAGTTATTACAGTATTGCCACACATCTGCCTGTAGATTATTCTTACGTAACCCATGACAAGGAATGTATTTCTTGAAAATAACTGCACGCCCTGGCTGTATTGTAAGGCCTAAGGCTGAAAGCTGAGTGTCCTTCAGCCAACCAGGAAGTGCATTAATTCCCAACAAAAAGCATGCCCTGGAGTGAGTTATGGTACTGATAAAATCGGTAAATGAGGAGTAATTCAAAAGAAACACAAACATGTTGACATTTGAGTAAAATTTAGACATCTTATGATATGAGTAGACTGTTACTAGGCAGAAACATTTCTTTAGGTAACCAAGGATGCATTTTTTTTTTTTGAGAATTAATGTCATGTGATTAATGTAACCCATGAAGTTAATGATTCCTAGGTCTTTTCAGACCCATTGTATTATATCTGTTGCTGCAGCAGCATGCCTTGTTCATGTCAACTGTAGGTGTGCTTATGACTATCCACATTTTTTTCTTATGTTAAAAGGCCGTTTTACAGTACGATTCTGGAGAAGGGCCAGTCCATGATGAAGCTTTTAGTGTATTGTGCTTCCAAGTGGGAGACCCAGGTTCATGTGCCAGACCTGGTACTTCCATAGTGGACCAGCAGGGCAGAAAACTGCTGCTGAGTGGGTGGGCTCTTCCCGTGGGTAGTGGATGGCTTTCATGCGAGCATGACTGCACCCTGCTAGCTCAGGGACACAGTGCAGCAGTCGAGCAGTTGCGTTGTTGCTCTGGGCGGGACATCAGTAACATGCTTCTTCAAGTTCCTGTGTGCTGACTTTTAAGGGAGGGGCATAATGGAGAAAAAAAAATGTCCTGTAGCCATGTATGAAAGTCTTGAGTGTGTTCCCGGCTGCTGAAGTGCAGCTTGGCATATTCAGTATGTTCCCCATTGGTGAAGACAGCTGGTGGTAGGAGACAAATGGATGGTCTGAAACAGGGGTAAATGAGACAGATAAGGGGGAGAAAAGGTGTAGGAAAAAAAAAAAAGTCTGAGGCAGGTTTTCACATGTGTTCAAACGTCATCTGTAAAGTCTAGGAGCCTCGTGGAAAGTGGTTACGTTCTTATGAGTCTGGGGTAGCTTGGGGTTTTTGCAGTTTGACCCAGTAAGTGGTAATTATACTGGATCACATTTTTATGATATTGGGGTAGTTTTGTGTTCCTGCACTTTGACACCATGTAGGGTATGTACTCTGGTTCCAAGTGATCTCATTCTTATGGGGTTGGGGGCTGTTGCCTGCTGCACTGTGGCCCCTGATAGAGTAGTTATACCAAGGGAAAACTGGAGTAACTCTGGTTTTACTCACTTGTGTCATACATACCATATCCTACTGTCATACGTGTGCTATTCTGTAAATAACAAAGTAGCAGACTCTGTATCCTAAGTGTAAGCTGTCTGCTTATTTGCACAACTTTCTCTTCACCCATCAACTCCCCCTTCCTAAAGGGGCAATGATTCCGTATAAGTGAGAGTTTAACACAGAAATTGGCTGAAATTGTTGAAGCCCTTCTGAAAACTGGTACCTTTAATGCTGCTCTCTGTCTTGATGCGGAGAATAGCTTGTAGCCATACTGGTCCTTGTACAAAAAGATGAACCAAGTGGGTGATTTGATACCTTTTATCGGATCAACAAGAGATTTAGAAAACACAAGCTTTCAGGCTACACCGAGTCATTTGTCAAGCATAGTAGCAAGGTTCTACAGAAAACAAGCTTCTTTACTAAGGATAGAGAAATCTACTGGTAAATAAACTTTTACACATGGTTATAACAGGTCTTTTGATAAAGCAATATGCAGAGACGAAAAGAAAAAAAAAATCTGAAATAATACATGGTTGTAAATGCCTCTTCTGAAATTGAATGCAACAGCAGATGGCCTATAAATTGTAAAATGTTTATATTCAAAGAGCTTCCCTAAATACAGACACGGGGGTGGGGTAGGGGTGTGTGAGACACTTCCATATAAATAAAACCTTGTTAATATATAGTGCATACTAAAAATATATCAAATGTAATTCATAATATATGTAAATATACACACAGGAAATGTATATGCACCTGAACCAAGAAGAAAACGGTTTTCAGTAAAATTTGTAATGGATTATGAAGCCAAGGTCTATAGTCACTCTGTTTTTTTAAGTGGGGGGGTAAGTTTGAGCTCATACGCTCACCTTTTTTTTGTAGTTCTGAAATGTCCTTTGAGAACCAGGACTGAGAGGTCAGAAATGGAGCAGTCAGATTGAGAGAAATGTCCCACTGGTGTTTGTCTTTTTCTCCTTTGTGTTTTTTTTTTTATTATTTTTTTTTTTTTAATTTTATGTTAGTCTTTGGTAATTGGGTAAGGCCCACTAGGCACAAGTGCCTGTTTTCAGGGGCGACCTGGGAGCACTGGGCAGTTAACTGACTTGCTCAGAGTCGCACAGTATGCAAGTGGAGGTTGTGAGACTCAAGCTCAGATCTAGTCTGCTGGATGTACCAAGCTCGTTCACACCTTGTTCTTCTAACCTCTAGGCTATACTGTGTTGTGCCTGTGTGAGTTCATTCGGGTTTGAGGGAGTTGCCCTGTTTTATGTGGACACTTCTTGCACTGAATATAATAGATACATTCTGGGAACCACATGTGTAACTCCCTCATATCTTGAATTATTTGTTTTGGGAAGTGTTGATAAAGTCTGAAGTGGAAATGTGCTGACATGTTATACATTTAGGAATATTGCAGGGTTTAGTGCCTCCTAGTGTTCTGTTGTTTTGGTCAGGTATAAATTTGCTCCTGACAATCAGGTTCGATAAGTTAGGTGGTTGTTTGAAAGACAATAAAGGCGGTTCTTGGAAAATACATTTCAATGTGTCATTGTCACTGAATATTGGTTGTAGGTCCTTAGTAATTTTTCATAACGGCTCCAGATCAGGATTTTATATACCAACCAAGGGCATCCTGTTGGTGGTGGTGGTAGTTCCTTTATATTGTAGTAGTAGTAGTTCTCCTGGCATAAGTGTGGCACGTCCCATAGCTCTGTCAGTTTCTCTAGAGGAGTGTCCCTGTTTAGTAAATGTTTTTTTCAGTGTGACAAGTGTTTATCTCTGTCCTGTTCACTCAAACAGATTTGGTCGTATCGAAGCACTTGGCTCTACATTAGAGATTATTTTGTACGCCGAGGAATCTTATCTGTGTCGGTCTTCACCATTCATCACATATGGGTTCACGGCCAGAGGTCATGACCCTGCGGGAGCTTCTTCTTTTTTTTTTTTGGCAGAGCCAACGCACCATCGGGCCCTGCCCTCGAGGCCGGCGTGGTCATGCGGGCACTCCGTGGGGTTGGCCGGTCCTTCTTTTCCGACCAGGAGACTGTACCTTCGGGTAACCTCATCGAGGAAACCGTTCTGGAGCCTCGGTTTTCCCCAACTCCAGTGTCCCCCGATCGAACCAGCCGACCCCGTCGGTCTCGATCGAGGACCAGGACCCCTTCAGTCGAAAACCCGAAGAAAGGTCACAAACACTCCAGAATGAGGCGTTGCCATCGATCCTTATCCTCCTCGGATGAGGAGAGACTTCAACGGAAACTCAGTCGATGTTATGAGGCTCTCATGTGGCAACAGCTGATTCTGACCAGTCAAAAGGCGGCTCCCCCGGCAGCACCGGCCATTACTTGGCTCCCGCCTCCCAGGCCGACACCGACCCCTCCGGAACCGAAGGGTTCGGTTCCCCCAAACATGGGGATGGCCCGTATTCCAGCTTGGCCTTTTACGGTTTCCCCACCAATTTTGGTGGAGCCACTGCCTAAGCAGCCTCAGGGAGGGGCTCCCTCGAAAGAGGACCGGACAGACACCAGACTGCCCCATCGTCTGTCCATCACTGTTGTCCCCGATCGCCCTCGGCGCATCGAGGGAGACATAGGCGGGAGACCGTTATATCCCGACTCTTCAGACTCGGATGCCATTGGTTTGCACTCGCATCCAGGGGATGAGGAGTCATCAGTGGCAGGTTTGGAGGAAGGTCCTTCCTCTTTTCAGGGCATCCTCCGCCTGATTACCGAATCTACCGGAATGCCCCTGGAGCCTATCCAAAAGAAGGCGGAATACTCCCTTACAGATATCCTCAAAAGGGGGGATACCCCGACGGAGGCCTTTCCAGTGGCCGAAGCCAATGTTGGCCCGGCCCTTGAGCTCTGGTAGCATCCTGCCTCCTGTCCAGCTCTGTCTGCTTGCATGGCCCGCAAGTATACGGTACCTATGGGGTCCCTGGCGGAGTTCACTGAGCATCCCTCTGCTGAAAGCCTTGTGACTACTTCTGTGTTCAGATGCGTGGGTAGCTCAGACGACATCGACCGCACCCTGGACAAGGAGTCCAAGAATATGAACCACTCTGCCCGGAAGGTCTATGCGGCCTCCTCCTTAGGCCTTCATCAGGCCAGTTCGGCTGTTATCATGGCACACTTCTCTCACCCCCTCTTAGGGTCATTAGATGAAGTCCTGCCTCATCTCCCAGCGGACATGTAGACCACTGTGATGCAAGTCCGGGACCAGGGCCGTGCTGTTGCAAAACAGCAGCTCCAGATGGCCCTGGACACTGGAGGTTCCTGTGCCCGCTCCTTAGCAGCCGCAGTGGCCACTCGCCGCAGGGCCTGGCTGAGGTTATCCTCCTTCCTGCGGCTACTCAGCATAAGTTAGCTGACGTGCCGTTCCTAGGTACCGACCTCTTCGGTCCAGAAGTGGCTGGTCACCTCCAGTCCATAGAGCAGTCCAGTGCCACCTTGGATGCTACCTCTGCGAGGGGTTCTTCAGGCAAGAAGAAGCCTTTTTGGCACTCTTCCCCTGCAGTTAGGCAGCCCTCCTTTCAAGGAGGCCAGCAGCAGTAGGCTCAAACTTAGCGCCCCAGGCCCAAGCAGGGTCCCCAACAGCTCCGTTAAGGAGGCCGAGGTGCTGATCCAGGAGCCTCCTCCTCCCCTAAGCCTGCTCAGTGATGGGTCAGGGGTTGCCACCCCTACATCCATTACGCCAGCTCTGGGTCCTCCTGTGGGGGGCCGGCTCTGCCACTTTCTTTCCGCCTGGTCCGGTGTCACTACGGACAGGTGGGTTCTGGAAGTGGTCAGCCAGGGACTGCCTTTGGAATTCGAGCAGTATCCTCCCAGCTGAGCCCGCACCCCTCGGGAAGAAAGGACCTCAGCTCTCACTCAGTCGGCTCTTCGAGATGTCATCGCTCAGCTCCTCCGCAAGGAGGCGGTAGCTCCAGTGCCGGATCCTCCTACAGACCCAGGCTTCGTGTCCAGGTACTTGCTGGTGCCGAAGCGGATGGCGGGTTGGCACCCCATCCTAGATCTCTACGACCTGAATTAATATCTCATGTCTCGCACCTTCCGGATGGTAACTCTGAACCAGATCATACCATCCCTGGAGCGAAACATGTGGTTCTGTTCACTGGATCTACAGGACGCATTCTTTCACGTCCCTATCCGTCCGTCCCACCAGCAGTTCCTCTGCTTCAGGGTCGAGGGGACCCTATATGAGTTCCGAGCCATGCCATTCGGCCTGTCATCAGCCCCTTGGGTTTCCACCAAGTGCATTGCAGTGGTAGCGGCCCATCTTTGGTGTTGAGGAGTTCGTATTTATCCTTATCTCGATGACTGGCTCTTGGCAGGTTCCTCCCTTCAGGAGGTGGAGAGGTCCAGGGATCTGGCCCTCCGAACCTGCTCCCAGCTTGGCCTCTTGTTTAACAAGGCCAAGTTGGAACCCGTGCCCTCTCAGGTGATGGGCTTCATCGGGGCAGAGCTCGACTCTCATCAAGCCAGAGCTTGGCTCCCAGCAGACAGGACGGAGGTTCTTTCCTCCTTTGCCCGATCATTTCTGGTTGGGCACGTGCACCCTGCCCGGGACTTTCTGTGCCTTCTGGGTTACATGGTGACGTGCACCTCAGTGGTCCATTCGGCCAGGTGGCACATGGGCCCCCTCCAGTGGGAGCTGGCCGCCCAGTGGCCTCTGCGCCATGGTCAGTTCGACCAGCTGATCACTTTAACCCAGAAGATGTGGGACGCTCTCCAATGGTGGATCGCCCCAGAACGGTTGCAGGAAGGTATCCCGTTTGTCCGCCCAGAGCCGACGGTCGTCCCAACGACCAATGCCTCTCTCAAGGGCTGGGGAGCCCACGTGGGGGACAGCAGGGCCCACGGGTTCTGGACCCCCAAGGAGTCCCAATGTCACATCAACCTGTTGGAGCTCAGAGCAGTCAGACTGGCACTGTCAGCTTTCGCTCTTCAGCTCCGGGGTCAAGTGGTTCAAGTCCAGACTGACAATACCACGACCATGTACTACCTCAACAAACAGGGCAGCATGCACTCCCGTCTGCTGTGCAAGGAGGTGCTCCGCATCTGGACCCTTGTAAGTCGGTTGGAGGTGGATCTCCTAGCCATCCATGTGGCAGGAGTCTCAAACCAACTGGCGGATGCTCTCAGCTGCATAGGCCAGACGTCCCACGAGTGGTCACTCCATCCAGAGGTAGCTTACAGTCTGTTCTCCCATTGGGGCAAACCGTTGGTGGACCTGTTTGCCTCCAGGGAAAACAGCAAGCTGAGACTGTACCATGCCCGCCCACCTAAGCAGGGCTCACTGCAGGGGGGGGTGCCTTCTTGAGGCCATGGACCCCAGGCCTCCTCTATGCCTTTCCTCCATTTCCCTTGATCCACAAGGTGTTACTCAAGGTGAGGAGGGACAAGGCGAAGGTGATCCTAGTAGCTCCCAGATTGGCTGCGCCAGTTCTGGTACCCAGATCTCCTCAGCCCCAGCTGCAGGCCCCCGGAGCGGCTTTGTACATGCCTGGACCTCAATATCATTGAACCAGGGGAAGGTATTCCATCCGGACCTTCAATCCCTGCACCGCATAGCCTGGTACCTGAGCGGCTAGAGTTTCAGGATCTGGGTCTTTCCGAGGATGTCTACACCGTGGTGGAGGCATCTCATAAGGAATCGACCAGGAAATGTTATGCCTTCAAATGGAAAAGGTTTTCCATTTGGTGTCAGGGTAAGAGTCTGGACCCCTTATCCTGCTCTGTGGCTAACATTCTAGGCTACCTTTGGTCTCTCTCCAAAGGGGGTCTACGGTCATCGACCCTTAGGGTGCACCTAGCAGCCATTTCTGCTTAACGGGCGTGGGACAGTCAGCCGACTTTGGCTCAGGAGACAGTGGTTGGGCACTTCTTCAAAGGCTTGGATCACATATCTCCTCCGGTGCATGAACCTCCACCTCCATGGGATCTCTTGCTGGTTTTGGCAAAGCTCATGGGCAAGCCATTTGAACCCATGCACAAGTGTGAGCTCTCTCACTTGTCGTGGAAGACGTCCTTCTTGGTGGCTATCACGTCAGCCAGAAGGACAGGGGAACTCCAGGCACCTTTGGCGGACTCTCCTTATCTGGTCTTCCACAGGGACAAAGTTGTCCTGCGCCCCCACTGGAAATTCCTTCCGAAGGTGGTTTCAGAGTTTCACCATAACCAGGCTTTGACTCTGCCAGTATACTACCCCTCGGACGCCGAGTAAAGACTCCATACTCTGGACCTGAGACGTGCTCTCTCCTATTATAAGGAGAGGACGACAGAAATTCCGGGAGAGGTTAACCAGCTGTTTGTCACCTTCGCTGAAGCCGCTTCTGGCAGACCTGCAGCCAAACGGACCATTGTGAGATGGATTACATCATGCATAGGTCTGTGCTATGAGTTGGCGGGCAAGGAGCCTTCCAGAGGGATAAGAGCTCATTCTGCCTGCCATACTGCTGCATCAGTGGCTGCTTCCAGGGACATCCCTATCCAGGAAATCTGTCTGGCTGCTACCTGGAAGTCAGCAAACACCTTCATTGCCCACTAGCACATCGACCTTGAGTCATGCCGGGTTGCTGGTTTTTGGGCCTTGGTTCTCCAGTCTCTGTTTCCCAAGTAGGGGGTGTGCACCTTTCTCCCTCCTCCTGGAGAGCTGCTAGGAGTCTGCCAGAGAGTGTGGATGAACAACATATCCACGTTCCTAGAAGAACAGGTTACTTACCTGTAACAGTAGTTCTAGGAGTGGTATATGTTGTTCATCCACACGCATCCACCCGACTTCCCCGGCTTTAGGCACACAAGCTTGCTTCCAGTGGGCTAAGATCTGGTGTCCTGCGGCGGAGCCGAAGTATTTTCCACCCGGGTGGGTGGGAGAAGCCAGCTTGAAGACTTCCGGCAAGTTTAAAGGGGAAAGGGACATTCCAGAGAGTGTGGACGAACAACATACACCACTCCTAGAACTACTGTTACAGGTGAGTAACTTGTTCTTTTTGTCTAGGTATCGCTGTCTGTTGGTTTCCATTACAGGTCTGTAAGGTTCCATCTTTAATGGTAACTGTGGGGTCAAGGAAGTTGATGCTGATGTCAGAGTACTCCAGGGAAAGTTTAGTGGATGGGTGGAGGATGTTAATGTTCCTGATGAAATTCTTAAAGTGTATGAGTGCTTTGTGTCCAAGTTATAAATGTCATTAGTATATTGGAAGTATGTGAGTGGTTTGATTTTACATTGTTTCAAGAAAATCCTCTTCCAAATTGGACATGAAAAGGTTGGCATATTGTGGAGCCATCCTGGTGCCTGTTGCTGTTCACATAGTTTGAGCATAATGTTTTCTGTTGAAAACTGAAGATCTTACTTCGAGAGGGTTCCTGCAGTAGGTCATGAGATGTAAGACTGCGTCCCCTGGCATCAGGACTGCACGGCAAACGTTTGCTAGCAGTGTCTAATGGGGGAGCACCCACCCGACGTCACGTGATGGATGTCAGTGTGACCCTATATAGTGGGCGGTCCCTGCACCTGCCTTCCAGTTCTTTCCTGCCATTGACCTGCGCAAAGAACTTCGTGGTAAACGTTGCTTAGTCGATCGCCATTTTCAGCCTTATTTTATGAGTTTTCAGTCTGATTTTCGATTCTTTTATGTCTTCTCCTCCGACGACTTCAAAAACCAAGAAGAAGTGTGAGAAGTGCGGGGCACAGATCCCTCAAAAGGATGGCCATCGTCGCTGCCTCTTCTGCCTGGGTCCGAAACACAACACTGTGACCTGCCCTGACTGCAAGCTCCTCAATCAGGCCACACTCACATGCAGGCATCAGGTTCTGGAGGCCCATTTACTGAAGTCCAGAATGGCCACTCTTGAAAAGGAGATGCAGAAATTGTGGGATACCACTTCTTCCCCTTCTTCGGAGTCTAAACAGAAGAAAAATAAGGACAAAGAGAACCACAGGGAACGAGAATGTACGGAGGATCTGGACAGAGTTACCTCCAGCAAGGCTTTGACCAGCAAGGCCATTCTCCCACCACCTGCCCTCGGGGTTCTCCAGACCGTGTCTGGGGCGTCTCTAGGTTCCTCTGCTTCTTTTTAGCCTATCTCCACCGGTAAGTCGTCCACTGGCTCCTCTGGCGAACGCCCGGTTTCTACCGCTAAGTCTGAACCTGGCTCCTCCAGGGCCTGCCCGGTAGTCGATGAGCCAGATACCAAAAAACAGGCAGGAATCCGCATGACACAGACTGATCATTCGGTCGAGGGCCCCCCCCCCTTCCCCCGCCCGGTTCCTCTTATGGCCTGATAAGCCAGTTGCTCAAGTTTCTGACAACCACCCGGATGTAGCTCACCCGTCGGGGGCTGACGCCACCTCACCCGACGCCGGGTCGAGCCCAATTAACCTCCCTTGGTCAGCCCTCCTCCCAGATCCCTCCTGGGCAGGAGCCTCCTTCACTCCGTGGAACCTCCTACTCCAGACGCCGCATGTGGGGTGGAGGAAGAGGAAGTGGCCCCCATGGATGTAATCTTCTCCTCTCCCCTCCCACTCCAGTGGCTGTGCCCTAGGTACCTCCTGTGTATACCCTACCAGGGATACCGATGCTGGACCCCATTCTCACAAGGGCTCCTGACCTCATTCCCCCTCCGTCGGACCTACCTACGGCTCCGCTTTCAGGGCCTCCTCTGCCGGGTGCTCCATCTCTGACACATGGGGCACCGCTGGACACTCTCTGGAATCTCTCTCTCCATCAGAACCCTTACGTTTGCCCCAATGCAGGCTATTACTACACCAGGCCTGATGCCAGATTCCTGGACGTCGATCATCCCGTGAGTCCCTCTGACGTCAGCCAACCCGATGGAGGATCCTTTTCCAGGTTCTTCGAGATCCCCAATGGAACACGGTCACCCGCCAGGGTATCATCACTGTTCAGCATTCCAGACTCCAACTTATCCAACCATCTGGTCAGACAATGGGTTCTTTTCCCTAGACTTTTTACCCTGCTTGTCAGACCCCTAGCTACCCCTATTATCAGGGGTATCCTCCTCCTCAGTATTCAGGGTTGGGAGCACCTTTTTACCACCCTCAGCCCACCCCTACTCTTCCACCTTCACCTCAGCAGGACTTTCAAACCCTCGTCGGGTCATCGATCCCCTGCCAGACATTGCTGCAAAAGTATGTTGTGTGGTCCTGATGCCCGGGGGCGGGGCGCAGTCCTGCATGTTATGACCTACTGCAGGAACCTCTCTCGAAGATCTACTGTTACGGTAAGTTCTTATGTAACTGTACTTTGTTGTGCGTCAGAATAAACTTGATAAGTCTGGCAATTCATTTTTGGCGGATATCATGGTGCTGTCCTACCTCTTGTAGTTATTTAAGATGGGCTGAAATTCCATTATTATGTGGTATATTAGTGTAGAGGGATGACATTCCATCAGTACGTGGGATATTGGTGTAGAAGGAGTTCACATCCGTCATGGCAAAGATGGTATTAGGTAGTAACTCTCTAAAAGCATAAAAAGTGTGTAGTGCCTTGAATATAGCTGTCTCTTTCTATAACAAGCAGTTTTAAGATGGTTTCTGTTAATCCAGAGATCCCTTCTGCCAGGGTACCATCACCATTTAATATAGGTCTCCCTGGATTCCCAGGTTTATGGATCTAGGGCAGCATGTAAAATGTACCTGGCTTAGGTTCACCAGGGATGAAATCAGTTATTTTGTCTCGGAAAAGGGAAAGGGAACATTGTTTAACCAGGAGTAGCACACTAAGCCGAAGCTTGTTTCCGGATGCAACCTGAGAGCACAAGGAAGTTAAGTGACTTGCTCAGGATCACACAGTATGCACCTAGGCGGCTGTCGGATTCAAACCCAGGTCTCCAGATCTGCAGCTCAGAGCCTTAACCCACTGCGCTGTACTGCCTCCTGTCTTCTTGGGCATGTTTAGAAATGATTTAATAATGTCCCTTGTAGCATGGCAAGAAATGTTGTGCTATAATCAAGTGTTTAGATTGGTGGAAACAACACATGACCCAAGATGAAGCAGGTATTAATCCTGTAGTAATGCCCGACTCATAGTGCAGTACCTTGCTGAACCACAGTAAAATCACCATACAGCAGTATATAAGAGTAGCTCATGTTGTTTCCCACCCACCCGCCCTGTGGTACTGGAGAACTGTAGCATATTTGTTCTGTATTGCTAAAATGTATAACGTGCTAATATAAATGACTACGTTGTTACTTTCTCGGTATGTGGTGTAATGGGGATCGCATCCTGGGTTGATAAGGAGTACAGCAGCAAAAGCATCCCTCCTGCAGCTGCCATTCTGCAGAATACGTGTGGTGCCACTGGAGTTGTCAGTGCGGGTTGTCCTCCGTCGAGTACGTGTGCTCTAACCCCAGTTCCCACTGCAAGCATCAGCAGTGCTAGTTTAAAAGCTCCTCAAGGATCGCTGAAAAAGAAAAATCAAAACATATTGAGCCTAATAGTTGGTAATGGCAACTGGCAGTAGCAGACATATTACCCTTTCCACAGACAAACAAGGTGAGCTTGAGAGAAAGAAATGTGAAGCAAACATGCACAAAAATACTGCATGGGCCTGTAATGTGTTCTCAGTTTGGCTAACATCAAACAGTATGTCCATAGACATAAGTACAGTTGCAATACCCTAAATTAGCAGGCATCCTGAGAAACTTCCACGGGTCAGTCAGAACTGAGGAGGGGAAACAGTACAGTATTAGCTCTTTTTTTGGGCTCCGTGCTGTTTTAAATCTTTCTATTAACAGCATGGACATAAACCGCAAAGTCAGCATTGCAGCAGACCCTGATTTTCAATCATCAAACAACGTGTTTGTGGCTGTTCTGAAGGAATACAGAAGAGCTGCATGAGACGTTGCCGCACACCACCCCGAATCTGTCAATCTGAATTTGATCAAATTAGAAGCACTCCAAAATTGAACTGTGAGTCTGCGTACGGGCTGGTACGCAGAAGACTCTGGTTCAAAATGCAGCTGGGCCTCGCAAGACGAGGTAGAGAGGGGTTTCTGGCAGAAGAGAACTGGTTGCAGAGCAAGAAACAGAAGTCCAGAACTACAGATTTTTTTACTAATTAATCACTTCTGTCTCAGCAGGAGTAGTACCTGTTTGGATTATGCAAACAGATACTTTATTAGAAGGGGTCTCCTCTGCCTGCCCCGGCTTTCATCCTCGGGGGCTCTTGGAATCAGGGGTACCCGCCCGGCGTTCTTCATGTGCGTGGGGGGCCTCTTCTGGGACTTCTTCCCTTGGCCCGGATAGGCGGATGTCCTTGGGGCGGGGATCGGGGGCCTAGCAGGAGTCCCTGCTCGCATACTAAGTCGGATGCACATGGTCGGGTTTGGGATTCCTGACGGTGCCCACCTGCCTGCATGAGCTGGGCTGCATGGCTTGTCTTTTCCTGGGATAATACCAGATGGAGGGACTGGCGTGGGGCCATATCAGGGGCCCCCCTCCTCCCACCTGGTGGGTCCCCTGTTACCCGTCCCTCGTGGTCTCCCCCTGGATTGATAACGTACTGTACTCTAGTAATATAAGTTAACTAGGTGATTTCATGTTTATTGACATCTTTTTAGATACGGTTGGGGCTCCCCTCAGGGTAGAGCAGCCTGGACACATCATCGCTGAATTTGAGGCAAGCTCGATATAGGGGCTACACCCTAGAGCTGGTAGGCTCTCCCCTCAATAGTAGGAAAGCCCTCCTCATACTGCATTTTGGCAGTTGCCTCATTGCTAAACTGCCATCTATAGCAACCCTTGGAAGTCGTTTAAAGATCCGTCAAGGGAGAGGGGAGCGTCTGGATTTTCCCATTTTGTCTTGACCCAGATGTCTCTCCTCTCATTGTTATGGTATGCCCTGGTACTGCTTTGGGCAATGTATATAGTTAAGGCATCTTCCGAAATTTTGCAAGATGCAACACAATATTTTTCCTTTTTGCTAGTATCTCCACCTGCATTTGAACAGGGAGAGGGGTGCATGCCCCCTTGGCTCCACCATCATTTTGGGGTCGCTGGGGAACCTGGATGGTATAGGCTGAGTATAAGGTTTCCCGGGGCCTGGGAGTGTTTTGAGGAATGGTGGGACCCACGGGGCAGTTTATCGAATATATTGTTAACTTTATCTCCAGTTTATGTTGATAAAACAATGCAGTTAAACCCACAAGGTTATATGTTGGGCCTTTGTTATGAGAATGTATGGTTATTGTATATTACAGAGAAGATAAAACCACAAGAGGAAATAGACAGTCATGACTTGTTAGTAATGAAACCAGAGATAAGAATGCTTTTCCAGGAGAATTTATGGCTTTGTACATAGGTAGAGTTTTTTGCGAAGAAGAATGGTTCATAACCACTTAAAAATATATTCATTGAATAGCCGGCCCGGTGGCGCTGAGGGTTGAGGCGCTGGGCAGCACACCTCATACTATACCCGGGTTGAGCCGGACTCGGGTGGCGGGGAGTCAGCAGGGAGAGGGGATCGAAGGCCCCAACAGATGCTCTCCTCAGGAGTGGGAACCAAGAACGACTCGCTCCGCATCCCCTTCAGAGCTGGTGGAAGCACCGACAATTGAAGGGATGGAGGAGGCCCGCTTGTCGGAGGGGGCGACGTTGACAGGTCTGGCGGCGCCAGCACGCCACCACTCGGGACGACGCCTTAGCGCCGATGTCCCTGAGGGTAGGGGGAAACAGGGAGAAAACGGAAAACACCTCCCGGCGGCCTAGATGATAGCCTCTCCAGTACCATCCGGACCACCATCTCTTTCAGCTTTCGCAACTGCAAATCGGTCCCCACTTTAGAGAGTTTGGAGAAATCAGTCATGAATTCCACCTACGCCAATCAGATTTTTTTCGATATCTACAACTCCGACACTATTTTGAATCCTTACCCCTTAATGTCCGTTCGCCTGAGGCACACCCCCGGTGATCTGAATACTTCAACAAATATTAAAATCCTGGGGACTTCCGCACGCTGTTTCAGTGCTGTATAGGTCTCTGCTTGGAACTACAGGGGGAGACACATTACGGTTAAGGGAAAAATGGAATGAGGAGTTGGATTCCCAAATCACGCCTCAACAGTGGGAAGTTCTTTTGTGTATAGTATCAAGAATCACCTACTCTCATTCCTGGAGGTTATTTTCTTGGCAATTACTGATAAGATTCTTCCGAACTCTGGTAATAACCTCTCATTATGGCGCCACCTGATCTGCAGCGTGCTGGCGCCTGTGTGGTGAGACTGCTGCTCACCACTCTCATATTTTTTGGTCATGTTCAAAACTGCAGCCTTTTCTGCAGGCTCTATTTGAGGAGTTGGAAGAACTCTTCAGGGTTGGACTTCCTTATAGGGACGATTTCTTTATCCTGCATTGCTTTCCTCCTGGCCTGTGTGACCCCCATGCCTAATACCTATTAAATATCCTTCTCCTGGCAGTGAAGAAAGCTATCACTAAGCGATGGCTCACAGTTGAGCCCCCTGCCCTTTCGGGCTGGAGAGAGATAGTCCACCTTATATATAAATCTGAAAAAATAAACCACTATTTAAATGATCAGGCAGAACTAGGCTTTTTGAAGTGGAGGAGATGGATCATCTATATTATGACCAAAGACTCTCAGGTATGCCATTTGCATCTATCATCTGAGAGACTGGTTATTTCTTCTGCTGTTTCGTTTTGCTGGACTGTGAGACTGAGACCTAAAGGAGCGTGCTGCTGCCTGTTGGGGGATTCGAACTGTGTGCCTGATATCTGTTAAAACTGTGAGCACTTTGTATAACCTCATTTCTTCTGTGCCTTTGCTCCCCTTTGACCCTGCATTCCTGTGCTCTAGTGAGAGGGGCCAGGTGTAACAGAGCACACTTAATCAAGGAGGAGGGCAATAGAGAAGATCCGCTGCTCGCAGCGAGCGTGAGTGGCGAGCGCCACCGGTATTAGAAATTTTATTAGTAACAATAGGGAGCAAATTTGAGTAGTATTTCTGCTGATTTACTTAGAAACTTAGGGTTAATCTAACTGGAAGTTGAATATTTTATGTGAGTCTGGTAGGTTATTTGTTTCATTTAATGTTAATTTTATACTGAGTTTTATTATTTGTTTTATTTTTTATTCTTTATTTAATATATTCTGGGTGGGTTGCTTACATGCGTAAGTTTTATATAGTATTTACTAAGTGGATTACCTGAGATTTCCTCTACCTTATAGGATTATCCCTGATATAATGAGGTGGTAGTTCATTATTTTATTATAATTAAAGTTTGATTAACAGGGTGGTTTACATTTTCACAATGTTGATGTTATGGTGGGGAATTGTTCTGGTAGGGTGCCAGTTTTTAGTATGTGAAAATTCTGCTCAGAATAGAAAATCCTTTATAGAATGTCCATACTTGACAAAAAGAGTATAAGGAACCATGATGGGAGAGAGAAATGTTCTAATTGGGTGGCAAGGGACATTCATGCCTCTTTATTGAATATCCATATTGAGACAACTTTGATCAAATGGGTGTATATGGGTAGTGAACTTCTATGTGGCTGGGGACATAATGCTGTTTTAGAAAGTGCAAATCTAGAAATTGTTTAGTGAAGGGGAAATGTTTATATTTTAAAATGTCTAGAATGGGTAAATGGTTTGTAATTATAGGGTTAATGTTAAGTGGGGATGTTCAATTAAATCCTGGGCCTGTTGCTGATTTGAATCATGATTATACATTTGAAATGTTGAATGAGAAAGGATTGAAAATTGTGCATATTAATATTTGTAGTTTGCTTAAGAAAATTGAGTATCTAAGAGAGTTGGTGGTTTATTATAAGCCTGATATTTTAATAATTACTGAATCATGGCTGCATACAAAAATTCAAGATAATGATATAGCCCTGGAAAATTTCTATATATATATATATATATATATATATATACAGAAAAGACAGATCCAAAAGAGGAGGGGAAGTATTAGTTTATGTTAAAAATTGGATTGATGTTAGGGAATTGCAAGATTTGTATAATTGGACTGATTCAGAATTGTTACCATTAGAATTAAAGCTACCTTATTCTAAACCCATCTTCTTGATTGGCATTTATCGTCCACCTAAAAGCAGCTTAATTGTCTTCTCTGAAATACAGGATGTACTGAAGAATTATCAAAATTCACATAAAATTATGATAATTGGGGATTTAAATGTTGATTGGGGAAATATAGATGCCCATCATAGTCTAATTGATATGGCTATTGCATTGAATTTGGTGCAACTAATAAAAGATGTTACTAGGTTAAATGCAGTAAATCCCAGTAATTCAACTATGTTAGATCTTATTTTTACTACAAATCCAGAAAAGTTTATAAAGAGTGGGGTGTTACCAGACTCAATGTCAGATCATCAGATAATTTTCTGTATTAGAAATCAGAAATCTAGAAAGACATCTAAGAATGTTGTACAAATTAGAGTCTTTAAACAGTTTGATTATGTTCAATTTATGTAGGAATTAGAAAATTATAACTGGGAAAGACTAGAACTAATTCCCAGTGTGGGGGATGCGCGGGATATGTTTCAAAAGGATTTAATACAAATTTGCAATAAACATGCTCCTATAAAAACTAGGTTGATAAAATCAAACAAAGCGCCATGGTATGATTCAGGTTTGTTTAAGATTAAGAGCTAGAGATAAGGCATGGAAACAAGCTAAATTAGCAAAGAGAGACCAGGATTGGCATAAATATAGGCAATTAAGAAATTTATATACAAAGGAAATTAGAAAGGCTAGATTGGCCTATTGTAACAAAAATTGTCTAAAGAAATGATGGAAAACTCAAGAGTATTTTGGAACACAATAAATAAGATGCATAAGGGACTTAGCTTGGGATATCCTAATCATTTCCTACTTAATGGTAATAAGATGGATTTGGGAAACAAGGTGGTTAATGAGTTTAATACCTTTTTACAAATATGGGTATTAATGAATTACAATTGGGTGGAGGAGATGTAAATCGGTTCTACAGAGAAATTCCCAGGTAAATGATACAGATAGAGTTTATGTACAATCTGGTATACAAGCTGAGTTTAAGTTTACTTCTATTACTAGAGGAGATGTTAGGGATTTATTATTTCAAATTAATACTAATAAAGCAGAAGGTATGGATGGTATCCCTAATATCTTATTAAAGTATGCAGCCTCTATTATTGATTTACCCTTAGCAAACTTATTTAATTTGTCTCTTCTCTCTGCTGAGTTACCTCAAACTTGGAAGACTGCCAAGATTGTACCAATTTATAAGACAGGATCTAGGTTATTATTAGAAAATTATGCCAGTGGGAGCAATTTTTGTTGACCTTTCTAAGGCCTTTGACACGCTGGACCATGGCATCCTCCTGTCCAGACTAAAAACCTGTGGTATGTCTGAGTCGGTTATAAATTGGTTTCGAAATTATCTTGACTCAAGATTGCAGCAAGTGACTATTAGAGAGTGGTCATCTGATTTGAAATTGATTGTGTCAGGAGTCCCACAAGGATCCATTTTGGGTCCTATACTATATAATTTATATATGAATGATTTGGGGTTTGAACAACCAAAGCTACAATACCATCTTTATGCTGTTGATACAGTTGTATATTTTGCTGATTCATCAGTGAGAACTATTCAAATAGTATTACAACAGGCTTTTGATCAGTTACAGGAATTTTTGCTTAGATCTAAATTGGTTTTGAAATGAAAAAATCTCATGTAATGGTGTTTCATAGGGTTACGGGTCTAAAACTGAATATGAGGGGTTACAAATTAAAACATTTTCAGGAAGAATCTGCAACAAGTTGTTAGTTCTAAATATCTGGGGTGTATTTAGATAGAAAATTTAAATGGGACAGTCATATAGATAGTACCTTGACTAAAGTTGGTAAGTGCTTGGGGTCATTATATAGAGTAAGAAATAGTATGTCTTTGGAAATTAGAAAATTAGTTGTAACTGTTGTTGTACTACCCATATTGGAGTATGGTAATTTGATATATATGGTGCGCCTAAAGAGCAACTATATAAGCTTGATGTTATGTATAATAAATTAATTAGATTTATACTGGGAGCTGCAAAGAGGGCACATAGAGTAGATATGTATAAAGAATTAGACTGGCATACTTTGTCTCAAAAGGGCTCTTAGTACAATTATGTTAATGTTAAAATGTATCTCAGGAAAAGTCCCTAAATATATGGCTGAGTCTATTAAAATAAAAGACCTATTCAGGGTCTGCTCTGCTAATTACTTGGACTGTGCAGTCCCAAATCAGAAAACGGCTTGGGGATAAGCATTTTTAATATCGGACCTTCTATATGGAATAAATTGCTGGGAAGCTTAGACCCCTTGAGGAAATTTCCAGTTGCACCAAATTAAACATAATGGCTTATCGAAAATATTAGTTAAGATGGAAATAGTTTGAATCTTAGGATGTAGATTGTAGCTTGTATTGAATGTATACTGTGAATTAATCATTGTTTTTGTATGTTCTTCTTGTCCTAGTTTGTTTTATGATTTGAACTGTGTTATATTTATTGATGTATAATTAGAGTGTATATGTGTTTTCCTTCGTTATATATTGTTAACTTATAAGAGTAACTGGAAATGACACCTGGATCTCACTGTAAAGGAGCTTCGGCTCAGTGGAGATATCCTTATTCATTTTTTGTATGAATAAAAACTTTTTACTACTACTACTTACTACTACTCTCATTTTGTGCCGTAATCCAACACCTTACTTGACGGGCTACTCAGGTCATAGTCTATGGACTCCTGGCCCTTGCCTGGACCTTAAAAGTTCATTTGATGGGGGTTGGATGGGGTTCTGACTGGGCGAGGAGGGGAGCTGGGGGAGGTGGGCTGCGGGAAGGGATAAATTATTCAAATCTGGGATCATCAGTAGACTGATAGTGAGGCACGTAATACTGGATTAGGATGGCTATTATAATAATGTTGTGTAATCTCATTAATAGACCTGTACCTTTGTACGTGTGATGCAATGTCTTTAATGCTTATGATGAAATGTGAGTGTCAAACTGTGTATAAATTATAAAATCTTCTCTAATAAAAACAATATTTACAAAAAAAAGGGGGGGTCTCATTTAATTTAAAAAAAAAAGTGTTTTTTTCTGAGGAAGGGGGCAGTATCACCTTAATTTACTGAGAGCAGAGAGTGAATCTAATTGGGGGTGTGGCTTAGCAGCTTAGGTGTAGAAAAGCAGCTGTCTCCAATTACAGCTTCTGTCTGTTTCTGGCAGAAGAGAACTGGTTGAAGAGCAAGAAACAGAAGTCCAGAACTACAGATTTTTTACTAGTTTCCCTCCTTCCCACCCAAAGCCAGTCCTAGTTTTATAGCCACTGAATTTGACTGACAACAGGAACTTCCTGTTTGGCAATAGGAAGGGAAGGATCACTAAGACAAATTAGTTTCAGCAACCTTGAAGGAACCTTTAAAAAAAAGAAAAAAAATCTTTATCCCCCCCTGGCTGCTGGAGGTCTGAATCCAAGCATGGAGGAAGGAGACTACTGAAGACTACAGGAAGTTCCTGTCCCAGAACAGGAAGAGTGAGAGTTGTAAGGGCACATAGGCAGTAAGAAAGTAAGTGTAATAATACATAGAGGGAGGAGACAATAAGCATACAAAGCAACAAGAGAGGGGACACAAAATAAGTCAAGATGGGAGTGGTGCAATGCAATGGCTGTGGAGCAGCAGTGTTCCGGGAGACATTCTGGAGGCTGCGATGCTGCCCTGTTTGCAGGCATCTCCCTGGTCTGAGGGAGGAGGTTGCCTGTCTCCAGGCTGACCTGGCTAGGATTCGTGAAACCTCTTCTCCCCACCCCCCACCCAGGGACCACCAGGGTCACCACCATTACCTCAGAGGTTGCCAAGAAAGAGGAACGGTTGGACCAAGGTGGGCTCAGGGAAGGAGAGGGTGGTGGAATAGAGGTGCATCCCTCCAGCTGTAGCTCTTCACAATTCATATGCTGTTCTGGCAAAGAGTGGTTCCTCTATAGAGGCACCTGCAGTGGAGACCAAGGAGGATGCTGGGAACCTCCATAAAGGAGACCCGCAGGAGGGTGGCACGAGACCCCACAGGGGAAGGAAACAACTCCTGGTGGGGGACTCAGTCATTGGGGGGGTAGACATGGGGGAGGAAGGGGATAGGGAGGTAAGGTGCCTGCCTGGTGCCACGGCTTGGAGGGACAGGAAGCGAATCCTCAGGATCGCGGGAGCAGCTGCACGAGGGAAGGAGTTGGATGTCATTGTCCACCTAGGGACAAATGACCTGGCTGTAAATGGGATCAGAGCGGTGCAAGAGGAGTTTGTGGAGTTGGGGAGGGGCCTTAGACAAGTAGCATGTACGGTAACCTTCTCAGAGGTGATGCTTGTCTATGACAAGGATGATGCTAGGGTATTCTGCACCATGGAATTCAATGAATGGTTGAAAAACTGGTGTGGAGCTCAGGGTTTTGGCTTCATTGGGGACTGGGGAGACACCTGGAGGGTTGCAGGCTTATACTGGCGCGATGGTCTGCACCTGGCCAGGGGGGGATACAGGATCCTAGGTGGCAGGTTTAAATGCTTCATTGGCAAGCATTTAAACTAGCTAAGGGGGGGAGGCACTGAAAAGGGGCAGGGAAATCCCAGCCTCCCCCCACAAAGCGTAGTAGTTAAAGAGGTAAACACCAAGGCAGAGAAGTCAGTAGGGAGCAGGACAGGGATAAATGCAGAAAAAGGTGTTAAGGACAGGAATGGGGCTAAAAGGAGTAAGACCATAAAAAAAAAAAATGGAAGGTGATGAGTACCAATGCCCGTTTGCTGCAGGCACATCCAAGAACAGGGTCATTCTTTGATGCCCTACAGGGGGCATGCCTCAGACAGCTAGTGTTGGATCCCACTCGGGAGGGAACAATCTTAGACCTGGTACTCTCAAATGGAGAAGGAGAACGGATCTTAGATTTAGAAGTGGGTAGCCATCTGGGAACAAGTGACCACCAAATAGTGTGGTTCACAGTAAACACGGCCATAGAGTCAAGCCATACAAAAACAAGAGTATTAGACTTTAGGAAGGCTGAATTTGGGAAAATGAGAGAGTGCCTTAGAAAAACACTAGCAAATGGGCAAGAAGGAGGGGTGGAGGAACAATGGGGAATAATCAAAACAGCCATCGCAGAGGCAACAAACCTTTGTGTGAAGCAAATCAATAAAACAGAACAAAGGAAAAAAACACTATGGTTCTCAAAAGAGGTGGCAGGGACGGTTAAGGAGAAAAGGATAGCATTCAGGAAATATAAGGAAACACAGAAGGAGCAGGACAGAGAACTTTATCAGTTAAAGCAGAAAGAGGCAGGGAAGGCAGTCAGAAGTGCAAAGGCCCAAGGAAAGGATAGCCAACTCTGTTAAGAAGGGGGATAAGACCTTTTATAGGTACATTAGGGAGCGAAGAAAGACCAAAGGAGGGATACTGAGACTTAATAAAGGGGAGGGAATGTGGGCAGAGGGTGACAGTGAAAAAGCAGGGATACTGAACGAATATTTCTGCTCAGTATTCACAACAGATGAGGAGGGTGAGGTGCCTAAACCAAACAAGGGAGAAACTCTGAATAGGGGGGTCGATACTAGTCCATTCACAGAAGAAAGGGTTTTGAAAGAACTCTTGAAACTGAGGGTGGACAGACCAATGAGGCCTGATTGGATTCACCCAAGAATACTAAAAGAACTAAGGGCAGAACTAGTAACACCAGTGACTATTCTCTTTAACAAATCATGGGAGGATGGAGTGGTACCTGTGGACTGGAGGAGGGCAAATGTGATTCCACTTCACAAAAGTGGGAGCAGGGCAGAGGCAGGAAACTACAGACTAGTTAGTTTGACTTCAGTGGTAGGGAAAATGATGGAATCACTTCTGAAGGAAAGAATTGTTGAGTACCTAGAGGCCAGTGGGGCACAGGACTCAAGGCAGCATGGTTTCACAGCACGAAGGTCATGTCAAATGAACCTATTAGATTTCTTTGACTGGGTGACCAAAGTAGTGGACCAGGCAGGGGCTATTGATATGGCCTACCTAGATTTTAGCAAGGCATTCGACACAGTCTTACACAAAAGATTAATATACAAGTTAGCCAGCCTTGGAGTGGGCCCAAGGTGGTAGCCTGGATAAAAAACTGGCTGACAACGGGACGCGAAAAGGTAATAGTAAACTGAGTCCACAGTGAAGAAAGGAGGTAGAACTAGTTGGGTACACGAGGGTTCGGTACTGGGACCGGTCCTCTTTAATATCTTTATAAGTGACATTGGAGAGTACCTGGAATGAAAGGTATGCCTCTTTGCAGATGACACAGAGATCTGCAACAGGGTTGATACACAAGGTGGGGTGGGAAGAATGAAAAGGGACTTGGCAAGGTTGGAGGAATGGTCAAATACGTGGCAGCTCAGATTCAATGCAAAGAAGTGCAAGGTAATGCATCTGGGAAACAAAAACCCAGGGGAAGAATACACAATGGGACGTGAGTTAATAACAACAACAAAAATCAAAAGAGGTCTAGGATTAATTATATCAGATGACCTAAAGGTGGGCAAACAGTGTGAGAAGGCAGTAAGGCTGGTTGGGGGGATACTGGGATGCATAGGGAGAGGCATCAACAGTAGAAAACAGGAAGTTATCCCCCTCTACAGACAGTTAGTGAGACCCCATCTGAGTACTGTGTGCAATTCTGGAGACCCCATCTCCACAAAGACATAGACAGAGTGGAGGCTTTTCAGAGGAGGGCAACCAAAATGGTACAAGGTCTGCACCAGAAGACATACCAGGAGAGACTAAAGCAGCTTAATATGTATACCCTTGAGGAAAGGGGGACATGATTGAAACTTTCAAGTATCTCAAGGGAATTAACAAGGTACAAGAGGGTAGTATCTTTCAGAAGAAGAGATGTGCAAGAGCAATCGGGCACAATTTGAAGATAGAGAGGGGACGGCTCAGAGGTGATGTTAGAAAGTATTTTTTCACAGAGAGATTAGTGGATGCATGGAACAGCCTTCCTTTGGAGGTTGTGGAGTCAGGAACAGTGGGAAAATTCAAGAATGCACGGGACAGGCATAAGGCAATTCTAGTGGGGGACAGGAGGAAGTAAGCTGTTGATTAACTAGAATCTGCAGCTTATCTGTTAGGTAGGAAAATGGGCAGACTGGGTGGGCCAAGCGGTCCTTATCTGCCATCAAATTCTATGTTTCTATGTTACATAAAGTAAAGCATGACTCTTTCACAATAAATAGAGGCGAGCATGGCAGTGAGTATATAGCACTTGCTTTAATGAGACAACCAGAAAGAGGTGGACCTTGCTTTACTTTTGTTACAATTGTTAAGATTTTCAGTGCAGGAAGAGTTTGAACCCAGAGGGACTGAATACTGTGTACTGTGTCTGTCCTTGTGCACAGCTGACTTGATTGGAATTATTGATTGACTATTTGCATTGCAATATTTGTAATACTGTGAGTTATTCACTGGGCTAAGAATTTGTTTTAAGTCCTGAAGTGAGTGCAGATTACAGGCTGTGTATTTGACCCAGACAGTGCCCCCGGGGGTGGAAACTGTTTTTTGTGTTCTGTGTGCCTTAAAAGGCCAGGCCAGACTGTCTCAGGAAGTGCTTACATCACAGCTACTTATCAGCCAATAGCTTTGGAAGAGTCTTACAGACCTGATAACAACAGTACTATAAGCAAGTGGTTTATAGCAGACTCATCAGAAAAGCTAATATTCTTCAGGTGAAGCTACCTCTGGCTGAAAGCTGCAATACTGGACTTAGGATTTGCAAGAAAGTGAGTTGTGCTCACAACAGAGAGAGGTGAACCTTACAATTTACAATTGTCTTTGGTTTGTAGCAGATATTCTTCAGGTGGAGGCTACTTCTAACTGAACGGTGAAATAAGGAACTTAGAATTATCAGGAAAGACATTCTTTTAATCAACAGAGGGAGGTGGACTTTGCTTTACTTTTGTTACAATTAAGATTTTCAGTGCAGGAAGAGTTTAAACCCAGAGGGACTGAATACTGTTTACTGTGTCTGTCCTTGTGCACAGCTGACTTGTTTTGGGGCTGACTGCTTTCAGAGCACAAATCACCAGGCTGTTTTGGGGCTGGGGAGGTTTAACTGACTTGGATGTCTGGATTTTTCTCTGTTTGATTAGCAGGGTATTTTCTCTGTCAAATTGTCGTGTAGGGCATCTTGCTGACAGGAAGGCACTCATCGTAGCGGTGGGTCAGAGCTTTTAGCTGATTGTTTCGTGAGGGCACAGTTTAGGCCCAAACCCTGCCCACCCTCCACCCACCCCTAGAAATAGTTCCTTTATACCTGGGGTTCTGACATCATTTCCTCAAGAGTGCAAGGTGCATATCACTGTCATATCCTCTCAGAGGCACACTGCACTGACAATATAAGCATACCCATTGTATAATATATATTTCTATATAACAAACCAATCACACACACACAAAAAAAAACCAAGAAGGTAGACAGACGTGGGGAGTAGTGCAGTGTAATGGCTGTGGGGCAGCAGTCTTCCGGGAGTCTTTCTGGAGGCTGAGATGCTGCCCTATTTGCAGACAACTCTCTGCCCTGAAGGAGGAAGTTGCCCGTCTTCAGGCCACACTGGACAGTAGTAAGGGAACCTTCCCCCAGGCCACACTGGACAGTAGTATTTGAACCTCCCCCATCCAGGGAGCACCATAGCCACCACCACTAACTCAGAGGTTGCGAAGAAAGCACAGCAGTTGGACCACATGGGCTCAGGGAAGGTGAGGATGGTGGAACAGAGGCACACTCAGTTAGTTGTTCCACTCCACAATCCATACACCATTCTGGGGGAGCATAGTTCCCCTATGGATGCACCCACAGAGGAGACTAAGGAGGTTGAGGACAACTGTCACATGGGATGCCCACAGCAAGGAGGCAGAGGACACTACAGGGAAAGGAAGCAGCTTCTGGTGGGGGACTCAATTATTAGGGGGATAGAACTGGGGGGAGCAGGGAAAACTGAAGTAAGGTGCCTGCCTGGTGCCATGGCTTAGAGGGACAGGAAGCGCATCCTCAGGATCACGAGAACAGCTGCATGGGACTCTGAGCTGGACGTCATTGTTCACCTAGGGACAAATGACTTGACTCATCATGAGATTAGAGGAGTGCAGGAGGACTTTGTAGAGTTGGGGAGGGGCCTCAGACAAGTAGCACACACAGTATCCTTCTCAGAGGTGCTGCCTGTCAATGGCATGGGTGAGGCAAGGGTACTTTGCACCATGCAGTTTAATGAATGGTTGAAAAAATGGTGTGGAGCACAGGGGTTTGGCTTCATTGGGGACTGGGGTTCCACCTGGGGGGACACCAGCCTATACTGGCAGGATGGTCTGCATCTGTCCAGGAAGGGAACAAGTCTTTTGGGCAATCGGTTTAAATGCATCATTGGCAAGCTTTTAAACTAGTCAAGGGGGGAGCCACTGATAAGCAGCAGGAAAATCCCAGCCTCCCCCTACAAAACAGGGTACTAAATGAGAAAAAGACCAAGGTAGAAAGGTCAGTGGGGGATGCTGCCACAGAAGGTAAAGCCATCAAAAAATGGAGAGCAGTGAGTACCAATGCCCGTAGTCTGGGTAACAAGCTTCCTGAATTAGAGGCCTTGATGGAGGAGGAACATCTGGATATTGTGGTAGTCACAGAAACATGGTACACACACAGAACCATGACTGGGACATAAACATACCAGGATATACTATCTACAGGAGGGACAGGGAGGGTAAAAGAGGAGGAGGAGTAGCTCTTTGCATAAGGGAAGGCATCAAAGCAACAGAACAAAAGGGTAAACAGGGAGGAGAAGAAGCACTGTGGGTCAATTTGGAGACAGGCAATGGCACCACAATCCGCACAGGGGTTGTATACAGACCCCCAAAGGGGAGGAAATGGACAAGGGAATGATAGAAAGTATACTTAGAATGGCAGAAAAAGGGGAGATATTGCTGATGGGTGATCTGAATAAGCCAGATGTTAACTGTAGTGCAGTTGCAGCAGCCACTTCTAAGAGTGGGATTATTCTAGATGCCCTACAGGGGGGCATGCCTTAGACAACTAGTATTGGAACCCACTCGAGAGGGAGCAATCTTAGACCTGGTTCTCTCAAATGGATAGAGGATAACAGATGTGGAAGTGGGTATCCATCTGGGAACTAGCGACCATCGAACAGTATGGTTCACAATAAACGTAGCAATAGAGTCAAGCCATACAAAGGCAAAAGTACTGGACTTTAGGAGGGCTGACTTTGCCAAAATGGGTGAGTGCCTAAGGAATGCACTAGCAAATGGGCAGGAAGGAGGGGTGGAAGAACAATGGGGAATAATAAAACTGCCATCACAGAGGTAACAAGCCTTTGTGTGAAGCAAATAAAACGATGTAAGAAACCACTATGGTTCTCAAAGGAGGTGGCAGTGAAGGTTCAAGAGAAAAAGAAAGCTTTCAGGAAGTACAAGGAATCACAGAAGGAGCAGGACAGAGAATTGTATCAGTTAAAGCAAAGGAAGCTGGAAGGCTGTCAGAACAGCAAAGGCCCGAACCGAGGAAAAGATAGCCAACTCAGTTAAGAAGGGAGATAAAACCTTTATAGGTACATCAGGAGCGAAGGAAGACCAAGGGAGGGATAGTGAGGTTTAATAAAGGGAGGGGGTGGGCAGAGGGTGACTGTGAAAAGGCAGAGATGCTAAACAAATATTTTTGCTCAGTATTTACAAATGAAGAGGGGGAAGCACCTAAAACAAACAATAGAAACACTTTGGATACAGAAGTTGATACCAGCCCATTTACGGAAGAAAGGGTTCTGAAAGAACTCTTAGAACTGAAGGTGGACAAAGCAATGGGGCCTGATGGGATTCGTCCCAGAATTCTAAAATAACTAAGGGTAGAACTAGTGACACCACTGACTACCCTCTTTAACAAATCATGGGAGGATGGGGTGTTATCTGAGGACTGGAGGAGGGCAGACGTGATTCCCCTTCACAAAAGTGGGAGCAGGGCAGAAGCAGGAAATTAAATACCTGTTAGTTTAGCCTCAGTGATAGGGAAAATGATGGAATCACTTCTGAAGGAAAGAATTGTTGAGTACCTAGAGACCAGATGGGCACTGGACCCAAGGCAGCATGGATTCACAGCGGGAAGGTCATACCAGACGCATCTAATAGATTTCTTTGACTGGGTGACCAAAGTAGTAGATCAGGGAGGGGCTGTGGACATGGCCTACCTAGACTTTAGCAAGGCATTTGACACAGTCCCACACAAAAGATCAGTATACAAGTTAGCCAGCCTGGGAGTGGGTCCCAAGATGATAGTCTGGGTGAAGAATTGGCTGGAGAATAGGACACAGAGAGTAAAAGTAAATGGAGTCCACTCTGAAGAAAGGGGGGTTTCTAGTGGGGTACCGCAGGGTTCAGTATTAGGACTGGTCCTCTTCAATGTCTTTATAAGCGACATTGCAGAGGGACTGGAAGGAAAGGTATGTCTCTTTGCAGATGACACAAAGATCTGCAACAGAGTTGGTGCACAAGGTGGGGCGGAAAGGATGAGAAGGGACTTGGCAAGGTTAGAGGAATGGTCAAATGTATGGCAGCTTAGATTCAATGCTAAGAAGTGCAAGGTAATGCACCTGGGAAACAAAAACCCAGGATAAGTGTACACAATGGGGGGTGAGATACTAACAACAACAAAAATGAAAAGGGACCTGGGGGTAGTCATATCAGATGACCTAAAGGTAGGCAAGCAATCTGAGAGGGCAGTAAGGAGGGCTGGGGAGTACTGGGATGCATATGGAGAGGCATCACCAGTAGAAAACAGGAAGTTGTTATCCCTCTGTACAGACAGCTAGTGAGACGCCATCTGGAGTACTGCGTACAGTTCTGGAGACCCAATCTCCGCAAAGACATAGACAGGATGGAAGCTGTCCAGAGGAGGGCAACTAAAATGGTGCAAGGTCTGCACCGGAAGAGAGACTTAAGGAGCTTAATATGTATAGCCTCGAGGAAAGGAGGGAGAGGGGGAACATGATAGAAACGTTCAAGTACCTCAAGGAATCCACAAAATCAAGAGGGCATCTTTCAAAAAAAAGAGGTGTGCAAGAACAAGGGGCACAATTTGAAAGATGGGAGGGCAGCTCAGAGGTAATGTAGAAGTATTTTTTCACAGAGAGGGTTGTGAATGCATGGAACGGCCTTCCAGAGGAGGTTGTGGAGTCAAAAACAGTGGTGGAATTCAAGCATGCATGGGACAGTCATAAGGCAATTATAGGGAGTGGGGGTAGGAAGAAGTAGGCTGCTGGTTAACTAGGATCTGCAGCTTATTCATTAGGTAGGGAACTGGGCAGACTGGGTGGGCCAAGTGGTCCTTATCTGCCGTCCAATTCTATGATGCACTAATAGAAGTGAACAGGCAAGCGCTGAGAGGTGTTCTATACTTACAACCTGGGAGTGCAAACTGTTCAGTATCCCTCTTTAAGGAGTACATAGCTCGTTGTCTACCTAACCCCCCAGCATTCTAATTGCACCCACTGAGGTTGCCACAGGACGTGTTGGACAAAAGAGAATGTTGGTACTCAAAGCAACCAGTGGGGAAAAATTACCTTGGTGAAATGATGGTACAGATTTTCTCAGATGCAGAACTTGGTATCAGGTATACAAACCACTCAAATCAGAATTACAGCAGTTCAGATGTTGTGTGTCTCACATCGAGAGAGATAATGTCTGTCATAGGGCATCAATGCGAGACCAGCCTCAGAAACTACTGGTCACCATTGCAAAGTGATAGGAAGAAATGGTCTGCAGTATTGTGCAAAGCAGATGGCTTACCAAAACCAAATGAAACCATCAGTAGTCCTGCAGTACAAACCACTGTTCTATTATCAAGTAGCCCTTTGTCTTCTAGTAACACGTTGAAGCAATAAGAATCCTCACTCACACCCGAAAAAGCAGCACAAGACCACAGAAAAGAAGAAATGCTACCAGATATTGTCCACCAGCAGGCCAGAGAAAGTACGAGCAAGAATGAAACTTGGCACCCTACCGAAAGTACATAGTCTGTCAGTAGCAGCCCATTTAACATGAGCCACTTTACCATCAACGGTCCTGTAATTTTTATTAATTTTCTGCAAATGACAAAGGTACTCTGTAAGATAGGAAAAATGCACAGTTCGAGAGTATTTCTGTATTGTACCTGCATAGTGAAAATAGCCCACTTTATTTAGCGACTTGATCTACAGCTTATCCAATGGGTATGGAAATGGGCAGACTGGGTGGGCCAAGTGGTCCTTATCTGCCATCAAAGTCTGTGTTTCTTTGTCACATCGGGGATTGGGGAGGGGGGACCGCTAAACCACCAGGGATGGGGGCTTATGTATATATTTTCTACAGTGGGGTCGCATTGGGGATCAGGGAAGTGGGGCTTATATATTATACAAATGGGTCACATCGGGATCTGGGAGGGGGGACTGCTAAACCACCAGGGTAGGGGGATTATTACTACATACTTGTACGGCCAGCATCGGGGAGGGGGTGGACCGCTCGATCACCAGGGTCTGAAGCAGTGCATGGCTGCGCCACAGCTTGCAGCAGACCCTCTTGGTGCGCCGTCTGTTTGGCGTAGACCCTCGGTTGCATGCAAGCAACGGGACTTAGCCATCAGGATCCTGCCCCATAATCGGGCTCAGGGTCCCTGGTGCACCAGGCTTTAGTGCAAGCTGCTGTTTCCTACAGCTTGCACTGATCCAAGCCCACTTTGAGAATCGGACCCACCATGTCTGATCTCTCCCTGTAAATTTAAACTTAAATTTGATCAGTTAATCTATTTGTTATACATTTTCCGAGAAGATAATCTACAGCTGACTTGATCTAATATACATGTTCCCATGTTGCGAATCTCATTCTGGTAGTGAGCACTGGCAGGTTCGAATCGCCATTTTGATCTTGCAGTGAAAATAACTGCAGGTACCTTGGACTCTAACTATTCCACTACATAGCTTTTTTTATTTTTTTTTTTAACTCTGAGTTGTTTATTTTGAGTTTCCTTTGTATTTTTACCATAGCTAATTATTAATTTTGTTTCACTAGGCTTAGTAGACTTGCTTAACTATTTTACTTGCCAGTTTGCATAGATTAGTATGTAGTGTAAGTTACATTTACAGTTTATCCCAAGATTTGCTGGCATTTACTAAAAGAGTGGTGGATTCCTAGAAATGCTTTCTAGTGGTGGTGGTGGGGGCCAAAACAGTGGTGGGGTTCAAGAATGCATGTGATAAGCACAAAGGAATCATAGTGGAAAGGAGGGAGGAGGGAGAAAGAGCTGTAGATCAGGCACGGTCTGATGTGATAGTGTAGGTGGCGAGAAATGGGCAGGCTGGATGGGCCAAGAGGTCCTTATCTGCCATCAAATTCTGTGTTTCTATGTTTCTGTGTTATTCTGTCTTCAGTACTGTTTGTATACTCTGCCACAGTTGTTGTACACTGTTATACAGCACAGCTTTATTTAGTTAAAAAGATTCACTAAACTAATGCCTTGCACCACATATAGTGGCCCTGACCCTTGTGAGAAGTAGTCGGTGCAGATGGTGCCAAAAAGAACACTGGAGTTTTTTTGTAAAACCGCTCGTACAGTTGCAGCCACTGGGTCTTGCTTACTTCTTGGTATTTAGCGCTGCCCATGCTCCACCCCCATGCACAGCCATGTTATGATGTAAGGCCAGGGAAAGCGCGTAGACATACGCCATTATAGATTATGGGGGGTGACTTTTCAGTCGATTTTATATATTGTAATGGTCAGCTCGGTGATCAGTCAAGGGCACCGATCGATTAACAAGGGCCTTGTTAGTTGATCGGTGCTAGTGACTGATCACCAGTTGACCGATATAGATGCTATGTTGAAGTAGCCCCCAATAGGCTATAATGGAGTGCGTCCCCACGCTCTCCCTGGACTTGCATCATAATGTGGCTGTGCACAGGGGAAGAGCGTGGGCAGCACTACATACCAGGAAGTGATCAAGACCAGGTGGTTGCAACTGCACAAGCGGTTTTACAAGAAAACTACAATGTTCTTTTTGGCACCATCTGCACCAAATGCTTTTCGTAGCGGTAAAGCACCACTATATGTGGTGCAAATCTGTATTTTTATAACTTAGTAGATATCTTTAAAAGGAAATGTCCTACATTAGCTAGCACTGTTTGCAACGTGTTCAAGGTAAAATATGCTAATCTCGTCTGTATTCAATCCCACAATGCAATTTAGGTGTTCACACACAGTGTGAGTGCCATTTTGCAAGTAGTACAGAAACCCTATTCATATGTGTACAGATTTAAAAGCATTTCCATTATTAACAGAGAAGTACTGTACAAATACAGTTACTTTGAATGTTAACATTGATTTAGCACCCACAAGATTAATAAATGTTAAGTGTCTGAAAATCCTATTAAAAGCATTAAAACTGTAAAAAAGTGTGCATGTGTTATACTTATTACCCAAGATTGATTCCCATGTTACAATTGTACAACTTTGTTAACGGCGCTTGCCATGTTACAAGAACATTAAGCCACTCAAAAGGAGGGTTCTACTGGGGAATTAATGCCTGGTTGGAGGCACTCGTCCTGATCCCCCCCCCAAATAAAAAACATAGGCATTAATTCCCCAGTAAAACCCTCCTTTGTCGTGGCTTAATGCTTACATAGTTTTTCTGTGTATTGTACAGTCGGATCACTAGCTAGTTCCCTGCAGAAGATGTGGTCTGTTAATTGCCTGTTTGCTTCCTTATACCCACATGTAAAAGATTATTTACCAGTAGATTTCTCTATCCTTAGTAAAGAAGCTTGTTTTCTGTCGAATGTGACTGCTAAGGATCTGATGAAGGGCTCTGTGTAGCCTGAAAGTTTGTGATTTGTAAATATCTTGTCGGTCCATTAAAAGGTATCACATCACCCACTTGGTTCATGTGTCTTGATATGGATAATTGTTTGATATGACCTGTTCATGGTATCTGTGGTGGACTGTCATGGTGTATGTAAGTGGAATTAGTTGTGAAGATGCTGGGCTGCACCTGTTTTTACGTTTATCTTCCTTATCTTACAGAGTGAGGATGTGGATGACTCTGTCCTTCAGTGCCTTCTCTCTCTGCTAAGCTGTCTCAACAGCCTCTTCCTCTTACTCAAGGTTACTTTCGATACACTTTTTTGTTGTGCTGCTTTTGTTTGTTTTACTACTCTTGTCACTGTTTCCTTTTGCTGTTTGTAAAAACATTACTTATCTCTCTCTCCCTTCCCTTCCCTCTCTTCAGCACTTGAGGTCATCATTTACAATTGCTTGTGGTTCTTAACCTGCCTGATCTGGCACGCTGTCAGTGTGTTGGCTGATTGCCAGGCTTTTGTACTCTAGTTGGAAACAATAAACAAGTGATTGATGTTTGAGGACTGTCTTCCATCCCTTTTGACCTTAATGCTTTTACCATGTTATGTTGCTCCTCTGTAACCAGATTTAAAAAAAACTAACGGCTGCTGCTAGAGGGAATGGGCCTTACCATCCTGTGTTGAACTCTTAGTCCAGGTACATTTGCGGGCTGGTAGATTTGTGTTGTGCCATCTTATATAGATACTCAATTGTACCCCATGTATAGAACACAGCGTACACTTGTGGTCACCATACTATAGAAAAGTTATACATAATATGCTAGAAAAGAATTCCAAGGAGAGCAACAGAAATAGTGGGTGGTATGAAGGAAAATAAACAGGGGGACTGACTTTTAATATTGGGGGACAGCTACCCTAGTAAGGGAAGGATCAATAGATAAAGGGGTCAAGGAATGAGGAAAGAGAGTGGCAGCTGGAAAAATAATAGGAAACGGTCAGTAGCACATGGCAGGGGCCTTTGAAAGTACTCACTAAGAGCAATATATAATGGGGGTGTCTGTACTAATGCAGTGAACGAGACGAACTAGACGAATTAGCTAGCACAAATGACACAGGCATAATGGGGATTATAGAAACATAGTGGGTAGGCTATAATGAATGGTATATGACATTACAAGGGTGTGTGTTACTCAGGAAGTACCGGAAGGCAGAAGAGGAGGTGGGGGAGGTCTTTATGTAAGGGATGAAAAAGAAGAAAGAGAGCTATAGGACATTGGACGAGACAGAAACAAATAAGTCATTTAGGGATCAGACTGAGGGCAGCAAAGAGATGTTGCTGTTAGGGATCTCTTACAGACCTCCTGACCAGGGGGATAATGTAGACAGGTTACGGGGGGGGGGGCATAAGAAGTGCGCAAGTAAAGGGTATCTTGTTATCATAAGGGACTGCCTCAATTTCTCTGAAATTGAGTGAACTAAAGGTAGGGCCAAGGCAAAGGAAGGGCCTGTCTCCTAGGCTGACTGCTTGGACACTTTAAATGCTGATGTTATGGTGCAGTTAGTGAGCGAGGAGACAAGGAAGGAAGCTGTACTGTGGCTAATGATGACGAGTAGCAGGAAAGAGTGGGTTTCTGAGGTAGAGATTGGAGAAAACATAAGAAACAGCAACCACTATATGATTAGAATTCAAATCCATGGAGTTAGAGGGAGAGAGCAAATGGATACACAGACACAGAATTTTAGCTGGACTAACTTTCACAAAATGAGGGAGAAACCATTGAAAAGCTCCAAGGCAGAAAATAACAGCTGCAGGTATTATACAAACAGGTTATTGAGAAGGTAGAATGAGAACTATTAGACTAGTATTGCCAGGGATGTGGAAAGGAAGACGATTATTTAGCTGTATTAGAGGTAAAATGAGTGCAAGAGACAATAGCTTAACTGGGATTAAAGAGGTTGCAGAGGAGCTTAACACTTACTTCTCTTCAGTCGTTATCGAGGAACTTTAGGACAAACTGTCAGTAGCTGAGGGTCAGATGGTGGAGGAGGTGAGGATTAGTGGGGAAGAGACAAAAAAATACAGTCAGTTGGCAGTATCATCAGAGCTGCTGGCAAAATATTTAGATAGGGAAGATGCAAGAAAAACATCAGGCCCTGACTTGATATTAAAGGCACTCTGGGAGAAATTGGCACAGCCCATGGCAGCAGATGTTTGGAAAATCCCTGTAAACAGGACAGGTGCTGGGGGATTGGAGGACAACCACATGATCTCTTTTTTTTTTAAAAGGGGAACAAGTGGAGGCACTAGGAACTATAGCCCAGTTAGTTTGACCTTAGTTGTAGGTAAATTGCTAAAGGCTATTATTAAGAATGTCTTGGTGGTGCATTTGGCTAAGCAGAGGGTGATTACTGATAGCTAGCATGGTTTTGTAGGGGAGTAGTTCTTGTCAGACTAATTTAATTTTGTGTTTTGATGAGGTGACCAGATGGGTGGATGGTGGGGATACTCTAGACATAGTATATTTGGACTTTAATTAAGCCTTTGACAAGGTACTCATGGAAGGCTTTAGTACAGAATTGGTGTGCATGGAGCGATAGGGTGAGTATTAGCATGGATTTGAAGTGAGGCAGAAAAATGCTGGTGGGAGGGAGAATTGTGAGACTGGAAGGCAGTGGCTAGCAGGATTCAACAGGGGTCAGTTCTAGGACTGCTTCTCTTCAACTTGTTAATTCATAATTTAGAATGGGAGAACAGGAGCTATTTAGCCAGGTTTTCAGATGATACAGAGCTAACAAGAGCGGTCAACAGTGATGAGACGTGTGTGAAGTTCCAGCAGGACCTAGACAGACTACAGTGTTGGTCAGACAGATGACATAATGCAGTTCAGAGTGAGGCAGTGCTAAGTAATGCATCTGAGGGCCAGAAGCACGAAATACTAAGCTGCTAAAAGAGGCAAAATAAAGTGCATTAGAAAACTGTGCTAGAACCAGTGATGAAAGTGAACAGGAATGCACAGGAACTCAGTTCCTGTACCTTTTTTGCAACAGGAATGGAGTGCCTGTACTTCTTCCCATTGACACTAGAACTGAAATTCTTAAACCAGCAACATAATGACAGATCTTACCTCGAGAGGGCTCTTGCAGTAGGTAATTGCATATAGGACTGAAGCCAGCAGGCGCCAGGACCCCATGGAAAAATTTCTAGCTAGCAGTCTCTGGCGGGGGACTGTCCCCATGTCAGGTGACCGGCGTCAGACGATGGTATAAAGGGGTGGTCCCCCACGGCCGCCTTCCACTTCTTTCCCGCCGTTAGCTTGTGAAAGTGCCTCGTGGTTAAGTTCACTACTTCATCAGTCAATGTGTCGGTTTTATTACCATTTTTTTCTCGATTTTCTTCCAAAAATCACTCAGTATCTGCCGTGTATGTCGTTCCCCTACTCCATCCGATTCGCGTAAAATTAAGTTGCGATTCCTGCGTACCCAGCTCCGCTGGGGTGGTACTCCGGTGCCTCTTCTGCCCAGCCGGATCACCCGTGGAGAAGTGCCAGCACTGCCTGCAATTTAACGCTGACACCCGCAAACGGAGGCAGCAGTCCCCGGAGGCCCACATCCTGAAGAAGAAGATGTCCTCCATGGAGAAGGAGCTGAAGAAGTTCCGGGAGGCTTCAACTTCCCCTGAGGGTCACCGTAAGAAGGAGGAAAAGCAGCAGGACTGGGACTCCGCTTCCACGACCACCGCGACTTTGGCTGGGTCGCTGGCGCCAGATAACGTCCCCCTGGAACCGTTCCTTTGTTGCTACCTTGGAAGTTTCTAAGGTGGCAGCATCTTCTCCCTCTCATTGGGCTCGCTCTCAGGCCCATTGGGAGCCTCCAGGACAAAGGAGGCAGCTGCTCCTGAGAAGCCTGCCACCGTGCGGCCTTCTGGGTTGAGCAGCTCCTGTAAATCGGACGTCAGTGCCACCGACGCCCGTGTGGTCAAGGCCGCTAAGATGCCCAACCCTCCGGGGCAGTGCACGGCCTTGAAAACTCCTGGTACAACCGCTCCTCCCTCACGGCCTTCGGGAGTTGGGTCCAATAAGTTGGAAGCTGGCTCCTCCGACGCCCTCCCGGACCCCACCGGTAAGGCGGATGTCAGCTCCTCCGACGGACACAAGGCGTTGGAACTGACGCGGACCCTATCGTCCAGTCCGTCATCCCCGGCTCGCCGTTATTGACAGAGGATCCAATGTTTCCTTTGTTAGACCCCGGGGACTTTAGCCCCTCTTCCCCAGACGACAATGAGGTTGCAGGTATGCTTCCGTCGGGGCTCCCTCCCGCCAGGCAGGATGACCTGACGTCAGACCCTTGGCTGCCAGCTCCAATGCTGGCTGTTCCGATGCCGGGTGACATCCCCTTACTGGACACCGTCCCAACGCCGGACTTGATGCCCGCCGGGTCTCCTGCTCCTGGCCCGCCGGTGGGGCCTTTTTCAGGGCCATCTGCCCCCGTCAGAGCCCCTGGTGCCCGGGTATCCGACCCTGTCTTATCCGGTGCCCTACCCGGCACCGCAGTATCCCATGCCTCAGTACCCGATGCCGGCCTATCCGACACCGCAGTACCTGACGCCGGGCTTCCTGCCATCGGGATACGTATACTCACCTTACGGATATCCACAATATCCGTATCCCCCTCCTCCACTGCCCCCTCAGCCGCTGGTGGACCTGAAGGAGACTCTGGGTTCCTGGTGGGCTGAGGCCAAGGCCAAGGCTCAGCTCACTAGGGAGGTGGAGAGCCGCCTACCGATGCCGGACCCCTGGTGTCAGAGACGAGAGACTCCTTCCCCGATGCCAGAGGTGAGCCCTCAGACACAGGGGCAGGGGAGGACACGCTTCCCTAAAGGTTTCCCAAGTGGTCCGTTCCTCCCCCGCATCGGGAGGGGTGGTCTTCTTCATCTTCCTCTTCAGAGATCTCGGATTCTGATTCCGATGGTGCACCAATCCAGACGAGCCATGCACTCCAGACCGTTCCAGGCTAAGGACTCCTCTGAAGTCTCCTCCGGAAGATCCTTCTTTCCTGGAGCTGCTTAAAAAGATCCAGGCAGTCCACGAGTGGCAATCTCTGGAGCCAGATCCACAGCGAAGAAACTCGCTGCTCACCTGGATCTGCCCGAAACTGCTCCAACATCGATCCCACCCTGGATCGAGCCTCATGCGGACCTTGTTTCCATTATTTGAAAAAAAACTGTTGGCATTAAACCCCCTTCCGAGGAAGGCAGATAGGCTATATCAGGCTCCAGAGGGTGTGGATTCCTTGAATACACACCCCAAAGCGGGCTCGATCATGATTAGCGCCACTCACTGCCAGTCGGCGAATCCAAAACATCTGAGCATGTCTCCACCTGACCAGGAATCCCGTCTTCTGGACCAGTATGGGAAGAAGGTGTTCGCTTCTTCCACTTTGGGGATAAGGGCCCTGAATTATGTCACACATATAGGGGATTACCAGAAGACGATCCTAAATGAGGTGGAAGCCAAGTTAGATTCCCTTCCTGAGTCTCAGACTAAGCAGGAAGTGGCTGATGTAGTCCGTTATGCGCGTTCGGCCAGTCAGCACAGGCTTCGTGCCATGTACGTTGCATTGGGTGCTACTGGTCGGAGCTCGGCTTTTGCCGTAGGTTTGCGGCATCATGCCTGGCTCCGAGTGTCAGGTTTGGGCCCTGAAGTGCAGTCTGCTATTCAGGACGCACCCTTCAGGGGTTCAGTGCTGTTCGGTGGGGATGTCAAGGACATTATCACTGACCTGCAAGAGAGGGGCACTGCACTGAAGTCTGTTGACTCTCTGTACAGGCCCCCTCAGGGACCGCGTCGCCCTTTTCGCAGACGTTCTCGTCCCACAGCGAAACCTCAGGACAAGCAGGTCAACAAATGTTGGGCCCCTCTGGCTGCCAAGCCCTCCCCCCGCCCAAAAAAGCGACGGGAGCTTCAGCCGTCACGCTGCCCACACCTCTTGACTCTTCCCCTCTCTCTCAGCCTCTGGACACTCCGGAGGAACCAGTTGGAGGGAGGTTTTCCTTCCATCTACCAGGTTGGGAGAGGATCTCATCAGATGCTTGGGTGCTCCAACTGACAGCAGCAGGGCACTCAATCGAGTTTCTACAGAAACCACCCAGAAAACCACCCCCAAGTCCTCTTACTCCCGGAACGTCTTCCTCTGGTTCGGGAAGAAATATCCTCCCTTCTTTTGAAGGCGGCGATAGAACCTGTCCCTTCCCACATTTGGGGGACAGGTTACTACTCCCATTTCTTCCTGGTTCCAAAGAAATCTGGAGACGTGAGGCCCATTTTAGACCTCAGCTCCCTGAGCATGTTTGTGGAGTGCAGAAGGTTCAGGATGCTCTCCCTGCAGAGCCTTCTGCCCCTACTTCGGCAGGGACAGCGGCTGTGCACCCTGGATATGCAGGATGCCTACCTGCATATCCCTATCCCCTTCCCACTGCAAATTCCTTCGGTTTTCATTCCAGGGGGACCACTACCAGTTCAAGGCCCTCCAATTTAGTCTTTCCTTGGCGCCCCAAGTGTTCACCAGATACCTTTCCATGGTAGCGGCTCACCTGCGCACCCAGGGAGTGCAGGTTTTCCTGTACCTGGACGACTGGCCCCTTGCGGCCCCATCCAGGGAGGATCTCCTGCGCTCTCTCTCCCTTACCCTGCAGGTTTTTACTAGGCTGGGTATTACCATCAACCAGGCCAAGTCCCACCTGGTCTCCTGTCAGAGGCTCCAGTTTATCGGGGCGATCCTGGACACGACCACTGGCATGGCTTTTCTGCCGCTGGGCAGGGTAGATACCCTTTGGGCTCAGGCGAGCCTGCTGTCCAGTCGCAGGCAGGTTAGTGCCTGGTCAGTCCTTCGCCTCCTCGGGCTCATGGCGGCTGCTATTCTGACAGTCCCTTGCGCTCGGCTCCTCATGAGGATCTCTCAGTGGACACTCCGGTCTCAGTGGGATCAGCTAGTGGACGACCTAGACCAAGAAGTCCTGGTCTCCGACTCCATGGTTCGGGACTTGCAATGGTGGATGGTACACGAGAACCCTTGCCTGGGAGTTCCCTTCTGCATCAGGCTTCCCTTCCAAACACTTGACAACAGATGCCTCAGGAGAGGGTTGGGGAGCCCATCTGCGGTCTCACAGGACTCGGGGCTCCTGTTCCAGACTCGAACAGTCACTTCACATAAACATCCTTGAGCTCAGGGCCGTGCTGTATGCTCTTCAAGCTCTGCTTCTGTATGTGCTTCTCGGTCATCTGGCTGTCCAGACAGACATGTATGTAGTCTGGTACATCAACAAACAGGGAGGAAAGCGTTCCTACCCCCTTTGCAGAGCGGCAGTGAGAGTTTGGGAATGGGCAGTGCAACACAACCTTTACCTCACGGCGGTTCGTGTTCCGGAAGTCGAAAACACGTTGGCAGACCACCTCAGTCGGTCGTCGGTGCAGGCTCACGAGTGGGAACTGCACCGGGGTTGGTAGACGATATCTTCCTGCATTGGGGAACACCTCAGAGACACTCTGTCTCTAGATTGGAAGGACAGATTCGTCTATGCCTTCCCCCCGATTCCTTTAATTCCGAGGGTCTTACACAAACTCACCTCAGAAGGAGCTCGCATGATCCTGATTGCTCCTTTCTGGCCCAGGCAAGTTTGGTTCTCTGTTCTGCAGCAGTACTCAGAGGAACCTCCTATTCCTCTTCCTCTGTTGCAAATTTTGCTGACCCAGGATCAGGGGAACCTGGTTCATCCAGGTCTCAGATCTCTTCATTTGCATGAGTGGCTCCTGCAGACGTAGCTCAAGCCTGATTCAGGGTCTACTGACTTGTGGCTGAGATTCTGGTGGAGGCTAGAAAGCCTTCCATGAGATAGACCTACGCCATGAAATGGAAGCAGTTCTCTATTCGGGCCTCTTCTAGGAATTTCAAGCCTTTTTCGTGCCCTGTCGGGAGAGTTCTGGACTATCTTTGCCATCTCTTTGACCTGGGTCTCAGTCATTCGTCTCTGAAGGTTCACATGGCAGCTATCTCCGCATATCATGTTCCCTTTGGGGACAGAACTTTCGCACAGTTGGAAGTCTCTAAGACTTTTCTTAGGGGTCCTCACTTGAGACTCCCTATTTATGCTCCTGACCCCTTGGGATTTGAATTTCATTCTCAAGAAGCTTACTCTGCCTCCTTTTGAACCGGCAGCTTCTGCAGACTTGAAGTTCCTCTCTTGGAAGACTCTCTTCCTAGTGGCCATTACCTCAGCCCAACGTATTTCCGAGCTTCATGCCTTGATGTGTAAAATTCCTTATTTGATTGTTCATAAGGAATGTGTGACTCTGTGTACCAACCCTAAGTTTCTTCCTAAGGTGGTGTTAGAATCTTCGCTGAATCAATCCATTGAGCTACCAGCTTTCTTTACGCAACACTCCAATCAAGGGGAGTACCTCTTGCTTACTTTGGATGTTCATCGAATTCTGAGATACTTCACCAATAGGACGAAGGATCTCAGAAAGTCTGATCAGCTTTTTGTCTCTTTTGCTTACAAAAGAGAAGGCAATGCTGTCACTAAGCAATGCCTTTCTAAGTGGTTGGCTCATTGTATCACTTTCTGTTACGACAAGTAGCACAGGACCCTGCCGGGTCAAGTCAGAGGTCACTCCACCAGGGGTGTTGCTGCCTCTGCGGCTTGTTTCAAGAATGTGTCAGCGGTTGACATTTGTGCAGCAGCAACTTAGACTTCCGTCCATACCTTTACGAAACACTACAGTTTGGACATTGCCTCTCGCCGTAGAGCAGGCTTCTCCTTTTTTGAGACCCTTACAGTTGGAGGTTCCATGGATATGTTGGTTTCCTCCTCCCGTGTGCTTCTCCTTCTTCCAGGCTGCTTGGGATTCAGTCCTATATGTAATTACCTACTGCAAGAGCTGTCTTGAAGTAAGATAGTACAGGAACATAAGAACTTAATGTAACAGTAGATCTTCGAGAGAGGCTGTTGCAGTAGGTAATACCTTTCTGCCCTCCATCCCCCTTAGCTATTTTCAGCTCCTTTTCCAGGAGGGGAAACATCCGCTTCTCTCTCGTCTTGCCTTTTTGGCCTTTGGCAGGAAAGAACTGGAAGTCAGGCGTGGGGGACTGCCCCTTTATACTGACATCGTCTGACGCCGGTCATCTGACCTTCTAGCTAGAAATTTTTCCGTGTGGTCCTGGCGACTGCCGGCTTCAGTCCTATATATAATTATCTACAGCAAGAGTGCCTCTCAAAGATCTACTGTTACGGTAAGTAATAACGTAACTACTTTTCTGGGCCTGTGACCTGGAATCGGGGTTAGGAAATGCATGCTGAGAATAGAGTTAAAATCAATGTTTCGACCATAGGTCTTCTTCAGGAATTATCTAATAGAGGAAAAAGCAAAATTAGTGGAGAGATAAGGGGAAAGAAAGGAGATATATATGGGAGGAAAGAAAAATTGAGGATGCTATAGGAGAAAAGGTGATAATAGGAAATGTAAGAAAAGAATCTGGAAAACAAAAAGGTGATGATGGGTATGACAAGGCCTAATAGGAGTAAATGAGATGAGGAGTCCTCAATTGGGGACTAATTAACAGAGCCTGGTAAGAAGGCTAAAAGGTTACAAATGTGAGGAAAGCAGACAGAAATAGAGATATCTGTGGAAAATGAAAATAGATGTGCACACATAGCTGGAATGGCCATTTGGGTATGCCCAACCCCTCACATACAGGATGGAGGTGTGTGCAGGCATACCTACACATGCAAATGTACCGTCCACACATGCAAGCAAAGATCTGACAGGAGTAGGGGTAAAAAAGACAAGACTACTGTGGAAAACCATAAGGTGGCTGAAAGATGTTAGTAGAAAAAAGTCTGTTATTTAAACCGGAGGTCTGCTGGGAGCCTAGGTGGATGATTAGCTTGGTTTCCATGTTTTTTCATTGGTCAGCATCCTGGAAACCCTGCTGAAAGACACAAACAGAAAGATGATTGACATTGAGGTCCCTAGAGGTAAAGTAGGAGACAATGGGTTTATCAGTGTCTCCATTCCTGACTGCCCTGTAATGTTCCCTGAAGCAGTCTGCCAAGTGTCTGCCAGTTTCTACGATGTAGATAGCTGCACACTCCCTGCAAAGAATATAACACATCACATTACTGGAAGTGCATGAGAACTGGCAGAACTAAAAGGGAGAGGAAAACTGCCAAAGTGTGGGTGTGTACCATATACCACTCCTAGAACTGCAGTTACAGGTGAGTAACCCTCATTTAATTACCATATTGAACACTAGCTCCTTCCTAGCTACCCTATCATACACTGGGCCACAATAAAAACTTTCCTGTTAACTCTGCCCTACGCTTATTTGTGAGCAGTTTTCTCTCTGCTGCCAACATGCACAAATCCCCTTAAGCAGATTAGGGTAACGGGCCAACAGTCAAGGTGGCTTGATCTCAATCTAAAGAAGTTAATAAAGCAAAGAGATAGAGCATGGGGGGAAGGGGGTATCTTTAAAAAAAAACAACTGCCAAACGTCTGATTGAAATAAATACGAGGAACAAAGAACTTGGGAATGCCTGCAGAAAGAACCTGAATGCTGCCAAACAGAAGTACCTTAAGCATCCACAAGATGCTAATCTGTCTGACACCAGGAGGTTCTGGGTCCAAATTAACTCATTGCTGAGAGGTCAGACCCCCCTGGCATGTGACATAATGGATGGCAAATCCTATCAAGAGCCAAATGCCACTGCAAATGTCTTCAATAACTTTTTTACCGACCTTGATAGATTCAGACCTACCTCCCCTGATGCTCCTCCTCACTCCGTCAGTCAGACTGATGCAGAGTGCCCATATCCAAAGTTCCACTTAAGAAGAAAAATGAGAAGAGAGGTCTTCACCCTGCTAAAACAAATAAAGAGAGAGGGTTATGCCAGGAGTGACAAACTAGAATCCAGACTTCTAAAAATAGCTGCGCCTGCCATTGCCTCCCACATTGCTATGCTGTTCAACAAATCCCTAGCTGAAGGTAGAATTCCTGACTGCTGGACAGTCACTCTAGTGGTACTGGTACACAAGGGGGGGTCCCAAGGAACCTATGGAAAATTACCACCCCGTTTCCTTGCTCAGTACCTTATCTAAAATACTGGAAAGATTAGACTACAACCCGTTGTATGGCTGTCTTAACCACTATCACCTCCTGACAGGCAACACAGTTTTAGAAGCATTGTGGGACAGACACTGCTGTCGTCAGGTTGACATACTAGGTCTATGGACAAGGGTCTGTCCACTGGTGTCATCTTTATAGATTTAACCAAAGTGTTTATTCTTGTGAACCACAGTCTACTGCTGGCTAAATTAAAGTGGCTAGGCCTTGATAGACCATCCTGCCAGTGGTTCTCCTAGTCCCACTACCTAGCTAACAGATTGCAACAGGTTAAATGAAAGGTACACGGTAATGAAAGTTCCAAAATCTGCTGCATAGCTCCAAGGGGAGTTGATGCTTAATCAGTAAGCAGCCAGCCCTGCAAATACAAATGATACCAGGATGAAAGCACTCGGGCAGAAATAATGCTCATCACAGAACTATAAGTGCAAATGCAGTGATTTATTGCATAAAGAGCAAGCCAGAGCTACACCTCACTAACCCCAGTGCTTTGGCAGTTAGGCCATCATACATTATTTCTGCCTGATTGCTTTCATCCTGGTATTGTAAGTGGAAAGGAACCCAATCTGTGAAGGTACGCCAACAGATGGCGTTCCCCAATTCTCTATTCTAGGTCTCATGTTATTTTCTGTCTTCATTATCAAAAATGCATGGTCACTGTGGTGGGGCCAACTTACTGTTATATGCAGATAACACTGTATTATATAGGTATTAAGCTGACATTGCCCAGCTGAACAGTCAGCTTGCTCGTGACTTCAGTGAACTAGGAAAATGGTTCCTTAGCAACAGACTAGTTCTATACACACACACAAAAAAAAAAAACAGTCACCCTGTTTGGTCCAAGACATTTAGGTACGGATAGATAGCACTTGTTAAACTTATCCTCTTCCACCAGTGATCATATTGCAGCTGTTAATTCCATTAAATATCTTGGAGTCTACAAAGACCAGGATGCCACATTCAGACCCCACATTGATTATGTCAGTAAGTCGCTGCACCAAACGCTTAGGCTATTTTTTTTTTTTTATTTATTTAGTTGTTTAACCAGGTATAGCACACTAAGCTGAAAGCTTTTTTACAGGAGCGACCTGGGAGCACAAGGAGGTTAAGTGACTTGCTCAGGGTCACACAGTATGCAAGTGGAAGCTGTGGGATTCAAACCCAGGTCTGGTCTGCTGGATGTCACCAGATTTGCAGCTCAGAGCCTTAGACCACTGCGCTATACTGCCTCAATTTTACTGCCACAAGTTTTATTTCCAAGGATTGTCGGCCAGTAATAGTCAATAGCACTCTGATCCCAGAACTGTTACATGGTCCTGCTGTTCTGTAGACCCTAAGGTGCTAAGAGGCAAACAGACTAAAAGTACTATACAATAAGATTAGATGGTTTGCCGTTGGGGCCCCATCCAGAGAACACCATTGTGATGTTCTTTGCTCCCTAAATTGGCCCTCATATGAAAGAAGATTTAATTACCCTCTCTTTTGTCTTGAATTCAAACTGGCTAAAGGTAACTGCCCACCTAGCCTTGGAGACATGCTAGCCATTAAACATTTGAAAAGGTTGCTAAGGCTCTCCTATAGTACCCTAGTTGAGATACCTAGGTCAAGAACCAGCGTTGGCAACAGATCATTCATTCACTCACTCACTCTGCTCCCTTTATATGGAACATGCTCCCTGCCTCCCCGAAAGCCTTCCTCTTGCAAGATTTGGTGTCAAGGGGCAGAGTGGAGGGATATACCACCCAGGTGGGTGGGAGTAGCCAGCTTTAAGACTTCCGGCAAGAACTAAAAGGAAAGGCAACTGCCAAGACGTGTGGATGAACAACATATACCACTCCTAGAACTACTCATCTTACTTCAAGAGTCAGGTCTTGTAGCAGGTAACACTGTTAGGACTGTAGCCAGCAGGCGACAGGACCCTACGGCAAACGTCTAGCCAGAAGTCTATGGCAGGGACTGCCCCCTACGTCACGCATGGTATAAAGAGTGGGTGGTCTCTGACGTGCCCCAGTTCTTTTACTGCTGTTGGCTTGTGTTAATTGGCTCCATGACTTGCCTCTCACTAGTCTGACCGCCATTTTCGTACAACATTTTTTTTTTTTTTTTTGCTATCCCTTTCTACTCCTACTTGGTCTGCTTCCATCCAGGCAACCTCTGGGATTCTGGCCACCATCGGACTGACACTGAGCTCTCTCTAGGGCTGTTGCCTGTATCCCCTGCGGCTTGTCCCCCACAACGTGGTGGTGGGGAGCACCCTAACTCACCCACCATCCGGATCCAGATTGGCAACTCTCCCCCAGAGTTGGTGCGTTGTAGGACAGCCATCAAGCTACCTGACCAGGATACTTTCTCCTTTTTCCCTCCGAGCTGGCGGGCGTGCAGTGACACCGGCGGCGGGGAGCGTGCACACATCCGCACGTGCTCTCTCCTGGTGTCTGGCTCAGCTCTTCCCCAGAGCACAGCATGCATCTTTGACCCTTGGCCTCTGCCAGGAGGCAATCAGGCACCAACTGTCGTGGACCCCCCACCCTAGAGAGGGAGAGCAGATCATCAGACGCTTCATCCCTCTCCTCCCCTACCAACCCCCGGTGACCCATGCTTGTTCTTGAACACCAGTCGCCGGCATGGCGCAAGGTGCAAGCGACCAGCGCCTCAGCGCCACTGGGCTGGCCATTTTCATACAGCTTTTAAAAGTTTCTTGTTTTGTTCGGCTACAGTCCCGCTTACTTCGACTCTACTTGTGTATGTTGTCTTCCCCGATGCCTTCTTCTAGGCACGCTAATAAGAGCGCCTGTTAGAAGCAGATCCCATCAAAAGACAGCCGTTCGGCCTGCCTGCTGTGCCTGGGTCCCAATCACGATACCCAGAACTGCCCGCACTGCAAGAAATTTAACAGCTGGACATGGATCCGTTGTCAGAAAACCTTGCCGGCCTACCTCACTAAACAGAAATTGGACACCATGCAATAGGATTCCTCTTTGGAAGGAGAGTCTACCCACCTCAAAAAGTCATCGAAACATAAGGAATCATTGGGGAAACATAAGGAAAAATTGAGAGAGAAGGAGAGATCCCATTCACGATCGAGATCCTCCGGATCGCACTCTGCCTCCAGGAGCAACTCTGACTATGCTGGCCATGACACCAGACTCACCGTCGTCAGGGCCATGGCCCAGGTTACGGGTCATAAAGACAGAGGATCCCGGTCTTCGGGCCCCTCTCTCCCACCTATTGAGATCAGGCCTCCGGTTCCACTGACAGGCTGCTCTTCGGACTAAGGTAAGGGACACCAGTCTGTGCCTTCCCGGTCGACCTCTGTATGTAGCGCTGATCCCCAGGATAGGCAGAAGGCCTCGGGCCGTTTGGGAGATCTTCCTTCCTCCCTCCCACCCAGGCACTATAAGAAATCGGTGGAGAAGTCTCCTAAACTGCCGTCAGAGAAACGGTTGTCAGATAAGTGTCTGCACTTTAAAACTTCATCTGACTTACACAGGCCGCTGACGAGATGCCTAAGGTTCCCCTTATGCTGGCTCTGCTGGCAGGAACCATGTCGTCTCCAGCGTCTCCACCACCTCCGGTTGACGACCGGACCGATGACACCCAGCTGGAGGAAGAACTGTCGTCGGCCCCCAAAGACAAACCGACACTCAACAACGGTACGGCTGACACCACCCCGTCTTCGCCTCCTGTTGGTTCTCCTGATTCCGGTACCAGCATTGGTGATGGCACCGGAATTGGACCAATGCCGCATCAGGTTCAGAGCCTAAGCTGAACCTGTCATAGGTTAAAGACCTATTCAGCCATTGGTGGGAGACCATCCGTCCAGACATTCTCCCTCCAAGGCCACAATCGGATGTTCCAGCTGCACCAGATGTGACAACTTCAGATGGTGGGGCACCCGCAAAACTTCCTCCCCCAACTCAGGACACAGCCAAGGTCCCTCACCCCCCCCGATGAGGGCCATGGCAAAGAGCCTACTACACATGATAGGCCCAAAGGAAAGGCCACACGTAAGAGAAGCCACAGCTCTTGGTCAAGGTCATGGAGCCTGAGTCTTCCAAGCTCTTCTGACAGGCATGGGCATAGGAAGAGGTGATGTAGGTCTTCCTCCTCTTCCTTCATGGATTAGTACCAGCCCTCAGATTCTTCTTACCCAGATTCATCCATAGGGGATTTATCTCCTTTGGACCCAGAAGATACGCCCAAATCACCTCCTGATGACCCCTCTTTCATGGAGGTTATGAGACACATCCAGGCTAACATGGATTGGGATACTGAGGATCTAGACCTGGAGAGAATGCGTCTGGCTAAATAACTCTGGTAGAAAGACCCGGAGCTAGTTGTCATCCCGGCCCGGTGGACACCTTTGCGGATGTCACCCAGGTGGCTTGGAAGCACCCTCATTCTTCAAGCGCAATCCCTAAGATGGCTGATTGCCTTTATAGGGCCTCAAAGGATCAACCCTTCTTGGCTGAACGTCCCACAGCTGATTCCATGGTGATTTCAGCAGCACATGACCGTTCCCAGAGGCCTAAACACCTTAGCACCCAACCCCCAGATAGGGAGTCCAAACACTTGGACGCCATGGGGCGTAAGGTGTACTTTTCGGCAACTTGCAGTATAAGGAGCCAGGCTGAACTTTATGACACACATGGTTTAGTTCCAGAATACCCTTTGGGAACAGGGCCTGGATATTGTGCAAGAAATGCCAGACTGCCCCCAGAAGGCTGAACTACTAAAACTTCTGCAGACTGGATCAGATGTGGCCACTCATATTCTCTGCTCACAATTCAGTGGACACAGCGGCAAGAATGGCTGCAACTGAGGTGTGCCTACACCGTTATTTTTGGCTTTGGGTCTCAAGGTTTGCGCAGGACATTAAGTCGAACCTCCTCGACGCACCCTTCCAAGGATCAGTCCTTTTTGGTGAGGACACGGAAAAGATTATTAACAAGCTTCAGGATTCTGGGAAGGTAGTTAGGACTGTGCAGTCCATGTATCGCCTGAAACAGAGACCATTTCGTAAGTCTCGTTTTCATGGCCGAGGAGGGACAACAACCACAGCAACCCCGTTTCCAGCACCAACAGCCTCAACAGGGAGGCTATGGCTGGAGAGGCGCCCATAGAGGGTCTGCAGGACCCTTCTCTTGCCCGGATAAAACAACCCAGGCCGCTTTTCCCCTACCAACCACTGCCTGACTCTCCATTGGACCCGGCCCTTCCCAACACTTTCTCAGGGGAGGCAGTCAGAGGTTATGTTTCACTTTACGCTGCAGTCTGGTGGAAGGTGACCTCCAACCAGTGGGTCCACCAACTCAGAGAAAACGGACAATCAATAAAGTTTGTCCAGCTTCCACTGGACAGGCCCCCTCTTCCTGTTACTCTGCAGCACATGCAGGTCTAATCCACACAGAGATTCAAGCCCTGCTATCCAAGAAGGCCATAGAGACTGTTTCTCCAGCTCAGAGAGGAACATGATTCTATTCTCACTTCCTTCTAGTACCAAAGAAGACAGGCGACTTGAGACCCATCCTGGATCTCAGCGAACTCAACCATTTTGTGGAGTACAAGAGGTTCAGGATGGTCACCCTCCAGGACCTGCTCCCCATGTTACATCAGGGGGGACTGGCTAGCATCACTGGACATGCAGGATGCATACCTCCACATCCTTGTAGCAAAGCCCCACAGAATGTTCCTCAGGTTCACCTTCCAGGGCAGACATTTTTAACTCAGGGTTCTACCCTTCGGCCTCTCATCAGCGCTAAGGGTCTTCACAAAGTGCCTCACAGTCGTAGCAGTGGCACTTCGAAGGACGGGTCACTACATATTCCCTTATTTGGACAACTGGCTTCTGACAGCACCGTCCAAGGATCAAAGACAAAGATCCATTTTGGACACCTCTTTGAGGAACTAGGCATCACGATCAGTGTCCCAAAATCCTTCTTAACTCCGTCCCAGAACCTGAATTTCATACGGGCTCAACTTGACTCTATTCAAGGGCTAGCCTTCCTGCCACACGATAGAGCCATCCGACTTCAGGTCCTAGCTCAACACATCTTTTCAGCCTCAGTGGTACCAGCCAGAACTCTGTTGCGGCTGCTAGGCCACATGGCAGTGTCCATCATTACAGTTCCCTTTGCAAGCCTCCATATTTGGGCTGGCGGTATAGCCTAGAGGTTAGAGTAACGGGCTGTGAACGAGCTTGGTACATCCAGCAGACCTGACCGTGGTTTGATTCTCATAACCTCCACGTGCATACTGTGTGACTCTGAGCATGTCACTTAACTGCCCAGTGCTCCCAGGCTGCCCCTGAAAACAGGCACTTGTGCCTAGTGGGCCTTACCTGGTTACCAAAGACTAAAATTAAAAAAAATAAAAAATATGAGGACAATTCACTGGACCCTTTCACGTCCAATGGGACAGCTTTGACCTTCCGGTCTCCATCACGAGGCCGGTATGCCAAGAACTCCAGTGGTGGATGACATCCTCCTCCTTGCAGGAAGGAATGCCAATCCAAAAAGAAGCACCAGGCTGAATCCTAATGTCCGACGCCTCAGGCACAGGATGGGGAGCACATCTAGGCATTTACAGGACCCAGGGCTCCTGGTCAGTGAACGAGGAATCTCTTTGCATTAATATTTTAGAGTTGAGGGCCCTTTACTACGCCCTGCAGGCCTTGAGCTCTGCTCTCCGACCAGGATACCTCCTTGTACAAACAGACATGACTGTGGTTTTCTATCTCAATAAACTGGGAGGCACACATTCCTACCCCCCTGCAAGGAAGCAGTGAGAGTGTGGGATTGGGCCATGTCCCATCACTTAGCGATCTCAGTTGTCCATGTCCCCGGGTCCAGAATACCCTGTCCGACACTCTCAGCCAAACCCGGTTGAGCACACATGAGTGGTCCTTTCTCCAGTCCATAGTCGACAGTCTATTCATCAAATGGGGAACACCCGAGCTGGACCTCTTTGTCTCCCCTATCAACGCAAAACTGCCCAGTTTTTGCTTGCAAGATCCCAAACTTTGTGTTTTCTGGCGAGACGGATTGTCCCTGTCCTGGAAGGGGAGATTCCTCTACACCTTTCCCTTATTTTTGCTCCTTCAGAGGGTCCTTGTCAAGGTGCAAGTGGAGGGGGCAACAGTGATCTTGTAACAGGGTAGAATAGGACCCTGTGCCATTTGCTGTGGAGAAAGTGTTTAAATGCAAGGATCTAATCTTTCCTTTTCTGTCTCTTCTCTGTCTGGTTGCACAACCAAATTTTCCTGTGAGTCTTCGGACTTGTTCAACCTGAACAGTCTCGCAATTCTTTACCTCTCTCTCTGTCTTGTCTTGCTGTCTTTTTTCCTCCCTTGCATATCTAGATCTGCTAATATAAGAATATATGAAATTCAGTGTACGGAAATGTAGCTGATATTGGGATGCACTTTTGTTTAGAAAATACATGGTATTACTTTTGAAATACAAATATTTATAATTTGAGATGATTGCAAACTTTAGAGGTTACATTCTCGGCCTTTTTGCAAGAGCTGTTCGGGGGGTGGGGGGGGCCTCAGCAAGCACATTGTGTTCCTGCCTTGCACCTGGCTGAAATATACGAGAACAGAACACTGTGGAAGAAACAGGATGTTTGCTTAGAATGAGGGTTGAAATGACTTATAATAGAGGAGCTGAGCTGCCATTTAAGGGGTTTGGAAAAACAAGGGACACAGAGATTACAAGACAGATTTTATTTTGCCTCTGTGCATAGTTATTATGAACAAGATTATTTTTTTTCTTTGTTACTGTAAATAAAGTTTTGATGAATTCTACAACTGCTCCCGGTTTTCCCTATGCTTCCTGACCTGTGCCTCAACAACAGATGTTAGCAGTGGGATTTACACCGTGTATACCCTAAGACAGGAGCTTTGTGCTTGGGTACTGGACCTAGTACCAGGGAAGCACAGATGGAAGGTATGGATTTTGCAGCAGCAAGTCCAGGAGTGGTTACCAAGAGAATTGTGGCCAAACTAGCAGCGACAGAAGTCTAGTCTGAGATTGTACAGCCAGCACAAGTTATGGAAAAAGAGAACAGGCAGTGACAGAACCTGAAAGCCTGATGGACTTTTTCAAATGGCGGGCTATACAACAAAAAGAGACTGAGAAGGAGGAGAAAAAAAAGAGATTCAGCATTTAGAAGCGCAGAGGAGAGGAGATGCAGCGACAGGAGCAGCAGATGAGAGAACAGATGCAGCGACAGGAGTAACGATAGCTGGGATGCCTTGCAAGCTGTTGAAGGCAGAGGTGCGGCACAGATCCAGATGAGCAACAAAATGCAAGCAACTTAAAGGCCATTAAACTTACAAAGTTGTGTCCCTCGGATGATATCGAGGCATACCTGTCCACCTTTGAAAGAGTTGCCACAGCTTGCCAGTGGCCAGAGCAGCAGTGGACTATCAAACTGGTACCATACCTAACCGGGAAAGCCCAGCTTGCCTACAGCAGTATGGACACTGCACAGTCAGAAAACTATGACCTGGTGAAAAGTGAAATCCTGAAAAGGTACGACATCTTCAGAGAGACCTACAGGCAGAGATTTTGATATCTTATGTATAACTTGGTCGACAAGCCTTGGGAAGCCTTCACCCGACTTAAAGGACTCCTGATAAAATGGATCCAACCAGAGAGCAAAACAATCCCACAGGTCGACACATTTGCCATGGAGCAGTTCATCGCCATCTTACCTACAGATGTGCAGCTGTGGGTAAAGGAACACTGGCCAGAGAATAGGGAAAAGGCTGTTTCTTTGGCTGAGGACTACCAAATGGCCAGACAGACGCTATGGCAGCGAGGTAACAGCCAAGCACTGGTAAGAGACTATTTTTCTCATTTAAATTCCAAGCCTGATAAGAACTCTGGTGGGTGTAACAAAGCTCTGCCTAAAAACGTTATCTGCTATAACTGTAATAAGCCAGGCCATTTTGCAAGAAACTGTCGTAGTAAGGAGAGTGGCACAGGAGCAGATCTGTCCTTGGCAAATTGGGGCAAGTACTTAACAGATGTGAAGGTGGGGGATAAGACTGTGAAGGGACTCATTGATTCAAGAAGCAGACAGACCCTAGTGCATGTTAAAGTACTGGAAAAACACTGTGCAAAGGGACCAGGTACTGGTGTTATCTGCATCCACTGGGACACTTGATACTATCTCACCACCCACGTGACTCTGACCGTTAAGGGTGTGTTGCACCAAATGAGAGTTGGGGTAGTACCTAAGTTACCTGTACTTGTGATTATTGGAAATGACTTTCCAGGATTTACTGAGCTGATAAAAGAGGGAGTAAATCCTGATGTTTCAGCAGCTATGGTGACAAGTGCTCAGGCAAAGAAAATTTCAGACAGTGGGGACACTTTTCCTTTCAGTGATTTTGATTTGGACTTGTTTGAGCACAGCTCCAAGATCCAGAAAGCCAAGAAAGAAAGACGAAGCCTGAAGAAACTATGGCAACAAATGACTGATGGACATAAAGGGTTAAAATGTGAAAATGATGAAACTAAATTGATAACTGATTGTGATTTTTTTTCAGAACAAGCTTAACGATGTTTCTCTCCAGGGTTATTTTAAGCCGCTGGGGGTGAAACCAATACAGGGTGGACCAATGTTTAAAAAATGTAATGGGTTAGTGTACAGAGTTTGGGTTAAACCTCAGACACCAGAACAGACAGAACAATTGGTTGTACCACAGAGGTATAGAACAGAGTTATTATAGATAGCACATGATAGTCCTATGGCTGGTCACTCTAGGAGGGATCGCACCCTTGCCAGATTGCTGTGTAGATTTTACAGGCCTGGAATTCATGAAGATGTTGCTACCTACTGTAATTTGTGTGCTGAGTGTCAGAAGGTACCCCAGTCACTAGAAAAGACAAGGTGCCCCTGGTGCCCCTACCCTTGATAGATGTGCCTTTTGAGAGAATTGCAATGGATGTGGTTGGTCCTTCAGACAAAAGTAAAAAGGGTAGTAGATTTATTCTGGTAGCATGCAACTATGCTACTCTATACCCAGAAGCAGTTCCAATGCATACTTTAACAGCCCCAGACGTGGCAGCAGAGCTTGCCAAAATTTTCAGCAGAGTGGACATATCTAAAGAAATTATTACTGATCAGGGTAGTAATGTTGGTGCTGCACTGCTTAAGGAGCTGTACAGACTGCTAGGTATCACTGCCATAAGAAACTCCCCCTATTACCCTCAGACAGACTGTCTTGTTGGGCGTTTTAACCAAACCCTAAAATGCATGTTAAAAAGGTTTGTAAAAAGGGAAGGGAAAGACTGGGGCCAATACTTGCCTTGCTTACTTTAAGCTTACAGAGAAGCGCCACGGGCATCAGCAGGGTTTTCACCATTTGAAATGCTGTACGATAGACAGCCAAGAGGGCCACTGGATGCGAAAAAGGAAACGGTGGAAGATAATCCCACCCAGAAACAATCTATATCTTCTTATATGTGTGCCCTAAGAAGGAAGCTGGCAAAATATGTTGAAATTGCCCATAGTTATCAGGAAGAGGCCCAAAACCAGCAGATGGTATATTATGACCATGGGGTAAAAGAAAAAGTTTTCGGGAGACAAGTGAAAAAGTTTTGCTACTATTGCCCACAGCAGAAAATAAGCTGTTAATGAAGTGGCAAGGGCCTTATAAAGTTCTTAGATGTACTGGCACTGTTAACTATGAGATTGAGACCCCTGACAGGAAAAATCCTTTTAAGATATACCACACTAACCTCCTCAAGAAATGGGTTGAAAAAAATGCCAAAAGCTGCTTTGTTGGTTTTACCAGAAACTGATAAGGAAGACATTGATGTAGCTTATGATAGACTGGAACAAACTATAAATGCTGATACTGTAAAGGTGAATGTTTCCTTAACCTCAGAACAAACTGCAGACATTCGTAATTTGCTAAAGACATTTAACACAACTTTTACCACTGTACCAGGCCGAGCAGAAGGGGTCGAGCACATAACTGATGTCGCATGGCGTCGGTCGCCTGAAGTGGGGGCGGTCCTCTGCCTGACACTGCTAGCTGGGGGGTTTTCCGTGGGGTCCTGGTGCCTGCCGGGTCAGTCTTGTATGTGGTTACTTACTGCAAGAGCCTCTCTCGAAGATCTGCTGTTACGGTAAGTTCTTGCATAACTGTACTTTCCAGCTGTTATACCTATGCATTGTGTGGCTCATAAACTGAAGTTGGCAGTCCTCGATGCCATGATAAAAAATCCTTTTGTTAATAAAGTTGAAAAGGCTGTGAAAGGAATTTTTAAATTATCATCACAGCCCTAAGAAACCGAGAGCTGCAGGAACGCCTACCGCCATAGACACACAGTGCAGTTAAGCAGGTTCGCTAGTTTGCAGTAAGACTCATTCTGTTCACGCTGTCCAAGTCAACCTGCCTACAGTAGTTATAACCTCAACATGTCTAACTGCCGGTGATGATGGTGCTAAAGCAAAGGCACTTCTAAGACACCAGTGCAAAGGCACTTCTAATAGCCAAGGTGCCTAACAATTTAAAGAACAGGTCGAACATCAATACAATTCAAACAAACATCAGTACAATTAACATTAAAATAACAGTTTAAATGCTTCATTGGCAAGCTTTTAAACTAGTCAGGGGGGAGGCACTGATGAGCAGCAGGAAAATCCCAGCCTGTCCCTACAAAACAGGTACTAAATGAAAAAAAGACCGAGGTTGAAAGGTCAGTGGGGGATGCTGCAACAGAAGGTAAAGCCATCAAAAAATGGAGAGCAATGAGTACCAATGCCCGTAGTTTGAGTAACAAGCTTCCTGAATTAGTGGCCTTGATGGAGGAGGAACATCTGGATATCGTGGCAGTCACAGAAACATGGTACACACAAAACCATGACTGGGACGTAAACATACCAGGATATACCATCTACAGGAGGGACAGGGAGGGTAAAAGAGGAGGAGGAGGAGCTCTTTACATAAGGGAAGGAATCAAAGCAACAGAACAAAAGGGAAAACGGGGAGGAGAAGAAGCACTGTGGGTAAATTTGGAGACCGGCAATGGCACCACAATCCGCACATGGGTTGTATACAGACCCCCTTCTCAGGGGGAGGAAATGGACAAGGAAATGATAGAAAGTGTACTTAGAATGCCAGAAAAAGGGGAGATATTGCTGATGGGTGATCTGAATATGCCAGATGTTAACTGGAGTGCAGTTGTAGCAGCCACTTCGAAGAGTGGGGTTATTCTAGATACCCTACAGGGGGCATGCCTTAGACAACTAGTATTGGAGCCCACTCGAGAGGGAGCAATCTTAGACCTGGTTTTCTCAAATGGAGATGAAGAGAGGATCACAGATATAGAAGTGGGTAGCCATCTGGGAACCAGCTACCATCGGACAGTATGGTTCAATAAACACAGCAATAGAGTCAAGCCACAAAGGCAAAAGTACTGGACATTAGGAGGGCTGACTTTGCCAAAATGGGTGAGTGCCTAGGAATGCTCTAGCAAATGGGCAGGAAGGAGGGTGGAAGAACAATGGGGAATAATAAAAACTGCCATCACAGAGGTAACAAGCCTTTGTGTGAAGCAAATAAAACGAAACGATGTAAGAAACCACTATGGTTCTCAAAGGAAGTGGGAGTGAAGGTTCAAGAGAAAATGAAAGCATTCAGGAAGTACAAGGAATCACAGAAGGAGCAGGACAGAGAACTGTATCAGTTAAAGCAAAAGGAAGCTGGGAAGGCAGTCCAAACAGCAAAGGCCCAAACTGAGGAAAAGATAGCCAACTCAGTTAAGAAGGGGGATAAAACCTTTTATAGGTACATCAGGGAGCGAAGGAAGACCAATGGAGGGATAGTGAGGCTTAAAAAGGGAGGAGGGTGGGCAGAGCGTGACTGTGAAAAGGCAGAAATACTAAACAAATATTTTTGTTCAGTATTTACAAAGGAAGAGGGGAGGTACCTAAAACAAACAGTAGAAACACTCTAGATACAGAAGTTGATACCAGCACATTTACAGAAAAAAGGGTTCTGAAACAACTCTTAAAACTGAAGGTGGACAAAGCAATGGGACCTGATGGGATTCATCCCAGAATCTAAAAGAACTAAGATAGAACTAGTGACACCACTGACTACCCTCTTTAACAAATCATGGGAGGATGGGGTGGTACCCGAGGAATGGAGGAGGGCAGATGTGATTCCCCTTCACAAAAGTGGGAGCAAGGCAGAAGCAGGAAACTACAGACCTGTTAGTTTAACCTCAGTGGTAGGGAAAATGATGGAATCACTTCTGAAGGAAAGAACTGTCGAGTATCTAGAGGCTAGAGGGGCACAGGACCCAAGGCAGCATGGATTCACATCAGGCAGGTCATGCCAGACAAATCTGATAGATTTCTTTGACTAGGTGACCAAAGTAGTAGATCAGGGAGGGGCTGTGGACATGGCCTACCTAGACTTTAGCAAGGCATTTGACACAGTCCCACACACAAGATTAATATACGAGTTAGCCAGCTTGGGAGTGGGTCCCAAGATGACAGCCTGGGTAAAGAATTGGCTGGAGAATAGGACACAGACAGTAATAGTAAATAGAGTTCACTCTGAAAGAGAGTTACTAGTGAGGTGCCCGCCGGGAGTTCAGTATTAGGACGGTTCTCTTCAATGTCTTTATAGCGACATTGCAGAGGGACTGGAAGGAAAAGTATGTCTCTTTGCAGATGACACAAAGATCTGCAACAGAGTTGATGCACAAGGTGGGTGGAAAGGATGAGAAGGGACTTGGCAAGGTTAGAGGAATGGTCAAATGTATGGCAGCTTAGATTCAGTGCTAAGAAGTGCAAGGTAATGCACCTGGGAAACAAAACCCAGGGAAGAGTACACAATTGGGGTGAGATACTAACAACAACAAAAATGGAAAGGGACCTGGGGTAGTCATATCAGATGACCTAAAGGTGGGAAAGCAATGTGAGAGGGCAGCAAGGAGGGCTGGGGGATACTGGGATGCATGGGAGGCATCACCAGTAGAAAACAAGAAGTTATTATCCCTCTGTACAGACAGCTGGTGAGACCCCATCTGAAGTACTGCGTGCAGTTCTGGAGACCGACTCCGCAAAGACATAGACAGAATGGAAGCTGTCCAGAGGAGGGCACCTAAATGGTGCAGGGTCTGCACGGAAGACATATGAAGAGAGACTTAAGGAGCTTAATATGTATAGCCTCGAGGAAAGGAGGAGAGGGGGGACATGATAGAAACTTTCAAGTACCTCAAGGGAATCAACAAAGTCCAAGAGGGTAGCATCTTTCAAAAAGAGGTGTGCAAGAACAAGGAGGCACAATTTGAAGATAGAGGGCGGCTCGAGGTAATTTAAGAAGTATTTTTTCACAGAGAGGGTTGTGGATGCATGGAATGGCCTTCCGAGGAGGTTGTGGAGTCAAAAACAGTGGTGGAATTCAAGCATGCATGGGACAGTCATAAGGCAATTCTAGGGGGTGGGGGTAGGAAGAAGTAGGCTGCTGGTTAACTAGGATCTGCAGCTTATCCATTAGGTAGGGAAATGGGCAGACTGGGTGGGCCAAGCGGTCCTTATCTGCCGTCAAATTCTATGTTTCTATAATAGTGACAAAGAATGCGTGTCCTATTAGGCAAACGTCATACAGGTTACCAGAGCGGTTAAGAGCTGATGTGGTTAAGGAAAGACGAAAAAATGAAAGAATTGGGTATCATAGGGGAGTCTAGGAGTGGTTGGTCATCTCCCATGGTAATTATTAACAAAAAAGAAGGGGGTGTTAGAATCTGCCTTGATTTTAGGAAACTTAATCAAGTGTCAGAATTTGACAGTTATCCTATGCCCACAATAGATCATTTGGTGGACCGACTGGGGAATGCAAAGTATATCAGCACCCTTGATCTCACCAAGGGCTACTGGCAAATACCTTTAGCTAAAGAATCCAGAGATAAAACTGCATTTGCCACCCCTATAGGATTCTCTCAGTTCACCACCATGCCATTTGGTTAACATGGTGTGCCAACTACATTCCAGCGGTACATGGATGTAATTTGATCCCCTCACACTGGTTATTGTGCTGCGTACCTGGATGATGTGGTGTATACTCCAGACTGGAAAAGCCACCTGGAACACCTACGAGCAGTTATCCAAGCTATCAGAAATGCAGGTCTGACTATTAATCCTACCAAATGTGCATTGGGCATGCAGGAAACCAGATATCTGGGCTATGTGTTAGGAAATGAAGAAATTAAGCCAGAGATTTCAAAAATAGAAGCTGTAGCTAAGAGCTCTGTACCTAAAACAAAGAAATATGTCCGGTCACTTTTAGGGCTGGCTAGTTATTATCGGAGATTTGTTCCCGACTTCGCTGAACTAGCTACTCCCCTCACTGAACTAACGAAAAAACGGTACCCAAATAATGTGAAATGGACTTGACTGTGATGAATTTCAAGCCATAAAGACTGCATTATGTTCAGCACCTGTTTTAAGAAGCCCAGACTTCGAGAAACCATTTCTGTTACAAACATATGCATCCGAGGTAGGCCTAGGTGCTGTCCTAAATCAAAATGTAGATGGGACAGAACATCCTATACTGTATGCAAGTAGGAAATTGCATGACAGAGAGAAAAGGTACTCCACTATCAAAAAGGAGTGTTTAGCAGCAAAGTGGTCCATGGAGTCCCCCAAATTTTATTTACTAGGCACAAATTTTGTTCTTGTAACTGATCACAATAATCTCTGTTGGATTAACCAGATGAAAGATAAAAATGCCAGAATTACATGGTGGTACCTGGCACTGCAGCCATTTAAATTCACAGTGATTCACAAATATGGTAAAGAGAATAGCAGTGCTTATTTTCTTTCAAGATATGGATCAGGAATTGAGGATTCTGAAGGTTGGGGAAAAAAAAAAAAACGTATGGGTTTGAACTGTACTGTTTGCTGTACTGTTGTAAAAAAAAAAAAAATGAATGAATGATGTACATGTGCTTAATATCTGAATGCAGCAAATGTTATGAGAGAGTAGAAAGTTTTGGAAACCTGACTGATGAAACAGATTCCCTGTTAAGGAGGGAGTGTATGTGACAGGGTAGAATAGGACCTTGTCCCATTTGCTATGGAGTAAGTGTTTAAAAGCAAGGATCTAATCTTTCCTTTTCTATCTCTTCTCTGTCTGGTTGCGCAACCAAATTTTCCTGTGAGACTTCGGACTTGGTCAACCCGAACAGTCTCGCAATTCTTTGCCTCTCTCTGTCTTAGTTTTCTCTTGCTGTCTTTTTCCTTCCTTGCACATCTTGATCTGCTAATATAAGACTATATGAGAATCAGTGTATGGAAATGTAACTGATATTGGGATCCCCTTTTGTTTAGAAAATACATGGTATTCTAGGATCGTGGATATGTTCATCCACACTGTTTGGCATGTCCCTTTCCACTTTAAATCTTGCTGTAAGTCTTCAAGCTGGTTCCTCCCACCCACCTGGGTGGTATATACCTTGGCTCCGCCCCATGACGCCAGATCTTCCTTTCTGCTGGAAGATACAATTTGCCTCCCTTGTGCTTACGCATTTCGTAGGCCCTGGCTTTCAAAACTCCTTCGAGTTAGCGATCACGCTTTTGCGTCCTCGATCATGGAAGAGAAATCTTCTCCAGCATTTCGCTGGTGTCCTTGTGGCCAGAAGATGTCGCGCACCGATCCTCACCTCACTTGAGTCTGCTGCCTAGGTGTCGTCCATGACACCTCATCCTGCAGCTATTGCTTGGTCTTCCATCCCAGTGTCCTGGATGACCGCCTGACATGTTTGAAGTTGGTGAGACCGGAGAAAAGGAATCCTCCAGTGAAGTCCAAGGAGGCTAGGTGGGGGGGCTTCTGAGGCCGTGGGTTCCGCCGAGCAGCTAGAAGGCATGAAGGCGTTCGAAGAAGAAGCTGCCTGTGCTTTGGGTAATCTGAGCTTTTTCATTCCACTCAACCTGGGTTCCACCTTCACAGGTTCCTTTAAGGAGTTGTGCCAATCTCTCGCCACCCGGGGTGAGGTGCCGGCGGGCTTGCACTCCTCCCGATCTCATAAGAGAGACAAGGAACTTGGCAAGTCTTCATCTCAGCAAAGGCAATGTTGGAACCGAGAGTGGTCTCAGTCCCAGGAGCATGCGGTTTCGACCTCGTTCAAGATCGCTTCCTCGGCCGCAGGCTTCATGGACCTTCTGTCTGGCCAGACGACCGAGGATATGGCCGATGAGGTCGAGATTGTTCTCGATCCAATCGATCCTCTGTTGCCGGCCATGGCCGACGACTCTTTGGAGAGGACTCTGGTCCTTGTGTTCCGCGATGAGGAGACCCAGCCCGCTGGTGTCCCCATTGAGGTTCCGGTTCCAGACCCTCGGGTTTCACTGATCCCTCCGGTGTTTTCCGAATGACTAAGTCGACCTGCCCGATCTCGGTCGAGGTCTAGAACCCCCTTGGTCGATCGACCAAGGAAGAACCACAAGCGCTCCAAAAAGAGGCAATACCACTGGTTGTCCTCATCCTCCTTGGATGAGTAGAAGCTCTGACGGAAACTCCGGCTCTACGAGGACCATATGTGGCAACAGCTGATTTTGTCTGGGCAGAAGCTGGCTCCACTGCCTACCCCATTACTTGGCTCTCATTTCCTAGGCCGAAGCTGACCCCCTCGGAACTGAAGACTTCAGTTCCCCCACCTGTGGGGCTTGCCCGTCCTCTGGTTTGGTCTTTTCCGGTCTCCACCGATAGTGGTGGAACCACCACCTAAGTAATCTGTGGGAGGGCTCCTTCCAAAGTCGACCAGAACACCGGGCTTCCACAACATCTGTCGGTCACGGTCACCCCGGACCGCCCTCGGCAGGTCAAGGGTGACTTGGGCGGCAGGCCGCTGTTCCCTGACTCTTCAGACTCTGATGTCACCGGGTTCCACTCTCATTCTGGGGATGAGGAGTCGTCCATTGGCACAGGGATGGAGGAAGGTCCTTCTTCCTTCCAAGAGATTCTCCATCTCATCTCTGATTCTACAGGGATGCCGCTGGAACCTATCCAGAAAAAGGCGGAGTACCCTCTCACGGACATCCTCAAGAGAAGGGATACCCCTACGGAGGCTTTTCCTGTGGTCAAGGCCATTGTTGGTCCAGTACTGTAACTATGGCAGCATCCTGCCTCATCTCCAGCACCGTCTGCCCACATGGCCTGTAAGTATGCTGTGCCCTTGGGGTCCCTTGCGGGGTTCATAGAGCACCCTTTGACCAAGAGCCTGGTGACTGCCTCTGTGTTCTGGCATACCGGCAGTTCTGCCGACACTGACTGATCCCCCAATAAAGAGTCCAAGCTTTTGGACCACTCTGCGTGGAAAGTCTATGCGGCTTCCTCCTTAGGCCTTCATCAGGCAAGTTCAGCCGTCATCATGGCACGCTTCTCTCATGCCCTTCTCGTGTCATTAGACGAAGTCCTCCCACATCTCCCCATGGACATGCAGACTACAGTTAAGCAGGTCCGGGATCAGGGCTGTGCTGTTGCCAAACAGCAGCTCAGGCAACCCCTGGACATTGGGGATTCTTGTGCCTGCTCGATGGCCGCCGCAGTTGCCTCTTGCCGCAGGGCTTGGCTGAGGCTCTCCTCCTTCCCGGCGGATACTCGGCACAAATTAGCTGATGTGCCTTTCCTAGGGACCGATTTGTTCAGCCCAGGAGTGATTGGTCACCTACAGCGTATAGAGCAGTCCAGTGCCACCTTGGATGCCACTTCTGCCAAGAGTTCTTCAGGCAAGAACCAGCAGAATAAAAAGAAGAAGCCCTTTCAGCACTTTTCCCCTGCGGTTCAGCAGTCCTCCTACGAGGGAGGACAGCAGCATCAGCATCAGCAGCAGGCTCAAGCTTGGCGCCCTCAGCCCAAGCCTGGACCCCAACAGGCCCGAAGAGGAGGCCAAGGCTCAGGTCCTGGAGTCTCCTCCTCCTCCAAGCCTGCCCACTGACGGGGTTGGGGTTGCCACCCATATCTCCGTCACATCAGCTCTGGGTCTTCTCGTGGGGGGCTGGCTCCACCACTTCCTTTCTGCCTGGTCCGCTATCACTATGGACAGGTGGGTTCTCTAAGTGGTTCGTCAGGGACTGCCTCTGGAATTCGAGCAGTACCCTCCCAGCCGAGCCTGCCCCTCTCGGGAAGAACGGATTTCCACATGCACCCAGTCGGCTCTTTGAGATGACATTGCTCAGCTCCTCTTCAAGGAGGAAGTAGCTCTCATGGCGGATCCGTCTGTAGACCCAGGCTTTGTCTCCATGTACTTCTTGGTGCCCTAGTGGACGAGGTGTTGGAGCCCCATTCTAGATCTCCATGACCTGAATCAGTTTCTCAGGTTACGTACCTTTCGTATGGTCACTCTGTCCCAGGTCATACCATCCTTGGAGCAAAACATGTGGTTCTGGTCACTGGATCTGCAGGACACGTTCTTTCACGTCCCAATCCGTCCATCCCATCAGTGGTTCCTCCATTTCAGGGTCGAAGGGAACCTGTACGAGTTCAGAGCCATGCTGTTCGGCCTGTCATCAGCCCCACAGGTCTTCACCAAATGCATTGCAGTGGTAGCAGCCCATCTCCAGCATCAGGGGGTCAGAATTTACCCCTACTTTGACGATTGGCTCCTGGCAAGTCAACCCAACAGGAGGTGGAGAGGCCCAGGGATCTGGCCCTCCAGACCTGCTCCTAACTCGGTCTCCTGATCAACGAAGCCAAGTAGGAACTCGTGCCTTCCCAGGTGATGGGCTTCATCGGGACAGAGCTTGACTCTTGTCAAGCCAGAGCACGGCTCCCGGTGGACAGGGCGGAGGTTCTTCCCCTTTGCCCAATCATTTCTGGTTGGGCACTTGCGCCCTGCCTGGGACTTTCTGCGCTTTCTGGGTTTCATGACAGCGTGCACCTCAGTGGTCCGTTGGGCCCGGTTGCACATGCGCCCCCTCCAATGGGAGCTGGCTGCCCAGTGGACTCAGCGATATGGTCATTTCGACCAGCTGAGCACTGTAACCCAGAAGATGTGGGATGCTCTCCAGTGGTGGACCGCCCCAGACCGGTTGCAGGAAGGGATCCAGATTGCTCGCCCGAGCCGATGGTCGTCCTTATGACCGATGCCTCTCTCTTGGGCTGGGGAGCCCACATGGGGGACAACAGGGCCCATGGTTTCTGGACCCCTGAGGAGTCCCGATGCCAGATCAACCTGTCGGAGCTCAGAGCAGTCGGACTGGCATTGTCAGCTTTCGCTACTCAGCTCCCGGGTCAAGTGGTTCAAGTCCAAACGGACAATACCGTGACCATGTACTATCTCAACAAACAGGGTGGCACGCACTCCCATCTGCTGTGTAAGTAGGCGCTCCAGATCTGGACCCTCGTAGGCCAGTTGGAGGCGGATCTCCTAGCCATCCACATGGCAGGAGCCTCGAACCAGCTGGCGGATGCTCTCGGCTGCTTAGGCCAGACATCCCACGAGTGGTCTCTCCATCCAGAGGTAGCTTACAGCTTGTTCTCCCGTTGTGGCAAACCAATGGTGGACCTGTTTGCCTCCAGGGAAAACACCAAGCTGAGGCTGTTTCATGCCCGCCCCCCTCAGCAGGGCTCGCTGCAGGAGGATGCCGCCTTGAGGCCGTGGATCCCAGGCCTCCTCTATGCCTTTCCTCCATTTCCCTTGATCCACAAGGTGTTTTTCAAGGTGAGGAGGGACAAGGCGAAGGTGATTCTGGTAGCTCCAGACGGGCCGTGCCAGTTCTGGTATCCAGATCTCCTCAGCCTCAGCTACAGGCCCCCGGAGCAGCTTTGTACATGCCCGGACCTGATATCTCTGAACCAGTGGAAGCTCTGCCATCTGGACCTTCAATCCCTGCACCTCACAGCCTGGCACCTGAGCAGCTAGAGTTCCAGAGTTTGGGTCTTTCCGAAGATGTCTACACCGTGGTGGAGGCATCTAGAAAGGAATCGACCAGGAAATGTTACGCCTTCAAATGGAAAAGTTTTCCATTTGGTGTCAGGGCAAGGGTCTGGACCCCTTATAATGTTCTGTGGCTAACATTCTCTACAACCTTTGGTCTTTCTCCAAAGGGGGTCTGCGGTCATCGACCCTTAGGGTGCACCTGGCAGCCGGTTAGCTGACAATGGTGCAGGAGACAGTGGTCGGGTGCCTTATCAAAGGCCTGGATCACATATCCCATCCGGTGTGTGACCCTCCACCTCTGTGGGATCTACTGCTGGTACTGGCAAAGCTCATGGGCAAGCCATTCGAACCAGTGCACAAGTGTGAGCTGTCATACCTGTCATGGAAGACTGCCTTCTTGGTGGCCGTCACGTCTGCCAGAAGGACAGGGGAGCTCCAGATGCTTTCGGTGGACTCCCCTTATCTGGTCTTCCAGAGGGACAAGGTTGTCCTGCACCCCCACCCGAAATTCTTTCTGAAGGTGATGTCAGAGTTTCATCTTAACCAGGTGTTCACTCTGCCAGTATACTACTCTAATTACACCTCGGAGGCAGAGTACAGGCTCCATACTTTGGACCTGAGATGTGCTGTCTCCTATTATAAGGAGAGGATGGCGGAAATTTATGGAGAGGTTCGCCAGCTGTTTGTCTCCTATGCTGAAGCCGCTTCTGGCAGACCTGCAGCCAAACGGACCATAGCAAGGTGGATTACATCATGCATAGGTCTGTGTTACGAGTTGGTGGGCAAGGAAGTTCCCAGAGGGATAAGAGCTCATTCTACCTGCCATACTGCTGCATGGGTGGCTGCTTCCAGGAACATCCCTATCCAGGAAATCTGTTGGGCTGCTACCTGGAAGTCTGCTAATACCTTCATCACCTACTACCACATCGACTTTGAGTCATGCCGGGATGCTGGTTTTGGGACCTCAGTTCTCCAATCTCTGTTCCCTATGTAGGGAGTGTGCACCCTGCCTCCCTCCTCCTGGAGAACTGCTAGGAGTCTGCCAAACAGTGTGGATGAACAACATATCCATGTTCCCAGAAAAACAGGTTACTCACCTGTACCAGTAGTTCTAGGAGTGGTATATGTTGTTCATACACATGGACCTCCCCAGCTGCGGATGCACACTACCTGGCTTCCAGTGGGCTAAGACCTGGTGTCATGGGGCGGAGCGGAGGTATATACCTCCTGGGTGGGTGGGAGGAGCCAGCTTGAAGACTTCCGACAAGATTTAAAGGGGAAAGGGACATGCCAAACAGTGTGGATGAACAACATGTACCAGTCCTAAAACTACTGTTACAGGCGAGTAACTTGTTTTTACAATTCACTTTCCTCCGGTCGGGGTCCTGGGAGCCATCTCTCAGGCATCCAGTCTGTTCCTGCCCTGCCTGCAGTCCCCCCATCCGAACCTTCCTCTCCCCGGCCCGTCTCGCAACTGGCACCCCCAGCTTAACCCCTCTGGGGTGGGGCCGCCCCTCCCACCTTGGGCGCTCCTGAAGTTTAGACTCCAGCTGTGGACGTGGGCCCTGGGCGGGAGATCCGTGAAGATCGACAGAGTCAGACCTGGCTGCGGGCATGGGGATTGGTGCCGTCGCCTACCACCAGGACCGGGTATTTCCATTTTTTTGTATCTCCCTCCCATGCGTGTGCGCCCCGGCGCGGTTGGTGCGGCAGCCCTGCCTGCGATCGGCCCTTCTCGTGCGGCCCTGCTTGCTGCAGTACCCCTTGGTCTCCACTAGAGGTCACTGGCACGCCCAGGCCATCACATCCCCTTAGTCTGGGAGAGAGCACCACAAAGTGCTCAGTCCTCAACCTTTCCCTACCCGGTGCCAGGTCCGTTCCCAGACCAGGTTGCCCGGCGTGCGCGAGATGTGGTGTCTGGCGCCTCAACCCTCAGCGCCACCAGCCGGCTTACCTGTTTTACTGTTGAAATAATGTATATTTTAATTTGAGATGATTGTAAACTTTAGAGGTTACATTTTAGGCCTTTTTGCAAGAGCTGTTCGGGGGGGGGGGGGTGGCTCAGCAAGCACATTGTTTTGCTGCCTTGCAGCTACCTGAAGTGTACAAGAACAGAACACTGTGGAAGAAACAGGATGTTTGCTAAGAATGGGGGTTGAAATGACTTATAAAATTCCACAGGGGGGCGAATGGAGCAAAGTTCCATTTACATAGGATCCCCCTCTCCTCCAGTGGGCACCTTAAACAAGGTGATTGGAGAGGAGAGGAGGAGAAGAGGCCAAAGGGTAATAAAATACCTTGAAGTCAGTTTTTGTTATGGTAGAATTTTACTCCCTTTACGCTAACATTAGCGCTGTGGGATTGTTACAAAAAAGAAGGAAATAAAAAAAAAGAATCTCACGTAAAGGGTCGTTTAAGATGTTGAATGAGATGTTCTGGTTGCAAAAGCACATTAGTTTATTAATAGTTGTTATGTTTCTGGTTAAAAATACTGTGCACATTGAAATGCGTGGTCAGGGCTATGGGGCATGCGTGAACTTCCTCAACTGGGATCTTTATGATGGGGTCACTTAAGGTCATAACCTATAATGTAGGGGGTGTGCATAGTCCCATTAAACGGTCAAGACTTCTACTGGAGCTGAATAAGCTTAGAGCGGAGATAGTTTTCCTGCAGGAGACTCATTTAGGTCCGGAGGACCACAATAAATTGAAGCGGTCCTGGGTTGGGGATTTCATGCATCTCATTTTGTTGAACTCAAACGGAAAAGGGGAGTAGCCATACTGATAAGGAAGAACAGCTCCTTTAAGGTGACCAGTGTCTCACTGGACCCCGAAGGTAACTTTGTACAAGTGGGGGGAGAGTTTGGTGAACACAGAATCAACCTATTAAATCTGTATGCCCCGAATGAAGACCAATTAAGACAAGCTTTTTTTCTTAATCTTTTAACCAGGGGGAGGATTGATCCCAGCAGTATAAATATTAATTGGGGGGGGGGGGGGACTTTAACACCATCTTGTGCCCATCTCAGGACAGACGTGTTTGGGTCCCAAATCCATATCAACAGCTATCCTTCAAAAAAATAATGGAAGAATTTGGGTTGCTCGATATTTGGAAACATATGAACCCCAAAGTAAAAGATTACTCCTGCTACTCCCCCAGACGTAACATATATTCTAGGTTGGATTTCTTTCTAATATCTACGGAATGGGCACATTTAGTAAAATCCTCAAAGACTGGAATTTCTACTTAATCAGACCATGCCCCCCGTTAGTTTGAAATTTCACTTTGACCCAGCGACCAGGGACTCCACCTGGAGACTGAATACTAGTTTTTTTAAACAGGAAGGACTTTAAAGAAATGATTTTGAAGGATATCAAAGCATTTATGGAGCTAAATTCACATGATAACTGTGCCAATCCTGTGGGACTCCTTGAAGGCTTACCTGAGAGGGAAGATCATTTCTTTCTCCTCTCATCTGAAAAAAACAAATTTAAAACAACAAATTCAGCTAGAAAAGGAGATAACTGAACTAGGACTCCTTCATAAACAAAATAGGGACGCTGAAGTGGGGAAGAGACTACTGACAGCCGGGGGGAGCTGGGGAAATTATTAGACCAAAAAATAGAGGATAAACTTAGATATGCAAAGCAGCTATATTATGAACAAAGCAATAGAGCAGGGACGTTATTTTCAGTTCAACTCAGGAAAGAAGCAGTAAATAGAATGATATTAAAATTGCGAGTAAGCCCTCAAGACCCCCAATCGACCAAGCCGAGAGAGGTAGTTCAGGGTTTTGCTACGGATTATGAAGTCCTTTATGCCCAGGAAAGGGGCCCAACTCACTCACAGGAAGTAGAGGAGTACCTGGATTCTGTAAAACTACCTTCCCTTGAAGACCCAGAAAAGGAGATGTTGGGAGCTCATATTACCCCGGAAGAACTTAAACAACATATCATGTCTCAAAAAAAAACATAAATCTCCTGGACTAGGTGGCCTCCCCATCAAATTTTATAAAACTTTTACATCAGAACTTCTCCCCATTTTACAAAACCCACTAAATGAAATTATTTCAGAAGCTAGCCCCTCCCCCCCCCATCCTGGAAGTACTCCCAGATCACAGTGCTCCATAAATTAGGAAAAGATCCCCAAGAGTGCGAATCATACAGACCCATTTCCCTGCTAAATAATGATCTAAAGATCTTCTCTGGTATTCTGGCTAACAGACTGCAGAATGTTATAGGCCCCCTCGTTCATCATAACCAAACAGGCTTCATAAAGGGCAGACTTATACAGGACAATATTAGAAGAGTCTTAAATATAAACTCATCCCAAAAAGGTAAACCGCAGTTTCAAATAGTGGTTGGGGTAGATGCGGAAAAAGCCTTTGACTGGGTCAGTTGGTTCTTTCTTATGAAAGTCCTACAGAAATTTGATTTAGGGTAAAAGTTTATTGGGGCAGTTATGCGCTTGTATGACAGTCTGGAGGCCCTAGTGAAGGTTAATGGCTGCATGTTTAAGAGGTTTAATTTGGGCAGGGGGACAAGACAGGGTTGTCCCTTATCACCCTTACTCTTTACCTTATCTTTGGAGCCCTAGGCATCCAAGATATGCGATGATCCAGGAGTTAAAGCCATTGTGGTGAGTGGAGTAGAACAGAAAATTGCTCTATATGCCGAGGATGTTTTGTTGTTTTTGTCGGACCCCCTTTGATGCGACTTCTGAACCAGTTCCGTCAATTAGCAGGTTACAGAATTAATCAGAACAAATCAGAGGCCCTTCTTTTGAGTGGCTTACCTCCCCCTGGTTTCAACAGGCAATTCCCCTTTTCCTGGGCACATAAGAATACCTTTAGATACCTAGGAGTGCAGGTTTTCAGTGGATACCTCAAAATTGTTCACTAACAATTATATAGAGATCTTCCAGGTCGTGAAACAAGACCTGGCTAGATGAAAAATTTTACCCCACTCACTTTATGGGAGGGTACAGATCATAAAGATGAATGTGTTGTCATGCTTTCTGTTTTTATTTCAGACACTCCCAGTGCCTATTCCGGAAAGAACTAAACACAGCCATTAAAAGATTTGTTTGGGGGGGTGGCAGCCGACCTCATTTGACCTACTGACTTCTGACAGCTTCCGGGGGTCGGGGTCTGGGGCTCCCTGATATGGAGAAATATTATTTGGCTGCACAGGGACCATGGCTATGGGTCTGGCTTAAACAAACGGAAGAGTCAGGCTGGTATGGAATGGAGAGAGACCAACTTAAGGGAAGTCCTTTGTGGACCTTGGCCACTGGGAAAATCCCATCAAACATCTGGTCAGAGACTGAGAATCCCTCGATTAAACATACCATTAAGTCCCTACTTAAACTGCGACGGTTACTAAACTCCCCCAGTGATTTGGTCCACTCTCACTGATAAGACACCACATTGAATTTGTACCCCCATCCCTTGACAGGGGATTTGCACTATGGGAAGGCCAAGGGTTGGTCTGCTTTTGACAGTTATTTCTACAAGGAGTGTGCATGAGCTTTGCCCAAATTAAACACAAATACAAGCTACAAAAGGGGTATGTTTTTAGATTCTCACAAGTGAGAAACTTGATGTTGACAGACTCAAATCAGGCTAAAATACTTAGGCCCAGGTCAGAGCTGCAGGACCTGTTCTACTGGTAGGTACATTTGTCGGTGAAAATGAGGCCAATATCCCAAATATACGATCTCATCCTAAAAAAAAACACCTCACTTAATGAACAGTTGCGTCTTGAGATGGGAATCAGAAATACAGAGCCCAGTTCCGGGACCAAGTTGGGCCCAAAGGCTGAAGAGAGGATGGGCAATAATCTCGCCCCCCTCTTTGAGGGAATTCAGTTGGAAAATATTGGCTAGGTTCTTCCTGACCCCCTCTCGAACGAGACATTTTGGTTCCTTCAGCTAGGACCGATGTCGGAAACAGTGTACTCTTAGAGGTACACGCCATCACGTTTTTTGGGTATGTCTGTTATTGAAGGCATTCTGGCAACAAGTTCATGCACAGATTCAGGTCATTTTGGGTTGTCCCTATCCATGTACCTTCCAGGCCTTGGTCTTGGGAGTGGGTGGGGTGTGCTCTGGGGCAACGGGATGTCATAAACTATTTCACATATTTAGAGTGGCAGCTCTCAAGTGCATAACTATTAAATGTCGCTCACCAGATCCACCGACTCTCTCTTAGTGGTTGGAAAAGGTCGAGGAATTCGGGGAGCTGGAGAGACTGACTGCTTCGATTCACCTACGTTTGGAAAAGTATCTGTCAGACTGGGCTCCATAGCTGGCCAGGGCCCCTCCCCAACCATGAATAGGAGAACCCTGGAGGTCGTGCAGGAGAGGAATCCGCAGTGGACCCTGTGTTGGGGGTTGATACTGCCCCTAAACTGATCTTAGAAAGTTTGAGTCATAGAATTAAGTTATAATGACCACGCATTGCACAGTTTTGGTTTAAATAAGTGTTAATTTATTTTATTGTTTATAATATAGTTTAATCAAATGAAGGTTCAGGGGAAAAGTAGTACATATGGTTGTAACATTACTGTCAGGGACAAGAAGAGAGAGCCTTTTGAAGGGATTGGACTGGCTGGGACATTTCTGGGGGGAGGGCAAAACTGCATTGCAGTCTGGAGTCACCGATCTGGTCCCTGCTGCTGAGAGAGTCTGCCATCCCTGGGAAAGTAAAGACTTCATTAAATCATGGACTTACATCTCTATAGTAATCAACTTAACCTCCATACTTAACACCCGTTCAGGAACCCGCGATGGGTAAATGTATTGTAATATTTCATGTCTAACAATGAGAAATAAAAAATAAGTTTAAAAAAAAAAAAGAAATGACTTATAAAAGAGAGCTGAGCTGCAATTTAAGGGGTTTGGAAGAACAAGGGACACAGAGATTACAAGAAAGAAAGATGTTATTTTGCCTCTGTACAGTTATTATGAACAAGTTTATTTTTTTTCTACGTTACTCCTACTGTAAATAAAGTTTTGGTGAATTTTACAACTGCTCCTGGTTTTCTCTACGCTGCCTGACCTGTGCCTTGACAACAGATCTTGGTGGCACCACTGTGGCCTCGACAGATCTGGTTCTCACTGTTGCAACAGCTAGCGGTGGAACCTCTGATCTCCTTACCGTTGAGCATGTACTTGCTGTCCCAGGACAACGGGACCTTGGTCCACCCGAACCTGCAGTCCCGCCAGCTACATGCATGGCTCCTGAAAACTTAGGCTCCGCTTCAGGGTTTCTGACAAGGTCACCGACATTCTTGTGGCGGCCAGCAAACCTTCCATGAGAGCGACCTATGCCATTAAGTAGCAGAGTTTTTGTATGTGGGCTGTGGCTCATCACCTTGACCCTTTGGCCTGTTCGACGAATACTCTCCTTGAGTACCTGTTGTCCCTTTCGGACTCAGGCTTGTGCTACTTCTCCATCAATGTGCATTTGGCTGCCATTTCTGCCTATCGCATCCCTGTCCAAGGCAGAACAATGGCACAGGTGGAGGTAACCCGTACTTTCCTTGGAGGTATTCTACATATTAAGCCTCCCAAAAGGGACCCTGTCCCCCATTGGGACCTGCTGTTTGTTTTGGAGAAGCTGACTGTACCCGCTTTTGAACCAGCCGCGAATTGCGAGCTTTATTTACTCTTGGAAAACATTATTTCTAGGGACATGGATATGTTGTTCATCCACACTGTCTGGCAGGTTCCTTGCCGCTTTAAATCTTGCCAGAAGGTCTTCAAGCTGGCTCCTCCCACCCACCCGGGTGGTAAAACTCTCGGCTCCGCCCCATGATGCCAGATCTTCCTTACCGCTTGGAAGCTCGGGTTCCCTTCTTAACGCTCTGCGTATAAGACTGGTTCCTAATTCTTCGAATTTTCGAAATTAAAAAGTTTTTGCTAAAAAGACTTCGGTTTTCTCTCCCTCGTGGCTGCGATGGACAAATTCGACTCCCGGTTCCGGAGATGCCCTTACGGAGCGAAGATGTCCTGGATCCGCACTCCACGTGCGTCTACTGCTGAAGGCCTTGAGCACGACCACGCAGGCCTGCAACCTGTGCTCTTCCTTTTGGCCCTCGTCCTCGAAGACCGTGCTGCCCGTTTACAACTGGGGCGTCCCGAGAAGAAATTTCCTCGGTAAAGTCAAAAGAGGCCTGGTCGGCCGGTGTCCAGCGGCGGGCTCGGCGGATCAGCTCGAGCAGATGATACGCCTCGGAGAAGGCGGCCTTGAGCCACTTCTACCTGGCTGCGGCATTTGTCCTGCTCTCTCTCGGTGCCTCTTATTGACTTCTTTTAAGGAGCTTTGTCTGACCCTCTCGACTAAAGGTGAGGGTCCAACTTCTTCTGGACGTTTCCGGTCCAAAGAAGACAAGGGTAAGTCTCCCGTCGGCGCTCTTGGGGCCAGGAAGAATCCCTCTCCCGAGTTGCTGACCCGTCACGACCGGTCAACTTCTCGGCTTGACCACTGGTCTCACGGTGTCCCCATCAGGTCAGTTGACCGAGACTCCCGTCGACGCGGTCGAGATTTTTCTCAACCCGTCGGACGGGTTGTCGGCTGGAGAAGCCGAGAATCCCCTCTCCCCGGTTTCCCCGGTGGGAGTTGTGGATCCCGTCGGCTCGTCTGTGCCTCCGGTTCCGGAGCCCGGTTGAACGTCGAACCGAAGTGCGATTCCCGCGACAGCTCCCGCACAAATCCTCGGCCTTGGCCGAGTTCTCGATCTCAGGCGTCTTGGCGGTCCAGCGATCCCGCCGTCATGAAGGTCTCGGTCCTCCGCAGCACGCTGCTCGTCCTCTTCCTCCTCCTTGGGCGAGGAGGCTTTGCGCGCAAATTCGTCGGCGGTATGAGGAACTCATGTGGCAGCAACTCCTTCTGACCGGGAATAAGCGGCCGTCGTCTTTAGCCATTAAGTGGCTGTCACGGGCCGGCGAACAGCCCCTCGTTTTAGCGAGGCCTATTCCCAGGCGGTTGTTCGGCCAAATCCAACTGCCCGCCGATTCGGTGGAACCTCCGCCTCCACAGGCGTTAGTTGGGGCTCCGACCAAAATTCTCGGTCGGCTCAGGGACTGCCCCATAGGCTGTCTGTCACCGTCACTCCCGACCGGCCTCGGCAGGTGGAGGTGGCTCAGGCCCAGGCAGCTCTTTGAGGACTTTTCGAGTCGAGGGCGATTCCTCCTTTTCTCCAAGCAAATGGACTTGGAGTCCTCAGGAGGACAGTCGGTGGGGACGATAGCCTCGTCCTTCCTAGGATTGCTCGGCTCATCTCGAGGTCCACGGGATGAAGCTCGAACCCGTTCTAAGCAGGCCAGGTATCCCTCATGGAGATTCTGGACTGAGGGTTCCCCTACGGAGGCCTTTCCGGTGGCTGAGGCCATAGTGGGTCTGGCCTTGGAGCTCTGGCAGCGCCCTGCTTCCTGTCCTGCGCCTTCGGCCAGGATGGCCAGGAAGTATGTGGTCCCTACCGGTTCCCTGTCCGGTTTTTCGGAACACCCCTCGGCTGAGGGGTTGGTTACCGACAGCGTTTTCCGGCGTGCCGGGAACGCTAGGGATGTGAACAAACCTCCCGACAAGGAGTCCAAGAAATTGGACTATGCCGGGCTAAAAGTCTATGCTGCGTCCTCCCTCGGCCTTCGCCAGGCCAGTTCGGCCGTCCTCATGGCACATTTTTCTCATGCCCTGTTGGGCTCCCTGGATGAGGTCGTCCCTCATCTTCCCGCGGATCTGGAGACCACGGTCAGGCAAGTGCGGGACCAGGGCAGGGCAGTGGCCAAACAGCAGCTCCAGACTGCTTTAGACATTAGGGACTCATGTGCCAGGTCTGTGGCGGCCGCAGTGGCTATGCGTCGTCGGGCTTGGCTGAGGATATCCACCTTTTACTCCGGATACCCAGCGCAAGTTGGCGGATGTTCCCTTTTTGGGGACTGACCTCTTCGGCCCTGGGGTGGAAGGTCACCTGCAGAGGATCGAGAAGTCCAATGCTACCTTGGACTCGGTCGTCCACTCAGAAGGACAAGGTGTGAAACCACAGCCTAAGCCTTTTAGTCCTTCTACAGCCCAGCGAATCCCGTCCAACAACGTCAGGGCCAGCAGGCTCGGGCTTGGCATCCCAAACCCAAGCCGGGGCTTCCTCCAACAGGAAGCAGGAGGTAAGGCCCAGGAGGTCCTCGGCGGTCCCTCCTCAAAGCCTGCCCAGTGACGGGCTGAGGGGTGTCGCCCCAACCCCATCACCTCACCCCAGGTTCCCCACCGTGGGGCTGGCTCAGCACTTCCTTTCCGCCTGGTCCGTTTATTACCACGGACAGGTGGTACTGAGAGTGGTGGGGAAAGGCCTGCCTCTGGAATTCGAGCAGGGCCCGCCTTCAGAGCAAGTGGCACCCGGGGCCTTGGGTCCGCAGCCTCACTGTCGGCTCGTCGGGCCAACATCGCTCTCCTCCTCCAAAAGGAGGTGATCAGGGAGGTGGCGGACCCTCCCTCAGACCCGGGGTTTGTGTCCAGGTACTTCCTGGTTCCGAAATGGATGGGGGGCTGGCGCCCCATTCTCGACCTACACGACCTACACGACCTGAACAAGTTCCTAAGGTCTCGAACCTTCAGGATGGTCACTCTGGCTCAAATAATACCATCCCTGGAACACGGTGTGTGGTTCTGCTCTCGGGACCTGCAGGACGCGTTCTTTCACATCCCTATCCGTCCGTCACATCGGAGATTCCTTCGCTTTCGAGCGGAGGGATCCCTCTTCGAGTTCCGAGCCATGCCCTTCGGCCTGTCTCCAGCTCCCGGGGTCTTCACCAAATGCATTGCAGTGGTGACAGCTTTCCTGCGGCGCCGAGAGGTCCGGGTGTACCCTTATCTGGACGATTGGCTGATAGCAGCCTCCTCCAGACAGGAGGTGGGCCGGTCCAGAGATCTGGCCTCCAGGTTTGCTCTCAAATCGGCCTTCTCATCACGAGGCCAAGTCAGAACTCGAGCGAAGCAGGTGATTCTGTTTATCGGGCAGAGGCTCGACTCTCTTGAGCCAGAGCACGGCTCCCGGCGACAGGGCCGAGGTTCTTACCTCCTTTGCCAATCATTTCTGGTTGGGCAGTTCGCCCTGCCAGGACTTCCTGTGCCTCCTGGGTCTCATGGCGGCCTGTACAAGCGTGGTCCGTTGGCACGCTGGCACATGCGCCCCTTCAGTGGGACTGGCCAGCCGGTGGTCTGGCAACGCTGCGATCCATTGGACCAGCTAGTGATGGTGACCCAGGAGATGTGGAACGCTCTCCGGTGGTGGACCGTTCCATCTCATCTGCAGGAGTGCATCCTGTTTGTCCACCCCGAGCCAACGGTCTCTCTATCGACCGATGCCTCTTTGATGGGTTGGGGTGCCCATCTGGGGGAACACCGGGCGCATGGCCTCCGGTCCCCACGGGAGTCCTGATGCCACATCAACCTGCTGGAGCTCCGGGCGGTCCGCCTAGCTCTCACCGCCTTTGCTCCGTTTCTCCGGGGTCAAGTGGTCCGAGTCCAGACGGACAATACCACGACCATGTACTACCTAAACCACCAGGGCGGGCCAGCGTTCCATGCTTCTATGCAAGGAAGCTCTCCGCATTTGGTCACTCATGCGCAGCCTGGAGGCGGATCTCCTAGCCATTCATGTGGCAGGAGCCTCAACACCCTGGCCGATGCCCTGGGCGGATGGGGCTGCATCTCACAGTGGCCTCTCCTGCGGAGGTAGTACAAGATCTGTTCTCCCACTGGGGCACACCTCAGGTGGACCTGTTTGCCTCAGGGAGAGCATGGCTGAGGCTGTTTCATGCCCCCCCTCAGCAGGGCTCGCTGCAGGGGATGCCTTCTCGAGGCTGTGGACCCCGGGCCTCTTCTATGCCTTTCCCCCATTTCCCTTGATTCACAAGGTGCTTCTCAAAGCAAGGAGGGACAAGGTGCAGGTGATTCTGATAGCCCCAGACTGGCCCCGCCAGTTCTGGTACCCAGATCTCCTCATCCTCAGCTCCAGGCTCCCGAGGCAGCTTCCAGCTCGCCCGGAGCTGCTCTCAGTCAATCAGGGGAAGGTGTTCCATCCGGACCTTCAATCCCTGCACCTGACGGCCTGGTTCCTGAGCGGCTAGAGTTCCAAGCCTTGGGTCTTTCCGACGAGGTACTCAATGTTGTTGAGGCGTCCCGTAAGGAGTCGACCAGGAAATGCTATGCCTTCAGATGGAAGAGATTTTCCATTTGGTGTCAGGGCAATGGCTTGGACCCTTCCTCCTGTCCTTTGGCAAGCATCTTGGACTATTTATGGTACCTTTCTAGTCAAGGGCTTAGGTCGACGACCCTAAGGGTGCACCTGGCAGCCATCTCTGCTTACCGGGCACGGGCCGGGGAGCAGTCGGTGGCGCAGGAGAAGGTGGTCTGGCGCTTTTCAAGGGCCTGACACATTTCCCCTCCGGTGCGAGAGCCTCCACCTCCGTGGGATTTACTGCTGGTACTGGCAAAGCTCATGGGCAAGCCATTCGAACCAATGCACAGGTGTGAACTCTCTCACCTGTCGTGGAAGACCGCCTTCTTGGTGGCTATCACGTCAGCCAGAAGGATAGGAGAACTCCAGGCGCTCTGCATCGAGTCTCCTTACCTGGTCTTCCACAGGGACAAGGTTGTCCTGCACCCCCACCTGAAATTCCTTCCGAAGGTGGTGTCGGAGTTTCACCTTAACCAGGTGTTGACTCTGTCGGTGTTCTACCCCAATCACACCTCGGAGGCCGAATACAGGCTCCATACTTTGGACCCTAGAAGGGCACTCGCTTATTATAAGGAACGCACGGCTGAAATTTGGGAGAGTTGCCAGCTGTTTGTCACCTCACGCTGAAGCTGCACCTGGCAGACCTGCAGCCAAGCGGACGATAAGCAGGTGGGTCACCTCCTGCATAGATCTCTGCTATAAGTTGGCGGGCATGGAGCCTCCCAGAGGATAAGAGCTCATTCTACCCGTCATACTGCTGCACGGTGGCTGCTTCCAGGGGCGTCCCTATCCAGGAAATCTGCAGGGCTGCTACCTGGAAGTCAGCACACACCTTCATTACCCATTACACATCGACCTTGAGTCACGCCGGGATGCTGGTTTGGGGCCTCGGTTCTCAGTCTTTATTCCCTAAGTAGGGGTGATTGCTTGCCTCCTTCTCCGGAGAACTGCTAGGAGTCTGCCAGACAGTGTGGATGAACAACATATCCATGTCCCTAGAAATACAGGTTACTCACACTGTAACGGAATTCTAGGAATGGTATGTGTGCTCATCCCATACCCACCACCTCCCGGCTTCGACGCACAACCTGAGCTTCCAGCGGCCAGGATCTGGGCCATGGGGCGGAGCCGAGAGTTTTACCACCTGGGTGGGTGGGTGGGAGGAGCCAGCTTGAAGACCTTCCGGCAAGATTTAAAGCGGCAAGGAACCTGCCAGACAGTGTGGATGAACAACATATACCATTCCTAGAACTCCTGTTACAGGTGAGTAACCTGTATTTTTGGTTGCTGTTTCTTCTCATTTTCCCCCCTTTTGTTTCCCTCCTGTCAGCAGATCCTGAGGCATCCCTCGGACGTCCCCAGCTGGTTCCACCCTGTCTGAAACCCACCGCACATCATGTCCCTTCGAGACCCCAACCTCACACCAAGCACCTACCTTATATGCTCCCTGACTTGTGCCCCTGGCCGCCCTCCATTACTTCGGGCACTCCTTTAATCTGGTCAGATGGGCTGGTGCAGGCTGGAGAATATCAGGACTGGGTTGGTGGGATACGGTAGTGGGCATGGAGCTGGTGTGCTGCTGTCTCCCCAGGATCTGGATTTTTTCTTTTATTCTGTATGTCGTGACCCCTAGTGGAGGCGCGGGTGTACAGTGGTGCTCAGCGCGAGTTGGGCACGTTCCTACACCCTGTTGGTGAGCATCTGCCATTGCCTCCTCCCCTTTTGCATGTGCAATCCTCGCTTCCACTGGGAGTCGCTACTATGGCAGGATCACAGGCCCACCCTCCCCAGGAGAGGAGGGCTGTCCTCTGGACGCTTAATCTTCTCCTCCCCGGCAACCCAAGCTCACTTCCGGACACTGGTCGCCAGCGTGATGTGAGGTGTGGCATCCAGCGCCTCAACCCTCAGCGCCACTAGGCCGGGCAGTTGCTGTTACTTGTGCTCAAAGGATTTCCGAGCTTCAGGCCCTGATGTGCAAGGAGCCTTATTTGGTGTTTCACAAGGACCGGGTGGCCTTGAGAACCAAAAACCAATCCTAAATTTCTACCCAAGGTGGTGTCTGAGATTACCTTAAATCGGGGCGTTCAGCGCCCGGTTTATTACCCTAATCACACGAATAGGGGGGAGGCTGTTCTCCACACTTTAGATGTGCACTGCACCCTTAGATTTTATGTGTTCAGAACTAAGAACAGCAGACGTTCTGACCAATTGTTTGTCTCCTTTACACCCAGAATTCTAGGGGCTCCCATGACCAAACAGACGCTATCGAAGTGGCTAGTGCACTGTATTTCCTTCTACTATCAGAAACTCAGCAAACCCCTGCTGGGGTCTGTGCGAGGTCATTCCACAAGAGGTGTAGCGGCCTCCTTCGACACACTGAGAAATGTGTTGGCATCAGACATTTGTGCAGCAGCTACGTGGCACACAGTCCACACCTTCATTAAGTACTACAGTCTGGACATTGCCTCGAGACGCAGAGCAGGCTTCGGCCTTGCAGTTTTACAGGGTCTCCTCTCGTAAGGGAATTTCCCCCTTTTCTCCTCGTTTACCTACCACCCAAAGAACTGATACTTTTTCTACTCAGTCCAGATATGTGAATGAATTCATTACATATCTGGACTGTATTAGTATGGGCTGTCGCCCATTGGCTCACGCTGTGAACCAATGGGCGTGCAGCATCTGACATCAGTCAGCGGGGCGGCGGGTGGTGCTTCCGGCTGACGAGGGGTGGTGTGGTGGGGCTCAGTGGGCGGGTGGGGAGGGGGTACACTACACCACCAGGGTAGTAGGGGTATTTTATGAGTTACAGATGCCCGTGATCGGGCAGCGATCTGTCCACTGGACCACCAGGGATATTGGATGTGGGGGGGTACTATACTGATGCCCGCGATCGGGCACATAGAGATCCACTGGACCACCAGGGATATAGGAGGGGGGGCTTATTCATCTACACAGATGCCCGCGATTGGGCATATAGCGGTCCACTGGACCACCAGGGATATTGGACGGGGGTATTTCACTACACGGATGCCTGCGATGGGGCATGGGGGGGGTGCTGCCAGGTGCGGCAGGAACTCGGGTGGCCACAGCTGCCGTGTTACACCCTGTAGTGCAGCAGCTCACCTGTGGGTGGCCATCACTTGTTCCTTTTTTTTTTTTTTGGCTTAACTTTGTGCAGGCGCAGGTAGGGGTTGCGCATGCATGACTCTGCACATCCCGGGCTAAATATCGGGCTCTGCAGATTATGCTTGGGCACACCCCCCCTACCTGTGCCTGCATACATTACTGATGCACTCTGGTGCATCGGGATTTGTGCGGCGCACTTTTCCCTTTTGAATATTGTGCCGGGGCGCATCAGTGGGTTGTGCATGGCGCAGCCCTTTTGAATATCTGGGCTACAGTGTATATCGATATACTGTACATATTTTAATGGTGCAGTAGCACCATTATAGTTAGGGTTTAGCAGAGGTTTCTGTGTTAAACCTTTACAGCAATTCAATGGATTTAGACAAAATATTGCATGTGTGGTACCGGAGAGTGGGTCTTTTGACTTGGCAAGTTTTATTTTGGTCAGATGTGTAGTATGTGTGACTCTGTAGCAGTATGTTTACGATACATGCCCTTCTACCAGAATTAGTATGTTTGATGCAGGCCCACAGATGTGGGACTCTGTACCAGTATGTCCATGATGTATGCCCTCCCACCAGAGATAGTGTGCGTGATGAGGGCCAATTAATGTGGGACTCTGTAGCAGTATATCCATTAAAAGGAAAGGGGATACAATAAAACAAAAACGGCAGTAGAGAAGCATGCCAAAGATAAAGTGCAGACAACGAACAGTTCAACAAGATTAAAGTGCAAATAATAAACGATGAACAGAAATTGGTTCTGTGAGCAGTACTACTACCCAATTCAAATAATAAAAGCAGGTTGATACAAATAAGTGTGACAGTTGTAGTGGCATGAAGAGACCCATGGGGACCATGGCAGGGGAAAAAACGGGTCCAGGGGCAGATCACCTAGGGGGCTGACAGTAGCAGGAGGGGGAGCAGAGGTGCTTTAGCTGGTGCCTAAGGGAAATGGGGGAGGGTAGGACACTGAGAGAGGAGTGGAGCTGGTTCCAGAGGGAGAGAAGGCAATAGGAGAAGGCTAACTACCCAGCGAAGCAGTGAGGGTCTAGAGTAGGGAGACGGTGTGAGGATCCCTGGAGCAGATGGAGTATGAGGCAGAGGGATTGGGTGAGAGGAGTGTGGCTAGCTATGAAGGCAGAGACCCAAACCAGTATTTGGAGATGAAGGAAATGCGGTGTGACTGATATGATGGTAGGGGAGGACTGCTAGGGAGGAGTAGAAGGAGCAGTGATAAGTATAGGGGGAGGGAAGTTGGTAGAAAAGTGACAGAAAGTATTACAGAGGGTGTCCAGTCAGGAAAGGGAAGAGGAGGGTCAGTACTGTAGATCACATCTGCATAGCCAAAGACCGAAAGCACCATTTTGGTAGCCATCTCCTGCCAGACTTGGGAGGACAGGCAGTCTTAGTTACAGTACAATGCTTCAAGCTTGGCGTGTATGGCATCGGTGTGGGCAATGAAGTCAAGCCTACAGTCAAGCCACACACCGTTATACTTAAAGGAGGAAACCACTTCAAGAGGGGTACCATCCAGGGTGGAGAATGCAGGGAAGGGGGGAGCAAGACTGGCCAGCTTCTGGCTAGTGCCAGAGGTCAGGGACACTGTTTTTTTTAGTATTGACATGGAGTTGATTGGACTGGAACTACTGCAGGACGTGGTGAAAATCTTACTGGAACTAGACTTCCACTGTCACGGTCGAGGGACCTGACATGTAGAAGACTCTGTCATCTGCACGAATGTGAATGTGTGAGTTGGCACAGGCAAGAATTGGACCCAGGATGGATCTCTGTAGGTCCTCAGCCTGGATTGGCAGGGAGGGGTGAGGATGCCTCCTTCCTCTACCCACTGCTGATGGGCCGAAAGGTGCATTAGGATCAGAACCAGTCACCAGCCAGTGCTGAAAGGTCAGCAGAGCTCAGCTTGTTCAAGAAAAGTAGATGGGCCACTGAGTCAAAGGCTTTGGCCAGATCAATGAAAATGGCCGTGATTTGTCCCGATCGTCCCAGTGAGGATGTAGTCAGTGACACATAGCAGGGAGGAGATGGTGGAATGGTGCTTCCAAAAAGCAGACTGGAAGGGGGAGAGGAATTTGGAAGAGTGGAGGAAGTCAGCAATAGGTAATAGGTAAGTTTTTCTTGCAGATTTGCAAGAGAATGTAGGAGGGAGATAGATCAGAAGTTGCCAAGGGTGAACGGATCACCCCCTTTGTGGAGGGGGAGAACTTCGGCAGTGTTCCATGACTGAGGGACAGCACAGAGGCTGAAGGGGAGGTTGAGGAGTTGAGTGAGGGGAGAGGTGATGGCCAGAGACGAAAGATGGAGACGTTTAGGGTCCAGAACATCAGGGCCAGATTAGGACAGGTCAGGTGAGGAATGGGCAAGTATGATTTCCTGGGTAGTGATAGGGGAACTGAAACCCCTGGGATGGGTGGGGTGGAGAGGAGACTGGAAGTGGGGAGAGAGCACAAGTAGTGAAAAACTAATTGAAGAGAGCAGCGACAGAGGGAAGGTCGGGAGAAGATGAACCATTATCTATGAGGACCGGGGAGCAGACTGGGCTGGATGATCAAAAAAGGGGTGAATCATCTTCCAGAATTTAGCTGGGGAGTTAAGATTGTTCTAGAGGTTTTCTTTAAAACAGAGGGATTTGGCAATGTGGACAGCCTTTGTGCAAGTATTTCTGAGCACCCTGTAAGAGAGAAGATCAGACAGCGAACTGGTTAGTTTTGGTCCGGGCCCAGGCTTTGACACGGGACTTTGACATATCAGTGAGGTCATAGGTGATCCAGGGGTGGTGGGAAGACTTAATGCTTGACTTGTGGATGAGGGTGTGTTTGACCCAGATGGAAGTAAATTTTGAATGGAAAAGGGAGAGGGCCATGTCACTATCTGGGGCAGAGAGGATGGGGACCAGTCAGTTGCAGCCAGGATGTGTTTAGTAGAGCATTTTTGTTTAGCGACTGGAGGGACCTGGACCAGAAGTATTTAGGGGAGGAGGGAGGGTGCTGGACTTTCCTGACATTAGATGTCATGCAGTGGTCACTAAAGGCATCTTGCAGAACACATTTGCAGCTGTGCGGTGGGGATGTGAAGACAGAACCCAGTCCAGGAGGGGGTGTTTAGAGGAGTGTGGATTGAATCGGGTGGGTTCCTTGATAAGTTTTGGAGAGGTTTAGGAACTCAGGTCTGAAAGTGGTAGGCCTGGAGGCAGGGGAAAGCCAATTTATATTAAAATCCCCAGGAAGGGTCAATTTACCTGAGGAGGAATGTGAAGTAATGGCAGATAGTGAGTCAGCTAGTGAGGAAGAGGAGATTTTTGGAGGGGCATAATAAACCCCAATGGAGATGTGTAGAGTAGAGGGAAAGGAAAAAGTTGCTGGGAGAAACTTTTTGGGGATGAGGTGGTGGCGGCTAGTGTCCTTGGTGAGGGGTGAAAGAGGCTCTGGCAGACACAAATGGCAATATTGACACGAAGTTTGCCACAGTCCCGTCTAAAGAGGTGGTAGTCAGAAAGGGCCAGGCTAGAATCAGGAATTCTGGAGGATAATCAGGATTTGTAGATACAGAGGAGCTCAGGAGCGTGTTGAAAAACTCGGACATAGAGTTGTTTCAGTTCAGGGAGAAAGCTCTCAGCATTAAGTTGATAAATTGCTAAGGCTTCTGGGATTGGAGAAGGGGGAGAGGGAGGAGGTGAGAGACCAGGATTAGATTCCACATCATCAGAAAAGAGGAGGAGGATAAGGAGATGGGGTAATCACATCCCCTATTTCGGGGAGGAAGGGAGAAACGGGGTAGGGACAGGAAGGAACAGCAGTGAAACTCCAGATTCAGGGAGGGAGAGAGGAGAATGGGAGGGGTGGAGGTCAAGATGTTGGAAGGGGAAGAGGAGATTAAGGAGCGGGTAGAGGAAGGGAGGGTGGCGATGGGGTAGGACAATGAGGAGGAGAAGGCAGAAGAGGAAGGTAGGTAGCATAATTGTCAGTTTCAGCTTGAACGACTGAAGTAGGCTAATGAAAATTTGTAAGGAAAAGACTTAAAGGGAAATGTCCACCTCAAATTGGGCCCCACCTCAATGTGAGACAGAGCTCGATAAGCGTTTTCATAAAAAGGTTTTATTACTTACTGTTCCGTTTTTTTATTTAGAATTTATCTGACTGATCTGTGTCCCTCCCTGTCAGCATTGTAAATCCAAGCACGTCTAGCAGCGTGCCCTCAACCTCCTGCGGCTGTCCTGAGAATGACGTATGACTGGGGAGTAGCCACAGGAGCATCCATGAGGTTTATTGTAGCTGGAGCTCTTTTTTTTTTTTTTTTTTTTTTAACTTTCTTTTTCCTCCCCTCTACCCAGACCCTGCTCCTTCTGGAGTCCCCACTGGAGTCTTACCTCGCTTCAGCCACGACCTGTGCCGTCGGGAATCCCCCATGTAGCCCCGGTTCTACCCCTGGGTGGGGACGAGGTGGGGCAGCTACACCCCGATCTTCTTGTCTGTGTTGGGATCCCGGGACTGGCCAGGCAGGTGGGAGCCAGTAGGTATCTGCTCCTGGGCTCTGTCTAGCCGGAGCCTAGAGAGTGATTTTCCGGTGTCCTGTCGGGCGTTGCGGGAACCCCTGACGTCAGAGTGCATAGCGCCGACGTCCAGCCTGCTGCATCTGTCTTGGTGCATGCTGTGCCCTAGACCTCCGCCTGGGGCCAGTCATGTGCCGGGACGTTATCCCCCCCTTCCTCCCTGGAGAAGGCGAGCTGTCCTTAGGACCGAAGTCTGGCTGTCCTTCTAAGGATGCTGTCTGGCATTGGGGCTTACTCATTGGCTGTCGGTCACCGTTACTCCCAGCCGACCCCATAGGGTCATTGGGGACTCTGGTGGTTGACCCTCATTTAACAAATCCTTGAAGTCTGAGGGCTCCTTCTTGCACAAATGTCCGGTGGACATTTCAGTGGAGGATCTGTCGATGGAGCAAGGCCCTACTTCTTTATGGGTCTTTGCCTGATCTTGGAGTCCGAGGGTCTTCCAATGGAGCCTGTCCAGAAGCGGGCTAGGTACCCGCTCACTGAGATTTTCGACCAGGGTGACTCCCCTGGGGAAGCCTTTCTGGTTGCTGAGGCCATTCTTGGCCCTGCATTGGAGGTGTGGCAGCATCTGACCTCTTGTCCTGGGTCTTCGGCCCAGTTGGCCCTCAAGTATGTGGTCCCTACCGGTTCCCTTTAGAGATTCACAGAGCACCCCTTGACTGAGGCTCTGGTGGCCGACTCTGTGTTTCAGCACACAGGCAGTATGGGAGATGTTGATAAGGCTTCCGACAAGGAGTCCAAGAAATTGGACCATGTGGCCGAAAAGGTCTGTTCTGCCTCCTCTCTCGGTCTTTGCCAAGCAATTTTGGCCCTTTTTTGTTTTTAACTTATTTTTTATTATATGTAAAATCAATATATACTTAACATCTGATGCCAGACGTCATCATATATCATCAAATACCTACAAGTACAAAGTAATAGATATTCTAAGCAATCTGATGAATGAATATTGGGGTAATTCAATAATGCTGAGACCATAGAATATGCTGAAGGATAGCTACACCCTTGCAAGGATGTGGTGGTCAAAATAAGAAATATGCCGGCCCGGTGGCACTGAGGGTTGAGACGCTGGATGCCACACCTGGTGCTACGCCGGCGACCCGGGTTCGGGAATGGACTCGGTGGCCGTGGGGTCGGCAGAGGAGGGGGAGGATCAAGCATCCCAGTGGATGCTCTCCTCCCTCAGGGGTGGGAGACCAAGAACACGCTAGCGTTCTGCATCCCTTCAAGCCAGTGGAAGCATTAACAGTAGTAAGGAATGGAGGCGGCTTCGTTCCACGAAGTCGGGGAGGGGAGATGTTGAACGGTGCATGAGAGGTAAGGTGTGAGTTAGCACGCTACCCCTCGGGATGTATGTCCCACGCACCGGACGTCTCAGAGGGTAAGGGGATTACAGGGGAGAACAACGGAAAAACACTTCTCGGCAGCCCTAGATGAAAGCCGCTCCGGTTCCATCCAAGACCACTGAGAAGGGACAGACCCCGCTGTGCAGGAAGTAAGAGAAGGAGGCACTTTAGAGGCAGATCCCAAGAAGGTGGGGTGGTGGAAATGAGCAGACGGAAGGAGTGGGCACCAAGAGGAGATAGGAGGGAAAAACACAAAGTAAAAAAAAAAATAAATATTAAATCTCCATCAGGTACAAACTCAACAGCCTGTATTGATATTACCTCAGACCCAATCATGTTTAAAGTACAAAAAATGCTTAGCTTCTCGATACTACCTCACCCATCAGAGCTCATTCTGCATTAGCCTACAGTAGTTTGAGACACTAGATAAACTTGCAACATGTCCAGGCACCTATAGCCGGTGCAGTGAAGGAACATCCACACTTTCCCTTAACTCCATTCAGGTTTATTCCTCCGAGTCAGCCGTTCATTCAGTCTTGCAGTTTCAAACTCCTTTGTAATTAACTTGGCCCTCCTCCCTGCTTCGATCGGATCATTAAATTGAAAAGAGTGTACTCCGTAGTAAATGTGTAGGTGGGCTGGCATGAGGAGTGAGTGCACCACACCCAAGCTGTGCAGTTTGACATGCACCCCGTCAGATTTCTTTCTTCTAGCTCTTGTAGCATAAGAGAGATCGGGGAAAAGATTCAGAGTAGCCCCATTGTGATTAAGCTTGTCCATGGATCTAGCAGCCTTCAGCATGTCGTCGCAGGTCCTTACACCGTCAGTCACCACAGGATTGTTCGTGCAAGTCGTTCCCGGTTGTTGCACATCGTGAGGCAATGTGGTAAGTTATATATAAATTTGTAGCAATATCCAGGTTCATTTTTTTTTTTTTTAAATAAAGGCGTTTATCCTCCTACGACCTGACGGCATGTTTCATCCTCCTGTCAGTCCCCGGCCACTATGCCACCTCGTGCTCCAGGCCCTATGTCCCCCATGGATCCCCCCCACCGTGGCGGGGCCAAAGGAGGGAGGGCTGGGCCGCGCCCCCCCCCCCGAGCAATATCTGGAGCAGGCCTGAGAGTGCCATGAGGCTGCGGCACTGGAGTACTGAAGGGGCTTCATTAAGCCGGCAATTGTTGTTTTCCTCTTTTTTTTTTTTTTTTGTGTCCCATCCCTGCGGCCGTGAATGTGCGTGCGTGTCCTGATGCCACGTTCTTGCATCTCCTGTTGTCCAAAACTGCCTCTATCCTTCACCAGGAGGCAGCCATGGAGTGGGACCACGTACCCACCTGCCCCCGGGAGAGGAGAGGAAAGCTGTTGTGGGACGCTTGATCCTCTCCCTCTCCTGCTGACCCCTGGTGGCCCGAGTTTGTTCCTGAACCTGGGTTTGCAGGCGGCAAAGTGTGGCGTCCAGCCCTCAACACCACTGGGCCGACCGTTGAGGTTCATTTCAGCACCTGGTAATCTTTGTGGGAAATCCCAGAGGTCCAGGCCTTCTGATCCCTCGCGGAGTCCAACAGTTTGAACGTGAGAGGCTCTGCTAGCATTTTCTAGGGTCTCCAGATGGTACCCGAGTTATGAATTTTCTTGCACCATTTTACTGGTATCAGTGAGAGCTTGACTGGCTTGCGACTTGGTGGCAGCAGCAGTTTTTGTAGCCGCTTCAGTCTTGATGTCTTGTTCTCCCGTACGACTTAAAATTGTCTCTACTTTCATATCTATGGCTTACATTAATAGTTCTAAAGATTTCCATGGAGGCTGTCATCCGACCCCTCCCGTCCTGGCTCCAACAGCCTGGGGCTTTGTCAGCGGTTGTTTTTTAGGTCCACTCATACCTCCCTTCTGCGAACGTCCCATGGCTTCAAAAGATATCCACTTGTTTAGCTTATTGTGAAGATTGGATGTATGCTCCTTATATTTCGATTCAGTAAGTAAAACTATTATTTTTTAAAGAAAATACTGCCTCTGATGTAACACGTGACACAGAGTGCATCCACACAGCAAGCATGCTCCACAGTGCACCCCGAGTTCTGCCCTTTTAATGGCCCTCTTCATCCATGCCCTTTTGGGCATGCTCGATGACGTGCTTCCTCATTTCCTGACGGACTTACAGACTACAGTCAAGCAGGTCTGGGATCTGGGCCGAGTGGTGGCTAAGCAGCAGCTCCTGATTGCCATGGACATCGGCGACTCTTGTGCTCTGTCTGTGGCGGCCGTGGTTGCTGTGTGCTGCAGGGCTTGGCTGAGGATGTTGACCTTTACAGCAGATACCCAGCACAAGTTGGCGGATGTCCCCTTTTTGGACACCGATTTGTTCGGGCCCGGGGTCAAGGGGCACCTCACCTGCATTGAAAAGTCCAGTGCCACCTTGGACTTGGTGACCTACTCCCAGAGGGATCCCTAGGGCTCTAGAGTGCAAAAGAAGAAGCCCTTTTGGCCACTCTCTAGCCAACGCAGCCTCAGGCTGGACAACAGGCTCAGGCTTGGCATCCCTGGTCGAAGTCAGTTGCCTTGGTCCTCTGGAAGCCAGGAGGTTGAGGCGCTGTGGGCTCCTCAACTGGCCCTTTCTCCGCCTCCAAGCCTGCCCAGTGATGGGATGGGAGTGCCTCTCCCATGCCCATCCTGACTCCTCTGGGTCCTTCCTTGGGGGGCTGGCTCCGCCACTTCCTTTCCACCTGGTCCTCTGTCACCACGGACAGAGGTAGTTTCTCGAAGTGGTCGGTCGGAGTCTGCATCTGGAATTCGAGGTTTACCCACCTTGCCATGCCCTGTGCCCCACTGGAAGACAGTGTCAGTCGACATCCTGTCTGCCCTTGAGGATGACATCGCCCAGCTCCTTCGCAAGGAGGCCGGGCTCCAGTCTCTCACCCTCCAGTACACCCAGGGTTTGTCTCCAGGTACTTGCTGGCGCCCCATCCTAGATTTGCACGACCTGAACAAGTTTCTTAGGCCGCACAACTTCAGGATGGTCACTCTGTCTCAGATCATTCCATCACTCGAGCAAGACATGTGATTATGCTCTCTGGATCTTCAAGATGTGTTCTTTCACATCCCATTCCATCTATCTCACCGCTGGTTCCTTCAGTTCTGGGTGGAGGGGATCCTCTATGAGTTCCATGCCATGCCATTCGGCCTGTCCTCGGCTCCCAGGGTCTTCATCAAATGCATTGCAGTGGTGGCAGCTTACCTGAGGTGCCAAGGGGTCCAGGTATATCCCTACCTGGATGACTGGCTGGTCGCAGGTCCCTCCAGGGAGGAAGTGGAGCGGTCCAGGGATCTTGCCCTCTAGACCTCCTGGTCAATGAGGCTAAGTTGTAACTCACTCCCTCGTAGGTGATTCACTTCATCAGGGCGGAGCTTGACTCTTGCAGAGCCAGGGTTCAGCTTCCAGTGGACAGGGCTGTGGCTCTCTCCTCCTTCGCCTGATCATTTGAGGTTGGGCAGTTGCACCCTGCTCAGGATTTCCTGCTCTCAGGATACATGATGGCTTGCACCAGCGTGGCCCGTTGGGCCTGCTGGAGAATGCAGACTCTGCAGTGGGAGCTTGCCTGCCAGTGGTCTCTGTGCAAGGGCCACTTCAACCAGCAGGTCACCTTGACCCAGTTGATGTGGGACACCCTCCAGTGGTTAGCCCTGGAACATCTGCAGGTAGGTATTCCGTTTGTCCACCCAGAGCCATCGGTCATCCTGACCTTCAGTGCCTCTCTCATGGGCTGGCGAGCCCACCTGGAGGACGACAGAGCCAATGGGCTCTAGTCCCCTGAGGAGTCCCGATGCCAAATCAACCTGCTGGAGCTCCGGGCAGTTCGACTGTCGCTGACTGCGTTTGCTCTGCACATCTGGGCTCAGGTCATTAAGGTCCAGACAGAAAGCACCATGGCCAGGTATTATCTCATCAAACAGGGTGGGATGCACTCCCTTCCTCTGTGCAGTGAGGCTTTCCACATCTGGACCCTCGTGCTCAGCCTGAAGGCCAATCTCCTGGCCATCCATGTGGCCGGTGTCTCCAGCTAGCTAGTGGATGCCCTCAGCCTGGTGGGCGAGGCGTCTCATGAGTGGTCTCTCCATCTGGAAGTAGTACACAGCCTGTTCTCCCAGTGGGGCACCCCTCTGGTGGATCTGTTTGCCTCTAGGGAGAACGCAAAGCTGAGGCTGTATTGTGCCCACTCCCCTTAGCAGGGAACACTGCAGGGGGATGCCTTCTTTATGGCTTCCTTCCATTCCCCTTGATCCACAAGGTGTTGCTCAAGGCCAGGAGGGACAAAGCGGGATGATCTGAAATGTGAAATAAATAAATCCTGGTGGCTCTGGACTGGACCCGCCAGTTCTGGTACCCCGATCTCCTCAGCCTCAGCAGCAGGCTCACAAGGCTTCTCCTTCTTCACCCAGACCTGCTCTCTTACAATCAGGGGAAGGTTTTCATCTGGATCTTCAATCCCTGCACCTGACAGCCTGGTTCCTGAACAGCTAGAGTTCCAGGCTTTGGGTCTTTCCAGCAATGTCCTTGCTGTGGTCGAGGCATCTCGGAAGTAGTTGACCCGAAAGTGTTGTGCCTTCAAATGGAAGAGGTTCTCCATTTGGTGCCAGGGCAAGGGGCTAGACCCCATATCTTGCCCAGTGGCTAGCATTCTCGACTACCTTTGGGCCCTCTCTGTCGGGACTTCGGTCGATGATCCTCAAGGTGCACTTGGTAGCCATCTCTGCTTACCGGGAGGGGGCCAGTACATAGTCGGTGGCTCAGGAGAAGGTGGTCTGGTCTTTTTTCAAGGGACTTGGCCACATTTTTCTTTATTGACCTCACTGAAGCTTTCGACACAGTCCATCGTGGCCTACTTACCTCCTTACTGACCAGCCAAGGCCTGGCTGAAGGTCCTAGTGCTTGGGTAAAAAGTTACCTGTCAAATCGGTCACAGGCTGTAAAAATCTCTAATAAACTCTCCGACTTCAAACCAGTCCTCTCAGGTGTACCGCAGGGATCAATTCTTGGCCCGCTCCTCTTTAGCCTGTTCCTTAACTCCCTCCCAGATTTCTGCCCGGAAAAAATAATCTTATATGCTGATGATGCTGTAATTCTCTCTTCTCACAAAGATCCAAACTCCCTATGCAAAAGCCTGCAAATTGCCTTCTCTAGTGTTGAAAGGTGGTTCCTAGATAGTAAACTTGTGCTTAACCACAATAAAACAAAAGCCATGCTTTTACCAATCACCAAAACAAAATAGAAATACTCTACTCACCATACAAACCTCTGCTGGAATTACACTGGACCAAGTAAATACTTTCAAATACCTTGGCATCACTTTTGACCAAGGGCTCACCTTTCAACCCATTGACAACAAAGCGAAAACAGTGAACCAGCGTCTTGGAATACTATTTCGTAACCGACAATTTCTAAACCAAAGCGGCATTGAGGATAGCTAACAGGGTTCCATAATCTCAAACATTGACTATGGCCTTAGTTATCTAAGGTCCAGCTACCACCACGGCACTAAGGCGTATCTCAGTCACTCTAACTAAGGCCTGCCGGCTCCTCACGGGGGCACAAAGACTAACACACACGTGTGAGCTTTACTATGAAACAGGCTGGTTGCAACTATCAAATCGTCTTATGTATCTCACCTGCATAATGGCAAAAAAATCTGTCTTGGGACTGACTCCATTATGTATCCAAAACCTACTCCGTCCGAATCCTGGCTTAGGACCCTCCACCAGATCTGAACACCAACCTTTGCTGGTTCCCAGATGTCGGACCGCACAGGGACAAAGAACGTTCGCATACAGGGCCCTGACATGGTTCAATGCTCTAAGTCCACCTACTGTATCGTCAGCCTCGCTCGGAGCTTTCAAAACCATGCTCTATGCCCACCTCACTACCACTAGCAACTGTGATTGCATTAGATAAAGACTACTACTCCTCGTGACCATCCTCACATCCAAGGCCTACTCTCCTTGTCTAATGAGCCCTCACGTGCCACTACTATTCCTGTCTGCCACCCAACTCACTCTCCCCCCCTCCTTCTGTCCCCTCACATTTTCCCTACTGCCCCACCACTTTCCCTCCTTTCTTGCCTCCCTTTGGCTCCTAATGATCTCCCTCTCCCTGGAAGTTTCTTTATTTCCAAATTGTCTACTCCCTTGAAACTGTTAAAAGCATGTTTATTATGTAACTTCTAAACATTACTGCCTTAAACTGTTTAATAGCAAATTTATTACGTAACTTTTCCATCTGGTATTACTTGTAATGTGTATTGTTTTGTTTGATGTTCTTTGTGACGTGGAACCTTTGTAAAAGAGCCCTGGCTCAAAGGTATTAATTCCTAGACCAATAAACTAAACTAAACTAAAACATTTACCTCCGGTGCATGAACCACCACCTTGGGACTTACTGCTGGTGCTGGCAAAGCTCATGGGCAAGCCATTCAAATCAGTGCACAGGAGTGTAATGTCTCACCTGTCATGGAAGACCTCCTTCTTGGTGGCTATCACATCAGCCAGAAGGATCAGTGAGTTCCAAGCGCTCTCATTGGAGTCTCTGTACTTGATCTTCCACGGGGACAAAGTCGTCCTTCGCCCCAACCCGAAGTTCCTCCTGAAGGTTGTGTCAGATTTTCACCTTAACCAGGTGATTAATCTCCCAGTGTACTTCACCAGCCACATCTTGGAGGCAGAGTACAGGCTCCTTACTTTAGACCTGTGGCGAGAACTAGCCTACTGTAAGGAGCGCATGGCTGGAGTTCGGGGAGATGTTCGCCAGCAGTTTGTCACCTGTGCTGAAACCGCACTTGGCAGATCAGCAAATAAATGGACAACTGGCAGGTGGATTGTATCCTGTATCAACCTCTGCAATAGGTTGGCAGGTAGGGAGCCTCCCGTAGTGCTAAGGGCTCATTCCACCTGCCACACTGCTGCCTCGGTGGCTGTTTCCAGGGATGTACCTATCCAAGAAATCTGCAGGGCTGCTACCTGGAAGTCAGCACACACACCTTCATTTCCCACTACCACATCGACCCTGAGTCACACCTAGATGCTGGTTTTGGGGTCTAAGTTTGCAAAGCTCTCATCCGTAAATAGGGGGTGTGCGCCTTGCCCCCTTCACCCAGAGAACTGCTAGGAGTCTGCCAGAAGTGTGGATAACACATCATATCCACGTCCCTAGAAAAACGAGTTACTCACCTGTAACAGTAGATCTTCCACTGAGTGGTCTCTTGCAGTAGGTAATACTTTTGGGTTACCAGCAGAGGTCGCTGTGGCGCACAGCAGCTCTTCTAGCAGTTTTCCACCAGGGACCGCCCACACCTGACATCAACTTCCTATTTCCTATGTGAGTGTGGGTGGTCACTGGTATCCTCAGTTCATTTTCCTGCTGTCTTCAGCTCACGCAGCATCTAGTGCAACTTCTGTGTAGCAGTCATCAACGAGAATTTGGAATGCTAAACAAATGTCTACAGATTCTTCAAACAAACAAGCATTATTTTGTCCTGTCGTTGCGGTAGGAAGATATACCGCGTTGACAATCATACACTTTGTGTAAGGAGTCTAAGACCCACAGACGACACCAATTCCTGCAGTTTATGTCAGGAATTTAATCGGGCAACTCCTCGACAACGGTTGCTTGAAATTCAACATTTTTTGGCGCAGCAGAAAATGTCTCTCTTGGAGACTCAGGGGGCTCGTACCAAGGGCTCCCCCTCTACTGGTTCTCGCTCCAGGCAGAAAAAAGGAGGAGGAGAAACCCTCCTCACACTCCCTGCCTCTTCGACGGCCACCGTTTCAGGTGTCCCTCCGTTGACAATGCGTCCTATAACCACTTTTTCATCAACGGGGGCTCATACCCTCTCGTCGATGGTGCTTTCCAGTGCTTTAACTGTGGTTCAAACTATAACTGATGCATCGACGGAGGCGTCTACCCTCTCATTGACAACGCTTCCAGTGCTTTACACCCAGCTAAATATACAGCTGCTCCGTCGACGGGGACTCCTCTCCAGTCGACAGCCTCTGACAGTTTCAGTGAAAATAACTGCTTTTCCCTTATGGGCCCTGCGATGAGACCCTGCATTCCTCAGAAAACCTATGGCTTATGCCTTACTAACTGCCCCCTGCCTTAACAGGTGGCCTCCTATTGGGGTCAGGCAGTCAGGGATCAGCACCCTGGTCTTTACAACCCAGGGTCACGACCTGCTCATACTATGCGTCCCATCCCCTCTATCACCCCTCTTGTTTCCCAACATGCCCCTCTTCTCACCCCACCTTCATCCCAAGAAAGGGACATCACCAACGTAGTACGACAGGTCTTACATGCCATGCGGCACTCTCAGCCCTCTGACCCTGGAGAGCCAGGTGATCCTCCGCGATCTCCTCCTCCGCCTAAAAGATTTCATAGTGACAGGGATACCACACTATCCTGGTCCCCTTCTTCTTTCATGGAGGACTATTTGTCAGATGAACAAGAATTACTGGTTGACTTCCCTGGTGATCTTGAAGATGAAGAGTTCCAAGATCTGGATTTTCCCAATCCTGAGTCTCCTTATGCGGAAAACTCTTCTCTGGATGAGGACCTGCATATACCTTCTGCAGCCTCTCCCCCAGATGACCCAACCTTTAGTGAAATGATGGTTCAAATACAAAAAGGTCATGGGTTTCTTGACTACGGAACATGACAAACAATGTAAGGATATGGAAGAATACCTTGAATTACTGGAGGAGCCCATTTTAATGGTTCCCCTATACCAACCTACCAGAATGCCATGCTGGCTGCTTGGCATCAGCCTTCAGGTATTATAGCTGTTCCCAGCAAAGGAGATAGTCTATATCAAGTTCCTCTGGACCATCCTTTTCTGGCCAGTATTCAAGGCAGATTCTGTGGTCATTACTGCCGCTCATGACCGTACCAAAAAACCCAAGCACATGAGCTCCTTATCTCATGATAAGGAATCCTGAAGAATTGACTATTTGGGGAAAAAGGTCTATTCCTCAGGTTCTGTGAATATCCGAATCTTAAACTGTTTGGGTCATATGATTAAATACCAGTGTACCCTTGGGTCCTCTGCCATTGAACTTCTCAGTAAACTCCCTCCCTCACAGGAAAGGGACAAATTATTGGCTACTGTGACAACTAGTAATTCTATCTCCCGTCACTTTCTCGGTCAGGATATGATGTCAGAGCTACTCTCAGCCCGGCGCCGCCACTGATCGCTTGCGCCGCCATGCCTGGCTTCGCGTTTCAGGCTTTGCACTTTACATACAACATAAAGTAACTTATGTTCCATTTAACGGGTCCAAGCTGTTCGGGCCAGGTACTCAAACTTTACTAGATAACATACAGATGTCAGGTAGAACCCTCCGTACGGTACATGGCATGTACCATACTCCGCCTACAACCTACCATACTGAGTACTACTCTTATTCCAAAAGAGGTGGAAGATACAGAGGTAATACTAAGGGTGGCTTCAGAGGTCATGCTAAATCCTCTAGAGGCAACCCCTCTGCCACCAGGGGTGACCACTCCTGCCCTTCGGGAGGGACTGGGCAGACCGCCACCCAGTGACCCACTAGGGCTTCCCCCCCACCTCCATAACCGGGCCTCGGAGGCTGTGGGGGGTTGTTTTGCCCTCCATCTAAAGGCCTGGCAAATGATCACTACAGACTTAATAGGTACTTAAGATTATACAGAAGGGTCATACTCTGGAGTTCCTCTCCACTCCACACCCTAGCCCTCCAGGAAAAATGAATTATCCTCCAGGTCATATATCCATCTTACAGGAGGAATTGAGGCCCCTTTTGACCAATACCAGAACCCCTTAAACAACATCAAACTGGATTTTCTAGGAGCATGGATATGATGTTCATCCACACTATTTGGTATGTCCCTTTCCCCTTTAAATCTTGCTGGAAGTCTTCAAGCTGGCTCCTTCCACCCACCTGGGTGGTATAAACCTCGGCTCTGCCCCATGACGCCAGATCTTCCTTTCCGTTGGAAGATCCAGGTTCCCTTGTGCTTCACGGCAATTCATAGGCCCTGGATTTAAAACGTCGGTTTTTAACGCAACTTACCTTAAAACTTGTTCAAGTTGTCGATTCCGATAGTAGTGCATCGGACATGGAGGATAAATCTGCTCCCGGATTTCACCGGTGCTCCTGCTGCCATTAGATGTTGCGCACGATCCCCACCTAACGTGCGTCTACTGCTTTGGTGTCGGACATAACACCTCCACCTGCACATTCTTCCTGGCCTTCCAACCCAACGTCCTGGATGACCGCTTGGCACGCCTAAAATTGGGGAGACCGGAAAAAAGGAACCCGCCGGTGAAATTGAGGGAGGCGATGTGGGCGGTTTCTGCGACTGCGGGATCCGCTGAACAGTTGGAGCAAATGAAGGCTTTCGAGGAGGAAGCGGCTCAAGCTTCGGCCAGTCGGAGCTTTTTTGTTCCACTGAACCTCGGTTCCACCTTTTCGGGCACCTTCAAGGAGTTGTGCCAGTCTCTCCCCACCAGGGGTGAGGCGCCCTCGGGCTCGCACTCCTCTCGCCCTCAGAAGAGGGAGAAGGACCCTAAGTCTTCGTCGAAGCGGAGGCGTTCTTGGGACCGAGAAGGTCCAGGTCCCAGGAACTGCGTGGTCTCGACCTGGGTGAGATCAAATCCTACCACCGGCTCACGGATCTTCCGTTTGGCCAAGAGATCGAGGAAGTGGCTGACGAAGTTGAGATATTTCTTGACTTGATTGATGCTATTTCGCCAACTCCGGTTGATGATTCTTTAGAAGGGAATCCGGTCCTTGTCTTTCCCAATGAAGGGACCCAGCCCGCTGGTGTCACCATTGAGGAAACGGTTCCGGACCCTTGGTTTTCACTGACCCCGGTGTCTCCCGATCGACCGAGTCAGCCAGTCCGATCTCGATTGTGGTCCAGAACCCCCTTGGTTGAACGACTGTAAAAGAGTCACAAGCACTCTAAAAAGAGGCATCACTGAAGATCCTCATCCTCCTCAGATGAGGAGAGGCTTCTATGGAAACTCCGTTGACGCTATGAGGGTCTTATGTGGCAACAGCTGATCTTGATTGGGCAGAAGCCGACTCCGCCGTCCATCCCAGCCATCACTTGGCTGCCACCACCTGGGCCGACGCCGACCCCTCCGGAACCAAAGCCTTTGGTTCCCCTGCCCGTGGGTCCGGCCCGTATCGCGGCTCGGCCCATCTCAGTCTCTTCACTGATTCTGGTGGAACCACTGCCTAAGCAGCCTCAGGGAGGGGCTCCCTCGAAAGAGGACCGTACAGACACCGGGCTTCCTCGACATCTGTCCATCACGGTTACCCCTGACCACCCCAGCGGATTGAAGGGGACGTAGGTGGGAGACCGTTGTACCACGACTCCTCGGACTCTGATGTCACAGGACTGCACTCCCATATTGGGGATGATGAGTCCTCCGTGGCAGGTTTAGAGGAGGGTCCTTCCTCCTTTTAAGGCATTCTCCGCCTGATCTCCGAATCCAACGGAATGCCCCTGGAGTCTATCCAGAAAAAGGCGGAGTACCCCCTTATGGACATCCTTAAAAGGGGGGATACCCAGAAGGAGGCCTTTATCAGTGGCCGAAGCCATCACTGGCCTGGCCCTTGAGCTCTAGCAGCGTCCAGCTTCCTGCCCAGCGCTGTCTGCCTGCATGGCTCGCAAGTATGCGGTGCCCATGGGGTCCATGCCAGGATTCACAGAACATCCTTTGGCCGAGAGCCTGGTGACCACTTCTCCGTTTAGACATACTGGTAGCTTGGCTGACACAGACCGACCCCCAGACAAGGAGTCCAAAAATATGGACCATTCTGCCCGAAAGGTCTACGTGGCCTCTTCCTTGGGCCTTTGTCAGGCCAGTTCGGCTGTTATTATGGCACACACATCTCATGCCCTCCTCGGGTCATTAGACGAACTCCTCCCTCATCTCCTGGCGGGCATGCAGACCACGGTCAAGCAAGTCCGTGATCAGGGCCGTGCTGTTGCAAAACAGCAGTTCCAGACGGTCCTAGACATTGGGGATTCTTGTGCCTGCTCTTTAGCAGCCGCGGTGGCCACTCGACGCAGGGCCTGACTGATGCTATCCTCGTTCCTGGCAGATACCCAGCACAAGTTAGCTGACATTCCTCTCTTGGTACCGACTTGTTCGGTCCAGGAGTGGCTGGTCACCTTAAGCGTATCGAGCAGTCCAGTGCTACCTTGGATGCTACCACTGCAAAAGCTTCTTCAGGCAAGAACCAGCAGAAAAGAAAGAAGAAGCCAATCTTCCTGGACATAAAGTCTCCACCACTCATTCACACTGATGGGATCTACACAGGAGGCGCTAGGACCCAGCGGGAGCAAATTTTTTGCAGGAGTGTCGGCGCCGCTAGCCTCGGCTCGTGTGGCAATGACTATCTCGGCGTCGATCCTCCAACTGCCTCAGTTCCTTTTTTCCCGCCGTCGAGTGTGCTACAGTGACAACGTTGCTTGCCTGCCAGGAGTTAAACTTCAAACTAGCAGCATAGTTTTCAGTTTTTTATTTTGCAGTATTTCTTGAAATAAAGTACCGCTTACTATAATTTATTATAGGAAAGAAGTCTCAGCCTACATTGACTGAGTCAACTATGAGCGGGTCAGGTGACGGTAGGGAGACTTTGTATGAAAGTTGTTCAGTCAGCTGAGCTGGGTCAGGTCCGCCGCCCTCTCCGGAGGGAGGGTCTGACAATGGACAGTCCAGTGCCCGGGGGAGGGGCGGTCCCCCCGGAAGCATAAAAGAAAACGGTCGCGCACTCTGCACGTTTGGCCTCGAGACTCTTCTTGACCCGTGGGTCCAGAAGAAGGCATCACTCAGAGTCGCTTCTGGTATGTCTCGCGCCTGACGGTCGGTCATTGGGGTCAGTTGCCGGTCTGCTCCAGAGTCGCCGGTTTCTGTCTCCGGTCTCCGACCTCTTCGACAATGGATCCCTTCCCCGCCTTCTGGGAGGGCTTCAGATGAGCAGTTTCATCAGTGAGCCGCTCTGATGGAGCAGTGGGCTCGAAGGTTGGTCCAGCTGCCTGGCCGGGTCACTCAGGGGCTCTCGGACCCTTTGGGTGATCGGGTAGGCGGGTTGGGCCTCCCTAGTCACGCAGCGCCTTCTTCGGTGCCATTGACTCCGCGCTCAGGAGTTTTCCCTCACATGGCTGTGGCGCAGGGGGCCACACCGATGCCTCTTTCTCTTGCTTCTTTTTCTTCTTTTGCCTTAAAACTTGATTTTCGGGGCCCTGCATTGGTTTTGGTGCCATCGGCTTCAATGAGTTGCTTGGTGCCGCCTTTGGCGTTGATGCATCTGTTGGCACTGTTGAGGTTGTCGGCGCCGTCCTCGGCACCGTGTGGCTTGTTGGTGCCATCAGGCTTGTCACCGGGGGCTCTGTCACCACCGTGCGCTGTGCTGGGCCAGGCAGCGCTGTGCTCTTCTTCAGCGCCGAGACTTGGTGTGACGTCTTCCAGTCTCCAGGGCTCCTCGACTACAAACCCCTTTCCCTCCTGTTTTCCTTCTGATTTTCACTCCTTTCCAGTCCCTACAGTCCCTCCTGGACTGTCAGGAGATGATGAGCCTGACCCAGACCTTAGGCTGGGTGATGTGGAAGGAGCAGGATCTAATTCTGCTGCAGAACTTGTGGTCGAGGACCTGTCATTTAAGTCTCTGCTGAAAAATTTGAATTCCACTCTTTCTCTCCAGACTACAGATATAGATCCTGGGAATCTTTTAAGACTCCAGTACCTTCATGTTCCGGATATCCCTACGGATTTAACTCCCCCGGTGCAACCCTTCTTTGAGACACTTTCTCAAATGGTGTGGAATAATCCTGCTCTGAATCCTTCTGTGGCTAAGTCCACAGATAGGAAGTATGCTGCTCCCAAGGATCGACCCATTTTAGCGCCTCAAGCCTTTGCAGACCCTGTTGTAGTCTTGGCAGAGAATGATAAAGTCATCCTTCCTCAGACTACTACAGCTCAACCTATAAACAAAGAATCTCGAAGATGAGATACTTTGGGTAAGAGAGTCTTTGCTGCATCCACCCTGGGATAAGGACACAGCTAGCTACCAGGGCTATTTCTCTCAATATGAGTATATTCTTTGGCATTCACTCAAACAAATGGTTGAAGCTCTACTGGAGTCGGACGCTAATTCAGAGCTTCTTCAAACCATAACCAGGGTTATCGAGTCCAACAACCAACAGGTTAAAGCAGCTATGGACGCTTTCGATACTGCTTCCCGAGCGGCGGCGGCGGACATTTGTACCCGCCATCATTACTAGCTGTGCACTTCTGGCTTAACGAATGACACCCAGCAACAGGTCATGGCATTGCCTTTTGACAGTGTGTATCTCTTTGGTCCTCAAGTAGAACAAGCTCTAGAGGCCACACAAAAGACCAGATTGGCCACTAAATTGGCTCGACCTGCTCCTGCCCCTTCCCGGGGAGGGGTGTTAATAAGCGCCAGTTTCACAACCGTCAGTCCTTTCGAGGCAAGGGCAGAAGGTGTTTTAATAAAAGCCAAGCCCCTTAGCCTCAAAAGAAAACACAACAGAAAGCACAAGGGCCCAAAGCGCCCAGTGCCGCCTTCTGAGTTTCTGGCCCAAGTCCCACCTCAGCTGCCCGAGGGGGGCTCCTTCTTAGCGGTGGGAAGTAGTCTGACTCAATTCTACAACCAGTGGAAGTCTATAACTTCAGACAAATGGGTCCTCCGGATAATCCGCGAGGGATATTCTCTCAGTCTTTCAGAGAACAGCCAAAACTGTCAGCTCTTCAGTCAGAACTTCTTGCCTCCGAGATACAAGGCCTTCTGAACAACAGGGCAGTAGAAGTAGTTCCACTGGATCAACGGAACACAGGGTTCTACTCCAATTACTTTCTAGTTCCAAAGAAAACCGGGGGCATGCGCCCTATTTTGGACCTCGGAAAACTGAACAAATTTCTTCCCTAAGAAAAATTCAGAATATCGCTAGGATCCCTGTTACCTCTGCTTCATCAACACGACTGGTTAGCCTCCCTGGACATGCAGGATGCTTGCCAGCATATTCCTATTCACCCAAGGCATCACAAATACCTAAGGTTTGTAGCTTTAGGTTAACATTATCAGTTCAGAGTCCTGCCCTTTGGACTATCCTCGGCGCTGCGAGTTTTTACAAAGTGTTGTGCAATTCTTGCAGTGCACCTCAGAAGGATCTGAATACAAGTGTTCCCATATCTGGACGACTGGCTTCTAGCAAGCCCTTCCAGGCAAGGAACTCTCAACGCTGTAGCCATGGCCTCAGACTTCCTCACGTCCGTGGAAGTCCTGCTGAATCTCAAGAAATCTCAGTTGCAGCCCTCCCAGAAGCTCCTTTTCATAGGAACTCTTTTGTACACCTCCTGTGCGAAAGCTTTTCTACTAGAGGACAGAAGGAGCGATATCCTACAGATGGCCCGATATATCAGAGAGAACAGCTCGGTTCGAGCTATCCCGATGCAGCGGATGCTGGGTCTCATGGAATCCTCGGTGTTCACTGTACCCCTAGCACGCCTCCGCATGAGAACCTCTCAATGGATGCTCAGTACTCAGTGGTTCCTGACCACTCACCCTCAGTCCTTTCTCATCAAGGTGACAGAACCGCTGAAGAGGTCACTCGCCTGGTGGTCGCAAGAGGACAATCTTCTGGAAGGGTATCCCTTTGCTCCCCTAGACCATCAGATTTCCATTACCACGGACGTGTCCCTGATGGGGTGGGGAGCTCACTGTCAAAATCTCCACACTCAAGGTACGTGTACTCAGGACGAGTCCCAGCTTCACATAAATGTCTTAGAAATGAGAGCCGTCCTTTATGCAGTCCGGGCTTTGCTTTGAAGGACATTCTCTGTTACAAGAACATTCTCCTTCAAATGGACAACAAAGCAGTGATCTATTACATCAACAAGCAGGGCGGTGCTCACTCTTACCCTTTATGCAGGAAAGCGATGAGAGTGTGGGAATGGTGCTCGGAACATAAGGCTCTAATTCAAGCGGTCTGCCTGCTGGGAGTACAGAACGAACTGGCAGACCGTCTCAGCAGAACAGAGACAGATCATCATGAATGGTCTCTCGACTCAACCGTAGTTCAGTCACTATTTGCAGAGTGGGGAACTCCAGACCTGGACCTTTTTGCATCCCCACTCAACACAAAACTGCCTCTCTACTGCTCCAGAAATCCAGGGCCTGGCATTTTCTGTCAGAATGCATTCAGGCTGCAGTGGACGAAATGCTTTCTATACGCCTTTCCGCCTCCTCCTCTAATTCGGAGGGTACTTCTCAAGTTTGAGTCCCAGGGGGACAAAATGATCCTCATTGCTCCCTGCTGGCCTCGACAAATATGGTTTCCGTTACTCAACAGTATGTCGGAAACCCCTCCGAAAGCGCTTCCCCTTCAGACAAACCTTCTGACTCGGGCCTGTGGTCCATCCCAATCTGAGATCGCTTCACCTTCACGCTTGGCTCCTGAAGAGATAGAGGTGAACAGGTTCAATGTCTCTCGGAGAGTTTCAGGTAGTCTTTTGACTGCGCACAAGCCAACCACTAGAAAATCTTACACAGCCAAATGGAAGCGTTTTTCGCTCTGGTGTGCAAAATCCTCTGTGAATCCTTTTTCCTGCCCACCCAATAAAGTTCTAGAGTACCCTTTAAACCTCTCAAATGCAGGTCTGCAGTACTCTACAGTCAAAGTTCACCTTTGTGCTATTTCAGCTTATCATGAGCCAGTACTTTCCTTGTCACTGGCTCAGTTACCTGTGGTTAAGAAGTTTCTTAAGGGAATTCTGCATACCAGACCTCCTATCAGGTGTTCAGTCATAGCCTGGGACATTATCTTGTACTAGACAAGCTCACTCGAAAGCCTTTGAAGCCTCTAGCTACCTGTGAGCTGAAATTTCTCACTTGCAAAACGGCTTTCCTGGTGGCCATTACCTTGGCCCGCAGGATTTCTGAGATGCATGCCTTGGTCACAGACCCTTCGTATACTGTGTTTCATAAAGACAAAGTAGTTCTTAGGGCCAATCCTAAGTTTCTCCCTAAGGTTGTTTGAGAATTGTGGGTGGGGATAGGAAGAAGTAGGCTGCTGGTTAACTAGGATCTGCAGCTTATCCAGTAGGTAGGGGAAATGGGCAGACTGGGTGGGCCAAGCGGTCCTTATCTGCTGTCAAATTCTATGTTTCTATATTTCTAATTCCATCTAAACCAACCGTTGGTCCTTCCTACTTACTTTGCGAACTTCCAAAATGAAAGAGAGTGTTCCCTTCATTCTTTGGACGTCAAAAGAGCTCTGTGTTTCTATTTAGATAGAACAAAAAGAAGTTTGCAAAGCTCAACAACTGTTTGTTTCCTTCAGCAAGACCCAGCTGGGTCAACCTGTCGCTATCAGATGCATTTCAGCATGGCTGGTGGCATGCCTTCGCCATTGTTATTCCATGGTGCAGGTTAAGCTGGAGGGCAGAGTGTACACTCACTTTACTAGAGCAGTCGCGGCATCCCTGGCGGAAATCCGCAACGTGCCCATTGCAGATATTTGCAGTGCGACTACCTGGAGCTCAGTGCATACTTTCGTCCAGCACTAAGCCCTGAATGTCCATGCCAGGTGACATATTTCGTTTGGCAGAACCATCCTTAATGGACTTCTGTCCTAAATTTGTGAGTTCTTGTTCTCTCTTGCCACCCTCTCGGGGGATTATTAGCTCGGTACTATCCCATCAGTGTGAATGAGTGGTGGAGACTTTATGTCCAGGAAGATATGGAAATTACGTACCTACCATAATTCTTGATCTTCTTGGACGAGGTCTCTGCCACACATTCACACGGCCACCCACCATCCCCCGAGCTCACCTCTGTTGTTGGTCTTCACTCTTTTAATCTTAAGACTGTGAAGACTTCTTTGTTGACCCTTCTTATACGGGTCTTCCGGACTATCTTATGTCTGGTTTTTGTTAGGCTATCCTAGGTTAGATACGCTGACCCTCCTCGGGGGTACTGAGGCTGTTGGAGGGTCGACACAGAGACAGTCATTGCAGTACGAGCTGAGGCTCGTGGTGCTGCTCCTCATGGCTCCATCTCTGGCGCCAACCCTCCTGCAAAACAGTTTGCTACCACAGGGTCCTAGCGCCTCCGGTGTAGATCCCTTCAGTGCGAATGAGTGGTGGAGACCTCGTCCAAGAAGATCAGGAATTACGGTAGGTACGTAATTTCCATTTTTGGCATTCTTCCCCTGCGGTCAGTCTGCCCTCCTATTAAGGAGGCCAGCAGCAGCAGCAGTAGCAGCAGGCTCAAGCTTGGCGCCCACGGCCCAAGCAGGGTCCTCAACAGCCCCGTAAAGGAGGCCGAGGCGCAGGTCCAGGTTCCTCCTCCTCTAAGCCTGCTCAGTGACAGGTTGGGGGTTGCCACCCCTACACCCGTCATGCCAGCTCTGGGTCCTCCGGTGGGGGTTCGGCTCCGCCACTTTCATTCCGCCTGGTGCAATATCACTTCAGACAGGTGGGTTCTCGAAGTGGTCAGTCAGGGATTGCCTCCAGAATTTGAACAGTAGCCTTCCAGCCGAGCCCGTGCCCTTCAGGAGGAAAGGATCTCAGCGTGCACTCAGTCGGCTCTTCAAGATGACACAGCTCAGCTCCTTGGCAAGGAGCTCCAGTGCTGGATCCTCATACAAATTCAGGCTTCGTGTCCAGGTACTTCCTGGTGCCCGGGGTGGGGGTTGGCACCCCATCCTAGATCTCCACAACCTGAATCAATATCTCAGATCTCACACTTTCCAGATGGTAACTCTGAACTAGATCATACCATCCCTTGGAGAGAAACATGTGGTTCTGTTCACTGGATCTGCAGGACACGTTCTTTCACGTCCCAATCCGTCCGTCCCATCAGCAGTTCCTCCGCTGCGGGGTCGAAGGGACCCTGTACGAGTTCCGAGCCATGCCGTTTGGCCTGTCATCGGCCCCTCAGATCCTCACCAAGTGCATTGCAGTGGTGGCAGCCCACCTTCAGCATCGAGGAGTACGTATCTACCCTTATCTTGATGACTGGCTGTTGACAGGATCCTCCCTTCAGGAGTTGGAGAGGTCCAGGGATCAGGCTGTCCAAATCTGCTCCCAACTTGTCCTCCTGATCAACGAGGCTAAGTTGGAATTTGTGCCTGCTCAGGTGATAGGCTTCATCGGGGTGGAGCTAGACTCTTATCAAGCCAGAACTCGGCTCCTGGCGGACAGGGCAGAGGTTCTCTTCTCCTTTGCCCGATCATTTCTGGTTGGGCACTTGTGCCCTGCCTGGGACTTTCTGTGCCTTCTGGGTTATGTTGTGGTGTGCACCTCTGTGGTACGTTGGGCCAGGTGGCACATGCGCCCCCTTCAATGGGAGCTGGCCGCTCAGTGGACTCAGCACCATGGTCATTTCGACCAGCTGATCACTGTAACCCAGAAGATGTGGGATGCTCGCCAATGGTGGACTGCCCCAGAACGGTTGCAGGAAGGGATCCCGTTTGTCCGCCCCGAACCGATGGTCGTCTTTATGACCGATGCCTTTCTCATGGGCTGGGGAGCCCACATGGGGGACAACAGGGCCCATGGATTCTGGACCCCCGAGGAGTCCCGATGCCACATCAACCTGTTGGAGCTCAGAGTAGTCAGACTGGCACTGCCAACTTTCGCTCCTCAGCTCCAGGGGTCAAGTGGTTCAAGTCCAGACGGACAATACCACGACCATATACTACCTCATCAAACAGGGTGGCACACACTCCCGTCAGCTGTACAAGGAGGCACTCCACATCTGGACCGCTGAAGGCGGATCTCCTAGCCATTCATGTGGCAGGAGTCTCGAACCAGCTGGCGGACGCTCTCAGCTACATAGGCCAGACATCCCATGAGTAGTCTCTCCACCAGAGGTAGCTTACAGCCTGTTCTCCTGCTGGGGCAAACTGTTGGTGGACCTGTTTGCCTCCAGGGAAAACAACAAGCTGAGCCTGTGCCATGCCCACCTCCCTCAGCAGGGCTTGCTGCAGGGGGTGCCTTCTCGAGGCCGTGGACCCAGCCTCCTCTGTGCCTTCCCTCCATTTCCCTTCATCCACAAGGTGCTACTCAAGGTGAGGAGGGACAAGGCTAAGGTGATCCTGGTAGCCTCAGATTGGCCGCACCAGTTCTGGTGTCCAGATCTCCTCAGCCTCAGCTGCAGGCCCCCGGGGCGGCTTTGTACACACCCAGACCTGATATCACTGAACCAGGGGAAGGTATTCCATCCGGACCTTCAATCCCTTCACCTCACAGCCTGGTGCCTGAGCGGCTAGAGTTCCAGGCTCTGGATCTTTCTGAGGATGTCTTCACCGTGGTGGAGGCATCTCATAAGGAATCAACCAGGAAATGTTATGCCTTCAAATGGAGGAGATTTTCCATTTGGTGGCAGGGTAAGAGTCTGGACCCCTTATCCTGCTCTGTGGCTAACATTCTCGACTACCTTTGGTCTCTCCAAAGGGGGTCTGTGGTCATCGACCCTTAGGGTGCACCTGGCAGCCATTTCTGCTTACCGGGTGCGGGCCATTCAGCTGACATTGTCACAGGAGACAGTGGTCTGGCACTTCTTCAGAAGCCTCGATCACATATCCCCTCCGGTGCGTGAACCTCCACCTCCGTGGGATCTGTTGCTGGTTTTGGCGAAGCACATGGGCAAGCCATTTGAACCTATGCACAGGTGTGCACTCTCACACTTGTCGTGGAAGACGGCCTTCCTGGTGGCTATCACGTCAGCCAGAAGGACAGGGGAACTCCAGGCGCTGTCGGTGGACTCCCCTTATCTGGTCTTTCACAGGGACAAAATTGTTCTGCGCCCCCAACCGAAATTCCTTCCGAAGGTGGTATCAAAGTTTCACCTTAACCAGGTCTTGACTCTGCCGGTATACTACCCTAACTACACCTCTGACACCGAGTACAGGCTCCATACCTTGGACCTGAGATGTGCTCTCTCCTATTATAAGGAGAGAATGGTGGAAATTCTCGGAGGAGTTCGCCAGCTGTTTGTCATCTATGCTGAAGCCACTTCTGGCAGACCTGCAGCCAAACGGACCATTGCAAGATGGATTACATCATGCATATGTTTGTGCTATGAGTTGGCGGGCAAGGAGCCTCCCAGAGGGATAAGGGCTCATTCTGCCCGCCATACTGCTGCATCGGTGGCTACTTTCAGGGACATCCTTATTCAGGATATCTGTTGGGCTGCGACCTGGAAGTCAGCAAACTCCTTCATTAACCACTACCACATCGACCTTGAGTCACGCCAGGATGCTGGTTTTGGGGCCTCAGTTCTCCAATCCTTATTTCACAAGTAGAGGGTGTGTGCCTTGCCTCCCTCCTGCCAGAGAACTGCTTGGAGTCTGCCAAACGGTGTGGATGAACAACATATCCACGCTCCTAGAAGAACAGGTTACTCACCTGTAACAGTAGTTCTAGGAGTGGTATATGTTGTTCATCCACACGCACACACCCGATCTGCCCGACTTTAGGCACACAGCCTGGCTTCCAGCAGGCTAAGAACTGGCGTCATGGGGTGGAGCCAAGGTTTATACCACCCTGGTGGGTGGGAGGAGCCAGCTTAAAGACTTCCAGCAAGATTTAAAGGGGAAAGGGACATGCCAAACAGTGTGGATGAACAACATATACCACTCCTCGAACTACTATTACAGGTGAGTAACCTGTTCTCACTCCCTCTTATTTTTGGTGCTCAAACAAACGGGAGACCTCAGACTGATTCTGGATGTCAAACAGCTGAATCTTTATATTCAGCAGAAACATTTTCGCATGATAACTCTACCTGCTATCATGCCGATCCTGAAACTGGGCGATTGGCTTTGCGCCCTAGATATGAAGGATGTCTTCTTACATATTCCCATCCACCCTGCCCACCAAACGTTTCTGTGCTTCCACCTACTGGGTCAAAATTACTAGTTTCTAGCACTCCCTTTCCGCCTCTCATCGGCTCCCAGTGTGTTCATCAAGTGCCTAGCGGTGGTGGCAGCAGCCTTACGAAGAAAGGGGCACTTCATTTTTTCATATCTAGATGATAGGCTAATCAAAGCAAACTCCAAAGCAGCTCTGCTTGCCTTCCTAGATGCTACTCTGAAGATGTTCGTAGATCTGGGGATCACAGTCAATTGGTCAAAGTCCAGCCTAAATCTGACACAGCCCCTCCAATACACTGGAAGTGTCCCTAGATACAGTCACAGCTAGAGCCTACCTCCCACCTGCCTGGCAGGACACACTTACAGTATGTGCCTGGCGTCACACATACAGACTCAGAAAATAGTCATAGCCAGACAAATGCTGTGCCTTCTGGGTCACATGTCCGCTGCCATCCCTATAGTAGCATTCGCACATCTCCACATGTGACCTGTCCAATGGTCCCAAAAAACATGACAGTTCAAAGATAAAATCACGGTCACGCCATCTCTCAAGTCAACAGTGACATGGACAACCAGAATTAATCTGGATCAAGGAATGCCTTTCCAGTTCCCCCCTCCCATGCAAACGTTGACCACTGATGCTTCCCTGCAGGGATGGGCCATGCATTTCAGTCCTTCTCAGGCACAAGGCTGATGGCCCACTTCTTCCCATCATTCTAATATCAGTCTCCTAGACATCAAAGCGGTCTGTCTAGCCCTTCAGGTGTTCCGGCCCTACCTCATGCCAGGATCGTTACTGATCCGATCAGACAACACTGCAGTAGTATTCTGCCTCAACATGCAAGGGGGTACGAAATTCTGCACCCTGTACATGGAGACTCATGCAGTTTGGCAAGAAGCCATCCGGCAACAATTGACGCTAAGTGCTGTCCACTTATTGGGGCATTGCATCCAGTTAGCCGACCGGCTGACTCGCCAGTCCTCCACTCTCAAATGGACTCTCCATGAGCAAGTATTCTAAGAAATCTTCAACTTATGGGGCACTCCACAGATGGATCTGTGTGCCTTCCCAGTGAATTACCATCTTCCCAAGTATTTTTCCATTATCCTGAACAAAAAGGGACGGTCTGTAGATGCCCTGTCCCAGCCATGGACATGACTCTTCTTATATCCTTTCCTCTTTGTCCCTGTCCTGCAGCGGACTCTACTACTACTACAACTAGAACCAGTCACAATGATACTCATAGCCCCTGTGTGGCCTCGCCAGACGTGGGTTCCCCTACTCCTACAACTGTCAGTACGGGACCCTGTTCCATTGCCAACCAGACCTCCTGACTCAGTGTCAAGGGTCTCTCCTACATCCCAACCTGAAGGCTTTACACCTTCACGCTTGGCTCCTGAGGATGGTTTCATAACTAGATTACAAGTATCCTCTCCTGTTGCCAATATTCTTTTGGCCTTCCATAAGCCAGGAACAACAGCAACATACAATTCCAAATGGAAATGCTTTTCCATATGGTCTGCCTCTCGATCTTTGGACCCTTACTCTTGTCCACTGATGAAGGTTCTGGGTTACCTGTCCTCACTGAGTCCGGTTTAAGTTACTCTTCCATCAAAGTCCACTTGGCCACCATCTCAGCTTTCCATGAACCTGTAGATGGCAGGTTACTGTACCAACATCATCTAGCTAAGATGTTTTTGAAAGGAATGTTACATATTAAACCACCTATTAGAAGACACACTCCTCCGTGGGATCTCAATTTTGTGATAGAAAAATTGATCTTGAACCTTTTGAGCCAGTGGCCACTTGTGAACTTCATTTTTTTTCGTGGAAAACCCTATTTCTAGGAGCATGGATATGTTGTTCATCCACACTCTCTGGCATGTCTCTTTCCCCTTTAAATTCACCAGAAAGTCTTCAAGCTGTCTCCTCCCACCCACCCGGGTGGTAAATACCTCTGCTCTGCCCCATGACGCCAGATCTTCCTTTCCGCTGGAAGATTCAGGTTTCCTCCATGGCTGGTTTTAGGCACCAGCAAACCCTGCAATCGCTGGTGGCCCCTTGCTTATGGGGGGCCCCAACTAAAACAGTTTACCTTAATTATTTGAAATCTTGTTTTATTATTTTCTCAAAACAGCAATAAAGGACTGTGCATATTTTGATATGGGATCTTGATTTCATGAAAAGCCTTACTAAGCTATGACCCTGGTAATAAGAAGCAGACAGGTAACAATGGATGTGAGAGAAGGAACAGTATGCACTGTCACTGCGGTCTCCCTTTAATTTTTTTTAAGATGCCACTAGTACTGAAAATACAATAAAATAATGTGTGTATTGGTTACAGTTAAATATATGGGGTGATAGTAAGTAGGGGGCCCCATGACTTCATTAATCTGCTGGGGGCCCAAAAAACTCTAAAGCCGGCCCTGGTTTCCTCATGCTACTTCTGCAGTTCATAGGCCCTGGATTTTCAAAGATGGTTTGCAACGCAATCGCTTTCTTTAAAAGTCATCAGAGTTTACGATACCGATCCGAGCGCATCGGACAGGGAGGACAAGTCGTCCCCCAGATTTCGCCAGTGTCCCTGCGGACAGAAAATGTCGTGTACCGATCCCCACCTCTCATGTGTCTACTGCTTGGGTGTCGTGCATGACACCACTTCTTGCACCATCTGTCTGGCCTTCCATCCCAGCGTCCTGGACGACCGCATGTCACGCCTAAAACTGGGGAGACCGGAGCTTCGCAACCCACCGGTGAAATTGAAGGAGGCCTGGTGGGCGGTTTCCGCGGCTGTGGGATCCGCCTAGCAGCTCGACCAGATGGCGGCTTTCAAAGAGGAAGCTGCTCAAGCTTCGGCCAGACGAAGTTTTTTCCTGCCACTTAACCTGGGTTCTATCTTCACTGGGTCCTTGTGGGAGCTGTGCCAGTCTCTCCCCACCAGGGGAGAGGCGCCCTCGGGCTCGCACTCTTCCCGCCCTAGGAAAAGGGACAAGGACCCTAAATCATCTTCTGCCCAAAGAAGACATTCCTGGGACTGAGAGCGGTCCGATTCTCAGGACCTTGCGGTCTCGACCTCGGTCGAGATCGCTTCCTTGGCCGCTGGCTTCTCGGACCTTCCGTCAAGCCAAGGCACCAAGGCTGAAGACACGGCTGAACCAGCCGAGATTTCTCTCGACCTGATTGAGCCGTTATCGCCGACTCCGGTTGACGATGACTCGGAAAGGACACCTGTCCTTTCCGTCCCCGACGAGGAGACCCAGCCCTCGGGTATCCCAATCGAGGGGAAAGGTGCCGGAACCTCGATAATCTCCGTCTTCTCCGGATCGAACCAGCCGACCACGTCGGTCTCGATCGAGGACCAGGACCCCTTCGGTCGCAAAACCGAAGAAAGGTCACAAGCACTCTAGGAAGATGCGGTGCCACCAATCCTCATCCTCCTCGGTCTAGGAGAGACTTCAATGGAAGCTCTGTCGACGTTATGAGGATCTCATGTGGCAACAGCTGATTCTGACCAGTCAGAAGCCGGCCCCACCAGCAACTCCGGCCATTACTTGGCCTCAGCCTCTTAGGCCGAGGCCGACCCATCCGTAACCGAAGATTCCGGTTCCTCCACCCGTAGGGCCGGTACGCATTCCAGCTCGGCCTGTTTTGGTCTCCCCACCGATTTTGGTGGAACCACCACCTAAGCAGCCTCGGAGGGGCTCCCTCGAAAGAGATTAGGATAGACACCGGCCTCCCTCGTCGTCTGTCCATTACGGTGGTCCCCAGTTACCCTTGGCGTATCATGGGAGACATAGGTGGGAGACCTTTATATCCCGATTCTTCGGACTCGGATGCCACTGGTCTGCACTCGCATCCGAGGGATGACAAGTCATCAGTGGCAGGCTTGGAGGAAGGTCCTTCCTCCTTTCAGGGCATCCTCCACCTCATTTCAGAATCGACCAGAATGCCCTTGGAGCCCATCCAAAAGAAGGTGGAGTACCCCCTCACGGATATCCTCAAGAGGGGGGATACCCCGACGGAGGCCTTTCCAGTGGCCGAAGCCATTGTTGGCCTGGCCCTTGAGCTATGGCAACGCCCTGCCTCCTGCCCAGCTCCGTCTGCCCGCATGGCCTGCAGTGGGGTCCCTGGCGGGTTTCACAGAGCATCCCTCGGCCGAGAGCCTTGTGACTGCTTCTGTGTTTAGATGCACAGGTAGCTCAGCTGACATTGACCACCCTCCGGACAAGGAGTCCAAGTATATGGACCATTCTGCCCGGAAGGTTAATGCGGCCTCATCCTTGGGCCTTCGTCTGGCCAGCTCGGCTGTGATCATGGCACACTTCCCTCATGCCCTTCTGGGGTCACTAGATGAAGTCCTCCCTAATCACCCAGCGGACATGCAGACCACGGTAAAGCAGGTCTGTGACCAGGGCTGTGCTGTTGCCAAATAGCAACTCCAGACAGCCCTGGAGATTGGAGATTCCTGTGGCCGCTCCTTAGCAGCCGCAGTGGCCACTCACCGCAGGGCCTGGCTGAGGTTATCCGCCTTTCTGGTGGATACTCAGCACAAGTTAGCTGACGTGCCCTTCCTCGGCACTGACCTCTTCAGTCCGGGAGTGGCAGGTCACCTCCAGCGTATAGAGCAGTCCAGTGCCACCTTGGATGCTACTTCTGCAAAGGGTTCTTCGGGCAAGAACCAGCAGAAGCGCAAGAAGAAGCCCTTTCGGCACTCCTCCCCTGTGGTTAGACAGCCCTCCTATTAAGGAGTGCAGCAGCAGGCTCAAGCTTGGTGCTCCAGGCCCAAGCAGGGTCCTCAACAGCCCCGTAAAGGAGTCCGAGGTGCCGGTCCAGGAGCCTCCTCCTCATCCTCTAAGCCTGCTCAGTAACAGGTCAGGGGTTGCCACCCAACACCTGTCATGCCAGCTCTGGGTCCTCCCGTGGGGGGCCGGATCCGCCACTTTCTTTCCGCCTGGTCCGGTATCACTTCGGACAGGTGGGTTCTTTAAGTGGTCAGCCAGGGACTGCCTCTAGAGTTCGAGCAGTACCCTCCCAGCTGAGCCTGCACTCCTCAGGAGGAAAGGATCTCAGCTCGCACTCAGTTGGCCCTTCGGGACAACATTGCTCAGCTCCTCCACAAGGAGGCGGTAGCTCCAGTGCCGGATCCTCCTACAGACCCATGCTTCGTGTCCAGGTACTTCCTGATGCCCAAGCGGATGGCGGTTGGCGCCCCATCCTAGACCTCCACGACCTGAATCAATATCTCAGGTCTCGCACCTTCCGGATGGTAACTCTGAACCAGATCATACCATCCCTGAAGCGAAACATGTGATTCTGTTCACTGGATCTACAGGACTCATTCTTTCGAGTCTCAATCCGTCCGTCCCACCAGTGGTTCCTCCGCTTCAGGGTCGAAGGGACCCTGTACGAGTTCCGAGCCATGCCGTTCGGCCTATCATCGGCCCCTCGGATCTTCACCAAGTGCACTGCAGTGGTGGCAGCCCACCTTCAGCGTCGAGGAGTACGTATCTACCCTTATCTCGACGATTGGCTCCTGGCGGGTTCCTCCCTTCAGGAGGTGGAGAGATCCAGGGATCTGGCCCTCCGAACCTGCTCCTACCTAGGCCTCCTGATCAACGAGGCCAAATTGGAACTCGTGCCCTCTCAGGCGGTGGGCTTCATCGGGGCAGAGCTCTACTCTTGTCAAGCCAGAACTCTGCTCCTGGCGGACAGGGCGGAGGTTCTCTCCTATTTTGCCCAATCATTTCTGGTTGGGCACTTGTGCCCTGCTCGGGACTTTCTGCGCCTTCAGGGATACATGGAGGCGTGCACCTCAGTGGTCTGTTTGGCCAGGTGGTGCATGCGCCCCCTCCAATGGGAGCTGGCTGCCCAGTGGATTCAGTGTTATGGTCACTTCGACAAGCTGATCACTGTAACCCGGAAGATGTGGGACGCTCTTCAATGGTGTACCGTCCCGGACCTATTGCAGGAAGGAATCCCGTTCGTCCGTCCCGAGCCGACGGTTGTCCTGATGACTGATGCCTCTCTCATGGTCTGGGCAGCCCACATGGGGGACAACAGGGCCCACAGGTTCTGGACACCCGAGGAGTCCCGATGCCACATCAACCTGTTGGAGCTCAGAGCAGTCAGACTGGCACTGTCATCTTTCTCTCCTCAGCTCCGGAGTGAAGTAGTTAAAGTCCAGACGGACAATACCATGACCATGTACTACATCAACAAACAGGGTGGCATGCACTCCCATCTGCTGTGCAAGGAGGCGCTCCGGATCTGGACCCTCGTCAGCCGGCTGGAGGCGGATCTCCTTGCCATCCATGTGGTAGAAGTCTCGAACCAACTGGCGGATGCTCTCAGCCGCTTAGGCCAGACATCCCACGAGTGGTCTCTCCATCCAGAGGTAGCTTACAATCTGTTCTCCCGTTGGGGCAAACCGTTGGTGGACCTGTTTGCCTCCAGGGAGAACACCAAGCTGAGACTATACCATGCCCGCCCCCCTCAGCAGGGCTCACTGCAGGGGGATGCCTTCTCGAGGCCATGGACCCCAGACCTCCTCTACACCTTCCCTCCATTTCCCTTGATTCACAAGGTGCTACTCAAGGTGAGGAAGGACAAGGCGAAGGTGATTCTGGTAGCCTCAGACTGGCCGAGCCAGTTTTGGTATCTAGATCTCCTCAGCCTGAGCTGCAGGGCCCCGGAGCGGCTTTGTACACGCCCGGACCCGATATCATTGATCCAGGGAAAGGTATTCCATCCGGACCTTCAATCCCTGCACCTCACGACCTGGTACCTGAGCAGCTGGAGTTCCAGGCTCTGGGTCTTTCCGAGGATGTCTACACTGTGGTGGAAGCATCTCGAAAGGAATCGACCAGGAAATGTTATGCCTTCAAATAGAAAAGGTTTTCCATTTGGTGTCAGCGTAAGAGTCTGGACCCCTTATCCTGCTCTGTGGCTAACTTTTTAGACTACCTTTGGTCTCTATCCAAAGGGGGACTACGGTCATCGACCCTTAGGGTGCACCTGGCAGCCATTTCTGCTTACCGGGCGTGGGCCGGTCAGCCAACATTGGCACAGGAGACAGTGGTCAGGCACTTTTTCAAATTTCCTGGATCACATATCCCCTCTGGTGCATGAACCTCCACCTCCGTGGGATCTCTTGCTGGTTTTGGCAAAGCTCATGGGCAAGTCATTCGAACCCTTGCACAAGTGTGAGCTCTCATACTTGTCGTGGAAGACTGCCTTCCTGGTGGCTATGACGTCAGCCAGAAGGATGGGGAACTCCAGGTGCTTTCAGTGGACTCCCCTTATCTGGTCTTTCACATGGACAAAGTTGTCCTGTGCCCCCACCCGAAATTCCTTCCGAAGGTGGTGTCAGAGTTTCACCTTAACCAGGTGCTGACTCTGCTGGTATACTGCCCTAGCTACACCTCGGACGCCGAGTATTGGCTCCATACTTTGGACCTCAGATGTGCGCTCTCTTACTACAAGGAGAGGACAGTGGAAATTCCGGGAGAGGTTCGCCAGCTGTTTATCACCTACGCTGAAGCCGTTTCTGGCAGACGTGCAGCAAAGCGTACCATTGCTAGATGGATTACATCATACATAGGTCTGTGCTATGAGTTGTCAGGCAAGGAGCCTCCCAGAGGGATAAGAGCTCATTCTACCCGCCATACTGCTGCATCAGTGGCTGCTTCCAGGGACATTCCTATCCAGGAAATCTGTCTGGCTGCTACCTGGAAGTCATCAAACACCTTCATTACCCACTACCACATCGACCTTGAATCACGCCGGGATGCTGATTTTGTGGCCTCGGTTCTCCAATCTCTGTTTCCTAAATAGGGGGTGTGTGCCTTTCCTCCCTCCTCCCAGAGAGCTGGTTGGTGTCTGCCAGAGTGTGTGGATGAACAACATATCCACCCTCCTAGAAGAACAGGTTACTCACCTGTAACAGTAGTTCTAGGGGTGGTATAATTTATTCATCCACACACACGCGCACAACCATGCTTCCAGTGGGCTAAGATCTGGTGTCATGGGGCGGAGTCGAGGTTTTTACCACCCTGGTGGGGTGGGAGGAGCTAGCTTGAAGACTTCTGGCAAGATTTAAAAGGGAAAGGGACATGCCAAGAAGTGTGGATGAACAACATATACCACTCCTAGAACTACTGTTACAGGTGAGTAACCTGCTCTTTCCGCTTCTCTAGCAATTGGCAGTGGAAGCTTCCATCCTGCTCCCAGGGTGCTTTGGTGCACTCTGATCTTCGATTCCTGCACCTTCATGCATGGGTCCTGAGGACGTAGAGCTCTTCCTCTTTGGTGTGTCCCTGGAGATTGATGATGTGCTCTTAGCGGCTAGTAAGCTGTCTACCGGGTACACCTATTCACAGAAATGGAAATGTTTTACTGTTTGGTGTACTAGACATCCACTAAATCCCTTTACATGTCTAGTTCCAAAGATTGTAGACTTACCTACTGTCCTTCAAGGATTTAGAACTAGGGCATTCCTCCATAAGGATTATGGCTTTGGATATTCCTTTCATAAAGGTCCACATGGCCTCTGACCCAGTTAGAGATATCCTGGAGACTTGTAATGGGCATCCTCCTTTTGCACCCACTGACCCAAGACCTGGTTCTGGTATGGGACCTTAATTTGGTCTTAGAGACCCTCACTGTGCCTCCCTATGAACCTTCGGCTATGTATGAGATGTGCTGCCTCTCTTGGAAGACACTGTTTGTAGCACTTGTGATGCCTGCTAGACGTATCTCGGAGTTACAGGCTGTGGTCTCACAGGTCCTCTGTTTATTATTTTTCACAATGGTAAGTTCTCATTCTTTCTTCTGAAGGTTGTGTCTGACAGAACACTAAATCAGATGTTGGATCTTCCGGTTTACTTTCCACAGATAGTGAGGAATATCATTTACATACTCTGGACGTCCATAGGATGCTGCATTGGTGTGTGGATTACATCAAGGATTCAAGAAAATCCTTTCAACAGTTTATTGCTTTTGCCCCCAGATTAGTGGGTTCACAGATTTCTAAACAAGGGCTGTCCAAATGTCTGGCCAATTACATTACGTTTTTTTTTACCAGAAGTGTGGTAAGCAGTTTCCTGGTCCTGTTTGTGCCCATTCTGCCCAAGCGCTGGCTATCTCAGTAGTTTGATTTCAGAATATGTCCACTGCTGACATCTGTGCTGCTGCCACTAGCAGTACTGTTCATGTATTCTCTGAACACTACAGTCTGGACTTAGTCTCTCATAGATGAGCCAGCTTTGGCCTTAATGTTCTACAAGGCCTCCTCACTCAGGATCAGTAGGTCCTTCTGCCGTCCTCCCTCAGTGCATGGTACTGCTTGGGGAATCGTTCCATGATGTGGCTCAGTAGAGAGAGATATCCTTGAAAAAAATAGAATAGTTCCTATACTTACTGTAATAGTAGATCTTCCCCAGGTCAGTCTTCACCATTCTTTATGCCTGGGTCTAGGCTGGCGATCTGGGCTCTGCTCAGGAGCTTGTCTCTTTGCATTTTTCAGTGGTGGGGAGCCAGCATTGGAGATGGTGCCACCCACGAGGCCGATGTATTATGTGGCTCTTGTGAAGTGGCCAGTAACCGACACCAACTCCTTCCAGCTCCTCAGTTCTGTTTTTCCCACCACTGAGGAAGGATCTCAGCGAGGGACATCTCAAGATTTCTACTGCGTCAGCTCTGCTTCGTTCAGCCCACTATGGTCGTTCAACCGACTGTCAGCAGTTCATCATTGTTCTTGATGCCATAAGTCTGGTTCAGTTTACGGCACTGTTCTTTATTAATTTTTTTATTAATTATTTTCTCAGTTTTTTTTCTCGGCGCGGGGAACTTTTTCCCCTTTTTGTTTATTTTCCATACAGCAGTGATGTCAGATTCGGGGCATAAAAAATATTCGAGGAAAGGGGGAGTTGCCCCCATGTGTTGGTACCCCTTTGTCAACTCCATGACCATGACAGACCCGTACGACCACTGTTTTTCTTTTCTGGGTCCCCGCCATGTGATGGATGAGTGCGACGCCTTCTTCTCTGTGGATTACTGCACCCTAGTTATCCGCGCAGTGAGGTTGGGGAGGGACCTCTCACCCTTTGGTGGTCGTCAACGCACCTGGGATGTCAAGACAAGGTCTCTGGGCTCCTCCCCTGAGCCCTTCCGTGGGTCTATACAGGCCAATGGAGAGAAGGCTCCCTCTATTTCAAAGCTTGCTAAAACAAGGGGTCTCAGCGAGGGGTTGGTGAGGCAGTTGTCTTTCTCTGGGGGGCGGCTTGGCATCCCTCGCAGTCTGGGGTCTTCTCAGAGACACTGATGACCCCTGGTATGGTGCTGCAGCTATACATTGGGCCCACTCTGGTGGTCCCCTTGGTGCCATGGCCCAGCAGCGTCTTGGCTCCCGGCACTGACTCTAGCGTGGGTGTGCGAAATGGCATCGAGCATGCACCCGGGTTCCCCCTCCAGTGCTACATTTGGTGCCAGAAGGCCTAGGATCCAGAGGCTGTCCAGACTGGAGATCTCCCTGGTCTCATCCTCCACCTCGGAGGGTGAAGTTTGGGCTGATCCCGACTGGCTGCCTGGCTCGGAGGAGCCCCTGGAGACTTCTGTGTCACTCCAAGGCTTGTGATTACTCTGCAGCCTGCATGCTCTCCCGACAGTGCCGCCAGCAGTACTGCCGTCTCTGGTGCTGGGGACTATTTTGGTGCCGATCGTGGTGCTCCTGGGGATGGCAGTACTGAGGCTAGCACCAGTTTTGGAGCTGGTGCCCTCTCCGGTGCCAAATCCACCTCCTCTGTTTCTGATCAAATGACGACAACTTCAGTCAGTGGGGATTGTGCTGAGGGGGGGGGTCTGCTATCACTTTCTCGGTGACTGGACCCTCTTCTTCTGCTAGCCCGGATTCGTCTATCAGACCTCCAACGAGGGGAAAATCTCTGTCTTTTAGGGCTGGGTCTGGCAGGGCTCGTTCAGTGCCACAGTCCCTCCGTGGAGACTTTGGGGGCTCCAAGAGGAGTCTTGGTGCTGATGCTGCCTTGTCTTCCCCTCTCACTAGAGGGAGTTCTGCAGTTGGTGGGGACAGGCGCCTCCCTTTGGGCTCTGTACAGCTCTGTTTTCCTCACCTGGCCCCCCCACCCAGGGCACCACCCTGTCTGCCACTCTGCTGTGGTGGGCAGGATAGGCTGGGTCTCCTGCATGATCCTGCAACCCTTGTAGAGGATCTTCCCTGGTTTGCCAGGCTGCTTCCTCTTCTTATTCTCTGCCTGCTGTCTCTTCCCCGGTCTCCCTGGTCTGAGAGGTCCCATAACTTGGGATGAGTTCAGTGGGCGGGTGGCCAAGTTTCCCTGATACTTAGGGGCACTTAACGAGGTCATCTTTAGACTTCAACCCCCAGTGCCACTCCACTCCGAGCCTAGCTCCTCCGAATCTTCCACTTCCTCCACTGATGAAGAGGATGCTTCCCTTCACTACTCTGCTGATGCGGACATCACGACTTATCAGTGCTTCTTGGTGAAGATGTTGGAGGAGTTTCACATCTCCTGTTTCACCTGACATAACCCTTCTCATACAACACTGTCATTCCCTTGAGAGTACAGTGCTAACCATCTGGTCATACCTCCCTTGCTCCAGCCATTCGCGGAGGTGTCGTACACTGTCTGGCAATGTTGTGCTGCCCCTAGGGACTGGATGTGCAGGTATTGCACTGCTGTGGGGTCTCCAGGTGCCATGCCCCACCCCTCATCTGGAGTGGAGCTCCTGGATACCCCATCTTGGCAGCGTTGCCCCCGGCACAACCGCTCTCCCCAAGAGTCTGACTTAGCTGAGTTAGACCACTGGGAAAGAAGATTTTTTTTTTTTTTTTTAATGGTGCGCCTCCTTTTTGTGTATATTGGCACCAGGTGGCCTGTGCCAGGCACCTCTGGTTGCTGCTAGCTCAGCTCTTAACAGCAATGCCTGATTGTGAGGAAAACGTGGCAGGCCATACACTTTCTGCATGGGGCCTGGAGCTTGCAAGACATCTCCCCAGGACAGTGTATGATGCTAATGGGGTGGCATCCAGGCTGGTAGGAACATCAGTCTGCATAAGGCGGGTGGCATAACTTTGCCTTTCGAGGTTGTCACCCTTGGCCCGTCATAGGGTGCTGTCCTCACCTTTCCAAGGGGCCCATTTTTTCTCTCGTAGAGCAGGGTGTGAGTTGCAGTGGTGCCTTCCATCTCCTGGAGCTCAGGAGCCTCCACCTGCCCAGGACTGCTCACGTGCCTTGACAGACCTGTAGGCGGCCCTCCCGTCCTGTGTTTCCCCGACAGGAAGCTGAGGGAATCTCTTCCCCTTCAGACTTTGCCAGCTCGGCACTCTGACCCAGTCATGTTGCAGGGCAAAGATTGACTTGGGGAAGATACGAAAATTACGTACTCACCATAATTCTTGATCTTTGCAAGTATCTTCTCCATTCATCACGACCTACCCACCCTCCCTGTGGCCTGGTGCTGGGCATCGCTTTTCCCCCCTTTTCTCTCTTCTCCCTTGATCCTTCAAAGGTTAGCGTTAAAGGGGGGATGGTATTTTTATTTGTGGCAATCCCTGCCTTCTTCATGCCATTCTGGCATTCCTGCCTCCTTTTTTGCCCGGCCTAAACTTTAGAAACTTAGCTTTAGGGTCCTTGGGAATATAAAAATAAAAACAGAGAGAAGGCGGCCTCAGGTTACCTTCTGTCCTTCTTCTGCCTTCGCAAGGTCTCCTTCCTGTTTAAAAAGTGTCTTCATAGATCCTTCAGGTGAATAGGGTTGCCATAGGTTTCCCTGTGCTGTCTCCACTTTTTCTGAACCCCTTCTTTTTTGTTCTCCTCCGTATTTTGGGGGTTGGGGGCAGAAGAAGAGAGAGCTTTCTAAGGGCTGATCCTGTGGATCCTTTCTTAAGGAGATCACATAAGCTGTGATTCTTTTAACTCCCCTGCTCCTACCTTACCCCCACCTTCACAGTTCTTACCCTTTCATGCCCAAGCTTTGCTCCAAAACCAAAAAAAGAAAGGAAGAGGAGATATTAAGGAGTGCAGAATGAGTAGAGGTGTGGAGGCATCCTGTTTCACTCCCACTTATTGCCCGGCTGGGCTAATCTTGCTCGTTTTTCCTCCTATCTTCTCGGACCTCAGGTTTGGTTAAAATTCTGGGCATCCTGGCGACACGCCATCTCTTGGGCCCTGCCCCAAGTGTAAAAAAAAAAAAAAAAAAAGAAGGAGGAGGATAGTAGGAGGAGGACTAGCTCTTTCTCTTTTCTTCTTCTAGTTTTCTTTTCTTTCTTTCTTTATCTCTCCTTCCTTCTTCCCTCCCTCCTTCCCTCGGCTGCCCAGCATGTTGGCCATCCCTGCCCTTCCTAATCCCTCTATTTATCTATATGTTCTATTAGTTGGCCTTTTATCTTTATTTTTCCCCACTCTCCCTGTCCGTCGGGCTCCCCTACCCTCACTCCTGCCCCTGTTTCTATCTTCCACTCTTGCCAGACAGAGCTAAGGAGCTGGGAGGGGTCAGCATCAGTTACTGACCACTCCATGAGCCCCATGTAATTCGTCGGTCTTGTGTGTGGCACTGTCTCTGATGTCGGCTCCCCCAGCACTGAAAAATGAAGAGACAAGCTCCTAAGCAGAGTCCAGACCTCCAGGCATGATGAATGGTGAAGATACTTGGGAAAATCAAGAACTACAGTGAGTACGTAATTTGCATATCTTCGAGAGAATCTCCTCCATTGAGCTACAGCTCTCCCTCCCACCTTCCCCACTTATCAGGTGATGGGTGACTGTACTGCTTGCTGTCACAAGCTGTTTTCTCCTCTGATGCCATTGTATCATCGGTACTTGAGTTTCCACATCCTCTCCTGTGTGCCTGGTTTGGTCCTGGTTGCTTTGATCCCTCCCAGTCCAGTGATCCTCTAAACTTGTCTCCAGCGGGGGAACTGAGGCATGCTGGTGGCCCGACATTATATAGACTCAGATGAGGCATGTTGACGTGGATGGGCTTTACTCGCAAAAAGTTTCTGGGTGATCCTAACACCGACTGCTTTACAGTTCTATGATGTGGCTTAGTGAAGGAGATTCTCTCCAAGCTCTACTGTTATGTTAGGTAACTGTTCTTAACTTATGTAGGTGAGAACATCTCTTGGTGCAAGTACATTAGTGCTGTGTGAGTCTAAAAACTTGAACGGCCTGGTGGAGGGGCACTATGATGATGATCATGAAGGGGGAGTGTTTCTATGACCAGTCAGGCCTTTCTTGAACCCATACTGCGGTCGTTGGAGTACAGTGGTGAAGAAGGGCGCCAGCCGTGCTCACCTTTGCTGCTTCAGGATTCGTTGGAGGCTCCTGATTTATTGTTGCCCACAGCTTTCCGCTTCAGGATTGGTTGGCGGCCAATTTTGTTTTAGTTGTGTCCTGGGGCCACAGTGGAGCTGGGTGCAAAGGTCTGGTGGGAGCTGCTGTGATGATGATCAGTAAAGGGTGATGGGTTCCACAACCAGGAAAAAAAGCCATGCCTGACCCTGTACTGCAGGTGTTGGAGTCTAGCAGTAAATGTGTCCTTGGCGGCAGCACTGGTTGATGGGGCTCAGGCAAAGAAACAGCAATCCATTATCAACATCAGCAGCCCTAAGGTGTCTCAGTTGGTGGATAATTAGGAGAGTTGGGGTACCCTGCTACCCCAAGCAAGTAACGAGAAGGATTAGGCGCTGCCTTTTTTTTTTTTCTCCCCAAGCTTGAGTCTGGAATCCCTTGGTGATGGTATCCAGGTGCAATATGGTGAAACAAGGAGATGCTTTGGCTGGAGCAGTATAGCCAGTTAAGTACTGAGGTTAATAAAGGAGAAGACTCAGGCTGGGAAGTTTAGAGTTAGTTCAGCCGAGGTTAGCCTTCCACAGAGTTCAAAGGGGAGAAGGTATGAGTCCATAATGCATGCCCTATATAGTGCTAGAAAATGCAGCACTGCTGCCTCTCCCATTGGTTCAAGGTGGAAGCAATAAAAGCTTGAGCTGAACCCCAGGGTTGCTCCATAGGAGTCAGGTGTTTTGCTGCAGTGCCATCAGACAGGCATGCTCTTTGGCACTGGGACCGGAACACGGAACACAGGAGCACGTTGAGGTTGCTGTCTATTTAACACACGCACAAAACCCTGTTTGTTCAGGAAGTCTTTCTGTGTATCCACTTTGCTGTTTGAGATTATCTTTGATTTTTAGAGCATGTACAAATGAAAGGGTGAGGGGGTATGGTAGAGGATAGACTTTTCAGTGCCGGATTCACTATGACTGAGTGGATCATGGTGACCATCACAGAGTTGGGTAATGAACATTTAAACTGCGGCCTGGTGTATTTACCTGATTTTCTTTATATTGGTCCAGAGAAGGTATTTTCCTGCAGTCTTTCTACAGTAGTTTCCCCTGATTTTGTTGGCTGAGCTGTATTACAGATAACATGGTATAATTCTTCCGTAAACTAGTCAGCACTTAAGAGCAAATAGTACTCTGATTTTTCACTAGTTTGATAATTTCCTTAAAATATATTTGTGTCTTGTATCAACAGGAGCTTCGGCAAAGTTACACCAAGCAACAGCACACACTAAAACAGCTGTATAAGATCAAAGAGGATACCATAAGGGAAGTGGAGAGAAAGAAGGCAGAAGAATTGGCATTGAAAAAGAAGGAAGAGGAGGAGGCAGTAAGGTACAGCAGATTGTCTGAGGCACTTCAAGCAGCAGTATGTGTTAGTCACCCTACAGCTTTATCCTGCAATAATGTTTGTCTGGCAAAAATATAAAGTTATCCTTGTTTCTTTTCATTCATTCCTGAGCCAAGATGCTGGAGTTTGAAGTTTTTAAAAGTTACAACTCACGTGCCATGCCCACCGTGAAAAAATAAATAGCTTGGTAAAGCGTGCTGTTTACCATCAGAAACGTGGTAACACCATTCTGATACATCCACATTGTGAATCTAGCACATACATTGAACATTTAACCGCAATGAGAGAGATTTTTACAACTTGCGAGTGGCTGCCATCTTTAATAACTTGAGCCATTAATTACAAAACTAGCCACAAAAGCTGTTTTAACAATAGCTGCGAAAACATGCACTCAGGGTGAATCTAAGGATGTCAGAAATATATTTTTGCTTAAAAAAAACAAAAAAAACTATATGATAACATATTTTGCTGCCAAATACTGTTCAGCCATGCTCTTTACCAAGCATTGTCATTAGCAATGACGTGACTGCCAGCATACTCCAAATACCCATGTGTGTGTGTTTTTTTTATATTGGACAAAAAAAGTGATGACTTGTCTCTCAGTAGAGCTAACAAAATCTTGGATACTGCAGTATTGGGATTGAATGCTTTACTAGATGTGCAAAGAAATTCTGTTCCGATAGTGGTATTGCAGCAGCACGAATGCAGGCTTTCTCACTAGAGTCTCTCCTCTCTTTTCATGCTTTGGAATTCTCTGGGATGTTTTCTTTCTTTCTTTTTTTCTCCTTCCCAGGCTTCTGCAGCCCTGCTCCTTCAGGCTCTCGCATGCTGGTGTTGCTGCGTTCTCTGGACCCAACCTCCACTGCTGCACCTGTTTCAGCATCGCCCGAGGATCTGCCAACACTCCCCATTGGTGGTCTGGCTTATCCCTGCTGCCCCCCCTCACATGGGCAATGATTGGGGGGGGGGGAGAAAGCACCTGTACACCAGGGATGTCGATCGGGGGGCAGGTGTGGTGCGCTGAGTGGTCAGTGGTAGGAGGAGTCCTGCTTGAAGGCTGTCATCAGGTGCTGTGGGCAGCCATTTTTGGCCCCTCACCTCCCGCGTATGTAGCTGCAAAGGCTTCTTGGAGGTGAGGACTCTCAGCTGCTTGTGATCCCCCAAGCAACCTATAGCATTTCTACAGGCCAATACCAGGAGTTGCTCCGAGAGTGGTCCACACCAACCCCCAACCGGGAGGGAAGGTATCCAAAGGACACTCTTAAGTCCCTTCCTGCTGGCCTCCACTCCTGACACCCTGGCTCAGGGTGCGAACTTGGGTTGCCATCGTGACACAGCAATGCCCCATCACTCGGCACCATGAAGCCGACCTTTGGGATATTTTCAGTACAGATTCTGGGCACAGTAGGATAAGCACACGAGCATGTTAATGCTACAGTTCAGCTCTTTATCAGCCACTGAGTGTAGAAGAATCACTGCACTAGAGTATTTATGCATGATCTATGCTCCAAAGCTCTTGAGTGCAGTGGGGATCAGTTCACCAGTGTATTTTTGAAGGGTTTGAGCTTCAGTGGCGCTCTGTAGGATTAGTTTGTACAAGGTTCATCTCCTGAGCTCTGAGAGCAGTAGAACTAGTTCACTAGTGTATTTTGTGCATGGTTTGAGCTCCTGACCTCTAAGCACAGTAGGATGGATTCACTATTGTATCTGTGCACAATCGAAGCCCCTGAGCTCTGAGTACTGTAAGATCATTTCGCTAGTGTTTATATGTGGTTTTAGTGACCTAGTTCTGAACACAGTAGGATCAGTTCCCTAGTGTATTTGTGCATGGTGTGAACTACTACTGACCTCTGATAGCAGTAGAACCAGTTCACTGGTGAATTTGTAAATGGTTTGAGCGTCTGTACATTGAGCGCCATGGGATCAGTTCACTAATGTTGTTGTGCACTGTTTGAACTCCTTAGTTCTGAGAGCAGAAACATCAGATCACTAATATATATGTGTGTGTGTTCTGAGCGCAGTAGAATCGGCTCAGTCATGTATTTGTGCACAGCCCATACTTCTGTGTGCAGCAGTTCACACTAGACATTGTGTACTTGGCTTATGTTTTTTCAGTTAACTGGTGAGATGTTTTTCAGTGGCTTTTGTAAATGTGAAGTGTCAGTGGTTAAAGGTGGGCAGGGAACAATTCTGTTTTTAGTTTTGTTGGCACCCAGAATACAGTCCATGACCTTTGCAGCTGTGACTGAAGAATAGCTGGGGTTTGGAAGTGCCTCACTGGGACTTCTAATCAGCAGTCAGTGATTCTGGACCAGAGCTCTGCAACTATTACAAGTGAGCAGGGTACTGCAACAAGGGAAATCAGTATATACTGGTATAACCAGATGGAGCAGCTTCATAGGACCACAAATTGTTTTGTGTCTGGCCCACACATCGTTTGTTTTTAGAGCCAGAGTGTGATCCGAATGTTGAGTTTGCCTATTTTGGCTGTAGTAACTCATAGGGAGAGCATAACAACCGTCACAGAATGGCACTTTTTGACGAGGGCTAGAATGTGTTCTCAGTTGCACTTCTAACCTGCTCATCCCTGTTGATAAGATACTTGATTTTCTCTCATTTCTTTATATAGGCCTGGACCCTCGTGCTCTCAGGTGGTTTGAAAGCTACCTTACGGGTCGCTCTCAGAGGGTCAAGGGGAAGGACGAGATCTCCGATCCACTGCCCCTAAAGGAGGGGGTACCACAAGGGTCCATGCTTGGTCCCCCTTCTCTTCTCCCTGTTTATAAATGATCTGCACAACCACTGCGGGAGCAGTGCTGTTATTCAGTATGCTGATGACGCCGTGATTTATAGATCCGCGGACAACCTGGAGAACCTAGGTCCATCCCTCCAAGAGGACATACACACTATGGAGGACTGGCTTATTAAGAACAAAATGGTCCTGAATACCACCAAAACCAAGTCCATGTTGTTCAGACCTAGATCCCTTGACCTAAACAGAACACAACACCTGCAACTCACTTCCAGGGCGGGTAACAAACTAGAAGTGGTTGCCTCCACAAAATACCTTGGCCTTACTTTGGACCAAGGATTCACTGTAAAACAACATGTTGACCAAGTCAGCAAAATCATTCTTGGTAAACTTGGTACCCTTTATTGCCTCAAAGATCAGCTGATCCCAGAAGCCAGGATTGCCATTGCCTCGTGTGTCCTTATCCCAACACTCACCTCCGCTGCCCCGATACTTCAGGGAATGGCCAAGCTTGAGTTCAATAAGTTACAGGTCTTGTACAACAAGGCGGTTCGCTTCGCCACTCAGTCCCACCCTAGGAGTCACCAGTGTGACTCTCTAGCACTTATCAGCTGGCCTTCGTTCGAAGCCCGTCTCAAGTACCCAGTGCTCTGCCTAGCACATAAGCTAATTAGCCCAGCCTCCCCCAAGCCTCTCAGGGCTCATAACTGCCAAGCGAAATCCTCGCAACCTACGGACCTCAGGCCAAACTCTTCTCGAAGTTCCGAGGGTAAGAACTAAGGCAGGGGGCTTGACCTTTTCCCACACTGCCCCTTCCCTGTGGAACAACCTTCCTCTGGAGGTAAGGGAAGCTTCATCACCTGCGAGCTTCCAAACAAGACTCAAGGCACACATGCTCGCCACGAGTCAATGCCAATGCTATGTTACCTGACACTTCCCTCCTACCCTCCAGCCTGAGCACTTACATCATCCTCAACCCTTTTCTACTGACTCTCCTCCTAACATACTCTACTCGGGTAAATGCAACCTAGGTGTTGCTCTGCCTTTCCTCCATTGTTCACACTTGCTAATCTCTGTAACCTGTTAATGTAATTTGCTCATTGCTATATGATACCTGTACATGCTATAATCTACATCTGTTACTGCTCGTGTATCCTACTTGTCCTGTGACTCCTGGGTTGCCTCTGAAGATGGGTCCTCCGTGGCCCAGCGGGCCTACCCGGTCATCAAAATTCAATAAATAAATAAATATATAAGGCTGCCTGTAACAGAAGACAGCTATCCCCTTTATTTTTTTGCTAATAATTAAACAAGGATAGCCTAAGTGTGACACAGCACCTCATCTTCAGTGAGGTGCTTTATCTACCCAGTGTTCTAGCTGGTAGGACTGAACCACTCTCAGGTCACTAGTGAGCCAGAGGCTGTGTAGTGGAATTGAAACTTGTGATCTCCTGTTCATAGTTCAGTACTCTAACCAGTAGACCACACTGCTGCCTAGGCTCCACTTGCGAGTTTATCTCATTATAAATAACCACCCTTTCTCTTTAGTTTTAGCCCATCATAATAGCACTTTCACTTCAGATGTAACCCACTGTAAACTTCCCTCCACTTCAGTTTTAACCATTATAAACACCCTCCCACTTCAGGTGTAACCCATTGCACACGCCAATCCACTTAAGCTTTAACCCATTATTCTTGGAGCGTGGATATATTGTTCATCCACACTTCTTGGCATGTCCCTTTCCCCTTTAAATCTTGCCGGAAGTCTTCAAGCTGGCTCCTCCCACCCACCCGGGTGGTATAAACCTCGGCTCCGCCCCATAATGCCAGTTCTTCCTTTCCGCTGGAAGATACAGGTTCCCTTGTGCTTCACAGCAATTCGTAGGCCCTGGATTTCAAATGTCGGTTTTTACCACAACTTACTTTAAAACTCGTTCGAGTTGTCGATTCCGATAGTAGCGCATTGGACATGGAGGTAAAATCTGCTCCCGGATTTCGCCGGTGCTCCTGCAGCCAGAAGATGTCATGCACTGATCCCCACCTAACGTGCGTCTACTACCTTGGTGTCGGACATAACACCTCCACCTGCACGTTCTGCCTGACCTTCCATCCCAGTGTCCTGGTTGACCACTTGGCATGCCTAAAATTGGGGAGACCAGAAAAAAGGAACCCGCCAGTGAAATCAAAGGAGGCAAGGTGGGCGGTTTCCGCGGCTGCGGGATCCACCGAACAGCTGGAGCAAATGAAGGCTTTCAAGGAGGAAGCGGATCAAGCTTCGGCCAGTTGGAACTTTTTGTTCCTCTGAACCTCAGTTCCATCTTTTCTGGCTCCTTCAAGGAGTTGTGCCAGTCTCTCCCTACCAGGGTTGAGGCGTCCTCAGGCTCGCACTCCTCCCGCCCTCGGAAGAGGGAGAAGGACCCTAAGTTTTCGTCGAAACGGAGATGTTCTTGGGAACGAGAAAGGTCCGAGTCCCAGGAACACGCGGTCTCGACCTCGGTTGAGATTGCATCCTTGGCCGCTGGCTTCACGGATCTTCCGTCTGGCCAAGAGATTGATGAAGTGGCCGACGAAATTGAGATTCCTCTCGACTTGATCGACCCTATTTCGCCAACTCCAGTCGACGATTCTTTAGAAAGGACTCAAGTCCTTGTATTTCCCGATGAAGGGACCCAGCCCACTGGTGTCACCATCGAGGAAACTATTCTGGACCCTCGGTTTTCACCGACCCGGTGTCTCCCGATCAACCAAGTCAGCCAGCCTGATCTCAATCGAGGTCCAGAACCCCCTCAGTCGAATGACCAAAAGAGTCACAAGCACTCTAAAAAGAGGCATCACCGAAGATCCTAATCCTCCTCGAACGAGGAGAGGCTTCTACGGAAACTCTGTCGACGCTATGAGGATCTTATGTGGCAACAGCTGATTTTGACCAGGCAGAAGCCGGCTCCGTCATCCACCCAGCCATCACTTGGCTACCGCCTCCTGGGCCGATGCCGACCCCTCCGGAACCGAAGCCTTTCGTTCCCCTGCCCGTGGGGCTGGCCCGTATCCCGGCTTGGCCCATCTCAGTCTCTGCACCGATTATGGTGGAACCACCACCTAAGCAGCCTCGGAGGGGCTCCCTCGAAAGAGGACCATACAGACACCAGGCTTCCCTGACATCTGTCCATCACGTTTACACCTGACTGCCCCTGGGGCGGATCGAAGGGAACGTAGGCGGGAGACCGTTGTACCATGACTCCTCTGACTCTGATGTCACAGGACTGCACTCCCATCCTGGGGATGATGAGTCCTCCGTGGCAGGTTTAGAGGAGGGTCCTTCCTCCTTTCATGGCATTCTCCACCTGATCTCCGAATCTACCGGAATGCCTCTGGAGTCTATACAGAGAAAGGCGGAGTTCCCCCTTACGGACATCCTAAAAAGGGGGTATACCCCGATGGAGGCCTTTCCAGTGGCCAAAGTCATCACTGGCCCGGCCCTTGAGCTCTAGCAGTGTCCAGCTTCCTGCCCAGCACCGTCTGCCCGTATGGCCTGCAAGTATGCGGTGCCCATAGGGACACTGCCGGGATTCACAGAACATCCTTTGGCCGAGAGCCTGGTGACCACTTCTGTGTTTAGATGTAGTGGTAGCTCAGCCGACACAGACCGACCCCTGGACAAGGAGTCCAAAAATATGGACCACTCTACCCGCAAGGTCTACTCGGCCTCTTCCTTAGGTCTTCGTCAGGCCAGTTCGGCATTCATTATGGCACACTTCTCTCATGCCCTTCTCGGGTCATTAGACAAAGTCCTCTCTCATCTCCTGGTGAACATGCAGACCATGGTCAAGCAAGTCCGTGATCAGGGTCGTGCTGTCACAAAACAGCAGCTCCAGATGGCCCTAGACATTGGAGATTCTTGTGCCTGCTCTTTAGCAGCCGCAGTGGCCACTCGCCGCAGGGCCTGGCTGAGGTTATCCTCCTTCCCGGTGGATACCCAGCACAAGCTGGCTGACGTTCCTTTCCTTGGTACCAACTTGTTTGGTCCAGGAGTGGCCAGTCACCTTCAGCGTATTGAGCAGTCCAGTGCCACCTTGGATGCTGCCTCTGCAAAAGCTTCTTCAGGCAAGAACCAGCAGAAAAGAAAGAAGCAGCCATTTTGGCATTCTTCCCCTGTGGTCAGGCAGCCCTCCTACCAAGGAGGTCAGCAGCAACAGCAGGCTCAAGCTTGGCGCCCACGGCCCAAGCAGGGTCCTCAACAGCCCTGTAAAGGAGGCCGAGGTGCAGGTCTAGGTTCCTCCTCCTCCTCTATGCCTGCTTAGTGACGGGTTGGGGGTTGCCACCCCTACACCCGTCACGCCACCTCTGGGTCCTCCCGTGGGGGCCGGCTCCGCCACTTTCATTCCGCCTGGTCCGATATCACTTCTGACAGGTGGGTTCTCGAAGTGGTCAGTGAGGGCCTGCCTCTAGAATTCAAGCAGTACCCTCCCAGCTGAGCCCGCACCCCTTGGGAGGAAAGGATCTCAGCTTGCACTCAGTTGGCTCTTCGAGACGACATAGCTCAGCTGCTCAGCAAGGAGGTGGTAGCTCCAGTGCCGGATCCTTCTACAGACCCAGGCTTTGTGTCCAGGTACTTCTTGGTGCCTAAGCGGAGAGGAGGTTGGCGCCCCATCCTAGATCTCCACGACCTCAATTAATATCTCAGGGCTTGCACCTTCCGGATGGTAACTCTGAACCAGATCATACCATCCCTGGAGCGAAATATGTAGTTCTGTTCACTGGATCTACAGGATGCATTCTTTCACGTCCCAATCCATCCGTCCCATCAGCAGTTCCTCCACTTCAGGGTCGAAGGGACCCTGTACGAGTTCCGAGCTATGCCATTCGGCCTGTCATTGGCCCCTCAGTTCTTCACCAAGTGCATTGCAGTGGTGGCAGCCCATCTTCGGCGTCGAGGAGTACGAATCTACCCTTATCTCGATGACTGGCTCTTGGCAGGATCCTCCCTTCAGGAGGTGGAGAGGTCCAGGGATCTGGCTCTCCAAACCTCCCAACTCAGCCTCCTGATCAACGAGGCCAAGTTGGAACTCATGCCTACTCAGGCGATGGGCTTCATCGGGGCAGAACTCGACTCTTGTCAAGCCAGAGCTCGGCTCCCGGCGGACAGGGTGGAGGTTTTCTCTTCCTTTGCCCAATCATTTCTGGTTGGGCACTTGCGCCCTGCCCGGGACTTTCTGCGCCTTCTGGGTTACATGGCAGCATGCACCTCAGTGGTTCGTTTGGCCAGGTGGCACGTGCGCCCCCTCCAGTGGGAGCTGGCTGCCCAGTGGACTCAGCGCCATGGTCATTTTGACCAGCTGATCACTGTAACTCAGAAGATGTGGGACACTCTCCAGTGGTGGACCGGCCCAGAACAGTTTCAGGAAGGGATCCCGTTTGTCCGTCCCGAGCTGACAGTCGTCCTTACGACCGATGCCGCTCTCATGGGCTGGGGAGCCCACATGGGGGACAACAGGGCCCATGAGTCCTGGACCCCCGAGGAGTCCCGATGCCACATCAACCTGTTGGAGATCAGAGCAGTGAGACTGGTACTGTCCGCTTTCGCTCCTCAGCTCTGGGGTCAAGTGGTTCAAGTCCAGATGGACAATACCACGAACATGTACTATGTCAACAAACAGGGCGGCACGCACTCCCGTCTGCTGTGCAAGGAGGTGCTCCACATCTGGACCCTTGTAAGTCAGCTGGAGGTGGATCTCCTAGTCATTCATGTGGCAGGAGTCTCGAACCAGCTGGCGGATGCTCTCAGCCGCATAGGCCAGATATCCCACGAGTGGTCTCCCCATTCAGAGGTAGCTTACAATCTGTTCTCCTGCTGGGGCAAACCATTGGTGGACTTGCTTGCCTCCAGGGAAAACAACAAGCTGAGGCTGTACCATGCCCGCCCCCCTCAGCAGGGCTCGCTGCAGGGGGATGCATTCTCGAGGCCGTGGACCCTAGGCCTCCTCTATGCCTTCCCTCCATTTCCCTTGATCCACAAGGTGTTACTGAAAGTGAGGAGGGACAAAGTGAAGGTGATCCTGGTAGCCCCAGATTGGCCGTGCCAGTTCTGGTATCCAGATTTCCTCAGCCTCAGCTGCAGGCCCCCAGAGCGGCTTTGTACATGCCCAGACCTGATATCGCTGAACCAGGGGAAGGTATTCCATCCGGACCTTCAATCCCTGCACCTCACAGCCTGGTACCTGAGCGGTTAGAGTTCCAGGCTCTGGGTCTTTCCGAGGATGTCTACACCGTGGTGGAGGCATCTCGTAAGGAATCGACCAGGAGATGTTATGCCTTCAAATGGAAGAGATTTTCCATTTGGTGTGAGGGTAAGAGTCTGGATCCCTTATCCTGCTCTGTGGCTAACATCCTCTACTATCTTTGGTCTCTTTCCAAAGGAGGACTGCCGTCATCGACCCTTAGGGTGCACCTGGCAGGCATTTCTGCTTACCTTGCGCGGGCCGGTCAGCCGACATTGGCACAGGAGACAGTGGTCGGGCGCTTCTTCAAAGGCCTGGATCACATATCCCCTCCTGTGCGTGAACCTCCACCTCCGTGGGTCTGTTGCTGGTTTTGGCAAAACTCATGGGCAAGCCATTCGAACCTATGCACAAGTATGCACTTTCACACTTGTCGTTGAAGACGGCCTTCCTGGTGGCTATCACATCAGCCAGAAGAACGGGAGCTTCAGGCGCTGTCGGTGGACTCCCTTTATCTGGTCTTTCACAGGGACAAAGTTGTCCTGCACCCCCAACCGAAATTCCTTCCGAAGGTGGTATCAGAGTTTCACCTTAACCAGGTATTGACTCTGCTGGCATACTACCCTAACTACACCTCGGACGCAGAGTACAGGCTCCATACTTTGGACCTGAGACATGCTCTCTCCTATTATAAGGAGAGAATGGCAGAAATACGTGGAGAGGTTCGCTAGCTGTTTGTCACCTACACTGAAGCCGCTTCTGGCAGACCTGCAGCCAAACGGACCATTGCAAGGTGGATTACATCATGTATAGGTCTGTGCTATAAGTTGGCAGGCAAGGAGCTTCCCAGAGTGAGAAGAGCTCATTCTACCTGCCATACTGCTGCATCGGTGGCTGTTTCCAGGGACATCCCTATCCAGGAAATCTGTGGGGCTGCTACCTGGAAGTCAACAAACATCTTTATTTCCCACTATGACATCGACCTTGAGTCACGCCGGGATGCTGGTTTTGGGGCCTCGGTTCTCCAATCTTTATTTCCCAAGTAGAGGGTGTGCACCTTGCCTCCTTCCTCCCAGGGAACTGCTTGGAGTCTGCCAAGAAGTGTGGATGAACAACATATCCACGCTCCTAGAAGAACAGGTTGCTCACCTGTAACAGTAGTTCTAGGAGTGGTATATGTTGTTCATCCACACACACACACACAACCTCCACGGCTTTAGGCGCACAGTCTGGCTTCCAGTGGGCTAAGATGTGGCGTCATGGGGTGGAGCCGAGGTTTATACCACCCAGGTGGGTGGGAGGAGCCAGCTTGAAGACTTATGGCAAGATTTAAAAGGGAAAGGGGCATGCCAAGAAGTGTGGATGAAGAACATGTACCACTCCTAGAACTACTGTTTCAGGTGAGTAACCTGTTCTTATCACCCTTCCACTTCAATTTAGCATATTATAACCACCCTGACTCTTCAGTTTTAGTCCATTATTAGCACCCTCCACTTTAGTTGTAACCCTTTGTAAACACACTTCCAGGTCAGTTGTAGACCACTGTTTTAGGCCAAAGCCCATTATAACCACCCTTCCCCTTCAGTTTTAGCTCATTATAACCACCCTTCCTCTTCAGTTTTAGCCTATTAAAAAAATAAACTTCATTTTTAGCCCATTATCAACACCTTCCACTTCAGTTTTAGCCAATTGCCAGCACCCTCCACTTTGGTTTTAGCCCATTATCAACACCCTTCAGTTCGGTTTTAGCCCATTATTAACACACTTCCACTTCAGTTTTAGCCCCATTATCAACACCCACTACTTAGGTTTTAGCCCGTTATGAGAACCCTCCACTTTGGTTTTAGCCCATTATCAGCACCCTTCCAGTTCAGTTTTAATCATTATCAGCACCCTTCCAGTTCAGTTTTAATCATTATAAACACCTTTCCTCTTTAGTTTTAGCCCATTATCAACACGCTTCCACTTCAGTTTTAGCCCATTATCGACACCCTCCACTTTGATTTTAGTCCGTCATCAACACACTCCACTTCAGTTTTAGCCCATCATCTACACCCTCCACTTTGGTTTTAGCCCATTAACACCCTTCCAGTTCAGTTTTAGCCATTACAAACACCTTTCGTCTTCAGTTTTAGGCCATTATTAACACCCTCCACTTAGCCCATTATCAACATCCTCCACTTTGGTTTAGCCCAGTATCAACACCCTCCACTTTGGTTTTAGCCCATTATCAACACCCTCCACTTTTTTAGCCAATTTCAGTACTTTCCACTTCAGTTTTAGCTCATTAACACCTTTCCCTTCAGTTTTATATCATAAACACCCTTCCAGTTCAGTTGTAGCCTATTGTTTTAGGCCATTTTAACCAGTTTTCCACCCCTTCAGTGTTAGCCCATTATAATTTTCCTTCTTCTTAAATTGTAGCCAATTATAAACACCATCCACTTCAGTTTTAGCCCATTATAAACACCCTCCACTTCTGTTTTGTATGTTAATGTGGGCGACACGAACACTTGTACGGTTGTATGAATGGTATCATGCACATTCTTAGGGTATGAGAACCGCAAACCAAAAGTGAGCGGTTCTTATACCCTAAGCATGTAAGTGAGGACCGCTTTTACAACTGTAAGAGTGGCTCTGCTTGCATTAATAGCTTATTGATCCAGCTCAATCAATAATATTTATTTATTTATTTAGTTTCTGTTTACCGGGTGGGTGCACTAGCCATGGAAATGACTGTTTTCAGGCATGACCCGGGAGGGTACAATACAAAAAACAGCAAACAAGTCAATACAGTAAGATGGCAGGAATGGTGATACAAAGGAATAACATCCAGGAACAAAACAATTTGTCACAGTGACAGTGGTAAGGCAAAATTGTCCAGCAGAGAAAACGTTCAGATGTGGGTACAAGAGTGTAGTTGAAAACATGTGACTAACAGGTAGGCTAAGGTAGATTAGAACAATACCAAGCTACAAAATATTTAGTATATTTAGTCTATAAGTGCTGTGCGTTGAGAGAGGGGTTTAAGGCAGTAAGGGGGAAGAGGTGATGATAGGGTAAGTAAGGAGGAGGGGCTATGGGGGTTTGAAGCATGAGCATTGGTTGGAGGAGATAAGGTAGTTGCAAAGCTCTTTCTTAAAGGTGTTGTGCGAGGGAGCCTGGTGGACAGTTAAGGGTGAGAGTTCCAGAATTGAGGGGCTTGACAGGCAAAAGCACTGGCACCTTTGGAGGCAGTGTGTCTAGGGACATGACCAAGGGACTTATCCGAAGAGCGTAAGCCATAGCAGGATGTATGATGGAGAAGATCAACAAGGGATTTAGGAGTTTGTGACCTTATAACACTGTCGATGATAGAGCCAAGTGAGTAAAGCCTAGATGCATTAGATGGCAGCCATCTCAGGTCTGAGTAGAGGAGGCAGTGGTGTTTCAGTCAGTGGGAGGAGGATGCATAGCGACAAATATTGTTATAAGTGACATCCCACCTGTGAAGGCTCGACTTTAGACGTGGCAGCATGTATAACGACACCATAGGTAAACGAGGGTAGAAGTATTCCACGAGCAATGGCAAGCCTAGCGGAGGGGGTTAACACATAGCTAGCTCGGTAGGTGATGCCTAGTTTGGAGTTTAAAGACTTGTAGGTCTTCTGTACATGGAGATCAAAATTTAGTAATGGGTCCAAAGTGACACCCAGGTATTTAAAAGAGGTCTCCACTCTAGCTGGAGAACCGTCCAAGGCAGAGACTCTTTTTTTTGGTAAAATATTTTTATTGAGGAAGAAAGCAGTACATCATCAAACAGAGTAGTGTTGACACAGTAACATTTAGGCATTCAGCTTTGATAGATAAAATGCATCAAAAGGAACCAGACCACATACTTCAAACCCTATTCTTAGGTATTTTACATCACATTCTAATAAAAGTCACGAGTAACTTATTAGTTTGGCTAGTGACCAGAGTTGGAATGCAACAATGTTCAGTACGGGAGTATGTAGGATGTAACTGTGACCTCGAGGGAGGGATGTTACGACTAGGTGACAAGAAGAAGCTGGTAACCTACGCTTACCCAGGGCCTGTTGGCAATGATGACCCCAATTAATGTTACAGTGGGACAATACCAGCCTCGATGGCTCTCTCCAAGGGGTCCCATATTTTTTAAAAAATATCCATAGTGCCATTTGCAGAGTGCTGGGCTTTTTCAAGAGTGAGACATTGCTTTATGCCATTAACCCATTACTGCACCAATGTTGGGTTGCATGACAACCATGTCAGAGCCAGAGTTTTCTTAGCATTGGCTAGTGCGATTTCCCACAATGGGTGAATGGATTGACCCCTTTCCTGTAGTGGTTCTGCCCCCAATAAGAGTTACAGAGGCGTAAAGGGTAGCTTGCTGGAAAGGGTTAATTCCATTAGCCTATGCACTTCCACTCAAAAGGGGGCCGCCCTTGGGCATGTCAGGGCCAGATGCAGGAAATCAGCCTGTTCACATTGACATTTTGGACAACGATGTGAGTTATCTGATCTCATGACATGTAGCCTAGCTGGGGTTAAAATAGGCTCTGCATAGAACATTGAGCTGCACCTGCCTCAGTCTACTGTTCCTCGAGCATGTGTTAAGGTGCTTCACTGCCCTCTGCCAGATATCATGGTATAATTTAACACCAAGGTCACCCTCCCATTTCAGTCTAATATGCTTAGCCTGATCTACCTCAGCCCCCAGCAGAGTGCGGTAGAAAACTGTTTAATGTTGATCTTGTAACTTGAATACGACTCTCCCCCCCCCACCTCACCCCTCCCTCTCCTTTCCCATTTTCTTTCACATAAGCACTTGTTAACTTATTAACTCGGCACTTATTATTGTCCACTCCATCTACATATTATGCGCAACACTATTGTAACACCTGCTTTACAACTGTATGTTAATTTTGATCTTGTAACTTGAATGTTTAATGTCTCACTCTTATTGTACCCCTTCCCCACCGTGTCACACCGGGAGACGAGCGACTTGTTGCTCAGTGTGCCTTCCTGGTGAAACATTTCAATAAATAAATCAAAACCTACAAATTAAACAATTGCGACAACACTTATTGACAATGTTTTAAAATTGCTTTCTGTAACCTTTTACAACTCACATGCTCTCCCAATGCTACATTCCACCCAGCCAAGGAAATGGGAAAACTCAAGGACCCTGATGAAAACAGAATGTTACATCTCATCTGGGATAGTCTAGATTAAAAAATAAAACAAAACAAAAAAAAAAAAACAAAGCATTGTAAAGTGGATGATAACACGGAACTCAAAGGGTGGCTGTCAAAGGGGTTCACTCCAGAGGGGAGAGAGTGACAAGTAGGGTGCCTCAGGGGTCAGATTTGGTGTATTGTGGCAATAAACATTACAACCTTGGAAATACTTATGCAATGGATGGTGCCCTTATTTTGTGTGGTTGGAGTATTGTACTGATCTGAGGCACATCAGCGAGTGGAGCTTGCTTTCCTGCCTCTCTCTCATTCACAGGAGGACATGTAGTGAGGTACTGTAAGTCCCAGGGGATGGTTGGGGACAGTACTGGGCAGGGTGGAGGACAGAAGGGGGACAGCCGAGTGCTAAGGAGGGAAAAAGAACAGATGTACAAAAGAAAAATGTCAGTATGTTCTGGTACAGAGCAAGACAAGAATTATAATTGAATTTATAAAATGGGCTTCAGAAATACAGGAATCCAATTTGCTAGTACATCTTCTGAGATGTGTCCTTATCAGAAGATACACTAGCCAACCAGCACTACCCTCCAGTCCCGAGCCCCATAATAAAAATAAATCAGTGAGCTGTGCCAACCCTAAACAAAAACAGACTGGCGCAGCTCACAGTGGCAAACAGCATACCAGCAGAGAAACCACACAAATAACACTCAGTGTAGCCATGGTCCCCTGTTCCTGCAGAGCTCTAAACCGTTGCTTTTACTACCCTTTTTTTTTTTTTTTAGGTTGAGGTGTCACTCCCGCAGCTTACTGTTTCTCCATCTCTTAAGTCCTATCTTGCTTTCAAACCGTGCTGACAATCCAGTTACTCTCACCACAAACTGGGGTCTCCAGGTCCGTTTATGTTCCCCACAGCTGAATTCTCCATACACCATCATATCTGCCATCTACCAGCCCTTTTAGCCAGACAGCACCGTTCATACAAAAAAACTTAAAAGTCAAAAGTCCTAGCTTTTTTTTGTTTGTGTGTGTGTATTGTTTTTTTCTAGGAGCGTGGATATGTTGTTCATCCACACTGTCTGGCATTGTCCCTTTCCCCTTTAAATCTTGCCAGAAGTCTTCAAGCTGGCTCCTCCCACCCACCCGGGTGGTAAATACCTCGGCTCCGCCCCATGATGCCAGATCTTCCTTTCCGCTGGAAGATACAGGTTCCTTCGTGCTACTTTGCAAGTACCGTAGGCCTTGGAGTCTAATCAACGGTTTTCGCTGCACTTACTCTCCTTAAAACTTGTCAGAGTTTACAATTCAGATCCAAACGTTTCGGATATGGAGGACAAGTTGTACCCCGGGTTCCGCCGGTGTCCTTGTCTGTCCTGTGGACAGAAAATGTCTCGGACTGATCCCCACCTCTCGTGCGTGTATTGCCTAGGTGCCGTGCACAATACTTCGGCCTGCACCGTCTGTTCGGCCTTCTATCCCACCGTCCTGGAGGACCACAAGGCGCGACTTAAGCTGGGGAGACCGGAGCTTCGCAATCCACTGGTGAAATCGAAGGAGGCCAGGTGGGCAGTTTTCGTGGCTGAAGGATCCGCCGAGCAGCTCGAACAGATGGCGGCTTTTGAAGAGGAAGCTGCCCAAGCTTCGGCCAACTGAAGTTTCTGTGTCCCACTCAACCTGGGCTCCACCTTCACGGGATCCTTTCGTGAGTTGTGCTGGTCTCTCCCTACCAAGGGTAAGGCGCCTTCGGTCTCGCACTCCTCCCGATCCAAGAAAAAGGATAAGGACCCCAAATCTTCTTCTAGGAAAGGCGTTCCTGGGACGAGGCGGTCTGACACTCAGGAACAAGCGGGTCTTGGCCCGTCGAGATACCTTCCTCGGCTGCGGCTTTCGGACCTTCCGTCAGGCCAGGGCACCGAAGTCGAGGATACGGCAGAACCGGACGAGATTTCTCTCGACCCGATTGAGCCGTTGTCACCGACGCTTGTCGACGACTCCTTGGAGAGGACTCCCATTCTCTCCTTCCCTGACGAGGAGACCTGTCCTTTGGGCATCCCGATCGAGGAACAAGAGCCGGAACCTCGTTTTTCACCGATCCGACTTCTCCCGACCGACAGAGCTGACGCCGTCGGTCTCGATCAAGGAGTAGGACCCTGTCGGTCAAAAAACCGAGAAAGGGTCACAAACACTCTCGGAAAAGGCGCCGCCACCATTCCTCATCCTCCTCGGATGAGGAGAGACTTAAACGGAAACTCCGTCGACGTTATGAGGACATCATGTGGCACTGTCAGCTTTCACTCCTCAGCTCTGGGGTCAGGTGGTTCAAGTCCAGACGGACAATACCACGACCATGTACTTCCTCAACAAACAGGGCGGCACACACTCCCATCTGCTATGCACGGGGGCGCTACGGATCTGGACCTTCGTCAGCTGGCTGGAGGTGGATCTCCTAGCCATCCATGTGGCAGGAGTCTCGAACCAACTGGCGGATGCTCTCAGCCGCATAGGCTAGACATCCCACGAGTGGTCTCTCCATCCAGAGGTAGCTTACAGTCTGTTCTCCCATTGGGGCAAACCGTTGGTGGACCTGTTTGCCTCCAGGGAGAACACCAAGCTGTGACTGTACCACGCCCACCCCCCTCAGCAGAGCTCGCTGCAGGAGGTGCCTTCTCGAGGCCGTGGACCCCAGGTCTCCTTTACGCCTTCCCTCCATTTCCCTTGATCCACAAGGTGTTACTCAAGGTGAGGAGGGACAAGGCGAAGGTGATCCTGGTAGCCCCAGATTGGCCACGCCAGTTCTGGTATCCAGATCTCGTCAGTCTCAGCTGCAGGACCCCGAAGCGGCTTTGTACATGCCCGGACCTGATATCATTGAACCAGGGGAAGGTCTTCCACTCGGACCTTCAATCTCTGCACCTCACAGCCTGGTTCCTGAGTGGCTAGAGTCCCAGGCTCTGGGTCTTTCCGAGGATGTCTACACCGTGGTGGAAGCATCTCGAAAGGAATCGACCAGGAAATGTTATGCCTTCGAATGGAAAAGGTTTTCCATTTGGTGTCAGGAAGAGCCTGGACCCTTATCCTGCTCTGTGGCTAACATTCTAGACTATCTTTGGTCCCTCTCAAAGGGGTCTTTGGTCTTGACCCTTAGGTTGCACCTGGCAACTATCTCTGCTTACGGCGGCGGGCCGGTCAGCCAACATTGGCACAGGAGACAGTGGTCGGGCGCTTTTTCAAAGGCCTGGATCACATATCCCCTCCGGTGCGTGAACCTCCACCTCCATGGGATCTCTTTCTGGTTTTGGCAAAGCTCATGGGCAAGCCATTCGAACCCATGCACAAGTGTGAGCTCTCGCACTTGTCGTGGAAGACTGCCTTCCTGGTGGCTATCACGTCAGCCAGAAGGACGGGGAGCTGCAGTTGCTTTCGGTGGACTCCCCTTATCTGGTCTTTCACAGGGACAAAGTTGTCCTGCCCCCAACCGAAATTCCTTCCGAAGGTGGTGTCAGAGTTTCACCTTAACCAGATGTTGACTCTGCCGGTATGTTACCCGGATTACACCTCGGACGCCGAGTACAGGCTCCATACTCTGGACCTCAGACATGCTCTCTCCTATTATAAGGAGAGGACGGCGGAAATTTGGGGAGAGGTTTGCCAGCTGTTTGTCACCTACGCTGAAGCTGCTTCTGGCAGACCTGCAGCAAAGCGGACTGTTGCAAGATGGATCACATCATGCATAAGTCTGTGTTATGAGTTTGCGGGCAAGGAGCCTCCCAGAGGGAAAAGAGCTCATTCCACCCGCCATACTGCTGCTTCGGTGGCTGCTTCCAGGGACATCCCTATCCAGGAAATCTGTGGGGCTGCTACCTGGAAGTCAGCAAACATCTTCATTACCCATTACCACATTGACCTTGAGTCACCCCGAGGTGCTGGTTTTGGGGCCTTGGTTCTCCAGTCTCTTTTTTCTAAGTAGGGGGTGTGCGCCTTGCCTCCCTCCTCCCGGAGAACTGCTAGGAGTCTGCCAGACAGTGTGGATGAACAACATATCCACGCTCCTAGAAAAACAGGTTACTCACCTGTAACAGTAGTTCTAGGAGTGGTATACCTGTATGTTGTTAATCCACATGCACCAACCCGACCTCCCCGGCTTAAGGGGCACAACCTTGCTTCCAGCAGGCTAGATCTGGCATCATGGGGTGGAGCCGAGGTGTTTACCACCCGGGTGGGTGTGAGGAGCCAGCTTGAAGACTTCCGGCAAGATTTAAAGGGGAAAGGGACAATGCCAGACAGTGTGGATGAACAACATATACCACTCCTAGAATTACTGTTACAGGTGAGTAACCTGTTTTTCCCCTCCGTCACGCACAGGGACCTGCTCCTCCTTCAAGCCACCTAGTACCACCAGCAACCTCTTCCCCAATTCCCCCAGAGCTGCCTACCTCATATTTGCAGCCTTTCTTCAGGTTAGCCCTGGCATATTCCTTTTGCCGGGAGGGTTCCCCTCCTTCGAGAGGGAAGGCACCGGCCGGGGGACTCCAGCATACTATTTTCTTTCTTGCCTGGGTGCTGCTGAGGTGGACGTTACTCTGCCGGGATTGCTTGAGGGCATCGTCGGGGACAGCCGCCGTCATCCGGCCGATCCCAGTGCAGTTTCCGCTTCTTCTGTGGTGTTCCCCTTTTTTTTTTTTTTTTTTTTTTAAATTTGTTTTATCCTCTTTGTGATCCTCTGCTCCATCTGGCGAGCACCTCCTTCGGGCTTCTCAATGTCTGCTCCAGTCTGTCCACCATCCCCACATCCTACCTCAACCCCAGATCGCAGCCCCCTGGAGGTAGCCCGGCGTAACCCTTCCCCGGGTGGGTCCCCCTCCTCCGAGAGGGAAGGCACCGGTGGGGTCCGTCCAGCGCACTGCGGCATCAGCCTCCAGGTGCTGATGGGGTGGGAGGCCGCGGGGCCGTGACGGCAGTAAGGGGACCTGAGAGCCGTCATCTGGCTCACCAGAGAGCCATTTTCCGGTTTTCTCCCCACAGAGAGTGACGTACCAGACGTCAAGGTGAACGCCGATGTCCGTCACTCCCCCCGGAAATTTGAGCCCCTAGCACTCTGCCATGCCTCTGGCCTCTGCCAGGGGCCACAGGTGCCCGGCTTCCATCCCCACCCTCCCCCCTGGAGAAGGCAAGATGTCTACGGACGCTCCAACCTTCTCCCCCGGCCGGCTCTCCGACGACCTGAGTCCGTTCCCGAACCCGGGTTGCCGGTGTCGCAGTGAAAATCCATCCGCTGCGCCCGGCAGGCGGCGTGGTGTTCCCCTTAGTGTGATCCTCTACTGTGCTCCGTCTCCACTGGGCCGCTGCAGAGCGACCATGCTTCCCCACCCCTTCCCTGCTGACCCTGGCGCCGAGTCCGTTCTCAACCATGGTCGCCGCGTGGTTCGAGGTGTGGCGTCCAGCACCTCAGTCCTCTGCGCCACCGGGCCGGCCAGCCCTAACTTTAATGGCAGCAGCCAGCAGCAGTTTTGATTTCGAAAAGCGACCTGTACGGCGTCCGATAACAGACACGCTCGATCATAGTCAAGCATGCTGATTGCTACAGCAAAAACCAAAAGGTAAAAAAAAATAAAATGAGCTAATAAATATAAACAAAACGAGTGTTTGAGGAGAGACGGAGTAGGAACAAGAAAGACATTCACCACAGCGCAAACCGCTCTACAGAGCGCAGTATCGCCGTGCCCGCTAACTGACCCAGTGACTTACAGTTCAGGTAGCTGATGACTGGAGATAAAAAACAAAGCATATGCAAAAGTAAAAATAAAGGAGGGGGAGACGAAGTGTTACTCTGTTGGGGGACAGAAAGATTAGGGAGGAGAGAGATACCGACACCATGTAGTGGCTGGATTGTATTAAATGGTATGTAGTACACATGGACTATTTTTTCATGTTCTGCACAGTTAACACTTTTAAGCATACTTTATTTATTTATTTTTTAACTAGATGGGGTTCATGGGAAGGGGCCCATTTTATAAGCGCAATAACACACTCCGAGGTGTGGATTATATTCTGATACGAGCACGCCCAGGTGCATAAATCACAATGGTGATTTCAGCCAATCAGAGTGCAGAGCCACTGTACCGCTTATTCTGTGTACAGTGTACACCCGTGCAGGAGCGATAGAGGGGAACATTCAGCTTCAGCCCTGGAGGGAGGACTGCAATTGAAAATTAATAAACTCTTAAACATACTATAAAAATCAGCCAAACTAAACTTGAATTTATTTATTTATGTCAGTTTGGGATTAATACCTTCGAGTCAAAGACTCATATTCTTATTTTTAAAACTTTTTGTATTTTCAGGTTTTTTTACTTTTCATCTCAACTTGCAACCTACATACGTGCATAGGAATTAATTATTGCTTTCTTCAGGTTATTACAATCCATTCAGTGGAATATTTCCATCATTTCTGATCCTTTAGTCTATACATGCTCTCTCTCTTGTATAAAATTCTTTCATACATAACTATATCTCATACCTAGTTCTGTCTAAGCCATCCTTCCTGTCTTGTCTTTTCCCTTTTCAGGGTATAAAATCTTGTCTCATTGGGGTGATATATAATATCCATCTCCTCCATACTATTTCAAATTGAGCATATCTCTTATTTGTCAATGCTGTCTGCCTTTCCATATGATATATATCTACCACTATATTGGGGTGGGTTTTTACAGATAACCAGTTTTTTGTTATGTTTTTTTTTAACAGCTGTTATCAGTATCAACAGGAGTTTCTTTTGTCCCGATATCCCTACTTCCCTCTGGAAAGTCCAATAAGAAGTATAATGGTACATTCAGTATTATAGAGGGCGAAATTATACTCTTAATTGCTTCTTGTACCTCCTTTAGAAAAGGTTGTATTATTGGCACCTCCACAATATGTGCCCATGTGTTGCCTGATTTTTGCCACATTTCCTCCAGCATGCCACTTCCTTCCCCTTATTAAAGTGCATATGGATTGCTGGTGTTCTGAAAAACCTGACAGCATTTTTCCATGTAAATTCTCTCCAACATGGTGATGATGTACGTTTATATATATGTGATAAATGATTTCTCCATATGTCTCCTGTTGTTATGACATTAAAATCTTTTTCCCATGCTCTCCTAACGGAATCAACTGAATTCCCCTCCATTTCTCTTATTGCCACATATAAGTAGGATATTATGTGAGTTAGTGCTGTCTTGCCTTCTAGGGTTTTCGGTATTATCTCTATAATCTTGGGTGTTGAATATAATGTCCAACATTCTTTCCTGATACTTTTTATATAGTCTCTGATCTGGAAGAATCGGAATCAATCTCTCTGTGTTTCTAGTCAAGGACTCCTTTTCAAAGGTTCCACGTCAGTGTTGGACAAACATTACAAAAATATAAGGTTTACAGAGAAAAAAACAAAACAAAACACTGAAGCATATACACAGGCAGTAATAGTAAAATTTCAACTTATATACATCAAATTAGTACATATTAACAGATAAACTGATTAGATGTGAGGAGGTTTGGGGGGGGTGGGGTTCAGCCAGAGGTGGCATTGTCTGAGGTGGAGCTTTCAACCAAGTGAGGCCATCGTCAGGTAATTGGAGGTAGGGGAGTGGGTTGAGAAAAAAGTGGTATATAGCAGAAAGAGGTAGAGGGGGGTAGGTAAATGGAAAACTGGGCGCGAGGTACTATCAGTGATTTATAGTAAGATAACAGGGTGTCCAAGGGATGTCTCTTATGATATGAGAGACGCTTTTTGTGGGTTTGGGCAGACAGAACCGCTCAGCTTCACTTCACAATCCTCCTGTCCAAACGTCATTGTTGGATTCTTTTATACCAAAAGAGACATCCTTCGGAAGCCCTATTTACTTATAAAATAAAGCTTGAAGTAGGGAGTGAAACAAAGTTGGAGTTGACCCATCCCAATGACACAGTGGCCATACGTGATGCAGGAAATTGTTTCCATTCCCAGGACTTCAGCTTTGCTCCAGTGGAAGCTAAACTGTGCTATGGAAAAGACGGTCTCGATTTGGTAGGGGGGTTGGGGAGAGACGCTGTCACAACTACTGAGCAGTTTCAACTCCACGTACTATCTGCTGTGAGTAGGGAAGGAGGCTTACAGAATTTAGAAAAATTAAATGGTGCCAAATATGAAATGTTAGGCATATCTCCTCTCACATGCTCAAGCCAATTGTTACTCGTTCTGGAATTGAGTGAGCATTTTTAAGCCGCTCCTCTTTGATCTTCAGCTGTATTCTGAGTTATTGTTATGGATACCTTGTACAATGCCCCTTCTTTTACCCCAGGTGAAAACATGGGTGGTAGAATGGCATACCCCTCCTGGAGGCTGGGCAAGCTACCAAAAATGTCGATTAACAAAAACAAAATACACCGTGGTTCAATATAGTCTGGCTCTGGTGGATCCAGTGCAACCTGTGGTACAGTGACATGACAGAGATCCCAGTAGAGGATATCCAGTACAAGCTGTCTTTGAGCGATGTCCGTTTGCTGTGATGGCAATACGATGCCTTATATACTGGATCTAGGAATAACATGGTCTTCAGAAAAATGGAAGGCTTCCAGTGCAGATGGAGCATTGAAAAATATTACCTGTTGTTAAAGGGTACTGGATTAATGAGCCACTAGCTTGCAGCTAATGGATATCCAGTGAACAGGTATGTGCTTGTTCTCTTATCTCCACTCCATCCTTTGCTTATCCTTCCTTCCACTGGTTGCTTCCCTACGGCTCCACAGTGGTGGTAGTAGGACAGGCAGCCATTAATGTCGGGTCTTCTCTGTCTAAAGGGAAAGCCTCCTTAGTGCCACCATCAGTAGACAGGTTCCTCTCACCTACTCCAGATGGGGGAGGTCATAGAACAACTACAGTCCTTGGTTGTGGAGGATGGCAGCTGATCCACTATCCCCAAAAGCCACCACCAGCAGTTTTATAAACTGTCAGCTGGAGGTCCCTGAATACAGTGCAGCCAACTGTGAACCTCCCTCCCTTCCTGAATATGGAGGCTAGCATAGAAAGAGAATTTGCGGGCAGATAACGCTTCACCCACCTAGTGTGCCCATTATTCCCTGCCTGTAGTATCACCACAGATCCTACTTCATCTCTGGCCTGTTCACCGCCCCCCTTCCCTTTCCCTAAGATTCCCTTATGCCTGTCCCTTGCATTCTTGAACCCCACCACTGTTTTCGCCCCCACCATCTCTGCTGGAAGACTGTTCCAGGAATCCACCACTCCATCTGTGAAGTACCACCTTTTTTTTTTTTTTTATTTTAATTTTCTAAGTAAGCAATCAACCATCACATACTCATACAGGGTGTACAAATGAGATGGTTACAGAGTCTCATAAACATTGGTATGCAAACATGTATAGCTCCTCTATCTTCCTGGACATAAAGTCTCCACCATTCATTCACATTAACGAGAACTGCACCGGAGGCACTAGGACCCAGCGGGAGCAAACTTTTTTGCTAGAGGGTCGGTCCCAGAGATGGAGCCGTGAGGAGCGGCACTGCGAGCCTCAGCTCGTGCGGTAATCACTATCTCGGCGTCGACCCTCCAACCGCCTCAGTTCCTTTTTTCCCACCGTCGAGTGCACTTCAGTGACAACGTCGCTCGCCCGCCTGGAGTTAAACTTCAAACTAGCAGCATAGTTTTCAGTTTTATTGTTTTGTAGTAATATTTCGAATAAGTACCGCTTAGTTTATTTATTCTTATTTAAAGAAGAAGTCTCAGCCTACATTGACAGTGTCGACCATGAGCAGGTCAGGTGACGGTAGGGAGACTTTGTGTAAAGCTGTTCAGTCAGCCGGGCTGGGTCTGGTCCGCCGCCTTCTCCGGAGGGGGGATCCTGACAACGGACAGTCCAATGCCAGGTTGGGCAGTCCCCTCGAAAGCATAAAAATAAACGGTTGCACTCTCGGCACCGTTAGGCCTCGAGCTCTGCTTCGGCCTACAGGTCAAAAAAGAGAAGGCATCATTCCAGGTCGCCGTCTGATATGTCTGCACGTAGACGGTCAGTTATTGGAGCTAGTTGCCGGTCTCCCCCTTCTGAGTCGCCAGTTTCTGTTTCTGATAGCCGACGTCTTCAACATTGGAGCCCTACCTCGCCCTCTGGTAGGTTTTCAGATGAGCAGTTTCATCAGTGGGCTGCTCTTATGGAGCAATGGGCTCGGAGGCTGGTCCAGCTGCCTGGCCCGGTCACTCAGGGGCCCTTCGGGCTTTTTGAGAGATCAGGTAGGGCGGTTGAGCCTCCCTAGTCGTGGGGTGCCGTCTTCGATGCCATCGACTCCATGCTTAGGTGTCTCCCCCCCCCAACATGGCTGCGGCACAGGGGGCCACACTGATGCCTTTATCGCCTGGTATTCATCTTTCTTTCTCCTTAAATCCTGTTTTTCAGAGTCTTGGAATGTTTTCGACTCCCTCGGCGTCTATGGCATGCTCGGTGCCGTCTTCGGTGCCGATGTGTCTGTCGGCGCCGTCGAGTTTCACGGCACTGTGCACTTCGTCAGCGCTGTCCTCGGTGCCATGCATTTCGTCAGCGCCATCCTCGGCACCGTGTAGCTTCTTGGCGCCATCTTCGGTGCCACGTGGCTTCTCAGCCCCGTGCGGCCTCTCGGCGCCGTGCGTGTTTTCGGTGCCATGCTCTTCTTCAGTGCCAAGACCTGTTAGGACATCATCCTGTCTTCAGGGCTCCTTCTCTTTTAATATTTCCTCATTTTCTTCTGATTTTCACTCCTTTCCTGTTCATACAGTCCCTCCTGGACTGTCAGGAGATGACATCGAGCCTGACCCAGACCTTAGGCTGGGTGATGATGTGGAAGGAAAAGGATCTATTCCTGCTGCAGAGTCTGTGGTCGAGGACCTGTCTTTTTAGTCTCTGCTGAAAAACTTGAATTCCACTTTTTCTCTCTACAAACTACAGATATCGATACTGGGAAACTGTTAAGACTCCAATACCTACATGTTCCGGAGATCCCTATGGATTTGACTCCTCCGGTACAGCCCTCCTTTGAGATGCTGTCTCAAATGGTATGGAATAATCCTGCTCTCATTCCTTTGGTGGCTAAGTCCATAGATAGGAAATATTATGCTCCCAAGGATCGACCCATTTTGGCATCCCAAGCCTTTGCGGATCCTGTTGTAGTCTTGGCAGAGAATGATAAGGTTGTCCTTCCCCAGACTACTACAGCTCAACCTATTAACAAAAAATCTCGTAAGATAGACACTTTAGGTAAGAGAGTCTTTGCTGCTTCCACTCTAAGTATGCGTATTGCCAGCTACCAAGGCTGTTTCTCTCAATATGAGTATATCCTTTGACATTCGCGCAAACAAATGGTTGAAGCTCTACCAGAGTTGGACACTAATTCAGAGCTTTTTCAGACCATAACCAGGGTATCGAGTCCAACAACCAGCAGGTTAAAGCAGCTATGGACACCTTCGATACTGCTTCCCGAGTGGCGGCGGCGGGCATTTGTAGCCGCTGTCATTCCTGGCTGTGCACTTTAGGTTTCACGAATGATGCACAGGAACAGGTAATGGCGTTGTCTTTCGATGGCATGTATCTCTTCGGCCCTCAAGTAGAACAGGCTCTAGAGGCTACACAAAAGACTAAGTCAGCCATTAAAGTGGCTTGACCTCCTCCTGTCCCCTCTCGAGGGGGTGTTAATAAACGCCAGTTTCATAACCGTCAGTCCTTTTGAGGCAAAGGCAGGGGAAGTTTTAATAAAAACCAAGCCCCCCAGCCTCAACAGAAAGCACGCAGAGGCGCAAGGACCCGGCGCCCAGTGCCCTTTTGAGTTGTTGGCCCAAGTCCCACCTCAGCTGCCTGGGGTGGACTCTTCCTCAGCGGTGGGAGGTCGTCTGACTCACTTCTACACTCAATGGAAGTCCATAACCTCGGACAAATGGGTCCTCCAGATAATCTGCGAAGGGTATTCCCTTAATCTTTTGAAGACCCTTCTAGATCGTCCCCCCAGACGACAGCCCAGGCTGTCAGCTCTTCTTGCCTGCTAGAGACAGGGCCTTCTGAATAACAGGGCAGTGGAAGTAGTTCCGCTGGATCAACGGAACACAGGATTCTACTCCCATTACTTTCTGGTTCCAAAGAAATTGGGGGCTTACGCCCCATTTTGGACCTCAGAAAACAAAACAAATTCCTTCTCAGAGAGAAATTCAGAATGATATCACTAGGAACCCTGTTACCTTTGCTTCATCAACACGACTGATTAGCCTCCCAGGACATGCAGGATGCTTACCAGCACATTCCTATTCAGCCAAAGCATCACAAATACGTAAGATTCGTGGCTTTGGGACAGCATTATCAGTTCAGAGTCCTGCCCTTTGGGCTGTCATCGGTGCCGCAAGTTTTTACAAAGTGTGCAATTCTCGCAGTGCATCTCAGAAAAATCGGAATACAGGTGTTCCCATATCTGGACGATTGGCTTCTAGCAAGCCCTTCCAAACAGGGAACTCTAGACGCTATAGCCACGGCTTCACACTTTCTCACGTCTATGGGAGTCCTGCTAAACCTCAAAAAAATTGCAGCTGCAGCCTTCCCAGAGGCTCCTTTTCCTAGGAACTCTTTTTGGACACCTCCTGTGCGAAAGCATTTCTTCCAGAGGACAGGAGGAGTGATATCCTTTAGATGGCCTGATACATCGGAGAGAGCAGCTCGGTTTCAGCTCTTTCGATGCAACGGATGTTAGGTCTCATGGCATCCTTGGTGTTAACTGTACCCCTAGCATGCTTTCACATGAAAACCACTCAATGGATGCTCAGTACTCAGTGGTCCCCGACCACTCACCCTCAGTCCTTTCTCATCAAGGTAACAGAACCTCTGAAGAGATCACTCACCTGGTGGTCGCAAGAGGACAATCTTCTAGAAGGGTATCCATTTGCTCCGCTGGATCATCAGATTTCCATTACCACAGACGTGTCCCTGATGGGGTTGGGAGCTCACTGTCAGACTCTTCACATTCAAGGTACGTGGACTCAGGACGAGTCCCAGCTTCACATAAATGTCTTGGAAATGAGGGCCGTCCTTTATGCAGTCCGGGCTTTGAAGGACATTCTCTGTCACAAGAACATTCTCCTTCAAACGGACAACAAAGCAGTGATGTACTACATCAACAAGCAGGGCGGTGCTCACTCTTACCCCTTGCGCAGGGAAGCGTTGAGGGTGTGGGAATGGTGCTTGGAGCACAAGGCTCCAATTCATGCGGTCTGTCTGCCAGGGGTGCAGAACGAACTGGCAGAACAGAGACAGATCCTCACGAATGGTCTCTCCACTCAGCCATAGCTCAGTCTCTATTCGCAGAGTGGGGAACTCCAGACCTGGACCTTTTTGCATCCCCACTCAACACAAAACTGCCTCTCTTCTGCTCCAGAAATCTAGGGCCTGGCTTTTTCTGTCAGGATGCATTCAGGCTGCGGTGGACAAAACTCTTTCTATATGCCTTTCTGCCTCTTCCTCTAATTCAAAGAGTACTTCTCAAATTTGAGTCCCAGGGGGACAAAATGATTCTCACTGCTCCCTTCTGGCCTCGACAGATATGGTTTCCACTACTCAACAGTATGTCGGAAGCTCCTCCGAAACCGCTTCCTCTTCAGATGAACCTCAGAGGCCTGTGGTCCATCCCAACCTGAGGTCGCTTCATCTTCACGCTTGGCTCCTGAAGAGATAGAAGTGAGCAGGTTCAATGTCTCTGCAAGGGTTTCAGATATTTTTCTGGCTGCGCACGCCAACCACTAGGAAAACTTACACAGCCAAATAGAAGCGTTTTTCCCTCTGGTGTGCAAAATCCTCTTTGAATCCTTTTTCCTGCCCACCAGATAAAGTTTTAGAGTACCTCTTAGACCTCTCAAATTCAGGTCTGCAATACTCTACAGTTAAGGTTCACCTTTGTGCCATTTCAGCTTATCATGAGCCAGTACTTTCCTTGTCACTGGCTCAGTTACCTGTGGTTAAGAGGTTTCTTAAGGGAATTCTGCATACCAGACCTCCTATAAGACGTCCAGTCGTAGCCTGGGACATTAATCTTGTGCTAGACATGCTCATATGAAAACCTTTCGAGCCTCTAGCTACCTGTGAGTTAAAATTTCTCACTTGGAAAACGGCATTCTTAGTGGCCATTACCTCAGCCCGCAGGGTCTCTGAGATAAATGCCTTGGTCACAGACCCTCCGTATACTGTGTTTCATAAAGACAAAGTAGTTCTTAGGACCCATCCTAAGTTTCTCTCTAAGGTTGTTTCAGAATTCCATCTAAACCAACCTTTGGTCCTTCCTACTTACTTTGCGAACTTCCAAAATGAAGGAGAGTGTCCTCTTCATTCCTTGGATGTCAAAAGAGCTTTGCATTTCTAGATAGAACAAAAGACTTCCGCAAAGCTCAACAACTGTTTTTTTCCTTCACTGAGACCCGGCTGGGTCAACCTGTCTCCATCAGATGTATTTCAACATGGCTGGAGGCATGCCTTTGCCACTGTTATTCCATGGCGCAGGTTAAGCTGGAGGCCAGAATGTACGCTCACTCTGCTAGAGCGGTCGCGGCATCCCTAGTGGAAATCCGCAACATGCCCATTGCAGATATTTGCAATGCGGCTACCTGGAGCTCAGTGCATACTTTTGTCAAACACTGTGCCCTGGATGTCCATGCCAGAAGACATCTTTCTTTTGGCAGAACCATCCTTAATGGACTCCTGTCCTAAAACTGTGAGCTTTTGGTCTCTCTTTCCGCCCTCTCGGGGGATTATTAGCTCGGTACTCTACCATTAGTGTGAATGAGTGGTGGAGACTTTATGTCCAGGAAGTTATGGAAATTACGTACCTACCGGAATTCTTGATCTTCTTTGTCGAGTCTCCACCACTCGTTCACACGCCCACCCTCCATCCCCCGAGCTCACCTCTGTTGTTGGTTTTCACTCCCTCAATCTTTAGGGTGTGATGACTTCTTTGTTGACCCTTCTTATATGGGTCTTCCGGACTGTCTTATGTCCAGTTTTTGGTTAGGCTATCCTTCTAGGTTAGTTACGCTGCACCTCCTCAGAAAAAAAGGTACTGAGGCTGTTGGAGGGTCGATGCCGAGATAGTCATTACCGTACGAGCTGAGGCTTGTGGTGCCGCTTCTCACGGCTCCATCTCTGGCGCCAACCCTCTAGCAAAAAAGTTTGCTCCCGCTGGGTCCTAGTGCCTCCGGGGCAGTTCCCATTAGTGTGAATGAGTAGTGGAGACTCGTCCAAGAAGATCAAGAATTACGGTAGGTATGTAATTTCCATATTCTGGTACAAACGGCGCGGGGGGGGTGATCCTGGATAAAAATGTCCTTGTACATATAAATCCAAAAGTCTTGAAGAATTTTCCATCCTCTTCAAAGGTAAAAGGATTGTCTATTAGGGAGAATCAGAAAGGGAGAATAGAAACATAGAATTTGACGGCAGATAAGGACCGCTTGGCCCACCCAGTCTGCCCATTTCCCTACCTGATGGATAAGCTGCAGATCCTAGTTAACCAGCAGCCTACTTCTTCCTACCCCCACTCCCTAGAATTGCCTTATGACTGTCCCATGCATGCTTGAATTCCACCACTGTTTTTGACTCCACAACCTCCTCTGGAAGGCTGTTCCATACATCCACAACCCTCTCTGTGAAAAAATACTTCCTTAAATTACCTCTGAGCCGCCCCCCTTCTATCTTCAGATTGTGCCCCCTTGTTCTTGCACACCTCTTTTTTTGAAAGATGCTACCCTCTTGGACTTTGTTGATTCCCTTGAGGTACTTGAAAGTTTCTATCATGTTAAGCTCCTTAAGTCTCTCTTCATATGTCTTCCGGTGCAGACCCTGCACCATTTTAGTTGCCCTCCTCTGGACAGCTTCCATCCTGTCTATGTCTTTGTGGAGATTGGGTCTCCAGAACTGCACGCAGTACTCCAGATGTGGTCTCACCAGCTGTCTGTACAGAGGGATAATAACTTCTTGTTTTCTACTGGTGATGCCTCTCCCTATGCATCCCAGTATCCCCCCAGCCCTCCTTGCTGCCCTCTCACATTGCTTGCACACCTTTAGGTCATCTGATATGACTACCCCCAGGTCCCTTTCCATTTTTGTTGTTGTTAGTATCTCACCCCCCATTGTGTACTCTTCCCCTTGGTTTTTGTTTCCCAGGTGCATTACCTTGCACTTCTTAGCATTGAATCTAAGCTGCCATACATTTGACCATTCCTCTAACCTTCCAAGTCCCTTCTCATCCTTTCCACCCCACCTTGTGCATCAACTCTGTGCAGATCTTTGTGTCATCCTGAAAGACATACTTTTCCTTCAGTCCCTCTGCAATGTCGCTATAAAGACATTGAAGAGGACCGGTCCAATTACTGAACCCTGTGGTACCCCACTGCTAACCCCCTTTTTTCAGAGTGGACCCATTTACTATTACTCTCTGTGTCCTATTCTGTAGCCAATTCTTTACCCAGGCTGTCATCTTGGGACCCACTCCCAGGCTGGCTAACTTGTATATTAATCTTTTGTGTGGGACTGTGTCAAATGCCTTGCTAAAGTCTAGGTAGGCCATGTCCACAGCCCTTCCCTGATCAACTACTTTGGTCACCCAGTCAAAGAAATCTATCAGATTTGTCTGGCATGACCTTCCCGCTGTGAATCCATGCTGCCTTGGGTCCTGTGCCCCTCTGGCCTCTAGATGCGAACAATTCTCTCCTTCAGAAGTGATTCCATCATTTTCCTTACCACTGAGGTTAAACTAACAGGTCTGTAGTTTCCTGCTTCTGCCTTGCTCCCACTTTTGTGAAGGGAATCACATCTGCCCTCCTCCAGTCTCTCAGGTACCACCTCATCCTCCCATGATTTGTTAAAGAGGGTAGTCAGTGGTGTCATTAGTTCTATCCTTAGTTCTTTTAGAATTCTGGGATGAATCCCATCAGGCTCCATTGCTTTGTCCACCTTCAGTTTTAAGAGTCTTTCAGAACTCTTTTCTTCTGTAAATGGGCTGGTATCAACTTCTGTATCCAGAGTGTTTCTACTGTTTGTTTTAGGTACCTCCCCTCTTCCTTTGTAAATACTGAGCAAAAATATTTGTTTAGTATCTCTCCCTTTTCACAGTCACCCTCTGCCAACCCTCCCTCCCCTTTATTAAGCCTCACTATCCCTCCCTTGGTCTTCCTTTGCTCCCTGATGTACCTATAAAAGGTTTTATCCCCCTTCTTAACTGAGTTGGCTATCTTTTCCTCGGTTTGGGCCTTTGCTGTTCTGACTGAATAACGCAGTCTAAAGCCTGCTGTTTAAACCCAGTGCATACAAGGTAGAATACGAGGGAAAAAAATGACTTCTTAAAGAGACCCCCTACCCACAAGTACATTGAATTACACAAACTTAGGCTACTATATTGAAAACAAGTAGACAGTAATGTTCTAAGTACACTGCACTTCATTTCAGAATCGGCAATATTTTATTTATTTATTTAGTTTATTTAGTTTTTGTTGACCGGGTAAATGCACTAGACAAATCCTGCCTATTTGCAGCCCTGGGGGAGGGGGATGCAGATGAATGCCAACTGACCTTGAACCAGATTAAGCTGTTGGTGGTATTTTTAGTGAATGAGGGGAAATTTGGCCAGGACAGTGGCACAGAATACAGTGCCAGACTTACAAAACTGTTAACTACAGGTCTAACTACGGCAGTGGCATGGGAGGCACCACGAGGGGCATTCAAAAAGGCGAGAATCCCTGCATTTACCAAATGGCATAATCCCCCCTAAATAAGAACACTATACTGAGCATGTTACAGTAAGGCCCCAACTGTGCCCCCCAACATACCACAACCCTTTAACTTCAGAAAAATTTTTAATAACCATCTCCCTAAAAAAAAAAAAAAAAAAGGTAAGAGACCGTAAAATGACATTAGACACTGCATTTGAGTCCTGACCCGCTTCAGCAGAAGGGAGAAACGCTCACGGTTTAGGTGTCCTCAGAATTAGAACTCAGGGGATCTGCATTGGAGGGCTCTCTTCCGGCCAGAAATTCCTGTTCAGTTTTCTCTGTCCAGCGGACCCATGTCTAGGGGAGTAGTAAATTGCCATGATTTCCCTCCACACACCACCCTAAGCCGAGCAGGCAACAAAAACCAGTGAATAATCCCCAGAGCCCCCAAACAATGCCTCACAGCATCAAAACTCTTCCACCTGGCCTGAGTCTGGAATGAAAGATTCGGATATGTTTTGACATCAGTGCCGTAGATCTCCAAAGGATAAGCTGCTGTATCTGCTAGAAGAACTGTGTCCCGAATCTCCAATCCCGAAGTCCTGAACGAAGTGGTGTGTGGCTGGTTCACATCAACTGGTTGAACTCTCGGGTTAACCCGTAGGCTTTTGTGAGGGATGACCATGGAAGTACATCTTGCAGAGTTAGGTTGCTCTTCAGTCAGTTCAGTAAAAAAGGTAGTAATGCTGTCCTTTCAACCCCTTCGGGAACCCTGCCAAAATGGAGATTTCCAGCAGGCATTTCATTTTCCATCATTTCTATGCAGTCACGGAGTTGGCCGTTTTCCTTTGTGAGGGAAGCTACTGCAGCCAAAGTTGTTACCGTTCATTTGTCCACATCAGCCATGGACCTGGTTAGCTTCTGTAGAGCCACATTGTGAGTCTCCAGTTTCTGCAGGGATTTTTCAAGCTTAGGATCCATTGCCCGCATTGACTCTGCATTCGTTGCCATGGTTGTTGTGTTGTATTTGCTAGGGTGCAGGTTGCAATACTGCCCGAGGCTCCCATGGCCTTGCACTCACCTGGCGGTGGATCTTTAGACTGTTCCTGCTGCTGGGCTTTAGATCGACCCATGTTGAGTTGGGTATCTGCTGACACAGGAAAGCGTTCTGAGTGAAAGACTAAGATTAATTTTCAAATAAGCTGCCCAAGATTTTATTTTTTAATCGATATTAGCGTCTTGTGGGCGAGAGCTCTGATGTAGTGCTTCCAACTGGGAAGGTGGCTCTCTAGTGCTCCGAAGTACTTCTTGATATCTCTCCTGCATCTATCCCCCCAGCGTCTTACTGTGCCGCCTTGTCTTTGAGCACCTTTTTTTCTGAAAAATGTTTCTCTCCTGTACCTTATTTAACCCCCCCCCCAGTGAGTTATTTAAAGGTCTCTATCATATTCTCCCCTCCCTCTCCTCTCCTCTCTTCTCTTCCAGGTTGCACGTATTTAGGTCCTTCTGATGCAGACCCTGCACCATTTTAATTGTCCCCCTCTGGACTGCCTCCACTATATCTTTGTCCTTCTGGAGATGTGGTCTCCCAAATGGGATGCAGTACTCCAGGTGGGTCTTACTAGTTATCTATACAGAGGCAATACCACCTTCCTTTTTCTGCTAGTGTTACCCCTCCCTATGCACCCCAGTAGCCCACTAGCTCTCCCAACTGCCTGGCTATCTTTAGGTCATCCAGTATGATCACCCCCAAGTCTCTTTCCTGCTTAGTGGTTGTCAGTACCACTCCTCCCATTTTGTACTCTGCCCCTCGGTTTTTGTGACCCAAGTGCAGTACTTTTGTACTTTTTCAACTAAGTGTCAACCCTGTCGCAGATTTTGGTGTCCTCGGTCCTAACACTGATCCTTGAGGCACCATGCTAGTCACCCTCCCTTCCTTTGAGTGAACTCTCTTTACCACCACCTTCTGTTGCCTATCCCCTAACCAGTTTCTTATCCAGTTGACCACCTTTGGACCCACTCCTAAGCTACCCAGGTTGCTTTCTGGCCTCCTATGTTGAATACTGTTGAAAGCTCTACTGTAATCTTGGTAGGCCAAGTCCACTGCTCCACCCTGATCTAATTCCTAGGTCACCCAGTCAAAGAAATCTTACCAGATTCATTTGACATGACCTCCCCGCCCCCATGAATCCATGCTGCCTCAGGTCTTGTAACTAATTGGATTCAAGATATTCCACAATCCTTTCCTTCAGCGGTGAGTCCAGTAACATTCCCACCACCGAAGCCAGGCTGACTGCCCTATAATTCCCAGCCTCTTGCCTGCTGTCACTTTCGTGAAGTGGGTCTGACTGCCTCTTGTCCTCCGTAACCACTCCTGCTTCCAGTCAGTTGTTAAATAGGACTGTCAGAGGTCCAGTCAGTACCTCCCTGAGCTCTCTTAATATCCTTGGATGCATCTCATCTGACCCCCATTGCTTTGCTTACTTTCAGATTAGCGAGTCCCTTTAGAACACATACCTCTGAAAATGGACTAGTGTCCACCTCGCTCCCTCCCTCCCTCCAATGCTTCTTTTACTTTTTTATGGCCCCTCCCCTTCTCCTTCCTCTATGAACATTGAACAAAAGTATTTGTTCATGATGTTGGCCTTTTCCTGGTCCCTTTCTGCACAGTCTCCCCTTCCCCCTTTTTTTTTTTAATGTATTTATTTATCTCCTACCGGCTGCCCCCTTCAGCCCAACTGCCACCACCCTCCCCAGCCCTGACATCCCAGAATTACTGCTTACCAGGGCTTACCTTATGCCCGGACCAGGAGCAGAGTCTGAGGAGGGTTGGGTGTCCTCCTGCAGCCAGATCCATTTTTCTCTCTTTTCTTGTCCTCCCAATTTTACCCCGGGGCCCCAGGAGTAGAGATGCATGTGTGTGGAGGCGTGCATGCGTACTACAGCCCTGGTGATGTCCCCTTCTGCCCACCCGTCGGCCTGTTGCCTGGCACTCCCTCTGGCCTGTGCTGCCCCCTGGCCTCCACCACGAGGCAGTCAAGAGCGAGGATACCATCATCCTCCCCGGAGAGAGCTACCTCAGGCAGCTCCATCCAGCTCCGCTTCCCCACCCGACATCCGATGGTCCATGTCTGGTCCGGAACACGGTCGTCGGCATGGCACAAGGCAAGGCACCAGCACCTTAGCCTTGGCGCCACTGGGCTGGCCTCCCTTTCCTTTTAATCTTATGATACTTCCCCTGGTCTTCCTCCTTTTGCTTGCATACCTAAAAAATGTCTTGTACCCCTTTGTCACTGCCTGGGCTATTCTCTCTTCAGTTTGCATCTTAGTGCTCCTTACTGCTCTCTCTGCTTCCCCCTTATATATCTCCCTATCCTCCTCTGTCTGCATCTCCTAATACCTTCTGAATGCTACCATTTTAGCCTTTGCCTTTTCTCAAATTTCTGCCTCTTTTTTTTTTTTTTTTATACTTTCTTTTTACGCCCCCTTCTCACCCCGGTGCTTCCTCACCTTTGGGAGTCTCCTAAGACCTTGTGCGTCCCTGCTCGTCTGTCAGCATCGGTTGCAGTCATCCCCCACACTGCCTTGGTTTGACCCCCCAGAGGTCTGGTAGGGCCCCCTTTCCACCCCCGAGTGACTGAGTTTCGTCGGGGATCCGTCATCCGTGCCGGCAGGGGCCTTGGGATCGGGGCCTGAAGCTCCATCTACAGGGAGCACCGGAGGGTATTTTTCCTCTTTCCGCCCATCCCCATAGGACGTCTGCACGCTAGGAGAGCCTAGAAGCGATGCATGTCACAGCGTGCTAACGCTCCGGCTCCCGGAGGACGTCCTTCCTCCCTGCTTCATGCAGTCCTTGCTGCATCACCACTCGTGGTCACCCAGGTGGCAGTATCACAGCGGGACCCGCATCCCACCCCTCCCGGAGGAGGAGAGCAGCTTCTGGGCGCTCGATCCTCCTCCCCCCGGCCGGCCCTCCAGTTCCCCGAGTCCGTTCCTGAACCCGGGTCGCTGGCGCTGCAAGCAGTAACCCTACCGCTGCACTGGCGGGCCAGCCTCTGCCACCTCTTTAGAGAACCATAGTGGTCTCTTTCTCCTCTTGCTTTTGTTTACTTGCTTGATGCAGGGGTTTGTTGCCTTCCCTGTATGGCACGTTTTAGCTTCACTCGCTGTCACTCGACCTCACCCAGGTCATCCCTCCCTGCAAGGTTATCCCTGAGGCATACACCCTTCTTTTTAAAACTTTCCCTCCTGAAGTCCAGAACCCTTGCCCTTGTGTGGTTCAGATCTGTAGCCATCCTTACATTGAACTACACTGTATGGTGATTGCTGTTCCCCAGGTGGCCTCCTACCTTGATGCCTGCAACACTGTCCCTGTTAGTGAGTACCAGGTTCAGTATTGCCCCATCATGCTTGGGTTCACTGACTAGTTGCCTGAGGAATGCCCCCTGAGGGGAGTCCAGGTTGTTTCTGCTTATAGCTGAAGCTGCAGCTAGGCGGTTCCAGTCTACATATAAACATACAAAGAAGCCCGCTGAAAAAGGCCCTTTGGTCTATCTAGTCTGCTTGTATTGCAGGGTACACAGCTTGAGCTACTGACCCTACCCCACAACTCCTCCCATCCTTTTCATCCTCCTTATCCATGATCCTTACCTTCCCCCTATGCCTGTCCCAGCCTCTCTTGAAACTGCTCACCGTCTTTGGCGAGACCACCTCTTCTTGAAGTCCCCCACCAGCAGTAGCATCTCCGCTTTTTCTGCCATCTTGACAAGACCTTCCACCAGTACTTTCTCTAACTCCTCTTCAAGTGCTGGAGGTCTGTAGATCACACCAGGACACACAGAGGTTCCATCCCTCGTCTCTAGGGTGACCTGTAGTACTTGTGCTGTATTCCCTGTACCCCTTTTCTATTCCCAAATCTATCCACTTCATAACTGAGTCCCGCACCGGAAGCTGCTGTTTCCTCCTCTGGGGTTCTCGCCCTCCTTCCTTGGGGTCTCCACTCCCTCACATAAAGCATCACACTCCTTCCTTTCTTTCCCACCCTGTCCCGCCTAAACAGTGTACAGCCTGGTATGGACATAGCCCATTTATGGTTTTCAGTACCCCGTGACTTGACAATAGCCACAATATCCAGGTCAGCCTCTGCTGTTAGGCCTCTAGGTCCAGAATCTTATTTTCTAGACTTCTAGCATTCGCACACATGGCCTTCCAGATTTTGTTACCACTCTGATTGATTTCTTTATTTATAAAAAGCACATTTCTAAAATCAAGGCGCTTGTGCATTAAAATAATACAAACATCACAGTTAAGACCATCGTAACACCAGTATTTAAATAAAATGTCAACGATAAATATAAGGTTAATCAAGTCAGAGACAGCTTAAATAAATATAAATGTACTGCACTAACCATCAGTTTCAGCCCAATTCAGGATTAGCTAAACTAAATAGATGTGTTTTTAGCGTTGTTTTAAAGCTCTGGACGGTCAGGCACTCTTACACGACGAGGTAGAGAATTCCACAGGGTCGGGGCCACAAAAGCAAAAAACCGGGCCCCTGATGATTTCATACGAACCCTGGAAATCTCTAGCAATCCCTTGTTGCCGGATCGGAGAGGACAGAGAGGGTGGTATGGGCAAAGGACATCTTGAAAGTAACTTGTTACCCCCTTTCTTTCCTTTTTGTCCTCTCCCCTTCTACCCTCTCTTTTTAATGCTTCTGTTCCCATCCTCCTTCGTTTCTACCACCCTGCTTCCTTTATTAATTTCCTCACTGGGGGATTCTATTCCCTTCGGGTTCTCCCTACTTTCTTCCCCAGCATGTGGGGATCAGTTACTACATCACTGATCCCCCCCCCCCCCGACATCTCCCTTGGCTAGTTTAAATGTTTGTCAAAGTAACATCTAAACCGTTCACTAAGGACTGGGTTCCCCTCCCAGATAAATACAGGCCATCACCCTTGTAAAGGCCCTTATCTCTCCAGGCGGATCCCCAGTGCAACCAAACCTCCTCTTGTCTACACCATCCCATCGACTAGTGACGAGTGGGGTGCCGCAGGGTTCGGTGCTGGGACCGGTGTTTGGGATATTCATTACAGACATCTCATTGGGCATCAAGAGCAAGATCAATCTGTTTGCTGATGATACCAAGATGGGAGCAGTAGTGGATGACATGGGGGGATGGCAAGGGTTGCAGGATGATCTGTCAAAGTTGGAGACCTGGTTGGATACCTGGCATCTGGGGTTCAACGTCAGAAAGTGCAAGATGCTACATTCAGTGCGAAAAACCTAAGGAGATCAAATAAACAGAGAAGGAGAAAGATCTGGGGGTGCTCATTACGGGATCAATGAACAGCTCAGCACAATGTAGGAAGGCAACTGCAAAGGCCAACAAAATGCTGGGTTGTATTGCCAGGGGTATATCCTCAAGGAGTGGGGAAGTGATTCTGCCATTGTGTAGATCATTGGTTAGGCCACACCTGGAGTAATGTGTGCAGTAATGGCGCCTATACCTGAGAGGGACATTAGGTTACTGGAGGGGATGCAGCGCAGTGCAACAAAGATGATCCATGGGCTGGGGGACTTATCCTACGAGAACAGGCTGAGGGAATTGAATATGTACTTGCTGGAAGAGAGAAGGGACAGGGGAGATATGATTGAAACCTTCAAGTACATGAAAGGTATAAACAAGACAGGCACAGAGGGGCTTTTCATATTAAGGAAGGGGTATCCTGTTAAACAGTGGGCTTCTTCAAAATAGGCTGGGACAGGGCTTGAAGGAGGGTCACGGAAGGGAGGGGAAGGGAGTGGATGGAGGAGCAGCTGTAGAATAAGAGCTGCTAGCTGCACAATTAAGCAGACTCGATAGACCATGAGGCCTTTATCTGCTGGCAGTTTCGTATGTTCATAACCATGAGTTGAAGGTCTCGGTGTGGAGATCCCTCTCCTCCCCCCTGTCATAGACAAGTGGCACCTCAGCGAAAGCAACTGAGTGCATTAAGACCCTCCCTCAGCTCCCTACGTCCCCTTGCATTATCCAAGCCCCATCCCTAGCCAGGTCATTAGTCCCCAGGTTGCCAGTGATATCCAGCTCTGCCTCCTGTCCTGCTGCCCTAGCGAGCCTTTGGATCTGCTTCCCATTCCTCCAGGCCATGGCACCATGTAGGCATCTAACACCCCCCCCCTTTTCCCATTCCCAGATCTATCCCCCTCACAATCTAGTCCCCCACTAGAAGCTGCTTCTTTCTTCTCTGGGGTCCACTTCCTCCCCTCTTGGGATCTCCACTCTGGAGCACCCCCACATTCTTTCCAACCACTACCATGGGTACCTCCTCCTGGCAGTCCTGCCCCGCCAGAGCAGTGTAGGAATTGTGTTGTGGTACTGGCTGAGGAATGTGCCTTTGACCCTCTACCCCCCACCCCTCCATTGCACACTGTAGTCTAGCCGTTCCTCCTCCATAGCAGTAATGGTGTCAGACTTTGTGGCCCCTGTGTGGGGTAAGAGGTCCATGAATTCTAGTCAACTCTGCCTGGAGTCTACTAATCTCCTCTCCCAACCAAGAGAGATGCATGCAGATGGGGCACCACCGCAGTCTCCAGAAGGTCTCTCTGAAAACTTTCACCCCACAGCCACTGCACTGCACCACTTCTAGCATTCCCAGCTTCTATTCTCCCTTTGTTACCTGAAAATACTCATGTACCCTTACCCCTGAAACAGTATTCCTAGATTCTACTTGTTTGTGTGTCGCTCTTTATGTTCCCCTGTACCTGGTGTACTTCTCCTTATACTGTTACCCTAGACAGAGTGTTGTTCCAATTCCCAGTTTAGGCCTGCCTTTTACCTTTTGTTCTTTCCAGCAGTGAAAGCAACAGGAGTGAACAGGTGCCTTACCCTAGTTGACTAGCAGAGTCCCCTGCTTCCATCTGTTGATACCTAAGATGCCAGTCTTGTACCTGTTCCACTCACTTGCTGGACATGTTAGGAGAGAGTCCTTTTTATAGACAGCACTTTACAGCCTGAATGTACCCTAAACTCAGCCTGGAGATTAACCTTAAGTTGAGGTCATCTGCATTTCAGTAGTGCTTGCTCCTGCTGCTTCATCATCAGATGGACCCTGTGTCAGTGTTTTAAATTTCTTAAGGCAGAAAACTTGGGCAAATGTGCTAGACTTTGCCCATTAGCTTCTTGCACTTAACATGAAAGATACTAAGAGTTTGCTTTGTCTTTAAAACAACTGTAGGAGGGCAAAACAAGAGAAAGAAAATCTCTGGAAAGAAAAGGTGAAAAAGGAGGAAGAAGAAAGGCACAAAAGACTCCAGGAGGAGCAGCAGATGCAGGAGAAGATCAGGGAAGAAAAGCAGAAAGCTGAGGAGGCTGCTGCTGCAAGACAGAGAATAATAGAGGCTCAGCAGCAGAGACTGGCCGAAGAGAAGCGCCAGCGGGAGGCTGAGGAGAAATGCCAGCGGGAAGAAGATGAGAGGAGGAAGCAGGCCCAGATCCTCAGAGAAGCAGAGGAGCGGCAAAGGCGAGAGGAGGAAGATAAGAGAAAACAAGAGCAGATCAAGCGAGAGATAGAGGAGAGGCGCCAACAACAGGAGGAAGAGCAAAAAAGACAAGATGATGCTGCTGCCAGCAGGCAGGAGTCTGAAAAGCGCCATTCCAAGATCCAGTTAGAGGAGAAATTTTCGGTCATGCTGAAACAGAGTGTAGGAAAAAACAGCCCAAGAACACCTCAGGAAGGTAGAGTTCTGTTTCAGTATTACATTTCTTTACAAAATGCAGTGTTTCTTAATTTCCAAATCCACACTCTGGTAACTTACAACAACCCGCATTAATATAACATATAGCAGTACACAGTAGAACATTTTTACAGAGGACTCCCAGCTCGTATTGGTGATTTCTTTATCCCTGTGAATGGCTATTTTTATGTCCCTGTAAATTCACAGAGTAGTGTCCATGTGTTGATTTAGAATTTTAGATTGCTAAGTAGTTCCTTTTGAAAATAATTACATATTTACACCACAAAATTACTCACAGCTATATCAAAGTTTCAGATTTGAAAGTTTTTATTTAAAACAGGGAAAGCTGGCACCAGCCAGTTGAGCTAATGCTCATTTTTAATGACCTCCTGAAAATTTTACAATAAAACTGTACAAAAATGCAGTTCAGTTACAGTATGTTCATTACCCTGTAAGCAAGCAAAAAGTTGTGATGTGCATTGTGTTTAAGATAAAGTCCTCTAACTGTAACATTATGTGATGAGGTCTTTTCTTTAGAATGTCATCTTTTGGCACAGACAGAATTTTCAGGCTTTTGCTTGCTTAGATTGACTTCACATCCACTTGAAGAAGCTGGTGGCCACATATACGGAAGCCTCAGAATGTGTGACATTTTGTGTGGTACGTGTGTATTAGTACTCTTCTCTCCTTAGCCACTCTGCTTAAGATCTTCACTTCTGGCAAACATTTGGTACCTACCTTCATCAGCTTCTGTTCTACCCCCAAGGTGTTTCACTAAAAAGTATTAATTCTTTACAAAGTTTTGTAATCCGTGCCTCAAGGGACATAGCTATAGTTCACTATCTTCACTCTGGCAGTTCCACTGGAATTTCTGGTTCATCAGATGTCTTTAATCTAAGCTGCTCCCACCACCCGAGCAGTATGTCACCTGATCTGCCCCATGATGTCAGATCTTTCTTTTCACTGGAAGAATAGGTCACCTCTTTAGCAGCTCCCACTTTGGATTAGAGCACCATAGGCAAACCTCCTTTTCAATGTTTTCAAAACTGTAGCAGTTATTTTCCTTGGCTCCTTCAACTCCTCTTATGATCGAAGCTGGAACATTGGAAGCTGAGGTTAAAGTTCTGCATTCAGTGCCAGCAGAAGGTGTTGGTCATCGACCCGCACGACACATACTGCCTGGGCAGGCAGCACAACGTGACTGGGTTCCATCTTTGCAAAGTTAGGAAGCATCAACTTACACTCAGACTTCCTTCGAGAGGGATCCAAAAGACCATCCAAGGGGTCATAAGAAGGGCATAGGAGCTGATAGCCCCAGAAGAAGATGCGGCAGCAGTTGTGGTGGGCACCTCTTTGGTCTCGTCTGTGTTCCTGGTTTGGGCTGATGGGGGGGGGGCATTCATGGGGGAACTCCATGACATGTGTTAGGCCCTCCAGACCATGGGGGAAGAGTCCTGTCCACCACAGCAGGAAGCACAGATGCCATCAGTGTAAGTCATGGGACTTGGGGAGATCGAGGATCTCCCAATTCCTTGACCCCTGACCACTCAGTTCTGGTCGAAACTCCTCAGTTTGAGATGAAGGTCTAGAGTTCCTCAGTGGCCCCCTTGAGCTTGTTTACTTCAGCTTTGATCAAGCAGGCTGTAGAAATCTTCCTAGACCCTCTCGACTGGCTGTCAGACAAGATCAAGGAGTTGATCTTCCTGGACATAAAGTCTCCACCACTCATTCACACTAATGGGATCTATGCCGGAGGTGCTAAGACCCAGCGGGAGCAAACTCTTCAAGAGGGTCGGCGCCAGAGATGGAGCCACAAGGAAGCGGCACCGCGAGCCCTGGCATCGACCCTCCAACTGCCTCAGTTCCTTTTTTCCCGCCGTCGAGTGCACTTCAGTGACGACGTCACTCGCCTGCTTGGAGTCAAACTTCAAACTAGCAGCTTAGTTTTCAGTTTATTGTTTTGTAATTTATCTTATTTATTTCTTTTATTTATTTATTGAATTTTGTTGACCCAGTAAGCCCACTGGGCCTAGAAGTCCCTTTTTCAGGGGCGACCGGGAGGGAGGGGGATACAGAGGGTAAGCAACTGAAATTGAACCAGATTAAGCTGTTGGTGGTATTTTTAGTGAATGGGAGAAGTTTGGCCAGGACACTGGGGAAATTCCCCTACTCTTTTTCGATAAGTGCCATGGGATCTTTAACATCCACCTGAACTGCCACCAATCCAGACAGATGGGACCTCGGGTTAACGTCTCACCCGAAAGACGGCACCTCAGAAGTGCAGCACCCCCCTCATGCTGCACTACAGTGTCAGTATTGGGGATATTAACCCAAGTGCCAGATGTGGGAACTGAGCCCACAGCCCTGTGATCTCCCGGCTTCAGATGCGAGTGTGCTACCTACTGAGCCACTGACACTTGTCAGTCTTCAAAATAAGTACCAATTATATTTAATTTTACTTAATATAAGAAAGAAGTCTTTAGCCCTCCATTGACTGAGTCGACCATGCGCGGGTTAGGTGACGATTGGGAGACTTCGTATGAAAGCTGTTTAGTTAGCCGGGCTGGGTCCGGTCTGCCGCCTTCTCCGGAGGGTGGGTCTGACAACGGACGGTCCGATGCTTGGGGAGATGGGCGGTCCCCCTGAAAGCATAAAAGGAAATGGTCCCACTCTCGGCACCATTCGGCCTCGAGCTCTTCTTCGGCATACAAGTTGAAAAAGAGAAGGCATCACTTGAGGTCGCCCTCTGGTATGTCTGCGCGTCGACGGTCAGTTATTGGGGACAGACACCAGTCTCCACCTCTGTCAGAGTCGCTGGTTTCTGTTTCCAGTGGCCAACCTCCTTGACATCGGAGCCCGTCCCCGCCTATTGGTGGGGCTTCCGATGAGCAGTTTCACCAGCGGGCTGCTCGCATGGAACAATGGGCTCTGAGGTTGGTCCAGCTGCTTGATCCGGTCACTCCAAGGCCTTCGAGCCATTTGAGGGAACGGGTAGGGTGGTTGGACCTTCTAGTCACGTGACGCCTTCGTTGGTGCCGTCGACTCTGTGCTCGGGTGTTTTCGTCCCTCACATGGCTGCGGCACAGGGGTCCACACCGATGCCTCTATCTCCTTCCAGTTTTCTTTCTTTTATCTCAAATTGCAGTTTTCAGACCCTTGGGACACTCTTGGCACCATCTGCAGCACCGCGGGCTCTGTTGGTGCCGTCTGCTGCGCCATGTGCTGGGCTTGTGTTCGGTGCCATGTTCTTCGTCATCGCCAAGGATTGGTGTGGCGCAGTCCGGCCTACATGGGTTCTCGACTCCGATTCTTTCCTCTTCTACTTTTCCTTCTGATTTTCACTCCTTTCCTGTCCATACAGTCCCTCCTGGACTGTCAGGAGATGATTTTGAGCCCGACCCAGATCTTTGACTGGGTGATGATGTTGAAGGAGCAGGGATCAATCATGCTGCAGAGCCTGTGGTCGAAGACCTTTCTTTTAAGTCTCTGCTTAAAAATGTAAATTCTGCTCTTTCTCTCTAGACTACAGAAATCGATCCTGGGAAGCTTTTAAGACTCCAATACCTATATGTCCCAGAGATCCCTATGGATTTAACTCCTCCCGTACAACCCTCTTTCAGATGGTATGGAACAATCCTGCTCTCATTTCTTCCATGGCTAAGTCCATAGATGGGAAGTATGCCCCTCCAAAAAGATCGCCCCATATTGGCCTCACAAGCCTTTGCTGATCCCATTATAGTCTTGGCAGAGAATGATAAAACCGTCCTTCCTCAGGCATCTACAGCCCAGCCTATAACTAAAGAATCTCGCAAGATAGACACCTTAGGCAAGAGAGTCTTTGCTGCCTCCACCCTGGGTATGCGTATTGCCAGCTACCAGGGCTGTTTTTCTCAATATGAGTATGTTCTTTGGCATTCACTCAAACAAAATGGTAGAAGCTCTGCCTGAGTCGGAAACTAATTCAGAGCTACTTCAGACCATAACTAGGGGTATTGAGTCCAACAACCAGCAAGTTAAAGCTGCTATGGACACTTTCGATACTGCTTCCCGAGCGTCAGCGGCAGGCATCTGCCCCGTCGCCACTCTTGGCTACGTACTTTTGGCTTCAGGAATGATGCTCAGCAGCAGGTCATGGCTTTACCCTTCGATGGTATGTATCTATTCAGGCCCAGGTGGAGCAAGCTCTTGAGGCCACACAGAAGACTAGGTCTCCCATTAAGACGGCTAGACCCTCACCCGCCCCCTCCTGGGGGGGGGGGGGTGCCAACAAGCATCAATTTCATAACCTTCGGTCCTTTCTGGGCAGAGGAGAAGATTTTAACAAAAACCACAACCCTCAGCCACAAAAGAAAATGCAGCAGAAGGCACAAGGCCCCAAAGCGCCCAGTGCCACCTTCTGAGTTTCTGGTCCAGGTCCCACCTCAACTGTCCAAGGGTGACTCTTCCTCAGTGGTGGGAGGACATCTGACTCAGTTCTACAACCAGTGGAAATCCATAACATCAGACAAATGGGTCCTCTGGATAATCCGCGAGGGGTACTCACTCAATCTTTCGGAAACCCGTCTGGATCATCCCCCCCAAACGACAGCCCAGGCTGTCAGCAGTACAGTCAGACCTTCTTGCTTCCAAGGTACAAGGCCTTCTGAACAACAGGGCAGTAGAAGTAGTTTCGCTGGATCAAAGAAACACAGGTTTCTACTCCCATTACTTCCTGGTCCTGAAGAAAACTGGTGGCATGCGGCCCATTCTGGATCTCAGAAAGTTAAACAAGTTCCTTTTCAAGGAAAAGTTCAAGATGATATCGTTAGGTACCCTGCTACCTTTGCTTCATCAACACGATTGGCTAGCCTCCCTGGACATGCAGAATGCCAACCAACACATTCCTAAATACCCAAAGCGCCACAAATACCTAATGTTTGTGGCCTTGGGTCAACATTATCAGTTCAGAGTCCAGCCCTTTGGGCTTTCCTTGGTGCCTTGAGTTTTTTCAAAGTGGTGTGCAATTCTTGAGGCACATCTCAGGAAAATCGGAATACAAGTGTTCCCATATCTGGACGACTGGCTCCTAGCAAGTCCCTCCAGACAAGGAACTCGGGACGCGTAGCCACAGCCTCAAACTTTCTCACGTCCGTGGGAGTCCTGCTAAATCTCAACAAATCGCAGTTGCAGCCCTCCCAGAAGCTCCTCTTTATAGGAACTCTTCTGGACACCTCCTGTGCGGAGACTTTTCTCCCAGAGGACAGAAGGAGTGATATCTTATAGATGGCCCGGATACATCAGAGAAAACAGCTTGGTTCAAGCTATCTCGATGCAACGGATGCTGGGTCTCATGGCATCCTCTGTGTTCACTGTACCCTTAGCACATCTCCACATGAGAACCTCTCAGTGGATGTTCAGTACTCAGTGGTCCCCAACCACTCACCCTCAGTCCTTTCCCATCAAGGTGACAGAATCTCTGAAGAGGTCACTCGCCTGGTGGTCGCAGGAAGACAACCTTCTGGAAGGATATCCTTTTGGTCCTCTGGATCATCAGATCTCCATTACCACGGACATGTCCCTGATGGGGTGGGGAGCTCATTGCCAGAATCTCCACACTCAAGGTACGTGGACTCAGGACAAGTCCCAGCTTCACATAAATGTCCTGGAAATGAGAGCCATCCTCTATGCAGTCTGAGCCTTGAATTACATACTCTGTCACAAGAATATTCTCCTTCAAACGGACAACAAAGCAGTGATGTATTACATCAACAAGCAGGGCGGTGCACACTCTTACCCATTATGCAGGGAAGCTATGAGAGTGTGTGAATGGTGTCTGGAGCACAAGGCTCTAATACAGGCAGTTTACCTGCCAGGAGTACAAAACGAGCTGGCAGACTGTCTCAGCAGAACGGAGACAGATCCTCACGAGTGGTCTCTCGACTTAACGGTCATTCAGTCACTTTACAAAAAATGGGGATCTCCAGACCTGGACCTTTTTGGGTCAAGATCTCGATAGAGGTGCTCATGCTCTGGATTGCGCATGACCAGGAGTTGCTGCCATCAACACTGCTCACCTTCCTTGTTCTCTGGAGAGGAGAGGCATCACCACAAGATGCGCCAGTGCTGCAAGGGCTGGAGCTCCTCTTGCAACAGTAGGCTATTGTGGGGCAGGGTACGGCTCTTCCAAAGGGACTTCCAGTCACCTGGCAGCTGCCAGTGGTAACCTTGATGATCCTCACTATGCAGGTGCTTAGAACAACTGCTTCTGCACACCTACGGGTGGAGCCACCACCACTGTAGCCGAAGGTGGGTTCTTCGTTTAAGGAGGCCCTTTTAGTCACGGCTTTCCAGGCCTGTTTTTGGTACATGTCAGCCCAGGTAATGATACCCAGGTAGTTTGTGGCGAGAAACGGTTGAGGGTTATTTAGGAGGAGCTCTCAGGTGATGCTAATCTCTAGTCCATGGGTTTCTCTGGGACTCTCCTCCTTGACTGGGGCTCAGTGGAAGACCTTTCCACCAAGCATGGCCTGCTGTCCTTCGGAGGAGTTCTCTGCTTAATCTTGGAGTCCATATTTGTCCCGCTTGAGCCAGTCGAGAAAAGGGCTAAGTATCCTTTTATGGACATTTTGGACAGGGACAATTCCCCGTGGGTCGCCTTTTCCATGGCTGAGGCCATTTTATAATCTGTTTGGGAGCTTTTGCAGTGTCCAGCATCCTGGCCGACACCCCCCCTTCCACCTATAGGTCTGCAAGTATGCGGTACCTGCTTGGTCCCTTTCTAGGTTCTCAGACCACCCTTTAGCTGAAGGGCTTGTGTCTGACTGTGCCGGTCTGCAAATCTAGAACCAGAACACGTGGACAAGCCTCTGGATAAGGAGTCCAGAAAGACTGATCGTGCTGCAAAAGAAGGTTTATGCTGCGGTGTCCTTGGATCTCCATCAGGCGAGCTATGCCGCGATGATGGCTAGGTTTGATCACTCTCTGGGAGTCTTCAGCACTATCATCCCTCACCTCCTTGCCGACCAGCAGTCGGAGGTGATAATCATCTAAGACCAGGGTCAGTTGCTGGCTAAACTCCAGCTGTAGACAGCCTTGACCATGAACAACTCCTGTGCCTGTGCCATGGCAGTGTCCTCTCCATGCTTTGAAGGGCTTGCCTGCGCCTGTCCACATTCATGGCAAACACCCAGCATAAACTGGCTAATGACCCTTTCCAGGGCACCAACCTCCTAGTCCCTGGGGTGGATGGACATCTCACCTGCATGGAAAAGTCTGTTGCCACCCTTGACTCAGTGGCATCTTCCCAGAAGGACCAAAAGAAGAAGCCTAAAAAAGAGGTTTTTCGGTATTGGTTCTTTCAGCCATAGCCTGCTAAACAGCAGCCCCAGCAGGGGGTAGTAGCGGGCCTGGCATACCAAGCCCAGGTTTGGGACTCGGGACTCTAAGAAAGGTGGGAGCAGGGGTGGTGGTACCCCTCCATCTGCAGCAGCTGGTGCCCCCACAAAAGTTGCCCAGTGATGGATTGGAGGAGGTTCATCCCTCCACCTGTCCCATGCCTGTCTGCGCTCCTGGTTGAGGGTCGGCTGAGTCACTTCTTGCCACGTTGGCCCACTATCACAGTGGACAAATGGGTGTTAGAAGTGGTAGGCAGAGGGCTGCCGCTGAATTTTGAAGCTCTCCTGCCTTACTGCCTCCACACTCCTAGGGTGTCCAGGTTGTCACAGGACATGCTGTCTACCCTTTGGGAAGACATCACTCAGCACCTCACAAAAGTAGCTTATGTCTCTGGTAAGTCAGGGTTATGTGTCCAGGCACTTCTGGTTCGAAACAAATGGAGGGGTGGGGCCTGACGCCCCATAGTGGATCTGCATGATTTGAACCACTTTATGCAGAAGTGCAAATTCTGGATGGTTACTCTGAGTCAGATCATTCTGTCTCTGGAACAGAGCATGCGGTTTTGCTTCCTGCACCTCCAGGATGCGTTCTTCCACATTCCAATCTGTCCCACTGCTGGTATCTCTGGTACAGAGCGGAAGGGGTCCTGTACCAGTTCCACGTCATGACCTTCGGTCTCTCCTCAACACCCAACGTCTTCACTAAGTGCATGGCAGTGGTGACAGCCTTCCTGTGGCACTGAGGCATCAGGGTATACTCCTCCCTGAATGACTGGTTCATAGCCGGGCCATCCGAAGAAACTGTAGAGAGCTCCAGGGATCTGGCTCTCCAGACCTGTCAAGACTTGAGCCTCTTGGTCAACCTGGACAAATCTGAGCTTGCACCCTGGCTGGTGATCAAGTTCATTGGGGTAGAACTAGACTCGCTGCTGGCTAAGGCCCACCTCCCTGTGGACTGGGCACTGGATCTTGCCTCCTTTGCCTGATCATTTCTGGGTGGGCTTTTGCGTCCTGCCTGGGATTTCCTGCAGCTGCTAGAGTACATGGCCTCTAGTACCAGCACGGTCCATTGGGTACGCTGGCAGATGTACCATGCTGGATTTCCTGCAGCTGCTAGAGTACATGGCCTCCAGTACCAGCATGGTCCATTGGATATGCTGGCAGATGTACCACCACCAGTGAGAGTTGGATCATAAGAGGTCGCAGCGCCTAGGATACTTGGACAAGCCAGTCACAGTGACCCAGCCAATGTGGGGCGCCATCTAGTGATGGCTGGTCCTGGAACATCTCGAGGAAGAAATTCTGTTTGTCCGCCCAGAGCTGACCATCTCACTAACAGATGCATCTCTGATAGGATGGGGAACACACCTGGGAGACCATAGAATCCATGGATTCTGGACCCACTGCTGGAGCTCCATGGAGTGCAACTGGCTTTGCCAGAATTTGCTTCTCTAGTCAAGGGTCAGATCAAGCAGGTCCAGATGGATGGCACCACAACCATGTTGTACCTGACCAGGCAGGGTGGAGCACACTCCGTTCCCCTGTGTTGGGGTGGGTGGGTTTTCCACACCTGGACCCTCTGTGCAGCTTGGGTGCAGATCTGTTGATCCATGTCATGGGAGTTCGCAATCAGCTGGTAGATGCTTTTAGTTGAGTAGGAGAGATGTCGCACAAGTGGTCCCTGATTCAGGAGCTGCTGAATCACCTATTCTCTGTGGGGAACACCTGTTGTGGATCTGTTTGCTTTCTGGGAGAATGTCAGGTGGTGACTGTTTTGTGCCTGCCCCCTCCCCCAACAGTCCAAGACACTGTTGGGGGATGCCTTCACGTGGCCAAGGTGTGATGATCAAGGCCTGGAAGGACAAGGGGTGGTTGATCCTGATAGCTCCAGATTAGCCAAGGCAGTTCTAATACCCTGGTTACCTCAGCAGCGGACCTCCATGGCTGCTGCCTCTCCACATGGATCTGCAGATCAGACAGTGAGATAATCCTGCACCCGGACCTGAAATTCCTGCACCTAACGGCCTGGTTCCTCAGCAGCTAAAGTTACAGTCTTTGGGTCTCTCAGAAGATGTGCTCCACGTTGTGGAGGCCTTGTGAAAGGAGTCAACGCGCCAGTGCTGTGCATTTAGGTGGAAGAGATTTTTCATCTGGTGTCAGACCAAGTAGCTTAATTCCGTTGCCTGCCCTGTGTTTAGAATCCTGGAATACCTCTGGTCCCTCTCTGTTGGGACTGCAAGCAGTGACCCTTAAGGTGCACCTGGCAGCCATCTCTGTTTACCACGCACAGGTTGGTAAGCTAGCAGTGACCCGGGAGATGGTCGGGTGCTTTTTCAAGGGCCTGGACCACCTGTTCCCTCCGGTGCTTGAACCCCCACTGCTGTGGCACTTATTGCTGGTGCTGACTGTGCTCATGGACAAGCCATTTGAGCCTATGCACAGGTGTGAGATGTCACACCTGTCATAGAAGATGGCCTTCCTGGTGACCATTACATCAGCCAGCAGGTTTTGGGAGCTCCAGGTGCTTTTGGGGGAGTCTCCATACCTGGTCTTCCACAGGGCAAAGCCATGTTTGCCCCAACCTGAAGTTCCTCATAAAAGTGGTATCAGAATTTCACCTTAACTAGGTGATCAACTTACCTGTTTATTTTACCAAACCTTCTTTGGAGGTCAACAGCAGGCTCAATACTCCAGACCTGCATAGTGTGCTCTCCTGTTACAGGGAGTGCATGGCTGGAGTTTGGGGAGAGGCTCTCCAGCTGTTCATAACATACGCTGGAGCCACGCCTGGTAGATTGGCAGTTGTATCAGCAGTTAAGTGGACAGTTGGCAGGTGGATCACATCCTGCATTGACCTCTGCTGTAGGTTGGCTGTTAGGGAGGCTCCCTTAGGGTTTCCATCAGACATACTGCTCACTTGATGGTTGCATCCAGGGACATCCTTGTCCAGGAGATCTGAAGGGCTGCTACCTGGAAGTCAGCACACACCTTTATCTCCTTTTACAGCATCAACCTTGAGTCACATTGGGATGATACTTTTGGGACCTCAGTTGTCCAGTCTGTGTTCACCAAGTAGGGTTGTGTGCTTTGCACCCTTCTCCCGGAGAACTGCAAGATGTCTGCCAGAGTGTGGATAGTGAACTATATCCACACCCCTAGAGAAATAGGTTAAGTGCCTGTAACTGTAGATCTTCGAGGGGGCTCTTGCAGCAGGCAACACCAGTAGGACTGAAGCTGGCAGGCACCAGGACCACATGGAAAACATCTAGCTAGCAGTCTGTCATGGGGGACCGCCCCGCCGATGTCAGCACACTGATGTCTGCCTGTCCTATAAAGGGGCAGTCCCACAGACCTGCCTCAGTTCTTTTCTTGCCATTGACTCCACGCACGTCGGACCTCCACGGATGCCTGCTTCAGTCGACTGCCATTTTCTACGCATTTACCCATGCTTTATTTTATTTTTTTCTCTACTGTTTGTAACATCGAATTTTTGGTATTTTCTTAGCAGGTTTATGTCTTCTTCTCCAGTGTTATCTTTCAACCGGCCGACGAAGTGTGCCTGTGGCAAGCAGATACCTGCCAAAGATGGTCACTCTTCCTGCCTGCTCTGCGTAGGCCCAACCACAACACCGAAGACTGCCAGCACTGCCAGGACTTTACTTATTTTATTTTATTTTTTCATTTATTGAAATGTGTCACCAGGAAGGCACACTGAACAACACGTTGCTCATCTCCCGGTGCAACCTGATGGGGAGGAGGGGTACAATCGGATGGAGAATTAGACACACAGTTTAACATTTAACATATCCGAGAAATTTAACATTCAGTTACATTTATAACAAGGCATACAGTTAAAAAATATAAATAATCATGCAGTCGCATTTGTGACATAACATACAGTTAATCATACCTGTGGAATATGCATTTAATTACAAGTGGCATATCTGAGGAATATAATACTGAAATTTAATGTAGCCTTGGAGACAACTCCTTGCAGGAATGGATCACGGGTAAGAGGCAGATTATTTAGCAATTATTGAATGAATGAGGTGCAGTGAGGGACATAAAGGAGGGTAGAGGGGAAATGAGAGGATAAAGATGGGGGGAACATTACTGGAGAAAAGTGAGCAAAAAAAAAAATTTGTGAAGGGCAAGTTAACACAGTGCTAGTGCAGTCTGGGAGCACCTCAGACAGAACAAAAAGTGTAAATTATTAGCTCAAGGGAACTAATTCCTTTGATTAAGTGCAGGGAGAGTAGAGAGGTGGGGGTAAGGGATATGGAAGGGAAGGACGAGTCATACCTGGAACTGGCCCCTTCAGAGTGCGGAGATCGCTGCCAGTGGCAGAATGAGGCATGGACTTAGAATAAGGGGTAGGAGTAGGCAAGGACAAGTTGGGTAGAGATAGTAAAGGGAAGGAGGAGGAGGGGGAGAGATTTGCCTAAGACTATACCTCTTCAGGATTCTGAGAATCTTGTCAGAGAGCAGAGTCAGGCAAGGACGAGTTAGGCGGAGAGGATTGGGGGGAAAGGGGAGGGAAGGAAGAGTCATTTCCCAGTACTGGACCCCTCCAGGATGCTGAAAACCCTGCCAGGGGGGCAGAACTAGGTGAGGACAAGTTGGGAAGAGAGAAAAGAAAGGAGAGGGAAAGAAGAAGCTTGCCTAAGACTAGGCCACTCCAGGATGCTGAGAACCCTGTCAGAACGCAGAATCAGGTGAGGACTAGTTGGATAGACAGGATAAAGGGGGATGGGGAGTGAAGGAAGAGTAATTGCCCAGTGCTGGGCCCCTCCAGGATGCAGAAAACCCTGCCAGGGCATAGAATAAGGCGAGGAAGAGTTGGGCAGGGGGAATAAGGCGGTATAGGACGAGTTGGGCAGGGGGAATAAGGCGGTATAGGAAAGGAAAAAAGAAGGCGGGAATAAACTTACCTGAGAGTAGACATCACCATGGTGCTAAGAATCCTGACAGAGGGCAGATTTAGGCGAGGACAAGTTGGGTAGAAAGGAGAGAGGGCAAAGGGGAGGGGAAGGAGGAGGCTTGCCCAGTGCTAGACCCCTCCAGGACGCTGAGAACCCTGCCAGAGGTCAAAACTAAGCAGGGGCAAGTTAGTAATGGAAAAAAGAATCGGGGTAGGAGTGAGGGGGTAAGCAGCGAATGGAAAGGAGAACGTGATGAGAAGCAGGCTCGGGGAGGAGGAAGGTTTAATAGGGGAGGCGAGTCATGGAGAGAAGCAGAGATATAGGCGGACAGTTGAGGGTTAAAGCGGGAGCAGTTAGATGAGAGAAAATGATGTAAGGCAGAGGCAAAGGAGGGGGAGGAGTGCCGTATTTTGGTGGGGGGAGGTCCAGATTTGCGGGAAATGATGGGAAAAGCCTGACTGACCGATGAGAGTGGTTCAATGGGGACCAACAAAGTGCAGTGTCAGAGGATCTGAGAGAGGTGGAAGGGGAGAAGGGGAGGGGAAGAGAGTAAGCATGAGAGGTAGGAGGAAGTTCTCCTAACCAAAATTTAGAAGCGAGTTTGGCACAATGAGTGAGGCACCTGTTGGCAAGTGGGGAAGGAACAGTGTGTGGTAAAGGTCACAGTGATGAGTGCGTGATGGAGCATCAAGGGCAAATCAACAGGAGGAGTTAAAGAGTGTCCAGTCTGGTTAGGGAGGATTTGGGAGCAGCACCATAGACTACATCACAGTAGTTTGTTTATTTAGCTTTTGATGACCAGTTAGGTACACTAGACAAGTTATAGGTTCAAACAGGGTACATAACAACAAGAGGGGCAATGTACAGAGTAACAGAAGAGCAAGGTGAACATAGATAGTCTACAGTAAGTAGTAATAGGTATAGTAGTAATAAAATAGGCTGTCATTCAATAGCAATAGCAGTAATTACAGTGTGTGACCTTTTTTTTTAGAGCCACAGAAACAAATTATTCCTGAGCAAATAAACAAATCACATGCTTCCCAGAGTTAAAGGATAGCAGGCAGCATAATAGATCCCGCAAGGAGTATCCCAAAGTTGGGTGAGACCAATTGAAAGACCTGGTTAAGGTGGCTTGGGACATGCACACACAGGCCAGTTTCAGGTGCTCCCACAGGAATTTGAAAATGGAGTTTGAATTGAATTGGAATTGAAAGGGAGTTGAAAATGGGGAGGATCATCTAATGCACTAGTTCACGCCGCGCCATAGGAGGGCTGCAACTACAATTTCTGAATAAGGCACCAAGCTTGGGGCGCAGTTTTTTCATGATGGCATCAATGTGGCAAGAGAAGTTGAGGTGTTGGTCCAACCAAACCCCATGGTATCTGAATGAGGAGGTGTCCTCAAGGATTGTCCCATCAAGGGTATGGAAAGACAGTAAAGGGTAGAGGGGTAGAGCCTAGAGAATCTCTGCCTAGTACCAAAGGTCATGGGGACACTCTCTTTGGCATATAGGAATAGTTGATGTGAGGCAAACCATAGCTGAACCTGGTGGAAGTCATGCTGAAGGGTGGTTGTTACATCGGTGGGGCATATGCCAGAGCAGAACAGGACGATGTTGTCAAGGCACAGGTCAGGAACCACAGAGAAAACCCAGGAGCAGTTGTAAAATTCCACAAAACTGTTTATTTGTAGTTGCAGTAAAATAAAATAAACCTGTTCAGAATAACTACATACAGAAGCAAAATAAAATATCTTATCAAAAATCTGCTTTGCAGCTCAGCTTAGCTGTTTTTATAACTCTTTTCAATCCCTATTCTTTGCAAGCATCTTGCTCTTTGTAAATTTCAGGAGCTGCTAGAACATTGAGAACTTCCTGATGTCCTCATAGCAACTGCAAAAGGCTCAGGCATTCGCACCCAAGTAACCTCTAGCACTTTACAGTTATCTCAAATGATAAATATATACATTTCAACAGTAACATAATTTTCTAAACAAAAGTGATCCCAATATCAGCTACATTTCCATACATTGATTCTCATATATTTTTTATTAGCAGATAAGATATGCAAAGAAGAAAGAACAAGAGAACACTGAGAGACAGTGAGAGGCGAAGGATTGCGAGACTGGTGGGGCTGATCAAGTCCGAGGTCTGACAGGAAAATTTAGTTGCGCAACCAGACAGAAGAGACAGAAAAGGAAAGAATACAGATCCTTGCATTTAAACACTTTCTCCAAAACAAATGGGAGAGGGTCCTATCCTACCCTGTCACAGTTGGCATACATATGGATTGGGGGGGCATACTGTGGGCAAGTCATTTATGAAGATGGAGAAGAGAATGGGTCCAAGCACCGAGCCCGTGGGACTCCTGTGGAAATAGGGAGGGAAGAGATTGTATCCTGGATCTTGACTGATTGTGTTCTACCTGAGAGATGAGCTCTAAACCAGTTTTGGGTAGACAACCCAGCAGCTGTAACAGAGCCAAGAAGTAGGTCATGGGAGACTGTTGAAAGCCTTGATGGGGTCAACGAAGATGGCAGAGGTAATGAGGCCATTATCCATCCCGATGAGGATGGAGTCAGTGAGCCTGAGTAGGGTGGTGGTAGTGGAGTGGTTCTTCTGAAAACCAGATTGGAATGGGGTGAAAACGGAAGAGTCATCAAGGAAGGAGGTTAGTTGAGAGAAGACCAGGTGTTTTTGGAGTTGAGCAAGGGCAGGGAGGAGGGAGATTATGTGAAAATTTGAAGGCGAGGAGGGGTCTCCACCCTTTGGGAGAGGGAGGACCACCGTATGTTTCCATCATGAATGGACAGATGAGGACGAGAAGGAAAGGTTTAGGATTCAGGAGAGAGAGGGTGAGCTATAGCAGAAGCTGAAAGATAGAGGAGTTTAGGGTCAGGGTCATCCGGCAATGAGCCTTTAGAAGGATTAAGAGAGAAAGAAGGGCCATTAGTGTTTCTTCTGGGGAGACAGCAGAAAAGGAGAAGGAAGGGTGAGCATGGAGGGGTTGAGTGCTGCGTGTGGGAGGATGAGGAGGGAGGTTAGAGAGGAGGGACTTTAGAAGTGCTGTGGCACAGGAGGTATAATAGGAGTTAAACTCTTGAGCCACTGCGCATGGTTCAGAAACCAATGAGTTGTTTATTTTAAGTGAAGGGGGGGCCTAGGGAATGGACCACTTTCCAGAATTTGGAGGGGGAATGGATGTTTTTGAGAAAAGGTCGTCTAAAATATTCATACTTGGCAAGTCTGGTAGCTTTTGTGCAGGCACTTCTTAACATGCGATACCTGTCATAGTCTGGGGAGGCCTTATGTTTCCTCCAAGCTTTGTCTCGCTCCCTGATACAGGTCAGTAACTCGGGGGAGACCCAGGGATGATGGTTGCCATGAACTCTAGTGCATTTGAATGGAGCATAGGAGTTCCTTGTAGTTAGAAATTTATCTTTAAATAAGCGAGGGCTTGGTCAGTGGAAGGGACAAAGGCAATAGGGGACCAGTTGGAGCTGGCCAGTTCGTTAAGAAGGGGGATTAAGGTTTAAGGAGCTGAAGGAGCGGAGTTGCAGAATTTTGTGTGGTGGTTTTGGTCTGTGGACTTTCCTGACTATGAAGATTGGGTGATGATCATTGAGGGCATCCGGGAGGATGCCTGATTTAATGACTTGGTAGGGTGAGAGCCCATTCTATCAGGGAGTGGTTAAGGGTTTTATGATTTAGGCTGGTGGGTTCCAGAATGAGTTCGGAGAGATTGAGGGCAGTGATGTCATTATGTGTCTTGGCAGTTGTTGGTGATAGCCAGTTTAGGTTTGCATCACTCAGGATGTATAGCTTGTCCTTTTTGTGAGAGGGAGGTCATGGAGGTAATGAGATCCAAAGTATCGGATGACTTGGAACCAGATCGATAGTAGATGCCAGCTATGATGATGGGGAGGAAAAAGGCAAGGTAATGTTTACTACAAGTGCTTCATAGGTGGAGGGTAATGAGGTTGATATAATGGTTCTAGGGACGTGGATATGTTGTTCAATCCACACTTATTGGCAGGTCCCTTGCCGCTTTAAATGTTGCTGGAAGGTCTTCAGGCTGGTTCCTCCCACCCACCCGGGTGGTAAAACCCTCGGCTCCGTCCCATGATGCCAGATCTTCCTTACCGCTTGGAAGCTCAGGTTCCCTCCTTAGCGCTCTGCGTTTTAGGCCTGGATCCAAACTCTTCGGTTAACCCAAAACTAATTTTAAAGTTTACAAGTCTTCGATCTACATCTTCCCTCGCGGCTGCGATGGACACATCGACTCCTGGCTTTTGTCGGTGCCCTTGTGGGCAGAGATGTCCCAGACCGATCCGCACTCCTTGTGCGTCTACTGCCTGGGGCTTGGTCACGATTCGCAGGCTTGTGAATTGTGCAGCTCCTTCTCGGCTTCGGTCTTGGAGGACCGTGCTGCTCGACTTCTTCTTGGGCGCCCTGAAAACGGTATCCGCCGGTGAAGTTAAGGAGGCTCATGTGTCCGCGTGGCGGGGTCTGGCGGAACGGTTGAACAGATGATCGCCTCGAGGAGGAGGAAGAGGAGGCCCAGCTGCTGCTTTCCTCCTTGGCTGCGGCATTTATCCCGCTCTCTTTGGGCTTCTCCTACATGGCTTCGTTTAAGGAGCTTTGCCAGTCCCTCTCCACCAAGGGAGAAGGGCTATCGGGACATTCCATTCGGTCCAAGAAGGAGGACTCTAAGTCCCACCGTCGATGTTCGTGGGAGCGGGAGAGATCCCCTTCACCGGACCGTCGACTTTCGACTTTGGTCGAGGTTGCGGCTAAGGTCGCTGGCTTTACGGTGTCCCCGTCAGGTCAGCAGGCCGAGACAACCGTCGACGTGGTCAAGATTTTTCTTGACCTGTCGGACGGTTTGTCGACTGGTGATGCCAACAGCCCTACTTCACCGGTTCCCCTGGTGATTACCGAGGACTTGCCTGTGCCTCCTGTGCCGGAGTCCCCAGTTAAGGTCCCTGAACCGAAGGAAGGGCGGGTTTCCCCCGTTCCCTCTCTGACCCACCCTTGGAAACCCCGAAGCTCTTGGTCTTGGTTTCTTCCAGATCCAGCCGGTCCATGATGTCGGCGGTCGCTACTTGAGCGGCGTTGCCACTCATCCTCGTCGTCCTCTTGAGCTAGGCTCCTGTACAAGTTCGTCGGTCGCTACAAGGATTTAATGTAGTAGTCTTATTGTTCGGGAATAAGCGATCCACGCTTTCTCCGGCCATTAAGTGACTGTCACCGGGCGCCAGAACAACCCCTCGTAGTGGTCGAGCTGACTCTGGCACAGTTGTTCGGCTGAAGCAGCTGCTCTGCCATTGTGGTGGAACCCCCGCATCCACAACCGTAAACTGGGGCTCCGACCAAGGATTCTCGGTCGGGTCAGGGCTTGCTCCACAGGTTGTTGGTCACCCTCACTCCCGATCGACCTCGGCAGGTGGAGGGTGGGTCAGGCACCCAGCAGCTGTTTGCAGACTCCTCAGAGTCTGATGACGACTCCTCCCTGTTCTCCAGGCCGCTTGACCTGGAGTCTGCGGGGGGTCAGTCGGTGGACAAGAGCCCATCCTCATTTTTAGGTTTACTTTGGCTCATCTCGGAGTCCACTGGGATGCAGCCCAAACCCGTTTCGAAATGGGCCAGGTATCCCCTCACAGAGATACTGGACCGAGGGGATTCTCCTACGGAGGACTTTCCTGTGGCTGAAGACATTGTTGGCCCGGCTCTGGAGTTGTGGCAGCGGCCAGCATCTTGTCCCATGCCTTCGGCCAGGATGGCCCGAAAGTATGCAGTCCCTACCGGCTCACTCTCTGGTTTCTTGGAGCAACCCTCTGCGGAGAGTTTAGTGACCGACAGTGTTTTCTGGTGCTCCGGGAACACTCAGGACGTGGACAAACTGCCCAATAAGGAATCCAAGAAGCTGGATTACGCGGGGCAGAAGGTTTACACTGCTTCCTCCCTAGGCCTTCGTCAGGCTAGCTCGGCACTTCTGATGGCACATTTCTCAAACGCCCTCATGGGTTCCCTGGATGAGGTGATTCCTCATCTCCCGGCTGACCTTCAGACGACGGTCAAGCAGGTGCGGGATCAGGGAAGGGCGGTGGCAAAACAACAGCTACAAACTTCATTGGACATTGGTGATTCTTGTGCCCGATCAGTAGCGGCTGCGGTGGCCATGCGCCGCAGAGCTTGGCTGCGGATCTCCACCTTCACGGCGGACACCCAGCACAAGCTGGCAGACGTTCCCTTCCTGGACACCGACTTGTTCGGGCCAGGGGTGGAAGGCCATCTCCAGAGGATCGAGAAGTCCAGTGCAGCCTTGGACTCAGTCACGTCTGCCCATAATGACAAAGGGGGCCAGCAGCAGCATAAGCCCTTTCACCCTTCCGCCCCTGCGGCACTTCCGGCCCACCAGCACCAGGGCCAGCAGGCATACACTTGGTGCCCTAAGGCCAAGTCTGCCGCTTCCTCCAGTAGGAGGCCTGGAGGCAAGGGTCCAGGAGGTCCCTCAGTGGGCCCTTCCTCCAAGCCTGCCCAGTGATGGGTTGAGGGGTGTCGCCCCCAACTTCGTCACTCCTCCCCGGGTTCTCCCCCGGGGGACGGCTCCGTCACTTCCTTTCCGCCTGGTCCGCTATCACCACAGACTGCTGGGTGCTGGAAGTGGTGGGCAGGGGTCTGCCTCTGGAGATCTAGCAGTTCCCTCCCTATCGAGCCGTTGCCCCATGGGGGGCAACGGGGTCCGCAGCCTGTCTGTTGGCTCGTCGAGCCGACATTGCCTTGCTCCTCCAGAAGGAGGTGATCAGTGAGGTGGTGGATCCTCCTCCAGACCCAGGGTTTGTGTCCAGGTACTTCCTGGTCCCAAAACAGACAGGGGACTGGCGCCCCATTCTCGAACTGCACGACCTGAACAAGTTCCTAAGGCCTCACACCTTCAGGATGGTCACTCTGGCTCAGATCATTCCATCCTTGGAACCAAGTATGTGATTTTGTTCTCTGGACCTTCAGGACGCGTTCTTTCACCTCCCAATCTGTTCATCTCATCAGCGATTCCTCCGCTTCAGAGCAGAGGGATCTCTTTACGAGTTCCGGGCCATGCCCTTCAGCCTCTCTCCAGCTCCCAGGGTCTTCACCAAATGCATGGCAGTGGTGACAGCATTACTGCGGCGCCAAGGGGTCCGGGCGTACCCTTACCTGGACGACTGGCTGATAGCAGCCCCCTCCAGGTTCGAGGTGGAGTGGTCCAAGGATCTGGCCCTCCAGGTCTGCTCTCAGATTGGCCTCCTCATTAGCGAGGCCAAATCGGAACTCGTGCCATCGCAGGTGATTCAGTTCATTGGGGCAGAGCTCGACTCTCTTCGAGCCAGAGCTCAGCTCCCGGCAAACAGGGCCGAGGTCCTTTCCTCCTTTACCCAGTCATTTCTGGTTGGGCAATTGTGCCCTGCCCGGGACTTCCTGCACCTCCTGGGCCTCATGGAGGCCTGCACCAGCGTGATCCATTGGGCCCGCTGGCATTTGTGTCCCTTGCAATGGGGGCTGGCCAGCCAGTGGTCATAGCGCCCCGGTCCTCTGGACCAGCAGTGTGAGTTACCCAGGAGATGTGAGGGACCTGCAGTGGTGGCTGTCCCAGCTCATCTGCAAGAGGGTATCCCATACGTCCGCCTCGGGCCGGCGGTCACTCTACCGACTGACTCCTCTCTGATGGGTTGGGGTGCCCATCTGGGGGAGCTCAGAGCCCACGGCCTCTGGTCCCTTCAGGAGTCTCGATGCCATATCAACCTGCTGGGCTTCGGGTGGTGCGACTAGCCCTCACTGCCTTCGCTCCATTTGTACGGGGTCAGGTGGTTCAGGTCCAGACGGACAACACCACGACCATGTACTGTCTCAACCGTCAGGGTGGAACGCACTCCTTGCCTCTGTGCAAGGAGGCTCTCCGTATTTGGTCTCTCATGATCAGCCTGGAGGCGGATCTCCTAGCCATCCATGTGGCAGGAGCCTCCAACAGTCTGGCCGATGCCCTCAGCCAGATAGATGCTGCATCTCACGAGTGGTCTCTCCTGCTGGAGGTAGTACAAGATCTGTTCTCCCATTGGAGCATCCCTCAGATGGACCTGTTCACCTCCAAGGAGAATGCGAAGCTGAGGCTGTTTCACGCCTGCCCCCCTCAGCAGGGCTCACTGCAGGGGGATGCCTTCTCGAGGTCGTGGACCCCAGGCCTCTTCTACGCCTTCCCTCCATTTCCCTTGATCCACAAGGTGCTTCTCAAGGCGAAGAGGGACAAGGTGCAGGTAATTCTGGTAGCCCCAGACTGGCCCTGCCAGTTCTGGTACCCAGATCTCCTCAGCCTCAACCCCAGGCTCCCGAGGCGGCTTCCAGCCCACCCGGACCTGCTGTCAGTCGACAAGGGGAAGGTTCTCCATCCGGACCTTCAATCCCTGCACCTGACGGCCTGGTTCCTGAGCGGCTAGAGTTCCAGGCCTTGGGTCTTTCTGACGAGGTCCTCAACGTCGTTGAGGCGTCCCATAAGGAGTCAACTAGAAAATGCTGTGCTTTCAAATGGAAGAGATTCTCCATTTGGTGTCAGGACAAGGGGTTGGACCCTTCTTCCTGTTCCTTGGCTACCATTCTGGAGTACCTGTGGTCCCTTTCTCAGCTAGGGCTTTGGTCGATGACCCTTAAGGTTTACCTGGCAGCCATCTCTGCCTACCGGGCGCGGGCCGGCAGGCAGTCTGTGGCACAGGAGAAGGTGGTTGGGCGCTTTTTCCAAGGCCTAGACCACATATCCCCTTCGGTGTGAGAACCTCCATCTCTGTGGGATCTACTGCTGGTATTGGCTAAGCTCATGGACAAGCCAATCGAACCGATGCACAGGTGTGACATCTCCCACCTGTCGTGGAAGACCACCTTCTTGGTGGCTATCACGTCAGCCAGAAGGATAGGTGAGCTACAGGTGCTTTCCATCGAGTCTCCTTATCTGGTCTTCCACAGGGACAAGGTTGTCCTTCGCCCCCACCCGAAATTCCGTCCGAAGGTGGTGTCGGAGTTTCACCTGAATCAGGTGTTGACTCTGCTGGTGTTGTACCCCAGTCACACCTCCGAGACTGAATATAGGCTCCATACTTTGGATCCTAGAAGAGCGCTCTCTTATTATAAGGAGCGAACGGCTGAAGTTCGGGGAGAGGTTCACCAGCTGTTTGTCACCTACGCTGAAGCTGCACCTGGCAGACCTGCAGCCAAGTGGACGATAGGCAGGTGGGTCTCCTCTTGCATAGATCTCTGCTATAGGTTGGCGGGCATGGAGCCCTGAAAGGGATGAGAGCTCATTCTACCCACCATACCGCTGCTTCAGTGGCTGCTTCTAGGGACGTCCCTATCCAGGAAATCTGCAGGGCTGCTACCTGGAAGTCAGCACACACCTTCATTTCCCATTACCACATTGATCTTGAGTCATGCCGGGATGCTGGTTTTGGGACCTCAGTTCTTCAGTCTTTATTCCCTAGGTAGGGGGTGCGCGCCTTGCCTCCCTCCTCCCAGAGAACTGCTAGGAGTCTGCAAGACAGTGTGGATTGAACAACATATCCACGTCCCTAGAAATACAGGTTACTCACCTGTAACAGGATTTCTAGGAGTGGTATATGTTGTTCATCCACCCGACCTCCCCGGCTTCGACAGCAGCATCCTGGCTTCCAGCAGGCTAGATCTTGGCGTCATGGGCGGAGCGAGGGTTTTACCACCTGGGTGGGTGGGAGGAGCCAGCTTGAAGACCTTCCAGCAAGATTTAAAGCGGCAAGGAACCTGCCAGACAGTGTGGATGAACAACGATACCACTCCTAGAACTCCTGTTACTGGTGAGTAACCTGTATTTTTAGTTGCTGTTACTTATGCTCGGAGGATTTCCGAGCTTCAGGCTCTGATATGTAAAGAGCGTTATTTGGTTTTTCACAAAGACAGGGTGTTGTTGCATACTAATCCTAAGTTTTTACCTAAGGTGTTGTCTAAATTCACGTTAAACCAATCGCAATGGCGCAGAGGGCTCAAGCGCTGGTGCCTTACCTCAAACCACACCGATGACCTGGGTTCGGGATCGGACTCGGGCGCTGCAGGGTCAGCAGTGGAAGGAGAAGGATCGAGCATCCGGAGGACTGCTCTCCTCTCCTGGGGTGGGTTAGGGATAGGCATCGCACTGTAGCGGCCCCCGGTGGTGACCAGGGGCAACACAGACGTGACGCACAGGGAACTGAAGGAGGAAAACAGAAAAAATGGCACCTCCAACTGCCGGATGACGGCTGCCCGGACCAGTGCCTCCTCGGAACTCCGAGAAGCTGACCTGACCTCAGCAGCACACAAGGCCAATGCCTAGGCCGCCAGGACATTCCTCCTCGGAAGAGGAGGGCCCATCCAATGAAGGGTCACATCAGGTTACCCTGAGGTGGCTGCAATGTGGGGTCGGGGATCGGTGTCGGAGCCGAGGGGGAGAGTGTCCTTGCCAATTGGCCTGAAGGAGTGGTAGTTGGGGGCGCAGGGGAGATAAAACAAATAACACAAAAAAAAAAAAAAATCTATCCACCTACCCGTTTATTTTCCTGAGTATTCTAATCAGGGTGAAGCCTTGCTCCATACTTTGGGTGTCCATCAGGTGCTCTGGTACTATATTCACCGCACCCAGTTTGTTTCGTTTGCCCCCAAGAGAGAGAAGGAAGAACCTGTTTTGAGACAGCGTTTGTCAAAATGCTTGGCTAATTGCATTGTTTGCTGCTACTGCAAGTACAACAAGCCTTTGCCTGGGGTGGTTAAAGGACACTCTACCAGAGGTATGGCTGCCTCTACCGCCTGCTTGAAGAACATCTCTGCTGCGGTTATCTGTGCGGCTGCCACCTGGAGTTCTGTCAATACTTTTATTTGACACTACAGTCTGGACATTCTTCTAGGCGCAGGGCCAATTCTGGACTTGCTGTCCTTCCGGACCTTCTTTCCTGAGCCTTCTGTTGCTTTCTGCCTCCTCTTGGCTGACTTTTCGGTCAGTTCTGGTGCTACTTGGGACTCAGTCCTATTGCCTGCTGTAAGAGCCCCCTCGAAGTAAGATAGTACAGTTACACAAGAATTTGCCATAACATTAGATCTTCGAGAGGAGCTCTTGCAGCAGGCACTGCTTTCTCTCCCTTCTCCTTCCTGATAGTTTCTTCTCTTTTGCACTCGTTCTGCTTTTCCTTGGCTCTGAGGAACTGCCTCGGTTTTCCATTTTACCTACTGTGCCAGCGTCTCTGGTGGGAGAACTGAAGTAAGTCTGGGGGACTGCCCTCTTTATAGAGTAGATGGACATCCGTGCGCTGACTTAAGTAGGGGCTGGTTTCCCGTGATAGACTGCTAGCTAGAAGTTTTTCATGTGGTTATGGCGCCTGGCGGCATCAGTCCTACCCGTGTTGCCTGCTGCAAGAGCTCCTCTCGAAGATCTACCGTTATGGTAAGTTCTTATGTAACTGTACTTTCTAGGAGTGGCATATTGTTGACATCCACACAACCCTCCCGGCCTCCACTGGCAAGTGGCGTATGGATCTGTGATTCCAACATGTAGGATCCGACATCACAGTATGGAGTCAAGGGATATACCACCCTGGTGGTGGGAGGAGCTTAGCTTAAAGATTGACAAATCAGCAATTCTGGTGGAACTGCCAGAGTGTGGATGTGAGCTGTATACCACTCTTAAAACTACGGTTGCAGTGATAACCTATTTCTCTTAACTTTATTCTTTAATTGCATTAGACTCAAATTCACGAATCAGCTTCCTTGATGTTTCTTTGCATCTTGTCCTTCAAGCATGTGCCTTTCCATTGTTCCTGGCTTGGCACTGCAGGCTGGAGGTGGTAAAGAAAAGCTTCAAGAGGTGTGTGGTGTCTGTAGAGAGATGCCATCATAAAATACCATGAGCTTCAGATACATGATCCCCAACCACAAGATGATCTTGTATTACTGCTGGAAGATGATGCCCCAATTTGTTGGATTCTTTCCTCAGGTCTTCATGATTGCCTCTCCAAGATGATCACAGAAGTGGGGACATGGGGATCACTCAGGCTGCTACTGTTCCACTGCTAGTTGTTAAATTTTTATTATTTATTTCTGTGCTTTTTGCCCCTTTAATCGCACATTTCCCCACCCTGATGAGCGAGGTCATTGTGGCTGCACCCTTCCTCTGGCCAGGAGGGCAGGTGAATGTCTGCCTTGCCATCTGATGCTAGTGGTTTTCCTAGGTTGGTCGGCAGGAGTGTACATACATGAATGCTGGGCGGTCCATTCCCTCCTCCTCTCTGAGCCAAGTGCCTCACCCCTGCAATGCATTGACTATGTTTCTAAGACTGGACTGTTCTCTGTCACCTTCCACATTGCACATGATTGGTGGACCAGCCCAAGCCTATAAGTATCCCTAGCAGGCATTCTAAGTACCACTGAGAGAAAGGGGCAGGGCAAGACTAGTGACTTTCCCCAGAACAAGAACAAGTGGAGTGGAAAGCCTAAGGAACCATCTAAAGACAAGGACCGTGGCTGTTCCCATTACAAGGCTAATGATCCTAACAAGAAGAAACCATAACCCCTAAGGATCCTTCTAAGCTACACCCACTATTGTTTTCCAACCTAAATGTTAACCTACCCAGGGGAAACCTTCAAATGTCTGAAGTTCTCAGGTGTAGGACACCATAGATTCTCCGAGTCCTTTTCTGCATTGCTTCACAGCATCCAAAGAAGTCTGTGTGCACTCAACCATGAGATAGCATAACCTTGTGGTTGGATCCAGAACTGTGAACTAGGAGACCCAGGTCCAAATTTCACCTGAGCTACACTGTCACTGTGCGACCTTGAAAAAGTCACTTGAACTCCTTGTGCTGTGGTCCCCTAAACAATAAAATAGGCATAGCAGGATTCCTCTTAAAAAAGATGATGCATCGCAACTAGGCTGCCCTAGGTAAATACACAAACAAGGAAAGAAATGGCTTTCTCATTACCCGAATTGAAGGCACTATTGCAGAAGAAATCATCAGAGACATCAAAGGAACAGTATTAACAAAACTGAGATCATCTTCGAGGCTATCTCTTGCATCGGGCCACACCTATGGAACTGTAGGTGTCAGGCACCAGGACCACGTGGAAACATTTTTGCTAGCAGTCTTCTAGACCCTGCCCACAACGATGTTGAGACATTGACGTACTGTGGTATATAAACGTAAGTGGCTCCGCTCCCTCCTCATTTCCTTTACTGCCATCGACCATGCTTGCCGGACTCCTTGGAGATGCTGTTGCTGCAGTTGACTACCAACATCTTCAGTTTTTCTAGTTTTTATTTCTTTTTCACCCTAGTAGTTATCACTTTACTTTTTTTTTAATTATAGTTTATTAGCTTTGATGCAATAATAATACAATTACATATACTCTCTTACAGGCAGGCATTACAAAAAAAAAATAAAAATTCCTTGCAAAATACAAGTACATCATTTTGACAATAACATGGCAGTAAATTATGCCCCTGTACGTTGTTATCTCACTTGGGGGGCATGCTACATAGATCAACGATTTTGATAAGAACATTTTTTAATAAAATATGTATCATTTGGCACAAAAATAATCCTCGGTGGCCATTGCAACTATGACCAGGGACTAAAGAGATAAGTTTACCACATAGTCCAGCCCTTCAAAAAGGATTAAATGTCTCTTGCAAAGATTGTTAAATTAGGCACATATCTTCTCCTGCAGCACTCTTTCTATATTTATAGTGTCCCGTTTTTATAACAAAGCATTGGAATACCAACAGCCCATAAGTATTCTAACATTGTACGAGTGGAACAAAATGAAAAATCCACCATAACACATTGAATAACCGCAAACGTGGAGGTGATGTCATACTGGTCACTTAACCCTCTGACAAGTTAAATACGTAACTGTTAAAGAAAGAAATAAAGGAGAGGTGCATTTTAGAGAAACAGACAACGGTAGGACTATACAGGGTTACATTAATAAAATGCTTCCCTGTTGCCTTCCCATCTCAATCCCACACCAGTTGTCACTTCTAATATGCTTAGTTCCCAGATTTAGCAGTCTCTCAAACACCAACTTCCCTTTTCTGAACATTAATAGTCTCCTTGTGACTAATCATCAGCTTCTTCCTCTGATTCAGAGTGCTTCCTTCTAGAAGAAAACTGGCTTTCCAGTTTAACCATCAATTTGGCTGCATCTGAAGGGTCCTAAAATTGAAATACCTTGCCGCCATAGATGACTCGCAGGCTCGCTGGCATCAGCAATACGTGGTGCACCCCGAGGGCCTGAAGACGAGCCCGAACTCCATCAAATCCCTTCCTCTTCATTCTGGTGGCATAATTAAGGTCAGGGAAAATATGTATCTGAGATTCTTGCCACTGAATTGAAATCCGTTGTTTTGCTCTGTTTAAAATTAAGTCCCTTTCCTCAGACGAATTCAGCTCCAACAGAAGGGTTCGGGGAATATTCTCTCCCGTAGGTACCTGCGGCCATCCGACACGTGATGAGATGCAATACAATTTTTTAATGGTAAAGTCCTCTTCCAAAGTTAGGATTTTTTTCAGGAGCTGTTTAATAATTATTTTCGGACTTTCACCTTCTATATTCTCTGGAAGCCCCAATATTTGGATGTTGGAGGAGCGAGCGGCATTCTCCAGGTTTTCAAGCCGCTTCCTTAATGCACTGTTTTCTTTTGTGAGCCCCGTAGCTACATCCAGCGCCTTCTTTGCTGATTTTGTCGGCCCTTTAGTTTCATCTGTCAGGAGTTCTACTTTTGTGTGCAAATGTTTTAGATCAGTGCTGAAATGTTCCACTTTTTTATCCAAACTTTGAATGGCACGTAATAGAAGTGCGTTGGAAGGCTGGGCCTCGGCACGATCCCCACCACCAGGGTGTTGATTTTTGCTGCCGCCCATTCCTGGATCCTTGGTTCGGGCTCTATCTGGATTAGCTGCTGCTTTGTTCCCTTTCAACATAACTCCAGTTGTAAGTACTTCTTCGGAAACATTTTTTGTTCCACATGTACCGTGGGAAAAGTTGCATCTACTGATCAATGTTTCTGTAGAAATTGTTTATTCTAAATAATCAGTTAGTGGTTATGTTCAAAATTAGCTTAAGAGCTGCATGAAGATGATGTTCTCAGCTTGGCTGCTGGCCACGCCCCCCCAATCACTTTACTTTTTAAGTGATTTCCTTTGTTGAGTATATCGAACGACCGATGCCGCCAAACTCTTTAGGTACTGTGGGTGTAGTAAGAAAATTCTGAGCAACGATGAGCATGACGCCTTTGTTCGCTGTCTCAGAGAGGCCTTTGACATTAAGGGCCTGCGAAATCTGCATGAACTTCAATCAAGCTACACGGTGATGCAGTCAAAAAGCCCTGGAGTGTTTTCTTCTGGTGCAGAAGGTAGCAAGGATGGAAAGGAAGTGCCAGTGAAGAAGCTCTCCATGTCACCAGCCCCATAATTTGGCTTCTTCTCTTCCAAGGCCTGGGAGAAATCTTTTGGGGAAACACAAACACTGGAAGTGGAAAGGAGCAAGCATAAACCTCCCATCACTCTCAGTCGCTGCTCCACCTGGGGCTGACCATTGATTGCAGCGCCGTCGTTTGCCTTGGCAGTGACGCATTCTGCCACTCACACTGTCACTTTTAATGGGTCAGCTTTGATAGAGAGTTCCACCGGATCTCCCATGGCCACGGTGGTCTGTCGACGCTGGGGCTACTGTCTCCCCCATCAGTGCTGCAAGGCTCTTCATTGATGCTGAGGTTTCTTCCTACCCTGTCGACACTTTAAACTACTTTGTCGATGTTGGGATTTCAACCCCACCCACACACTGCAGGTTCTGCCGCTCACACCATTCCCACAGGGTCAGCTGCAGCTCTTCCCACTGGACCACTTACAGCTGGCGCCGGCCCATCAGTGTCTGGGCTCCAAGCACCCTCGTCGTCGTTACAGGTCGCTCTGTCGACATCCGTGTTCCAGTCTTCCCCATTGACGTACCATGGGGCTCCCACACTGTAGCCCATCGTCAACGTACAGATGGTGCTCTCTTCCTTTGTGGAGGTATTGCAATTGCTTTGCATCTCCTCTGGGCACACCAATACCGGGGCCTACCAGATGAGTCCCCATGTTGACGCATGCCCTGTCGACATACCCTGTTCGCCCAAGGGCTTCAACATCCTTTTTCCTCCTTGGCCCCTTCGGAGCCCGTTGACAAGGAGGACACATTACCACCCTGACCTCATCCCTCCTGAGGAAGAAGAGGAGGAGGAAGATGGCCTGCTCACATTGTTGTGTATATTGTAGCAGTTAGTTCAGGTGTAACTGTACCTGCACCATAGTGTCCTGTTGTGTCATACTTTCCTGTCTCATTTGTAAACAACTGCAAACTACTCTTTATTTAATTCCTGCATCATTTGTAACTGCTGTGACTTCATTCTTGTACCCAATGTAAATTATGTATTGTTTACAACTGTAAACTGCTGTGTTTTCACTTCTGTACCATTTGTAAATTACCGTGATTCCTGTATCATACGTATCATATGTAAACTATTCTCCTTGCCCCGGGTCGCACCTGGAAATGAGCCTTGGCTGTGTGCCTTTCCTAGTTACCAACTTTTTAGATTAATAAATAAATATTGGGTGGAGTCCCAGGTCTGATTCCAGCATTTCCACCAGGAGTGAGGACTCTACTCTGTATACCACTAGGTCCCGTCCTGAGGACCCCTCCTTCACCTCCATGATGAAGCAGCCCCAAACAGCAATGGGGTTTGATGCTGAGGAGCAGCTCATCACTAGGAGAAACCTGGTAGAATTCCTAGAACCACCAGATCCCCCACCTCTGATTATCCCTCCTTTCTTGGCTGCTCTAGAGGATGCCCCCATGGCTGCCTGGCACAGGCGAAGCTTGATCCATGCCATGCCCAGGAAGGCAGACAAGCTGTACCTGGCTCCCTCAGGGAAGCCTTTTTTCACCAGCCAACCTCAAGCTGATTTGGTGGTGATAAATGCAGCCCATGATATATCCAAGAGACCTAAGCATCTTAGTTCTTTCCCCCCAGATAGAGAGGGAAGAAGGTTGGGCCTTATGGGGAAGAGAGCCTTCACCTCTGTCACACTGGGCCTTAGAATTTCCAGTTATCGAGCCCATATGGTCAAATTCCAGAATACCCTTTGAAGGAAGGCTAAAGGAGCAGCCCAGGCCCTCCCAGAGGGTTCCCAGAAGCAGGAGATGATGAAGGTTCTCCAGACTTGGGCGGACATGGGTAAACATATTTTGGGGTCTACCTTCAGTAACTCAGATGCTTCAGCCAGAACAGCTGCAGTTGGCATCTGTATGAGGAGGCACTTTTTGATTGAGGGTGTTAGGATTTGCCATGTATGTCCAGCAGTCCATCCTGAATGCCCCTTTCAGAGGGTATAAGCTTTTTGGGGCAGATATGCAGGACATTCTTTCAGACCTGCAAGCCTCAAGAAAGATAATTTGGTCAATCCATTCCCTTTACCGTACACAGCCAGAGAGTATGCAGAAGGTGCCCTTTCGCGGGGCCAGACAGCAGGACAAAAGCAGATCAGCTTTGCCTGCCCCCTTCTCCTCTACAGCCGCCTGTCCTAAGGCCTCGGGAGGAGGCCACGCCTGCCAGACCTGTCTCAGCATGACTCCTTGCTGGACCCCCACTCTGCGGTAGACACTCCAAAGGAGGTCATAGACCTCTCCCTCCACCTGGATCAGTGGAGGGAGGTTACTGTAGATGCTTGGGTCTGGCAGCTTATACAACAAGGACATACTCTAAAACTTCTGGAGTTACCTACAGAACTTCCGCCAGTTCCCTCCAGACCATGTACTAGTGCTCCAAGGGGAGGTGCGCACCGTGCTGTGCAAGAGGGCCACAGAACCAGTTCCCTGGGATCAAAGGAACACAGGGTTCTACTCCCATTTCTTCCTAGTCCCCAAGTCCACAGGGGACTTAAGGTCTGTATCTAAGGGAGTTGAACTTCTACATATAGTACAAGAAGTTACGAATGGTCACTTTGCAACGCCTGGTACCTCTGCTGAAAAAAGGGACTGGATCTGTTCTGAGACATGCAAGATGCCTACCTGCATATCAAGATTTGCATACCTGAGGGGTGCTAGAGAGCCAATCTCCTGGCAGGACGCATTTCATAAATGACCTGCAATTCAGCTCTATAAAACTGTTGATTTGTGCAAACTAGGTTGATGGAACTTTAAGTAATAAAACTGCATTGCTGAACTTAGCAGCTTTCTGAAGATATAATTTTGTAATGGGGAGGCAGAAATTCTCAGCTCCAGGACCTGCTTCAGCCAGAAATGTGCAGGCCTCTGAAACCACACGCTCCAATAGAGAAACTGCAGCCGTGAGCTCAGCCTCTCCTCCCTGGCACCAGGTAGTGACCACAATGCAATCAGTGGATGTGAAAATGGAAAAAATGCTGGTCTACCTGGAGAAGCATGATGCCGCAATTACTGCGCTTTTTGCGCTTTTCTCTACTGTGGCGGAGAGTGAGAAGGGATCGATCACCATGCAGGCAGTGGTTGCTACACTGACCCAGGAAAATACCCAGCTATGTGGCAGGTTTGAGGCCTTCGAGAATGAGGCCCGTGCGGGGAACATTCATTTGGTCAGTGTTCTGGAGGGCGCTGATGCATTAAATCTCCTCCTCTTCCTAAAGGAATGACTACAAACATCAGTTATGGTAATGGAGGACTTTGACTGGGGTTCCTTGAGGCGGGCTTACCGAGTTAATCCCAGTGTATGGTCTGTTAATGCTAACCTTCCCTGGACTGTGCTCCTGCGTACCACGAGGGTGGAAGTACGGGTCATTATTATTTCTGCAGCGAGGGCAGCTTATCCACTGGCAGTTCATGAGATGGATGTAAAATTATTTCTAGGATCGTGGATATGTTGTTCATCCACACTGTTTGGCATGTCCCTTTCCCCTTTAAATCTTGCCGGAAGTCTTCAAGCTGGCTCCTCCCGCCCACCCGGGTGGTATATACCTTGGCTGCGTCCCATGACGCCAGATCTTCCTTTCCACTGGAAGATGCAGGTTGCCTCCTTCGTGTTCACGCATTTCGTAGGCCCATGCTTTCAAAACTTCAGTTTTACTGAGACTAAAACTTGTTCGAGTTAGCGATTGTGCTTTTGCGTCCTCGATCATGGAAGAGAAATCTTCTCTGGGATTTCGCTGGTGTCCTTGTGGCCAGAAGATGTCACGCACCGATCCCCATCTCACGTGCGTCTACTGCCTAGGTGTCTGCCATAACACCTGGTCCTGCAGTTTTTGCTTGGCCTTCCATCCCAACATCCTGGACGACCGCCTGGCATGTTTGAAGTTGGGGAGACTGGAGAAAAGGAATCCTCCGGTGAAGTCTAAGGAGGCTAGGTGGGCGGTTTCTGCGGCCGTGGGTTCTGCCGAGCAGCTGGAACGTATGAAGAAGAAACCGCCCACGCTTTGGCCAATCGAAGCTTTTTCATTCCACTCAACCTGGGCTCCACCTTTACAGGTTCTTTTAAGGAGTTGTACCAGTCTCTCCCCACCTGGGGTGAGGCACCCATGGGCTCGCACTCCTCCCGCTCTCAAAAGAGGAATAAAGAACCCAGCTTGTTTTCGGCTCGAGGAAGGCGCTCTTGGGATCGAGAGAGGTCTCAGTCCCAGGAGCATGCGGTCTCGACCTTAGTCGAGATTGCTTCCTCTGCCGCAGGCTTCACAGACCTTCCGTCTGGCCAGATGACTGAGGAAGTGGCCGATGAGGTCGAGATTATTCCTGACCCAATCGACACTCTGTTGACGACCGTGGCTAGCGACTCCTTGGAGAGGACTCCGGTCCTCATGTTCCCTGATGAGGAGACCCAGCCCGCTGGTGTCCTCATCGAGGTCCTGGTTCCGGACCCCCGGGTTTCACCGATCCCTCCGGTGTCTCCCTAGCGACCGAGTCGGCCTGCTCTATCTCAGCCGAAAGGCCAAGAAGGAGCCATAAGCGCTCCAAAAAGAGATAATGCCACAGGTCATCCTTGTCCTCCTCAGATGAGGAGAGGCTCTGATGGAAACTCCGCGCTATGAGGACTTTATGTAGCAACAGCTGATTTTGACCAGGCAGAAGCCAGCTCTGCCGCTTACCCCAGCCCTTACTTGGCTCTTGCGTCCCAGGCCGAGACCGACCCCCTCTGAACCGCAGCCCTTGGTTCCCCTGGCTGTGGGGCTGGCCCGTCCTTCGGTTCGACTTTTGCCGGTCTCTCCACCGATAGTAGTGGAACCACCACTTAAGCAGCCTGTGGGAGGGGCTCCTTCAAAAGAGGACCAACCAGATACCGGGCTTCCCCGACGTCTGTCTGTCATGGTCACCCCAGACCGTCCTCGACGGGTCGAGGGTGATTTGGGCGGCAGGCCGCTGTATCCCAACTCCTCGGACTCAGATGTCACCGGGCTCCACTCTCATCCCGGGATGATGAGTCGTCTGTTGACACACGGATGGAGGAAGGTCCTTCCTCCTTCCAAGGGATCTTCCGTCTCATCTCTGAGTCTGAAGGGATGCCCCTGGAACCCATCCAGAAAAAGGCTAAGTACCCTCTCACGGACATCCTCAAGAGAGGGGATACCCTGATGGAGACCTTTCCTGTGGCCGAGGCCATTCTTGGTCTGGCACTCAAGCTATGACAGCGCCCTGCCTCATGTCCAGCACAGTCTGCCCTCATGGCCCACAAGTACGCTGTGCCCATGGGGTCCCTTGCAGGGTTCACGGAGCACCCCTTGGCCAAGAGCCTGGTGATCGCCTCTGTGTTCAGGTGTACTGGCAGTTCTGCCGACACTGACCATTCCCCCGATAAGGAGTTCAAGCTTTTGGACCATTCGGCGAAGAAAGTCTATGCGGCTTCCTCTTTGGGCCTTCGTCATGCCAGTTCGGCTGTCGTCATGGCACACTTCTCTCATGCCCTTCTCAGGTCATTAGATGAGGTCCTCCCATCTCCCAGCGGACATACAAGCCCGCAGCAAAGCAGGTCGGGATCAGGCAAATGCTTTGCCAGACAGCCCTGGACATTGGGGATTCTTGTGCCCGCTCGATGGCGGCCGCAGTGGCCTCTCGCTGCAGGGCTTGGCTGAGGCTCTCCTCATTCCCGGCAGATACTCAGCATAAGTTAGCTGATGGGCCTTTCCTTGGGACCGACTTGTTGGGCCCAGGAGTCGCTGATCACCTACAGCATATTGAGCAAGCCATTGCCACCCTGGACACCACTTCTGCCAAGAGTTCTTTGGGCAAGAACCAGCAGAAGAAAAAGAAGAAACCTTTTCAGCACTCTTCCCCTGCGGTTCAGCAGTCCTCCTAACAAGGAGGAGAGCAGCATCAGCAGCAGGCTCAAGCTTGGTGCCCTCAGCCCAAGCCTGGACCCCAACAGGCCCGCAAAGGAGGCCGAGGCTCAGATCCTGGAGCCTCCTCCTCCTCTAAGCCTGCCCAGTGACGGGGTGGGGGTTGCCACCCCTATTTCCGTCACGCCAGCTCTGGGTCCTCCCATGGGGGTCTGGCTCTGCCACTTCCTTTCTGCCTGGTCCGCTATCACTGCGGACAGGTGAGTTCTCGAAGTGGTCGGTCAGGGACTGCCTCTAGAATTCAAGCAGTACTCTCCCAGCCGAGCCCACGCCCCTCGGGAAGAATGGATTTCTGCATGCACCCAGTCGGCTCTTCAAGATGACATTGCTCAGCTCCTCCTCAAGGAGGCAGTAGCTATCGTGACGGATCCATCTGCAGATCCAGGCTTTGTCTCCAGGTACTTCCTGGTGCCCAAGTGGACGGGGAGCTGGTGCCCCATTCTAGATCTCCACGACCTGAATCAGTTTCTCAGGTCATGCACCTTTCGGATTGTCACTCTGTCCCAGATCATACCATCCTTGGAGTGAAACATGTGGTTCTGTTCACTGGATCTGCAGGATGCATTCTTTCATGTCCCAATCCATTCGTCCCATCAGTGGTTCCTCCGCTTCAGGGTCGAAGGGACCCTGTACGAGTTCCGAGCCATGCCGTTCGGCCTGTCATCGGCCCCTCGGGTCTTCACCAAATGCATTGCAGTGGTGGCGGCCCATCTCTGGCATCTGGGAGTCAGGATTTACCCCCTACCTTGATGATTGGCTCCTGGCAGGTTCCACCCAATAGGAGATGAAGAGGTCCAGGCCTCTGGCCCTCCAGACCTGCTCTCAACTCGGCCTGATCAACGAGGCCAAGTCTGAACTTGTGCCTTCTGAGGTGATGGGCTTCATCGGGGCAGAGCTCGACTCTTGTCAAGCCAGAGCCCAGCTCCCGGTGGACAGGGCGGAGGTTCTCTCCTCCTTTGCCCAGTCATTTCTGGTTGGGCACTTGCGCCCTGCCTGGGACTTCCTACGCCTTCTGGGTTACATGGCAGTGTGCACCTCAGTGGTCTGTTGGGCCCGGTTGCATATGCACCCTCTCCAATGGGAGCTGGCCGCCCAGTGGACTCAGTGCCACAGTCAGTTTGACCAGCTGATCACTGTAACCCAGAAGATGTGGGATGCTCTCCAATGGTTGACCGCCCCAGGTCGGTTGCAGGAAGGGATCCTGTTTGTTTGCCCCGAGCCGACAGTCGTCCTCACGACCGATGCCTCTCTCATGGGCTGGGGAGCCCACATGGGGGACAACAGGACCCACGGGTTCTGGACCCCCAAGGAGTCCCGATGCCACATCAACCTGTTGGAGCTCAGAGCAGTCAGACTGGCACTGTCAACTTTCGCTCCTCAGCTCTGGAGTCCAGTGGTTCAAGTCCAGATGGACAATACCACGACCATGTAATACCTCAACAAACAGGGCGGCATGCAGTCCTGTCTGCTGTGTAAGGAGGTGCTCTGCATCTAGACCCTCGTAAGCCGGTTGGAGGTGGATCTCCTAGCCATCCACGTGGCAGGAGCCTCGAACCAGCTGGCGGATGCTCTTAGCCGTATAGGCCAGACATCCCACTAGTGGTCTCTCCATCCAGAGGTAGCTGACAGCCTGTTCTCCTGTTGGGGCAAACCGAAGGTGGGCCCGTTTGCCTCCAGAGAAAACACCAAGCTAAGGCTGTTTCATGCCCGCACCCCTCAGCAGGGCTCGCTGCAGGGGGATGCCTTCTCAAGGCCGTGGACCCCAGGCCTCCTCTACACCTTCCCTTCATTTCCCTTGATCCACAAGGTGTTACTCAAAGTGAGGAGGGACAAGGCGAAGCTGATTCTGGTAGCCCCAGACTGGCCGTGCCAGTTCTGGTATCCAGATCTCCTCAGCCTCAGCTGCAGGCCCCCGAAGCAGCTTTGCACACGCCCGGACCTGATATCTCTGAACCAGGGGAAGGTCTTTCATCCGGACCTTCAGTCCCTGCACCTCACAGCCTGGTACCTGAGTGGCTAGAGTTCCAGGCTTTGGGGGTCTTTCCGAAGATGTCTACACCGTGTTGGAGGTATCTCAAAAGGATCGACCAGGAAATGTTATGCCTTCAAATGGAAAAGGTTTTCCATTTGGTGTCAGGGTAATGTAAGGGGCTGGACCCCTTATCCTGTTCTGTGGCTAACATTCTCAACTACCTTCGGTCTCTCTCCAAAGGGGGTCTACGGTCATCGACCCTTAGGGTGCACCTGGCAACCATTTCTGCTTACCGGGCGTGGGCCGGTCAGCCATCATTGGCGCAGGAGACAGTGTTTGGGCGCTTTTTCAAAGGCCTGGATCACATATCCCCTCCGGTGCGTGAACCTCCACCTCTGTGGGATCTACTGCTGGTACTGGCAAAGCTCATGGACAAGCCATTCGAACCAGTGCACAAGTGTGAACTGTCACACTTGTCATGAAAGACTGCCTTCCTGGTGGCTATCATGTCTGCCAGAAGGACAGGGGAGCTCCAGGTGCTTTCAGTGGACGTCCCTTATCTGGTCTTCCACAGGGACAAAGTTGTCTTGCGCCCCCACCCGAAATTCCTTCCAAAAGTGGTGTCAGAGTTTCACCTTAACCAGGTGTTGACTCTGCCGGTATACTACCCTAATTACACCTCGGAGGCCGAATACAGACTCCATACCTTGGACCTGAGACATGCTGTCTCCTACTACAGGGACAGGATGCCGGAAGTTCATGGAAAGGTTCGCCAGCTGTTTGTCACCTACGCTGAAGCCGCCTCTGGCAGACCTGCAGCAAAGCGGACTATTGCAAAATAGATTGTATCGAGCATAGGTCTATGCTATGAGGTGGCGGGCAAGGAGCCTCCCAGAGGGATAAGCTCATTCTACCTGCCATACTGCTGCATCAGTATCTGCTTCCAGGGACATCCATATCCAGGAAATCTGTCAGGCTGGAACCTGGAAGTCAGCAAACACCTTCATTACCCACTACCACATCGACCTTGAGTAACGCCGGGATGCTGGTTTTGGGGCCTCGGTTCTCCAATCTCTGTTCCCTGAGTAGGGGGTGTACGCCTTGCCTCCCTCCTCACAGAGAACTGCTAGGAGTCTGCCAAACAGTGTGGATGAACAACACATCCACGATCCTAGAAAAACAGGTCACTCACCTATTACAGTAGTTATAGGAGTGGTATATGTTGTTCATCCACATGGACCCACCCGACCTCCCAGGCTGCGGACACACACAACCTGGCTTCCAGCGGGCTAAGATCTGGCGTCATGGGGCAGAATCGAGGTATATACCACCCTGGTGGGTGGGAGGAGCCGGCTTGAAGACATCCGGCAAGATTTAAAGGGGAAGGGGACATGCCAAACAGTGTGGATGAACAACATACACCACTCCTAGAACTACTGTTACAGGTGAGTAACCTCTTTTTTTGTACCTTTCCTTTCAGACCCATGCCCGTTGCGAGAGATTTGATGTGGTTCAGCACAGATTAATGGGCCTTGGGTGTGGTGCACTGCCTGTCCGAGTTCACATCACATATGGTGGCAAATCCTGGCAATTCACAGACCTGGCGGAATCAGGAAGATGGCTAGAGAAAACAGAGAGGGAGTTTGCCTTAAAGGAAAATAACTCGGTGGAGGAAGATATCGTAGAAGAGGAGCAGGAGCCTGTTTGAATTTGAATTACCCCGTTGTTCCTTTATTTACAGGCCGATCCCGTCAGCCAGAACATCTGGGGACTTGTTATAGTTGGTTACCTTTTACAGCAGTTTGCCCTGGCAGTAAGTTTAGTGAGGAAACCAGGTGACATTTTGGGGATTAGAACTGCTCGCAGGTCAATCAGCTCTGTGAGTGGGCTTGATTACTTTGAGCCATAATTACACTTCTCTGCCGACCACTGCTGTGGGGAGGCTGAGGTATTCTGTTCTGGCTAGATGAGTGTAATGCTGTTTAACTATCTGTTGGCTGTTTAAGAGTTTAAGTGTTATCCTGGGCTAGTGCTGTTTTAAACTGCTGCAGTAGTGCTAAGTTTTATGATGTATAGCTGTTTCACTGGAAGTTATGAAAGGCATAATTCTTGACTATTTAGTATGTAATTTTGTTGATCTGGATAAATAGCAATCCTTGGTGATTGTTTTTGAACTTCCTCTGTTATTCATAGAAACATAGAAATTGTCGGTAGATAAGGACCGCTAGTCCCATCCAGTCTGCCCGTAGGCCTTATACATTGTGTGTGGCCACTGACCCTATGTGAGCAATGGTTTTTCATCACTCCCTCCCCTCTCAAGCTTCCCTTGTGTCTGTCCCAGGCATACGTAAACCCCTCCACTGTGCTTGCCCCCACTACCTCCTGTGGCAGACTATTCCAAGCGTCGACTACCCTTTCTGTGTAGAAAAACTTCCTCACATTACCTCTTAATCTACCCCCTTCCAATTTCATATTGTGCCCCCTTGTTCTAGTACTTTGTCTGCATTGGAAAAGGTCCCCCACCTGCACCTTGTTTATGCCCTTAAGATACTTGAAAGTGTCAGTCATGTCCCCCCGCTGTCTCCTGTCCTCCATTGAGTACATATTGAGGTCCCTTAGTCTCTCCTCATAAGTTTTGTGGTGCAAGCCCTGCACCATCTTTGTTACCCTTCTCTGGATAGTCTCCATCTTATCTATGTCATTGCGCAGGTGTGGCCTCCAGAACTGCATGCAGTACTCCAGGTGAGGCCTTACCAATGTTTTACACAATGGCATCACCACCTATAATACCTTAAGGACATCAGAGATGATAATCCCTAGGTCCCTTTCCGCTTTGGTGACAGTCAGCTCCCTCCCCAACCTGTAGCTCTCCCCAGGGTTCCCTCTGCCCAGGTGCATTATTTTGCAGTTCTTTGCATTGAGCCTCAGTTGCAACATCTCCAACCATCTATCAAGCTTTTCCTGGTCCCTCTTCGTTTTCTGCACCCCTTATGGAGTATCCACCCTGTTGCAGATATTGGAGTCATCTGCAAACAGGCAGACCTTTCCTTTCAACCCCTCTGCAATGTCACTAATGAAGACTCTGAACAGGACTGGTTCTAGTACTGATCCCTGTGGTACCCCACTGGTCACCCCCCTCCCCAGATTGTACCCCATTTACCACCACCGTCTGTCTCCTGTCTGTCTGTTAACCAGCTCCTAACCCAGTTCACCACCTTGTCTCCCATGCCCAGATTACCCATCTTGTTAATCAGCCTTCTATGTGGGACGGTGGCGAAGGCTTTGCTGAAATCTAGGTAGGCGACGTCTACCGCCCCTCCCTGATTTATTTCCCTAGTCACCCAATCAAAAAAGATCTATCAGATTCGTTTGACATGACCTTCCTGCTGTGAATCCGTGTCGCCTCAGATCCTGAACACCACTGGATTCCATATGTTCCACTATCCTTTCTTTCTTTCAGCAGTGTCTCCGTGATCTTTCACTAAGGTGAGGCTGACTGGCCTGTAGTTCCCCACCTCCTTCCTACTGCTGCTTTTGTGCAGTGGGACTACATGTGCCCTCTTCCAGTCCTCTGGAACGACACCCGTGTTGAATGACTCTGTGAACAGGGCCGCCGGAGGCGCTGCTAGTTCCCTTCGCAGCTCATTTAATGTCCTAGGGTGGATGCCGTCTGGCCCCATGGCCCTATCCACCTTCAGCTTTATGAGTTCTTCCAGAACTCTTCTCTACTATGAATGGACTGCTGTCCACCCCCCCCACTGCCTCTGCAACCCAACTGTGGTCCTTGACCCTCCCCTCCTTAGTGAATACTGAGCAGTATTTGTTCAGTGTTTCTGCCTTGTCCGGATCCCCCTCCTTACGCTCTCCCTTCTCTCCTTTGAGCCTCACAATCCTCAGATTCTACCTGAAACTGGACATTCCAAAGTCGCTGAGATGGCTCGCATGTTTGGACATTGGCACTTTTGAAATATGGGTACTCCCCCACTCCTGTTGTAACAGAGTACAGGGGATCAATATGATTATCAACTTTTTGCTGCAATTGTGTTTACATTTTCTATGGCCCTGTATGAGGGACTGTGTGTAGGTTTCACTTAAAACAATAAACAGAGTTTTAAAAATAAAAAGATTTGTGCATTCCACAGGAAATAACTCTGGTTCATGTTCCAGAGGGAACACTACCAGTTCAGAATATAGCCCTTTGACTTGTCATCTGCTCCACGGGTATTTACCAAATGCTTTGCAGTTGTGGCAGCAGCTGTCTGGAGAGAGAGGGCCTATACGTCTTCTCTTACCTGGACAACTGGTTACTCAAAGCACTGTCCAGGAACCAACTCTTCCACAAACTAGCTTGTAACAGGCAGCTGTTCCACGGCCTAGGGATCACGGTCAGTCTGCCTAAATCACTCTTGATCCCTTGCCAGTGCCTGCAGTACATAGGGGCAATACTGGACATAGCTTAGGGCTTGCCTTCCTGCCCCAGGACAGGGTGGACCGCCTGAGGGCTCAGGCCCGCGTGCTCTACAACAGAAGGTATGTCGCAGCCAGAATGTTCCTAAGGCTTTTGGGTCTGATGGCTGCAGCCATTGTCACGGTACCCCTAGCCAGGCTCCACACAAGGATCCCTCAGTGGATTTTGAGTGTACAATAGGATCAGCTCACAGACAATCTAGAATAGCAGGGCTTCGTCACATCCCCTGTCAGGAAGGTGCTTCTGTAGTGAATGGAACCCAGCAACCTGTTGAAAGGGGTTCCCTTCCTCATTCTCTCCCCTCAGCAGATTCTCACCACAGACATGGGGATGGGTTGGGGGGCACCCCTGAGACCTCATTAGACTCGAGGATCGTGGACAAAGTAGAAGCTTCCCTTCACATAAACATTCTAGAGACAAGGGCTGTTGTGTATGCTCTGAAAGCCTTACAGAACCATCTGTCCCTGGGCCACCTCTTGGTGCAGACAGACAGTATCAGTGTAGTACACTACATAAACAAGCAAGGTGGAACCCACTTGTACCCTCTGTGCCGGAAAGTGATGTGGATCTGGTACTGAGCTCTAGAACGTGATCTAGAACTGTCAGCTGTCCATGTTCCAGGCATCCAAAATGTCCTGGTGGACAGGCTAAGCCAGTCACAGTCTAGAATATGCGAGTGAGAGCTGCTGACCTCGGTGGTAGAAGACCTGTTTGACAAGTGGGGTTGTCCAGTGTTGGACCTTTTTGCATTCCCACTCAGTGCGAAACTGACACTTTTCTGCTTGCTCACTCGCTCCAGGACCTGGAGTTTTCTGGCTAAATGAATTGTCCCTCTCCTGGAAAGTCTTCCTTCCCTTTTCTCTGATTCAGAGGGCACTAATCAAGCTCCAGATGGAGGGTGCCACTCTTATTCTGGTGGCCCCCTTTTGGCCTAATCAGATGTGGTTTCCCCTGGTGCAGCAGCTGGCAGAGGAACCTCCAGTGCCCCTTCCCCTTTGCAAAGGCTTGCTCTCTCTGGAGCAAGGTACTCTGGTCCGTCGGACCTCAAGTCACTCCATCTCCATGCCTGGCTCCTGAAGTCCTAGCCATTGTGAGATATGGGGTGTCCCCAAAGGTGGCTGATGACCTGGTGGCTGCCAGAAAACCTTCCACCAGGGTCATTCATTCCATGAAGTGGAAGTTATTTGCATTGTGGGCTGCTTCCCGTCAGCTGGATCCCTTCACTTGTCCAGTGAACTAGATTCTAGAGTATTTATTGTCCTTGTCAGATGCAGGGCTCCAATATTCCTCCATTAAAGAGCACCTGGCTGCTTTTTCGGCTTTCCACGTGCCTATTGATGGCTGTACGCCGGCTCAACTAGGGGTAGTTTGTACATTCTTGCAAGGCATCCTACCTTTGAAGCCTCCCATTCTCAATTCAGTCCTGGCCTGGGACCTGAATTTTGTGTTAGAAAAACTTGCTTTGTCTCCTTTTGAGCCAGCAGCGACTTGTAAGCTTTGCTTCCTCTCTTGGAAAGCATTATTTTTAGTTGCTGTTACTTCTGCTTGCTCGGAGGATTTCCAAGCTTCAGGCTGTTATGTGTGATCCTCCTCATTTTGATTTTTCACAAAGACAAGGTGTCTTTGCGCGTACCAACCCTGTTTCTTCCAAAGGTGGTGTCTGCGTTTACTTTAAATCAGCCAGTTTATTTTCCTGAGGATGCCAATCCAGGGGAAGCATTACTCCGTACTTTGGATGTACATAGAATACTCTGATATTATGTTCATCGTAGGAAGGACTGCAGGAAGTCCTTGCAGCTTTTTGTTTCCTTTGCCCCTGGCAAAGAGGGCGTACCAGTCTCTAAACAGTGCCTATCCAAATGGTTGACCAGCTGTATTACATTCTGTTACAGGAAGTACGGTAAGGAACTTCCTGGGGTCATGCGTGGCCATTCAGCCAGAGGCATGGCCACCTCTGTTGCCTGCTTCAGGAATGTGTCTGCCGCAAAGATCTGTGCTGCTGCGACTTGAAGTACTGTCCACACTGTCACTATGCACTACAGTCTGAACATTGCCTCTCGCAGAACAGCAAGCTTTGGCCTGGCTGTGCTCCAAAGTCTCCTTTCATATGCCGATAGCCTCCAGCCACCCAGGCTGTTTCTCTTTCAGAACTGCGTGGGTCTCATTCCAGAGGTATGGCCTGATGGAAGAGAGATCCTCGAGGAAGGTAGTACAGTTACATAAGAATTTACCGTAACAGTAGATTGAGAGAATCTCTTGCATCAGGCCATGTCATCCCACCCGCCTTCCCCCTCTGTCTCTGAGCTCTTTGTTCCGGTCTCTCTTTCCATAATGGTTAACCTTCTGCTGTCTTCCTTTTTTTGGTACTGGGAACCTTCAGCTCCATCGGCTCACCCAGGAGGAGGTCCTCGGAGTATGATCTCCAGCAGGGAACAGAGTAGGGTTGCGGGGCCACCCTCACTTATATACCATAGGGCGTCAGCGTCTGACATCATCATTGGCCACCCCTAGTAGACTACTAGCAAAGAAGTTTCTGTGTTGTCCTGGCACCTGGTGGCTACAGTTCCATAGGTGTGGCCTCATGCAAGAAATTCTGTTGAAGATCTGCTATTGTCGTAAGTTCTTACATAACTATACTTTCTTTGGTGAAAATCTTATCATCCACAGCCATGCTGCAAAATACAAAATTAAAGGCTTTCCTACATATTGCATGGCGCTGGTGAAAGAGCTCCCCGAAAATGCTCCAGCATGGTGTAAAACTTATTTATAATAAAATTGGTGACCGTGAACGATACACTAAGCTGAAGCTTGTTTCCAGTTGAGACCTCAGGGACGAGTACAGAGGTCAAAATACAGAAAGCAAATGCTCTAGTACAGGCAGAAATAGTGCAGGTGAGTACAGTATCATGCAGGTATACAGTGTGGCCCTCTAAAACAAAAATACAGTACAATGATTCTTGAACACTGAAACTTGGGTGAGCCTCTCATTTTGTATTTTGGAGCACAGCTGCGGATTAAATCATTTTTCAACGGGGAATGCATTTTGCAAGATTCCTCTGACAAGTTCTTCTGGAAGAATGCCTTTGATTCAGGTGAGAGTGCACCATTTCTTTCCTTGTTTGTATATTTGGGCACTATTGCTCAGTCAGCAGCTCCGTGGATGGCTTCTGGCAGTGTAGTTTACATTTTGGGGAGTATCCTGGAAACAAACTGTTAAAACAATCTATATGCTCTGTTTCCTTGTATGAGGTGCAGAAGGACAGTGGATATTCTTTTCAAGGAGTCGGTCATTTTCATCAGTCAGTGTTAAAGAGCCCCTGACACAGTTTGGAAGAATTTGAAAAATGTAAGATTTAGACACAGTTCAATTTATATTTCATGTATTTTCTATAATTCTATCTACCTTTTGCTTTCTCACCGTGGACAGCTGCATGAAAATAGGATCACTGTTGCCTAGACTATTTCTATTCTGGCAGCTTGCCTAAACCTGATGTCATAATCCCCTGTGTATGACATCATGATCGCTGCAGCAACAGATTGTGACATCATAAACAGAATTGAGAAATCAGGTGTAGACAACCAGCAAGAGCATATGCAGTAGAGATCCTGTTTTTATGCAGAATGCCCCAATACAATACGAAATGGAGGTAAGAATTGCAAAAAAAAAATATGAAATATAAACCGGAATTGTGTCTAAATACCAGTTTTTTTAAAAAGTATTCCCAACAGTGCCAGGGGCTCTTTAATGAGGCTAGTCTGAACCTAGCCAAGGAATTGGCCTCCATGCCTCTAATGCCCAAGAAAGAGAAGCCTGAGTATACAGTTCCTTGGAATGGCTTTCATATGTTTCTAGCGCATCCATCTCCGGAGGACCTTGGTACCCATAGGTGCCTTCAGTAAACCCAAGACACACACTCATGTTTGTGCTCACTCTTCTGAAAAACAATGCAGGCATTTAAACACTAGGTAGAAACATCTGCCTGTATACCGTAGTGTATATGGAAATGTGTGGCATTTACTGTATATCCAGATATTTCCAGTTCCTGGGATTCTTGGTTCAGGAGTTAGTGAATCTTATCCCTGGTAAATATAACAAGACTCTTCTGTGTTGTTGAATACCTGTATAGGATGGAGATCTCCAAACTCTAAGACGCATCCACTGGCGAACCTTGGTGTCTGCTGGAACTCTGCCATGGGGGTTGTTTTCCCCTTTTCGGCACATACTGGAGAGGCCATTTGGGTTACCTTCTTGTACGAAAGAAATCCAGGTATTAAGACACCATTCATGATCTGCACCTCCTTAGCAGGCATGTCTGGAAACACCAGGAACAAAGATTGCTCTCACAGATGTGGTGCTAGAAGGTCTGGGCACAGTACTTGGCGAATAAGACCCAGCACTCTGGTCTTTGAACAGACAAGTGAAGCCTCTGATCCTGCTTCACGTGCACAGTTTTATTCCAGTAGATAAAGTAGAGTTGCAGCAAAACAGCTTGCTGCAGCATCAGGTAGTGACCCCACAGAGCCCGAACATTTTGTGTCTGCTGCTCTTGACACTTTATAGAAGTGTGTGACCCCCCCCACCAAGCTAGATACTAATTTTGATCTTCTTTTAAATGGGTATTCACCATTAAATAGCTGTAAGGTTACTACTAAGTGTACAGATTGTAAAAAGGGCAAAAATATGTAAATATAGAAAAAAGTAAGAGAGAGGTACAGTAAATTCACAACTGTTTCAGAGGCAGTACTTCAGCAATCAAATATAATTTTTGTTGATATTTGTATTAGAGATCTTTATTTTTTATTTATTTATTCATTCATTCTTGGATTACAAGTACCTTTGAGCAAGAACTGCTCATTTACAAAGGTTCCATGTCAGTGATGGGAAGGGGTAAACAAAAACAGAGGATAAATAAAAAAATAAATTTTACAAACATCAGAGAAGCATCATTTCACATAATCGGTAGAACATTCTTGGTTATTATTTTCAGTTAATATTGAAGGTATAAATAAAGTTGAAAAGCAGAGGTAGGAATTGAGAAAAGGTCAGCAAGGAAGGAAAAGTAGCAGCCAGGTGCATTGTCATAGAAATGTTAAGGAAGCGGAGATAGGGATGAAAGTCGAAGGCATTGGGGGGTAGGGTGTGAAGGGGCAATAAGGTGGGGAAGAGGAGGGCAATGACTAGGGACAGAGAGTGCAGAAAGGGTGCGAGATACCAGAGGGCTATAGGTGGCCCTAGAAAGATTGGTGGTTGAAAAGGGGTGAGGTAGAGACAGAGTGGGTATGGGGCTGTAAAGATGGGGGAGGTCAGAGTAGAGGGGCCCAGACGAGCTGAGGAGGCAGAGGCAAGTTCACCGGTGGGTAACATGCTGATATTTTAGTTGGCACAATCACAGGTGCTGTCATTCATGATGCGCAGGTGTAGGTGGCGTTTAAACTGGGTCATATAAGATCTTACTTAGAGAAATAGCTCTTGCAGCAGGTTACACCGTTAGGACTGAAGCCGGCAGGTGCCAGGACCTCATGGAAATTTTCTAGCCAGCAGTATTCAGCGGTGACCGCCCCCCAACACCAGTCCTGCCCCCGATGTCAGGCATCGTACAAAAGGTGGCGTTCCCTCAGAATCCCCAGTTCTTTTCCCGCCGTTGACTCGCCAGCATCGGCCTCACGGTCCCACTCTAGCGCATGACGACTAAAAACTTCCACAAAACAGTTTTACCGAACTAAATGTTGGCATCTCCAACTCCTTCAGAAGGACATCCTTCCAAGTGTGCCTGTGGCAAATAGATCCCCTTCAAGGATCCTCATTAGTCCTGCCTGCGGTGCTTAGGCCTGGACCACGACACCAAGGCCTGCTCCTTCTGTCAGGGGTTTAACAGTCGCACCAGGATCCACCACCTGAAGGCACTTCAGGGGTTCCTCTTGGAAGAGAAACTTCACAGAATGGATAAGGAACCTTCCTCCAGAGGTGAATCTACCTCAAAAGTCCACAAACACCGGGACAAGCACCGGGAGAAGGCCAGGTCCAGATCCCCTAACCAGGCCTCGGACTTGCGCAGCAGCTGAGGCTCTATGCGCTCAAGACTGCTCTCCCTCCAGGGCTCGCTCTCAGCCCCCTCCAGTCAGGGCTAAGGCTTCAAGCGGTTCTTCAGCTTTTCTGCACCCTATAAAGACTTCCAGGCCATCGGCTTCCTCCACTCCCTCCCGGGTCTCATTGAAGTCCTCCGACTGTCACCAGACCAGGTCTTCCTCATCAGAATGACGCCGGGACCCCGACTCCTGATCGGTCTCCCAGCCTCCCAGGGGTCCGGATCCCCCAACTAGGAAGACTAAAGACCTGACGTCCCTGAAGCGGATGATGGACCCGACGTCGACCAAACACCTGAAGTCGGCCAGACATTTGCCAGAGCTGAGGACATCGGTCAAGCACCTGACGTCGGTGACACGTTTGCCGGAGCCGGAGACGGTACCCCCTGTCACCGGTGGTCGTCAGGACTCCACGGAGGAGGACCTGATGTTGCCTGAGGACCAGGCAGGCGACAACAAGGATGCCGGGCTTCCATGGGAGCCTTCGCCAATCCCGGAGACAGCTTCAGACACGACACCCGAACCCGGCAACAGACTACTGGCGCCAGGCCCGTCTTCAGGTATGAACATCCAAGAGGACAAAGATCTCTTCACTTTCTGGTGGGACACAATAAGGAAAGATGTGATCCCAGTGAAAACTCCTCCTACTCCTTCACCTCCTACTCCTTCACCTCCTACCCCCCCACCACAGGGGGGGGAGCAGGACGACCAGCAACCCCCAACGAGCGCACACCACCTCCCAGGGGAAGACCTAAGGAACGGAGAAGGCCTCCCTCAAGATCTCCCAGCCCCAAGCGACCCAGACGTCGACGGTACACTCCGCCAGGGGAGGATTCTAGACCGATACTTCTGACACCTCCAGGTCTCCTCCTCCACTTAGCATCCCATCACCTGAACCACAGGACCTACCCAGGTCACCTCCGGATGATCCCTCTTTCTCTGAGATTATGAGGCACATCCAGGAGAACATGGCATGGGATTCGGAAGATCTTGACTCAGAGAGACAGCGCCTTGCTCGTTACCTTTGGCAGAAGGATCCTAAGCCTGTGGTAGTGCCACCCTGGGTGGACACTTTCGCGGACGTCACCAAGGCCGTGTGGAAGCGTCCTCACTCTACCCCCGCTGTGCCGAAGAAAGCTAGCCGCCTGTACAAGGCCCCAAAAGAGGACCAGTGCTTGGCACAATAACCTCTGGCTGACTCCCTGGTCATTATGGCCTCTCATGACCGGTCCCAGTGACTGCAGCATATGAGCACACAGCCACCGGACCAGGAATCCAAGCAGTTGGATGCCCTGGGGAGGCACATGTATGTGGCTGCTACATGCTCCATCAGGTCCCTGAACTATCTGTCTCATATGGTTCAGTTTCAGAATGCCCTGTGGGAACAGGGTCAGGACCTTGTTGATAAATTACCGGATGGCGATCAGAAGGTGGAGCTCTTAAACCTCCTCCGCATAGGGTCTGATGTGGAGACCCAGGTGTTACGAGCCACGTATGATTCTGCAGACTCGTCTGCCAGAGCCGCAGCTTCGGGCGTTTGTCTCTGGAGACACTCATAGCTCTGTGTCTCCGGTTTTACCCCAGACGTACAGAAAAACATTCTTGACGCCCCATACAGCGGCGAAGTCCTGTTTGGTGAATACTCGGAAAAGGTCATCACCAAGCTTCAGGATGCCGGGAAGACAGTAAGATCCGTACAGGCCATGTACAGGTCTAGTCCTAGTTCCTTTCATAGGAACAAGAACTGTTTTTGTGGCCAGCAACAACGGCAGCAGCCATGTTCCAGCCAGCAACAAAGGGGCACCTTCCATCATAAAGCCCAGGCTAAATCTTCCCCAGGCAGAGGCCAGTGATATACCAAACCAGCTCAGCCTGCAGGAAACAACGCTGCCACAGCATGACTCCTTCCCGGTCCCCGCCCCTCCTCTGGATCAACAGGCAGAAAAGGTAGGGAGTCGCATCGCTCGCCACTTTTCAGGGTGGCAGTCGATTACCACCGATCGGTGGGTACTTCAGATGGTCAGGAGAGGTCACTTGATCGAATTCCTCGACCACCCACCATCAAGATCTCCCCTGCTTTCCCGTTATTTGGGTCAGCACGCTCTGCTCATACAGCAGGAGGTGCTCACGCTTCTAGGAAAGGAAGCTATATCGCACGTACCACGGAACCAGATAGGTGCAGGTTACTATTCCCACTTCTTTCTGGTTCCCAAAAAGACAGGGGACCTCCGTCCGATATGGATCTCAGCGAACTCAGCGCTTCGGTCCTCAACAAATGCTTCCGCATGGTGACCCTTCCAGGTCTGATACCCATGCTCAAGCAGGGCGCCTTCCTAGCGTCCTTGGACATGCAGGATGCTTACCTGCACATACCCATTGCTCGAGCGCACAGGGAGTTCTTGCGCTTCCAATTTCTAGGTCGCCATTATCAATTCCGAACTCTCCCTTTCGGAGTGTCATTGGCACCTCGAGTGTTCACGAAGTGCATGGCAGTCGTAGCGGCGAATCTGAGAAGACAAGGCCATTATGTGTTCCCCTACCTGGATGACTGGCTTCTCATGGCGCCCTCTCGGGAGGTCCTGATGTCTGCCATTCATTGTACTCAGTCTCTGTTCGAGACGTTGGGCATTGTTATCAATCTGCAGTTCATAGGCGCAGTTCTGGACACCGTCCAAGGGAAGGCTTTTCTACCCCAGGACCGAGCGGAACACATCAGATGCCTCATCAGGGACATTTTGGCAAAAAGGACCATCCCAGCCAGACTGGTCCTTTGCCTTCTCGGACATATGGCTGCGGCCATTGCAACAGTCCCGCTAGCCCGTCTCCACATGCGGTTGACCCAGTGGATGTTACGGGTACAGTGGGATCAAAAGCAAGACCATTTGCAGCTTCCAATCTGGATCACTAATGCCGTAATCCGGGATTGACGATGGCTAGATTCAAAGAACCTGCTAGTGGGGGTCCCCTTCATCGTGCTGTCTCTGATTGTGACGCTCTCCATGGACGCCTCAGGGTTCGGTTGGGGAGCACACCTCGATGGTGTCAGGTCTCAGGACTTATGGACAGTCCAGGAAGCTCATCTCCACCTAAATATCCTGGAAATGAAAGCAGTCCTTCAAGCCCTGCAGGCTTTCCTGTCGGATACACCACCGGGTACTCTGCTGTTATAAACAGACAATACAGCAGTGATGTATTACCTCAACAAACAAGGAGGTACCTATTCCTACCCGCTTTGCAGGGAGGCCATGAGGGTGTGGGATTGGGTACTACAACACGGCGCAAACCTCATTGCTGTTCATGTCCCAGGAGTGACAACGTCATCGCAGACAGCCTGAGTCACTCTCAGGCCAGAGTCCACGAGTGGGAACTGCTCCATGAGGTAGTAGAGGATCTGTTTCACAGATGGGGCACACCAGAGTTAGACCTCTTCGCGTCCCCATACAACACAAAACTGCCCAATTTCTGCTCACTAGATCCAGGGCGTGGGGTTTTCTGGCGAGACACGTTGTCCCTCACCTGGATGGGCAGATTCCTCTATGCCTTTCCTCCCTTCCCGTTGATCCAGAGGGTCCTTTTGAAACTCCGCAGCGAGCAAGCGAGGCTGATACTTATCGCGCCATTTTAGCCCAGACAGATTTGGTTCCCTCTGTTACACCAGCTGTCCTGGGAACCTCCGGTGCCTCTGCCAATCAGCTCTCACTTATTGTCTCAGGAGACAGGCTCTTTGGTCCATCCAGACCTTCGATCTCTGAACCTGCACGCCTAGCTCCTAGAGACATAGCCATCATGCGGTACGGGGTCTCGCAAGAGGTAGCAGATGTTCTAGTGGCTGCTAGAAAACTGGCCACGCACACTACATATGCCATGAAATGGCGCAGATTTTGCCTCTGGGCTCAGGCATGGGGGTTTTCACCGACGGAGTGTCCGGAAAGTCGGTCCTGGACTACCTCCTGTTTCTTTTTCAGACAGGCTTGGCCTACTCCTCGATAAAAGTACACGTTTGTGCTATCTCCGCATATCACACTCCCATAGGCCAACGTCCCATAACTCAGTTGGACGCGGCACGTGCCTTCCTGAGAGGTGTTCTCCACCTTAGACCTCCGATTAAGGATCCTGTTCCTCCATGGGATTTACCTTTTGTCCTGGAGCAACTTACGCTGCCACATTTTGAACCAGCCACGGAGGATTGCGAGCTACTTCTCTTTATATGGAAGACATTATTTTTAGTTGCTGTTACTTCGGCCAGAAGGATTTCTGAACTTCATGCACTGATGTGCAAAGATTCTTATTTGGTTTTTCACCAGGACAGGGTGTCCCTACGGACAAATCCGAAGTTTCTACATAAGGTGGTCTCAGTTCTCACCCTTAATCAAGACATAGATCTACCTGTGTATTTTCCTAAATATTCTGATAGAGAGGCCCTGTTGCACACTTTAGATGTGCACAGGTGTCTTCTTTACTACCTGACCAGAACCAAACACCACCGAAAATCTGACCAGCTTTTCGTCTCCTTCGCCCACAAGATGTTGGGAACTCCGGTTTCCAAACTATCAGTGTCCAGGTGGCTCATACATTGTGTCATGTTCTGTTGCCAGAAGTGTAACAAACCCTTACTGGGCTCGGTCAAGGGTCATTCCACAAGAGGGGTGGCTACTTCCTTTGCGGCTATGAGGAACGTGTCCAATTCAGCCATTTGTGCAGCAGCTACTTGGAGCACCGTACACACCTTATCAGGCATTACAGCTTGGACGTTGCATCGAGGCGAAGGGCAGGTTTTGGTCTAGCAGTCCTTCAGGGATTCCTATCCTAGGCTTCGTTCCAACTAGTAATCTCTACCTTTCCTCCTACTACCGGTGAGGGATTTCTGGTATTGCTTGGGAATCTGTCCTAATGGTGTAACCTACTGCAAGACCTGTTTCTCAAAGTAAGATACTACAGTTACGTAAGAACTTAACGTAACAGTAGGTCTTCGAGAACAGCTCTTGCAGCAGGTACTTTCCCCCCCACCATCCCCGCTGGAGGTAGACTTGTTCCGATATCCTTCTCCTAGGATTAGGTGTTTCTAACACCACTCTGATTGCCATTTGATGGCGGATCCTCAGCCTCCTTTTCTGATGTCATCCAGTGGCCGGGAGTCTCCGGCAGGAGAACTGGGGATTCTGGGGGACCGCACCCTTTTGTAAGATGCCTGACGTCGGGGCGGGACCGACGTCAGGGGTGGGCCCCGCTGAATACTGCTAGCTAGAAAATTTCTGTGGGGTCCTGGCGCCTGCCTGCTTCAGTCCTAATGGTGTAACCTGCTGCAAGAGCTGTTCTCGAAGATCTACTGTTACGGTAGGTTCTTATGTAACTGTACTTTAGGCTAGCAAGTTCACAGCCAAGGCCATTTGGCCAGATTGGGGCTCTGTAGAGGAAGGACCGCTGGCACTATGTAGTCTGGAACCTAGGTACGAAAAGAAGGTCGGTGTAAGAGGCCGGAGTGTGGCAAGCCTTGAGGGATCTGGGAAGAAGGCAGGAGATTCCTGTTGGTAGATCTCTGAGGAGCACTTTGTTAGGTATTATGCATGAAAGGTACTTGATCCGTCCTTGGAGATTTAGCCAGCCCGTTTGTGCATACAGATCACGTGTGCATGAGGCCTTCCGAGTCCGTGATGAGCTGACAGGCTTTATTTAGTGTTATGTTAATCCTTTTTAGGGACATAGTGGTGGCAGCTCCATAGATTACCAGGCCATAATCGATGGTGGATAGTATCGAACTGTGGACAGCAAATTTAAGTGCTTCAGAGGTTAGATTCCTTCTATGCCTAAATAACCAGGCTAATTTTGCATTCAAAGACTCGTCAACGGTCTCAGTGTGGGGCCTGTAGGTGAGATGGCAGTCCAAGGTTACACCAAGATATCTGAATTGTTGAACTTGTTCTAGGGGGGCTCCAAGACATTTTTTACTGTCAGGGCATGAGACCTATGCTTGTGACGGGAGGAAGATAACTGGAGCTTTTTTTTTTTTTGTAGTTTAGGACAAGTTTGTGTGCTTGGAACCCTTTTTCAACTTTAAGGAAACCAAGTTGGAGGTTGTCCTCAAGCGCAGCGGGATCAGAATTGCATGTAAAGATGATAGCATGGTCAGCATATAGGAGCGTTCTTAGGTGACAGGCATGTGGTAGGTTGTTTAGGAAGATACTAAACTGGAAAGGACCAAGAATGGACCCTTGCGGGACACCAGATCGGACGAATTGTAGCTCGGAGACGACGTTGGAAATCGTTACCCATTATATTCTGTCTGCAAGGTAGCTTCCGAACCATTTCAGTGTATTTGGTGAGAGACCAATATTTGGGAGTTGATAGAGGAGTAGGCTGTGATTCACGGTGTTGAAAGCTTTCATAAGGTCGATAAAAAACGCACCAACTAGAATGCTTTTGTTGAAGGACTGGTGGATGAATCTAGTAAATTCTAGCAGGGCAGTGGTGGTACTGTGCTTTTTTCTGAAGCCACGTTGCTGAGGACATTGTAGGGCATACTTTTCAAGGCAGTCTACCAGTTGGTTTGTAATTATGCGTTTTAGGACTTTCGATAAAGGGGGAAGAATTGATTTTGGCCTGTATTGCAGTGCTGTGTATGATCATCTGATTTATGCACAAGGGTGATGAGCACGGTTTTCCATACTTCAGGGAACTGTGATAGCGTAAGATACAGATTTAGTATCTTGGTTATTGGCAGGAGGACTTTTTCAATGGTAAGTGCAATAAGTTTAAGTTCAAGCGAGTCTCCACTGTGCCTGGATTTACCCAAGACTTTTGTTAGGCACTTTCTGACTTGGGTTAAGGAAAGTCACTTGAAATAGAAAAGTTTATATATGCTTTGAACCTCCTGTATCAAGTTGATTTCAGTATTTGTGTATTTCTTATGTTTCTTTCATTACATACAAGTGGGAGAACTCCAGTCTGCTAGAACAGAGACAAGGAATTAGAACTTTTACACTAGAGGTGCTAATTTGATTTGTTCAGTCACTCCTGGTCAGGATAAAACACCTAACTAATAAATCCAGTATGTCTTTCTCCTTATTAAGTAATAACATAAAGCTGGAGTATGTTAAGGGTGGAACTGAAGGTGATGGAGTGCACAAAGGAATTGCCAAGGGTGGTTTATAGAAGGGCTAGGTACTTAAGAAACCACAGTCCATAGTGACCAAAGGGTTTGGAGAAAAGCAGCTGGCCCTCAGCATTACCCAATGAATACAGAAGATATGTTCACTGCAAATACTGCAGTGTGGTTCAGAACACTGCCACGCTCTTGAATCCACAAATTAGTAAGAAGATGAACATAAATATGTTCCTCAGTTGTGATACCACAAATGTGAATATCTCGCTGTGACAAACGCACTCAGTAGGCCAGGCCCTCTGCTCCCACAGTGCCAACCTCTGAGTGCAGTAATGTGAACAGGTAACAGAACAGGGTAACCCTCCTGTCTGCTTGTGGGTCCGAATCACCTTTGGTCTCAAGTCCTGGGGGTGATTCAAACTGTGAACCTTATGCTAGTGTACCCAAATGTACAGGCTCAGATAATCTGCTGTTCGGGGAGGGGATGCCAGATATCTTTCGCCTAAGGACACCTAGCCAGGTATCCAAAATGAATCCTTAAAACTCTATAAAAGACCTTAGATATATTCTTACCTTTTCCAAGTTTAGTAACACCTTCAAGCTTATGAACAGTTTTTTGTCAGTCTTAACCCTCTATACGTCACATGCAAAAAGAACTTCGAAGACACACCCAGGCAGTCTTTCAAAATAATATATTTCTAGGGACATGGATATGTTGTTCATCCACACTCATTGGCAGTATCCTTGCCGCTTTAAATCTTGCCGGAAGGTCTTCAAGCTTGCTCCTCCCACCCACCCGGGTGGTATAACTCTCGGCTCCGCCCCATGACGCACAGATCTTCCTTACCGCTTGAAGCTCAGGTTTCCTCCTTAACGCTCTGCGCTTCGACTGGTTCCTATTTCTCCGCTTGCGGATTTAAAAATAAATTTTGCAAAAGACTTCAGTCTTCTATCCTCCGGCCGCGATGGACAATCGACTCCCGGTTTCGGAGATGCCCATGCGGCGAAGATGTCTCGACGGATCCTCACTCCACGTGTGTATACTGCCTGGGCCTTGAGCACGACCACTTGAGCTTCAGGCCTGTGCTCATCTTTCTGACCTCGTCCTCGAAGACCGTGCTGCCCGATTGCAACTGGGCGTCGAGCGTTCCCTCGGTGAAGTCAAGGAGGCCGGTTGGCAGTGTCGCGGCTGGCGGGCCTCGGCGAGGATCAGCTCGAAGGGATGGTCGCCTCAAGAGGAGGCGGCACGGGCGTGATCTTCCTCAGGTCATGCATTTATCCCGCCTCTCTGGGTTCTTCCTACACGGCTTCTTTTAAGGAGCTTTGTCTGTCTCTCTTCCCTAAAGGAGAAGGGCCTGCGTCTGCGGGACCTTATTCTCGGTCCAAAAAGAGGGACAGGGGTAAGTCCCTCCGTCGACGCTCTTGGGAGCGGGAAAGGTCCCTCTCCCCGGGCCGTCGGCTTCGGTCGACCGCTCGGCTTCGGCCACTGGCCTCACGGTGTCCCCGTCAGGTCAGTTGACCGAGACTCCCACCGATGAAGTCGAGATTTTTCTCGACCCATTGGACGGGCTGTCGCCTTTAGCAGCCGAGATTCCCTCTCCCGGTTCCCCCGGGAGGAGTTGAGGATCCCGTGGGCTCGCCTGTGCCTCCGGTTCCGGAGCCCTCGGATGGACCTTCCGAGCCGAAGGGAGTGCCGGTTCCGGCCGACACCTCCCCGCACCGACCCCGGAAATTCCGGGACTCTCGGTCTCGGTCTCGGACCTCTTCGCGGTCCAGCCGTTCCCACCGTCATAGCCGGTCTCGGTCTCGGCACCGCGGTAAGCGGCGTCGCCGCTCGTCCTCGTCCTCCTCCTCGGATGAGGGGAGGCTTCGGCGTAAATTACGTCGATGGTACGAGGACCTTATGTTGCAACAGCTCCTCCTGGCCGGGAATAAGCCGACTCCGGCGCCTTCCCCGGCCATTAAGTAACTGTCACCGGGCAGCCGACACAACCCTCGACTTGTCCGAGGCCTATACCCAGGCCGGTTGTTCGGCCAAAACCAGCTGCTCCACCGATTCCGGTGGAACCTCCGCCTCCACAGCCACCAATTGGGGCTCCGACCAAGGATTCTCGGTCGGCTAAGGGTTTACCCCATCGGCTGTCAGTTACCCTCACTCCCGACCGACCTCGGCAGGTGAAGGGTGGCTCAGGCCAGAGGCAGCTCTTCGAGGACTCTTCCAGTCGAAGATGATTCCTCCTTCTTCTCCAAGCGACTGGACTTGGAGTCTTCAGGAGGTCAGTCAATGGACGATAGCCCGTCGTCCTTCCTAGGACTGCTTCGGCTCATCTCGGAGTCTACCGGGATGGAGCTCGAACCCGTTCCAAAACGGGCCAGGTATCCCCTCACGGAGATTCTGGACCGAGGGGATTCTCGACCCGGAGGCCTTTCCGGTGGCGAGGCCATAGTGGGTCCGGCACTGGAACTTTGGCAGCGCCCTGCTTCCTGCCTGCGCCTTGGCCAGGATGGCCAGGAAGTATCGGTCCCCGGTTCCTTGTCGGTTTTGAACACCCTCTGCTGAGGGTTGGTTACCGACAGCGTTTTCGGCGCGCCCGGCAGCCAGGATGTGGACAAACCTCCTGACAAGGGTCAAGGGAATTGGACTATGTCGGGCGAAAAGTCTCGCTCGTCCTCTCGACCTTAAGTCAGGCCAGTTGACCGTCCTCATGGTACATTTTCTCATGCCCTGTTGGGCTCCTGGATGAGTCATCCTCATCTTCCGCCCGATCTGCAGACTACGGTTAAGCAGGTGCGGGACCAGGGCAGAGCAGTGGCCAAACAGCAGCTCCAGACTGCTTTGGATGGGGACTCATGTGCCAGATCGGTGGCGGCCGCAGTGGCTATCGTCGTGAGGTTGGCTGAGGATATCCACCTTTACTCGGATACCCAGCACAAGTTGGCGGATGTTCCCTTTGGGGACTGACCTCTTGCCCTGGGGTGGAAGGTCACCTGCAGAGGATCGAGAAGTCCAATGCCACCTTGGACTCGGTCTCTTCGCTCCAGAAGGACAGGCATGAGCCACAGCCTAAGCCCTTTAGTCCTTCACCTTTGGCCATTGCGTATCAGGGCCAGCAGGCTCGCCTGGCATCCCAAACCCAAGCCGCGGCTTCCTCTAACAGGAGGCAGGGAGGAAAGGGCCCAGGAGGTCCCTCGGCGGTCCCTCCTCAAGCCTGCCCAGTGACAGGCTGAGGTGTCGCCCCACCCCGTCTGCCCCTGGGTCCCCGTGAGAGACGGCTCCGACACTTCCGTTCCGCCTGGTCCGCTGTTACCACGGACAGGTGGGTCTTGGAGGTGGTGGGAAGAGGCCTGCCTCTGGAATTCGAGCAGGCACCACCCTTCAGAGCCGTCGCCCCTCGGGGGGCTTCGGGATCCCCAGCCTCACTGGCGGCTCGTCGAGCCGACATCGCGCTCCTCCTCCAGAAGGAGGTGGTAAGAGAGGTGGTGGACCCTCCTTCAGACCCAGGGTTTGTGTCCAGGTACTTCCTGGTTCCGAAACGGACGGGGCTGGCGCCCATTCTCGACCTACCACCCTAAACAAGTTCCTAAGGTCTCGAACCTTCAGGATGGTCACTCTGGCTCAGATAATACCATCCTTGGAGCAGCGTGTGGTTCTGCTCTCTGGACTTGCAGGGCCTTTTTTCACGTCCCTATCCGTCCGTCTCACCAGAGATCCTTCGCTTCCGGCGAGGAGGATCCCTCTTCAGTTCAAGGCCATGCCCTTCGGCTTGTCTCAGCTCCCAGGGTCTTCACCAAATGCATGGCAGTGGTGACAGCATTCCTCTGGGCGCGAGGGGTCGGGTGTACCCTTACCTGGACGACTGGCTGATAGCAGCTCCTCCAGGAGGAGGCGGAGTGGTCAGAGATCTGGCCCTCCAGGTCTGCTCTCAACTGGGCCTCCTTATCAACGAGGCCAAGTCGGAACATGAGCAAGCAGGTGATTCTATTCATCGGGCGCAGCTCGACTCTCTTCGAGCCAGGCTGGCTCCCGCGGACAGGGCGAGGTTCTTTCCTCCTTTGCCCGATCATTTCTGGTTGGGCAATTGCGCCTGCCGGGACTTCCTCGCCTCCTGGGTCTCATGGCGGCCTGCACCAGCGTGGTCCGTTGGGCCGCTGGAACATCGTCCTTCAGTGGGGACTGGCCAGCCAGTGGTCTGGCAGCTGCGATCCCTTGGACCAGCTTGTGTGCGGGACACAGGGGATGTGGGAACGCTCTCCAGTGGTGGACCGTTCCAGTTCATTTGCAGGAGGGCATCCCGCTCGTCCGCCCGAGCCGACGGTCTCTCTTCGACCGATGCCTCTCTGATGGGTTGGGGTGCCCATCTGGGGAACACCGGGCTCATGGCCTCTGGTCCCCGGAGTCGATGCCACATCAACCTGCTGGAGCTCCGGCGGTCCGCAGCTCTCACCGCCTTTGCTCCGTTCCTCCGGGTCAAGTGGTCCGAGTCCAGGCGGACAATACCACGACCATGTACTATCTGAACCGCCAGGGCGGGACGCTCCATGCTTCTATGCAAGGCTCTCCGCATTTGGTCCTCGTCTGCGCAGCCTGGGCGGATCTCCTGGCCATTCACGTGGCAGGGGCCTCCAACACCTGGCCGATGCCCTGGGCGGATAGGGGCTGCATCCCACTAGTGGTCTCTCCTGCCGGAGGTAGTACAGTATCTGTTCTCCCTTTGGGGCACACCTCAGGTGGACCTGTTTGCCTCCATGGAGGAACGCAGGCTGAGTCTGTTCCATGCCGCCCTCAGCAGGGCTCGCTGCAGGGATGCCTTCTCGAGGCAATGGACCCCGGCCTCTTTCGCCTTTCCCCATTTCCCTTGATCCACAAGGTGCTTCTCAAGGCGAGGAGGGACAAGGCGCGGTGATTCTGATAGCCCCAGACTGGCCTCGCCAGTTCTGGTACCCAGATCTCCTCAGTCTCAGCTCCAGGACTCATGGCAGCTTCCAGCTCGCCCGGACCTGCTCTCAGTCAATCAGGGAAGGTGTTCCATCCGGACCTTCAATCCCTGCACCTGACGCCTGGTTCCTGAGCGCTAGAGTTCCAGGCCTTGGGTCTTTCGCGAGGTCCTCAATGTAGTTGAGGCGTCCCATAAGAGTCGACCAGAAAATGCTATGCCTTCAAATGGAAAGGTTTTCCATTTGGTGTCAGGAACAGGGCTTGGACCCTTCCTCCTGTTCCTTGGCAAGCATCTTGGACTATTTATGGTCCCTTTCTAGTCAAGGGCTTAGGTCGGCGACCCTAAGGGTGCACCTGGCAGCCATCTCTGCTTACCGAGGCGCGGGCCGGGAAGCAGTCGAGTGTGCAGGAGAAGGTGGTCTGGCGCTTTTCAAAGGCCTTGATCACATTTCCCTCCAGTGCGGGAACCCCACCTCCGTGGGATCTACTGCTGGTACTGGCAAGCTCATGGGCAAGCCATTGAACCTATGCAAGGTGTGCTCTCTCACCTGTCGTGGAAGACCGCCTTCTTGGTGGCTATCACGTCAGCCAGAAGGATGGGAGAGCTCCAGGCGCTTTCCGTCAGTCTCCTTACCTGGTCTTCCACAGGGACAAGGTTGTCCTGCGCCCCACCGAAATTCCTTCCGAAGGTGGTGTGGAGTTTCACCTTAACCAGGTTGTTGACTCTGCCGGTGTTCTACCCCAATCACACCCGGAGGCCGAATATAGGCTCCATACTCTGGACCCTAGAAGGCGTCGCTTATTATAAGAGCGCGACGGTCTGAAATTGGGAGAGGTTCGCCAGCTGTTTGTCACCCACGCTGAAGTCAAGATCTGGCAGACCTGCAGCTGTTGTGACGATAAGCAGGTGGGTAACCTCCTGCATAGATCTCTGCTATAAGTTGGCGGGCATGGAGCCTCCCAGAGGATAAGAGCTCATTCTACCGCCATACTGCTGCAGCAGTGGCTGCTTCCAGGGACGTCCCTATCCAGGAAATCTGCAGGGCTGCTACCTGAAGTCAGCAAACACCTTCATTACCCACTACCACATCGACCTTGAGTCACGCCGGGATGCTGGTTTTGGGGCCTCGGTTCTCAGTCTCTCTTTCCCAAGTAAGTATATGGGGTGTGCGTCTTGCCTCCTCCTCCCGGAGAACTGCTAGGAGTCTGCCAATGAGTGTGGATGAACAACATATCCATGTCCTAGAAATACAGGTTACTCACCTGTAACAGGAGTTCTAGGAATGGTATATGTTGTTCATCCTACACGACCCACCCGACCTCCCCGGCCTCGACGCACAACCTGAGCTTCCAGCGGGCCAGATCTGGCGTCATGGGGCGGAGCCGAGAGTTATACCACCCGGGTGGGTGGGAGGAGCAAGCTTGAAGACCTTCCGGCAAGATTTAAAGCGGCAAGGATACTGCCAATGAGTGTGGATGAACAACATATACCATTCCTAGAACTCCTGTTACAGGTGAGTAACCTGTATTTACTAAACTGGATAAAAATATGTAAAATGTAAACACAGAACACTATATCAGAAAACATGCAATCACTTAAAAGAACAAGGTTAAAGTACAAAACATAAATTCCTTCCACAATACAAGTAGACTTTTTCTATCTAATGTATTACCTCTTTACAGTGCTTAAGTTAGATCTTGTTTCTTAAAAGCCCAAGAAGAAATGTCACTCAGTTGAAACACAGAATACAGTTTAAAACTCTGTGTTTCCACCCACTTCTATGATGTCATCTAGCTCCTCATTTTAGAATATAAAATTATACAAGCAATGATCCTCCTGTCAGGAGATATTTTAAATACTGTGACTTCAGTAAAAACTAATTTCCCAAATTATGACAGTCTCTAGTCAAGCCTTTCCTTTGATCTTGTGTGGTTTCCTGTTCCCAAAGCAGGTCAAAGATTTTACAACTTTTCACACCATGGTGTTATAATGTTTTTCCTCTAAGACGTCATAAAAGTTTATGAGCCCTATATCCCTGGCAGCTGGGTCAGTTGTAATTAAAATAGAAAAACAGGAGACCCTTAATTAAGTCTCTTTAGTCTTTTAATTACCTCCTGGTTTCAGGTCACTTGACTGTAACTGAAACCTGGCGGGGGCATGGCACACTGTGGTAATCACACACTATTTGTTTATATTACAAATATCATAGAACAATCATAACCAGCTGGCCAAGCATCACACTCGGTACATGTACATGTAGGGTATATTACATCGGCCATACCAAAAGAACATTCAGATAAGTGCCTAGGAGAGCACACGAGGACAGTCCAACAGGGAAAGTGAAAATATGCCCAGGCAAGCCATGTCTGTGACATGTAGGGAGAGGTGGCATGATCCAGTCTTTGTGGGTGTTGAAAAAGTTACGATCGTCGTGGGGGTGAAGTTAATAAAGTTTTGGCCAGGAGGGAGGCATACTGGATTTACTGGTTTGGATGCCTTGTCGTGGCCAGGACTGAATGAACAAATTGAATCAGCACCTCTGCTATAAAAATTCTAATTCTTTGTCTTTGGTCTTGCAGATTGGAGTTCTCCCATCTTGAAAGTAATAGAAACATATAAATTGATGGCAGATAAGGACTGCAAGGCCCTTCCAGTCTGCCCATTTCTTTTTCTACCTTATGAATGTGCCAGAGGTCTTTACTCTGTCAATGGCCAATCTATTCATACTCATCTGTATTGCTCCCTTATGCCTATCCCATGCCTGTTTGAAGCCCTGCACTGTATTATTATCCGCCACTTCCTGAGGTAGGCCGTTCCATGCATCCACCACCCTTTCTGTGAAAAATAACTTCCTCACATTACCCCTTAATCAGCTTCCCTCTAATCTCATGCTGTGTCCTCTTGTCCTGCTATTTTTCTTATATTGAAACATGTTAGACTCTTTCACTTTGTTAATGCTCTTAAGATGTTTGAATATTTTGATCATATCACCTCTCTCCCTCCTTTGCTCTAGGGTATACATATTGAGCTCCATTAATCTGTCCTCATATGTTTTCTGATGTAGTCCCTACACCATTTTGGTTGCACTTCTCTGGACTACCTCCATTTTGTTAATGTCCTTGTCAAGGTGTGGCTTCCAGTTCCACATGCAGTACTCTAGATGGGGCCTAACCAGTGTCTTGTAAAGAGGGGATTATTACCTCCCTCTTACGACTTGTGATACCCTAGTACTACACCCCAACATCCCCAAAGCCTTGCCTACTACTTTAGTGGCCTGCTTGGATGATTTCAGATCATCTGTGATGAAGATGCCCAAGTCTCTTTCTTCTCTTGTGATTGCCAGCAACTCCCCTCCCAACCTATATGTGGCTTCAGGGTTTCTCTTCCCTGTGTGCATGATCTTGCACTTCTTTGCATTAAACCCCAGTTGCCACTCTTCTGACCATTTTGCCAGTTTATCCGGATCTCTTCTCATTCTGTCTACCCCATCTGGATCATCTACGCTGTTGCAGATCTTGGTGTCATCGGCAAACAGACAACCCTTACCCTCCAGTCCATCTGCAGTGTCACTGCTGAAGATATTGAAGAGGATTGGCCCAGGACTGATGCCTGAGGTACCCAACTTGTGACTTACATCTCTTCTGACTGTAAACCGTTTACCACCACTGTCTGTTTTCTGTCCGTCAACCAGTTTGTCACCCATTTGACCAACTTCTGACCTACCCCGAGCCTACCCAGCTTATTAATCAATCTTCTATGTGGAACAGTATCGAAAGCTTTGCCGAAGTCAAGGTAGGCAACATCAACTGCTCCCCCTTGGTCCACCACTCTGGGTACCCAGTCAAAGAAATCTATGAAATTAGTTTGACAGGAACTTCCTGTTGTAAACCCATGCTGTCTTGTATCCTGTGCTCCTATGGATTCCAGGTGTTGCACTATCCTTTCTTTAAGGAGTGGCTCCATAATCTTACTCACTACTGAGTTAAGACTAACTGGTCTGTAGTTCTCTGCCTCCTCCCTGCTACTACTCTTGTGGAGTGGGATCACATGAGCCCTTCTCCAGCCTTCTGGGACCTCTCCAGTGCTCAGAGACTAACTTAACAGTTCTGATAATGGCTCTGCTAGTTCCACCCTTAGCTCCTTTAGTACCCTGAGATGTATGCCATCAGGTCCCATTGCCTTGTCCACTCTGAGCTTGGCGAACTCTTGTAGAACCCTTTCTTTTGTGAAGGGACTAGTGCACACCTCCCTCCCCCCCTGTGTCCATGGTGCTGAGCTGTGGGTCCTGCCTTACCTTCTCCTTACTAAATACTGAGCAGAATTATCTATTTAAGATAGATTCTTTTCCTTGGTCCTCCTCCTCACACTCCCCCTTATCCCCTTTGATCTTAGCAATCCCCCTTCGGACTTTCTCCTTTCTCTAGTGTATCTATAGAAAGTCTTGTCGCCTTCTTTTACTGTTTGTGCTAGTGTTTCCACGGTTTGGGCATTTGCCTGCCTTACCGCCTTCCATGCTTCCCTTAGGGAAGTTTAGTATGCCTGCCTAGCTTTGTCCTGCTGCGTTCTCTTATATTTCTTGAAGGACAGCTTTTTAGCTCTGCTACTGTTTTTGAGAACCAAAGTGGTTTCCTCCTTCTTTTACTCATACTTTTCTCTCTAACACAATGGGATGTTGCTTCAAGTATTGCATCCTTTATGCTTGCCCACTTTGCCTGTACCCTCTCACCTGTATTTCTTCTTGCCAGGGCTAGCTTAACTCTGTTTGCCATCTTATCAAAGTCAGCTCCTCTGAAGTCCCATATTTTTGCCTTGGAATGGGATGATTTAGTTCGAGTGGCGAAATTGAACCATATCACGTGATGGTCACTGGCCCCCAGGTGACCTTCTACCTGGAGATCTGTGATCCTTTCCCCATTAGTCAGCACCAGATCTAGGATAGCCCTGTCTCTTGTGGGTTGTTCTACCAGTTGTTTGAGGCCCTCCCCCTGCAGGGAATCCACTATGTGTCTAGTTATGGCAGATGTTCCTGCTGGTATTGACCAATCTTTATCTGGCATGTTGAAGTCTCCCATTTCAGAACCTCCCCTTTAGCTGTCATGTTTTGTATATCTTCTAACAGTAATGTGTCTATGTCATCCCCAGTTCATATGGCTGGCCCATTTCCTGTTTCCAGGGTGACCCACGGTTCTTCTGGCTCCTTATGTGTATTCTGAATTTCTGTAGCTTTGATATTTTCATTGGCATAAAGGGCCACTCTGCCCCCTTTTGCACCCCGGTACATGGCCAGGTACTGAAGTCTCAGTGTGGTTACTAGTGAACCATGTCTCGCTAATGGTTACTATGTCCAGTTTTGTCTCTGTCATTGTTGCCTGCAGGTCTAGGATCTTGTTTCCCAGACTGAGAGCATTTGTGTACATGATTTTCCATTGGCCAAATTTCGGTGTGTTAGTTGTTGGGCAAGGTCTGGCATTTCCCCCTGTGCATCATATGGGGAGCCGGACCTTTTTCTTTACCTAGTGATGCAAATGAACTACAAACATGCTGAACTCCTGTTTGACCACTAGCTTAGGGGGGAAGGGTGTTCTTCCCATTCGATGTTTCAGGTGCTGCACCCCCTCTCCCCATTTGCTAGTTTAAATATTCTGCAAAGACGTCAATCTTCTGCCCCAATGCACTTACTCCCTCCTTAGTCAGATGGAGTCCATCAAATTTAAAGAACGTTCGCTCCCAAAACTGTTGCCAGTTACCTACAAATTTGTGTCCTTTTTCCTGGCACCAGCCCTTGAGCCACATGTTTAGCTCCCCTATCTCCCCTTCTCTGATCTTCTGTCCATCTGCCCTCTTCTCCCAGACTGGCAGGATCTCACAGAAGGAGATGCCGGATAGAATGGATGACAGTTTGTCACCCAGCCTCGTCAGGTGTTCCTTGGTCTCCACAACTGGCCGGCTGGCGAGATCGTTAGTCCTTATGCGTACCAGGATGTCTGTTTTTTCCTGCTTCCTGCATGATTTTAGCAATGCAGTCTGTGTCTGTCCACGCTGATGTACCTGGGAGACATCTGACCATTACCTCTGGCTGGAGATATAGGTATCAACTCCCAAATCATGGCGTCTCCTATGATCAGAAGTGTTTTGGATTTCCTTTTTGCTTTTTTTGGTTTGGGCGAGTTTTGTTGTGCTAGCTCCTGTGCTGCAGTGTCCTTTGCCCCTTTGTTTGATTTTGTGGATAGAGGCTGATAACTGTTTGTAGTTATTATATGGTTGTGGAGGTGATACGTTGGAGAGGTCCGAGTGATGGGGCACCCGATTTGCCTCTCCTAACCACCTGCCATCCTCCCGGACCATCTACCCTCTGCAGTCGAGGTGCTTCTGTTGGATGTTGGGGAAATGGCGGGCGGTTCTTATAATACGTTTCCTCCTGAATATGCGATTTGAGGGGCGCAGTCTCTGCCCATGCTCCCTGGAGCTGAGCCCTTAGATCTCCAGTGGTCCTGCATGTAGGACAGTGTCCCAAGTCCTGTATAACTGCCCTTTTGAAAAGTGTCTCGCAGTAATTAAATAAATACGAGGAATGAACAAATACTGAAATCAACCTGATAGAGAATATTAATAGGATATGTAAAGGAAATCTCCTCTAAACTCAGGTGTCAGAAAGGTTGTAAAATTTGATTTCTGAAGTACTGTCTCTGAAAGAGTTATAAATCTAGTGTACCAGTTTTAAACTTTTTCTGTATTTGTACAATATATTTCTGCACTTTTTTTGAATTTGTACACGTAATTGTGACCTTATGGCTATGTAATAGTAAACACCTCTGAAATGGAACTCTATAAATAATATCCAGTGGGAGAGGGGGAGCCATGCACCTTGATAAAGCAACGAGAGCTGCAGGACCAAGAAGTTTGGGCTTTGTGGGTTCACTTCCTGATGCTGCAGTAAGTTAATCTGCTGTAATTGTACTTTTTATCTATGGAATAAAATTGTGTGTATGTGAAGCAGAATCCCTGGTTCCACTCACTCTTTTGTTCAATGACCAGAGGTCTGGGTTCTGTTCTCCTGGTATACCTGGGAACAGAAGTTCCAAATTAGATTACCTTCCTCAAAGGAAAGGTGTCAGTTCTGTTCCTTGTACCTCAAGGATCAGGCTTCCACATGCTTAGTCCACAGTATCCGTCACTTCTTCTGTTTTTGATTAGAGGATGCCTCTACCAGATCAGAGCTGTGCTCTGGGGGTCTGTCCTTAGCAACCAGGTTTTTCATCAGAAGCCTTTTCATGGTTGTGGCCCATTAAGAGGTGGGATTTTATGGTTATACTGGTTGAACAACTCTTTTTTTTTTTTTTTCAGGGCAGATTCAGCACAGAAAGTTTGGCAGGCTCCTAAGTCAGCCTAGCAGATCTACTCCAGTCTAAGGTTACCACTGAATCTAGTGTTATCAAAACTTGGCTATCTTAGACCCTCATCTTCACTGGGGCAGAACTTTATGTGATAGATACTAAGGCTCTGAAAAGGGCAATAGACCTGCTATCCTGTGTCTTTAATGCTGAGCTTGGTTCATTCAGGTACAGCCAGGTCGAACCTGGAAACAACCTCTGCCTTAGTGTGCCTTTCCTGGTTAAACAATTTCCCCTCCCTTCCTATGAATTTCTTGCGGCTCTTAGACCACGGCCACATCTGTTATGCCATAAGCACAGCTATGTATGAGAGAAAGGCAGTGTTCCCAGCAGTCTATGCCTCACATTTGTTTCTTTTTGCAAGCTTAATAAAGGTGCCACAAATTCTTCCTGTCAAGGATTTGTCCTTTCATGACAGCTGTGAGGACTTGGTGTTTGTGCATCTAAGTCCCTTTTCCCATATAGATTTACTGTTGCTAACTCCACGCCGCTATGGATGACCACTCAAGTGAAATTCGGAGAAAAGAAAAGTGAGGGAACGCTGGGTGGATTCAAACCCACAACCTCTTGCTTATGAGGCTGTAGACCTTTCCACTACACCACAAGCTAGCACAATGACGAACATCAGCTCTTCGGTTATACCGTGCCGATTGAGTCCTTACAGGACAATTTTCTGACAAGACAATTGTCATTCCTGACAATTTGCTTGCAGGAAAATCTCATTCCTGAGAGGACAGTTTCCTGACAGTAAAACCTTGTGGCACCTTTATTGTCCTTGCTTTCTTTTCCCTTGAGGCAGCCATATTCTGGTATTGTGATCCATGGAATTTCTTTCAGGATTTCCATTGTGTCATCTAACTTCCCACTGAACATGACCGCAGATTTTTCTGATAGAATGATTGGAGGCTTCTTTACAGCAAAGATCAGTGCAGCACCTGTGCAGTCATCTGGAGTTCTAGCTGCATATCATGCTAGCATTACAGATAGCTCTGCCATTTGCTCCTCTTGTGCAGTACCACAGAATCTGAGGGAACATGGAGAGCACAGCAGCCATGTTCTGTCCAAACAAACAAGGAGGCTGCGGAGGGTTTTGATATGCTGCTCTGTCTGCAGACTTGTTGCCATTTACCATGCAGAGGTGGACTGCTGCCTAGCCAACAGCCTCTCATTAATGTTTTTTTTTGTTTGTTTTTCATTTCAAAGAGCTGAGCTTCATATTTAGTCAGTTGGGTACTCCCTGCATCTATCTGTTTGAATCTAGATAGAGTAGGAAGCTGTCGTCCCCATCTCCCCGTGTTCCTCCCTTCAGCAGAAGGCCACATTCCTGAAGCTCTTACTCTTGAATGGAGTTCCCTGTATACCTTCCTCTGTTTCCTGTAGTGCACTGGGCTGTTTGGGTCTAGGTGATCCCAATAGTCCTTGACTCGCCGTCACAGCCCTACAAAAGATCTGCCCAGTGGGAGTTAAATGCCTCCTATAGTACTTTCTTTCAGACCTGACATTGTAATGAGGTTGGGGGGAGGGGGGGGAATCAGTGCAGCACAAAACCCAGCATGCAGTGTGTCACAAGGCATGGTTCTTGAGAGGCTTGGATTCCTGCCTCTAGGACTCTGGAAGATGATTGTCAAGAGTGTCTTTTGTTGATTTTTTACGTAGATCCCCTTGTTTTACAACCGTTCCTGTTCTGTCAGTTTCCTTAGACCTGTTACTCACCATCTCCCTAGACTTACCCCGCCTCCTTCCAGGGGTTGCCCTCCACAATGGGGCAGCTGGAGTGAGGCAGATCGCTGGTGGGAACCGAATCCAAGTGGGTGGGGATCAGCAGTGTGAGGTCTGCGGTGGACCGGCGCCATCCTGCAGCAGTATGAGTCTTGTAACATTTCTAGGGATGTGGATATGTTGTTCTTATCCACACTTGTTGGCATGTCCCTTTCCCTTTAAATCTTGCTGGAAGATCTTCAAGCTGGCTACTCCCACCCACTTAGGTGGTATAACCCTTGACTCCGCCCCATGTTGCAATATCTTTCTTTCCGCTGGAAGATACAGGTTGCCTCCTGTCTGCTACCATGTGTTAAAGGCGCTGGGACTTTACCTCAGACCACACCGACGACCCGGGTTCGGGAATGGACTTGGGTCGCTGGGGGTAGGCAGGGGCATGAGAGGACTGAGCGTCCGGAAGGACTGCTCTCCTCTCCTGGGGTGGGTTAGGATGATGCCTCACTCTGTAGCGGCCCCTGGTGGAGACCGGAGCACTACAAGATGCAGTGTGATGTCAGGGGTGCCAGGAAAATGCATAAAAATGGCGTCCGAGCGACCAGATGACAGCCGCCTGGACCCCCTCTTCCACCGAGAGCCAGGACCGATCTCTGCAGCACTCAGGACCGAGAAAAGGAATGCTGGAAGGCAATTTCCCCCCAGAAGGAGGGAACACGCCTGATGATGGGACAAGTCGGGCTAACCTGGGCCGGCTGCAATATGAGATCGGGAAGCTGGTCGCCGGGGTGGGTTCATAGTGGAGAACAGGGAGCTCCTTGGCAGAAGGCCCAAAGGAGAGACCGGTCGGATGTGGGGGTAAAATAAATAATGCAAAAAAAATTCAAAAAGGCTTGGTGGGCAGTCTCCACAGCTGCGGTGTCCGCCGAGCAACTGGAAGAGATGCAGGTCTTTGAGGAAGAGGCGGCGCGTGCTGCGGAGCGTTCTTCTCGGCTGCTCTTAATTCCGCTCAACCTGGGCTCCACTTTCTTGGGCTCCTTTCGGGAGATGTGCCTTTCTCTCCCCACTAAGGATGAGAGACCTGTGAGCTAGCATCCCTTTCTGGTCCCATAAAAAGGACATGGAACTGAGAGATTCTTCGTCTCTGCAAAGATGTTCTTGGGATCGAGAGCGATCTTGGTCCCAGGAATCTCCACCCTCGACCTCGGTCGTGATTGCGGCTTCGGCCACCGGCTTCTCGATCCCACCGTTGGGCCAGCCGGCCAAAGTCTCAATCGAAGACTTAGTTGAGTTAACTCTCGACTCGGTTGATCGGTTGTCGTCCGAGGAGGTCGATGACTCTCTTAACAAGACTCCGGTCTTGTTTATACCCAGTGAGGAGACCCAGCTTGCAAGGAATCCTATCGAGGAGCCAGTCCCAGATCCAGGAAAATCACCACTTCCACCAGGGTCTCCCGAGTGACCCAGTTGACCAGTCTGATCGAGGTCGACATCTCGGACTCTATCGACCGACAGGCTGAGGAAGGCGCATAAGCGTGCCAAAAGAGAGGCGACATAACCACTCATCTTCGTCCTCCTTGGATGATGGGAGGCTTTGGTGGAAACTTTGTCGATGCTACGAAAATTTGATGCAGCAACAGCTCATTCTGTCTGGGCAGAAGTCTTCCTCAGTTTCTGCCCTGGCCATTACATGGCTCTCGCCTCCTAGGCCGAAGCCAAATCCCTTGGAACCAATGAAATTGGTTCCCTCACCCGAGGAGCTAGTAAAACCTGCCCCAGTTCGGCCAAAACCTGTCACTCCACTGATAGTGGTGGAGCCGCCACCAAAACAGCCCTCAGGAGGGGCTCCTATGAAGGATTCCCGAATGGTCCCGGGTCTTCCTCATAGGTTATTGGTCACCCTTATGCCTGATTGTCCCAGGCGTGTTCAGGGGGATCTTGGTGGTAGACTGATTTCTCCAGATACCTTGGATTCTGACGACACCGACCTTCACTCTCACCCGGTGGATGATGAGTCGATCGGCAGTCCGTTGACAGAGGAGGGGCCCTTTGTCTTTTCAAGGGATTCTCCGCCTTATCTCTGAATCCATGGGGATGCCCCTGGAATCTGTCCAGAAATGGGCAGAGTACCCTCTTACTGAAATTCTCAAACGAGGGGATACTCCTGTGGCAGCCTTTTCCTGTGGCCGAAGTCATTGTTGGCCCGGCCTTGGAGCTTGGCAGCATCCTGCCTCCTGCCCTGCGCCATCTGCCCAGATGGCCCACAAGTATGCCCATTGGTTCCCTCTTGGGATTCACGGAACATCCCTCGGCTGAGTGGTTGGTGACTGCCTCTGTGTTCAGATGTACAGGCAGCTCTGCTGACACTGATAGACCTCCAGACAAGGAGTCTAAAAAACTGGACTACTCTGCCAGGAAGGTCTATGCAGCCTCCTCTCTAGGCCTCTGTCAGACAAGCTTGGCCGTCATCATGGCGCACTTCTCCCATGTCCTTCTGGGGTCCTTGGATGAAGTTCTCCCATACCTCCCTGCAGAACTTCAGACTGCGGTCAAGCTGGTCCTGGACCAGGACCATGCCATTGCCAAGCAGCAACTTCAGACTGCTTTGGACCTTGGAGACTCTTATGCCCGTTCGGTGGCAGCCGTGGTTGCCTCACACCACGGGGCTTGGCTGAGGCTTTCCACCTTTACGCCGGATAGCCAGCACAAACTCACTGATGTTCCTTTCCTGGGCACCGATCTTTTCGGCCCAGGTGTGGATGGTCACCTTCAGTGAATTGAGCAGTCCAGTGCCACCTTGGACTCTGCCACTTCTGCTCAAAGCGCTCCTGGCACCAAGAAGCAGCAGAAAAGGAAAAAGCCTTTCTAGGATTGTGGATGTGTTGTTCATCCACACTCTTTGGCATGTCCCTTCCACTTTAAATCTTGCCAGAAGTCTTCAAGCTGTCTCCTTCCACCCACTTGGGTGGTATAACCCTCTGCTCCACCCCAAGATGCCAGATCTTCCTTTCCACTGGAAGATTCAGGTTGCCTCCCTCGTGCTCACGCATTTTGTAGGCCCTGGCTCTAAACCTTTCAGTCTTTCCGAAAATACATCTAGTTCACATTCGAGACTCTGATTCTTCGACTATGGAAGACAAGTCTTCCCCCGGATTTCGTTGGTGCCCCTGCGGCCAGAAAATGTTGCGCACCGATCCCCACACTGAGTGCGTTTATTGCCTCGGTGTCGACCGTGACACCTCAAAATTCGACATGTCTCGCTTTCCATCCCAACGTCATTGACGACCGTTTTGCATGCCTGAAGTTGGGGAGACCGGAGAAACTGAACCCTCCAGTGAAATCCAAGAAGGCTCAGTGGGCAGTTTCCATGGCTGTGGGATTTGCCGAGCAATTGGAACGCATGCAAGCATTCGAAGAGGAAGTGACTCGGGATGCAGAAACTACTCCGAGCTTTTTCGTTCCAATCAACCTGGGCTCTGCCTTCTCTGGTTCCTTCTGAGAGTTGTGCCAGTCTCTCCCGACCAAGGGAGTGAGTCCTGCGGGCACGCACTTCCTCTCAATCCTGTAAGTGGGAGAAGGATCCGAGATCATCTTTGTCCTGACGGAGATGCTCGTGGGAGTGGGAGAGATCTCGGTCCAAGGATCTTGTGGTCTCGACTTCGGTCGAGATTGCTTCTTCAGCCGCTGGCTTCTCGGCTTTGCCGTCTGGCCAGGCGACTGAACTGTCGATCGACGATGTAGAAATCGACATCAACCCGATCGATCCTTTATCGCCGAATCTGTTCGACGATTCCCTCGATCGAACTTCAATTCTTACTTTCCCCGACGAGGAGACCCAGCCTGCTGGGACTCCCATCGAGGAAGTGGTCCCCGACTCCGGGAAATCACCCGTCCCGCACGACCGAATTGAGCTGTCCGATCTCGATCGAGGTCTCGGACCCCCCCTTGACCGAAAGGCCGAGGAAGAGCCATAAATGCTCTAAAAAGTGGTAGTGCCATCTGTCACCTTCATCCTCCTCGGATGAGGAGAGGCTCCGGTGGAAACTCCGGCGCTACGAGGACCTCGTGGCAGCAACTGATTTTGACCGGACACAAGCTGACTCCGGCTTCCACCCCAGCCATTACTTGGCTTTCACCTCCTAGGCCGAAACTGACTCCTTCGGAGCCAGTCAAGATGGTTCCCCCACCCGTGGAGCTGGCAAAACCTTCGGTTCAGCCTAAAACAGTCTCTCCACTAGTTGTGGTGGAACCACCGCCCAAACAGCCTGTGGGAGGGGCTCCTTCCAAAGAAGATATGCCGAACTCGGGCTTCCCTGGCGACTGTCGGTCACTGGCACTGCAGACCGCCCTTGGCAGGTTGAAGATGATCTGGGCAGTCAACCGTTATATCCGGATTCCTTGGATTCAGATGTCACCGGCTTGCATTCTCATCCGGGGGATGGTGAGTCAGCCAGTGTGATAAAGATGGAGGAAGGTCCCTCATCTTTTTAGGGCATTCTCTGCCTCTTCTCTGAGTCCACAGGGATGCCCCTGGAGCCAATCCAGAAAAAGGTGGAGTACTCTCTCACAGACATCCTCAAGAGAGGGGATACCCAGACAGAGACTTTTCCTGTGTCCGAGGCCATTGTTGGCCCTGCCTTAGAACTTTGGCAGTGCCCTGCCTCTTGGCCAGCTCCGTCTACCCACATGGCCCGCAAGTATGCAGTGCCCATGGGGTCCCTTGCGGGTTTCACAGAGCACCCTTCGGCCGAGATCCTGGTGACTGCCTCTGTGTTCAGGTGTACTGGCAGTTCTGCCAATACTGACCGACCTCCTGAGAAAGAGTCGAAGCCAGGAAGGTCTGTGCGGCTTCTTCCTTGGGCTTTTGTCAGGCAAGTTCGGCCGTCATGGTACACTTCTCCCACGACCTCCTAGGGTCTCTGGATGAAGTCCTCCCACATCTCCCCATGGACATGCAGACCACAGTCAAACAGGTCCGGGACCAGGGCCAAGCTGTTGCCAAACAGCAGCTTCAGGTGGCCCTAGAGATTGGGGTCTCTAGTGCCCGTTCGATGGCAACCGCAGTTGCCTCTCATCACAGGGCTTGGCTGATGCTCTCTTCCTTCCCAGCGGACACTCAGCACAAACTAGCTGACGTGCCTGTCCTCAGGACCAACCTGTTCGGCCCAGGAGTGGCTGGTAACCTTCAGCGCATTGAGCAGTCCAGTGCCACCTTGGACACTACTTCTGCCAAGAGCTCTTCGGGCAAGAGCTAGCAAAAGAAAAAGAAGTTGTGTTTTCAGCATTCTTTTCCTATGGCTCAGCAGTCCTCTGTTCAAGGAGGACAGCAGCAACAGCAGCAGGCTCAAGCTTGGCACCCCAGGCCTGTAAAGGAGGCTGTGGTTCCGGTCCTGGTTCCTCCTCCTCCAAGCCTGCTCAGTGACTGGGCGGGGGCTGCCAACCCCTTTCCTGTCATGCCAGCTCTGGATCCTCCCATGGGGGGCTGGCTCTGCCACTTTCTTTCCGCCTGGTCCGCTGTCACTTCGGACAGGTGGGTTCTCAAAGTGGTCAGCCAGGGACTGCCTCTGGAATTAGAGCAGTACCCTCGGGAGGAAAGAGTATCTACTCATACTCAAGTCGGCTCTCAGAGACGACATTACTTAGCTCCTCCTCATGGAGGTTGTGGCTGCAGTGGTGAATCCTCCAGGAGACCCAGGCTTTGTCTCCATGTAATTCCTGGTGCCCAAGTGGACGGGGGGCTGGTGCCCCATTCTAGATCTCCATGACCCGAATCAATATCGGGGGTCACGCACCTTTCGTTTGGTCACTCTGTTCCAGGTCATAACATCCTTGGAGCGAAACGTGGTTCTGTTCACTGGATCTGCAGGACGCATTCTTTCACATCCCAATCTGTCTGTCCCATCAGCGGTTCATCCACTTCAGGATCGAAGGGACCCTGTACAAGTTCCGAGCCATGCTGTTTGGCCTGTCGTCAGCCCCACGGGTCTTCACCAATTGCATTGCAGTGGTGGCGGCCCATCTCAGGTGTTGAGGGGTCAGGATTTATCCTTACCTCGATTATTGGCTTCTAGCAGGTTCCACCCAACAGGAGGTGGAAAGGTCCAGGGACCTGGCCCTCCAGACCTGCTCCCAACTCGGCCTCCTGAGCAACAAGGCTAAGTTGGAACTCATGCCTTCTCAGGTGATGGGCTTCATCGGGGCAGAGCTCAGCTCTTGTCAAACCAGAGCTTGGCTCCCAGCAGACAGGGTGGAGGTTTTCTCCTCCTTTACCCAATCATTTCTTGTTGGACAATTGTGCACTGCCCGGGACTTTCTGCGCCTTCTGGGTTACGTGGCAGCGTGCACCTCAGTGGCCTGTTGGGCCTGGTTGCATATGCGCCCCCTTTAGTGGGAGCTGGCCGCCTAGTGGACTCAGTGTCATGGTCATCTCAACCAGCTAATCACTGTAACCGAGAAGATGTGGGACGCTCTCCACTGGTGGACCTTCCCAGACCAGTTGCAGGAAGGGATCCAGTTTGTCTGCCCCGAGCCGATGGTCATCCTTATTACCGATGCCTCTCTCATGGGCTGGGGAGCCCACATGGGGGACAGAAGGGCCCACAGGCTCTGGACCACTGAGGAGTCCCAATGCTACATCAACCTGTTGGAGCTCAGAGCAGTCAGACTGGCACTGTCAGCTTTCTGTCCTCAGCTCTAGGGTCAAGTCATTTAAGTCCAGACGGACCATACCACGACCATGTACTACCTCAACAAACAGGGCGATATGCACTCCCGTCTGCTGTGCAAGGAGGCACTCCGCATCTGGACCCTTGTGAGCCATCTGGAGGCAGATCTCCTAACCATCCATGTGGCAGGAGCCTCAAACCATCTGGTGGATGCTCTCAGCCGCCTAGGCGAGACATCCCATGAGTGGTCTCTCCATCCAGACGTAGCTTACAGTCTGTTCTCCCACTGGGGCAAACCACTGGTGTACCTGTTTGCCTCCTGGGAAAACACCAAGCTGAGGCTGCTTCATGCCCCCCCAGCAGGGCTCACTGCAGGGGGATGCTTTCTTGAAGCCCTGGACCCCAGACCTCCTCTACACCTTCCCTCCATTTCCCTTGATCCACAAAGTGCTTCTCAAGGTGAGGAGGGACAAGGAGAAGGTGATCCTGGTTGCCTCAGACTGGCCATGCCAATTCTGGTATCCAGACTCCCTCAGTCTCAGCTGCAGGCCTATGGATCGGCTTCCAGCACGCCCGGACCAGATATCACTTAATCACTGGAAGGTATTCCATCTGGACCTTCAAGTCCTGCACCTCACAGCCTGGTACTTGGGCGGCTAGAGTTCCAGTCTTTGGGTCTTTCTGAAGATGTCTTCACTGTGGTGGAGGCATCCAGAAAAGAATCAACCAGGAAATTTTACGCCTTCAAATGGAAAAGGTTTCCATTTGGTGTCAGGGCAAGGGCCTGGCCCTCTGTCCTGTCCAGTGGCTAACATTCTGGACTGTCTTTGGTCTCTTCCAAAGGGGGTCTGCGGTCTTTGACCCTTTGGGTGCACCTGGCAGCCATCTCTGCTTACCGGGCGCAGGCCGGTTAGCTGACGTTGGCACAGGAGACAGTGGTTGGGTGCTTTTTCAAAGGCCTGGATCACATATCCCCTCCGGTGCATGAACCTCCACCTCCATGGGATAATCTGCTGGTACTAGCAAAGCTCATGGGCAAGCCATTTGAACCGATGCACAAGTGTGCCTTGTCACACTTATCATGGGAGACGGCCTTCCTGGTGGCTATCACGTCTGCTAGAAGGCCAGGGAAGCTCCAGGTGCTTTTGGTGGACTCCCCTTATCTGGTCTTCCACAAGGACAAGGTTGTCCTATGCCCACACCCAAAATTCCTTCTGAAGGTGATATCAGAGTTTTAGCTGAACCAGGTGTTAACTCTGCCAGTTTACTACCCGAACCACACCTCGGAGGCCGAATAAAAGCTCCATACTTTGGACCTGAGACGTGCTGTCTCCTGTTATAAGGAGAGGAGAGGATGGAGGAAATTCGGGGTGAGATTCGCCAGCTGTTTGTTACTTACGCTGAAGCCGCTTCTGGCAGACCTGCAGCAAGGCAGACGATTGCAAGATGGATTACATCATGCATTAGTCTATGCTATGAGTTGGTGGGCAAGGAGCCTCCCAGAGAGATAAGAGCTCATTCTGCCCGCCATACCGCCGCATTGGTGGCTGTTTCCAAGGACATCCCTATCCAGGAAATCTGCCGGGCTGCTACCTGGAAGTCAGTAAACACCTTCATCACCCACTACCACATCGACCTTGAGTCACTCCAGGATGCTGGTTTTGGGGCATCAGTTCTCCAATCTCCGTTTCCAAAGTAGGGGGTGTGCCTTGCCTCCCTCCTCCCTGAGAACTGCTAGAGTCTACCAAAGAGTGTGGATGAACATATCCATGATCCTAGAAGAACAGGTTACTCACCTGTAACAGTAGTTCTAGGAGTGGTATATGTTGTTCATCCACATGGACCCACCCGTCCTCCCCGGCTGCGGATGCACAAACCTGGCTTCCAGCGGGCTAAGATCTGGCGTCATGGGGTGGAGTCGAGGGTTATACCACTAGGGTGGGTGGGAGGAGCCAGCTTTAAGACTTCCAGCAAGATTTAAAGTGGAAAAGGACATGCCAAAGAATGTGGATGAACAACATATACCACTCCTAGAACTGTTAAAGGTAAGTAACCTGTTCTTTCGTCACCTGCTCCTGCGGCCCAGCAGCCCTCCTTTCATGGTGGGCAGCAACAGCAGGCACAGGTTTGGTGCCCTTGGACCAAGTCCGGTCCTCCACCGGCCCACAGACAAAGAGGTCGAGGTTCAGACCCTGGACCCTCTTCCTGCAAGCTTGCCCAGTGACAGGATAGGGGTTGCCACCCCCACCCCCATCCCCATCACACTAGCTGTAGGTCCTCCCATTGAGGGCCGGCTCCGCCACTTTTCTTCTGCCTGGTCCGCTGTTACCAGGTGAGTCTTAGAAGTGGACGGCCTGGGTCTGACGCTGGAATTCACGCAGTACCCTCCCAGCTGAGCCCGTGACCCACGGGAGGAGAGAGTATCAGCACACACTCGGTCGGCTCCGAGAGACGACATAGCCCAGCTCCTCCTCAAGGAGGCAGTGGTTCGAGTGGCAGATCCTCCATTCAACCCAGGGTTTGTTTCCAGATATTTCCTGGTCCCGAAGCGGAAGGTGGGGCTGGCTCCCCATTCTAGATCTGCACGACCTGAATCAGTATCTCAGGCCATGCACCTTCAGGATGGCAACTCTATCCCAGATAATATCCCTGGTGCAAAGATTGTGGTTCTGCTCTCTGCATCTCCAGGACGCGTTGTTTCACGTCCTGATCCATCCATCCCAACAGCGGTTACTCCATGTCAGGGCAGAAGGAACCCTATATGAGTTCCAAGCCATGCCATTTGGCTTGTCATCAGCCCCATGGGTTTTCACCAGATGCATGACAGTGGTGGCGGCCCATCTCAGGCGTCGAGGGGTCAGAGTGTACCCTTACCTCGATAGTTGAGTCTTGGCAGGTTCCACCCAGCAAGAGGTGGAGAGGTCCAGAGACGTGGCCCTCCAGACCTGCTCTCAGCTTGGCCTCCTGATCAACAAAGCCAAGTCGGAGCTCATGCCTTCTCAGGTGTTATACTTCATCAGGGAAGAGCTTGACACTTGTTGAGCCAGAGCATGACTCTTGGCGGACAGGGCGGAGGTTCTCTCCTCATTTGCCCAGTCATTTCTGGTTGGGCACTTGCACGCTGTCCGGGACTTTCTGTGCCTTCTGGGTTACATGGCAGCCTGCACCACCGTGTCTGATGGGCCTGGTGGCATATGGCGTCTCCTTCAATGGGAGCTTGCCGCCCAGTGGACTCAGCACCTTGGTCATTTTGACCAGCTGATCATTGTGACCCAGAAGATGTGGGATGCTCTCCAGTGGTGGACTATCCTAGACTGGTTGCAGGAAGGGATCTTGTTTGTCTGCCCCGAGCTGATGGTTGTCCTGACAACCACTGCCTCTCTCACGGGCTGGGGAGCCCATATGGGGAACAACATGGCCCATGGGTTCTGGACCCCCGAGGAATCCCGATACCATATCAACCTGTTGGAGCTCAGAGTGGTCAGACTGGCATTGTCAGCATTCGTTTAGCGGTTTCGGGGTCAAGTGGTTGAAGTCCAGATGGATAATACCATGACCATGTACTACCTCAACAAGCAGGGTGGCATGCACTCCCGGGTGCTGTGCAGGGAAGCGCTCCACATCTGGACACTCATGAGCCGACTAGAGGTGGATCACTTTGCCATCCATGTGGCAGGAGCCTCAAATCAACTGGTCGATGCTCTCAGCGGCATAGGCGAGACATCCCACGAGTGATCTCTCCATCTAGAGGTAGCTCACAGCCTGGTCTCCCACTGGGGCAAACTGATGGTGGACCTGTTTACCTCCAGGGAAAACACCCAGCTAAGGCTGTTTCACACCCGCCCCCCTCAGCAGGGAACGCTGCAGAGGGATGCCTTCTCGACGCCGTGGACCCCAGGCCTCTTCTGTGCCTCTCCTCAGCCTCAGCAACTGGCTCCCGAGGTGTCTTCCAGCATGCCCGGACCTGCTATCAGTCAGTCGGGAAGGTACTCTATCCGGACCTTCAATCCCTGCACCTGACAACCTGGTACCTGAGCGGCTAGAGTTCCAGGCTTTGAGTCCCTCTGAGGATGTACTCACAGTAGTGGAAGCATTCAGAAAGGAGTCGACCAGAAAGTGCTACGCTTTCAAATGGAAAAGGTTTTCCATTTGGTGTCAGGGCAAGGGCCTGGACCCTCTGTCCTGTCCTGTGGCGAGCATTTAGACTACCTTTGGTCTCTGTCCATAGGGGGTCTTCAATCTTCGACCCTTACAGTGCATCTGGCAGCTATCTTTGCTTACCGGGTGCGGGCTGGTCAGCAGACGGTGGCACAGGAGAAGGTGATCTGACGCTTTTTCAAAGCCCTCGAGCACATATCCCTCCAGTGCATGAATCTCCACCTCCGTGGGATTCACTGCTGATTTTGGCAAAGCTCTTGGGCAAGCCATTCGAGCCAGTGCACAAGTGTGATATGTCACACTTGTCATGGAAGGTGGCCTTCCTGGCGGCTATCACGTCCGCCAGAAGGACTGGGGAGCTCCTGGCACCTTCGGTGGAGTCTTCTTTACCTGGTCTTTCACAGGGACAAGGTTGTCCTGAGTCCCCGCCCGAAATTCCTCTTGAAGGTAGTGTCAGAGTTTCACCTTAATCAGGTGTTGAGACTGTCTGTGTTTTACTCGAACTACACCCCGGGTGCCATGTACAGGCTCCATACTCTGGACCTGAGACATGCTCTCTCCTACTTCAGCTAGAGGGGAGAGAGAAAGGACCTTTAGCTGCTGAGTGTGTTTGCAAGTTGATTTAAAGTAGTTTTTTTAGCTGCCATTTCTGTGTGTTGGACATTGTATTTGAGGTCTGTTAACTGCAGAAGCAGTTGGGGTCTGGCAGAGGTTGTCTGAACCTTCTTTTGCTAAGCAGTAGGGGACAGGATTTGTTTGCTGGATAAGCATTACATTCTTTTTCAGTCTGTAAAGGAACTAGAAGGGGAAATGATCAGATCTGTTCCAGTACAGTAGCTTCTTGTTGTTTTTACATTGTTTCTTGTGGATTTTACTTGGTAGAAGGTTATTTTCTTTCTTACTACTTCTAAGGGGCTAGCAGGGTATTGTTTTGGGGCTGTTGGAATTTTGAAACCTGTTTTGGTGGCTATAAGTGGGCTCATTTGATTGATGTTTCACTGTGTAGCAGACTGCATTTGTGGAGGCCTATTTCTTCTGATTTAAAACCTATTTGTTGTGATTTAATTGGGTCTGTTTCTTTGAATTGGAGACCTATATCTTCTAATTTCAAGCCTATATTTGATGTGGTGTTGGTGAAGCTGTTTGAATTGGAGATCTGTTTCTTTTGGTAGCAAATCTATTTGGGGGGCTATGATTAGAACTGTGATTCATTTTTGCTGGCTTCACTAGCTGCAAAGTTTAGTGCATAGTGGGGGAAGGGTGCTAATGGTCTGACCAGGGGCCTCAGCTACCTGATTGTTTCTGGAAGACTTGGGCTGGTCCTACCCCCCCCAACCCCTCACCTCACCCACCCCTGGTCCGTTATTTACTTTATACCAGGGGTTCTGACATCACTTCCTCAAACCGGCAAAGGATATGCACCTGTCATAGCAGAAGCAGAAATCCAGGAAAGGAACAGCAGCGGGTAAAGGGGTGACTGCTATCTCAGTGTAAGGGAAGTAACTGCAAATCAAGGAGCTTTCATTGTTACTTCTTTGCATTTATGTTGCATTGTGGAAAGGAGGAGTAGGAATTTGAGGAAGATTGTGCAATACCTACTTAAAGTCTCTTTTTGGGTGTGGATAGGAAGGATAGGAATATAAAAAGCAGTTGCTCAGCCTATCTAAACATTTACAACAAAGGGAGTAAGGGAAATTAAGAAAAGAATGTTTTGCACTGGTAGAAGGGGAGAGGATAGACTTGGGGGAGTGTTTGGTATCCTTCATCTGGAAGTGTGGGGGGTCGCTAGTGGGCAACAGCAGCAATGGGTAGGGTGGTAGGCTGCAATAACTGCAGTGTGCCAATCTTTCTGAAAATTGCCTGGAGTGTGGGGGGATGTTTAGTGTGCAATCACATAGAGAAACTTAGGAGATTGAGGTTCTGCAGGAGAAACTAAGACAGGCAAGGCAGACTGGGGGTGAGTTTAGCCCAATACCGGAGGGAGGAAGGAGGGGAGATGAGGGAGGGCAATTTGAGACAACAGTGGTGAGGAGAGGGTCAGAAGAAGGAAAGCAGAGACAAAGGGGCCCAGGCCAGGAAGAACGATTTCCGAGGAAACCAGGTTAGGAGACAAAAGGCAAATGGAAGGAGGAGGTAGGGACTTGTGAGGAGAGGCGAAGAAGTGGCAAAAGTCACGGAGTGGAAAGGAGAGAACAGGTTACTATGAAGAGAGAGGGAGTGGGCATTTGTGAAGGGTCTTCAAAAAATAGTTTTGCACTGCTAGAGAGGAAGGAGGAGGAGGGAAATGATGACATTAGAGGAGTAATTGATAAATGCCTGGACCAAACCAAAGCGGGGGGATGTTCTGCTGGGAGAATTGCAACAGGGCAAAGGAATAATGCAGGAGGAAGAAGAGGAGTCGAAATGAGAGAGGAGATGAATGGATGCAAGCAGGAGTAAGAGTGGTGGAATCTTAGTGCTGGGGAACCCAATACTAAGAGAAGAGTCAGGTGGGGTAGCAAGGGGGAGAGGCATAGTTGTATTTGGGTGGAGGCCATGCCAGGAATGACAGCGGAAAGGGTGGGACAATCTGTTCTGAAATATGCCAGAAGGGGTAGGGACAAGACTCATTTAATTATACATCTTGGGACAAACGACCTGGCTGACAAGACAGTAGATATAGTCCAGAGGAGGTTTGAGGAACTAGGACAATTGTGTGAGGGGGCAGGAAGATCAGTAACTTTTTCAGAGATACTTCCAGTGCCCATGGCAAGCACAACAAGAAAGCTGAGAACAGAGGAATTTAACGGATGGCTAAGAACCTGGTGTTGTGCTAAAGGGTATGGGCTGTTGGGGGAGTGGGGAGGGACCTGGGAGGACAGTAGTCTCTATGACAAGGACAGACTACACTTGAGTGAGGAGGGAAAGAAAGTGTTGAAACAGGATGGAGGAGTACATAGAGGAAGTTGGGAATTTAAACTAGGAGCTGGGGGTGGCAATTGGGCAAGAGACATGCAGAGACCACAGGTTGGGAAACCATATGAGCTTAACCCTCATAACAGTGACAAAGGACAAATGGCAAGCACTGTTGGTGATGCTAGTAAAGGAGGGCAGGATGGGGGGGGGTGGAAGCTGGTTACCCTTAATGCTAGGAGCCTTGGGAGGGAAACTGCAGAGTTACAGGTGCTCATGGCAGAGGGAGAGGTGGACATTGCAGCCATCACAGAAACATGGGCCACCCAATACTATGACTGGGACCTGTCTGTACCAGGGTACAGGTTATTTCGTAGGAACAGGGTGATTGGGAAAGGAGGGGGTGTGGCACTATATGTGAAGAAAGGACTGAAGTATGTAAGGGAGGAAGGGGAGAAGGGTAGTATGGAGTCACTTTGGATGCAAATCCAGGATTCCAAGAATCGGATTCTCAGAATGGGAGTGGTGTACAGGCTGCCATCTCAGGCAGAAGAGTTAGACAGGGAACTAGCGGGACAGATCAGGAGGACCTGCGAGAAGGGTAGTGTGGTGATTGTGAGGGACTTCAACATGCCAGGAGTGGACTGAGTACCCCAACAACCAGGAACAGAAGGGAGCAGGTACTGCTGGATGCCTTTCAGGACAGCTTCCTGCAAATGGTCAGTGAACCAACCAGGTTAGGGAATACCCTTGACCTTGTGCTGGCAAATGGGGACTTTGTGAGAGAACTTACAGTGGAGGAACCACTGTCAAGGAGTGACCACCACTCAGTATGGCTCACATTGGATATGGACAAGGAAGGAGTGGAATCTGGCACAAGAGAGCTGGACTTCAGGAGGGCTGACTTTGGGAGGATGGGGGAAGTGGTAAAAGGGTACCTGGCCAGGATTCAGTCTAGTATGGATACTAACCAGAGGTGGGAACTCATAAAGCTGGGGATAGTGGAGGCAAACAAAACCTACTGCAAGGCCCAGAGCAAGAAGGCTAGGGCTAAGAAACCGAGCTGGTTGAGCAAGGAGGTCATGGAAAAGGTAAGGAGGAAAAGAGCTGCCTTTAGGAGGTACAAGGAAACAGGGAGGAATATTTGATGGAATCGAAGGAGGTGACAAGGGCAGTAAGGGGAGCCAAAGCATCTACGGAACTCAGGCTGGCACAAAGCATTAAGAAGGGGGAGAAGGATTTCTTTAGGTACATCAAGGAGAAAAGGAGCTGTAAGGACCACATAGTAAGGATTAGGACGGAGGTGGGTTGGGTGGAAGCAGGGTGCGATAAGGCAGAAGCACTAAATGATTACTTCTGCTCGGTATTTACTAAGGAGAAGAGGGGGTGACACCCAAGGGGGGAAGAATGGCAGAAACGGGGGTGAGGGGGGTGACAGATGGGGAAATCATGGAGGGCAGAGTTCAGGAGTGTTTGAAGGCACTGAGGGTGGACAAGGCGCCAGGCCCAGATGGCATCCACTCCAGGGTACTGAAGGAGCTGGCTGAGGTGCTTGAGGGACCTTTGGCAGACCTATTAATGCTTCGCTACATTTGGGGTGTGTACATCAGGACTGGAGGATGGCTCATGTGGTGCTCCTCCACAAGAGTGGCCCCAAAGATGAACTGGGAAACTACAGACCAGTGAGCCTCACATCCATCGTGGGTAAGCTAATGGAGACTATCCTGAAGGAGAGGCTGGTGGCCATACTAGAGGCCAAAGGACTACAGGACAGCAGACAGCATGGCTTCATACATGGCAGATCCTGCCAAACCAACCTGGTGGAGTTCTATGACTGGGTAACTAGGCAACTGGACAGGGGCCATGCAGTGGATGTCCTGTATCTGGACTTCAGTAAGGCATTCAATTCGGTGCCGCATGGAAGGCTTGGAAGTAAGTTAGAAGGCACGGGGCGGGTGCAAAGCTGGTGAGATGGGTAGGGAACTGTCTGCAGGGAAGGCAGCAAAGGGTGGTGGTGGGTGGGGAGCTCTCACACCCAAGGGCAGTGACGAGTGGTGTTCCACAGGGCTCGGTGTTGGGACCAGTGTTGTTTGGAATATTCATTGCAGGCATATCATTGGACATTAAGAGCAAGATCAGTCTGTATTCTGATGATACCAAGGTAGGAGCGGTGGTCGATGACCTGGGGGGGTGGCAGGGGTTGCAGGATGATCTGGCAAAACTTGAAACCTGGTCAGACATCTGGCAACTGGGGTTTAATGCCAAAAAGTGCAAGGTGCTGCATTTGGGATGAAGAACCCAAGGAGGAGTTACCAGCTGGGGGGGAGTGCAGCTAGCCCAGACAGAGGAGGAGAAGGATCTGGGGTGCTCATTACAGGGTCAATGAACAACTTGGCACAATGTAGAAGGCAGTTACAAGGCCAACAGAATGCTGGGTTGTATTGCAAGGGGTATATCATCGAGGAGGGAGGAGGTGATTGTGCCACTGTATAGGTCATTAGACCGCACCTGGAGTACTATGTGCAGTACTGGCACCCGTATCTGAAGAGGGATATTCATTTACTGGAGGGGGTGCAGCACAGGGCGACAAAGATGATCAAGGGACTGGGGGACTTACCATACGAGGGGAGGCTGAGGGAGTTGAACATATACTCGCTGGAGGAGAGGAGGGACATGATTGAAAGCTTTAAGTATATGAAAGGAATGAACAAGACAGGTACCGAGGGACTGTTCAAAGTAAGGGAAGGGAGGGACACCAGGGGCCATGATATGAGACTGGAGGGAGGAAGGTTCAGGAGGGAGATGAGGAGACACTTTTTACAGAGAGGTGGTGGCTGGGTGGAATCGCTACCTGCAGAAGTGGTATCCAGTAGAACAGTGGACTGCTTCAAATGGGGATGGGACAGGGCGGAAGGTCAATGAAGGGAAGGCAGCTGCAGAATAAGGGGTGCTAGCTGCACATTCGAGCAGACTTGATAGACCTCTAGACCTTTATCTGCTGGCAAATTTCGTATGTTCGTACTATAAGAAGAGGACAGCAGAAGTTCGAGGAGAGGTTTCCTAGCTGTTTGTCACCTATGCTGAAGCCACATCTGGCAGGCCTGCAGCAAAGTGGACAGTTGGCAGATGGAGTACATCATTTATTGACTTCTGCTATAGGTTGGCGGGCAAGGAGCCTTCCAGAGGGATAAGAGCTTATTCTACCCGCCATACCGCTGCGTCAGTGGCTGCTTCCATTAATATCCCTATCCAGAAAATCTACAGGGCTGCTACCTGGAAGACAGCAAACACCTTCATTACCCATTACCACATTGACTTTGAGTCAGGCTGGGATGCTGATTCTAGGGACGTGGATATGTTGCTCATCCAGACTGTCTGGCAGGTTCCTTGCCACTTTAAATCTTGCCGGAAGGTCTTCAAGCTGGCTCCTCCCTCCCACCTGGGTGGTAAAACTCTTGGCTCCACCCTATGACACCAGATCTTCCTTACCGCTTGGAAGCTTGGGTCCCCTCCTTAGCGCTCTGCGTTTTAGACTGGATCCTAACTCTTCGGTTTGTCCGAAACTAGTTTTGAAGTTTTCTAAACTTCGGTCTTCATCATACCTCATGGCTGCGATGGACAAATCGATTCCCAGCTTTCGGAGGTGCCCTTGCGGGCAGAATATGTCCAGGACGGATCCGCATTCTACCTGCGTCTACTGCCTAGGCCTAGACCACAACCCGCAGGCCTGCGAGGTGTGCCGCTCTTTTTTCGCCACTGTCCTGGAAGATCGCACTGCCCGATTGAAGCTCGGGCACCCCGAGAAGCATTACCCGCTGGTAAAATCCAAAGAGGCTCGTTGGGCGGTGTCTGCGGTGGCTGGCTCGGCTGAGCAGCTCGAGCATATGATCGCCCTCAAGGAGGAGGCGGCCCAGGCCGCATCTTCCTCCTCCTTGGCCGCTGCATTTATCCCGCTCTCTCTGAGTTCCTCGTACACGGCTTCGCTCAAGGAGCTTTGTCAGTCCCTTTCCACGAAGGGAGAGGGGCCTTCGGGACATTCTTCTCGGCTCAAGAAGAAGGAGTCGAAGTGTAAGTCCCACCGTCTGCATTCGTGGGAGCGGGAGAGGTCTCCTTCCCTGGACTACCGACCGTCGACTTCGGTTGAAGTTGCGGCTCAGGCCGCTGGCTTTACGGTGTCCCCGTCAGGCCAGCCTGCCAAGACTCCCGTCGACGCAGTCGAGATTTTCCTCGACCCGTCGGACGGGCTGTCGACTGGTGAAGCTGACAGCCCTTCTTCACCGATTCCCCCGGTGGAGACTGAGGATCTGCCTGCGCCTTTGCGGCCGCAGTCCCTGGATAAAGTGCCCGAGCCGAGGGAAGAGCGGGTGTCCCCCACCCCTTCCCAGACCTGCCCTCGGTCTCCCCCAGGGTCTCGGTCTCGGACTTCATCTTGGTCAAACCGTTCCCGCCGACATCGGCGGTCTCTCTACCAAAATAAGCGGTGACACCGTTCCTCCTCGTCCTCTTCCTCGGATGAGGAGAGGCTTCGAAGTAAATTACGTCGACGTTACGAGGCGCTTATGTGGCAGCAGTTACTGTTGTCCGGGACTAAACCGACTCCGGTTCAGCCCCCGGCCATCAAGTGGCTGTCTCCCGAACGACCGAAGCAACCGCTTGCCCCAGTCGAGATGTCCATTCCTGGGCCGGTTGTTTGGCCGAAACCGGCTGCTCCACCGATTTGTGGTGGAACCTCCGTCTCCACAACCGAAGTCTGGGGCACCGACCAAGGATTCTCGGTCAGGTCACGGCCTGCCCCACAGTTTGTCGGTCACCCTCACTCCCGACCATCCTCGGCAGGTGGAGGGTGGCTCAGGGTCGAGGCAGCTCTTCGCAGACTCTTCGGAGTCCGATGACGAATCCCCCCTCTTCTCCAGGCAGGTCGACCTGGAGTCCTCAGGGGGCCAGTCATTGGACGATAGCCCATCGTCCTTCTTGGGTCTGCTTCGACTCATCTCGGAGTCCACCGGGATGCAGCTTGAACCCGTGTCCAAATGGGCCAAGTATCCCCTGACGGAGATACTGGACCAAGGGGATACCCCCACGGAGGCCTTTCCGGAGGCTGAGGCCATTGTCGGCCCAGCTTTGGAGCTTTGGCAGCGGCCTGCTTCCTGTCCTGCGCCCTCGGCCAGGATGGCCAGGAAGTATGTGGTCCCTACCGGCTCTTTGCCCGGTTTCTCGGCGCACCCCTCTGCCGAGAGGTTAGTCACCGACAGCGTCTTCTGGCATTCCGGTAACGCTCAGGACATGGATACGCCCCCCCCCCCCGGACAAAGAGTCCAAAAAACTGGACTTTGCCGGGCACAAGGTGTATGCTGCGTCCTCCCTCCACCTCCGACAGGCCAGCTCGGCCATGCTGATGGCACACTTCTCCCACGGCCTCATGGGCTCCCTGGATGAGGTTGTCCCTCATCTCCCGGCCGACCTGCAGACTGCGGTCCGTCAGGTGCGGGACCAGGGTACGGCGGTGGCGAAGCAGCAGCTTCAGACTGCTCTGGACGTAGGTGATTCCTGTGCCAGGTCAGTAGTGGCTGCGGTGGCTGTGCATCGCAGGGCGTGGCTGAGGATATCCACCTTCACGGCGGATACCCAGCACAAGTTGGCGGACATCCCCTTCTTGGGGACTGACCTCTTCGGCCCTGGAGTGGAGGGGCACCTCCAGCGGATCGAAAAGTCCTATGCCACTCTGGACTCTGTCACCTCCGCCCAGAGGGACAAAGGCCACCGTCACCAGCAGCATAAGTCCTTTTGTCCTTGGCCTACCAGCCGGACCGCAATAGGGCCAGCAGGTTAGCGCTTAGCGTCCCCAAACCCAAGCCCGTGGCTTCCTCCAACAGGAAGCAAGGAGGTAAAGGCCCAGGAGGTCCCTCGGCGGTCCCTCTTCCAAGCCTGCCCAGTGACGGGTTGAGGGGTGCCACCCCAGCCTAATCTCCCCTGGGTTCCCCTCGTGGGGACGGCTCCGCCACTTCCTTTCCGCCTGGTCCGCTATCACAACGGACCGCTGGGTGTGGTGGTGGTAGGAAAGGCCTGCCTCTGGAGTTCGAGCAGACCCCACCTTGAGTCGTTGCCCTCGGGGGTCACGGGTCCGCAGCCTCGCTGTCGGCCCGCCGAGCCAATATTGCCCTGCTCCTCGAAAAAGAGGTGATCAGGAAGGTGGTGGATCCTCCTCCAGACCCGGGGTTTATGTCCAGGTATTTCCTGGTCCCAAAATGTATGGGGGGCTGGCGCCCTATCCTCAACCTGCACGACCTGAACAGGTTCCTAAGGTCTCGGACCTTCGGGATGGTCACTCTGGCTCAGATAATTCCATCCTTGGGACGAGGCGTGTGGTTCTGTTCCCTGGACCTCCAGGACACGTTCTTTCACGTCCCGATCCGTCCGTCTCATCAGAGATTCCTCTGCTTCAGAGCAGAGGGATCCCTTTACGAGTTCGGGGCCATGCCCTTCGGCCTCTCTCTAGCTCCCAGGGTCTTCACCAAATGCATGGCAGTGGTGACAGCATTCCTGCAGTGCCGAAGGGTCCGGGTGTACCCCTGCCTGGACGACTGGCTGATTGCAGCCCCCTCCAGAGCGGAGGTGGAGCAGTCCAGAGATCTGGCCCTCCAGGTTTGCTCTCAGATTGGCCTCCTCATCTATGAGGCCAAGTTGGAACTCGTGCCGCAGCAGGTGATGCTCTTCATCGAGGCAGAGCTCGACTCTCTTGAGCCAGAGCTCGGCTCCCGTGGACAGGGCCGAGGTTCTTCCTCCTTGCCCAATTATTTCTGGTTGGGCAATCGCGCCTCGCCGGGACTTCCTGCGCCTGTGGGCTCATGGCGGCCTGTACCAGCGTGGTCCATTGGGCCCGTTGGTACATCGTCCCTTCAGTGGGGACTGGCCAGCCAGTGGTCTGCTGCGCAGCGATCGATGGACCAGCCCGTGACAGTGACCCAGGAGACGTGGAACGCTCTCCAGTGGTGGACCATTCCGACACATCTGCAGGAGGGCATCCCATTCGTCCGCCCGAGCCGACGGTCTCTGTATCGACCGATGCATCTCTGATGGGTTGGGGTGCCCATCTGGGGGAGCACAGAGCGCACGGCCTCTGGTCCCCTTGGGAGTCCCGATACCATATCAACCTGCTGGAGCTCCGAGCGGTCCGTCTAGCTCTCACTGCCTTCGCTCCATTTCTACAGGGTCAAGTGGTTCAGGTCCAGATGTCCAGTACCACGACCGTGTACTACCTGAACCGCCAGGGCGGGACGCGCTCCATGCTGTTATGCAAGGAAGCTCTCTGCATTTGGTCACTCGTGCGCAGCCTGGAGGCAGATGATCTAGCCATTCACGTGGCAGGAGCCTCCAACACCCTGGCCGACGCCCTAAGCCGGATAGGGGCTGCGTCTCACGAGTGGTCTCTCCTGCCGGAGGTAGTACAAAATCTGTTCTCCCACTGGGGCACGCCTCAGGTGGACCTGTTTGCCTCCAGGGAGAATGCGAAGCTGAGACTGTTCCATGCGCGCCCCCCTCAGCAGGGCTCGCTGCAGGGGGATGCCTTTTCGAGGCCGTGGATCCCGGGTCTCTTCTACGCGCCCATTTCCCTTGATCAACAAGGTGCTTCTCAAGGCGAGGAGGGACAAGGCGCAGGTGATTCTGGTAGCCCCAGACTGGCCCCGCCAGTTCTGGTATCCAGATCTCCTCAGTCTCAGCTCCAGGCTCCCAAGGTGGCTTCCATCCTGCCCGGACCTGATCTCAGTCAACCAGAGGAAGGTATTCCATCCGGACCTTCAATCCCTGCACCTGATGGCCTGGTTCCTGACCGGCTAGAGTTCCAGGCCTTGGGTCTTTCTGACGAGGTCCTCAACGTTGTTGAGGCGTCTCATAAGGAGTCGACCAGGAAATGCTATGCCTTCAAATGGAAGAGATTCTCCATTTGGTGTCAGGGGAAGGGCTTGGACCCTTCCGCCTGTCTCTTGGCAAGCATTCTGGACTACCTGTGGTACCTTTCTCAGCAAGGACTTCGGTCGACGACCCTTAAGGTGCACCTGGCAGCCATCTTTGCTTACCGGGTGCGGGCTGGGAAGCAGTCGGTGGCGCAGGAGAAGGTGGTCTGGTGCTTTTTCAAATGCCTTGATCACATTTCTCCTCCTGTGCGAGAACCTCCACCTCCATGGGATCTACTGCTGGTATTGGCCAAGCTCATGGGCAAGCCATTCGAACCGATGCACAGGTGCGATATCTCCCACCTGTCGTGGAAGACCGCCTTCTTGGTGGCTATCACATCAGCCAGAAGGATGGGAGAGCTCCAGGCGCTTTCCATCGAGTCTCCTTATCTGGTCTTCCACAGGGACAAGGTTGTCCTGCGCCCCCAACCGAAGTTCCTTCCGAAGGTGGTGTCAGAGTTTCACCTTAACCAGGCATTGACTCTGCCGGTGTTCTACCCCAATCACACCTCGGAGGCCGAGTATAGTCTCCATACTTTGGACCCTAGAAGAGCGCTCGCTTATTATAAGGAGCGGAAGGCTGAAGTTCAGGGAGAGGTTCGCCCGCTGTTTGTCACCTATGCTGAAGCCGCACCTGGCAGACCTGCAGCCAAGCGGACGATAAGCAGGTGGGTCACCTCCTGCATAGATCTCTGCTATAGGTTGGCTGGCATGGAGCCTCCCAGAGGGATAAGAGCTCATTCTACCCGCCATACCGCTGCATCGGTAGCTGCTTCCAGGGATGTCCCTATCCTGGATATCTGCAGGACTGCTACTAGGAAGTCGGCACATACCTTTATTACCCACTACCACATGGACCTTGAGTCACGCCGGGATGCTGGTTTTGGGGCCTCGGTTCTGCAGTCTCTATTCCCTAAGTAGGGGGTGTGCGCCTTGCCTTCCTCTTCCCGGAGAACTGCTAGGAGTCTGCCAGACAGTGTGGATGAACAACATATCCATGTCCCTAGAAATACAGGTTACTCACCTGTAACAGGAGTTCTAGGAATGTTATATGTTGTTCATCCACACGACCCACCTCCCCGGCTTCAACGCACAACCTGGCTTCCAGCGGGCTCGATCTGGCGTCATGGGGCGGAGCCGAGATTTTTACCACCCGGGTGGGTGGGAGGAGCCAGCTTGAAGACCTTCCGGCAAGATTTAAAGCGGCAAGGAACCTGCCAGACAGTGTGGATGAACAACCTGTACCATTCCTAGAACTCCTGTTACAGGTGAGTAACCTGTATTTTTGGGGCCTCAGTTCTCCAGTTTCTGTTCCCTAAGTAAGGGGTGTGCACCTTGCCTCCCTCCTCCTGGAGAACTGCTAGAAGTCTGCCAACAAGTGTGGATAAGAACAACATGTCCACATCTCTAAAGAAAATGGTTACTCACCTGTAACAATAATTCTAGGAGTGGTATATGTTGTTCTTCTACACTGACCCACCTGACTTCCCTGGCTGCAACATACAACCTGGCTTCTAGCGTGCTAAGATCTGGCATCATGTGGCGGAGCTGAGGGTTATACCACCCGTGTGTGTGGGAGGAGCCAGCTTGAAGACCTTCCAGCAAGATTTAAAGAGGAAAGGGACATGCCAGCAAGTGTGGATGAACATAATATACCACTCCTACAACTACTGTTACAGGTGAGTAACCTGTTTTTCTGTCCCTATTTCCAGGGAATCAGTGGCAAGGATGCACAAGCAAGATATGCACGCTGAAACATGCAGCAGCAGCAGGCAGCATCCATCACCACCGCAGTAGCGCCTTGTAGTTGTACCTGTGGGCACTGAGGTGGGGCTCGCTGAGTGGCATCTGCCCTCCCTGGAGGAGGAGGAGAATGTCCTCTGGGATGCTTGATTTTTCGCGAATCTGGGTCAACTGCACCATGAATGGTAGCTCTACCCCTGCTCTGATGAGCTGGTGGTTATTAAGGATGCTTGAAGTTTTCTATTAGCCTTCCTCAAATAAATCCCACTCTTTGGAGTGGAGTGAAAAAAATCCTTTCAGTTGTAAGGTGATAGAAATCAGAGGAGGATCAGGAACATCTCTTGCTGAAATGTTGCATTGCCAGGGGGATAGCCTCGAGAAGATGAGAGGTGCTTCTCCCTCTGTATAACTGCCTGGTTAGACCACACCTCAAGTACTGTGTGCAGTTTTGGCGCCAGTACTTGAAAAATGACATTGCACTTCTGGAGAGGGTCCAGAGGAGGGCAACCAGGATGATACAGGGTCTGGGGGAAAGATCCTGTGAGGAGAGACTTGATAAGCTGAACATGTACTCCCTGGAGGAGAGGAGAGGAGGGACGAGGGGATATGATTGAGGTCTCTATCTAAAGGGAGTGAACAGGGTCTGCCTAAATAGGGTGTTCCAGCTAAGGGAGGAAGGGGCCACCAGGGGTCATTCCATGAGGCTGGTTGGCGGGAGGCTCGGGGGGGGGAGACTAGGAGACGCTACTTTACCAAGAGCTGGTGGACCCATGGAATGCACTGTCTGCAGAACTGGTGGCTGTTGATACAGTGGAGGGATTCAACAGGGGCTGGGACAGGTAGAAGGGTAAGGTAAAGCTGAGGAATGCCAGATCTGGAGGTGTAACCCTGATGTGGGATGAGGTCGGGAGGATTTACGGTGGAGACGGGCAGCAGCGGTGTCCTGACCGGGTGCTGATTTTCGAGCAGACTCAATAGACCTTTAGGTCTTCTCTACTGGCATCTTAGTATGAAATCTACAAGGCTGCTGTTTCTTATTACACTCATACCTTTGTCCCATTACAACATTTACTTGCAGTCTCACAGGGCTCTGTTGTTTGGTCCCTTAGTTTTAGGACTCATTTATTTTGTGAGCTCTGTCTTTCTGTTCTCACACAGACTGTCTGACACACACACACACACACACACACACACACACACACACGGCAAGGAGTCTGCCAAAAAGTGGACGTGGAGTGAATCCCTGGAAACACAACTCCTTCCATGTCCAGACATTCCCTCCCTTCCTCCTACAGCTAGACTTCTAGTGGTGTCTGGTTTGGCTGCTTTATTTAGGAGACTAAGAATGTGACACTGCAGGAACTAGTGATTTTTTCCTTCAAATAACACTGTTTGAACTCTACCAGGAAGGTTGACCCACCAGCCTGTGTTTTAGAGACTACACTCCCCACTTCACGACTTGCGCATCTCCTACCTGCACTCATGACTGTATGACTGAATGATTATAGATCATGTCTTATAACCATAAGGAGTTCAGAACCCTGCATCCAGGTTGAGTCTGCCAGTGTGTGACTGTGGAGTGAATTCTGTTAGCAGAGCAAAGTTTCATATAAATTACTTTGTAACTGCGTAGATTCAGTTCACTATCCACACTAGGGCAGGTCTTGCGCGGAGCACACTCATTTACAAGAACAGTTTTCAAGCTCAAGTCCTCCTCCCACCTAACCATTTGGTCCTCCAGCTTCGCCCCTTAGCACATGAGAATTATCTTTCCTTGGAAACGAGAGGTTTGATCCTTCATCATAGCTCCTGCTAATGAATTAAGATTCTGCTAATTGTCAGGCTTGAAACAGCAAATGGGGTCAGTCTTGGAAAACCAGACAATGCTCTCAGTAAACAAGCACAGAAGTACATCACAAAACTCAGCTAATCGTCAGAATGCCAGAAGTGAAGGTCATGAGCTGTTAGAGCTGTTCTGTGCAATATCTGTATTGTGCTTTAGCAGTCCAGCAGTGCAGACCCAAGACACACCTGATGTTTCACATCGTGCAGCAGTGCAGACCCAAGACACACCTGACATTTCACATCGTGCAGAAGTGCAGACACAAGACACACCCAAAATTTCACTTTGTGCAGCAGTGCAGACGCAAGACGCACCTGACATTTCACATCACAAATGTGCTTTGTCAACAATGTTTACACAAGTTAGTTCATCATTTTATAGTGCATAGTTTTAAGTGACACTGCTAATACTTTATCAAGTGACGATGCTGCAGTATATAGCTTCAAACTGTGCCGTGGCAGGGAGGCCAGTGATGGCACAAGATAGAGTGCTCAGATGTTTCTGCAAAGGGCTGGATCACCTGACACCTGTAGTGCAGGAACCACCTCCACCACGGTATTTACCCTGGCACGACTGATGGGTAAACCACATGAGCCTGTGGACAAGTGTGATCTCTCGCTTCTGTTCTGGAAGACTGCGTTTTTGGTGGCGATCACTTGCTTCGGGCACTATCTGTTGAGTTTCGATGTCTGAGTCTCCACAAGGAAAAGGCATTCCTATGCCCCCATGTGAAATTCCTGCCCAAGATGGTTTCCAAGTTTCACCTAAATTAGGCATTCATTCCACTAACTTTCTGAAGCTCCACGCTTCAGAGATGAGCAAATGCTCCACGTAACAGATGTTTGCAGGACTCTGCCCTTCTACCTGGAGTATAGGGCAGAATTTTGTGTTGAGGATCACCAACTTTTTGTTACACACACTGAAGACCCTGGGCAAACTGGCAGCCAAACAGACCATTGCCAGATGGATAACCACCTGCATCGCTCTGGGTTATGGACTGGCTGGTGAAGAGCCACTTGTGAGGTTGAAGGCTCACTCCACCAGCATACTGCTGACTCTGTTGCTGCTACCAGGTACATTCCCATTTCTGAAATATGTATGGGTACTACCTGCTCACAGAAACATAGACAATACAGGCAGATGAAGACCTTTGATCCAGTCGGTCTAGTTGAACGTGCACATGTTCTTATCGCATTACAGCATCGATCTACTCAGTCGTTGTGATGCTGCTTTTAGATCCTCAGTCCTCCAGTCTCCTTTGCCTAATTTGGGGAGTGCACATTGCCCCCCCCCTTCTCCTAAGATCTGCAAGGAGTCTGCCTAACTATGGCTAGTGAACTGAATCTAGGTAGCTATAAATAGTGCTGACTTGTAACCATAGTTCTACTACAAATAATCCATTCACATCCATACAAGGTAGCCGACTTTCCCTAGCAAGGTTTATTTTTAATTCCTCTTCCAGTGTGCAGATCTGCATATGGAGGTGGTAGAGCCAGAGGACCACATGGTTGCATGGTACGAGGAATCAAGCTTGAAGGCCGCTTAGGTAACTGAGCATGCTTAATGTAGCATGCACAGTGGAAGACTGCCTAAGCATGAATGTGAACTGAATACTAGTAGCACAACCATGGTTACAAGTACCTAACCTCAGTTTGTCTTCTCAATATGCAGATTCCAAAGGTTGTTTTTTTATTTTATTAGGACTTGGTTGAATATGAAACACATTTTATAATTAAATAAAATGTTTATTTCCTTGCAAGTGTTTTAGTGGGTTGCATTTCTTTGCATCTTCGAGCGCATTTGAATAGTTGTGAGTCAATGCATGTCTTCCTACAGGTAGCAAGAATGTCACCTCAGGGTTCCGGAAGTCAGCTGCCTTTGTGATGTTCAAAGCTCTGTATTCATTTGAAGCAAGAAATGAGGAGGAACTCGGCTTCCATGCTGGAGACTCAATACAAGTAAGTTTTATGAAACTTTTATTGCTTTATAGCACTGCACCTGGCATTGGCTCTGCGTCCACTCTGGATTGCTAGCTCAACTGCCAATATCCTTTTTTATGCTTAGCTGCCAATTTAAAGTAAAGTTTCCATAAATGGGTGTTGGAACACATTCCCTAAGCCTCTGGTCATCAGCCAACTTGTCTGAGTGTCAACCAAGTCCACTGTAAAAGTTTTATCAGCATCTGGAATTAAGTCTGGCTCTAGTGCTGCTTCAAATAAGAACTGCATTTTCCATTTCTAACTATACTACAAATGGCCTCAAGGGGTGTCTAATGATCCCAGGCTACAGGTACATTGACATATTTTTATTCATTTTGTGTTTGTTTGTTTTATTGCAAGTTCATGGGCTACACAGAAGCAGCAAGGTGCAATTGTCTTGTCTGTTGGATGCTGACAGAGCCACAGAAACAAGTAGAATGAGACGTATAGTACTGTAGTTCTAAACAACAGTGGGGAATCTGAGGCTCAGCATGGCACCCTAAATTGCGGAGTCGAGCAGGCCATTCAGTAGGTTTGAATCGCTCTTGGATCAGAGTGTGAAGCATAAAGTATGCCAGAAGGATTGGCACGTGTGAGCAACAGAATAGAATTCTAGCCAGCCTTTGTAGGCTTATACAGGAATTGCTACTATGCAGGAGGAGGGATGGATGCATCTCATTGCCTAAGGCCAGCTTTTCCTTCTTGACTTATTCTGCCTCTTCACCGCCCCACCCCCGGTCCCCTACCCTGATGTTCAGGGGCTGCCAGTGTTGCATCCTTCCTCTGGCTGAGATGGTGGGCAGATGGCTGCCTTCCCAGCTGGTGCATTTCCCACTTCTGAGCTGGGAGGGGATGCCAAGTGGCCTGTGGCCTCCACAAAATAGAGAACCTCCCCTCCATGATGTGCTTGGCCAGACTTTTTTTGAGCACTGGACTATATAAAATTCCTTCTAGGAGCGTGGATATGTTGTTCATCCACACTGTCTGGCATTGTCCCTTTCCCCTTTAAATCTTGCCTGAAGACTTCAAGCTGGCTCCTCCCACCCACGCGGGTTTTAAATACCTCGGCTCCACCCCATGACGCCAGATCTTCCTTTCCGCTGGAAGATGCAGGTTCCCACCGTGCTACCTTGCAGCAATAGAGGCCCTGAGTCAAATCCGACGGTTTTCGCGCGCACTGTAGCTAAAACTGCGTGAAGTGTACGATTCAGATCCGAACGCTTTGGATATGGAGGACAAGTCGCTCCCCGGGTTTCGACGGTGTCCTTGTAGACAAAAAATGTTGCGCACCGATCCCCACCTCTCGTGCATATACTGCCTCGGTGCCGTGCATGATACCTCGGCATGCACCATCTGTTCGGCCTTCCATCCCACCGTCCTGGGGGACTATAAAGCGCACCTTAAGCTGGGGGGACCAGAGCTTTGCAATCCACCAGTGAAATCGAAGGAGGCCAGGTGGGCGGTTTCCACGGCTGCGGGATCCACCAAGCGGCTCGAGCAAATGGCGGCCTTCGAGGAAGAAGCTGCCCAAGCTTCCGCCAACCAAAGCTTCTTCGTGTCACTGAACTTGGGCTCCACCTTCACGGGATCCTTCTGGGAGTTGTGCCAGTCTCTCCCTACTAAGGGTGAGGTGCCCTCGGGCTCGCACTCCTTCCGATCCAAGAAGAAGGATAAGGATCCTAAACCATCTTCTTCTACCTGAAGAAGACGCTCCTGGGACTGAGAGCGGTCCAACTCTCAGGAGTAGGGGTCTGGAGCTTCACGGTCAGCTGCGGCACCGGACCTTCTGTCCAGGCCAGGGCACGAGCGAGGACACGGCTGAACCAGCGCGAATATCTCGCTGATCGAGCCGTTGTCGCCGACGCCTGTCAACGACTCTTTGGAGAGGACACCTATTCTCTCCTTCCCCGATGAGGAGACCCATCCTTTGGGCATCCCAATCGAGGGGCAAGAGCCGGAACCCCGGTTCTCACCGAACCCGGCTTCTCCCGACTGACAGAGCCGACGCTGTCAGTCTCGATCAAGGAGTAGGACCCCGTTGGTCGGAAGACTGAAGAAGGGCCACAAACACTCCCGAAAGAGGCGCCGCCACCATTCCTCATCCTCCTCAGACAAGGACTTAGACGGAAACTCCATCGACGTTATGAGGACCTTATGTGGCAGCAACTTCTTTTGACAGGTCAAAAGCCGGCAGTACCGGCCATTGCTTGGCCTCAGCCTCTTCGGCCGACACCGACTCCCTCGGTGCAGAGGACTTCAGTTCTCCCTCCGGTGGGTCCGGTGCGCATTTCGGCTTGGCCTGTTACAGGCTTCCCACCAAGTTTGGTGGAAACACCACCAAAACAGCCTCAGGGAGGGGTTCCTTCTAAGGAGGACCGACCGACTTCGGGCCTGCCCCACAGGCTGTCCATCACGGTCACTCCTGATTGCCCTAGGCACATCGAGGGGGATTTAGGTGGGAGGCCTTTGTATCCGGACTCCTCGGATTTGGATACCACCGGCCTTCACTTTCATGATGAGCTGTCTGTGTCAGACATGGAAGAAGGGCCGTCTTCCTTCCAGGGCATCCTTCGACTCATTTCAGAGTCCACGGGCATGCCTTTGCAGCCTATTCAGAAGAAAGCAGAATATCCTCTCATGGATATTCTCAAGAGGGGGGATACCCCGACGGAGGCCTTCCCAGTGGCCGAAGCCATAGTTGGCCCAGCTCTGGAACTTTGGCAGCGTCCAGCCTCCTGCTTGACTGCCTCTGCCTGCATGGCCCGCAAGTACGCGGTGCCCATGGGGTCCTTGGCGGGCTTCACTGAGCACCCCTCGGTGGAAGCCTTGTGACCACCTCAGTGTTTAGGCGAATGGGCAGCTCTATGGATACTGACCGCCCTCCGGACAAGGAGTCCAAACTTATGGACCACTCGGCCCGGACGGTCTACGCGGCATCATCCTTAGGCCTTCGTCAGGCTAGCTCAGCAGTGATCATGGCATAACTTCTCTCACGCCCTTTTGGGGTTGCTTGATGAAGTTCTTCCTCATCTCCCAGCAGACATGCAGACCACAGTCAAGCAGGTCCAGGACCAGGGCCGGGCTGTTGCTAAACAGCAGCTCCAGACGGCTCTGGACATTGGTGATTCCTGTGCCCGCTCATTGGCTGCCGCGGTCGCCTCTCGCCGCAGGGCTTGGCTGAGGTTATCCTCCTTTCCGGCGGATACCCAGCACAAGTTAGCTGACGTGCCCTTCCTTGGCTCTGACCTCTTCGGTCCGGGAGTGGCAGGTCACCTTCAGCGCATTGAGCAGTCTAATGCCACCTTAGATGCCACCTCTGCTAAAGATTCTTCGGGCAAGAACCAGCAGAAGCGCAAGAAGAAGTCCTTTCGGCATTCTTCCCCTGCGGTCAGACAGCCCTCTTTCCAAGGAGGTCAGCAACAGCAGCAGGCTCAAGCTTGGCGCCCTAGGCCCAAGCAAGGTCCTCAACAGCCCCGCAAAGGAGGCCGAGTTGCTGGTCCAGGTACCTCCTCCTCCTCCAAGCCTACACAGTGACGGGTCGGGGGTGGCCTCCCACACACCCGTCACGCCAGTTCTTGGTCCTCCTGTGGGGGGCTGGTTCCGCCGCTTCCTTTCTACCTGGTCCGGTATCACTTCAGACAAGTGGGTTCTGAATGTGGTTGGGCAGGGTCTGCCCCTAGAGTTCGAGCAGTACCCTCCTAGCCGAGCCCGTGCCCCACAGGAGGAAAGGATCTCAGTTGGCACTCAGTTGGCCCTTTGGGATGACATCACGCAGCTCCTTCTCAAGGAGGCGGTTGCTCCAGTGCTGGATCCTCCTTCAGACCTAGGCTTCGTCTCCAGGTATTTCCTGGTGCCCAAGCGGACGGGGGGTTGGCGCCCCATCCTAGTTCTCCATGACCTGAATCAGTATCTCAGGTCTCGCACCTTCTGGATGGTAACTCTGAACCAGATCATACCATCTCTGGAGCGAAACGTGGTTCTGTACACTGGATCTTCAGGACGCATTCTACCACATCCCAATCCGTCCATCCCATCAGCGATTCCTTCGCTTCATGGTCTGAGGGACCCTGTACGAGTTCAGAGCCATGCCATTCGGCCTGTCTTCGGCCCCAAGGGTCTTCACCAAATGCATCGCAGTGGTGGCAGCCCATCTACGGCATCAAGGGGTTCGGATTTACCCCTATCTAGACGACTGGCTCCTGGCGGGTTCCTCCCTTCAGGAGGTGGAGAGGTCCAGGGACCTGACCCTCCAAACCTACTCCCACCTGGGCCTTCTGATCAACGAGGCCAAGTCAGAACTCGTGCCTTCTCAGGTGATGGGCTTCATTGGGGCAGAGCTCAACTCTTGTCAAGCCAGAGCTCGGCTCCCAGCGGACAGGGCGGAGGTCCTTTCCTCCTTTGCCCAGTTATTTCTGGTTGGGCACTTGCACCCTGCCCGGGACTTCCTGCACCTCCTGGGTTGCATGGTGGCATGCACCTCAGTGGTCCACTGGGCCAGACTGCACATGCGCCCCCTTCAGTGGGAGCTGGCCGCCCAGTGGTCTCAGCGTCAGGGTCTCTTCGACCAGCTGGTCATGGTCACCCAGAGGATGTGGGACGCTCTCCAATGGTGGACCATCCCGAGTCATTTGCAGGAAGGAGTCCCGTTTGTCCGGCCCGAGCCGACGGTCATCCTTACGACCGATGCCTCTCTCATGGGCTGGGGACCCCACATGTGGGACAACAGAGCCCACGGGCTCTGGACCCCCGAGGAATCCTGATGCCACATCAACCTGTTGGAGCTCAGAGCAGTCAGACTGGCCCTGTCAGCTTTCGCTCCTCAGCTCCGGGGTCAAGTGGTTCAAGTCCAGACGAACAATACCACGACCATGTACTACCTCAACAAACAGGGCGGCACACACTTCTGTTTGCTGTGCAAGGAGGTGCTCCGGATCTGGACCCTCATCAGCCGGCTGGAGGCGGACCTCCTAACCATCCATGTGGCAGGAGTCGCTAACCAACTGGCGGATGCTCTCAGCCGCATAGGCCAGACATCCCACGCGTGGTCTCTCCATCCAGAGGTAGCTTACGATCTGTTCTCCCATTGGGGCAAACTGTTGGTGGACCTGTTTGCTTCCAGGGAGAACACCAAGCTGAGGCTGTATCATGCCCACCCCCCTCAGCAGGGTTCGCTGCAGGGGGATGCATTCTCGAGGCCGTGGACCCCAGGCCTCCTGTACGCCTTCCCTCCATTTCCCTTGATCCACAAGGTGTTACTCAAGGTGAAGAAGGACAAGGCGAAGGTGATCCTGGTAGCCTGAGATTGGCCACGCCAGTTCTGGTATCCAGATCTCCTCAGTCTCAACTGCAGGCCCCCGAAGCTGCTTTGTACATGCCCAGACCTGATATCGTTGAACCAGGGGAAGGTCTTCCACTCGGACCTTCAATCCCTGCACCTCACAGCCTGGTTCCTGAGCGGCTAGAGTTCCAGGCTTTGGGTCTTTCTGAGGATGTCTACACCATGGTGGAAGCAACTCGAAAAGAATCGACCAGGAAATGTTATGCCTTCAAATGGAAAAGATTTTCCATTTGGTGTCAGGGAAAGAGCCTGGACCCCTTACTTGCTCTGTGGCTAACATTCTAGACTACCTTTGGTCCCTCTCCAAAGGGGGTCTTAGGTCATCGACCCTTAGGGTGCACCTGGCAGCCATCTCTGCTTACCGGGCGCGGGCCGGTCAGACAACGTTGGCACAGGAGACGGTGATCGGGTGTTTTTTCAAAGGCCTGGATCACATATCCCCTCCGGTGCATGAACCTCCACCTCCATGGGATCTCTTGCTGGTTTTGGCAAAGCTCATGGGCAAGTCATTCGAACCATTGCACAAGTGTGAGCTCTCACACTTGTCGTGGAAGACTGCCTTCTTGGTGGCTATCACGTCAGCCAGAAGGACAGGGGAGCTCCAGGCACTTTCGGTGGACTCCCCTTATCTGGTCTTTCACAGGGACAAAGTTGTCCTGCGCCCCCACCCGAAATTCCTTCCGAAGGTGGTGTCAGAGTTCCACCTCAACCAGGTGTTGACTCTGCCGGTATATTACCCTAACTACACCTCGGATGCCGAGTACAGGCTCAATACTCTGGACCTCAGGCGTGCTCTCTCCTACTATAAGGAGAGGAAGGGGGAAATTCAGGGAGAGGTTCGCCAGCTGTTTGTCACCTATGCTGAAGCCACTTCTGGCAGACCTGCAGCCAAGCGGACTATTGTAAGATGGATTACATCATGCATAAGTCTGTATTATGAATTGGTGGGCAAGGAGCCTCCCAAGGGGATAAGAGCTCATTCTACCCGCCATACTGCTGCTTCGGTGGCTGCTTCCAGGGACATCCCTATCCAGGAAATCTGTCGGGCTGCTACCTGGAAATCAGCGAACACCTTCATTACCCATTACCACAACGACCTTGAGTTACGACGTGATGCTGGTTTTGGGGCCTCGGTTCTCCAATCTCTGTTTCCTAAGTAGGGGTGTGCTCCTTACCTCCCTCCTCCCAGAGAACTGCTAGGAGTCTGCCAGACAGTGTGGATGAACAACATATCCACGCTCCTAGAAAAACAGGTTACTCACCTGTAACAGTAGTTCTAGGAGTGGTATATGTTGTTCATCCATACGCACCCACCCGACCTCCCCGGCTGAAGGCGCACAACCTGGCTTCCAGCGGGCTAGATCTGGCGTCATGGGGCGGAGCCGAGGTATTTACCACCCGGGTGGGTGGGAGGAGCCAGCTTGAAGACTTCCGGCAAGATTGAAAGGGGAAAGGGACAATGCCAGACAATGTGGATGAACAACATATACCACTCCTAGAATTACTGTTACAGGTGAGTAACCTGTTTTTGTGTAGTGCTTGTCCATGCCCGGTTTCTGTCTGTCACGGAGATTTTTATTGGCTGCTTAGATATCACACAGACATGAAAAAAAAATCTGTACTCACAATTTTTACATATCAAAGTCTGCAGATCTCAGATATCCACGCAGTGCAAGCAAGCAGCAGCAGCAAGGGCAAACAAGATGCTGGGATGCATAGCTGCGAGGATCAGTAGTAGGAGAGAGGAGGTTATACTGCCCTTGTACAGGTCCTGGTGAGGCCACATCTAGAGTATGGCGTTCAGTACTGATGCTCACACCTAAAAAAAAATTAACCTGCTGGAGGAGGTCCCAAAGAGGGCTACAAAGATCATAGCGGGTGAGGAGAGGTTGAGGGCATTGAACATATACTCCCTGGAGGACAGGAGAGAGAGAGAGGGGGGGGGAACGTGGTTGGGACCTTCAGGTACTTGAAAGGGATAAATAAGGTTGATCAGGTGGGTCTCTTTAAGCTGAGTGGCAACCATAACATGAGGGGCACAATCTTAAGCTTGAGGAGGGAGGGAGGTCAGAAAGCTCTTCTTCATGGAGAGGGTGGTGGACACTTGGAATGCGCTGCCGGAAGCGGTGATCTGGTTGAAGACAGTGGACAGTTTCAAGTGAGGCTGGGATAGTCATAGAGGTGAGGTAAAGATTATGGGTAGGGAGGATGGGAGGAGTGAGGAGGGTGGCAGGGACAGTAGCTCAAGCTGCGGACCCTGCACTGTGAGCATACTAGATAGACCAAATGGCTTTCTTCTGCTGGCTTCTTCATATGTTTGTATAACCTTAGTATTAGCTTTTCCTTCTCCCCCTCTAGTCTGATCAGTCTGGGCTTGCACTGATCTTTTGATATACTGCTTGCCATCTGCAGTGCTCTTCAACACTGCTTCAAAAATTCCTTTTTTAATTTATCCATCTAATTTGCCCTTTTTATATGCCATCTGTCTGGCTATCTAATTTGCCCCTCTTTTTATATGCTATCAATCTGTCTATCAAATTTGCCCCTCTTTATATTCTATCCATCTGTTTCTTTCTGTGTTGCCCCTCTGAACTGTAGGCTTCAGAACAGTTTTGTCTCAGATTGTTGTCAGTACAGAGTGTCTTAAGTTCTTTGATTAGATCAATCTCATTGTGCAAGTTGATCCCACACTGATGTACTTTTCAGTTCTTCTATTATATGCATGAATGGGAGCCACCTGGGTCGACATTTATCTAGAGGGAGTTGTAATCGACCTGTATTTTCCATTACTTTAATTGCCATTCCAGTTTGCTATCCCGTGCACTAATCTCTAGGCTTCATTCTGTCGACCATAATTGTGTAAGAATTTGTAGTGCTGCCACTGCAAAGATATTGAATAAACATATCCTGCCTCCAGCAGGTTAATATTAGCACTGTTTGGGGTATTCTCAGTACTAAATGTTCATCATCAGGTCTAGGTTGAATGCCCAGCTCTTTTGTTATAAATTGGCTTATGTCCTCCCAAAATGTTTTGATTCTTGGACAGTCCCAGTTATAGTATATGTAAAATGGTGTCCCCCCCTCTGGTTGTGACCCCTCCAGCACCTGTCTGTGCTGCTGCCCCCAGTGTTTCTTATTCAAACAACATGAAGTCTTGCTGTATTCTGACTTAATGCAGTTAGCCCCAACACTTGACCTGCCCCGGAGAGTAAGGAGTTAAACTCTGTGCAGGAGCAGAGAACGTTGAGCTCGAGCTTGGTTTTCAAACCTCTGTCTGTGGTACTTCCCAGTGTAACCATCAGATTATTTACTCCACCTAACAGTGAAGTTGCTCCGGAGATTCCTCTGCTCGTTTCGGTAAAGTTTAAAAAGCGTTCGGTTTAAACTGTTATGTTTGTTATTTTTTCGGATTTCCAGCGTCTGTCTACAGTACAGGTAGTGTTGTAACTAGGTAGTGACTGTGTTTATTTTCCTAGTGTGTGTGGAAATTACTCTCTTCCTCTATTTCTTTCCTGTCGGTCCGGTTAGGAGCCGACCTTGTATTATTTCTATCATCTGAGAAAATTTTTTGGGGATTAGAGTGGTGTTCCTGTATCGATTGATTTCAAAAGAGCCAGGCCTTTTCTGGTTCTTTTTCAAAACCAGTGACACGGTTTGTAACCGATTGATTATTTCATTACCTGGCTTGAAAGCTTCTATAGGGTAATTTAGTAGGTTGGCCATGTCTGACAAACCCAAAAAGGAAACCGGTCCCACTGGGTTTCAGCACTGTACTGAGTGTGGGGAGGCATTTGCCAAGGCCGACCCCCACCTCATCTGTGTTTATTGTCTGGGGTTTGACCACCTCAGAACAGACTGTCAGATTTGTAAAAACTTTCCTAAATCCACTCTAGATAAGAGACTGAGTAGGCTGAAGGAAAGGGAGGCAGAGAAGTATGTAGATCCGGATGGCCAGCCCGGTTCGGTTATGGCCGAACCTGAGGAGGTGCCTACTGACCTAGGCGATACCTCCTTGGGCAAAAGGAGAGCCGACCCTGAGGGGCCAGTGCCGTTAAAACAAAAACGTAAGTTCACCGGTTCGGATCCTGTACCGCGTTCTCCAACTGCGGATGAAATTGCCAACGCGATTAGTATTGTTCAGTCGCTTAGACCGGTTCCGTCCGAACCGGTAATGCCGGCTAGGTGGTCGGTTCGGTCAGATCCATCTCCTTCAGATTATGATCCAGATGCTTATTATGAGGAGTGGGAGGGGGATGAAGATTATCCCAGTGATGATGATGACGACGACCAGGGGGGTCTGGATGTGACCATTGAACCGGACATCTCCCTAGACAGGCCCTCTGGTGTCTCTCCTCCCAGTCTCTCTGAGTCCCCTTCCCACTTTTTATTTTACAAAAAGGTGGCCGAAACCCTTCAGCTTGCGTTAGTTGAAGCTGCAGAGGACGAGGAAGAGCCTAATTTTGTGGAAATGGACATCCCAGAGTCCAAAAGGCTGTCTATCCCTCTTCATAAGTCCTTGGGGAAACAGACACACAAAATTTTGCAAACTCTTAATTCAATACCTCCTGTGGATGAGAATGGACAGGAGGTATATGTTATTAGACTCAGCTACGGAGTTCCTTTATAATCATAGCAGCTGTGTTGGAGTAGTGCAGGCTGCAGCCTGTGACAGGGCTAACATACCTTTGGCTTCACACCCCCTGGATAAGGACTCCAGGAAAGTGGATGCCATGGTCAAAAAACAGTATTTAGCATCCTCTTTGGGACTCAGGCAGCTAATTATATGGCCTACACAGCCAGGTACCAGAAATCCAGATGGGATATGGTTCTGGAACTGGCTAAATAGGCCTTCCCCCCAGCTAGCCAAAGAGCTGGAGGAGGTGGCTGCTGATGGAATTGAGGCATCAGAAATGCAATTTCATGCTGCTGTGGACTCCAGTGATGTGGCATCTAGAGTCATGGCTACATCTGTGTCTCTCAGAAGACATGCTTGGCTCAGATGTACTAGCCTTTCACGGGATACCCAGACTAAGGCTATGGATTTTCCTGTAGTGAGTAACTCTCTGTTTGGGGAGCAGACAGAAGCTTGCGTGAAGAAATTTGATGAATACAGGACGACGTACAGGAGTGCACAGGCCATGGAAAGGCAAGCCACTCCACAAAAGCAGCAGTCTAGGGGCAGGGGCAGGCCTTCTCACAGGCCTTTTTTATCAAGCCCAGGCCTCCTCTCCCTCCCACAGAGGGGGTTCTTCAGAGGGAGAGGTAGGAGGGGGGCGAGCAGGACTGCTGCCTCCTCCTCCCAGTCTAAGGCTCCTGCCAAGCAGACACCCTGTTGTGTCAGCCCGAGTTGACTCCCCAATTCTAGTAGGAGGCAGGCTGGCTGGCTTACTTCTTCCAGGCCTGGAAGTCTTTGACCTCAGTCAAGTGGGTCCTGGAAGTAGTATGCCAGGGACTGGCCCTCAGCTTCAAAAAGTTTCCAAAAAAGAGGGCCAAGTCTTTTCCACCTGTATCAATCTCAGAAACCCTTGCTCTAGAGGCAGAGGTTTCCTTTCTTCTAGTTCTCAGAGCTATAAAGAAGGTTCCTACTCAGCACAAGGGAAAAGGACTGTACTCTAGGTATTTCCTTACCCCCAAAGAAAGCAGGGGAGTGGCGACCCATCTTAGACCCATGGTATTTGAACAAGTACATTTCAAAGCCCAAATTCAAAATGGTAACTTGGGGAATAATCCTTCCCTCTCTAAGGCCAGGAGATTGGTTAGCATCTCTGGACCTCAAGGATGCCTATTTCCATATCCCTATCAGGTGCTCCCACAGAAAATATCTCAGGATCTTACTTCGGGTGGGAGCTCTTGCAGCAGGCTATTACAATCAGGACTATGCCGCGGGCACTAGGACCCTCTGTAAAACTTCTCAGCCAGCAATACCCAGCAGGGACCGCCTCCCCCCCCGACGTCAGCCCTGGTATAAAAAGAGGCGGACCCAGCTCCACCCAGTTCTTTTCCCACCGCATCCCGCGTACGTGAAGAGTTCCTGTTACTTGGCTTGCCAGCCCAGCAAAAAAAAAAATTGTTTTTTTTCTCCTTTTGAGCATTTTTTTCTCCACAGTTTCGACGGTTTTCTCTGCCTACCGACGTATGTCCTCGCCGTCCTCGGTCTCCTCATCGGGACCCCACGTCAACAAGTGCTGTTGAGGCCGCCAGATACCGTCTAAAGACGGCCACAAGCAGTGCATTTTTTGCCTCGGGCCTGAGCACGACACCGTGGCCTGTTCGTCCTGCAAGAAGTTCACCAGCCGAACTTGGATCCGCTGCTTGAAGGCCCTGAAGGCGTTCCTGCTTGAACAGAAAATGGACCTGCACATCTCAGGGGAGAAGCAGAAAAAGAAGGATAAAACCAAGCAGTCCTGCGAAAAAGTCCGTAGTTGGTCAAGGGACTGGTCTTGCTCCCCTCGCGGCCTTCTCCCAAGAAAGCCTGTGGTTCGACGGACTCAGGTGAGCGTCCTAAATCTAAAGATCAGGCTAAGGCTGGGCCTTTGGGGGAGAGGCCAGCGAAGCCCAAGGTGACTCCGCTAAGGGTCACCGAAAAGTCCTCGGAGGCGCAAGCTTCCGCCCTGCCAGTCAAGAGCGCGCCTTCTGAGTCAAAGGACACTCCGGCGCCCCGGGTCAGTACCCCGTTGTCGATCCCTTTACCGACACTGGGTAATGGGGTGACGGATCCGAACGCAGCTGGTGAAGGGACTGTGTCTCCATCTCCTACGCCCCGGGCTCAGAAAGGGTCTCTCCTTCCAAGGTCGTTGATGTGGATATTCCATTTTCAGGGAAAACGGCCTCCATTTTTTTTGAAGGACAAGCTCCATGATCTATTTTCCTTCTGGTGGGGCAGGTCCAGAAGTGCACCCCCCCCCCGAAGCCTGCCCCATCACCGGTCCCGGACCCTTTGGGTGAGCCACAGCCAAGAGGTGCTTCTTTACTGAGGAAGACCCCCGAGAGGCCGCCGTCTACACCTCCTCCTAGGGCTCATTCCCATTCACGGTCCATAGACCGTCACCAGCGCTCTACCAGATCAGGTAGCCGACACCGGGTCAGGTCTCGCACCAGGAGCCGTTCCCATTCTGTTAGATGGGCCTGCTCCCAGTGTCGGTCCCCTGACCCATGTCGGTCTCCGCTCCGCCGTCGGTCCTGTGACCGTCAGTCTTCGGACCGACATCGGTCGATGAGTCACCGACGCTCGAGTGGGGCTAGCCATGGGGATAGGTCTGGCTACTCGTCACCCAATAGCCCTTCCTCCTCTTCTACCTCTTCCTTTTTGGGAATCGGGGGTTCCCCAGAAGAGAAGGACCAGCCCCGCTCACCTCCTGATGATCCCACTTTCATGGACGTCATGAGGCACATCCAGGCCTTCAATGAGTGGGACATGGAGGACCTGGATCCGGAACGCCTGTGATTGACTAAGTACCTGAGGAAAAAGGAGCCTAAGCCCTTGGTGGTGCCTCCTTTGGTGGACACATTCCAGGACCTCACCAGTGTAACCTGGAAGCGTCTGGCTTCGGTTCTGGCACTTCCAAAGAAATCGGACAGGCTGTATAGAGCCCCGAGGGATGAACCATTTCTGGCCAAGCACCATCAGGCGGACTCTTCAGTGATCACGGCTGCTCATGACAAATCTAAGCAGCCCAGACACCTCAGCTCGCAGCCTTCCGATCCAGAGTCTCGTTATCTGGACCAGGTGGGCAAGAAGGTGTATTCTGCCTCCACCTGTTCAATAAGGTCCCTGAACTTACTTATGCATATGGTCCAGTACCAGAATGCACTATGGGAGCGGGCACAAGAGCTGGTAAACACCTTGCCAGACTCCGAGAAGAAAATGAAGATCCTGGACGTTCTAGAGTCAGGCTCGGACGTAGGCACTCATATTTTGCGTGCCTCGTATGACACTGCAGATACGGCGGCAGCATCAGGTGTCTGCCTCAGGCGCCATTCCTGATTGAGGGTCTCTGGCTTTCACCAGGATCTGCAGTCAGGTATCCAGGACTTACCGTTCCAGGGTACCGTCTTGTTTAGGCAGGAGACAGAGTCCCTTATCTCTCATCTCCAAGAGTCAGGTAAATCCATCTGGTCGGTCTGCCAAATGTACTTAGGAGACAGCGACAGTGGCCATTTCAGAAGCCCTCAGGTGGTCAAGTCTGTGGCAATCAACAGGGCCAGAGAGGAGGCTTTGAGGAGAGCCGGCAACCAGCAGCCTGGAGGCAGTCCTCCCCGTGGGTCCAAGTCCTCCCAGGCCTCTCTGCCCACCCCTGGCTCTGCCCAATGAGTCTCTTCCAACCCCCCTCCTCTGATGGAGGCCCCAGGGGAGGTGGTAGGGAGTCGCTTCTCCCTGTACTTTCAGGGATGGAGCTCGATCACTGTGGACAAATGGGTCCTAGACGTCATAAGGAGAGGACACACTTTAGAGTTCACAGAGGTTCCTCCAGACACTCCACCAAGGTTCTCCAGATATCCTCCTTCTCACATCCCTTTCATAGAAGGAGAGATACAGGCCGTCTTGCAAAATAGAGTGATAGAACCTGTCCCCCTGCGGCAGTGGGGAAAGGGGTATTGTTCCCACTTTTCTTGGTCCCAAAAAAGACTCAGGACCTTCGTACCATTCTGGACCTAAGCTTTCTCAATCTTTATACAGAGTACAAAAGGTTCCGGATGGTAACCCTTCCAGGTCGTCGTCTTCTGCTGCACCAAGGGGACTGGCTCTGCTTCCTAGACATGCACATCGGGGTCTTCCCCCCTCACAGGAAGTTCCTGAGGTTCCACTTCCAGGGGGAACATTATCAGTTTCGAGTTCTTCCGTTCGTCCTCTCCTCCGCTCCTCGAGTCTTCACGAAATGCTTGGCAGTAGTGGCTGCGGCTCTAAGGCGTCAAGGGCACTATGTCTTCCCTTACCTGGACGATTGGCTGCTCGCAGCCCCGTCAAGGTCACGCCTGCTTCAAGCTCTCGGAAACACCTGTATTCTCTTCCGAGACCTTGGGATCACCCTGAACCTCCCAAAGTCTTCCCAGAACCCAGCCAAAGACTTGTCTTTATCAGAGCGGTCCTGGATTGGGTCCAGGCCATGACCTTTCTACCCCCAGAGAGGGGCGATCACCTGTGGGAAATAGCCAGATAGGTCCTAGTAACTCCTCGGGTCCTAGCAATGACCTTCCTCAGATTTCTGAGGCACATGGCGGTGGCCATTCCAGTCACTCCTCTGGCACGCCTCCACATGAGAATCCCACAGTGGATGCTCAGGGTGCAGTGGGATCAGTGCTCAGATGACCTAGACCACATGGTCAGAGTCACAGAGCCAGTAAGGAGAACACTTTTTTGGTGGATGGATCCACTCAATTTGGAAAAAGGGGTCCTCTTTCGTCCGGAGCCCCCGAATCAGACCCTTACAACAGATGCCTCAGATTTGGGTTGGGAAGCACACCTGGGGGCCCGTCTACACGAGGCATTTGGGCACCCCAGGAGCGCAAATTCCACATCAATGTCCTGGAGATGCAAGCGGTCCTCAATGCGCTACACACCTTTTAGGAGGATCTTGTACCAGGCTCTCTTCTTGTTCAGACAGACAACATGGCTGTCTTCTTCCATCTCAACAAGCAAGGGGGCGCTCATTCTTACCAGCTGTGCAGGGAGGCGGTAAGAGTCTAGTGTTGGGCACTGGAGCGGCACATCTCCCTGTCCGTGGTGCATGTTCCAGGTGTCTTAAATAACTTGGCTGACAGTTTAAGCAGGTCACGGTCCAAGGCGCACGAGTGGGAGCTACTGCAATCAGTAGCGGATCAGCTGTTCGTCACATGGGGTCGTCCAGAGTTGGACCTGTTTGCGTCACCATGCAGTGCCAAACTGCCAGTTTTCTGCTCGTGAGAGCCTGCGCCTGGTGTTTTCTGGCCAGACGCGTTGTTCCTTTGCTGGGCAGGAAGGTTTCTTTATGCTTTCCCTCCCTTCCAGAGGGTTCTGTTGAAGTTACAGGCCGAGGGGGCTTGAATGATTCTGATCGCCCTGCTACGGCCTCGGCAGATTTGGTTCCCACTACTTCAGCGGCTATCCATGGAACCTCCAATTCCGCTGCCAATATGCTCGCAGTTGCTGTCCCAGGATCAGGGCTTGCTGGTCCATCCCGATCTCCAATCCTTACAACTTCATGCTTGGCTCCTTTGGACATAGCAAAACACAGGTACGGGGTATCTCCAGAGATGGCGGACGTGGTTGTGTCGGCGAGAAAGCTCTCCACATGCTCCACTTATGCTATGAAGTGGAAGCAATTCTGTTTGTGGGCCTCGTCTCACCATCTGGATCTCCCATTACCTGTCCCATGAACTCGGCTTTACAGTAGCTCCTCTCCTTATACCAGCAAGGCTTGAGCTACTCCTCCATAAAGGTGCACATGTGGGCCATCTCGGCTCATCACGCCCTTTCGGGAGACAGGGCCTTAGCCCCGTTGGATATGGCCCACACCTTTTTACGAGGGAGTCTTCACATGAGACCTACCATTCGGGATCCTATCCCACCCTGGGACCTCCTTTGTGTGTTGAAGCTGACTCTTCCCCCGTTTGAACCAGCAGCAGATTGTGATCTGCAATATCTTTCCTGGAAGGTTTGCTTTTTAGTTGCCATTATGTCTGCTCGAAGAGTTTCCAGACTTCAGGCTGTGATGTGAAGAGCCATGTTTAATTTTCCACAGGGAAAGGATTTCCCTGAGGACGAACCCTAAGTTTCTTCCAAAAGTGGTCTCAGAGTTGACCCTCAACCAGTCGGTTGACCTTCCAGTTTATTTCCCTTTTCCCTCTAACAGAGGGAAGCTCTCCTTCAGACTTTAGACGTCCACAGGACACTGAGTTATTACCTGAAGCATATGGCTAATCACCTAAAATCGGAGCAACTGTTCGTGGCATTTGCGCCACAACACTTGGGTAGACCGGTGTCCAAGTAGACCATTTCCAAATGGATTGTCCACCGTGTCTCTTTCTGCTATGAGAAGCACAGCAACCCCTTCCGGGCCCGGTTAGGAGTCACTCCACCAGAGGAGTGTCTGCTTCCTTCGCCGCGCTGCGGAACGTCTCGATTAGGGACATTTGCGCAGCTGCTACCTGGAATTCAGTGCATACTTTCGTAAAGAACTACATCTTCGACATCACCTCCAGACGCCATGCCGGCTTCGGTCTGGCAGTCCTTCAAGGACTATTGTCTTGAGCCTCTGTGTCCAGCGTCCTCTCTTCCCCCTCCCGGGGTCGATCACATCTTTGGCGAGGGACTGCTTGGGATTCAGTCCTGATTGTAATAGCCTGCTGCAAGAGCTCCCACTTGAAGTAAGATAGTACACTTACGTAAGAAATTACCGTAACAGTAGATCTTCAAGAGGAGGTCTTGCAGCAGGTGTTAATTTCCCACCCTCTTTCCCCCTTTTTGAGGTGTGCAGAACTTCCTGTCAGGACTAATTTGTGGGCCTTGGCGGGGGAACTGGGGTGGAGCTGGATCCATCCCCTTTTATACCAGGGCTGACGTCGGGGTGGAGCTGATGTCGGGGGGTGATCCCTGCTGGGTATTGCTGGCTGAGAAGTTTTCCGACGGGTCCTAGTGCCTGTGGCATAGTCTTGATTGTAATAGCCTGCTGCAAGAGCTCCTCTCGAAGATCTACTGTTACAGTAAGTTCTTACGTAACTGTACTTTCATGTTGCCTTCAGGCCATTATCAATTCAGAGCCATGCCATTCAGCCTAACATCAGCTCCAAGGGTGTTCACAGAGTGCCTTGCAGTTGTGGTGGCTGACTTCAGAAGACAGGGTATCACCATCTTCCCATATCTGGATGACTGGCTCATTGTGGGTCAGTCATCTCTACAAGTCAAGTCAGCTCTGCAAACTTCTCAGGACCTACTCAGTTCCCTGGGTTTTCTTCTCAGTCTTCCAAAGTCGTCCTCGAACCAGTTCAACTTCTCACCTTTATAGGAATAGATTTGGACACTGTACAAGCAAAAGCTTTTCTTCCCTAGCAAGGGTGAAGGCCATAGTGGATCTTACTTCATCTTTTCAACCTCAGGTCTCTCGCCCAGCAAGACACTTCCTGCAGCTTCTGGGCTACATGGCAGCTTCCACTGCAGTGGTGCAGGGAGCAAGATTCTAGATGAGGGACATTCAGTTTCATCTAAGGTCCTTCTGGTCTCAGAAAAGGGATTCTCTTACCAAACTGATTCCAGTGACTCAGACTCTGGTCCAAGCTTTCCAGTGGTGGCTGGATCAGGGCAATCTCAGACAAGGAGTCCCATTTCTCCCGCAAATTCCTTCAGTAGTTCTGACTACGGATGCTTCTCTCCTAGGTTGGGGAGCCCACCTGGGGGCCCTGACAGCCCAAGGGGTCTGGTCTCCTCAGGAGTCTCTCCTTCACATCAGCCTTCTGGAAGTCAGGGCAGGGTTCCAGGCCCTTCAGTGCTTCTCAGGCTTGCTCAAGGGCAAGGTGATCCAAATCAGAACAGACAACACGACTACAATGTGGTATATCAACAAACAAGGAGGCACTTGGTCCTCGGCCTTGTGAACAGAAGCCATGAAACTGTGGTCTCTGGCCTATTCTCTTCAGACTTCCCTATTAGCAGTTCACCTTCCAGGGAAGGACAATGTACTGGTGGATGCTCTGAGCAGAATATCCCAGGGACATCACAAATGGTCCCTGAATCCCCTCATACTGCAGATCATCTTCTCCAGATAGGGCACTCCAGAGATAGATCGCTTTGCAGCCCCAGACAATCATCAACTCCCTCTGTTCTGTTGCAGATCTTCACTCCTGGGGACTGTGCCGTAGGATGTCCTGATTTTGGATTGGATGGGCAGGTTCCTCTATGCCTTCCCTCCATTCCCTCTGCTGTTCAGAGTTCTGGTCAAGATAAGAACTCAGCCTTGCACAGTGATCCTTGTGGCTCCAGACTGGGCAAGGTAGCCTTGGTACTCTGCTCCTGTCCCCGACAGTGTCTCGTCCTCTGTCCCTTCCCAAGAGACACAATCTTCTGTCCTCTTCCCAGGAGAGGATCTGGTATCCTGATCTCCAGTCTCTCAATCTCAAGGTCTGGCTATTGAAGAGCTAGAATATGCACACCTGTGTCTTTCTCAGGCAGTCATGGATATCCTGAAGGTTTCCAGGAAACCATCTACTAGAAAGACTTATGACTCCAAATGGAAGAGGTGTACCATGTGGTGTTCTCAGAAAGCCATTGTCCCTGATTCTGCAGGCATCTCCACAGTGTTAGATTATCTGGTTCACCTCAGTGGCATAGGCCTTAGGCCTGCAACTCTAAAGGTTCACCTAGCAGCAGTTTGTGCTTTCCTTTCAGCAGGGAAGGGCTCTTCTCTGGCTTCTCATCATGTGTGTAAAAAGTTCTTCAAGGGTCTGGTTCATACAGACCCTCCATTTATAGAACTGACCCGGCTTGGGATCTTAATGTCTGCATTGCACAGCTCATGCAGCCCCTCTTTGAACCCATGGCTTCAGCCGAGCTGAAATACTTGACCTGGAAAACTGTGTTCCTGGTAGCCATTACTTCGTCCAGGAGGATTAGTGAATTACAGGCCTTGTTAGTGGAACCTGACTTCGTATCTTTCCATAGTCATAAAGTGGTCCTAAGAAGCAATAGGAGGTTCTTACCCAAAGTAGTATCAGATTTTCATTTGAACCAGTCTCTCTCTCCCTGTGTTTTTCACTGACCACTCCTCTTCAGGTGAAAGAAGGCTACACAGCTTGGATGTTAAAAGAGCTCTTAGCTATTACATAGAGCACACTATGACTCACAGGAATGACTGTCTTCAGTTATTTCTCACCTATGGCGAGGTGGGGAAAGATAAGCCTGCCACGAAAATAACCATTGCCAGTTGGATTGTTTCTTGTATACAATTCTGCTATGACAAATTGGGGAAAACACCTCCTTCAGGTCTGAGGGCTCACTTCACTGGGGGTACAGCTGCTACTCTGGCTGCGGCCAGAGATATACTCTTGTTAGAGATCTGCAAAGCAGCCACCTGGAAAACAGTACATTTCTAGGGACATGGATATGTTGTTCATACACACTTATTGGCAGGTCCCTTGCCGCTTTAAATCTTGCTGGAAGGTCTTCAAGCTGGCTCCTCCCACCCACCCGGGTGGTAAAACTCTCGGCTCCGCCCCATGACACCAGATCTTCCTCACCGCTTGGAAGCTCAGGTTCCCTCCTTAGCGCTCTGTGTTTTTGACTGGTTCCTGAAAATTTCAATCTTCGAATTCATTGGAAGTGTCCTTCTGAAACTTCATCTTTCTTCTTCGCCACGGCGATGGCTCAGTTCTTTTCTCCGGCCCAAGAGGGCGCATTGTTAGTTCCTCCAGGAGAGACCGCATTCCACGTTGCTTTTGCCTGGACTTGGACTCACGATCCTCAGGCTTGCAATTTCTGTTCTGCCCTTGGGTCCAGCTCTCTGGAGGACCGCGCAGCCCGTTGGAGCTCCCGGACATCCGGTAGTTTTCCGCTCCGAGAATCCTCGGATCAGTGGTGTCTGCTTCGACTGTCTCAGCAGTTTGATCCTGCGGAAGGGGGCGCCCTCGGGTTGCGGGGCGCTTATCCCACTCTCCTTGATTCAACTCATGCAGCTTCGCTCATGGAGCTTCGCATTCCTCTCCTCCAAGGGAGAGGGACCCTGGAGCCCTGCCGCTGGCCTAAGGCCAAGGCCACAGGCGGGTCCTTCGTCGTGCGGAGCGAAACTCTCCCCCTCCCTCATCGGCCGACGCTCGACTTCGGTCGAGGATGCGGCTTCGGCTACTGGCCTCACGGTATCCCCATCAGGTCAGCCGGCCAGGTCCCCCGTCGACGTTGTCGAGTCTCTCGACCCATCTTTTGGGTGGTCTTCTGGTGCCGCCAGCCCCCGCCCGCGGAGGCTGAGGCTCTGTCCGTCCCTTCGGGTCGACAGCCCTCGGTCCTTTCTTCCGAGCCGAGGGAGGAGCGGGTGCGTCCCGCTCCTTCCCAGGCCCGCCCTCGGTCCCCCCGAGGATTTGGGTCTCGGTCTCGGTCAACCTCTCGGTCTAGCTGCTCACGCCGATCTCGGCGTTCTCGGTCGAGGCACCGAGTTAAGTGGCTTTGCCATTCTTCCTCGTCCCCCTCCTCGGATGCGGAGCGGTTTCGATGCCGTTGGTGTCGGTGTTACGAGGAACATATGTGGCGACAGCAGTTGTTGTCCGGGTACAGCTCACCCTGATTCATTCTCCGATAGCAAGCAGCCGCCACTTGGTCGGCAGCCATTTGAATCGGTCAAGGAGCCCTCTCCAGGGCCGGTTGCTCGTCCGACCCTCGCTGCCCCTCCGCCTTCGGCGGGGTTCAGGCCAGGCCATGACCTGTTCTTCAGGTCACTCGGTCCCCTCACTCCTGCCTGCCCCCGCGGACCTAAGAGTGCCTCAGCTTGGGCAGCTTTTGCAGACCCTTCGGGCTGAAGCCGGCTCTGCATGTTTCCTAGCAGGAGGACCCAGGGTCTTCCAGGAACGCTCAGTAGACCTACAGCCCATCGCCTTGAAGGGTCTGCTTCAGCTCATTTCAGAATTCGCTGGTGTGGCTCGAGCCTGCCTCCAACGGGCACCTTACCCCACGGAGATTCTGGAGCAGGGGTTCTCCTCGGGGCCTTCCCAGTGACTGAGGCTATCGTGGGCCCAGCCTTGAGCTATGGCGGCCTACTTCCTGCCGTGCGCCTTCGGCCAGGGTGGCTCAGAGGTACCCTGTCCCTGTTGGTTCTCTGCCCGGGTTCTCGGAGCACCCCTCGGCTGAAGGGGTAGTCACCAACGACGTTTTACAATGTCTTGGAAACACGGGGGTTGTGGATAGACCCCCTGACAAAGAGTCCAGAAGGATGGACTACATTGGGTGCAAGGTTTGCGCTGCGTCCTCCCTAGGCCTCCATCAGGCCAGCTCGGCCGCTCTTATGGTACACTGTTCCCACGCCCTTCTGGGCTCCCTGGACGAGGTTCTGCCTCATCTCCCGGCTGAACTGCGGACCACGGTCCGGCGGGTACGGGACCAGGGTAGGGCGGTGGCAATACAACAGCTCCAGACGGCTCTGGATCTGGGTGACTCCTGTGCCAGATTGGTGGTGGCCGCAGTGGCCATGCGCCGCAGGGCTTGGCTGAGGTTATCCTCCTTTTCCTTGGAAACCCAGCACGAGTTGGTGGACATCCCCTTCTTGGGGACTGACCTTTTCGGCCCTGGAGTGGAGGGACATGTCCCAGGGCCCGAGAAGTCCGATGCCACTCCGGACTCTGTCACTCTCGCCCGGAGGGTCAAGGGCAGCTGTCAGCCTTTGCGAAAGCCCCTTTGCCCCCTGAGCCCTGGGACTGCACCGGCCCAGCATAAGGGCCAGCAGGCATGCACTGGGCGGCCTGTTGCCAGTCCAGCGTCTTCCTCCAAAAGGAAGCAGGGAGGCAGGAAACCGAGAGGCCCCTCGCCTCCTTCCCTCTCCAAGCCTGCTCAGTGACGGACCAAGGGGCACTGCCCCGACCCCGTCGTCCCAGCCCGGGTTTCCCCATGGGGGATGGCTCTGCACCTCGTTCTGGAGGTTTTTAAGGGTAGATCCTGTCGCAGCTTGTGAGCGGTTTCCCCTTTTTGAGCCGTTGCCCCATGGGGATCTTGGGTCCTCTGCCTCTGTGTCGGTCGTACCGACATGCCTGGCCCTCTAGTTAGAGGTGATCAGGAAGGCTGCGGATCCCCCCTCCCCCTTTCAACCCTGGGTTCGTGTCCAGGTATTCCTAGCCTCAAACGGACGGGGGCTCACGCCCATTCTTCCGCACGCCTGGATGGTCTCTCTACTTCAGATATCCCATCCTCAGAACGTGGCGTGTGGCTGTTTCCTGGGTCTCCAGGATGTACCTTCTCCTCGTTCCATCCGTTTCTTGGGAGGCTCCACCCCTTCTTTGCGCGGGATCTCCTTACGAGTTCCTAGCCAGGCCCTTCTTTGCTCAGCAGTCTCTGTGGCACTGAAGGGTCCGGATGTAACCCCACCCGGAAGGCAGACTGGTCTCCCGTTTCAGGAGCCAAGGGGGAACTCTTACCTTAGCGATGAAGCTTCTTCGGGACTAAGCTCGACTCTTGAGTCCGAGCTCGGCTCCGGGTGGACAGGGCTGAGGTTCTTCCTCCTTTACCCGGTCAGGTTGGCTGGGTAATTATGTCCTGCCAGGACCTTCTGCTCCTCCTGGGCCTCAGGGCGGCCTTCCCTTAGTGGGAGGGGCCAGCCAGAGGTCACAACGCTCCGTCCTTTGGACCAGTTCGTGACTAACAGCCCAGGGGTTAAGAGAACGCTCCCTTGGACCGTTCCAACTCCGGCAGGAGAACATCCTGTTCGTTCACCCTGAGTCGGCGGTCTTCTCCGATCGATGCTTCTCGGATGGGTGGGGTGCCCATCTAGGGAATACAGAGTGCTTCGCCTCTGGTCCTCTCGCGAGTCCCGATGTCCTTCCTGCTCGCTGGAGCACAGGCGGTCCGCTTAGCTTGCACCGCTCGCTCCGCTTGTACGGGGTCTAGAGGTCTAAGTCCAAGTAGGACAACACCACGACCATGTGCTACCTACCCCGCCAGGTTCGGTTGATCCCCTTGTCTCGGTGCAAGGAGGTTCTCCGCATTGGGTTGTTGCGCAGTCGAGGGTTCCCAGCCATTTGATGGCAGGAGCCCCAATTCCCTGGCTGCTGCCCTAAGCCGGGCATAGGCTGCGCCTCATGAGTGGTCTCCCCTGCCAGAGGTAGCACAGGATCTTCTCCTCTTCCTCCGGGAGAATGCGAGGCCGAGACTGTTTTTTGCCTGCCCTCAGCAAGGTCTGCTGCAGTGGATGCCATCGGGCCCGGACCCCGGGCCCTCCGCGTTTCTCCTCCATTTCCTTGACCCACGGGCAAGGGCGAGGAGGACTTGGCGCAGGTGATGCTGGTAGCCCCAGACTGGATTGCCAGTTCTGGTATCCAGCTCTCCTCAGTCTCAGCCCCAGGCTCCCGAGGCGGCTTCTAGTCCGCCCGGTCCTGTCTTTCCTTTTCAGGGGAAGGTTATCCATCTGGACCTTCAATCCCTGCACCTGTAGGCCGACCCCTGTGCGGCTAGGGGCCAGGCCTAGGGTCTTTCGGCAAGATCCTCGACCTTCGAGGCGTCCTGCTAAGAAATCAGCCAAGATGCTCGCTTTCTGGGAGTAGTTCTCCTTTTTGATGATGGGATAGGGCCGTGCCCTCCCCCGTCCCTTGGCGAGCATTCCGGACCATCTGCGGTCCATCCTTAAACCAGGGCTTCGGCCGACGACACCCTAGGTGCTTCTGCGGGTCACCCCTGTCTTCTGGGCGCGGGCCGGGAGGCAGTTGGTGGTGCGGAGAAGGTGGTCTGGCACTTCTAAGCCTCGATCACGCCTCCCCTTTTTGGGAGAGTATCCCCGTTTCTGTGGGATCCTTGCTGGTATGGGCTTAGCTCATGAGCAAGCCATCCGAACCTTTTGCACAGGTGCGAGTTTCCCACCTGTTGTGGAAGAACACCTTCTGGGGCCCACTCCGCCATCCAGAAGGTGGGGAGAGTTCCAGGCTCTCCTTTAACCTTCCTATCCGGTCTTCCACAGGGACTAGGTTGTCCTGCCCCACCAAGTCCTTCCAGGCGGTGGCGGAGTCTTCCCTTCGGGGTATTGCCTCTGCCGGGTTTATCCCATTCACACCTCGAGGTCGATACAGGTTCCATAGGAACCTGTTTAACGCCACCTACCTAGAGGCGTAGAAGCTAAAGTTCGGGAGAGGTTCGCCAGCTGTTTATCATCTTCGCTGAAGCCGCATCTGGCAGACTTGCAGCCAAGTGGACGACGAGCAGGTGGGTCACCCCTGCATAGGTCTCCACTGTAGGCGGGTGGGCATGGAGCCTCCCAGAGGGATAAGCGCTCATTTTTACTCGTCCTTCCGCTGCATCGGTGGCTGCTTCCAAGGATACTCCGGTCCAGGATATCCGCAGGGCTTCTGCCCGGAAGCAGGCTTTACCGTTCCCCTTCCACATCGACCTTGGGTCGCGCTTGGGTGCTGGTCGGGGCCTCGGTTCTCCAGTCTTTCTACCTCACGTAGGGGTGTGCGCTTGCCTCCCTCCTCCCGGAGAACTGCTAGGAGTCTGCCAATAAGTGTGGATGAACAACATATTCATGTCCCTAGAAATACAGGTTACTCGCCTGTAACAGGAGTTCTAGGAATGGTATATATTGTTCATCCACCTGACCCGACCTCCCGGCTTGACGCACAACCTGGCTCAGTGGGCTAGATCTGGCATCATGGGGCAGAGCCAAGAGTTTTACCACCGGGTGGGTGGGAGGAGCCAGCTTGAAGACCTTCCGGCAAGATTTAAAGCGGCAAGGGACCTGCCAATAAGTGTGGATGAACAACATATACCATTCCTAGAACTCCTGTTACAGGTGAGTAACCTGTATATATTCACCAAGCATTACTCCCTGGACATCCAGGCTAGGCGTGATGCTAGGTTTGGCCCAGGAGTACTGCAGAGCCTGTTCCCAAAGTAGGTTCTGCATTCCCTCCTCCATAGGGAACTGCTTGGTAGTCTGCATTAAGTCAGAATACAGCAAGACTTCATGTTGTTTGAAGAAAAATTACTCACCATAGTAATGTTGTTTCTTGTAATGGAGTCTTGCTGTATTCTGACCCCCCTTCCCCACCTCCCCTTTCAAAACTTAGTTTTTGAGAAGTGGGCTGGCAGGTACAGTGTTGCACCTCAGGGGTGTACCTTCACCCCCCATCTTGGGTGGGTTATTGTTAGTTCTGTTTGTGTTATGAATCTGTTTGGTGTTGTCACTACCTTTTTCTTCTTGGGTTCTCGACTTATGTGTTCTGGGCCCAGATTGTTGCCTTTTGGCTTATACTAAAACAAATTACACATACACTTATATTCTATATATGTTAGATATTAGACACAGGTAGTTAGTTGCTCGTAAGAATCTGACAGTTACACTGGGAAGTACCACAGGCAGAGGTTTGAAAATCGAGCTCAATGTTCTATGCTCCTGCATTGAGTTTAATTCCGTACTCTCCGGGGAAGTTCAAGTGCTGGGGCTAACTGCATTAAGTCAGAATACAACAAGACTCCATTAGAAGAAACAACATTACTATGGTGAGTAATTTTTTCTTCTGTCTAGCGTGAGCAAGCAGCATATCACTGTTTCCACTTAAACTCTCTCCAGCTTTCTGAAGTGGTGTGTCCTATGTGCTGTTTGCCATACCACCACCCCATTGTTTTCCCAGTAGAGTTAAACCTGCTTCCCAGTCCCATTTATGCTGCAAGGTCTTCAGTGCTTTCTTTCCTACATCCTCCTTGAATTTTCTATATAGGCTTGAAATCAGGTGCTTGCATTCTGGATGTTGGGCTCCTCCCTGTACTGTTTTCATCAAGGGAATATATGTGTCTCGTGTGTGTGTGTAAGGTTTGTCCTGTGCTTTGCATTCCCTAGGAATGAATGGGCCTGTAGATATCTAAAAAGGTCTGAGTGTGGCAGTTTGAATGTTTGTTGCAACTGTCTGCAAGATGGAAGTGTGCCACCTTCATATAGTTGAAAATAGATTAGCCCCTCATTCTCTCAGCTTTCAAAGGAGAACTTCGATTTAACCCCAAAGCCTTACCCCTGGCTAGGCTTTTCGCAATAAAAAAAATGATAAAGTATTTGCCCTTTATTTTCGGAAACTCCGCACGTCAGTTAACATGGCAGGTGCTATGCCGTGCCATCTTGTGTTACAGTGCGGCATTGCACTGCTGACTGTTATGCTTCTCAATGCAAGTGAGCATGAAACAAGACTGTAATGAGTTGCCCGCGACAGCACCTGCCATGTTGCCTGACTGCGAAGGTTATGAAAAAATAAAGTCAGTGCAAACACATTTTATTGTTTTGTTGGGAAAAGCCTAACCGAGGTGGGGGGTCACTAAATAGTTCTCTCTTAAATCCTGCATCTGTGGTGTCCAGGGTGAAGTTCAGGTTGGAACCCAGTTCAGCTGTTTTTGTACTGGTTGGACTTTGTTTTTAGTTTTATGCCACATATTTAATGAATGGCTAGTCCACCTGTTTGTAAATTGTTTCCCTTCAGATACTTAGCTTAGCAGTCGGGGCTAAGACCATAATGGAGCCCCTGGTGCCAGGTTACTTTCTGTGTGAATCCAGGTAGCGTCAAGGGGATGTCAAACTATGTCCGCAGTGTTTATGTATTGTGCAGCAGTGTAACAGCCCCTAAAACTGGGTAGTCCCATCCCCCTCTGTTTTTGTCTTGCAGTAAAAGTTCTCAGTTGGTCTTGGGTCTGTTTCCATTTCAGATAAATACCGTCATTGTGTTTTGCAGCTCCTGCCAGTCTTTTCGTGGAATATCGAGCGGTAATGTTCGATATAGGGACAGAAACCTGGACAGCGCATTCATTTTGATGGGATCAGTTCTGTTAGTGGCAGGGGTAAACACTGCTGTCTCTCTAAGTCTGTGCATACCTCTTGTTTTAATTTACCGTAATTAGCTTAGTACAGATGATGTGTTTCAGGGCAGGATGATGGCCAGGTATCTGACTTTGTCACTGCTCCGTTTATAGAGGTGCCTGTCTCTGAAGCTCTGATCTAGGGACCCCCTAATCTGTACTACTTCTGAAAAAGTTTACCTGGAATCCTGAAATGTTCTCATAGGTGTTAAGTAACTCTTCTAATTGTGTTACATATCTGTAGGGGGCTACAAGATGGATAACTGTCTCACCTGTGTATAAAGATAGGCAGTTGACAGACCCTCCCACGACTATTCCCTATTTGTTACAGTGTGATCAGTTGGTTTCTGCCAACGGTTCCATACTTACGGTTAATAGTAGCGGTAAGCCTGTCTAGTACCCCTCTGTATGGAGAGTCTGTTTGTGTTCCATTTAGTGTGTCACTTGGGTTGTGTGCATACATTAATCCATTTGAGCAGGTTATCTCCAAAGCCCATGCGTTACATAACCTCCCGAAGATACACCCAGTTTAGCCAATGGAAGGCTTTTTTCTGCATCTGTTAGAAGAGCTGTTTGTACGTCCCACATTTATGTCCCTTCTGAGAGGATATTCAGAATCCTTCTAGTATTATTGCTTAGGTGACTACTGAGGATGAACTCTGTTTGGTTAGGAGTACTAACTGTGATGTTACCCTCTATTGGTGGGTTGCTAGAATTTTGGTGAACAGTTTAAGATTGTTGTTCAATGGTGAGATTAGCCTGTATGCTTCACAGAGTTCTTAACTTTTTCCTAATTTGGGGATTACTGAGATGGCTGGTTCTTGCCAGGCTTCGGGGGCTGTACCATTTTCTTGGCAGTTTCTGAAGAGTTTGCATAATATGGGTGTAGCATGCTTATTTCCATCTTTATAATCAAAGGAAGCAGTGCTGCTGGCAGCAAGCACACAGTGCCAAGACTAGTGTAAGGTGATTTTTCTTTTATCTGCTGTAGTGCGTGAGAAAAAATATCTGGCCAGCCTTGGCAATGCTGTCATATGGGATGGCACCAGGAATTTGTGGTTGGGAGTTATTTATTAAAAAAATATTAAAAAGGGGTACACGGTTAATTAGAAAGTAAGGTTTGCAAGACATCTTAAAGTCTGAAATTAAACAAAAAGGCCTTTCAAATGAAGTATCATGCTTACCTGTAGGAGGCAGTATTCCAGAGAGACAGTATACGCACACAGTATGTAAATTAGCCATAAATTCAAACCAGGCAGCTGCCATGTAATTTGACGTTCAGATAGGACGTGATGTAATAGGAGGACTAGTTGCACTTTGTCATCAAGGCACAGGTCAGGAAGCATAAGAAAACCAGGAGCAGTTGTAGAATTCACCAAAAATTATTTATTTACACTAGCAACATCATAAAATAAACTTGTTCAGTATAACTGTTTACAAAGGCAAAATAAAATAAAGATCTTACTTCGAGAGGGCGCTTACAGTAGATAATTACATATAGGACTGTAGCTGGCAGGCATCAGGACCCCACGGAAAAAATTCTAGCTAGCAGTCTCTGGTGGGGGACCGCCCCCACGTCAGGTGACTGGCGTCGGGTGACGTCAGTATAAAGGGGCGGTCCCCCACACCTGCCTTCCAGTTCTTTCCCGCCGTTGCCTTGTGAAAGCGCCTTGAGGTTAAGTTCCTACTGCTTCATCAGTCTGTCATCAGTTATTTTTACTGAATTTTTGACATCTCTTGTCATATTTCTTCCAGACTGCCGTGTATGTCGTCCCCTATTCCCTCCGATTCGCATAAAAACAAGTGCGACTCGGCGGCGCCTAGCTCCCACATAAGGATGGTCATTCTCAGTGCCTCTTCTGTCTAGACCCGGATCACCCCATGGAGAAGTGCTAGCACTGCCAACAATTCAACACCTCTGCCCGCAAATGGAGGCAGCAGTCCCTGGAGGCCCACATTTTAAAAAAGATGATGTCCTCCATGGAAAACGAGCTAAAGAAGCTCAGGCAGGCCTCAACTTCCCCTGAGGGTCACCGTGAAAAGGAGGAGAAGCCCCGGGACCGGGACTCCATTTCCACGGCCACCGCTACTCCAGCTGGAGTTGCCATGCTCCAGGAAACCCCCCCCCCCGGGACTAACCTTTGGCCGTCTTGAAGGTTTCTAAGGTGGCAGTGTCCCTCCCGTCGGGCTTGCGCTCTTGAGCCTCCGGGACAAAGGAGGCTACTGCTCCTGGGAGGGCCGCTACCATGCGGCCCTCTGAGTCAAGTGGATCCGGTAAGCCAGATGCCGGTGCCACCGACATCCACCCGGACAGGGCCGGTAGGGCGCCTGCCCTTGGAGACATGCAGCCCCAGAGACACCTGCAAGGCTGCTCCTTCCACAGCCGTGAAGATCCGACAAGTCCGGACGCCAACTCCAGTAAAGCGAACATCGGCCCCTTCGACTCTCATACAGCTTGGAGTCGACGCCAGACTCTGTCGCCTGGTCCGCCATCCCTGGCTCACTGCTTACAACTGAGGCTCCAGTGTCTCCCCTGTTGGACCCCGGGGATTTCAGTCCTCCTTCCCCGGGCAACACAAAGGATGCCGATATGCTTCCATCAGGTCTCCCTTCCTTAGGGCCGGATCCCCTGACGCCAGACCCTCAGACGCCGGCTGTGACACCGGGCGACATCCCATTACTGGATGCCGTCCTAACATCGGACCCAACGCCCATGGGGACACCTGTTCCTGGCCCGCCCGCTGGGCCTTTTCCAGGGCCTTCTGCTCCGGCAGAGCCCCTGGTTCCCGGGTATCTGACTCTGTCCTGATGTCGTCCTACCCGGGACCGCAGTATTCTGCGCCGCAGTACCCGACGCCAGCCTACCCCAATGCCACAGTACCCAATGCCTCTATAACCGACCCCGGGCTTCCCGCCGTCGGGCTACGGATACTCGCCCTACGGATACCCTCAGTATCCATATCCCCCTCCTCCTCCACCACCGCCATCCCCTAGCCACCGGTGGACTTGAAGGAGACTCTGGCTGCCTGGTGGGCTGAGGCAAAGGCTCAGCTCACCAGGGAGGTGGAGAGATGTCTGCCGACGCCAGTCTCTGTACTGGATCCCTGTCGCTGGAGACTCCCTTCCCCACCCACCTGACACCAGAGTCGATCCCTCAGGTGCCAGGGCTGGGGAGGACACTCTTCCCCGAGGGTTGCCCAAGGGGTCCGTTCCTCCCCCGCGCCGGGAGGGGTCTTCATCCTCTTCATCGGAGACGTCTGACTCAGCTACCGAGGGGTGCTCAGACCCTGATGACGAGCCATGCACTCCAGACCGTCCCAGTCCCAGGGCTCCTCAGAAGTTTTCTCCAGAAGATCCTTCCTTTCTGGAGTTGCTGAGAAAAATCCAGGAAGTCCACCAGTGGCAATCTCTGGAGCCAGATCCACAGCGGAAGAAGCTCGCTGCCCATCTGGATCAGCCCTAAACTGCTCCAACATTGATTCCACCCTGGATCGAGCCTCCTTGTTTGTACCATTTGGAAACAACCATCTGCGCTAGCCCCTCCCCCCCCTTCCGAGGAAGGCGGATAGGCTATACCAGGCTCCTGAGGGTGTGGATTCCTTGCACACACACCCGAAGGCCAACTCGGTCATGATTAGCGCCACTCATGGCCGGTCGGCAAACCCAAAACATCTCAGCTTGTCTCCACCTGACAAGGAATCCCGTCTTCTGGGCCAGTACGGGAAGAATGTGTATGCTTCTTCCACTCTGGGGATAAGGGCCCTGAACTATGTTGCACATATGGGGGACTACCAGAAGACTATCCTGAGTCAGGCAGAATCCAAATTGGACTCCCTTCCTGAGTCTCAGACCAAGCAGGAAGTGGCTGATCTCGTCCATTCTGCTCGTTTGGCCAGTCGGCACATGCTTCGTACCACATCCAATGCACTGGACACAGCTGGTCGGAGCTTGGCTTTCGCCGTAGGTCTTCAGCGTCATGCCTGGCTCCGGATGTCAGGATTGGTCCCGGAGTTACAATCCGCTATCCAGGATGCACCCTTCAGGGGTTCTGTGCTGTTCGGTGGAGATGTCAAGGACATCATCACTGACCTGCAAGAGAAGGGCACTGCACTTAAGTCTGTTGACTCTTTGTACAGACCCCCTCAAAGACAGCGACGCCCTTTTTGCAGACGTTCTCAGCCTAAAGTGAAACCTCAGGGCAAGCAGGCCAACAAGCGTCGGGCCTCCGGCCGCCAGCCCCCCCCCCCGGCCCAAAAAGTGGCGGGAGTTTCAGCCACGACGTTGCCTCATACCTCCTGACTCCTTTCCTCTCCCACAGCCTCTGGACCTCCCAGAGGAACCAGTAGGAGGAAGGTTCTCCTTCTATCTACCAGGTTGAGAGAGGATTACATCAGCTGCTTGGGTGCTCCAACTGATAGCAGCAGGACACTCCAGAAAACACCCAGAAAACCACCCCCAGGTCGTTTTACTCCCTGGAACATCTTACTCTGGTCCTAGAAGAAATTTCCTCCCTTCTTTCGAAGGCGGCGATAGAGCCTGTCCCAACCCACCTTTGGGGAACAGGTTACTATTCCCATTTCTTCCTAGTTCCAAAGAAAACGGGAGATATGAGGCCTGTTTTAGACCTCGGCTCCCTGAACATGTTCGTGGAATACAAGCATTTCAGAATGCTCTCCCTGCAGGGCCTTCTGTCACTCCTTCGGCAGGGACATTGGCTGTGCGCACTGGATATGCAGGATGCCTACCTGCATATCCCCATCCACCCTTCCCACCACAAATTCCTTTGTTTTTTGTTCCAGGAGGACCACTACCAATTCAGGGCCCTCCCATTTGATCTTTCCTCGGCTTCCTGAGTGTTCACCAAATGTCTGTCTGTGGTGGCGGCCCACCTGCGTACCCAGGGGGTGCAGGTATTCCCATACCTGGACAATTGGCACCTGGCAGCCCCCTCCATGGAGGAACTTCTGTGCTCCCTCTCCCTTTCCCTGTAGGTTTTCACCAGCCTGGGTATTGCCATCAACCAGGCCACGTCCTATCTGGTCCCTTAAAAAGGCTCCAGTTTATAGGGGGCGATCCTGGACATGACCATCTGCATATCCTTTCTGCCCCTGGACAGGGTAGATACCCTCCAGGCTCATGCAAACCTGCTGTCCAGTCACAGGTGGGTCAGCGCCCAGTCAGTCCTTCGCCTACGCGGGCTCATGGTGGCTGCTGTTCCGACAGTCTCGTGCGCTTGGCTCCATATGAGGATCTCTCAGTGGATGCTTTGGTCTCAGTGGGGCCAGACACTAGACCTAGACCAGGAAGTTCTGGTCTCAGATCCCATAGTCCGGGACTTGCAATGGTAGATGGTGCGAGAGAACCTTTGCCTGGGGGTTCCCCTTTGCCTCGAACCACCCTCCCAAACATTGACAACAGATGCCTCGGGAGAGGGCTGGAGGGCCCATCTAGGGTCTCACAGAACTTGGGGCTCCTGGTCCAGACTCTAGCAGACTCTTCATATAAATGTGCTCGAGCTCAGAGCCGTTCTGTATACTCTCCAGGCTCTGAACTCTTATGTCCTTCCTGGCCATTTGACCATCCAGACGGACAACATGTGCGTAGTCTGGTACATCAGTAAGCAGGGAGGAATGCGTTCCTACCCTCTATGCAGGGAAGCAGGGAGAGTTTGGAACTGGACTATTCAGCACAGCCTTCACCTGACGTCGGTTCATGTTCCGGGAATTGAGAACACGCTGGCGGACCACCTCAGCTGATCCTCAGCAAAGACCCATGAATGGGAACTGGATCAAGGGTTGGCAGGCAACATCTTCCAGTGCTGGGGAACCCCCCAGGTAGACCTGTTCACATCTCCTCAAAACGCAGAGCTTCCCGCCTTCTGCTCACTCGCTCCAGGGCAAGGCATTTTTTGGCGGGACACTCTCTCTCTTGACTGGAAGGGCAGATTCGTCTATGCCTTCCCACCGATTCCCTTGATTCCGAGGGTCTTACACAAACTTAGCTTAGAAGGAGCTTGGATGAGCCTCATCGCTCCATTCTGGCCCAGGCAAGTTTGGTTCTCTCTCCTGCAACAATTTTCGGAGGAACCTCCGCTTCCTCTTTCACAGCATATGCTGATCCAGGATCAGAGGACCCTGATTCATCCAGGTCTCAAATCCCTTCAGTTGCATGCGTGGCTCCTACAAACATAGCACAGGCCCTATTCGGGGTTTCTCTGCTCGTGGCCGATATTCTAGTGGAGGCCAGAAAGTCTTCCACTAGATCCACATATGCTGTGAAATGGAAGTGGTTCTCAATTTGGGCCTCTTCCAAGGATTTTGAGCCATTCTCTTACCCTGTCGGCAGAATCCTGGACTACATGCGTCATCTCTTTGACCTCAGTCTCAGTCATTGCTCCTTGAAGGTTCATATGGCGGCTACCTCTGCCTGCCATGTCCCTTTTGGCGACAGAACTTTTGCACATTTGGAAGTCTCTAAGACTTTCCTTCGAGGGGTTCTCCATTTACGACCCCCTATCCACGTTCCGGCCCCTCCTTGGGATCTGAACTTTGTTCTTTTTTTTTTTCCCTCCTCCTCTTCCTTGCAGCCCGCTTCTCTTCGGGAGTCACCTACAGCCTTTTCAGCCCTCGCTCACCCACCTGGTGACCAGAGCAGTCCATCCCCCATTGAGCCATGGTTATACCCCCCAGGCGGGGTATGGGGTGGGGGCCCATGCACCCCAAGATGTCTGTATTTCATCGGGATGCTGTCTCTGGGCAGGTGGCATTGAGGGTCGGAGTCTGGTGCTCCGTCTACCAGGAAGCTGCAAGGTGTTTTCCCGGTGTTCTCGCGATGTGCCTTGTCCCCTGACGTCAAGGCGGCACGAGCCACCTGACGTCTGGCACTCCGTCCCCTGTTGGCATCGTACTTGTTATACCTCGGGTCTCCACCCAGGGTCAGACAAGAGCCGAGCTCTGGTTCCCCCTCCCGGAGAGGCCAAGCAGTCCCTGGGACGCTCAGATCCTCTCCCCCCGGCCGGCCCTCCAGCTTCCCGGGCTCGTTCCCGAACCCAGGTCGCTGGCATCGCAAGCGGAAATCCAACCGCTGCGCTGGCAGGCTGGCTTGAACTTTGTTCTTGAGAAGCTTATCCTGCCTCCCTTTGAGCCGGCAGCCTCAGGAGACTTGAAGTTCTTCTCGTGGAAGACTCTCTTCCTAGTGGCCATTACTTCAACTCGAAGGATTCCCGAGCTTCAGGCCTTGATGTGTAAAATCCCATATTTGGTTTTCAACAAGGAATAAGTAACACTGTGCACTAATCCTAAGTTTCTCCCTAAGGTAGTGGCAGAATCTAAGCTGAATCAATCCATTGAGCTACCTGCCTTCTTTACGCAACACTCCAATCAAAGGGTGTACCTCTAGCATACTTTGGATGTTCACAGAATACTGAGATACTATGCCACTCGGACTAAGGATCTCAGGAAGTCTGATCATCTTTTTGTCTCTTTTGCTCACAAAAGGGAACGCAATGCGGTTTGTAAGCAATGCCTGTCAAAATGGTTGGCTCATTGTATCACTTTCTTTTACGACTAGTACAACAAGACCCTGCCGGGTCAGGTCAGGGGTCACTCCACCAGAGGAGTAGCCACCACTGCAGCTTATTTCAAGAATGTGTCAGCGGCAGACATCTGCACAGCCGCAACTTGGGACTACAGTTTGGACATTGCCTCTCACTGTAGAGCAGGCTTCAGGTTGGCTGTTTTACAAAGTCTTCGTTCCTAAGACTCTTACAGCCAGAGCTTTATTGGTTGGTAGTTCTCCTCCCGAGTGCTCTTCCTTGTTCCAGACTGCTTGAGACTCAGTCCTATATGTAATTACCTACTGCAAGAGCCCTCTCAAAGTAAGATAGTACAGTTATGTAAGAACTTTCCGTAACAGTAGATCTTTGAGAGAGAGGTTCTTGCAGTAGGTAATGTCTTCCTGCCCTCCATCCCCCTTAGCTTTTTCAGCTCCTTTTTCCGGAAGGGAAATATCCGCTTCTCTCTCGTCTTGCCTTTTTGGCCCTTGGCAGGAAAGAACTGGAAGGTGGGTGTGGGGGAGAGACTGCTAGCTAGAAATTTTTCCGTAGGGTCCTGACGCCTGCCGGCTACAGTCCTGTATGTAATTACCTGCTGCAAGAGCCTCTCTCGAAGATCTACTGTTATGGCAAGTTCTTAACGTAACTGTACTTTTTCTTTCGGTCTCGGCGTCCCTTGTTCTTATAATCTTTCTTGCAGTTGTAACTTACCTCTTGTATAAGTCTTTTCAACCCCCATTCTTAGCAAGCATCCTGTTTTTGTAAATATCAGGCAGGGCTGCTAGAACACAGTGTGCTTGACCTGAGAAGCCCCCTTTGCACAGCTTTTGCAAAGGGCTCAAACATTTGCACTCAGTAGCCTCTGGAGTTTACAATAGCTTCCTGCAATCATCTCAAAATATAATTATATATATTTCAACACTATCACTATATATTTTCTAAACAAAGGTGATCCCATTATCAGTTACATTTTCATACAGTGATTTGCACATATTTTTATATCAGCAGATCTAGATATGCAAGGGGAAAAAAACAGACAGCAAGAGAAAAGTGAGAGACAGTGAGAGGCAAAGAACTGCGAGCCTGTCAGATTAATCAAGTCCAGAGTCTCACAGGAAAATTTGGTTGTGCAACCAGTCAGAGAAGAGACAGAAAAGGAAAGATCCTTGCATTTTAAACAAATGAGACTGGGTCCTATTCCACCTTGTCACATACACCCCCCCTCCTTAAGAGGGAACCCGTTTTATTAAACAGGTTTCCAAAACCTTTTATTCTCCAATAACATTTGCTGCTTTTAGACATTAAGTACACGTGCATTAAGTGTTTTCTTTTTTTTTTATGACAGTACAGTTCAAACCCATACATTTGTTTTTCAACTTTCAGAACCTTCCATTCCTTTACACGAGGAAAGGGTCCTGAAGGAACTGGAAGTAATAAGAGTTGATAAAGCAATGGGGCCAGACGGGGTGCACCCCAGGGTCCTTAAAGAACTAAGAGAGGTGGTGGCTGAACCTCTGGCTATCCTGTTTAGCCGATCACTGGAAACAGGGGAGGTACCCAAAGACTGGAGGACAGCAGATGTAGTCCCCTTATACAAAAGTGGGAACAAAGAGGAAGCAGGAACTACAGACCAGTCAGCCTCACCTCGGTAGTGGGGAAGATCATGGAAGCACTACTGAAGGAGAGATTGGTGGAACATCTGGTTGTCAATGGACTACAGGACCCAAGGCAGCATGGTTTCACCAGGGGAGGTCATGTCAGACCAACCTCGTTGAATTTTTGACTGGGTGACTAGGGAGGTGGATCGGGAGGGCAGTGGACATGGCCTATCTGGACTTCAGCAAGGCCTTTGACACTGTGCCACATAGAAGACTATTACACAAACTGGGGACTATGGGTGTGGGCAGGACAGTAGTGTGGTGGGTAGGTAACTGGCTGGGTGGCAGGACACAGAGGGTGGTGGTAAATGGCTGTCACTCCACAGAGGGAAGAGTGACCAGTGGGGTACCACAGGGATCAGTGCTGGGACCGGTCCTATTCAACATCTTCATCAGTGACATTGCGCAGGATCTAGAAAGCAGAATTTCACTGTTCGCTGATGACACAAAGCTCTGTAACAGAGTAGACACACCAGAGGGTGTAGACAGAATGAGAGCGACCTGCAGAAACTTGAAGAATGGTCAGGGTTTGGCAGTTGAAATTCAATGCAAAGAAGTGCAAGATAATGCATATGGGGCACAAAAACCCTGGCACAATATATCAGTTGGGGGTGAGGATATAGCATGCACCAAGCAGGAAAGGGATCTTGGGTTATTATCTCTGATGACCTCAAGGTAGGGAAACAGTGTGACAAGGCAGCAGGTAAAGCAAATAGGATGCTGGGATGTATAGGCAGGGCATCACCAGCAGGAAAAGGAGGTCATAATTCAGCTATACAAGACACTAGTGAGGCCCCACCTGGAGTATAGTGTACAGTTCTGGAGACCATACCTACGTAAGGACATAGACAGGGTAGAGAAGGTTCGAGGAGGGCAACAAAGATGGTGCATGGATTGCATCACAAGTCCTATGAAGACAGGTTGAAGGAACTGAACATGTACTCCCTGGAGGAGAGGAGGAGAGAGGGATATGATAGAGACATACAGGTATCTTACAGGGAGGAACAGGGTGCAGGAAAACACTATTTTTAAGCTAAAAGATGTTCCAGGACTAGAGGGCATGGGATGAAGTTGGAGGAGGACTATTCAGAGGAAACATGAGAAAGAATTCTTCACAGAACGGTGGTGGACAAGTGGAACACCCTGCCAGAGGAAGTGGTGGGGGCTGAAACAATCACGGGATTTAAGAATGCATGGGATAGACATAAAGGAATTCTGGATGTCAGGGGTAAGGGGAAACAGACTTCTAGGAAAACAAACTGAACTTACAAGCTCAAATGGGCAGACTGGGTGGGCCATAGGCCCTTATCTGCTGACACTGTCTATGTATCTATGTATTCCTGATCCATATCTTGACAGAAAATCGGCATTGCAATTCTCTTTACCAGATTTGTGTATCACAGTGAATTCAAATGGCTGTAGTGCCAGGTACCACATTGTGATTCTGGAATTTTTATCTTTCATCTGGTTAAGCCAACAGAGAGGATTCTGGTCTGTTACAAGAACAAAGTCAGTTCCTAACAAATAAAACTTAAGGGACTCCGTGGCCCACTTTGCTGCTAAACATTCCTTTTCGCTAGTGGAGTACCTTTTCTCTCTGTCATGCAATTTCCTACTTATGTACAGAATAGGATGTTCTGTGCCATCTACATTTTGGCTTAGGACTGCACCTAGACCTTTCTGATGCATCTGTTTGTAGCAAAAATGGTTTCTCAGAGTCGGGGCTTCTTAAAACGGGCTGAACATAATGCAGCCTTTGTGGCTTGAAAAGCTTTCTCACACTCTGGGGTCCATTTCACATTATTTGGGTACCGTGTTTTTCATTAGTTCAGTGAGGGGAGTAGCTGTCTCAGTGAAGTTGGGAACAAACCTCCGATAATAACCAGCCAGCCCTAAAAATGATCTGACATGTTTCTTTGTATTGGGTACAGGGCTGTTAGCTACAACTTCTATCTTAGAAACCTCTGGCTTGACTTCTCCATTTCCCAACACATAACCCAAATATCTGGTTTCCTGCATGCCCAGTGCTCATTTGGTAGGATTAATGGTCAGACCTGCATTTTTGATAGCTTGGATAGCTGCTGTGGACTGTACACCACATCATCATCCAGGTATGCAGCACAATAACCAGTGCGAGGGGATAAAATGACATCCATGTACCGTTTGAATGTAGCTGACGCACCATGTAAACCAAATGGCATGGTGGTGAACTGATAGAATCCTATAGGAGTGGCAAATGCAGTTTTATCTCTGGATTCTTTGGCTAAAGGTATTTTCCAGTAACCCCTGGTGAGATCGAAGGTACTGATATACTTTGCATGCCCCAGTCTGTCCACCAAATCATCTACTCTGGACATAGGATAACTGTCAAATTCTGACACTTGATTAAGTTTCCTAATATCAAGGCAGAGTCTAACACCCCCTTCTTTTTTGTTTACAATTTCCATGGGAGATTACCAGGGACTCCTCTACGATACCCAATTCTTTCATTTTTTGTATTTCCTTAACCCCACCAGCTCTTATCCGCTCTGACAACCGGTATGCCTTTTGCCTAATAGGATGAGCATTCCTTGTCACTGTTACATGCTCAACCCCTTTTGCTCTGCCTGGTACCATGGTAAAAGTACTGTTAAATGTCTTTAGCACATTACGAATGTCTGCAGGTTTGTTCTGAGGTTAAGGAAACCGTCACCTTTACAGCATCACCTTTTACAGTTTGTTCCAGTCTGTCATAAGCTACATCAATATCTTCCTTATCAGTTTCTGGTAAAACTAGCAAGGCAATGTTTGGCATTTTTTTCAACCCATTTCTTGAGGTTAGCATGGTATATCTTAGAAGGATTTTTCCTGTCAGGGGTCTCAATCTCATAGTTGGTGCCAGTACATCTAAGAACCTTATTTGGCCCTTGCCGCTTCATTAACAGTTTATTTTCTGTGGGCAACAGTAGCAAAACCTTTTCACCTGGCTCGAAAAACTTTTTTAACCCTTGGTCATAATATACCTTCTGCTGATTTTGGGCCTTTTCCTTTTTACTATGGGCAATTTCAACATATTTTGCCAGCTTCTTTGTTAGGGCACACATATAAGATGTTCTAGATTGTTTCTGGGTGGGGTTATCTTCCCACGTTTCTTTTATCACATCTAGTGGTCCTCTTGGCTGCCTACCATACAGCATTTCAAATGGTGAAAACCCTGTTAATGCCTGTGGTACTTCTCTGTAAGCAAAAAGTAGGTAAGGCAAGTAGTGGCCCCAGTTTTTCCTTCCCCTTTTGCAAACCTTTTTAACATGCGTTTTAGGGTTTGGTTAAAGCGGCTCAACAGCTTGACCTGGTGGGCGCGGAGGTTGAGGTACAGGCATACCTCACACCACACCGGCAACCCATGTGTGGGAACAGACTTGTGTCATTGGGGGTCGGCAGGGGAAGGAGAGGATTGAGCATCCATAAGACTGCGCTCCTCTCTTGGGGTGGGTTCCAGGGTTGCCTCACTCTGCAGCAGCCCCCAGTGGAGACCTGGAGCACTGTACAAAAGTGTTGCAATGTGGGAAGTACCAGAACACGGAAAAAACACTCTGGATTGGCCGGATGACTGCATCCGGTCTACCAGCACACCTGGAAGACTTCCTGTGGGCCGGCTGTCTCAGCAGCACCCGAGGCCGAGGAAAAATATAGCGTACTGGGTTGCCCCAACCGGTGCCTTCCCCCTCGGAGGAGAGGACCCTCCTGGAAGGGTAAGCGAGCCTCGTCGAGGTAGGCTGCAATGTGAGGCTAAGGGGCCCGGGGGTTAGAAGGGCACTGGTGACCTTGGATGCCCAAAGGAGAGGTGGATTCAGGGCACGGAGGGGAAAACTAGATCACTTAAAAATTAAAAAAAAAAGCGCTCAACAAGACCGTCTGTCTGAGGCTGATAGGGGGAAGTTCTTACGGCATTGATACCTAGCAGTCTGTACAGCTCCTTAAGCAGTGCAGCACGAAAATTACTACCCTGATCAGTAATAATTTCTTTAGGTATGCCCACTCTGCTGAAAATTTTGGCAATCTCTGCTGCAACTTTTGGGTCTGTATCAGTATGCATTGGAACTGCTTCTGGGTATCGAGTAGCATAGTCGCATGCTACCAGGATAAATCTATTAACCCTTTTTACTTTTGTCTAAAGGACCAACCACATCCATTGCAATTCTCTCAAGGGGCACATCTATCGAGGATAGAGGCACCTTGTCTTTTCTAGTAATTGGGGCTACTTTCTGACACTTGGCACGGGAATTACAATAGGTAGCAACATCGTCATGAATTCCAGTCCTGTAAAATCTATACAGCAATCTGGCAAGGGTACAATCCCTCCCTGAGTGACCAGCCATAGGACTATCGTGCTATCTGCAACAACTCTGTTCTATACTTTTGTGGTATAACCAATTGTTCTGTCTGTTCCTGTGTCTGAGATTTAACCCAAATTCTGTATAGTAACCCATTAAATTTTTTAAACATTGGTCCACTCTGTTTTGGATTCACTACCAGCTGCTTGAAATAACCTTGGAGAGAAACATAGTTAGGTTGCTCTGAAAGAAAATCTCAATCCATTAACAATTTAGTTTCTGCATTTTCATATGTTGACCTATCATGTCCATCAGTCATTTGCTGCCACAGTTTCTTCAGGCATCGTCTTTCTTTCTTGGATTTCCAGATCTTGGAGCCATGCTCAAACAAGTGCGAATCAAAATCACTGAAAGGAAAAGTGTCTCCACCATCTGAAATTTTCTTTGCCTGAGCTCTTGTTGCCACAGCTGCTGAAACATCAGGATTTACTCCTTCTTTGATTAACTCAGTAAATCCTGGGAAGTCATTTCCAATAATCACAGGTACAGGTAACTTAGGTACTACCCCCACTCTCATTTGGTGCAACACACCCTTAATGGTCAGAGTCACTGGAGTGGTGGGATAGTATCACGTGTCCCCATGGATGCAGATAACACCAGTACTTGGATCTTACTTCGAGAAACAGCTCTTGCAGCAGGTTATACCATTAGGAGTGAAGCTGACAGGTGCCCGGACCCCACGGAAAAATTCTGGCTAGCAGTATCCATCGGGGGACCGCCCCCGATGTCAGGCATCACTTAAAAGGGGGCGGTCCCCCAGCATCTCCAGTTCTTTTCCCGCCCTCGGCTTGCCAGCATCGGCCTCACGGAAGCCTTTTCTACTCTTACGATGCGTGAAATCTTCAATTTAAGTAAAACTTTACTCCATGTCTGCTTCTTCTACTCCTTCTCCCGACGGACTTCCCTCTAAGTGTGCCTGCGGCAAGCAGATACCCTTTGCAGACCATCATTCTTCCTGTGTCAGGTGTCTGGGCCCAGAGCATGACACCCAGGTCTGCTCAATTTACCAACAGTTTAATAGCAGGACCCGGATCCGCCGCCAAAAGACCCTATAGGGATTCCTCCTCGAGGAGAAATTAAAAAAGATGGAGAAAAGACCTTCCTCCAAAAGGGATTCTTCTCATAAATCTGAGAAGCACCGGGACAAGCATCGGGACTCGGACAGGCGAAATCCCCAAGCAGGGCTTCAGAGTCCAGGACCAGCTCCAGCTCTGCCCGGTCCAATAGATCTCCTTCCCGGGCTCGCTCCCAGCCTCCCCTGGTAAAGGTAAGGTCTTCAAGGGTCTCCTCCACCTCCCTGCACCCGCTCAAGACCTCTCAGGCGTCGGATGCCTCTAAGCCTGCTCCTTCGGACAGGCACAAAAAGTCTTCCTCCAAATCGTGAGGTGCGTCTGACCGATGTCGGGACACCGACTTCAGGTCCATCTCCCAACCTCCTAAAGCACCTGAAAGGAAGACTTCCGAGCTGACGTCCCTTAAGCGGACGACGGAGTCCAAGAAGGCATCTGACCCAGCACCGGACAAACGACCGTCTACTACACGGACGCCGGTAGACACCGGATGTCAGGGGTCCTCATGTGAAGAAGCTACCGCGCCGCCAGATGGGCGACATGGAGGATGCTGGCTTGCCCAGGGAGCCGGATCCAGTACTTCCCCGGGAACCGATGCCCGAACCCGACGACAGGCCCACACTGACACCGGGTCCATCATCAAGTATGAACATCCAGGAGGTGAAGGATTTGTTAACCTTCTGGTGGGAAACCATCAAGAAGAACGTGGTTCCTCTTAAGCCTCAGCCTCCTCCACCACCTTCACCTCCTCCTAGGGGCGCCGAAGGTGACAGACTCCGGACCCCCAAGGGGCCAACTCCGCCTCCTCGGGGCTGATTGAGCGACAGGAAACGCCCATCACGCTCTCCCTCAGGGTTCCCGAGCCCAAAGCGACCCAGGGACAGACGTCGATCATTGGAAGATGACTCCAGACCGGATACGTCTGACATCTCTAGGACTCCATCTCCTTTCAGTCCCCCATCACCAGATCCACGGGACCTTCCAAAGTCGCTTCCAGATGATCCCTCCTTTTCAGAAATCATGAGGCACATCCAGGACAATATGGGATGGGAGACTGACGAGCTAGACCCCGAGAGACAACACCTTGCCTGTTACCTCAGGCAGAAAGACCCAAAGCCTGTGGTGGTCCCACTGTTGGTGGACACCTTTACGGACGTCACCAAGGCAGCTTGGAAATGTCCGCATTCCACACCGGCTGTTCCAAAGAAGGCTGACCGCCTTTACAGGGCTCCTATGGAGGACCAGTATTTGGCGCAACAACCCTGGCCGACTCCCTGGTCATTACTGCATCTCACGACAGGTCCCAGTGGCCTCAACATTTGAGCACCCAGCCTCCGGACCAGGAATCTAAACAGTTAGATTCCATGGGAAGACGCGTGTATGCGGCTGCTACATGCTCTATTAGGTCTTTGAACTATCTGACGCACATGGTGCAATTTCAGAACGCCCTCTGGGATCAGGGCCAAGACCTTCTTAAAGATCTACCGGATGGCGAAAAGAAGGAGGAGGTGCTAAACCTCCTCCAAACTGGGTCTGACGTGGGGACCCAGGTTCTCCAAGCCACTTACGACTCAGCGGACTCGACAGCCAGGGGAGCAGCCACAGGCATTTGTCTCCGGAGACACTCGTGGCTGAGGGTCTCTGGATTTACCCTTGATGTCCAGAAGAATCTCCTGGATGTTCCTTATAATGGAGCGGTCCTCTTTGGTGAGGAGTCCAAGAAGGTCATCACCAAATTGCAGGACGCTGGGAAGGCAGTCAGTACTGTACAAGCCATGTACAGACCAAAATCTGGTTCCTTTCGTAGGAACCAGAATCGTTTTCACGTCCGCCAACAAAGGCAACAGCCACATTCCGGCCAGCAACCCAGGGCAATTTTGGCTGTAAGAATCAAGCCAGGTTCCTGTCGGGCCAGGGCCCGAAGCATTCAAAAGCAGCCCAGCCCGCGGGAGCCACCACCACACCATGACTCCTTCCCGGCCCCCGCCCCTCCTCTGTATCAAAGGGTCGAGAAGGTCGGGGGTCGCATCTCTCATCACCTTTCAGGATAGCAGAGGATCACCTCCGACCGGTGGGTGTTGCAGTTGGTCGAACGAGGCCACTCTAGAGTTCCTCGATCACCCGCCATCCAGACCTCCCCTGCTCTCCCGTTACTCGGGTCAGCATGCTCTGCTTATTCAGCAAGAGATCTTGGCCCTCCTATACAAGGAGGCCGTAGAACATGTTCCACTGAACCAGAGAGGAAACGGTTACTATTCCCACTTCTTACTGGTTCCAAAGAAATCAGGGGATTTGCACCCGATTTTGGATCTCAGCAATCTCAACAACTTTGTGCTGTACAAGCATTTCCGCATGGTGACCCTGCCGGGTCTCATTCCCATTCTCAAAGAGGGCGCATGGCTGGCATCGCTCAATATGCAGGATGCTAACCTACATCTCCCGATCGCTCGAGCGCACCGCAGATTTCTGCGCTTCGAGTTTCTGGGATGCCACTACCAGTTCTGAGCCCTCCACTTCGGACTGTCTTCGGCACCTCGGGTGTTCACGAAATGTATGGCAGTCATGGCAGCAGCTCTCAGGAGAGGGGGTCACTACGTGTTTCTGTACCTAGACGACTGGCTCCTCATAGCACCCTCACAGGAGGCCCTGATGTCCGCAATACAGGATACCCGTTTCCTCTTCCTATCGCTGGGCATCACCATCAATCAGGAGAAGTCGTGCCTTGTTCCATCTCAGAACTTGCACTTTATGGGAGCGGTTCTGGACATAATTCAGGGAAGGGCATTCCTTCCCCAGGACAGGGCGGAACGGATCAGATCCCTCATAAGGGACATAAAGGAAAAGAAGATGGTACCAGCCCGCACCGTCCTTTGCCTGCTGGGACACATGGCGGCTGCCATTGCGACGGTTCCCCTAGCTCGACTCCATATGCGGGTTACCCAGTGGATGCTGAGAGCACAATGGGACCAAAAGCAGGATCATCTGCAGCATCCAGTCCGGATCACGAACGCAGTCATCAGAGACTGGCATTGGTGGCTTGTCCCAGACCACCTCTCGACGGGAGTCCCCTTCACTGCGCCACCTCCTTCAGCGACTCTCTCCACGGACGCCTCGGGGTCCGGATGGGGAGTTCATCTCAACGGGGTCAGGACTCAAGACTCCTGGATGTCTCTGGAGTCCCATCTTCACATATATGTTCTGGAGACGAGAGCCGCTTTATATGCCCTACTGGCATTCCAGATGGAGATTCCGCTGGGTACTCTTCTGGTTCAAACAGACAATACCGTGGTGATGTACTATCTCAACAAACAAGGGGGCACTCATTCCTACCCCCTTTGCTGGGAGGTTCAGAGGGTTTGGACTTGGGTATTGCAACACGGCGCACACATTATTGCAATACATGTTCCTGGTGTGGACAACACTATCGCGGACAGCCTAAGCCGATCACAGGCCAGGGTCCATGAATGGGAACTGCTTCAGGAAGTCACAAAGGACCTGTTCCACAGATGGGAGACACCAGAATTAGACCTCTTCGCGTCCCCATTCAATGCAAAACTGCCCAATTTCTGCTCGCTCTTACATCAGCTGGCCCAGGAACCTTCGGTGCCTCTGCCATTTTGCTCTCACCTTCTATCCCAGGAGACAGGCTCCTTGGTCCATCCGGATCTTCAGTCTCTGAACCTGCATGCCTGGCTCCTAAGGACATAACAGTCCTGAGATACGGGGTCTCTCAGGAAGTTGTGGACGTTCTGGTGGCAGCCAGAAAACCCTCTACTCACGCTACTTACGCCATGAAGTGGCGTAGATTTTGTATTTGGGCTCAGGCTCGAGCATTGACCCCATTGGAGTGTTCTGTAAGGTCTGTTTTAGACTACCTCCTATCTCTCTATGAGGCAGGACTTGCCTATTTCTCCATTAAGGTCCATCTATGCGCTATTTCAGTGTACCATTCTCTGATAGGTCACAGGTCTCTAGCTCAACTAGAGGCTTCTTGCGCCTTTTTGCGCGGCGTCCTGCTCTTGAGACCTCCCATCAAAGACCTGGTTCCACCTTGGGATCTTCCTTTTGTTCTAGAGCAGCTTACACTGCCTCCTTTTGAACCAGCCATGGATTGTGAGCTGCGTCTCCTCGCTTGGAAGATGCTCCTTTTAGTTGCTGTTACTTCTGCCAGAAGAGTTTCTGAGCTTCATGCACTCATGTGCAAAGATTCTTATTTGTTTTTTCACAAGGACAGGGTGTCCTTAAGAACAAATCCTAAGTTCCTTCCCAGGTGGTCTTGGCTGTCACACTCAACCAGGATATAGACCTACTGGTGTATTACCCGAATCACAGTAACAGTGGGGAAGCCCTGTTGCACACTTTGGATGTGCATAGGTGCCTCAGATATTATCCGGCCAGAACCAGAGCCCATCGTATATCGGACCAGCTCTTTGTTGCCTACGCACTGCGGATGATAGGTGCTTCTGTTTCTAAACAGTCGCTTTCTAGATGGCTGGTAAAGTGCATTACGTTTTGTTATCAGAAGCGCAATAAACCCTTACTGGGACCAGTGAAGGGTCATTCTACTGGGGGGTGGCTACCTCCTTCGATGTGCTTAAGAATGTCTCCACTTCAGCCATCTGTGCAGCAGCGACCTGGAGCACTGTGCACACATTCATCAGGCACTACAGTTTGGATATTGCCTTTAGGCGTAGGCGCAGAGCTGGTTTCAGCTTGGCGGTCCTTCAGGGACTTTTGTCCTGAAGTTTGGAGCATTCCTCCTATCCTCCTCTCGATAACAACTTGGTCCCTTACTGCTTAGGAATCAGTCCTAATGGTGTAACCTGCTGCAAGAGCTGTTTCTCGAAGTAAGATGGTACAGTTAGGTAAGAACTTACTGTAACAGTAGATCTTCGAGAGCAGCTCCTGCAGCAGGTAGTTTCCCTCCCACCTTCCCCTCTGGAGGTTGAGTCTTCTGATCTAGTTTCTAGGCATCTCTTCGCTCCTCTGCGGCTCCTGTCACTGCATCTCTTCTCTCCTCTGTGCTTCTAAACATTGAATATCTTTTTCTCTCTGCTTCTTAGTCTCTTTTTGTTGTATAGCCCACTGTTTGAAAAAGTCCATCAGGCTTTTAGGTTCTGTCACTGCCTGTTCTTTTTCCGTAACTTGTGCTGGCTGTACAATCTCAGACTGGACTTCTGTCTCTGCTAGTTTGGCTGCCATTCTCCTGGTAACCACTCCTGGATTTGCTGCAGAATCCATACCTTCCTCTGTGCTTCCCTGGTACTAGGTCCAGTACCCATACACAAAACTCATGTCTTAGGTATGCACAGCGTAAATCCCACTTAGGCTGACATCATCTGTTGTCGAGGCACAGGTCAGGAAGCATAGGAAAACTAGGAGCAGTTGTAGAATTCACCAAAAATTATTTATTTACACTAGTAGTATCATAAAATAAACAATTTACAAAGTCAAAATAAAATAGTTTTCTTTCAGTCTCTGTGTCCCTTGTTCTTCTAATCTTTCTTTCAGTTGCAGCTTAGCTCTTTTCAACCCCCATTCTAAGCAAGCATCCTGTTTTTGTAAATATTAGGCAGGGCTGCTAGAACACAGTGTGCTTGAGCTGAGAGGCCCCCTTTGCACAGCTTTTGCAAACGGCTCAAACAGTTGCACTCAGGTAACCTCTGAAGTTTACAGTAGCTTTCTGCAGTCACCTCAAAATATAATTATATATATTTCAACACTATCACTATATATTTTCTAAACAAAAGTGATCCCATTATCAGTTACATTTTCATACAATGATTTGCACATATTTTTATATCGGCAGATCTAGATACGCAAGGGGAGAAAGACAGACAGCAAGAGAAAACTGAGAGACAGTGAGAGGCAAAGAACTGCGAGCCTGTCGGGCTGATAAAGTCCGAAGTCTCACAGGAAAATTTGGTTGTGCAACCAGACAGAGAAGAGACGGAAAAGGAAAGATCCTTGAATTTTAAACACTTTCTCTAACAAACGGGACAGGGTCCTATTCCACCCCGTCACACGCTTAAAAGAACAGATGTTCACATCTGTACATTTTCTTAATTTTGTGTGATACACAAGGCATGTGAAAGACTGCAAGTACATATAGTCATGTTGTTATGATCATGCGAAAGCATTTTGCATTAATGAAGAAATCAGTACTTGTGTACATAGGTAACACCACTAGGAAGGGAAAAAACAGTCTTAACTAATCATTCTGTTGCAGAATGGTATACCATTAAGAAAGCTTGACATACTACCACTTTGAGTTGCAGAATGTAATTTATTGTAACAAGCTTATATTAGTTCAGAGTCATGCATAAAGTGTCGTACATTTAACTGCATGTTGGTTAAACACAACAGCCTCTGCTTCAGACTAACATTAACAAATAGTGTATATAACCTAACATGAGAGAGGAATCCAGAGTATACCTGCATACCCTAGAAAACGCGTCAATCTTAATTGGAAAAAAAAAAGAGCTTCATAACAAGTTAACAGTTTCAAGTAGAGTCCCAAAACTAAAGCAACATAGGTACATAGAAATGTAGAATTTGATGGCAGATAAGGACTCCTTGGCCCACCCAGTCTGCCCATTTTTCCCTACTTACAGTATCACCAGAGACCCTAATTGATCTCCAGTTCTTCCTCCCCACCCTTCCTTTCCACTAAGATTTTCTTATGCTTATCCCATGCATTCTTGATCCCCACCAGTGTTTCACCCCCACCACCTCTGCTGGAAGGCTGTTCCAAGAATCCTCCACTCTTTCACTGAAGAAGTACTACCTCACGTCTCCCCTGAATCTACCCCCTCTCCAACTTCATAATATGTTCCTTTTCCCTTGAGCTCCTGTTTTTCTGAAAAATGCTTCCATCCTCTAACCTATTTATCCCATGAGGTATTTAAGTCTCTATCACATCCCCCAGAGTATATGTATTGAGGTCATTAGTCTCTCATCATAGGACTTTTGGTGCAGACCCTGCACCATTTTAGTTGCCCTCCTGTGGACTGCCTCCACTGTGTGTCCTTCTGGAGATGTGGTCTCCATAAGTGGATGCAGTACTCAAGGTGGGGTTGTGCCAGTAATCTAATTCAGGGGCAACACCACCTCCCTCTTGCTACTGGTGATACCTCTCCCTATGCACCCCAGCCTCCCACTAGCCCTCGTCATACTGCCTGACCACCTTCAGATCATCCAGCATGATTCTTCCAGATCTTTCCTGCTTGGTGGTCGTCGGTACCAGTCCAACCATTTTGTACTCTGCATCTGGGTTTCTGTGCCCCAGTTGCATTATTTTGCAGTTTATCGCATTGAAACCTAGCTGCCATAGCTGCTGACCACGCCCGAGTTTTCTCAGGTCTTCACTCATCCTTTCTATCCCCCTGGAGTGTCCACTCTATTGCAGATTTTGCTGTCATCTGTAAAGAGGCAGACCTTCCCTTCCAGCTGCTCTGCATTGTCACGTATAAAGATATTAGAGTACCAGTCCCAGCACTGATCCCTGAGTCACCCTGCTGGTCACTCTTCCTTCCTCGGAATGAACTCCTTTTACCACCACCCTCTGTCGCCCATCTCCTAAATTTCTTACCAGTTTACCACCTTTGGACCCACTGCTAAACTACCCATCTTGCTTTCTAGACTCCTGTGTGGAATGATGTTGAAAGCCTTACTGAAATCTGGGTGGGCCACGTCCACAGCTCCACCCTGATTCCTTAGTCACCCTGTCAAAGAAATCTTATCAGATTAGTTTCACATGACTCCCACCCCCCCCAAAATGAATCCATGCTGCCTCGGGTCTTGTGTTGGATTAAAGATATTCTGAAATCCTTTCCTTCAGCAGTGATTCCATTAACTTCCCCACCATCGGTGTCAGACTGACTGGCCTTTAATTGCCAGCCTCCTCCCTGCTACCAGTTTTGTGAAGTGGGATTACATCTGCCCTCCTTCAGTCCTCCGGAACCACTCCTGTTTCTAGTGAGCTATTTAATAGGACTGTCAGAGGTGCATCCCTTACCACCCTGAGCTCCTGCAGTGCCCCTGGATGCACCCCATCAGGCCCCATTGCTTTGTCCACTTTCAGATTAGCAAGTCCCTTCAGGACGCTATCCGACGAACAAGGACCAGTGTCGTCCTCCTCCCCTTCAAAGCCCCTGTTACTATTTAGTGTCACTTTCCCTTTTCCTTCCCCTGTGAACACTGAGGAAAAGTATTTGTTCTAGATGTCTGCCTTTTCCTGACTCCCCTCTGCATGGGTCCTCCCCCTCCTTTCTTAACCTTTCAATTCTTCCCCAGTCTTCCTCTTTTTACTTACATATCTAAAAAATGTTGTTGGCTTTTGTTACCACCTGATCTAGTCTGTATTCAGTTTGTTTCTTTGCATTCTGTACTGTTTTCCCTGCTTCAGTGTATTTCTTCTGTTACACCTCCTTACCTTCTCGTTCTGCCTACCATCAGTGTCTGTAACCAAAAGAAAAAAGTCACCATGCAGCTGACAACGAACTGCAGCCTCGCCCTCCCTCTTCTCCCCAGATTCTAATGTAACCCCTAGATGGCGCTATCCCAGGGGCTACTACCCCTGCCTGATTTGCCACTAACAGGTTGAGGGGCCTGGATCCAATGGCGGGTGCCTCCACCCAGAGGTCAGGGTTTGCAATAGTTAAACTAACTTGGTCACAGCCTCTGGGACACTGCAACCTCTTTCTTCCCACTAGTGGCCCACACAATATATCAGGATTACCTTCACAGTATACACTTACCCCCAGGACTGGTTCCGCACTGGGACCTCCTGTGAAATGAGATACAGTGCAACAATCACAGTACAGTACTTTAACATAGACAAATACCTCAGGCAGTATAATCTTGCTGAAACAAGCAGCTCTGATTTATTTAGGGGATATAACAAGGACAGGGGAAATCAGGTTAATTAGCTTATCACTCTACTCATCTACTCTATGGCTCTGTGCACAGGCCTATCCCTATCAGTTACTGTCCCTGGGTACCCAAGCCCTAGTGGCTAGTCCAAACCGTGGCAGCTGGTAGGGGCCTTTCACACAGAGAAAAGGAGAATTAAACAGTCAGCAGTACAGTAATTCCATTTGGATTTAATGTGGCAATTCAACAGGGAGCTGACCTGAATTAGTACTCACGACCTCCAAATAAGATAGGGTCCTTCAATGTCAGCAGGGCTCACTTGAGGTACACAAACCTCTTCACACATTTATATAAAAGAAAGCACTATACCAGGCAGGCTGCATCTGTATCCCGATCGCAATTACTGCACAATACCCGGGAGAACACACAGCAGATTCAGTTCCTGACAGACCGAGTGCAATTTTCAGCAATTCCTCCAGTCTTCTACAGGGTGAGCCTGGTTTCTACTCTTCAGATATCCTTTGATTCTCTTCACAGGACGGATTCAGTCCTAACAAGCTGTTACACAAGCTGCAGACCGGAACTCTGGGCCTTACACACGTTTTTTGACTAAAAACTGCACACTGAAAAAGCACAGGGCTCCTTCCTTCTTCACTGCCAAAGCTCAACTGAAACTCCAACTGACAAAACCGGGCACTTCCTTTGAGTTCCTCCCAGTTCTTGACTGGATTGGCTGTCACTCACAATAGACTGCTGCTGTTGGTCCAAAAAGGTGCTGAAGTCTAAACTACATCTCCCAGAGTCACTGCCCATACAATCCTCTTGTGGCTGGCTCAGATTATGAGTCCAAGTTCTGATTCGTCCAAGGCACCATTTTAGAGCTAGCTTACCCCACACTGATTGGTCCAGTTCAGCAGTTCAAAACCAGAATGGGGAACTAGGCAGACACTGTTCTGACTGCAAAAGAAAGCAGGTTAGACAAACTGTAATTTCATTATTACTGTAAATGATTTCTGGCAAACAGTTACATCTTTCAGATAGGTTCCCTTTGCACTCCTAGTAACTGCAAAAATGGAGTGAATTGGCAGCAGCTTGAGTGGTACTCAATCAAAGAAACACACAGTCCCCCATACAAACTAATTATGTCTGCAAGCAGACAGCTCTTAAAGAGACAGTACCAGAGGTTCTAAAAACACTCACTGATAAATGGCTTAAACGCCAAACACCATTCAGGCTTGGAGCATTCAAGCAAGCTCCTGGAAGTCTTTTGGGAACCCCCATTTGCAGGGGGGTTACACTAAGACATCTCTTTAATTGCAACAGACATCAAATGTCAAAGTTGAAACTGCCCGTAATGTAACCTGCAGTTGCAAAACCTTGTACTTTAGTTATCATGGAAGTCTTTTGGCCATTACCCAGTGAAACAAGAGAGACATTTTAAATAGTAAAAGTCATTTGACCATATCACCAACATCATGGAACCAGGGAAGAGGGAGAGGAGTGGCCAAATCAGTGTAGTGACCAACTGAAAACTGGTTTATCTTGGGTTTCGGCATCCTCATTGGACAGTTCTTCTCTTCTCAATCCATCTGGTGGTGTTCCGTTTCCAGCTTAACAAGTAGATTATAGGCCTCCTGCAGATTTGTAAAGACAAAGATTAACTGGGTGACAGGCCGGGAACAGGAGGATGAATGGGATTTTCAGTGTAGAGCCTATCTTTAGTCCCCTCAGATTCCTTACATCACAGGCGGATTGAATAAGGCAAGTCGGGGAAGATGTGTATGACTGCCTGCCCAGCTCAGTGCTCCTTCTGCCATCTTGCCATCGCCAGTGCTTGAACCCTTAGACTCGGTTGAATAAGGACTAGCAGCATGGTGCATGCCAGATAAAGTTGCATTTCAACTCTTCGAGGGTTAACCAGGTGCCCTTTCTGTCAGTCCTGGCCCCTGGGCCTAGTTAAAACTTGAGGAGCTACGCTTCCAGAAACCTCACTGATCTGTTCTTTCCATTTCTTATGGTAGTCCTGCCAGCTGCCAAGCACAAATTACGGTCATGCAGACAGGTTTATGTTACCTCCAGCCGTCTTTGTAATTAGGCAGTGTCCATTGTAAACTTCATGATCATTGCTTTCTCTGCATGGGAGCTTACCATAGTAACTGTCTGTCAGCCCCATCACTGCTTGCTCAACTTTCTGCATTCAACCTGTAAATTAATCAAACCCTTTTTCTGTTGCTTGGATGGAGCGACACATAGCTTGAAGCAGAAGTTTTTGATATCTGCTGCATCGTTTGATGGAGACCTGTTCTCCTGATGGCGGATTGACCTTCTTTGCACCTCCCTGTCCCTGTTTGAGCTTCAAAAAACATTTTCCTGTGAAGCTCGACCACAGTTTCCCCATAGTATCTGAAAACCGCCTCTTAACTTCCAGCAGATTTTTATAAAACTAAAAATAGTTTGTTGTGAGCTTTTTATTCAAAAAATGTAGTCTGGAGTGAGAGCTCACAGAAGGAGCGTCTTTCTCATCTGACGTGTAGCTCTGCCCCTTGTTCCCGTTCTTTAAATAGGCAAATTGACTGTTTTATTAATTGTGTTTTAATGTGTTACTAAAATCCTTTGTTTTTATAGTAATTGCTTTTTACAGGTAATGAAATCAGTGAAATTTTACCTTTACTTTTCAGATTGCTACTAAAAAGAATTTATTAAATTTCTGTTATTGTGGTATTCGAAAATTTCAGCTGTTAAGGCGACCAAAATGTTTCACTGTGGAACTACTTTTACTTATTTTCAAAAGAAATAGACACTTATTTCAATAACACCGTGTTCCTTTTCTATATATGGGGAAACTGTTTGAGAGTAACGGGAAGGTGTTGAGGGAGTCAAAGAGGAAGAGAAGTGGGATTTAATAAAAAGGAGTCATATGGAGATGACTAACTCATAGGAGGAACGTCACTAAGAGGAATAATTACAAGAAACCAGTGTGACTTTCCAGGTATTGTGGGGGAGAGCTCCTTTAAAAGATATAAGGCAAGGCAGGGCGGAGAAGAAATGGGAAAGATATTAGGGATCTTTAAAGTGGGTGGTCAGAAGGGCAGAAGTAAATGCAGAGCTGTGTATTACCATTTGGCAAAAGTAAGTTCGCCCATACTCTGTGTGGAGCATATATGAGTTTATTTATTTAGTTTTTGTTAATCAGGTAAGCACACTAAGCAGTTGATGCGTATTTTCAGATACAACCTGAGAGACTACACAGAAGATTCCGTACAGGGCAATACATACAGTAGAATACGTTGTAATAGAGTAGGCAGTGAGGGGAGGAAAGATGAAACATGACATTGCATCATGGAAGGGGAATATATGCAGGGAGATGCAGTTAAATCAAATTCATTAGTATGGTAAATAGTCTATAAAATATGTGAAGAGTCGTGAAAAGTAGAACAACGTAATGATACTTTGTAGTACAGTTAACAAGGAAAGAAATATATGTGTAACATGGTTAAAAACAAGATGTGAAAAGTAGCCTCATGATTGGTACAAACACAGCAGGTGATCTAAACATAGCAGGTATTAATCCCGCAGTAATGCCTGCTACTGCTATCCCTGTAACATCCAAGAGGCACCAAAGGCTCATACAATAATCACTGATACTGTAGTAGCACATTAAAACCACCCTTATATGTTCCGCACGCACCCACCCGAGGGACATTGTCTTATCTACGCGGATACTAGAACTGAACCTGACAAACGAAATTGAGAATTTTACTTCCACGTTCACAATATATGGAGTCATGGGCATTAGTCGCCAGAGGAAATCACCGAAGGAACCTGTGTACCGGAACCAAGTAAATCCGTGCAACATGATGCCGATAAGTAAAAAGTTTACATTACTTAAAGCAACTTACATTGAATGTTAAAGTGGTTTGCAGTAGTTTAATAGTGTTAAAATGTTTGAATCAGTAGAAAAAGAGCAGTGATCAGTGCACAAGAGAGTTTAAATGTGCTCATTGCTGAGACATAGTAAATATGCAAATGAGACAGCATTCCATTCCAGTAGAAGCAAGAGACATTGCTGAGACAAGAGAAACGACTAAAAAAACCAAAATTAGTACATATAGATTTTGAAAAAAAAATGTACTATAGCACTAATCATTGTGTTGCTTTCAAATGAGAAAGTTATTAATCTGTAAGGATAAAAACACCACTATATGAATAAATATGGTTGTGAGAAAATGAGCAGTACTCTGTATTTTGTATTTGAAATCATATTTTGTGAAACACTGCATCTGTCTCTGTCTATAATATATAACAAATAGTAATGCAACATTACCCATGTGCACATAGCCCATGTTACAAGAGCATTAATCCATTCCAGAGTTGGGCCCTACTAGGGCACTAATGCCTGGTTGGTGGTTGGAAGCACTCGGCCTGCGACCTTGTGCACCAGCCTCCCCCCAACCAGGCATTAATCCCCTAGTAGAGCCCTCGTCTGTCATGGATTAATTCTTACTTATTAAACATCATGTTAAAGGATGGGAAAATTTAGGAACAGTATCCATAACAGCTACACTAAGGATGTATAAGTGCCATGATAAAAAAAAAATCAACACAGTTAATACATAAACATATACGAGTGCCATACAGAGTTTGCTGAGGTTCAGTGGCAAGAGCAGCGTGCCAAACTGAGGAGCTATTTATGGTATCCAAAATGAAAAGTTGGCACTGAGAAGCAGAGATGAATTTCAAGTGGTATGGCATTCCATAGCTTAGGGGCTGTATAAGCGTAGGATGATCCGCTAATGCGTGTTCTAATCTTAGGGACAGCCAGTAGGGCACTCTCACCTGACCTCAAGGGGTAGACATTGTTCACTGGTTTGAGAAGTTTGGTAAGGGATTGGGGCAGTCCACTATGCCATAATGCTTGGGATCACACCCCCAAACCTATGATCCCATAGGTAGGATTGGGGGGGGGGGGTAGCCAACCCAGCCTGTCATAAAGAGAACAGTGATAAGCGAGCCGGTGAGACACCGATGCAAAATGACAAATATTGTTTTGTGTAACATCCCACCAAAGGAGAGAAGATTTAAAGGCCACAGTGGCATCTTAAAGAAGCTTAGGGAGGAGAATCCCATGGGCGACGATGGCATGGCAAGGTTATGGAGTAAGGTTACAGCTCACCTTATAGGAGATGCCCAACATGGAGTTAACTGACTTGCAGACTCCCATGATGTAAGATGAGTAATCTAGTGAGGGGTCAAGTGTGACTTCAAGGTATGTAAAGGAGAGGACAGAGGGTACTAAGGTACCATCGTGGTAGGCTATGGATAGAGGGGACAGACATATTCTTTATATGGGGGACTGCGTTTTAGTCGTGTTCAGGGTCAGTTTGTTTGCAGACAGCCAAGTGCATACAGGCTGTAGATTAGACGTTAAATATTGGTTTATTTGATCAGTGCTTTTGGAGCAGGTATAAAACAGCTAATCATCAGCGTAGAGAATGGCAGGGCAGTGGGACAGGCTTTGGTTTATGGAGTTTTTGTGTAGAGCAAACAAACGTGGACCTAGAACAGAGTCTTTGAGAACCCCCACCAGAGTTTGGGGTATGGTCAGAGAGGGAGATCCCATACTTGACACTCTGGGATCTGTTTTTCCAGATAGTTGCAAAATCAGGGAAAGCAGTTGACGAGATTCCCAGGTTAGCGAGTTTGCCACTGAGTAGGAAGTGATCACCAAGATCAAAAGCCTTCATCAGGTAATGGATTCCTTTGTTATATAGAGAATACTGGATGGGCAACTATGCACAACCAGTGTGTTCTGCCACAGAGGGGTTCTGATTCCCTCAGATCTCGAGAACAAATCTCGAGAGGTCCGCGGGAATAAGAACTCCGAGGTGGCTGAACACTCTGGTTGTGCATAAAGTTGCTCATCTTATATTTTTTATAGTGTATAGTATTATGTGAAATTTGCACATTGTGGTTCTGTTGCTTTCAGAGTGAAACTGACTTGTGCAGTCTCCAGAGGTTTTAGAATGCTGTTGTACCACAGAAGGGTGCAGTCACATTCCACAACCTCTGAACTGTGGGCAACAGCGTTTTGAAAGGGATGGAATTCTGTACAGAACCATGCTTCTCTATACACTGTAATGCCATTGCAGCTCCTTGTTGGATGACTTGCGTGTTAGATTGTTCACAGTCTATATATTTTACTGACTACCCCTCATATGGTATGTAACCCTGGGCAGCACTGTAAAGTATACTAGTGTTAGAAGGTGTATTTTTCAATATGATGTACATTATTTTATGTCTGCTATATACTCATTTACTTCAAAAAAAGGGGGAAGGAGATTTTTTAGGTATATTAGGGGAAAAGATGAATTGGGAATTGTTAGGCTGTCTAAGGAAGGAAGAGTAGTGAAGGATGACACAGAAAACAGATGTCTTAAACAATTATTTCTGCTCATTATTCATAGCGGAATACAAGGGGCAGTGACTGGAAAGCAGTAGTGTAAAGGTTTCCTTAAGTGAGGGGGCAAGAAATGGGGCAGCTGGTGGTCACGGTCAGTAGAATGAAGAAGGGGCTTGCAGCATAAGCACCTTCATGGTCTTTCCCAATGCCTTGAAAGCACAAATGGGAAGCGCTCTTGTCACAAATGGGAAGCACCCTCACTTGTAAGGAAGTCCTTCCTTGTCACTGCTACAGTTTTTAAACAAGCCCTGCCCCCGGAAGGAAAGTGATTGTAATTTGCCCCCGAGGAGCTGGCTGCTCGAACCTTTCCACTTCCTTATTTGCCACTCTGCCCCCGCGCTTGGACATTTTCTGATGTCATTACCTGGAGAGTGTGGGGGTGCACTCCATTCAGTGCAATGGAGCATCTTTTGAAATGTTTATTTTCCAATTTTAAATCCGCTTTTGCTACAAATCAATGCCAGGGTTCAACTTACAAGGGCTTTGTTAGATAATTACAGATCTTTCTTTGAGGGGAAGCTCATGCAGCAGGCTGTTACTATTAGGACTATTGCTGCAGGCCTTAGGACCCACCAGAAAAAAAGCAGCTAGCAATGTAGTGGGACCGCCCCTGACGCCGGTCATGCTACAAAGGGACGTGGCTCCACCTCAGTTCTTTTCCGCCACGACCCGCTCACATGGGGAAGCTTTTAGTGAGTTTTTTCACTGCAATTCCAGCAAAAACATTTGTTGTTCTCGAATTTGAATGTTTTTTCCTCCACATTCGTTATTTTTTCTATATCATTGTTCTCCTTCCTCTCGTCCTCAGTACTGTCACATGTCATCACCAGTCGCTGGCCTCCTCCTCCGGTCCCAAAAAGACGAAGTGCGCCTGTGTCCGCTAAATTCCATCGATGTACGGCCACAGCCAGTGTGTCTTCTGCGTGGGACCAGTCCACGACCTCAAGACCTGCGACATCTGTCATGGCTTTACTAGTAGGACGAGGATTAGATGCCTGAAGGCCTTGAAAGTCCACCTGATTGAGAAAGGGATGGACATCCTGCAGTCTTCCCCTTGGGACAAGGCAAATCATGGGAAAAGGCACAAAAGTCCAGCAACAACGACCGTAGTCGATCTAATCACCTCTCCCGTTCTCCCCAACGGAAGGCCTCTTTCTCCGGCTTGGGTGAGTCCGACTACTTCAAGTCCAGGCATGGAGAAAAATTGAAGCCTGGAGCTCCCGCCAAAATACCAAGGTTGGTCCCGGCAGGAGTCTCTTCTGCTTCCAAGCCAAAGGCCACGCTGTTACGCGTGTCCTCCACGCCGTTGAAGTCGGCTAAGACTTCTTCAGCATAAACCTCTGCCCTGCCTAGGAAGGCCCCGATTACGGCTTCACCGGACGCCAGTAAGCCATTTGGCAAGGACTGGGACCCCAAGGCTAAGAAATTCTACGGGTTTCGCCCTCCTAAGTTGGCCACGTCGGATCCGGACCCGGCTGTGACACCGGTGCCGGTCAAAGTGCCTGCAGCCAATGTGGCTTCCATCGCACTGGCGCTGGTCAAGGTGCTGACGCCAGCCCCTAGGGCCTGTACCCCACAAGGTTCATCCTTGGGTTCTTCCCCGCAAGACCTTCTGGACCCCCCTACTTCTCCAATCCCCCCACAGGGGGTGGCGGCAACTCGATTTACCAAGGAGGAGCTGGGAGAACCATTTTCGTTTTGGTGGAGCCAGGTCCACAAGGACACACCCCCACTTCAACTGGCACCGGCACCAGTTCCAGACCGACTGAACAACCGGGTTGGGGGGGGGGTTAGCCCGCGGGCTCACTGGCAAAAACCCCTGAGGACCAGCACGCGTCCTCCGTTCCTCGATCCCCTTGGGCCATATGTTCCAGGTCACAGTCCGGAGACCACAGACTGTACCACTCAAGGTTGACCAGCCATTGTCGGTCAAAGTCCAGGAGCAGATCCCGCAACCGCCACAGGTCTTCATGTAGGCGGACTCGCTCCAGTAGCTGACGTCGGTCCATTCTCCTTCGTCGGTTTAGGAGAGACCGGCGTCGTTCCAGGAGAAACCGACATTCATCAGATGGTAGTTCCCGGAGACGTACTTTGGGCACCTCAAGGACCAGGAGCAGTTCTTCCTGCTCTTCCTCTTCATTTTCAGGAATTGGGGGATCTCCTGATGATAGGGATCTACCCCGTTTGCCTCCAGATGATCCCACTTTCATGGATGTCATGAGGCACATCCAGACCTCTAATGAATGGGAGACAGAGGACCTGGATCCGGAATGCTGGAGACTGGCTCATTACCTGAGGCAGAAGGAGCCCAAACCCCTTATGGTGCCTCCTCTGGTTGACACATTCCAAGATCTTACCAGGACAACTTGGAAGCGTCCAGCCCCAGTCCCAGCCATTCCTAAAAAGTCGGACAGGCTATACAAGGCCCCTAGTGATGAGCCTTTCCTGACGGAAAAACCTCAGGCAGATTCCACTGTGATTGTGGCTGCCCATTACAAATCAAAGCAGCCAAAGCACTGAGCTCCCAGCCTCCCGATCAGGAGTCCTGTTTATTGGAGCAGGTGGGCAAGAAGGTGTATTCTGCCTCCACTTGCTCCACCCGTTCCCTTAATTTCCTCACACAAATGGTCCAGTACCAAAATGTGCTCTGGTAGAAGGGACAGGAGCTTGTAAGTGCCTTGCCAGATTCCGCACAAAAGATGGAACTTCTGGACATACTGAAATCAGGCTCAGATGTAGGCATGCATGTTCTGTGAGCCTCATACGACACTGCGGATACGGCGACCAGGGCAGTAGCAACAGGTGTTTGCCTTCGCCGCCATGCATGGCTGAGATGCTCTGGCTTCCAGAACGATCTGCAGTCCGGAATCGGGGACCTTCCATTCCACGGTTCCGTCCTCTTTGGGCAGGAGACTGAGGGTCTGATCTCTCGTCTCCAGGAGCTGGGCAATTTTATTTGGTCTATCCACCAAATGTATAGAGGGGACCAAAGACGCTTCCGGAAACGGCCATTTTGTAAACCCTCAAGCCAGCAAGCCCGTGGTAACCAGGGACAGAGGGGTGGCTGCAAAAGGATGGCTGGAAACCAACAGCCTGGTGGCGCACCCTTTCAAGGCCCCAAGTCCTCCCACACCTCTCTCCCCACTCCCGGCTCTGCCCAGTGACTCTCCACTGACGACCCTTTCCTCTGCTGGCAGAGGCTTCAGGGGAGGCAGTATGAGGTCACTTCTTCCTCCATCTGGAGAGATGGAGCTCTGTTACATCAGACCAGTGGGTCTTGGATATCATAAGGAGAGGTCACAAGCTGGAGTTCACCCAGATCCCTCCAGAAACTCCACCAAGTCCTCAAGATACCCTCCTTCTCACATTCCTCTCATAGAAGGGGAAATGAGGGCCCTCTTGCAGAAAAAGGCAATAGAGCCAGTTCCTCTGTGACAGTGAGGAAAGGGATATTACTCCCATTTTTTCCTGGTTCCAAAGAAGACGTAAGATCTTTGGCCCATCCTGGACCTCGGCTCTCCAAACAATTATATAGAATACCGAAGGTTCAGAATGGTGACTCTTCCAGGTCTCATTCCTCTGCTGCACCAAGGAGACTGTTTCTATTCCCTGGACATGCAAGATGCTTACATGCATATCGGGGTTTTTCCCCCCTCACAGGAAGTTCTTGAGGTTTTACTTCCAGGGGAGCATTATTATTTCGGGGTTCTTCCATTTGGCCTCTCCTCCGCTCCTCGAGTCTTCACCAAATGCTTGGCAGTGGTAGCTGCAGCTCTAAGGCACCGGGGAAACTACGACTTCCCTTACCTCGACGACTGGCTTCTAGCGGCCCCATTGGAAAAGCGCCTGCTTCAAGCTCTCGAAGACACTTATACAGTGTTCCGAAAGGTGGTGGGGGATCACCCTGAATCTACCAGAGTCTTCCCCAGAACCCAGCCAAAGACTCACCTTTATAGGGGCGGTCCTAGATTCAATCCAGGGCATGGGCTTTCTTCCTTGAGAAAGAGGAGATTGCCTTAGAGAGGTCGCCAGTTTGGTCCTAGTAAACCCACAGGTCCCAGCCAGGACCTTCCTTAGACTTCTGGGGCATATGGCGGCGGCCATCCCGGTAGTTCCCTTGGCTCGCCTCCACATGAGGGTCCCACAGTGGATGCTCAGGGTGCAGTGGGACCAAGGCTCTGATGGTCTGGACCATGTTGTCAGGATCTGAGCTGGTCAGGAGGACCCTACGTTGGTGGTTGGGCCCTTTGAGTCTAGACAAAGGGATTCCCTTTCATCAGGAACCCCCAAGCCAGACTCTGACGACAGATGCCTCCGATTTGGGCTGGGGGCGCACCTCGGGGATCACCAGACTCAGGATGTCTGGACTCCGGAGGAGTACAGCCTCCACATCAATGTTCTGGAAATGCAAGCAGTCCTCAACGCCTTATGGGCCTTTCAAGAGGACCTCACGCCAGGCTTCTTGTACAGACTGACAAGATGACGGTTGTCTTTGACATTAACAAACAACGGGGAACTGTCTCCTACCCTCTGTGTAGGGAAGCGATGAGAGTCTGATATTGGGCACTGGAGCATCACATTTTGCTGTCTGCTGTCCATGTTCCAGGTGCTCAGAATGACTTGGCAGACAGCCTTAGGAGTTCTCTGTCCAAGGCACACAAGTGGGAGCTGCTACAGTCCATAGCGGACCAGCTGTTCGACACATGGGGTCGCCCGGAGCTGGACCTCTTTGTGTCTCCAACCAATGCCAAACTGCCAGTTTTTTGCTCGCGAGAGCACGCGCCTGGTGTTTTTTGGCCAGATGCGTTGTCCCTTTGCTGGGCAGAGAAGTTTCTGTACGCCTTCCCTCTCTTCCCTGTCCTTCAGCGAGTGCTGCTGAAGGTACAGGCTAAGGGGGCTTGCATAATTCTGATTGCCCCACTGTGGCCCTGGCAGATTTGGTTCCCACTACTTCAGCAGTAGTCCTGAGAACCTCCAACTCCGCTGCCAATATGCCCACAGCTGCTGTCCCAGGACAGGGGCAGACTGGTGCATCCAGATCTCGGGTCCTTACCCCTTCATGCTTGGCTCTTGCAGACGTAGTCAAATCCAGATATGGATAATTCGGAGATGGCAGACATCCTTGTTTCTGCGAGGAAACCCTCGACCTGCTCCACTTATGCCATGAAGTAGAAGTGGTTCTGCCTTTGGGCTTCGTCCCACCATCTAGATCCCCTTTCCTGCTCAATGAACTCAGCATTACAATATCTCCTTTCCTTGTGCCAGCAAGGCCTGAGTTATTCGTCCATAAAGGAGCACATGTGGGCCATCTCTGTTTATCATGTCCTGTTTGGAGACAGGACCCTGGCTCAGTTAAACGTGGCCCGCACCTTTTTACGGGGCATTCTCCAGCTACGACCTCCCATCGGGAATCCTGTCCCTCCCTGGGATCTCCTTTTTGTGCTGGAGAAATTGACTCTTCCCCCGCTTTTGAACCTGCAGCAGAATGTGAGCTGCGCTTCCTTTCCTCGAAGGTTGCTTTTTTAATTGCTGTTACTTCAGCTCGATGAGTTTCTGAGCTGCAGGCCCTGATGTGTAAGGAGCCTTATATTATTTTCCATCGGGGACATTTTTCCCTTAGAACAAACCCTAAGTTCTTACCTAAAGTGATCTCAGAGTTGATCCTCAACCAGTCGGTTGACCTTCCAGTCTATTTTCCTACCCCTACTAATAGGGGAGAGTCTCTCCTCCACACATTGGATGTCCACAGGGCGCTGAGGTATTACCTTAAGTGGACAGTGGTACACCGCAAATCGGAGTAATTGTTTGTGGCCTTTGCGCCTCAACACCTGAGCAAACCAGTGTCAAAACAGACCATTTCCAGGTGGCTTGTACATTGCATAGAGTATTGCTATAACAAGTACAGCAAACCTCTGCTGGGCCCGGTCAGTGGTCATTCCACTACAGGAGTTTCTGCCTCCTTTGCCTCCTTAAAGAGTGTCTCCATTCGAGACATCTGTGCAGCTGCTACTTGAAATTCAGTGCACACTTTTGTGAGGCATTAAAGTCTGGATATTACTTCCTGGTGCCGAGCAGGTTTCTGCCTAGCAGTTCTTCAAGGACTCTTGTCCTAGTTTGCTGAATACAGCCATAGGCTTTACCATCACTTCATCTGTCATCCTACTTCCCGGGACTAGTCACCTCCTTGGTGCGGGACTGCTTGGGATTCTGTCCTAATGGTAATAGCCTGCTGCAAGAGCTCCCCCTTGCAGTAAGATAGTACAGTTACGTAAGAACTTACCGTAACAGTAGATCTTCTAGAGGAGCTCTTGCAGCAGGCACTGCTTTCCCACCCTCCGTCCCCCAGGAGAATATTTCAGCATGTCTAGGACTGGCTTCGCCCATTGTTTCTCGCTGAGTTCCATTCGCAGGTCTTGGCGGGGGAATTGAGGTGGAGCCAGGATCCGCCCCCTTTTGTAGCATGACCGGTGCTGAGCCGACGTCAGGTGGGTGGTCCCTGTTGGGTACTGATAGCTAAGTTTTTTCCAGTGGGTCCTAAGGCCTGCGGCAATTGTCCTAATAGTAATAGCCTGCTGCAAGAGCGCCTCTCGAAGATCTACTGTTAAGGTAAGTTCTTATGTAGCTGTACTTTGTGTAGCAGGCGTGTGCTCACTTTCTGACATTCAGAGTGGCCAGCCAAGGTAGTGAGTAGAGGGCTGTTCTGATCACAGTCTCGAATGCTGTACATCAGCTTCAGGAACGGGGGTGAGGAGTGGTATGGGGAGGAGGGTCCTGTGAGTGGGTGGGTTGGGGGGAGTGTCAGTTGCCCTGTTGGGAGGGGGCACTAGACTGTTAGGGATTTTGCATATATACAGGATGGGGGTGGGGCACTATACCACCAGAGATTGCTACCAGCAGCCTGAAGTGGCGATTGGGGGAGTTCCACTAGACCACCTGGGACCAAAATAATACAGAATGGGCAGTCAGGATCACTGTTGCACAGGGATAAGGCAGGGTTCTGGCAGTGTTAACAGTGCTGTGATGTAGGCTTTTTAGTGCTGTCCAAACCACTGAATATATACTGCTGTGTCATGCATGCATGGGGGATACCTCATTTGCATTGGCACAGAGGTATAATGTGTGCAGTCACACTGTCATGTCAGCACAGCACACCGGGAGCCTTTGAATGTGGCCCCCGCCCCATCAGCTCACGTTATTCTTGGTTAGCACAGCGCTAAGACAGTTAATGCTACGCTAACCATTTGAGTATCTGCATCTGATCGATAGACCTCCAGCACAGGAGGAGGAGATGGACAGGATTCTAGTGGAAGCCGTCCATAAGATGGCAACTAAGGGGGAGGTGCTGCATGTGGGAGACCTCAGTCTGCCAGATGTGGAACGGAGCGTCCCAACTGCAGCCTCAGCTAGGAGCAGGGATATCCTGGACTCCCTGCAGGGTGCATTCCACCAGCGATTAGTAAGAGTGCCCACTCCTGAGGAATCATTATTGGACCTAGTAGTCACTAATGAGGAGAGTGTTGCTGACGTCACTGGGGGTGACCACCCGGGGACCAGTGATCACCAAACAATGTGGTTCAATATAAGAACTATAGCTGAGCCAAACCACACAAAGGCGAGGGTCCTAGACTTTAGGAGGGCTGACTTTACAAAGGTGGGGGAATGCCTCAGGGATGTGTGTGGGGGGGGGGACTTGGGAGGTGTAGAGGAACAGTGGGCGAAACTAAAAGGAGCCACAGTGAAGGCAGCAAATCTCTGCGCTAGGCAGGTAAACAAAAGCAAGAGGAAAGAAAGGCCACTATGGTTCTCAAAGGAGGTGGCGGGGAAGGTCAGGGCAAAAAAGTTAGCATTCAGGAGGTATAAGGAAGGAAGATGGGGAGGTGTATCAGGTGAAGCTGATGGAGGCAGGGAAAGCAGTTAGGTGTGCAAAGGCCCAAATGGAGGAGAGAATAGCCCAGGCAGTAAAGAAGGGGCAAAAGGCGTTTTTCAGAGAAAAAGATGTTCAAGAACAAGGGGTCATGCCTTGAAGCTGGAGGGGTGTAGATTCAGAGGAAACGTGAGAAAGTACTTTTGCACTGAAACGGTGGCGGATGCTTGGAACAGCCTTCCAGCAGAGGTGGTGGGGGAAAAACGGTAATGGAATTAAAAAATGAATGGGATAGGCATAAGGGAACTTTTGTGGTTAGGAAAGAGGAGATAAAGCTGGAGATCAAGTAGGGTCGGTGGTACCTTAGTCGGTTGGGAAAATGGGCAGACTAGGTGGGCCAAGTGGTCCTTATCTGCCGTCCATTTGTACGTTTCAGTGTTTCTTTGAGTATGGAGGCATCTGAGCATGTGGTTTGGGCGAGAGGACCATGAAGTGAATCTGGCTGTTCAACTTCATGAGAGGTTGAATTAACCCTCTCTTCCCTGGATGTGAAGTGTAATACACCACACCCAACATTTCTGCACGATAGACCACTGAATATGTGCTAAGAGGCACAGTGACTGTATGCGCTGATTGGTTGACATCATGTGCGTGATTTATAATCATGTTAATGTACCTCGTTATCAAGAAACTGGAATGCTAGGTGCTAAAAACTTAAGATAAATGAAATATAAGCAGAAGTGCATCTAAAATCCCTTTCCCAAAGTTTTCCATGCGATGTCTGTGGCTCTTTAATAATACTGTTGGTCATAAATCTGTGTGTGATGCATGCATTGAATCTGCAGGATCAACATCGCCTCTCAACAGTTGTGCATGTCAAGAATTTGGCGGATATTTACTAAAAACAATTTGTTTTATCTTGACGGCATTCTTGGGTCACTAATGTTGCAACAGCTTTGAACTGATCTTTTTCCTTTCTTTCTTTTTAAAAATCAGGTTGATGAAGGAACTGTAGGAGAGCCTGGCTGGTTATATGGTAGTTTGCAGGGGAAAACTGGCTGGTTTCCTACAAGTTACGTCGAAAAAGTGCCTGAGAGCGAAGCACTATCACCTCTATCACCTAAAAAGGCCTTACTCCCCCCTACGCTGTCTCAGTTGACTACCTCTCACGCCTCTAGGTATGTTCTTGAAACTTTGCATGTTTGATGATGCTGGTAATGAGTGAGTCAGGTCAGATGTTAGCACAGCTGGGTCCAGTTGGCTTCTTTTGGAGATAAGCCTACTGACCAGATTTTCAACCCTGGTTTTTATCTCTGCCTTTATTTTACTGCACTGTCCCTGCAGGAGCTGTGGCTGTGACAGTCGGCGGTCATACTGTACTTAAGATAACTTTGAGAAGCTGGAATTTACGAGCATACGAAATTTGCCAGCAGATAAAGGCCTAGAGGTCTATCAAGTCTGCTCTAATGTGCAGCTAGCACCCCTTATTCTGCAGCTGCCCTTCCCTTCCACCCTTCCCCTACATTGACCCTCCCCCTTGTCCTGTCCCATCCCCTTTTGAAGCAGTCCACTGTTCTACTGGATACCACTTCTGCAGGTAACGCATTCCACCCAGCTACTACCCTCTCAGTAAAAAAAGTGTCTCCTCATCTCCCTCCTGAACCTTCCTCCCTCCCTCCAGTCTTATATCATGACCCCTGGGGTCCCTCCCCTTCCTTACTTTGAACAGCCCCTCTGTACCCATCTTGTTTATTCCTTTCATGTACTTAAAAGTTTCAATCATGTCCCCCCGTCCCTCCTGTCCTCTCCTCCAGCGAGTACATGTTCAGTTCCCTCATCCTCCTCTCGTATGATGTCTCCCAGCCCCTTGATCATCTTTGTCACCCTGCGCTGCACCCCCTCCAGTAACTTAATGTCCCTCTTCAGATACGGGTGCCAGTACTGCATGCAGTACTCCAGGTGTGGTATAACCAATGACCTATACAGTGGTAGAATCACCTCCTCCCTCCTCGAGGATATCCCCCTTGCAACGTTGGCCTTTGCAGCTGCCTTCCTACATTGTGCCGAGTTTCCATTGACCCTGTAATGAGCACTCCCAGATCCTTTTCCTCCTCTCTCTGGGCTAGCTGCACTCCCCCAAGCTGGTAACTCTTCCTTGGGTTCTTCATCCCAAAATGCAGCACCTTGCACTTTTTGGCATTAAACCCCAGTTGCCAGGCGTCTGACCAGGTTTCAAGCTCTACCAGATCATCCTGCAACTCCTGCCATCCCCTAGGTCGTCCACCACCGCTCCTACCTTGGTATCATCAGCAAACAGACTGATCTTGCTCTTGATGTCCAGTGATCAATGTCTGCAGTGAATATCCCAAACAACACTGGTCCGAACACCGAGCCCTGTGGAACACCGCTAGTCACTACCATTGGGTGTGAGCGCTCCCCACCCACCATCACCCTCTGTTGCCTTCCCTGAAGCCAGTTCCTTACCCATCTCACTAGCTTTGCACCTGCCCCTGTGCCTTCTAACTTACTTCCCAATCTTCCATGCGGCACCGGATCCAGTGCCTTACTGAAATCCAGATACAGGACATCCACTGCATGGCCCCTGTCCAGTTGCCTAGTTACCCAGTCATAGAACTCCACCAGGTTGGTTTGGCAGGATCTGCCATGTATGAAGCCATGCTGTCTGCTGTCTTGTAGTACTTTGGCCTGTAGTAGGGCTACCAGCCTCTCCTTCAGGATAGTCTCCATTAGCTTACCCGCGATGGATGTGAGGCTCACCAGTCTGTAGTTCCCCGATTCATCCTTGGGCCCACTCTTGTGGAGGGACCCCACATGAGCCATCCTCCAGTGCTGAGGTACACACCCCGAATGTAGTGAGGCATTAAATAGGTCTGCCAAAGGTCCCGCAGGGACCTCTGCCAGCTCCTTCAGTACCCTGGGGTGGATGCCATCTAGGCCTGGCGCCTTGTCACCCTCAGTGCCTTCAAACCCTCCCAAACTCTGCCCTCCATGATTTCCCCATCTGTTACCCACTCTCCCCCCGTTTCCGCCATTCCTCCCTCCTTGGGTGTCACCCCCCTCTTCTCCTTAGTAAATGCCGAGCAGAAGTAATCGTTTAGTGCTTCTCCCTTATCGCACCCTGCTTCCACCCAACCCCCTCCTTCCTAATCCTTACTATGTGGTCCTTACAGCTCCTTTTCTCCCTGATGTACCTAAAGAAGTCCTTCTTCCCCTTCTTAATGCCTTGTGCCAGCCTGAGCTCTGTAGGTGCCTTGGCTCCCCTTACTGCCCGAGTCACCTCCTTCAGTTAGATCAAGTACTCCTCCCTGTCCTCCCCCCTCCCTGTTTTCTTGTACCTTCTAAAGGCAGCTCTTTTTCTTCTTACCTCTTCCATGACCTCCTTGCTCAACCAGCTCGATTTCTTAGCCCTAGCCTTCCTGCTCTGGGCCTTGCAGCAGGTTTTGGTTGCCTCCACTATCCCCAGCTTTATGAGCTGTCACCTCTGGTTAGTGTCCATACTAGGTTGAATTCTGGCCAGGTACCCTTTTACCACTTCCCCCATCCTCCCAAAGTCTGCCCTCCTGAAGTCCAGCACTCTTGTGCCAGATTCCACTCCTTCCTTGCCCATATCCAATGTGAGCCATACTGAGTGGTGGTCACTCCCTGACAGCAGTTCTTCCACCGTAACTTCTCTCACAAAGTCCCCATTTGTCAGCACAAGGTCAGTGGTATTCCCTAACATGGTTGGTTCACTGACCATTTGCAGCAGGATGCTGTCCTGGAGGGCATCCAGCAGTACCTGCTCCCTTCTGTTCCTGGTTGTTTGGGTACTCCAGTCCAGTCCTGACATGTTGAAGTTCTCCACAATCACCACACTACCCTTCTCATAGGTCCTCCTGATGTGTCCCGCTAGTTCCCTAACTCTTCCGTCTGAGATACACCACTCCCATTCTGAGAATCCTATTCTTGGAATCCTGGATTTGCATCCAAAGTGACTCCGTACTACCCTCCTCCCCTTCCTCCTTTGCACACTTCAGTCCTTCCTTCACATATAGTGCCACCTGTCCCCTTTCCCAATCACACTGTACCCTGGTACAGACAGGTCCCAGTCATTTTATTGGGTGGGCCATGTTTCTGTGATGGCTGCAATGTCCACCTCTCCCTCTGCCATTCGCACCTGTAACTCTGCAGTTTTCTTCCCAAGGCTCCTAGCATTAAGGGTAACCACCTTCCACCCTTTCCCCCCCATCCTGCCATCCTTTCCTAGCATCACCAATAGTACTTACATCAGTATTCTAAGATTTTACAGATTACTGGTGGCTGCCCTGCTCCGAGAATGGAGCCTTGAGTTTCAGTCCTGGTACTACCAGTTATGAGAACCATCACTGGATCCCTAACTTTGAGGACCCCACAGTTTGTAAATAGGTGGACTAGGTGGGAGCTAATTAGTTAGCGGGTTTCAGATGAAAGAGGTGATGGGGAGATCAGTGTCTGTCCCTTCCTCCTCCCTACCTTCTCTCGGCTCCCTTCCCCCCTCCTTTTACCCAGGGTGGAATTCTGTTGCTTAAGTAAAGTGCAGTGATTATTGTACATCAACTCAAAGCAAGGTGAATTTACTATATCTGTACATACATAGAATTCAATTACTTTATATAATAAAGCCCTTATTAAGGGTATTCAGGTCTTGAGTGACCCCCCTTTCCTTGTTGTCCGTATCCCCAATTATTCAGTTCCCTGTTCAGAGGGAGATTTTAATAATTCATGGGGGAGACTTTTAGCCTGTTTTTTTTTTTCCCCCTCCTCTCTTCCCATTTTACCTGTTCGGGAAGAGTATATTGATCCTATACCTCTGGGTGGGAAGCAGTAGATTATACTATGAGTGTTTTTTATTACCTTGTATAATGCAGTAGTAGTATTTCAGGATATTTTGCCTTTTATATCTCATTAATCTGAATAATATGATTAATAGACTTTTAAGATCCATTGAGAGTGGCCCCTGTATCGGTAACAGGCCTCACTCAAGTACAGTTGGTGATTTCATTATTGTGGATGTTCATACTGGCATGTTTTTTTCTCTGGATCTGTATGGAACATACTTGTGTCAATAAAAGATGAAGTATTAAAAAAAAAAAAAAGAACCATCACTGGAGAATTCCAGTGGGCTCTGAACAGTTTTTATGTTTGCTTGCACACATGCAGCAACCATCTTGTTACAGTAAGTATGTTTCGGAGGTATGTCAGTGTCAGGTCCAGTGCATCTCAGGCTTCAGTGGGCTTAACAGTGACTGTTCTCTGCTTGCTAGCTGGAAACTTCATGTAGTTGAAAGGAGCGAGCCGCTTCAGTGCAGAATAGTTTGATCCTTTCATCTAGATGACACTGCCCAGCAAGCAACTAAGGGGTGTTATCGTCTGCTCCAAGCTCCCCCACAACAGCAGACAGAGATGCACAAAAAGAACTCCCCTTCCTCCTACTGCCAAGTATCCTGCCCACCTGCTGATCATTCTCCACCGTGTTGCATTCATGAAAAAAAAAAAATTCCCTCCCACTACCAAGTATCTCACCCATTTCCCAGTCCTTCCCTGTGCCCCATCTATGATAAGAAAATACCTTCCCATTGCCAAGCATCTCTTTCACCTTCTGTTCCTTTCCCATGACCCATTCGTGAAAATAAATTACCCTCCCACTGCCACATATCCTGCTCACCTCCCTATCCTTCCCTGTGCCCCATCTGTAGAATAAAATACCCTCCCACTGCCAAATACCCTGCCTACCTCCGGATCCTTCCTCCGTGCCTGTTGGTAAACCTGTGAAAGGAAAAAGTCCAGCATTGACTTCTGCCCCCCCACCACCCCTACCCCTACCACCCATTCCAACCTCCCTCTCAGCACCCACTACCCCACACCCCATACTTACCTAGCGGGACAGCACTGCTCCTTCGTGAAAATCCTTCTTCTGAGTTCAACTGGGAAGTGACTGAAAACAATGTAAGTTTTTTAATGTGCTTTGAACTTTTACTTATAAATTTGTCATTTCTTAACATTTGTACCCTAAATGTTCAACATGACCATTTTTTAACCTCACCTTATGAACCAGGTGGGTGGAAGTTTTTTTCAAATCCCTCCAAAACGGGTTTTTGCAGTTGCTTTGCGAAATCACATTTCAGACGAGATTTTAAAAATTCTGTCTTGACGATAAGGTGGGATAATAAAAAGACTATGCTGAAAATTTGTGGTCAAAATTTCAAAAACAAAACATTTATGAGGCAGTATTGAAATTCGTCAGTATTTACTCATAACTTTGCTATTTTTCCAGATTTTACCCCAGATTTTCAACATAGCCTTTTTTTTACCCCACCTCATAAACAAGGCAGGTGTAATTTTTCAAATCCCTTTCAAAACATGTTTTTGCAGTTGCACTGTGAAATCATTTTTTGGATGGGATTAAAAAAATCCACTTGTAATCATGAGGTAGGGTAAGGGTAATAAAAAGACTGCATTAAAAATCTGGGGTCAAAATCTTAAAAAAAAAAAAATTTTGAAGTAACCTTGAAATGCTTCAATGTTTTCTGATAACTTAGCTATTTTTCTATATTTGTCCCCGAATTTTCAGCATAGCTGTTTTTTCTACCCCATTTCATGAAAAAAGTCCGTGTAATTTTTCAAATTCCGTCCGAAACATGTTTTTGCAGTCACTCCACAAAAAAAACCTTCAGATGGGATTTAAAAAATTCCACTTATCTTGATCATAACGTGGAATCACAAAAAGACTACATTGAAAACTATAGTTAATGAAGAAACATTGAAATTCTTCAGTGTTTACTCTTAGCTTTTCTGTTTTACCTGATGGTGACTCCACATTTTCAACTTGGACGTTTATACACCATGTCATGAATATGACATGCATCGTATTTCAAATCATGGCCGTGACTCTTCATGCTTGTGCCACAAAATGACATTTTGGACAGGATTTCTTAAATGAGACCTGTCACGTTTATAAGATGGTGTAATAAAAAGACCATGTTGAACATTTGAGGTCAAAAATTGGGGGGAAAAATGTGAACAAACGTTGACATTTTTTCAGTGTTTACTCATTATTTAGCAATATTTTTGCTTTTTATTTTTTATTTTTTTTTTTAAATTTATTCTTTATGTGCCCCTCTACTGCCAAGCATCTGCGGTCTGGACCCCCACAATCATGGCTCCCCCATTAGCCACCCTCCCATGCCCCCCTGGATTGCCCGCCAGAGCGGAGTCGAGGCACCCTGGCCCGAGGTGCCACGAACGTCAGGATAGGTGGGAGTCGGCCTGGGGGAGCCGATTGAGGCTGAAGGAATGGGCTTCACAGAGGCTGCAGGCGGGCATGTTTTTTCCCCATTTTCCATGAGGGATGGGAACATGCAATGGCATTGGCGTCTGTCCACCCCCATGGTCCTTGCTGTCACTGACTGCTTCGGAACCTCTGGCCTCTGCCAAGAGGCCCCGTCGCGGCGACACCACCTCCCCTGGAGAAGGAGGCAGTCCATGGGATGCTCAGTCCATCTCCCCGGCGACCCTCTGACATCCAGGTCGTTCCAGACCGCGAGTCACGGCAGTGGCGGAAATCCAGCCGCTGTGCCGATGGGCCGGTGTAATATTTTTACTTTCTGATGGTGTGGATGTAGTTCTGTATGCTCTCATAAGCAGTTCTACTAGGATTGCTGATTCACCAGAACATCTGGAAGTTAAGCTCCTCCCACCACCCACGTGGTGTATTCTCCAGCTCCACTTCATGATGTCAGATCTTCCTTTCTGCTGGTAGAGTCTGGTCTTTTCCTTCGCAGCTCTGTAGCATTGTAGTTTACCAAGTGTGCCACTGGTGATTTCCTCAATTTCTTTCAAGCTTTCAGTTGTTCCTCGACTGCTTTTCCTCTTTTTTTTTTTTTTTTCTTTTTCTATTTTTCCTCCCCTGTTGCCAGCCGCCCGGTACCTCAGCCCAGTCACGGACCACAGCTTCCGCCTCCACAATGGCCACGACCCTCTGATACCCCCCGGCTTACCCCCTAGGGTGGGGTTGTGGCACTAGACTCCCTCAGTGCTGCAGACAACGGGATAGGTTGGAGGGCTGGCCTGGAGGCTAATTGAAGCCATGGTGGGCTTCATCTAGGGTGGCTGTCAGCTACTCTTTTTCCTGGTTTTCTTGGAGGGTGGGGATGTGCAATGATGTCCTGCGTCCGACCCACCCCCTGGACGTTCTTGGTGCCGGTCGCGTTCACAGCCCCCGGCCTCCACCAGGGGTCCATCAAGCGCCTGTCACACTCCCCACCCTCCCTCCATAGAAGGAGAGCAGTCCTCAGGACGCTTCATCCTTTCCCTCCCTGGCTGGCCCTCCAGCATCCCGAGTCCGTTCCCAAACCCAGGTTGCTGGCATCGCAAGCGGAAGTCCTACTGCTGCACCGACGGGCCAGTGCTTTTCCTCTCCTTTCTGACTCTGCCTCATCGATGAAGCAAAGCTGGTTTGCGGCTTTAGGTTCTGTGTCACATGCCGACAGAAGATGTTGAAGACGGACCCACATGTATCTTGCATCTGCTGCTTAGGGGCAGTGTATGACATTTCTGGCTGTGGCCTGTGTCAGATGATGCCCCCTTCTTTGGAGGATCTTGTGGCACGGCATCTTTTCTGCTGGTCGGTCAGCCAACAGGGATCTGAAACTCCAGCCGGAAGGCTGCAAGTCAGCCTCCACTGCGATGGGATCAGCTGCTCAGTTTGTGGCCATGAAAGTAATTGCAGTGGCTGATGTGGTGGGCAACTCATCGACCTCGGCACTGCTCCTGGCTTGGGCCAGCGTCAGAGGGTCCTTCAGCAAAGATTTTTGGGAGGTGTGTTGGGCTCTCCAGGCTTACGAAGAGAGCCCTTTCCACCATGGCACCATGGTAAGAAACACAAGTGCCACCAGCACCAGTCGTAGGATTGGATGAGATTGCAGACTCTTCTACCCCAACCACTCGATACTTGTCAAGCGCTTGACTCTAGTCGCTCTAAAACTGGTTAAGGGCTCGGTCGACAGCTCCACAGCGCCCCCCATCTGACTTGCTGACTTCGGCACAGACCAGTCAGATTATCAGGATTTTTATCGACCCTGTCGTCCAGTTGTTGGAGGGGCTCTACAAGGAGTCAGTCTCTAAGACCCTGGTTTTCCCTGTCCTTACCCAGGAAGATATAAATCAGTTGGCATCCCCGACAGGCTCCACTCGGGATCCACCTCCACTGATTCTCATGCCACTGAAGCCAGTGCTTGTCCATGCACCTTGGCATGTGGTGTATACCGACCCCATGGCAGCTTCTCCTTGGCGTCAGTCCTCTGGTCAAGGTTATGGTTGAGGTGCCGCTCGTGCTCTCAATCCCACTGGATTGGGAGGTGTCGCTGTCAACATTTCTTATCCTCGTCTGTGGGCAAGGGAAGACACCGCTGCAGGATTCGATGGCGCTAGAAGGAACTCCTCTGGCAGCAGTGGACCACAGCTGGACAGGGTGGGCTCTGTTCCCAACACCTGTGATCAACTGGCAGGAGGCAGTCATGCCCACAGCGGTCCACCCTTAACAGATCCTGCCCCAACAGCTATCTCCAGCATCGGTCTCTCTATCCTCGAGGGTGGAGCCGCATCTGCTGCAGCCTTTGTTGGGAGCATCTACCAAGGACTCCCTTGCTGCAGCTGGCTTGCCAAGCCAGCTGTTGGTGGAAACCAGTGGGAAGATAACTCGGGTGGTCCACAGCAGCACACAAGTCCTCAGATGGGTTGTCCATGTTGTTTTCAAGGAGGCATAGCTTTGACCAGACTTTGTTCAGTGAGCTGACTACGGACCATGGGCCATTGTCATTTGGGGCTGTTCTCTGACTCATGTCAGAGTCCATGAATGTGTCCTTGGAGTCCGTTCAGGAATTAACTAAATACTCCTTTTCGGATATCCTGGACAAGGACGATTCTGTTGATTTTACAGCTATTTCATGTGGTATTTAGGGTTACGTTAAGTGCCTGTTCACTTAGTTTGATCATTGTCTAGCCTAGCGTTCATTCTGGGGTTTTCAAGCTGTTAGAGCAATACTTGGGGGCGGCCATTGGGAGTACAGTCAGTTGTTTTAACCGTGCTGTTATATTTTAATGCTGCGCTCTTCACTTGCTTACCTTTCATCTCCTACGCGCACCCACCCGCATTCACAGGCATCTTCGCTCATGTACAGTCTGTCCTGAGTTTCATCCCCCTTGCTATCTATTCTCCCCACCCCTTTGTTCTCCTCTCCCGCCTACACGGAATTCAGATTGAATGCCCAGTCTTATTCATTGTTGTATCTGTTTGTTCCTGAGGGCTGCTGTGTCAGTTAGCACCCCCCACACCAGCACACCAGCGGGACTCTAGGAGCAGCACTTTGAACAGATAGAGATCCCCCTCACCCAGGAGTGGCTTTAGTTTTATTTGTGACTTAACCAATCAGGTTAGTTTCCCAATAGTCTCTTATACAGTCCTGCCACTGTGTGGCACTCTGTAACTCTGGTCGCCTCCTATCTTCACTTTTAACATCATTTACTTTTCACCATTTTCCCCTAGTCTCCCTCAGCCTTTCTCAGTCTGTCCAACAGTCCCTTTCTTCCCCAAGTGAAGTCTTTCCTCTATTTCTCCACTCCCCTGACCAGCCCTTCTCCCCTGTGTTTAAGCTTAGTCCTCTAGGCCACAAGGACAGTGTTACTGTTTGCCCTCTTTTTGGTTTCTTTGAACCTCCTCCCATTCCCAAGTAGTACTAGTAATTTTTTTCTATCTTCATACGCTCCTTATGGCCTTCATCCACTAGTGGCCACTCTAGAGCTTTCTCCCTTCGACAGTTCCAATTCCTATCATACTGCCCTTTCCTATCCTCATGTTCCTACTGCACTCTCCCCTCCTCTCACCCCTTTCATCAAGAAAGCAAACCTCCCTTTGCATCCCTCTTTCTCCCCTCCCATGGGCCTCTTATTTCCTGGCCCTTACACCTCCCGTTCACTTTTTTTCAGTCACTTTTCTCTCTTAGCCCCCTCACTCCTTTCACTTGTCCCCCTCCACCTGCACCTCTCCCCTTTCTTCCTCTCTTACCCCTTCCTGCCCCTTAAGCTCTTCTCTGTCACCCTTATTAAACGGTTCGGAAGCCGTCTGCCCAAATCACGACCTCCTATCTCTACTTTTACCAGAACCCTAATTCTCTTCCTACCCCTTACCAGAACTATCCACCCCAACCCTGGTCCACACTCCCCTTTCCCATCTCCCGACCCAGCAGGCTCCAAACACGGTAAGGGTATCTCCATTGTTCACCTTAACATACAGAGCCTCCCAGCCAGAAAAGATGCTTTCCTGGCCTGGGTCTCGTACAACAATTTTGACGTCATTGCACTTTCGGAAAATGGCTCTCCCACAAAATTTCAGATAGGGAGATAGACCTTTTTGGCTACACCTCAGTCTGAAAAGACAGACGGGGAAAAAAGGGGGTGGCTGCATGTTTTATATCTCAAGCAGTCTCCCGTTTACTGAACATTGTCCCGTTTTAGATCTTAACCTGGCTGAGTACCTTTCCATGAACCTTCTTGTAGGTAAAAGTAAAATACTCACCTTTACCACTGTTTACCTTACCCAGAGTACTCCCCCTCCGACCTCGAGGCTCTTTTGACTTTGAAGAACTCTTTCCCCTTAACAGGGAGTGGATACTTCTTGATGACTTCAACTCAAATTGGGCCACTAGTCAAGCAGACCATGCAAGGGGCTGCCTCACCAGTCTCAGCTTGAATCAACTAATCACCACCCCCACCAGGACAAACTACAAGTCTGGGACCCAGTCCTTGATTGACTGGATCGTGGTCTCCAACACCACTCATTTCATCCATTCATGTACTCTACCAGACTCTCTCAGTGACCACTGTGCCACTTTCTGTTTCTGGTCAACCCAGTCCCCAACCCCCCACCAAAATTCATTTCCACCAGGCGTCAGACTAATAACATCATAGATGAACTCACTAAGGCATTCTACCAGATCAACTGGACCTTCACCAACAGGCCTGATGACTTTCACTCTATTGTCTTTACTTTCTTCCACGTCTTCAGTGAAATCTGTGATAAATTTGCCCCCATTAAGAAAATCAGGGCCAGGGGTCAAGTAAATGAATGAGTCACCCCTGACATTTTAAAATTGTTGAGGGCTAGATATGAAGCCTGGGGTCAATACTATAAGAATCAGGAGCCCTCCCAGCTCACTTGCTATAAAACTCTAAGAAATATGTGTAAATCGGCCATTAGGAAAGCTGAAATCTGTTATTTCAAAAACAAGCAACTCTGTGAATCAGCAAACCTCCAAAGGCTCTGGGGTACCCTTAACTCTCTTCTTGGAAAGAACAAGATTGCTAAACCAATCACGCTGCTTCATGAGGACAGGCTTACCTTTGACCCAATTGAAGTTGCCGACATTTTTAACTCTCTTCTTTGGTGACCTCGAGAAATATAAACCCTCCCCCCAAACACCCGCCCTTCTCCTCCTCCCCTACTGGTGATTTCATTCCAAACTCGTGCCCCGTAAACTGTCCCAAATTCTATCTACGAGTCCTTAAGAAAACTGACACTGTGTGACTCATCCAGGGAAATAACCCTAAGCCCTGTATAGGGGATGATGGTATTGATTACAAAATGTTAATGCATTTTACTGCTTGCTTACCCCCCTGACCAACATACTAAACCGCTCCCTTCGCACTGGCTCTTTCCCCAGCATCTGGAAAGTGGCCACAGTTAAGCCCCTCTACAAATCTTGGTCCAGGAGTGATGTTGGTAACTACCGTCCCATCTCTTTCCTTGCTCATCTCTCCAAGATCATAGAAAAGGTTGTGCACGCACAACTCATGGCCTTCCTCAGGAATCATAACCTACTCGGTGAAGCACAGCATGGCTTCAGGGCAGGGCACAGCACTGAAACTGCTCTAGCCAAGTTCACAAGTGATATCCACAAGGCAAATGACGAAGGCCAGTTTACAGGCTCTGTCTTTGTTGATCTGACCAAAGCTTTTGGTCTGGTGGACGACAGCCTTCTCCTAGACTCCCTCTTTGGCCTTCAAATCTCCCAAGATGTAGTAAATTGGGTAGGTAGCTACCTCTGTAATAGATCCCATAGGACAACTATAAATGGGCACCTCTCCAATGACTGCCTTATAAACTACGGGATCCCTCAGGGCTCTATTTTAGGCCTCCTTCTTTTCTCTCTCTTTATTAATTAGCTCCCCGATATCTGCCTAACCACTAAATTAGTCCTCTATGCAGATGATGCAGCTATCTACTGCAGGAACAAAAACTTTGACACCATGTTCCCCAACCTGCAAACAGACTTCTTAAGACTCCACTCTATGTTCTTGTTAAAGCACGTGGTCCTCAACTCCAAGAAGACTAATTACATGATTTTCTCTGGCCCAAGGAAAGCGTTTAATTTAGGGTTGCCTCCCCCTCCCCAGACCTGCCCATCATCCCGAGATTGACAGCTGACGGGGTGTGTCCTTGGGGTTGTGAGGCCTAAATCTCACCCCATTCCATGTGTAATCATATTCACAAGTCACATGAAAGAAGAATGGCATGAGATTTAGGCCTTATAACCCCAAGGACACACCCCGTCAGCTGTCAAACTCGGGATGATGGACAGGTCCAATGGGGGGAGGGGCAACCCTAAACATTTCATTTCCTTCCTTTTTGTGTCTTAACCCTAAATGATACATTAACATAGTTTTTTGCATAGAATCTCCTTACTTTTTGAGAAAGAATATAAAAGTAAAAAGTTGCGGAAGCTGGTGAGAATCACGGCCCTTTGGGCCCTACGCTCCACCATCACACAAGTCATTAAAAGTAAAAAGTCACACAGAGTTGGTGGGAGTGTGGGCCCTTCTGGCCATGCTCCCACCAACTTGCAAAGTCATTAAAAGTAAAGTCACATATGTTGTGAGTGCAGGCCCTTTGGGCCCCTACGCTCCCACCAACTTGCAAATTTTTGCAGAATCCCACACCTGTTTACATTTTAGGCACCTAACAATGAAAAAGTACATCTATGGCAGTAACGATAACTACCATATAAATTTCAAGCCAGTACCACAATGGAAAACGCTATCCGCAAAACGTAAACTGCGCCATGCAATATCTCTACGAAAAATATACTGTCCGACACATAAACACCATAATTAACATCTACAGGACATCCCGTCAACACCCTCCAAATTCAAGTAAAAAGACCAAATGGTTTCCGAGATATTTAATTTTAAAAATTGTTAAAATTGGGCTATCTGGTCCCTCCAAATATAGCCATCTAGTTTCTCCCTCACTATCAAATCTCGCGAGCAAAGAATTTGTAGGCTTGCAATCAAAGAATAAAAAATGGCAAATCTCAATTTTTCGGCACAAATACATGCAACCACAGCCATGCCTCGATAGAACGAAGCCCTCTGAGCAAAACCCACCCTCATTTGCCTTAATAAGCCACCCCTGAGCTGAGAAAATTGATTTTTTACAGCTGGCCATCTAGTCCTGCCCTCATGATTAAAGATCACGATCAAAGAATTTGTAGGCTCGCGATCAAATAATTTGCAGGCTCGCGATCAAAGAATAAAAAATGGTGAAACTCGAGTTTTAAGCAAAAGTACATGAAACCACCGCCATGCCTCGATAGAACGAAGCCCCCTGAACAAAACCAGCCCTCATCTCTGTTACTAACTCACCCCTGAACTGAGAAAATTGACTTTTTGAAGTCTCGGCCTCACAATCAAAGATCGTGGTCAAAGAACCTTCAAAGATCGTTAACGAGCCGTGATCAAAGAATAAAAATGTTCAAAACTCTGTTTTTTTACCATTTCAAAGCAAACCGCGGCCATGGGTCGATTGAACGAAGCCCCCTGAGTAAAACCCATCCAAGTTTTACTTCAGGAGTGACCCCTGAGCCCGAGATATTTGACTTTTCCTGATGGCAAAATTAAAATAAGATAGCGTCCATCGCGATCAAAGATTCTTTGACCATGAGCTTGCAAATTCTTTGATCGTGAAGAGGGACCAGATGGCCAAAACCCCATTCTTCGTTCGCAAAATAACCATATAAATTTTCCCATTGACTTGTAATGGGAACTTAAAAGTTTAACAACTTTTGAATGAATTAATATTTTTTCACCAAACGGAAAGTGGCATGTTCATTCACTGAAGCTCGTTTAGATGAGCCAACTTGCAGAGTGGCATTCTACACAACTGCCGCGCACCACCATGGACAGAATCCCCCAAACTGCCCACATAACTGGCGAAAAGTGCATTTTTCAGCATTTTGGTGCGCAAAGACCATAAGTCTAACCGAAACTAAACTGGGCAAATCAAGAGATCTACCATGCCCCACTGCGCATACCAAATTTCATGCAAATCCGTTGAATGGGTCCAAATTTATTTATGCGCAAAATTTCGAGTTTAACATAGAAGTGCCTACTCAACCCTAAATATAGGGGCACCCTATAATATATATGCTGTTCAGATACACTGGTAAATCTGCAAGTTCTTAACTGCCAGTAAATACTGTACCTTTACCTCTGTCCTAATGACTATTTCGTTACTGCTGTATACTGGTCACTACCTTAGTCTGCTTGTACTCTTATTGGACGTTGTAATATGATTATAATTTTTACACAGGTCTGTCAGTCTGTTCCATTGTTTATATTGCTTGTATACATTGCTTTTACTTTTAGCAGATATTTTGGAATATTTACAAAGTATCTTGCTGTCACTCTCTGTGTATATGTGGCTGTCACCACTTGTATTTTTTCTTTTATGTACTATGTATATTATTTTCTTGTATCTTTGAAACCATTTGTAAAACTGGACATTTGTGAAAATGGGTAATCTTCCCTTGTCAGTCTTCACCATTCATTACTATTGGGTGTAAGCCGGATGCACGCACTCGCCATGGGAACTTTTTTTTTTTTGAGGGAGGAGTTGGTGCCAATGGCACCGCCCATGCGAGTGACGTACCATGAGGGGCAGCCATTGGGTGCTGTCAACTCCTCCTCCATCCCTGTTCTGTTTCTCCTGCCATCAAGGCTGCACCTGCTGCGTGAGATCAGAAAAGTTGTGTAGTACGCCATTAGGCCTGCTCGTTTTCGATTACTCCTCATCCCGGTTCTCCATCCCAACACCGTTGAAGCCGGTAAGGCCGTTTCATTTATCTATATTTCAACGGTGCCGGGATCTTTGTTGTTTTTGTTAATTTTTTCGCATCATGTCCGATTCAGGGGTCAAGCGTACATCCAAGGCGGGCTGTGCCTCTATGCATAAGTGTCCCTGTGGCCGGAAGTTCTCTCATCACGTATCGATGTGATTTTTGCCTTCGGTGCCTAGGACACAACCATGATATGGATCACTGTGACGCCGCTTTTGCCATGGACCGCCATGTACTTGAAATCTGCACATTTATGGTCGGCAGGGCTCCGTCGACTTTTGAAGGACGACGTCACCGGTGGGCCTCCCAGGCCAGATCTCTTGACCCTTCCTGTGGGTCGGCTCCCGGGTCTATATGGCCCCGTTAAGAGGAGGAGGCCTCCTCCACTTCTAGCCATGCTGCAGAGTTGGTTTCTTCTTTGGTGCTGGACGAGTGTTGCAATTCCTCCCAGGGCCACATTGCTGGTGCCGTTCCAGCAGTCACCTCCATGGAGGTGCAGGCTCCCCTAATGTGGCCGCGGATTGCAGGGCCTAGCACTGACTGACCCTCGATGCTGCCGGGCGGTGACGCTCTGTGTTCTGGCAGTGGTGGGTTCTGGTGCCGTCCACAGCGCCGGAGACTCGGCGGCACCGTTGGCTCAGGTGGCGCCATTGGCAGCACCACTTTGGGTTCTAGTGCCATCCATGGTGCTATGGACACGGGCAGTGCCGCTTTGGGTTCTGGCACCCTTTGTGGGACCAGGGACTTGAGCGGTGCCGTTGGCGATGTTGTGGCCTACATCAGCACCATTCCCGGTGCCGTTGTCAGAGACGTTTCGGGGGTTGCCTCTCTGGAGGTCGTTCTGCTCACCTCCTCTTCGGAGGAAGATGACTCAGAGGTGGAATCTGAACTCTCTATAGGCCGGGGTGTCAGGCGGCTCAGTGTTCCTATTCCTGAGTCCACGGAGCAGGTTCACTCTGGGGTCCCATGGCTGGGGGTGGCCTGGTATCCCCTAGAGGCGATAGCTCCGTGATTCGGGAGAGGATACCCTCTTCTGAGGGGGCCCAGGCAACTGCCATTTCTGGTGCTGCTGGGAACCCTCGGGAAGGGGTGGAGAGCCCTGCTACTGTGGCCTCCCTCCGGAGGCCTGCAGAGTGGGGAGCTCCTAAGCTGGTGTCTAGGAAAAGGGCTGCCTCAGAGTCAGAGGGGTTGAGAGGTCGCGGTGAGGAGCGGTGGCACATCCCCACCACCCTACAGGGTGTGGGGAGGAGTAGCAGTGCTGAACCCTGCCTTTTCCTCTAAGTCTCGAAAGCATCTCCTAGTGGCAGTGCAGAGGGTTACCCTTCTGGACACATGCAACCCCAGTCACGTCACAGGGGAGATTCCCCTTCTGGGCTTTTCCAGAGTTTGCGTTTGTCAGGTTACCTCTTCGCAACCTGGTATGGTCTGAGTGTCCCCAGTCATGGTGGCATCGTTCCCTGGATCTCAGAGGCCGGGCACATACTCTCAGGTGCCCTTCGCCCATCCTTCTGCAGCCACCCCCCCCCCCCAGGCCATGTGGGTCCTATGGAGCCATTAACTTGGGAGACGTTCAGAGCTACTGCAGTGGCCTTTCCTTCATATGTTAGGGCCATGGGACTGAACAGGTCTTTCTGCCATTCTCCACAGCAGGAGTCCTCTGATCATTCGAGCTCCACTTCCTTTTCCTCTTCTGAGGAACAGGAACTTTCTCTCCACCTGTCCTCCAACACTGATTTCACTGAATATCAGTGGTTCCTCTTGAGGCTGGTCTCGGAGCTTCGTATTTCTTTTGTTTAGAGGGACAATACCAAGAGGCAGACACGTGCATTCCTCAGTGAATTCAGCCCTCACCACCTTGTGTATCCCTTCTTGGCCAGTCCCTTTCCAGGAAGGCTCTGTCCGCACGTGGCAGTCTCCAGCTGCCTCTTCTCCAGCCGCAGCAGACTGCAGGGGAGAGACGGTATTGTACCCTCCACGAGTCTCTAGGTTCTCTACCTCACCCATCCTCGAGCTTGACATCCCTAGAAACTCCTTCCGGGCCTCGGCGCCTGATGCACAGTCGACCCCCGGATCTGGATTCTGCAGAATTCGACCGGTGGGGATGAAGAGTCTTCTCTTCTGCTTGTGTGTTGATCTGTATAAGTTCACATCAGGCACACCATGCTGCCTGCATCAGGCATCTGTGGTTGATGCTGGCTCAGGTTCTGGCATCTATGCCAGATACGGAGCAATCCAGACAAGCCATTGCCCTCTGCACAGGGTCTGGAGCTTGCAAGGCATCTGGCGAGGGCATCTTATGACGCCAATAATGTGGCTTCCAGACTGGCTGGGACAGCGATCTGCATATGGCGGATGGCATGGCTTCGTCTATCCAGGCTGTCGCCCCGTGTAGGGTGACTTCCTCTGCTTTCTGGGGCACCCATCTGTTTTCCCGCGGGGCAAGGAGGATTTTCCAGGGGCATCCACCGTCCCCCCAGCCATGAGAGACACCCCCTCATCCTCGGCAGCCTTAGAGCAGCCTTAGACTACCTCAGTCTTTTTTTTTTTGAAATTGCAGTTTTTCTCCCCTTGTCCTGTCAGCCCCGACCCTTTGGGGCCACCAAGGAGACATCCTCCTGCCTCCCGCTCTACCCACGTCCACCTCCTTCTCCCCATGGAACGTCGGAGTACCTCCCGGGCGGGGACGAGGTGCAGCCCCTAACACCCCGAATACTCACCACTCTTCGCTCTGTCCGTGGCAGCTGGGTGAGCGGGGGCACATCGGAGGCACGCTCAGGGTAGCCCGTCTTCCCAGTCCTGGCAGGTGTTATCCTCCTTTTTTCCTCTCCTATGCTGTGTAGACCTTGACATCAAGGCGCACGCACCAATGTCCACAGCGTGATCTGGCTGCCCTTCCCCTATGGGGTTTGTATTACCGCGAGCCTCTGCTTGGGGTCAGACAAGTTGTGGACATTGGCCCCCCCTTCCCTCGAGAGGATGAGCTGACGAGGGACGCTCAAGCCACTCTCCCCCTGCTGGCCCTCCTACGACCCAAGTCCGCTTCTGAACCCGGGTTGCTGGCGTCGCAACCGGAAATCCAACCGCTGCACCGGCGGGATGGCTAGATTACCTCAGTTTATTGGCTAGGGTTTCCCCCCTCCTGCTTTTCACCAGTAGGAGGCTGAGGGATCTGTTCCCTCATGGATAACATCAGGCCCCCTCTGGGGGGCTTGGTACTCCCCCAGCAGTAATGAATGGTGAAGATTGACAAGGAAAGATATGAAAATTATGTACCTATTGTATTTCTTGATCTTCTCTTCTGTCTTCATCATTCATTACTGAATCCTGCCCACCTTCCCCTCATGGGCCTTATTTCATGGGCGTCTCCTCCACCCTATTCGCCCTCCCCTCCTTAGGCCATTTGGGGACTGTGTCCTCCTGATGCGTCAGAGCTCTCTGTCCCTTCCCTGAAGTCAGAGTGCTCAATTCAGGGGATGGCGAATAAGGCCTTCGCCTAACCCTCTGGGGAACTTCCTCCGATTCTACTTATATAATTGTTGGGATTGGGAAGTCCTCTTGGTGTTCCCTGGTTAGGGGGTACTCATCCTCTGAATTCACCCTATTACTTTTCTTTTTCATATAGAGTCTTAGAGAGTTCATGGGAGTTCTTCTCTTTCTTTTCCTCCATTAGCTTTTCCATATTTACCTCGAAATAGGAACTGTGTCGGTACCCCTTTGGGTGCTGCAACAGATTTTACTATCTACCGTGAGTCAGATCTCACTCCTCTTCTGAGCGAAGCTGATTCTCTTCTGGGAACAGCAGTGGGCCTAGAACCTGGCTTACTTATAATATTTTTGGATAAATGGAGAGGAAGATAGGTCTGTCTTCAAAACAATAAAGATCTATAATCCAACCTTGGACTCTTAACCATCAACTGGTGGGATCCTTGCTCCCTTGTCTTCATTCCCAGCTGAGAATTGAAAATCTTAAACCAGTGGCCCCCTTTTTACCATGACAGGATTCCTCCTTCCTCCCCATTTACCCCGCTTTTTCTGTTTCTTCCTCTTCCCTCAGAACCACCCAAGGACTGAGGCCCTGTAGTCACTTAGGGTAGCATTTTCTCTCTCTCATTTCTGTCCTCTCTTTAGCCTATTCCTTTTTCAGTTCATTTCCTTTCCTTATCCCTCGGCTCCCTTGGCTCACTCTACTACCCATGGCCTCTCTCTGCCTCTCTGGCTTCACAGAACTGGGATGAAGGAGGAGTCAACGGCACCTAATGGCTGCCTCTCTTGCATGGGCAGTGCCGTTGGCGCCAACTCCTCCCTCCAAAGAAAAAAAAAAGTTCCCATGGCAGGTGCATTCATCTGGCTTATACCCAACAGTAATGAATGGCGAAGATACAAGAGAAGATCAAGAATTACAGTAGGTACCTAATTTTCCTTTTTTGCTCACATACCTTTCTAGTATAAAATAAACTTGATTAATTGACTGATTCCACAGGGATTGCCTTTCCCATGGCTGAAGCCATTTTAGGATCAGCCCTGGAGCTTTGGCAGCATCCAGCATCTTGCTCAGCACCCTTCCACCCTTATGGTCCGCAAGTATGTGGTCCCTACTGGGTGCCTCTCGGGGTTCTCTGACTGTCCCTTGGCCAAGTGATTGGTCTCGGACTTGGCCATCTGGAAGTTTGGTGACTGGGGACATGGACAAACCCCTTGACAAGGAATGTAATAAACATGACCACAAGTTGTCAAGAAGGTTTATGCCGCCTCTTGTCTCAGTCTTCTTTAGTTAAGCTACGCCATGATGATGGCCAATTTTGGTCGCTCCCTGACGGGAGTACTGGATGAAATGCTCCCTCACCTCCCTGCGGACCGACAGCTGCTGGTGAAGTTGGTCAGAGACCAGGGTCAAGCGCCGGCTAAGCATCAGCTGCAGATGGCCTTGGACATTGGCGTCTTCTGCACCCGTGCCATGGCAGCAGTCATTGCATTGTGTTGCAGAGCCTGGCTCAGGTTTATTTATTTTATTTAAACTTTGGTAACCGGGTGAGTGCACTGGCAGCAGAGGCCTTTTTCAGGCACAACCCGGGTGCGGTAGCACTGCAGAAGAGAATTCAGAACAAATGTACATGTTTAAATATTGAAGAGTACGGTTTACAGTAGAAAATAAATTGGGATGTTTATACATACAATACAGATGCAGTGCAGTAATGCAGAAGACACTTCAGGATACGATATTGTATTACAGGCAGTGCATTAAGTGTATATGTGGAAAGGGAAAAAGAAAAATCAGCCGTGGCATTTACAGACATTTAGAGTAAAGTAATGAGCTTTCGGTTTTCTTTTGAAGGCAGAGAATGTTGAGTTTTTTTGACTGAAGGGGTTATTGAGCTCCAGAGTGAAGTAGCCCAATAGCTGAAAGAGCGTTGGCCCATATTTGTGCAGAGCAGTGGGATTCTGATAATCTGACTTTGACAGTGGACCTCTTGCAGCAGGTAATACCCTTAGGACTGAAGCCGGCAGGCTCTCAGGACCCCATGGAAAACTTGTAGCTAGCAGTCTGAGGCAAGGGATTGTCCCCAACGTCAGACGTGGTATATAGGGGTGGTCCCCTTGCGCCATTTCAGTTCTTTTCCTGCCGTCGACCCGCTTAGTTCGGATCCTCAGATGCCTTCCTTAGCAGTCGACAGCCAACAAAAGACAGACGTATTTTCATTCTTCAGCATTTTCAGCCATCGCCTCGTGTATGTCGTCGCCCTTCCCATCGCTGCAAAAAGCAAAGTGTGCGTCCGGGAAGCAGATCCCAGCCAAAGACGGCCACGCGGCCTGCCTCCTTTGCCTAGGCCCGGAACACCGGCCCAATGCCTGCATACATTGCCAGAAGTTTAACCAGAAGACATGCGCCAAGAGGGCCAGCGCACTTAAGATCTTTCTGCTCGAGAAGAAGCTTGCGGCCATGCAGTGGGGATCAGGAGCCAGCTCATCCTCTCCCGCCAGGGATTCCCCACCGAAAGATAAGTCATCAGGGGGGACGCATCACCACAGGGATAAGGATCGGGCCAAGACTGAGTCCCGCCCTAAGTCGCCAGCCAAACAGGCCTCGTCTTCCTCGACCTCCAGCCGGTGGTCTGGTTCGGTTCTGGCCCAGTTGTCCGCACCTTGCCGTACCTCTAAGTCCACTCCCGCCTCTTCTCAGGGCAAACATTGGGAGTCGGACGCATCAGGAGACCACACTTCCCTGGCCCATTGACTCATCAAACCTTCAGGGTTGACCCAGGAAAGCCTGTCCAAGGCTCAGGACAGGCCTGGTTCTTCGGACAAATAGAAGCGTTTAGAAGACCCCTCAGATAGCAGGAGGCCGCCCTGGTGACGCCTGACGTGGGGTGATCGCCAGGTGAAGACCAGCCATCTGCCCTTAATCCGAGGGACCCAGCCGGACCACAAGACAAAGGCACTACTGGTCATTGGCCCACTGATGCCGGGATCCCGTGTCCGACGCCTGCCCCCTGGGATCCTGAGCCTCAGATACCAGTGCCTGTAGACCTGACGCCCGGACCCTCAATCCCGGCACCGGGCCCTGCGGTCATCCCAGTAGCAGACATCGGGAGTCAATTTACTACCTGGTAGAATACAGTAAAAGGGGATCTCCTGTACAGACCCCCAGACACTGTCCCTACTCCGCCACCCATGGGTCCCCCTCCCACTCCAGGGCCTCGGGGGGTGAGGGTGAGCACGCATATCCTGACCCTAAGGAGAAGAGAAGGAAATACCCTTCATCTCCATCTCCTCCTTCCCCTCCTGTCGTCCTCCTCAGATGAGGGTGACGTCGAATCAGAGCCTTACTCAGATGGAGAATCTTGTCCCTCCTCCCCCCCGGAACCTTAAGATTCCCCGCAGTCCCCTCCCCAGATGGCCCTCTTTTTGGACATCATGAGGCACATCCAGGCTATGTGCGAGTGCGACATGGAGGACTTGGATCCAGAGCACAAGTGCCTGGCTAAGTTCCTTGGAGAGAGAAGGAACCCAAACCTTTGGTTATTCCCCTGTTCGTGGAACCATTCCAGGATGCAACCCGCCTGACCTGGCGTACCCCATCCTCAGTACCCGCAGTCCCTCAGAATGTGGACAGACTTTATAAGCCTCCAAGGTCCGAACCTTTTGTAGCCGAACAACTGAAGGCCAACTCTTTGGTCCTCACGGCTGCTCACGGCAGAGGTTCCCAGCCAAAGCATTTGAGTTCCCAACCTCCAAACCCCGTCTCTAAAAAGTTAGATGGTTGGGGCCAAAAAGTCTTCTCCTCAGTCACTGGAGCCATCAGGTCCTTGAACTTCATGGCCCACATGATTATCTATCAACAGTTGCTGTGGCAGAAGACAGTGGACGTCGTCAATTCTATGCCAGACTCCAACTCGAAGCAGGAAGCATTGGCGTGTGCCCAGTCTGGATTAGACGTCGACAGACATGCCCTGAGGTATTCATATGATGCCGTAGATATGGCCTCCAGAGCAGCCACCTCGGGGGTCTGCATGAGGTGGCAGTCATGGTTCAGGCACATGGGCTTCCAGGTGGATTTACAAGCGTCTATCTTGGATTCCCCCTTTCAGGGTCCCGTTTTGTTCGACCCGGAAGTTGAGGAGAAGATCAAGCAACTCCAAGAGTCTGGGAAAGCGGTGGCTGACGTGCACCGTGTGTATAAATCCCAGCCTCAGGAACCCCACCGATGACGTTTTTGTAAAGGACAAGGGCAGGGACAGGGGAGCAAACAGTCCCATGTTAAGGGGTTCAAGAGGTGGGGTCACCCTGCCCCTCAGGGTTCCCGGGGCCCCAAGCAGCCCAAAACTCCCAGGCCCCCACCACCCCCTCAGCCTGACTACCTCTGCCCCCCTCCTCCCTTCAGGGACAGGCAGAACGAGAAGGTAGGAGGGTGGTTTGCACTTTACCTACTCAAATGGTCCAGTGTCACGACGGAACAATGAGTACTGGACACTGTTCAAAAAGGGTATGCAATAGTTTCATATTTGTCCCACCGGACAGTGCCCCCCCCGGCCTGTTGTCCACTGGCACACAGTCTCCTTCTAGAAGCGGAGATCCAACAGTTCCTAGAAAAAAGGGGCATCCAAAGGGTCCCACAGGCCCAGAAGGGAAAGGGTTATTACTCTTGTTTCTTCCTTGTCCTGAAGAAAATGGGAGACCTTCGTACCATTCTGGATTTAAGCCAGCTCAATCTTTCAGTAAAATACCAAAGATTCCAGATGGTCACTCTGGCAGGGCTCTTCCCCCTTGCTCCATCAAGGGGACTGGCTGTGCTCCCTAGATATGCAAGATGCCTACATTCATATCAAAATCCTAAAGTCTCACAGAAGGTTTCTGCGCTTCAGCTTCCAGGACGAGCACTACCAATTTGGGGTACTCCCCTTTGGTCTTTCATTCACTCCCAGGGTCTTCACCAAATGTCTAGCGGTGGCCCTCCGAAGGAGAGGCCTCTGCGTCTCCCCTTACCTGGATGATTGGCTCCTCTCCGCTGAGTCAGAGGAGGAGCATCTAATCGCCTTACAAGAGACACGGGATCTATTTTCCTCCCTGGGGATCACAGTAAACTGGCCAAAATCACATCCTTGACTGACACAAAGGCTGCAATTCATAGGGGCTATTCTGGACACAACAGGGGAGAGCTTTCCTGCCCCCAGACAGAGCAGACTGCCTTCAGGACCTGGCCAGCAGTTTCCAGAAGGCCTCCTTTTCCCCGCTCGGGTTGTTCTCCAACTCCTAGGCCATATGGCAACTGCCATAGCCACAGTACCCTTAGCCAGACTGCATATGCGGACCCTCCAGTGGCATCTCAGGGTCCAGTGGGACCAATCGGTGGATGATCTGGATCTTCAAATCCGGATTTCTTGTGGAGTATACCGCTCTCTCAAATGGTGGCTCCGTCACGACAGTCTAGCGGGAGGGGTCCCATTCCGGAGCCCCACCCTTCTTCAGACTTTAACCACTGATGCCTCTCTGTCCAGTTGGGGGGGGGGCTCATATAGGGGATCACAGGACCCGGGGGTCTTGGTTTGCCATAGAGGGCTCTCTACATATTAATGTTCTGGAAATGAGAGCCATGCTGAATGCACTTATCGCTTTCAGAGATCAATTCTCAGTGGGTCCTCTCCTGGTGCAGACAGACAACACACCAGTGGTCTTCTACATCAGCAAGTAAGAGGGGACTCATTCGTAACCCCTTTGCAGAGAGGCCATGAGAGTGTGGGATTGGGCAGGAGAACACCGACTGGATCTCATTGCAGTTCATCCGCCAGGGGTCCAGAACGTTCTCGCAGACAGTCTCAGACGCTCTATCTCTCTGAATTATGAGTGGGAATTACATAGTTACAGAGACAGTGGCGGAAGATAAGGGCCTATGGTCCACCCAGTCTGCCCATTTGAGCTTGTAAGTTTACTTTGTTTTCCTAGAAGTCTGTTACTCCTCACCCCGACCTCCAGAATTCCAAGAAGTTGCAGACAACCTGTTCAGTCGCTGGGGCCATCCAGAGTTGGACCTCTCTGCGTCCCTGTGCAATGCCAAACTGAAAAATGTTTGCTTGCTCCAGGGTCTGGTGTTTTCTAACGAGACGCATTGTCCCTCTCTTGGGCAGGGAAGTTCCTGTATGCCTTCACTCCTTTTCCCCTCGTTCAGAGAGTATTGCTCAAGTTGCAGTCAGAGGGGGCAAGAATGATTCTTGTGGCCCCTCTCTGGCCCTGCCACATCTGGTATCCGTTGCTCCAGCAACTGTCTCTGGAACCTCCAATACAGTTGCCGCTCTCCACCCACTTGATCTCACAAGAGCAGGGAACACTCGTCCATCCTGCTTTTCACCTGCATGCGTGGCTCCTGCAGTCCTAGCAGGAAGAGAGGCTATGAGTGTCAAGCAGGGTGGCTGGGATCTTGGTTGCAGCGAGGAAGCCTTCCATCAGGGCCACCTATGCTCTGAAATGGAAACGCTTCTGTCTTTGGGCCATGACCCATGCCCTGCATCCCGTGGGTTGTCCGGCCGGGCATGTGCTAGAATATCTCCGTCACCTTCTGGACTTAGGACTGAGCTATTCGTCCATTAAGGTGCACATGTGTGCAGTTTCCGCATATCATGATCCCTTCAGAGATAGAACACTGACACAGCTTAACATCTGTAAGACATTTCTAAGAGGGGTCTTACATATCAGACTTCCCAGGAGAGACATCATTCCTCCTTGGGACTTACTTTTCAACCTGGAGAAACTCACTCCCCCAACCCCCCACCTGAGCCAGCAGCTTCCAGCGAGCTACACTTCCTCTCATGGAAGACCCTCTTTCTGGTAGCTATCACCTCCGCTCGAAGGGTTTCCGAGCTCCAGGCCCTGATGTGTAAGGAAACTTACATAGTCTTCTACAGGGACAGGGTGACCCTGTGCACGAACCCTAAGTTCTTGCCCAAGGTGGTGTCCGTGCTGCCACTTAATCACGACATTAACCTTCCGGTTTATTATCCAGAATTCATCAGTCAAGGTGAAGAGCTGTTGCACACCTTGGACGTTCACAGGATTTTTAGGTATTGCCTCCACAGGACCCGCTCCTCCCAACAGTTGTACCAGTTGTTTGTCTCGTTTGCCAAACGAATGCTAGGGACTTCTGTTTCCAAACAGTCACTAGCCTGTTGATGGGTGCAGTGTATTACTTTCTGCTACCAGCATCATAATAGACCACTTCTGGGAACAGTCAGGGGCCACTCTACCAGAGCAGTGGCCTCTTCCTTCGCAGCACTCAAAACTGTCTCTTCGGCAGATATTTGTGCTGCAGCTACATGGAGTTCAGTCCACACTTTCATCATGCATTACAGCCTGGACATTGCATCCAGAAGGAGAGCATGTTTTGGACTAGCAGTCCTGCAGGGCCTACTCCTTTAAGTGCCTTTCTTCAGCTTCAGCTGTTTTTAGTATCTCTCCCTACCACCCTCTCAGACCTGGGTCTGTCCTTGGGTACTGCTTGGGACTCAGTCCTAATGGTATTACCTGCTACAAGATCTCCACCTTCGAAGTCAGATAGTACAGTTATGTAAGAACTTAGCGTAACAGTAGATCTTCGAGAGGAGCTCTTGCAGCAGGTGGCTTTCGCATCCTCCATCCCCCAGGATTGTAATTTTGTTTTTATGTCACCGGAACGTGGTGGGGACTTTCTGCTCAGTTCTCCAGTTTGGTTTCTAGTCAGGTCTCTAGTGGGAGAACTGAGATGGCGCAAGGGGAACGCCTCCTATATACCACGTCCGACATCAGGCATAGCCGACATCGGGGGCGGTCCCTTGCCTCAGACTGCTAGCTACGAGTTTTCTGTGGGGTCCTGACTTCTGCCGGCTTCAGTCCTAAGGGTATTACGTGTTGCAAATGTTCCTCTTACCTGTGTGACACCTTGACAAGTCAAGGGTGCATGTCCATTTACTTCCAGGTCGCGAAATGGATGGGGAGGATGGCTGACATCCCATATTGGATCTACACGATCTCAACCAGTATATGCACAAGTTCAGGATGGTAACCTTGAATCATATCATTCCATCCATGGAGCAGGGCTTGTGGTTCTTTTCCCTAGATCTCCAGGATGTGTTGTTCTGCATCCCAGTCAATCTGTTCCACTGGTGGTACCTTTGGTTCTGCGCAGAAAGTTCTCTGTCAGTCCCAGGTCATGTCATTCAGCCTCTCGTCTGCGTCAGGGTCTTCACCAAGTGCATGGCTCTGGTGGCAGCCTTCCTGAGGCGCAAGGGCATCAGAGTCTGTCCCTACCTTGATAACTGGCTGATAGCTGGGCTGTCCCAAGAGGCCATGGAGTGGTCCAGTGATCTGTCTTTTCAAAGCCTGCAGAGACTCTGCCAAGTCTGAACTGGTCCCCTCTCAGGTGATTCAGTTTATCGGGGCAGAGGCAGACTCCCTGCGAACCAAGACCTGCCTCTCTATGGACTGGGCACTGGATCTTACCTCTTTTGCCTGATCATTTCAGGTTGGGCTCTTGCACCCTGCCCGGGACCTCTGATGCTGCTGGGGTACATGGCGTCTTGCACCGTTGTGGTCCAGTGGGTACAACAAGATAGACCAGCACCAATCAGCTTTTTAAATTCAGGGATGCAATGGCTTAAATGTAGACATTATAGTAAAATAACACTCAGCATAGTCAAGATATGTGCTCGCTTGATGCGTTTTGGATTGCAACTCCTTTATCAAAAGCTAAACACACATTGCTAAAGTGCCACATTAAATACCCAACTGACATATGGCATCGCAGTCTCAACATTTTAAAATCATCGGTCTAGCCCTAAGTGACCTAAACTAGAAACGTAATTGCTTGTTTCATTCAGGACTAGACCCTCGTTCACGAATACATCTGTTGTGGAGACTGTAGTAACACTTCTAAACAGAACATAAGGGATGGGGGGGGTGTGCGACAATATAAAATCTTTAAAAATAACCACATGCCACAATTTATACAGTGCATACAACATATTTTAATGTGCAAAGGAAACACATAAAGTGCCATTTTCAAATATTGCAAAGTGCTAATGCCTTAGTAAACAACAAGCATAGTAATACACTATTTCTAATTGCAGCAAAGAGCTTAAGGCTGCCTATTAGTCCACAAGATAAAGTTTGAGGTCTAAACCTGTATTTAAACCTGGTTTTCTTAGAACCTGCAGTGCATGAATCAAGAAAGTTTCTCTTTATCAAAAGGTTATCAAAATTGCCCCCTCTCAGGTTTCGACTGACCTCATCAATAATCGTAACCTGAAAGTATGACTTGTGCTTCCTGAAAATTCTGCAATGTGCATAGCAGTGGCGTAAAGTGGGTCTTTTCTCTCAGTGGCCTTCTGATGCTCACCCAACCTTTGTTTAAAAGGTCGGGTAGTTTTACAGACATAAAATGTCTTGCATGCACACTCTGCGAGGTACACTACCCGGCAATGCTACTAGTGCAAAACTGTCTTGATTTCAAAAGTCTTTACCACATTATCACTTATAAAGGTATCACATCTGGCCTGGTGGCACTGAGGGTTGAGGCGCTGAATGCCATACCTCGTGCCACGCCGGTGACGCAGCTTCAGGAATGAGCTCGGCCTGCCGAGGATCGCTAGGGAGGAGAGGATTGCGCTGCCCCCACGAGCCTCTCCCTCCCGCTGGTGGATGGGCCTATTGTCCCGCTCCTTGGCTGCCCCTGGTGAAGGATAGAGGGTAGTGTCGGACAACGGGAGATGCAAAAAATGTGGCACCGGGGCACGCACGCGCGTTCCTGGCCTCTGGGGAAGGGACATAGAAAATGGGAAACCATGACTGCTGGCTTAATGAAGTCCTAGCAGTACTGCAACTCTACAGCCTCACAGCGCTCTCAGGACCCACTCCAGATATCGCTCGGGTGCAGAGATGGCCCTCTCTCCTCCTGTGCCACCATGGGAGGTAATCCGTGGAGATAAAGGGTTCGGGGCACTGGGGTGGCGTAGCGGCTGAGAGCACACTGGTAGAAGGCTGAGACATGCCGCCAGGTCAAGGAGTAAAAACGCTTTATAAAAAAAGGCATCACATGTGTTTACCCTGTCACAGGAAAGGCAGATCTTACTTGAGAAACAGCTCTTGCAGCAGGTTACACTATTAGGACTGAAGCTGGCAGGTGCCAGGACCCCACGAGAATTTTCTTGCTAGCAGTATTCCAGCAGGGACCGCCCCTGATGTCGGCCCCGCCCCCAATGGCAGGCATCATACAAAAGGGAGTGGTCCCCCAGAATCCCCAGTTCTTTTCATGACGTTGACTCGCCAGCATCGGCCTCACTCCAGCGAACGATGACCAGAACTTCCAGCGTTTTCTCGAAATGTCGGCATCTCCTGCTTCTTCATCAGAAGGACACCCCTCCAAGTGTGCCTGCGGCAAACATATTCCTTTTAAGGATCTGCACTCGTCCTGTCTGCGGTGCCTAGGCCTGGACCACGACACCAAGGCCTATCCATTTTGCCAGTGGTTCAACAGTCGCACCAGGATCTGTCGCCAGAAGACACTTCAAGGGTTCCTCTTGGAAAAACAGCTCAAACTTATGGAGAAAGACCCTGCCTCCAGAGGAGAGTCCACCTCTAAGACTCATAAGCACCAGGAGAAGGCCAGGTCCAGATCCCCGAACCGGGCCTTGGAATCGCGTGCTAGCTCTGGCTCTATGCGTTCAGACCACTCTCCCTCCAGGGCTCGCTCTCAGCCTCCTCCCGTGAAGGTTAGGACTTCGGGCAGCTCTTTGGCTTCCTTGCACCCCATCAAGGCTTCCAGGACCTCGGACCCTTCACCAACACCCTCCTGGGCCTCTACGAATTTTGCTGATTATAGGTCCAAGTCCTCTTCCAAAATCACTCATTCTTCCTCAGACAAACGCCAGGAGCCCAACGCTGTATCTGCATCCCAGCCTTCTAGGGGACCAGACCCCCCCTCCCAGGAAGACTAAGGACCTGACTTCCCTCAAACAGACGACTGATTCAAAACGGGCCGCCAACCTGTCACCAGTTAGGTGCCCGTCAGACCAGACGTCAGGCAAACACCCAACGTCGGCCTCACGTTCCAAGGAGCCGATGACTGCCTCTCCGTCACTGGTGGACACCAGTTGCCAGGAGTCTACGGAGGAAGATACAACGTTGCGTGATGACCAGACAGGTGACAGTGAGGATGCCGGGCTTCTGTAGGAGCCTTCGCCTGACCCGGTGACGCCCGGGAACCTGACGCCTGATACCAGCAACAGGCCAACCCCAACATCAGGACCGTCGTCCAGTATGAATATTCAGGAGGTTAAAGACCTCTTCACCTTTTGGTGGGACACAATCAAGAGGGATGTTGTCCCAGTTAAAACTCCTCCTCCTCTTCCTCCTCCTCTTCCACCACAGGGGCCAGTAGGAAGACCATTGACCCCCAAGGAGCCTACTCCGCCTCCTAGGGGCAGGTCAAAAGAAAGGAGAAGGCCCCCTTCAAGATCTCCCTCAGGGTCTCCCAGCCCCAAATGACCCAGATGTCAACAGTCCACTCCACAGGGGGATGACTCTAGACCCGACACCTCAGATACCTCCAGGTCTCCTTCTCCGATCAGCATCCCATCACCTTAACCATGAGACCTGCCCAGGTCACCTCCGGATGATTCATCTTTCTTCGAAATCATGAGGCACATCCAGGAGAACATGGGATGGGAAACGGAATTTTAGACCCCAAACGACAGCACCTAGCCCGTTATCTTCGGCAGAAGGACCCTAAGCCTGTGGTGGTCGCACCCTTGGTGGACACCTTTTCAGACGTCACCAAGGCAGCGTGGAAACATCCGCACTCCACCCCCGCGGTGCCAAAGAAGGCTGATCGCCTGTACAAGGCCGCGGCAGAGAGCCTGTACTTAGCGCAACAACCCCTGGTTGATTACCTGGTCATTACGGCCTCCCATGATAGGTCTCAACGATGACAACATCTGAGTATACAACCTCCGGACCAGGAGTCCAAGCAATTGAACTCACTGGGTAGGCGCATGTGTGCAGTTGCTACATGTTCCATTAGGTCACTGAACTATCTGACACACATGGTTCAGTTTCAGAATGCCCTATGGGAACAGGGTCAAGACCTAGTTAAAACACTTCCGGATAGGGAAAAGGAGGAGCTTCTCAGCCTCCTCCACACTGGGTCAGACATGGGGACCCAGGTTTTGAGAGCCGCCTACGATCCGGCGGACTCCACAGCAAGGGAAGCAGCCTCAGGCGTCTGTCTCCGGAGACATTCATGGCTTCATGTCTCCGGATTTACCCCAGACGTCCAGAAAAACATCCTGGACATTTCCTAAAACGGCAAAGTCCTATTTGGTGAAAACTCCGAGAAGGTGATCACCAAATTACAGGACGCTGGGAAGGCAGTAAGGACTGTACAGACCCAAATCTGGTTCCTTTCATAGGAACCAGAACCGTTTTCGCGGCCAACAATGACAGCAGCCACGTTCCAGCCAGCAGCAAAGGGGCACCTTCCACCGTAAGGCCCAACCTAAGTCTTCCCCTGGCCAAGGTCAGCGGTATACCAAACCGGTCCAGCCTGCGGGGGGGTAGTGCTGCCACAACATGACTCCTTCCCAGCCCCTGCCCCTCCTCTGGATCAATGGACAGAAAAGGTCGGGGGTCGCATTGCTCGCCACATTTCAGGATGGCAGTCGATCACCGCCAACCGGTGGGTCCTTCAACTGGTCAAGAGAGGTCACTTTATAGAATTCCTTGACCACCCACCGTCAAGACCTCCCCTGCTTTCCTGTTATTCGGGTCAGCACGCACTGCTCATTCAGCAGGAGATGCTTGCACTTCTGGGAAAAGGAAGCTATAGAGCATGTACCGAGGAACCAGAGAGGTGCAGATTACTATTCCTACTTCTTTCTGGTTCCCAAAAAGGCAGGGGACCTCCATCCGATACTAGATCCTAGCAATCTCAATGCTTCGGTCCTTTACAAACACTTCCGCATGGTGACCCTTCCTGGTTTGATACCCATGCTCAAGCAGGGTGCCTTCCTAGCGTCCTTGGACATGCAGGATGCCTACCTGCACATACCCATTGCTCGAGAGCAGAGGAAGTTCTTGAGCTTCGAATTTCTAGGTCGCCATTATCAGTTCCGAGCCGTCCCCTTCAGACTGTCTTTGGCACCTCAGGTGTTTATGAAGTGCATGGCAGTCATAGCGGCGGCTCTAGGGAGACAAGGCCACTACGTGTTCCCCTACCTGGATGACTGGCTCCTCATGGCACCCTCTCGGGAGGCTCTGATGTCTGCAAGCCACTGTACTCAGTCCCTGTTCGGGGCATTGGGCATCATTATCAATCAGGAGAAGTCACACCTGGTTCCATCGCAGAATCTGCAGTTCATAGGCGCAGTTCTGGACACCATCCCGGGGAGAGCTTTTCTGCCCCAGGACCGAGCGGAACACATCAGATCCCTCATCAGGGACATCTTGGCAAAGAAGACAGTCCCAGCCAGACTGGTCCTTTGCCTGCTTGGACAAATGGCTGCGGCCATTGCAACAGTCCCGCTAGCCCATCTCCACATGTGGGTGACCCAGTGAATGTTAATGGTACAATGGGATCAGAAGCAAGCCCATTTGCATCTTCCAATTCGGATCACGAATGCCATCATCCGGGATTGGCAATGGTGGCTAGACTCAAAGAACCTGTCGGCGGGGGTCCCCTTCATTGCGCTGTCTCCGATTGTGACGCTCTCCACGGATGCCTCAGGGTTCGGTTGGGGAGCACACCTTGATGGGGTCACGTCTCAGGGCTCATGGACGCCCCAGGAAGCTTATCACCACATAAATATTTTGGAAATGAGAGCAGTTCTTTATGCCCTACAGGCCTTCCAGTCGGAGATCCCACCAGGTACTCTGCTGTTACAAATGGACAATACCGCGGTGGTGTATTACCTCAACAAACAAGGAGACACCCATTCCTACCCACTTTGCAGGGAGGCTATGAGGGTGTGGGATTGGGTTCTACAACATGGCACAAACCTCTTTGCTGTTCATGTCCCAGGAGTGGACAGTGTCATCACAGACGGTCCGAGTCGCTCTCAGGTCAGAGGCCACGAGTGGGAACTACTCCAGGAAGTGGTAGAGGATTTGTTTCACAGATGGGGCACACCAGAGTTGGACCTTTTCGCGTCCCCATCCAAAGCAAAACTGCCCAATTTCTGCTTGCTAGATCCAGGGCCTGGTGTTTTCTGGTGAGACGCATTGTCCCTCTCTTGGACACGTAGATTTCTCTACGCGTTTCCTCCCTTCCCGTTGATCCATAGGATCCTTTTGAAACTCCGCAGAAAGTAGGCAATGCTGATATTTATCGCGCCTTTTTGGCCCAGAAAGATTTGGTTCCCTCTGCTACACCAGCTGTCCCAGGAACCTCCGGTGCCTCTGACAGTCAGACCTCACTTATTGTCCTAGGAGGCAGGTTATTTGGTCCAACCGGACCTTCACTCTCCGAACCTGCACGCCTGGCTCCTAGAGACATAGCTATCATGCGGTATAGGGTCTCGCAAGAGGTAGATGATGTTCTAGTGGCTGCTAGGAAACCGGCCACTCATGCCACATACACCATGAAATGGTGCAGATTTTGCCTCTGGGCTCAAGCACGAGGATTTTCCCCCGATGGATTGTCTGGAAAGGTCGGTCCTGGACTACCTCCTATCTCTCTTCCAGGCAGACTTGGCCTACACTTCTTTTAAAGTTCACCTTTGTGCCATCTCAGCCTATCATATACCTATAGGCCGACGTCCCATAACTTAGTTGGACACAGCACAAGCCTTCCTGAGAGGTGTTCTCCACCTTAGACCTCCGATTAAGGATCCTATTCCTCCATGGGATTTACCCTTTGTCTTGGAGCAGTTCACGCTGCCACCTTTTGAACCAACTGCAGATTGTGAGCTACGTCTCCTAACATGGAAGACGTTATTTTTAGTTGCCGTTACTGCGGCCAGAAGGATTTCTGAACTTCACACACTGATGTGCAAAGAACCTTATTTGGTTTTTCACCAGGACAGGGTGTCCTTAAGTACAAATCCAAAGTTTCTACCTAAGGTGGTCTCAGCTCTCACCCTCAATCAGGACATCGACTTACCAGTGTATTTTCCTAAATACTTTAATAAAGGAGAGGCCCTGCTGCACACTCTAGATGTGCATAGGTGTCTACGATACTACCTGACCAGAACCAGGCACCACCGTAAATCTGATCAGCTTTTCGTCTCCTTCACCCATAGGATGATGGGAGCTCTGGTTTCTAAACGATTGCTGTCCAGGTGGCTCATCCATTGTATCACGTTCTGTTACCAAAAACGGAACAAACCTTTCGGGCGGCGGTTGAGGACATTCCACAAGAGGGGTGGCTACCTCGCTGCGTGACATGAAGAGCGTGTCCACTTCAGCCATCTGCGCAAGCTACCTGGAGCACTGTTCACACCTTTATTAGGCATTATAGCCTAGACGTTGCATCACGGCGAAGAGCTGGTTTTGGTTTAGCAGTCCTTCAGGGACTCCTATCATAGGCTTCGGTCCAACTCGCGATCTATACCTAGCCTCCTCCCACCTGCGAGGGATTTCCAGTATTGCTTGGGAATCAGTCCTAATGGTGTAACCTGCTGCAAGAGCTGTTTCTCTAAGTAAGATAGTACAGTTACGCAAGAACTTACCGTAACAGTAGATCTTTGAGAGCAGCAGGTAGTTTCCCTCCCACCATCCCCTCTGGAGGTAGAGTTGTTCCGATATCCCTGTGCTAGGATTAGGTGTTTCTAACACTGCTCTGAATTCCTTTTGATGGTGGATCCTCAGTCTCCACTTCTGATGTCATCTAGCGGCGGGGAGTCTCCTTCGGGAGAACTGGGAAATCTGGGGGACCACCCCCTTTTGTATGATGCCCGACGTCGGGGGCAGGTCCAACGTCAGGGGCAGTAGCCGCTGGATACTGCTAGCTAGAAAATTTCCGTGGGGTACTGGCGCCTGCCGGCTTCAGTCCTAATGGTGTAACCTGCTGCAAGAGCTGTTCTCGAAGATGTACTTTTACGGTAAGTTCTTATGTAACTGTATTTTTGGCATCTTGCACATCCCTTTTTCTGCTCAAGTAATGCCATGACCTTTTCATCAACAAAATTGCTTATTACTAACTTGTCCCTTAACATAGATGCTCTCCTATACATCATGCATGGCTTGGTAAGTGACAGTTCTTTAAGTGCTGGCTCGCTTGCTAGAGTTCCCCAGTGTTTATTATTTCAGATATAAGCTATGACATCCCTGAATTTAAAATGCTAATGTAGTGCTGGTCTATCTTGTTGTATTTATTGGACTGTCTGGTCTGAGAACCATCACCCATGAGCGCCCTTCTTCAGTGTTTTGAGACAGTTCCAGTGGGTCTGCTGGCAGATGCACCACCTCCAGTGGGAGTTGGGCCATCAGTGGTCCCAGCACCTAGGCGGTTTGGACCTGTCGGTCACAGTGACCCAGCTGATGTGGGGTGCCATCCAGTGGTGGCCGAACCCAGAGAATTTGGAGGAAGGGGTTTCATTTGTCTGCCTAGAACTGACCGTAATATTCATGATGGATACGTCTGTGGTGGGGTGGGGAGCGCACCTGGGAGACCACAGAGCCCATGGGTTCTGGTCTCCCAGGGAGTCCCGTCACCACATCAACCTGCTGGAGCTCCATGCAGTGCAGTTAGTTCTGATGGAATTCGCTTCTCTAGTCAGCTGTCAGGTCATGCAGGTGTAGATGAACAACACCATGACCATGTTCTACCTGAATAAGCATGGTGGAACTCTCTTGTTTTCCTTGTGTTGGGAGGCCCTCCATACCCGGATCCTCGTGCGCAGCTTTGGTGCAGATCTTTCGATGATCCATGTCGCCAGAGTGCACAGTCAGCTGGCAGATGCTCTCAGTCGAGTGGGAGAGAAGCTGCACGAGCGGTTCCTGCATCAGGCGGTGGTAAGCCACTTGTTCTCCTAGTGGGGAACCCCTCTAATGGACCCGTTTGCCTCCTGTGAGAATGCAAAACTGAGGCTGTTTTGTGCCCATCTCCCACAGTCTGGGACACTGTTGGGGATGCCCGTGCAAGGCCCTGGATCCTAGGCATCATGTACATCTTTCTTCCCTTCATCTTAGTCCACAAGGTAGTGGTGAAGGCCTGGAAGGACAAGGGATGGATGATCCTCATAGCTTCAGACTGACGATGGCAGTTCTGGTACTCAGATCTCCTCGGCCTCAGTAGCAGGCCTCTGTGGCTGTTGCCTCCTCTTCTGTAATCTGGACCTGCTGACCAGACAGCAGGGGATGGTCTTGCACTTGGACCTTCAGTCCCGGCACCTCACAGCCTGGTTCCTGAGTGGCTAAAGTTCCAGGTTTTGGTGCTTTTGGAAGCTGTGCTCTACATTGTGGAGGCCTCTCAGTGTCAGGGCAAGGGTCTTGACCTCCTTGCATGCCCTGTGGCTAGCAACCTTGTGTACCTTTGGTCTCTGTCCCAGTTGGGACTGTGAGCGATGACCCGCAGGGTGCACCTGTTAGCCATTGCTGCATACAGGGCGTGGGCTGGTATGCCGATGGTATCCCAGAAAAAGATGGTAGGACACTTTTTTTAAGGGCCTTGATCATCTGTCCCCTCTGGTGCATGAACCATCACCACAGGACTTACTGCTGATGCTGAATAAGGGGTGTTAGCCGCACATTCGAGCAGACTTGAAAGACCTCTAGGCCTTTATCTGCTGGCAAATTTTGTATGTTCGTATATGGCCGTGCTCATGGGCAATCCATTTGAGCTTATGCACAGTTGTGAGATGTCACACCTGTACAATATATGAAAACCGCCAACAGAAAAAGGCCATTTGGTTTACCGAGTCTGCTCGATTATGCAGCTAGCAAACCAATCCTGCCCCGGTCCCTCTTGAAGCGTCCTAGTGTTTTACTGGCCACCACTTCTGCTGGTAGCATGTTCCACTCTGCCACTACCCTCTCTGTAAAAAAGTGCCTTCTTAATTCATTCCTAAACCTTTCAGCCTCTAATCTCATATCATGACCTTGGAGTGTCCCTCCCACCCTCCCTTGAATAGTCCCTCCTTGCCCATCTTGTTTATTCCTCTCATGTACTTGAAGGACTTGTTCATATCCCCCCCACCCCTCCTCTCCTCCGGAGAGTACATGTTCAGCTCTTTTAGTCTACTTTCATATGATAACTCCCCCAGACCCTGGATTATCTTTGCTCTGCATTGCATCCCTTCCAGTAATCTAATGCCCCTCTTTAGATATGGGTGCCAGTACTGCATGCAGTACTCCAGGTGGGGTCTGACCAGTGATCTGTACAATGGCTGAATCACCTCCCCCCTCCTTGAGGTTATACCCCTTATGATGCAGTCAAACATTTTGTTGGCCATTGCTGCTGCCTTCCTACACTGTGCAGAGTTGTTCATTGCTCCCATAAAGAGCACCCCCAGATTCTTCTCCTCCTCAGTCTCAGCTAGCTGTACTCCCTCCAGATGGTAGTTTCACCTTGGATTCTGAGCCTCAAAATGCAGCACCTTGCATTTCTTGGCACTGAATCCCACTTGCCAGGTGTCAGACCATGTCTTCAGCCTTGCCAGATCTTCCTGCGTACTCTGCCACCCCGTGTCATTCATCACTTCTCCCATTTTTGTGTCATCTGCAAATAGACTGATCTTGCTCTTGATGCCCACCGAAATGTCTGCAATAAATATCCCAAATAACACTGGCCCCAGCACTGACCAATGTGGATCCTGGCTCGTCACTGCCCTTGGGAATGAGAGTTCCCCTCCCACCACCACCCTCTGCTGCCTTCCATGCAGCCAGTTCTCCACCCATCCCACCAATTTTGCAGCCGCCCCTGTGTCCTTTAGCTTACTTCCAAGTCTCCCATGCGGCACCGAACCAAATGCCTTACTGAAGTCCAGGTACAGGACATCCACCGCATGGCCCTTGTCCATTTGCCTAGTCACCCAGTCATAGTATTCCACTAGGTTGGTCTGGCAGGATCTGCCTTTGACAAAGCCATGCTGTCTACTATCCTGTAACCCATTGACCTGCAGCAGGGTCACCAGCCTCTCCTTCAGGATTGTCTCCATTAGTTTCCCCATGATGGGTGTGAGGCTCACTGGTCTGTTGTTCCCTGGTTCATCCTTGGGGCCACTCTTATGGAGGGGAACCATGTGAGCCATCCTCCAATCTTGAGGTACTACACACCCTGAGCCCAGTGAGGCATTAAGTAGGTCTGCCAAGGGGCCTACTAGGACCTCCGCAAGCTCTTACAGTACCCTGGTGTGTATACCATCTATCCCTGGTGCCTTGTCCCACCCTCAGTGCCCTTAACCCCTCTAGCACTCTACCTTCTGTGATTCCCCTGTCCGTCACCCCTCCTACTCCGTTCCTATCCCCCCCCCCCACCTTGGGTATTCCCCCCTTCTCCTTAGTAAAAACCGAGCAGAAGTAGTCGTTAAGTGTTTCTGCCTTTTTGCCTCCCTTTTCCACCTATCCTCCCCCCCTCTTAATCCTTGCTATCTGGTCCTTACAACTCCTTTTCTTCCTGATGTACCTGAAAAAGTCTTACTTCCCCTCTTTAATGCCCTGCGCCACCCTGAGTTCCCTGGACGCCTTTGCTGCCCTTACCTCCTTGGTTACTTCCTTTGCTTCCTTTAGGTACTCTACTCTGTCCTCCCAACTCCCAGTTTTCTTGTATCTCTTATAGGCTGCTCTTTTCTTCCTAACTCTGTCTATGACTCCCTTGCTTATCCAGCTAGGTTTCTTCACCCTAGCCTTTTTACTCTGGGCCTTGCTGCAGGATTTAGTTGCCTGTATTATCCCTAGCTTTATGAGCTCCCATCTCCGATTCATGTCCATATTAGGCTGAATTCTGGCCAGGAACCCTTGTACCACTTCACCCATCTTTTTGAAGTCATCCTTTCTAAAGTCCAGCACCTTTGTGCCAGATGCACCCCTCTCCTTACCCATCTGCAACTGGAACCATACTGTCCTGTGGTCACTCTCCGCCAGTGATTCTTCCACCCGCAGATCCGTCACCCACTCCCCATTAGTCAGCACGAGGTCAAGGGTGTTCCCTTTCCTCGTTGGGTCACTGATCATCTGCATCAGGAAGTTATCCTGGAAGGCATCCAGCATTACCTGTTCCCTTCTACACTTGGTGGCCAGTGTACACCAGTCCACTCCCAGCAGGTTGAAGTCCCCTACTGTGACCACCCTCCCCCCCGTTCCCACAGTTACTCTGGATCTGTCCCGCCAGTACCTTAGCTATCTCTTCTGAGTGGGAGGGCAGGCTGTAAACTACTCCCAACCTTAGTGTCCTATTTTTGGGATCCTGGATTTGCATCCATAGTGACGCAGTATCTTCTTCCTCACTTACACACTTTAGTCCCTCTCTCAAGAAGAGTGCCACCCCTTCCCCTTAACTCTTATCCTTTCGAAATAATCTGTATCCTGGGACCGACAGACCCCAGCCATGGTACTGGGTGGCCCATGTCTTGGTGATGGCTACCGTGTCCGCCCCTTCCTCCGCCATGAGAGCCTGTAGTTACGCTGTTTTATTCACAGGGCTTCTAGCATTTAATGAGACCATCCTCTTCCTTTCTCCTGTCCCCCCTCCTGCCCTCCCTTTACGCCACCCCCTATAGTACTTGCTCCTAGTCTTTTTTTTTTTTTTTTAAAGATATTTTTATTGAGTTTTTTCTTTCAAGTCAGGAGACATTTTACATTCAAATAATTTTCTGTGCTTACTTCAGATTTGTTATGGTACAGGTATACAATACATGAAGATCTTTTATATTTGATACAGATAAGTATTAAAATCGAATAATTCTATGACACTGTTCTGTTCTCATTCCCCCCCCCCCGTTCCCATCCACTAAGGGCAATAATCAGGATCAACACTAGCATGATAAATTGACCATCTCTGCCAGAGAGTGGCAAACCTATCCGCCTGGTTATTTAGTTTTGCTGTGATGTTTTCCATCTGATATATACAATTCACAATTCACCTCCAGTCTTGGATGCTCGGTATTACTTTGGTCATCCATTTTTTTGTTAAAGATTTTTTTGCAGCCAACAACAGAATGGAAAGCAGGGTTTTTGTTCATTGGGGATAACGATCCAGGTAGACAGCCATGAGCACCATTTCAGCTGTCAGCTCGACACACTCCCCAAGGCCCTCACATTGCCACATTATATGTGCTAAGTCGGCCATCTCGGCCCCACATTACTTCCAACAAGCCTCAAATTCAATCGGAAGGTATTTAGTCAGACTTGCCGGTGACCTGAAAAACCTCGCTCTTCATTTCCAAGAGTATTCTCTCCAAATATGAGACTGGGTGATTTTGACCACTCGCAAGGACGAAGAGGACCATTCTTCTTTAGATACAATGAGGTCTAAGTCTTTGTTCCAACTAGATAGTATTGAGTTTGTAGATTGTTTAGATTGATCTTGCATCATTTTGTATAGATTACCAATTTCCCTAGTCTTATTTCACTATTATGGGGGGTAAGCTCCTATAGTTTCTGATCCTGAGGCCTCTGAGTACCTCTATCCCTCATACTACCCCCCTCTCCTAGTTTAAATTCTCGTCAATGTATTCACCAGTCCTTTGCTTCTGTACATTCTTTTCCTCCTCGTGTAAGTGCAGTCTATCTTTAACATACAGACTGATGTCTTTCCAGATCACACCCCACCCTCCTACCAGCCCATACCCTTTTTCCTGACACCAGGTTCCCAGCCACTTATTCCATAGTGGAAGACAACCTTTTTTTTTTTATTACATTTCTTTTTTGTGCTCCGACACCCCAGGGAACTCTCTCAGGCAACCACCTGATTTCGGCTCTACTTCCGGGCCTGAAACTTCTCCGTGGCTCCTGGCACAAACCTGGCTATCCCCCTCGGCTCTGAGCCCCCTGAGGTGTGTCCGCCCTATCTTCCCAGGGTGCACTATCTAGAATTTGGGCTGGGCTGGGAGTGGAGAGAGTCCGGCCAGTGGAGTGTGGTTGAGGTAGGTGGTGCCGTCGTCTATCCCCGGGAGTAGGGATTTTTCCTGCTTGAGTACGCCTTCACTCCTACCCCCCAGGCAGAGCCCGAACATGCCATGATGCCAGGGGACGTCCGTCATGGCTTTGCAACCCTCTATACATTCCCTTAGTGTAGTAGTACTCTGGTCTCCACCAGATGCCACCGCGGTGCTGGGCATACACCCCCCCCCCCAAGGGAGCAGAGCTGTCCTCCGGACGCTCGATCCTCCTTCTCCCTTGCCGACCCCCGACAGCCTAGGCTCGTTCCTGAACCCAGGTTGCTGGTATGGCATCCAGCACCTCAACCCTCATCGCCACTGGGCCGGCGTAGAAGATGACTTTCGTGATGGCCATTACATCAGCCAGAAGGATTAATGAGCTCCATCTGCTGTCAGTGGAGTCTCTATATCTGGCCTTCCACGGGGACAAAGTTGTCTTCTTCCCCCACCCAAGGTTCCTCCCAGAATTGGTATCAGAGTTTCACCTTAACCAGGTGATAAACCTCCTGGTATATTTCAACAGCCCTTCTTTGGAGGCTGACTGCAGTCTCCATACCGTGGACCTGCAGAGGGCATGCTCCTGTTACAGAGAGTGCATGACTGGAGTTTGGGGACAGTCTCACCAGCTATAAGTGACACACATTGAAACCATGCTTGGCAGACTGGCAGTTGAGCGGATGATTGGCAGATGCATAACATCCTGTGTCGACCTCTACCGTAGGGTTGGCTGGTAGGGAGCCAACCATAGGGTTTAGAGCTCATTACACTAGACATACCACTGCCTTGGTGGCTGCTTTCAGGGATGCCCCTATCCAGGAGACCTGCAAGACTGCCACCTGGAAGTCAACCCTCACCTTCATCTCCTATTGCAGCATTGACCTAGAGTTGTCATCGAGATGCTGCATTTGGGATCTTGGTTCTCCAGTCTCTGTTTGCTGTATAGAAGTGTGTGCCTTGCCCTGTCCTCCCAGAGAACTGCTGGCAATCTGCCTATGTGTGGATAGTGAACTGTATCCATGCCCTAGAAAAATAAGTTACTCCCCTGTAACTGTAGCTGTTCCATGGAGTGGTCTCTTGCAGCAGGCAATACACTTGGGTCATCGCCAGAGGTTGCTGTGGCGCACGGTAGCTCCTCTAGCAGTCTTTTCCAGGGGCCGCCCACACATGACATCAGTTTCCTGTTTCCTGTATAAATGTGGGAGGTCCCTGATATTCTCAGTTCATTTTCCCACCTTCTCCAGCTTGCACGCGGCAGCTAGAGCAACTTCAGACAGCAGTCATCGATGAGAATTTGAGCAAATGACGAATGTCCAAACAATCTTCAAGCAAGATAGCGTTACTTCATTCCTGCCGTTGCGGTAGGAAAACCTACCGCTTCGACAAACACACCACTTGTGTAAGGTGTCTGGGACCCACACACGGCACCACTTCTGCATACATTGTCAGGATTTCAACCATGCAGCCCTTCGATGATGGCTGTAGTAAATCAAAAACCACTTAATGGAGCAGAAATGGTCTCTCAGGGAGAATTGGGGTTCATCCCAAGAGTTCCCCATCCACTGATTCTCAGAAGCGGCACAAAAAGGAGAAGAAGAAGCCCTCCTCAACCTCCGTGCCTAGGTGCTCATCGACTGGCACCGTTACAGGTGCTCCACCATCGACAGTGTGTTCTCATACTTCCTCCTTGTTGATGGCGCTTTCCAGCACATTGATGGCAGTCTTTGATGAACCCTTTATGGGTTCCTTCGATGGGGGCTCCTCTCCCGTCGAAGGGGACATCATTTTCACTGCATAATAGTTTTCCCAGTGGTTCCCTCAATGAGGAACTGCATTCTACTGGGGAAACCTGCTGCATTTGCCATGCATACTGCTCCTCCACTCTCGCAGGTGGGTACTCACAGGGGCCAGGTGGACAGGGATCCAGACTCTGGACTTTACCACCCTGGGGCAAGACCCGCTCAGGCTACGCTTCCAGTCCCCTCCACCATCCCCTTAGTTTCCCAGAACCCACCCCACCCCCAGTTCTCAACTGAACGTTACTTCAGTAGTACAGCACGTCTTGCATACCATGTGGCATGCTCAGCCCTCCGAGCCACCCATCCCACTCCCCTGCTTCTCTGCCAAAATGCTTTCAGGATGACAGGGACCCTTTACCACCCTGGTCAACTCCCTTGTATGTGGATGACTACCTATCAGACGAGTCTGAATTTCCAGTGGATTTTACCGGAGATCTGGAGGATGAGGAATTCCAGGATATGGATTTCCAGACCCATTCTCTCCTATCGGAGATCTCCTCACTAACTGAAGATTTATCCAGGCAGATGGGTGCCTCTTCTCCAGATGACCTAGCCTTACATGAAATGATGGTCCAAAGTCAGAAGGTCGTGGGATTCTCTACTGCCAAACATGACAAACAACGTAAGGCTATGGCAGACTAGAGTTATCAGAGGATCCAGTCTTAATGGTACCCCCACTAATCGAAACATACCAAAATGCTATGCTTACAGCCTGGAATCGGCCTTCCTCTGTTATGGCTGTTTTCTGCAAAGCGAATCGCCTCTACCAGGCTCCTCTGGATCACCCCTTTTTATCCACCACTCCTGAAGCGGATTCAGTGGTGATTGCTGCAGCTCATGATCGTACTAAATAGCCAAAACACATGAGCTTCTTACCTCCAGATAAAGATTCCTGCAGAATAGACTATCTGGGGGAAAAAAGGTCTTCTAAGCAAGTACCATGAATCTCAGAATCCTAAATTATATGGGACATATGGTCATATGCCAGCATACACTCTGGTCCTCTGCCATTGAATTAGTCAGTAAACTCCATCCTTCACTGGAAAGGGAACAATTACTGGCAACTCCATTTCTAGGATCGTGGATAAGTTGTTCATCCACACTTATTGGCATGTCCCCTTCCACTTTAAATTTTGCCGGAAGTCTTCAAGCTGGCTCCTCCCACCCACCCGGGCGGTATATACCTCGGCTCCGCCTCATGACTCCTGATCTTCCTTTCCACTGGAAGATACAGGTTCCCTCGTGCTCTCAGCATATCGTAGGCCCTGGATTCAAACTGTCTGTTTTTAACGAAAATTAAACTCATTCGAGTTAGCGATTGCGCTTTTGTCGCATCTACCATGGAGGAAAAATCTTCCCCCGGATTTCGCCGGTTCCCCTACGGCCAGAAGATGTCGTGCACCAATCCTCACCTCACATGTATTTACTGCCTAGGTGTCTACCATGACACCTCGTCATGCGTTTTTTGCTTGGCCTTCCATCCCAACATCCTGGACGACCGCAAGGCACGCTTGAAGCTGGGGAGACCAGAGAAAAGGAACCCACCGGTGAAATCGAAGGAGGCAAGGTGGGCAGTTTCTGTGGCTGCGGGATCCGCTGAACAGCTGGAACAGATGAAGGCATTCGAGGAGGAAGCTGCTTGAGCTTCGGCCAATCGAAGCTTCTTTGTCCCGCTGAACCTTGGCTACACCTTTACTGGTTCCTTCAAGGAGTTGTGCCAGTCTCTTCCCACCTGGGGTAAGGCACCCTCGGGATCGCACGCCTCATGTTCTCGCAAGAGAGAGAAGGACCTGTCGTCTTTGTCTCGATGGAGACGCTCTTGGGACAGAGAGAGGTCTGAGTCCCAGGAGCTCATGATCTCGACCTCGATCGAGATTGCATCCTCGACCGCCGGCTTCATGGACCTTCCATGTGGCCAAGGGACTGAGGAAGTGGCCAGTGAGGTCAAAATTATCCTCGAGCCGATCGACCCCTTGTCGCCAGCTCTGCCCGATGACTCCTTAGAAAGGACTCTGGTCCTTGTCCTCCCTGATGAGGAGACCCAGCCTGCTGGTGTCCCCATCAAGGAACCGGTTCTGGACCCTCTGGTTTCACTGATTCCGTGTCTCCTGACCGACCAAGTCAGCCTCCCCGATCTTGGTCGAGGTCCAGAACCCCCTCGGCTGAATGACCGAGGAAGAGCCATAAGCCCTCAAAAAAGAGGTGACACCACAGGTCCTCATCCTCCTCGGACAAGGAGAGGCTTCAGCAGAAACTCCGTCAGCACTATGAAGACCTCATGTGGCAGCAGCTAATCCTGACCGAGCAGAAGCCGGCTCCGCCGCCTACCCTGGCCATCACTTGGCTCTCACTTCCTAGTCCGAAGCTGACCCCTCTGGAACCGAAGCCACTGGTTCCTCTGCCCATGGAGCCAGCCCGTATCCCGGTCCAGCCTATCCAGGTCTCTCAACCAATTAGGGTGGAACCACCCCCTAAGCTGCCTGAGGGAGGGGCGCCCTCGAAAGAGGACTGACAAGACACCGGGCTTCCCCGATGTCTGTCAATCACAGTTACCCCTGATTGCCTCTTGGCATATCGAGGGTGACTTAGGCGGTAGACCATTGTACCACAATTTTTCGGACTCGGACGTCACTGGACTGTACTCACATTCTGGGGATGATGAGTCATCCACAGCAGGGATGGAGGAAGGCCCTTCCTCCTTCCAGGGCATTCTCCGCCTCATCTCCAATTCCACCAGAATGCCGCTGGAGTCCATCCAGAAAAAAAACAGGTCATACCATCCCTGGAGCGAAACATGTGGTTCTGTTCACTGGATCTACAGGATGCATTCTTTCACGTCCCAATCGTCAAGCCCATCAAGCGGTTCCTCACTTCAGGGTTGGAGGGGACCCTGTCACCAATTCACGCCATGCCATTCGGCCTGTCGCGCCAGCCCCCACGGGTTTTCACAAATGCATTGCAGTGGTGGCGGCCCACCTTATCGAGTTGGAATCTACCCTTATCTCGATGACTGGCTCTTGACAGGTTCCTCCCTTCAGGAGGTGGAGAGGTCCAAGGATCTGGCCCTCCATACCTGCTCCCAACTCGGCTTTCTGATCAACGAGGCCAAGTCGGAACTCGGTCCCTCTCAGGTGATGGGCTTCATTGGGCAGAGCCCGACTTTTGTCAAGCCAGAGCTCGGCTCCCAGTGGACAGGGCAGAGGTTCTCTCCTGCTTTGCCCAATCATTTCTGGTTGGGCACTTGCGCCCTGCCCGGGACTTTCTGCACCTTGCTGGTTATGTGGCAGCGTGCACCTCAGTGGTCCATTGGGCCCCATGGCACATGCGCCCCCTCCAGTGGGAGCTGGCCGCCCAGTGGACTCAGCGATATAGTCATTTCGACCAGCTGATCACTGTAACCCAGAAGATATGGGACGCTCTCCAATGGTGGACCATCCCAGACTGGTTTCAGGAAGGGATCCTGTTTGTCTGCCCGAGCCAATGGTTATCCTTACGACCGATGCCTCTCTCATGGGCTGGGGAGCCCACATGGGGGACAACAGGATCCATGGATTCTGGACCCCTGAGGCGTCCCAGTGCCACATCAACCTGTTGGAGCTCAGAGCAGTCAGACTGGCACTGTCAGCTTTCGCTCCTCAGCTCTGGGGTCAAGTGGTTAAAGTCCAGATGGACAATACCATGACCATGTACTACCTGAACAAACAGGACGGCACACACTCTCTTCTGCTGTGCAAGGAGGTGTTCTGCATCTGGACCCTCGTAAGCTGGCTGGAGGCGGATCTCCTAGCCATCCATGTGGCAGGAGCCTTGAACCAGCTGGCGGATGCTCTCAGCCGCATATGCCAGACATCCCACGAGTGGTCTCTCCATCCAGAGCTAGCTTACAGCCTGTTCTCCCATTGGGGCAAACGGATGGTGGACTGTTTGCCTCCAAGGAAACACCAAACTGAGGCTGTTTCATGCCCGCCCCCCTCAGCAGGGCTCGATGCAGGGGGATGCCTTCTCGAGGCGATGGACCCCAGGTCTCCTCTACGCCTTCCCTCCATTTTCCTTGATCCCCAAGGTGTTAATCAAAGTGAGAAGGGACAAGGCGAATGTGATCCTGGTAGCTCCAGATTGGCCATGCCAGTTCTGGTACCCAGATCTCCTCAGCCTCAGCTGCAGGCTCACAGAGCAGCTCTGTACACGCCCGGACCTGATATCTCTTAACCAGGGGAATGTATTCCATCCGGACCTTCAGTCCTTGCACCTCACAGCCTGGTACCTGAGCGGCTAGAGATCTTCCTGGACATCAGTCTCCACCACTCATTCACACTAGTGGGATTTGCGCTGGAGGCACTAGGACCCATCAGAACAAACTTTTGCTGGAGAGGTCGGCCGCAGAGATGGCGCCATCGAGGCATGGCGCAGCGGCGGTGGCTCACTGGCAGTAATGACTGATCTCGTGACAAGCCACTCCAACACTATCAATTCCTTTTTTCCGCCCGTCAGTCGCTTCGGTGATGACAACGATAAGCTCGCCTGTCGAGGAGTCAAACTTCAAACTAGCGCATAGTTTTCAGTTTATTTTTTGTAACATTATCCACGATAGTAATATAACACAATTTTTATTTTCTGTTAGTTAAATTTCTGTAATATTTAAATTTACAACTTACTTTAAAGAAGTCTCGGCCTACTGGACGCGAGTAAGCCATGAGCAGGTCAGGTGACGGTAGGGAGACTTCGAGAAACTGTTCAGTCAGTCGGGCTAGGTCGGTCAGCCTTCTTCTCCTCAGCGGGGTTCCGACAACGGTCAATCCGATGCCGAAGGATGGGCGGTCCCCATCGGCATAAATAAATAGTTGCATTCACCGGCACCGTTCATTTCCGGCTCTTCCTCGGCCCTGGTCAAAGAAGGCATCACTCAGGTTGCCCTCCTGATGCGTCTTCGCGCGGCCGACGGTCGGGTTATCGTAGCTAGTTGCCGGTCTCCTTCTTTGGAGTCGCCAACTCCAGTTACCCGCCGTCCTCGACATTGAGCCCCACCCGCCTATAGGTAGGGCTCCAGATGAGCAATTTCATCAGTGGAGCGCTCTTATGGGCGATGGGCTCGGAGGTTGGTTCTTCTGCCTGGCTCGATTGCCCGAACCTTCGAGCTCATCAAGCGACCAGGTAAGGGCGGTTGGACCCTCCCTAGTGTGTAATGACGCCTTCTTCGGTGCCAGCGACTCCGGCGCAAGTGTCTCCCCTCACATGGCTGCGGCGCGGGGCCACACGATGCCCTTATCTCCTGTTTTCCTTCTCTTGCTTTTCAGGTTCAGGGGTGTCCTCAGCGCCTTCAGCGAGGTCTCTGTGCGCTGCCAGCCGCCGCCCGCGCCCAGCCGCCTCATGTGCTGCGTAGCCTCGGGCGCCTGCAGGTTCTCCACGGTTTATCACCTGTTTGCCCCCTCGGTACTGGGGCCCTCGGGGACTCTCCTTTTCATCTGCTCTTCCTCCTCTCCTATTTTCCTCCTTTTCTGTCCAAACAGTCCTTCCTGGACCATCAGGAGATGATGTTGAGCCTGACCCAGACCCTGATTTGGGTGATGAAGTGGAGAAACAGGATCTTTCATTGCTACAGAGCCTGTGGTGAGGACCTGTCCTTTAAGTCTCTGTTGAAGAACCGAGATTCACTCTTTTCTCCAGACTACAGAACATCGATCCTGGGAAGATATTAGAACTCCAGTATCTTCATGCTTGGAGATCCCTACGGATTTGACTCCTCCGATTCAACCTTCCTTGAGGCAGCTGTCTCAAGTGGTATGGAATAATCCTGCTCTTATTCCTCAGTGGCTAAATCCATTGATAAAATATTCAGCTCCCAAGGATCGTCCATTTTGGCATCCCAAGCCTGCCGGATCTATTGTAGTCCTGGCGAGAGAATGACAAAGGTCGATTTCTTCCTCAAGCTACTAGCTCGACCTATTAACAAAGAGTCTCGTAAGATTGATACATTAGGTAAAGAGGTCTTTGCTGCCTCCACTTTAAGTATGCTGTTGCCAGCTATCCAGGCTATTTTCTCAGTATAGTATATCCTGTGGTACTCTATGAAGAGAATGGTTGAAGCTCTTCCAGATTCCGACTCCAAGTCAGAGCTTCTTCTAACTGTTACCAGAGGTATTGAGTCCAATAACCAGTAGGTCAAAGCCTCCATGGACGCTTTCGACACTGCTTCTCGCTCAGCAGCCGCAGGTATTTGTACTCGACGCCATTCCTGGCTGCGTACTTCCGGCTTTACGAATGATGCTCAGCAGCAGGTCATGGCGCTGCCCTGTGATGGCTCCTATCTTTTCGGTCCTCGGTTGAAACAAGCCTTAGAGGCCACTCAGAAGACTAGATCGGCCCATTGATTGGCTAGACCCTCCGCCTACCCCTCTCGGGGCATGTGAAGCAAGCGATCAGTTTCATAGTAGATGATCCTTTCGAGGCAGAGGCAGAGGAAGCTTCCATAAAAGCCAACCTGCCCAACCTCAAAAGAAGGCGCAGCAAGCGCAGGGGGCCCTAAAGCCCCCCAGCTACCTTATAATTGCTGGCCCAAGTTCCACCCACCACTGCCCAGGTGGAACTTTCTCCTCAGTGGAGGAGTCGTCTGATGTACTTCTACAACCAGTGGAAGTCCATAGCTTCGGACAAATGGATCCTTCGGATAATTCGTGAGGGTTATTCTCTCAATTTCTTGGAACCCCCCCCGAATTGTCCTCCCAGACGACAACCCAGGTTGTTGACCTCTCAGTCAGACCTCCTCACCGCCGAGATCCAGGGCCTTCTAAACAACAGGGCAATAGAACTGGTGCCCCCGCATCAGCGAAACACAGGGTTCTACTCCCATTACTTTCTGGTTCCAAAGAAATCTGGGGGGATGCGCCCCATTCTAGACCTCAGAAAGTTAAACAAATTCCTCCCCAAGGAGAAATTCAAAATGATTTCCCTAGGTACCCTGTTACCTTTGCTGCATCAGCATGACTGGCTGGCCTCCCTGGATATGCAGGATGCTTACCAGCATATCCCCATCCACCCGACCCATCGCAAATTTCTGAGGTTTGTAGCTCTGGGTCAGCATTATCAGTTCAGAGTCCTGCCTTTTGGGCTATCCTCGGCGCTGCGAGTTTTTACAAAGTGTTATGCAGTTCTCATAGCGCATCTCAGGAAGCTCGGACTCCCGAGTGTTTCCTTACCTGGACGATTGGCTTCTAGCAAACCCTTCCAGCCAAGGGACTCTGGAAGCGTGCTGTGACTACCAGCCTCTTCGTCCATGGGAGTTCTGCTGAATCTGAAGAAGTCACAACTGCAGCCCTCCCAGGGCTCCCTTTCATAGGGACTCTTCTGGACACCTCTTCATGAAGGCTTTCCTTCCAGAGGACAGAAGACCGACATCCTTCAGATGGCCCGTTACATTGGGGAGAACCAATTGGTCACAGCTCTCGATGCAACATATGTTGGGTCTCATGGCGTCCTCAGTGTTACCTGTACCTAGCTTCGGTTACACATGAGGGACCACCCAATGGATGCTCTCGCTCAGTGGTCACGACCTCTCACCCCAGTCTTATCCCATCAAAGTGGCGGGAGCCCTACAAGGTCTCTCACCTGGTGGTCTCAAGAGAGCAATCTTCTGGAAGGATTCCCCTTTGCTCCTCGGATCATCAGATCTCCATCACCACAGGCGCGCCAGCTAATGGGATGGGAGCTCACTCTGCTCTCTCCACACTCCAAGGTGTATGGACTCAGCTCGACTCAGCTCCACACAAATGTCCTGGAGATGAGAGCAGTCCTCTATCACGATCGGCGTTGAAGGATATTCTTTGCCACTAGAACATTCTCCTTCAAGCGGACAACAAAGCTGTGATGTATTACATCAACAAGCAGGCGGTGCTCACTCTTATCCCCTTGCGGGAAGCAATGAGAGTGTGGGAGTGGTGCTTGGGCACAGATCTCTAATTCCAGCGGTATATCTGCCAGGTGTACAAAGCGACTTAGCAGATCTCCTCCAGCAGAGCAGGAGAAGACCCTCACAGTGGTCTCTCGATCAACCAGTAGCTCGGTCACTGTTAGAAGAGTGGGGACTCCAGACCTGGACCTTTTGCATCCCCACTCAGCACAAGCAACCTCTCTTCTGCTCCAGAAATCCAGGGCCTGGCATTTTCTGTCAGAGATGCGTTCAGGCTGCAGTGGACAAGCGCTTCCTTCTGCCTTTCCACGCTTCCTCTAATTCAGAGTACTCCTCAAATTCAGTCTCAGGGGACCAAGATGATTCTCATTGCTCCCTCCTGGCCTCGGCAACTATGGTTTCCTCTACTCAACAGTATGTCGGCAGCCTCTCCGAGACCACTTCCCTTGCAAATCAATCTTTTGACTCAGGGTTCATTGGTCCATCCCAACCTGAGGTCACTTCACCTTCATGCTTGGCTCCTGAAGAGGTAGAAGTGAATCAGTTCAACGTCTCTCGTAGAGTCTCAGACATCCTTCTGGCTGCTCGGAAGCCAGCTACCCGAAAAACTTACGCTTCCAAGTGGAAACGTTTTTCTCTCTGGTGTGCAAAGTCCTCTTGGAATCCCTTTTCCTGTCCTCCTGACAAGGTTCTAGAGTACCTTTTGGACCTATCAAACTCAGGTCTCCAGTACTCCACGGTTAAAGTTCACCTTAGTGCCATTTCAGCGTTCCATGAGCCGGTTTCTTCCTTGACTCTGGCTCAGTTACCTATGGCGAAGAGATTTCTTAAGAATTCTGCATACCAGACCCCTGTTAGACGTCTGGTTGCAGCCTGGGACATTAACCTTGTGCTGGACATGCTCACTCGGAAGCCTTTCGCACCCCTAGCTACCTGTGAGCTAAAATTTCTTACCTGGAAGACAGCCTTCCTAATGGCCATTACCTCAGCCCGCAGGGTCTCTGAGATACATGCCCTGGTTACGGACCCTCCGTATACTGTGTTCCATAAGGACAAAGTAGTTCTCCGTACTCATCCTAAATTTCTTCCCAAGGTTGTGTCAGAATTCCATCTAAACCAGCCTCTGGTGCTTCCCTCTTTCTTCGCGAACTTCCAAAATGAAGGGGCCGATCTCTTCATTCCTTGGATGTTAAAGACCTTCTGAGTTCTACTTAGATAGAACCAGAATTTTCATAGACTCAGCAACTGTTTGTTTCCTTCAGCGAGACCGGCTGGGTCAGCCTGTCACTATCAGATGCATCTCATCATGGTTAGTGGCATGTCTTCGACATTGCTATTCCATGGCTCAAGTTAAATTAGAAGGTAGAGTTCGCTCACTCTACTAGGCGGTTGCAGCATCCCTAGCGGAAATTGCAATGTTCCAGTGCGGGATATCTGCAACGCCGCCACCTGGAGCTCAGTGCATACCTTCGTTAACATTATGCACTGGATGTTCATGCCAGGCGTCATTCGCCTTGGCAGAACTATCCCTAATGGACTTCTGTCCTGAGCGTGTGAGCTCTGGCTCCCCTGCCGCCCTTTTGGGGGATTATCAGCTTGGTACTCTCCTACTAGTGTGAATGAGTGGTGGAGACTTATGTCCAGGAAGATATGAAAATTAAGTACCTACCGTAATTCTTGATCTTTGTGGACGAGTCTCCACCACTCATTCACACGCCCACCCTCCATCCCCCGATCTCACTGCTGTGTTGGTCTTCACTCCCGCAGATCTTTAGGCTGTGAAGACTTCTTTGCTGACCCTTCTTACCGGGGTCGTCCGGACTATCTTATGTCCGTTTTTAAGGTTAGATTTACTCTTTAGGTTAGTTGCGCTGCACCTCCTTGGTAAAAAAGGTACTGAGGCGGTTGGATGGTCGTCGCCGAGATAGTCATTACCGCGCGAGCCACCGCTCGTGGCGCCATCTCTCGCTGACCTCCAGCAAAAGTTTGCTCCGATGGGTCTCGTGCCTCCAGCGCTAATCCCACTAGGTGGCAATGAGTGGTGGAGACTCGGTCCAAGAAGATCAAGAATTACGGTGAGTGCGTAATTTTCATTTCAGGCTTTGGATCTTTCCGAAGATGTCTACACCGTCTTGGAGGCATCTAGAAAGGAATCGACCAGGAAATGTTACGCGTTCAAATGGAAAAGATTTTCCATTTGGTGTCAGGGTAAGAGTCTGGACCCCTTATCCTGTTCTGTGGCTAACATTCTCGACTACCTTTGGTCTCTCTCCAAAGGGGGTCTACGGTCATCAAACTTTGGGGTGCACCTGGCAGCCATGTCTGCTTACTGGGCGCGGGCCGGTCAGCCGACATTGGTGCAGGAGACAGTGGTCAAGCGCTTCTTCAAAGGCCTGGATCACATATCCCCTCCGGTGCGTGAACCTCCACCTCCATGGGATCTGTTACTGGTTTTGGCAGAGCTCACGAGCAAGCCATTTGAACCCATGCACAAGCGTGAGCTGTCACACCTGTCATGGAAGACGGCCTTCCTAGTGGCTATCACATCAGCCAGAAGAACAAGGGAGCTCCAGGCGCTTTCGGTGGACTCCTCTTAACTGGTCTTTCACAGGGACAAAGTTGTCCTGCGCCACTTCCCAAAATTCCTTCCAAAGGTGGTGTCAGAGTTTCACCTTAACCAGGTGTTAACCCTGCCGGTTTACTGCCCTAATCACACCTCGGACGCCGAGTATAGGCTCCATACCTTGGACCTGAGACGTGCTCTATCCTACAAAGAGAGAACGGCGGAAATTCATGGAGAGGTTCGCCAGCTGTTTGTCACCTACGCTGAAGCCGCTTCAGGCAGACCTGCAGCCAAACAGACCATAGCAAGATGGATTACATCATGCACATACGTCTGTGCTGAGTTAGCAGGCAAGGAGCCTCCCAGAGGGATAAGAGCTCATTCTACCCGCCATACTGCTGCATCGGTGACTGCTTCCAGGGACATCCCTATCCAGGAAATCTGTTGGGCTGTAACCTTCATCACCCACTACCACATTGACCTTGAGTCACGCCGGGATGCTGCTTTTGGGGCCTCGGTTCTCCAATCTTTATTTCCTAAGTAGGGTGTGTGTGTCTTGCCTCCCTTATCCTGGAGAACTGCTTGGAGTCTGCCAGTAAGTGTGGATGAACAACATATCCACGATCCTAGAACAACAGGTTACTCACCTGTATCAGTAGTTCTAGGAGTGGTATATGTTGTTCATCCACACGCATCCACCCGACCTCCCCGGCTTTAGGCACACCACCTTGTTTCCAGTGGGATAAGATCTGGCATCATGGGGTGGAGCCGAGGTATATACCACCTGGGTGGGTGGGAGAAGCCAGCTTGCAGACTTCCAGCAAGATTTAAAGTGGAAGGGGACATGCCAATAAGTGTGGATGAACAACATATACCACTCCTAGAACTGCTGTTACAGATGAGTAACCTGTTCTGTTCTTCTCGACACCTACTCCTTTCCGAATATGATGCAGTCGATACTTCGGCCTACATGTCAGCAACCGGCATTACCATGCTTGACCTCACGTCTCTGGCTTCACACGTGATGTACAGCATAGAGTGGTCAATGCTCCTACAATCTATCCAGCCTATTTAGGCCAGGTACCTAAACACTGAAAGATGATCTCCAGTCTTCAGGAAGAACTCTCCGCATGGTGCATGGCATGTGCCATACTTCCCAGCCATCCTGCCCTCCTCAGTCCTCCTTTTATACTAAAAGAGGTGGAAAATACAGAGGCTCAAATAGGGGCGGATTCCGAGGTCGTTCCCAGTCTACCAGGTCCACCACTTCTGCCGCCATGGGCTCCTGCTCCCACCCTCTTGGTGGGGCTGGTCAGCCCGCCTCCCAGTGACCAACTGGGGTTCTATCCATGCTTCCTCGACCAGGCCTTGGAAGCTGTAGGCGGTCGTTTTGCCCTCTATTTGGAGGCCTGGACAGCGATCACATTGAATGAGTTGGTATTCCAGATCATTCAGAAGAGTCACACTCTGGAACTACTTTCCAAACCTCCCCTCCCGTCACCCCCAACCCGGCTCTGTCCATTACCCACCTGACCATATTCCTGATCTCCAGGAGGAACGGCAGGCACTTCTGAACAAGAAGGCCATTTACCCGGTACCCCCTACAGAACACCAAAAGGGGTTTTACTCCCACTTCTTCCTGGTACCCAAATGAACTGGAGATCTCAAGCCAATACTGGACCTCAGACAGTTGAACCTATACGTCCAGTACAAAAGGTTCTGCATGGTCACCCTAAACTCCATCATGCCAGTATTGAAACAAGGGGATTGGCTGTGTGCCCTAGGTATGAAGGATACCTACCTACATATCCCTATCCATCCTGCCCACCACAGATTTCTTTGTTTTCACTTGGGTCAACTCTACCAATTTCGGACACTACCGTTTGGCCTCTCATCCACCCTGAGAGTGTACACCAAGTACCTAGTGGTAGTAGCAGCAGGCCTACGATGGGATGGGCACTTTTGTCTTCCCATATCTGGACGACTGGTTCATAAAGGCAGAGTCCAAGGCCTCTCTGCTTTTCTCCCTAGAAACAACCCTAACTCTGTTCCAAGCTCTAGGGATTACAGTTAGTTGGCCGAAGCACAATCCGACCCCTACACAGTCGCTCCAATATATAGGAGCGGTCCTAGACACTGCCTCCATCAAGGCCTACCTCCCAGCTGACAGACAAGACCAGCTTCTGTCTCTGGCATTACAGCTACAAACCCAGAAAGTTGTCACAGCCAGATGCATGCTATATCTCCTTGGTCACATGGCCACTACCATCCCTGCAGTAGCTTTTGCCTGTCTTCATATGAGACCAGACCAGTGGTCTCAAAGAACAGGAAATTTCGAAGACAAAATCAGAGTCACTCCCACGTTGCGGTCCACCCTAGTATGGTGAACCCTCCGAGCCAACCTGTGTCAAGGCATGCCCTTCCAGTCCCCCCCCACCCAAGCAGACGTTGAGCACGGATGCATCTCTGGAAGGGTGGGGTGCACACCTGGGTCCTTACAGGACACAAGACAAGCGGACTAATTGTATCCCTCATCCTCACATCAATTTCCTGGAGCTGAGGGCGATTCGCTTAGCCCTCCAGGCTTTTCAACCTCACTTGTCTCTGGTACCATTGCTGATTCAGTCAGACAACACCGCAGTGATATTCTAGCTCAGCAAACAAGGAGGCATGCAGTCCTGTACTCTGTGCAAAGAAAACGCTTGCAGTCTGGCAGGAGGCCATTCGGCAACACTTCATATTGACAGCCGTCCATCTACCAGGACTGCACAACCTCCTGGCCAACCATCTCAGTTGCCAGTCATCTGCACACGAATGGACACTTCATCATGAAGTGCTTCAGAAAATCTTTCATCTGTGGGGGACCCTGCCGCTGGATCTCTTTGCCTCCCCAGTCAACCACTGATTCCCCAGGTACTATTCCATTATCCCGAGCAAAAAGGGACGTTCTATAGATGCCCTGTCCCAAGCGTGGACAGGACTCTTCTTATATGCCCCCCCATCCCACTTCTGCAACGGACTCTACGGAAATTACAACTAAAACCTGCCGCCATGATTCTCATTGCTCCTTTGTGGCCTCGGCAGGTGTAGTTCCCCCTCCTTCAACAGTTGTCAGTGAAGGAACCCGTTCCGTTGCCAATCAGACCAGATCTCTTGACTCAGAATCAAGGGACCCTTTTACATCCCAACCTGAAGGCACTACATCTTTACGCTTGGCTCCTGACGACACTTTCATAGCATGTTTACAAGTGTCCTCCCCTGTTGACAATATATTACTGGCCTCACATAAACCAGTGACCAGGGAAACATATAATGCCAAATGGAAACACTTTTCCATCTGGGCTGCTTCCTGATCATTGGATTCCTATTCCTGTCCGCTGACGAAAGTCTTGGATTACCTGGCCTTGATTGCCGAGACTGGATTAAGCTATTCCTCCATCAAAGTCCATTTGGCCTCCGTTTCCGGCCTTCCACGATCCTCTGGATGGCAGATTACTGTATCGACATCATCTAGCTGAAAAGTTTCTTAGAGGAATGTTACTTATTAAACCACCTATCAGATGACTCACTCCTCTGTGGGATCTCAGTTTTCTAATAGAGAAATTAACTCTTCAGGCCTTTGAACCGGCAGCCACTTGTGACCTCCATTTTCTTTCTTGGAAAACACTACTCTTAGTGGCTGTCACTTCAGCTCAGCATATTTCAAGCTCCATGCCCTCATATGTAGAGAACCTTACTTAATTTTTCACAAAGACAAGGTGGCACTTTGTAGCAACCATTCGTTCCTACCTAAGGTAGTGTCAGAACACACCTTAATCAATCCCTGGAGCTACCAGTATATTGTCCTGAACACTCCAGTCAAGGTGAAAACCTCCTACATACTCTAGATGTCCATCATATATTACGATACTATACTAATCAAACTAAATCGATTAGGGTGACTTCTTAACTTTTTGTTACCTTCACCTCAAGCAGGGAAGGTCTCCTGGTCACTAAATGGACCCTCTCCAATTGGCTAGCACACTGTATAACATTTTTTTATTCAAAATACAACAAGCCATTACCAGGACCTGTCCAAGCCCATTCTACCAGAGCTAAGGCCACCACTGCGGTCTGCTTTAAAGGGGGTCTCTATCACAGATATCTGCAATGCAGCTACCCGGTCCATGATTCATACTTTCACGAAGCATTACAACTTAGACGTTGCTTCATGCCATAGCATGGCCTTTGGCCAAACTGTCATGATTCCACCCTTCATGGGTTTACTGCTTGGGAGTCATCCCAAGTGTAGTACCTGCTGCAAGAGACCACTCCATGGAAGACAGCACAGTTACGTAAGACCTTACCATAACAGTAGATCTTTGAGGAATGTCTCTTCTAGCAGGTACGATCCCGCCCTCTGTCCCCCTCCTTCCCTAGGAGAACAAATTACATAGAAACATGGAAACACAGAAGTTGACGGCAGATAAGGACCGCAAGGCCCATACAGTCTGCCCATTTCTTTTTCTGTCTTATGAATCTGCCATTAGCCTTTGCTTTGTTAATGGCCTATCTAGTCATACTCATCTGTATTGCTGCCTTATGCCTATCCCATGCCTGTTTGAAGCCCTGCACTGTATTCATATCCACCACTTCCTGAGGTAGGCCGTTCCATGCATCCACCACCCTTTCTGTGAAAAAGAACTTCCTCACATTACCCTTTAATCGGCCTCCCTCTAATCTCATGCTGTGTCCTCTTGTCCTGCTATTTTTCTTATATTAGAAACGTGTTGGACTCTTTCACCTTGTTAGTGCCCTTAAGGTGTTTGAATGTTTCACTCATATCACTTCTCTCCCTCTTTTGCTCTAAGGTATACATATTGAGCTCAGTTAATCTGCCCTCATATGTTTTCTGATGCAATCCCTGCACCATTTTGGTTGCCGTTGTCTGGACTGCCTCAATTTGGTTAATGTTTTTGTGAAGGTGTGGCCTCCAGTACTGCACGCAGTACTCCTGATGGGGCCTAACCAATGTCTTGTAAAGAGGGATTATTACCTCCCTCTTCCGACTTGTGCTACCCCTACTGATACACCCCAACATCCCTCTAGCCTTACCCACTGCTTTAGTGGTCTACTTGGATGATTTCAGGTCATCGGGTGATGATGACGCCCAAGTCTCTTTCTTCCCTCATGACTGCCAGCAACTCCCCTCCCAGTCTATAGGTGGCTTCAGGGTTTCTCTTCCCTATGTGCATGATCTTGCACTTCTTTGCGTTAAACCCCAGTTGCCACTCTTCCAACCATCTTGCTAATTTATCCAGATCTCTTCTCATTCTGCCCACCCCATCTGGATCATCTACTCTGTTGCAGATCTTGGTGTCATCTGCAAACAGACAAACCTTACCCTCCAGTCCATCTGCAATGTTACTGATTAAGATATTGAAGAGGACTGGCCCCAGGACTGATCCCTGAGGTACCCCACTTGTGACTTGCATCTCTTCTGACTGTATACTGTTTACCACCATTCTCTGTCTTCTGTCCGTCAACCAGTTTGCCACCCAGTTGACCAACGTTTGACCCACCCCGAGCCTACCCAGCTTATTAATCAATCTTCTATGTGGAACAGTATCGAAAGCTTTGCTGAAGTCAAAGTAGGCAACATCTGCTGCTCCCCCATGATCCACCACTCTGTTTACCCAGTCAAAGAAAGAAATCTATGAGATTAGTTTGACAGGACCTTCCTTTCGTAAACCCATGCTGTCTTGAATCCTGTGCTCCTATGGATTCCAGGTGCTGCACTATCCTTTCCTTAAGGATTGTCTCCATAATTTTGCCCACTGCTGAGGTAAGACTGACTGGTCTGTAGTTCTCTGCCTCCTCCCTGCTACCACTCTTGTGGAGTGGGATCACATGAGCCCTTCTCCAGTCTTCTGGGACCTCTCTTATAGAAACATAGAAACATAGAATTTGACGGCAGATAAGGACCGCTTGGCCCACCCAGTCTGCCCATTTCCTCCTACTGGATAAGCTGCAGATCCTAGTTAACCAGCAGCCTACTTCTTCCTACCCCACCCCCAGAATTGCCTTTAAGACTATCCCATGCATGCTTGAATTCCCCACTGATTTTTGACTCCACAGCCTCCTCCAGAAGGCCGTTCCATGCATCCACAACCCTCTCTGTGAAGAAATACTTCCTTAAATTACCTCTGAGCCGTCCCCCTCTATCTTCAAATTGTGCCCTCCTTGTTCTTGCACACCTCTTTTTTTGAAAGATGCTACCCTCTTGGACTTTGTTGATTCCCTTGAGGTACTTGAAAGTTTCTATCATGTCCTCCCTCTCCCTCCTTTCCTCGAGGCTATACATATTAAGCTCCTTAAGTCTCTCTTCATATGACTTCCGGTGCAGACCCTGCACCATTTTGGTTGCCCTCCTCGGACAGCTTCCATCCTGTCTATGTCTTTGCGGAGATTGCTCCCAGAACTGCACACAGTACTCCAGATGGGGTCTCACCAGCTGTCTGTACAGAGGGATAATAACTTCCTTGTTTTCTTACTGGTGATGCCTCTCCCTATGCATCCCAGTATCCCCAGCCCTCCTTGCTGCCCTCTCACATTGCTTGCTCATCTTTAGGTCATCTGATATGACTACCCCCAGGTCCCTTTCCATTTTTGTTGTTGTTAGTATCTCACCCCCCATTGTGTACTCTTCCCCTGGGTTTTTGTTTCCCAGGTGCATTACCTTGCACTTCTTAGCATTGAATCTAGCTGCCATACATTTGACCATTCCTCTAACCTTGCCAAGTCCCTTCTCATCCTTTCCACCCCACCCTGTGCATCAACTCTGTTGCAGATCTTAGTGTCATCTGCAAAGAGACATACTTTTCCTTCCAGTCCTTCTGCAATGTCGCCTATAAAGACATTGAAGAGGACCGGTCCTAATACTGAACCCTGCGGTACCCCACTAGTAACCCTCCTTTCTTCTGAGTGGACTCCATTTACTATTACTCTCTGTGTCCTATTCTCCAGCCAATCCTTTACCCAGGCTGTCATCTTGGGACCCACTCCCAGGCTGGCTAACTTGTATATTAATCTTTTGTGTGGGACCGTGTCAAATGCCTTGCTAAAGTCTAGGTAGGCCATGTCCACAGCCCCTCCCTGATCTACTACTTTGGTCACCCAGTCAAAGAAATCTATCAGATTTGTCTGGCATGACCTTCCCGCTGTGAATCCATGCTGCCTTGGGTCCTGTGCCCCTCTGGCCTCTAGATACTCAAACAGTTCTTTCCTTTAGAAGTGATTCCATCATTTTCCCTATCACTGAGGTTAAACTAACAGGTCTATAGTTTCCTGCTTCTGCCTTGCTCCCCACTTTTGTGAAGGGAATCACATCTGCCCTCCTCCAGTCCTCGGTGCACCCATCCTCCACATGATTTGTTAAAAGGGTAGTCAGTGGTGTCACTAGTTCTACCCTTGAGTTCTTTAGAATTCTGGGATGAATCCCATCAGGCCCCTGCTTTGTCCACCTTCAGTTTTAAGAGTTCTTTCAGAACCCTTTCTTCTGTAAATGGCTGGTATCAACTTCTGTATCCAGAGTGTTACTGCTGTTTGTTTTATGTATCTCCCTCTTCCTTCGTAAATACTGAGCAAAAATATTTGTTTAGTATCTCTGCCTTTTCACAGTCTCCTCTGCCCACCCTCCCTCCCTCCCTCCCTTTATTAAGCCTCACTGTCCCTCCCTTGGTCTTCCTTCGCTCCCTGATGTACCTATAAAGGTTTTATCCCCCTCTTAACTGAGTTGGCTATCTTTCTCGGTTTGGGCCTTTGCTGTTCTGACTGCCTTCCCAGCCTCCTTTTGCATTAACTGATACAGTTCTCTGTCCTGCTCCTTCTGCAATTCCTTGTACTTCCTGAATGCTTTCTTTTTCTCTTGAACCTTCACTGCCACTTCCTTTGAGAACCATAGTGGTTTCTTACATCGTCTTGTTTTGTTTATTTGCTTCACACAAAAGGCTTGTTACCTCTGTGATGGCAGTTTTTATTATTCCTATTGTTCTTCCACCCCTCCTTCCTGCCCATTTGCTAGTGCATTCCTTAGGCACTCACCCATTATAGGCAAAGTCAGCCCTCCTAAAGTCCAGTACTTTTGTCTTTGTATGGCTTGACTCTATTACTGTGTTTATTGTGAACCATACTGTTCGATGGTCAGCTAGTTCCAGATGGCTACCCACTTTACATCTGTGATCCTCTCCATCTCCATTTGAGAGTATCAAGTCTAATATTGCTCTCTCTCGAGTGGGCTCCAGTACTAGTTGTCTAAGGCATGCCCCTGTAGGGCATCTAGAATAACTGCACTCTTCAAGTGGCAGCTGCAACTGCACTCCAGTTAACATCTGGCATATTCAGATCACCCATCAGCAGTATCTCCCTTTTCTGCCATTCTAAGTATACTTTCTATCATTTCCTTGTCCATTTCCTCCCCCTGAGAAGGGGGTCTGTATACAACCCCTGTGCGGATTGTGGTGCCATTGCCTGTCTCCAAATTTACTCACAGTGCTTCTTCTCCTCCCTGTTTACCCTTTTGTTCTGTTGCTTTTATTCCTTCCTTTATATAAAGAACTTCTCCTCCTCCTCTTTTACCCTCCCTGTCCCTCATGTAGAAAGTGTATCCTGGTATGTTTACGTCTCAGTCATGGTTTTGTGTGTACCATGTTTCTGTGACTGCCACAATATCCAGATGTTCCTCCTCCATCAAGGCCACTAATTCAGGAAGCTTGTTACCTAGACTACGGGCATTGGTACTCATTGCTCTCCATTTTTTGATGGCTTTGCCTTCTGTTGCAGCATCCCCCACTAACCGTTCTACCTTGGTCTTTTTCTCATTTAATACCCTATTTTGTAGGGAGAGGCTGGATTTTCTGCTTCTTGTCAGTGCCTCCCCTTTGACTGGTTTAAAAGCTTGCCAATGAAGCATTTAAACCGATTGCTCAAAAGACTTGTTCCTTCCTGGACAGATGTAGACCATCCTGCCAGTATAGGCTGTTGTCCCTCCAGGTGGACCCCAGTCCCCAATGAAGCTAAACCCCGTGCTCCGCGCATTTTTCAACCATTCATTAAACTGCATGGTGCCAATTACCCTCGCCTCACCCATGCCTTTGACAGGCAGCACCTCTGAGAAGGATACTGTGTGTGCTACTTGTCTTAGGTCCCTCCCCAACTCTGCAATGTCCTCCTGCACTACTCTAACCTCATGATGAGCCAAGTCATTTGTCCCTAGGTGGACAATTATGTTCAGCTCAGAATCCCTTGCAGCTGTTGTGATCCTGAGGATGCGCTTCCTGTCCCTCCAAGCCATGGCACCAGGCAGGCACCTTACTTCAGTTTTCCCAGCTCCTCCCAGTTCTATCCCCCTAATTATTGAGTCCCCCACCAGGAGCTGCTTCCTTTCCTTGTGGTGTCCTCTGCCTCCTTCCTGTGGGCCTCCCTTGTGACAGCTGTCCTCAGCCTCCTTAGTCTCCTCTATGGGTGCATCCATAGGGGAGTTATGCTCCCCCAGAATGGTGTATGGATTGTGGAGTGGAACAACTGACTGGGTGTGCCTCCTTTCCACCATCCTCACCCTTCCTGAGCCCACTGTGGTCCAACTGCTGTGTTTTCTTCGCAATCTCTGAGGTAGTGGTGGTGGCTGTGGTGCTCCCTGGATGGGGGAGATTCCCTTCCTACTGTCCAGTGTGACCTGGGGGAAGGTCCCCGTACTACTGTCCAGTGTGGCCTGAAGACTGGCAACTTCCTCCCTCAGGGCAGAGAGTTGTCTGCAAATAGGGCAGCATCTCAGCCTCCAGAAAGACTCCCGGAAGACTGCTGCCCCACAGTCATTACATTGCACTACTCCCCCTATTTTTTTTTTTTTTTTGTGTGTGTGATTGGTTTGTAGTATAGAAATATATATTTATAATATACAATGTGTATGCTTATATTGTCAGTGCAGTGTGCTAGAGAGGATATGACAGTGACATGCACCTTGCACTCTTGAGGAAATGATGTCAGAACCCCAGGTATAAAGGAACTATTTCCAGGGGTGGGTGGGGTGAGGGGTGGGAAGGGGTTGGGCCTAAACTGTGCCCTTGCAAAACAATCAGCTAAAAGCTCTGACCCACTGCTGCAATGAGTGCCTTCCTGTCAGCAAGATGCCCTACACAACAATTTGATAGAGAAATACCCTGCTAATCAAACAGAGAAAAATCCACACATCCAAGTCAGACACAGGTAAACCTTCCAGCCCCAAAACAGGCCTGGTGGTTTGTGCTCCGAGAGCTGTCAGCCCCAAAATAAGTCAGCTGTGCTTTAAACTCTTCCTGCACTGAAAATCTTAAGAATTGTAACAAACAAATGTAAACCTAGATCCACCACCCTCTGTTGCTTGAAAGACTGTCTTTTCCTGTTTCACACTGCAGGTTTTTCTGTGACCACTCCTTAACCCCAGTAACTCTGTTAAAAAGAGTTTAACTATCACAAACTCCTACGCACCAGTAAATTATTTAAAAATAGTTTCTGTCCCAAATCCTAGTAGTCAATCCAGCTACCCCCAAGGGACAACCAGAATGCGGTATTCAAACACTTATGAGGTTACTTCCAAGATAAGCAGAGTTTGCAAGTTTCTTTTCAGCTCCTCAGCCAACTGTAATTCATTTAAAAATAGTTTAACTGTCAGCAAATCCTAGTAGACAATCTAGCTACCTCAAGGACCTACCCAAATGCAGTATTTAAATCCTTCTGAAGTTACTAACAAGATAAACAGAGTTTACAAGCCCTTCTTGGTTAAACACTAAATAAATGTGAATAAAAAGCAATTACCAAAGGGTGGTTAGTTTCACCTCCCACAGAATTAAGCAAAAGTGCACGTTTGTTGCAGATATCAAGTGCAATACAGAATTTCTCACACAGCTCGCAGTTGAAGAAAGTAGTGTCCTTCCAGCTCCAGGAAATGTGTTTTGTGTCTTGTGCTCAGAGACTCACTAAACAGTTCTGATAATGGCTCTGCTAGTTCCATCCTTAGCTCCTTTAGTACCCTGAGATGTATGTCATCAGGTCCCATTGCCTTGTCCACCCTGAGCTTATCGAGCTCTTGTAGGACCCTTTCTTTTGTGAAGGGACTAGTGCACACCTCCTTCCCTTCAGTGTCCATGGTGCTGAGCTGTGGGCCCTGCCCTACCCTACCTTATCTTCTGTAAATACTGAGCAGAAGTATCTATTTAGGATAGATGATTTTACATGCTCCTCCTCCTCACATGCCCCCTTATCCCCTTTCATCTTAGCAATAACCCCTCTGGACTTTCTCATTTCAGTAATGTAACTATAGAAAGTCTTGTCACCTTCTTTTACAGTTCGTGCTAGTGTTCCTCAGTTTGGGCCTTTGCCTGCCTTACTGCCTTCCCTGCTTCCCTTAGGGAAGTTTGGTATGCCTCCCTGTCTTCATCTTGCTGCGTTATTTATATTTCCTGAAGGCCAGCCTTTTGGCTCTGACCATTTCTGCTACTGTGTTTGAGAACCAGAGTGGTTTCCTCCTTCTTTTGCACTTCCTTTTCTCACTAACAAAGTGGGATGTTGCTTTAAGTATTGCATCTTTAATGCTTGCCCACTTTGCCTGTACCCCCTCACCTGTATTTCTTTTTGCCAGGGCTAGCTTAACTCTGTTTGCCAACTTATCAAATTCAACTCCTCTGAAGTCCCATATTTTTGCCTTGGAATGGAATGATTTTGTTCTAGTGGCCATATTGAATCATTCCATATGATGGTCACTGGCACCCAGGTGACCTACCTGGAGATCTGTGATCCTTTCCCTATTAGTCAGTACTAGATCTAGGATAGCCCTGTCTCTCGTGGGTTGTTGTACCAGTTGTTTGAGGCCCTCCCCCTGCAGGAAATCCACCATGTGTCTAGTTCTGGCAGATGTCCCTGCTGGTATTGAAACTCTGGTCCAGTGACTTATGGGCTGGGATACCTATGGTACCTCAGCTTCCCCTCAGTCCTCGCTTAGGGAGCAGAATGGGGCAGGGGAAACTGAAGATACCAGGGACTGCACATACTTATATAGGAAACAGGAAGCTGATGTCACATGTGGGTGGCCCCTGGAAAAGACTGCTGTGAGAGCTGCTGTGTGGCTCAGCGACCTCTGGTGATGACCCAAGTGTATTACCTGCTGGAAGAGACTGTCCTCAAAGATCTACTGTTACAGTAAGGTCTTATGTAACTGTACTTTCTAGGAGTAGTGCATAGTTCACATCCACAGCACCCTCCCGGCCTCCCCTGGCAATTGGCACATGGATTCCTGCTTCTGGCATGCAAGATTACAGGGTGGAGCTGGAGGATATACTGCCCAGGGACAGCGCTAACATGCACGAAAAGGGCAAAAATTGCATCCTGCCCAGGATTGACCCCTCTTTCCTTTGCCAATGGGTTCAAATTGAGGAACCTACTGTATAACTCTATTTTTTTGTGTGTGTGTGAAGGGATAGGGAGGGATAAAACCTCGCAAATGTAAGGGTAATAAGATTGTCACAAAAGGGTGATTACAAAGCTTGTTAGAAAATTGAATTTGATTTTTTTTTTTGTATTATTGAGCAGGATAAGGATAGGTGAGATGGATAAACATGGAGTGGCCAGGAAGGTCGAGGGTTAAAGGGGAGGCAGTATCATGGTGTGGGGTGGCAGCCAGGAAAAGGGGAACATCAGGGTGAGGATCGGTGGCAGAGGAGAGGGGATATACACTGGAGGCGGGGGGAAAGCAGGAGACCTAGAGGGAGAAGGATAGTAGGTTGTAATAGATGTGGTGCAGCCGAATTTATGAGCACACTATGGAGGTTGGGAGAGTTCCCAGTTCATCAGAAATCAGGGAGACTAGAAGCTGAGCTGGGCTGGCCAAAAAGGGAGATTTAGGGGAGGGCAGGAGAAGACTGTGGGGAAGGTGAAATGAGGCAAGAATGCAGGATGGACGGGAGGTTGGAACGCTCTGGAAAGGAGAGAACTAGGATAGTGGAAGGGGGGAGGGTTAGTGCCGAGGACGGGGGGAGGGGGTAAAACACCAGTACTTAAAGACAAATGAAACATAAGGGTACACAAAGACAAGTGAAAAATACAGGAAGATATAGAGGGGAATCAAACAGGTACTGGCCTTTAGCCAGATTACAGGAACAGGAGGAGGTAGCGGAGTAAGAAGCAAAAGAAAACATGGTGCTGAAACACAGAAGACATGGCGATCCAAAGGTAAAAGAAACGCTCACAGCACGGGATCAAGGGAGGAGAGATGAGAGTGGCCCAGTGGTAAAGGGGGGCAGCCAAGGAGAAGAGGGGGAAAGGGAGCAGGGTTGAAGAGGCAGGGGGAGATGGAAAAGAGGAAAAACATTGGGGACAGGGATAGTAAGGGAAACACAGGTAGGAAGGGAAAATGATAGTAGTGAATAGGGGAGGAGAGATGAAGGAGGAGACTAGACAGGGCAGGAAGAAACGGAGATGGCGACTGCAGGGGGGGGGCAGGGGGACCAGGATAGAAACACAAAGAACACAAGAAAAAGGAACCAAGGTAAGGATACTGGGGCGTTCTCAGAGTTAGAAAATCCAGAATTGGTAATGGTTTATGTGGACTCAGTCATAAAAGGGATCCACTGGTTGATGAAGGGGGTAGCGTATAAAGGGAGGGCAGTTTTCTGTGACCTAGGGATGCAGGCAAGCAGGGCACTGCCAAAAATCAAAGAAAGCATTAGGTTGCTCAGAGGTAAGCCACACCTAGTCCTGCATCTTGGAACAAATGACCTGACGGGAGGATGTGAAAGCGGTACAAAGGAGAGTCAGGGAGTTAGCGAAGGGATGTAAGGGGCTAGTCAGTTCTTTGACATTTTCAGAAGTCCTGCTGATACATTGTGCAAGTACGGGCAGGCCCCTAAGAATCAAAGATTTTAACCACTGACTAAGGCAGTGGTGCAGAAGGGAGGAATACTCGTGCATTGGGGAATAGGGCGACACATGGGCAGAGGAACACCTGCATGCAAGGGACAGGCTGCATATAAATGAGAGGGAAGCTAGACTGCTAAGGGAGAAGCTGCGTGGGGAATATAGACAATCCTGGGGTGTGATTTAAACTAATGAGGGAGTATGAGGCTAGGGAAGGACTAGGAAAAGAAGCTAGTGGGTCTTACTTAAATTGCACTCCCTGCAAAAGGGGGCACGGGACACTAGAAGGAAAGAGAACAGTAGTGGAGGGGGTAAATGGAAGGGTATACTGGCAAATGCTAGGAATCTGGGGAATAAGATGGAGGACCTGGAGGCAGTGGTGGGGACGGAGGACATAGGCATGATAGCAGTAACTGAGACGTGGTGGACATAACATCACAGTTGGGAAGTGGAAATACCTAGGTATAGTCTCTCTAGGAGGGACAGGAGAGGGGAAAAAAGGGGAGGGGTAGCCCTATACGTAAAGGAAGGGATAAGGGCAACAGTGAGTAGGGAAGGACAGGGCTCAGCAGAGATCTTCTGGGTCACAATAACTGGGAGGACAGTAGAGGCGGTACAGATAAAGGTGGTGTACAGACCACCAGACCAGGAGGAGGAGGTGGCTAGGGAGATGGCTAGGGAAATAACAAAGAATGGCAGCCAAAGGAGAAATACTGGTGGTAGGGAATCTTAATCTCCCCAGTGTGAACTTTGGGATTCCAACAGCAACATCAGCAAGGAGTAGAAAGCTGTTGGAGTCCATGCAGGAGGCACTTCTTCAACAGCTGGTCAGGGAATCGACTAGAGGAGAAGTCACTGGACCTGGTAATGAGAAACCGGGACAGTGTTGAGGAGGTCGAGGTCGGGGAAAATCTAGGGGAATAGCGACCACGGAATGGTCAAGTTTAATCTTCGGGTCAGAAAAGAACAAGACCACCACTAGGGTAATGGACTTCCAGAAAGCAGATTTTAAGAAAATGAAAGAAATTGTCAAAGGGGAACTAGCAGCGATAGAGAACCTAGAGGGAGTTGAGGAGATATGGGAGGCAATGAAGAGCAGAATCCTGCTGGCAGCAGAACTGTGCATCATGAGGCTGAGCACAAACAAAGGAGGGAGGAAACCACTTTGCTTTACAAAAGAGGTGGGAAGAGCAGTCGGGAGGGGGGGGAGAAGGCATTGAGGACCTACAAGTCTTCACAGGGGATGGAGGAAAGGGTCGCTTACAATGAGAAGCTACAGGATGCTGGGAAAATAGTCAGGAGGGCTAAGGCAGTTACGGAGGAGAAAATAGTGAGGGAGGCCAAAAGGGGGTGACAAAAAATGTTTCCGGTATATAAGCGAGAGAAGGAAAAGCAAGCAGGGGATTATGAGACTCAGAGGGAAGGGGGGAGCTCTAATGGAGGGGGATGAGGAAAAGGCTAATCTGCTGAACGATTACCTCAGTCTTCACAGTTGAGGAAGAAGGGAAGGGGACAGAGCTATTGGGCAGGGAAATGGACACAAGTCCCTTTACAGAGGGTATGGTTTTAGAGGAATTGGGAAACTTGAGGACGGACCAGGCAATGGCCCCCGATGCAATCCACCCCAGGGTGCTCAAGGAGTTGAGGGAGGAACTTGCGGCACCTCTCACCAAGTTATTTAATCTGTCCCTAGACAAGGGGAGGGTGCCGAGTGATTGGTAAAGGGCTGATTTGGTGCCATTGCACAGAGGGGGAAGGGAGGGAAGGAAGAGCTTGGCAACTATTGGCCCATCAGTCTTACATCAGTGGTGGGTAAACTAATTGAGGCACTTATAAAGGAAACGCTGGCACAATATCTGGAGGAGTGGGGGCTCACAGATGATAACCAGCTGGGGTTCACAGGTTGAAGGTCATGTCACACAAACCTGATTGAATTCTTTGATGGTATAACAGAGATAAGTGATCAAGATGGGGCGGTAGACGTGGCCTATCTGGACTTCAAAAAGTCCTTTAACACTGTTCCTTACAAGAGACTGGTAAGCAAGTTAGGCAGCTTAGGAAGCAAACTAAAACTGGGTGGAGAATTGGCTGGTAGGTGGAACTCAGAGGGTTGTGGTAAATGGGCTGCACTCCAGGGAAGGGGGGTGATGAGTAGGGTTCCCCAAGGGTCTGTGTTGGGTCCCACGCTGTTTAACATATACATTGGGGACATTACAGAGGGCATGCATGGGAAGATGTATCTGTTTGCAGATGATACAAAGATCTGTAACAGGGTGGACACACCAGGAGGGGTGGAGAGAATGAGGGAGGATCTGTCCAGACTGAGGGAGTGGTCAGGGAAGTGGCAAATGCATGTTAAGATAAAGAAATGCAAAATTATGCACATAGGGCGAAAGAATCCAAGGGCAAAATACTGGCTGCGAGGGGAGGAACTTGAGGCAGCAGAGCAGGAAAGTGACCTCTGGATCATCATTTCGGATAGCCTGAAGGTTGGGAACCAATGCAACAAGGTGGTGGGGAGGGCAAACAGAATGTTGGCATGCATAGGGAGGGGCATTACAAGTAGGAGGAAGTAGGTGATCATGCCACTATGCCACACTGTTGTCAGACCACATCTGGAGTACAGGGTTCAGTTCTGGGGTCCACACTTACAGGGTCTAGAGGAGGGCAACCAAAATGGTTCAGGTACTACTCAGGAGGTCATATGAGGAACAACTGGAGACAAGGAGGGAGAGGCGGGGTATGATAGAAACCTTCAGATATCTGAAGGGAATAAACAGGGTGATGGAAGGAAGCATATTTAAGATGAGTGGAAACAAATCAACTAGGGGACACGCATTGAAGTTGGGGGGACAGATTTAGAGGAAATGTGAGGGAGCACTTCTTCACTGAGAGAGTGGTGGGTCCTTGGAATGGGCTGCCAGAATGGATAGTGGGGGTAGATTTGGTGAGCAAATTCAAGCGAGCATGGGACAGCTACATGGTGCTAAACAAAAGAAACAATGGCATGGCATAAAGGGAGTAAGAGAAGGGGTAATGGGCAGACTGGATGGGCCAAGGGGTCTTTTTCTGCTGGCAAATTTCTGTTTCTATAACAATATCAAAAGGAAGGGAATGTGAACTGTTCAAAATCTGCCAGTTTATTATGTCTGACCTGATAGGTTCCTCTTTAGACCCACATTGTCTGTGCTATGAGTTGGTGGGCAAGGAGCCTCCCAGAGGGATAAGAGCTCATTCTACCCGCCATATTGCAGCATTGGTGGCTGCTTCCAGGGACATCCCTATTCAGGATATCTTTCGGGCTGCTACTTGGAAGTCAGCAAACACCTTCGTTACCCACTACCACATCGACCTTGAGTCACGCCGGGATGCTGGTTTTGTGGCCTCGGTTCTCCAATCTCTTTTTCCTAAGTAAGGGGTGTGCGCCTTGCCTCCCTCCTCCCGGAGAACTGCTAGGAGTATGCCAGACAGTGTGGATGAACAACATATCCACGCTCCTAGAAAAACAGGTTACTCACCTGTAACAGTAGTTCTAGGAGTGGTATATGTTGTTCATCCACCCAACCTCACCGGCCATAGGCACAACCTGGCTTCCAGCGGCTAGATCTGGCATCATGGGGCGGAGTCGAGGTATTTACCACCCGGTGGGTGGGAGGAGACAGCTTGAAGACTTCCGGCAAGATTTAAAGGGAAAGGGACAATGCCAGACAGTGTGGATGAACAACATATACCACTCCTAGAACTACTGTTACAGGTGAGTAACCTGTTTTTATGGGTCGTATTTCATAAGTGACACCTATCATGATTCTATCCTGCACCCCCCCCCCGGAAACAAAAAAAACTAGTATTTTGAAAATTCCAGGTAACAGTCCAAGAAAACCACAATGTTATGTGTGAAACTTTTCATTCCCAGTCATGACAATTTCTCTATTCGAACTCGTGTTATTAATTTGTTAATTATTGGTCGCCTCTGCACTATCAGTGCCAAGCACCCTAGAGTAGATACAAGCAAGGAAGAATTTGGCATAGACAGATGCTTGTTTTAATATGATTTAGCTGATTGCTCCTCAGGCAGAGTAGTCACTGGCATACTTCCCATTGTGCACATGCTTACAGTTTTTACAAATGCATAGTGAAAGCTATGCTGATGTCTTGCTATGACGTGATATAAAAAGGGGGCTCTGGAATGTTTCTTGCTGCAGCACAGCCTGTTTGCTTCTACTGAGTGGAGCTAAATCACATAGTGCATTTGTCAGATATATAGGGATAAGAGAAACAGAAACCTATTTTCCCTTCTTATATTAACCCTACTCGGTCCCCGGGCTCCACTCGGGCCCCCCCACCCCACACACTTACTACTAATATAGCTCTGTGCTTATCCCATGTATTTTTCCATCCCGTATCTGTTTTGTCCCCCACCACCTCTGCTGGGAGGCTGCTCCACGCATCCACCACTGTATCGAGTAATGCTAAAAAGGTATGTTGTTTTCAAGTACAGCAATACTGCTGCTAAATGGATTTCTTTGCATTTTTTCCCCAAAGAAGAAAGTTTAAGAAAGCAATGGATATCAGTTGTGAGGGAGACCTGTTCGAATTTCATCTGGTCTTCTCACTCAGTCACATGCAGTTCACATTTTCGCAGTAAAGATTATGAACTTGGCTGTGATTTGAAACTGTCATTTGGCAGGAAAAGCAGTGCTGGGTGAGTGGGTCATAAAACTGCAGGCATCAAACAAACAAATGTGTTTTGTCGCAGACACTGCAGACATATAAAGTATTGGTGATTTCTTAGCAAGGAACTACATACAGAGCCACCCTGTCTTCACACAGCAAAAAACTATGTGACAGCTGCTGAGTTCCTAACACAGAGATCGACTTTTCAGACCATAACAAACATGTGACAGCCTGATTGAATACCTCAGTGGGAGTTAAGAACAAACAAAACAAAAAAACAGTACAGATCCAATGGTTAACTAAATAACACTTGGTATGTTCAGCAGTGCTGAAATATTACATGTCAAGTGACTGACATTCATTAGCAGCTTTTTCCGCTCTGCATGCAGTCTGTCAGTCTGTTTCATTTTCCCACTGGGGGGGAGGGAGGCATTACAATAAATAGAATAATAGGTTCCAGTGAATTACAAGGATGTAATTCCATTGAGAGGTTCTGGGGACATAGGGAACCTCGAGAGTGAAGCTCAAGAGGTTCCCATGTCCCCAGAACCTTGAGATGAAATTGCAGGCAAGTTGTACACTGAACCTATTTGTTATTGTAATATATGGATCTGATTTTTGTGTGCAGCTCTTTGTTTATGGGGTTTTGTGTGGCCAGACAGCTGCTGCAGTGAGGACGTGGGTTCCCTTACAGCCAATGGACCATAGGGTGTGTGTGTGTGGGGGGGTGCATAAGAGCTCAGCAGATGTTAAAAAAAAAAACACACTCTACACAGCAGTCATGAAGTGGTCAGTGTGATTTATGTAGTTACAGAAGCAGAAGACCGTATTTAAAATACAGTTGACTTTCTAGAAAGGAACATCACATAGAACCACCCTATCATCACACAGCAGTAAACTACGTGACAGTGGCTGCTCTCGTAGTGTAGCACACTAATTGAATCATCACCTTACTGGTCATGAGAACACCTCGACGGCTTGTATAAACCTAACAATTGACGATGCGTGTGGGGGACATTCGGGCTGAGATCGGACGTGCCTTTTTCTTGCTCTGCCACTCTGCTCAGTATTAGCAGGTGTGTGAGCTGGAAATGATGGGGGGTATAGGACAGTCAGACTGATTTGGTGCAGAGACAGCGTTCAGCACAAAATCATAAATAACATAATTTTGCAGCTGTATTGGCTCTGACCAGAGCTGCTTGTATCACCAAACTGTCAGTTATATTTCCCAGTAACTTTGCCGTAGGTGTCTCATTTAAGAATAATAGGTTTGGTAGCCTACTGCTTCACCACTCAAATATCTCTATAAAGAAGATGATGCTTGACCAGCTAGCTATATGGTGTGTCTGTGTGTGTTTCACTAATGTTTTGGGATGCTGTTTGAGGCAGGAATGAGTGTTTAAGGAAGCTGAAAGTGGGAATGTCAATTCTGCTCTGCTACAGATCCCGATGTGCTGATCAAATGGGAGTTTATTCCAGATGTGGACATTAATTGTAGCAGGAACCACTAGGCTCGTTCACACAACTGCCTGTGAGCCTTTGTCATTGGTTCACAGCGGCCAGGTCGGTGCTCCTACCGACGTGTGAACCTTCTTATTTTGGCAGTTTTCCATTGTGTGGCATTGCCACCACGATCCCTCTTTTTCTGGGTTTGCAGAGTGGTGTAGGTGGTTTCCTGTGCCGTCTGAACAGGCAAACTGCCTGCATCACTACAAGTCCCCACCAACCCAACAGTGACCAGAACAACACCTAGATCGCCGGAAAGCAAAAGGGCACTGAAAACACTGGTGCCATGTGAACACGGCTCTCTGTCGTTTTCTTAATTTTTTTTTAATGATTTGAAAGTGGCCGGTGGGGCAAGGCGCAGTGTGGACAAGCCTACTGAATCACATGGGGGAGGTCTGATTGAATGTTGTTGTAAAGCGGGGAGTGCTGCTGAACAGCCATGGGAGTGTGATCGCTCTCCATACGATACAACACTCTGGCAAGGAAACAGACAAGCAGGCAAAAAGAAAGTGATGAAGTGGACGGGAAAATAAAAGACAATAAAGCATTGGTCACAAAGCTGGATGAACACGCAGAGTAGCAGGTAACTGTGAATGGAACAATAATGAGACATACAGTTTCTGAAATCTAAGTAGCAATGCTGGAAACTGGAGTAAGGCAGTGTAATGTTCACATTGTAGTTTTGCCAGCCTGTGTCACTAGCTGCTTTAAAGTTACAGCACCTTTTTTTTGGTTTTTTTTTGTTACTGACCTCTCCCTCCTGTCCCCTGACTCTAAAGCTTGTACATTGGTATCTTGGTGCGCTGTCATCTTGGGGAGAGAGTGGAGCACTGTTCACTCATGGCTCTAGATGCATTTTATATAGCAGATGTGAAGTCAGGATTTACCTCCTTTCAGCAGACAGAGCAAGGAGAGAAATAACTCAAGAAGATGGACTCTTTTCTTCTCCCCCTGATCTTACCGGGATGCAGGAAAGGAAACCCCAGTGGCAAACTGTCAGAATGTTTGTTGACGGATGGCCCAGGTGACTTTGCAGCAGTGAGTTGTGCTGCTGTGCTGATGACCTGGGTTTGGAAGTGAGCCCAGGAAGTCTCACTGGGGGGCAAGCCAAGGCTCAGACACCTGTTACTCTGTAGTGTCTTGTCCAGGGTGGGTTGGTGGCAGGTTTCACCAACACAGCTACCCATGCAGTTGGGCCAGGGACTTTGCTCCTGCCCCAGGGTGGGCTGTGGCTATGTGAGACCAAGAACAGCATTGCCCCTGCCAGGGGACAGGGAAGGACAAAAAGTGGAGGAGAAAAACCCAGTTGCTGGATGGGTTTGGCCTGACCAGGTTTTATCCCTGTGAAAAGGGTATATCCCTGGGGACATGCTGCTGGCTGGGGGAAGAAAAACCTAGATGAAGAAGGAAACAAGAAAAGAAAATGCTAACAAAGAAAGGCACACTGAGACAGCGCCTATTTTCAGCATATCAACAAATGCAGACTTGTAATCAGCGGCACGTGTTCACTGACCCTGAAGCTGCTTCGCAGTTTGTAGAGGACTCTGGATGTTCATTATTCAGATGGGGACCCAAATGACTGATCAAGGAGTGCGGTAGGGATAGCTGTGCTGAGAGTTCTGCACACCTGTTGTATAAGTTGTGCCTTGTAGCACGTAAGTGGACTGTGGTATTACGCTACCCCAAATGTTTAAGTACTGTGGTTTATCTTCAGTAATGTAGTGCAGCTTTATGCTACTCTGGTGGCTTAACTAGTTTATTTGTAACGGTAAAGTTTTCTTGTTCTTCTAAAGGGAGCCTGTAAAAAGATTCCTGACTTAAACTGTGTCCCTGATTTGACTGGTTCTGGGATTACATGGTTACATTTCAGAATTATCAACCAGTATCTATTAATTTTTATAAAATATTTACAGGAGCGGGTCACCATGCATCCAGTCCTCAAGTGCTTTACAAGCTCATCACCATCTCAGATGGGCTGCTCGAGGTGCTGGCAGTTTCTGTCACGAACTAGTAAGCCCAGCCCGCACCTGCTCGAGATGCAGCTCCGTGAATGCACACACTCTTGCAGTGCAAGGAACACTCTCGCACACACAGTGCATGCCACATTGCTGCCTGTCACTTGTTTTGCCGCTGAAACATAGACATGGATGGCTAACAGTCTGAGGTGAGATGCATTGCAGAGTGACCCATGCACTCACTTTACAGTTATCTTTTTTTAATTTGTGTGTATCACAGCAAGAATTAACCCTTCAGTGCAGAGAGAGGTAAAGTTGGCAGCGAGTGGCATCTTGGCATAAGATGTGTCATTTTCTTTGTAATGTTGTGTATAACTGGAGCTATTCTGTTCATTTCTCAAAACCACCTTGTCAAGAGCAGTGAAGCTGTCAGTGATTCACAAAGCTGACAGTGGCTCCTACTGAAAGACAGCGTGATTATTTATAGCTAGCCTTCTGTCAAAATCAGTTCATTCACACTTTGCTGGGTTCAGTCGCATCCATCTCCCTCCGCGCCCCCCCCCTTTCAGCATCTGTTCTTGTATACACTCTACACAGCTATCAGTTTTTATATAGTCAAAGTGATTGCCTTTTTTTTTTTTCATGACTTTCATTTCCTTAGGTCCCTCCACCCACAATCTGAAAGGATGCTCATGCAAATACACACAGTAGTCTTCAGTTATTATTTATGCAGAGCAGTCTTGCATGGTACCTACGAGCATTTTGGCAGTTTTTGATTTGTCCCCATGTGTATGTGCTTGTCATATTATGTGATCACACAAAGCTTTGCCTGCTGCTCTGCCACCCCTTACACACACACACTCAGCACTTTGCTGACATTTGCTTTCATTTGTCTGAAACCCTCTCCTGAAAAACTGACTGCATGTTAGTAATCTAGAAGCAAGGTTTTCCCTACTCATTGTATTGGCACGTTTACTCAGGCATTCCTGCTATAGAAATTGTGCCGGCAGTACACCTCTCAGTTGTGAGTCCATCCTGCATCAGTGCTCCCCCTCCGTTACACTGACATCAGGTATGGATGTATTGGGTGCATGAGGTTAAACGCAGCTTGAGAACCTCATGTCTTGTTAACATGATTGCAGTGTCACAATATTTTCATCCTTTTCCAATTCCCTGAATCCTGCAGTGAGGGGGAAGACCGAAGTACTCAGTTCTGATGCTGAGTGCATACCATCTTGTGGCTTTACCTTGTTTCCACACTTGTATGTGCAGTACTGAAATCCAGTAAACAAAATACTAACGAGCATTTGTCAATGCCGAATGTTTGCCTGTAGTATGATAGAGCTTCAAAGAGCCCCTGATGTGTTGGGAACAGCTTTGAAAAATGTACTGTAATGTGTAGACATAGCTCAGCTTGGATTTCAATTGTTGCCTTTTTTTTTCAATGCCTCCTCCTCATGCCCAGTCTGCACTCCTTCTGGAGACCCATATAGCAGTCTCCCCGCATTGCGACACGCCCAGTTCTACCCCTGTGAGTCCCCATCGAGCTGTGACTGTCTCCCCCCGGAGGGTACGTGGTAGGGCAGCGGCGCCCTGAGAATTTTGCAGTGTCGGACTCACCGGGACGCCAGGCAGCTGCGAGCAGTCAGGGTCTCCACTATGATCCCTGTCATCTAGGAGACTGGGCACTGGTGTTTTCTGTGTTCTGTGGGAGTGGCACGCACCCGGATGTCATGGCATCACCGCCGATGTCACCCCTTGAGTCAGCTGCAACGCTTGCTGTGCTTACAGCTTCCACTAGAGGCCAGGCAAGTGCCAAGCAAGGACCCCCCTCCCTCCTGGGAGAGGAGAGCTGTCCAATGGACTCTCGATCCTCTCCCATCCCTGACAGCCCAGGCTCGTTACCGAACCCAGCCCGCCGGTGTAGCGCGAAGTGTGGCATCCAACGCCTCAACCCTCAGCACCACTGGGCCGGCTGTTGCCCTTATTTCTTTATTAATTCCTTTATTGCTAAGAACATTTGCATGGAAACAGGATCTCTGCCCTATTTGCTCTGTCTACTTTTCTACTTCTGCAGTCATAGTTCTGTTTATGACATTCCAGTCTGTTGCTGTAGAGATAATTATGTCAGACAGCTGGTCCATGGACAACAACGATTGGGACCTGGCCATCCCAGGCTACACACTGTTTAGAAGGGACAGACTGGTGGGGAAGAGGCGGGGGTTGTCCTCTATGTGAGGGAGGGCATCAAACAATGGAGGATGAAAGCATCAAGGCTGGGGGGGGGGTGCTTGGAGTAACCCTGGGTCCACTTAGCTACCAATGCAGGAAAGAAATTGCACATTGATGTGATGTACAGACCCACAGGACAGGGAGAGGGGGAAAGATAAACAGTTAGCTGAGGAGTTACCAAAGATGGCTGGTAAAGGTGACATAGTGGTTGTTGGGGACCTTAACCTGCTAGATGTGGACTGGAATATCCCAGCAGCCCAGAACTCCAGAAGTCAGGCTTTGCTGATCACATTCCAGGACTGTCTTCAGTCTCAACTAGTGAAGGACCTGACCAGGGGGGATGCCATCTTGGATCTGATCCTCGAAAACTCTAAAGAAATTAGATCCGTGAGGGTGGAAGAACCCTTGGCAAATAGCGATCACAATACAGTCTGGTTTGAAATAACCACAGGCGCTACTAAAACCGCTTCAAGCACAGAGGTGCTGTGCTTTCAGAAGGCTGATTTTGGTAGACTGAGGCAGATAGTGAGGGATAAGTTAACAAACATCAGAGACAAGCCAGATGTGGAGGAAATTTTGGAAAGATATTAGGGATACTGTTCTAGAGGCAACAAGACTCTGCATCAGGACTACAACAAAGAAAAATAGGTTTAAAAGTCCACTGTGGTTTCTTTCCCTCCAGTCAGAGAGGCAATCAGGGCCAAACAGAATACATACAAATGGTTTAGGCAACATAAAGGGGACAGGGAATAGGAGGATTACACTCAGAAAAGTAAGGAGATCAGCTGACCTGGTGGCGCTGAGAGTTGAAACACTGGACGCCACACCTTGTGCCATGCTGGTGTCCTGGGTTCGGAACGACCTCAGGTTGTCGGGGTGCAGGCATGGGGGGGGCGGAGGCGGGATCGAGCGCCTAACAGCAACTCTCCTCTCCTGGGGTGGTCTTTGCCTCCCCCCTTGTAGTTCCACTGCCACTGGGTATGTAGGTCCAATGACAGCACAGGCAGGAGGGGGTGGCAAGTTGGGAGGGTGTCTCGGAACATGGCACACGCGTCTGGGACTGGGATCGGGAGGAAGTCTCGGAATGTGATGCATGCATCTGGGACTGGGGGTGGGTGAAAATGGAGAAAAAAACATTTAAAATACATAATGGAAAAAAAAGTAAGGAGGCCAGGAAAACAGTGAGGGAGGCCAAGGCAGCAAAAGAGCTGCAAATTGCTCATGGAGTCAAATCAGGGGAGAAAACCTTTTTCCACTGTATCAGTGGAAGAAGGAAGAAAGGAGGAGGAATTATAAGGGTAAAAGTGGAGGATGGGGCTCTGGAGGACAGCGGACAAAAAGCAGAGGCCCTAAATGAATACTTTCCCTCAGTATTCACAAGGGAGAATTAGTACCCACTGCCAGACATTGGTATCAGAGCTGTGACCAGAGGGGTTCAGCGAATGTGCACCCAGGAGTTCACTGCAGACAGGGTCAGGAAGGACCTTTCAGACTTCTGACCCGACTAAGCCCCTGGCCCTGATGGTTTACACCCTAGAGTGCTCAGGGAGCTTGCAGAAGAGCTGGCAGTGCTTCTTGCGCACCTGTTCAACAGGTCACTGGAGTCTGGTAGTTCCAGGTGACTGGAGGGTGGCTGATGTGGTGCCACTGCACAAGAGTGGAGACAGGGAAGATACAGGTAACTATAGGCCAGTCAGCCTCACATCAGTAGTTGGTAAATTTATGGAGGCACTTATCGAGCAAGATCTAGTGGAATACCTTGAAGTAAATCATCTCCATAGCTACAAACAACACGGGTTTGAGATGGGCAGGCCATGTCAAATGAACTGTATTACGTTCTTTGACGAAGTTACCAAGGAGCTGGACAGGGGTCATGCAGTGGACTTGCTTTACTTTGACTTCAGTAAAGCATTTGACATAGTCCCACATGGACACCTCTTAAAAAAGCTATAAGACCTTGGGGTAGCAGAACAAATAGTAAAGTGGGTATGGAGTTGGCTAGGGACAGAAAACAAAGGGTGGTAGTAAATGGGGTGAAATCTAATGAGAGGCAGGTCACTAGTGGGGTGCCTCAGGGGTCGGTCCTGTGGCCGGTCCTCTTCAATGTATTCATTAGTGACATCAGCGAGGGCATAAATGGCAACCTCGCCCTGTTTGCAGACAACACGAAACTCAGCGAAAGAGTGGGTAGTACAGAGGGGAGTCAGACAACTGGAGGAGGATCATAAGAAGTTGAAAAGGTGGTCCCAAATATGGCAATTAAACTTCAGTGCTAAGTGTAAGGTGATGCACCTGGGTAGGGCCAACACCAAGGAAGAATACTGGCTAAACAGAGTCCAGCTGAGCTCCTCTGCTGAGGAACATAATCTGGGAGTCATCATTGGGGATGACCTCAAGCAGCAAAGTCAGTGCAGTAAGGCTTATAGCAGGGCTAGCAGGGTATTAGGATGCATTGGCAGGGGGGATAGACAGCAGGGACAGGGAGGTGTGATACTACCACTTTACTGGTCATTAGTGAGGCCTCATCTGGAGTACTGTGTACAGTTCTGGAGGCCTCATCTGAGAAAGGACACCGATAGACTGGAAGTGGTCCAGAGAAGGCCAACAAAAATGATACATGGCCTTCAGGAAATCACCTATGAAGGGAGGCTTGGGGCTCTGAAATTGTACTCACTAGAGACTGTTGGGGAGAGAATGATTGAGACCTTCAGGTTCCTTAAAGGCATCAACAAGGTGCCAGAAGCACAGCTTGTACCAGAAACGTCAGTTCTGCTACAAGAGGGCACGAGTGGAAATTGAAGGGTGGAGTGTTCAAGAGGGACATCAGAAAGTATTACTTCTCAGAGAGGGTGGTGGAACCTTGGAATAGATTACCTCCTGAGGTGGTGGCTGGAAAGTCAGTATCAAGCTTTAAGCACTGTTGGGACAAGGACTGGGAACAAATATATGACACTGGTAAGGGCTAGGCTGGGTGTTTAGGAGGACAGAACACCAGCGCAAAATAGGTCCTGGGATGCCTCGCTTAGGCAGACTCCATGGACCACAGGTCCCCTTCTACCATCATCTGTGTTTCATTGTGATGTCATGTGTAGACAAGCAGCCACAGCAAACAAAATCCAAGGGACAGCAATCTTGTGTTTACGTCACTTCACTGAATAATAAAGAAAAAGGGGAAAAGGTGCAGAAATATAAATCTTACTTTGAGAGTGTTCCTGCAGTAGGTCATAACACATAGGACTGCACCCTCTGGCGTCGGGACCACTTGACCAACTTTTGCCAGCATGACCCTCTATAGTGGGCGGTCTTCACGCCTGCCTTCCAGTTCTTTCCCGCATTCGACCTGTGCACATTGGACCTCGCGGTAGACGTAGCTCCAGTCAATCGCCATTTTGAATAAGTACCTTTACTTTTTTTTTTTAGTTTTTTTTATAGTAGAGTTTGCTTATATGTCATCCCAAACTCTGAAGACCAAGAAGAAGAGCGAGAAGTGCGTACGCAGATCCATCGCAAGGACAACCACATGCTCTGCCTTGTCTGTCTAGGCCCAGACCACGACACCAGGGCCTGCTTAGAGTGCCAGCCCTTCAACCAGGCCACTCGCAAGCACAGGCAGCAGACCCTGGAAGCCCACCTTTTTTTGCATAATCTTTTTATTAATTTATCTTTTCCATACCAAAGCAAAAACAATGGTTCACATCTCAGCAGACACATATCATTCTTTTCTCGGATCTTGCAGGCCTCATTTTTAACATACAGTATATTCTGCCAATTAATTTAAGTATCATTATTACATACCTTGTACAACCTTTTCAGATTAGATACATGCCTCAACTATTTGATCTTTATATATTACATCATAAAAAAAGAACTAATAAAAGAGAAAAACAAAACCAGCCACAGAAAATAGACCCCCAGGGAAAAAACGAGAAGAAAAAAAAAGGGGGGAGGAACCTACCCTCCCTTCCCAAACCTTCCTCCTTATATGTCACCCTCCCCTTCCCCATCCCTCCCCCACCCGGGTAATCGAGAATTCACTCCATCCACTATAAATATCAGTGCCTTCATCTGTAGCATCTGATACATTGCTCCAACAATATCCTTTTCTATGTTTTTATTTCTCCTTGGACCCAGCCTCTCCTAGCAGAGGAGCCCATCCATCACTACATGGCTTCCCTTCTACTACATTTCAGCATTTTACTATTGATCTCTCCACTTCTGTTCCTTATATCTTATTTTACCCTCATCTTAATGCTTCCTATTCTGTAAGGTTCATAGTGTGCTAGTAGGGTGCCCACATATTCATAAACTGGTCTTCCTGCCCCTTAGCTTTATATGTCAAGCTTTCAAGCTGCAGTGCATCCCATGCAGGGTTCCTCCATTGTCTAATTATGGACTTGTCACCAGAGACCCTTGTGTTTAAGATACATTGCTTTGCCAAATGCCAAAATTATTCTCACCCATCTCTCCAGCACCCCCCACTCCTCCTGATGCATGTCATCTATGCCAATTAACACTGAGTGCCTCCGCTCTGATCTGCTGCCCCTTCGTATTTGTCAGCTCTTTTGCCACCTCCTCCCAGAAAGCTTGGAGTATGGGCATGCCCAAAATGAATGTATATAGGTACCCAGGGATGACCCACACCTCTGACACATAGCTGATATTGTTGGGTTACATCTGTTCACTGCAACTGGTGGAATATAAAGCCTATGCACAAATTTATATATTGCCTCCCTATATTTATTACAAAGTAAAAGTCCCTGGTGAGTCCCTTTTATTAAGGTCCACTGTTCCTCAGACAATGTATCTCCCAGGTCCCTCTCCCACAGGTGCTTCGTTTTAGTTGTCATATCTGGCCACTGAAGATGCAGAAGGGATGTAGCCTTCCTTATAATACCTACTGGTTTCTGCCTAATTTGTTGCAGCATTTCCTCCAAAACTTGGATCTTAGCTCATGGGACCCTCTGCTTCTCAATACCTTGGATATATTTCCTCACCTGGAAATATCTAAACAGATGATGAGTCGGGAAACCCAGTGCTTCTCTAAGTTCCTTAAATGGGCAAACCACTCCCTTTTTCCTTGTATCATTAAGACACAATATCCCCCCTCTCTTCCCATATCTTAAATGAGGGATCTCCTACCCCCGGAGTGAAGAATGGATTCCCAACCAGTGGTAAAATAAAAGATCCCCCTTTTTGGTGCCCCATCACCTTCTTAATTTGGTCCCAGCTATCTATTACACCATTCACTAAAATACTTGAGTCTCTTTTCTCGCAGTACCCTTCTACCTCCTTCTGCTAGCAGGGAAGAGATCTGAACCCCATATCCCTTCTCCTCCAGGTCCACCCAGCTGACCTCTTTCGGCCTATACACCCAGATCTTCCCTTGTCAATCTTCACCATTCATTACTGCTTGGGTTAAGCCGGAGGCGCGCACCCGATATGAGAGGTTTTTTTTTTTTTTTTCAGAGTCGGCTCCAACAGCGCCGCCCTCGAGGACTGACGTACCGCGTCATGCGCGAGGGGCGGCCGTTAGGTGCCGCAGACTCCTCCACCATCTCAGTTCTGTTTCTCCCGCCGTCGAGGCTGCACCTGCTGCGCGGTAGCGTATAGTGATCGGGTTTCTCCTCAGCTAGAAGACTCCTTGTTTTTTCTCAGACATCCTCAGCGCCGCATTCCGGTAAGACCGTTTTTTTATTTCTATTTTGCGGCGCGAGTGCTTTATCTCTTTTACTTGTTTAGTTAGCATCATGTCGGTTAGGGCAAGCGTCGTCGAATGGGCTGCACCCCTATCGTCCGGTGCTCCTGTGGCGGCATTTCTCTGTCTCGGTTCCGGCATGATGTCTGTCTCCGTTGCCTGGGACCCAACCACGACATGGCGACGCGTAAGCGGCGGCTTTGTTTCTCCATGGACCGTCTGGTCCTCAAAGTCCGCGCTGCTTGCTCAGCAAGGCCTCCCTCCGACTCGGGATGGCGTGCCGCCCAGGGATTCCAGGTAGGTCTCTAGGGTTCTTCCCCCGGTCCCTCCTGGCCTATACGGTCCATGGAGGAGGAAGCTTCCTCCTCTTCTCTTGTCAAGAGGAAGCTTCTTGCGGTGTCGGGGAACGTTGTGGTCCCTCCTGCCACGGCAGTCACCTCCTCGGAGATGCAGGCTCCCCAGTGTCGAGGCCCACGATTTGGGCCTGGCACCAGTGGACCCTGGCGCTGCCCTCCGCGCGTCGCTGGATCCCGCATCTTGCGGCGCTGGTGAGCGAGACGGATGCCGCGCGGCGCTGCTCTGGCCTTCGGTGCTGGCCGCAGCCATGGGGTTCGGTCTGTGCTCCTGGCGGCGCTGGGTGGGATCTCCGGACGCCAGGAGCGGCGCCAGGCCTAACTGGTGCGTAGGGGAGCCAGTACCGGCCTGGCTTTGCTGCGAGTGGGGGGGGTCGTCCGGCGCTGTCCCTGGCACTGGCGCTGTTGCTCCGGGGATCCCTGGGGTTACCAGCATTGAGGTCCTGCTGGCTCTGGTCCTCTTCGGAGGCCAGACACAGATGTGGACTCCATCCTGGCACCCTGACCTCGGGGTCAGGGTCCCCATGGCACAGGGTGCTAGGGCACGAGCGGCCCTTCCACTGTCCCCACTCCCGCCCTCCTGAGGGTCCTTGGGCTAGGGGTGGCCCTGGGTCCCAGGGGTGATGTGGTAGGGACTGAGAGGAGGCCCTCCTCGGGGGGCCTGTGACAGCTGCCCTCCTGGGTGCTGTTTCCTCCTCGGTGTGGGGAACACTGCAGTCGAGGAGGAGGGCTCTCTCGAGTCCGAGGGTCGGGGGCAGGGGACAGGTGCCTCAGGCCTCCGGCCACCCTCGTGGGGTGCTAGGGAGCCGAGGCGCGAACCCGCCCTTCCCTCTTGGGCCCCCAGGGTTCCTTTTGGTGGCTTGCTGTGGACTGCCCTTCTGGACCCATGCAGTCCTGGTTCGTCACAGGGAGGTTCCCCTGGCTCTTCCAGGCATCGCATCCTCAGGGTCTCGCCTTGCGGCCTGGTTTGTTGTCCGGGATCCCGCCAGCTCGGGCTCCGTTCCCCAGATTTCAGAGCCCGGCAGAGGTCAGTTGCCTCTTTGTAGGTGCCCTTCTCCAGTACCTCTGCATCCACCCCCGCTCTTCCAGGCCATGTCGGTCCCACGGGCCGTTATCCTGGGAGCAGTTCAGAGGTTCTATGCTGGCCTTCCCCTACACGCTAGATACATGCATGAGCGGGTCTTTGACCTCCCACCCCGCCACAGGAATCTTCTGGACATTCGAGTCTCCATCATCTCGCCTCTCCCTCTGAGGGAGAGGAACCCTTGCTCATCTTTCTTCTGACGCTGATTTCACTGAATATCAGCGATTCCTCCCGAGGATGGTGAGGATCTTGAATCTCTTACATTAGGGCAGACAATACGAACGGGAGACGCGAATTCCTTGGAGAATTCAGTGCCCAGCACCTGGTGGTGCCTTCCTGGCCTATCCCTTCCAGGAGGCGCCATCCGCTCCTGGCAGTCGCCAGCCGCCTCTTCTCCAGCCCCGCAGACTGTCGCGAGGTATTGTGCCCCTCGAATCCCTGGGTACCTTCCCAACCCGCCCTTGGTTTGTGTACCTAGAGACTCCTTCCGACGCTGCCGCCTGGCGACGACCGCCACCAGATTTGGATTCTCTACAGTTCACCGGTGGGGCGAAGAGTGTTCTCTACTTCTCGTGACGGTGGCTTGCATTGCATCACATCAGGCTCACCACGCTGCCTACAATCGGCATCTGTGGTCGATGCTCTCCCAGCTCCTAGCATCAATGCCTGATACGGAGCAAACCAGACAGGCTATTGCCCTCTCCGCTATAGGCCTAGAGCTGGCAAGACACCAAGAAGGAGCATCTTATGACGCCAATGAGGTGGCTTCCAGGCTTGCAGGGACAGCGATCTGCATTAAGCGGACGGCATGGTCCGTCTGTCAAGGTTGTCACCCTGGCCCGGGCGAGGGTGATCCGCCTCCGCTCTGGGGACCCGCTTTTTCCTCCAGAGCTAGGAGGTTTTGCAGGGCTTCCTCCATCTCCCCGTCCTCGGGAGGCACCTCCAGCTCTTCTCCCACTTAGGCTTCCCTTGTGTTAGCCAGGGTCTTCCCTTCTGTTCCTCACTAACAGGAGGCTGGGGGTCTTGTTCCCTCAGGGTTCCCACCCCTTTTTGTCAAGGGGAGGGCTTGTACTCACCCAAGCAGTAATGAATGGTGAAGATTGACAAGGAAGATATGAAATTACATACCACCTGTAATTCTTGATCTTCTGTATCTTCACCATTCATTACTGATACCCACCCACCTTCCCCTCAGTGGCCTCCTTTATGTCTGCTCCTCCCGCCTCGTTCTCTCTCCTCCCTTGGCCTTTTAATCCAAAAAAAAAAAAAATTCTGTTTTTTTCCCCCTTCTTGTGAATGGATTCGCTTTTTCCTCAAGGTAGAGGAAGCACTACGTTGCAAATTTCTTTAATCTGAGGGAACTCTTTCTGACTGCCCTATGATGCGATTCCTTACCTTCTTCAGGTCATGTAGTTTCACAGCCTGCTGGCCATGCCCTGTCTTGGCCGCCTCAAAGTTTGGAATCCCCCTGGCAGGCATTATTTTTCAAAGCTTTTCCAGCTGCTGACTGAACTTGTCAGCTTCAAGCCTCTGTCTACCTTGTCTTAGCAAGTCGGATTGAGTTCCTCTCTATTTTTCTTACCAATTGCCTCCGAGAAGGCATGTTTTTTCCATACTCTTCTGTGGTAGCACTTAACAGGGTGCTAAGGAACTTAGTCCTCTTCCTGGATGGGCACTCTTCCGGAACAGGTTCTGCTCGAACAGTCTAGGAGCCCTCAACTAGGATGAAGGGACTTGGCATGTTGAGAGTTCAGAGAGTTTGCCTCTCTTGGGTCTGTTCAGGAGGTTCGTGGAACTTCTCCTCAGTCCTAACAACTGGGATTCTTGCTCCTTTATTAGTTTCGGCCTATAAGCCTCTTAACCAACAATGCCTCGATGGGCACTGTTCTCCCTTCTCAACATGCCTCTTCTTTCTTTTCTTCTCTCTTCTACTTCCTCCTCTCTCTGTTCCTCCCTAGAGCCGCCTCGAAAGGAGGTCTCTCGGTCCCTTAGGGTAGGAATTCTCTCCTCTGTCTATTCTCCATCGGCTTATTCCTTTTTCAGTTCATTTCCTTCCTTTTTTCTATCCCTCAGCTCTCTTTGCCTCACTTTCTTTTCTTACACTTTATTTTCGCCTCTCTGGCTAACAGAACTGAGATGGAGGAGTCTCACGGCACCCTAACGGCCGCCCCGCGCATGACGCTGCGTCGCCATCTCAAGGGCGGCTCGTTGGAGCCGACTCTGGAGAAAAAAAACCTCCAGTGAGGGAAGGCCATCTCGGCTTAACCCAAGCAGTAATGAATGGTGAAGATACAAGAGAAGACCAAGAATTACGGTAGGTACGTAATTTTCATTTCTTGATGATCCTCATTTGTGCCGCCCAAAAATGTAACTTCATATCTGGGTAGTTCTACCCTCCCATAGCCTGGTCAGCTTTCAACTTATTCAGGCTAGCCCTGGGCTTCTTCCCTTGCCATATGAACCTAGAACAATCCTTTTCAAATGCCTTTATATCTTTCCCTGTCAGCCCTATGGGCAACATCAGTAGTGGGTATAAAACTCTAGGAAGAGTGTTCATCTTAAGTAAATTAATACGTCCTGGCTATGATATAGGCAAGTTCCTCCATCTACCCAAGTCCTCTCTTACTAATCTCAATAGTGGGTTATAGTTCAGTCTGTATAGTGATCTCAGGTCTCTTCCCATCTTGATCCCCAAACAGGTAAAGTGTGCACCCACCCTCCGCAGGCCCCATGTATCGCCCCTTCCCCCCCATGTTCACCCAGGAACATAATTTCAGATTTTCCCAGATTCAGTTTGTATCCAGAGAATACAGCAAATTGTGCTATGATTTTCAGCAAGGCAGGCATAGACTGTGGAAGGCTCATCACATATAACATCATGTCATCAGTATATAGTGTTATTTTATTCTGTCTCCCACTTTTCCCTTTTGTCCCTTGTATTCTTAAATCCTCTCTAATGGCAATAGCCAGTGGCTCTACCGCCATTGCAAATAGCAAGGGGGAAAGAGGGCATCCTTGCCTTGTCCCTCTGTGCAGCGTAAATTGCTCTGTTAAGTTCCCATTAATCAGTACAGCAGCCTTGGGGGTCCGGTACAACACCTCTACTATTTTATTAAAGCTTTCTGCTAGCCCAAAGCGTTCTAGAACTGTAAACAGATAAATGGCTATTCAATCCTGTCGAACGCTTTTTCGGCGTCCATTGACAGTACAGCTGCCTGTCCCCCCGCTTTTTTGGCTTGCTCCAACACATTAAGGACCTTCCTAATATTGTGCTAAGAATGCCTGTCTTTTATAAATCCAGTTTGATCCGGGTGGATCAGCTCTGGAAGTATACCCTCTAATCTGCTAGCCAAAATGTTAGCAAACACCTTGGCATCGCAATTTAAAAGGGATATAGGTCTATATATAAAATTCCATTAAGTCCTTGTTTGGTTCAGGAATCACACATACTAAAGCACCTCCACATGTATCAGGTAGTTTTCCACACTCTCTTCCTTCTCTGAATACCTCCCACATAACCTCTTTTACCTCCTCTCTCAACAATCTGTAATACTCTGCAGGCAGGCCATCTGGGCCACAAGCTTTCCCCGGCTTCATTGCATTGATGGCTCGAATGATTTCCTCTTTGGTAATCTCCTTGTCTAACAACTCATGTTGGTGTCTTGTTACTTGGGGCAATTTATACTTAACCAGAAATTCATGCATTTCTTTTTCACCTCCCTTCCCACTTGTTCTGTATAGTTCTTCATAATATTTCTTAAATGTCTCCCTTATCTCCACATACTTAGTGACAGTCTGCCCTTTTTTATTTCTGATGCCGAGAATGTGCACAGCATTCCTTCTACCCCTCACGAGGTTTACCAACAAAGGTCCTGGCTTGTTGCCCCACTCATATATTCTGTGCTTCAAATAAATAATTTTTTTCTGGCCTCATCCATCAACAGGGTATTATTGTCTGTCTGGTTGTTACCAACTCCTGTCTTGCTTGTTCGCCCCGTTCCCCCCTTGCTACCCTCCCCTTTAATATCCTCAACTTCTGCTGAAGAGCTTTCTGTCTTTCCAATCTAGTTTTTTTTGTACTTCACCATATAGCCTATTATTGCTCCCCTCATATACGCTTTGCCAGCATCCCATAGCGTTTGTTTGGAGGTGGCAGTCGGTGCATTCACTTCCATATAAAATTTAAATTGCTCCTTCACATAGCCCTGGAATTCCTGCAAGCCCAGCATATAAGTAGGGAATCTCCATGTCTGCATCTCTCCCCTTTCACTCGGAGACTGAAAGGACGCCACCACTCCTACATGGTCTGAAATTTGTATGGGCCCATGTGCCACCTTCCTGAGCTTCTCATACCATCCCAGCGTTACATAAACATGATCAATCCTCGACCACGTTTTGTGTGGATTAGAATAGAATGTATATTCTCTATCCTGAGGGTATGCAGTCCTCCAGGCATCCACCAGATTCAATTCTGCCAATCCCTCCCTACATTTCCTAATGCATGGATCTCTGCGTCCCTTCCCCTCCGAGTGATCAAGGACAGCATCAGGGGTGCAGTTGAAGTCCCCTCCCATAATCAGGTTCTCAAATTGTTCTTTCACCAATATGGACATTATGTTGTTATAAAACCCCGGGTCTAAGTTAGTTGGTGCATATACACTCCCAAACGTGACTTTCATGCCATGGAGAACCCCCGTAACAAAAACATATCTGCCTTCCCTCGAGTTTGCAAGGACTTTTGTGATCTGTAATGGCAGGTTTTTATGCACCAGGACAGCCACTCCCTGTTTACGAGGGCTGAAAGAGGCTGCATAGCACGCACCTACCCACCCCCTTTTGATTTTTCCGTGCTCTACCGGTGTCAATTGTGTTTCTTGCAGCAGAGCCACTTGCACTTGTGCCCTCCTTAACGCTGTTAGCACAGCACTCCATTTAACTGGGGAGGAGAGACCCCGGACATTCCAGGATTGCACCACCAGATCACTTCCTACCACTGTCTCCCTTCCTTATTTCTTTTCCTATTCCTCTCCAAGCCCTTCCAACACTCACCCTTCCTCTTAACCTCCCTTCGATTCCCACCATATTCCACCCAAGTCCAAACTTAACCATCCCAGCAGCCCTTCCAGAAGCTTCACTATCCTCACACACCTTTCTACTTTTATCACCTGTACGTGAATCTCGATTATTTTTAACTTTACCCCCAACTACTATATCCCCCCTTCCGTCCCCCATTCCCATGTTAATCCTACTACCACTAAGTTCCCTATACCATACTGTATCTCCACAGTACACCCCCTTCGACCTCTTCAGTCTTCGCTCACCAGTAATTTCCTCTTCCATCACGACAGCAACTCCCAAACGTTGATGATTGAGCAGCTACCTCCCCTCACCCCCCGAGACCACGACAGCTATGGCCGATTTTGGCCCATCTAATTCTCATCATAGTAGCATGCTATGTATGAGATGTAAAATAGCCTTCTCCAACTGCATAACCACGACCCCCATCAACTTGTTATGGCCCCCTTTGAATCTTGCCCACGGCCATATCAGTCCCCCTTCCCATCCGTTATCAAAGTCCACAGACTCAGTCATTTGTGAAGTTTCCATTCAGCAGCTGGTCCAGTCGGAGGCCGGTGGTGGGGTAGGCTGCGTGATTTCAAATAACCATAGACGCTAGGCCCGAACCACCAGACACTCCTTCCGGCCTAGCTTCCACACGGGGCTCTTCCGATGCCTTTTCCTGTTCCTTCCACCATTCACTTCTGTACCTCCAAAGCTCCAACATGAATTCTTCCAGAAGCGTTCCCATTCAGCCCCCATTCCTGATCGGTTAAGCCGCAGTTCTCCTAAGATCATGAATTTGTAATACTAAACATGAACAACACAACTTGAGCAGGGAGTTATATTCCCAACCAGAAATAAAATAAGTGTCTCAAGTCTCTCTCACTCTTTCAGTCCTGTCGCCACCAACTTCAACCTACTTTCTTCTTGAGCTCCTTTATAAAGGGTATTCGCCTTCTCCACCTCCCAGAACGAGTATACTGCACCTTCATGTTTTATCTTAAGAGTCACTGGATATATCATATAGTGCTCCACTTGCATCTCTCTCAACTGGGTCATTGCTGCGGTAAACACTCGTCTTTTCTTGAGAAGCCTATTCGAGTAGTCTTGTGTGACATGAATTCTCACCCCATCTATTTCGACAGGCTGGTTTGTTTTAAAGACTTTAATCACCAATTCTCTGTCCTGGAAGTTATGGTACCAGATAATAATGCTTCTAGGGGGCTGGCCCGGACCTGGCTTTGGCAGTACAGCTCTGTGTGCCCTTTCAAGTTTATGCCTTCCCCCCTTAGGCTGCAATTTCAGTATTTTCGGAAGTTTTTTGGCACAAAATTTCAATATGTCCGGCCCCTTCTTCCCCTCAGGAAGCCCCCGTAAACGCAAGTTGGTGCACCTAAAATAGTTCTCTTGATAGTCTAGGGCCTCTCTCAAATCCTCAAACTCTTTCTCCAGGGCGGTAATTTTCTCCGGCAAGGGCTGCACCAGATCCTCAACCCTAGCTGTAGGGTCCTCCACCTCCGTTAATCTTTCCCCGTGCGCTGCGGTTCTCTCCGCAATTTCCTGCAGCTTTGCTTCTGTCTGGTTCTCCAGCTTTTCAAATCGGGGATTCAAAGCCGCCAGCACCTGTCTCGCCCCAACACAGTAAGTTCTGCCGCCGAGAAGGATATTGGGCCTGTATCTTCTGTTGTGGGCCCAGCTGTCTGTTTCTTCAGGTTCTTTCCAGCACTTCTAGCGGGCTTCCCAGTTGCGTTAGCGAGGTAGTCGTCCATTATTATGCAGCACAGGGCCCCTACACAGCAATATCCGATTCTATTTACTTTGATTTTATTAAGAAAATAATATATTTAGGTCTCCGGGGTGCGGAGCTCGAGGAGAATGCATCTTACTTCTTTAGCTGCTCATTAGCGCCCCCCGAAGCCCACCTCTTGAAATCCATGATGGCCTCCTTAGAGCAAGAGTTGCTGAAGCTGAAGGACTCCACTTCTTCACCCACTTCGGACCTCAAAAAGAAAAAGAAGGAGAAGCACCAGTAGCGGGAATGGTCCGACGACCAAGAAAGGTCCTCCTCCAGTAAGGCCCTGACGGTCAAAGCCGCTACTCTGCCGCCGGCTCTGGTTACAGTCCAGGCCTCCTAAGTGGCTTCTCTGGGTCCACATCTACCTTCAAACCCTTTCAGACAGGCTCAAAGTCTGTTTTTTCGGCCAATAAGTCGCCTGCTGGCTCCTCTGGCGGGCGCCTGGTCATGACTGGTAAGTTGGGCTCTGGCTCCTCTGGAGGCCGCATGACCACTGATAAGTCGGACTCCCGCCCAGAGGGTGCCCGTGCAGCACCCACTGGGAAGTTGTTCGGGCAGTTGTTCTCCACCTGCTTGGCATCATCGATCGATAAGTCCGACATCAGAGCTTCTGACGTCTGCCTGGTCAAAACTCGTCCACCGGGGGCTACTGCCGAATCACCCGACACCAGCCACAACATTAGAATTGATAACGTCAGATACACCGATACCGGGCCCTTCAGCCTTACCTAGGGGCCCACCGGCTGGTCCTCGGGTTACGCTGCCCGGTCCTCAGACACTTATTGGGCAGGCTCATCAATATCCAGGCTACCTGAAGCCGGGTTGCCCGATGTTGGACCGGGCGACTGCATCTTTGGCACCTGGCCTTTCCTTGGGTTGTCTTTGTACAGATCATAAGGGGCCGGGCTATGCCACTCCCTTTTCCCAGGCTCAAGGGGGCACCTGACTTCCTATAGGAGTGGGCCTTTCTTCTTTTCAGTCGCCTCAATCACCCCAGCCTCAGCACCTACAGGACTTCCAGGCTGTCTTGCAGTCATGGTGCAAGAGGCAGATCTCAGCTGGACCCTGCTTGGGCGCAGCAGGTTGCAGTGATGATCTCCACATCATGACCTGGGAACTCTGCCACTGTGCATATTATCGGGGAGACTCCACAGGAAGTTACCTTCACAGGCGCCAGTACCCTGGATGGGGTAGAATGCTCGATTTCGAAGGCAGACTCATCCTCTTTATCTTCCAGGGATCTTTTTGGGACCACAGAAGCCAGGGGAAAGGGATTCCCCAGATCACCTCCCGAGGATCCCTCCCTTGCTGAGATCCTCTATATTCTACAGATTACCTATGACTGGAATATGGGGGAGCAGGACTCTAAGCATAAACGCCTCGTTGAGCATTTGAACTTGGCTGAGGCTTTGTCCACCCTGATTCATCCTTGGTTTCTCTCCCTTGAGGATCTCACTTCGACCGTCTGGCAGTTACCTTTCTCTGTTCCGGCCATCCCCAAGACTGCAGACTGAATTTATCTCGCTCCGGATGGTGCCCTTTTTTTAAGCTGCCATCCGAAGGCTGACCTTAGCACTTTGACAGTAGCCCAGGATCCTGCTCTACGGCTCTATGTGTGCCTTGCGCTTTTTGAATTACATAGCACACATGGTTTCCCATCAGAAAGCCACCTTGGCCCAATTGGAAACTCGCCTCGAGTCTGTTAAGGACCTGGAACTAAAAGCTGAGCTCTCTAAGACCATACAGCTGTCCAAGTTTTCCTGTAGGCACACTCTGCAAGCGGCTTATGATTCTGTTGTCGCCATTGCTTGCTCTTCTGTCACAGCGGTCTGCCTCAGGTGTCAAGCTTGGTTGCATACATCCGAGCTGACCCTAGACATACAGGCAGCTGTACAGGATGCCCCCTTCCGGGGCCATGCTCTGTTCCGGGGTGGCACCAATGACATCCTTACGGGTCTGCTTGACAAAGGCAAGACTCTGAGTTCATCTAGGCCTATGCATAGGGTAGACTTCAAGTCTAAGTACCCTTCTCTATCCCAGCAGAAAAGACTTGTTAAACAGCCTTTTGCTAGATGCAGGAACGCACGGAGAGTATCGAGCTCCACAGTCTTCTCTCCCCCTGCCCCCAGGAACCAGCAAGAGGTTGAGGGGATCTTCCCCTCCCAGGCCTCTACGGACTAATTTTGCAATCCTTCTAGCATCCCCTTCCTTGTCATAAAGATGACCCACTGGCGGGGGGTGAGGTGTAATTATTTCAAAGTTTTTTTTTCCTCTGCGTAAAGTTACAGTCCTCTCCAGTAGGTCTCTAGAGGGACCAATGGTTTTCCCTCTATGCTGTTCCTTTTTGTTTTTTTGGTTCCTCAGTCTTCATCTCTCTACTAGGAAATGAGATCTTGCTTATCTCTCAAAACGCTACGTGTCTCAGCGTTTAGGGTGTGTATATATATATATGTGTATATATATATATGTGTATATATATATATATATAAAATAAAAAAAAATAAACAAAAAACGAGTTTTTCTTTGTTTTTTCCTTTTATTTATTTAGGTCACCTCTGCATAGTATGGAAGGTGCCACAGGCTGCCTACCCAGGTCCACTGTCGAGAGGCAGCCAGCTGTACTTACGGGACATGCAAGTCCCCTACCTACACTTTCTCGTCTTCCCACATCACCTCCGCTTTCAGCGATTTTCCTTCCAGGGTAAGCCTTTTTCTTTACCCGTATCTCCTTGAGCCCTTTCTGCAGCACTTTGGCTTTTTTCTAGTGCCTTTCGGTAGTGGCGGGAGCCCTCTGCAGATAAGGGTTTTTTCTGAATTCCCTTACCTGGATGTTTGGCTCAAGGGGCGCTTTGGAGGACTTTCCTTCTGTTTCCAGGTTCCTTTCCCCTTGACCGGGTATTTGGTCTTTTCCCCCAGTCATTACATGCCCTCTCTCAGTTCTTTCCTCCATCGTTGCTCAGCATTACTTAGGGTATATCCTCCCGCAGCTTGGGGCAGATACCTTATAGGAGCAGGCCGGACTGGTTGCCTTCCCCAGCCGTGTCTCTGCTAGTGCGAGACTCTGCCTTCTGGCATGAGGACTGCGATCCATCCTATCCATGCCCGGGACCGAGCTGTTCCAAACGGTCTCCTTTGGGAATCTTTGAACCCAAGAGGATCTGTGAATCCATACTCTAGAACTCCTAGTTCCGAGGTTGGACATCCCAAAGAGAGAGATATCCTGTGTCAGCAGGTCTCTTTCTCTCTTTCTCCATTTTCTCTCATGAGTCCCCCTCTCTTTTCCCTTTTCCAATGGTGGACATGGTTGCATTGAGTCTGAATTAGGGGTTTTCTTGTCGGACCTCCACAATCCTTAACGCCTGTGTATAAGACTGGTTCCTATTTCTTCGCTTACCGAAATAACTTTGTTGTTTTCAAGACTTCGTCATTTTATTTCCCTCGTGGCTGCTGTGGACAATCGACCTCGGTTTTCAGAGGTACCCATGCGAGCAGAAGATGTCTCGGATGGATCCCAGACCCATGTGCTGCTCACTGCTTAGGCCTTGAGCACGCACCGCAGGCCCTGCGACCTGTGCTCTCCTTCCTCGTCTATGCCCTGGAAGACTGTACCGTCCGCTTACAACTTGGCGACCGAAACGCACTGACCGGTAAAGTTGAAGGAGGCCCATTTGGCGGTTTCCGTGGTGGCAGGCTCGGCGGAACAGCTCGAGCAGATGATCACCCTCGAGAAGGAGGTGGCGCAGGCCGCATCTTCGTCTTCCTTGGCCGCGGCCTTTATCCTGCTCTCCTTGGGATCCTCCTATTCAGCTTCTTTTAAGGAGCTCTGTCAGTCCCTTTCCACCAAGGGAGAGGGACCAACATCAGGACTTTCCTCTCGGTCCAAGAAGAAGGACTCCAAAGGTACGTCCCTCCATCGACGCTCTTGGGAGCGGGAGTGGTCCCCCTCCCCGAGTAGTTGACCATCGACTTCGGCCACTGGCCTCATGGCGTCCCCGTCAGGTCAGTTGACCGAGACACCCATCGACACAGTCGAGATTTTTCTCGACCCGTCGGACGGGTTGTCGACTGGTGAAGCCGAAAACCCTCACTCCCCGGTTTCCCTGGCGGAGATCGAGGTTACCATGGGCTTGCCTGTGCCTCCGGTTCCGGAGTCCACGGTCGAAACTTCCGAGCCAAGGGGAGAGCGGGTCTCCCCGCCTGCCCCAGAACCCTCCTCGGAAATGCTGAGGTTCTCGGTCTCAGTCTCGGACATCTTCTCGGTCCAGCCGATCCCACCAACATAGGCAGTCTCGGTCTCGGTACCGTAATAAGCAGCATTGCTGCTCGTCCTCGTCTTCCTCCTTGAACGAGGAGAGGCTTCGATGCAAGTTGCATCGGCGCTACGAGGATCTCATGTGGCAACAGCTCCTTCTGTCCGGGAGCAAGCCGATGTCGTCTCCTTCCCCGGTCATCAAGTGGCTGTCACCGGAGCGGCCGAAGCAACCCCTCACCTTAGCCGAGGTGCCTGCCCCCGGGCCTGTTGCTCGACCGAAACCGTCTGCCCCACCGATTCTGGTGGAACCTCCGCCTCCACAGCCGAAATTTTTGGTCGGGCCAGGGCCTGCCCCATAGGCTGTCTGTCACCCTCACTCCCGACCGCCCTCGGCAGGTGGAGGGTGGCTCAGGCCCAAGGCAGCTCTTTGCGGACTCGTCCGAGTCTGACGACGATTACTCCCTGTTCTCCAGGCAGGTCGACTTGGAGTCCTCTGGAGGTCAGTCGCTGGACGATAACCCATCATCCTTCATGGGTTTGCTTAGGCTCATCTTGGAGTACACTGGGATGCAGCTCGAGCCCGTATCCAGTCAGGCCAAGTATCCCCTAACGGAGATATTGGACTGAGGGGATTCTCCCATGGAGGCCTTTCCGGTGGCCGAGGCCATTGTCGGCCCGGCCTTGGAGCTCTGGCAGTGTCCTGCTTCCTGCCCTGCGCCTTCGGCCAGGATGGCGAGGAAGTACGCCATCCCTACTGGTTCCCTGTCCGGGTTTTCGGAACACCCCTCAGCCGAGGGGTTGCTTACCGACAGCGTTTTCCGGCGTGCTGGAAGCGCCAGGGACGTGGACAAGCCTCCTGACAAGGAGTCCAAGAAGTTGGACTATGCTGGGCGCAAAGTCTGCGCTGCATCCTCCCTTGGCCTTCGTCAGGCCAGCTCGGCCATGCTGATGGCACACTTTTCTCACACCCTGTTGGGCTCCCTTGACGAAGTAGTCCCTCATCTCCTGGCTGACCTGCAGACCACAGTCAAGCAGGTGCGGGATCAGGGCAGGGCAGTGGCCAAGCAGCAACTTCAGACTGCTCTGGACATCGGCAACTCATGTGCCAGGTCAGTCGTGGCCACAGTGGCTATGCACCGTCGGGCATGGCTGAGGATATCCACCTTCACGCGGATACCCAGCACAAGTTGGCGGATGTCCCCTTCTTGGGGACCGACCTCTTCGGCCCTGGAGTAGAAGGTCACCTCCAGAGGATCGAAAAGTCCAATGCCACTCTGGACTCGGTCTCATCTGCCCAGAGGGACAAGGGCCGCAGACCGCAACCCAAGCCCTTTTGTCCGTCTGCACACACGGCACGTCCGACCCAGCAACACCAGGGCCAGCAGGCTCGCTCTTGGCGTCCCAAACCCAAGCCCGCGGCTTCCTCCTCCAGGAAGCAGGGAGGTAAAGGCCCAGGAGGTCCCTCAGCCGGTCTCTCCTCCAAGCCTGCCCAGTGACAGGTTGAGGGGTGTCGCCCCCAGCCTCGTCACTCCACCCCAGGTTCCCCCCTTGGGGGGACGGCTCCGCCACTTCCTTTCTGCCTGGTCTGCTATCACCACGGACCGGTGGTTGCTGGAAGTGGTAGGAAAGGGCCTGCCTCTGGAGTTCGAGCAGGCCCCGCCCTTCCAAGCCGTCGCCCGCCGGGGGGGCCTCGGGGTCCGCAGCCTTGCTGTCGGCTCGCCGAGCCGACATCGCTCTGTTCCTCGAGAAGGAGGTGATCAGAGAGGTGGCGGACCCTCCCTCAGACCCGGGTTTGTGTCCAGGTACTTCCTGGTCCCAAAACGGACGGGGGGCTGGTGCCCCATTCTCGACCTGCACGACCTAAACAAGTTCCTAAGGTCTCGGACCTTCAGGATGGTCACTCTGGCTCAGATAATACCATCCCTGGAACGAGGCATGTGGTTCTGTTCTCTGGACCTACAGGATGCGTTCTTTCACGTCCCTATCCGTCCATCTCACCAGAGATTCCTTCATTTTCGAGCAGAGGGATCCCTTTACGAGTTCCGAGCCATGCCCTTGGGCCTTTCTCTTGCTCTCAGGGTCTTCACCAAATGCATGGCAGTGGTGACAGCAGTCCTGCGGTGCCGAGGGGTTCGGGTGTACCCTTACCTGGACGATTGGCTAATAGCAGCCCCCTCCAGACAGGAGGTGGAGCGGTCCAGAGATCTGGCCCTCCAGGTTTGCTCTCAGATCGGCCTTCTCATCAACAAGGCCAAGTCAGAACTCGGACCGAAGCAGGTGATTCTTTTCATCGGGGCAGAGCTTGACTGTCTTCGAGCCAGAGCACAGCCTCCCGGACAGGGCCGAGGTTCTTTCCTCCTTTGCCCAGTCATTTCTGGTTGGGCAGTCGCGCCTGCTTCGGGCTCCTCGCCTCCTGGGTCTCATGGCGGCCTGCACCAGCGTGGTCCGTTGGGCCCGCTGGCACATGCGTCCCCTTCAGTGGGGATTGGCCAGCCAGTGGTCACAACGCTGCGATCCATTGGACCAGCTAGTGACGGTGACCCAGGGGATGTGGAACGCTCTCCAGTGGTGGACCGTTCCAGCTCATTTGCAGGAGGGCATCCTGTTTGTCCACCCCGAGCCGACGGTCTCTCTGTCGACCAATGCCTCTCTGATGGGTTGGGGTGCCCATCTGGGGGAGCACAGAGTGCACGGCTTCTGGTCCCCTCGGGAGTCCCGATGCCATATCCACCTGCTGGAGCTTCGGGCGGTTCGTCTAGCCCTCACCGCCTTTGCTCCGTTTCTACGGGGTCAAGTGGTTCAGGTCCAGACAGACAATACCACGACCGTGTACTACCTAAACCGCCAGGGCGGGACGCACTCCATGCCTCTGTGCAAGGAAGCTCTCCGCGTTTGGTCACTCGTGCGCAGCCTGGAGGCAGATCTCCTAGCCATCCATGTGGCAGGAGCCTCCAACACCCTGGCCAATGCCCTAAGCTGGATAGGGGCTATGTCCCACGAGTGGTCTCTCCTGCCGGAGGTAGTACAAGATCTGTTCTCCCACTGGGGCACACCTCAGGTAGACCTGTTTGCCTCCAGGGAGAATGCGAAGCTGAGGCTGTTTCATGCCCGCCCCCCTCAGCAGGGCTCGCTGCAGGGGGATGCCTTCTCGAGGCCGTGGACCCCAGGCCTCTTCTATGCCTTTCCCCCATTTCCCTTGATCCACAAGGTGCTTCTCAAGGCGAGGGGGGACAAGGAGCAGGTGATTCTGATAGCCCCAGACTGGCCCCTCCAATGCTGGTATCCAGATCTTCTCAGCCTCAGCTCCAGGATCCAGAGGCAGCTTCCAGCTCCCCTGGACCTGTTATCAGTCAATCAGGGGAAGGTGTTCCATCCGGACCTTCAATCCCTGCACCTGACGGCCTGGTTCCTGAGTGGCTAGAGTTCCAGGCCTTGGGTCTTTCCGACGAGGTCCTCAATGTAGTTGAGGCGTCCCGTAAGGAATCGACCAGAAATTGCTATGCCTTCAAATGGAAGAGATTCTCCATTTGGTGTCAGGGCAAGGGCCTGGACCCTTCCTCCTGTTCCTTGGCAAGCATCTTGGACTACCTATGGTCCCCTTCTCAGCAAGGGCTTAGGTCGACGACCCTAAAGGTGCACCTGGCAGCCATCTCTGCTTAGCGGGCGCGGGCCGGGAAGCAGTCGGTGGCGCAGGGAAGGTGGTCTGGCGCTTTTCAGAGGCCTTGATCACATTTCCCCTCCGGTGTGAGAACCTCCACCTCCATGGGATCTACTGCTGGTACTGGCAAAGCTCATGGGCAAGCCATTCGAACCAATGCACAGGTGTGACATCTCTCACCTGTCGTGGAAGACCGCCTTCTTGGTGGCTATCACATCAGCCAGAAGGATGGGAGAGCTCCAGGCGCTTTCCATCGAGTCTCCTTACCTGGTCTTCCACAGGGACAAGGTTGTCCTGCGCCCCCACTTGAAATTCCTTCCGAAGGTGGTGTCGGAGTTTCACCTTAACCAGGTGTTGACTCTGCCGGTGTTCTACCCCAATCACATCTCGGAGGCCGAATATAGGCTCTATACTCTGGACCCTAGAAGGGCGCTTGCTTACTATAAGGAGCACGGCTGAAATTCGGGGAGAGGTTCGCCAGCTGTTTGTCACCTACGCTGAAGCCGCACCTGGCAGACCTGCAGCCAAGCGGACGATAAGCAAGTGGGTCACCTCATGCATAGATCTCTGCTATAGGTTGGCAGGCATGGAGCCTCCCAGAGGGATAACAGCTCATTCTACCCGCCATACCGCTGCATCGGTAGCTGCTTCCAGGGACGTCCTTATCCAGGATATCTGCAGGGCTGCTACCTGGAAGTCTGCACATACCTTCATAACCCACTACCACATCGACCTTGAGTCACGCCGGGATGCTGGTTTTGGGGCCTCGGTTCTCCAGTCTCTATTCCCTAAGTAGGGGGTGTGCACCTTGCTTCCCTCCTCCCGGAGAACTGCTAGGAGTCTGCCAGAAGTGTGGATGAACAACATATCCATGTCCTAAATACAGGTTACTCACCTGTAACAGGAGTTCTAGGAATGGTATGTTGTTCATCCACATATTCCCACCGACCTCCCGGCTTGACGCACAACCTGGCTTCCAAGTGGTAGGAGATCTCTGGTCATGGGGCGGAGCCGAGAGTTTTACCACCCGGGTGGGTGGGAGGAGCCAGCTTGAAGACCTTCCGGCAAGATTTAAAGCGGCAAGGATACCTGCCAGAAAGTGTGGATGAACAACATGTACCATTCCTAGAACTCCTGTTACAGGTGAGTAACCTGTATTTACTTCAAGAAACAGCTCATGCAGCAGGTTAGACCATTAGGACTGAAGCCAGCAGGCACTAGGGCCCCACGGAAAAATTCTAGCAAGCAAGACCCCCCGACGTCAGCCCCGCCCGATGTCCGGAATCCTACAAAAGCGGGTGGTCCCCTAGCATCCCCAGTTCTTTTTCTGCCGTCGACTTGCCAAATTCGGCCTCACAGACACCTCGACAGAAGAATGACGTGTGAAGTCTTTAAAAACAATATATTACTTATTTTTTAAAACTCCATGTCTGCTTCTCCTACTCCTTCTACTGAAGGACACCCCTCCAAGTGCACCTGCGGCTTGCAGATCCCGTTTGCTGACCACCACATGGCCTGCATGCTGTGCCTAGGCCCGGAGCACAATACTCAGGCCTGTCCTGTCTGCCAGCAGTTTAATAGTAGGACCAGAATCCATCACCAAAAGGCCCTTCAGAGGTTCCTTCTCGAGGAGAAACTCCAGAAGATGGAGAAAGGCCCTACCTCCTAGGGGGAACCCTCTCATAAATCGGGGAAGCACCGGAACAAGCATTGGGACTCTGGTAGGTCCAGATCCCCGAGCCAGGCCTTTGAGTCCAGAGCCAGTTCCAGCTCCATGCTGACACCGGTCATCAGGGATCTTCTGGAGAGTAGGTCACTGTTCCACCAGGTGACCAGACAGGCGACACAGAGGACGCCGGGTTACCCAGAGAACCGTCATCAGACCTGATAGTTCCCCAAGGCCCGACCCAGCCAACAGGCCCACACCGACGCCTGGCCCGCCGTCAGGTATGAATTTACAGGAAGTCAAAGACCTGTTTACTTTCTGGTGGTATACCATTAAGAAAGATGTGGTGCCCACCAAACCTCCTCCACCACGTCCTCGAGGCTCTTAGGGTGAAAGACCCCCGACCCCTAAGGAGCCCACTACATCTCTGAGGGACAGGTCATGCGAACAGGTGAGATGCCCATCAGGGTCTCCCTCAGGGTCTCCTAGCCCTAAACGACCCAGAGGCAGACAATCCTTTCTGGGGGATGACTCTAGGCCGGATACGTCCGACACTTCCAGGTCTCCGTTTCTCATTAGTCCCCCTTCACTCGACCCACGAGACCTTCCCAGATCACCACTGGATGATCCCTCATTCTCTGAAATCATGAGGCACATCCAAGAGAACATGGGGTGGGAAACAGAGGACTTAGACCCCAAGAGGCAACACCTTGCCAGATATCTCGGGCAAAAAGACCTGAAGCCTGTGGTGGTTCCACCGTTAGTGGACACCTTTACGGATGTCACCAAGGTGGCTTTGGAAAAGATCCATATTCTACTCTTGCGGTCCCCAAGAATGCTGACCACCTCTGCAGGGCTCCACTGGAGGACCTGTACTTGGTGCAACAACCCCTGGCCGATTCTCTGGTCAGAACAACTTCTCATGATTGGTCCCAGTGTCCTCAACACCTGAGTACCCAGCCACTGGACCAGAAATCTAAGCAGTTAGATTCACTGGAAAGACGCATGTACGCGGTTGCTACATGCTCTATAAAATCTTTGAACCACTTAACGCACATGGTGCAGTTTCAGAACACTCTTTGGGAAAAGGGCCAAGACCTTATGAAAGATTTCCCGGATGGCGAAAAGGACGACAAACTTGTTAATCTCCTTCAAACTGGGTCAGATGTGAGGACCCAGGTTCTCCTAGCTGCTTATGATTCAGCGGACTCGGCGGCCAGGGGAGCAGCCACAGGTGTTCGTCTCCGGAGGCACGCTTGGCTGAGAGTCTCCGAGTTTACTCCGGATATCCAAAAGAACATCTTGGACGTCCCCTATAATGGAGCAGTCCTGTTTGGTGAAGAATCGGAAAGAGTAATCACCAGGCTACAGGACACCGGGAAGGCAGTCAGGACCGTACAGGCTGTATGTACAGGCCCAAATCTAGTTCTTTTCGTAGGAACCAGAACTGCTTTTGCGGCCGGCAACAAAGGCATCAGCCACGTTCCATCCAGCAACCAAGGGGCAACTTCGGTTGAAAATGCCATGCTAGGTTTCCCACGGGCCAGGACCAGAAACATCTAAAGTCCACCCAGTCCAGAGGGACGAATACCACCACAGCATGACTCCTTCCTGGCCCCCACCCCTCCTCTGGATCTAAGGGAAGAGAAGGTCGGGGGTCGTACCTCTCATCACCTTTCAGGATGGCAGAGGATAACTTCCAACCGGTGGGTGCTACAGCTGGTATGTCAAGGGCACTCTATCGAGTTCCTCTACCACCCACCTTCAAGGCCTCCTTTGCTTTCCCACTATTTGGGTCAGCATGCCCTGCTCATTCGGGAGGAGATCTTGGCACTCCTGGACAAGGAAGCCATAGAGTCAGTACCACGGAGTCATAGAGGAAAAGGGTATTATTCTCATTTCTTCTTGGTTCCAAAGAAGACAGGGGACTTGTGTCCAATTTTAGACCTCAGCGATCTTAACACCTTAAAATGTTGTACAAAAGCGCTTTAGCTTGGTTACTCTCTGGGCCTCATTCCAATGCTCAAGAGGGTGCATGGCTCAGCGTCACTGGACATGCAGAGGCTACCTCCGTCTCCCAATAACTCGGGCGCCCGTAGTTTCTACGCTCGATTTCAGGGGCGCCACTACCAGTTCCCGAAGCTCTCCCTTTGGATTGTCCTCGGCACCTCGCATGTCTCACGAAGTGTGGCAGTTGTGGCGGCGGCTCTCAGGAGACAGCCACTATGTGTTCCCGTACCTAGATGACTGGTCCCTCATGGCCCCCTCTCGGGAGGCCCTGATGACCGCGATTCAGGACACCCGTTCCCTCTTCGAATCGCTGGGCATTACTATCAGTCAGGAGAAGTCACAGTTTGTCCCATTTCAGAAATTGCAATTTATAGGTGCAGTTCTAGACACCATGCAAGGGAGGGCATTCCTACCTCAGGACAGGGTGGAACGCATCAGATCCCTCATAAGGGACATAATGGGAAAGAAAGCGGTACCAGCCAGGACCGTTCTTTGCCTGCTCAGACACATGGTGGCTGCCATTGCAACAGTTCCCCTAGCTCGACTCAATATGCGGGTCACCCAGTGGATGTTACGAGCCCAGTGGGACCAAAGGCAAGACCAACTGCAGCATCCAGTCCGGATTACGAATGCCGTCATCCAGGAGTGGCAGTGATGGCTCGTCCCAGAGCACCTATCTACGGGAGTCCCCTTCGTAGCGCTGCCTCCAACTATGATTCTGTCCACGGATGCCTCAGGGTCCGGATGGGGAGTTCACCTGAACAGAGTCCGGACCCAAGGCTCTTGGTCGTCTCTGGAATCTCATCTGCAGATAAACATTCTAGAGATGAGAGCGGTCCTGTACGTTTTACATAGATACATAGACAGTGTCGGCAGATAAGGGCCTATGGCCCACCCAGTCTGCCCATTTGAGCTTGTAAGTTCAGTTTGTTTTCCTAGAAGTCTATTGCACCTTACCCCTGACCTCCAGAATTCCTTTATGTCTATCCCATGCATTCTTAAATCCCGTGATTGTTTCAGCCCCCACCACTTCCTCTGGCAGGGTGTTCCACTTGTCCACCACCCGTTCTGTGAAGAAATTCTTTCTCATGTTTCCTCTGAATCGTCCTCCCTCCAACTTCATCCCATGCCCTCTAGTCCTGGAACATCTTTTTCGGCTTAAAAATAGTGTTTTCCTGCACCTGTTCCTCCCTGTAAGATACTTGTATATCTCTATCATATCCCTCTCTCCTCCTCTCCTCCAGGGAGTACATGTTCAGTTCCTTCAACCTGTCTTCATAGGACTTGTGATGCAATCCATGCACCATCTTTGTTGCCCTCCTCTGAACCTTCTCTACCCTGTCTATGTCCTTACGTAGGTATGGTCTCCAGAACTGTACACTGTACTCCAGGTGGGGCCTCACTAGTGTCTTGTATAGGCGAATTATGACCTCCCTTTTCCTGCTGGTAATGCCCTGCCTATACATCCCAGCATCCTATTTGCTTTACCTGCTGCCTTGTCACACTGTTTCCCTACCTTGAGGTCATCAGAGATGATAACCCCAAGATCCCTTTCCTGCTTGGTGCATGCTATATCCTCACTCCCAACTGATATATTGTGCCAGGGTTTTTGTGCCCCATATGCATTATCTTGCACTTCTTTGCATTGAATTTCAGCTGCCAAACCCCTGACCATTCTTCAAGTTTCTGCAGGTCGCTTCTCATTCTGTCTACACCCTCTGGTGTGTCTACTCTGTTACAGAGCTTTGTGTCATCAGCGAACAGTGAAATTCTGCCTTCTAGGTCCTCTGCGCCATGTCACTGATGAAGATTTGAATAGGACGGTCCCAGTCACTGATCCCTGTGGTATCCCACTGGTCACTCTTCCTCTGTGGAGTGACAGCCATTTACCACCACCCTCTGTGTCCTGCCACCCAGCCAGTTACCTACCCACCACACTACTGTCCTGCCCACACCCATATTCCCCAGTTTGTGTAATAGTCTTCTATGTGGCACAGTGTCAAAGGCCTTGCTGAAGTCCAGATAGGCCATGTCCACTGCCCTCCCCTGATCCACCTCCCTAGTCACCCAGTCAAAAAATTCAATGAGGTTGGTCTGACATGACCTCCCCCTGGTGAAACCATACTGCCTTGGGTCCTGTAGTCCATTGACAACCAGATGTTCCACCAATCTCTCCTTCAGTAGTGCTTCCATGATCTTTCCCACTACCGAGGTGAGGCTGACTGGTCTGTAGTTCCCTGCTTCCTCTTTGTTCCCACTTTTGTATAAGGGGACTACATCTGCTGTCCTCCAGTCTTTGGGTACCTCCCCTGTTTCCAGTGATCGGCTAAACAGGATAGCCAGAGGTTCAGCCACCACCTCTCTTAGTTCTTTAAGGACCTGGGTGCACCCCATCTGGCCCCATTGCTTTATCAACTCTTTTACTTCCAGTTCCTTCAGGACCCTTTCTCGTGTAAAGGGACTTGTGTCCATTTCTGCACCATTCTCACCCCTTGTACTCCCTTCAGACCCATTACCCTCCTCTTCCTCAGTAAAGACTGAGCAGAAATACCTGTTCAGTATGTCAGCTTTACTGTTGTCATCCTCCACGCGGCCCCCATCCTCCCTCTTCAGTCTCACTATCCCTCCATTTGTCTTTCTTTTTCACTTATTTACCTGTAAAAGGTTTTGTCCCCTCTACCCACTGATTTTGCAATGTGTTCTTCTGTCTGAGCTTTGGCTTCCCTTACTGACCTCCCTACCTCCCTTTGCTTCTCCTGGTACTTCTCCCTATCCCCTTCTGCCTGTGTATTTTTGTATTGCCTGAATGCAATCTTTTTGGCTTTCACTTTCTTTGCTGCCTCTTTGGAAAACCATAATGGTCTCCTCTTCCTTTTCCTCTTGCTAACCTGCTTAATACATAATTCTGTTGTTCTTGTAATCCCATTTTAAATACTGCCCTGTTCCTCAACCCCTGATTCCTGTCCCATTCCCTTAATGCCTCTTTCAGGTATCTCCCCATTTTCCCAAAGTCTGCCCCCCTAAAATCCAGGATACGTGTTTTTGTGTGGTTTGATTCTGCTCTTTCTTTGATTTCAAACCACAATGACTGGTGGTCACTGTTTCCCAGGTGCTCTCCCACTGTTACCCCCATCACACTGTCCCTGTTTGTGAGCACAAGGTCCAGTATTGCCTTCTGCCGAGTTGGTTCCATGACCAGTTGCTTGAGAAGGCACCCTGAGCGGAGTCCAGGATAAATCTGCTCCTAGTTGATGCTGCTGCTGGGATGCTCCAGTCCACATCTGGAATATTGAAGTCTCCAACCAGTACTACCTCACCCTTGTCTGCCATCCTTTGGATGGCTAGCATCAGCTCCCTATCTGTTTCTTCCTCCTGGGCTGGTGGTCTATAGACCACACCTGTGCGGATGGCTGTCCCCATTTTCCTTTCCAGCTTAACCCACAGTATCTCTCCCCCATTTTGTTCCTCCTGGATCTCTGTGGCCCTTATGTCATTTTTCACATAGAGTGCCACTCCTCCTCCCTTCCTGCCTGCTCTGTCTCTTCTGAATATGTTGTAGCCAGGTATGGCCATCTTCCAGTCGTGGTTATCATTACACCAGGTTTCAGTGATGGCCACAATGTCCAGGTCTGACTGCACCATGACAGCCTCCAGATCTTCCATCTTGTTGCTAAGGCTCCTAGCATTTGCATACATGGCTTTCCATGATTTGACCTCTCTAGACTGTCTCACTGTTCTACTCCAGCCCCTTCCTTGGTTGTCATTTATCCCTGGTTCTCCTTGCTGTCTGCCCGTCTGCTGAATTTTGCCCCTTTTCTGCTTATCCACCTGTTGGGCACTAATCTCCATCTTTGCAGGCTTTCCAGTCGGAGATTCCACCAGGTACCTTTCTGTTACAAACAGACAACACCGTGGTGATGTACTACCTCAGTAAACAAGGAGGCACTCATTCCTACCCCCTTTGCAGGGAGGCCATGAGGGTATGGAATTGGGTATTACAGCACGGCGCAGAAATCATTGCAGTGCATGTTCCTGAAGTAGAAAACACCATCGCGGACAGTCTGAGCCAATCACAGGCCAGAGTCCACGAATGGGAACTGCTACAGGAAGTCGCTGAGGATCTGTTTCGAAGATAGGGATACCAGAGTTGGACCTCTTCGCGTTCCCATCCAGTGCAAAACTGCCCAATTTCTGCTCGCTAGATCCAGGGCCTGGTGTTACAGGGATTTATTTAACTCCAAAAATTGATTAGCGTTTTGCTCATAAAAGTGCTAAAACATTGTGAAAATGCACAGCACTTGCCTCACTGTGTTTATCAAACATAACACTTCTAGAAAATCTGTATAAATACTTTCTGTACAGTTAGCATTGTCCCAAGAAAAAAAACTGCTAATCAGTTATTTAAAACTCTGTGTTTTCTGGCAAGATGCATTGTCCCTCTCCTGGACGGGCAGGTTCCTCTACGCTTGCCCACCCTTCCCTTTGATCCAGAGGGTTCTCTTGAAGTTCCGACAAGAGCGGGCATCTCTGATTCTGGTAGCTCCTTTCTGGCCCAGGCAAATGCGGTTCTCTCTACTGCACCAAGTGGCCTAGGAACCTCCAGTGCCTCTGCCATTCAGCTTTCACCTACTGTCCTCGGAGGCAGGCTCCTTGGTCCATCTGGACCTTCAGTCACTGAACCTGCATGTCTGGCTCCTAAGGACATAGCAGTCTTGCGATATGGGGTCTCGCATGACATTGCAGATGTTTTGGTGGCAGCAAGAAACCCGTCCACTCACGTCACCTATGCCATAAAGTGGTGCAGATTTTGCATTTGGGCTCAGGCTCGTGGACCGACCCCATTGGACTGCTCGGAGAGGTCAGTCCTGGATTACCTCCTATCCCTCTATGAAGTAGGGCTTGCCTAATCCTCTATTAAGGTACACCTCTATGCCATTTTGGCATACCATTCACCGGTAGGTCACAGGTCTGTAGCACAGCTAGAGGCTTCCCGCGCTTTCTTAACGTGGTATTCTCCACTTGAGACCTCCCATCAAAGACCCGATTCCACCTTGGGATCTCCCTGTTGTTCTAGAGCAGCATACACTGCCCCTTTTTGAACCAGCCGTGGACTGCGAGCTGCAGCTTCTTGCCTGGAAGATGCTATTTTTAGTTGCTGTTACTTCCGCCAGAAGAATTTCTGAGCTTCATGCACTTATGGGCAAAGATTCTTATTTGGTTTTTCATAAGGACAGTGTGTCCTTAAGGACAAATCCTAAGTTTCTTCCCAAAGTGGTCTCGGCTGTCACACTCAACCAGGATATAGACCTTCCGGTGTACTACCCCAACCATTCCAACAGAGGAGAGGCCCTGCTGCATACCTTAGATGTACATAGGAGCCTCAGATACTATCTGGCTAGAACCAGATCCCATCGCAAGTCAGACCAGCTCTTTGTATCATTTGCACACAGAATGCAAGGTGCGTCTGTGTCGAAACAATCGCTCTTCAGATGGCTCATCAAATGCATTTCGTTCTGTTACCAGAAGCGCAATAAACCTTTACCGGGACTGTTTAAAAGTCATTTCACGGGGGGTGGGGGGGGCTACCTCCTTCGTGGTGCTCAAGAACATTTCCTCATTGGCCATCTGTGCAGCAGCAACCTGGTGCACTGTACACACCTTTATCAGGCATTACAGTTTGGATATCACCTCTAGGCGCAGAGCAGGTTTTGGCTTGGCGGTCCTTCAAGGACTTTTGTCCTGAATCTGACCACATTAACATCTCTCCCTATCCTCCTCCCGATCAGGAAATAGTTCCCTAACTGCTTGGGAATCAGTCCTAATGGTGTAACCTGCTGCAAGAGCTGTTTCTCGAAGTAGGATAGTACAGTTACGTAAGAACTTACCGTAACAGTAGATCTTCGAGAACAGCTCTTGTAGCAGGTAGTTTCTCCACCTTCCCTCAGGAGGTTGGGTCTTCTAACCTAGTTTCTAGGCTACATGGTCTTTGGCTGAAATCCTCTCAACCACTTCCTTTGGAGCGGATCCTCTGTCTCCCTTCAGATGTCACCTTTGGGCCGGGAGTCTCTGGCGGGAGAACTGGGGATACTGGGGGACTGCCCCCTTTTGTAGGATGCCTGACGTGGGGGGCGTGGCCAGCATCGGGAGCGGTCCCCCGCTGGATACTGCTAGCTAGAATTTTTCCGTGGGGTCCTGGCCCCTGACGGCTTCAGTCCCAATGGTGTAACCTGCTGCAAGAGCTGTTCTCGAAGATCTACTATTACGGTAAGTTCTACGCACTGTACTATATTCAGCGGTTCAGCCATCTCCTGCCCGCCCCCAACCCTTTCTCCTGCCACATTTTTCAGACTGGGTATCTCCTTTACTGTTTTCCTCCTTTCACCTGTATATCTAAAAAAGATCTTGCCACCCTTCTTGACCGCCCTGGCAGTCCTCTCCTCCATCCTTGCCTTTGCTTGTCTGATCTCCTTCCTCACCTGTCTCTGCCTTACCTGATATTCTTCCCAAGCCTCTTCCCCCTGCATCGTTTTAAACCTCTTGAAGGCTCTCCTCTTTGCTCTGTTGCGTTCCCCTACTTTCCTGTTAAACCATAGTGGCTTCCTTTGTCTCCTGTGTTTGCTCACCCTCTTCATGCAGAGTTCTGTGGCTTCTACGATGGCCCCTTTTATTGACTCTCATATTTTCTCCACACACACCCGCATCCAAGTTCCTCCACTCCTTCTAGTGCATGTTGAACACATTTCCCCATCGGTACCAAAATCCGCTCATCTGATGTCAAGAACCTTGGCCTTGGTCCAGTTTATGGCAGCCGACGTACGTACAGTGAACCACACGGTACCGTGGTCACTTGCAACAAGGCTGTCCCCCACAGATGCCTCCCCTACTCTGTCTCAGCACCAGATCTAACATTTCCCCTTCCCTAGTTGGTTCTCTGACCATTTGCCTAAGTTAGGTAACTTGAAGGAAGTCCAAAATCTCCCTGCTTCTTGGTAATGTCGCTGTCAGCATGTCCCAAACCACATCCAGCAGGTTTAGGTTCCCCATCAGCAGTACCTCTCCCTTATTTGCCATCCTTAGAATCTTGTCCATCGTCTGGTTGTCCACCCCTTCATGCTGCCCGGGTGACCTGTAGACCACTCCAGTGCGTACCACTTCACCCCTTCCCGTTGTCGAGACCCATAATGCCTCTGTGTCCCCCCCCCACCTGCCCTGAGTTTCTGTTTCCTGAATCCCCTCTTTCTCGTAAAGGGCTACTCCTCCCTCCTTTCTTCCGACCCTATCCCTCCTAAACAGTGTATACCCTGATATGTTCATGTCTCAGTCCTGTCCTTCATGGCACCAAGACTCAGTGATTCCCACCAGATCCATGTCGGCTTCGGCCATGAGTGCTGCCAGGTCCGGGACCTTATTTCCCAGGCTTCTGGCATTTGTGCACATTGCCTTCCAGACTCTAGCCTCTCTGGATCCCTCCCTGCCCTAACACTGCTTCCTGTCCTGACCTCCCACTCTCAGCTTCAACTGGTCTCCTATTTTCTGGGGGGATGAGGCCCTGCATCAGCTGCACTATAGTTTGGGTTTGCTTGCAACCCCCCCAGTTTAAATCATAGTATTTTTTTAATGAACTCCTCCACTTTCCATTTCAGCACATCCTTACCCTCCCTGTTCAAGTGTAGCCTATCTGGGGCGAATAGGCTTTCGTCCTGGCAAGTGGTCCTCCAGTCCCCCACCAGCCCAAACCCTTTCCTAGCACAGCATCCATAAAGCCAGCTATTAAACTCTGTTCTCCTCTGCTTCCTCTCTGAGCTAACCGTCGGAACAGGCAGCACCTCAGAGAATGCCACTGATTGAAATCTCAGGCTACAGCAGAATCTTGCTAATGCTTCAGACCTTGCCTGCACCTCCATCAAACTGTGCCACGCAAGGTCATTTGTTTCCAAATGAAACACCAGGTGGGTCCTTTCATCTTGCACTTTCCCCACGGAGGGGATATGGTGAATCACCTTAGATGCTATCTTGCCAGGCATACAACTAACCCAGATGGTGCCCCCATTCCCCACACAGCTAAGGCCTCTTAACGATGGAGTCCCCTACATTCAAGACCTTGTCCTCCACTCTTCTTGAACTGGATACACATCCATCCTGTTTTCCTGCCATTTTCACCCCTTATCCCTACATCCTCCCCAATGCCTCCTTCTCCTGGCATGGTCTCCCTCCTTCTTGCCCCTGCAGTCTGTCCCTTCCAGTGGCTCCCCCTGGACTAATCCCTGTAGCCCGTCTTTCCCCAGGCCCTATGTTCCCCTCTCCACTTGCAAACCCACTATCTCTGGCTTGCACCCTTGCCTGCCCACCCCCCTCCTGCCGTGCTGCAAACTCCCTTACCTGCCTCTGTCTTGCTCTCACTTGCCTTGTGGTTGGGTTTCTCAACTCCTCCTTCCCACCTTCTTTTTTTCTGAGGCCTGTTTAGTGCTGGTGAGATCCATCAAGGGGACCCTGGCATGTTTCCCTCCTCTTTATCCCTGCCTATTTTGCTCTCCACACATTTAGAGCCATTCCGACCCCCACTGCTTCGTTTGGTTTTAGACAAGCCTGACGCTTGGTTACTGTGCTCCCTGCCCTCCTAGGTTTGCTCCCCTGAGTTATCTCTGTCTCCCAAAGCCCTTTCCTGGCCACTACTTCCCTGAGGTGACTTACTTCACGTGTTCTCCTGACCTTGAGCCCTAGCACCCGATGCTCCCCTTGGAGTATTGCTGTCCTGTGATTTCTTCCTCCTTGTTCTCTCATTCCCTTGCTTACTGTCTCTCAACTCCCCTTTTGCACACTCTGTCATCCCCTCCCTGTGTGCTTCTCCTTGAATCCCCTTCTCAGCAGCTTCCCATCCTCATTCTGTAACTGTAATTTATCAAACCTATTGCTGATCACGAAGCCCCAAAACTGTCCTTCCCTTACAGGGGCTCCCTTTCTTTCTGCTGAGTACCCACAACCCCTTGCCTCACTATGGGGCAAGGGGGTTACAACAGAATAAATAGAGCAATTCTTAGCTACACCCGGAATAGAGTAGTGCAATAAAACAACTTGTGTATAGCTGTTTAAATGTATTAATGTTATATGATTTTTATTGGCATTGCTATATAGAATGGTTAAGTATTGTATATTCCTTTGTGTTGTTCATTTTTATACTGAGTCCTAAATGTTTGAAACTTTATATAAAAACAGGACCATCTTGTAACTAGGACTTTGTCCTAATGATGTGTTATTCTACCTACTTTCCTGTCTAAAAATAAAGGTTTTTACTACTACTTCCATCCCTCCTTCTCGTTCATCTTCCTTTGGTTTTCCGTAGGCTCATCTCCCCTTGGGCCCCTCTTCCTCCATTCTGCTCACCCCTCTCTATCACCATTTCTTATTGTCCCCAGCCAACCCTTCCCTCTCACTGTGTTGCCCTCCAACCCCCTGCCCCTCTGTGCATCAAATTTATGTTTACTCCTAATCTCATTTCTATCTCGAACCCCCATAACATCCCTCCAGTCTCTTCTATTACCCCTATTCTACCCCATGCTTCAAACGTCTAGCGAAAGCTCCTTACTTCCTAATGTGTGACAACTGTCTGCATACCATACAACCCCTCAACCTCCAATCCATGTGTAGCACCATAGCCGACCTTCATCTGGTACACCCCACAACCCTGCCGAATATGCCCCTTGACCTTGCTATTTGGGGTCCTGTCCACCATCTCCAGTTCCTACTTTGCCAGTGGTTCCCTTCCATATTTTATGGATATCCACAAGAGCCATATACAGCTCATGTGTTGTGTATCCTGATTTATTAAGTATCACAGTGCACTAGTTCAAAACAGGAATGAAGAGTTGGGGAAGTGGCTAGTGTTAATGCCTCCAGTGCACAAGGTCCTGGGTGGCTTCTGTCCCAGGGTGGGAAACCTGAGAAATACCTAGAATAACCATATTGGAACCCACAATTCTGTTGGTGTGTGAGCAGTGTTGGTCTGGAAGAGGCTGGAATTGCAGGGGAATTTAGTGTAATTTGGGTGACTCTCTAGCACCTCCCAGTGGTCATCTAGTATAATCTGCAAGCAGGAAAATAGAGACTTAGAAAATTGAGGGGTGAAGTCATGAAATTGAGGGGTGAAGTCACGTGACCCAAGGTACCAATAAAGCAACAGCCGGCCGAGGGTGGGGGTGGGGCAGTCAACACGCAGCGTCGACACGCAAACACTCTCTGAGTGCTGCTCTGTAAATGGGGACCTGGACTGCACATGTGCCAAGTCCATTCCCCGAGCCTACAGCAGGAATCTGTGACTTGCACAGTATATCTTACATAACTCTAAAAATAGTGCAAAGTAATCCCCAAGCGGAACAAACGCAACTCTTCCGCACACTTGTGCCTTAAAGTAACCCCCAGTTGGAACAGAAGTCCTTGTAAGCCTTACAGTAACCCCCCCAGTTGGAGCAGAAGTCCTTGTAAAGCTCGACACAAGTTGTTCAGGAAACCAAATACTATCGCCAACACTTAGTTGACATTAAAATAGTATCAGTCTATTTTGTAACACTCTCTGAGTGCTGCTGTGTAAATGCTAGATGCTCTACCTTCAGAATTCCCAGAAATGCCTTCCGCTGGCTTCCACGCTGCACTGGCGTCTGCACTGGTATGGAGGGTAAAGGCACAGAACTGTAAATGAAACAATACAACAAAAAACAGGGTTGCAGGGTCAGTCCACCTTGGAGTCACAAGCAGTATTGTGAAAAGAAATCTGCAGTAAACTTGTAGCCGGCCCAGTAGTGTGGATGGCAAAGGCGCAGGATGACTCACCTCCTGACACACTGGCAACTAGCTGGTTTTTGTTTTTTTGTTAATTTGTTTTTTTCTGATCAAAAGTAATGACCTAGGCTCCCCCCCCCCCAAAAAAAAAAAACAACATGGTTTTGAATCAGTGCGGTACTCATAATATACAAAAATGATATTGGGGAATGGCAGTACTCAGCTGATCACATCAAACTACAATGGGAGCTGGACCTGGGGATTGGGATAGATGGAGATATGTGGTCTAGGGTTTGGAGGAACACATGGCTGAGAACCTCCTCTCCAGGCTGGCGAGAATTCGCCTGGAAACTCCGAATTTGTTTTTTCAGAGTCCTGGCAGTGATAGCTAAGTGAAATCCCTAAATACCATCTTCTTGCTGGAGAGGATGCGGAGCCGACATGGCCTCTCGAGCACATATATTCTGGCTTTGTCCCTCCCTGGGGAGATACTGGGAAAAGATCCAGCACCATTTGATGAATATATATTCACCCTATCTACCACCCCAAGACCAGAACACCTGATACTAGGGCTATACCCCACTGAAGTAAAAGGGAAAGAGGCCAAATATCTCTGGAACGTTTTAGTGACAGCAGCAGCATGTAAGGGCATCACCAAGAGATGGTTATTCCACTCCCCTCCAACAACAGATGAGTGGAAGGATCTAGTCGATATAATTAAAACCTATGAAAGGATAACATTTTCACTACATCAACGTATTCCCTATTTTACAAATAGATGGACTCGTTGGGAATTATATGAGGCCTTAGATCCACAACCACCACATACCTGAGCACCGGTGGTAACAGGGTTATTCCATGTATGTCCCAAGGCTATATACGTAAATAGACAGAGACTAAAGCTGGATTGTAAACCACTTTTATTAAATGACTTAACATAGAAACATAGAATTTGACGGCAGATAAGGACCGCTTGGCCCACCCAGTCTGCCCATTTCCCTACCTGATGGATAAGTTGCAGATCCTAGTTAGCCAGCAGCCTACTTCTTCCTACCCCCAACCCCTAGAATTTCCTTATGACTGTCCCATGCATGCTTGAATTCCACCACTGTTTTTGACTCCACAACCTCCTCTGGAAGGCTGCTCCATACATCCACAAACTTCTGTGAAAAATACTTCCTTAAATTACCTCTGAGCCGCCCTCTATCTATCTTCAAATTGTGTCCCTTGTTCTTGCACACCTCTTTTTGAAGATGCTACCTCTTGGACTTTGTTGATTCCTTGAGATACTTGAAAGTTTCTACATGTCCCCTCTCCTCCTTTCCTCGAGGCTATACATATTAAGCTCCTTAAGCTCTCTTCATATGTCTTCCGGCAGACCCTGCACCATTTAGCTAAGTTCTCCTCTGGACAGCTTCCATCCTGTCTCTGTCTTTGCGAGATTGGGTCTCCAGAACTGCACGCAGTACTCCAGATGTGGTCTCACCAGCTGTCTGTACAGAGGATAATAACTTTGTTTTCTACTGGTGATGCCTCTCCCTATGCATCCCAGTATCCTGCCAGCCCTCCTTGCTGCCCTCTCCATTGCTTGCCCACCTTTAGGTCACCTGATATGACTACCCCCAGGTCCCTTTCCATTTTGTTGTTGTTAGTATCTCACCCCCATTGTGTACTCTTCCCTGGGTTTTGTTTCCCAGGTGCATTCTATGCACTTCTTAGCATTGAATCTAAGCTGCCATACATTTGACCATTCCTCTAACCTTGCCAAGTCCCTTCTCATCCTTTACACCCCACCTTGTGCATCAACTCTGTTGCAGATCTTTGTGTCATCTGCAAAGAGACATACTTTTCCTTCCAGTCTCTCTGCAATGTCGCTTATAAAGACATTGAAGAGGACCGGTCCTAATACTGAACCCTGCGGTCCCCACTACTAACCCCTTTTTTCAGAGTGGACTGCATTTACTATTACTCTCTGTGTCCTATTCTCCAGCCAATTCTTTACCCAGGCTGTCATCTTGGGACCCACTCCCAGGCTGGCTAACTTGTATATTAATCATTTTGTGTGGGACTGTGTCAAATGCCTTGCTAAAGTCTAGGTAGGCATGTCCACAGCCCATCCCTGATCAACTACTTTGGTCACCCAGTCAAAGAAATCTATCAGATTTGTCTGGCATGACCTTCCGCTGTGAATCCATGCTGCCTTGGGTCCTGTGCCCTCTGGCCTCTAGATACTCAACAATTATTTCCTTCAGAAGTGATTCCATCATTTTCCCTACCACTGAGGTTAAACTAACAGGTCTGTAGTTTCCTGCTTCTGCCTTGCTCCCACTTTTGTGATGGGGAATCACATCTGCCCTCCTCAGTCCTCAGGTACCCTCCATCCTCCATGATTTGTTAAAGAGGGTAGTCAGTGGTGTCACTAGTTCTACCCTTAGTTCTTTTAGAATTCTGGGATGAATCCATCAGCCCCATTGCTTTGTCCACCTTCAGTTTTAAGAGCTCTTTTCAGAACCCTTTCTTCTGTAAATGGGCTGGTATCAACTTCTGTATCCAGAGTGTTTCTACTGTTTGTTTTAGGTACCTCCCCTCTTCCTTTGTAAATACTGAGCACAAATATTTGTTTAGTATCTCTGCCTTTTCACAGTCACCCTCTGCCCACCCTCCCTCCCTTTATTAAGCCTCACTATCCCTCCTTGGTCTTCCTTTGCTCCCTGATGTACCTATAAAGGTTTTATCCCTTTCTTAACTGAGTTGGCTATCTTATCCTCGGTTTGGGCCTTTGCTGTTCTGACTGCCTTTCCAGCTTCCTTTTGCTTTAACTGATACAGTTCTCTGTCCTGTTCCTTCTGTGATTCCTTGTACTTCCTGAATGCTTTTTTTCTCTTGAACCTTCACTGCCACTTCCTTTGAGAACCATAGTGGTTTCTTACCTGTTTCATTTTGTTTATTTGCTTTACACAAAGGCTCGTTACCTCTTGTGATGGCAGTTTTTATTATTCCCCATTGTTCTTCCACCCCTCCTTCCTGCCCATTTGCTAGTGCATTCCTTAGGCACTCACCCATTTTGGCAAAGTCAGCCCTCCTAAAATCCAGTACCGTTGTCTTTGTATGGCTTGACTCTATTGCTGTGTTTATTGTGAACCATACTGTTCGATGGTCGTTAGTTCCCAGATGGCTGCCCACTTCTACATCTGTATTTACAGGGTATTGTAATTACACGTCAGACCAATGCAACTGAATTAATAATTTTGCTACTTGTTCTTTATATAATCAATTACTTGAGAGATGTGCTATCCAGGAGAGTTGGGAACCTAGAAGAGCGCACACAAGAGTTCATTATTTGTCCCTATATATATTTTTTTCTTTGATTTATAGATTAACTATTTACAAATGTTAGTCATTGCTCTTATGGTCACAGACGAGTTTAACACAGGTAAATCAGAATTGCTACTCCAAGACAGGTTTAGAAATATAGAAATACTGACCTTGGTTTTCCAATTTTAATAATCTGAGTAAGGAGAACCTTTGTCTAGCTTAGAAGTGATAAAGCAATGATTTTGTATTTGGTGAAAATGCTTTCATGATACTGTATTTTTCTTTTGCTGAAGTCTAATAAAGCTGAAGTATAAAACAACTTTGTTGACTCCTCGTCTGCTCTTCATTCAACCTGTGTTCCTTTCGAAATGGCGGTTTTTGCTCCAGATCCTGCAACGTGTCTCTCTCTCTCTCTCCAGTCCCTCCACATGTATCAGTCTTGCGAGAGCAGTGGAGGGACAAGAGAGGCACGCACACTAGACCACCAGAGAGTTGAACGTAAGTATGCTGAATGGACCTAAGGGGAAAAAAAAGTGAATAGCAAAGTGCCATGGAGGGGGGGATTGCATGATTTGTGCCACTCTGTGAGGGCGCTCAATGTGTGTGGGATTATCCCATATTGGGGTGGCAGAATTTGTGGTGGGAAGCTAAAAGTGGCGCAGGTCTTGCAATCTCCCCCCCTCCTCCCACACACACACATTTTAAGCCCTGTGGGTAGTCCCATGCCACCTTGTCGAATGCTTTATCCGCATCCAGAGAGACTAGGGCTAAGGTTTTTTTTTGGCTTGTGCTCCGCATCTGCGCCCATCAGTCTGTGCCACACATCGCTCTGCCCTGCGCTGCCACCACAGCTGTCAGCTCCCAAATACCCCAGGCTTGGCCCCCAGAGGCCCCCCATCCCCCCCCCCGATGGAGATGGGTTGGTAGCTTGGGACCGGGAGCCCAGGTGGCAGTGTGATGTCCGCTCCATGGGGCAGACGTCATCTAGCGGAAATGGAACCACCAATTTTTCCATTTGTAACCCCCCCCCGGGCGGGTGCAACGTGCAGTGACATGGGTGCTCGTAGCACAGTGTCTGTCATACCTCCCCACAAAGCTGGCACAAGTCACTGCCAATCCTCAGCCTCTGCCAGGGATTGTTATTGTACTGGTCACTCGCCCTGCCCTGCCCTGCCCCCGGAGAAGGAGAGCTGTCACCTGGACATTCTGTCCTTTCCCCCGCCTCCCAAGCCGGCCCTCCAACTCCTGGGTCAGGACTGCTGGTTCCTGATCATCCCTGGACCCAGCGAAGATGTGAGCTGCCTTGTGCAGATGGTCTGAGGAAAGCCTACTTGGCATGAAGCTGACTTGTTCTGTGTCAGTCAATGATCCCCACACCTCCTTCAGCCTGGTAGCTAAGATTTTTGAAGTCAAGGTTTATAAGAGAGATTGGCCTATAGCTGCCTACCAGAGTGGGGTCCTTCCCAGGTTTAGGCAGGATAGTAATTAACACTTTTGTCAGGGAAGTGTCTGCTACCCTTTACTCATAACAATGTTGGTACGTCTGCAAAAACAGTGGCATAAGGGGAGGTCAACAAAAACATTATAAAAATCAGGTGAGTGCCCATCTGGGCCAGGTGACTTACCAGGTGTGAGGGCTTTTATGGCTGCCCTAATTTCAGCACCCAGAATGGGGGTCTTCAGTTGCTTGTTGTGATGGTCTGCCAGTTGAGGGAGGGAAGGTGCTAAGCTATAATTGGCTATTTCTTGTGGAGTGGAGATTGTTTCAGCACTATAAATTAACGTAAACAAGCACGCTTTATTTATACTGCGCCTAATCCTGGATGCTCTGGCGCTTTACAAAGTAGTGCAAGGACATACACATTACATTTGAAACAAGAATAAAAGGGTCAATCAATATCAAACGGTTAAAATCAAAATAAATACATAGCAGTAAAACCAATACTGTAGCTAAATAAATGCTTTGTTAAAAAGGTGTTCCTTGAGACCCCTTTTAAAAACCTCCACTGACATGGCCTCCCTCAGAGATCTGGGAACCGAGTTCCAGAGGGCCGAGCCAGCCATCTCAAACGCTTGATCTTCCGAAGTTTTCGGCCTGGCCTTCGGAACCGCTAGGAGGCCCTCGGTGGAGGAGCAGAGCAGAGTGAGCGCACCAGGATGGCAATGGTCAGATCATCAGGTAGCTAGGGCTTGATCCGTATAGGGCCTTTTAGGTGAGTAAACCCACCTTGAAGACGATCCTCCATCTGACAGGCAGCCAGTGCATATCACGCAGGAACCGAGGTCCCATGACCAGATCTGGGAAGTCCTGTCAGCAGCCTTACAGCTGCATTCTGCACCAGCTGTAGTCGACGAGGTTCCCTCCACCGATCCTGAAGTTCAGAGCATTACAGTAGTGTAAACTTGATGTGAAAAGGTGTGTACTAGCATGGACAGATCACCAGGCGGAACCAGGGGTTTAATCTGGGTGACATTCCTTAAGTGGTAGAAACCATTGTGGACGGCTGACACCTGAGACACAAGTGTCAAACCATAGTCAAGGGTGACACCCAGGATTTTCAGGTTAAAAAAATAAAAAGACGTTGGGGGACTGTTTTCTTTTTCCAGGATAAAAGAAAAATATTTTCGGGACACTGGGAGTGGGTTCCCCAGTGTCCCACACTGCTGGGGAGTGGGCTCTTAATGCTGACACGGGGATTGGGCCCCTCGATGTCGACTAGTTAATAAAACTTTGGATTGCTCGGGGGGGGGCATCCAACACCGGGAATGGGCATCCTGTTGGCGGATTATATAAGTATAATTAAAAAAAAAAAAAAAGGGACCAGGGGACAGCGATCGGAAGGTGGGGGTGCCACTAGATCGCAGGGAATGTATTTTAATTTAAGGGAGCAGTAATTGAGGCGTGAAAGGGGCCTCTGGACACCAAGGAAATAGTGGCTCACAGCTCACACTGCAGCCTCAGCTGTGGCTGCAGAACTAGAGAAAATCCACTGTTCTCATACAGAGGACACAGGGGAAGAGCTCCTCTCACTAAGATGGGCACCCGGGATTTCGGGTGCCTAGAAAAAGTATTTCTGGCCCTAATTGTGAAAAACAGATACCAGAATCTAGCTAAACGGGGCCCATTTAGCTATGTTCTGATGCCTAATTTGTAAAATGTTGTATGTATTTTCCACACATTTTAGTTCCGGGGGGATGGCGGCTCACAAAAAAGGAATTTTTCTGGCAAAAAAGATTTGGCCCTCACGTAAAATAATCCCCTTTCGTGAGGCCAAATCCTTTTTCAGACTCTATACTTCTGTCCTGAAATGTGATCTTCCCATTGAAAACTATTGGAACTTAAAAACTGAATAATTCTTCAACAGATTAATATTTTTTCACCAAACAAATGCATGGCAGTTCTGTTACCCAAGCTATTTCTACCATAAAAACATCACACCAAAATTTTACACTGTCTGGGCGCAAGGCGATGAGGAAAAAACTGCAAAATATGGTGACTTTTAAGGAGTTTGCACAATCCGAATCTCAGAATCTATATTTCTGACCGGAGAGAAACTTGCTACATCAAGAGATCTACCCTATGGGACAGAGCATGCCAAATTTTGTGCAAATCCTTTGATCGGTTACAAAGTTGTTAAAGTGCAAAATCTGACGTTTAGCATTAAACATGCTACTCAACCCTAACTAAAGTGGCGCTATCACGCCATTATAATACGTATATATTCTCTCTCCGTACTTAAAGTAGCACTTTCTCCATACTTAAAGTAGCAGTGTAAATGGGTAGGTGGAGAACAGAGAATCTCACTTTGAGGGGGAGCTCTTGCAGCAGGTAATACCATTAGGACTAAGGCTGTCAGGCGTTAGGACCGAATAGAAAAAAAACTTCTAGCTAGCAGTCTGTGACGGGGGACCACCCCTGACATTGGCTCTGTCCCAACATCAGACGTGGTATAAAGGGGGCAGTTCCCTGACATCACCTCAGTTCTTTTCTCACTGTCGACCCACTAACATTGGATCCATGGATGCTATCCTTGCAGTCAACCTCCATTTTTTTGCACCTCGTGCTTTTTTCACAGTTCATTTTGTCCTTCGAAATTTTTCATCAGTGAAGTGCATGTCTTCATCGACACAGCAGCGAAAGTGAAAGTATACATGCGGGAAGCAGATCCCTGCGAAGGACGGCCACTCTGCCTAGGCCCAGACCACCGGCCTGACGACTGCCCGCACTGCCAGAAGTGTAATAATAAAACACTGATTTGCCGCGCCACTACTCTCAAGACTTGTCTACTGGAGAAGCAATTGGCAGCTTTGCAGAAGGCCTCGTCGGGACATAGTTCATCCTCTTCAGCCAGGGAGTCTTCCCCCTCAAGGAGAAAAGATAGGGAAGGAAACACCATTACCGCCAGAAGGAGAGAGCCAGGTCGGAATCCTACGCAGAGTCCCCTCATAGGACTTTTGCTGCCTCCACCTCTGGTGGGAGGTCGGAGTCGGTACCCTCAGGTACCATATCAGTTCCGGGGGTCACGCAAAAGAAGACTGTCTCTTCGCATCCAAAAGGTAGGGAGTCTTCATCCCAAGGGCAGTCGTCCGCCCAAGTTCCCTTGGCCCACTGACCCCACAAACCCAAAAGGGACAGGCGTCTGCTTTGGGCAAAGAACCCGGCACTCGTAAGCTCTAGTTCATCTGAGAGACACAAAAAGTCGGACAATTCCACCAGACGCCAGGAGGTCGTCAGGTAATGGACGCCTCCTCCACCCAAAGAAAGGGTGACGTCAGCCTCCGAAGGAAGGCAGACTACAGGCCACTCCGATTCTGCATTGGAGATGGATCAGGCGCTGACGGCCAAAGAGCGGCCATCAGCCCCCGAGGACCGGCCGTTGGCCCGGCGACCAAGGGCCCCAAAGGCAGGGGCACAGGACGCCCAGCTGCTTCCTCCAAAGGAGCCAGACGCCAGACCACAAGGGGGTTCAGCTCTGACAGATAAGGCCCAGGCTGGTCTGATGCTAGAGACACCTATAGAGAATGGGTCTGAGGACCAGACGCCGGCACCAGAACGTCCACAAGGTCCTATGCCTGGCCCCACCAGCGTCCCAAACCCAACATCCCCACCACCAGTTGTACAACTTGCTGAGGTGGGAGCACTCTTTAACGCCAGGTGGAACACCATAAAAGGGGATCTTCTCCCAAAATCCAGGGACCTATCCCTGGTCTGGCCACTGCCTGGGGACCAGTCACCTCTGCGGCCCCTCCCACCAATAGAGCATCCGACGCCAGGTGAAGAAGACAGGCAGACGCCTGGGTCGGGCGCTAGGAAAAGGTACCCGTTGTCCGTCCCATCCATGGGGGGATGCCCACCATTGACTTCAAGGGAGGATACCGGAGATTCTTCATCTGACTACTCCTCTGGGGACGAGTTGCCTATTCGATCTCCAGATCCAAGAAGAGACTTGCTGAGGTCACCTCCAGATGACCTCTCCTTCTTGGAAATTGTGAGGCATGTACAAGCGCTGTACCAGTGGGACGCTGAAGAACTGGACCCTGAAAGGCGCCGTTTGGCAAAATCTTTGGGGTCTGCTGACCCTAAACCCTTGGTCATTCCCCCATCAGTAGAGCCATTTCAGGATGTCAACAGGTCAACTTGGAAACATTCAGCCACCACAGCCGCAGTACCTCAGAAAGCAGACAGGCTCTATAAAACTCCTAAGAGGAGCCTTTCTTAGGCAAACATTTGAAAGCTGACTCAGTGGTACTGACAGCTGCTTTACGGCAGGGCACAACAACCACGACACATGAATGCCCAGACCCAGAGTCCAAAAAGCTGGCCCAAATGGGCCGTAAAGTATACTCATCCACAACCTGCACATTAAGGTCCTTGAACTTCCTTGCCCACATGGTAATGTATCAGAAGTCTCTGTGGGCAAAGGCACTGGATCTGGCCAAGGCCCGGCCAGATTAGGAGGGTAAGGCAGAACTACTCGCCACCATACAGTTTGGCATGGACGTAGACAAACACGTCCTAAGGAGCTCTTATGACTCCACAGACATGGCCACAAGAGCAGCAGCCACGGGTGTTTGTATGCAGAGGCATGCCTAGCTCAGAGTTTCTGGTTTCTGCCAGGATTTGTAAGGTGCCATTTTGGACACTCCCCTCTCAGGGACCAGTCCTGTTTGGCCAGGAGACTGAGAAGCCTATATCAAGACTGCAAGATTCTGGCAAAGCAGTATCTAAAGTCCACAGAATGTACAGGTCAGAGCCACAGGCCAACTGATGCTGTCCCTTTTGGAAAAATCAGGGACAGCAGGGAAGATGCCAGACACAACATAAGGGAGGCTTTAAAAGAAGAGCCCCTGTCCCTTCTGGTACTCAGGACCCCAAAAACCCCAAGTCACCCAGACCTCTCCTGCCTACCCTCTCCACAACAGCACGACTCCCTAACGACACCCCCCCCCCACTCCACCAGAGGAAATGCAGGGGGAGGCGGTAGGAGGGAGATTCTCTCTTTACCAACACATATGGTCCGATATCACGTCAGATCAATGGGTCCTCCAGATAGTGGAGAGAGGATGTTCCCTAGATTTTAATCAGGTTCCACTGGACATTCCACCAGTCCCCTCCCACTGCTCACCCTCCCATGCACTTCTCCTGTGGACAGAAATACAGGCCTTGTTAGACAAGAGACACATCCTGGGGGTCCCCTATGCTCAAAGAGGCAAGGGATTTTACTCCCATTTCTTCCTTGTCCTGAAGAAAACGGGAGACCTCCGTCCCATTCTAGATCTGAGTCAGCTGAACAATTTTATCGAATACAAAAGGTTCAGAATGGTGACATTAGCGAGCTTGTTGCCCATGCTCCATCAAGAGACTGGCTTTGCTCCCGGTACATGCAGGACGCATATTTACATATCAAGATCCTGCCGTCTCACAGGAAGTACCTTCGCTTCACCTTCCAAGGCGGGCACTACCAGTTCAGAGCACTGCCATTCGGGTTGTCATCAGCACCAAGGGTCTTTACCAAATGCCTGGCAGTAGTGGCAGCGGGGGAAGGTCACTTTGTTTACCCCTACCTGGACGATTGGCTTCTTACAGCTCCAAAGGAAGACCAATTAACAGGACGCTGGAGGAAACACTTAGTCTATTCCAGACTCTGGGCATTACCCTAAACGTACCCAAGTCACACCCATGGCCTCCTCAAAGGCTGCAATGCGTAGGAGCAGTGCTGGACACCGTCCAAGGGAAAGTCTTTCTTCGCAAAGACTGGGTCTCCAGGCTAAGAGATGTCGCTCAAAGGGTGATGGACTCGGACTTGGTCCCGGTGAGGGTGGATCTTACTTCGAGAAACAGCTCTTGCAGCAGGTTACACCATTAGGACTGAAGCCGGCAGGCACCAGGACCCCACGGAAAAATTCTAGCTAGCAGTATCCAGCGGGGGACCGCCCCCGATGTCAGCCCCTCTCTGATGTCAGGCATCACATAAATGGGCGCGGTCCCCCAGCATCTCCAGTTCTTTATAGCCCTTGACTTGCCAGCATCGGCCTCACAGAAGCCTGCTCTACTCTTACGACACATGAAATCTTCAATTTAAGTAAAACTTTACTCCATGTCTGCTTCTTCTACTCCTCCTTCTTCCGACGGACGTCCCTCTAAATGCACCTGCAGCAAGCAGATACCCTTTGCAGACCATCATTCTGCCTGTGTCAGGTGTCTGGGCCAAACGCCCATCACGCTCTCCCTCAGGGTCCCCGAGCCTGAAGCGACCCAGGGGCAGATGTCGATCATCGGGAGATGACTCCAGATCAGATACGTCTGACATCTCCAGGTCTCCATCTCCTTTCAGTCCCCCATCACCAGACCCATGGGACCTTCCAAGGTTGCCTCCAGATGATCCCTCCTTTTCGGAAATCATGAGGCACATCCAGGACAATATGGGATGGGAGACTGAAGAGCTATACCCCGAGAGACTATGCCTTGCCTGTTACCTCGGGCAGAAAGACCCAAAGCCTGTGGTGGTCCCACGGTTGGTGGACACCTTTACAGATGTCACCAAGGCAGCTTGGAAATGTCCGCATTCCACACCGGCTGTTCCAAAGAAGGCTGACTGCCTTTACAGGGCTCCTACAGAGGACCAGTATTTGGCGCAGCAACCCCGGCCGACTCCCTGGTCATTACTGCATCTCATGACAGGTCCTAGCGGCCTCAACATTTGAGCACCCTACCTCCGGACCAGGCATCTAAGCAGTTAGATTCCATGGGAAGACGCGTGTATGCAGCTACTACATGCTCTATTAGGTCTTTGAACTATCTGACGCACATGGTGCAATTTCAGAATGCCCTCTGGGATCAGGGCCAAGACCTTCTTAAAGATCTACCAGATGGCGAAAAGAAGGAGGAGCTGCTAAACCTCCTCCAAACTGGGTCTGACGTGGGGACCCAGGTTCTCCAAGCCGCTTTACGACTCAGCAGACTTGGCAGCCAGGGGAGCAGCCACAGGTGTTTGTCTCCGAAGACACTCATGGCTGAGGGGTCTCCGGATTTACCCCTGACATCCAGAAGAATCTCCTGGATGTCCCTTATAATGGAGCGGTCCTCTTTGGTGAGGAGTCCGAGAAGGTCATCATCAAATTGCAGGACGCTGGAAAGTCAGTCAGTACTGTACAAGCCATGTACAGACCAAAATCTGGTTCCTTTCGTAGGAACCAGAATCGTTTTTGTGGCCGCCAACAAAGGCAACAACCACATTCTGGCCAGCAACCTGGGGCAATTTTGGCCGTAAGAATCAAGCCAGGTTCCCCTTGGGCCAGGGCCCGAAGCATTCAAAAGCAGCCCAGCCAGCGGAAGCCAACACCACCACAGCATGACTCCTTCCCAGCCCCCGGCCCTCCTCTGGATCAAAGGGTCGAGAAGGATGGGGGTCGCATCCCTCATCACCTTTCAGGATGGCAGAGGATCACCTCCGACCAGTGGGTGTTGCAGTTGGTCGAATGAGGTCACTCTATGGAGTTCCTCAGTCACCCGCCATTCGGACCTCCCCTGTTCTCCCGTTACTCGGGTCAACATGCTCTGCTTATTCAGCAAGAGATCTTGGCCCTCCTACACAAGGAGGCCATAGAACATGTTCCACTGAACCAGAGAGGAAACGGTTACTATTCCCACCACTTCCTGGTTCCAAAGAAAACAGGGGATTTGCACCCGATTTTGGATCTCAGCGATCTCAACAACTTTGTGCTGTACAAGCATTTCTGCATGGTGACCCTGCCGGGTCTCATTCCCATTCTCAAAGAGGGCGCATGGCTGGCGTCGCTGGATATGCAGAATGCTTACCTACATCTCCCGATCGCTCGAGCGCACCACAGATTTCTGCGCTTCAAATTTCTGGGACACCACTACCAATTCCGAGCTATCCCCTTCGGACTGTCTTCGGCACCTCGGGTGTTCACGAAGTGTATGGCGGTCATTTCAGCAGCTCTCAGGAGAGGGGGCCACTATGTGTTTCCGTACCTAGACGACTGGCTCCTTATGGCACTCTCATGGGAGGCCCTGATGTTCACAATACAGGATACCTATTCCCTCTTCCTATCGCTGGGCATCACCATCAATCAGGAGAAGTCCTGCCTTGTTCCGTCTCAAAACTTGCACTGTATAGGAGCGGTTTTGGACACAATTCAGGGAAGGGCATTCCTTCCCCAGGACAGGGCGGAATGTATCAGATCCCTCATAAGGGACATAAAGGAAAAGAAGACGGTACCAGCCTTCACCATCCTTTGCCTGCTTGGACACATGACGGCTGCCATTGCGACGGTTCCCCTAGCTCAACTCCATATGCAGGTTACCCAATGGATGCTGAGAGTACAATGGGACCAAAAGCAGGATCATCTGCAGCATCCAGTCCGGATCACGAATGCAGTCATCTGAGACTGGCATTGGTGGCTCGTCCCAGACCACCTCTCGACGGGAGTTCCTTTCACTGCACCACCTCCTTCAGCGACTCTCTCCACGGACGCCTCGGGGTCTGGATGGGGAGCTCACCTCAACGGGGTCAGGACTCAAGGCTCCTGGATGTTTCTGGAGTCCCATCTTTACATAAATATTCTGGAGATGATGGCCGTTTTATATGCCCTACATGCATTCCAGACAGAGATTCCACGGGTACTCTTCTGGTTCAAAGAGACAATACCGCGGTGATGTACTATCTCAACAAACAAGGAGGCACTCATTCCCACCCCCTTTGCAGGGAGACTCAGAGGGTTTGGAATTGGGTATTGCAACACTGCGCACACATTATTACAGTACATGTTCCCGGTGTGGACAACACTATCGCGGACAGCCTAAGCCGATCACAGACCAGGGTCCACGAATGGCAGCTGCTTCAGGAAGTCGCAGAGGACCTGTTCCACAGATGGGGGACACCAGAATTAGACCTCTTCGCGTAACCATTCAACGCAAAACTGCCCAATTTCTGCTCGCTAGATCCAGGGCCTGGTGTTTTCTGGTGAGACGCGTTGTCCCTCTCTTGGATGGGCAGGTTTCTCTATGCTTTCCCGCCCTTTCCTTTGATCCAGAGGGTTCTATTGAAGCTCCGTCAAGAGCAAGCGTGCCTTATTCTAGTAGCACCCTTTTGGCCCAGGCAGATTTGGTTCCCTCTCTTACATCAGCTGGCCTAGGAACGTCCGGTGCCTCTTCCATTTTGCTGTCATCTTCTATCCCAGGAGACAGGCTCCTTGGTCCATTCGGATCTTCGGTTTCTGAACCTGCATGCCTGGCTCCTAAGGACATAGCAGACCTGAGATACGGGGTCTCTCAGGAAGTTGTGGATGTTCTGGTGGCAGCCAGAAAACCCTCTACTCACGCTGCTTATGCCACGAAGTGGTGTAGATTTTGTATTTGGGCTCAGGCTCGAGCACTGACCCCATTGGAGTGTTCTGTAAGGTCTGTTTTAGACTACCTCCTGTCTCTCTATGAGGCAGGACTTGCCTATTCCTCCATTAAGGTCCATCTATGCGCTATTTCAGCGTACCATTCTCCGATAGGTCACAGGTCTCTAGCTCAGCTAGAGGCTTCTCGCGCCTTTTTGTGCGCATCCTGCTCTTGAGACCTCCCATTAAAGACCCAGTTCCACCTTGAGATCTTCCTTTTTGTTCTAGAGCAGCTTACGCTGCCTCCTTTTGAACCAGCAGCTGATTGCGATCTGTGTCTCCTCGCTTGGAAGACGCTCCTTTTAGTTGCTGTTACTTCTGCCAGAAGAGTTTCTGAGCTTCATGCACTCATGTGCAAGGATCCTTATTTGGTTTTTCACAAGGACAGGGTGTCCTTAAGAACAAATCCTAAGTTCCTTCCCAAGGTGGTCTCGGCTGTCACACTCAACTAGGATATAGACCTACCGGTGTATTACCCGAATCACGGGGGGAAGGGGAGCCCTGTTGCACACTTTGGATGTGCATAGGTATCTCAGATATTATCTGACCAGAACCAAAGCCCATTGGACCAGCTCTTTGTTTCCTACGCACAGAGGATGATCGGTGCTCCTGTTTCTAAACAGTCGCTTTCTAGATGGCTGGTAAATTGCATTATGTTTTGTTATCAGACGCGCAATAAACCCTTACCGGGACTGGTGAAGGGTCATTCTACTAGTGGGGTGGCTACCTCCTTCGCTGCGCTTAAGAATGTGTCCACTTCGGCCATCTGTACAGCAGCGACCGGGAGCACTGTACACACATTCATTAGGCACTACAGTTTGGATATTGCCTCTAGGCGCAGAGCAGGTTTCGGATTGGCGGTCCTTCAGGGACTTTTGTCCTGAAGCTTGGAGCATTCCTCCTATCCTCCTCCCAATAACAACTTGGTCCCTAACTGCTTGGGAATCAGTCCTAATGGTGTAACCTGCTGCAAGAGCGGTTTCTTGAAGTAAGATAGTACAGTTACGCAAAAACTTACCGTAATAGTAGATCTTCGAGAACAGCTCTTGTAGCAGGTAGTTTCCCTCCCACCTTCCCCTCTGGAGGTTGAGTTTTCTGACCTAGTTTCTAGGCTACAGTGTCTTTTGACTCCTTCTGCAAGCCTTCCTTTGGAAGCGGATCCTCGGTCTCCCCTTCAGATGTTATTCTTGGGTGAGAGTCTCCGAGGCGGGAGGGCTGGGGATACTGGGGACCGCCCCTTTTATGTGATGCCTGGCGATGGGGAGGCCGGCGTTGGGGTGATCCCCGCTGGATACTGCTAGCTAGAATTTTTCTGTGGGGTCCTGGTGCCTGCCGGCTTCAGCCCTAATGGCGTAACCTACTACAAGAGCTGTTCTCGAAGATCTACTGTTACGGTAAGTTTTTACGTAACTGTACTTTCTGTAGCTTCTAGGTCATATGGCTGCAGCTATAGCCACAGTTCCCCTCACACATATGAACGTGAGGATCCTGCAGTGGCACGTCAGAGTACAGTGGGACCAAGGCACGGACAAGCTAGAGGAGCCCATCCAGATCTCCAGCACGGTCCGACAGTCCCTGACCTGGTGGGTCACCCCAGCCCATTTGGCCAATGGAGTTCCCTTCCAGTGACCCAGACCACAGCATATCCTTACAACAGATGCTGTGTATGCCCCTGAAATCAAAAGAGCCTTTATTTTGGTACTGTAAGTGCAGAGCTTTGAGTTCCACCCCCTCTACCCTGTATACCCTTAACACTGCATCCTGGGCCTTTCTAAGCAAAAATGTAGCCATACACATCATAAACAAATGTGAATACCTCATGAACCATAACTGCTACACACAAAGTGCGAGTGGCAGAGTTGTTCAGCACAAAATTACTTAACAGTGGTATGCAATCAGTTCTAAGCAATTCGTTTTTTTATACTAGTCGAAATACCCCCAAAAAACAGATTTTTGTTTAAAATAACGAAAAAAGCTACGTAAACCATTTTCTTGTGGAAAACGTATAACATATCAACACCAAATTATATATCCATACATGATAAGCAGGTAGTGAAGTACCCCTAGAAACAGTTAAATAAGCCCAAAGTTGATTGGCTGGCTAAATATATACATCCAAACTGGAGACGTCCACAGACTGAATGAGTTGCCGCCAACTACAGAAGTCTACCGGTGTGAAGGGGGGGTGTTTTCTTCTGCCACCTACAGACGGTTACTGGAGTGAATGAGTTGGCTGTGGCCATATTGATTGTGCCACTGGCACGTCTTCATTTTTTATTTATTTAGTTTTTGTTGACCGGGTAAGCGCACTAGACAAATCCTGCCTATTTTCAGGCACGACCCAGGGGAAGGGAATACAGATGAATGCCAACTGACTTTGAACCAAATTAAGCTGTTGGTGGTATTTTTAGTGAATGGAGGAAATTTGGCCAGGGCACCGGGGAAATTCCCCCACTCTTTTCGAAAAGTGCCATGGGATCTTTAACATCCACCTGAACTACCACCAGAACAGGCAGATGAGAATCCCTCAGTGGACACTCTGGGTCCAGTGGAATCATTGGATGCACTAGCTGGTCCAAACAATTCCTGTCCGCTCTTCTCCTCGCAGAGTGTTGTTATAGTGGGTGAACCATGAAAACCTATTGAAGAGCATTCCATTCTTTGTACCAGCTCCTGTACAAATCCTCACCATGGATGTCTCGGGTTCCAGCTGCGGTGCTCATCTCAGCCCATACAAGATGCGGGGGGTCATGGACCAGGGTAGAGGCCGAGCTGCATATACATATCTTGGAAATGAGAGCTGACCTGTACAGCCTCCAGGCATTTCTGAATCATCAGAGAAGGTACTGCTGCCTCACCAATGGATTGGCTGTTACAGCTGTTTCTTGTAAGCATTAAAGACTTATTTATTTATTAAATTTTGGTAACCAGGTAAGCCCACTGAGACCAGAGGTCCCTTTTTCAGGGGGCGACCCGGGATTAATTACATAAAAACATACTTTCACACATTGGATAGCATACAGTGGTTGCAATTGTTACATATATTGGAATGACAGTAATTACAAATGACAGCATAAGTTACACCTTTGGTACAATACAATGGGGTGGCATTAGACACGGTAGATATTATCGTAAAATTGAGCATGGAGTATCACGGTCACGGGTAAGACCTGTGTCGGAGGGGATGATATGTGGGGGGCTAGCGACTGCAGCCACAGAGGCTGAGTTCCAGGAGGTAAACTTTGAGACCCAGCTTGAAGCTTTGGAGAAACGGCTTGTTGACCAGGTAAGCTGGGAGGGTGTTCCATAGGTGCAGGGCAGAGTATTTAAAAGAATGCCTGCCAGAATTGGTGCGGACCCGAGGGATGGCCAGGGGACAGCCAACTGAGGACCTTGTGTCACGGCCATGTACCCTAAGGTTGAGCAGGCCCCGCAAGTGAGGAGGGGGGCCTGTGGTGGAGAATTTGTAGGTCAGACAGATGGAGGAGTAGGCCAGTTTGTGCCATAAGGTGGGCTAATGGAGGTCTGCAAGGACCTCACAGTGCTATCTCCTAGGGGGGTCATTGTTTGCAAAGCGTGCCACTCGATGGTGAAGCAAAGAGAGAGTACGTAGTTCCCCTTCCCTAAGGGACTGGAGGAGAGGGGCCCCGTAGAGGAGGATGGGGGAGAAGAGTGCACGCGATAGCTCGCCGAGCCTCATTAGAAAGTGAGTGTCCCAGGCGGTAGAGGAGTCCAGTCCTCTGGTGGATGGTCTTAGTTAAAGTGTCAATATGAGGTTTGTAGGACAGCTCCTGGTCAAGGAGGATTCCAAGGTAATTGATCTTGCCAAGGACCTTGACTCTCTTCCCCTGGACTGTTTGGAGTTTGAGCTGGTCAGATCTGACGACTCCCAGATGCCTGGTTCCAAACAGGACCGCTTTAGTCTTTTCCTCATTCAGGACTAGAAGGTTGGTGGAGAACCAGGCTTCAGGTGCTGAGAGGCTAGCTTGCAGTTTGGCAGTGATAACACTGGGTTGAGGGTCACTGCAGTAAACAACAGTGTCATCTGCATAGAGGATTAGATTGCACGGCCCACAACCCCTTTCAGTGTCATTGACAAAGAGGGAGAACAGCAGGGGGCTCAAGATTGAGCCCTGGGGTACTCCAGAGACCACAGGTCAGATACCAGATTAGACACCTTTCCAGACAACTTTTTGGCTTCGATTAGGCAAGTAGCTCTTAAACCAGGAGAGTGAGAGCCCATCTAGTCCAAGGAGGTGGAGTTTGGAGAGAAGATGATGATGGGAGACATGATCAAAGGCTTTGGACAGGTCAGTAAACAGGGCTTCCGTCGGGGAGCCGTTGTCCATTGCCTCGAGGACATCAGACATGAGCCGGATAAGGGCCGTGTCTGTGCCATGGCCTTTCCTAAAGCCATGTTGGACGTCAGCTAAGACAGAGTGCGTCTCAAGGTAGTCTAGCAGTTGGTTATAGACTAGCCTCTCCTGCACCTTCCCTAGGGGACAGAGAATGGAGATGGGCCTGAAATTCCTCACATTATCACGGGGCCCTTTTTTGTGCACTGGGACTACGGTCGCAACTTTCCACTTACTAGGAACTGTTCCCTCAAGGAGGGACCTGTTGATGAGCCAGGTGACAGGGAGGGTGATGGCCGAGGCAGCAGCCCTCAGCAGTAAAAAAAAATTTACAACTTAGTACCACTATCCAGCATACTCCGCTATCAGGTAAGTATAGATACAGTATGTAGGAGATAAGACACAACCTGATATGTGGTTGAGCTGTGATTACCACATGCCTAAGGGCATGGTACATTGCTAACTGCTGGGTGCCTTTCAGCCCCTTGAAGCATGGCTTGCACAGCACAACCACATACCTGTAGTGTCTTATTGCACTCATATAGCGGTAAATAAGAGAGAGAGAGAGAGTACTATTTGCAAGGTAAAAGTTGAGAAAATACTGTTTGAAACAAGCAAGTGAAACTTTCTTCCTGTTTCTGGAGTTGGGGTTCCTTGACACACTATTAGAGATTAAAGGAGCACTCTCTTTTCCTCTATGCCTGAGATACTCTTATTCTTTGAAGAGTGTCTCTTTCACAGCCGCCCTGGAAGCGGACATATTCTGATAAGGTTTAAAAAAACTATGTATTATTGAACCAGCTAAATCAATAATTAAGCAATAAGGCATGACCAGGGGTTATGTTAATGGTCTGTTAATCACCTTCTAGGGGTGTAATGTGTCACGAGGCATAGCCGAGTGCTACATGCCCCTAGAGGGTGATTAACTGACCGTTAACATAACCCCTGGGAGTGCCTTATTGCTATTATAATACAATTGTTTTTCAAATAGTGTTAAACCTTGTTCAGCATATGATTAGGCTGCACATGTTTGTTAATCAAAGATTAACATAGGGCTGATAGAATGTTTACAACCAATCAGAAAGCTTTACTTATCAGACCCTTTTTATAATATATTAACACTGCCACAGAGAACGCCCTTACAGTTGTAAGAATAGTCCCATTTACATTCTTAGAATGTCAGAACCACTCACCTTCCATTCGCGGTTCTCATACCCTAAGAATGCGCAAGACCACTCGTATAACCATTAGAGTGTCCTTGGCGATGGTATTAACATGCAGTGCACTACCACAGGTGAAGTACTTTAACAGTGCAGTTTGCTTGGGCATCAGAGCTCTGACACTGTTTCAAGGAACCCCAACCAAACTGTGGTTATGTGCTGATAATCCCACACTGTTTGATCTTTAAAAGTCAGTTGGAGAGGGAGAATTTCAGAATACATTATATAACTAGAAAGATGCTTTCATCACTGAACCTTAAGGTATGCAGGTCTTCCAGTGAGTGCTGACAGAAGTGTGCAACAGTTTATTCCCCTGCTGTAGCCCTTGACATAGGGAATAGTTTGGGGCTGGCAGTATAGCCTAGAGGTTCGAGTAACGAGCTGTGAGTGAGTTTGGTACATCCAGCAGACTTGGGTTTGATTCCCACAACCTCCACTTGCATACTGTACTTTATGACTCTGAGCAAGTCACTTAACCTCCCCAGTGCTTCTGGGGTTGCCCCTGAAAACAGGCAGTTGTACCTAGCAGGCTTTACCCTGTTACCAAAGAATAATAAAATATAGTTCTGCAACAGCTGGTCAGAGGCTCTCCACTTCTACCTGTAATTCAGACCTAGAAATGCTGTAAAAATATACAGAGGAGTTAGGCTACACCTTAAAGAAGTCAGTATGTGATACGTCAAACATGGAGCAGTTCTTTGGATACCGAGGAGCATGGGCACAATCCTATTCCAATTAACCTTTTTTTTTTTAATTGCAGACCAATCTCCCCTAGTGCAAAAACAGATGATACTGATTACTCACACCAGCCTTTCTCCAACCTGAGTGGGAACATAGCAAGGCAGAAATCTGCTTTTACTCCAACTGTACCCCCTATGTGTTTCTCTCCTGTTCATGGGCAGGTAAGACCAACTAAACTTCTGTTTTCTGACTTGCGTAGTATGCAGCTTGCCCTTTAATATCTCCTTGTAGATTCAAAGGAATTGTTTCTTAAATGCAGTCCTAAGGATGTTAGAAATAGAATTATTTTCTTCCTAAATTCAGTTTTTCCTTCATTTTTGTATTATTTATTTTCTCCCCTCGTGCCTTGTGACCCACCACTCCTTCAGGCCGCCTAGGTCCTTCACTTGCTCCACTTGTCCCGTCCTGAGCCCTCCAGCTTTACATCACAGCCACCCATGGGGTAACCCAGACATAACCCTTCGCTGGGCAGGTCCCTCTCCTTCGAAGGGGAAGGCACGGGGGCAACCAGCACATACTTGGCCCCAGGGTGCTGTTGAAGTGGAGGGACTCTTTCAGGGCATCGGCAGTAACGGAGGACTGGCAGCCGGCATCTGGTTGGCCGTGAGGTGGATTGTTCTGCTTTTCTGCGCTGTTCCCCATGTGTCGCCTTCTGCAGTGCTCCTGGTCTCCACCAGAGGCTGCTGCATAGTGACGCCAACCCATTACCTGCCCCAGGAGAGGAAAGCAGTCCCTACGGATGCTCAATCCGCTCCTTCCCCTGCCAGCCCCAGCAGCCCGAGTCCGTTCCCGAACCCGGGTCGCCGGCGTGGGGCGAGGTGTGGCATCCAGTGCCTCAACCCTCAGCGCCACCGGGCCGACTTCAGGTTTTCCTGCTGATGTGGTGGGCAAGGTTCCCTTTTAGCTGTTCAGAACCTGCTGAGCTTACATCTACTGGAACAGCTGTCACTGTCTCCCTGACACCCATGGGCTGTCCTTTGATTTTATGTCCAAGATGTACCCCTCCAGCTGGGACTGGCTGATCAGGGAGCTGAGCTGGCTGGAACTTTTCCACTTGATTTGTTTTTTAGGAGGTTGGTGTTGGTGGTGGTAGGGGGTCAGTACACCAAGAGGCCTGGGTGTCGCACCAGGGGATGGAAAGTGTGGTGGTGGTGTCATTTGCTTGAGCATATCTGTTGTCACCAACTGTTCCCTGTATTCCATGTCACTGGGGTACAGCCTGAGATGGGTGAGCATTCTGGCCGGCCAGAAGCAGGCTGCAGCCAAGCCTACGCATGAAGCTCTGACTGACATTTAACAGTGCAGATGCTGTGTTACACCACTTTGTTATGTAGCAACACTCCGCATCATTGTAGTGGCAGGATTTCACACCCTACCCAGTCTGGAGCTGAATATTCCTGCCTAAACAACTCCTCTTCTTTGGGCTACATGGGGTTGCCATAATGACAGGACACACCTTTTATGGGGCTGAAGGTGTCCAGGATGCTACATGGGTGCATGCACACGCACACACGTAAACACAAAACACATCCAGAGAGGGCTGGTCTGGCAAGGAGAATTATTTCCAGCTCTGGTGGTCAGATATGTCCGCATGATGATGGAGCTCCATCCATAATGCCAGTGTAGTGGCTAGGCATAGGCTACCAAGGCATACCCCGCACGCTAACAAAGAGGGTTTAGGAAAGGCGGAATTATCTGCTGCATGTCTCCCATCCTTCTGAACTACTGTGATATTACTCATCCTTTGTAGGTGGCATCCGGCCTCCTGCAGGCACCAATGAGGATTCTGGACTTTGGACCCAATTTTGAATCCCCCTATTGGGGAGTAGTTTTGTTCACTATCAGTCCATCATCATGTTACCCAGAAGTACCCAGAAATAACTGTTTGTAACAGAAACTGCTGAAACAAAAGCCAAAGAAACCACAAAACAGGTTCTGAGATGCCAGATAAAGGGGCTGCGGCTTTAGACTAAAGATTAACATGTTGTCTCTGGAAATAACTTTTGGACAGTTCTAGCTTTTGATTTACCACTGCAGATTGTGCTGCGGGTTCAGGTTGTTTCATGTTTGTTTTTTGTTGTTGCCGTATACAACACTGTAAGTCTGCTTCTGGTAATTAGCAGGCAGCTAGATTAAAGCTGTTGATTACAGTGCGCTTGGTTTTGGAAGCTGCGGCGATGGTGATGATCAAGTCCGAAGGCTGATTGCTTTTTGTTGTTTCTAGGGGCAGGTGGTGGAGAACTTGAAAGCACAGGCACTCTGCTCCTGGACGGCCAAAAAGGACAACCATTTGAACTTCTCCAAAGAGGACATCATCAATGTTTTGGAACAGCAGGAGAACTGGTGGTTTGGAGAGGTCCATGGAAAAAAGGGCTGGTTTCCCAAATCCTACGTTAAGGTTTTGCCCGGAAATGACAGTAAGCCTGCTGAGTAAGTCTCACTGATCACCATGTTCTCTTCTTATAAAGGTTCACTCTCAGCACTTGGTTTGACCAGACATTTTTTTTTCGTCAAGGTTTTTCTTCCTGGTGCTGGGATCTGCTTCCCTCCTCGGGATCTGTAGTCCTTACAGCCCCAACCTCAACACCACTGGTCCCATAGTACTTGCTTCAAGATCACATGGGCCTGAGAGCACCATCATTCGGCAGGGCTGGTGGACATTTTTAAAGTTCAAACTTTTTATTAAACTTTTGAACATATAACATACAACAAGTAAGAACAAAAGGCAAGACAAATTTTATTTTTCTAGACTCCCAATCCTGGAGGCACGGGGTGCCATACAAATGACCAAAACTAGAAATAAAACAGTAAAATTACAACGATAAATTAAATAAGCCAATATAAGTAAATAAATAAGGCCTAAAATAAAGACAGTAGCTAGAAGGGGCCATCCCAAGGATAAGATCTGATACAGAGTGTCTGTGAAGGCCTGACTAAACAAGTGGGTCTTTAGGTGGGTCTTTTTTTTTTTCTTTTCAGTTATACTTTGTATCACCTCTGCGGCTGGGGGGTGTTACCTATGGTTCCCCCCAGTCCGGCTTGACCTCTCAGCCCCAAGCTCTACTTCTTCCTCCGGTCCTGCACAGCGGTCTTTCTCTCGCGGCGGGTACACAACCACCACCGCAGAAGCCAGGGGTTCAGATCAGGGGAGCATCCAGAGTCTGAAGCCAGGCAGGCAAATCAGATCAGCCCTCATGTGCCGCTGAGATGTGTTTTTGTGCTTGCCCTCTCTGCGCTGCGGGCCGTGTAGTGACGCCAGCACGGAGATATCCGTAGACGTTAGCTGCGCGCACCCCCCCGATGTGCTCCCAGCGTTGGTTGTACCTCCGGCCTCCACCGGAGGTCACTACTGCGCCGGGATGCCTCTGGATCCCACCCCAGGGAGAGGAGAGCTGTCCTCTGGATGCTCAATCCTGCTCCCTCCCTGTCGAACCTGGGTCGCTGGTGTGGCGCGAGATTTGGCATCCAGCACCTCAACCCTCAGCGCCACCGGGCCAGCCTTAGGTGGGTCTTAAACACCTCCACTAAAGGGGCCTCCCATACAGATGATGAGCGAATCTCCACAGGACAGGGTCATGACACTAAACGCCTGGTCGCCAGGCAGTTTCAACCTCGGGCCCTGGGAATCGTGAGTGAGGCTCCCTACAGGAGTGGAGGGAGCAGACCGAGATAGCAGGTGCCAGAAGGTCAGATAAGTATTCAGGGCCCAGCCCATGTAGGGCCTTAAAGGTGAGCAGACGCACCTTGAAGAGGACCCTCCACCTGACCAGCAGCCAGTGCAGTTTATGCAGCACTGGGGTGACATGGCAGTATTTTGACTGCCCCGTCAGTAACCTGGTGGCCGCATTCTGCACTAGCTGCAGTCTGCGGAGGGTACCTTCCGAGACCCTGAGGTAGAGCGCATTACAGTAGTCGAGCCTTGATGTCATGAAGGCATGCACCAGGGTGGGGAGGTCCAGGGGCAGAACTAGGGGCTTGATCCTGGCGATATTACTCAGATGGTAGGAGCTGGTCCGGACAATGGATGACACCTGAGCCTCAAATGTCAATCCGCTGTCAAAGGTCACACCAAGGTCGAGCACCCTAGAGGAGGCCTTCAATGGCACAAACCCCAGGCACAAACCTGTCTCTGTGCCAGATATATCTCTTCTTATGACTCTATGAAAGTAATAGTGAGGCACAATGCATGACTCGTAGCTGTGTCAGTAACTGAGAACAAAGTAAGATGAGACCATTTATTATAAAACATATATGGCCCTTTGTTCAGTTGTCATTATACCCCATCCCAGAGCTAGGAGATGTCATTGTATCCGACATTTGTAGGATACTGCAAAATTGTGGGGTTGGCAGAGAGAATTAGAAAGAAAGCTATATACAGTGTATAACAGCATGACTTATTATTAAGCAAGAAGAGGGCTGGTGGACTTTGACCATTTTTACTCTTGCCTCTTCTTCCTTTTATGATGGTGCTTCACCATGCCCTATAGTACTTTTGCAGGTCATAGCTCTTTATTGGTGGAGGAGGCCAGCCCTCCATGGCCAACTACAAGAGTTGCTGTGGTCACAGAACACGGTGCTGCCCACCTCTCATTGGGAAGTGCTGCCAGTGGCAGCACTGTGGACTGCAGCACCGCAGGTTCACTCTTTAGCCTAGTCCCGTAGTGTCAGAGAACAAGGTGATACTGCTGAGCCATTGTTGGTCCTATGGCTAGATCTGTTTATTCCATGTAGATTGTTATGCCTCAGTCATCAGATGTCCCCCTTCCAGTTATGCTGGCCATTGTCCAGTTTCATTACGCACTTACTTGCTCCAAAGGGTATCAATGGCTTGACTCTGTGGCAGGGCTGGTAGGAGTGGAGCTTCCACCTCACTGGAGCACAATCAAGTGAGGGAGCGGGCTGTAGTGGACACAGGGTCTGAGGGTGCCGGCACATTCTTCATCCTGACAACCGCTACCTTTCCCCTAGCTGTTAAACCTTCCCATCTCTTGCTTCACCATGCATGCACCACAGTATGGGCTTATGCACATGCAGATGGCCCCCTGTGTGACAGCAGGCTCTCTGGTCCAACATGGGGGTTGCTGCAGCAGTGGAACTCAGTGCGCTACCTTCAAAGGTCAAAAAGTGCCGTCATATGCAGCATTTCCTCAGCCTTGGCCACAATGACACAAGTGACCAAAGTCCAGTTTCAAACCCTGGTCACCTACATGGAAGCACAATGTGCTTCCCCTGGGCAGCTAGGTGACCCAATTACCATGTCTTTTTGTTTTTGTTTTTTTTAAAAGGATTTTCAGTTTTATGACAAACATACAACATAAAGCAGCACCAATCAATGAGAAAGGGTAGGGAAGTACAATTAATTGATGGGTATCAGTACAGTGAGCATCAAGTTCCTGAGGAGGTCGTGGGGTCAGAAACAGTGGGGGAATTCAAGAATGCATGGGACAGACATAAGGCAATTCTGGTGGGGGTAGAAAGAAGTAGGCCGTTGGTTAACTAGGATCTGCAGCTTATCTAATAGGTAGGGAAATGGGCAGACTAGGTGGGCCAAGTGGTCCTTGTCTGCCATCAAATTCTATGTTTCTATAAGTACTGTACAGGGCACTTGAGATACAGCGGCTAAGGTACACAGTCATTCATTTTTGCTAACGTAAACCACACATCTGCACCAAATCAGTTCAGATTTATTCAGGATATGATTCAATAATTTATTGAATTCTGTTGAGTGGGGGAGCCCACGGAAACTAAAAGTCCCTATTTCAGAGGTGACCTGGAATTAATTACATGGAAACGTAACAAAATAAAACAAGAAGTCAGTAAGCAATACAGGCTATAATAACATTAATGAAATCACTGGGCTATACGGTTAGCAAGCATACGAAATGTCTTGGGTGATAGAGCAGCAAGTACATGTCAGTTGAAGAAAAATACAAAACAAGTAGGTGCATGTCAGCGATTTCAAGTAGACTCTACTCAAGGAAAAATGTCTTAAGCCCCCTTTTGAAGCCTCCAAGGGAATAATAATAATAATAAATAATAAATTTTATTTCTCAGAAGCGCCTTTCAGCTGTCAAGGTGCTGTACAAAGAATAAGGAATCATAATAAAACTCAGAAACACAATAAAATAATCAGAGGATCCAAAATTAAACTGTGCCACCAAAAGCATGGCACCACAGATACGTTTTCATTGACTGCTTAAGAACAATCGTGGAGGGTGCAGGGAGGGCATTCCACTGAGAAGGGACAGGAAACAAAGGATCTTTTGCCAGCACATGACCTTGTTCTCACTATCTCGAGCAGGGTGCAGTTGGAGGACCAGAGCACTCTTCTTGAAGATTTAACTGCCAATATGTCACTGAGGCGGGGGGGTAGCACCTTGACTAGTTTGGACGATGGGCAGAGAAGAGAATGGTTGACTCTCCCTTCAAAGGAGGGCAAATTTAATGTGTGGAAGCCATCACAGCAGTGCTCCCTAGGTGGAGCACCGGAAGCAACCAACCAATTTTCTTGTAGAGATCTTTTAGCTTATTATTTGCATCTGAGAACTTTGGGATATGCAGAATTAGGGCACCATACATTAGTACTCGGAGCAGCGTACTGTTGGCAATAGAATGCTGTGAATCCTTGCATAGATAATTACTCAGACAGTAAAGTAACCCAGATTTCTGGTGCAGGGACTTAGAGGCATGCTCTGCCCAGTGCTAAAGGGTGACTTCCTGGTCCAGGTATACTCCAAGATATTTAACCGAGTCGATCAACTCAGTCTGAGCCCCGATGGATGTGGCAGCAGATAACCAATGCTGTCTAGCAGCACCCAGATGCCTGAAACCGAACAGGATGGCTTTTGTTTTTTTGTATTTATAACTAGCTTGTTACTAGTGAAACATTTTTCTAATTCCAAGAAGTTGCTAGCAAGCTGACTACTGATCTGGGCAAGTAAGCTTTTCTATACAGTAAATACCTTAACAAAGCATCCTGCCATTGCAGGAATTTTAGAGTCTAAGGGGAGAACCACTTCTTTCTAATAGTTTTTTTTAGCTGCAAGAAGATACATAAACACTGTGAGCTACTGGAGTGCGGAAGCTCTTCGGGACATCCAGAAATAACAACACCCATTCTGTGAAAATGAAGGAGTCCCCAAAGATTTCCGGCAGTTCTGTGGTCAGCTGGTCTGAGGAGCTGAGGACACTGCCAAAAAACAAGAGTGTGGGTTACCGTAAGTGTACCACATCCCCTCCAACAGTGTGCTCCCCTGGTTGCCTGATATTTAACTTGTCTTTCTGGGATACAGAAATATCTCATCACTGTTGTCCATTAAAACTCCCTTCAGATCTGGGAGGAGGTCACACGATTAATATTTTCTGTATAGATCTGCCATTGTTGAAGGGCAGTACCAGTGGCAAGGTCGGCCTTGCAGTTCCCACAGATTCCATCTGTGGAGTACTGTGACAACTGTGACAGAGTAGTATACATTAGTGAAATCGATGTTCTGAAATGTGCCCTTCCCAAAAAACTTCATGACTAAGCTGTGAAACAAGGGTAACGCCATGTCCTGTGGCAACTGTTGCATTCGGGATTTCAAGCCCTAAATTCATGTTGGCTCTGTCATATTTCTTACTCTCTCCAACTCCCATGAAAAAAAAGTCCTCACGGTGATGGAAGTAGTGCAGTCCAGTGGCTGGAACACAGTCTTGTGTTGTAGGCTGGAGAAACTGGTTTGAATCCCATCAGAGTAAGTGGCTCACTGTGTTTTGAGGAGCTACTCTGGCAACAGTGGGCTATTGCTGGGAGGGGTGGTGTTCTGCTCCCTTGGTCTTTGATCTGTTGACCTTTGCTGGTCATTCCCATGCACGTCCATGCTTCTTAACAGTCCCCAGCATCTGCTTCTCAACTTCATCAGGTGGAGCTACCTCCACTGCAGCCCTTGTTGGAGGTGCCGACCAAGGGGTCTTATCCCACAGCCAGCTTGTCAGGCCAGCTCTCGGTAGAGATCACTCAGGATGAAGGTACCAGGGTGGTTCATGGTGGCAAACAGTTGAGGACTATCTTAGAGAATCCTCTGATGACTCCGAAGATGAGTTGTCTGTGGCCTTAGCAGGGCTCATATGTTTGGCCGGAAATTGGATGAGGAGCTGGCCATGAGCAGTGTCATTCCATTTAGAAGTACTGATGGACATGGAAGGTGGTGTGGTGCAGTTATTGGAGCAGAGGATTGTGAACCAGAAGATTCCAGATTTGAATCCCACCACAGCCTCTGGAACACATTTTGACCTCTGTGTGCCTCAGTGATACTAGTTGTAAAATTGAGTAGAAGCAAGACCCCATGGAAAGTGAGATGTTCTAGGGGTGAGATATGGTTCCAGTATCCACACACTGGCAGTTTCACTGGACTCTGCCCCATGACGTCAAATCTTTCTATTTAGGTTTACTGTGACATAGGGGAACTTTATCTTTGTAGTTTTCAATACTTCTAGTGCTTAATTTAACGGTTCCTTCGACTCTGTCCAATGATCGACAATGGAGCAACGGAAACCAGGATTCAGATTGTGTCTGCAGTGCCGGCAGAAGATATCGGTCACTGAGTCGCACATAGGCATGTACTGCGTGTGCGAGCAACATTATGTGGCTGGGTGCATCCTTTGCAAAAGCATGCTTTCAGAATCCCTTGAGGACAGGAAGGTTTGCCTCTCACTGGGTTGGCCTTTGGAATGGGATCCAGAGAACTGCCATAAGGGCCGCAAGTAGGCCTCGGCGGTGGCTGGGTCAGCTGAACAGATTGCAACCCTTGAGGTGGAAGTGGCAGCTGCCTTGGTGGGTACTTCCTTAGTCTTGGCGCTGTTCTCTGAGGCCAGCATCGGAGGGTCATTCACTGGAGAGTTCTCAGAAATATGTTCAGCCCTCCAGAGGTTGGGGGAGAGACCTGCCCATTGTGGAGCTAAAAGCGAATGCTGCTGGCGCCGGTCATGAGACAGAGCAGTCAAGGTCTTTGACTTGCCCAGCTGCTTAATGGCTGCCAGGCAGCCCTCCACTGGGGGGGAAGGTTGGGCAGGTCAAGGGCTCTTTTGAGTCCTCATCGAGCCAGTCAATTTTGGCTCCGGTTTTGCACCCTCTGCAGGTGCAGGCACACCAAGATTTTTTCTTGAGCATGTTGACCAGCTGTCAGACAAGGTCAAGGAGCCAATCTCGCAGACCCCCCTCACCCTGGAGGACATTGTCCGGTCAGCGTCTCTGTTTGGTCCTCGATGGGAGTAGCCTCTTCTGGAGGTCAGATCTTCTGCACCTGTGTTGCTGAACCTGGGCAGGAAAGTGGTCTACAGCAACCGCTGAAAGGCACTTCTCACCATCAATTGGCCGGTCGAAGTTGTGATCAAGGCATTCTGCTTTAGATTCTGCTTGACCAGGAGGTGTCGCCATTGATGTTCTTCGACCTTCTTATCCTCTGGAGAGCAGCACAGATGCAGGATGCGCTGCTGCTACAAGGAGCTCCTCTGGTAACAGTGGGCCATTGCGGGGCTGGGTAAGACCCCACCCCCTGGATCTTTGGTTTCTTAACTGCAACCAGTTGCACCCTTAACTGATCCACACTGTGCAGGTGCACACCACAGGTGCTTCTCCACCTCTTCAGATGGAGCCACTGCAACAAAAGTTAGGCACTGCGACTAAGGAGGCCGACTGCATGGCCACCAACTTGCTAGGCCGGTTGTTGGTGAGGATCACTACGGGAGAGGATTCCCGGGAGGTCCATGGTAAGAAATGGCTGAGTCTTGTTTTTGAGGAGTCATCAGAGGACTCTGAACACGAGTCCATGGCCTCCTCTGAGACTCCTGTCTTTGACCCCAGTTTGGTTGAGGAGCTTACCACCGTGCAGGCCCGGTATCCTTTGGGGCATTTCTTTAACTCATTTCAGAATCCATGTTGGTTCCGCTTGAGCCAGTTGAAAAGAGGGCTAGTTATGCCCTCATAGACATTTTGGATGGCGATGAATCCCCTGGGATTGTCTTCCCTGTGGCTGAGGCCATTTTTAGACTGGCCCTGGACATTTGGCAGCATCGAGCATCCTCCCCTGCGCCCTCTACCCACATTGTCCACAAGTCTCGGTCCCTACAGGTTCCCTTTCAGGGTTTGTGGACCACCCCTCCACTGAGGGGTAGTTCACAGATCCGGTGTTCAGTAAATCAAGGAGTCTTGCAAGATTGACCACGCCGTTAAAGGTGTACACTGTAGCATCTCTGGGTCTCCTGACAGGCTAGCTGCACCTCGACGATGGGAAACTTTGGTCAGTCCCTGATGGGAGTTTTTGATGTAGGCCTCCCTTACATCCCTGTTGAACAACAGTTGGTGGGCTGGCTCGTCAGCGCAGCGGTAGCTCTTCTGCTTGCGACGCCGATGACCCAGGTTTGGAAGTGAGCCTGGTGTGTCATTGGGCCAGCTGATGCAGGGGGATCCTGTTTCTGTAGGAATGTGTTTCCCTTCCGGGGGACTGAGCCAGAAGGTCGGGACATGTGGCAGATCGCACCACCGTCATTAGGCGCATGGTGTGTGCCATGATAACATTGCATGCCACGCTTCCCGGGGGGAACAGAACACCGAAAAATACTTGTGGAAGAATGCTGGCAGATGCTTGCAGGCCTGCACCTGACTAGTTGGGCTCGCCAGCCCGAACTGGAGCTGGATCACAGAAGGGACTGAGACCCCTGCCGATCCTGCAGTGGGGGTCAAGCTCTAGGGGAAGGCAGCTAGCGGTAAGTCCTGGTGGAGATTGTATTGGTGGGGCTGGAGCACCAGGGGGGAGGATTGAAAAAAAATAGTTGGCGGTGCTGCTCATCAGAGACCAGGGTCAGTAGCTGGCTAAACACCAGCTCCAGACAGCCTTCAGTGTGGGCAGCTCTTGTGCCCGTGCCATGGCAGTGGCTGTCTCCATGTGTCACAGAGCATTAATGTGTCTCTCTACCTTCATGGAAGATGCTCAGCACAAGCTGGCTGATGTCCCTTTCTTGAGCACCGACCTCTTTGGCCCTGGGGTAGAAGGACATTTCACCTGCATTGAAAAGTCTAGTGCCACCATAGATTCTATGACATCATCCCAGAAAGCCCAGAAAAAAAGAAGCCTAAGAAATGGGCTTTCCAGTACCAGTCCATTCAGTCACCACATCCTCGGCAGCAGCCCCGGTAGTGTCAGTCAGTACCTTGCCTGTCACCCCAAGCTGAAGTTCGGAGGCCAGGGTCCAAACGATGGGGGTAGGGTTAGTGGTGCCCATCCGGCAGTAGCTTCCAGTGCCCAGTGACAGGTTGGGGGGCATCATCCCTCCACCTGTCCTGTCCCTGACTGCTTTCCTAGTCTGAGGCTTCCAGCATCACTTCTTGCTACTTTGGTCCACTATCACAGTGGACAAGTGGGTGTTTGATATTGTGGACCGAGGATTGTCTCGAATTTCAAGGCTCTCCCACCTTCCCACACCTCGAGAGTCCAGGGTGTCAAAGGACACGCTGTCCACCCTAAGGGTGGGCATTGCTCAGCTCCTTGCAAAAGGGACAATAGCCCATGTCCTGGACACCCTGGACGGTCAGGGTTACATGTTCAGGTACTTACTAGTCTCAGAACTGACCAAGGGCTGGTGCTGCATACTGGATCTGCATGATCTGAACCACTTCATGCGGAAGTGCAAGTTCTGGATGGTCACTCTGAGTTAGATTATGCCATCATTGGAACAAAACATATAGTTCTGCTCCTTAGACCACCAGGATCCATTTTTCCACATTCCCGTCTATCCATCCCACCGATGGTACCTCTGGTTCCGAGCGATAGTAGTCCAGTACCAGTTCCAGGTCATACCCTTCGGCCTCTCTTTGGCGCCCAGGGTCTTCACCAAATGCATTACAGTGGTGAAGGCCTATCTCCAGCACCTTGAGGGTCAGGGTGTACCCCTACCTGGACAGCTGGCTGTTAAGCCAGTCCAGCCAGAGAGGACATGGAGAGGCCCAGAGATGTGGTTCTCCAGACTTGCCAATACTTGGGTCTTTTGGTCAGTCTGAACGATTCTGAAATGGTACTGAAGCAGGTGATCAGGTTCATTGGGGCAGTATTAGACTCCCTGCGGACTGGGCGCTGGATCTTACCTCCTTTGCCTGATCATTTCAGGTTGGGCTCTTGTGCTTTCCTTGCCCAGGATTTCCTGAGGCTGCCGTGGTACATGGCGTCCTGCACCATCATTGTCTGTTGGGCCTGCTGGCAGATGCACCACCTCCAAAGAGAGTTGGACCGTCACTGTTCCCAGCGTCTAAGCCATTTAGACCAGTTGGTTGTAGTGACCCAGCCGTGGTAGTGGCTGGTCCCAGAACACCTGGAGGAAGGAATCCCATTTGTCCACCCAGAACTGACCATTACACTCTTGACAGATGTGTTACTGGTGGGGTGGGGAGCGCACCTGGGAGACCACAGAGCCCACGGGTCCTGGTCACCCAGGGAGTCCCGTCACCACGTCAACCTGCTGCAGCTCCATGCAGTGCATTTGGCTGTGATGGAATTCGATCCACTAGTTGGGTTAAGTCATGCAGGTCCAGACGGGCAACACCACACTGTTTTCCACCTGAAAAGGCAAGACAGCAGTCACTCCCTTTTTCTGTGTCAGGAGGCATTCCAAACCTGGACACTTAATGTGCAGGCTTGGGTATAGATCTCTGGTGATCCACGTTGTGGGAGTGAGCAGTCAGCTGGTAGACCCTCTCAGCTGGGTAAGAAAGTGGTCGCACAAGTTGTCCCTGCATCAGGATTTGGTGAACCACCTGTTCTTCTTGTGGGACACACCCTTGATGGACCTGTTTGCCTTCTGGGAGAATGCCAAACTGAGGCTGTTTTGTTCCTGCTCCACACAGTCAGGAACACGCTGGGGGGGGGTGGTGGCTTCACAAGGCCTTGGACCTCAGGCCACATTTACACCTTTCCACCTTTCCCTCTGATCTGCAAGGTGATTATCAAGGCCCGGAAGACAAGAATCAGATGATCCTGATCACTCCACACTAGCTGTGACAGTTCTGGTAACCAGATCTCCTCAGACTCAGCAGCAGGCCTCCATGGAGACTGCCTCTCTGCCCAGACCTACTGACCAGACAGTAGGGGTAGTCCTGCACCCAGACCTCAGTCGCTGCATCTCATGGCCTGGTTCCTGAATGGTTAGAGTTCCAGGCCTTGGTTCTCTCAGAGAATGTTCTCTACATTGTGGAGGCCTTCAGGAAAGTGTCATCGAAGCACAGGTCAGGAAGCATAGGAAAACCAGGAGCAGTTTCAAAATTCACAAATAGCATTTTATTTTTTTAAATAACAGCAAAGAAAAACATAAAAAATTAAAATGTGTTCAGTATAACTATTTACAAAGGCAGTATAAATTAAACAGAGAAAGTCCATCTGGGTTTCTTCTCAATTTCCAATCATCTCAATCTCTGTATTTCTCTTGCAAGAAATTGCAACTCTGTTTTTATAAGTCTTTGCAACCTCCGCTCGTTAAGAAAACAGCATACTTCTCACACAGTGTTCTTGTAAGTTTCAACAAGTGCAACAAAAAGAACATTGTGACCCAGAACTGACCTCTTGCTTACAGCTTCTTGGAGAGTTTGCAAACAGATTAACTCCTTGAGTTCCAAACAGTTTTTTGCAATCATTTCAACAGTATAACTATATGCATTTCAACAGTAAAACTATATACATTTCTAAACAAAGGGATCCCAGTATCAGTTATATTTCCACATAATGATTCACATATATTTTTATACCTGCAGATATGCAAGAGGGGAGAAAAGACGGAACAGCAAGAGAAGGTAGAGAGATAGTGAGAGGCAGGGAATTGCAAGACCGTCGAGGTGATCAAGTCCTAGGACTAATGAGAAAATTTGGTTGCGCAACCAGACTGACTAGAGACAGAAAAAGAGAGAGTAGAACATATCCTTGCATTTAAACTCTTTCTCCAGAACAACTGGGACAGGGCCCTATTTAGCCCTGTCACAGAAAACATCAACTCACAGATGCTGTACCTTCATATGGAGGAGATTCTTTGTTTATTGTCCTGGGCAGGGGGTATCCTTGACTACTTCTGGTCCTTTTCCCAACTGGGACTGCAACGACGACCCTTAAGGTGCACATGGCAGCCATCTCTGATTGCCAGGTGAGGGCTGTTATGGGGATGTGGCCCCGGAGAAGGTGGTTGGGGTGCTTTTTCAAAATCCTGGCTTACTTGTACCCTTTGGCGTGTGTACCACCTCCACTGTGGGATTTACTGCTGATATTGGCAGTGCTCAAGGGCAAGTCTTTAGAGTCAGTGCACAGGTGTGAGATGTCGCACCTATCATGGAAGACCATCTTCCTGATGGCCATTGCATCAGTCAGAAGGATTGGGGTGCTCCAGGCACTTTTGGTGGAGTCTGTTTACCTGCTCTATCACAGAGACATAGTTGTCCTTAGCCACAATTAGAAGCTCCCCCTGAAGGTGGTATCAGAGTTTCACTTTAACCAGATGATTAACCTTCTGATGTATTTCACTGGCCCATCTTTGGAGGCCAGCAGCAGGCTCCATACCTGAACCTGCAGAGGGCACTCTCCTGTTCATGGAGCTCATGAATGGAGTTCGGGGACAGACTCTCCAGCAGTGTGTCACATACGCTGAAGCCATGCCTGGCAAACGAGCAGCAAATAAGACGATTGCTAGGTGGAGTACATTCTGCATCGATTTCTGCTGTAGATTGGTTGGTATGAAGCTTCCTGTAGGGCATAGGGCTCATTCCACCAGACTTACTGCTGCCTCAGTGGTTTCTTCCAGGGATGTCCCTATCCAGAACTGCAGGGCTGTGACCTGGAAGTCAGCACATACCTTCATTTCCCACTGCTGCATCAACCTTAAGTCATGCGGGGATGCTGCTTTTGGGATCTCAGTTCTCCAATTTCTGTTCATGAAATAGGGGTGCACGCCTTGTCCCCTCTTCCTGGAGAACTGCTAGGAGTCTGCCAGAGTGTGGGTAATTGAACCATATCCACATCCCTAGAAATGAGGGTTACTCACCTGCAACCATAGTTGCAAGAGTGGTACATGGTTCACATCTACACAACCCACCCGACTTCCCCTACAAGTGACACATGGATTCTGCTTCCATTATGCAAGATCTGACATTGTGGGGCAGAGCTGGGGGATATACCACCCTGGTGGTGGGAGGAGCTTAGCTTAAAGACATCTAACCAGTATAGGGTTACCACCTTTTAAGAAGCCCAAAGTGGGACATTTCTTACTGAAACATGATTTTTCACAGGACAGTATGTAACCTTGACCAATGCAACAGACTTGTTTTCTCTATAGAATCAGAATTGAGTCTGAGTATTGTAGTTTCTTAGTTGCTTCTATTGTTTCTTGTCATTTTAAGGTATTTTAAATAAGGTATCGTAGTTTTCTACAACATTTAGTGGAAAGTCAGAAAATCTTTTCTATCCTATAAAATCAGGACATGTAATGTTTTTCATGTTTTTTTGCAGGACACAGCTGCCCAAATCAGGACTGTCCTGTGAAAATCAGGACAGGTGGTAACCCTAAACCAGTAACATTTCAGTGGAAATGCCAAAGTGTGATTATGAGCCATATAACCCTCCTGCAGCTACGGTTATAGATGAGTAACCTAACTTTGTAGGGCTGTGGATATGGTGTTCTCTCCATACACTAGCAGTATCCTTTCCCATTTAAGTTCAGCTGGAACATCTTCAAGCTGGCTTCTCCCACCCACCTGGGTGGTAACTCCCTCAGCACCACACCATGACATCAGATATTCCTTTCTGCTGGAAAAAGAAGGTTCCCTCCTTACCTCTCTCGCGCTGAGAAGGTCCTTTGCTTAAATCTTCGGATTTCTTCAAAACCCGATTAAAAACTTTGTCTTCAGGCTTTCTCTTCATGCCATCGATATGATCTACTCTGGAGTTCCAGAAATGTGTTTGCGGGCAGAAAATGTCCCGGACGGATCCGCACACCTTGTGCGTCTATTGCCTGAGCCACGAGCATGATCCCCAGGCCTGCAGATATTGCCACACTTTTCAATAGTCCATTTTGGAGGACTGTCATGCCTGCTTACTTCTTGGGTGTCCAAGTGATCAGTACCCACTGGTCAAATATAAAGATGCCCATCAGGTGGTCTCCATGGCTTGCGGGGTCCGCTGAGCAATTTGCGGCATTCGAAGGAGTGGCGGCCCAGGCCAGGGGCTCAGTCCTTCTCGGCTTCGGCCTTTTTGCTGCTCTCTTTGGGTGCCTCCTTTACGGGGGCATTTAAAGACTTGCACTAGGCCCTTCCAACTCATGGGCAGGGACCCTCATCGATGCACAAGTCAAAATCTAAAAAAAGAGTCCAAAAAACGGTCTCACTGTCGATTGTGGGATCGGGAACACTCTCGGGCTCTTGATTCCTGCTCTTCTCCAGAGGTTCCAAACTTGGTCGAATGCTCGGCCCAGGCAGCTGACTCCACAGTATCCCCGTCGGGCCAGTTGACTGAGACACAGGTCGATCTTCAGGCCAAGATTTTTCTCGAGCCGGTTGACCCGTTGTCTCCTGAACAGGCCATGGTTCCTTTTCAAGGACTCCGGTCCTCTCTGAGCCACAGGGAGTGATGGATCAGTCTGTTGACCTGCCACTTCTTGTTGAAGACCAAGAATCTGAGATGCCCCAGCTCTCACCGGCCCTCTCTCAGGCCTTCTGTCAGTCCCCCCCTCCCAGACAGTTGAAGACACGGGCTGAACCCCGTGGGTCAAGTGGCTCACATAGACATCGGCACTCCTGCTCGCGGCACTCGGGCAAGTGGCGCCACTGTTATTCTCTGTCCTCATCTTCCTCGGGTGAGGAGCGTCTAAGGCACAAGTTGCATCGACACTATGAGGACCTTGTGTGGCAACAGCTGGTGTTTGCATGGATGAAGCCCATGCTGACTTCTACCCCGGCCATCACCTGACTTTTGCCACAGAGGCAGGAGCAGACTCGTAAAACTGTCTCGACTTGGCCCCCTCCGGCCTCTCCACCTATTCTGGTGGAGCTGTTCCCGAAACAGCCAGCACTCTAACTAAGGCTTGAATCGCCTGGGGTCTTCCCTATCAGCTGTCGATCACCATCACCCCAAACCGTCCGCGGAAGGTCAGTGGGGATTCGGGCAGTCGACCCTTCCTTACATTCTCATCTGAGGGACACAGAGTCGGCAGGGGGTCTATTGACTGAGGAGGGCCCTACTTCCTTTATAGGCCTCCCCCGTCTCATCTCAGAGTTGACAGGTCTCCAGATGGAACCTATTGAGAAGCGGGCTCGGTACCCACTTACCAAGATTTTAGACAGCGGTGATTTCCCTTGGGAAGACTTCCTGGTGGCAGAGGCCATCCTCAACCCTGCCTTGGAGCTGTGGCAGCATCCCACATACTGCCCTGTCGGCCAGGATGGCCCGCAAGTACGCAGTGCCCACCGACTCCCTTTCAGGGTTCACGGAACATTCTTAGGCTGAAGGCTTAGTGGCTGATTCCATGTTTTGGTGCTCCGGCAATGTGGGAGATGTAGACAAGCCACCTGATAAGGAGTCTATTCGGCCAAAAAGGTTTACGCTGCCTCTTCACTTGTTCTCCACCAGGCGAGTTTGAACCTCCTGATGGCTCATTTTTCCCATGCCCTGTTGGGCCTCTCAATGGGATTCTCCCTTATCTCCCAGTGGACCTACTGACTATGGGCATGCAGGACCAGGGCCGGGCTATAGCCAAACAGCTCTAGACAGCTATGGACATTGGCGACTCCTGCACCTGGTCTGTGGTGGCCACAGTGGCCATGCGCTGCAGGGCTTGGCTATAGATTTCAACCTTCATGGTGGATACCCAGCACAAGCTGGCAGATGTCCCCTTCCTGGGCACTGACCTCTTCGGTCCCAGGACACCTCAGCCACACTGAGAAGTACAGTGCCACCTTGGACTCGCTGACATCCACCCAGAGGGACCTCAAGGCTCCAAACAGCAGAAAAAGAAGCCCTTTCAGTCCACCTCCACTCCTGCGGCCAGCCCAGCCCCAAGCTGGGCAGCAGCCTTAGGCCTGGCCACCTCGGCCGAAGACAGTGGCCATAGTCGTCTGCAAGCCTGGAGGAGGAGGCCCTGGTGGCTCCTCAGCCAGGCCCTCCTCTGCCTCCAAGCTTGCCCAGTGATGAGATGAGTACCTCCCTCATGCCCATCACGCCACCCCTGGGTCCTTCCGTGGGGGCCGGCTCCACTACTTCTTTTCCACTTGGTGCGTTGTCACCACGGACAGGTGGGTTCTCGAAGTGGTCAGACAGGGTCTGCCTCTGGAATTTGAGCAGTACATGCCTTGCCGAGACCGTGCCCCACGGGAGGGCATGGTGTCCGCAGACATTCTGTTGGCCCTTCTGGACGACATCACCCAGCTGTTCTGCAAAGAGGTAGAGGCTCCTGTTGTGGACCCTCCAGAACAGCCAGGGGTTTTTCTCCAGGTATTTCTTAGTGTCAAAACGGAGGGGACAGGCTGGCGCCCCATTTTAGATCTGCACGAGCTGAACAAGTTCATCAGGTCACGCACCTTCAGGATGGTAACTATCTCAGATCATACCATCTCTGGTGCAAAATGTGGTTCTGCTCACTGGATCTGCATGATGCGTTCTTTCACGTCTCGATCCGTCTGTCACCCCGGCGGTTCCTCTGCATCTGCGAGTTCAAGGCCATGCCATTCGGCCTGTCCTTGGCCCCCAGGAGCTTCACCAAGTGCTTTGCAGTGGTGGTAGCTTACCTGAGGCACTGAGGGGTCCAGGTTTACCACTGCCTGGATGACTGGCTGATTGCGGGTCCCTCCAGGCAGGAGGTGGAGCAGTCCAGGGACCTGGCCCTCCAGACCTGCATCTCTCTTGGCCTCCTGGTCAACGAGGCTAAGTCAGAACTTGTGCCCTCACAGGTGATCAGCTTCTTTGGGGCAGAGCTCGACTCTTGCAGAGCCAAGGTTTAGCTCCCATCGGACAGGGCGGATGCTCTCTCTTCCTTTGCCCGATCATTTCAGGTTGGGATATTGCACCCTGCCTGGGATTTCCTGGTCCTCCTGGGATACATAATGGTTTGCACCAGCGTGATCCATTGGGCCCACTGGAGAATGTGCTCTCTGCAGTGGGAGCTGGCATGCCAACAGTCTCAGTGCAGGGGCCACTTCAACGAGTCGGTCACTGTGACCCAGCTGATGTGGGACACCCTCCAGCAGTGGTTAGTGCTGAAACATCTGCAGGAAGGTATCCCGTTTGTCCACCCAGAGTCGACGGTCATCCTGACAATTGATGCCTCTGTCATGGGCTGAGGTGCCCATCTGGGGTAACACAGGTTACATGGGCTCTGGACCCCTCAGGAGTCCCGGTGCCACATCAACCTGCTGGAGCTTCGGGCAGCTCGGCTGGTACTGACCACCTTTGCTCCACACCTTCGGGGTCAGGAGATTCAGGTCCAGATGGGGGCAACACCATAACCATGTACTGCCTCAAAAAGCAGGGCAGGACGCGCTCCCTTCCTCTGTGCAGGGAAGCTCTCCACATGTGGACCCTCATGCGCAGCCTGATCACCTGGCCATCCATGTGGCCGGTGTCTCCAGCCAGCTGGTGGATGTTCTCAGCCATATAGGGGAGGCATCTCACGAGTGGTCTCCACACAGAGATAGTACACAGTCTGTTCTCCCAGTGGGGTACCCTGTCGTTGAGGCACAGGTCAGGAAGCATAGGAAAACCAGGAGCTGTTGTAAAATTCGCAACAAGAGTTTTATTATTAACAACAGTAAAATAAAAAAACTAAAATTGTTCAGAATAACTATTTACAATGGTAGAAGAAACATAGAAAACAGAGTTCTTCTGAAGTTTTCTTCACAGTTTCCAATCTCAGTCTCTGTCTCTGTCTCTCTCTTTTGCAAAGCATTGCAGCTTTTTTTTTATAAGTCTGTGCCAGGGCTCATTAAGAAAATAGCATGCTTTTCACACAGTGTTCTTGTAAGTTTCTAGTGTTCTTGTCAGATTCAGCAGGTGCAGCAAAAAGAACATTGTGACTCAGAACTGACCTCTTGTTTACATCTTCTGCAAAATGCTTAAAAATTGCATCTCAGGTTAATCCCTTGCGTTCCAAATAGCTTTCCAATCATTTCAACAGTATGACTATATACAGTTTTAGCTTTGCAGTCATTTCAATAGTATAACTGTATACAGTTTTAAACAAAGGGATCCCAGTATCAGTTACATTTCCACAAAAAAGATTCACATATATTTTTATACCTGCAGATATGCAAGGTGGAAGAAAAGACAGAAACAAGTGAGGGTAGAGAGATAGCAAGAGGCCGAGCATTGCAAAACCGTTGAGGTGATCAAGTCCTAGGTCTCACAAGAAAATTTGGTTGCATAACCAGAAAAGGAGAGAATAGAACAGATCCTTGCATTTAAACTCCTTCTCCATAATAACTGGGACAGGGCCATATTCAACCCTGTCATACACCCTTCTGGTGGACCTGTTTGCCTCCAAGGAGAACGCAAAGCTGAGTCTGTACCGTACCCACCCCCCCTCAGCTGGGGACGCTGGAGTAGGGTGCCTTCTCAAGGCCCTGGACCCTAGGCCTCCTCTGTGCCTTCTCCCTGTTTCCCTTGATCCACAAGGTGTTGCTCAAGGCGAGGAGGGACAAGGCACAGGTGATCCTTGTGGCTTCATACTTGCCATGCCAGTTTTGGTACCCCAAACTCCTCAGCCTCAGCAGCAGGCTCCCAAGGCATCTTCTTTCCTCCCAGACCTGCTGTTCATCAATCAGGGGAAGGTACTCCATCCGGAACTTCAGGTCCTGCACCTGACAGCCTGGTTCCTAAGCAGCTAGAGTTCCAGGCTTTGGGTCTCTCCAAAGATGTCCTCAGCGTGGTCAAGGTTTCTCGAAAGGTGTCGACCAGGAAATGCTATGCCTTGGAATGGAAGAGGTTCTCCATTTGGTGTCAGGGCAAGGGGTTGGACTTTTTGTCCTGTCCGGTGGCTAACATCCTTGACTACCTTTGGTCCCTCTTTGTCAGGCCTTCAGTCGACGACCCTCAAGGTGTACCTGGCAACCATCTCTGCTTACCGGGTGTGGGCCGGTCAGCCGTCAGTGGTGCAGGAGAAGTCTCGTGCTTCTTCAAAGGCCTTGACCACATTTCCCCTCCAGTGTGTGAACCACCACCATGGGACTTGTTGCTAGTGTTGGCAAAGCTCACATGCAAGCCATTCGAACCGATGCGCAGGTGTGAGATGTTGCACCTGTCATGGAAGACCACCTTCCTGGTGGCTATCACGTCAGCCAGAAGAATCTGTGAGCTCTCGGTAGAGTCTCCTTACCTAGTCTTCCACAGGGACAAGGTTGTCCTTCACCCCACCTGAAGTTCCTCCTGAAGGTTGTGTCGGATTTTCACCTTAAGCAGGTGATTATTCTCCCAGTGTACTTCACCAACCACACCTCGGAGGCCGAACAGAGGCTCCGTACATTGGACCTGTGGCGAGCACTAGCCTACTATAAGGAGTGCACAGCTGGAGTTCAGGGAGAGGTTCTCCAGCTATTCATCTCCTATGCTGAGGCTGCACCTAGCAGACCGGCAACTAAGCAGATGATTACCAGGTGGATTGTATCCTACATCAACTTCTGCAATAGGTTGGCGGGAAGGGAGCCTCCTGTAGGGCTAAGGGCTCATTCTAACCACCATACCGCTGCCTCGGTGGCTGCTTCCAGGGATGTCCCTGTCCAGGAAATCTGCAGGGCTGCTACCTAGAGGTCAGCACACACCTTCATTTCCCACTACTACATCGACTTTAAGTCACACCGGGATGCTGGTTTTGGGGCCTCAGTTCTCCAGCCTTTTCCTAATTAGGTGGTGTGCGCCTTGCCGCCTTCTCCTGGAGAACTAATAGGAATCTACTAGAGTGTGGATAGAACACCATATCCATTCTCCTAGAAAAACAGGATCTTACTTCGAGAAATAGCTCTTGCAGCAGGTTACACCATAGGACTGAAGCTGGCAGGCAGCAGGACCCCAGGGAAAACTTCTAGCTAGCTACATACAGCGGGGGACCGCCCCCGACGTCCATATGTTGTCTTCCGCAATGTCATCTGTTGAAAAGCACTCCTCAAAGTGTGCTTGTGGCAGACAAATTGCTTTTAAGAATAAGCACGTGGCCTGTTTCAGGTGCCTAGGCCCAAAACACGACACTAAGGCCTGTCCCATTTGCCAAAATTTTAACAGCCTCACAAGGATCCGGTGACAGAAAGTTTTGGAGACCTTCCTATTAAAAAAAAGATTAGCAGCCATGCAAAAGAGTTCCTCCTCACAGAAAGAGTCCTCCCACAAATCGGGGAAACATAAGGAAAAATGGAGGGAAAGGGAGAAAGCGCGCTCCCCATCCATGCGGATGTCTGACTCCAGGACAAGCTCAGACACCGCCCATTCCAGTAGATCTCCATCTCGGTTAGGGACCCTACCTCCACCTGCCAAAGTCCAGCCATCGGGTGGCGCCGGCATTGCATCCACCCTCCAGCCCTTTAAGGTTCGGCCGAAAGAACCTTCGCACAGCCGGCCTTCGGGCTCTGCATCCACAGATCGCCCAACTAAGGTGAACTCCAAGTTGGCAGCTGCTACAGGCCTCAACTCCCTGGACAGGCACTGGGACTCCGACCCCAGGAGAACCTTGGGGACGTTCACTAAACGGACCTCAGATCTGACGTCCCTTGAACGGACCTCAGACCCGAAGCGGACGTCAGAACAGACACTTGCAAAACATCCTACGGACCAACGACCATCGACAGAGGTCCACTCTCACAGAAAGGACTTTACCTTGTCCATACCAGATGTCGGTCAATCCAGACGTTCAGACTACGAAGGTACCAACGCCGGGGTCGAGCAACTAAGCGATGACCAGGCGTTCGGAGACAAGGGGGAAGCTAACCTCTCACGCGAACTGACGCCACCCAAGGATCAGACAACAGGTGCATCAGGCCACAGACCGTCAGTCCCAGGTAATGGTCAGACAACACCTCGAGAGGAACAGATGCCCGATCAGTCGTTGGGTCTCAACATCTCTGAGGTGAAGGAATTGTTTTCCTATTGGTGGGAAACCATTAAGAAGGACGTAGTTCCCACCAAACCACCGGTGGAGAACCTGCCTCTTCCAAAGGAGAAAAACCCACCCAGACCACCCCCCATACCTCTCAACTGTACCACATTACGAGGAACGTTCCTCATTTTACTTCACAAAAGCTCCCTGTTCCACATTGTGAGGATTTGTTCCACATTCAAAGTCAACATTTTAAAGCAAAAATCCATAGTAAATGATGCAAAAAAATATATTATTCAATTAATAACAGACTTTATGAACATAAATGCAATATTTTAACAGTGTTTTGAGCTTCTTAGGTAAAGATTTGTTTAAGTGTTCCACATTTTGCCCATTTGTTCCACATTTTGACAGGCAATGTTCCACGTTTGGGGGACAAAAGGTTGAGAGGTATGCCACCCCCTGGAGAGGAGAGTCCCAACCTAGAGGCTGGTCTAAGGACAATAAGTCACACAAAGAGAAGAAGCAACCAAGTTCTCCTTCACAGACCTCTTCCCGCTCTCCCTGCGTGAACAGACCTAAAAAGCACCACAGGAGGTCAGACTACTCCTCCTCTTTGGAATCTTCCAGATCAGGCTCTTCATTTAGTATCCATTCACCAGACCCAAGGGATCTACCTGGTCCCCCGATGACTCAACATTTATGGATATATGCGCATATTCAAGATAACATGGGTGGGTAATGGAAGACTTGAATCCTGAAAGGCGACGCCTCGCCAAGTATCTAAGACAAAAGGATCCCAAACCAGTGGTGGTCTCGCCATTAGTTGACATCTTCCAGGACATGACAAAAGCTGCTTGGAAGCACCCCTTTTCTTCCTCAGCAGTCCCCAAGAAGGCAGACCGCCTATATAGGGCACCCCTTGGAGGATCCGTATCTAGGAGGGCAACCAGTGGCAGATTCTGTGGTCAGCAGTGCCACTCACAACAGGTCACAGAGGCCCCAGCACCTAAGCACCCAGCCCCTGGACTGAGAGTCGAAACAACTTGACTCCATGGGGAGGAAAATGTAAGCCTCAGCAACATGTTCCATCCGCTCATTAAATTTCCTGACCCACGTGGTCCAATTTCAAAATGCCCTGTGGGAACAAGGTCAAGGCTTGGTTAAAAACCTTCTGGATGGAGACCAAAAAGAGGAACTAACAAAGCTCTTTCAAACAAGCTCTGTTGTAGGTACACAAGTACTCAAAGCAGCATACGACTCAGCAGATTAAACCGCAAGATGCGCAGCATCAGGAGTATGCCTCAGATGTCACTCCTGGCTGAGGGTATTAGGCTTTGCACCGGATGTTCAGAAGGGTATTCTGGACTTTCCTTTCATAGGCTCAGTTCTCTTCGGGAAGAATCCGAGAAAATAATTAAAAAAACTACAAGGCGCCAGAAAGGCGGTAAGATCTGTACAGGCCATGTACAGACCCAAGCTGAAACCATTTCAGAGGCAACAGAACCGCTTCAAGGGCAAGCAAGGACATCAGCCCCGATTCGGACAGCAGCAGAGAGGCATCTTTAATCGCAAAGGCCCATCTCGAGCCGCAGGAGGTTCAGGTGCCAGGAACACCAAAACTCCTCAGGCAACCCTCCCCTTCCCCTCTACTGCCTGACTCTTTGCAGACCCCTCCTCCCCCTCCAGTTCAAAGGGAAGAGAAGGTCGGGGGTCTCTTCTCAAGACACGTAGTAGGATGGCAACAAATCACTTAAGACCAATGGATGCTTCAATTAATTCAAAGAGGTCACTCTATCGAATTCACCGGGCAACCACCATCCAGACCACCACTACGGTCTCAGTATTTGAGACAACATGCCACATTGGTCCGAGACTAAATCAATGCCCTTCTCGAGAAGGAGGCCGTAGAAAAGGTCCCATGGATCCAGAGAGGGAAAGGGTACTATTCCCTCTTCTTCCTAGTACCCAAAAAGACAGGGGACCTGTCCCCCATCCTAGACCTCAGCGATCTCAACAATTTTGTAGCATACAAATGCTTCAGGATGGTCACCTTACCAGGCTTAAACCCGATGCTATGCCCAGATGCTTGGCTAGCATTGTTGGACATGCAAGATGCCTACCTCCTCATCCCAGTTGCGAAACATAATTGGAGGTTACTGCGATTCAATTTCCAGGGTTCCCTCTGTCAATTTTGAGCCCTGCCTTTCTGCCTGTCATTAGCTCTGAGGATATTCACCAAATGCCTGGCAGTAGTAGCGGCGGCAGTCAGGAGTAGGGGTCACTATGTCTTCCCTTACCTGGATGACTGGCTTCTGATGGCTTTGTCCTGGAGAGAGAGCTAAAGCACTCTCTACAAGACACCTATTTAATATTCGACTCCCTAGGTGTCACAATTAACCTGTCAAAATCAACCCTTACACCTTGCCAAAGACTACAGATCATTGGCTCAGTACTGGACACCAGAAAGGGAAGGGCCTTTTTACCACAAGACAGAACAGAATGTCTACAAAGCTTGACAAGGAACATCATGGGACAAAAACAGGTCCCAGCAAGGACCATGTTGCTTCTTCTAGGCCACATGGCCACCATAGCCATGGTTCCCCTATTATGCTTACACATAAGAACCATTCAGTGAACACGCAGGGTCCAATGGAACCAAAGCCAGGATGACTTAAACCAGCTGGTCTCTGTCTCCAACTCTGTTCTCCGAGTCTTGCAATGGTGGCTGATCCTGGAACACCACTCTATAAGAGTTCCCTTCCTGTCTCCTATCCCTTCACTGAGCCTGACCACAGATGCATCAGGATCAGGGTGGGGCGCCTACTTGGGCAGCAAAAGGGCTCTGGGATTATGGTCCAGGACGGAAGGAGCCCTTTACATAAATGTCCTTGAGTTGAGGGCAGTCCTGTATGCCCTTCAGGCCTTGCAAACGGACCTAACCCTGGGACATCTACTGATCCAAACAGACAATATATCAGTAGTGTTCTGTATCAACAAACGAGGGCACTCACTCATATCAACTCTGTTGAGAGGTGATGAGAGTGTGGCAGTGGGCAATAGAGCACAATATCACCCTGTCTGCAGTGCATGGTCCAGGGTTACAGAACATGCGGGCGGATCTACTCAGCAGATCTCGATCCACCGCATACGAATGGGAGCTCCTACAACCAGTGGCAGAAACTCTGTTCGCAAAATGGGGAATGCCAGAATTAGATCTGTTCGCCTCCTCATACAATGCAAAACTGCCCAGGTTCTGTTCGCTAGATCTATTTATTTGGATTTTGGTAACCAGGTAAGCCCACTGAGACCAGAGGTCCCTTTTTCAGGGGCGACCCGATCTGGGGCCTGGTGTTTTCTGGCGAGACGCGTTGTCCCTCTCCTGGACAGGCAGGTTCCTCTATGCCTTTCCTCCCTTCCCTTTGATCCAGAGAGTCCTGTTCAAGCTGCAGGACGACAAACCAGTCATGATTCTGGTGGCCCCATATTGTCCCAGACTGATATGGTTTCCTCTTCTCCAAGGCCTGGCGAGTGAGCCACCCCTTCCTCTTCTGCTCAGCTTGCACTTAGTGTCACAAGACAACTGGTCCCCTCCCTGATTCACCCGAATCTCAGATCCTTGCACCTGTACTCCTGGCTCCTAAGGACCTAGCAATGTCTCGCCACAGAGGCTAAGATAGTGTGGCTGATGTCCTAGTGGCAGCAAGGAAACTCTCTACTCGTGCCGCATATGCCATGAAATGGCGCAGGTTTTGCTTTTGGTCCTCGGCCCGTGACCTGGACCCTTTAACTTGCCCAGTGAAATCAGTATTGGAGTACCTCCTTTCCTTATCAGAAGCAGGGCTGAGTTACTCTTCAATAAAGGTGCACCTTTCTTCAGTATCTGCGTATCATGCACCCTTTTGGGATAAATCCTTGGCTCAACTAGATTTGTCACGCACTTCTTGCATGGCATCCTCCACTTGAAACCACCCATTAAAGATCCGATCTCTCCTTGGGACCTTCTCTTCATTTTACAACAGCTTAACTACCTTCCTTTGAACCAGCACAGATTGCAAGCTACGCCTTCTCTCTTGCAAGGCGTTATATTTTAGTTGCAGTCACTTCTGCCAGGAGAATTTCTGAGCTTCAAGCACTCATGTGCAAAGAGCCATATTTGATTTTTCATAAGGACTGGTTGTCTTTAAGAACCAATCCTAAGTTTCTACCCAAGTTAGTGTCAGAGTTAACCATCAACCAGGATATCGACCTGCCGGTTTACTATTCGGAGTATTCCAATAGGGGAGAGGCTCTCCTGCACACATTGGATGTGCACAGGATACTCCGGTTCTACCTGACTAGGACCGGACCGCACCGACAGTCTGACTAGTTATTTTTGTCCTTTGCCAACAGAGTGTTAGGGGCACCTGTGTCTAAACAGACACTCTCTAAATGGTTGGTAAACTGCATTGTGTTCTGCTACCAGAAGCGAAACAGACCCTTACAGGGACCAGTAAAGGGTCACTACCAGAGGGATGGCAACATCATTTGCCTCCCTGAAGATTTTTTCGGCTCCTTCCATTTGTGCAGCAGCTACATGGAGCACAGTGCATACATTCATTAGACATTACAGTCTGGACATTGTCTCCAGGCGGAGAGCGAGCTTTGGCCTTGCCGTCCTGCAGAGGCTCCTTTCATGAGGGGTTCCCTTTCACCCCTCTCCTATCCTCCTCTCAAATTTAGGAGTAATTCTCATCACTGCTTGAGACTGAGTCCTAATGGTGTAACCTGCTGCAAGAACTGTTTCTCGAAGTAAGATAGTACAGTTACGTAAGAACTTACCGTAACAGTTGATCTTCGAGAGCAACTCTTGCCGCAGGTACTTTCCCACCCACCTTTTCCTCAGGAGGCCAGGGATCCTCGGTCTCCCATCAAAATCACATCGCTATGCCGAAGTCTCCGGCGGGAGAACTGAGGGATGCTGGGGGACTGTCCCTTTTAGGATGTATGGGATGCCGGGGGCGTGGTCGATGGTGGGGGCGGTCCCAGACTGTATGTAGCTAGCTAGCTAAAAGTTTTCCATGGTGTCCTTCTGCCTTCTGGCTTCAGTCCTAATGGTGTAACCTGCTGCAAGAGCTGTTCTCGAAGATCTACTGTTACGGTAAGATCTTACTTGAGATACAGCTCTTGCAGCAATACACAAAGACTGAAGCTGGTGGCAGCAGGACCCCACAGAAAACTTCTATTAGTTATACACTGTGGAGGACCTCCCCCAACGTCAGATACATCATAAAAGGGGTGGTCCCCCAGCATACCTCAGTTCTTTTCCCACCGTTGACTCGCGAGCATTGGCTCCATGGACGTCTTCAGCAGACAAATGATGCCAGAAAGAATTTCTTGGATTTTCACCAAAAATCCGACAAGTATATGTCTTCTTCCCCGACTCCTTCCACAAAAGGACACCCCTCAAAGTGCGCTTGTGGCAAACAGATCCCCTTCAAGGATAGGCACTCTGCCTGCGTGCAGTGCCTAGACCCGGACCACGATATCCAGGCCTGCTCCATCTGCCAGCAATTTAATAGCAGAACCAGGATCCGCCGCCAGAAAGCACTCCAGAGTTTTCTCCTGGAGGAAAAACTTAAAGCCATGAAGAAAGATCCATCCTCCCAAGGGAACCTTCACACAAATCGGGGAAGCACAAGCACAAGGACAAGCACCAGGACAAGGATAGGAATAGATCCCCGAGTCAGGCCTCAGACTCCCAGGTCAGACTGCTCTCCATCCCAGGCTAGGTCTCCCCCCCCGGTTAATGTTAGGGCCTCAGGGGGCGCTTGTTCAATGTCATTGCAACCACTGAAAACCAAGTCTAAAGACAGCCACCCTTCAGGGTCGGCCGCCAGGTCGGAGGCTTCCGACCGCCACAGGCCTCAATCCAATTCGGTGACTAGTCCTAACGCCGATGCCAAGGACCAATGCTAGGACACCGACTGCCTGTCTCCCAGCCTCCAAGGGCTCAGGCGCCCTCTGAGAAAGACTTTGGAGCTCACGTCTCTTAAACAGATGACAGAAGCTTAGCAGACGTTGGAGCCATCGCCCGCCAAATGCCCTATGGACCCATCGCCACCCCCGTCTCCGCCACCGGTGGCAGGGGGACGTCAGAAGAGGACGTAGGAGCTCACACCACCGACGACCAGACATTGGGAGACATTGAAGATGTTGGCCTGCCTGATGTCAGTCTTCCCAAGGACCCAACGCCGGACCTGATGACTCCCCAGCCACAGGAGCCTGACTGTAACGCCAAGCAGACACCGATGCCAGGCCTTTCATTTGGCCTTAATATCCAAGAGGTCAAAGAACTTTTCTCTTTTTGGTGGGATACCATTAAAAAAGACGTGGTACCCACCAAACCCCCCGGAGAGGCCCCACCTCCTGCGGCACCTCCCAGGGCAGCAACATCTTAGCCTAAGGATCCTACACCACCACCACCTAGGGGTAGGTCCAAAGACAGATGTTCAAAGGCCAGGACTGGGAGACCTCCACGCTCCAAGACCCCCTCAGGATCCCCTAGCTACTATAGAAGTAAGAGACCCTGACGAAGGTCCCACTCTTCATGGGGCAATGACTTGCGTCCTGATTCTTTAGGTACCCCTCGGTCACCTTCTCCTTTTGAGCCTCCATCTCCAGATCCTCATGACCTCTCTAGGTTACCACCTGATGACCCATCATTCTCTGATATTATGAGACACATGCAGGAGAACATGGGATGGGAGACGGAAGAGTTAGACCCCGAACGGCAACGCCTGGCACATTACTTGAGGCAAAAAGACCCCAGGACTGTGGTAGTTCTACCCATGGTGGATACTTTCCAGGACGCTACCAAGGCTGCATGGAAGCATCCTCCTTCCACCCAGCGGCCCCCAAGAAGGCTGACAGGCTTTACAGGGCCCCGCTGGACACTCTGTATTTAACTCGGCAACCTGTGGCCAACTCGGTAGTCATTACAAACTCGCATGATCGCTCCCAAAGGCCCCAACACCTCAGCACTCAGCTCCTGACCAGGAATCCAAACAATTGGACTTTCTGGGTCGTCGCATGTATGCGGCCACTACATGATCTATTAGGTCCCTCAACTACTTAATGCACATGGTGCAATTTCAAAATGCACTGTGGGACCAAGGGCAAGACCTGCTCAAGGACATCCGAGACGGTGAGAAGAAGGAGGAGCTCTTAAATCTCCTTTGCATGGGCTCTGATGTTGGGACCCAAGACCTCCGAGCTGCATACGACTTGGTGGACTCAGCAGCAAAAGGTGCTTCAGCAGGCGTTTGCCTCTGGAGACACTCATGGTTGAGGGTCTCTGGATTTACTCCAGACATCCAGAAAGAAATCATGGTCCCCTATAATGGTTCAGTGTTGTTTGGTGAAGACTCTGAGAAGGTCATCACCAGGCTTCAAGATGCCGGGAAAGCGGTCAGAATGGTACAGGCAATGTATAAATCAAGGCCTGGTTCCTTTCACAGAACACAGAACTATTTTCGTGGCCAACAGAGTAAGCAACAACCTCGGTCAGGCCAACAGCAACACGGGCAATTTCAGCCATAAGAACCAACAGAGATTCTCCGGAGGTCAGGGTCAGAGACACACTAAGCCTACTCAACCTGCCGGAGCCAGCACTACCACAGTGTAACTCCTTCCCGGCCCCTGCCGCTGCCCTCCCTCTGGATCAAAGGGAAGAGAGGGTCAGGGGTTGAGTAGTTTACCACCTGCCAGGGTGGCAGAGGATCACCTCCGACTGGTGGAGTCTTCAGCTTATCAGTCGGGGACATTCTATAGAGTTCCTCGGCCGCCCACCATCAAGACCTCGCTGCATTCCCATTACTCGGGACAGCATGCGCTGCTCATCCAGCAGGAGATCTTGGCACTCCTTACCAAGGATGCCATTGAGGTCGTATCGAGGAACCAGAGAGAAGGAGGATACTATTTCCCAGTTCTTCCTGGTTCCAAAGAAAACTGGGGACTTCTGCCCAATCGTAGACCTCAGCGACCTAAACATCTTTGTGAGGTACAAACGCTTTTGCATGGTTACCCTACCAGGTATCATTCCCATGCTCAAGCAAGGCACATGGCTAGCGTCTCTGGACATGCAGGACGCATATCTTCATCTTCCCATCACCCGGTCGCACAGGAAATTCCTGTGCTATGAGTTTATGGGACACCATTACCAGTTCCGATCACTCCTGTTCGGCCTGTCTTCGGCGCCAAGCGTCTCCACCAAGTGCATGACAGTCGTAGTAGCAGCCCTCGGGAGACAAGGCCATTATGTCTTCCCTTATCTGGAGGACTGTCTTCTGATGGCCTCCTCCCCAGAAGTGCTGGAGAAGGCCATTCACGACACCTGCTCCCTATTCCAGTCTCTAGGGATCACCATCAACCAAGAGAAGTCCTCTCTTGTTCCCTTGCAGAGACTACAGTTCATTGGTGCGGTTCTGGATACCCGTCAAGGGGAGAGCCTTCCTGTTCGAGGACGAGGTGGGCACATCAGGTCACTGATAAGGACTATCCACGGCACAAAATCTGGTTACTACCGGACCATCCTGCCTCACTCGGGACATATGGCGGCTGCCATCGCCACGGTCCCCCTCGCTCGCCTCCACATGAGAGTTACTCGGTGGATGCTGAGAGCCCAGTGGGACCAAAGGCAGGGTCACTTAGACCACCTAGTCAGAATTACAGGCCCAGTCATTCAGAACTTGCAGTGGTGGCTTGTCCCGGAACATCTTTCCGTGGGAGTCCCCTTCGTGGTGCCTGCCCCATCCCTGACTCTCTCCACTGACGCTTTGGGGTCCGGTTGGGGAGCTCACCTGGAAGGAACCAGGACCCAAGGAACCTGGTCACCCCTGGAGGCTCACCTCCACATCAGTGTTCTGGAGATGAGGGCAGTCCTGTACGCCTTACAGGCCTTATAGTCAGAGATCCCACTGGGTCACATGTTAGTCCAAACAGACAACACCTTGGTGGTGTATTACATAAACAAACCAGGAGGCACTCACTCCTACCCCCTTTGCAGAGAGGCCAAGCGGGTGTGGGACTGGGTACTACAGAACGGTGCCATGCTTACCGCAGAGCTTGTTCCCAGTGTGAACAACACTGTCGTGGATCTCCTGAGCTGGTCAAAGGACGGAGCTCACGAATGGGAATTGCTACAAGAGGTCAACGAGGACCTGTTCCTGTGATGGGGGAAACCAGACACAGAGTTATTCGCATCCCCATACAATGCAAAACTGCCCAATTTCTGCTCGCTAGATCCAGGGCCTGGTGTTTTCTGGTGAGACGCGTTGTCCCATTCCTGGATGGGCAGGTTCCTCTACGCTTTCCCGTCCTTTCCTTTGATCCAGAGGGTTCTTCTCAAGTTCCAATCAGAATGAGCATCAATGATCTTGGTAGCGCTCTTTTGGCCCAGGCAGATTTGGTTTCCCCTGCTTCACCAGCTAGCTCTGGAACCTCCCTTACCTTCACTGGTCAGCTCACATTTGCTGTCCCAGGAAGCTGGCTCCCTGGTCCATCCGAACCTCAGATCCCTGAACCTACACGCCTGGCTCCTAAAGACGTAGCCATTCTTAGGGACTGGGTCTTGCAAGGAGTTGCCGATATCCTGGTGGCAGCTAGAAAACCATTTACTGATGCCACTTACACGCTGAAATGAGGTTTTGTTTCTTGACTGAGGCTCACAACCTCAATCCACTTTGATGTCCTGAGAAGTCTATTTGGACTACCCCTATCCCTTTTCCAGTCGGGATTGGCGTATTCCTCTCTAAAAGTACACCTCTGTGCCATTTCAGCATACCACACACCGGTTGGTCAGTGTTCACTAGCCCAATTAGAGGTTTCCCATGCATTTCTGTGCAGTGTCTTGCATCTGAGACCCCCTATAAAGAACCCTATTCCTCCTTGGGATCTTCTTTTTGTTTTGAGCAGCTTATGCTGCCTCCTTTTGAACCACCCACGGATTGCAAGCTTCGCCTTCTCTCTTCTTCAGCAAGGAGAATTTTCAAACTCCAGGCGCTCATGTGTAAAGAGCCTTACTTGATTTTCCATAAGGACAGGGTGTCCTTAAGGACCAATCCTATGTTTCTTCCCCAGGTGGTTTCAGCCTTAACCTTAAACCAGGACATTGACCTTTCGGTGTACTTCCCCAACCATGCTAACGGGGGAAGCCCTTTTGCACACTCTAGATGTGCACAGGATTTTGAGGTTTTACTGGCCAGAACCCATCCACACAGACAGTCTAATCAACTGTTTTTATCTTTCGCTCAAAGGATGATGGGTGCACCCATATCGAAATAAACTCTCTCCAAGTGGCTTGTAAATTGCAGTGTTTTCTGTTATCAGAAACGCAACAAGCCCTTACTGGGAGCAGTTAAAGGTCATTCTGTGAGGGGGGTGGCTACCTCCTTTGCTGCATTGCAAAACATGGCGACATCTGCCATTTGCATGGCTGCTACTTGGAGTTGTGTGCATACTTTCATTAGACACTACAGTTTGGACGTCGCCTCTAGGCGTAGAGTGGGCTTTGGCCTGGCAGTCCTCCAGGGACTTTTGTCCTGAGAGGTCCCTCTTTCTTCTTCGATCTCTTCTGTCCTCTTCCTGATGGGGTTAGCATTACACCCTTACTGCTTGGGAATCGGTCCTTATAGTGTAACCTGCAGCAAGAGCTGCATCTCAAAGTAAGATAGTACAGTTATGTAAGAACTTATCGTAACAGTAGATCTTTGAGAACAGCTCTTGCAGCAGGTAGTTTCCCTTCCACCTTCACCTCAGGAGGTTTGGTTCTACTTCATAGCATCTAGGATGCATCAGAATTAATAGTGTTCCTCTGGAAGCGGATCCTCGGTCTCCCCTTCTGAATCACATCATTATGCTGAGAGTCTCCAGCGGGAGAACTGAGGTATGCTGGAGGACCTCTCCTTTTATGATGTATCTGACGTCGGGGGCGGGGCCGATGTTGGGGTCAGTCCTCCGCTGTATATAGCTAGCTAGAAGTTTTCCATGGTGTCCTGCTGCCTGCTGGCTTCAGTTCTTATGGTGTAACCTGCTGCAAGAGCTGTTCTCGAAGATCTACTGTTACAGTAAGTTCTTACATAACTGTACTTTCTTACGTAACTGTACTGTACTCACCTGTAACAGTAGATCTTCCACAGGGTAATCTCTTGCAGCAGGTAATACACTTGGGTAGTCACCAGAGGGCGCATGGCAGCTCTCTTCTTGCAGTCTTTCACCAGGAGCCGCCCATTGATGATGTCATCATCCTGCTTCTGTATGAGTGGGCAGTCCCCGGTATCCTCAGTTCCTTTTTTTGCTGGCTTCAACTCACATGCAGTCACTCTTTTTAGTGCCTGCAGTTCTTCATCGACTAAAACTGAATCCTGGAATGGCATTTCATTTCACCGTTTGCACCACCATCAACGACACAATTATTTCCTCATCGACGATTGCAACACTACAAAATGACTTTCCATCCACTTTCCCATCGGTGGTGCTAAAACTGACATTTATTTTCTTTTCAGCAAAATGACAGGGCTTCCACCCTTGTTGATGGTCATCATAAACATGACCTCCTCGTCGACAAGGCTTAACCTTTTTCGACTGTCACTGCTCCAGGTGACTCACTGTCGACTTCTCCATCGACGGTGCAACTCACTGACAGGTTTTCCACCTTCGTCATTGGTCATCATAAACATGACTTTCATGTCGAAGAGGCTTTTCCCTCATTGACTGTCACTACTCCAGGTGACTCTCCATCGAGGGGGCTTCCACTTCTTGTCGATGGTCATCATAAACATGACTTCTTCATCGACAAGGCTTCATCCTCGTCGACTGCCACTGTTCCAAGTGACTCCCTGTCAACTTCTCCATCGATGGTGCACCTCATTGACATGACTTCCACCCTCGTCAATGGTCATTATAAACTAAAGACCTGGAGCAAATACTCCTCGTTCTTCTCAGTATTGCTCTCGTCGACGGTCACTGCTACCAGTGTACACCGTTGATGGTGCATCTCATCAATGGGGCTTCCAACTTCATCAGTGGTCATTACCCCCAATGACTCACCCTTGACTTTGTTGACGGTGCTTGCATAATAAATTGCCTGCCTGGATGGCCACTACTGCCTGTTCACACCATCGAAGTTGCACCATATTTAGGCGTGCCCATTGATGGGGTTGCATCCCTCATTAACAGCCGCCCTTCACAGTGCACCACAATATGGCTTCATTCTCGACAACTATCCACCCTTAGTTGATACTACTCTTGAACACTTTATAGGCTTTCTCATCACTGGTCGCCCATCAACCACGTGTTTGCCAGGACAGATTGCCTTCCTGTTTGTCCCTTGTCCTCCTTTTCAGTTTGGGGCACGGAATTTTGTTTCTCAGCCACTATGCTTCACATATGAAAGGCTTTCAGCCTGTGACCCCGGTGGACAGCATTCATCCCACATGCTCCCACTCCTTCTCCTCGCAAGTTTTTTCACGCCAACGGAAACTCCCCGCACCCACCCCCCTGGCTTTTCCTTACTGCTAAAAAAAAAAAGACCATCTGTAGGAGTCAGCAGTCTTTTCCTTCCTTGGAAGGCAGTTCTCATCCCCCTTCTATGCCTTACGCATACACCCTCCTCCAAACACTAGGATGCTGTAAGTCACACTACAGACTCCATTCCCGATGATCCTTCCTCACCAGAATGTTCCGTAATACCGTTTTTGACTGTGTATGACCAGCTGTTACCGGCCTCTGCTGTGGCTAGAGAAACAGATTTACTTATATCACTTTCCGGTGGACCACCCCTTCCTTACAGGGGCCCAGACTCCACTTTAGTGGCCATCAGTGCAACTCATGGTCAGCGCCTGGTAATGCATGAGCTCACTGCTTCCAAGAGCCATATCTCAAAGGCACATCAAGCATGCACTCTGCCTTTGAGACTTTACCTTATATGAGCCAAATGGTCAAGTACCAACGGTACTCTTTCATCTTCTACTTTGGTTTCCTCAACAGACCTCCTCTTTGTTAAGGTAATAAAACAATTGTTGATAATAATTTTACTTATAATTCTATTTCCAGATGCTGCTCTGGATATCATGTGGCTCATGCTATGGACCCTGAGTGTCTGACTTTATTCCATATATGCAGTGTGAATACACTGTTTTTTATGGCTCAAAATCCTTTTGGCTTAGAAACCCAGACCATTCTGGAAGAAATCCAAGCTTCAGGTACGACTTTACGCAAAGTACACTATATATCTTTACTTATCACGGCCTCTGGACCCTCCCTATTCCCGATCTTTCCTCCGAGGCATAGGGGAACTATGAGTACATTACAGGTTTGCCCCTGGGGATGTCCTCGATTTCAGATCACGTCCAATGATTCTACCTCTACCTTAAACGGCTCTAACGCACCCGCCTACCTGGGTGCCCACATCAGCTGACTACAGTTTATTCCCCATGGGTTCCCCACAGCCTTTTTCATCCAGATCTTGGTTGCCATGGGTGACCTCCTTGCCCGACCCTTCCTGGCCTGGCACGTGAGTTCCAACAACGAATGGGCTCTTTGACATCACTCAAAGAATGGACATACTGGAGCTTGTCTCCATTCCTCCCCTCCTTTCTTCCTACCCATTTCGTATTTCTCCAGAATCATACACCCATTTTCAGAGAGGAAATGTTTTCCTTAATCCTGCAGAATATTGTCACCAGGGTTCCCCTTAGCTGACCTACATTGCCACTTTTCGTTACCCTACCTTTGGTCTTTTGTCCAACCTAAAGGTCTTTACCACATGTCTAGTACTTGTAACAACAGCACTGTAGTACGCCAGACTGTTCATGTCCCCTTGCCTACATGAATTGCATGTTATTGCAACCTCCAGGGGTTTCCTGCTGTCGTCCTTGCCTGTCAGTCCCATCAATTTCAGCAGTTTGGAATAACGGCTTACTGGCCCTAATCAAGTCGGGTCCTGGCCTTGAAGCTTCAAAACATAGAAACAGTGCTGGACATAGTTGAGGGGCAACCCATCCAGTAAACCCTGTCTATGCATAGAGACAGCAACTAGGTACCCTCGGGACCCATGCTTCGTTCGCTCCTGACCTTCCCATTGCCCTTCACTGGGGGACCCATCGTTTCCACTTCATTTAAGGCATCCCCTTTTAATCCCCACCCCATATGCCCAAGCCATTGGACCCGGACTCTGCTCTCTCCACATAATCCTGCTGGACATAAGAGTGGTGTACCTCACCCTCCGGGCTTCTCTCTCTTCCACTATGCTGGAACCTGTCCTACTTAGGACAGACCACTCCTCAGTGGTATATTTCCTACACAATCAAAGGGAACCAAGGTCCCTCAGCCCCTACACTGAGCCTATGAGGGTCTGACACATAGTCTACAACTGTAACAGCCTTTTGTGGCCTTCCATCCCTTCGGCTGTCGCAATATCTTATCTGAAACCCTTTTCTTACAGCGTACCCTACTGAATTTGCAGCTCAACCCTGCTACAGTGCTTCTTTGTAGCCCTCCTCAGACTGCAACAGCTGTGGTTTCCCTACTGCAACTACTGGTAGTGTCATCACTTCCCTTACAGGCCAGACATACTGACTCAGAGTTGGGGCACTTTCCATCACCCCAGCCTGAACACCCTACACCTCTCTGATGGCTAATATTCTCTGGGTTTCATGTAAAACATTTACCGAGGAAACATGTAAGACTAAATGGAAACGCTTTTCCATATGGACTGCTTCCCACTCTCTGAATCCATTTTCATGTCTTTTAACCAAGGCATTGGACTACTTGACCTCACTTGCCAAGAAGGGCCTTAGCTGTTCCTCTATTTAAGTTCATCTGGCCTCTATTTCTGCCTTTCTCGAACCTTTTAAAGGTACACTGCTATACCAACATCATCTTGCCATGATGTTTGTAGAAAGCGTGCTACATATCAGACTTCCCATAAGTCGTCCCGCCCCTCTTTGGGATCTGAATTCCTTCTGGACAGGCTCACCCTCCTGCCTGTTGAGCCATTGGCTACCGTCGCTCTCCGCACTTCCAGCGGGGTAAGATCTGATGACACAGGGTGGTGCCGATGGATTTACCACCAGGGTGGGTGGTAGGAGCCAGCTTGAAGATGTTCCGGCAGAACTTAAGGGGGGAAGAATACTGCTAGAGTGTGGATGAACACCATAATACCATTCCTAAAACTACTATTACAGGTGAGTAATCTGTTTTTACTTCTCAGCTGGGCTATCCTGGATAAACAAATTCTTTAATGCTTGGTTGTAATTAAAACTTCATGGGGATCAGAGAGTCTTTTAATCAGTCTGCATCTAATTTTATCCTTGTTTATTTATTTATTTTTTAAGTTATTGATTCAGCCCCTTTGACTGTCATAATCTGAATCTTCATTGAGACTGGTCCTGACTAAGTCAGTCAGCTGCGAGTTTCCACGCTTCTGAATTGAGGGGGCTGCAGTTCAGGAAGGTTGATAACACAGCAAAAATCAATGGAGCCCTTCATTACTGACTAGCCTGTTGTATAGTGGAGCCCCCATTTGATTATTTAGGAATGACCATAGAGATTCTATATAACAAAAACTAGACTGGGCATCATTTGAGAAAACGGTGGCTTTCAAGCTGCCATATGCAAGTGGCGTATAGGCCAGTGGGGCTGTTCTGCAAATGAGGGGAAGGGATGTGATGACCCCTCTAGTTCTTAGTAAATACTATCTCTATGGAGATGACCCTGAAGCAAGCGCAGCTGAGCCCATACCTACTCATTGTAGCGTTACCAAAGTTCATAGTCAAGCCCAGAGATTATTTTTATTTATTTATTTTATTCTTTGGTAACTGAGTAAGGCCCACTAGGCACAAGTGCCTGTTTTCAGAGGCGACCTGGTCGCACTGGCTGGTTAAATGACTTGCTCATAGCTACACAGTATGGTTATGGGAATCAAACCCGGGTCTGCTGGAGGTACCAAGCTCATTTACAACTTATTACTTTGACCTCTAGGCTATTTAGATTATTACTAGGTGCAGTAACACATTATGGAACACAGCACCCTAGCAGCTGTCTACTAGCTGTCACTGTGACCAGAGCTCTCAGACATCATTATGGACTCAGTATGCAGCCCAGACTATTTTGTGGCTCTTAGTGAAAAGTGGCTTCAGTACATCATATATTACATTGTTTCTCATTGTCTAATGTCAAATAAACTTGCCTTTCTCAACAGATCTGAGCCTGTTTATGCAACTGTCAACAAGAAATCCAGTTCAGTGTTCCAGCCCATAGGGGAAGGTAAGCGTGCTCCTTAATCTTTGCCAAATCCTTAAACCTCTTAATAAGATCATCTCTGACACTAGACTGAATTAGGCATGAATTTAAACAAAACCAGCATGGCATAATTCAAACTTCAAAAAGGGAAAACAGATATATATGAAAGAAAAATTGGGCACAAAAGGAACAGTAAAACTGAAAGACATCACACAGAACAGTGATTTTATTGCACTAGTACAAACATTTGAGATCTCCATAACAGATGTAGAGTTTTATTCATCACCTAAATCAAGTATACTAAACCACTTCAACAGTAGAGAAAGACTGACTTCTGCAAGTGAAAATAATAACGTTCTGGCAAGTACACAACTAAAGTCAAACATTTCTGATGTCTATAATTTGTTAATAAAGTAAAAGGTGTTTCTAGTAAAAAATTTTAGCTGGTAGTCGAATGCACTAGGAAAGGACCTCAGCAGCAAGACCTTTAAAACTATAAACATGAAGCCAGCATAGTACAAAACACTTTATTATCTGTATTATACTCCATGTCAGCTATACAGAATAGGCCTAAGAACACAATCAAACTGTGACAGGAACCAAGGAACCTTGTCTCATGCGTTACGGGATCATAAACTAATGCATGCATTATGGGTTAGCATTAATAAATTCTTTGGAGACCTCCTTTATTTCACAAATTAGCATTTCGAAACATGCATTATAGGACATTTTAATGATAAAATGAAATGGTTCGAGGAACAGAAACATGCTGCTGTATATCACTTACAGGCGCATCAGTTAGGAATGCAGTATTGAAAGTATGGACTGAAAACAGAGCATCAACTTTTAATAATTGGAAACAAGGTTGCTTGGAAATACTTAGAACAGAACTTTTGTCCCATTATGTCAGTGGTTAGGGAAGAGCTTTCTAGTGTAAATGGGAAACCATTTACAGTCTCTTCTCCAGTGACAAAAACAATAGGCAGTGTAAGGCAGTTTTATTTATATGGCGCCCAATCCTAGGGACTCTTTGCACCTTACACAATACAGCAAAAACATTTAATAATAATCCATTTTAAAAAATCATTAAAAGTATCACATTTTTGGAAAAAATGACACAACAAAACCGAGCCCGAAACTAAGTCTTAACTGAGTTTTTAAAGTGGACTTAAAAAGGGCCAGCAAATGAGCCCCTCTCATTTTCGGAGAAAGGGCATGCCATGAAATGGAGCAGCTACAGTGAACACTTTATTCCCTGAGGATTTAAGTCTTTATCTTGATATGGAGAGCAGGTTTGCCTCCACTGACCACATTGGACAGCCAAGAGTGTATGGAGTCAGGAGGTCTTTCAGGTAGCCTAGGCAGTGCTACTGTAAGTTAACAAGCACATCTTGAAGTTGATGCACTACCTCACTGGCAACCAATGCAAAACATGGAGAATTAACATGATATGCTTGCACCAAGAGGTTTCACCAACCAGCCGGGCTGCCGCATTCTGGAATAGCTGCAGGTGACATGGCAACTTTGTGGATAACCCAAGGTACAGCGTGTTACTGTAATCTATTCTATATATAACCAGGGTGTGCTGCAGGGTTGCCAAATCATTCTGTTCAAGAAAGGGTTTGACCCAGGAGATGTTCTGGAGATGATAAAAGCCACTGCGGACCACAGCTGAACCTGATAGTCAAAGGTCAGCCTGGAATCCACAATGACTTCAAGATTCCTCACCCTGTCTACAGCTCTGAGCTGGATACCATCTAAGGATGGAAGAACAGCATCACTGCTCATCATTGCCAAACCATGCCAACCTGGTTCTACCAGTAGCACCTTCATCTTCGATGGATTGAGTCTAAGCCAGCTGGCCACCATCCAGTCTTGGATTTTCCTTAGGCACTCACTCAGTTCCAAGACTGCCACTACTTCATCAGGAGCACAAGACACATACAGCTGGTCATCACCCGAATAACAGTGAAAACCGAAGCCATAGTGTCTGATAATCTCTCTTAACAGCAGCATGTGCACAGTGAACAACATGGGGGCTAAAACTGACCCATGAGGTACACTACAGCAGAGTGCAGCACTGCTCCTGATGAAAAAGCCAAGTGCCACCTGCTGCACCCTATTGGATAAATAGGACTCAAACCACCTCAACACCATACCTATGAGTCCTACATAATGCCTCAGACGAGCCAACAGCACCTCATGGTCCACCATCTCAAAAGCCAAACAAAGGTCAGGCAGGAGAAGATTGGAATGACACCCAGTATCCCTTTCCCTTGCCAGAAGGAGATCATGATGCACCCTGACGAGCAGTTTCAGTACTATGGCAGGTGCCACGCTGGGAGCCCACCCCAGCATGGCAAAAGTCCGTATGGTGACGGGAGTGCCCAATCCCCCGTCGGCTCTCCACTGCCCCCCCCCCCAAACAACCTTCCAGTTGCCATGCTGGGAGCCTACCCCATCATGACAAAAGTCCCGCGTTGTCTTAAAATAAAATGAACTGTAAGAAAAAAACAGTCCCTCGCTGGCTGTCTTGACCCCCTCCCCCAACACGCGCCCACCCTCTGCGCACCCTGCCTCCCCACATCCCCCTTACCCCATACTTACCTCCGAAGTCCAGCACGACGATCTTCAGTGGACCGGGAACACGTCTGCACTCTTTAAAGCCGACCGCGAACTGAGGAAATGCCGGTAAGCTGTATAATGGAATAAATAGGGGTTTTTCAACTTTGATGCTATCTCAGGCATTTTTGGGAATTTTTTTCACCAAATTTTCAACATGGGGTTCTTGGAACCCCCCTCATGAATTCTGGCACTGTCATTTTGGTATTCAGTCCCGAAAGGTGATTTCACGGTCACTGCCCTGAACCATGTTTCGGGACCAAGTAACAAAACGTCAGTGTCACAGTTCATGAGGTAGGCCCCCCAAAACCCTATGTTGAAAATTTGGTGAAAATTCCCAAAAATGACTGTTTTACGAACGTGCGTTGCGCAGTTCCTACGCATACTCGTAACGTCGCAAATTTTTAATATTTTCACTCCAGATTTTCAACATTGCCATTTTACCACACCTCCTTATGAGCAGTATAGTTGTAATTTTTCACATCTTGCCTAAAATGTATTTTTGTGCAAGTAGCACACAGTGGCATGGTCGGTGTGCGAAATAAATGTTCGGGACAGATTAAGCATATCACAGTGACAGTGTTCATGAGCAGAGGTCTTAAAATGGCTATGTTGAAAATTTGGTAACAAAGGCCCATAAACTGACTATGTTACTAGCGTGCATTGCACAGTTTCCACGCATTGTCGTAAGTTCACGAATTTGTAATATTTTCAGTCCAGATTTTCTACACTGGCATTTTTTCACACCTCCTTATGAACAGTACAGCTGTCATTTTTCACACCCTGACCGAAATGTGTTTTCACATTTCCGGCACAGAAATGCGTGGTCGTTGTGGGAAATCAGTGTTCAGGACACATTAAGAAAATCACAGTGACACTGTTCATGAGCGGAGGTCCCAAAATGCCTGTGTTGACAATCTGCTGTAAACAATCCCCAAACTAATTACATTACGGGTGTGCGTTGCGCAGTTTCTACCATCGCTCGTGACTTTGCCAGTTTTTTTATATTTTCACTCCAGATTTTCAACATTGCCAGTCTTATCTGTGTCAGTCTTCACCATTCATCACCTTTGGGTATATGGCCAGAGGTCATGACCCCGCGGAGCTCTTTTTTTTTCTTTTGGATGGGACAGAGTCGACTCACTGACAGCGCCGCCATCGAGGCCAACTCACTGTGTGGCGCTCGTGGGTTGGCTGTTATATGCTGTTGGCTCAGCCCTCCCACCAGTTCTTCGTCTCCCGCCGTTGAGGTCACCTCGTGGGAAGCTAGAAGAGTTTGATGCCTATCCGCTTCGCAGTTCGAATCCAGTATTTTCAATTTCGGTGCTGTAGTTCGTCAGTTCCTCCTGCCGGTTCTGTTTGCCATACTCTACGTCACCTTTCCAATTATTCTATTTTCTGCGACGTTGAGTCTATTTTTGGTGTTTTTTTTCTCTGTAGGTCATGTCTCGGTCAGAGGGCAAGAAATCTTCCAGGACGGGGCATCCTTCCATGTGACAGTGCCCATGTGGCCGAAAATTTTCCATCACCGACCAGCACGACCGTTGTCTTACGTGTCTTGGCCCACTTCACGACATGGATTCGTGTGACGTCTGTTTCTCCATGGATCAAAGAGTAATCGAACAATGTGCGTGGAAAGTGGGGCAGGCTCCGCCGACTTTCAGGGGTCAGGTTCGCACTCATGGGGCAAAGCCATGTAGTCTCAGCCTTTCCTCCGGGTCCCCTCCCGGTTCTGTACGAACCGAGGAGGAGGGAGCCTTGGCTTTTCCCAGCCTAGCCATGGCCGAGGCTCTTCCCACGGTGCGGGAGACCCAGTCTGTTCTCTCTGGGGGACGGACGGGAGGCGCCGTTATGGCAATCACCCCTTGAGGGGTGAAGGCTCCCCCAGTGTCGGACCTGCGGCTTGGAAGGCCTGGGTCGGTGCCGTCCTCGACGCCGTCGGTTGGTGCCAGTTTGGGCTCCGGCACTGTTTGTGGTGCCGTGGGCCCTGATGGCACCGTCGTCAGCGCCGGCCGGTCGCTCGGCCCCATGGCTGCTGTCAGCACCGTTCGCGGCGCTGATAGTGCTAACGCGCCGTTGGAGTTTCTATGGTGCCGTCTTTTGTCTTTCTCTCGCCTTGGCACAGTTTGTGGTGCCAAGGTTGAGCACGGCACCGTGCCTTCCTCTGGGGTGATTTGCGGCTCCAAGCAACCTCACAGTGCCGTGGGGGTTCTGGATCTCGACGCCGTTCATGGCACCGAGATCGCTGTCGTCTGTGCCGTCTCTGCCCTTGGTGATGCACGGCACCATTCTCTGTGCCAGTGGGGCTGTCGGACACCAGTATTGCTGCCCTTGCTGGAGCTGTGCCCCCTTCTGCCACTGTTCGCGGTGCTGAGGAATGCATTGGAACCATCTTGGGTGCAGTCTCCCTTTCTGGTGCCCCGTTTGGTCAAGATGGCACGGAGCGCCCACCAACGATCTGGCACAGGACTCCGATTTCCACTTCTTTGGAGGAGGAGTCGGATTGTGGGTCAGACAGGCAATCTGGCTCCTTGGAGCTAGTTGCCCAGGTGGACACTCAAGTAGTGTCCCCGACAATCTGCGACAAGCCCCCTTCTGAGGACTGGACAGTGATTACCGTAGCCAGGGTCATGGGTGCTGACCAGCAGGCAGTGGAGCAGGCCACTGTTGCTCTGTAGCCTGGCCTCGGAGGGTTTGCTGACCCCTCGGTGGTACACCCTCGAGCGGTGTGCCTGGATCGGCCAACTTTGGGGCCGATCGGAGCACCCACTGGAGGGGAGGGCAGTGCTCCTTGGATAGCTCTTTCGCGGGCTGACCAAGGTTGCCAGCTACCTAGGCTGGCTCTTTCGAGGAGGAGGAGGGCACTCTCGGATATCGAGGTGTGTGAGTTCTGTTCGGCGGCATTTTCTTTTCTGGAACCCATCCGGGCTCTGGGAGGAGCCGTAGTGTGGATCTCCGCTCTTCCCCCTCGATTTCTTTGAGAGCGCACCGTTCTTTGGAGCTAGGGGACCGTCGTTCTGGATCTACACGGCCCTGGTCACCTCACAGCGGGGATTCTTCCGGGCGCAGCCAAGGCAGTTACGAAATGGTTGTTCAACTGTCAGCTGTGGGGTCTTCCAGAGCTCTTTCTTCTTCTGGAGCTTGTGGTCCGCTCTCTAGCCCAGGTGGAGGTCAGTCGACTTCTCTTCTTGGCTTTGTCCCCATCCCTCTGCCGCATTCTCCTGCGCTCTCTGGTATACTTGGTCCTTCTGGGTCTCTCACCTAGGAGCAGTTCAGAGCCGTGGCTGCTTAGTTCCCCGCTTATGTCAGGGCCATGGACAGACAGGTTTTTCAACCTCCCCCTGAGCAGTCACACTCCGAACAGCCTAGGTCCTCTGACTGCTCATCCCCCTCTTCTGGGGGAGAGGAGCCTTCTGTCCACATTTCTCCAGCTGCTGATCTCGCAGAGTATCAGCGATTCCTTGTGAGGATGTTGGAGGACCTGTGTATCACCCCTCCCACTCAAAGCGATCCAGAGCACTCGGCACACACCTTCTTAGGCGATTTCAGCGAGGACACCCTTGTGGTGCCCCCCTGGCCTGCTCCCTTTTGGGAGGCGTTGTTGCGTTCCTGGCAGAGATCTTCTTCTGGAGTTCTGCCCCCAGGGACCTCTGCCAGCGGTATTGCGCCCCCCCCCCCAAGAATCTCTTGGTTCCATGCCTCATCCTCAGTCAGGATTGATGCAGCTGGACACTCCCGATGGGCTTCGTGCCCTTCACTGTGACCAGCCCCTAGATCAAGACTCCTCGGATTTTGACTTCTGGGGTAGGAGGACTTTCTACTTGGCACGGTTACTGCTCTCTGTTGCAGCACATCAGGCCCACTACGCAACCTATGACAGGTTCCTGTGTTCCAGGCTCCGTCAACTCTTAGCCTCAGTGCCTGACATGGAGCAAACCAGACAAGCCATTGCACTTTCTGCACGTGGCCTGGAGCTAGCAAGGCACCAAGTGAGGGCATCGTACGATGCCAGCGAGGTAGCTACCAGGGTCGTAGGGACAGTGATCTGCACTAAGTGGACGGCATGGCTGCATCTTTCCCGGTTGTCACTCTTGGCCCGGCGTAGGGTAATTAACTCTGCTCACCAGAGAACCTGTCTCTTCTCCCGTAGAGTGAGATGGCGTTTGTCGGGGCAACTTCCTTCCCCCTCCGGGGGGTCCCTGTCTCACTCTCCCCATGCTCGGGGCTTTCCAGGTCATGAAGGTTCTCCCTCTTAGTGTGTCACCCACTGAGAGCTAAAGGACCCTGTCCCTTAGGGTTATAGGAAAAAACCCTTTTGGGGGGGCTCGGCATTCACCCAAAGGTGATGAATGGTGAAGATTGACACAGATAAGATATGAAAATTATGTACCTACTGTAATTATGATCTTTCTGTGTATCTTCACCTTTCATCACAATCCTGCCCACCATTCCCCTGGGTCCTGAGTCTCGGGGTCCCTCCCCCGTGCCCAGTCTCGCCCCCCCCTCCTTTCTCTTGTCAGGAATGGGATAGATGGGTGCACATAGGTGGATGTTTCTAAGGGGAGAGTGGTCAGCATGGGGGGCACTCTTTCTCCAGTGCTCTAGCTCCACCCCTGTGGGTGGGAGTTGGCAGTTGCTCTCCATTCTCTCCTCCTCCTTCATTCCCATCCATCTTAATTTTCTTTGTCCAGTGGACATATCGTTTAAAAAAAAAAAAAAATACTACATTTTCTTTTACCAGAAACTGTTTTTCCCTGGGAGGGGGACAATTTCCTGTGTCTTATCTTTCTTCTAGAATCGCTGTTTTCTTCTTTTGGAGTTTTTGCCAGTGATTCCATGCCTTGAATTCTGACAATGAGCCCTTTGGCTACTCCTTGCAGTTCCTATACAATCTGGAGATAAGTCAAGGACCAGGTTTTGGTTGTCACCTTCCTCCTCCCCCTCTCACGCTTATCCTAAATCCTTCCTCTTCCCTGTTTTTCCTATTTCCAGAGATTGGGGCCCCTACCCAATCCCCTTAGACTTCTTTCTTAATCTGTCCTCTCAGTCGTTATTTCTCCTTTGTTATATATATTTGCCTTTATCTGTCCCTTGGACTTTCTTGTCCCACCCTCCCAACCCTTTTCCTCACCTCTCCAGTGACTCAGAACTGGTGGGAGGGTGGAGCCGACAGCACATAACGGCCAACCCGCGAGCGCCACGTAGTGCGTCGGCCTTGAGGGCGGTGCTGTCAGTGCGTTGACTCCGCCCATCCAAAAAAAAAAAGCTCCCGCCGGGTCATGACCTCCAGCCATATACCCAAAGGTGATGAATGGTGAAGATACACAGAAAGATCATAATTACGGTAGGTACGTAACTTTCATTTTTTTATACCTCCTCATGAACAGTACAGCTGTAATTTTTCACATCCTGTTCAAAATCTGTTTTCGCACCTGTGCTGCCAAATGACGTAGTCGCTGTGCAAAATCAGCTTTCCGCTAACAAACTGATATTGCCACTGTTCATCAGGTGAGGGTCACAAAAAACCCATGTTGAAAAATTTAAGTGAACGCCTGTGCTGTTAGACTTTCCGGCCATAATGCCCCACCCTGTAGAGACTGACAGGCATCAGGAGTGTGACTTGGGATTGTCGCCTGTAATGCTCATGCCATTCCACCACCACCCACACCATGCCGCCAGTGACAGGCATCGAGGTGTACCTTGGACTCTTCGGCCCCAAAGTTCACACCATTCTCCTATACTGCACCCATCTCATCGTATTTCCTTATGGAATGGGGTGAGCACAAGGCCCAAAGACCCCAAGGCACACTGTGACACTTGTCGGTGTCTGCAGGGTAGGGTGTGGTGAAATGGCATGGTCGTTATGCCTGATGACCCAAAGGCACACTCCAATGCCTGTCAGTCTCTGCAGGTGGTGGTGGGGTTGGCTTCAGTTCAATACTTCACTGCCATTCCTATTATGCATCTCTCTTAACTCCTACACTACCAATGCCAATGCCAGCAAACAAACATTCGGCATTGACAAATGCTTGTTTGGACCAGGCAATATTTCCTGAACTTGTTAGCAACATCTTCATCATGTTTAAAAAGAACAGTCAGCACTCGTGTGGGGCAGGTCCCAATGTGCACTTTGTGTGCAAAAATATTTTGGTTTACTTACTGTTTACTGTAGTATAATCTATTGTATCAGACTCATTTTGCTTACTTTTAAGGTGACATCTTGTGTTACTACAAATCCCAGAATTCCCTGCAGCTGACATCAGAACAATTGTGAGCAGTGGTATATTCAGTAAGTGGCAATGCATGTTAGAGTTTCTGTAAGCTCTGATCTTTTGTTTGCTGGTCCTACAGTCCTCCCTGGGCTAAGTACAGTCAGAGAGAACCTAGCCCCTGGAGAAAAGCAGAATCGAAGATTATAAAAGCTCTAACATACACTACAGGCTGTTGAATCTCCCATTGCTGCACTGATGTCAGCTGCAAAAGATGCTGGGACTTGTAGTCACAGATGTCAGCCTAGAATTAAGAAAAATTAGTCTGGTATCTACTATGCTACAGTAAACTGTAAGTAAACTAACATGTTTTTACACATAAAGTGCACGTTGGGGCTAGCCCCACAGTTGAGTATTCGGCCCCTTGTGGTCACTGTTCCCATTTAAAGAGGGTTCCTGTTTTATTCCATTTCATTAGCAGTGGACATCTTATAGTCTTAGAAACTTAGCTAACCTGTACGATATTTTCTGCGCCTCTGTCATCTTTCTCCATTGAATGCTGTTTTAATTGAAAGTTTCACTACTTAGAGAGAACAGTTCCCATACCTGCATATCTAGGGGTGAGAGTTCCCCTACTTAAATATTTCCAGTTTAACACTCTGTGATACCTAGTCATATAGTTCAGTGCTCTAATCATTAGAAAACACTGCCTTGCAGTTAAAGTGGAAAGTTGCCACTGAAACCAAATTCTGTCCTTCCAACATTTTTCTCATACCATCAGGGGGTTTTATTTTATTGACCGGGATATTAAAGGAAATATATACTTTCTTGAAATATTAAATTTAATCTGCAATCCCACACTATACAGCCCTGACAGTTGACGTATAATTGGTTTGTTTGTGTATATCTGTATAGTTACATGTATATATTTACATGTACATATTTTAGATGGGCAGTAGCACCCCTATAGTTGGGGTTGAGAAGGATGTTTAATGTTGAGCCCTAACTTTGCACCTTACTAGCTTTGCCCCTGTTCGATGGAATTGCATAACATTTGGTATGTGCAGTCTGGGGGAGCAATGTCTCATGATTTGGCATGTTCGTGATAGTTGAATGTCCTGGTATTTTTAGTTTGGAATTTTGTTCTGAAATCTTCATGGTAGAATGGACTTGACCTAGAATTGTGCCTTTTGTTGGTTTGGTGAAAAAACATTAATCCATTCCGGAGTTATAAGGATTTGAAATGTCAGTTCTGAGCACGCAGTAGGGTGTTTCATTTATATGTTTGGTACGAAAGAAGAATTTTCAACTCATGACAGAAAAATCTTCTTTCATGAGCCAGGATTCGAGATTCTTCCTTCCTGAGCCAAAATTTTGCCTTCATATGGCCATCATCTGAGCTGTTTTATAAGCCTCATTTACCATTTCAGTATAATTTTATGGTCACTTTAACTGATAGTACTGTTTTTACCTTGATCATTTAACAGTGATTTATGCTTTAGCAGCAGTGTTAGCCACTTTTCTAACACCTCTTCTGTGTTTCTGCCTCCTTTCCACCCCCAGTACCTCTATCCAGTCCCTCCTTCTCCCGATCCTAGTTTTCCTCCTCCTGTTTTCACTTGCACACCTACACTTCTCAGTGTTTTAATTTGTCTATTTATCTGTGCCTGTTAAATTCATTAGCTTTCCTATTGCTGGTAACCACAGCACCATTTCTCTGTCCTAGTTCCCTCCCACACATATCCTACACTTTCCCAGTAGTGTTTTTGTCTTCTTTTTGTTTTCTGGTGCTCTGTTTTACTCCCTGTCTGCTCTCGAAGACTGCAGCTACCTCCCCTCCAGGATCAGATTTCAACCCCCACCTAATAGTTGTGGCTGTAGTTTAACTTCCAAGTCCTTCTCCCTTCTCTCTCTCTCTCTCTTCTCCCTCAGGACAGCGTTGGCAGCAGAACTCGGGTCAACAAAAAAGAGATACTACAAGCCTTTAACAATCACTTTGCCACTGCAGGTCTAGCATTTGATAACTTGCCTGCTTGCAGCCTGCATTCCCAGACTACCATACAACTTCCACTTCCTAATTCTACAAATACAGTCTTTTCTTTTTCCCCTGCTTCCTTGAAAGAAGTTAAAGATCTGCTTCTCCATTTGGACACTAAGAAAAGTGCTGGCGCAGACTTTCTACCCCTACTACCTAAAGATTGCCTATCATGTCCTGGCCATTCCAATCACTCATCTATTTAACCTATCTCTCTCGCAATGGACTCTCCCTCACCTCTGGAAAACTGCACGTCATCCCGCTATTTAAATCTGGAGACCCCTGCGACCTATATAACTATAGGCCGATCTCCCTCCTCCCCATTCTGTCGAAACTCTTGGAAAAAATTGTGAATGCCCAACTGAGATTGACAATACAAATCTAAATCCTATACAGTCTGGCTTCAGAGCTAAACATAGTATGATTACAGCTTTGGCCAAGGTGACAAATGACTGGCAGCGTGACCTAGAGAACAAAAAGTTTGTCTATGCTGTATTTCTAGACCTAAGTAAAGCCTTTGACATGGTCAACCACAGCCTACTCCTTTCTACACTAAAATAGATAGGCCTAGACTCGACCTCACTGAGTTGGTCTCTTGACTACCTGACGGACAGGCTTCAGGTCAAGGCTGAAGGTGAGCTTTCCGCCCCCAAACCATTAAAAAGAGGTGTCCTGCAGGGCTCCATCCTGGGGCCACTTCTGTTTGCTATCTACATCAACAGTATAGACGTAGACATAAAGGAGGCAAGTATCCATCTATTCACAGACGATACGGTGCTTTACCTAAGCCGTACAACACCTGAAACTGCCTGTGCCAACTTACAAGCCGACTTCAACTTACTGCAACACAAGCTCCTTAGCAAAAAATTGCTGCTTAACACCATGAAAACGAAAGCAATGATATTCTCACCTGTTAACCACTTTGCATACCCAGCTGCTGCTGGTACCCCCCCCATCTCTATGTTATTAGGAGAGAACTTGGAATATGTAACGAAATTGAAATACCTTGGGGGTTTGGCTAGACCACAAATTCTCCTTTGCGGATCACCTAGAGGACTTGTTGAAAAAAACTGAGGCAAAGGCTTGGTCTTTTCTTCAGGTTAAACCGCCTACTAACTACAGGAACTAAGAGACAGTAAGTCCAGTATACGTTTCTCTCCTTAATTGACTATGCGGACTTCATTTATAGCCAGTGCTCTGCCTCATATCTTGATAAACTGGACATACTATGTCACAGAGCCCTTCGGTTCATTACTGGTCTCCCTTTCTCCACTCACCACTGCTTATTATATGTGGCTGTGGGATGGACCTCCCTACAATATAGGCGTAATAGGAATGCGGCCTTCTGGACATACAGAGCCATTACTGGCAAACTTTAGCAGTATATTGCTGATGGTCTGTCTCATACTGTGACTGGGAATTATGCTCTAAGAAGCTGCTCCGTGATCTCTCTGCAGGTGCCCAGGGCCAGCACGTGCTTCGGGAGAGCTGCCATAGGCTCCGTCCTCCCATAGCTCTGGAATAAGCTTCAGAAATCGTTGAAACTGAGGTTTCCTGTTAGCCTAGCTGTGTTCAAGACTTTGTATGCAAAAAACATTACAGAAGTCTACAATTGCTTCTATCGACCCTAGCTCGTTCGTGTCCACCTACATTTAGATTTCCCTTGTACTTCCGTTCTGTACTGTTACTCAAATCTAACCCCAGTTACCTACGAACTCTACGTTCTCAGTGCTCCCTTTCACATCTGCCACTAATCATGCCCACGGTCTCTAAACCTACTCTGCTGGTAGTAAAGCCCCCCAGTACCAGCCTCTTCCCTGCCCGCCGCAACTCCCCTACCCCTTGATGACCTCATACCCTATACTTGAGTTTCGTTTATTTCCTAAGTATTTTCTTCTCTTCATGCAGCACCATTTTCAATTATTTGCTTCTCTCCCTGAATATGTATAACTTATACAGGAATATTAGACCATGCATATGTTTGCTAAACCCGTACCTACTACTGTTTACTCTATTATCCTACTGTTATATCTGTACGTATACCTACGCACACTGCTTTCCTGTCTGTATATAAATGTAATTGCTATTTACCTGTGTGTTGCAGGTTACCTGCACCAAAGTATACGTTCACTGACTGTATTATTGTCTGTACATAAATGTATCTACCTGACCTTGTGCGATGCAGGTCCACCTTGTAAATGAGCTTGCTCAATGGTGTCCGCCTGGATAAATAAAGATTTTGATTGATTGACTGAGTGCCATTTTGCACAGTTTCCCCTGTCCCCTCTGAACTGTGTTCCCACCGCAATGTTCTGTCTGCAGACCCTCATAGATTATTTCTCCCTCTAACAAGCTCTGTCTAGCACTGTAATGGTTCCTCCCACCTGCCCCCCCCACCATGCCCACCTGGGCTCGGCACTCCAAATTTATTCATCCACCCCCCCAAGCCCATCCCACCCACATCACGATCACCTGTCTCCTCTGCAGACCTACTCATAACCGTTCCATCTACACTCATCTACTCACCCATTAACTGAATTAATATCGTAATCCACCTTCAAAATGTAATCCTTACCTACTACCACTGCCTGCTCTGAAACGTTGGCTACTTTCCCACACATCTGAGCTGCATTATACCCTTCAGCATCTTGTTCTGCCAATACCCTTCCTCACTTCCCTACATCTTCACCTCTCCTCACAATGCCCACCCTTCTACTCCCCCTTTCAATATATACTTCCCTACTTTTCCCTCGGTGGACAACCACCCTCCTTTAACCCCATCAAACAGCCAACCTGGGAAAATCATTCCTGTCATTTAGAAAACTTCCCAATACCCACATAACCTGGTACTATGAGCTCCCAATGCAAACACCCCCACCAGACTGCAGGGCACCCAACCTGTGTAGAGGTCACCAAACTGCCTACATCACCCTCAGTGATCCTATCCACCTCATCTGCCTATGGCAATACTGCCACTCCCACTGGGGAAGCTACCCCTGGTACTACTCTTAAAACACATTCCCTTCCCACCTCAAAGCAATTTTTCCTCTCAACCAAAAACACAGATGTCTAATCTTCCTCTTACTTCTCCTCTCTGGTTCTGTCATCCTAACCCTGTCCCCTCCTCCCTAAACTCAGTCAGTTACAGCATCCCTTCCCACAACAGCAGTATGATCAAAAATCACACACACAAACATCCAGCGTCTCACAGCAAAACATACCATGTTTAAATCATAGGTCTCCACCGATAAATTTGACATAATTGCCCTCTCTGAGACTTGTCTCTCCTCCAAAATCCCCACACATGAAATTAAAATTGACAGATACCCCATGATCAGAAAACACAGGATTAGTAGGGGGGAGGGGAGTTGCCCTATATTGCTAATTACATTACTTTCATGAAGCTTCGCACCCATACTGATACTCCAACACTTGAATCACTGCCCATATACCTTATCCTGGGAAACAGCAAAACCCTTACACTGACTGTTGCCTACTCACCACCCAGCACCGCAAGCAGCAAGTTGCAATCACTCCTGGACCTCAAACACTCCCTCCCCCATGATAGGAAATGGATAATCATTGGAGATTTTAATCAAAACTGGCTATCAAGCCAAGCAGATGACATTAGAGACACCTTTGCCGAGCTCAGCCTTCACCAAATCATCACCTCCACTACTTGTATATGTTATAACACTGGGTGTGAATCCACCCTGGATTGGATCATCGTTTCTAATCGAAACAGGGTTTATTACATCAGGAGTCCTCCCTGACTCAGTTAGTGACCACAGTGCGGTGTTCTGCTACTGGTCAGCAAACAAACTAAAAAGTGAACCCAGATATATTCTCTCCAGACACCTCAGTAAACTTAAAGAGGAGTTTGGGATTGCCATCTCCTCTGCCGACTGGTCCTTCTCCAACAACATTACAAATATTGATGAAGCACTTGACATCTTCAGTAAAACGTTTGTATCCATCTGTGACTCCTTTATTCCCATCAAAAAAACTCAGGGTCAGAAGCAAAAAATCTGATTGGGTCACTTCAGCCCTCTTGCAGCTCATGAGGAAGAGAGACAAGGCATGGTCCACTTACAGGAAACACAAACTACCCAACCTCCTGCAGGTATACAAGACTCTCCAAAACAGCTGCAAAGCAGCAGTCTGTGCAGTCAAAATCAAATTTCTAAAAGACAAACAAATTGGAGATTGGGGTAACCCAAAACTAACCTGGAACACAGTTAATGAACTGCTTGGGAGGATCAAAAAGAGTGAGCAGTTTACTCTCAAGAAGGACGGCACTCTAATTAAAGAGCCAAGAGAGGTTGCCAGCCTTTTCAACCTCCACTTTGGGGACCTTGACCAATTTAAGCCCTTCTTTAATCAATGCAGCATACCAACCCCAGACCCTACCCCGAACTCCCCACTACACCCATCCCCCCTTCCCAGTTTCTACTTTCACTTTCTCCATCCCTCTCTGGTAATTGACTGCATAAAAAAGAATGAACCCAGACCTTGCCTCTGTGCGATGACATTGACATTGACTACCACATTCTGAAACTCGCATGTTATCACATAGTTATTTCCCTCACAAACATTCCCAATTACGCCCTCTGCACTGGGACCTTTCCCGTAAATGGAAAAGTGCCACCATCACACCCCTCCATAAATGAGGCTCTGGGACTGATGTATGCAACTACAGACCTAGATCACTGCTTGCCCCCCCCCCTCCAGAATCCTTGAAAAAGTTGAACGTGAGCAAACCGTTGAATTCCTTGAAAGATATAATCTTCTCACTGACTGAGAGTTGCTGAATATACTGTAGGTATTTAGGCATCTACCTAGACTGCCACCTCTTGTACGATTTGCACATCTCCCAACTCATCAAGAAAATCCACTAGAGGCTTGGAATGCGATTCAGAATCAATTTCTCATCCCTGAAACTCTGACTCTTGTAGCTTACTGTTTCTTGCTTCTTCTCCTGACTACAACTCACTTATCTGCTCCTCCACCCCCCCAAGACTCTCAGTAAGCTCCGAGCGACCTACCATAGCATCTTAAGGTTCACCACCAGACTCCCCAGAAGCACTCACCACTGCCATCTTACAAGGCTGCAAATTGGCTTTCTCTCGAAGACAGAATCAACAAAAATCCTGACCTTTTTCTTTAAAGTCCTCCAGGGACTGCTCCCTAACAGCATCACCTCCTGCTTCCAGTGGCCTTCCAGGGTTGGCACCACTAGATCCACTCCCAGCCACTCCTTCCTAGTACCTTTTTTCTACAGTACCCATGGACTCCACTCCCTCTTCTCTAGGGGCACTCAACTCTTTAACAGTCTCCCTCACTCCCTTGTTCAATGTCCATCCATTGGATCCTTCAAATATAACATCAGACATTACCTCCTTCAGAAGTCTGTCTGCTCCTGCACACAACATTGACCTCCTTCTAAGTTTACCTTCCACTGTTATCATGGTCATTGGTGTAACCTTAATTATTTTATTTTCCCTGTACGTATCCCCTGTAAATATGCATCTTTGTAAATTATTTCCCTGTACATATTTCCTGTAAATATGGATCTTTGTGAAAATCATTTCTATGTAGTATGTCAGCTGGACACTTGCGAAAACAGGCAATTATGCTCACATGCCTTCCAGTATAATCAATAAAAATGAAATGAAATCGTGTTTTTGATTTTTTACAAAAAAAGTTAAAAACCTGTAAAAATGATGTATTTTCAAAAAACAAACACCTGAAACTAGGTAAACGGGACCCATTTAGCTTCGTGTTAGTTTTTTGAAAATACGTATGGAAACATTGTCTCAGGGCACGTGAAAATCCTGGGTGCCCAGCTTAGCGAGAGGAATCGTTCACCCACATTCTCAGTAGAAGAACAGTGGGACTTTCTTGAATTCCGAAGCCGCAGCTAGAGTTGTACTGCTGACCTCAGTTGAAGCAGTGAACCAGCGATCCCGTGGTGTGCGTCTCTCTCTCTCTCTCTCTTTGTCTGTCTGTCTATACTAAATTAGTAACAGACTGGGTTGCCCACCCCGATACCATTTCCTTCTCTTACCTCCTCTCCAGGTTGCCCCCTCCTTCCCATATTTTATTTACTGTAATAGGAATAAGTGGACCGGGGTGCCCACTCCTGGTACTGCTTCTTTTCACCCCCCCCCCCTCCGGTCACCAATCACCAGTTTGCATGACACGTGCATGTACTGCCTGGGCTGGCAACATGATGTGGATGAGTGCAGCCTTTGCAAATATGTGCTCCCTGAGTCCCTCAGGGACAGGAAGCTGTAGCTGTCACTGGGTCAGCCTTCGGAGAGGGATCTGAAGGACTGCCAAAAGGGCTGCAAGAAGGCCTCTGCTGTGGCTGGGTTGGCTGAACTACTTGCGGCCCTTGAGGCGGAAGCGGCAACTGTCACAGAGGTCACCACTTCGGCTTCAGCACTGTTCCCTGGGGCCAGCATCAGAAGGTCTTTCACAGGGGAATTCTGTGAGATGTGTTTGGCCCTCCAGACCTTGCGGAAGAACCCTACCCACCGTGGTGTGAAAAGCAAGCTTGGACCTCAGAAGCTATGGGGGACTGTTTTGACCTTCTTCTGGAGGCCTGGAAAGCCATTACTTCGAATGAGTGGGTACTCGAAATCATATGTACAGGGCACATGCTGGAACTTACATCTCCACCTCCCTTGCACCCACCCCGCTCAGTCCATTATCCACTCGACCATGTTTCTATTCTCCAAGAGGAACTTCAGACACTTCTACACAAACAAGCCGTATATCCTGTTCCTCCTTCGGAGCTACATCAGGGCTTCTACTCCCATTTCTTTCTGGTCCCCAAACATACGGGAGGCCTCAGATCGATATTAGACCTAAGACAACTGAATTTACACATTCAGTACAAAAGGTTCCGGAAGATCGCATGAACATCCATACTACTGATGTTAAAAAAGGGGGATTGGTCATGCGCTGTGGACATGAAAGATGCATACCTGCACATCCACATCCACCCTGCCCACCACCGGTTCCTACACTTTCAATTGCTAGGACACCACTACCAGTTTTGAGCACTTCCTTTCAGACTCTCATCTGCCCTGAGAGTCTTCACCAAATGCCTCGCCGCAGTGGCTGTGAGAAGAGACGATCATTTCGTTTTCCCATACCTAGACGATTGGCTGATAAAATCAAATTCCGAAAAGACTTTGCTCCTCTCCTTCCAGGCCACCTTTACCGTATTCCAAAATCTGGGCATTACCATCAACTGGCCCAAGTCCAACCTGAAGCGTTCCCAGTCACTCCAATATATAGGAGCACTTCTGGACACGGTTTGAGCCAATGCTTACCTCCCTGTCGACAGACAAGACAAACTCCTCTCTCTAGCTGCGCACGTTCCAACTCAGTAGTACATGACAGCCAGAAATTTCTTGCATCTTCTGGGGCATATGGCAGCTGCCATCCCCACAGTGGCATTCGTCCATCTCCATATGAGACCAGTACAAAGGGTGCTTCAGAATCAAAGGAACCAGCGATTGGGCAACTTCGACAACAGTCTCAAAGTCACCCCCTCCCTCTGCTCCACCTTAGCTTGGTGGACACACTGGCACCACCTATCTCAGGGCATGCCCTTTCAGGCTCCCCCTTCCCAGCAAACATTGACCACGGATGTTTCCCTGGACAGCTGGGGAGCTCACCTCGGCCCTTATGGGGCACAAGACAGATGGCCCCAATTCGACATTCTGACACACATAAATCTGTTGGAAATGAGGGCGGTTTGCCTTGCCCTTCAGGCTTTTTCCCCCACCTTCGTCCCAGACCCTTACTGATCCAATCTGACAGTACCTTAGTGGTGTTCTATCTGAACAAACAAGGGGGCACCAGATCTCACACTCTCTGCAGGGAGGCACTGAAGGTCTGGCAAGAAGCCACACTCCAACTCAAAATAATTACTGTTAATCTGCCAGGACGCCACAATACCCTGGCAGACATTCTCAGTCGCCAGTCCTCCACACATGAGTGGACTCTTGATTACGAAGTTCTTCAGATGATTTTTCGCTTCTGGAGGACCCCACAACTAGACCTGTTTGCTTCCCCTGACAATCACCGACTCCCCAAATACTTGTCCATTATCCCGAACAGAAGGGGACTGTCTACTAATGCCCTGTCCCAACCGTGGACAGGACTCTTCTTATATGCTCCTCCCATCCCTATCCTGCAATGGACTCTACTGAAACTACAGCTCGAACCTGCCACAGTGATTCTCATAGCCCCCTTGTGGCCCAGGCAGGTGTGGTTTCCCCTACCCCCTACAACTATCCATGGTCGATCCCATTCTGTTGCCAATCAGACCGGATGTCCTAGCTCAGGAATGGGGCACCCTCCTTCACCCCAACTTGAATTCTCTACACCTTCACACTTGGCTCCTGAGGACGCTTTCATAGCACGTCTTCAAGTCTCCTCACCTGTGGCCAACATTCTCTTGGCCTCACGAAAACCATCAACCAGGGAAACATATAACACTAAATGGAAATGCTTTTCCATATGGGCAACTTCCCTTTCTTTAAATCCATTTTCATGTTCTTTACCCAAAGTGCTGGACTACTTGGCTTCACTTGCCAAAAACTGCCTTAGCTATTCCTCTGTCAAAGTTCATCTGACCTCCATTTCGGCCTTTCATGAACCCTGCGAAGGCAAATTACTGTACCAACATCATCTTGCCAAGATGTTCTTAAGAGGCATGCTTCATATCAGACCTCCCATAAAGGCCCCCCCTTTGATCTGAATTTCATATTGGAGAAACTCACCCTTCTGCCATTTGAGCCAGCAGTTACTGCTGATCTCCGCTTCCTCTCTTGGAAGACGGTGTTTCTAGTAGCCTTCACTTCGGCTTGCCGTATCTCCGAACTTCAGGCTCTGATGTGTAGAGAGCCTTTCCTAATCTTCAACAAAGACAGAGTGGTTCTCCGCACCAATCCTTCCTTTTTGCGAAAAGTGGTTTCAGAACATACCTTGAACCAGACCAAGGAACTGCCCGGCTGAACATCTCTTACACCTTAGATGTTCATCGTATTCTGATGTACTATATAAACCGTACCAAATCCTTGAGGGAAACCTTTCAAGTGTTTGTCACCTTCGCCTCTACGAGGGAAGGTTCCCCAGTTGCAAAGAAAACCATTTCCAGTTGGTTGGTAAATTGCATCACTTTTAGTTACAAAAAATACAACAAGCCCCTCTCGGGAACAGTATAAGCCCATTCCACTAGAGCCCAAGCCTCCACAGCGGCCTGCTTCAAAGGGACCTCTATCACTGATATCTACAATGCAGCCACGTGGTCCACCATTCACACTTTCACATAGCATTACAACCGGAATTGCTTCTTGCCGTAGGACGGCCTTTGGCTGCGCAGTCCTACAGGGCCTCCTGTCCTAATCCCACCCTCTTTTGGGTACACTGCTTGGGAATCATCCCCAATGTATTACCTGCTGCAAGAAACCATCCCATGGAAGTTAGTACAGTTACGTAAAAACTTTCCGTAACAGTAGATCTTTGAGGGATGTCTCTTGCAGCAGGTATGTTCCGTCCCTCAATCCCCCTCCTTCTCTAAGAGAATGACTTTGTTCCACTTAGCACGTGGGAAGGGACACCTGTGGTATCTTGGATCCCCTTGGTTCTCGCTTAGAGAGCTGAATCCAGCAGGGAACTGAGGATACCAGGGACCGCCCACTCATGTAGGAAGCAGGATGATGATGTCATCGGTGGGCGGTCCCTGGTGAAAGACTGCTAGAAGAGCTGCCACGCACCACAGTGACCTCTGGCGACTACCCAAGTGTATACCTGCTGCAAAAGACATCCTTCAAAGATCTACTGTTACGGTAAGTTTTTACATAACTGTACTTTCTAGGAGTGGTATATGGTTCACATCTACATAACCCACCCGGCACCCCCTGGCAAGTGGCACACTGATCCTGCTTCCAGCGTGTAAGATCTGATGTTATAGGGCAGAGTTGGGGCATATACCACTCAGGTGGTGGGAAGAGCTTAGCTTGAACGCATCCGGCCACTGACATTGTTCCAGAGGAACTACCAGAGTGTGGATGTGAACTACGTATCACTCTTAAAACTATGGTTACAGTTGAGTAACCTATTCTTTTCCTTGCCTGAAACTGACTTCTTATATCGACCATCTCAGCCTGTCAGATGCTCACAGATGGTAAGACTGTGGCTCACCTGGAAGTTTCCTGCAGGGTCTTGAGGGGTTTTCTGTGCACAAATCCCTGAACCATAGGCCTGTCTCAGCATGGGACCTAAACCTTGTTCTGGATTTCCTGACCGGGCTCTGTTCAAACCTGCTGCCTCAGATTTCTGTCCTGGCAAGCCTCGTTTTTGGTGGCGATCACGTCAGCATGCTGGGTGTCAGAGCTTCAGGCTTTGGATGTTGATCCCACTTATCTGACCTTTCATCCACACAGAGTTGCTTTTTGGCCTTATTATACATTTCTGTCTAAGATGGCATCTCCGTTCACTTTCGATCAGCCCATCAACTTGCTTGTGTTCTTCCTGAACCTGTAAAATCCCGTGGAGGTACTCCTTCACTTCCTGGACATCCACAGAGGACTACATTTTGATCTGGACAGCACCAAGCATTTCTGGCAGTCCCTACTGTTGTGTGTGTAATTTGGCTCCCATATGTTGGGGCAGCCCAGCATCTAAGTAGTGTTTTTCTGGGTGGATCTCCTCCTCCTGCAATTTACTGTGCTACCAGAAGGCTGGCAGAGAGCTTTCTGGTAGTCATGGGGCGCACCACCAGGAGTATGGTGGCCTCTGTATTTTGTTTTAGGTTGGTCTAAGCATTTAAAATGTGTTTTGCCTCTACCTGGAGTAAGATCCTTGTGCTTACCAAACATTGTAGTCTGTGCCTGGTCTCTCAATGGAGGGCTGGATTTGGCCTGGCTACACTGCAGGGCCTGCTGTCTTATGGAGTGTTGTCCTCCTCTGTTTAATAACTCCTGTGCTGGGTACTGTTCTAATGAGTGTAGTTGTATGGAGGAGATACTCTCAAACTGGACAGATCCATTTACTTACTAGTAACAGTCGATCTTTGAGAGAATCTCCTGTATAAACTCGAAGATATACCAAGGGTCAGTCTTCACCCTGGATTCCCACTGATGAGTCTGGGCCGGAGGCACTAGGACCCCGTAGGAGCAAAGGTTTTGCCAGGGGGCCAACCATGGCAGCTGGGCATGGTGGATGTGCATGCCCCACACGGTGCTAAGCACTGCCAGTAACTGCTGCAAGCTCCCTCACTAACATCAGTTCTGTTCTTCCTGCTGTCGAGTGCACACTTTGGGAGCACAGTGCCTCCGTTTGTCTTGTCACCAGGATTTACTTCTGCATCACCGCTGTTTTACCTTACTTGCAGTGTCACTTGTGTTTTTTTACCGCATTGCCAAAGTCCAGTAAGAAAGGGGTGAAACCGTCAAAGAAAGTGCAACGGAAGCCCCTTATGCGTTGTTGTCCCTGTGGGAAATGTATGGCTACATAGGAGTCTGACAGGGCCGTTGGAACTCTTGGAGTTCCCTGTCTCAATACTGCTGTTGTTCCTGCATGGCTGAGAGCTTTTGAGGAGGCATCTGGGCCAATTTGGAGACACCCCTTCTCCAATACAGCCAGCCCCAGCTAGGGTCTGATGGTGATATATCTCGCCCTTCCTTAGGGCTTGAAGTATTGTAGATCTCATCAGGGCCATGACACCTGCCACATAGCTGACATGCAGTGACAGATTCTGCTGGGACAGATGACCTTGACAAGTGTGCGTTTTCCTTGACACGCACCTTAACATGCATTGCTGCACACCAGGCACATATGGTGACCTGTAACTCGACTCAACTCATGTTTTATTTCTAAAAAGCGCAGATCAAATCAATATCGGTAAGTGGTTGTACAAAACAATGAAGAAAGGAAATTCAGCAGTTAAAACCATAAATAATAATTAAAACATCAATGTCACAGTATTCAGAAATCTCCAGTTCATACACCCTCCAAGAAGGCGAGCTTAAATAGATGCATTTTTAAGGCATATTTAAAGCTCTCCATAGTCAGACACTCCCTTATCTGATGAGGTAGAGAGTTTCACAGGGTAGGGGCCGCAAATGCCCTAATGCCAGAAGTATTTAAACGGACCCTGGGAACCTCTAGCAACCCCTCATCAGCGGAACAGAGGGGGCGGTAAGAGCATAGAAGTTAGTATAGAAGTTCTTCCAGGTAGCGCAGTCCCTGTCTGTGTAGGGCTTTATAGGTCAAAAAGCCAACCTTAAAAGTGGTCCGCCACTGAACCGGCAGCCGGTGCAGTCCGCAAAGCGCAGGTGTGACATGGCAAGATCAAGGTAAGCCAGTCAGTAGCCTAGCTGCCGCATTCTGCACCAGCAACAAGCAGCAGATATCGACCCCCGGAAGCCCTAGGTACAGAGAGTTGCAATAGTCAAGGTGGGAGGTCACAAATGCATGGACCAGTGTTGGAAGGTAGTCAGGCGGGACCAGATGTTTAATCCGAGCGATATTCCTTAGATGGTAAAAGGAGGATTTGACAACGGCCGACAACTGAGATTTAAAGGTCAGACCATCATCAAAAATAACGCCCAGATTGTGCACCTGGTCAGAGGTCGATAGCTGACCACCCCCGAGTCAGAGCCCCGGAGGTTGCCCAGCCAGTGACCCCTCAACTCAATGACCCGGGTCCACAAGTAGCATCTCAGTCTTGTCAGGGTTTAACCTCAGCCAGCTGGCACTCGTCCAGTCCTGAATCTCAGCAAGGCAGTTGTTAAATACTGAGACAGTATCATCATGGTCGGGCACAAAGGACATGTAGAGCTGAGGATCATCTGCATAGCAGAGAAAATTCAGCCCATACTGTCTCACAATGTCTCCCAATGGCACCATATATACCGCTAACAACATGGGTGACAGTACGGAGCCTGCGGGACCCCACATGGCAGGGTCACCGTGTCCCAGAAATAAATCCCAGACATCATTCTCTGTGACCTGCCCGTAAGGAAGGAATGGAACCATCTGAGGACCGTACCAGACAGTCCACAGATGAACCGCAGGCACTCTAGTAACACACCATGGTCCATGATAACAAATGCTGCAGAGAGATCAAGGAGAACCAAGGTGGAACGAGTCCTCCAGTCTCTCCCTATCAGGAGATCATTGAGCATCCAAACCAGGGCCGTCTCAGTACTATGCCTCTTCTGAAAGCCCGACTGGAGAGGATCATAGATATAATGGATGGTAAGATGGATCTCCAGCTGCAGTGTGACCGCCTTCTCAGTAACCTTACCCACAAAAGGAAGATTAGAGACAGGCCTGTAATTAGCTAGACAATCAGGGTCAAGAAAGGATTTCTTAAGGAGGAGTATTACTGCCACCTCCTTCAGGGTATCTGGAAACACACCTGTTTCTAATGAAACCTTGACTATCTCTGCCAGGACCGGGCTGATGACTTCAACACACCCCACATGGAGATGAGTTGGGCCTGGGTCCAAACTACAGCTGGTCAGCTGCAAACTCTGGAGGAACCTCACGACCGCCAACCGGTCAAAGTCTGACCAGCCAAAGCAAGGTGCAGCAACCCCCCCACCGACCAACACAACTCTCATTGGAATGAGCCGCACAGATTTCAGACCTGATGTCAGCAACTTTATCCGAAAAGAATCAAGCAAACTCGTCACATTTCTCTTGTGACAGTGCTCTCCGAGATTGGAGGCAAACTGGATTGCACAGTCTGTCCACAATCTGAAAGAGCTGAGCAGGTCGGTTCTGTGCAGCAGCAATCTCCCTGCACAGGAACTCTACTTTCTTACTGGAGATAACCGAGTGATACCCCTTATGATGAGTCATCAGTCTAAGCCTGTCAGCCTCAATGCAGGATTTCCGCTAGCATCGTTCCAGCCTTCGTCCAACTTGCCTCAGCTCCCGTCAGACCATGGAGACCAAGGGTGAAGGATGAGTGGGCGAACCCGGACAGGAGCGACGGAATCCAAAGCCTCCACTACGGCCCTTTTATAGGGCTGTACTAGATTCTCGGGATCCGTGCTTACATTCGGTATACCCGATAGGTTCAGCACTGCCCACAAGGCCATCTGGGGTCAGCCCCCTCAAAGGGCAGTACCGAACCATCTCCACAGGGGCAGGCCTATTGAGGGGAGCTCGGAAATTGAACCTTATAGTGTGATGGTGAGACCAACCGACCGGCTCCACCACCAAGTCGGAGGTCTCCATCCCCAGCAGGAAGACCAGATCCAGTGAGTGACCATGAATATGAGATGCAGAGGTAATAACCTGTGTGAAGCCCAGCGAATTCATCAGTTGGAGGAAGTCCTGACCAAATTGCAAGAGTTCATCATCGACCCAGGCATTGAAATCCCCTGGCTTCATCCATCTGGGGGACTCCCAACACCATATCAATGATGAAGTCTGTGACTTCCTGCAGGAACAGCTTCTCATCCCAGGGTGGACGGCAGATGAGGGGAATCTTGCACCCCACACCTGCGCCAATGATGTATTTCAAAAGATCTGGACTCACCCACTGGCACCTCTACAAGGCCCAATTCCATTCTAAAACAGATAGCTACACACCTGCCCTTGCGATCCATCCTCGGACAGTGTATCATCGAGAATCCAGCTGGAACAGCTGATTCCAAAACTGGACCAGCATTCTCATCCAGCCAGGTCTCTGTGATGCAAGCCAGGTCTGATGACTCAACAAGATCAGCAATCACTGCAGTCTTGTTTTTAATGGACCTGGCATTGCATAACACCGCCCGGGTAGGATGGGTCACCGAGGTCGGCCGTGTTATCTGCCCAACCACAGTGGAGCCCTTGAGTATGGGGACCAGACAGGGACCCCTCTCTGGAACCCATTTTGCCCAGGGCGACCCCTGGCCCTAACCACCCCAGTCCTTCCACCCAGTTCCCCTTCCCCTCCAAGTCCACAACCCCGCCCAACACCTCTTCCTAGCAATCTCAAGAACAACCATATAACTACACTGGGCAACGGGGGGGCAGTCAAAGGCCCGAGGCTGCGGAGCTCGAGGGGGAGTAGCACCTGACTGGGAGAGCTCCATTATGGATCACAGATAACAGTCCGATCAATACACCAAAAAAAAACAAAACACCCAAACATACAGTAACGCAAAAAATTTTCCCCACCCCAGACCCCATATTATAGTCCCCTAATAAACCGTGCAGAGTTCCACAACATACAAGTCCATAGAAAATCGGAAAAGACTAAGCATGCCACACTTAAGAATATGTCTTCAGGTACAGTGGGGTCTCACCAAGTCCTCCAAATCAAGTCCAAAGGCTGAGCTCTTACCTCAGCAGTCACCAGTTTAAAAATAGGAAATAATGCAAATTCTGGAGGCTCTCTCACAGTCACCACCAACCAGTGATCAGTTCTGAATGTCTTAACAGTCCAATCTGAATTCTCCAACTGGACCAAGTATCATCCCTCAACGGGGCAGCAGTCCAGGGCGGTCAGCACTCCTGAGAATAGGCCTCCCTGAAGTGAGACACTCTGGACCCACTACTGGGACACCCTGAGTAGTCCAGGCCCCACTGCCCACTGGCAGTAAATCCAGCGCCCGCTCAGTCCTGCCTTCCACCCTCAACCACTGCACCCATCTACAGCCGCACTCTAGAACCAAGGAAACATGCCCGCCCAGCTGAACAGGCTCCTCAGAGAGTCCACTACTGACCAGAATCACCCAGTTAACCCTCTGAGATCACAGTGAAACCCAGGTGGGCCGCTCAAGGGACAGGGCCCCAGATGGACCACGTCCTCCAATTCGGTCCCCCAGAAAACCCATGAGGAGGAACAGGGTGCTACACCCTCCAGTGAGCACTCCCACCACCTCCCCTCTCGTAGGCAACCCAACCAAGGATCACCGCTCCCCCGACAGCAAAACAGAGGCCCTGGCAAATCCACGATGTTACAGTACTGGGCTCCACAAAATTCCTCGATGAAAAAGGAATGAGCTCACCAAGATGAAATTACTGTCGGTTCTTCGTTCCCTCTTTCCTATCCACTCAATGTAATACAGGCTGTCACACTCCACTCTTCTTCTCCAGACCGCAGGCAAAGCCTCCCATCTATTCCTCAGAAGACCCAGAACAAACTCTAAAAGAGTTCACAAGGCAGCTCTCGGCACGTGAAAGTATGTATCACAGAAACGCCTTAAGTCGCAGAGCCAATTCATGGCAGGCAGGTTCAAAAATAGCTAATTTAAATGAAAAGATGTGCCAAAATAATCACCATGTGTTCGGTGCTGTTGCGGTGATAAACATACCCAAAAAAACTATTTAATTGAGAAGGGCTGCCAGCAAGATCACAAAGCCGGCAGATGGCCAAAAAACCAATACAATACACATAAAATCAAACCCCTAAACCCGAAAGAAAACGCACACCTAACTAATCTACCTCACTTTTCCACCTATCTAAAATAACTAATGCCGAGCAATCTAAGAAATAAAAACAACTCGAAGCAAAAGAAATAGTGAAAAAAGGAAAAATAACATAAAATCATATAAAAACGCCACTCAAAGCACTGCTGCTTCAGGCTGACCCATTCTGGTCGCCATCTTCCCCCTTTCAATGAAAGCCACAAGAAGTTTTCATTGAAATCATTACCTATGGTTGCAGCTAAGCGCACTCTGTTGCCTCAGAGTGAGAGTCAGGTAGGTCATTGACCTTTCTGCTTGCGGCCTGGAGGTAGGTTGGCACCAGTCAAGGGCATCTTGTGATGCCAATCAGGTGGCCTCCAGGCTAACAGGAACTGTTGATCTTTCAGAATAACTTCACCATGGATTACCACCCCCACCCACCACCCCCCGCTCTAGCAGAGCCATAGCGTCTGGGCAGCTTACCCTGATGGTGTTGACCGGGACCACCTAGTACCATGGCATGTTCCCAGTTGTACTTCCTATGGAGTAGCCGTAAAAACAAACAAAAAAAAACTCAAAAACTGGGGTGAGGATTCCTTTTAGGGCCCTCATACCAAAAAAAGTAAGAGACAGCAGCTGCCTTCTTCCTATTTCTTTCTTGTGCTCCTCACTGCCTAGGGTATATCCCTTTCTTGTGTTGTATCTCTGTTAGTTGCTAAATGCACTCTGTGCCTCCGGGAACTATCCAGTCTAACTCCACTTGGCAGCTACACTGTCTGTGGAACAGTGCTGTGTACTGGATTGGATCAAGGATGCTAGCTCTTACAGAGGGTGCATCTGTGCTTTCTCAGGAGAAACAAGTCCTTTTCTCTGTTTTTCCTTCTGGCTCTGCCAGACTGCTTTTTTCATTAGTATGTCCTTCTTCTTCTTCTCTTATGTCATCTGTGCTGTTAACCCACTATCCTAATGGGTAGCTGGGGAGATGAACACATCTCATTTCTTTTGGGCTGTTCATCCTTACAGCTCAACATGCACCTGAGATTCCTTCCTTTTCCCTGATGGGAAAAAGGGGACATTTTTTGACTAGCTGTTCATTCAGTCCTCCATCAGGTGACATGGGCTTTGGTTTTCTAGCGGTATCTGTGATTCATCCCCTTTTTATGTTGGCTTGCGCGTGCGCATCAGCCAACATCTTGCGGTAGTAGCAGATTTGGAGGTGAGGTCACTGGGCGAATGCAGGGCACGCATCAGTAGGTGCGTCCCTCATTCCCCAATAAGCCAGCATGCAGTTGCTGACACCAGTAGTACGTAAAGTGGCCACCAGATCTAACAAAAGTGCTGCTGCAGTGAGAGGCAAGCTCGTCATTCAGCGGCGCAGTAACTCGCCTCCTGACATGCCTTTACTGGAGAAGTTTTCCTGTAAACATGGCGGCACTGAGTGCCGCCGCGCACAGTGCCGACTTCAGGGGTGCCCCACCTCTGTCGGCATGTCCCAACCCACTAATTTTGCCAACAGGAGCCACTCCTGCTGGCATAATGCCCCCATTCCAACTGTGTGCCTAGGGGTGCCCAATCCCCTCGGCATCATGCGCCCAGCAGTCTTTCTTTGCCGACGGGACCCACCCCAGTTACCATAGCAACACCTGCAAAAAAAAAGAAAACCGACCCTCATCTTTTTTCCTTTCCCCTGTAAAACAAGAAAAAGCGGTCCCTCGCGGTCTCTCCTGCACCCTCCTACCACCCGCGCCCACCCTCTGCGTGCCCTGCCTCCCCAGACCCCCCTCACCCCCATACTTGCCTCCGGAGCCTGGTGCAACGATCTTCGGGAACACGTCTGCACTCTTCAAAGCTGACCGGAAACTGAAGAAATGCCGGTAAGCTGTATAATGGCATAGATAGTTTTTTTTTTCCACTTTGGTGCATATCTCGAGAATTTTGGCACCAAATGTTCAACATGGGGTTACTGGGACCCCTCCACATGAGTTCATTCACTGTCATGGCGTTATTCGGTCCCGAAAGGTGATTTCACGGTCACTGCGCGGAATCACCTTTTGGGACAGGTTAATGAAACGGCAGTGCCACTGTTCATGAGGTGGGCTCTCAAAAAGCCTGTATTGCAAATTTGGTGGAAAAAATCCCAAAAAATGACTGTTTTACGAGCGTGCGTTGTGCAGTTTCCACGCACACTCGTAACTCCGTGAATTTGTAATATTTTCACTCCAGATTTTCAACATTGGCATTTTTCCACACCTCCTTAAGAACAGTACAGCTGTCATTTTACATATCCTGGCCAAAATGTGTTTTCGCACTTTGGCGCAGAATAGCACGGTCGCTGTTGGAAATCAGTTTTAGGGACAGATTAAGAAAATGACTGTGGCACTGTTCATGAGCAGAGGTCTTAAAATGCCTATGTTGAAAATGTGGTTAAAAAAATTCCCAAAATAATTGGGTTACGGACGTGTGTTGCGCAGTTTCTATGCATGCTCATGACTTCACCAGTTTTTCATATTTTCACTCCAGATTTTCAACATTGCCATTTTTTTACACCTCCTCATGAACAATATAGTTGTAATTGTTCACATCCTGCCCAAAATGTGTTTTTGTGCCTGTGGCGCCAAATGGCACAGTCGCTGTGCAAAAACCACCTTTCAGCTAACAAACTGAAAGTGCCGCTCTTCATGAGGTGGGGTCACAAAAAGCCCATGTTGATAATTTGGAGTGAAGATACCAACAAACACCTACGGCGTTAGGGTTTCCAACTGTAACACCCCACCCTGTAGAGACTGACAGGTGTCAGGGGTGTGACTTGAGAACATCAGCTGTAATTCTCATGCCATTCCACCTCCACCCCCACCCTGCAGCCACTGACAGGCATCGAGGTGTGCCTTGGAGTGCTCAGCCCCAAAGTTCACCCCATTCTGCTGTACTGCACCCACCTCAGCATATTTCCTTATGGAATGGGGTAAGTATAAGGCCCAGAGACCCCAAAGTACACCATGAGACTTGTCAGTATCTAAAGGGTAGGGTGTGGTAAAATGGCATGAGCGTTATAGCTGACAACCCAAAAGGCACACCCCAGCACCTGTCAGTCTCTGCAGGGTGTGGGTAGGGTGGGGTTGGCAGCAGTTCAGTACTTCACTGGCATTCCTATTATGCATCTCTAACTCCTGCACTACCAATGCCAGCGAGACAACATGCGGCACTGACAGATGCTTGTTGGTATATTGTTCCATCTCAGTTGCAATGGTGTCCACTTTCTAGGCATCACCTCCTGCATTTTTGCCGTAAGCCACATGCTTCAGGGCTGCTGCCTTTTAAGATCACTGTCCATCTCCTGTCTGGCTAGTGTTGTCATAATCAGGTTCCATACCCAGCTACGTCTTCAGGCTACCTAGTGTGCCCTTTCCCCTTTGTTCAGAGGTTGGTAGCCAGGTTTCATTTTCTTGTTTCTTTATGTTTCCTATATCCTTTCCCTATCGGCTAGGAAAATGTTTAAGCCCTCTTATTTTTTCCCCATTTTGTTTCTCTCCTGGTGAACAGAACTGAGGTCAGTGAGTGCCCCAGTAGCAGTTATTGATTGGCACCTGGCACCACATGGGGAGTGCACAGGCACTGTGCCCAGTAGCCGCACCCAGCCCACTAGCAAATACTTTACCTTGTTGGGTCCTAGTGCCCAGACCCATAAGTGGTAATTAATGAAGATATTCTGGAAGATTAACACTTATGATAAATATTGTATGGATAAATATTGTATGTAGCTTTCATTTTCCTTCCTCTGTCCCACGGCACGGACTGCTGTGGTCCGTACAGGTTCATAATAAGTTTCATACTAAAACAGTTAGATACTCAGAAGGCCAAGGCCCATAAGTGTGTATCCCCAGCTGTGTTGGCATTTCATCCCTTGTTTAGTAAGTACTGATACAATTTATGTTTAAAATCTGTATGACTTGTTGCGTTTACTATTCTACTCAGCAACGAGTTCCACAGAGGAATTATTCTTTGGATGAAGAAAAAAACGCCTCTTATTATTTTTTTGATAGGTCAGTAACAATTGACAATTATGACTCCTGAGATTTTATTCCCGTTGACCTAGTGTCGTTCCTAAATCTGCCCTTAGTGTACTGTTGGTCACTGTATGGTTTGCCTTTTTTGTTGCTTGATTGTTTTAGTGGTCCGACTCCCGAGATCTGCTGTCCTGTCCTCTACTGTATGATTTGCCAGGAATGGATTTTTCACTCCTGTCAATCAGTAAATGCTGGAACTTGGGTCATCTGGAATTGAACTGGATGGGGGCATTCACGTGATATAGTTGACGCAAGGGCATTGGACGTCTATAATGGCATGCAAAGCGACATGGATGGCCCCTGTTCTGAAAAGTGATCTCTGAGGTTCTGATGCCACCAGCTTACAGTCTGTTGAGTGTGGCTCTATGGAGGAGATGACCTTAAAGATTGTAAGTAACAAACCTTTTTGGATTTTGAAGTCATATTGTGTACTGTTTGAAAAATAAGGCTGTGAGTGCTCTCCATTAGGATCCTGCTGCATATTGTAGTTGCTGTATTTTGATCCAAGAACAAAACGATATCATCTAGACTGAACACTTATTTATTTTTTATTTTTTACAGAATATGTTGCACTATATACGTATGAGAGTTCTGAGCCTGGAGATCTGAAGTTCAATGAAGGGGACATCATTCTGGTTACCCAGAGAGAAGGCGAGTGGTGGACAGGAAGTACTGATGGGAGAACCGGATTCTTCCCTTCAAATTACGTCAAGCCAAAGGAACAAGATGTATGCTTTTTTTGTTGGTTTGTTTTTTTGCTAAATTAAAATTAACCATTGGTAATATAAGTGAATCAGGGGGTTGCCATTGGTTTTTAAAAGATAAAGGGGGCCTACTAAGAGGGTTCACTTGCCCTCAAGCATTTAAACTAGCCGGGGGCACTGAAAAGGAAAAGGGAAATCCTAGCCCCCCACAAAAAAATCAGGGTAGTTAGTGAGGTAAACACCAAGATAGAGCAGTCGATAGGGAGAAGGGCAGGGGTAAATGGAGAAAAAGACAAAGGCAGTAAGGACAGGGATGGGGCAAAAAGAAATAAAGCCATAAAAAAATGCAGGATAATGAGTACCAATGCCCGTAATCTAGGTAAAAAGCTCCCCGAAATGGTGGCCTTGATGGAAGAGGGATGCCTGGATATTGTGGCAGTCACAGAAACATGGTACACAGAGAACCACGACTGGGATGTCAGCATACCAGGATACACAGTCTACAGGAGGGACAGGGAGGGAAGAAGAGGAGGAGGAGTAGCTGTCTATGAAAGGGAAGGGATCAAAGCAACAGAACTAAAGGGTAAACAGGGAGGAGAGGATGCACTGTGGGTCACCCTGGAGACTGGAAATGGCACCACAGTCCGCATAGGGGTTGTGTACAGACCCTCCTCTCAGGGGGAGGAAATGGACAAGGAAATTTACTTTTTATTTATTTAGCTTTTGTTAACCGGGTAAGTACACTAGACAAGTAGTATGCCTATTTTCAGGAACGACCCGGGAGGGTACAAACAGGTAATACAGAGTACAACAATACAGCAAAAGTTAAGTGAACGGCTACGTCTCACACTAGTTGAAATGATTACATATACACTTGGTGGTTAGGTACAGTAAGTCGATAAGCTGCAGGCTATATACAGAGTAAGACAATGAGGGTAGAATACATAGTGAGTTGACATTGAACAACATTGACTATCTGTAGCATAAAATGGAACAGAGGAGGAGCTGGTCAGGGAAACCGGGATCCGATATGGTTTAAATAAATATAGCTCCTGGAGCAGAGTGCCAGAGGGACTACAGTGTCCAGGGCTTATAGCTAGGAGGCTTTAGGCATTCACAATGTGAGGCCAGCTTAAGATGCTCCACAAGGAGGTCGAAGAGCTTTGTGGGAAGAGGCGAACGTGCCTGCTCAGGGAAGGAGTTCCAGCTAGGTGCATGTGCGGCATAGTCCCTCTCACCCATAAGAGTGCGGGTTGAGGGTACTTTTAGTATCCCAGGACCCTGGGACCTTAGGGGGTAGCATGAGCGGTCAGCTGGGGAGAGGAGCTGAACCAACCCCGGGGGTGAGCCAGTGCTGATCACTTTGCTCACATGGCACCCTATACCAAAGTTTAGGTGATTGGTCGGGGATAGCCAGCCTAACTTCTCAGAAAGATCGCAGTGAGGCGGGGGGCAGCCAGAGCAAAACGGCAAATGTTGTTGTACGTCGTATTCCATCTAGTAAGGAGGGCTTTTGAGGTGCGCAAAATGGGTGGAGTCCATAGCTTAGGGAAGGAGTAACATCCCCTGGCAAGAGCTGGGCGGCACCAGGGTGAGGTTGATGGCATTTGAGTTGGTCGTCTTTTTCCTCGGTTTGGGTCTTTGCAATTCTGACTGCCTTCCCCACTTCCTTCTGCTTTAACTGGTACAGTTCTCTGTCCTGCTTCTTCTGTGTTTCTCTATACTTCCTGAATGCTATCTTATTCTTACGATGGCAGAGAAAGGGGAGATATTGCTGATGGGGGACCTGAATATGCCGGTTGTTAACTGGAGCACCTTTGCTGCGGCTACATCCAAGAGCAGGGCCATTCTCAGTACCGTACAGGGGGCATGCCTCAGACAGCTAGTTTTAGAACCCACTTGGGAGGGAGCAATCTTAGACCTGGTACTCTCAAATGGGGACTAAGAGAGGATCTCCGATCTTGAAGTGGGTAACCATCTGGGAACAAGCGACCACCAGACAGTGCTGTTCACGATGAAATTAGTTGTAGCGTCGAGCCATACAAAAGTGAATGTACTGGACTTCAGGAGGGCTGATTTTGTCAAAATGGGAAAGTGTCTCAGAAAAGCACTAGCAAACAGGCAAGAAGGTGGGGAGGAGCAACAGTGGGGAAACATCAAAACCACCATCACAGAGGCAACAAGTCTCTGTGTGAAGCAAATAAATCAAAATGAAAGAAAAAAACACTATGGTTCTCAAAAGAAGTAGCGGGGAAGGTTAGGGAGAATAAGATAGCATTCAGGAAGTATAGAGAAACACAGAAGGAGCAGGACAGAGAACTGTACCAGTTAAAGCAGAAGGAAATGGGGAAGGCAGTCAGAATTGCAAAGACCCAAACCGAGGAAAACACAGCCAACTCGGTTAAGAAGAGGGATAAAACCTTTTATAGGTACATTAGGGAGTAAAGAAAGACTAAGGCAGGGATACTGAGGCTGAATAAAGAGGAAGGTGGTTAGGCAGAGAGCGACAGTGAAAAAGCAGGGATACTGAATGAATACTTCTGCTCAGTATTCACAATGGAAAAGCAGGGGGAGATACCTAATCCAGTCAATAGAAGCACTCTGGATAGGAGGGTTGGTATTAGTCCTTTCACAGAAGAAAGGGTTGTGAAAGAACTCTTAAAACTGAAGGTAGATAAAGCAATGGAGCCTGATGGAATTCACCCCAGAATTCTAAAAGAACTAAGGGAAGAACTAGTAACACCACTGACTACCCTTTTTAATTAATCATGGGAGGATGGTATGGTACCTGAGGACTGGAGGAGGGCAGATGCGATATCCCTTCACAAAAGTGGGAGCAAGACAGAGGCAGGAAACTACAGACCTGTCAGTTTGACCTCAGTGGTATGGAAAATGATGGAATCACTTTTGAAGGAAAGAATTGAGTACCTAGAGGCCAGTGGGGCACAGGACCCAAGGCAGCATGGATTCACGGCAGGAAGGTCATGTCAGACAAATCTAATTGATTTCTTTGACTGGGTGACCAAAGTAGTAGACCAGGGAGGGGCTGTGGATATGGCCTACCTAGATTTTAGCAAGGCATTTGACACAGTCCCGCACAAAAGATTAATGAACAAATTAGCCAGCCTGGGAGTGGGTCCCAGGGTGGTAGCCTGGGTAAAACACTGGCTGGACAACGGGACACAGAGAGTAATAGTAAATGGAAGGAAAAAGTATGCCTCTTTGCAGATGACACAAAGATCTGCAACAGGGCTGATACGCAAGGTGGGGTACAAAGGATGAAAAAGGATGAAAAGGGACTTGGCAAGGTTGGAGGAATGGTCAAATGTATGACAGCTTAGGTTCGACGCAAAGAAGTGCAAAGTAATGTACCTGGGAAACAAAAACCCAGAGGAAGAGTACACAATGGGGGGTGAGATACTGACAACAACAAAAATGGAAAGAGACCTGTGAGTAGTCATATCAGATGACCTAAAGGTGGGCCAACAATGTGAGAAGGCAGTAAGGAGGGCTGGGGGGATACTGGGATGCACAGGGAGAGGCATCACCAGTAGAAAACAGGAAGTTGTTGGCCCTCTGTACAGACAGTTGGTAAGACCACATCTGGAGTACTATGTACAGTTCTGGAGACCCCATCTCCGAAAAGACATAGACAGGGTGGAGTCTGTCCAGAGAAGGGCAACCAAAATAGTTCAGGGTCAGCACCAGAAGGCATATAAAGCAAGACTAAAGGAGCTTAAGATGTATAGCCTCGAAGAAAGCAGGGAGAGGGGGGACATGATAGAAACTTTCAAATACCTCAAGGGAATCAACAAAGTCCAAGAGGGTAGCATCTTTCAGAAAAAGAGATGTGTAAGAACAAGGGCACAATTTGAAGATAGAGGGGGGACGACTCAGAGGTAATGTGAGGAAGTATTTCTTCACAGAGAGGGTTGCAGATGCATGGAACAGCCTTCCTGAGGAGGTCGTAGAGTCAAAAACAGTGGGGGAATTCAAGAATGCATGGGACAGACATAAGGCAATCCTAGTGGGGGGTAGGAGGAAGTAGGCTGTTGGTTAACTAAGATCTGCAGCTTACCTGTTAGGTAGGGAAATGGGCAGACTAGGTGGGCCAAGCGGTCCTTATCTGCCATCAGATTCTGCGTTTCCTGTTTAGGTTACTGCAAGACACATATGTCCCATTACTAACCTCAGTGTAAAATTATCTCAACTATTCTGTATTTTTTTTTTTATTTATTTATTAGGTCTAGAATTACAATACCTTTCAGCCAGGGCTCTTTTACAAAGGTTCCCCGTCAGGTTACAGTTCAAAACATAAGATATGTGTCAGATTACAAATTCAATACATAGGACAAGGTTACAAAAGTGTAAGCTAAAAGAGTTACAGAGCATCTGAGAAACTAAACAAGTTTTGGAGGCTGTGTTACAAGGAGATAGCGGATGAGGTGCATAGAGGATAGCGGACAAGAGAAAGGAAGAGTAGAGGGGGGCGGAGAGCTATAGAGGAGGAGCGCAGCCAGAGGCATTGTCCTAGACATAACATGGAGAAGTGCGTGCTAAGGGGTAACCAAGTGCTAATAGGAGAGAGAACTGCATAAGGTTAGGGAAGTATTTGTCGATTATTGCATCATTTCAAGTGGCTTTTGTGTCATGGATTCAAACTAAATAAGATGGTTAATCTCTGTTATATCACCAGGTATCTCCTATTGTTGGATTTATTTATTTATTTGCTTTTGTTTACCGGGTGAGAGCACTAGATAACCAAGTGCCTATTTTCAGGCGCAACCCGGGAGGGTTACAATGGTACGAAAACATGAACATCATCAGGCATATACAGGGTTAACGTACATTGGGTTCAGGCACATATGTAACATAAGAATAAGGTACATAGATTACAGTTAGATCGAGCACATTGATAGAGTCGTCGGTGAGGTACATAGATAACTACATGAGCTGGCAAGCGACAGGAGGCTGCCGACGACCCGGAAGAATACCAAGGTACAAAGCGGCATACTGGTGCAGAATGAATCCTAGCGGTTAAGCTCAGCATCTCTCCAAAGCACTGTCGTAGAACTGACTCTCCGGTTTTCCTATCTAAAAAAAAAAAAATGCTATTCAAATAAATGTTGTTTCAAAAATTAAAACTTCCGAGCTGCTGCTGGCAGTGAATACAGCAACAGTTGTCCTAGGCTCTTCCTGGGAAATTTTTTTTTTGTGTTGTAAATATACTTTTTTCATTGACCAAATCTGTGCAGCAACTGCAGTACGAGAAGTGCAAATGTACAGTAATAGTGCGAGGATTGAACCTCCGAAATCTAGTACAGAGTTACTGTACTAACATATTTAGAAGCAACACATATCCACACACTCACAAACGTCCAGCTTAAATATCAAAGCTAGGAGCAAATCCTCGTGATGTAAGTGCACCAGTTTATTTCAAACTGAGCCAAAAGAAACACCTCAGTGCTTCACATTTTAGCTTTTAAAGGTACAGTAACACATAGTGCATTAAAGTGACAGTTAAAAAACCATTATTACACGGATGAAAAACTACATGCAGGTAAATAATACGACACACCATCTAAGATAGGCGTGTTGGGCAGTAGAGGGCAAATGCCTATACATAGAAAAATAAATAAAATAGTTATTCATGCAGTATGATACTTTGTGACAAGCACAATGCTTAGCTCCATAATGTCAGAGGAATAGGGATTTTTCAGTTTTGTCATTTGAAGCAGGGTATACTGCTGCCTTGGGATGTTTTCTGATCCTTGTAATTAATGTGCTTTTACCTTTGTCACTTCAGTGCACTTCATTGCATTATTTTTTGTATTACTGTATCTTTTATCTTGTATTACTGTATCTTGTGGTCAGTGTGCCAGGGATGGAAGCAGGTTTGGCAGGGCCTAGGATCAAGGAAACAGTAAGGAAGATGGGGAGAAACCTCAACTGATCATTCACCAGGGACAAATGACTTGGCAGAAAATGAGGTAGGAGTGGTGCAACAAAGGTTGTTAGCTCTAGTCAGGGAGTTCAGAGGGGCATGGGACAGTCAGTATAGTCACCTCAGAAAGAGCAGTAGATAAGGGGGAGTCATCTCGGGCAGACTAGATGGACCGCACGGTCTCCTTTGCCGGCAAATTCTTATGTGCTGCAGGGAGTCAGTGAGTTTGATGGCATTCTCTGAGATAATCTTGGTCCCCAGTGCCAGTACAGGCAGAAAAAGGAGAATAGAGGAGTTCAGCGAGTGGCTAAGGGACTGGTGCACCTCTGGGGGGTTCATTTGCATTAGAGGATGGGGGGACAAGTGGAAAGATGAATGACTATATTCAAAGGACATGCTACACCTCAGCGAAGAAGGGTCTACAGAGCTTAGAGGAAAACTGGTAGAATACATGAATGGGGCCCTGCATTGAAAATTATTAAGGGGGAGTATGAGGCTAGGGAAGACATGGAGGTCAGCAAGGGGTGGGGGAGGAACTAGCTGGCACTCCCCCACAAATTGGGGTAGGGAATAGAAAAGGGGATGGTGGTAATGGAGGGTGAAAGATCTGGAGGGCCATATGTGTGAATGCTTGAAGTCTGGGCAGCAAGATTGCAGACCTGGAGGCCACCATGGCAGGGGAGGACCTGGATCTAGTCACCATCACTGAGACCTGGTGCAAGGAAAACCAGGACTGGGATATTGCAGTACCAGGATTTACTCTCTTCAGAAGGGACAGGATCGGAAGAAGTGGGGGAGGAGTGGCTCTTTATGTAAGGAACAGCATAAGGGCTACAGAAATGTGAGGGAATTGGGTGGGGGGAGAGTGGAGGTGCATGCTGTGGATCACTCTGGAGAAAAGGAGTGAGGCTGTTATCCATACAGGAACCCCCTTGTGGGGAAGCATCACTGGACCTAGTGCTGACAAACAGGGACAGTGTTACTGACATCACAGTGGCAGACCACCTGGGGACCAGTGACCATCATACAGTGTGATCTGGTATAAAAATGGGGTTTGTACTGAATCGCACAAAGATGAGGGTCATGGACATTAGGAGGGCAGATTTCAAGACCGTGGGAGAATGCTTCAAGGAAGCCCTGGCAGGGATAGGGATGCAGGGAGGAGTCAAGGATCAGTGGGCAAAAATAAAAGAGGACATTGAAAGAGCTATGAATATATGTGTCGGGTAGATCTGCAAGGGCAGGAGGAAAAAGAGACCACTGTGGTTCTCTAGAGAGCTAGCAGAAACAGTAAGAGCAAATATATTAGCATTTAGAAAGTACAAAAACAAAAAAAAGTAGGAAGATGAGATAAATTACCAGAAACAAGGGGAGACAAGGAAGGCAGTGAGGAGAGCAAAGGCACAAACAGAGGAGAATATTGGCCAGTCAATAAAAAAAGGAGATAAAACCTTCTTCAGATATATTGGCAAGAAGAGGAAGACCAATGGGGGGGATAACAAGGATAAAATGTGAAGGATGGGTCTGTGAGGAAGGGGAACAAGGGAAGGTGAACATATTGAACAGATACAGAACACAGGACTGCACTCAAGGTATGCAGGCAGTCTGTTTTAATTATTTAAGCACGTTTTTCATATTCTGCAGTCAATACTGTTTTTACTGCCGGCCCAGTGGCACTGAGGGTTGAGGTGCTGGACGCCACACCGTGCTGGCGTCCCGGGTTCAGGAATGAGTCTGGACCGCTGGGGGTCAGCAGGGGAGAGAGAGGATTGAGCGTCCGGAGGACTGCTGTCCTGTCTCAGGGAGGGATCCTGGGTAGCCTGTAGCAACAGCGGCCCCCGGTGGAGACTGGCGGCACTACGACGCACAGGGGCTCACAAGCGAGGGGAAGACATCAGGCAGCTGCCTTCCAGACGTGGGTGGGGGCACACGTTGTGGGCTGGGCTGCATTGCATGTCCCAAGTTGGGGGTGTACTGTAAACTTCACATAAAAATCCCCATCGGCCCAGGTAGGTGACAGCCCTCCCATTGCTGTCCCGCCACATGCCCAACACTGGGGCTCTGCCACTGTCCCTTCGATCTCCTCGGGTCCTATGCCCTCCCGGGGCTTGGGGGAAAGTAGTGACCTTGAAGATGGCAGGGTTCAGATTAGGCAGTAGAGCGGAACGGCGAGTGGAGAGGCCCGAGAGAGTTCTGGTGCCGGGAAGCTACAAACAGAATTGTAAAAAAAAAAAAAAAACTGTTTTTACTTGCACTATAGTTTGTCGATCGGGGTTCAGGAGGGTTATAGGGCACTTTTAATTATCTTAGCAGTTTTCTGCACTATTTGCACTTTAGAGATGTTTACTGTATCTTTGAGACATTTGTTTTTACCAGTGCCTGTCAATCCTTCCTTACTCTGAGGAAGACATTTTTGTGACGTTGAAACGTTAGTAACATGGACAGGTGTTCTGCTTAGGTGTGCACAGATAGGCGCTGGTGCTATGGCGCACCTAACTAAAAAAAATTCTCAGTAGTGAATTACAGCCTTCCTCACCATGCTGCACTTCTCTAACTCCCTGCATACTTTGAGAAGAGGTACCTGCTTGCTTTTGCTGTTTTTTCCATCTATGGAAAATTTCATAAATAAAGGAATTTAGTTAAGGAAAATTTGCCAGCCCATTTTGTGAAGGTCTCTTGGATTATTACTGGGCCCCCGGAGTGCTGACCATCTACTGCCTAGGCAGTGCTGTGTTCTCGAACTTGATATACATCTTGGTACTGTAAGTGCACCCTGAACTTGTGACTGTAGCTATCTATGAGCAACTGTTTCTGTGACTTTATATTGAACAGATACTTTGTTCAGTATTTACAACAGAAGAGGTAAGTGACGAGCCAAAGATAAAGAACAGGGGCAGAATTGGTTGGGAGGTGGACAGTGGTCCTTTTACAGAGGAGAAAGTCCTTATGGCATTAGCAAGATCAACAAGTTGACAAGGCAGTGGGACCGGATGAGGTTCACCCTAGGATACCTAAGGAGCTCATAGAGATACTGGCTGCACCCCTGGCAGCTTTGTTCAACTTATCAGTGGAAACGGGTGGTTCCAAGGGACTGAAGAAGGGCAGATGTGCTCCCACTTCACAAATGTGGGATTAGGGAGGAGGCAGGAAATTATAGGTCTGTCGGCCTGACTTCAGTAGTGGGCAAGGTGATGGAATCACTGTTGAAGGTAAGGATAGTAGAATACCTTGAAACAAGCGGATTGCAGGATCAAAGGCAACATGGTTTCACAGGGGGAGGCCTTGCTAGACAAACCTGATTGTGTTCTTTGACTAGGTAACCAGGGAAGTAGATCACGGTGCAGCGGTGAATGTGGCCTACCTGGGTCTCCGGAAGGCCTTTGATACCGTTCCACATAGAAGACTGGTGAACAAGTTATCCTGTCTAGGGGTGGGACAGAAAGTAGTAAACTGGTTTAGAAGTTGGTTGAGCAACAGGAGTCGGAGGGTGGTGGTAAATGGAGTTTATGCGGGAGAAGTCAGAGTGACCAGTCGGGTGTCTAAGGGGTCAGTACTAGGCCCGGTCCTTTTCATTGTCTTTATTAGCGACATTGCTGAAGGGCTAGAAGGGAAAGTCTGCCTGTTTGTGAATGACACCAAAAGCTGCAACATGGTGGACACATCAGTGGGTGTAGAAAAAATGAGGAATGATTTACAGAGGCTAGAAGAATGGTCGGGTGTTTCGCAGCTGGGTTTCAGTGCTAAAAAATGCAAAATCGTGCACTTTGGTGCAGAAACCTGGGGGCTACATACCAGTTGGCAGGGGAGGTACTGGCAAACACCAAGCAGAAAAGAGGCCTGTGGGGTAATCATTTCTGATGACCTGAAGGTAGCCAAGCAGAGTGAAAAGGTGATGGGAAAGGCTAGTAGAATGCTGGGGTACATAGGGAGGGGTATCACCAGTAGGAAGAAGGAGGTAAGATTATCACTGTACTAGTCACTGGTAAGACCACACCTCGAGTTCTGTGTACAGTTCTGGAGGCCCCACTTCTGGAAGGACAAAGATAGGATGGAGGAAGTACAGAGGTGGGCAACCAAAATGGTGCAGGGGCTGTAGCAAAAGCTGTAAGCGAGGAGACGGAGAGAACTGAATATGCACTTTCTGGAAGAAACAAGGGAAAGGGGGGATATGTTAGATTCAAGTACATAAAGGGTATTAAGGTGCAGGACGGTAGCATTTGCTGCAGAAAGACTTAAGGACAAGGGGCCACGCTGTGAAGCTGGGGGTGGGATGCTCAGGGCGGATGTGGGGAAATACTTCTTCGCAGAGAGGGTGGTAGAAACCTGGAAAGGCCTCCCAGCAGAGGTGGTATGTGCCAAAAAGTCACAGGATTCAAGCATGCATGGGACAGATACAAGGGGACCTTGGAAGTAACACAAGGGGTGGGGATGTCCAGAGATCGTGAAGGGTCTGCGATGGTACGGTAGGCAGGGGAAAATGGGCAGATTAGATGGGCCAAAGGGTCTATTTTTACCAACACCTTCTGTGTTTTAAATCAGCATTCAAAAGGCACACCATTGTAAGCACATCTCGTCTCTTGACAAAGCATTCCTGTGCGAAACATTGAGGTGCTTCTTTTGGCTGCATTTGAAATCCCTGTTTTCTGCTGCATCTTACACTTGCATCATAAGGGATTCTCTCCTAGCTTTGATTTTTGTGCTGGACATGTCCGAAGCCTTTTGCTGCTTCTAGACTCGATTTAACTGCTGTACCGTGAGCCCTGAGTGACTATTTCCTACTTCCACTTTAGCATATTTAGAACGGACTTAATCCCCTGCTCTGTGGTACAGCGTGAGAGGGGAATTATGTTACTTGTTAATATATAACATGTCCCAAGGTGACAAGCTCTAGTGAAATGTATGTGATTCGGAGTTTGTCGGTGGAGGTGGGGGCTGATGCCAGTGGGGCAGTGGAAAACACACTCTTATACTGGACTGAAGCAGAATTCAGCTAAGAAGTCATTTCCCCATCAGGTATTAGAGTAGGGGCATCTCTATCCCAATAAAGTCTACGCATCTATGGGATAAAAACACTATCCTTACATATCACACACAGGTGCCACCCTGTGTTTCAGGAGTTGCAAATGTCCGTTTTTTCATTTAGAGCCTGGGTTATGTTTTCCATTTGATATATTTGGTTAACCGTGTTACGCCAGGACGTTGGGTTAGAGATCTGAGTAGTGAGCCAGAGACTGGCATAATATCTGAAAGGTATCGCAGAGGCATGCTGGAAACTGGAGAAACAAATAGAGATCTACAGCTAATGGGACTGGTTTATGGAAGAGCTCTTCACGTTCCCTTTCCAAATCTTGACAGAAAGGTAGTAACTCTGGACAGTTCCACATTACATAGGTGTACGTGGCCTGGGGTTCACTACACAGATACTAGCACGAAGAGTCATGGTTGGGAAGGCAGTGAGAAGACATTACTGGAGTGCGGAGCATATTACTTGTTCTAGGAATGTTCCCTCCATAGGAGGGAGCTAGTCACTTACGATGCTGCCCTGCAAGCCGGCTTCCAGTACTGAACTATGATCTGGCTATTTCCTCCTCCCATTTCTGTGCTATTATCAGAGAGTTATTCCCCGTGGAGTCTTATTAGCACTGTATAGAGATGGGAGATCATATGAGCTGATGCTGCAGACCTGAGAAAGGAAGTGATGTACCGCAGCACTGCTGGATGGGACTCAGGAGTTTGGTCTTTTATAGGGAGCTGTAGGAACCTGAAGATATCAGTTCAGGGGATACTAAAGGTTTCCTGAATGTCCTGAAATAAGAAAAGTGAAGAGCCAGAGAAATCTGGTGTATGTATTGCATGGAATATCTGTTCCAAGTGCAGAATCCTGGGTCCACGCGGGAGGGCTGAAAGTTTTACAGGAGGGTAGTAGGGCATAACAGGAACAGAAGTGTCTTGCATATCATCAGCAGGGTTGGACCTGGTTTCACCCCATAACCCCCAACCCCTCTCCCTTGGGAGCATCTATATGGAGTAAGATCAGAAAATTCTTGTTGGGGAAAAGGTCTCTGTATGCTCAGTCATCTTGGGTGAGGGGTGCCAGCAAAGTGCCTTAGCAAAATAAATCATATTTGGGCTGCCCAGAAATCAAGCTTAAAGTTAGGAAAGGCCAGGCCACGACACTCTTTCAGCAAAAAAAAATATATATCTGCAGTTTAACCTTAGGCCGTTGACCAGCCCAGATAAATCTGGAAATTGCTGTATTCCACTGCTTCCCAGTTGAGAGCTGTAGCTAGAGCGGAACATTTTGAAATAGGTATAATGCCCTCGGCAGCGTTATCATATGAACTGCTTCTGTGTGCCAAGATAGACAGAGGGGGAGGGTGCCTCACCGTAAAGTCTAGGGTCATCTGCATTGAGAAGGGCTGATGGTGTGAAAAAATGAGTTGGGATTCCTTGAGAGGATAGTTCCTAGATATTTCAGTTCAGTGAGTTCCCAGTGAAAAGGGAATGTATCCTGTGATGGGTAACAGTGAATCTTCCTGGGAAATCAAAATGTTATGTATTGATTTTTTTTTTGTGTGTGTGTTATCTTTTTATCCTCCTACCCATGCCCCCTAGCCTGCTGCCCCTTCGGGCTGCTCATTGTCCCTGCCAGTTCACCCCCTGTAGCCGACTCTCACTACCTGAATCCCCGATCTTACCTGGGTCCTGAAGATTTCCAGTTTATTCCTGCTGGGGGCCACTCCCCAGGACACGAGGGAGGGAGGGAGTAGTGGGCTCTCTTAAATCCATCGGTGACAGAGACTGTAGCGTGGGAGGACATGGCCGACGTTATCTGGCCTGGCTGAGTCAGGTGATTTCCAGTTTTCAGCCAGTGGTGGTGTTGAGCACATGCAACCCATGCAGCTGCATGGGACCCTGAGGCAGTGAGGGGGCCCCCTGCTGTCATGACTCACTTACTGCATGTGTTGACTTACACTAGAGATCTGCACACGTGGTCTGCGCGTCATCCACTTGGCAGTGCAGTATGGACTGTATGGCAGCATGGGCCATGAGTCTTCGGGCTGTGGGCCGCCATCATTGAGCCTGCAAGTCATGGGCTGTGCGGGCTTCTACACGTGCGTTGTTTGCACTGCTTGGTGTTTTTTTTTGTTTGTTTCTCGATTTAACAAAAGTGCTAGCAGCGTCAAGGTTTCCAAACAGACTACATAGTCTTATGCTGGTGAGTGGTTTCACTTTTATTTTTCTGTCTTAATCATTGTTTAGAGTATCATAACTGCTTCACTGTCCACATTCGTCATGGTGATGTTGCTGTTTTTGCATATGGTATCAGATTAGGTCAGACTTAATCATCACTAGGCTTTGAAACTAGTAACTGTTGAACTGATAGAATTCCCCCAAAAGCACTCTGGTAAAGTTAGGTTGTGAACTTCAGCTATGTAATCAACTTTAGTAAGTTATGCTTAGTTATGCTATGCCTGTTTTTATGCATGGCAGTACTTGTCAGTAAGTTTATTATTTGTTAATAAGTCTGTTATGATGTTAGAAACGTAATATAAGGGTTGACTGAGCCTAGAATCAAGCTGATAAGTTTACTATGCAGTATAAAGTTTAGATACAGTATTTAACTTTTTCCTTATTTAATCTTTCTTAACCGTTCGTCTTCAGGTCTGTTTTACGTTAACTGTTTTCTGTTCCACATAACATGAATGGTATCTGTTTCCTGTGTTGATTTTATGATGAGCAGTTTAACACTGATATTCCCTCTGTTCATTAATGCTGCGCAGTATGGGTCAAATCGTATTTGACGCCGTGATGCGCGGTGCCCGGGCCGCATGACTGAGCTAATTTTGCTATGCAGTGCAGGTTGTTATCTTGAGGGCTGTGGGCCACAGATTTTGAGGTTTTGCAGCTCTCTAACTTACATACGGAGGTTTATGTGTTTGAATCAACCTGGCAGGAAATTAAATTAAAATTTTATGAGCCGCTGGTGTCCCCCACCCCCCACTGGCAACAATGGTAGGGGCCCCAGAATTGAGCTTCACATGGTGCCCCCACAGAGAAAACACTGCACCCGGTTTTCAGCCCACCCACCTTCTTGTATGCATGCAGCCACAGAGTTTTAAATAATTGATTAGCAGTTTTTTCCTTGGGACAATGCTAACTGTACAGAAAGCATTTATAGAAGGCAACAGACTTCCTGGAAAACATAAACTGAACTTACAAACTTAAATGGGCAGACTGGGTGGGCCATAGGCCCTTATCTGCCGACACTGTCTATGTATCTATGTATCTATATAGGTTTTCTAGAAGTGCTATGTTTGTTAAACATACTGAGGCAAGTGCTATGCATTTTCACAATGTTTTTAGCACTTTTATGAGCAAAACGCTAATCAAGTTTTGGAGTTATATAAAACCCTGAGCCATACCAGCGTCCTGGGAGCGGGGACATTTGGAGGTGTGTGGTCGCCCATGTAAGAATGCCTCTGCTAAGCCACCACCAGGAACTGCTGTGAGAGTTACTCGCAGTGACCCCCCGCGAGGAGAATAGCCGCTCCTGATTTCTGGTGTGAACCCAGATCGCCAGCATGTCCGAGCGGGGCCCCATTGCTTAGTGCCACAGAGCCGGCATGTATTTTTTTTTTTACTTTATTAGTTATTTTTTTATCTGGAAAAAGTCAACCAAAAAACAGATCACCACATATAGTGCATAACATTGCATCCAGTATCCATTTTCTAGTTTCAGAGTGCTAATACACCTCCTTAGGGAAAAGAGAATAGTAAATATAACAAGAACAACATAAACAACTCTCGGTGGGAGTGCTGACCTAAGCTCTCAATTGATCCTGATGTGGACCCCATCTCATAACCATTCAGATGGCTTGGGGGGGGCCCTAAGTTAAATTTGGACCCTTAACATTTGATAAACAGCCTCCGAGATCTCTCAAAGGAGTAAAAATAGGATGGTACTGTCAAGGCAGGTATGTTTACATGGCACCAATCATCTTACCCAAATGTATTTTATATCTGAGTTGTCTAAAATAGAATGGCCAAAATATCTTAACACATTTCTCCCTTTTCTCTCTGCTTGATAATTGAAAAAGGGGAGCCATTGACCCTTGAACTTATCATTCTGAAACCTCAACTGGGCACTAACCGTTTCCATGTCCTGTATCTGTTGACAATTCTTCATCCAAAGCTTCTCCATAGGAAGGGTAGGAGTCAGCCATAATTGGGTAATTACTTTAGTAGCAGCAGTTACCAATGTATTATATAAATACATTTTAGATTTGTCTGTTAGTCCCCGTAGGGAATGCCCAGTATCTAACTTTGGAACTGGTTTGGTCAGGGAATGCCCAGAATCTGCCCCGTTGTGCTTGCCACCACTTCCCAATAATCCTTGATGAGGGGGCAATCCCAGAAAATGTGTTTGTGGATACCCACCCACTCCACATCTTCTCCAACACTGATCTGATTGATTTGTTCCGTAGTGTTTGGAAATGGTGGGGGTGCAAAAGTACCTCATCATTGTCTGCCAGTGGAACTCACACCAAGATGGGGACTCCCATGGTCTCCAGACCCTATCCCATTCCCGATCAGAGATAGTGCACCCGCATCATCTTCCCACTTTCTCTTGAGGTCTACCATGTGGTCTGTCTCAAGATTATGTAAAGGTAGCATACAGTGTGGAAATCTTTCCAACCTGAGGTTGAGTTGCCATTGATTGCAGCAATACTCTCAGCGGGTTCTCCTCCGCTTTGAGCACTGCCATTTTAGATTCTGCCCTCAGTGACGTATTTGCATATATATATGAAAAGGTCTTGGTGATCCAGGGCAAATTCCTGGAGTAATTAAGGGTAGGATTTTAATGTGCCCCCCTCAGAAGAGTTGCCGATAATGTAAGTCCTTTCCTCTCCCACCAGTGGAAGCCTGTATCCAGTTTGGTTGGGGCAAAGTCCAGGCAAGTGCATATGGGGGTTAACCTGCTAATACCACTGTAAAGCCTGTATTTGGTACAGACTTTGTCCCATACCGGAATAGTCAGGTCTGCCCAGTGGTTAGTCACTGAAAGGGTATTGAGAGTGGCCCTGCCACTGAATATGGCATCAGCCATTCTGGCTTGACTCAAAGCATCCTCTTCAAGGGGTACCCAGCTGGGTACTGCTGAATTAGTCATGTAAGCACTAACATTTTGTAACTGGCCCAACCAGTAATAAACCCGTAGGTCTGGTACTCCCAACCCTCCTTTAGTTTCTGGTGAAGTGATATCCTATTTGAGGTGGGGCCTTCCCCCTCCCAAAAGAATTTAGATAGTGTGCAGTGCAATGATTTCCAAAAAGTAGTAGTTCGTTTCAGTGGTAATGAGGTAAGCAAAAAGTTGAGCCTAGGTAGTATGTTCACACGAATACTCTCACCTCGGACAGACAAGGGTAGTTCTTTCCATCTGCTACAGTCTGCTTGAATCCCAGACAGAAGCTGGGTGTAATTAGTATAAAATAATGTGTTCAAGTCTCGGGGTATCCATATAAGCCCTGTAGTAATCCATTTTAAATTACAACAGTTTCCTAACTGAGGGGTGATTTGTGAACCTAATAGCATAACTTCAGTTTTGGTTTCATTAATTTTAAAGCCAGAGGCTTCACCAAACCTCTTAAGCAGCTCCAGCACTCCAGGGAGATTTCAGGCTGGGTTTGAAACGTACGGATGTGAATTGTCTGCATATAAAACATCTTTAATCTTTTCCCTGTTTAGCTGTATACCCTGACACTCTTCGGGCAGAAAGGAGTGGGGAAAGGGGGCACGCCTGCTTGGTTCCATGTTTAGTGGGCAGTCTTGGTGGTAAGGTGCCATTAACTTTTACTTGAGCTCCCCGGCTGATAATAAAGCTTATGGATCCAGTTGTGGAACTTGGCCCTAAATCGGAACTTACCTAAGGTGGCATCTAATAAACCCTTATCAAGACGATGGAACACCTTTTTGGCGCCAGTAGAAACCACTTCTCTTGGAGTGTCATTGAGGAGGTACCTCAAGGCAGACAATACATTTCGTAATCTACGGATATTATCTTGTATGTGCCTGCCCAGTATAAAGCCCATCTAGTCTGGATGAATGAGCAGCAGAATCACCTGCTGTAGCCTAGTCCCAGTGGCCTTAGTAAAGATTTTCGCATCCTGGTTTAAAAGGATTGAGGATGGAAATTTGCACATTTAGTATTATCTTTCCCAGGCTTAGGTAAAACTGTTATGATTGCCTCCCCCCATGAATCTAGTGTTGCTCCCGCCTCATAGCAAATTAGGTACCTTTCCTCTCTTGTTTATTTCCCCACCATTTGAACTTTGAGAAACAAGGATTTGGGCGTAGATTGGATCATGGGGGCAGTTAAATCCTTTTACATAGAAACCTACAAGCAGAAGTTTACAGGCAGAAGACGACCCTTGGACTAATGAGTCGGCATGGTCCCTGCCTTAGTCCTCGCCAGTCTGACACTGATAGGGCCTTACGTGGTGCTCTCAACTGGTAGCTCTGTTTTGTTAGTTGAGTGACCTACCACTCAGCCTTCCCTCCTTAGTATTTTCATCAGACCCATGTATCTATCCCACTGTCTCTTGAAACTTGTAACCATTATAACATTGACCAACTTCCCAGGTAGACAGTTCCACCTGACCACCACCCTCTCTGTGAAGAAGTATTTCCTCACATCCCTCCTGAATTACTGCCTCCACCAGCTTATAACTAGAAAAATATTTGTTTATTCTTAGAACAACCACTAGTATCTTCTGACCATTTCCAAAAATAATGTTGTTATATTTCATAATGCTTGAAATATTTTGAAAGTAGAAACATTTGAACTGTCAGTTATAGAAGCTTAAGTTGAAAACTGGTAGTCTGATCAGCATGTACAAATTGTAGTGATGTAGTTCTCCTGTGTCACTACATGTTTGTACATGCTTGTTTAATATGTTGTTAACCTGTAGGCTGCCAGGAGATTTACAACGTATAGGTTTTTAGGATGTCTATACACGCCGGCGGTACAGCATGGGTTAAAAATGACAGGATTTAAAAAAATTTAGTGAACCATTTTATGATTTTTTAATATTGCAATGAAACATTATAGTCACTGCAGTAATATCTTATTGATATATCTACTTAGCTGACTCCAGGCTTCTCATTTCCAAAGTTTTTAGCCTTCACAGTTCCAAGTTATCACATTTCCAAGAAATGATCTTTTCAAAAGGTCTGACCTTGGAATTGTTGTGGCTGGAAGGTTTTGTTTTTTTTTTATATTTAAATACACGCTTGTAGTCCAGCTGTTAAGGATTAGCTCAGATGATACTGTTCTAATGTGTCAGTAGTAGTCCATGTGTATCCATGCAATCTGAGCCTGCTTTTTCAGTATATTATTGATGCTTGTAACACGGCTGTCAGTCGGGCGGTGGAAAGGAGCACGACGATTGGCCGAATGGCCACAGCTGACTGAAACCGAGCGGGTATTAAGCCAGACATAACGCCCGCTCGGTCAGTACCAGCTGTGGCCATGGAGGCACCCGAGGGTAGCAGCCCGCTGGGTCAGTACCTAGATTGGCCAGGAGGCAGAGGTGCAGCACTGGAGCAGGCAAGAAACAGCGCAGAGGTGCCATCGGGAGCGCAGGAGCAGCGACGAGAGGGACAGCAGTGATTGAGCAGCAAGGAAGTGGCCGCAGAGTGCATCGCAGTGCCCCACCGCGAATCAGAGGATGTGAGACACAGGATGGGGTGAATGGAAGGCATCACGGAAGATCGAGGCAAGGTGGCACACACAGACCGAGGTGAGTACCTCAGCGGACCGATAATTATTGTCAATGTCGCATTGCCTGCACTGAATACCTTGCCCATACTGCACTGCTTGACGGCCGGCATATACCGTCTGCAGCGAATTCATAGAACAGCTCCCTTCGAGCACAAAAAATGTACCGGTGTTGTGTGTCTCAGAGTTGTTGCCTCTTGCCGTCGGGTCCCACATAGGTGCCACAATGTAAAAGAATGTGGAGCCTGCATCGGGAACGCGCATCCAGCCACTGTATCACACTGACTACAATGCAGGCAAAAGTAGGATGGGTTTCAGCAACTGTTCTGTATTTGCGAGCGATCTACGGCTCGCACAATGTCCCCGTCGCGCTTGCCGTGTTACAAGCGCATTAATCACCTCCAGAGCCGGGCTCTACCGGTGATTAATGTTCGGGGTGGGAACTTGGCTTCGCCTCGTGGCACCAACTCCTTAGCGTGGCATTAATCCACCGGGGTAGAGCTGCCCTCTGTCGGTGATTAATGCTTACATGATTTGTAGTTGTGACACAGTCCAAAAAAATGGCAAATACATAATGTCGATACTGTTTTTTTTTTTGTAACAGTAGGCTGTTTTGATACTTTTTTGTAGCGATACATAAAATTATATGATGGTTTAAAAAATGTAATAAAAATATTTTTTTAACTTCTTCTGAAATTTGGTATTACTACACATTATTTAATTAGTAACTGTGTAGTTTTAAACATAATTTTCCTTCATCTTATGATCTTAATCATGTTATGAACATTTCAGTCACCCCCTCACCTACAGTAGCACATCTTCCTCACTTTTGTAGGCTTTGTGTGAGAATGCATTGGAAGATAATAATGTCCTCTTGTCGCAGACCCCCTTATATTGCCTGAACAGTTACTGGCAATCCATCCTGTTTATTCACTTCAGATAGTTGTTACTTTCCGTCATATCCCCCTTTTCCTTTCTGGCCTTTAAGGACTACATATTCAGGTCATTCAGTCTTTCTTCATAGGTCTTACCCTTGTGCTTGTGTATCATTTTGGTTCCTTGCTCTGGAAAGTGCCTAAACAATTTATGTCCCTTTTTTTTGGTTCTCTTTGTGGTCTGAACATCAGTCCGCCCAGTTGTGTGCTGGCTCCTGTAGCCCCATCATCTGATTTCTCGAGGACTTTATCTCTGCTCCAACATCTACACGTCTTACCCCCTGTGGTGGGGATGGTGATGCTTCCCAGTTCCTGCCATAGGTTAGGATTTGAACTCAAAGGAAGGCCTCCTCACCAGTGTGAGATCTGCAGGAGGCTGCATCACCCTGCAGGGCCGGGGATTTACCTGTTTTGTTTGGTTTCCAATCCCCTGGGACACCACCCTACCTGTGCAGACTCATGCATGGGAACATGTGTAACATGTCACAGTCTGTCCCCCCCCCCCCACACTCAGTAAGCTATTTCATATACACTGCCATCTGCTGTCACCAAAATGGCAGTATTGCATTGTAGCAGACTGCCCTCCTTCCCCGGAGGAAGAGTGTGTCCACTGGGACGACTGATTCTCCTCCCCCTGGCTAACCCCTGATCACCCGGGCTCGTTCCCAAACCTGGGTCACCAGTGTTGCGTGAAGTAGCACTGCTGCTATGCCAAGGGGCTGGCTATATCCTTGTCCTTTTTATGATGTAGGATCCAGAATTGTGTACAATATTCTAGGTGTGGCCTCACCAAGGACATATAGAGGGAGCAGGTTCACTTCTATTCCTTCTGCTAGAAAAAGCCTAGCCTATCCACCCTAGCATTCTGCTGCCATACCCATCTGCGTCATTGCTTTGGGTAGTGTTATAGAGACTGTCCCTTATGGCAACCCCCAGGTACCCTTTCCTCCAAGGTCTAGCCTGACCCCCTCATCCAATACTGTGTTCTGGGGCTCTTTTTCCTCATGTGTATGACTTTACACTGTTTTGTATTAATATTGAGTTGTCATATTTTGGACCTTTCTTTTTTTTTTTTTTCTAGGTCCTTTTTCATATCTCTAACCCCTTCCTTACTGTTCACCCTGCCACGTAATCTTCACAGCATCCTAAAAGAGACACTTTTTGCCCTGGAATCCTTCTTTAGTGTCATATATAAACAGATGGAAGAGCGCAGGACTCGGACTGACCACTGGTAAACTCCACTGGTCACCCTTCTAATTTCCTAGTACCTTCCATTTAGCATTACCTTTTGGGCTCTTACCTTAATTGGTTCTCTACCCAATATGTCATGTTTCCCCCCCACCACCACCTAGTCACCCAGTGTCTTCATAAGATATCTGCGGTGCGCAGGGTCAAAGACCTTAATGAAGTGAAGATACCGGCCATCCACCCCCTGGCACTTGCCTACCACCTGAGACACTGTTCAAGAATTCTTGTAAAATCATTTGGCAGGCGCTCCCTTTCACAGAGTAATTCCAATGACTGTCCTGGACACTGTAATTCTCATGGAGGTCTACCAGCCACTCCCTTATAGTACTCTCCAGAAGCTTCCCTATAATGGAGGTTAGGCTGACTAGTCTGTAGTTGCCTAGGCTCCCCAGTCCCTGCTCCTATGAGGAGGAGGAACAACACCTGCCACCCTTCAATTTGTGGGGACTACGCCTGTCGTAGAGAGCTGCTGAACAGGTCAGCCAAGGGGTGCAGCCAAAGTTTGCCATACCTATCTGAGCACCCGGAAGTGCAGCCCATCAGGCTCCTGGGGCTTCCCCAGTGTTGATCCCCTCAGACCTTGAGCACTATGTCCTCAGTGATGGTCCCCATCACTATCTTAATCTCACGCCCACTCCCAGCTTCAATTCTTCATTCTGGCAGTGGTCTTCCTACTTCAGCAATGAAGACTGAGCAGAGTCATTTAATGTGCCTGCTTTCTGCCCATCTTCCTCCAGTAATATCCCCCCCTTCAAGCCCCCCTTCCCCGGTTCTCCTCATCTCCAAAATGTACCTAAGAAAAACCGTGTCATTTTCCTTAACCCCTTAAGCTATTTTTTTTTATTGGATTATAATATTGAACAAGCCAATAAGCCATGAAATTAATGACATTAAGTTAGATAGCACCATTACAAAGCAATGGCTGTACAAACATATTCGCTACAGGAATACAAAAGTCATTAGTATTTGATATCACATTTGGGGTACCACCAGATATATTGAAATGTTTTAGAAGAAACTGTCAATGTATTCTTAGGACTATAGCCATGCCATGACTGTGGGATAGCATGTAACAGAAAAACAAGAGTAAGCCATATATAAACATGACCTTATCTAGTCATTGTTCCCACAAACTACTGCAGTATGAACAGGGAAAATATAGTGACATGAACATTCCCACTCCAGAGCTCATTCAAGAAAAATATGAACAAAGTGATAAAAACAAATTCTTCAGACTGTTTCCCCATATATAAAACTTGCACCATTACATATTCAGTACCCAGAATGAAGGTACTGACTGAATAATATATTTGAAATTCCCTGAAGAGTGACTAGATAGTGTAATGAATAGGGCTCAGGAAATACACAAAAACCATGGTCCTGGGGAAATTAGAAAACTCTTACTCCCACACTGAAAACCACTCCATGTGGGCAGTGCCATATTAAACATTCAATGCCCAAGCTTAGTTACGGGAAAAACTCTGTTGTAGAAATATAGCCTGAGAAACAGAACACCAAAGCCAAAAGTCCAGACCACATTTGAGAGTAACTCACTCCTCTTCTTCCGATTCACCCCATCCCTCTTCACCAGTACTCTCCACTTGGTGAAACTCTTAAACAGTCCTATCTACCCTTTTTTTGCTTCCACAGGATCATTGAATTGAAACATTTTGTTGCCATAAGTGATGCGAAGTCACGCTGGAGCAAGGAGGGTATGCACCAATCCAAGACTCCGCAGCTGCTGACGCAGTGGGTCGAATAGTTTGCAGCAAGACCTTGTAGCGTATGACCAGTCAGGAAAAAAGCTTTATGTGGTAATCATCCACTTAGCCAGGAAATGTGCGCTTGCCCAGGCCAGAATCATGTCTCGTATTCGCTGCTCTGGCGGTCACTATTAGGAGAGTCCAAGGATTGTCTCTAATGTTCTGTGTGGCTGCTTGACGAAAATTCACTCTGTAAGTCTTCTGTATGGATTCCGGGTCAAAAGATACCTCCTCCAGTAGATCTGTAGACAGCCAGGTACGGGCATATGGTAGTGGATCGTCCCCTTCAGTGTCTTCAGTCAGGCCTACCATGCAGATGTTCATCTCTCTCTCCTAGTGTTTTCTAAATTCTCCAGGCATGCTCTAAGGTGCACTGTCTACATGGTCATTTTACTGAATGCAGCCTGAGTATGGAGAGATCGATCAACCGCCTTTTGCTGTCGCCACTGCTGCTCCAGTTGTTCCATCTTGCGCTCCCATCCTGTCAAGCAATTTTTCAGTCTTTTGGTCCATTGATCGGTCTCACAGCTTGCAGGACCAACTCCCATGGTGGGAACTTTCTGGTCCCACTCATGCTGGAAGAGCTGTTGAGGTCTAGTGCAGTTTCCGGGGCCTTGATGTGGTTGTAGGGTCTGTTTTTTCCCTTGACCACCTGTCACTCCTTTTGACCTCCCCATTGCCAAATTTGGTATCTAGTTATAGAAGAGAATGAGATCCTTCAACTGATGTCTATTAAAGAAGTAAATTATCACTTTGAACTAACTAATATTGAAGTTTTACACAGCACTGTGCAGGTACATTCATATACACTGTCCTGCGTCAGTCGTGGCTCTCTAGCTTGCCACCCCCCCCCCACACCAAAAAAAAAGCTGTTCTGAACTCTGCCTCCACCTTAGTCCTCCTGACTGCAGTACTGTTTGTTTGTTTATTATTTATTTAAAGTTATAAGTTTACAGGATAAGTTCCATGAGCAGAAGACTCATTTGCAGAATGTCCCAAATCAAAATAGTGACAAAACATGACAACGTTGTAAGCATACATAACACATGGACACTTATACAAAATCTAATGGCTAGATACTGGCCTCTTTCAGTTTGCTAAGGTAGAGATCCCTGTTTGCATCCTACCAATCAACCTTATACTGTACCTTCTGAAGGCAGATTTCTTGGCCAGAACTGCTTCCTCACCTCCCAGGAAAAACCAAATTGGTTTCTTGAGCCTCTTTCCATTCCCAGCTTGTCTGAGGCATGCCTTAGATACCTTTTGGATCCCCTGCTTGATGGTGTTCCATTTATTTTTTACACCCTCTAACTGGTCTGGCCCCATGTGTCTCTCCCTAAGCTCTTTTTCCATCTTCTTAAAGTCTTCCCTTCTAAAGTCCAGAACCGATGTCTGGGGCCACTGCCGCTGGGTTTTGAGAACTATTTTGAACCGCGCCGTGTTATGGTTATTTCACCCAAGCAGATTTTCCACTGTTATCTCCCCCATGTTGTTCCGGATTAAAATAGGTCTGGTGTGGCACCATCCATAGTCTGCTTTTCAAAATGCTGTATTAGGAAACCGTTCCAGAGAGAATCCATAAGTACTTGGTTCTTAAGACTTCATGCCCCAGGAATGCTCCAGTCCACATCTGGCCCGTTTTACCCAACTACAGTACAAAACGTAATTGGACTGACAGGATTTCTGTTGATGTCTTCAAATTAGACCGATATACACAAATCCCACCTTCAAATTAGATTGATGTACACAAATCCCACCTTCAAATTAGATTGATGTACACAAATCCCACCTTTGAAACAACTAATACTTAAGTCAAGCTCGGAGCCTATAGAAAATGTTATTGGGTGTTCAGAATGCCAACAGTAGTTACAAATGTGAAAAATCTATGCAGAAACTTAGGAAAGATGCAAGCTCTACATTCATTTTGGCCCCCTGGGGATTGCAGTCCTGCCAAGTCGGGAGAAAACTGCTTCTTGGAGGATTGGGAGCTTCTCTTTGGATGGAGTTCTTTTCCCCGCCCAGAGCTTTGCCTAATTGGAAGGAACATAGATGGAAGGTGGTTAGTCGTTCAAGTGCCTATCATTTATTTATTTAGGAAATTGGAATTACAACCCTTTGAGTCATAGACTCGTTTCCAGAGGCTCCACGTCAGATCATTACCAAATGCTGCCAAGCAGCATATTCCGATCGGCGCTGGAGACAGTGTAATGACATGGCTGCTCATTGTCCTACTTTGTGGTCTTGTTTTGTGAATCGCCCCACCTGAGAGGGAATATGAAAGTCCTTGGGTATGTTTTTAACTGTGCCAATCCACTGCTGTGTTAGAGGTTGGCAGTTGGGAGGGTACTGCCCTCCCCAGCCTCAGAGTGGGGTTAAATAGGACTTCCCAGTGTCTTTGTAATATTCAAATAGCAACTCTCTGTATGCCCAGGACAGGTTACACTTGAGCAGGGAGGGCTCCAAGGTCTTAAAACAGAGACTGGGGGAACACATAGCAACCAGGATGGATTTAAACTAGGTGTGGGGGGAGGCAAGTGGGGAATCAAACAAGGTCTTTAGATTGGGGAGCCAAGGGCTTACCCCCCCCCCCCAAAATACTAGTAGGAAAGGAGCAGGGGAGTGTTCATACTGAAGGGCACATATTAGAGGGTAGTCCCCTTGAATGCGAGGAGCATGGGGAACAAAGCAGCTGAGTTGCAGGCTCTGATGATGGAGGGGAAGGTGGACATAGCTGCCATCACTGAAACCTGGGCCATCCAATACCAGGACTGGGACTGGTGATCCCGGGGCACAGGTTATATCGCAGGGATGGGAAAAAGGCAGAGGAGGTGGGATAGCTATTTATGTAAGCGGGGATAAGGTGTGCCAGGGAGGAAGGTAGAACTGAGGCATTGTGGTTACAATTCCAGGACTCTAAGGAACAGGACACTCAGGATGGGGGTGGTGTATAGGTCAACGTCTCAGGCGGAGGACTTAGAGAATTAGTGGTACAGTAAAGAAGGCCAGCGGGAAGGATAACACCATGATCGTGGGGGACTTCAGTCTGCCAGGGGTAGATTGGAGCACACCAGCCACGTCACGCATAAGGGAGCAGGTCCTCATGGAGGCTTTTCAGGACAGCTTCCTGGTACAGATGGTAAACGAGCCAACCAGGTCGGGCAACATTCTGGACCTTGTGCTGACTGATGGGGAATTTATCAGAGAGCAGTGGGTGGAGGATCTACCATCAGGGAGTGATCACCATACATGGGCAGGGAGGCTGCAAGAACAGAGACCAGAGTGTTGGTCTTCAGGTGAGCTGACTTTGGTAGGATGGGGGAAATTGTGGCAATGCACCTACCCAGCATCTGTTCACACATAGATGCTAATCAGAAATGGGAAGTTATCAAGCTAGGGCTTGCGGAGGCCACTAGCTCTTGTACTAGGATACAGAGTAAAAAAGCTAGGTCCAAAAAAAAAAAGGTTGGTTAAGCGGGGAGGTGTTGGATGAGGTGAGGGCAAAAAGGGCAGTCTTCAGAAGATTCAAGAGATCCAATCGGGGGGGGGGGGGCGATGGAGTGGACCAGAGCATTCAGAGCAGCAAAGGCTTCAAGAGAGCTTAGACTGGAACAAGGCATCAAGGAAGGGAAAAGGACTTCTTCAGGTACATAAGGGAAAGAAGGGATTGCAAGGATCAGATTGTAAAGATTAGGATGGATGGAGGGTGGGCAGAGAAGAGGGCGGATCAGGCAGAAGCACTCAGTGAGTACTTCTGTTCTGTATTTACTATGGAAAAAGGGGTGGTCACTGCCTCGGGTTAGAAAGGGTAGGCACGTGGGGTGGGGATGACAGATGGGGCAATCTCCATGAGCAGGGCACTGGAAGGTCTAAGGGTCCTGAAGGTGCATAAGGCACCTGGCCCAGATGACATACACCCCTGGGGTTTTGAAAGAGTTAGCAGAGATCCTAGCAGAGCCATTAGCTGACTTGTTTACTACCGCTCTGGGAACAGGATGTGTACCCCAGGACTGAAGGTTGGCTCACGTTGTACCCCTCTCGACAAAAATGGACCTAAGGATGAGCCAGGCAACTATAGACCAGTAAGTCTTACATAATTGTGGGGAAGTTAATGGATACGATCCTTAAGAAGAGGTTGGTAACCTTTTCTAGAAGGTAATAGTCTCCAGGACAGTAAGCAACATGGGTTTGTCTCTGGCAGATTCTGCCAGACCAACCAGGTTGACTGCTATGACTGGGTGACTAGGGCAGTTGACAAGGGTCCTGCAGTGGATGTCCTGTATCTGGATTTCAGCAAGGCCTTCGATTCAGTGCCACATGGGAGGCTGATTTACAAGGTGGAATACCAGGGAGCAGGGACAAAGATGGTGAATTGGATCAAGAACCGGCTGCAGGGGGGAGGCAGCAGAGGGTAGTGGTGGGAGAGGAACTCTTCGTCTCCGAGGGCTGTGACAAGAAGAGTGCCATAGGGCTGGGTACTAGGCCCGGTGTTGTTTGGCATTTTCATAGCCAACATTTCACATGGCGTTAGGAACAAGATTAGCCTTTGTGCAGATGACATGAAGATTGGGGTGGTGATGGACAACACAGTAGGGTGGCAGGGGCTGCAGGTTGATCTGGTTAAACTTGAGAACTGGTCGGACACGTGGTAGCTGGGGTTTAATGCAAAGAAGTGCAAAGTCATGCACTTAGGAGCAAAGAACCCAAGGAGATGTTATCACTTGGGAGGGGTACCTGCAGAGGAGGAGAAAGATCTTGGGGTAATAATAACGGGGCAGATGAACCACTCGGCACAGTGCAGGAAAGCAGCAGCTAAAGCCAATAAGATGCTGGGGTGTATTGCTAGAGATATCACTTCCAGGAGAGAGGAGGTGATCCTGCCACTGTACAGGTAATTGGTAAGGCTGCACCTGGAGTACTGTGTGCAGTACTGGTGCCCATACTTGAAGAAAGATGTTCGGTTACTAGAGGGGGGTACAACACAGAGCAACAAGGATAGTCCAGGATGTTGAGATGTTGTGGGATAACAGACGGACCAAACACAGAACTTCAGGTTCAACACACAACCTCTCTGTGATATTTATATAAAACACAGGGGATAACCTTAAGCAATGGCATATCCCTCTTCAATACATCAGTTTGCAGCAACAGACTATGCATGTCCTTCTTCTGCACTTAGCTCCCACTGATCTATCTCTTTAGTGAAAATGATTTTATTCCCTGTGTTTGTCTTGTGTGTTTGAGTGATGGGGGAGCTCAATAAAGAAAAACTCAAAAAAAACAAGCTAAAGGCAAAGAACCTCAGTGCAGAAGCACTGAAGCAAGGGTTACCCCAAAGGGCATTGGTAATAAAGCCAAGATCTTACTTTGAAAAACAGCTCTTGCAGCAGGTTACACCATTAAGACTGAAGCCGGCAGGCGCCAGGACCCCATGGAAAAATTCTAGCTAGCAGTATCCAGCAGGGGATCGCCCCTGACGTCGGCCCCTCCCCAGTGTCAGGCATCACATAAATGGGGGCGGTCCCCTAGCATCCCCAGTTCTTTTCCCGCCGTCAACTCGCCAGCATCGGCCTCACGGACGCCTGAACAGACGAACGACATGTGAAATCTTTGAAAATATTTTCACTACAATTATTCCATATCTACTTCTCCTACTACTTCTCTCGAAGGACACCCCTTTCAAGTGTGCCTGTGACAAGCAGATCCCCTTTGCCAATCACCATTCGACCTGCATGAGGTCTCTTGGCCCGGAGCACGATACCCAGGCCTGTTCAGTCTGTCAACAGTTTAATAGCAGGACCCTGATCCGCCGCCAAAAGGCCCTTCAGGGGTTTCTTCTTGAGGAGAAACTTAAAAAGATGGAAAAAAGACCTTCCTCCAAGGGGGAATCCTCCCATAAATCTGGGAAACACTGGGACAGGCATTGGGACTCGGGTAGGTCGAGATCCCCGAGCTGGGCCTCAGAGTCTAGAGCCAGCTCCAGCTCCACACGGTCCAATCGATCACCTTCCTGGCCTCACTCCCAGCCACCCCCTGTTAAGGTAAGGTCTTCAGCCTCTCTGCATCTGCTCAAGACTTCTAGGATGCCCGACTCCGCCACCCGGCTGGATCCCTCAGACTGGCATAAGACTAAGTCTTCCTCCAAATCCAGTGGAGCGTCAGACCGACGCCAGGACACCGACCTCAGGTCTGTCTCCCAACCTCCCAAGGCCCGGAAAGGAAGACAGCGGAGCTGATATTCTTTAAGCGGACGTCGGAGTTGAAGAAGGCCTCTGACCCGGCACCCGCCAAATGGACTACAGAACCGATGCCCGCACCACCGACACCGGACGTCAGGGGTCTTCAGGAGAAGAGGTCACCATGCCGCCTGACGACCAGACAGGCGACACGGAGGACGCTGGCTTGCCCAGGGAACCATCACCAGATCCGGTGGATCTGGGACCCGATGCCCGACCCCGGCGACAGACTCACACACAGACGCCATGCCCATCGTTGGGCATGAATCTGCAGGAGGTAAAAGACCTGTTCACCTTTTGGTGGGAGACCATTAAAAAGGATGTGGTTCTCACCAAGCCTCTTCCACCTCTGCCTCCTCCTCCTCGAGGCACTGAAGGTTCAAGACCCCCGACCCCTAAGGAGCCAACTCTGCCTCCCAGGGGCAGGTCCAGCAAGAGAAAGAGATGTCCATCATGGTCTCCCTAAGGGTCTCCTAGCCCTAAACAACCCAGAGGCAGAGGCAGACAACCCTCTCCGGGGGATGACTCAAGGCTGGATATGTCCGACACTTCCAGGTATCCATCCTCCTTTAGTCCCCCATCACCAGACCCACGAGACCTTCCCAGGTCACCACCGGATGATCCCTCATTTTCAGAAATCATGAGGCACATCCAGGAGAACATGGGGTGGGAGACAAAGGATTTAGACCCTGAGAGACAACTCCTTGCCCGTTATCTCAGGCAAAAGGACCCGAAGCCTGTGGTGGTCCCATCTTTGGTGGACACCTTTATGGACATCACCAAAGCTGCTTGGAAGCGTCCACATTCGACTCCAGCTGTACAAAAAAAGGCTGACCGCCTCTACAGGCCTCCGTTGGAAGACCCGTAGTTGGCACAACAACCCCTGGCCGATTCCATGGTCATTACAGCATCTCATGATCGGTCTCAGTGGCCTCAACACCTGAGTACCCAGCCTCTGGACCAGGAATCTAAGCAGTTAGATTCTGTGGGAAGTCTCATGTACATGGCTGCTACATACTCTATAAGGTCTTTGAACTACCTCACGCACACATGGTGCAGTTTCAGAATGCTCTTTGGGAACAGGGCCAAGACCTTATGAAGAATTTCCCGGATGGCGAGAAGGACGATGAATTGCACAACCTCCTTCGGACTGGGTCAGATGTGGGGACCCAGGTTTTCCAAGCCGCTTACGATTCAGCAGACTCAGCAGTCAGGGGAGCATCCACAGGCGTTTGTCTCCGGAGACACTCTTGGCTGAAAGTCTCCGGCTTTACCCCGGACATCCAGAAGAACATCCTGGACGTCCCCTACAATGGAGCTGTCTTGTTTGGTAAGGAATCCGAAAGAGTCATCACCGAGCTACAGGAAGGCACTCCGGACTGTGCAGGCCATGTACAGGTCCAAATCTGGTTCCTTTCGTAGGAACCAGAACCATTTTCGCGATCGGCAACAATGGCAACAGCCACGTTATGGCCAGCAATCCAGGGGCAACTTCGGTCGTAAAGGTCAGACCAGGTTTCCCGCAGGCCAGGGCCCAGAACACCCTAAGGCTGCCCAGCCCACGGGGTCTAACACCACCACAGCATGACTCCTTCCCGGCCCCCAACCCTCCTCTGGATCAAAGGGTCGAGAAGGTCGGGAGTCGCATCTCTCATCACCTTTCGGGATGACAGAGGATAACCTCCAACCGGTGGGTGTTACAGTCCAGACCTCCCCCTGCTCTTCCGCTATACGGGTCAGCATGCCCTGCTCATCCAGCAGGAGATCTTGGCCCTCCTGTACAAGGAGGCCATAGAATATGTACCACCGAACCAGAGAGGAAAAGGTTATTATTCTCACTTCTTCCTGGTTCCAAAGAACACAGGGGACTTGTGCCCGATTTTAGATCTCAGCTACCTCAACACCTTTGTGTTGTACAAGCGCTTTCGTATGGTGACTCTTCCGGGTCTTATTCCCATGCTCAAAGAGGGCGCATGTCTGGCATCACTGGACATGCAGGATGCCTATCTACATCTCCCGATCGCTCGAACGCATCGAAAGTTCCTGCGTTTCAAGTTTCGGGGACACAACTACTAGTTCCAAGCTCTCCCCTTCGGACTGTCTTCGGCACCTCGGGTGTTTACGAAGTGTACGGCAGTAGCTCTCAGGAGACGGGGTCACTACGTGTTTCCGTACCTAGACTGACTGACTCCTTATGGCACCCTCACGGGACGCCCTGATGTCCGCGATCCAGGATACTTGTTCCATCTTCCAATCGTTGGGCATCACCATCAACGAGGAGAAGTTGCACCTTGTTCCATCTCAGAATTGCAGTTTATAGGGGCAATTCTGGACACCACTCAAGGGAGGGCATTCCTACCTCAGGACAGGCCGGAATGCATCAGATCCCTCATAAGGGACATAATGGAAAAGAAAGCGGTACTAGCCAGGACTGTTCTTTGCCTGCTCAGACACATGGCGGCTGCCATTGCAGCGGTTCCCCTTGCTCGACTCCATATGCAGGTCACCCAGTGGATGTTACGGGCCCAGTGGGACCAGAAGCAAGATCATCTGCAGCATCCAGTCTGCATCACAAATGCAGTCCTCCGAGATGGGCACTGGTGGCTCGTCCCAGACCATCTATTGATGGGAGTCCCCTTCACTGCGCCTCCTCCTTCAGCAACTCTTTCCACGGACATCTCTGGGTCCGGATGGGGAGCTCATCTCAATGGGGTCATGACTCAAGGCTCATGATTGTCTGTAGAATCTCACCTTCACATAAACATTCTAAAGATGAGAGCCGTCCTGTATGCCCTACAGGCCTTTCAGTCGGTGATTCCACCGAGTACTGTCCTGGTACAAACAGACAATACCACGGTGATGTACTGTCTCAACAAACAAGGAGGCACTTATTCCTACCCCCTTTGCAGGGAGGCCCAGAGGGTTTGGAATTGGGTACTACAACACGGCGCAGAAATCATTGCAGTACATGTTCCCGGAGTGGACACCACCATCACGGACAATCTAAGCCGGTTGCGGGCCAGAGTCCACGAATGGGAACTGCTTCAGGAAGTGTCAGAGGACCTGTTTCGCAGATGGGGGAACACCAGAATTAGACCTCTTCGCGTCCTTATCCAACGCAAAACTTCCCAATTTCTGCTTGCTAGATCCAGGGCCTAGTGATCCTGCTGGACATAGTCTCCACCACTCATTCACACTGATGGGATCTATGCCAGAGGCGCTAGGACCCAGTGGGAGCAACTGTTTGCAGAGAGCTGGCGCCAGAGATGGGCTGCAGCAGTGCCATAAGCCTCGGCTGTGGTGGCAATGACTATCTCAGCGCCATGTGCCCGCCAACCGCCTTGTTCCCTTTTTTTCCCCACCGACGAGTGCACTTCAGTGGACGACGCTGTTTCGCCTCACTGAGTCAAACGTCTAACTAGCAGCATAGTTTTCATCTTATTATTATATATATCTTTCTAAATAAGTACCGCTTACGTTTAACTATACATCTTACTTCAAGAAACAGCTCTTGCAGCAGGTTGCACCATTAGGATTGAAGCCGGCAGGCACCAGGACCCCACGGAAATTTTCTAGCTTGCAGTATCCAGTGGGGACCACCCCCGACGTCAGCTCCGCCCCCGACATCAGGCATCATACAAAAGGGCACGGTCCCCCAGAATCCTCAGTTTTTCCCTCCATCAACTCGCTAGCATTGGCCTCATGGACCTGCTCCAGAGAACGACGTCTAGAATGTCCAGCATTTATTTACTAAATGTCGGCATCTCCAACTCCTTCCTCAGAAGGACGCCCCTCTAAGTGTGCCTGCGGCAAACAGATCCCTTTTAAGGATCTTCACTCATCCTGTCTGCGGTGCCTAGGCCTGGAACACAACACCAAGGCCTGCTCCTTTTGCCTGCAGTTCAGTAGTTGCACCTGGATCCACCGCCAGAAGGCACTTCTTGGAAGAAAGATTAAAGATTATGGATAAAGACCCTGCCTCCAGAGGTGAGTCTACCTCTAAGTCCCATAAGCACCAGGAAAAAACACTGGGAGGCCAGGTTCAGATCCCCGAACCGAGACTCGGACTCGAGCACCAGCTCCAGCCCCACGTGCTCAGACCGCTCACTCTCCAGGGCTCACTTTCAGCCCCCTCCCGTTAAGGTTAGGACTTCAGGCAGTTCTTCGGCTTCTCTGCATCTGATCAAGACTTACAGGACTTTGGACCCTTCTCCAGTGCCCTCCCGGGCTTCAGCGAAGTCTTCTGACCATCACCGGTCCAAGTCCTCTTCAAAGATCTCTTCGGTTTCCTCAGACAGACGCCGGAACCCCGACGCCAGATCGGCCTCCTAGGGGACCAGACCCCCCTCCCAGGAAGACCAAGGACCTGACGTCCCTTAAGCGGATGAAGGACACCAAACGGGCTGTCAACCCTTCCCTGGCTAAGTGCCCATCCGACCAGATATCGGCCTGACATCCTCAGGAGCCGATGACTGCCCCTCCTACACCGGTGGATACCGGTCACCGGGGCTCTTCGGAGGAGGATCTGATGTTGCCTGATGACAAGGCAGGCGACAATGAGGATGCCGGGCTTCGACAGGAGCCTTAGCCTGATCCGGCGATGCCCATGGACCCAATGCCTGATACCGGCGACAGACCAACCCCGACGCCAGGACCGTCATCCATTATGAACATTCAGGAGGTTAAAGACCTCTTTACCTTTTGGTGGGACACAGAAAAAAAAAGTGGTCCCCGTGAGACCTACTCCTCCTCCTCCTCCTCCACCACAGGGGCCAGTAGGAAGACCTCCAACCCCCAAGGAGCTTACTCCACCTCTGAGGGGCAGATCCAAAGAAAGGAAAAGGCCCCCTTCAAGATCTCCCTCAGGGTCTCCCAGTCCCAAGCGACCCAGGCGTAGACGGTCCACTCCACAGGGGAAAGACTCTAGACCTGACTTTTTGGATGCCTCCAGATCTCCTTCTCCAATCAGCATCCCATCATCTAACCTATGAGTCCTCCCCAGGTCACCTCCGGATGATCCCTCCTTTTCTGAAATCATGAGGCACATCCAGGAGAACATGGGATGGGAAATGGAAGACCTAGACCCCGAACGAGAGTGCCTAGCTCGATATCTTCGGCAGAAGGACCCTAAGCCTGTGGTGGTGCCACCCTTGGTGGGCACCTTCGTGGACGTCACCAAGGCCGCGTGGAAATGCCTGCACTCCACCCTTCACAAGTTGAAGAAGGCTGATCATTTACAGGAAGTCTCTACGGAGGACCCATACTTGGTGCAACAACCTCTGGCTGATTCATTGGTTATCACGGCCTCCCATGACAAGTCTCAACGACCGCAACATTTGAGTACACAGCCTCCGGACCAGGAGTCCAAGCACTTGGACTCACTGAGTAGGCGCATGTATGCGGCTGCTACATGCTCCATTAGGTCACTGAACTGTCTGACACACATGGTTCAGTTTCAGAATGCCCTATGGGAACAGGTTCAAGACCTAGTCAAAGCACTTCCGGATGGCGAGCAGAAGGAGGAGCTTCTGAAGCTCCTTCACACTGGGTCAGACGTGGGGATCCAAGTTCTGAGAGCCACTTACAATTCAACGGACTCCGCAGCAAGGGGAGCAGCCTCAGGCATCTGTCTCCGGAGGCGCTCATGGCTTCACATCTCCAGATTTAGCCCGGACGTCCAGAAAAACATCCTGGACATTCCCTGCAATGGCGAGGTCCAATTTGGTGAAGATTCCAAAAAGGTGATCACCAATTTACAGGATGCCGGGAAGGCAGTAAGAACTGTACAGGCCATGTTCAGGCCCAAATCTGGTTCTTTTCGTAGGAACCAGAATCATTTTCGCGGCTGACAACAGCCACGTTCCGGTCAGCAGCAAAGGGGCAACTTCAACCGTAAGGCCCAGCCTAAGTCTTCCCCTGGCCAGGGTCAAAGATATACCAAACCAACCCAACCTGAGGGAGGTAATGCCACCACAGCATGACTCCTTCCCGGCCCCCGCCCCTTCTCTGGATCAACGTGAAGAAAAGGTCGGGCTGCATCGCTCGCCACCTTTCAGGATGGCAAACGATAACCGCCGACCGGTGGGTCCTCCAGTTGGTCAAGAGAGGACACTGTAGAATTCCTCGACCACCCACCATCAAGGCCTCCCCTGTTTTTCCGTTATTCGGGTCAGCACGCACTGCTCATACAGCAGGAAGTGCTCACGCTTCTGGGAAAGGAGGCTATAGAGCACGTACCGTGGAACCAGAGAGGTGCAGGTTATTATTCCCACTTCTTTCTGGTTCCCAAAAAGACAGGGGACCGCCATCCGATTCTGGATGTCAACGACCTCAACGCTTCGGTTCTTTACAAACGCTTCTGCATGGTGACCCTTCCAGGTTTAATTCCCATGCTCAAGCAGGGCACCTTCTTAGCATCTCTGGATATGCAGGATGCTTATCTGCATGTTCCGATAGCCCGAGCGCACAAGAAATTATTGTGTTTAGAGTTTCTGGGTCACCATTATCAGTTCCGAGCCCTCCCTTTTGGACTGTCTTCGACACCTCTGGTATTTACAAAGTGCATGGCAGTCATAGCGGCGGCTCTCAGGAGACAAGGCCACTACGTGTTCCCATACCTGGATGACTGGCTCCTCATGGCCCCCTCTCGGGAGACTCTGATGTCCGTGATCCACTATACTCGTTCCCTCTTCGGGTCGTAGGGCATCATCATCAATCAGGAGAAGTCACACCTGGTTCTATCGCAGAGACTGCAGTTCATAGGTGCAGTCCTGGACACCATCCAGGGGAAAGCTTTTTTGTCCCAGGACAAGAGTGGAACACATCAGATCCCTCATAAGGGACATCTTGACAAAGAAGACGGTCCCAGAAAGACTGGTCCTTTGCCTGCTCGGACACATGGCTGCGGCCATTGCGACAGTCCTTTTAGCCTGTCTCCACATGCAGGTGACCCAGTGGATGTTATGGGTACAATGGGATCAGAAGCAAGACCATCTGCAGCTTCCAATTCAGATCACGAATGCCGTCATCCGGGATTGGCAATGGTGGTTTGAACCAGAGCACCTATCGGTTATTACGCTGTCTCCAATTGTGACACTCTCCATGGGCACCTCAGGATTCGGTTGGGGAGTACACCTCGCTGGGGTCAGGTCTCAGGGCTCGTGGACGCCCCAGGAAGCTCATCTTCACATAAATATTTTGGAAATGAGAGCAGTCCTTTATGCCTTGCAGGCCTTCCAGTCGTAGATTCCACCGGGTACTCTGCTGCTGCAAACAGACAGTACCGCAGTGATGTATTACCTCAACAAACAAGGAGGCACTCATTTCTACCCGCTTTGCAGGGAGGCCATAAGGGTGTGGGATTGGGTTCTGCAACACGGCGTAAACCTTAATGCTGTACATGTCCCAGGAGTGGACAACATTATCGCAGACAGTCTGAGTCGGTCTCGGGCCAGAGTCTACGAATGGAAACTACTCCAGGAGGTGGTAGAGGATCTGTTTCGCAGATGGGTGACAACAGAATAAGATCTTTTCGCAGCCACATCCCAACGCAAAACTGCCCAATTTCTGCTAGCTGGATCCAAGGCCTGGTGTTTTCTGTCAAGACGCATTGTCCCTCTTCTGAACGGGCAGATTCCTCTCTGCATTTCCTCCCTTTCTGTTGATCCAGAGGGTTCTTTTGAAACTCGGCAGAGAGCAGGCGATGCTAGTACTAATCGTGTCCTTTTGGCCCAGGCAGATTTAGTTTCCTCTGCTGCACCAGCTGTCTCAGGAACCTCCGGTGCCTCTGCCTATCAGCTCTCACTTAATTGTCCCAGGCGGCAGGATCCTTGGTCCATCCGGACCTTCGCTCTCTGAACCTGCACGCCTGGCTCCTAGGGACATAGCTGTCATGCGCTACGGGGTCTCGCAAGGGGTAGCAGATGTTCTAGTGGCTGCTAGAAAACCGGCCACTCATGCCACATACGCCATGAAATGGGGCAGATTTTGCCTCTGGGCTCAAGCACGAGGACTTTCCCCGCTGGATTGTCCGGAAGGTTCAGTTCTAGACTACCTTCTCTCTTTTTCAGGCAGGCTTGGCCTACTCCTCAATAAAAGTACACCTTTGTGCCATCTCGGCCTGTCACACTCCTACGGGCCTATGGTCCATAGCTCAGTTGGAAACCGCACAGGCATTCTTGAGAGGCATCCTCCCACCTGAGGCCTCCGATTAAGGATCCCATTCCCCCGTGGGACTTGCCCTTCGTCCTGGAGCAGCTTACGTTGCCACCTTTTGAACCAGCCACGGATGCGAGCTACGTCTTCTGGCATGGAAGACGTTATTTTTAGTTGCTGTTAATTTGGCCAGAAGGATTTCTGTGCTACACGCACTTATGTACAAAGAAACTTATTTGTTTTTTCACCAGGACAGGGTGTCCCTAAGGACAAACCCAAAGTTTCTAACTAAGGTGGTCTCAGCCCTCACCCTTAATCAGGACATCGACCTGCCAGTGTATTTTCCTAAATACTCTATTAGAGGAGAGGCCCTGCTGCACACTCTAGATGTGCATAGGTGTCTATGATACTACCTGACCAGGAGCAGGCAACACCATAAATCTGATCAGCTTTTTGTCTCCTTCGCCCATAGGATGCTGGGTGCTCCAGTTTTCTAAACAATCGCTGTCCAGGTGGCTCATCCATTGTATCACGTTCTGTTACCATAAGCGTAACAAATCCATACTGGGATTGGTTAGGGGACATTCCACAAGGGGGGTTTCTACCTCCTTTGCTGCTCTGAAGAACGTTTCCACTTCAGCCATCTGCACAGCAGCTACTTGGAGCACCTTGCACACCTTTATCAGGCATTATAGCCTGGACATTGCATCACGGCGAAGAGCTGGTTTTGGTCTAGCAGTCCTTCAGGGACTACTATCCTAGACTTCTGTCCAACTAATGATCTCTACTCTAGCCTCCTCCCACCAAGTAGGGATTTCCAGAATGCGGGAATCAGTCCTATCGAGTTATTCTGTTGCAAGAGCTGTTTCTAAGTAAGATAGTACAGTTACGTAAGAAGTTACTGTAACAGTAGATCTTCGAGAACAGCTCTTGCAGCAGGTAGTTTCCCTCCCACCATCCACTCTGGAGGTAGAGTTGTTCCTTTTGTCACTTCCTAGGATTAGGTGTTTGTAACACCGCTCTGAACACCTTCTTTGAAGACGGATCCTCAGTCTCCACTTCTGATGTCATCTAGCAGCTGGGAGTCTCTGGTGGGAGAACTGGGGATTCTAGGGACGTGGATATGTTGTTCAATCCACACTTACTAGCAGGTTCCTTGCCGCTTTAAATCTTGCCGGAAGGTCTTCAAGCTGGCTCCTCCCACCCGCCTGGGTAGTAAAACTCTCGGCTCCGTCCCATGACGCCAGATCTTCCTTACCGCTTGGAAGCTCGGGTTCCCTCCTTAGCGCTCTGCGTTTTAGGCCTTGATCCACACTCTTTGGTCAATCCAAAACTCATTCTAAAGTTTAAAAGACTTCGGTCTTCTTTTTCCCTCACGGCTGTGATGGACAAATCGACTCCCGGATTTCGTCGGTGCCCCTGTGGGCAGAAGATGTCCCGGACCGATCCGCACTCCATGTGCGTTTATTGCCTTGGACTCGACCATGACTCACAGGCTTGTGAGTTATGCAAATCCTTTTCGGGCCAGTCTTGGAGGACCGCTGCACGATTGCTTTTGGGGCAACCTGAGAATCAATATCTCGGTCGTCAAGTGAGGTCTGGAGGGCGGTGGTCCCAACGGCGGGTTTGGCAGAACAGCTGGAGCAGATGATCGCCCTCGAGGAGGAGGCGGTCCAGGCCACATCATTATCATCCTCGGTCGCGGCATTTATCCCGCTTTCCTTGGGCTCTTCCTATACAGCTTCTTTTAAGGAGCTTTGCCAATCCCTCTCCGCCAAGGGAGAAGGGCCATCGGGACCTTCCTCTTGGTCCAAAAAGAAGGACTCCAAGGGTAAGTCCCACCGTCAACGTTCGTGGGAGCGGGAGAGGTCCCCTTCCCTGGATAGTCAACATTCGACTTTGGTTGAGGTTGCGGCTAAGGCCGCTGGCTTCATGGTGTCCCCGTCAGGTCAGCCAGCCAAGACAACCATCGACGCGGTCGAGGTTTTTCTTGACCCTTCGGACGGTTTGTTGACTGTAGAAGCAGACTACCCTTCTTCACCGGTTTACTCAGGGGAAACCGAGGACTTGCCTCTGCCTCCTGTGCCGGAGTCCCCGGTTAAGGTCCCTGAACCGAGGGAGGAGCGGGTTTCCCCCGCCCCCTCTCTGATCCACCCTTGAATCCCGGGGTCTCAGTCTCGGCCTCTTCCAGGTCCAGCTGCCCGCCAACGTCGAGCGGTCTCGCACCATGGAAAGTGGTGGTGCCGCCATCCTAGTCGCCCTCTTTGGAGGATAGGTTCGCGCAAGTTGCGTCAGCGCTACGAGGATTTAATGTGGCGGCAGTTCTTATTGTCCGGGAATAAGCTGACAACGTCGTCTTCTCCAGCCATTAAGTGGCTGTCACCGGAGCAGCCGAAACAACCCCTCATAGTAGTTGAGGAGCCGAAGCCGGCACCGGTTGTTCGTCCGAAACCGGCTGCGCCACCCATTGTGGTGGAACCTCTGCCTCCACAACCGAAAACTGGGGCCCTGACCAAGGATTCTCGGTCGGGTCAGGGTTTGCTCCACAGGTTGTCGGTCACCCTCACTCCCAATCGATCTCGGCAGGTGGAGGGTGGCTCAGGCACTTGGCAGCTGCTCGCAGACTCCTCGTAGTCCGGTGACGACTCCTGTTCTCCAGGACGCTTCACGTGGAGTCCACTGGGGGTCAGTCGGTGAACGAGAGCCCATCCTCAAATGATGGTCAAGCAGGTGCGGGATCAGGGGTTGGTGGTGGCCAAACAGCAGCTCCAAACTTCCTTGGACATCGCTGACTCATGTGCCCGGTCAGTAGCGGGACTCGTGTGCCCGGTCAGTAGCGGCCGCAGAGCTTGGTTGCGGATCTTCACCTTTACGGCGGATACCAGCACAAGCTGGCAGACGTTTCCGCCTGGGTACCGACTTGTTCGGTTCCGGGGTTGAGGGTCATCTTCAACGGATAGAGAAGTTCAACGCCACCTTGGACTTGGTCACGTCTGCCCAGAAGGACAAAGGCTGCCAGCAGCAGCATAAGCCCTTTCGTCCTTCAGCCCCTGCGGCATGTCCAGCCCAGCAACACCAGCACCAGGGCCAGCAGACTCACAGTTGGCACCCCAAAGCCAAGCTGCTGCTTCCTCCAGCAGGAAGTCGGAGGAAAAGGTCCAGGCGGCTCCTCGGCCGGCCCTTCCTCCAAACCTGCCCAGTGATGGGTTGAGGGGTGTCGCCCCCAACCTCGTCACTCCTCCCTGGGTTCCTCCCATGGGGGAACAGCTCTGCCACTTCCTTTCCACCTGGTCTGATATCACCACAGACCGCTGGGTGTTGGAAGTAGTAAACAGGGGTCTGCCTCTGGAATTCGAGCAGTCCCCACCCTATCGAGCCGTCGCCCCATGGGGTTCTGTGGGTTCCAAAGCCTCTGTCGGCTCGTTGAGCCGACATTGCCCTGCTTCTCCAGAAGGAGGTGATCAGGGAGATGGCGGACCCTCCTCCAGACTCAGGGTTTGTGTCCAGGTACTTCCTTGTCCCAAAACAGACGGGGGGCTGGCACCCCATTCTCGGCCTACATGACCTGAACAAGTTCTTAAATTCTCACATCTTCAGGATGGTCACTCTGGCTCTGATCATTCCATCCTTGGAACGAGGCATGTGGTTCTGTTCTTTGGACCTTCAGGACGCGTTCTTTCACGTCCCGATCCATCCGTCTCACCAGCAATTCCTCCACTTCAGGGCAGAGGGATCCCTTTATGAGTTCCGGGCCATGCCCTTCGGCCTCTCTCCAGCTCCCAGGGTCTTCACCAAATGCATGGCAGTGGTGACAGCATTCCTGCGGTGCTGAAGGGTCCGGGTGTACCCTTACCTGGATGACTGGCTGATTGCAGCCCCCTCCAGATTGGAGGTGGAGCGGTCCAGAGATCTGGCCCTCCAGGTCTGTTCTCAGATTGGCCTCCTCATCAACAAGGCCAAATCGGAACTTGTGCCATCACAGGTGATTCAGTTCATCGGGGCAGAGCTCGACTCTCTTCGAGCCAGAGCCTGGCTCCCGCCGGACAGGGCCAAGGTCCTTTCCTCCTTTGCCCAGTTATTTCTGGTTGGGCAATTGTGCCCTGCCCGGGACTTCCTGTGCCTTCTGGGCCTCATGGTGGCCTGCACCAGCATGGTCCGTTGGGCCTCTGCTTGGTATATGCGCCCCTTCACGGGGGCTGGCCGCCAGAGGTTATACCCAGTCCCTGACTAGTCAGTGATAGTGACCCAGGAGATGTGGAACGGCTTCCATCTGCAGGAGGGTATCCCGTCTGTCCGCCCCGAGCATACGGTCACTCTTACGACCGACGCCTCTCTGATGGGTCGGGGTGCCCATCTGGCGGAGCTCAAAGCTCACGGCCTCTGGTCCTCTCAGGAGTCTTGATGTCACATCAACCTGCTGGAACTTCGAGCGGTCCGACTAGCCCTCACCACCTTCGTCCCCTTTTGTACGGGGTTAAGTGGTCCATGTCCAGACGGACAACACCACGACCATGTACTACCTAAACCATCAGGGCCGGACACACTCCTTGCCTCTGTGCAAGGAGGCTCTCCACACTTGGTCTCTCGTGATCAGCCTGGAGGCAGATCTCCTAGCCATCCATGTGGCAGAAGCCTCCAACACTCTGGCCAATGCCCTCAGCCGGATAGGTACTGCATCTCACGAGTGGTCTCTCCTGCCGGAGGTAGTACAAGATCTGATCTTACTTCGAGATACAGCTCTTGCAGCAGGTTACACCATTAGGACTGAAGCTGTCAGGCGCCAGGACCCCACAGAAATTTTCTAGCTAGCAGTCTTCAGCGGGGACCACCTCCGACGTCGGTCCCGCCCCCGATGTCAGGCGTAGTACATAAGGAGGCGGTCCCCCCACAATCCTCAGTTCTTTTCCCGCCGTCGACATCGCAGCATCTGCCTCTCGGTCACTTTCTAGCGTGCGATGACTAGGAACTACGACGTTCTCTCTTTCTCATACGAACTTGGATTCATCTGATGTCCTCTCCAAACACCTCTCTGGAAGGTCACCCATCGAAGTGTGCTTGCAGCAAACAGATCCCCTTCAAGGAACCTCACTCAGCCTGCATGCATTGTCTAGGCCCGGAACATGACACCAAGGCCTGCTCCTTCTGCCAGGACTTCAATAGTCGCACCAGGATCCGCCGGCAGAAGGCCCTTCAAGCATTTCTCTTGGAGGAGAAACTCAAGGCCATGGATAGGGAACCTTCCTCCAGGGGGGAGTCGTCAGGGAAGACCCACAAACACCGAGAGAAACACTGGGAGAAGGAAAGGCCCAGGTACCCGACGAGGGCCGCCAGCTCGCGGTCAGACCGCTCTCCTTCCAGGGCTCAATCTCAGCCTCCCCCGGTTCAGGTCAGATCCTCCAGCGGCTCCTCCTCCCTGCAACCTATCAAGACTTCCAGGCCATCGGCTTCATCCACTCCTCCTGAGGCCCTCGTTCAAGTCTGGGGAGCTGCAAATCTTCCTGCCCGCCGACCAGATCGCCTTGTTGGTGTCCCAGCCTCCGCGGGTTGGACCCGTCCCTGTAAGACCAAGGACCTGAGGTCCCAAACGACGCCTGACCGAGCCGCCTACCCGCGTCGCCAAACATCACAGGCACTCCCAGGAGCCGACTACAGTACAACACCTGTCGCCAGCCAGGGGACCGACGCTGGCTACCCCAGAGAGGAGTACCGCACCACCGTCGCCGACCGACGTCGGTCGGAAGGAATCATCGGAGGAGGACACCACTCAGCCCGAGGACCAGGCGGGCGACACCGGAGCCGTCGGGCTACCACGGGAACCCTCCGTGGAGCGGGAGACCCCCGGGGACCCAACGCCCGACCCCAGCGACAGGCCACAGGAGCTCTTCACCTTCTGGTGGGACACCATCAGGAAGGATGTGGTCAACACACACTCTCCTCCTACTCCGGCCCACCTACTCCTTCAACGCCTACGCCCCCTCCTCCGACCAAGGGCCCGTAGGACGGTCACCAACCCCCAAGGAGCCAACCCCTCCTCCTAGGGGCAGATCCTCAGATAGGAGAAGACCTCCCTCTAGATCCACTTCAGGGTTACCCAGCCCTAAGAGACCCAGATGACGCCGGTACACCTCGTCAGTGGAGGACTCTAGATCTGACACCTCAGGGTGCTCCAGATCTCCTCCCATCAGCATTCCCTCCTCGGACCCACACGACCTACCCAGGTCTCCTCCGGATGATCCCGCCTTCGCTGAGATCATGAGGCACATTCAGGAGAATATGGGGTGGGATGCTGAAGAGCTAGACCCCGAGAGACAGTGCCTTTCCCGCTACCTTCGGCAGAAAGACCCAAAGCTTGTGGTAGTGCCACCCTTGGTGGACACCTTTGCGGACGTCACCAAGGCTGCGTGTGGCGTCCCAGATCGACTCGGCAGTGTCAAGAGGCTGACCGCTTACAAGGACCCGAGGGAGACCAGTATCTGGCGAGCCATCCTCTGGCCGATTCCCCTGGTCATCATGGCCTCACATAACCAGTCTCAGAGACCTCAGCACTTGAGCACACAGCCACGGACCGGAATCCAAACAATTGGATGTCCTGGGTAGGCGTACGTACGCGGCTGCGACTTGCGCCATCAGGTCTCTAAATTACTTCACCCACATGGTTCAATTTCAGAACGCACTGTGGGAACAGGGACAGGACCTGGTTGAGAAGATGCCCGACGGTGGTCAAAAGGAGGTGCTTTTAAGCCTCCTCCGTATAGGTTCGGATGTGGGGACCCAGGTGCTCAGAGCTGCATACGACTCTGCAGACTCTTCAGCCAGAGCTGCAGCCTCAGGCGTGTGTCTCCGGAGACACTCTTGGTTCCGCGTCTCTGGTTTTACCCCGGACGTCCAGAAGGATATCCTAGACGTCCCTTACAATGGGGAAGTCCTTTTTGGTGAAGCCTCCGAGAAGGTGATCACCAAACTTCAGGACGCAGGGAAGGCAGTTAGATCTGTCCAGGCCATGTACAGATCTCGACCTAGTTCCTTTCGTAGGAACCAGAGTCGCTTTCGTTGCCGGACACAAAGGCAGCAACCGCGTTCCGGCCAACAGCAGAGGGGCTCTTTACCCGAAAAGCCCAGGCTAAGTCATCCCAGGCAGGGGCCACCGGTCGCAAAAGTCAGCCCAGCATGCGGGATCTAACGCCACAGCATGACTCCTTCCCGGCCCCAGCCCCCACCTCAAGATCAACGGGAAATGAAGGTCAGGGGTCGCATCGCACATCACCTGCCAGGGTGGCGGTCGATCACCACCGACAGGTGGGTGCTGCAATTGGTCAAAAAAGGCCACTATATAGAATTTGTAGGCAGCCCACCTACAAGACCTCCCCTGCTTTCCTGCTACTCGGGTCAGCACGCCCTGCTTATACAGCAGGAAGTGCTCGCACTTCTGGAGAAAGAAGCTTTAGAGCACGTTCCAGAGAACCAGAGAGGGTTAGGGTACTATTCGCACTTCTTCCTGATTCCAAAGAAAACAGGGGACCTCCGTCCAATTCTGGACCTCAGCGACCTCAATCTGTCGGTCGTTTACAAATGCTTCCGCATGGTGACCCTTCCGGGCCTAATCCCCATGCTGAAGCGGGACACCTTTTTGGCATGACATGCAGGACGCCTACCTGCACATCCCAATTGCTCAAGCGCACAGGAGGTTCCTGCGCTTCAAGTTTCAGAGCGCCATTATCAGTTCGAGCGCTTCCTTTCGGCTGTCACTGCACCTCGCCATTTAAGTGCATGAAGGTGTCGAAGGGCATCTCTGAGGAGACAAGCGCCACCACGGTTCCTGTACCTGGACGACTGGCTTCTCATGGCTCCTCCAAAGAGGCACTGATGATGGCCATTCATCGCACCCAGTCCCTTTTTCAATCACTGGGTATTCTCATCAACTACAAGAAGTCACTCCTGGTGCCGTCCCAGAAACTGCAGTTTATAGAAGCAGTTCTAGACACCGTCAGAGGGAAAGCTTTTCTTCCCAAGGATAGGGCGGAACACATCAGATCCCTCATCAGGGATCTGTCGGTGAAGAAGACCGTCCCGGCCAGATTGGTCCTTCGCCTGCTCGGACACATGGCTGCGGCCATTGCAACAGTCCCAATGGCACGGCTCCACATGCGGGTAACCCAGTGGATGCTAAGGGTGCAATGGGGCCAAAGCAAGACCATCTGCTGCAGCCAATTCGAATCACGAATGCCGCGATTCGGGATTGGCAATGGTGGCTAGATTCGGGGAACCTCTCCGCGGGGGTTCTCTTTGTAGCGCCGTCTCCGACTGTGACTCTCTCCACAGACGCCTCAGGGCTTGGGTGGGGAGCACACCTGGATGGTGTTCGGTCCCAGGGCCTTTGGACAGCCCAGGAGTCTCGCCTCCACATCAACATTTTGGAAATGAGGGCAGTCCTTTACGCTCTGCAGGCCTTTCAGTCGGAGATTCCACCGGGTACACTCCTGTTACAAACAGACAATACCGCGGTGATGTATTACCTCAACAAACAAGGAGGCACCCACTCCTACCCACTTTGCAGGGAGGCCATGAGAGTGTGGGAGTGGATATTGCAACACGGCGCAAACCTCATTGCAGTACACGTCCCAGGAGTGGACAACGCCGTCGCAGACAGTCTGAGTCACTCTCAGGCCAGAGTCCACGAGTGGGAACTTCTACAGGACATGGCAGAGGATCTGTTTCACAGATGGGGCACTCCAGAGTTGGACCTTTTCGCATCCCCATCCAACGCAAAACTGCCCAATTTTTGCTCGCTAGATCCAGGGCCTGTTGTTTTCTGGTGAGATGTGTTGTCCCTCTCCTGGGCGGGCAGATTCCTCTATGCCTTCCCTCCTTTCCCGTTGATCCAGAGAGTCCTCTTAAAACTTTGCAGGGAGCAGGCAATGCTCATTTTGGTAGCGCCTTTCTGGCCCAGACAAATTTGGTTCCCTCTTCTGCATCAGTTATCCCGGGAACCTCCAGTTCCTTTGCCAATCAGCTCCCATCTGTTGTCTCAGGAGGCGGGTTCATTGGTCCATCCAGACTTACGTTCATTGAACCTGCAGGCTTGGCTCCTAGAGACATAGCCATGATGCGACACGGGGTCTCGCATGAAGTGGCAGATGTACTCTCTGCTGCTAGAAAACCGGCAACCCACGCAACGTACACCATGAAATGGCGCAGATTTTGCTTGTGGGCTCAAGTGCACGGTCTCTCACTGTTAGAATGTCCCGAAAAGCTGGTCCTGGATTACCCGCTTTCCCTTTTTCAGTCCAGACTGGCTTACTCCTCGATTAAGGTGCGCCTTTGTGCAGTTTCAGCTTACCATGCCCCCATAGGCCATCGGATGGTGGCCCAATTGGACACTACTCGTGCCTTTTTAAGGGGAGTCCTCCACCTTAGGCCTCCTATCAAGGATCCGATTCCTCCTTGGGATTTGCCCTTCATCCTGGAGCAGCTTATGCTGCCACTTTTTGAACCAGCTGCGGATTGCGAGCTACGTTTTCTGTCATGGAAAACGTTATTTTAGTTGCGTTACTGCGCAAGAAGGATTTCAATTGCATGCACTAATGTGCAAAGAGCCTTATTTAGTTTTCCATCAGGATAGGGTATCCCTGAGGACAAACCCAAAGTTTCTGCCTAAGGTGGTTTCAGCCCTCACCCTTAATCAGGATATCGACTTACCATTGTATTTTCCAAAGTACACCAACCGAGGAGAAGCCCTTCTACACACCCTTGATGTACACAGGTACCTCAGATATGATCTGACCAGAACCAAACGGTTTCGAAAGTCGGATCAACTGTTTGTCTCCTTCGCTGTTAGAATGAAAGGAGCGCCTGTCTCTAGGCAGTCTCTCTCGAGGTGGCTCATCCAGTGCATCTCTTTCTGTTATGACAAGCGCAATAAACCCTTACCAGGCGCAGTTAAGGGTCATTCCACAAGAGGGGTGGCCACTTCCTTTGCGGCGTTAAGGAGCGTCTCACTTCAGCTATTTGCTGCAGCCAGCATGGACTCTGTGCATACCTTTATCAGGCATTACAGCCTGGACATTGCATCAAGGTGAAGAGCAGGGTTCTGCCTAGCCGTCCTTCAGGGACCTCTGTCCTAGGCTCGAGTAGGGTTGTGATCTCTACCTTTCCTCCTCCCTGTGGCGTAAGATTGCCACTATTGCTTGGAAATCGGTCCTAATGGTGTAACCTGCTGCAAGAGCTGTATCTCGAAGTAAGATAGTACAGTCACGCAAGAACTTACCGTAACAGTAGATCTTCCAGAACAGCTCTTGCAGCAGGTACCTTCCCGCCCACCATCCCCCTGCTTGTGGAGGTAGGTCGTAGCCAAACATCCATCTTACGAGACGGAAGTTCTGTTTTAGTCTTGGCCATCTGGTGGCAGATCCTCGGTCTCCTCTTCTGATGTCATCCAGTGGCCAGGAGTCTCGGCAGGAGAACTGAGGATTGTGGGGGGACCACCTCCTTATGTACTACGCCTCACGTCGGGGGCGGGACCGACGTCGGAGACGGTGCCCGCTGAAGACTGCTAGCTAGAAAATTTCCGTGGGGTCCTGGCGCCTGCCGGCTTCAGTCATAATGGTGTAACCTGCTGCAAGAGCTGTTCTCGAAGATCTACTGTTATGGTAAATTCTTACGTAACTGTACTTTCTCCCACTGGGGCACCCCTCAGGTGGACCTGTTTGCCTCCAGGGAGAATGCAAAACTGAGGCTGTTTCATGCCCGGCCCCCTCAGCAGGGCTTGCTGCAGGGGGATGCCTTCTCAAGGCCGTGGACCCTGGGCCTCTTCTACGTCTTCCCTCCATTTCCCTTGATCCACATGGTGCTTGACAAGGCGTGGGTGATTCTGTTTGCCCCAGACTGGCCCCGATAGTTCTGGTATCCAAATCTCCTCAGCCTCAGCTCCAGGCTCCCAAGGAGGCTTCCAGCCCGCCTGGACCTGATCTCAGTCAACAAGGGGAAGGTACTCCACCCGGACCTTCAATCCTTGCACTTGACAGCCTGGTTCCTGAGCGGCTAGAGTTCCAGGCCTTGGGTCTTTCTGACGAGGTCCTCAACGTTGTTGAGGCATCCCATAAGGAGTCGACCAGAAAATGCTATGCCTTCAAATGGAAGAGATTCTCCATTTGGTGTAAGGGGTTGGACCCTTCCTCCTGTTCTTTGGCTAGCATTCTGGACTACCTGTGGTCCCTTTCTCAGCTAGGGCTTCAGTCGACGACCCTTAAGGTGCACCTTTCAGCCATCTCTGCTTACCAGGCGCGGGCCGGGAAGCAGTCAGTGGCACAGGAGAAGGTGGTCGGTGGTTTTTCAAAGGCCTTGTTCACATATTCCCTTCAGTGCGAGAACCTCCACCTCCATGGGATCTACTGCTGGTATTGGCTAGCTCATGGGCTTTGGACATCTCTCACCTGTCATGGAAGACCGCCTTCTTGGTGGCTATTCGTCAGACAGAAGGATGGGAGAGCTCAGGCGCTTTCCATAGAGTCTCCCTTATCTGGTCTTCCATGGGACAAGGTGATCCTGCTTCCCCACCAAAATTCCTTCCGAAGGTGGTGTGGAGTTTCCACCTTAGCCAGGTATTGACTCTGCCGGTGTTCTACCCCAGTCACACCTCGGAGGCCGTATATAGGCTCCATACTCTGGACCCTAGAAGAGCGCTCTCTTATTATATGGCGTGGAAGGCTGAAGTTCAGGGAGAGGTTCGCCAGCTGTTTGTCACCTACGCTGAAGCTGCACCTGGCAGACTTGCAGCCAAGCGGACGATAGGCAGGTGGGTCACCTCCTGCATAGATCTCTGCCATAGGTTGACGGGCATGGAGCCTCCCAAAGGGATAAGAGCTCATTCTGCCTGCCATACTACTGCATTGGTGGCTGCTTCCAGGGATGTCCCTATCCAGGAAATCTGCAGGGCTGCTACCTGGAAGTCAGCACACAACTTCATTACCCACTACCACATCGATCTTGAGTCATGCCAGGATGCTGGTTTTGGGACCTCGGTTCTCCAGTCCTTATTTCCCAAGTAGGGGGTGCGCGCCTTGCCTCCCTCCTCCCGGAGAACTGCTAGGAGTCTGCCAGTAAGTGTGGCTTGAACAACATATCCACGTTCCTAGAAATACAGGTTACTCAACAGTAACAGGAGTTCTAGGAGTGGTATATGTTGTTCATCCACACAACCCACCCGACCTCCCTAGCTGCGACATGCAACCTGGCTTCCAGCGGGCTAGATCTGGCGTCATGGGGCAGAGCCGAGGGTTTTACCACCCGGGTGGGTGGGAGGAGCCAGCTTGAAGATCTTCCGGCAAGATTTAAAGTGGCAAGGAACCTGCCAGTAAGTCTGGATGAACAACATATACCACTCCTAGAACTCCTGTTACAGGTGACTAACCTGTATTTCTGGGGGACCACCCCCTTTTGTATGATGCCTGACGGGGGCGGAGCCGGCATCGGGGCGGTCCCCGCTGGATACTGCTAGCTAGAAAATTTCCATGGGGTCCTGGTGCCGTCCGGTTTCAGTCCTAATGGTGTAACCTGCTGCAAGAGCTGTTCTCAAAGATCTACTGTTATGGTAAGTTCTTACGTAACTGTACTTTATTAAAGAAAAGAAGTCTTCAGCCTACCTTGACGGAGTCGACTGTGAGCGGGTCAGGTGACGGTAGGGAGACTTCGTATGAAAGCTGTTCAGTCAGCTGGGTCGGATCTGGTCCACCGTCCTCTCGGGGGGGGCTCTGACAACGGATGGTCCAATGCTCGGGGGGGATGGGCGGCCCCCCTGAAAGCATAAAAGAAAACGGCCACACTCCTGACACCGTGCAGCCTCAAGCTGTTCTTCAGCCCACAGGTCAAAACAAGAGAAGGCATCACTCAAGGTCACCTTCTGGTATGTCTGTGCGTTGACTGTCGGTTATCGGGGCCAAGTGCCAGTCTCCTCCGGAGTCGTCGGGTTCTGTCTCCGATGACCATCCTCTTCGACATCGAAGCCCTTCCCCGCCTTTTTGAAGGGCTCCAGATGAGCAGTATCATCAATGGGCCGCTCTTATGGAGCAGTGGGCTCGGAGGTTGGTCCAGCTTCCTGATCCGGTCACTCCGAGGCCTTTGGGCCTTTCGAAGGAGCAGGTAGGGAGGTTGGACCTTCCTAGTCATGCGGCGCCGTCTTCGGTGCCGTTGACTCCTCGCTCAGGTGTCCCCCCCACCCCACATGGCTGTGGCGCAGGGGGCCACACTGACGCTGCTATCTCCTGGTATTCTTCCTGCTTTTTCCTCAAATCGCAGTTTTCGGAGCCCTGGTTTGGTTTCAGTGCTGTTGGTGTCGATGTGCCTCTCGGTGCCATTCTTGGCGCCGCTGGGGTTGTCGGCGCCATCCTCAGCACTGTCGGCACCATGTGCTGGGCTGTTTCAGGCGGCGCCGGCTTCCTTTCCTTCAGCTTTGTGTTCCCCTTCGGTGCTGAGGTTTGGTGCACCGTCGTCCAGCCTTCAGGGCATCTCCACTCCGATTCCTCCCATTCTTCTTTTCCTTTTGACTTTCACTCCTTTCCTGTCCATACAGTCCCTCCTGGGCTGTCAGGAGATGATATTGAGCATGACCCAGACCTTCGGCTGGGTGATGATGTTGAAAGAGCAGACATTAATCCTGTTGCAGAGCCTCTGGTCGAGGACCTGTTATTTAAGTCTCTGCTGAAAAATTTTAATTCTACTCTTTCTCTCCAGACTACAGATATTGATTCTGGGAAGCTCTTAAGGCTCCAATACCTACATGTCCCGGAGATCCCTATGGAGTTAACTCCTCGGTACAACCATCATTTGAGACACTCTTTCAGATGGTATGGAATAATCCGCTCTCATTTCTTCTGTGGCAATGTCCATAGATAGGAAGTATGCTGCTCCCAAGGCTCGACCCATTTTGGCCTCCCAGGCCTTTGCGGACCCTACTGTAGTCTTGGCAGAGAATGATAAGGCAGTCCTGCCCCAGGCTTCTACAACCCGACCTATAAACAAAGAATCTCGTAAGATAGACACTTTAGGTAAGAGAGTCTTTGCTGCCTCCACCCTGGGTATGCGTATAGCCAGCTACCAGGGCTATTTTTCTCAATATGAGTATGTTCTTTGACATTCGCTCAAGCAAATGGTGGAAGCTTTGTCCGAGTCGAACACTAATTCGAGCTTCTTCAGTCCATAACCAGAGGTATCGAGTCCAACAGCCAGCAGGTTAAAGCAGCTATGGACGCTTTTGATACTGCTTCTCGAGTGGTGGCGGCGGGCATTTGTACCCACCGTCACTCCTGGTTACGCACTTCGGGCTTCACGAATGATGCCCAGCAGCAGGTCTTGGCTTTACCTTTTGACGGTATGTATCTGTTCGGACTTGAAGTAAAGCAAGCGCTAGAGGCCATACAGAAGACTTGGTTGGCCATTAAAACGGCTCGACCTGCTCCCACCCCTTCTTGGGGAGGTGTGAACAAGCGTCAGTTTCACAACTGTCAATCCTTTTGAGACAAGGGCAGGGGAGGTTTTAACAAAAATCAAGCCCACCAGTCTCAAAAGAAAATGCAACAGAAGGCACAAGGGCCCAAAGCGCCCAGTGCCACCTTTTGAGTTTCTGGCCCAGGTCCCACCTCAGCTGCCCGAGGGGGACTCTTCCTCAGTGGTGGGAATGCATCTGGCTCAGTTTTACAACAGGTGGAAGTCCATAACTTCGGACAAATGGGTTCTCCAGATAATTCACGAGGGGTACTCCCTCAGCCTTTCAGAAACCCCTCCGGATCGTCCTCCCAAACGACAGCCCAGGCTGTCAATGATTCAGTCAGACCTTCTTGCCTCAGAGATACAAGGCCATCTGAACAACAGGGCAGTAGAAATAGTTCCGTTGGGTCAACGAAACATAGGATCTTACTTCGAAAAACAGCTCTTGCAGCAGGTTACACCATTAGGACTGAAGCCGGCAGGCGTCAGGACCCCACGGAAAAATTCCAGCTAGTAGTATCCAGCTGGGTACCACTCCCGACGTCGGCCCCTCCCTGACGTCAGGCATCACATAAAAGGGGGCGGTCCCCCAGCATACCCAGTTCTTTTCCCACCATCGACTCGCCAGCATCGGCCTCACGGAAGCCTGCTCTACTCTTACGACTCATGAAATCTTCAATTTAAGTAAAACTTTACTCCATGTCTGCTTCTTCTACTCCTTCTCCCGACGGACATCCCTCTAAGTGCACCTGTGGCAAGCAGATACCCATTGCAGACCATCATTCTGCCTGTGTCAGGTGTCTGGGCCTGGAGCACGACACCCAGGCCTGCTCAGTTTGCCAACAGTTTAATAGCAGGACCCGGATCCACCACCAAAAGGCCCTTCAGGGATTCCTCTGCGAGGAGAAATTAAAAAAGATGGAGAAAAAGACCTTCCTCCTAAGGGGAATCTTCTCATAAATCTGAGAAGCACCTGGACAAGCATCGGGACTCTGACAGGGCGAAATCCCCAAGCAGGGCCTCAGAGTCCAGGACCAGCTCCAGCTCTGCCCGGTCCAATAGATCTCCTTCCCAGGCTTGCTCCCAGCCTCCCCCGGTAAAGGTAAGGTCTTCAGGGGGCTCCTCAGTCTCCCTGCACCCTCTTAAGACCTCCCGGGCGTCGGATGCCTCTCAGCCTGCTCCTTCAGACAGGCACAAAAAGTCTTCCTCCAGATCGCGAGGTGCGTCTGACCGACGCCAGGACACTGACTTCAGGTCCACCTCCCAACCTCCTAAAGCACCTGAAAGGAAGACTTCCGAGCTGATGTCCCTTAAATGGATGATGGAGTCCAAGAAGGCGTCTGACCCAGCGCCCAACAAATGACCGACTACTACACCAACGCCGGTGGACACCGGATGTCCGGGGTCCTCAGGCGAAGAGGCTACCGTGCCGTCAGACAACCAGACGGGCGACACGGACACCGGCTTACCAGGGAGCTGGATCCAGTGCTTCCCCGGGACCCGACACCCAAACCCCACGACAGGCCCACACTGACGCCGGGTCTGTCATCAGGTATGAATGTCCAGGAGGTAAAGGATTTGTTCACCTTCTGGTGGGAAACCATCAAGAAGGACGTGGTTCCTCCTAAGCCTCAGCCTCCTCCACCAGCTACACCTCCTCCTGGGGCGCTGAAGGTGACAGACCCCTGACCCCCAAGGAGCCAACTCCGCCTCCTCGGGGCTGATCGAGAGACAGGAAACGCCCATCTCGCTCTCCCTCAGGGTCTCCGAGCCCGAAGCGACCTAGGGGCAGACATCGATCATCAGGAGATGACTCCAGACCGGATGCGTCTGACATTTCCAGGTCTCCATCTCCTTTCTGTACCCCATCACCAGACCCACGGGACCGTCCAAGGTCGCCTCCGGATGATCCCTCCTTTTCAGAAGTCATGAGGCACATCCAGGACAATATGGGATGGGAGACTGAAGAGCTAGACCCCGAGAGACAACGCCTTGCCCATTACCTCAGGCAGAAAGACCTGAAGCCTGTGGTGGTCCCACTGTTGGTGGACACCTTTATGGATGTAACCAAGACAGCTTGGAAATGTCCACATTCCACACCGGCTGTTCCAAAGAAGGCTGACCGCCTTTACAGGGCTCTGACTGTGGACCAGTATTTGACGCAACAACCCCAGGCTGACTCCCTGTTCATTACTGCATCTCATGACAGGTCCCAGCAGCCTCAACATTTGAGCAATTTGAGCACCCAGCCTCTAGACCAGGAATCTAAGCAATTAGATTCCATGGGAAGATGCGTGTATGCGGCTGCTACATGCTTTATTAGGTCTTTGAACTATCTGACGCACATGGTGCAATTTCAGAACGCCCTCTGGGATCAGGGCCAAGACCTTCTTAAAGATCTACCATATGGCAAAAAGAAGGAAGAGCTGCTAAACCTCCTCCAAACTGGGTCTGACGTGGGGACCCAGGTTCTCTGAGCCACTTACGACTCAGCGGACTCGGCAGCCAGGGGAGCAGCCACAGGCGTTTGTCTCTGGAGACACTCGTTGCTATGGGTCTCCGGATTTACCCCTGACATCCAGAAGAATCTCCTGGACGCCCCTTATAATGGAGCGGTCCTCTCTGGTGAGGAGTCCGAGAAGGTCATCACCAAATTGCAGGATGCTGGGAAGGCAGTCAGGACTGTACAAGCCATGTACAGACCAAAATCTGGTTCCTTTCGTAGGAACCAGAATTGTTTTAGCAGCTGCCAACATAGGCAACAGCCACGTTCTGGCCAACAACCCGGGGCAATTTTGGCTGTAAGAATCAAGCCAGGTTCCCCTTGGGCCAGGGCCCGAAGCATTCAAAAGCAGCCCAGCCCGCGGGAGCCAGCACCACTACAGCATGACTCCTTCCCGGCCCCCGCCCCTCCTCTGTCTCAAAGGGTCGAGAAGTTCGGGGTCGCATCTCTCATCACCTTTCAGGATGGCAGAGGATCACCTCCGACTGGTGGGTGTTGCAGTTGGTCGAACGAGGTCACTCTATAGAGTTCCTCGATCACCCACTATGCAGACCTCCCCTGCTCTCACGTTACTCGGGTCAGCATGCTCTGCTTATTCAGCAAGAGATCTTGGCCCTCCTACACAAGGAGGCCATAGAACATGTTCCACTGAACCAGAGAGGAAACTGTTACTATTCTCACTTCTTCCTGGTCCCAAAGAAATCAGGGGATTTGCGCCAGATTTTGGATCTCAGCAGTCTCATCAACTTTGTGCTGTACAAGCATTTCCACATGGTGACCCTGCCGGGTCTCATTCCCATGCTCAAAGGGGGCGCATGGCTGGCGTCGCTGGATATGCAGGATGCTTACCTACATCTCCCAATCGCTTGAGCGCACCTCAGATTTCTGCGCTTCGAGTTTCTGGGACGCCACTACCAGTTCCGAACCCTCCCCTTCGGACTGTCTTCGGCACCTCGGGTGTTCATGAACTGTATGGCAGTTGTGGCAGCAGCTGTCAGGAGAGGGGGCCACTACGTGTTTCTGTACCTAGACGACTGGCTCCTCATGGCACCCTCACGGGAGGCCCAGATATCCGCAATACAGGATACCTGTTTCCTCTTCCTATCACTGGGCATCACCATCAATCAGGAGAAGTCGTGCCTTGTTCCATCTCAGAACTTGCACTTTATAGGAGCGGATCTGGACACAATTCAAGGAAGGGCATTCCTTCCCCAGGACAGGGCGGAGCGTATCAGATCCCTCATAAGGGACATAAAGGGAAAAAAGACGGTACCAGCCCGCACCGTCCTTTGCCTGCTTGGACACATGGCGGCTGCCATTGCGACGGTTCCCCTAGCTCGACTCCATATGCGGGTTACACAGTGGATGCTGAGAGCACAATGGGACTAAAAGCAGGATCATCTGCAGCAACCAGTCCGGATCACGAACGCAGTCATCCGAGAGTGGCATTGGTGGCTCGTCCCAGACCACCACTCGACGGGAGTCCCCTTCACTGCGCCACCTCCTTCAGCGACTCTCTCCACAGATGCCTCGGGGTCCAGATGGGGAGCTCACCTCAACGGGGTCAGGACTCAATGCTCCTGGACATCTCTGGAGTCCCATCTTCACATAAATATTCTGGAGATGAGCCGTTTTATATGCCCTACAGGCATTCCAGACAGAGATTCCGCCGGGTGCTCTTCTGGTTCAAACAGACAGTACCGCGGTGATGTACTTTCTCAACAGACAAGGAGACACTCATTCCTATCCCCTTTGCAGGGAGGCTCAGAGGGTTTGGAATTGGGTATTGCAACACAGCGCATACGTTATTGCAGTACATGTTCCCAGTGTGAACAACACTATTGCGGACAGCCTAAGCCAATCACAGGCCAGGGTCCACGAATGGGAACTGCTTCAGGAAGTCGCAGACGACCTGTTCCACAGATGGGGGACACCAGAATTAGACCTCTTCGCGTCCCCATTCAACGAAAAACTGCTCAGTTTCTGCTCGCTAGATCCAGGGCCTGGTGTTTTCTGGCGAGACACGTTGTCCCTCTCTTGGACGGGCAGGTTCCTCTACGCTTTTCCGTCCTTTCCTTTGATCCAGAGGATTCTATTGAAGCTCTGTCAAGAGCAAGTGTGCTTTATTCTAGTAGCACCGTTTTGGCCCAGGCAGATTTGGTTCCCTCTCTTACATCAGCTGACCCAGGAACCTCCGGTGCCTCTGCCATTTTGCTCTCACCTTCTATCCCAGGAGACAGGCTCCTTGGTACATCCGGACCTGCATGCCTGGGTCCTAAGGACATAGCAGTCCTGAGATACGGGGTCTCTCAGGAAGTTGCGGACGTTCTGGTGGCAGCCAGAAAACCCTGTACTGATGCTACTTACGCCGCTGAAGTAGCGTAGATTTTGTATTTGGGCTCAGGCTCGAGCATTGACCCCATTGGAGTGTTCTGTAAGGTCTGTTTTAGACTACCTCCTATCTCTCTACGAGGCAGGACTTGCCTATTCCTCCATTAAGGTCCATCTATGAGCTATTTCAGCGTACCATTCTTCGATAGGTCACAGATCTCTAGCTCAACTAGAGGCTTCTCACGCCTTTTTGCATGGCATCCTGCACTTGAGACCTCCCATCAAAGATACGGTTCCACCTTGGGATCTTCCTTTTGTTCTTGAGCAGCTTACGCTGCCTCCTTTTGAACCAGCCATGGATTGTGAGCTGCGTCTCCTCACTTGGAAGATGCTCCTTTTAGTTGCTGTTACTTCTGCCAGAAGAGTTTCTGAGCTTCATGCACTCATGTGCAAGGATCCTTATTTGTTTTTTCACAAGGACATGGTGTCCTTGAGAACAAATCCTACGTTCTAGGGACATGGATATGTTGTTCATCCACACTGTCTGGCAGGTTCCTTGCCGCTTTAAATCTTGCCGGAAGGTCTTCAAGCTGGCTCCTTCCACCCACCCGGGTGGTAAAACTCTCGGCTCCGCCCCATGACGCCAGATCTTCCTTACCGCTTGCAAGCTCAGGTTCCCTCCTTAGCACTTTGCGTTTTTTGACTGGATCCTGATTCTTCGGTTCGTCCGAATTTAGTTTTGAAGTTTTCTAAACTTCAGTCTTCTTTCCTTCGCGGCTGCGATGGACAATTCGTTTCCCGGCTCTCGGAGGCACCCTGGCGAGTAGGAATATCTCCAGGACTGATCCGCACTCCACGTGCGTATACTGCCTCGATTTGGACCACGACCCGCAGGTCTGTGAGTTGTGCAGCGCTTTTTCTACTAACGTCCTGGAGGATCGTGCTGCCCGATTGAGGCTCGAGTGCCCCGAGGGGTTTTCCCTGCCGGTAACATCCAAAGAGGCTCCTTGGGCGGTGTCCGCGACGGCTGACTTGGCTGAGCAGCTCGAGCACTCTATCGCCCTGGAGGAGGCCGCATCCCCCTCCTCCTCGGTCACGGCATTTATCCCGCTCTCTCTGAGTTCCTCTCATTTGGCTTTTTTCAAGGAGCTTCGCCAGTCCCTCTCCACGAAGGGAGAGAGGCCATCGGGACATTCCTCTCGGCCCAAGAAGAAGGAGTCGAAGGGTAAGTCCCACTGTCGGCATTCATGGGAGCGGGAGAGGTCTCCTTCCCCGGACAGCCAACCCTCGACTTCGGTCGAGGTTGCGGCTCAGGCCATTGGCTTCACGTTGTCCCCGTCAGGCCAGCCTGCCGAGACTTCCATTGATGTAGTCGAGTTTTCTCTCAACCCGTCACCCGGGTGGTCGACTGGAAGAGCCGTCAACCCTTCGGCGGTTTCCCTGGTGGAGGTCGAGGTTCTGCCCACGCCTTCGGGGCGGCAGTCCTCGGTCAAAGCGTCCGAGCTGAGGGAAGAGCGGGTGTCCCCCGCTCCTTCCCAGACCCGCCCTTGGTCTCACCAAGGATCTCGGTCTCGGTCTTCTTCTTCTCGGTCAAGTTGCTCCCGCCGACTTCGGCGGTCTCGGGTTAGCACCGAGTTAGGTGGCAACACCTGCTCCTCCCCGGCCTTCCCCGGACGAGGGAGGCTTCGACGAGATTGCGCCGACGCTCGAGGAGCTTATGTGGCAGCAGTTGTTGTCAACCAACCCATCTCATTCCTCACACCAAGCGCTGCCGCCTGCACGGCCGATGCAACCGCCGTAGTCAAGATGCCCACCTCCGGGCCGGTCGCTTGACCAAATCGGCTGCCCCACCGATTGTGGTGGAACCCGGTCAGGTCACGGCCTGCCCCGCAGGTTGTTGGTCTCCCTCACTCCCGCCCGCCCTCGGCGAGTGAAGGGTGGCTCAGGCCTGAGGCAGCTCTTTGCAGACCCTTCAGAGTCCGACGACGACTCTTCTGTGTTTCCCAGGTGGGTGGGCCTGGAGTCCTCCTGGGACCGGTCTTTGGACGACAGCCCATTGTCCTTCCTGGGTCTGCTTCGGCTCATCTAGGAGTTCACCGGGATGCAGCTCGAGCCCGTGTCCATACAGGCCTATTATCCCCTGACGGAGATCCTGGACCGAGGGGATTCACCCTTGGAGCCCTTCCCTGTGGCTGAGGCCATTGTCGCCCAGCCTTGAGCTGGCAGCGGCCTGCTTCCTGTCCTGTGCGCCGGCCAGGATGGCCAGGAAAGTTATGCAGTCCCTATCGGGTCTTTTTGCTGTTTCGAGCACCCTCTTCGGAGGGGTTAGTTACTGATAACTTCTTCCAGCGCTCCGGAAACGCCGATGTGGATAGGCCTCCCGACAAAGAGTCCAAAAGGATGGACTATGTCGGGCGCAAGGTTTACGCCATGTCCTCCCTAGGCCTCCGACAGGCCAGCTCGGCCGCGCTGATGGCACACTTCTCCCATGCCCTCTTGGGCTCCCTGGATGAGGTGCTCCCTCATCTCCCGGTCGACCTGCAGACCACGGTCCAGCAGGTGCGGGACCAGGGTAGGGTGGTGGCTAAGCAGCAGCTTCCAGACTGCTCTGACATGGGCGATTCCTGTGCCAGGTCAGTAGCGCGCCACGGTGGCTATGCGCCCACAGGGCGTGGCTGAGGATATCCACCTTCTCGGCGGATACCCAGCACGTTGGCTGGACATCCTTCTTGGGACTGACCTCTTGGCCCTGGAGTGGAGGGACATCTCCAGGGGACTCAAAAGTCCAATGCCACCTCTGGACTCGGGTCACCTCCGCCCAGAGGGACAAGGGCGCTGGCAACCTCTGCGTAAGCCCCTTCGTCCTTCGGCACGACCGGCCCATCAGCACCAGCAAGAGGGCCAGCAGGCTTGCGCTTGGCATCCCAAACCCAAGCCAGCGACCCTCTAATGGGAAACAAGGAGGTAAAGGCCCAGTGGCTCCCTCGGCCAGTCCCTCCTCCAAGCCTGCTCAATGACCGGTTGGGGCCCTTGCCCCGACCTTATCACTGCTACCTGGGTCCTCCGGGGACGGCTCCCCACTTCCTTCCGTCCGGTGTGGAGGTGGAAGGTAAGGGCCTGTCTCTGGTCTTGAAGCGGGCCCCTTCCCTTTTGAGCTGTCGCCCCCCCACCCCCCGGCTTGCCGTCGGCCTGCCGAGCCAATATTGCCCTGTGCCTCGGGATAGAGGTGATCAGGAAGGTGCGGATCCTCTTTCAGACCCGGGGCTCGTGTCCTGGTACTTCCTGGTCCCCAAACGGACGGGGGGCTGGCGTCCCATTCTCGACCTGCACGACCTGAACAAGTTCCTAAGGTCTCGGACTTTCAGGATGGTCACTCTGACTCAGATATCCCATCCTTGGAACGAGGTGTGTGGTTCTGTTCCCTGGACCTCCAGGACGCATCCTTCACATTCCAATCCGTCCATCTTTTCAGAGGTTCCTCCGCTTCAGAGCGGAGGGATCCATTTACGAATTCCAAGCCATGCCCTTCGGCCTCTTCCCAGCTCCCAGGGTCTTCTCCAATGCATAGCAGTGGTGACAGCATTCCTGCGGCGCCGAAGGGTCTGGGTGTACCCCTACCCAGATGGCTGGCTGATTGCAACCCCCTCTAGAGAGGAGGTGAAGCGATCCAGAGTTTTGACCCTCCAGGTTGCTCTCTGATGGGCCTCCTCTTCAACGGGGCCAAGTCGGAACTCGTGCCGAAGCAGGTGATTCTTTTCATCGGGGCAGAGCTCGACTCTTCAAGCCAGAGCTCAGCTCCTGGTGGACAGGGCCGAGGTTCTTCCTCTTTTGCCCAACCATGTCTGGTTGGAATTCGCGGCCTGCCAGGGACCTCCTGTGCCTCTTGAGCCTCGTGATGGCCTGCACCAGCGTGGTCTGTTGGGCCCGTTGGTACATGCGTCCCCTTCAATGGGGGGGTGGTCAGCCAGTGGTCACAACGCTGCGATCCTTTGGACCAGCCCGTGACAATGACCCAAGAGATGTGGAACACTCTCCAATGGTGGACCGTTCCGGCACATCCGCAGGAGGATATCCCATTCGTCCGCCCCGAGCCGACGGTCCTCTATCGACCGATGCATCTCTGATGGGTTGGGGTACCCATCAGGGGGAGCACAGAGTGCAGGGCCTCTGGTCCACTTGGGAGTCCCGATGCCAATTCTACCTGCTGGAGTTTCATGTGGTCCGCCTAGCTCACACCACTTTCGTTCCGTTTATACAGGGTCAGGTGGTTCAGGTCCAGACTGACAATACCACGACCATGTGCTACCTAACCTGCCAGGACCGAACGTGCTCCTTGCCGTTATGTAAGGAGGCTCTCTGCATTGGTCTCATGCGCAGCCTGGAGGCAGTTTCCTAGCCATTTGGATGGCAGGAGCCTCCAACACCCTGGCCGCTGCCCTAAGCCGGATGGGGGGCTGCGTCTCACGAGGGGTTCTCTGCTGCCAGAGGTAGCACAAGATCTTTTCTCTCTCTGGGTCACCCCTCGGGCTGACCTTTTTCCCTCCAGGGAGAATGCGAAGCCGAGACTGTTTCATGCCCGCCCCCCTCAGCAGGGCTCGCTGTAGGGGGATGCCTTTTCGAGGCCGTGGACCCCGGGCCTCTTTTATGCCTTTCTCCCATTTCCCTTGATCCACAAGGTGCGTCTCAAGGTGAGGAGGGATAAGGCACAGGTGATTCTGGTAGTCCCAGACTGGTTCCACCAGCTCTGGTATCCAGCTCTCCTCAATCTCAGCTCCAGGCTCCCGAGGCGGCTTCCAGCCCGCCCGGACCTGATCTCTGTTATCAGGGGAAGGTATTCCATCCGGACCTTCAATCCCTGCACCTGATGACCTGGTTCCTGAGTGGCTAGTTACCAGGCCTTGGGTCTTCCGGTGAGGTCCTCAACGTCGTTGAGGCGTCCTGTCAGGAGTCGACCGGATAATGCTACGCCTTCAAATGGAAGAGTTTCTCCATTTCGTGTTAGGGAATTGCCTGGTCCCTTCTCCTGTCCCTTGGTGAGCACTCTGGGCTACCTGTGGTCCTTTCTTCTTCAGCAAGGGCTTCGGTCAACGACACTTGAGGTGCTCCTGGCAGCCATCTCTGCCCTCCGGGCACGGGCCGGAAGGCAGTCGGTAGTGCAGGAAAGGTGGTCTGGCGCTCTCCAAGTCCTTGATCACATTCCCCCCTCTGGTGTGAGATTCTCCACCTCCGTGGGATCTACTGCTGGTATGGGCTAAGCTCACGGGCAAGCCATTCGAACCAATGCACAGGTGCAATTTTCCCACCTGTTGTGGAAGAACACCTTCTTGGTGGCTATCACGTCAACCAGCAGGATGGAAGAACTCCAGGCGCGTCCTTCAAGTCTCCCTATCTGGTCTTCCACAGGGACAAGGTTGTCCTGCGCCCCACCCGAAGTTCCTTCCGAAGGTGGTGTCAGAGCTTCACCTTAACCGGGTGTTGACTCTGCCAGTGTTCTACCCCAATCACACCTCGGAGGCCGTATATAGGCTCCATTTGGACCCTAGTTGAGCGTTTGCCTTTTTAAGGAACGTAGGGCTGAAGTTCGGGGAGAGGTTCGCCAGCTGTTTGTCATCTACGCTGAAGCCGCACCTGACAGACTGCAGCCAAGTGGACGATGAGTGGGTGGGTCACCTCCTGCATAGATCTCTGCTATAGGTTGGCAGGCATGGAGCCTCCCAGAGGGGTAAGAGCTCATTTTACCCGCCATACCACTGCATCAGTGGCTGCTTCCAGGGATGTCCCTATCCAGGATATCTGCAGGGCTGCTACCTGGAAGTCGGCACATACCTTTATTACCCACTACCACATCAGACCTTGGGTCACGCCGGGATGCTGGTTTTGGGGCCTTGGTTCTCCAGTCTTTATTAGCTAAGTAGGAGGTGTCGCTTGCCTCCCTCCTCCCGGAGAACTGCTAGGAGTCTGCCAGACAGTGTGGATGAACAACATATCCATGTCCCTAGGAATACAGGTTACTCACCTGTAACGGGAGTTCTAGGAATGGTATGTTGTTCATCCTACGATCTCCGACCTCCCAGCGATGCACAACCTGGCTTCCAGCGGGCTAGATCTGGCGTCATGGGGCGGAGCTGAGAGTTTTACCACCCGGGTGGGTGGGAAGAGCCAGCTTGAAGACCTTCCGGCAACATTTAAAGCAGCAAGGAACCTGCCAGACAGTGTGGATGAACAACAAATACCACTCCTAGAACTCCTGTTACAGGTGAGTAACCTGTATTTCCTTCCCAGGTGGTCTCGGCTGTCACACTCAACCAGGATATAGACCTACCGGTGTATTACCAGAATCATGGTAACAGGGGGGAAGCCCTGTTGCACACTTTGGATCTGCATAGGTGGCTCAGATATTATCTGACCAGAACCAAAGCCCATTGTACATCGGACCAGCTCTTTGTTTGCTACGCACAGAGGGTGATCGGTGCTCCTGTTTCTAAACAGTCGCTTTCTAGATGGCTGGTAAAGTGCATTATGATTTGTTATGAGAAGCGCAATAAACCCTTACCGGGACCAGTGAAGGGTCATTCTACTGGGGGGTGGCTATTTCCTTCGCTGCGCTTAAGAATGTCTCCACTTCAGCCATCTGTGCAGCAGCGACCTGGAGCACTGTACACACATTCATCAGGCACTACAGTTTGGATATTGCCTGTAGGCGCAGAGCTGGTTTAGGCTTGGCGGTCCTTCAGGGACTTTTGTCCTGAAGCTTGGAGCATTCCTCCTATCCTCCTCCCGATAACAACTTGGTCCCTTACTGTAGGAATCAGTCCTAATGGTGTAACCTGCTGCAAGAGCTGTTTCTCGAGTAAGATAGTACAGTTACGTAAGAACTTACCATAACAGTAGATCTTGGAACAGTCTTGCAGCAGTTAGTATCCCTCCCACCTTCCCCTCTGGAGGTTGAGTCTTCTGACCTAGTTTCTAGGCTACAACGTCGTTCGACGCCTTCTGCAAACCTTTCTTTGGAAGCGGATCCTCGGTCTCCCCTTCAGATGTCATTCTTGGGCCGGGAGTCTCCGGCGGGAGAACTGGGGATGCTGGGGGACCTCCCCCTTTTATGTGATGCCTGACGTCTGGGAGGGGCCGATGTCGGGGGCGGTCCTCCACTGGATACTGCTAGCTAGAATGTTTCCGTGGGGTCCTGGCGCCTGCCGGCTTCAATCTTAATGGTGTAACCTGCTGCAAGAGCTGTTCTCGAAGATCTACTGTTATGGTAAGTTCTTACGTAACTGTACTTTTCTACTCCCATTACTTCCTGGTCCCGAAAAAGACCAGTGGCATGCGCCCCATTCTGGACCTCAGAAAGTTAAACAAGTTTCTTCTCAAGGAAAAGCTCAAGATGATATCACTAGGGGCCTTGTTTCCCTTGCTTCATCAGCACGATTGGCTAGCTTCCCTGGACGTGCAGGATGCTTACCAACATATTCCTGTTCAGCTAAAGCACCACAAATACCTAAGATTTGTGGTGCTGGGTTGACACTATCAGTTCAGAGTCCTGCCCTTTGGGCTGTCCTCGGCGCCATGAGTTTTTACAAAGTGTTGTGCAATTCTTACAGTGCATCTCAGAAAAATCGGAATTCAAGTGTTTCCATATCTGGACAACTGGCTGTTAGCAAGCCCTTCCAGATGAGAAACTCTCAACCCCGTTGCTACGGCCTCAGACTTTCTCACGTCCATGGGAGTTCTGCTAAATGTCAAGAAATCGCAGTTGCAGCCCTCCCAGAAGCTCCTCTTCATAGGAACTCTTCTGGACACCACCTGTGCAAAAGCTTTTCTGCCAGAGGACAGAAGGAGTGATATCCTACAGATGGCCTGATGCATCAGAGAGAACAGCTCAGTTCAAGCTATCTCGATGCAATGGATGCTGGGTCTCATGGCATCCTCGCTGTTCACTAGCCCTGCTACGCTCCCCATGAGAACCTCTCAATGGATGCTCAGTACGCAGTGGTCCCCTACCACTCACCCTCAGTCCTTTCTCATCAAGTTGACAGAACCTCTGAAGAGGTCACTCACCTGGTGGTTGCAAAAGGGCAACCTTCTGGAAGGGTATCCCTTTGCTCCTCTGGGTCATCAGATTTCCATTACCATGGACATGTCCCTGATGGGGTGGGGAGCTCACTGCCAGAATCTCCACATACAAGGTACGTGGATTCAGGTCGAGTCCCAACTCCACATCAACGTCCTAGAAATGAGAGCCGTCCTCTATGCAGTTCGGGCTTTGATGGACATTCTCTGTCACAGAAACATTCTCCTTCAAACGGACAACAAAGCAGTGATGTATTATGTCAACAAGCAGGGCAGTGCACACTCTTACCCTTTATGCAGGGAAACAATAAGAGTCTGGGAATGGTGCCTAGAGAACAAGACTTTAATTCAGGTGGTCTGCCTACCACGAGTGCAGAACGAACTGGCAGACCGTCTCAACAGAACGGAGACAGATCCTCATGAATGGTCTCTCGACTCAGCCGTAGTTCAGTCACTATTCGCAGAATGGGGAATCCCAGATCTGGACCTTTTTGCATCCCCACTCAACACAAAACTGCCTCTCTTCTGCTCCAGAAATCCAGGGTCTGGCATTTTCTGTCTGGATGCGTTCAGGCTGCAGTGGACAAAACGCTTTCTATACGCCTTTCCTCCTCTTCCACTAATTCAGAGGGTACTTCTTGAGTTCAAGTCTCGGGGACAAAATGATCCTTATTGCTCCCTTCTGGCCTCGACAGGTGTGGTTTCCATTACTCAATAGTCTGTCAGAAACCCTCCGGAGGCACTTCCCCTTCAGATGAACCTTCTGACCCAGGGTCCTGTGGTCCAACGCAATCTAAGTTCGCTTCACCTTCACGCTTGGCTCCTGAAGAGATCAAGGTGAATAGGTTCAATGTCTCTCGGAGAGTTTCAGATATTCTTTTGACTTCGCGCAAGCCGGCCACCAGAAAAACTTACACGGCCAAATGAAAGCATTTTTCTCTCTGGTGTGCAAAATCCTCTTTGAATCCTTTTTTCTGCCCACCAGGTAAAGTTCTCGAGTACCTCCTAGACCTCTCAAATTTAGGTCTACAATACTCTACAGTCAAAGTTCATCTTTGTGCCATTTCAGCTTATCATGAGCCAGTACTTTCCTTGTGTCTGGCTCAATTACCTGTAGTTAAGAGGTTTCTTAAGGGTATTCTGCATACCGGACCCCCTGTCAGATGTCTAGTTGCAGCCTGGGACATTAATCTTGTGCTAGACATGCTCATTCGAAAGCCTTTCGAGCCTCTAGCTACTTGTGAATTAAAATTTCTCACTTGAAAAACGGCCTTCCTGGTGGCCATCACCTCGGCACGCTGTGTTTCGGAAATACATGCTTTGGTTACAGACCCCTCCGTACACTGTATTTCATAAGGACAAAGTCGTTCTTAGGACTCATCCTAAGTTTCTCCCTAAGGTTGTCTCAGATTTCCATCTAAACCAACCTTTAGTCCTACCTACTTAATTTGCAAACTTCCAGAATGAAGGAGAGCGTACCGTTCATTCTTTAGATGTCAAGAGCTCTGTGTTTCTATTTAGATAGAACAAAGGAGATTTGCAAAGTTCAGCAACTGTTTGTTTCCTTCAGCGAGACCCGGCTGGGTCAATCTGTCGCTATCAGATGTATTTCAGCTGGCTAGTGGCATGCCTTCGCCACTGTTATTCCATGGTACAGGTTAAGCTGGAGGGCAGAGTGTACGCTCACTCTACTAGAGCAGTCGCAGCATCCCTGATGGAAATCCACAACGTGCCCATTGCAGACATTTGCAGTGCGACTACCTGGAGCTCAATGCATACTTTCGTCAAGCACTATGCCTTGGATGTCCATGCCAGGCGACATCTGTCGTTTGGCCGGACTATTCTTAATGGACTTCTGTCCTGAATTGTGAGCTCTTGGTACTCCTGCTGCCCTCTCGGGGGATTATTAGCTCGGTACTCTCCCATCAGTGTGAATGAGTGGTGGAGACTTTATGTCCAGGAAGATATGGAAATTGCGTACCTACCATAATTCTTGATCTTCTTGGACGAAGTCTCCACCACTCATTCACATTCCCACCCACCATCTCCTGAGCTCACCTCTGTTGTTGGTCTTCACTCCTTCAATCTTCAGGCTGTGAAGACTTCTTTATTGACCCTTCTTCTACGGGTCGTCCGGCCTATCTTATGTCCGGTTTTTGTTAGGTTATCCTTCTAGGTTAGTTACGCTGCACATCCCCAGAAAAAAAGGTACTGAGGCAGTTGGAGGGTTGACGCCGAGATAGTCATTGCCGCATGAGGCGAGGCTCGCGGCGCCTGCCCTCTTGCAAAAAGTTTGCTCCCGCTGGGTCCTAGTGCCCCCGACGTAGATCCCATCAATGTGAATGAGTGGTGAAGACTTGGTCCAAGAAGATCAAGAATTACGGTAGGTACGTAATTTCCATTTTTCTGGCGAGACGCGTTGTCCCTCTCTTGGACGGGCAGGTTCCTTTATGCTTTCCCGGCCTTCCCTTTTATCCAGAGGGTTCTATTGAAGCTCCAACAAGAGCGGGCGTCTTTCATTATGATAGCGCCCTTTTGGCCGTGGCAAATATGATTCCCTCTCTTGCATTAACTGGCTCAGGAACCTCCACTGCCTCTGCCCTTCAGTTCTTATCTTCTGTCCCAGGATGCAGGCTCCTTGGTCCATCCGGATCTTCGGTCACTGAACCTGCATGCCTGGCTCCTAAGGACATACGGGGTCTCTCAGGAAGTTGCAGATGTTTGGTGGTGGCCAGAAAGCCCTCCACTCATGCCACCTACGCAGTGAAGTGGCACAGATTTTGCATCTGGGCCCAAGCTCATGGATTGACCCCATTAAATTGTTCGGAGAGGTTAGGTTTAGATTACCTCCTTTCCCTTTACGAGGCAGGACTTGGCTACTCCTCCATCAAAGTACACTTATGCGCCATTTTGGTGTACCATTCACTGATAGGTCACAGGTCTCTAGCTCAACTAGAGGCTTCCCATGCCTTCTTGCGCGGCATCCTGCATTTAAGACCTCCCATCAAAGACCCTTTTCCACCTCGGGATCTTCCCTTTGTTCTAAAGCAGCTTACACTGCCTTCTTTTGAACCAGCCGCAGATTGCGAGCTGTGTCTCCTCGCCTGGAGGACCCTCTTTTTAGTTACTGTTACTTCTGCCAGAAGAATTTCTGAGCTTCATGCACTGATGTGCAAGGATCCTTATTTAGTTTTTCACAAGGACAGGGTGTCCTTATGAACGAATCCTAAGTTCCTTCCCAAAGTGGTCTCGGCTGTCACACTCAACCAGGACATAGACCTTCCGGTGTATTACCCCAATCACTCTAACAGGTGGAGAAGCCCTGTTACACACTCTGGATGTGCATAGGAGCCTCAGATACTATCTGGCCAGAACCAGAGCACATCGCAAGTCGGACACGCTCTTTGTTTCCTTCGCATATAGGATGCAAGGTGCTCCTGTATCTAAGCAGTCGCTTTCCAGATGGCTAGTGAGATGTAACTTGTTCTGTTACCAGAAGCACAACAAACCATTACCGGGATCGGTAAAAGGTCATTCTACGAGAGGGGGTGACTACCTCCTTTGCTGTGCTTAGGAACTTCTCCACGTCAGCCATCTGTGCGGCAGCAACCTGGAGCACTGTACACCTTCATCAGACATTACAGTCTGGATATTGCCTTTCGGCGCAGAGCAGGTTTCGGCTTGGCGGTTCTTCAGGGACTTTTTTCCTGAAATCTGACCAGCATCTCTCCTATCCTCTTCTCGATAAGAAAATAGTTCCCTCACTGCTTGGGAATCAGTCCTAATGGTGTAACCTGCTGCAAGAGCTCTTTCTCAAAGTAAGATAGTACAGTTATGTAAGAACTTACCATAACAGTAGATTTTCGAGAACAGCTCTTGCAGCAGGTAGTTTCCCTCCCACCTTCCCCTCTGGAGGTTGTCTTCTGACCTAGTTTCTAGGCTACAGCATCTTTGATGCCATCCTACTGCAAATCTTCCTTTGGAAGCGGATCCTCGGTCTCCCCTTCAGATGTCACCTTTGGGCCGGGAGTCTCCGGCGGAAGAACTGGGGAGGCTGGGGGACTGCCTCCTTTTATGTGATGCCTGACGTCGGGGAGGGTCCGACGTTGGGGGCGGTTCCCCGCTGGATACTGCTAGCTAGAATTTTTCCGTGGGGTCCTGGCACCTGCCGGCTTCAGTCCTAATGGTGTAACCTGCTGCAAGAGCTGTTCTCGAAGATCTGCTGTTACAGTAAGTTCTTACGTAACTGTACTTTTCAAAGAAACACATCACACATACCCCCATAATGCAATGGGATCTACGTGCAAATCACCATGAAGTGTTAGGCTTGTTCAGCATAAAGCAGGAATGCATGGTGCCAGAGGGTCTCTCAAATAATCTGTAATTCACATGCATTTTAAATAACACAACTAACTTAATTTTTATAATACATTCCCCTAGTAACTTTTTACCTTTATCAAAAACACCTAGTGCTGTGGTATTTTCAACATTTACAGGTTTCATACACACAAGGCATATACATCAAGGTATTTTGTGACATAGTGCTATTGTGTACTAAATCCAACAACGAGGAACACAGCCTGTTTTGCATCAGGTCAGAGGTCACCACAGTAACCTCCCTGTACGAGTACCTGAGAGGGAAAAGAAAAATTAGAGGACACTGTAGCACAGTCTAGAAAGGGGAGGGGGCGCCCATAGGTGGCCAGCCTTATTGACTAGAAATTGTAAAGGATAGATTAGGCTAAGAAACAGAAGAACTGTTGTAACAGATTTAAGAAAAGGTCGGTCCTCAAGAGTGGCAGGATCTCCTTGTCACACAGGGAATAGAAGACAAACACTACGAGGAGAGGCTGAAGGAACTGAACTTGTGTTCCCCGGAAGATGGGATATGATAGAAAGATTTAAATATATGAGGGGTATAAACAAGACTGGTACAGAGGGGAATTTTAATTTAAAGGGAGGGGCACGAGAGGGCATGACTAAGGCCGGAGGGTGGAGGATTTAGGAGAGAAATGAGGAGGCACTTTTTCACAGAAAGGGTTGTGTCCAAGTGGAACACATTGCCCAAAGAGGTGGTTTCCTGTACGTCAGTGGGCATTTTTAAGAGGGAGTGGTACAAAGTGAGGGGGAAGGGCAGCTGCAGTGTAAGTGGATGGCTAGCTGCACACTCGAGCAGACTTGATAGACCATGTGGCCTATGTCTGCCGGCAGTTTTGTATGTTCATAAATAGCAGCACTGGTGAAGGAATGGGTAGCCCAAGTTTGAGGAACTGAATGTTTATCACTGTACTATTACGAGTTAAATCTCATGAGTGTCAATAGGAATAGCTTCCCTTCAGTGCCTGTCTTTCTTCACAGGGAATGAATGTTGGTTATATAGTACAATACGACTTCTTTCATACTAGATACCAAAAAAGGCTACCAGTAAAAGCACTACACTAACAAAACAGCGAGACTATGTATTTGCCAAAATATAGTAAACATTAAAATGTTAATAAACTTAATTATTATTGCTTGTTAAAATAAAGACCATTATTTAGAGAACGGATAAGCAAGTGGGGAAAATATTTTGAGAAGAGATCAATGGTACAGTTAACTCCATTTAGGAAGTATTTGAAAATTCATTAACTTCCATTTTGGAGACATGGAAGTCAAAACTGGTGTATTTTTCTGAACTAAGGGGACGCTATACCAGTAATATTTTATAATAAAATTAAAAAATTGGCCTCTAAAGTAACTGCATCCAAACTTTGGGAACTGGGAAGTATTTTGACTTCTAGAAAACTGGAATGACTTTCAGATTTAGACCCATGGAAGTTTTTGACTCCTACTCCTCAAAAATTAACTGACACCTGGATGAGATATAAACAGTAGTGTAGTCAGTTCACTGAAGAGGGAGTTTATTCCAGACCTACACACACTGTGGGACTCCTCTTGCTGCAGTCTAGGAAGAGCATTACCTGGGGTCATAATAGACAAGGGGCTGAAAGAGGACCTGCAATGCATGGCTGCTGTCAGAAGGGTCAGCAGAATGTTGGGGTGCATCAGAAGTGGGTGGGGGACCAGCAGAGCAGGTGAAGTGTAATCCTGCCTGTCTACAAGGCCCTGTTCGGACCCCACCTGGATTACAGCATGCAGTCCTTGTCTCATCGATACAAAAAGGACATTGAGGAAATCAAGAGGGTGTAACACTGGGCCACCAGAATGATCAGTGGTATGGGGACAAAATAATTTGATAATTACCTGGAACCTGTAGCACTATCACCCAGTAGGCTGGAGTCAGCCACTCTTGGGCAGCATTCTCCAGTTTGTTACCCTGCTGCTCAGTAACCCTAAGTTTAAACTCCTACTTGCCAGCCCTCGAACTTGAGCCTTCCATAGCCACAGCCTGTCGACGAGCCTTCTACCTACTGTCCTTAACTCTGCACTCTGTTTTAAGTCCCTCCCCTGCCACTGACCCTGCACAAATGTGATTGTCTCAAAGCACCTGTCTTCTCCCAGCTCATTCTGTGTACGGTCCTCCCTCACATTGCTGTCTAGTATGTTCCTACTAGGTCAGTCCTGCACAGAAAATTTACCCCTCCCCCCGACTAGAATCGACTATAAAGCCTCCTCTTGGCTGCCTTAACATATAGGGTGTGAATGCCTATGTTGAGTCTCTCCCCCCACCAGACTTTACCTGAAATAACAACAATGCCTCCCCTGGCTGCTTTACCTCCTGCTAAATTAGTTTCTTAAACCCACAGCACTCATCATGTACCTTGGGCTGTACTAATTGTAATATGCTGTACCTCTTTATGAGATAGCTTACAATTTGTAAATAGACCAATTGCTGTTGTTTGTTGTATTTTTTGTCTCTGTAATTGTGCACCCATACTCTGTAACTATCTTTCTCTGTTGTCCTCCTGTCAAGATGTGGAACTTCTCAAAAAGACCATTTTGCTCAAAGGTCATGTCCGAATGACAAAATAAATAAATAAAACAAAAGATATGAGGAGGCGCTGGTGGGCCTTAACATGTTCACCATGGAGAAAATGAGGCATGTACTCCAGCAGCCACAGGAAGTCCCAGGCAAGGACGTGAGAGCCCAACCTGAAACAATCGGGCAGAGGAGGTAAGATCCAGTGCCTGGTCCACACAGAGTCCAGTTCTGCCCCGATGAATAGAATCACCTGCAATGGGATTGGTTCAGACTTGGCTTGGTTGACTGGCAGGCCCAAGACTACGCAGGTCTGGAAAGCCAGTTCCCTGAACCACTCCACGGCCTCCTTGGACGACCTATCAGCCAGTCCGAGTAGGGATACACCCTGACACTCTTGCACTTCAGGAAGGCTGTCACCACTGCCATGCACTTGAAGACCCTGGACACAGACTAGGGTTGGTAGGTAATCACTATAAATGGATTTGTGTTTGCACAGCATAGTTATTTAATCTATGCCTATGAAGCGGGGGGGCAGACATGATCATCTCTCCTTCAAATGACTCATGCTCATCACTCACGGGCAGCATTGCACTCTGGGTAGCCAACCAAAAACAAGCAAAAAACAGTGCACTCGTACATGACCCAAAAGGCCCTAAATAACTGCTGCAGAATACAATCTCTGTGCCAGCGCTTCAATTTATTGAAGTCATTTTTTACATGCTGTGCAGGTACAAGAAACTAGAACTCCAGGGAGCCTCACGGTTGACAGCTACTCACCCCAGCACTTAGACCAATTGTCTTCCTCATGGGGCAGACATGATGGCGCTAGGCTCCCTTCTGACCTTATATTACTGTGACTATTACCCTTGTCTTCATGAAACAGTTGGTCATCTCTGAAGATTTAAGTAGCATGTTAAGCTACTGAGCGAATCTTTGCAGTCCCAAATCATGCTTCCTTGAGGTGATCCTCGCTGGTTTCCTTTCTGTAGGTAGTGAAAACACAACTTGGTCCAACTTCTCTCTGCCTGTTGTAGTTAACAATTTATTTGGTACTGAAGATGTATTCTGGGTCTTTTTATGACTGTAAAAGAACTTTTTAAAATTGCTATCTAGATTCCAGATAGAATTTTTGGTTGGAATGGGTATTTGGTTCTGAGAACGTGCCGCTTTGAGTGGGCACTGGCTTTCCAGAATGGCTGTGCAGCTTTGCAGGCTGTCATGTTACATAGCTGCTTCTGCCTTCACTCCTGATCTACTCTGCTCTTTCATGCTGCTACTTACTACCCCCTTTGTTCATTTTGCTTTTATTCATTTCGCTCTTACGTACATGATCCGGCATATGGAACAGTTTTCTCACTGGCTTCTTTTGTAAACAGTGTTCATTTCTTAGCCCCAATTGACCGCACTCTCTCCTCTTTCTCGCTCGTCTCCCAAAATGTTTAAATGAGTTATGAAACAGGACAGCCAAGATCAGTGGCCCAGTCGGTGGATGGTCAGCCTTTTTTGCATCATATTATTTCTAGTTGAAAACCCAGATTTTATGGTTGCTTACCTTCTATAAAATTCATTGGTATTGCTGGTTGTTTCATCAGCTTCATTTCTTGGTAGAACTGAAATGCGTGCAAATGGTGTAATTTTACCCAGCCTTGATTTGTTTCAGATCGTGATTTTCTCTAATTTGTGTACTCCTTGAACATTAGGAAGACCCCCAAACAGTGCAGCTGCTCGTGAGGCAGTTGTTTCCTCTCCTCCCATTGCATCTTCAGTGTCTAGCCTGTGTTGTGCTTGTTTCCAAGTCCAGGAAAGATGCAGTGGAAGTTGAACAAGGACTGTAAACAAATAAGTTTTGGTGTGGAAACTCTAGAATGGTGGGCAGTCAATTTTTCACCTTTAAAAATAATAAGAAAAAAAAAAAAATAAGGAACCAGGATCAAACTACCAGCTACATCATCAAATTCTACAGAATGTGAGCACTCCTAAAATGTGTTTTTTTGAACTAGGTTCAATTCTAGTCATTAGGTAGTTTCTGTTGCGGTGAAGGACGTATCTGTTTTCAAGTAGGCTAAGGATTATCACATGAAACTTTAAAGTGAGAATTGTTCAAAGTTACAGAATTACGCCAAGATGTTTGGGAGCTGGTCAGTGGGAGGACACTCACCTCCTCTGGTGAAGGAGAGATATGAACTCTATACCACATGACTGACACCTGGGTGACCATAGCTGGCAGTGAAGGTGGAGCGGCTCAGGAGGGTAGGGACATTGGCTAACTCAGCTTGAGTATGCACTGTACGTGTGTATCCCTGGAGCCCTCATCAGCAACATCCTACAGGAAGTGATGGGATAAAAATGAGGAAAGAAGCTTGACCCAGTGGATGATACAGTGGTACTCTTGAACCTCAAGTCAAAACTGTCCTGAATTCCCTGGATTCAGTTTTCCGAGGTGTTTGAAGCACCCTGACAATAGCACCATGAGGCAAATCATGGAAAGTCCCCGTTACTATATTTCAAATAAATAAATAAAAACAGGATTGTTGTCCAGTAGGCTTTGCCTATTCTTTTTTTTTTTTTTTAAACTCCTCTGCTCCTCCTGGCCAGCACCTCCTCCGGGCTCTCAAGGTCCTATCTTGTCTGTCTGCCATCCCCATGACCTACCCCTTACCTTAGATTGCAATCCCCTGGAGGTAGCCTGGTGTAACAGTTCGCCGGGTGGATCCCCCTCCTCCGAGAGGGAAGGCACCGCTGGGGGTCATCCAGCGCACTGCGGCATTGGCTCCAGGTGTTGCTGAGGTGGGAGATCACGGGGCCGTGACGGCAACGAGGAGACTGGAGAGCCATCATCTGGCTAGCCAGGGAGCTGTTTTTCATGTTTTTTCCCTTGGAGAGTGACGTACCTGGCGTCAAGGTGAGCATCCGATATCCGTCCTCCCCGGAAATTAGAGCCTGACACTCTGCCATGCTCCTGGCTCCGCCAGAAACTAATGATTCCTTCCAGCTCACATCCCCCCCAGAGGCGGGCTGTCTACGGACGCTTCAGCCTTCTCCCCGGCCTGACTCTCAAATGACCCGAGTCTGTTCGAACCTGGGTCACGGCCATCGCAAGCGGAAATCCAGCCGCTGTGCCGATGAGCCGGCCTAGCCTATTCTGACTGCTTCTCTACACCTGATATTGTAATCTTCTGCTTGTGACATGTAACCCCCCTGCAAATGGGGTTCCCAAAAAGTCTTCCAGGAGCTTGCTTGAATACTTCAAGCCTGAATGGTGTTTGGCGTTTAAGCCATTTAGCTGTGAGTGCTTTTAGAGCCTCTGGCACTATCTCTTTAAGAGCTGTCTGCTTGCAGACATAATTAGTCTGTATGGGGGGACTATGTGTTTTCCTACTTGAGTCCCGCTCGAGCTGCTGCCAAATCGCTCTATTTCTGCCGTCGCTAAGTAGGCAGAGTGAGCACTTTTCAAAGATGTAACTGTTTGCCAGAAATCAGTTAGAATAATAATGAAAGTACAGTTTGTCTAACCTGCTTTTCTTTGCAGTCTGAACTGTTCTTGCCTAGCCCTCCATTCTGGTTTTGAACTGCTGAACTGGACCAATCAGTGTGGGAGGACCTTTAAAATGGAGCCTTTGGACGAATCAGAACTTGGACTCTTAATTGGAGCCAGCCACAAGAGGATTATATGGACCGTGACTCTGGGAAATGTAGTTTTGACCTTGGCGCCTTTTTCCACCAACAGGGGGAGTTTATTGTGAGTGACAGCCGGACCAGCCAACAGAATAGTGTGGAGCTAAAGGAAATGCACTGCTCTGGGACTGGAGAGATAAGATCAGTTTTGGCAGTGAAGAGACAAGGAGCTCTGTGCTTCTGCGGTGTATAGTTTCGCACGGGAAGCGCATGGTAGGCCCTGAGTTTCGGTCTGCAGCCTGTGCAAGTGCCCCTTTGGACTAAATCCGACTTGTGAGAAGGAAGGAGATCTGAAGAGTAGAAACCAGGCTCACCCTATAGAAGACGTTGGAAAAATTGCTGAATCGCACTCGGTCTGTCAGGAACTGAAGCTGCTGAGTGTTCTCCCGGGTATCGTGCAGTAATTTCGGTCGGGATCAAGAAGCAGCCTGCCTGGTATAGTACTTTCCTTTTATATATAAATGTGTGTGGTGCTTGTGGGGAATCATGTTTCAAACCTGTACAATGAATTGAGTGCATGAAGCTGGAAGTAAATGGGGGAGAAAGGATGAGAAGGGACTTGGCAAGGTTGGAGGAATGGTCAGACATATGGCAACTTAGATTCAATGCAAAGAAGTGCAAAGTAATGCACCTGGGAAATAAAACCCAGGAGAAGAGTACACAATAGCAGGGGAGGTACTAACAACAACAAAAATGGAAAGGGACCTGGGGGTAGTCATATCAGATGATCTAAAGGTGGGTAAGCAATGTGAGAAGTCAGTAAGGAGAGCCAGGGGATACTGGGATGCATAGGAAGGGCATCACAAGTAGAAAAGGGAAGTGGTTATCCCTCTGTACAGACAATTGGTGAGACCCGTCTGGGTACTGCGTGCAGTTTGGAGACCTCATCTATGCAAGGACATAGACAGGATGGAAGCAGTCCAGAGGAGGGCAACTAAATGGTGCGGGTCTGCATCAGAAGCCATATGAAGAGAGACTGAGAGAGCTTAATATGTATACCCTTGATGAAAGGAGGGACAGGGTGGACATGATAGAAACGTTCAAGTACCTCAAGGGAATCAACAAAGTCCAGGAGGGTAGCATCTTTCAGAAAAAGAGATGTGTAAGAACAAGGGGACACAATTTAAAGATAGAGGGGGGACGGCTCTGGGGTAATGTGAGGAAATTTTTTTTCACAGAGACAGTGGTGGATGCGTGGAACTGCCTTCCTGGAGGAAGTTGTTGGGCTAAAACAGTGGGGAAATTCAAACATGCATGGGACAGACACAAGGCAATTATAGTGGGGGGTGGCAGGAAGTAGGCTGTTGGTTAACTAGAATCTGCAGCTTATCCAGTAGGTAGGGAAATGGGCAGACTGGGTGGGCCAAGTGGTCCTTATCTGCTGTCAAAGTCTATGTTTCTATGTAAACCCCAGCTTGATTCAGACTACACCCGATTGCTGTAAACTGCAGTGGGGTCCAGTCACAAGGACCTTTTCCACATGTTCTGTTCCTCCTGGCAATCCAGGACAATCGTGCCTTCCATTCAGTTTCCTGCATTGAGTCTGTGAGTACAAAGCAGGGTAGCTCCCTGCCATCTGTTTATCAAACTGCAAGTGTGTCATCTAATTGTTGCTGTTTCATTTCTTCACAAACTGAGCCATCCGGCTCCGGATTACAATTGGGTATTGTGCAAGTGTTTGTTCCATCACAGGTCCCCAACCAGCTGCACCGACCCTGGCTAGCGCCCCCCAACCCCCATTCTGGGTACCCAGTGAAAGTGACAATTTGGGACTCTGAATATGCGCACAGTACTGTGATTATTAATGTGTTTGACCTAATTAACCTGATTTCCCCCTTCCTTGTTACAGCTCCTTAAATAAATCAGATCTGTTTGTTTCAGCAAAGTTACACTGACTGAGGTATTCATTTATGTTAAAGTATTGTACTGTGGCTTTTGCACTGTATCATCTTGTTTTATAGGGGGTCCCCAGAGTCCAGTCGACAGAGCCAGTCCTGGGGGTAAGTGTACATTGTGAAGATATTCCTGATGCATTGTGTGGGCCACTAGTGGGAAGAAAGGGGGGTTACAGTGTCCCAGAGGGCTGTGACCTCTGGGTGGAGGCACCCGCCATTGGACGTAGGCCCCTCAACCTGGTAGTAGTTATGCAGGCAGGGGTAGTAGCCCTTGGGATAGCGCCACCTAGAGGTTACATCTTGGAGGCACCGCCGTGATTAGCGTCCTCTAGTGGCCACATTTATGAATTTCTGTTAAAAATAAAATGGATACCCCAACAGAAGTGGCTGTACACCAGTTGGTGAAGTGGTATACTGGGTAGGAGATTGACCCCCAAAATGCTATACTTATCTTGGATATCCTTCTGGGTACCAGTATGGGCACTGTAGAGGGAGTACTTTCCAAGGTCGAATGTTTACGAGACCCTGTGGTCGTGGGGCGACAGGCTGATCTGCTCGCCCAAACTTTCATGGCCTTAATAGAGTGTAAGGACCCTGTAGACAGTTCTAAAGTGCCACAGACTATTACCTCAGGGGAAGCCCTCCCTGTCTGGGGAGTGATAACTAAGGACAGTAAAGACCCGAGGGGGAGTGAGGCGCCCCCCCCCCCCACACTATCTGAAATGTTTGAGGAGAAATTTGCTAATTGGTTGCTGGAGGAAGGGAAAACTGTGGAGGACTTGAAGAAATTGTTCTTGCCACCTGGGGGCGTACCACCCCCAACATCCGCATCCGCTCCAATCCCTGTCCTGTTGCCAACTTATATACTTGCCCCCGAGCCAGCAAGTAGTCATGGACCTTACCGCAAGCTCAAGATATTCTCTGGTATCCGCCCTACTCCAAATGGGGAAGTTGATCTGGAGACCTGGATAGATTCTGCTGCTCTTGCGGTACAAGACTGGCAGTGCTCGGAGGCTGAAAAAAGGGCCCGCCTGGGGGAAAGCCTCCAAGGACCCGCCCAACGTACCTTTCACTCCCTGAGGTCCTCTAACCCTGATGCCAAAGCCCAGAGTACATATAGTCACCCTTGAGAATGTGTTTGGGGTACCACTAGTGTCGAGGCCTTGAAATGGAGACTTACAGAGTTAGGCGACAGCCGGGGGAATTGTTATCTGTCTATATGGATCGATTAGAGGGGATCTTACAGACCATTTTTCGGAAGGGGGGGCTGGACCTCTAGTGAAGTGGACCTGGTAAGACTGGATCATATACTGTGCTCTTCCCGGCACTCCAGCTGGGTGTTAATCAAATTGCAGCTGCATCAAAGGAAATCCAGTCCCTTGCCTTTCCATGTGTTGATGAGGGAGGTATGGGAAGTTGAGGAGGAGGAAGGTTTGTCAGAACCCTGCGCAGTTGTAGCTGCTACTGCCACTGCTCCAGGTGCAGGGTCAGATGCTGATGGCCCGGAATCATCGAAATCTCATGACTCAATCCGAGGTCCCCATGTTAGCCAAGGGGGGGCCCAGTCAGAGAGGGACGGTTACAGATGTCCCACCATGGGGTGAACTGCTGAGAGAGTTCAGGGAAATAAAAAACAGTCTCTTTATGAAGGCTGCTCCTGCAAGTACAGGCCCCAACCCTCATCCGACTGCATCTGCTATGGGGGGGGGGTGAGGTACTCACCCATGCATCTCCTGCTGACAACAGCTCAAAACTTGATGTCTTGACCATGGAAGTGGGGAAATTGACGAGATGTCTCCAAATGCTTATCACGCCGCAGACAGAGATGGCACCAAAGTTTCCAGTTAGTAGTACCCCCGTCCCTGGCTCCCAGTGTGACGCCTCGGCCAGCTCAAACTCCAGAAAGTATGTTTTGCTATAATTGTGGGAAGGATGGGCACATGAAGAGAGAATGCCGGTCCCCAAAAGACATAGACAAAGTTGCATATAGGCTACAAGGAGAGCTTCGGAGAACAAATCAGTGGTTAAGAGGTGCACGAAATGATCCCAGTGAGGGCCCCAAAAATGCTAACTCACGTCCCTTTGTGGCAAGGTCAGTTGTCCAGGCCTCCACTACCGCCTCTCCAGACTGGTCCAGATTAGTGGGTCCCTCCATGGAGACCACTGTAAAGGTGAATGGAATGTCTACAAGAGCTGTATTAGACAGTGGCTCCCAAGTGACAGATATGTTCCAAGACTGGTATCAGAAGCATTTGTCTGATGTACCCTTACAACCATTGGAGGGGCTGCATGTCTGGGGGTTAAGAGAGAAGGCCTACCCCTACTCTGGATATATCTGAACTGGGCTGTCTTTTCCCACCTCTGTGGCTGGAGTAGCAGAGCAAGTGGAAACCCTGGCCTTAGTGTGTCCCCGTACTGGACTGTATGATGGGGTTCCTTTGCTAATTGAGACTAATGCACATATGTTTGGATGGCTGGCACGGTTGTCTTATGAAAAACAGGGGTCAAGGACTAGTAGAGCTTTAAGAATTCCAGCCTTGATCAAGAAGGCCTACGAGGCACAAAGAGATGCTGAAAAAGTGAAACCAGAGGAACCGGTTGGAATTGTCTAGAAGAAGGATCCTGAGTCTCTGATTCTGGCGCCAAATGCCTAGTGTACCCTACAGGGGCAAGTCCGTATCAGAAAGGATGTCAAGAATAAAATCCTCATGCTGGATGCACCAGGCGATGGGAAATTGCTGGAAGGACTGCTGGTCAAGCCAAGTATTTTGCCTGCTAGAGCCCATGCTTATGCCAGAAGGGTAATGGTTCAAGTTCATAATGTGTCTGATAGAGAGATTTGAGTAAATAGAGGCTGCACTCTGGCTAATGTACATTGTACAGATATGGCAGTGCTATCCAGTAACAAGTGTTCGGGGGAGAATGACAGAGTGATGCCTGACTTGTTTGGTTTTGGGGACTCCCCATTGCTGGCTGAATGGAAGATGAGAATCAGTAGAAAGCTTGCCCAGAGAGACCAAGTGTTTTCCTTGAAAGAATGGGACGTAGGATGTGTGCAAGAAGCTGAGCACCACATCCAGCTGCATGATGAAAGGCCATTTCGTGAGAGGTCTCAACGCCTGGCCCCTGCTGACATAGATGCTGTGAGACGGCATCTGCAAGAGATGCTTGCTGCTGGTGTAATACAAGAATCCAGAAGCCCCTGTGCTTCCCCCATTGTGGTAGTGAGAAAAAAGAATGGGACAGTAAGGATGTGCGTAGTTAAGCGCACTTTAAACCGGCAGACTATCCTGATCAGTATACAGTGCCCGCATTCAGGATGCTTTGACTGCCTGAACGGTAGCAAGTGGTTCTCTGTGCTGGATCTTCGCAGTGGGTACTACCAGGTCCCTATGGCCCCAGAAGACCGTGGAGAAGACATGCTTTATCTGTCCGCTGGCTTCCATGAATTCATGAGGATGCCTCAAGGGGATTCTCAGGTGCCCCAGCCACTTTTAACAATTGATGGAGCGTGCAGTGGGGGACATGAACTTATTAGAGTGCCTGGTATACCTAGATGATGTTATGTGTTTGGCAGCTCACTGGAGGAACATGAGAGCAGATTATTCAAGGTGTTGGACCGACTGGAAGACTTTGGCCTTAAACTGTCCATTGATAAATGTCAATTCTTTCAAACATCAGTAAGTATGTGGGACACATAGTATCCACGAGGAATAGAGATCGACCCAAGTAAAGTTGAGGCATTGACCACCTGGCCACAGCCCAAAAATCAAAAGAACTGCCAAAGATTCACGGATTCTGTGGTTATTATCGTGTTCATCAGGGACTATTCAAGAGTGATGCGCCCTTTACTTAACCTTACTCAAGGGTATCCCCCAACCCACAAAAAATACAAAAAGTCAGCGTCCCTCGAGACTGAAAGAGTGTATTTTCGTCCAAGTGAAGTATTTGGGGCCCGCTGGACTCCTGATTGTGAGACTGCTTTTCATGAAATCGTATATCAACTTACCCATGCTCCAATGTTGGCCTATGCCGATCCAACAAAACCTTATGTCCTGCACACTGATGCTAGCTTGCAAGGGTTGGGGGCTGTGTTGTATCAGGAGCACGAAAATGGCCTGAGACCAGTGGCCTTTGCCAGCAGAAGCCTGACCCCTTCCGAAAAGAACTATCTCGTACACAAGTTAGAGTTCCTGACTTTAAAGTGGGCCATTGTTGATCAATTCCACGAGTACTTGTATGGGGCTAAGATACTAGTAAAAACTGACAATAATCCTTTGACCTATGTGCAGACTTCAGCCAAGTTGGATGCCAATGGCTATAGGTGGCTTTCTGCATTATCTACATATGACTATGCTGTTGAATACAGAGCAGGCCTGAACCACATAGATGCTGATGCTCTCTCCCAGAGGCCTGTTCCCCAGAATGACTGGGTCAGACTGTCAGAACCTGATATTCGAGCACTCTGCCAGAAGTTTGACAGGGGGGAACAGATGTCCACAGACGCAGTGGACTGTATGGTGGATTGTTTGGGACCCTCTCAAAATTGCATACTTCTAGGGACGTGGATATTTGTTCAATCCACACTTCTTGGCAGGTTCCTTGCCGCTTTAAATGTTGCCGGAAGGTCTTCAAGCTGGCTCCTCCCACCCACCCGGGTGGTAAAACTCTTGGCTCCGCCCCATGACGCCAGATCTTTCTTACCGCTTGGAAGCTCAGGTTCCCTCCTTAATGCTCTGCGTATAGACTGGATCCTATTTCTTTGGTTCGCCCGAAAATAATTCTAAAGTTCTCAAGACTTTGGTCTAATTACTCCTCACAGCTGCGATGGACCGTCGACTCCCGGTTTCGGCCGGTGCCCATGTGGGCAGATGATGTCCAGGGCGGACCCGCACCGCGCGTCTACTGCCTCGGCCCTGATCATGACCCGCGGGCCCTCGCGAGTTATGTTCGATTTTTTGACCAACGTCCTGGAGGACCGCGCTGCCGGTTACAGCTTGGGTGCCCGAGAAGCGCTACCCACCGTGAAGCAAAGGAGGCCCAAGGTGGTGTCCGCGCGGGCTGGTCGGCTGAACAACCCGAGCAGTTGATCGCCCAGGAGGAGGGGGCGGCCCAGCCGCATCCACATCTTCTTGGTCGCAGCGCTTTATCCCACTCTCTCTGGGATCCTCCTACACAGCTTCTTTTAGGAGCCTTGCCAGTCTCTTTCCACGAAGAGAGGGCCATGGGACACTCTTCTCAGTCAGAAAAGAAGGACTCGAAGGGTAAGTCCCACCGTTGACGTTCGTGGGAGCGGGAGAGGTCCCCTTCCCCGGATAGTCGACACTCGACTTTGGTCAAGGTTGCGGCTAAGGCTGCTGGCTTCACGGTGTCCCCGTCAGGTCAGCCGGCCGAGACACCCGTCGACGCAGTCGAGATTTTTCTTGACCTGTCAGACGGGCTGTCGACTGGTGAAGCCGACAACCCTTCATCACCAGTTCCTCCTGTGCGGAGTCCCAGTCAAGGTTTCGAGCGAGGAGGCGGGTGTCCCATCCCATCCCAGACCCACTCGAAACACAGAGGATCTCGGTCTTGGACCTCGTCTCGTCCAGCCGATCCCCGACATCAGCGGTCTCGACACTGAGGTAAGCGGCGGCGCCGCTCGTCCTCATCTTCCTCCTCGGAAGAGGAGAGGCTTCGGCACAAATTGCATCGACGCTACGAGGACTTAATGTGGCAGCAGCTCCTTTTGTCTGGGAACAAGCCGTCGCCTTCCCCGGCCATTAAGTGGCTGTCACCCGAAAGGCCGAAACAACCCCTTGCGGTGGTCGAGGTGCCCAAGTCTGGGCCGGTTGTTCGGCCAAAACCAGCTGCCCCACCGATTGTGGTGGAACCTCCGCCTCCACAACCGAAATCGGGGCCGCCGACCAAGGACTCTCGGTTGGGTCAGGGTCTGCCCCACTGGTTGTCGGTCACCCTCACTCCCGACCGTCCTCGGCAGGTGGAGGGTGGCTCAGGCCCCAGGCAGCTCTTTGCAGACTCCTCGGAGTCTGACGACGATTCCTCCCTGTTTTCCAGGCCCCTTGACCTGGAGTCTTCCGGGGGCAGTCGGTGGACGAGAGCCCATCATCGTTCATGGGTCTGCTTCAGCTCATCTCGGAGTCCACTGGGATGCAGCGCGGGCCAAGTATCCCCTCACGGAGATACTGGACCGAGGGGATTCTCCCATAGAGGCCTTTCTGATGGCTGAAGCCATTGTTGGCCCAGCCTTGGTGCTTTGGCAGCGGCTGGCTTCCTGTCCTGCGCCTTCAGCCAGGATGGCCAGGAAGTATGCGGTCCCTACCGGCTCTTTGTCCGGTTTTTCAGAACACCCCTCTGTGGAGGGGTTGGTCACCGATAGCATTTTCTGGTGCTCCGGGAATGCTAGGGATGTGGATAACCCCGACATGGGTCTAAAAGCTGAACTATGCTGGGCGCAAGGTGTACGCTGCGTCCTCCCTCGGCCTCCATCAGGCCAGCTTGACTGTACCGATGGAGCACTTCTCCCACACCCTTATGGGCTCCCTGGATGAGGTGATCCCTCATCTCCCGGCCGACCTGCAGACTACGGTCAAGCAGGTGCAGGATCAGGGAAGGGCAGTGGCAAAGCAGCAGCTCCAAATGGCCCTAGACATTGGAGACTCCTGTGCCCGATCAGTAGTGGCCGCAGTGGCCATGCGCCGCAGAGCCTGGCTGAGGATATCCACCTTCACAGCGGATACCCAGCACAAGTTGGCGGACGTCCCCTTCTTGGGGACTGACCTGTTCGGCCCTGGAGTGGAAGGCCACCTCCAGAGGATCGAAAAGTCTCGGTCACCTCCGCTCAGAAGGACAAAGGCCGTCATCAGCAACATAAGTCCTTTCGACCTTCTGCTCCTGCGGCACGTCCGGCCCAGCAACACCAGCATCAGGGCCAGCAGGCTCACGCTTGACATCCCAAGCCAAGCCTGTGGCTTCCTCCAACAGGAAGCAGGGAGGAAAAGGCCCAGGAGGTCCCTCTGCCGGTCCTTCCTCCAAGCCTGCCTAGTGACGGGTTGAGGGGTGTGGCCCCCAGCCTCGTCGCTCCCGCCTGGGTTCCCCCCGTGGGGGGACGGCATCGCCACTTCCTTTCCACCTGGTCCGCTATCACCACGGACCGCTGGGTGTTGGAGGTGGTAGGAAAGGATCTACCTCTGGAGTTCGAGCAGGCCCCACCCTTCCGAGCCGTCGCCCCACGGGGTCCGCAGCCTCTCTGTCGGCCCGTCGAGCCGACATTGCCCTGCTCCTCCAAAAGGAGGTGATCAGGAAGGTGGCGGATCCTTCAGACCCAGGGTTTGTCTCCAGGTACTTCCTGGTCCCAAAACGGATGGGAGGCTGGCACCCCATTCTAGACCTGCACGACCTGAACAGGTTCCTAAGGTCTCGAACCTTCAGGATGGTCACTCTGGCTCAGATCATTCCATCCTTGGAACGAGGTGTGTGGTTCTGTTTTCTGGACCTCCAGGACGCGTTCTTTCACGTCCCAATCCATCCGTCCCACCAGCGATTCCTCCGCTTCAGAACAGAGGGGTCCCTCTACGAGTTCCGGGCCATGCCCTTCCGCCTTTCTCTAGCTCCCAGGGTCTTCACCAAATGCATGGCAGTGGTGACAGCATTCCTGTGGCGCCGAAGGGTCCGGGTGTACCCCTACCGGGATGACTGGCTGATTGCGGCCTCCTCCAGGATGGAGGTGGAGCAGTCCAGGGATCTGGCCCTCCAGGTTTGCTCTCAGGTTGGCCTCCTTATCAACGAGGCTAAGTCAGAACTCATGCCAAAGCAGGTGATCCAATTCATCGGGGCAGAGCTCGAGACTCAGCGAGCCAGAGCACGGCTCCCAGTGGGCAGGGCCGAGGTTCTTTCCTCCTATGCCCAATCATTTCAGGTTGGGCAATTGCGCCCTGCCCGGGACTTCCTGGGCCTCATGGTGGCCTGCACCAGTGTGGTCCGTTGGGCCCGTTGGCACATGCATCCCCTACAATGGGGACTGGCCAGCCAATGGTCACAACGCTCCAGTCCTTTGGATCAGCCAGTGACAGTGACCCTGCAGATGTGGAGCGCTCTCCAGTGGTGGATCGTTCCAGCTCATCTGCAGGAGGGCATCCCATTTGTCCGCCCCGAGCCGACGGTCTCTCTATCGACCGATGCCTCTCTGGGTTGGGATGCCCATCTGGGAGCACAAGGCGCACGCGGCCTCCTGGTCCCCTTGGGAGTCTCGACACATCACCTGCTGGAGCTGCCGTCTGCCCAGCCCTCACCCCCCGCTCTGTTTGTAAGAGGGTCAAGTGGTCCAGGTCCAGACCGGACAATACCATGACCATGTACTACCTAAACCGCCAGGGCGGGACGCGCTCCATGCCCCTGTGCAGGGAAGCTCTCCACATTTGGTCCCTCATGCGCAGCCTGGAGGTGGATCCCCTTGCTATCCATGTGGCAGGAGCCTCCAACACTCTGGCTGATGCCCTAAGCTGGATAGGTGCTGCATCTCATGAGTGGTCTCTCCTGCCGGAGGTAGTACATGATCTGTTCTCCCATTGGGGCACACCTCAGGTGGATCTGTTTGCCTCCAGGGAGAATGCGAAGCTGAGGCTGTTCCATGCCCGCCCCCCTCAGCAGGGCTCGCTGCAGGGGGATGCCTTCTCGAGGCCGTGGACCCCGGGCCTCTTCTGCGCCTTTCCCCCATTTCCCTTGATCCACAAGGTGCAGGTGATTCTGGTAGCCCCAGACTGGCCCCACCAGTTCTGGTATCCAGATCTCCTCAGTCTCGGCTCCAGGCTCCCGAGGCGGCTTCCAGCCCACCCGGACCTGCTTTCAGTCAATCAGGGGAAGGTATTCCATCCGGACCTTCAATCCCTGCACCTGACGGCCTGGTTCCTGAGCGGCTAGAGTTCCAGGCCTTGGGTCTTTCTGATGAGGTCCTCAACGTTGTTGAGGCTTCCCGTAAGGAGTCGACCAGAAAACCTTTTAAATGGAAGAGATTCTCCATTTGGTGTCAGGCAAGGGCCTGGACCCTTCCTCCTGTTCCTTGGCAAGCATTCTGGACTGCCTGTGGTCCCTTTCTCAGCTTGGCCTTCAGTCCACGACCCTTAAGGTGCACCTGGCAGCCATCTCTGCTTACCGGGCGCGGGCCGGGAAGCAGTCAGTGGCGCAGGAGAAGGTGGTCATGCACATTTTCAAAGGCCTTGATCATATATCCCCTTCGGTGCGAGAACCTCCACCTTCGTGGGATCTACTGCTGGTATTGGCTAAGCTCATGTGCAAGCCATTCAAACCGATGCACAGGTGTGATATCTCTCACCTGTCGTGGAAGACCGCCTTCTTGGTGGCTATCACGTCAGCCAGAAGGATGGGAGAGCTCCAGGCGCTTTCCATCGAGTCTCCTTATCTGGTCTTCCACAGGGACATGGTTGTCCTGCGCCCCCACCCAAAATTCCTTCCGAAGGTGTTGTCGGAGTTTCACCTTAACCAGGTGTTGACTCTGCCGGTGTTCTACCCCAATCACACCTCGGAGGCCGAATATAGGCTCCATACTTTGGACCCTAGAAGAGCGCCGCTGATTATAAGGAGATGGACTGAAGTTTGGGGGAGAGGTTCGCCAGCTGTTTGTCACCTGCGCTGAAGCACACCTGGCAGACCTGCAGCCAAGCAGACGATAGGCAGGTGGGTCACCTCCTGCATAGATCTCAGCTATAGGTTAGCGGGCATGGAGCCTCCCACAGGGATAAGAGCTCATTCTACCTGCCATACCGCTGCTCCGGTGGCTGCTTCAAGGGACGTCCCTATCCAGGAAATCTGCAGGGCTGCTACCTGGAAGTCAGCACACACCTTCATCACCCATTGCCACATCGACCTTGAGTCACGCGGGGATGCTGGTTTTTGGGACCTCGGTTCTCCAGTCCTTGTTTCCTAAGTAGGGGGTGTGCGCCTTGCCTCCCTCCTCCCGGAGAACTGCTAGGAGTCTGCCAAGAAGTGTGGATTGAGCAACATATCCATGTCTCTAGAAATACAGGTTACTCACCTGTAACAGGAGTTCTAGGAATGGTATATGTTGTTCATCCACACAACCCACCCGACCTCTCCAGCTTAGACGCACAACATGGCTTGCAGCGGGCTAGATCTGGTGTCATGGGGTGGAGCCGAGAGTTTTACCACCCGGGTGGGTGGGAGGAGCCAGCTTGAAGACCTTCCGGCAACATTTAAAGCGGCAAGGTACCTGCCAATAAGTGTGGATGAACAACATATACCATTCCTAGAACTCCTGTTACAGGTGAGTAACCTGTATCTGCTGCTTATTGCCATTTTTCTGCAATAGACATTGGTGCACTGCCTCAGCTGGACAATGATAGTATTCGGCGGGCTCAATCCCAAGATCCCATGATCAGATCAGCTTTAGAAGCCCTCTGTGCAGGGAAAGATGTGTCCAAATTATGTTCCACTGATCTGAGAACTGCATTGTTATGCAAAGAAGGTCCTAAGTTGAAACTGATCAATAGACTGTTATACAGAGAAACAGTAGACAGAGGGGGACAAGTAGACAAACAACAACTAGTGCTGCCCACTGCCTTTTGAGACTCAGTACTGAGGTCCTTACACAACCACATGGGGCACCTTGGTATAGACAGAACACTTGACTTGGTGAGATCCAGATCTATTGGCCAAGATGGGGCTGATGTGAGCAACACATTCAAACTTGTAGTCACTGCTTACAGAGGAAAGCTTTTGCCCAGAGGGCTGCCCCTTGTTAACATCACCACCAGTGCAACCATGGAGCTGGTCTGTATTGATTTTCTGAGTTTGGAGTCAGATCAAAGAAATATTAGTAATGTGCTGGTGGTCACTGACCATTTTACGAGATATGCCCAAGCTTTCCCCACCAAGGACTAGAAGGCATCCACTGTGGCAAAAGTACTTGTAGAAAACTTTTTTGTCTGACTATGGGCCCACAAAGAATCCATTCTGATCAAGGGTGAGACTTTGAGAGTCATCTGATCAAAGAGATGCTTTCTCTGTGGGAGTCGCAAAGTCCAGAACCACTCCTTACCACCCCCAAGGGGACCCCCAGCCTGAACGTTTCAACCGCACTTTGCTAGATATGCTAGGCACCCTCCACCCAAAGGACAAGCCTAGATGAAGCCAACAAATTAGCACCCTGGTACATGCCTACAACTGCACCAAAAGTGATGCCACTGGGTTCTCCCCCTACCGCCTGATGTTTGGAAGAGAAGCTCGACTGCCGGTAGATGTGTGTTTTGGGGTCTGTCTTGATGGGGTTCAAGCTGACAACTATTTACAGTATGTGCAGAAGTTAAAGGCCCAGCTAAATCATGCGTACCAACTGGCTCAAACCATGGCTGCCAAAAGAAATCTGGCCAACAAAGAAAGGTATGATAAAAATGTGAAAGCACAGGAACTCCAGGAGGGAGATCAGATATTGCTAAGAAATCTGGGATTGCATGGCAAACATAAGATTGTTGACAGATGGCACCATCTCCCTCACATTGTAGTGGGCAAACCAGAAGATCTGCCTGTGTACAAAGTAAGGCCTGAGAATAATTCAAAAGATGTTAAAACAATGCATAAAAATCATTTACTGCCCATTGGACAAATCTTGATTGAGTCTGAGCCCCAGAAAATGCCCCCTGTGGACCAGTGACTAGAGCTGCTGCGAAGAAAAAATCAAGAAGGTCTGCACCTACAGAAGCTGAGTTAAAGTGTCCCCTTCCACAAGTCCCAGTTGAACATGACTGTCAGTCCATGTCAGAGGAAAGTGAGTGTGGTTTTGAATAGTACCCTTCTTACGAACTGAGTCAGTTGTTTCGGGGCAAACCCCTAGTCAATCCTGGAGATGAAGCTGGGCCTTCTGGACTGTGTAAGCCCCCAGCTTTGTCCCTGGAGCCAGAAAGTGAAGTGCAAAGCATCAAGTCAGATGATATGGAATCATTGTGTATGGTTGAACTGTTTGAGCTTTCAGAGGAGGAAAATGATGAACTGGAACAGACTGGTGATATACCAGAACAAGAAGAGTATTTTGAGTGCCCTGACAGTCCACTGCCAGTGTCCGAAAGCTCTCCATGTGAGCCAAGTGTTGTGGACTCAGAGATTGTAACTCCTGGAGCTGAAAGTGCCCCAAGTTCTAGCTTCTCTACCCCAATGGAGACTCCCCTGACAAGTGAGGACAATGCTGAAAATGAGGCTCAGAGTGCAGAGACTGTAACAGTTCCCCCTAGAAAGACTGGTCGAGCTGTAAAGCCTGTGGTGCACCTCAGTTATGAGTCCCCTGGGAGGCCTGTGGACTTGCCTCTCAATGTTGTCTATAAAGGAGTGTATGTGTCCCCAAGCTCATTGCCCAAACTGAACATCAGTGCTGACTCTAAGTTACTTGTGTTGCCCTCTAGGTATGGTGCCCCTGCCCCATCCAGCCCCAAGGTAGCTGATAGGGAAGGGCCCCCTCTCTTCAGGTTTCATGTACAAGAGGTAATAACCTGAGTTATGGTACAATGTGTGTATAATACTGTGTAGAGTGACGTACTACAAAGTTTCAGAAATGTGTTTCTGGGTGAAGTGATACATTGACTGATGATTACATGTATAAGCCTAATGTGATACTGATGTAAATGTATATGGTTGTATTGAAACTTATGGGGGTACTTGCTTGACGCGGACACCAAGCTTTCCCAGGCTGGGAAGGGTGTAACCCCCCTGCAAATGGGGGTTCCCAAAAAGTCTTCCAGGAGCTTGCTTGAATGCTCCAAGCCTGAATGGTGTTTGGCGTTTAAGCCGTTTATCTGTGAGTGCTTTTAGAGCCTCTGGTGCTGTCTCTTTAAGAGCTGTCTGTTTGCAGACATAATTAGTCTGTATGGGGGACTGTGTGTTTCCTGCTTGAGTCCCGCCGAAGTGCCAAATCGCTCTGTTTCTGCCGTCGCTAAGTGGGCAGAGTGAGCACTTTTCAAAGATGTAACTGTTTGCCAGAAATCATTTAGAGTAATAATGAAAATACAGTTTGTCTAACCTGCTTTTCTTTGCAGTCTGAACTGTTCTTGCCTAGCCCTCCATTCTGGTTTTGAACTGCTGAACTGGACCAATCAGTGTTGGGGGGACCTTTAAAATGGAGCCTTTGGACGAATCAGAACTTGGACTCTTAATTGGAGCCAGCCACAAGAGGATTGTATGGACCGTGACTCTGGGAAATGTAGTTTTGACCTTGGCGCCTTTTTCTACCAACAGGAGGAGTTTATTGTGAGTGACAGCCGGACAAGCCAACAGAATAGTGTGGAGCCAAAGGAAATGGACTGCTCTGGGACTGGAGAGATGAGATCAGTTTTGGCAGTGAAGAGACAAGGAGCTCTGTGCTTCTACAGTGTATAGTTTCGCGTGGTAGGCCCTGAGTTTCGGTCTGCAGCCTGTGCAAGCACCGGTTCGGACTGAACCCGACTTGTGAGGAGAAGGAAGGAGATCTGAAGAGTAGAAACCAGGCTCACCCTATAGAAGACTGTAGAAATTGCTGAATCGCGCTCGGTCTGTCAGGAACTGAAGCTGCTGAGTGTTATCCCGGGTATCGTGCAATAATTGCGGTCGGAATGGAGAAGCAGCCTGCCTGGTATAGTACTTTCCTTTTACATATAAATGTGTGTAGTGCTTGTGGGGAATCGCGTTTCAGATCTCCTGTACAGTGAATTGAGTGCATGAAGCTGGAGGTAAACCCCAGCTTGATTCGGACTACATCTGATTGCTGTAAACTGCAGTGGGGTCCAGTCACAAGGACCGTTTCCACATGTTCTGCTCCTCCTGGCAATCCAGGACAATCTGCCTTCCATCCAGTTTCCTGCATTGAGTCTGTGAGTACAAAGCAGGGCAGCTCCCTGCCATCTGTTTATCAAATTGCAAGTGTTTCATCTAATTGTTGCTGTTTCATTTCTTGATGAACTGAGCCATCCGGCTCCGGATTACAATTGGGTATTGTGCAAGTGTTTATTCCATCACAGGGCCCCAACCAGTTGCACCAATCCTGGCTAGCACCCCCCCCCCATTCTGGGTACCCAGTGAAAGTGACAATTTGGGACTCTGAATATGCGCACAGTACTGTGATTATTAATGTGTTTAACCTAATTAACCTGATTTCCCCCTTCCTTGTTACAGCTCCTTAAATAAATCAGATCTGTTTGTTTCAGCAAAGTTACACTGACTGAGGTATTCGTTTATGTTAAAGTATTGTAGTGTGGCTTTTGCACTCACTGTATCATCTTGTTTTACAGGGGGTTCCCAGAGTCCAGTCGACAGAGCCAGTCTTGGGGGTAAGTGTACATTGTGAAGATATTCCTGATGCATTGTGTGGGCCACTAGTGGGAAGAAAGGGGGGTTACAGTGTCCCAGAGGGCTGTGACCAAGTTAGTTTAACTACTGCAAACCCTGACCTCTGGGTGGAGGCACCCGACATTGGACCTAGGCCCCTCAACCTGGTAGTAGTTAAGCAGGCAGGGGTAGTAGCCCTTGGGATAGTGCCACCTAGGGGTTACAGACATAAGTTTGTTGTTCTGGAAATGATTTTGATGTCACAAATAGAGAATTGGGCTGTCAGGTATAGACAAGCAGCCAGAGCAGATGAAGTATAATGGATAATGATCCGGTTTTCGTGTTAATAACGTTTCTGTCAAGAAAAGGAAAAGAAATAAAGTACATGAATTATAAGTTGAATCTTGTATAAATATTATGTTTTTTCTCTGAGTTTTCCTTTTGACATCGGGGGTTCTTTAGTAAACTATTGGCATTTGAAAAAGTGATAACACATTGAAAAGGAATATACAACAGTAAGAATCCATGAATTCTAACCCTGTTTTTTTCTCTCCTAAACATGTTGCCAGGTTGTTCTGCTTACCTGGGCACGTTATCGTCCTTGTTCTGTCTCTTGTGCATGTCATCAAAGCACATGCTACTGCTGGACTTCAGCATACCTTTGCTGCTCTTTTTTTTTTTTTTTTTAATGGGCCGCACTTGACCACCCAACTTGATTTTAACTGGTGGGGTAAATATCTGCTGGGTAAAACACTCTGTACACTGTTTGTGGTTACCCTGATGACATCATAAACCAATCTCAAGCATTGATATGTAGTAGTATATGATTTCCCTTTGTTATGTATAAAAATCGGTCTGCTCAGAATCCTTGTTAAGCACATTCTAAACAGTTATGCTCATTCTAAAGTGTTGTTATGCGCGTTCCGAACAGTTGTTATGCACAGTTCAAAGATCATACCATTTTAAATTTCTCATTTATTCTACACTTAGCTACTTACTAACTACCCAGTGCCCAAAGTCATACCTTTTACCTTTCAAAAGTCTGGAAATTAGATTTTGATATGTGAGTAGAACAAAGAAATGGCAAGAATTTTTTTTTTTTTTCACTTCAGTAGGGGTCTGTCACTCGTGTAAAAACATATACTATAAAAAGTAAAAATGGTCAGCCACACACAACTCGGCGTGTGTTTCCATCTCGGGTGGAGATGACAGCATGGACCTCTCGAGCTTGCTCTCAGGTTCATATGCTGTCATTCAACCTCGATGGAAACACAGCCTTGTTGTGTATGTTGCCCATACATTATTCTCTATATAATCAGGGTAGCTAACTGATTGCACCACCATTCTTTATGTCATTGCATTATCTACATTTATTCTTTAGTAGGCTGGACATCAGCCAGTCCTCTTCAACATCTTCATTAGTGACCTTGCAGATGGACTAGAGGGTAAGGCTTGTCTGTTTGCAGATGACACCAAGATCTGCAACAGAGCAGATGATCCAGATGGGGTGGGCAGAATGAGAAGAGATCTGGATAAACTAGCAAAATGGTCAGAAGAGTGGCAACTGGGATTTAATGCAAAGAAGTGCAAAATCATGCACAAGGGAAGAGAAACCTGAAGTCACCTATAGGCTGGGAGGGGTTGCTAGCAGTCACAAGGAAGAAAGAGGACTTGGGCATCATCATCACTGATGACCTGAAATCATCAAACAGACCTCTAAAGCAGTAGGTAAGGCTAGGGGGGTGTTAGGGTGTATTAGTTGGGGTATCACAAGTCGTAAGAGGGAGGTAATAATCCCTCTTTACAAGACACTGGTTAGGCCCCATCTGGAGTACTGCGTGCAGTACTGGAGGCCACACCTTCTCAAAGACATTAACCAAATTGAGGCAGTCCAGAGCAGGCAACAAAATGGTGCAGGGACTGCATCAGAAGACATATGAGGACAGATTAACAGAGCTCAATATGTATACCCTTGAGCAAAGGAGGGAGAGGTGATATGATCGAGGCATTCAAACACCTTAAGGGCATTAACAAGGTGAAAGAGTCTAACATGTTTAAATATAAGAAAATAGCAGGACAAGAGGACACAGCATGAGATTAGGGGGCGATTAAGCGGGAATGTGAAATTCTTTTCACAGAAAGAGTGGTGGATGCATGGAATGGCTTACCACAAGAAGTGGTGGCTATGAATACAGTGCAGGGCTTCAAACAGGCATGGGATAGGCATAAGGGAGCAATACAAATGACTATGAATAGATAGGCCACTGACAGAGCAAGGCCGATGGCACATTTATAAGGTAGAAAAACAAATGGGCAGACTGGATGGGCCTTGCAGTCCTTATCTGCCGTCAACTTCTATGTTTCTGTGTTTCTGTCACTGGCTTCCAGAAGGATGCTCCCTATCTGTACCTGGGCCTGTAAGGCATTGCTGAATGAACTACCTACCTATATCACACCCTTGTTTCACCGTTCCAGTAGCTGTTATACACTTAGGAAAAACACCTGCATTATGTTAGCTGTGCCCAAATTCCGCAACCACTACGGTAAAGCGGCTATCCAATACACCATCCCATCAGCCTGGAACAAACTCCAGACATTGCTAAGGCTCAACAAGTAATGTCCTTGAATCTATTCAGATCCTTGGCTTAAACAGCTGTCCAGGAAACTTGCAGATGCTTTTTGAGTTAGCATTCCCTCAAAGGTTTCTACCTTGTACGTAAGCACTTACACCCATTCCTGGTTGCCGTCCGCCTCACACTTGCATGTCAATCCCTACCATTATTATGGCGTAAATTTATTATATCTTTGTTTTACCAGGAGAGACACACTAACCTAATAGCTTGTTTACAGGTGCAACCTGGGAGCACAAGGAAGTTAAGTGATTTGCTTAGGGTCACACAGTATGCAAGTGGGGGTGTGGGATTCAAACCCAGTTCTCCAGGTTTGCAGCTCAGAGCCTTAAACCACTGTGCTATACTGCCTCCTGTTATGCTTCAATGCATAAAGCCTGTAACCCCTTTGTTGGGGTATGTGTAACATTCCAGTATGTAATGCCCCTAATTTGTTTACCACTGTATGCTTTCTGATTGTTAGAATTTATGTATCAGGTTATCTTTTATGCTGTTTTGCTGTTATCAAATTCGGTATTGTTGTACGTGTATTATGTTGTCCTTGACAGGACCTCCTTTTAAATGAGCGTGCTCAATGGAGTTTTCCTGAAACAAACTTGAACATTTATATGTCAATAATGAAGCTGGAAAACTGTGGTCTGTTTTAAAGTTCTGATTCTTGAATATTGGCCTGGTATGGAACAAGGCAAGCAAAGTGGAACTCATAACTGAGAGTTCACAAAAGAAAGGGTCCTACAAGAGCTTGCTAAGCTCAGGGTGGATAAGGCAATGGGACCTGATGGCATACATCCCAGGGTACTTAAGGAGCTAAAGGTGGAACTAGCAGGGCCATTAGCAGAATTGTTTAGTGAGTCTCTGAGCACAGGAGAGGTCCCAGAAGATTGGAGAAGGGCTCATGTGATCCCGCTCCACAAGAGTGGTAGCAGGGAGGAGGCGGGGAACTACAGACCAGTCAGTCTTACCTCAGTAGTGGGCAAGATTATGGAGGCACTCCTTAAGGAAAGGATAGTGCAGCACCTGGAATCCATAGGGCACAGGATCCAAGACAGCATGGGTTTACAAAGGAAGGTCCTGTCAGACTAATCTCATAGATTTCTTTGACTGGGTAACCAGAGAGGTGGACCAAGGGGAGCAGTTGATGTCACCTACCTTGACTTCAGCAAAGCTTTTGACACTGTTCACATAGAAGATTGATAAATAAGCTGGGTAGGCTCGGGGTGGGTCAGAAGTTGGTCAGCTGGGTGCAAACTGGTTGTGGGCAGAAAACAGAGTGTGGTGGTAAATGGTATACAGTCAGAAGAGATGCAAGTCACAAGTGGGGTACCTCAGGGATCAGTCCTGGGGCCAGTCCTCTTCAGCATCTTCATTAGTGACCTTGCAGATGGACTAGAGGGTAAGGCTTGTCTGTTTGCAGATGACACCAAGATCTGCAACAGAGTAGATGATCCAGATGGGGTGGGCAGAATAAGAGATCTGGATAAACTAGCAAAATGGTCAGAAGAGTGGCAACTGGGATTTAATGCAAAGAAGTGCAAAATCATGCACATAGGAAGAGAAACCCTGAAGCCACCTATAGGCTGGGAGGAGTTGCTAGCAGTCACAAGGAAGAAAGAGACTTGGGCATCATCATCACTGATGACCTGAAATCATCAAGCAGACCTCTAAAGCAGTAGGTAAGGCTAGGGGGTGTTAGGGTGTATTAGTAGGGGTATCACAAGTCGGTAAGAGGAGGTAATAATCCTCTTTACAAGACACTGGTTAGGCCCCATCTGGAGTACTGCGTGCAGTATTGGAGGCCACACCTTCACAAGGACATTAACCAAATTGAGGCAGTCCAGAGAAGGAACCAAAATGGTGTAGGGACTGCATCAGAAGACATATGAGGACAGATTAACAGAGCTCAATATGTATACCCTTGAGCAAAGGAGGAAGAGAGGTGATATGATCGAGGCATTCAAACACCTTAAGGGCAGTAACAAGGTGAAAGAGTCTAACGTTTATAATAAAAAATAGCAGGACAAGAGGACACAGCATGAGATTAGAGGGGCCGATTAAGGGGAATGTGAGAAATTCTTTTTCACAGAAAGGGGGTGGATGCATGGAATGGCTTACCTCAAGAAGTAGTGGCTATGAATACAGTGCAGGGCTTCAAACAGGCATGGGATAGGCATAAGGGAGCAATACAAATGACTATGAATAGATAGGCCACTGACAGAGCAAAGGCCGATGGCACATTTATAAGGTAGAAAAAGAAATGAGCAGACTGGATGGGCCTTGCGGTCCTTATCTGCCATCAACTTCTATGTTTCTATGTTAATTACCTTTGTTTTATTTTTAGGGTTTTAGTAATGCTGGCAAGACCGGAACACTGAACCAAAAGCCTGGTATGTATGAGTCATAACTTTGAGCTTGTCTCAACTGTCTTCCTCCTCTTCTAAGGCATTTTAGTTGAAATGAGATACTGTACTTGCCGTTCTAGGGGTGTGGGTATAGTTCACTATTCATACATAGGCAGTTCCACTAGTATTACTGATTTGCCAGAATATCTTCAAGCTAAGCTTCTTCTACCATCCGGGTGGTATATCCTCCTGCGCCGGCCCTTGACATTAGATTTCCTTTCCACTAAAAGAATCAGGTCTTTTCCTTCCCAGCTCTCTAGCGTTGTAAGCTGCCAAGTATGCTTATGGTGATTTTCTCGATTTTCCTCAAAAAAAAATTGCATTGTTCCTCCACTGCCTCTCCCTTCCTTCAGTCTGGATCTGTCTCGCTGATGGAAGATGGACTCTGAGGAAGCGAAGTCTGAGTCGCCGCTTCAAGTTTTGTGTCACATGCTGACAGATGTTGAAGACTGGCTGATCAAGTGGTCAAGATTTTTCTGGACCCTGCGGCTCAGTGGCACGCTGAATGTATATTGGTTTACCACGCAAAGATCAGTGGTTCAAATCCTGTCAGGGACTTGCACATTTGTTTCAATTTTGGGGCTGGCAGTATAGCCTAGAAACATAGAAACATAGATGTTGGACGAGATAAGGACCGCTTGGCCCACCTTGTCTGCTCATTTCCTACTTATTGGATAAGCTGCAGATCCTAGTTAACCAACAGCCTAATTCCTCCTAACCCACTCTAGAATTGCCTTATGTCTGTACCATGCATTCTTGAATCCCCCACTATTTTGACCCCATGACCCCCCTCAGGAAGGTTGTTTCATGTGTTCACCACCCTCCCTGTGAAAAACTACTTCCTCACACTGCCACTGAGCTGTACCTCCTCTATCTTCAAATTGTGCCCCCTTGTTCTTGCACATCTTTTTCTGAAAGATGCTACCCTCTTGGACCTTGAAGTACTTGAAAGTTTCTATCATGTCCCCACTTTCCCTCCTTTCCTCGAGGATATACATCTTAAGTTCCTTTAGTCTCTCTTAGTATGGCTTCTGGTGCAGACCCTGCACCGTTTAAGTGCCTGCCTCTGGACTGCCTCCATATTGTCTCGTCCTTGCAGAGATGGGGTCTCAGAACTGCATGAGTACTCAGATGGGCTCTCACCAACTGTTTGTCAGAGGATAACAACTTCCTGTTTTCTACTGGTGATGCCTCTCCTATACACCCCAGTATCCCCCAGCCCTCCTTACTGCCTTCTCACATTGCTTGCCTACCTTTAGATCATCTGATATGACTACCCCAGGTCCCTTTCCATTTTGTTGTTAGTTACCCCCAAATGTGTACTCTTTCCTGGGTTTTGTTTCCTAGGTGCATTACTTTGCATTTATTTGCATTGAATCTAAGCTGCCATACTTCTGACCATTCCTCCAACCTTGCCAAGTCCCTTCTCAACCTTTCCACCCCCCCTTGTGTAACCCTATTGCAGATCTTTATGTTGTCTGCAAAGAGGCATACTTTTCCTTCCGGTCCCTCCGCAATGTCAACTATAAAGACATTAAAGAGGACCGGTCCCAGTGCTGAATCCTGCCGTACACCACCCCCTTTCTTCAGAGTGGACTCTGTTTACTATTACCATCTGTGTCCTGTTGTCCAGCCAATTTTTTACCCAAGTTACCACCCTGGGACCCACTCCCAGGTTAGAGTAGCAAGCTTTGAATGAGCTTGGTACTTCCAGCTGACCTAGATTTGATTCCCACAGCCTCCACTTGCATACTGTGTGACTGAGCAAGTCACATAACCTCCATAGTGCTCTCTAGTCATCCCTGAAAACAGGTACTTGAGTCTAGTGAGCCCCACTTGGTTAGCAAAAGAATAAAATAAAATGAAGATGGACCCACATGTGTCTTGCATCTACTGCTTAGAGGCAATGTAAGACGTTTCTGGCTGTGGCCTGTGTCAGGCAGTGCTCCTTTTCTCCTTGGAGGATCGTGTGGGTGGAGCCTCCTCCACCACAGCCTTTGGTGGGAGCACCTACCAAGGATTCTCATGCTGCAGCCTGCTTCCCAGGCCGGCTGTCAGTGGAAATCACCCATTCAGAAGATACTCAGGTGATCCAAAGCAGCAACATTCATGGGCTGTTTTCAGAGAGTCCTAGGATGACCTGGGTAGGTCTTCCATGTTGTCATTGTGGACACATACCTTTAACCGGGCTTTAGTTGATGAGCTGACTGCCATCCATGGGTCGGTGTCATATGGGGCTCTTCTCCAACTGATGCTGGAGTCCATGAATATGTCCTTGGAGTCCATCTAGAAGTGGGCTAAATACCCCTTTACGGTTATCCCAGACAAGGACGATTCCCTGGGGGGAGGGTGGCCTTGCCCATGGCTGAGGACATTTTGGGACCAGCCCTGGAGCTTTGGCAGCATCAGGCATCCTGCCTGGCACCCTTGACCCGAATGTTCCACAAGTATCAGCGTGCCTACTGGGTCCCTCTCAGGGTTCTTGGACCATCCCTCAGCTGAGGGACTGGTCTGTGATTCTGCCCTCTGGAAGTCAAGTGGCCAAGGAGGCGTGGACAAGCCTGCTACCCTGACAAGGAGTCTGAAACTTGACCACACTGCCAAAAGGGTCTATGCCACTTCCTCTCTGGGTCTCCATCAGGCAAGTTATGCCATGATAATGGCCAGCTTTAGTCACTCCCTGACAGGCGTACTGGATGAAGTCCTCCCTCACGATCCTGCAGCCAAGCAGCTGTCAGTGAAGTTGGTCAGAGACTGGGGCCAGGTGCTGGCTAAGCACCAGCCCCAGTTGACCTTGGACATGGGTGACTCCTGTGCCCGTGCCATGCCAGCGTCTGCCACAGTGCATTGCAGGGCCTGGCTGAGATTGTCCACCTTCACTGCAGACAGTCCGCCCAAGTTAGCTGATGTCTTCTTGAGCACCAGCCTCTTTGGACCGGGGCTGGAGGGACATCTAACAAGGAGTGAGAAGTCCAGTGCCTCCCTGGACTCCGAGGCTTCATTCCCAAAAGAACCCTAAGGGCAAGAAACCTAAAAGAAACCTTTCCAGTTTCAGTCCTTTCAGGGACAGCAGCCTCAGCAGTAACCACAGCAGAGGCAGTATGACACCTGGCATTCCGAAGGCTTCTCTGGCCAGGGAACAAAAAGAGGTGGGGGTAGGGAAGAGATGCCCACTCCAAAGCCTCCCAGTGATGGGTCAGGCTTGTCACCCTCCTGCCTGTCCAGTCCCTGACCCAGCTCCTTGTGGAGGTAGGGTTCACCACTTCTGGCCACATTAGTCCACCATTAGTACATACAAGTGGGTCCTGGAGGTGGTAGACAAAGGTTGCCTCTAGATTTCGAGGCTTTCTAATCCTTGCCAGTCCTATACTCCTCGAGAGTCTTATGTCAAAGGACATGCTGTCCACTATGAGAGAGGACACTCAGCTCCCTTGTGAAAGGGTCTGTAGCCCATGTGCCAGACGCCTTAGCAAGTCAGTGGTATGTGTCCATGTACTTCCTGGTCCCAAACGGATGGGGATTGGTGCCTCATACTGGATCCACATAATATCAACAAGTATATGCAGAAGCGCCAAGTTCAGGATGGTGACCCTGAATCAGATCATACCATCCCTGGAGAAGGGCATGTGGTTCTGCTTCCTGGATCTCCAGGATGTGTTCTTCATCATCCCAGTCCATCTGTCCCACTGGTGGTACCCTTGGTTCCTTGCCATAGGGGTTCATATCAGTTCCAGGTCATGCCCCTCAGCTTCTTGCTCATGCCCAGGGTCTTTATGTACATGGCAGTGGTGGTAGCTTTCTTGAGGCACAAGGACATCAGGGTGTAACCCTTCCTGGATGACTGGCTGATAACTGGACTGTAAAAGGAGGCCGTGGAGTGGTCCAGGGATCTGGCCCTCCAGACCTGCAAAGCCTTGGGCCTGCTGATCAGCGCAGCCAAGTTTTTTGAACTGATACCTTTGCCGGTGACTTAGTTAATTGGGGCAGAACTAGACTTCCTGTGGACTAGGCACTAGATCTTACCTCCTTTGCCTTATCAGTTCAATTTGTGCTCCAACACTGTGCCTGGGACTTTCTGCTGCTGCTGGGGTACATGGCATTCTGCACCAGGATGGTCTGTTTGGCCCACTGGCAGATGCGCCACCTGCAGTGGGAGTTGGGCAGTCAGTGGTCCCAGTGCTTAGGCCACTTGGATCAGATGGTCACAGTGACCCAGCTAATGCAGGATGCTATCCATTGGTGGCTGGTTCCAGAGCATTTGGAGGAAGAGGTCCCATTTGTCTACCCAGAACCGACTGTCATGCTCACAGTGGATGTGTCTCTGGTGGAGTGGGGTGTGCACCTGGGAGAACACAGAGCTCACAGTTTCTGTTCACCCAGGTGAGTCCCATCACCACATCAGCCTGCTGAAGCTCTGTGCAGTGCAGTTAGCTCTGATGGAATTTGCTCCTCCAGTCAGGGGTCAGGTCATGCAGGTCTAGATGGACAACTAGACAGTTAATACCACAACCATGTTCTACCTGAGCAGGCAGGGTGTAACTCAGACCCTTCACTATGGACCCACATCCACTGCCTGGGTGCAGAGCCCTGGTGATCCATGTCACTGAAGCACGTAGGTCAGCTGGCAGGCGCTGTCTGGGAGAGACATCAGCACGAGTGGTCCCTGCTTTAGGAGGTGGTAAGCTTCTTTTCTCCTAGTAAGCACCCCTATGGTAGATCTGTTTGCCTCCTTCGAACGTAAAACTGAGTATGTTCTGTGCTTGCCCCCTTCAAGAGTTCGGGACACTGTAAAGGGATGCCTTCAAGGGAGGCCTTGGACCCCAGGCCTCATGTATGCCTTCTCTCCCTTCACCTTGATCTACAAGATGGTGGATCAAAGCTTGGAAGGGAAGGCACAGATGATCCTGGTAGCTCCAGACTGGCCACGGCAGTTCTGGCACCCAGATCTCCTCAGCCTCATCAGTAGGCCTCCGTAGTGGTTGCCTCTTCATATGGACCTGCTGACCAGACAATGGGGACAGTACTGCACCAGAAACTTCAGTCCCTGCATCTCACAGTCTGGTTCCTGAGCATCTAGAGTTCCAGGCTCTATGTATTTTGGAAGCTGTGGTCCACATTATGGAGGCCTCCCAGAAGGAGTCTACTTGCAAAAGCTATGCATTTAAGTGGAAGGGGCTCTCCATTTGGTGCCAGGGCAAGGAGCTTAATCCCCTTGCCTGCCCTGTGGGGAGCAAGCTGGAGTACCTCTGGTCCCTCTCTCAGTTGAACCTTCAAGTGAAGACCCTAAGGTTCACCTGGCAGCCATATCTGCTTACTAGGTGTGGTCTGGTAAGCCAACGGTGGCCTAGGAGAAGGTGGTTAGGCACTTTTTCAAGGGCCTTGGCCACCTGTCCCCTCCGCTGTGTGAACCACCATCACCACCACCACTATAGGACCTCCTGCTCGTGCTGGTTATGCTCATGGGAAGTCTTTTAAACCTCTATACAGGTGTGCGGTGTCATACCTGTTGTGGAAGATGGTCTTCTTGGTGGCCATCACGTCAGCCAGAAGGGTCAGTGAGCTTCAGGCACTCTCAGTGGAGTTTACACATCTGGTCTTCCACATGTACAAGGCCATCCTTCACCCCCCACTTGAAGTTACTTCTGAAGATAGTATCTGAGTTCCACCTTAACCAGGTGATGACCCTTCCTGTATATTTTACCAGCCCATTTTTGAAGGCTGATCACAGGCTCCATTCTCTGGACATGCAGAGGGCACTCACGTATTACATGGAGCACAAGGTCTTCTCTTCCTCCTCGGGGGTGGATCTGCTCTGCTATAAGTTGCAGCACTGTTAAGAGGAGTTTGTGGCAGCAGCTCCTAATGGGTGCCGGTCCCAGGCTGCAGCCTGTTCCTCAGCCTCTAGCGCTTCCATGGTTGACACCTACTCGGCGCATGCCCACCCCTCCGGCTTGGCGAACGATGACTTCTCCAGCCAATCGAGTGGAGCCCTTGCCTCCACAGCCCAAGAAGGGGCCCCCTCCTAAGACTGCATGCTCGGCTTCCAGACTTCCCTGTCGACTGTCGGTCACTGTTTCATGCACCGACAAACCTCATATAACCAGCAAGGATGCGAGTGCTCAGTCGGTGTTCAAGGAGTCCTTGGACTCGGAGGGCTCCTCCATGCATTCCCACTGGACCCCTGACTTTGACCATGAGTCTGGGGAGGATCTTTCCACAGAGCAGGACCCTACTGCCTTTGGATCTCTGCTCAGTTTGATCTCTGAGTCTATGGGGATCCTGCCAGAGCTTGTTCAGAAGTAGGCAAAATACCCCCAACCGAGATCCTCAACAGAGCGACTCCTCGGGTCACCTACCTGTCACCAAGGCCATTCTTGGTCCTGCTCTGGAGCTGTGCCAGCACCCTGCTTCCTGCCCATGCCATTGGCCCATGGCCTGCAAAATGCAGTCCCCACTGGGTTTCTCTCAGGTTTACCAACCACCCTTTGGCTGAAGGGTCGATCACCGACTCAGTCTTTTCATGAATGGGTAATGTTGAGGACGTTGATAAACCCCCCAGTAAAGAGTCCCAGAAATTGGACCATACTGCCAAGAAGGTCAGTGTGGCCTCCTCTCTCGACCTTCGGCAGGTTAGTTCAGCCGTCTTTATGGCCAACTTTGAACATGCCTTATTGTACACCTTGGATCAGATCTTTCCTGGGCTTCTGGCTGATCTGCAACTGCTGATCAAGCTGGTCTGCGATCAAGGCCATGCTGTGGCCAGGCAGCAGCTCCAGATGGCCCTGGACATTGGTGACTCATGTATCACGTCCGTGGCTGCAAAGGTGGCTATGCGCCACAGGGCATGGCTGATACCCAACACAAACTAGCAGTCGTTCTCTTCCTGGGTACCGACTTGTTCAGGCCCGGGGTGGATGGCCATCTGACTTGCCACCCTGGACTCCATCATGTCTGCATGAAAGGATGTTAAGGGCCTGAAATCAAAGCAGAAGCCCTTTCAGTTTCGGCCTTTCTCTGCCTCTGTGGCCAAATCTCCTCAGCCCCCTGTTAGTCACCAGCAGGCCTGGCGATCGAGGCTGAAGCCGGCCTCTTCGGCAACTAAACAGTCTGGAGGGCTGGGGTCCACTGCTTCCTCAGCTCGCCCCGCCCAGTGACGGGTTTGGGGACGCCTCCACCTCGCCTGTCCTGTCCACCCTGGGACCTCCCATGGGGGCTGGCTCTGCCACTTTGCTTCCACCTGGTCTGTCATTACCTCGGACAGGTGGATACTTGAGGTGGTTGGCTGGGGTCTCCCTCTGGAGTTTGAGGCTCCTCTGCCCAGCTGAGCCTGTACCCCACGGGGGTAGGGGAGTTAGGGGACATGTTGTCTGCCCTTCGGGGGGACATTGCCCAACTCCTCCAGAAGGAGACAGTGGTTGGTGTCTCGGACTCCGCAGCTGGTCTGGGGTTCGTCTCCAGATACTTGCTGGTTCCAAAACGGACAGGGCGCTTGCGTCCCTTACTGGATTTGCACGACCTGAACCAGTATCTTTGGCCATGCAAATTCCAAATGGTCACCCTGAGTCAGATCATTCCATCCCTGGCATGGGACATGTGGTTCTGCTGCCTGGACCTCCAGAAGCCTTCTTTCATGCCCCCATCTGTCCATCCTGCTGGCGGTTGCTGTGGTTCTGCACCAGGGGACTCTGTACAAGTTCAGGCCATATCATTTGGTCTTTCCTTGGCCCCAGGAGTCTTCACTAAGTGCATTGCAGTGGTGGCAGCCTTCCTGCGGTGCTGAGGGTGTCAGGGTGCCTGTGCCTGGACAACCGACTGGTAGTCGGTTCCTCCAGGACAGAGGTGGAGTGGTCCAGAATCTGACCTTCCAGACCTGCTCTGCCCTGAGCCTTCTGGTGAATAAGAACAAGTCACAACTCAGAACTTCACAGGTGATTCAGTTCATCAGGGCAGAGCTCAACTCCCGTTGGGCCACAACCCGACTCCCAGTGGACAGGGCAGCGGATCTTACCTCCTTTGCCCATTCATTTTGGGTTGGGCAGTTGCTTCCTGCCCTGGACTTCCTGCGCCTCCTGGAGTACATGGCAGCTTGCACCAGCATGGTTCATTGAGCCCACTGGCAGATGCGCTCCCTGCAGTGAGGGCTGGCTCAGCAGTGGTCACCTGGTCACGGTAACACAGCAGATGTGGGATGCCATCCAGTGGTGGCTAGTCCCAGAACATCTCCATAAAGGAGTACTATTTGTCTGGCCAGTACCGTTGGTCTCTCTCATGATTGACACCTCCCTACTGGGTTGGGGAGACCACATAGTCAAGGGATCTAGACCCCAGGAGTCGATGTGACATCAGTTTGCTGGTGCTCCATGCAGTGTGTCTGGCACTGGCAGCCTTCACTTCGCATGTCGGGGTCAGGTCATCCAGGTCCAGATTGACAACACGACGACAGTATTTTACTTCAGTAAGCAGGGAAGGTAGCACCTGTGCTCCGTGGCCTGCACTGGCTGCCAGTGCGGTGCAGGGTCACCTTCAAGGTTAGATTACTGACCTATAAAGCCCTACACAGACAGGGTCCGCGTTACCTTCAAGATCTCCTGCAGCCCTACTGCCCCCTTCGTCCTCTCCGCTCCGCTGATGAAGGATTGCTAGAGATTCCCAGGGTCCGTTTGACAACTGTAGGTGCTAGGTCGTTTGCTTTTGTAGCACCAACCCTGTGGAATTCTATACCTCATCAAATTAGAGAGTGCCCGTCCTTGGAGGCCTGTAAATTTGCATTAAAAACCTATTTATTTGAATTTACATTTTGATTGTGGTGGTGTTGGTGGAGAGGCCCCCCACATTTGCTTCTCCATTCGGGCACTGTTGGGCATTCTCTTTATTTTTCCTGATAAAGGCTACTGCAGTAGCGAATGTCTTTCCTTTCGTTATTGTCCTTTTACTTTTTCATGCTCTTCCAGAATAGACTTGGCCACCTACTCTGGTATTCTCTGCACTCTGCGCTGCTCCCTTTGGTTTCCTTTTTCTGCACCCTGCCCGTTTGCCTGAGAGACAGTATCCCCGTATCGAGGGTCTGACCTGTAGCCAGGCAATGAAGCCTTCTGTGAGCACTTCGCACTGCTTTGTTTTGCGGATTATGGTTAAAAGAGGAAGCTGGTAAATATGGTGCTTCCTCCTGTTTGCCCCCTTTGAGAGAATAATGGTTTTATTGTATTTTGCGCTGTGGCACACTTAGCTCCACTAAACTCCTGTGTGGTAGTGCAGTGCGACTGTGTGCAGCATTTAAAATTGTAAGCTGCAGTCTTAGAGCCCAGTTCCCTGCACTCGAAGACATCTGCAAGTGGATATCCAGAATGGTAGACAAGTAATACAAATGCAGTACACGTTACAGTTGTCAAGCCTGAGAGAAACTAGGTGTATAGAAGAGATGTGAAATGCTCAACTGCAAGGCACAGTTGACTGTTCTCCCCTCCCCCCTTTCTGGTCCAGCTACACATGAAATGACAGGCTCTGCTTGAATGTTTGTGAAGCAGGACAGAAACACTGCTTATATTCCTGCCATGAGCACTGCAAGTATGCTTCTCCTTCATTTAGTGGAAGACTGAATATTTGGTAGCACCTCTTTTCTACAGCAGTTCAGTCCTTCCACGTTTGTTTTGTTTTATCTGCAAACTAGTTTATAGAAAGCAGTTGTTTAAAGCTTCCAGTAAACTTAGCTGTCCTGCTAAACCAGTATTTATACAATGTTTTTCTTTTGCTAGCTCTAAACAAATGCAGTTTACGTTTAGAGAAAGGAGCAATACCTGGAGAAAAGGTATGAGTACGCTAACCTGAAACATGCTGGACTGCCACCTCTGAGTAAAGTGTCCCTATAAGAGGCAGCGGCCCCAAACAGAAACCTATTTATACATTGCCTGCTGTCCATCAAAGGGATGTGGGAGGGGACTCCAGGACAAATATGTTTTAAAACCATTTATAGGAGTCTGAAAGCACATATTGAACACTTCTTTTGTTTTATATTAATGTTTAGGCATGCCTTGAATATTTTCCTGGTCCCTATTCTTTGTATTAGGATAGTTTAATTTTTGTATTAGATTAGGGGTGGATCAGGATGGTCAGGTGACCTTTTTGTCCTATAAATATGCTCTTCTAAAGTCAGGTACAGTTCAGTTCAGCATGGGAGGCTGCACCAGAAGGAGCTCTGACAGACACAGATGGTGGTGGATTTGTTAATGCCTTATTTCCACTCTGTGACAGTTGTATTTGCTTTACCATTTTTTATTTTCCGTTTGATGTTCGCAATAAAATATCACACGAAATTGTGTGCTTAAACCTGAAAATCTGGTGGTCTGAGTTATCCATTCCCATACCTTATTACACTGATGTCTGATTTTTTAAGGATATGTAGTGTATTTATAGTCTGCTGTTTTATAATTGTGTGTATGTATGTTTTTATGAATTCAATTTTGTTGATTATTACATTTTGTAAGATGTACAACACTATGATCTGTTGGAATAGCATTTTAAAAATAAAGTTTTGATTGATTGATTCCCTCCTGTTGTGCCAGAAGCTCTCCCCACCTGGATCCTCATGTGTGCAGCCTGGGCCCGACCTTCTGGCAATTCATGTAGCCGGCATGTCCAGCCAGCTAGTGGATGCCTCAGCTGAGTGGGCAAGCCGCACGAGTTGTCCCTACACCAGGAGGTGGTTGATCACCTGTTCTCCCACTGGGGCACTCACCAGGTTGACCTGTGTGCCTCCCAGGAGAACACAAAGCTGAGGCTGTTTTTTGCCCAACCCCTTCAGTGCAGGACACTGCTGGAGGATGTCTCTGCGAGGCTCTGGACCCTGGGCCTCTTACACACCTTCCCTTGATCCACAGACTGCTGATCAAACTACAGAGGGATAAGGTACAGGTGATCCTGGTAGCTCTGGACTGACCGCACCAGTTCTGGTACCTGGATCGCCTCAGTCTCAGCAGCAGGCCTCTGTGGTGTCTGCTTCTTTGTCCAGACCTATATTCATGCTCTCAGGGGAAGGTCCTCCATCCGGATCATCAGTCCCTGCATGTGACAGCCTGGTTCCTTAGCGGCTAGAGTTCTAGGTCTCTCTGATGAGGTCCTCCATGTTGTAGAGGCCTCTCAGAAGCAGTCGACCCGTCAGTGCTACGTCTTCAAATGGAAGAGATATTCCATTTGGTGACAGGGTAAGGAGTTGGACCCCTTGTCCTGCCTGGTTGCAAGCATTTTGGACTACCTGTGGTCCCTTTCTCAGTCGGGCCTCCGGCTGACGACCCTCAAAGTGCGCCTGGCAACTCTCTCTGCATATTAGGTGCAAACTGGTATGCCGACGATGGTGCAGGAGAAGGTGGTCAGGGCATCTGTTTAAAGGCCTAGACCACTTGTCCCCTGGTGCATGACCACCACCACCATGCAACTTGTTGCTGGTCTTGGTGATGCTCATGGGCAAGCCATTCGAACCAGTGCATAGGTGTGGCGTCTCTCACCTGTCTGGAAGACCACCTTCATGGTGGTTATCGCCTCCTCAAAAGGATTAGTGAGCGCTAGGTGCTCTCGGTAGAGTCTCCTCATTTTGTCTTCCACAGGGACAAAGATGTCCTCAACCCCAACCTGAAGTTCTTCCTAAAGGTTGCCTCGGAGTTCCACCTTAACCAGGTGATCAGCCTCCTGGTGTACTTCACCATTCCAACCCAGGAAGCTGAGCACAAGCTCCATCTGTTGGACCTGAGGCAATCGCTTGTTTACCACAAGGAGTGCATGGCTGGAGTTTGGGCATAGGTTCACCTGCTCTTTGTCAGTTACGCTGAAGCTGTGCCTGGCAGACCAGCAGCTAAGTGGATGATTGGCAGGTGGTGGTCTCCTGCATCGAACTCTGCTATACATACCTCTCAACCTTTTTTCCCCCAAATGTGGAACATTGCCTGTCAAAATGTGGAACAAATGGGCAAAATGTGGAACACTTAATCAAATCTTTACCTAAGAAGCTCAAAACACTGTTAAAATGTTGCATTTCTGTTCAGAAAGTCTGTTATTAACTAAATAATATATATTTTTGCATCATTTACAATGGATTTTTGCAATAAAATGTTGACTTTGAATGTGGAACAAGTCCTCACAATGTGGAACAGGGAGCTTTTGTGAAGTAAAATGAGGAACGTTCCTCATAATGTGGTACAGTTGAGAGGTATGCTGCTATAGGTTGGTTGGTAGGGAGCCTCACGTAGGGCTTCAGGCTCATTTAACCAGATGTACTGCTGCCTCAGTGGCTGCTTCCAGGGACGTCCCTATCCAGGAAATCTTCAGGGCTGCTACCTGGAAGTCAGCACACACCTTTATCTCCCAGTACCACATGGACCTTGAGTCATGCCAGGATACGTTTGGAGTCTCGGTTCTCCAATCTCTGTTCCCTAAGTAGGGGGTGTGCACCTTCCCCCCTCCTCCTGAAGAACTGCTAGGAGTCTACTAGACTGTGGATAGTACACCATATCCACTTCCCTACAAATGAGGGTTACTCACCTGTAACCGTAGTTGTAGGAATGGTATGTGGTGTACATCCACACAACCCACCCAACCTCCCCTGGCAAGTGGCACAACAGTCTTGCTTCCAGTGGGTATGATCTGACATCACACGGTGGTGCCAAGAAGGATACCACGCAGATGGGTGGGAGGAGCCGGCTTGAAGACATTCCAGCTTGCCATAAAGGGAAAGGAAACTGCTAGAGTGTGAATGTACACCATATACCACTCCTACAGCTACGGTTACAGGTGGGTAACCCTCATTTATGCCGCACAACCCAAAATGGATTCTGATTATTATGGCTGCACGTGACAGATCTAAAGCTCTGAAACACATGACCTTTCATCCTCCTGACAAGAAATCAAGGAAGCTGGATGTGATGGGCAACAGGATATTTGCTTTGGCATCCCTTGGCCTAAGGATTTCCAGCTGTCAGTCTTAAATTATCAAATATCAGACCTGCCTGTGGAAATCTATGGCTGCCATATCTGGTAAGCTGACTGATGAACCAAATAAAACTGAAGTCCAACAGACTGTTGCCCATGGTCTAGAGGCTGGTAAACATCTCTTAAGATTGGCTTGTGATGCCTCTGATGCTGCGGCTCATGCGGCTGTGTCTGGCATTTGCCTGCATCACCGCTCATGGTTATGTGCGGCTGTCTTTGCCACTGATGTTCTGCAATTGGTCCTTAATGTTTCCTTTAGAGGTAAGTAGCTTTTTGGTTCCAAAGTTGAATCTGCCTTGAGAGGCCTCCAGACATCTAAAATCACCTTGAAGACCCTTCATACCCTTAATCGTAAGGCTTGGGATCAGGACTGGGGTTCATTTCGTAGGCCCTACACCTGCCCTGGAGGAGGCTATTCCAGGGGACATGTCCAAGGCTCTCAGTGGACCCAGATCTTCCCTCAGTCCTCTTTAACTCCTCGTGCCAATGCTAGAGTCACCAAAGCTTCAGGTCTTGGCGGTGCTCCTGCCAGCCCTGGAGCCATCTGATTCCCTTCCACCTCTCCCCCAACCCCTGCAGATCAGGGTGTCCTTGTGGGAGGCCACGCCTTCCTCTTCCAGCCAGAGGGAGAGTGGTTACCACAGATGCTTGATACTATAGGTGATTCAACAAGGACACACCCTAGAGCACCACTCTGTCCTGTACATCCTCCATTTCTGAAGCCTTGCTCTCCAAGACATGTTGCCCTGCTGCTCAGTGAGGTTCAATCCCTCATCTGCAAGATGGTCAAAGAGCCTGTCTCGTTCCCAAAAATGAATCAGAGCTGCTGTTGTCAGTACTTTCTTGTACCAAAATGGACAGAAGAGTTACATCTTGTCCTAGACCTTCAGGGTCTCAACCTGTTTATAGAATACAAGAGGTTCTGCATGGTCTCTCCACAGTCCCTGCTCCCACTTCTGCTGCTGCAAGGGGATTTGCTATGTGTCCTGAATATGAAGGACGCTTACCTCCATGTCAAGATCCGCAGGTCTCACAAGAGAGTTCCTGTGGTTTATGCTCCAGGCTCTCACTGTCAGTTTCAGTATGTTGCCTTTGGCTTGTCCTCTGCACCTCGTGCCTTTACCAAATGCTTTGCAGTGACCCTCAGAAGATAGGGCCTTTATGATTTCCCATACCTTGCTAATTGGCTTCTGAAAGCTCCATCATGGGAGGCAATAATTTACACACTGTTTGCACCAGACAGCTCTTCTAACAGTTGAGCATTCTGGTGAACGAGCCAAAGTCAGTGCTCTCTCCATGCCAGTATCTCCAATACATAGGAGCGGTTCTGGACACAGAACTGGGTTAATCTTTTCTTCCCTCGGACCTTGCTTCGACGTTGGTTGCCCAGGCTCAGCTAGACTCTTTCAGCAAGTATGTTTCAGCCAGATGACTGCTCAGATAGGCCTAATGGCTGCTGCTGTTCTCACTGTCCCACTGGTGAGTCTGAGAATTTCACACTGGTTCCTCTTCATCCAGTTGGCTTAGCATTCAGACAAACTGGAGTGTCTCATACAAGTGACTTCTCCGCTTTGCCGCTTCCTGCTCTGGTGGTTGGACAACTCTAACCTGGAGATGGGATCCCCTTTTCTCTATCTGTCTCCTCTTCTGGTGATGATAATGGACACTTTGGTTCAGGATGGCAGTAACCATCTGGGCCCCTTCCAAACTGCAGGTCAGTGGTTCCCTTGGATATGGTTCTGCACAGCAGCGCTCTGGAGATGAGGGCTTTTTTGGCTTGGTGTACAGGCCTTTGCTGCCTTCCTTCAGTGTCATCAGCTGTTGCTTCACACAGACAACATTTCACTGCTTCATCAGCTGTCAAGACAGTGTCCCCTCGTATCTTCTCTGCAGAGAGGAGATGAGAGTCTGGCACTGGGCCATGGAACGTAGCATGTTCCTATCAGCCATCTTTCTGCATGGTACCCTCAATGGCCTAATGGATCATCTCAGCTGGTCCCAGGCAGTTGGCAGTGAATGGAAATTGCTGGACTCCGTCATGAGCAACCTCTTCATAAAGTGAGGTTGCCTGTGAATCAACCTCTTTGTGTCTCCATACAACGTAAAACTGCCACATTTCTGCTTGCTTATACCAATGCCTGACGTTTTCTTTTTGTTGAAACATTTTCTCTCCATCTTGGAAAAGGAGGTTTTGTAGCAGCTGTTTTGCTGGCAGCTCAAAAGCCATCATTTAGCTACAGTTATTTACAAAAATTTTAAATGTTTTATGATCTGGTGTGCTGCCTGTCAGCTGGACTCCTTTACATGTCCGATCAGACACATTATGGACTACCTGCGTCCTGTCCCTTACAGGCAGACCTCGATATGTTCGATAAAGGTTCACTTGGCTACAGTGTCTGCTGTAATACTCTCATCAACAGCAGAATAGTGAAGCAACGAGGTTTCTCAGAGGTGTTCTTTTCTGACCCCGGTGGTTCTGTTCTGGTGTGGGACTTTAATCTGGTTCTGGAGACCCTTACTTCACCTCCCTTTGAGCCTACTGCTACTTGTGAGTTGCACTTCCTCTTTTGGAAAACATTGTTCCTCATGGCTGTAATGTTTGCTAGACATAGTTCTGAATTGCAGGCCTCCTTATCTCGCTTCCCACAAGAATCAGGCTACCTTGCATACAAGTCTTCATTTTCTGCCAAAAGTTGTGTCTGAGCATACACTAAATTAGAATGTTGACCTTCTGGTTTACTTTTGACTCCCATGGATAGTGTGTAACATCGTCTGTACACACCTGACATCCGTTGAATATTTTGTTGGTACCGTGATCGTACTAAAGATTGTAGTAAATCTTCTGAGTTGTTTGTGGCTTTTGGCCCCCAGGATGGTAGACTCCCCTGTTTCTAAGCAGGGCCTTTCCAAATGGTTGGTCTGCTGCACTAATTTCTGTTACCAAAAGTGCAGTAAGCAGCTTCCTGGTCCTGTCCATGCTCACTCTACCCATGGGGTGGCTATTTCCATGGCTTGTTTTTACAATGTGTATACTGCTGATATATGTGGTGCTGCCACTTTGAGCACTGTTCATCACTAAACATTATAGTCTGGACAATGTCTGTCGTAGACGTGCTGGATTTGGCCTTACTGTCATGCAGGGCCTCATCATTCCAGATATTTATATCCTTCCTTCCTCTCTCTGTGCTTTGGTACTGCTCGAGAATTGTTCCATGATGTGGCTTAAATGAGGGAGATATCCTCGAAGAAGATAGAATAGTTACTTACCGTAACAGTAGATCTTCAAGAGAATCTTCTCCATTGAGCCACAGGTCTCCCTCTCTCCTACCCCCTTTTTTCGGTGGTGGGTGGTTATCCTGCCTGCTCGTGCAAGCTGCTTCTCCAGCATCATTACTCTGGTTTCCTTATCCTCTCCTTTGTGCCTGGTTTCGTCCTGGTTGCTATGGTTCCTGTCGGTCCAGTGATCCTCTGAGCTTGTCTCCGACAGTGAACTGAGGCATTATGGGGCCTTCCCATGTTATATCAGCAGCAACAATGCATGTCAACGTAGGTGGCACCAGCTAACAAAAGTTTCCGGGTGGTACTGACACCAAAGTCTTACAGTTCCATGATATGGCTCAGTGGAGGAGAGTCTGTCGGGATCTACCATTTACTGGAGCAGATATTGCCACAGCCTTGGCTAAGATCTTCAGCATGAGTTTATGTTAGGGAGTCTTTCCAGCGGTTTGGAAAATAGCTAAAATAACCTCTATTTTTAAAGGAGGAGACTGAACATAAACAAATAACTATTGTGCCATTGCCCTTCTCCCCTTAATATCTAAAATGTTTAAGAAGGAAATCCAAAAAACGCTTGTTTTTTGACAAAACACTTACTCCTCTCACCACAAGTGTCAGGCTTCTGGCCCCTGCCCACCACAGAAATTGCTTTGTTGGTTTTCATGGACACCATCTCCCATGCCCTAGAACATGGAGAACATGTGGGGATGGTGGATCTAACAAAGGTATTTGATATGATGGATCACCAATTTTTGTTAAAAAGACTGCTGGACAAGGCTGTGAGCCAAGAGGCGCTACTGTGATTTAAGTCATATTTGATGGATAGAGAACAAGTTGTAGTTTAGGAGGTACAATCCGGAAAGTGGGGATTAATAAGAGGGGTGCCCCAGAGTTCAATCCTGAGACAGTTTGTATCCTCTTTGTTGATACTCTACCACACATCATAATACAGTCTGTAGTAAAAATGTTAATGCTGATGATATGGTCTCAGTGAGTTCAGCTGCAAATTTGGATCAGGTTAGCCAAAAACTTCAAGCGGATTTTCAAAATTTGGAAAACTGCTTGGTGCAAAATAAACTTCTTATTAACGTAAAAAAAAAAAAAGCACTAAAGTAATGCCCTTTAAGAAGTCAATTTACAAAGATAGGCCTGGTTGAATTGAGATCTGTTCAAATAATGGGCTGAATATCGAGCAAGAAAGCTCATGTAAGTATCTTGGGTTATGGACAGTGACAAAACGTGTGCTAAGCTAAGATTTCCCCAAATGGGGCCAGCCTGGTGGTGCTGAGGGTTGAGGTGCTGGATGCCACACCTCGCACTACGCCGGCGACCCGGGTTCGGTGGGGGAGAGAGAGGATTAAGAGTCCAGATGACTGCTCTCCTCTCTCAGGGGAGGGAGGGTTTGCCATCTCGCTCACCGATCACTGTCTAGTGATGGCTAAAAGGAGATGAGAGTTGGGAGGCATGTTGCCGATGCATGATGGTGGGGAGGGAGAAAAATGGAGGGAAAACTGAGCTGGCAGGCTCGTGATGACCCCACCAGTACCCGTTCTGGCTCCCCGACATCTGGATGTTTGGGGGTTGGGGAAAGCCATTGCCCCTTCGCCTCAACCCTGTCATGGGGGGGGACCCGTGGGGAGTCAGAGAGGAGATTGGATGGGAAACAGTGGGTCTAGTGACCGAGTCCTCTCCAAGGCAGGGTCTGGAGCCGCCTGCCAGGCTCCTGGGAAGATAAAAATATAATAGAAAAAAAAAAAAAAGATTTCCCCAAATGTGCGTACCTTGAGCAGACATAAGAGCTAGCTATCAAGGGAAATGAGAACCAAAAAAATCACTGCTACACTACTGCCAATGACGGATTATGGCAGTGTTGTTTATAGATGGGCTAATAAAATGACTTACAGAAATTGACAAGATGAGTAATCGTTTAGCTAGGTTTGTACTAGGGGTTTCAGGTCCATTAATAAACTTTCATCATTGTACAGTGTTTTCAGAACTGAGCTGGGACGTCTTTAAGGAGAGATTGAACTCTTTATGGCTTTTCATACAAGTGTGTTAATGGCTTGGTAATGTCTTATCTGCACGAAAACTGGTCACAAATAACACTCAACACAATCTTAGGAATGTAGTAGGAGAGGATTTAAAGTCCTAAGAATAAAAAACAGATTTGGAAAATGTAACTTAATTATATGGCCACTTCCTTCTGCAACCTGGTCCTTCCTCAAATTAGAAATGCATCTGTCTACTTACAGTGGGTTTAGGAATGCAGTCAAGGATGGACGTACTTTTAAATGTGAGTGCTATTAATGTGGCATTTTTTGTTTATGTAATTCTTTCGTGAATTGTCATGTATTGAATGTATATGCTGCACTGTATCATAACAGAACTGGAATGTCTCAAAGCAGGACGGTCCTCAAAACAGGCTGCCTAGTGACCATATATTGGAAAAATATAAATAAAATTCAAATTCAGAATACTGTTATAGCAAATAAGTATTCTTTTCCAGGGCAGCTGCACATGAGACACTGCACTGAAAAAGTGTCTCTAAGCAGAGGAAAGGAGTGCCTATTGGTTGGGAGTGCCCTTGATTTAAAATTAAAGATTGGAAAAGCCAGCAACCCCCTAGTGAACAAGCTTGGATCAACACAATGGCAAATTGTTCTGCTGTAATGGGAAAGCTGATATACAGGTCAAGAGGGAATCTAAGGGATGGGGGTGGGCTTTGCTGCTTATATGCAGCCAATCCCACAGTGAATGGGAGGATCTTACTTCGAGAGGACTCTTGTAGTAGGTACTAACATGTAGGACTAAGCCACCAGGTGCTAGGACCACACGGAAAACTTTTAACTAGCATTGTCTAGCGGGGAACTGCCCTGACATCACGTGACTAACGTCCAGTATGGTGCTTTTAGGGGCGGTTCCTATGCTCGCCTGGGGTTGCTACCTATCCGGCTTTAGACTGGATAGTCCGGCTTTAGGGTCCGTATCTGGTCAACCGGTTTTGATTAAATGTAGTCCGGTTTTGGGGCCATTTTGAGTGCTCCTATACTTTTTTTTTTTTTAACTCTCTTTCCTCCGGTCGCAGTTCTGAGAGCCATCTCTCAGGCATCCAACCTGTTATTGCCCAGCCTGAAGCCCCCCCCCATCCAAACCTTCCTGTCCCCTGCCCCACCTCGCAGCTGGCACCCCCAGCTTAACCCCTCCAGGGTGGGACACCCCTCCTACCTTGGGCACTTTTGAAGTTTAGACTCCAGCTGCGTACGTGGGCTCCGGGCGGGAGATCAGTGAAGGCTGGCGGAGTCGGACCCGGCTGCGGACATGGGGATTGGTGCCATCATCTACCCCCAGGACCGGGTTTTTCCATTTTCTGTGCCTCCCTCCCCATGCGTGTGCACGCCCGGCCCTTAACTGGCGCTGCAGCAACACTGCCTGCGTCGGCGCCACGCTTACTACGCGGCCCGCCCAGCTTGCTACAGTGCCCCTTGGTCTCCACCAGAGGTCAGTGGCACGCCGGGCCATCCCACCCCTTGGTCCAGGGAGGAGAGCACCACATGGGCGCTCAGACCTCAACCCTTCCCCTGCCGACCCCTGGTGCCCAAGTCCGTTTCCGAACCCGGGTCACCGGTGTGCCGCGAGGTGTGGCATCCAGCACCTCAACCCTCAGCGCCACCAGGCCGGCTGAGCACTCCTATACTCTTAAAACTGATGTAGCAAATCATCCACTGTTTTGGCTGCATTGCGCTTCCAGGTTACAGAGAAGTTCTGATGTCATACAGACCTGCCTTTGTTTGTAGAACCAGTCTGCCTGGGAGATGTAAAGTATGGCCATTAGCAGTAAATTAACCTACTCTTTTCCACTCTAAATTTTAAGTATGGTCTTTTACTACTATGACAGGAAACAGCTTTAACACCTTTATATACTCGTGTTTCTTTTTGTGTGTTCTGTATTCTGATATGTTTTCGACCAATTTTTGTTAAATTAATTATCTAACTGTTGTTGCCTTTATCAATACATTGAATACTTCTCTCCTGAGTCTTCAACAGCTAGCTAATGCTCTCATTTTGTACTACAGAACATTCCATGATATTAAGCGACACACTACGGGTCATTCAGATAAACAGCATGGAATGGTGTCTGAAATTGTGGAATGTCGAGAAATATGAAAAGAAACAGTAGTAACTGCAGAGGTAAAGGAACACAATGCAGTGTTGAGGGTACCACAGGCATCAATAATGAAGTTATGAAAAATTGATCAAAGCACGTATCGAATACATGACTGACATGGAAAGGAAAATGGGAGAGTGTTTAACAGATGTTTGAGCAATCAGCCGTGAATGAGCTTGGCATATTCAGCAGATATGAGTTTGATTCCCTGCCTCCACTTGCATACTAGAACCTGAACAAGTCACGTAACCTTCCTGTGCTCATGGGTCACTCCTCTAAAATGGGCCACGTGGTCCATGGGAGTTAACCTGTTGCCAAAGAATAAAATAAACAAATAGTATAAAATGATTTCCTATCACTATTAATGTCTATTCTAATGTTACAAATGGCTTTGGAGAAGGAGCGATATACTCATCAGTCATAAAAAAGGGGTGGAACCAGAGGGGGAGTTTGAGGTGTGGTTTAGCATCCGGTTTTTACCTCATTCAAAGGTGGTGACCGCCCCGCCTCCAGTTATTTTCCACCGTCGACCTGTGCACGTCGGACCTTGCAGAGAATGTTGCTTCTGTCAACGCCATTTTAGATGAGTATATCTCATGTATATTTTACGATTTTCTTAAATTTAATATTTGTTTTTTCTCAGAAAAGAGTGTATAGTTAAAATATTCATGCATGTCTTCTCCAACATCTGAATCGCATAAAAATAAGTGCAGCGCCTGCAGGACTCCGCTCCCCCACTTGGACAGCCATTCCCTCTGCCTTTTCTGTCTGGGCCCAGACCACAAGGCTGAGGAGTGTGAGATTTGCCAGGGGTTTAACCAGGCCACATGAAAATGCCTTCAGCAATATCTGGAAGCCCACCTTTTAAAATTAAAAATGGCTTCCGTAGAGAAGGAGCTGAAGAAACTCAGGAGCTCTTCTTCCTCACCAGAAGGCCATCATAAGACAAAGAAGGACAAGGAGAGACACTGGGACTAGGTAGAGTCCCCTACAAAGCCACGACACCCTTCGGGTGTCACGGCCAAGAAGGTAACACACACACACGGGGAAGAAGCCTTCATCCACGGCTGCCTCTGTGGCTATGGTGCAGCCATCACCCCCCCCCGTCGGGCTTGGGCCTAACGGGAGCCTCCAGGGGAAAGGAGGCACCTACTTCCTCTAAGTCGCTCAAGATTAAGCAGTCTAGTGGCTCTAGTGAGACCAGTAAGTCGAGTGCCGGCTTCTCTGACGCTCACATGGAACACACTGATAAGTCGCCCATCGGCTCCTCCAACAGCCACACAGCGCTGGTCCCTCCTTCAGGCCCCGACAACAGGTCTGATGTCGAAGGACCAGATCGGCTGACGTCTGAACTGCCTGTAGCTAACACTGGAGTCTCCTCCAGCCTTTCCCCCCTCTGCTGTCAGAGGTGGTCCCTCCAGTCTTCCTGCTACCTGGGGAAATGGAGGAGGGAGAAGGCCCGCTGTCAGGGATTGTACACCCCGACACCAGAGCCACCAGTGCCTGAGGTACCGCCAGACCTGACAAAGGCCGTGCCTGTTCCTCTAGGCCTGTTGGCCCCTAGGGGCTGCCGTCCAGCCTGACGCCAACACCGTTGGCACCTTTAGGGCTTCCACCCCCCGGCTCCAGACCCTCTGTTGAGACCTTCTACTCCCCCATTAGGGCCTCCTCCGGAACCTTCAGCCCCGCGGTTGGGCCCAACTCCAGGGCCAATGGCCCATCCGTCGGGGCCGACACCGGACCCCTCGGACAACCCCCCAGGTTACCCGATGCCAGGCTATCCAACGCCACAGTACCCCATGCTGGGGTATCCAACACTGCAGTATCTGATGCTGGGATACCCTTCGCCAAGGGTTCCAATGCTGGGGTATCCATCACCGGGATTTAGCTACCCCTACTATGGGATACCCGGGTATGATAACCCACTGCCTCTGCCCCCACCACCTGAGCCCCAAGTAGACCTTCAGGCAATGCTGCGGTCCTGGTGGAATGAGGTAAAGTCACAGCTCACGTCGGAGCTGGAGAAACAACAGCACTCGTCAGCCCCGGTGATGGCTTCTAGGGCTCCATCGCCTAAACCCATCCTGCCGTCAGCCCCTCGACATCCAAGGTCAGGAAGGTCAGTAGAGCAACCACCTCACCCACAAACCACTGAGTTCGTACGGCATGTAGCCCTTTCAGGGTTGGTGAATATCGCCTTACCAGGGCTCAGTTCACCTGATGAAAGCCATCCGTCAGATTCCGATAGCGACTCTGTTCACTCCAGCTCTGACTGCGAGTCCCTGATGCCGGATGAACCAAAACCCAAGGAGTCAACTAAGTCTCCACCAGAGGACCCCTCCTTTACAGAACTCCTCAGAAAAATCCGGACGGCCTATGACTGACATATGGAAGCCCAGGATTGCAGAGACAGAGACTGGTTCAACACTTAGAATTATCAGATTTGTCACTTACCCTCGTCCCACTCTGAATAGGGCCGCATGAGGATTTGGCATCTACAATTTGGAAACAGCCGGCGTCTCTGGCGCCTATGGCTAGAAAGACAGACAGACTATATCATACCCCAGAGGGCAAAGACCACCTGAGCGTTCACCCTAAGGCTGACTCAGTGGTCATCAGTGCTGCCCATGACAGGTCAGCCAAATCAAAGCACCTTAGCACTTCCCCACTGGACAAGGAATCTAAGGTTATTGACCAGTATGGGAAGAAAGTCTACTCCTCTTCCACTTTGGCCATCAGAGCCCTGAACTACATGGCTCACATGGGGGTCTACCAAAAATCTGTTCTGGGCCAACTGGTGTCTAAGATTGACTCTCTCCAGGAGCAGTTGTAGAATTCACCAAAGTATGTATTTACAGTAGCAGTAGCATAAAAAAATAAACTTGTTCAGTATAACTATTTACAAAGGCAAAATAAAATAGAGTTTTCCTTCAGTCTCTGTGTCCCTTTTTCTCCTCTCCTCCCAGCAGTTGCAGCTCAGCTGTCTTATAAGTCCTTTCAACCCCCCACTCTTAATCAGGCATCCTGTTCTTGTAAATATCAGGCAAGAGCTACTAGAACGCAGTGTACTAGAGGCCCTTTTGCACAGCTTTTGCAAAAGGCTTAAAATTGAACTTCAGTAACCTCTGAAGTTCCCAGTAGCTTTTGCAGTCCTCAAATTATAATTATATGCATTTCAACAGTAATGCTATACATTTTCCAAACAAAGGGATCCCAGTATCTGTTTCCTTTCCACATAATGATTTGCATATAATTTTATACTAGCAGCTATGCAAGGGGAGAAAGACAGACAGCAAGTGAGGACTAAGATATAGTGAGAGGCAAAGAATTGTGAGACTGATGGAGTGATCAAGTCTGATGTCTCACAGGAAAATTTGATTGTGCAACCAGACAGACAAATAGACAGGAGAGGACAGATCCTTGCATTTTAAACACTTTCTCTAACAACTGGGACAGGGTCCTATTCCACACTGTCACATACACCCCCTCCTTAAGAGGGAACCTGATTTATCACACAGGTTTCCAAAACTTTTTATTAATTCTCTACTAACAATTGCTGCTTTCAGAAATTAAGCACATGTAGACTATCAGTTTTTATATAACAGTACAGCAAACAGTAAAGTTCAAACCCATACATTTGTTTTCAACTTTCAGAATCCTCAATTCTTGATCCATATCGTGACCGAAAATCAGCATTGCTATTCTCTTTACCAGATTTATATATCACATTGAATTTAAATGGCTCTAGTGCCAGGCACCACCTTGTGATTCTGGAATTGTTATCTTTCATTTAGTAAAGCCAACAGAGAGAATTGTGATCTGTTACAAAAATGAAGTCAGTTCCTAGCAAATAAAACTTAAGGGACTCCATGGCCCGCTTTGCTGATAAACATTCTTTTCGATATTGGATACCTTTCTCTCTGTCATGCAATTTCCTATTTATGTACAGAACAGGATGTGCTGTCCCATCTACATTTTGACTTAGGACTGCGCCTAGTCCTACCTCGGAGGCATCTGTTTGTAGCAAAAATTGTTTCTTAGAATCTGGGCTTCATAAAATGGGCCGAACATATTGCAGTCTTTATGGCTTGAAAAGCTTCATCACACTCTGGGGTCCATTTCACATTATTTGGGTACCATTTTTTCGTAAGTTCAGTGAGGGGAGTAGCTAATTCTGCAAAGTTGGGAACAAATCTCCGATAATAACCAGCCAGCCCTAAAAATTACCTGACATGTTTCTGTGTTTTAGGGACTGGGCTGTTAGCTACAACTTCTGTTTTAGACATTTCTGGCTTAACTTCTCCATTTCCTGACACATCGCCCAAATATCTGGTTTCCTGCATGCCCAGTGCACATTTGGTGGGTTTAATAGTCAGACCTGCATTTTTGATTGCTTAGGAAACTGCTCGTAGGTGTTCCAGATTGCTTTTCCACTCTGGACTGTACACCACGACATCATCCAGGTACGCAGCACAATAACCAGTGTGAGGGGATAAAATGACATCCATGTACCATTAGAATATAGCTGGCATGCCATGTAAACCAAATGGCATGGTGGTGAACTGATAGAATCCTCTGGGGTGGCAAATGCAGTTTTATCTCTGGATCCTTTAGCTAAAGGTATTGCCAGTAACCCTTGGTGAGATTGAGGGTACTGATGTACTTTGCACTCCCTAGTCTGTCCACCAAATCATCTATTCTGGGCATAGAACAACTGTCAAATTCTGACACTTGATTAAATTTCCTAAAATTAAGGCAGATTCTAACACCCCTTCTTTTTTGTTTACAGTTATGATTGGAGATGACCAAGCACTCCTTGACTCTTCTATGATACCCAATTCTTTCATTTTTTATAGTTCCTTAACCACGTCAGCTCTTAACCACTCTGACAACCTGTATGTCTTTTGCCTAATAGGACGAGCATTCCTTGTCACTGTTACGTGCTCTAGACCTGGTATGTGGTAAAAGTACTGTTAAATGTCTTTACACATTACTAATGTCCACAGTTTGTTCAGAGTTTAAGGAAACATTCACCTTTACAGCATCAGCATTTGCAGTTTGGTCCAGTCTATCATAAACTATATCCATATCTTCCTAATCAGTTTCTGGGAAAACTAGCAAAGCAGCTTTGGGCATTTTTTCAACCCATTTCTTGAGGAGGTTAACATGGTATATTTTAGTAGGGCTTTTCCTGTCAGGGTCTCAATCTCATAGTTAACAGTGCCAGTACATCTAAGCACTTTATAAGGCCCTTGCCACCTCATGAACAGTTTATTTTCTGTTGTGGGCAACAGTAGCAAAACCTTTTCACCTGGCTCAAAAACGTTTTCTTTTACCCCATGGTCATAATATTACGATGGGCAATTTCAACATATTTTGCCAGCTTCTTTCTTAGGGCACACATATAAGATGTTATAGATTGTTTCTGGGTGGGATTATCTTCCTACATTTCTTTTATCACATCCAGTGGCCCTCCTGGCTGCCTACCATACAGCATTTCAAATGGTGAAAACCCTGTTGATACCTGTGACACTTCTCTGTAGGCAAAAAGTAGGTAAGGCAAGTGTTGGTCTCAGTCTTTTCCTTCCCCTCTACAAATCTTTTTAACGAGTTTTAGGGTTTGGTTAAAATGCTCAACAAGACCGTCTGTCTGAGGGTGATAAGGGGAGGTTCTTATGGCAGTGATACCTAGTAGTCTGTATAGCTCCTTACGCAATGCAGCACCAAAGTTACTACCCTGATCAGTAATAATTTCTTTAGGTTTGCCCACTCTGCTGAACATTTTGGCAAGCTCTGCTGCAACTTTTGGGTCTGTAACAGTACGCATGGAACTGCTTCTGGGTATCGAGTAGCATAGTTGCATACTACCAGGATAAATCTATTACCCTTTTACTTTTGACTAAAGGACCAACCACATCCATTGTAATTCTCTCAAAGGCACATCTGTCAAGGGTAGGGGCATCTTGTCTTTTCTAGTAACTGGGGCTACTTTCTGACACTCAGCACAGGAATTACAATAGGTACAACATCTTCATGAATTCCAGGCCAGTAAAATCTGTACAGCAATCTAGCAAGGGTGTGATCCCTCCCTGAGTGACCAGCCATAGGACTATCATGTGCTACCTGTAATAACTCTGTTCTGTCTGTTCCTGTGTCTGAGGTTTAACCCAAACTCTGTATAGTAACCCATTACATTTTTTAAACATTGGTCTACCCTGTTGTGGTTTCACCCCCAGCTGCTTGAAATAACCCTGGAGAGAAACATTGTTAGCTTGCTGTGAAAGAAAATCACAATCAGCTAACAATTTCGTTCAAGTATTTTCATATGTTAACCCTTTATGTCCATCAGTTGCCATAGTTTTTTCAGACATCGTCTTTCTTTCCTGGATTTCCCGAACTTGGAGCTGCGCTTATACAAGCCCGAATCAAAATCTTTGAAAGGAAGAGTGTTCCCACCGTCTGAAAATTTCTTTGCCCGAACTCTTGTCCACAGCTGCTGAAACATCAGGATTTACTCCATGTTTGATCAAGCTCAGTAAATCCTGGAAAGTAATTTCCAATAATCACAGGTACAGGTAACTTAGGTACTAACCCTACTTTCATTTGTTGCGACACACCCTTGATGGTCAGAGTCACTTGGGTGGTGGGATAGTATCGAGTGTCCCCGTGGATGCAGATAACACCAGTACCTGGTCCCTTTGCACAGTGTTTTCCCAGCACTTTAACATGCACTAGGGTCTGTCTAATTCTCGAATCAATGAGTCCCTTCACAGTCTTATCCCCCACCTTCACAGCTGTTAATTACTTGCCTCAGTTTGCCAAGGAGAAATCTGCTCCAGTGTCACTCTTCTTACTATGGCAGTTTCTTGCAAAATGGCCTGGCGTATTACAGTTATAGCAGATAACATCTTTGGGGCCAGACTTGTTACCCCCACCAGAGTTCTTGTCAGGCTTGGAGTTTAAATGGGAAAAAGTGTGTCTTCTAGGGACATGGATATGTTGTCATCCACACTTATTGGCAGGTTCCTTGCCGCTTTAAATCTTGCCAGAAGGACTTCAAGCTGGCTCCTCCCACCCACCCGGGTGGTAAAACTATCGGCTCCGCCCCATGATGCCAGATCTTCCTTACCGCTTGGAAGCTCAGGTTCCCTCCTTAACGCTCTGCGTTTAAGACTGGTTCCTAATTCTTCAAAAGTTTTTTGTGCTAAAAAGACTTCGGTCTTCTTCTCCTCGCGGCTGCGATGGACACATCGACTCCCGGTTTCCGGAGGTGCCCTTGCGGGCAGAAGATGTCTAGGATGGATCCGCACTCCACGTGCGTCTACTGCCTGGGCCTTGAGCACGACCCGCAGGCCTGCGACTTGTGCTCTTCTTTTTCGGCCTACGTCCTTGAGACCGTGCTACCCGATTACAACTGGGGCGCCCCGAGAGAAGAATTCCACCGGTGAAATCTAAAGAGGCCTGGTTGGCGGTGTCCGGCGGCGGGCTCGGCGGATCAGCTCGAGCAGATGATCGCCCTCGAAGAGGAGGCGGCGCGGGCCGCTTCTACCTCGGCTGCGGCATTTGTCCCACTCTCTCGGTGCCTCGTACTCGGCTTCTTTTAAGGAGCTTTGTCTGACCCTCTCGACGAAAGGTGAGGGTCCAACTTCTTGGGACCTTTTCCAGGTCCAAAAGAGCAAAAAGTAAGTCTCTCCGTCGGCGCTCTTGGGGGCGGAAGATCCCCCTTCTTGTTGACAGTCGACTCGTTGACCCTCAGCTTCGGCCACTGGCTTCACGGTGTCCCTGTCAGGCCAGTTGACCGAGACTCCGTCGGCAGCGGTCGAGATTTCTCGACCCGTTGGGTTGTTAGCTGAAAACTGAGAATCCCTCTCCCGGTTCCCCAGTGGGAGTTGAGGATCCCGTCGGCTCGTCTGTGCCTCCGGTTCCGGAGCCTTGATGGAATCGTCCGAGGCGAGGGAGTGCCGATTCCGACACTTCTCTCGCCTTCCTCGGCCTAGTCGAGACTCGGTCTCGGTCTCGGACATCCTGCGGTCCAACCCGATCCCGCCACCATAGGCGGTCTCAGTTCGGCATCACAGCAAGCGGGCGCCGCCGCTTCCTCTTCTCGGCGGGGAGGCTTGCGCTAGTTGCGTCGAATCTCGAGAACTCATGGCAACAGCTCTTTTGACCGGAATAGGCCGACCCAGTCATCTTCCCCGGCCATTAAGTGGCTGTCACCGGAGCGGCCGAAACAACCCCTCGTTGTAGCCGAGGAGCCTGTTCCCAGGCCGGTTGTTCGGCCAATTCCTGCTGCCCCACAGATTCTGGTGGAACCTCCGCCTCCACAGCCGTTAGTTGGGGCTCCAACCAAAAATTCTCGGTCGGCCTTGGGTTTGCCTCATAGGCTGTCTGTCACCCTCACTCCCGATAAACCTCGGCAGGTGGAGGGTGGCTCAGGCCCGAGGCAGCTCTTTGAGGACTCTTCTGAGTCCGAGGATGGTTCCTCCCTCTTCTCCAAGCGCATGGACTTGGAGTCCTCGGGAGGGCAGTCAGTGGACGATAGCCCTTCGTCCTTCTTAGGGTTGCTTCGGCTCATCTCGGAGTCCACCGGGATGAAGCTCGAATCCGTTTCTAAACGGGCCAGGTATCCCCTCATGGAGATTCTGGACCGAGGGGATTCTCCTCCGGAGGCCTTTCCGGTGGCCGAAGCCATAGTGGGTCTGGCCTTGGAACTTTGGCAGCGTCCTGCTTCCTGCCCTGCGCCTTCGGCCAGAATGGCCAGGAAGTATGCAGTCCTTACCGGTTCCCTGTCCGGTTTTGGAACACCCCTCGGCCGAGGGGTTGGTTACCGACAGCGTTTTCCGGCGTGCCGAGCGCCAGGGATGTGGACAAACCTCCCGACAAGGAATCCAAGAAATTGGATTATGCCGGGCGAAAAGTCTATGCTGCGTCCTCTCTCGGCCTTCGTCAGGCCAGTTCGGCCGTCCTCATGGCACATTTTTCTCACGCCCTGTTGGGCTTCCTGGATGAGGTTGTCCCTCATCTTCCTGCGGATCTGCAGACCACGGTCAGGCAGGTGCGGGACCAGGGCAGGGCAGTGGCCAAACAGCAGCTCCAGACTGCTTTAGACATCGGGGACTCATGTGCCAGGTCTGTGGCGGCCGCAGTGGCCATGTCGTTGGGCTTGGCTGAGGATATCCACCTTTACCTCGGATACCCAGCACAAGTTGGCGGATGTTCCCTTTTTGGGGACTGACCTCTTCGGCCCTGGGGTGGAAGGTCACCTGCAGAGGATCGAGAAGTCCAATGCTACCTTGGACTCGGTCTCTTCGCTCAGAAGGACAAAGGCATGCAAGCCACAGCCTAAGCCCTTTCGTCCTTCCTGCGCCCCTGGCCCCGCCCAGCAACGTCAGGGCCAGCAGGCTCGAGCTTGGCATCCCAAACCAAAGCCGCGGCTTCCTCCAACAGGAAGCAGGGGTAAGGCCCAGAAGGTCCCTCGGCCGGTCCCTCCTCAAGCCTGCCCAGTGACGGGCTGAGGGGTGTCGCCCCCATCCCTGTCACCTCACCCCTGGTTCCCCCCATGGGGGGATGGCTCAGACACTTCCTTTCCACCTGGTCCACTGTTACCACAGACTGGTGGGTACTGGAGGTGGTGGGAAAAGGCCTACCTCTAGAATTCGAGCAGGCCCCGCCCTTCAGAGCCGTCGCACCTCGGGGGGCCTCGGGGTCCGCAGCCTCACTGGCTGCTCGTCGAGCCGACATCGCTCTCCTCCTCCAAAAGGAGGTGATCACGGAGGTAGAGGACCCCCCTTTAGACCTGGGGTTCGTGTCCAGGTATTTCCTGGTTCCAAAACGGACGGGGGTCTGGCGCCCCATTCTCGACCTACACGACCTGAACAAGTTCCTAAGGTCTCGGACCTTCAGGATGGTCACTCTGGCGTAGATATTACCATGTCTGGAACACGGCGTGTGGTTCTGCTCTCTGGACCTACAGGACGCGTTCTATCACGTCCCTATCCGTCCGTCACATCGGAGATTCCTCCACTTTCGAGCGGAGGGATCCCTCTTGAGTTCAAGCCATGCCCTTGACTATCTCCAGCTCCCAGGGTCTTCACCAAATGCATGGCAGTGGTGACAGCATTCCTCTGGCGCCGAGGGTCGGGTGTACCCTTACCTGGACGATTGGCTGATAGCAGCTCCCTCAGGCAGGGAGGTGGGCGGTCCAGAGATCTGGCCCTCCAGGTTTGCTGCCAAGTCGGCCTTCACATCAAGAGGCCAAGTCGGAACTTGAGCCGAAGCAGGTGATCCTGTTCATCGGGGCAGAGCTCGACTCTCTTCGAGCCAGAGCACGGCTCCCGGCGGACAGGGCCGAGGTTCTTACCTCCTTTGCCCAGTCATTTCTGGTTGGGCAATCGCGCCCTGCCCGGGACTTCCTGCGCCTCCTGGGTGTCATGGCAGCCTGTACCAGCGTGGTCCGTTGGGCACGCTGGCACATGCGCCCCCTTCAGTGGGGACTGGCCAGCCAGTGGTCACAATGCTGCGATCCATTGGACCAGCTAGTGATAGTGACCCAGGAGATGTGGAACGCTCTCCAGTGGTGGACCGTTCCATCCCATCTGCAGGAGGGCATCCCGTTTGTCCGCCCCGAGCCGACGGTCTCTCTATCGACCGATGCCTCTCTGATGGGTTGGGGTGCCCATCTGGGGGAACATCGAGTGCACGGCCTCTGACTCCCGCGGGAGTCCCGATGCCACATCAACCTGCTGAAGCTCCGAGCGGTCCGCCTAGCTCTCACCGCCTTTGCTCCATTTCTCCGGGGTCAAGTGGTCCGAGTCCAGACGGACAATACCACGATCATGTACTACCTGAACCGCCAGGGTGGGACGCGCTCCATGCTTCTATGCAAGGAAGCTCTCCGCATTTGGTCTCTCGTGCGCAGCCTGGAGGCGGATCTCCTAGCCATTCATGTGGCAGGAGCCTCCAACACCCTGGCCAATGCCCTGAGCGGATAGGGGTTGCATCTCTGCAGTGGTCTCTCCTGCCAGAGGTAGTACAAAATCTGTTCTCCCACTGGGGCTCACCTCAGGTGGACCTGTTTGCCTCCAGGAGAGCAAGCTGAGGCTGTTTCATGCCGCCCCTCAGCAGGGCTCACTGCAGGGGATGCCTTCTCGAGGCTGTGGACCCGGGCCTCTTTTCGCCTTTCCCCATTTCCCTTGATTCACAAGGTGCTTCTCAAGGCGAGGAGGGACAAGGCGCAGGTGATTCTGATAGCCCCAGACTGGCCCGCCAGTTCTGGTACCCAGATCTCCTCAGCCTCAGCTCCAGGCTCCCGAGGCAGCTTCCAGCTCGCCGGACCTGCTCTCAGTCAATCAGGGAAGGTGTTCCATCCGGACCTTCAGTCCCTGCACCTGACAGCCTGGTTCCTGGCGGCTAGAGTTCCAGGCCTTGGGTCTTTCGACGAGGTCCTCTATGTTGTTGGGCGTCCCGTAAGAGTCGACCAGAAAATGCTACGCCTTCAAATGGAAGAGATTCTCCATTTGGTGTCAGAGCAGGGCTTGGACCCTTCCTCCTGTTCTGTGGCAAGCATTTTGGACTATTTATGGTCCTTTCTAGTCAAGGGCTTAGGTCGGCGACCCTAAAGGTGCACCTGGCAGCCATCTCTGCTTACCGGGCGCGGGCCGGGAAGCAGTCGATGGCGCAGGAAAAGTTGGTCGGGCGCTTTTTCAGAGGCCTTGATCACATTTCCCCTCTGGTGCGAGAACCTCCACCTCCATGGGATTTACTGCTGGTACTGGCAAAGCTCAAGGGCAAGCCATTCGAACCAATGCACAGGTGTGATCTCTCTCTCTCACCTGTCGTGGAAGACCGCCTTCTTGGTAGCTATCCCGTCAGCCAGAAGGATGGGAGAGCTCAGGCGCTGTGCATCGAGTCTCTACCTGGTCTTCCACAGGGACAAGGTTGTCCTGCGCCCCACCGAAATTCCTTCGAAGGTGGTGTGAGTTTCACCTTAACCAGGTGCTGACTCTGCCGGTGTTCTACCCATTCACACCTCGGAGGCCGAATACAGGCTCCATACTCTGGACCCTAGAGGCGCTCGCTTGTTATGAGGCGCACGGCTGAAGTCGGGAGGGTTCGCCAGCTGTTTGTCACCTGTGCTGAAGCCGCACCTGGCAGACCTGCAGCCAAGCGGACGATAGGCAGGTGGGTCACCTCCTGCATAGATCTCTGCTATAAGTTGGCGGGCATGGAGCCTCCCAGAGGGATAAGAGCTCATTCTACCCGTCATACTGCTGGATCGTGGCTGCTTCCAGGGACGTCCGTATCCAGGATATCTGCAGGGCTGCTACCTGGAAGTCAGCACACACCTTTATTACCTATTACCACATCGACCTTGAGTCACGCCGGGATGCTGGTTTTGGGGCCTCAGTTCTCCAGTCTTTATTCCCTAAGTAGGGTGTGTGCGCCTTGCCTCCCTCCTCCCGGAGAACTGCTAGGAGTCTGCCAAAAGTGTGGATGAACAACATATCCATGTCCCTAGAAATACAGGTTACTCACCTGTAACAGGAGTTCTAGGAATGGTATATGTTGTTCATCCACACGACCCTCCCGACCTCCCCAGCTTCGACGCACAACCTGAGCTTCCAGCGGGCCAGATCTGGCGTCATGGGGCAGAGCCGAGAGTTTTACCACCCGGGTGGGTGGGAGGAGCCAGCTTGAAGACCTTCCGGCAAGATTTAAAGCGGCAAGGAACCTGCCAATAAGTGTGGATGAACAACATATACCGTTCCTAGAACTCCTGTTACAGGTGAGTAACCTGTATTTACCGGTGCTTGGCTGTTACCTCGCTGCTATGGCATCTATCTGGCCATTTGGTAGTCCTCGGCCAAAGAAACAGCCTTTTCCCCACTCTATGGTTGGTATTCCTTTACCCACAGCTGCACATCTGTAAGCAAGATGTTGATGAATTGCTCCATGGCAAATGTGTTGATGATCTGTGGGACTGTTTTTCCTCTCTGGTTGGATCCATTTTATCAGAAGTTCTCTGAGTCGGGTGAAGGCTTCTTCAGGATTGTCGACCGAGTTGTACCTCAGAGATCAAAATCTCTGCCTGTATGTCTCTCCGGAGACGTCATACCTTTTCAGGATTTCGCTTTTCACTAGGTCATAGTTTTCTGACCGTGCAGTGTCCTTATTGTTGTAGGCAAGTTGGGCTTTCCCTGTCAGGTAGGGTACCAGTCTGATTGTCCATTGCTAGGCTGTGGCAACTCTTTCAAAAGTTGTCAAGTATGCCTCTATATCATCTGAGGGGCACAACTTTGTAAGTTTAATGGCTTTTAAATTGCTTGCATTTTGTTGCTCATCTGGGTCTCTGACGATTCTCTGCCTTACCAAGGCATCCAGCCATCACTGCTCTCATTGCTTCATCTGCTCTCTCCTCTGCGCTTCTAGGTGTTGAACCTCTTTTCTCTCTGCTTCTCCGTCTCTTTTTGTTGTATAGCCCACCATTTGGAAAAAGTCCATCAGGCTTTTAGGTTCTGTCACACTGCCTGTTCTTTTCCATAATTTGTGCTGGCTGTACAATCTCAGACTAGACTTCTGTCTCTGCTAGTTTGGCTACCATTCTCCTGTTAACCACTCCTGGACTTGATACTGCAGAATCCATACCTACCTCTGTGCTTCCCTGGTACTAGGTCCAGTACCCACGCACAAAACTCCTGGCTTGTAGAGTATGCATGGTGTAAATCCCACTTTTTACACCATCTGTTGTTGAGGCACCAGTCAGGAAGCATAGGAAAACCAGGAGCAGTTGTAGAATTCACCAAAAATATTTATTTACAGTAGCAGTAAGATAAAAAAAAAAAAAAAACTTGTTCAGTATAACTATTTACAAAGGCAAAATAAAATAAAGTTTTTCTTCAGTCTCTGTGTCCTTTTTTCTCCTCTCCTGTCAACAGTTGCAGCTCAGCTCTCTTATAAGTCCTTTCAACCCCCACTCTTAATCAAGCATCCCGTTCTTGTAAATATCAGGCAGGAGCTGCTGGAACACAGTGTGCTTGAGGCCCCTTTTGCACAGCTTTTGCAAAAAGCTTAAAAATTCAACTCGGGCAATCTCTGAAGTTCCCAATAGCTTTTTGCAGTCATCTCAAGTTATAATTGTATACATTTCAAGAGTAATGCTATACATTTTCCAGACAAAGGGGATCCCAGTATCAGTTTCCTTTCCACATAATGATTTGCATGTAATTTTATACTAGCAGCTATGCAAGGGAGAAAAAGACAGACAGCAAGTGAGGCCTGAGATACAGTGAGAGGCAAAGAATTGCGAGACTGATGGAATGATCAAGTCCGAGGTCTCACAGGAAAATTTGGTCGCGCAACCAGACAGACAAACAGGAGAGGACAGATCCTTGAATTTTAAACACTTTCTCTAACAACTGGGACAGGGTCCGTTTCACCCTGTCACAGATGCCTCTGCTAGGGGAACAGCCACTGCCATCAGCCTACAGAGGCACGCATGGCTGAGGATTTCAGGTCTCGCACCAGAGGTCCAGACAACCATCTAAGATGCCCCTTTCAGGGGCCCTGTTGTGTTCAGAGAGGATGTGAAAGATATTATTATTGATTTACAGGACAAGGGCAAAGCCTTGCACTCTGTCCAGTTCATGTATAAACCCCCTCAGAAACAGAAGCAGCAGCCATTTTGGCGGCAGCAACATTGCCAGCAGAAGCATTCTCAGAGCTGGCCTGGTGGTACTGAGGGTTGAGGCACTGGACGCCACATCTCGCGCCATGCCAGCGACCCGTGTTCGGGAATGAGCGCAGGTAGTCGGGGGGGGATGGGGAAGGATCGAGCGTCACAGGGACTGCTTGCCTTTCTCAGGGAGTGGTGGACCCGCCCAAGCCGGTGCAGTTGCAACCCCTGGCGGTGGCTGGGGGATTGCACTATCCGGACGGCAGAAGCAAGGGGATTGGGCTGCAGTGGACGTCTTTTGGGTGCATGCTGGAGCGTGTGCATGTCGAGCAGGACATCATTGCACGTCTGAGCCCAAGGGCAATATAACCAAGAAAACCCCGCTGAAGAGGATAAGCTATGGCACCCTGTCTCGAAGTGCCACATTCCAGATCCGGTCCTCTCCTCCATCCTGAGCTGGGCACACTAGATTACTAGATAGATTGCCCTGGGAGGATAGGGCGGCCCCACCTCGGGGTGCAGAGCGGGGGTTGTCTGGCCACAGTAGGATGGAGAGGACTTGGTAGGAGGTAGAGCACTCGGGTACAGAGATGCCTGAGAGAGTTCCCTGATGGTGGTGATAAAGTCTACCAAAAAAAAAATGGCAGTCTCAGAAGCGACGTCAGAATAAGCGTCGGGCCACTTCGGCAGGCACGGCCCCCCCGGCCAAGTCCAGTAGGGCCTTGGGAGCCACAGCCTCCACCCTCCCACTGCCTCCTGACTCAGTGGACTCCCTCCCTCCTTTGAGGCGGTCAAGAAGAACTGACAGGAAGAAGTTTTGCAAGACACCTGCGGGATGGGAGGAAATAACCACAGACTTGTGGGTACTCTAGCTAGTGGCTCAAGGCCACACAATACAGTTCACAGAAGACCTCCCATAAATTCTCCAGATCACTCCTTCTACCCCAAAAGCCACATCCCTTTGGTGAAAGAGGAAATAAGCTCCCTGCTAGCAAAGGCAGCAACAGAGCCAGTTCCCGCAAATCAGCAGGGAACAGGATTCTACTTACACTTCTTTCTGGTGCCCAAGAAGACAGGCGACCTCAGACCCATTCTGGATCTGAGCTCACTCAACCTCTTTGTGGAATACAAGAGGTTCAGGATACTGTCGCTACCAAGCTTGCTGCTCTGCGCACTGGATATGCAGGATGTCTACCTGCATCCCAGTTTTTCTGCCTCACTGCAGGTTTCTGAGATTCTGTTTTCTGGGAGAGCATTTTCAGTTCAAAGCTCTTCCCTTCAGCCTTTCTTGACACCGAGTGTTCATGAAATGCCTAGTGGTGGTTGCAGCAGCTTTCACGCAGACTGGGAGTACAGGTGTTTCCGTGACCTAGACGATTGGCTTCTGTCAGCAACATCGAGGACAGTTTGATCAATTCCCTGACCATAACTCTGGACCTTTTCCAAAGGTGGTATTACAGTAAACTACTCCAACTCCCATCTTTCTCCTACCCAATAGCTCCAGTTTATTGGGGCAGTTTTGGATACAGGGCAGGGCCTTCCTGCCATTCAAAGGATGGAAACCCTGCAGAGACAGGGACACCTGATGGCCTCACAGAGAAGGACATCGGCAAGATAGATTCTTCACCTTCTCGGTCTCATGGCAGCAGCTATCCCTACAGTCCCCGTAGCCAGACTTCACATGAGAGTCACACAGTGGACTCTCAGGGTCCAGTGGGACCAGAGATCCGATGATCTGATCCACGAAATCCTGGTCTCGGACCCGATGGCTCGGGCCCGGTTGTGGTGGCAGAACCCAGATAACCTTATTCAAGGTGTCCCGTTCCACAAGGACCTTCCATCACAGACCATGACGACAGTTGCCTCTGGGTCAGGTTGGGGAGCCTACCTGGGTGCTCAAAAGACTCAAGGCTCTTGGTCTGACAGCGAACTCCCTCTCCACATCAACGTGCTGGAGATGCGGGCAGTTCTGAATGCAATGCAAGCTTTCCAACATTCAATTCAGCCGGGACAGCTCATGATTCAGACAGGCATGTGCGACGTCTGGTACACAAACAAGCAAGGCATCACACGCTCGTACCCACTCTGTCATGAAGTAATGATGGTGTGGTATTGGGCAGTCAGCCACAACCTCCATCTGACAGCTGTACATGTTCCAGGCATTCAAAACGTCCTGGCAGATGCGCTCAGTCACACTCAAGCCAGAGCCCACGAGTGGGAACTGAGACAGTCCGTGGTAGACAACGTGTTCAAGAGGTGGGGAAGACCAGACTGAGATCTGGTCACATTCCCATCCAACACAGAACTACCAGCTTTCTGCTCACTCGCTCCAGGGCATGGTGTTTTCTGACGAGATGCGCTGTCTCTGCGCTGGTAGGGGAGGTTCATGTACGCCTTCCCTCCACTTCCTCTGATGCAGAGAGTTCTTTTGAAGCTACGGGCAGAAGGGGTACAAATTATTCGGATCGCTCTCTTCTGACCCAGACAGGTTTGGCTCTCTCTACTTCAGCAACTGTCAGTGGATCCTCCAATTCCACTACCAGTTTGTCAAGACCTATTGACACAGGAACAGGGGACCCTGGCCCATCCAGGCCTCTCCCTGCACCTACATGCGTGGAACCTACTGACATATAATAGCTGCTGCTCACTTTAAGGTTTCACCAAGAGTAGCCCAGATTCTAGTGGAGGCCAGAAAGCTTTCCACTGGAGCCACTTACGCCATAAAGTGGAAAAGATTCTCCATATGGGCCACCTCTAAAGAGTTGGAACCTTTTCGTGTCTTGTGCCAAAGGTCCTGTATTACCTTCTGTACCTCTTGGACTTAGGGCTTAGTTATTGACCTTAAAGGTCTACCTATCTGCCATTTCTGCCTACCACATCCTTGCGGGCGCAAAACTTGGCTCAGCTGGAAGTATCCAAGACTTTCGTGATGGGGATCCTTCATTTGAACCTCCCAGTCAGGAGCCCTGCTCCTTCCTGGGATCTGAACTCATTTTGGAAAAAACTCTTGCTGCCACCATTTGAACCAGCAGCAAGTTGTGACATGCGCTACCTTTCATGGAAAGCGCTCTTCTTAGTTCTATTACTTCAGCTCGAAGGATTTCTGAGCTTCAGGCCCTGACGTGTAAAGGAGCCTTATTTGATTTTGTACAGAGACTGGGTGGCTCTGCGTACAAATGCCAAGTTCTTGGTGGTTTCAGGTGGTTTCAGAGCACACCTTAAATCAGACTCTTGAGTTGCCAGTGTATTACCCTGAGCATTCCAGTCGGGGTGAAGCAATCCTGCACACACTGGATGTGCATAGAATTCTTCGTTACTACACGAACAGGACAAAGCCAGTCCGTAAAGCTGACCAGTTGTTTGTTTCCTTTGCGCCCAAAAGAGAGGGCGCTGCAGTTTCAAAACAGTGTTTGTCAAAATGGTTGGCAAACTGCATCACCTTTTATCAGAGGTATAACAAACTCCTTCCGGTGGAAGTTAAGGGTCATTCAGCAGAGGCATAGCTGCTTCTACTGCTTGTTTAAGGAATGTCTCCACCACAGATATCTGTGTGGCTGCCACTTAAGAGTTCTGTCCACACTTTCACTAAACACTACAGTATGGACATTGCTTCTAGACGCAGAGCAGGCTTTGACCTAGCTGTTCTTCAGGGTCTCTTGTCATAAGATCACTGTTTACTGCAGACTTGTTCCTGCCTTCCATGTCTCAGACTTGTCTGATTTTGACTGCTTGGGACTCAGTCCTACATGTTAGTACCTACTGCAGGAACCCTCTCAAAGTAAGACAGCACAGTTACGTAAGAACTTCCTGTAACAGTAGATTTTCGAGAGAGGCTGTTGCAGTAGGTACTGCCTTTCCTCCCGTCTTCCCCCTGGGTTTCTTCTCCTTTCTCCTGTCATAACTTTTTGGCCCAGAGCCCACTTTTAACTCCTGTCACACCTTTCTAGGTCTCCATTGGGAGAGACCGGAGACGGCATGGGGACCGCTCCATATATAGCGCACACTGGCGAGGTCATATGACGAGGGGGCAGTCCCTGCCAGACACTGCTAGCTGAAAGTTTTCCATGTGGTCCTCAGCGCCTGGCGGCTTAGTCCTACATGTTGAGTACCTACTGCAAGAGCCTCTTTGAAGATCTACTGTTACAGTAAGTTCTTACGTAACTGTACTTTCTGTATACTAGTGGGCTTACATGTATAAATATTAAGTCTGATGCAGTGATATACGCCTGTATCTGTTTGAAATATGTGTATCATATGTGTAGCCGTTGCCTTTTGCCCCGAGGGGGCTAGCTGGGGACCAAGTGGCTACTGTCGATAGGTCCTGGCTCTCACCGCGGCCCAACGTCGACTCCTCTAGCCACCTCCTGACCCAAGATTACCGCCGTTGCCTTTTGCCCCGAGAGGGCTAGCTGGGGACCAAGTGGCTACTGTCGATGGGTCCTGGCTCTCACTGCGGCCCAACGTTGCCTCCTCTAGCCGCCTCTCGACCCAAGATTACCGCCGTTGCCTTTTGCCCTGAGAGGGTTAGCTGGGGACCAAGTGGCTACTGTCGATGGGTCCTGGCTCTTACCGCGGCCCAGCGTCGCCTCCTCTAGCTGCCTCCCGACCCAAGATTACCGGTAAGGACTCTCCTAGGCTGGGGAAGCTGAGATTCGCAGCGATTGGCCGACGGAGCTCTGTGCTGCGCTCTAATTGGCCGCCGGCTCCAGACATCGTCTCTGATTGGTCTGGCTGACTTTGGTGCTTAGCTGGGCTGGGAGCCCATTGACTTGCAGTGCTAAGTGCCGAAATTTTACGCTTTTGGACAGTTCTTAGCCATCCACTACTGTTTTCCACCTCTGACCCACTATCAGTTACTGCCAAACGTTTCTTTTAGATTTGTAAAATCGTCCTACTGTGCATGTGCTTAAGCTTGTTAAACCTGTGTAACGCTGCCTGCTTTTTCCCCATATACTAAAGTGGATTAATCAGACTCCTGCTTAGCTGATAGCCTGTCATTAATGAACTGTTTTAATGCTCTTTCCTTTTTGATTTAATGTTTTGATCTCATCCTTATGCCTGTTGATTGTATTAGTTAAAGTAGTACAGCTCAATTCATGGTTGTATAAGGGCTTGTGGCTGCTCTGTCTCTCTACCTACTTTACTCTATCACTGTCTCTCCTCCCCCTCTCCCCGAGCCTCCAGAGGGTGTCAGCGTGTAAATCCTCTCTTCTCTTGAGGCGCTATCAAACTGCTACCTCTGCCACTCCTTTTAAACTCTGCTGTTCTCCCGCTTACTCCTGCAGCCCAAGGCATCTGTCCCCTGCCTTGACAAAGCGTCTCCATAGCTTTTAGTTAAAAATAAATAAATAAATAAAGTTAAACAGAAGTTCAAAACTTCTATTAGCTCCTCTTTCTCCTGCTACCACCCCTCTCCCTGTCTCTCCTGCCTGGCTCCAGCAATCCACTATCCGCATCGTTTCTGGCTACCACCCCACCCCCTATCTTACAGTCTCCTCTCACGCTCACCTCTCCAATTTCTGGTTTCCTCCCCTTACCTCACAGCCTATGACTTAATCTCCTTCCTCCCTTTCTCCACCTGTTAAACTCGTCTGACTACTGCCACGATTATTTACGCACTCACCGTCCTCTTCTCTCTCTCTCCTTAGCCGTTGCCTTTTTGCCCGAGAGGGCTAGCTGGGGATCAAGTGGCTACTGTCAATGGGTCCTGGCTCTACTCGGCCCAACGTCACCTCCTCTAGCCGCCTCCCGACCCAAGATTGCAGTAAGGACTCTCCTAGGCTGGGAAGCTGAGATTCGCAGCTACTGGGTCGATTTGAGCTCTGTGCTGCGCCTGGATTGGTCGCCGCTCCAGACATCGCCTCTGATTGGTCTGCTGACTTTGGTGCTTAGCTGGGCTGGGAGCCCATTGACTTGCAGTGCTAAGTGCCAAATTTTACACCCTCCACCTCCCCCAACCTTTATTAAATAGTCTGCTTGTCGCCTTACTCTAAATACCGCCCTGCCTCACATCCTATCCTGAACCAGTAGCTTAACCACTCCTTCTCCCGAGTTCGCTCTGCTGCTACCCTCAGAGATTTCTACAGCTACACCCTCTGTGTCTTTCCTCTGTTTATTTTTTAGCTCTACACCTCCTGTTTCCTTCCTCCTTCTTCTCTCCTCCTGCTCTCCCATCTAGCTGCTATGCCTCCCTTTAAACATGTCCTTCTCTCTTTTCTAGCCCTGTCCTTGCTGCCAACCTTAACCCACCTACCCACCTCCTCCTATCTCTCACTATCCTCTACTCTGGTCCTCCTGGCTAATTACCCAACATCAGGCACAATGGCAATCTCCCCCCTTAAGCAAAAATGGTGCCAGCCAGCTATGGACTGTTTAAATATGAACAAGTATGAAGACTACATGGGGGCAACCTGGCACCTATTCCTGGTCGATACATTACACTGGGATACTAGGCACCTGTACTGGTCTAAAACACACAAGAACCCGAGGATGATTACCACCTACTATGAAATACGACAATGGACTCTCAAACTCCTACTCCTCCTCCTCTTAATATCTGGAAGTTTTCACCCTAATCCTGGCCCAATTTCCTACAGTACAAAAAAGCCTCACTTTTGTCACCTTAAACATTTGTAGTCTCCTACCAAAACTAGCCTCCCTACTAACTTTTGTCAGTCAGCATAACCCCAATATTCTAGCCATTGTTGAAACTTGGCTGACACCTAGCACCCCTGACCATGCTATATCTCTGCAAGGCTACAAGATTTTCAGGCTGGATAGGACGTCAAAAAGGGGTGGCGGCTGTGCCATCTACATAAAGGAATATCTCAACTGTCTCTCCATTACGTATATCACCACAAACTCTTTCTTACAGCTCCTCCCTATCAAACTTCTCCTTGGTGCCCATAACAAAGTCCTCACGGTTGCTGCTATCTATATCCCACCTAAAGATCCTGGGCCCGGCCTCCAGTCTGTACTAGATTTCATCAGATCTCAACCTCCTGATGCCGAGCTCCTCACTATGGTGACTTCAATATCAACTGGCTTGCATCAGACATAGGGTCGACTAAGGATGCAATCCTAGCAGCAAACTTAACTCAGCTGGTCAATTCACCCGCTAGGAAAAACTATAAATCTGGGAATAGTACATTAATAGATTGGATCCTCACCAACCACCCTGCCGGATCAATAATGTCGCTGTTCTCCCAGATTCTCTTAGCATCCACTCTCCTACAGTATGTACCTGGTCAAACAAGTTTAGAAAACCACCCCCTAGAACCATCACTAGCAGAGTACTACCGTTTGGAAACCTTACTCCACTCAAGGAAAATCTTAGACAAAAAGACTGGTCTCCCATCTACAATACGCAAGATGTCGATGAAGCTCTAAACCACTTTATCTACACCTTTAGTGCTGCCTGTGACTCATACGCACCTGTAAAAAAAGCGCAAAGTGAAAGCACTCTCAACTCCATGGCTCACTGCTAAGCTAATGGCACTACACAAAGGAAGGGACCACCTCTGGGCTATTGCAAGAGACTCTGGCTCTCTGGCTGACATCCTAAAATATAAACAGGCCCGAAACTACTGTACTAAAGAGACTCGTTGAGTGAAGAGCGACTACTTCAAAACTGCTCTTTCTAACACTTGGGCTGAAGGGAAATCTTTCTGGGACAATCTAAGAAATATCACGGGTAAGCAGTCCAAATCCTCTCCTACCGCAATGAATGTGGCAGGCACTACCACCCTGGACCCCATGGTCATAGCAAACTCCTTAAATGAGACCTTCACCGACCTCAGCGGAGTCCTTGCATCTGACTTCTTCGCTTCTGCAGACCCCTCTATCTCTATATCCCCCCTCTGCCTCTCCAAACACTCCTCCCTTCCATCTAAAAATAGTTAAAGCACACGAAGTTTATAAATACGTAAAGAAGGCTATATCTAATTCAAGGGCAAGCAGTGACTCTCTTGACCTTAAAATACTATCCCTTACCCTGGATGTAGTTCTACTCCCCCTCACCAGAATATTCAATCTCTCCCTCTGTCCCAGCAAATTCCCTAGTATATGGAAGGCTGCTGTAATCACCCCAGTGCACAAAAGTGGGGATAAGTCTCTGCCTGGCAACCACAGACCAATTTCAATACACTAACCCCTTATCAAAGGCCTTTGAGCGTGGTAGCTGACCAGCTTACAGACTACCTGGAGAAATATAACATTCTTTGTGACCAGCAACATGGATTCAGACAAAGACATAGCACCACCACTGCTCTGCTCGAATTCTCAGAAGTAATCCACAAGGCCTTGGACAAAGGACTCCTCACCGGAACTGTGTTTATTGATCTAACGAAGGCATTTGACACTGTCCACCATGGCCTACTGGTCAGTCAACTACAGACACTTGCGCTCTCCTTGGGCTCTGGTGCCTGGATAAAAGCTACCTTGCCACGCACCAGGTTGTAAAATATCTAGAATCCTCTCAGACCCTAAACCTGTCCTCTCAGGAGTTCCACAAGGATCAATCCTAGGCCCACTACTTTTCAGCCTCTTTCTAAACTCCCTCCCCTAAATCCTGCCCGGAACAAATCATCCTCTATGCTGATGATGCTGTGATTCTATCCTCACACAAAGACCCTAACCGCTTACGCCACAGCCTACAACACGCGTTTGCCAGTGTTGAGGAGTGGTTTGTTGGACACAAGCTAGTCCTAAACCACAAAAAAACAAAATCTATGCTCTTCGCTAGTCCGCAGAACATGAACAGACAAGCTCCACTTACTATCAACACCTCCCTGGGAATCACCCTTGAACAAGTGACTATCTTTAAATATCTTGGAATCACATTTGATCAAGGCCTTGTCTTTTCATCACATATTGATGGTATTTCCAAAACTATTAATCAGCGGCTTGGGATACTCTACCGCAACAGACAACTTTTCACCCATCCAGCGCTGAAGCTAGCTATTCAATCCTCGATCATCTCAGTCATCGACTACGGCTTAATTATTTATGGGTCCGCCCCTTCAAGCGCACTGAAACGGGTCACAACCTCCCTAAACAAGGCATGTCGGCTGCTTACTGGTGCTCATCGACTTACTCATACCTGTGAACTCTATGCTGATACTGGGTGGTTACAGCTATCAAGTTCTTCACCTGCCTAATGGCCAAGAAATCCATCATGGGCCTCACCCACCCTGCATTCAAGGCCTGCTATGTCAGAACCCAAGTGTATGATCCACTAGAAGATCAGAAACCCAGCTTCTACAGGTCCCCCACTGTCGGACCACACATGGTCACGATCTTTTCTCGTGCCCCCAACTGGCTAAATACTCTCAGCACCTCTATTACCTCCTCTTACTCATTAGGTGCTTTTAAATCAACTATTCTCTCACCTAGCCACCTCAAACTCCTGTGACTGCCTTGGTTAATCTCCTGTTCTATTCTCTCTCCTCCTCCACTGCCCTCTTACTTGACAATGGCCTAGTAATGGATCCCCATCTCCTACTTATGGTCTGGGGGGGGGGGGGGGGGGGGGGCTCCCCCCCCCCCCTTTTTTCCTCCTTTATTACCTACACTGCCTACCTACCTCCCTTACCTATCTTTCCCTCCTCATTTATTTTCTATACTGTTGAAAGTGCTTAAGTGATTATCTGCTGTACATTAATGTCAACAGATTTTAGCAATTTTTGTGCAACCTTGTACCTCTATTTGTCTGTAAATGTTTTTTGACGCGGAACCTTTGTAAAAGAGCCTTGGCTCAAAGGTATTCCTAGATTTTAGAATAAACAAAAAAAAATGGCTTGTCAACTATCATTTGTAATACGTAACTAAAGACTGTTGTAATGCTGTTATTAGTTTAACAACACCGTTCAATAAAATATATTTTAAAAAGAAAACTGAATTTAGGCTGTAAGAAAAAAGATTACTGATATGTAGCCATAGATCTTACTTCAAGAGGGTTCCTGCAGTAGGTCTTCACAGATAGGACTGCGTCCCATGGCGTCAGTACCGCACAGCAAACCTCTAGCTAGCAATACATAGCGGGGGACCGCCCCCGGCGTCACATGATGGGACATTACCGTGACAGTATTTAGGGGCGGTCCCCACGCCCACCCCAGTTCTTTCCCCGCCGACCTGTATACATCGGACCTCGCTATGGACTCTGCTACAGTTCACCCATTTTGTAAGTATTTTCCTGTTCTTTTCTATAGCTAATGCATGTCTGCGCATAAAACTAAAACGTGCTCACAGTGCAGTGCTCAGATTCTGCACGGGACAATCACTCAGTAGTAGTCATGTCATATTCACACAACCCACTCAGCCTCCACTAGCCAGGCTTGCCCTTTGGGTCTTGTTTTTCCTGTGTCCAGGTGATAGAGATCCTATTTCTAAAAACAAGAAGAGGCATCACGTGGAAAACTAAGGGCTTTCATGCTGCTGTATGCAAGTGGCCGTACTATACTGTACTAATCTATAGGGATGTTATGCAGATGAGTTGAGGGGTCACATGCGTACCCCTCTAGTTTTTATCTATTTGATCTCTGTGGTCCAGATGCTGGAGACCAGGGGACACATGGTTGTGTGTTAGGAAGAGTCCAGCTTGAAGACTGTTCCGGGAACTGAGCATGCTGCATGGTATCTGCCTGAAGTGTGGGTGTGAACTGAATATACACTTGTACTAGAACTACTGTAAAAGGTAAACAACATATTTGTACTGGCTGTGAGTTTGTCTGTTTATTTAACTTTAAACTCTTTGTTACAGAGATTGCCCAGGTCACGACAGTCTACGCAGCAACAGGCTCTGAGCAGCTCAGTCTGGCTCCAGGACAGCTCATACTAATTCTGAAGAAGAACCCCAGTGGGTGGTGGCAGGGAGAACTGCAGGTAACAGGGTGGGTGGGAGGTAGTGGGGGTAGCCCATTCAGTTGACTGCTTTTTACAAATCAAGACTTTCTGGTGGGAGGGTGCATGGTCCTGTGACATCTTTTTACAAATAAAGCCATTTGTGTATTGATTTAATCTGTAAAATGAATACTCTGTTCTGGGACCGAATGATTAGCAGGTCTTTATGTAACAGAACAACAACTAGGCTTTAAGAGGTGTTTGGTATGCCAGTACACAATATCCACTACTGACTAGCATTAGGCATGTATGTACTGTCTGGCATTGCCCAAGATGTGGGGTATTGTAGTTGGTGTCAGGCCATGTACTGCAAGTACTTGAAGAATGTCTTGGGGACTGCTTGCAGTTGTGAGGTCAGTGGTGCAGTTGCAAACCTAAAGGGAGAGGACTGTTAAGATGTTTCAGTCCTGGACCTTTTGACAGTGGGGAAAACTGCGTGATGAAACTTCCTACTCCTTTGCAAAGACTAAGGGTCCACAACTTTCTTCTGTCCCTTCATTCCTTTGAAAGTAAGTATCCACCTTGATGCCAAAGGCAGAAGAAGAGTCAATCCAGTTGTGGAATCATGATCAGTTGGGAGACCAGTCATGCTTGAGAGCCATTATGGTCATTAGCTCTCTATGGAGGCTGAAGTGCCTTTGGAAAAGCAATCTAGTAGAGTACTATGACTTGGTAACAAAAGAGATGGGTGGGGCCATGCAGTGGATGTCCTGTATTTGGACTTTAGTAAGGCATTTGATTCAGTGCTTCATGGCGCTAGGGGAAACTGAGATCCTTGGGAGTGGGGAAGATGGCTAATTGGATCATGGATTGGCTCAGGGAGGCAGCAATCGGTGGTGGTGGGTGGAACTCTCCCCTAGGCCTCTGACAAGTGGTGTACCGCGAGGCTCTGTGCTGGGTCCGTATTGTTTGACCTGTTCATATCGAATATCTCACATGGAGTTAGGAGCAGGACTTGTCTGTTCACTGACAATACCAAGATGGGGAGTGGTAGTGGATGATGAGGGGTGGAAAGAGCTTCAGGGGGATCTAACCAGACTGGAGGAGTGGTCAGCGAAGTGGAAACTAGACTTCAATGCAAGGAAGTGTAAAGTTATGCACTTCGGAGCGAGGAACTCAAGGAGGGAATACTGGTTGGGTGGTGTGAGACTGGGGGTCACTGAGGAAGAAAGAACCTGGGGTGATGATAACTGAGACATGAACAGCTCTGTCCAGTGTAGAAAGACTGCAGCCAAGGCTAACAAGATGCTGGGGTGTATCGCAAGGGGAATCCCGTTCAGACATGAGGATGTGATCCTGCCCCTCTACAGATCGTTGATCGGGCCACACTTGGAATACTGTGTGCAGTACTGGCTGCTGTATCTGAAGAAGGATATCAGGTTGTTGGAGGGGGTGTAGCGCAAGGCAACAAAACTGATACAGGGGATGGAAGGCAAACCCTACAAGGACAGATTGAGGCATCTGAGGTTGTACACCTTGGAGGAGAGGAGGGATCGAGGAGATATGATTGATACGTACAAGTATCTGAAGGGTTCAACAAGTCTGGCATAGATGAGTTATTCAGGCTAAGGAAGGGAAGGGACACAACAGGACATGTATTTATTTTTATTTATTTAGTTTTTGTTAACCGGATAGGTGCACTAGCCATAAAATGACTATTTTCAGGCACGACCTGGGAGAGTACAACAAAAAGAGAACAGTGGAACATCAGCAACATGGGTACAGTAATACAAATAGAGGAACAGTACAGCAGTGCTACAAAAATATGAGTAGAAACAACAAAAAATAATGGCAAGCATTATACAGATAATGGCAGTAAGATATATAATAAATGCAGAAACCACGGACCCGACCTGTGGAGTGAAAGGGTTAATAAGATAGTAAGGTTATATAGAGAGAAATATGAGGAATGTTCAAACATAACAAGAAAGACTGACAGAATGAAGGTCAGGGGTGGTAATTGGCAAAACAACAGCGGATGGTCAGCAACAAGGTTCGAGAAGGAAGAGAGCTAGTAGTCAATAAGTTATTTACAAAGAGAAGGAAAAATATGGGGAGGGGAAGAGGAGACAGTCTTGGAGCTGGATTAGAGCAGGGGTGACATTACTGGTAAGTGTCAGGATCTTCAGGTTGGGTCAAAGCATGTACAAGCATCAGCTAAGGATAGATAACGACAATATTCACTTTTAAATCCAAAGTGAGACTGAGATAGCCGGAGGTTGAGTGAAAGAACATTCCATATCCTGGGAGCAGACAGTTGGAAGGCCCCTGTGCCTTCAGTCGTCCGACATCTTGGAACATAGAGCAAGGATTTGTCAGCTGATTGCAGGCCATGGGAGGATGATTGAGGGGCCAGCAACGCCGCCAGCTGGGATGTTTTTTTTCCCCAGATGATCAAGTCCATTGTGATCCAAGGGAGTATTGTCTAATGGCAGAGGGTGAGAGCCAATTCAGATCCTTATAAAGAAGGCAGTGATGTTTGAGTCGAGGTGATGAAGAGGCAGATTGGCATATATTATTATAAGTTACGTCCCATTTTAGTAGAGAGGTTTCATGGGCAGAGGTAAGAATAGAGGCACCATAAGTAAGGGTTGGGAGCAGAATACCTCGGGTAATTACTAATTTGGCCGAGGGTGTAAGCATGTAGCTCGTTTTGTTAGCTACTCCCAGTTTCAAGTTTACAGCTTTGCACGAGGACTGAATGTGAATATTAAAATCCAGGGACTGGTCCAGCAGGATCCCAGGGTACTTAAAGGAAGTAACATTTTCAAGTGGAAATCCTCCTGGGTGAAGAACCTCCAGCAAACTAGAACAGGCCTTAATCTTCAGTGTGGAACCTAGGAGCATGACTTTAGTTTTCTTTTCATTTAGTACAAGCTTATGATCTGGTAGCCAGTCTAAGACCTTATTGAAGTCTGAAGTAAGTGATGTGTTTATGCAGGCAATACTAGAAGAACTAGTATAGATGATCAGGTCATCAGTGTAGAGAATAGCTGAGCAGGATTCCAGGACCTCAGCTGCATTGTTGATAAAAATTGAGAACAGAAGGGGCCCAAGGATAGAACCCTGGGGGACAACAAGGTTAATAGTAGACGTGTTGGACAGGGAGGAGTCAAATTTGACAGCTTGCGACCTGTTTGACAGGTAGCTACAGAACCAGTCCACAACAGGGGTAGAAATGGAATTTATGGAAGTGGAAGAAGCAGGGGATGGTCTACAAGGTCGAAAGCCTTAGTGAGGTCAATGAAGATGGCACCTGTGAGTTTTCCAGAATCCATATTGGACAGAATATCAGTAGTTAGTTGAAGAAGAGCCGTGGTGGTGCTGTGACCTTTTCTGAAACCATACTGGGTGTCTGAGAGGAGATTGTAGTGAGTAGGTAGTCAGTGGTCTGTGATGCAACTATTTTCTCTAGGATCTTGCTAAGGACAGAGAGAATTGCTATAGGTCTGTAATTGGCCATGTCCTTTGGGTCACCTTTTTTAAAGACAGGCGTTACTCTTGCAGATTTCCATGGGTCTGGCACGGTGCTATGTATAAAGGATAAAGTGTAGATTCTGGCAGTCGGAGAGGCAATGAGTGGAGCAGCCAGCTTAAGAAGACGAGGTTCCAATGAGTCAGAACCAGAGTTGGTATTGGCAGATATGGATCTCAGTAATTTCAGAACTTTCGCTCTTGATATAGCCTTGAAATAGAATGGTGACACTGGAGGAACATCATACGATAGGACAGTATGGTTGTCTGATGGTAGCGTGGTAGGTAGATTGGAGTGTGATCCACTAGGTTGCAAAGCCAAGGTATAGTGTGACAGATCAGGGAAAGATTGTTAAAACTGTTTGAGATGGTCCTAGGGTCATTACAATGTGCCCCATTTATGATCATTTCATCAGGAGTGACCGACTAAAGGTCCCAGAAATGTTTTGACATGGGCCCAGAATTTCCTCAGGTCAGGGCTGAGCTTTGTAGAAGGTCATTGCAGTATTTGCTTTTAGCAGCTCTAACTTGTCTCTTAGATCTGTTTCTTAGTTCACGATAGACAATAAGATCTGACTTACTGTAGGCCAGTTTGTTTGTAGCTAATCCAGAGCTTGTCCCTCTTACAGATTAGCAAGGAGGTCTTTGTGCAGCCAACTCGCCTGTTTTCCTCTGACACTCCTAGTAGTCTTGGGGACATGTTTATATTGAATGGTAAGAAATTCATTTATGAATATCTGTGAGAGCAACCTCCACATCCTTTGTTTGATAGATACCTGTCCCGTCAATATTGGAGACATCATAGAGAAATGCATCTGGTCAATATGAGCTAGATTTGTAAACGTGATTAGTCTTGATGGAGGAGATGGAGGCGCAACCATAGATAGGATACAAAAAGTTGGTGAATGGTCTGTTAGTGCATCTGCAAGGATTCCTGCTTTCGACACTTATTCCATACGGTTAACCATCACCCAGTCTAGGAGTGTAACCGTTTGATGGGATGACGTGGCTCTAGTTGCTTCAGAGATCAGCTGGTGAAAATTATAACTAAGCGTGAGTGATTGCAAGGATATTTGAGCTGACCCTAACCAACTGAGGTTAGGATCACCTAGGATGACAACCGCATTATGATTTACAATCTGGGAGGTGATGTCAAGGAGTTCTTGAAGACCTACTGTTCCCCCAGCAGGGTTATTATGAGCACAGATAATATGAAGCTTCTTTTCCCCCAATACAATAGTTGCCTGTATGAATTCGCACACTGTGGGAGAGGCAGATGCCGGGACAATAGAGATGTTGAGGTGGTTTTTGAAGAATAGGGCAACTCCACCTCCACGCTTGGATGAGGATCTGTCCCGCCGGAACAAGGAATAGTTAGGCAAGGAGCATACGACATCAGGTATACCGGGTTTTAGCCAAGTTTCTGTGAGACAGAGTACATCAAGATTGTAGAGTTTCACCCAGGCCTAGAGTTCCGCATGGTGACAGGTAAGACTTCTGATATTGATATGGGCAATTAATAATCCTTTCTTGGACGTGCCAGATAACTCATTTGGGGAAAAGAAACAGGTAGGTGGACCTGGATTTAGTTTGACATCCCCAGATAACAGAATAATGATCATGGCTAGGAACCAAAGCCTTCCACAGTGGCAGGTTAGGGTGAAAGCACATCTCCATGGCAGCTTCCTCCTGGCATGTAGAGGGTAATAGATGCTGCCTCTAACAAGGGGGATAGGGTTAGGTTGCAGATCAGGCTTTGTCTCTGCAATCAAGTTAGAGAAACTATAGTTACAGTAAGCCTCTGAGGAGTCTTTTGCCATTTGGTTACATGGGAGAGCCCATGTGGCAGTATCCAGGCTGAGTAAAAGGACAAATGACAGGAGCACCCATAGCAGACTTTACTTCACCATAGTGTTACTGTTTGTCTTGGGTAGGGAGGCTAGTGGTATACTGAGACAGAGGATTAGCTCTTAGAGATAAAGAGATAGTGTGTGTAAAATTAAGACTGCCAAGGGTGACCGTGTTACACCGTTTTAACCCTTGGCTGAAATTATAGATGGAGCAAAAACAACAAAGTGTTTCCTGCTAGCGTAGCAATTATTTAGAAGAAGTGGATCAGAGAAGCAGAAAGTAAAGCCCCGCAAAGGTTAATTAGGGAAGCAGACCAGCCAGAGGCTCTACTTGGGGTAAAGATTACAGTGAGGAAATGAAGACTTATTCAAGATATGTTATAAGGCACCCCTAGTGGCGGAATTTTATAAGGAACCAATGAGAGACTAGACAGATAGCAGTAATGTTCGGCAAAAGTCAATGCAAAGCAGAGGGTGCCGAAGCCCAGAGGCTGATAATCTGACAGAGAAAACAGGGCCAAACAGTGGCTGAGCAGAGAGCAGCAGTCCAGCTAGAGGAGGGTGGCAGCAGGTGGTTGCTATCAAACCGCTCAGTGCTACCCTAGCAGCTCGAGACACTTAACCGGAGTTTGAAGGTGTCCTGTTTGTCAGGAGGATGGAGATACGGGCAGCTGGCAGGATTAGCCGTGCCGCTCACCGGGAGCCTGATCATGGGTTAAAACTGGAGTGGGGTGGCTTCAGGAGAGAGATGAGGAGACATTATTTCACGGAAAGGGTGGTGGCGAAATGGAATACCCTACCGGAGGAGGTGGTATCATCTAGGACAGTGGGCATTTACGAAAGGGCATGGGATAGGGCACAGGTGTGTCTGAGTAAGTAGTAATGAGGAATTGCTGGAGGGAGAAGGGGTGGGGCAGCTGCAGTCTAGGGGCGCTAGCTGTGTACTCGAACAGACTTGATGTATCATAAGGCTTGTTCTAGGAGCGTGGATATGTTGTTCATCCACACTCTTTGGCATGTCCCTTTCCCCTTTAAATCTGGCCGGAAGTCTTCAAGCTGCCTCCTCCCACCCACCCGGGTGGTAAATACCTCGGCTACACCCCATGATGCCAGATCTTAGCCCGCTGGAAAGCAAGGTGATTACGTCTAAAGCCGGGAGGTCAGGTGGTGAGTGTGGATGAACAACATATACCACTCCTAAAACTACTGTTACAGGTGAGTAACCTGTTTTTCTAGGGCGTGGATATGTTGTTCATCCACTAACGACACTCTAGTAGTTCTCCGGGAGGAGGAAGAGTGCACACACACCCTTCTTAGGAAACAGAGATTGAGATCAAGGCCCCAAAACCAGCATCCCGGCGTGACTCAAGGTCGATGTGGTAATGGGTAATGAAGGTGTTTGCTGATTTCCAGGTAGCAGCCCAACAGATTTCCTGGATAGGGATGTCCCTGGAAGCAGCCACTGATGCAGCAGTATGGTGAGTAGAATGAGCTGTTATCCCTCTGGGAGGCTCCTTGCCCGCCAACTCATAGCACAGACCTATGCATGATGTAATCCATCTTGCAATGGTCCATTTGGCTGCAGGTCTGCCAGAAGCAGCTTCAGTGTAGGTGAGAAACAGCTGGCGAACCTCTCCCCGAACTTCTGACATCCTCTCCTTGTAGTAGGAGAGAGCATGTCTAAGGTCCAGGGTATGGAGCCTGTACTCGGCATCCAAGGTGTAGTTTGGGTAATATACTGGCAGAGTCAACACCTGGTTAAGGTGAAACTCTGAGACCACCTTCGGAAGGAATTTCGGGTGGGGGTGTAGGACAACTTTGTCCTTGAAAGACCAGACAAGGGCAGTCCACCGAAAAGCACCTTGAGCTCCCCTGTCCTTCTGGCTGACGTGATATCCACCAGGAAGGCAGTCTTCCATGACAAGTGTGAGAGCTCAGACTTGTGCATGGGTTCGATGGCTTGCCCTTGAGCTTTGCCAAAACCAGCAAAAGACCCCACAGAGGAGGAGGTTCATGCACCGGAGGGGATGTGTGATCCAGGCCTTTGAAAAAGCGCCCGACCACTGTCTCCAGTGCCAATGTCGACTGACCGGCCTGCGCCCGGTAAGCGGAAATGGCTGCCAGGTGCACCCTGAGGGTTGATGACCGTAGACCCCCTTTGGAGAGAGACGAAAGGTAGTCTAAAATGTTAGCCACAGAGCAGGATAAGGGGTCCAGACTCTTAACCCTGGCACCAAACGGAAAACCTTTTCCATTTGAAGGCATAACTGGTCGATTCCTTACGAGATGCCTGCACAACTGTGTAGACATCCTCTGAAAGACCCAGAGCCTGTAACTCTAGCTTCTCAGGTACCAGGCTGTGAGGTGCAGGGATTGAAGGTCCAGATGAAATACCTTCCCTGGTTCAGCGATATCAGGTCGATCGTGTACAAAGCACGCTCCGGGCCCTGCAGCTGAGGCTGAGGAATATGGATACCAGCACTGGTGGGGCTCAATCTGGGCTACTAGGATCACCTCGCCTTTGTCCCTCCTTACCTTGAGGAGCACAATGTATATCATGGGAAATGGAGGAAGCGAGAGGAGGCCTGGGATCCACAGCCTCGAGAAGGCATCCCCTGCAATGAGCCCTGCTGAGGGGTGGGCATGGTACAGCCTCAGCTTGTGTTTTCCTGGAGGCAAACAGGTCCACCAACGGTTTGCCCCAATGGAAGAACAGATTATAAGCTACCTCTGGATGGACAGACCACTCGTGGGATGTCTGGCCTATGTGGCTGAGAGTATCTGCCAGTTGGTTCAAGACTCCTGCCACATGGATGGCAAGGAGATCTGTCTCCAGCCGGCTAACGAGGGTCCAGATCTAGAGCACCTCCTTGCATAGCAGACGGGAGTGCATGCCGTCCTGTTTGTTGAGGTAGTACATGGTCGTGGTATTGTCCATCTGGACTTGAACCACTTGACCCCGGAGCTGAGGAGCGAAAGCTGACAGTGCCAGTCTGACTGCTCTGAGCTCCAGCAGGTTGATGTGGCATTGGGACTCCTCGGGTGTCCAGAACCCATGGGCTGTGTTGTCCCCCATGTGGGCTCCCCAGCCCATGAGAGAGGCATCGGTCGTGAGAACGACGATCGGCTTGGAGCGGACAAACGGGATCCCTTCCTGCAGGCGACCTGGGATGGTCCACCATTGAGGCGTCCCACATCTTCTGGGTGACAGTGACCAGCTGGTTGAAATGACCCTGACGCTGAGTGGCCAGCTCCCACTGGAGGGTGCATGTGCAGTGGCCCAATGGACCACTGAGGTGCACGCCGCCATATAACCCAGAAGGCAGGAAGTCCGGGCAGGCGCAAGTGCCCAACCAGAAATAATTGGGCAGAGGAGGAAAGAATCTCCGCTCTGTCCGCCGGAAGCCGAGCTCTGGCTTGACAAGAGTCGAGCTCTGCCCCGATAAATCCCATCACCTGAGAGGGCACGAGTTCCGACTTGGCCTCGTTGATAGGGAGGCCTAATTGGGAACAGGTTAGGAGGGCCAGGTCCCTGAACCTCTCCACCTCCTGCAGGGAGGAACTCGCCAGGAGCCAGTCGTCGAGGTAGGGGTATATCTGAACCTCTTGACACTGTAGATGGGCTGCCACCACTGCGATGCACTTGGTGAAGACCCGTGGCGCCGATGACAGGCCGAACAGCATGGCTTGGAACTCATACAGGGTCCCTTCCATCCTGAAGCGGAGGAACCGCTGGTGGGACGGATGGATTGGGACGTGGAAAAATGCGTCCTGTAGATCCAGTGAACAGAACCACATATTTCACTCCAGAGATTGTATGATCTGATTCAGAGTTACCATCCAGAAGGTGCGAGACCTGAGATATTGATTCAGGTTGTGGAGATCTAGGATGGGCGCCAACCCCATCCACTTGGGCACCAGGAAGTACCTGGACAAGCCTGGGTCTGTGGGAGGATCCGGCACTGGAACTACCGCCTCCTTGCGGAGGAGCTGAGCATTGTTGTCCTGAAGGGCCGACTGAGTGCAAACTGAGATCCTTTCTCCCGAGGGGTATGGGCTTGGCAGGGAGGGTACTGCTCAATTCTAGAGGCAGTCCCCCACCGATCACTTTCAGGACCCACCTGTCCAAGTGATACCGACCAGGCGGAAAGAAAGTGGCAGAGCTGGCCCTCACGGGGACCCAGAACTGGTGTGACGGTTGTAGGGGTGGCCACCCTGACCCATCACTGAGCAGGCTTAGAGGAGGAGGAGGCTCCTGGGCAGAGCACCTCAACCTCCTTTGCAGGGCTGTTGGGGACCCTGCTTGGGCCTGGGGTACCAAGCTTGAGCCTGCTGTTGCTGCTGACCTCCCTGGAAGGAGAGCTGTCTAACCGCAGGAGAAGAGTGCCGAAAAGGCTTTATCTTGCGCTTCTGCTGGTTCTTGCCCGAAGAACCCTTTGCAGAAGTGGCATCCAAGGTGGCATTGGACTGCTCTATGCGCTGGAGGTGACCTGCCACTCCCGGACCGAAGAGATCGGTACAAGGAAGGGTACGTCAGCTAACTTGTGCTGAGTATCCACCGGGAAAGAGGATAACCTCAGCTAGGCCCTGCGGCGAGTGGCCACTGTGGCTGCTAGTGAGCCGGCACAGGAATCTCCAATATCCAAGGCCGTCTGGAGCTGCTGTTTTGCAACAGCATGGCTCTGGTCACGGACCAGCTTAACCGTGGTCTGCATGTCCACTGGGAGATGAGGGAGGACTTCATCTAGTGACCCCAAGAGGGCATGAGGGAAGTGTGCCATGATCACTGCCGAGCTGGTCTGACAAAGGCCCAAGGATGAGACTGCATACACCTTCTGGGCAGAATGGTCCATATTCTCGGACTCCTTGTCCGGAGGGGTCATTATCCGTGAGCTACCCATGCGTCTAAACACAGAGGCAGTCACAAGGCTCTCGGCCGAGGATGCTCTGTGAAACCCTCCAAGGACCCCATGGGTACAATGTACTTGCAAACCATGCAGCCAGATGGAGCCGGGCAAGAGGCTGGGCACTGCCATAGCAGAAGGGCTGGGCCAACAATGGCTTCAGCCACTGGGAAGGCTTCCGTCGGGGTATCCCCCCTCTTAAGGATATCCGTGAGAGGATATTCCGCCTTCTTTTGGATAGGCTCCAAGGACATACCGGTTGACTCTGAAATAAGATGGAGGATGCCCTGGAAAGAGGAAGGACTTTCCTCCAAGCCTGTCACTGACAACTCGTCATCGGGGTGTGAGTGTAGACCAGTGGTATCCAAGTCAGAAGAGTCGGGATATAAGGGTCTCACGCCTGTGTCCCCTTCAAAACACCGAGGACGATTGGGGACAACAGTGATGGACAGACAATGGGGCAGGTCTGGTCCTCTTTCGAGGGAGCCCCTCGCTGAGGCTGCTTAGGTGGTGGCTTCCCCAAAATTGGTGGGGAGATCGGAACAGGCCGAACAGGAATGCATGCCGGTCCTACCAGAGGAAGAACCGGAGTCTTCGGTTTTGGAAGGGTCGGCGTCAGCCTAAGAGGCTGGGGCCAAGTAATGGGTAGTGTAGCCGGCTTATGATCGGTCAGAATTAGCTGTTGCCACATAAGTTCCTCATAACGCCAACGGAGCTTCCGTCAAAGTCTCTCCTCATCTGAGGAGGATGAGGATCAGTGGCGACTCCTCTTCCGAGAGTGTTTGTGACCTTTTTTTCGGTTTTTCGACTGAAGGGGTCCTGGTCCTCGATCGAGACTGTCTGGGTCGGCTTGTTCGATTGGGAGAGCCCGAAGTGGGTGAAAACCGAGGTTCCGGCTCCTGCCCCTTGATCGGTATATCTGAGGGCTGGGTCTCCTCGTCGGGGAAGGAAAGGATAGTTGTCATTTCCAGTGAGTCGTCGACCGGGGTTGGCAACAATGGCTCAATCGGATCGAGAGATATCTTGGCCGGTTCAGCCATTTCCTCTGTCTCGGTCTGACAGAAGGTCTGAGAAGCCGGCGGCCGAGGAAGCAATCTTGACTGAGGCCGAGACCACAAGGTCCTGGGATTCAGACCTCTCTCGGTCCCAGGAATGTCTTCTCTGAGATGAAGACTTCGGGTCCTTTTCCCATTTTCTAGGGCGGGAAGAGTGCATGCCTGAGGATGCCTCACCCCTGGTTGGGAGAGACTGGCACAGCTCCAGAAAGGATCCTGTGAAGGTAGAGCCAAGGTTTAGCGGCACGAAAAAACCTTGGCTGGCCGAGGCTTGGGCAGCTTCTTCTTCAAATGCCATCAACTGGTCGAGCTGCTCAGCGGATCCCGCGGCTGCGGAAACCGCCCACCTTGCCGCTTTCGATTTCAGCGGTGGATTTCGAAGCTCCAGTCTCCCCAGCTTAAGGCGCGCCTTGCATTCATCCAGAACATTAGGATGGAAGGCCAGGCAGATGGTGCATGAAGAGGTGTCATGCGACACTTAAACAATAAACACAAGAGAGGTGGAGATCGGTGCGTGACATTTCTGTCCATAGGAACACCAGCCGAAACCAGAGACGACTTGTCCTGCATGTCCGATGTGCTTGGATCGAATCGTAAACTCGTACGAGTTTCAAAGAAAGCAATTGCGGTGAAAACATATACCACTGCTAGAACTACTGTAACAGGTGAGTAACCTGTTTTTTCTGCTGGCAGATTTCGTATTTATGTATGCGTTTGTGTATGTAAATAGCTCGGCACTTGCGGAGTCAAATAATGTAGTCAAAAGAAAGTTTGAAAAGTATTCATTCCAACCCCACAGCGCTCCGGACTAGCACCCAAGTAACCTGGCGCTACAACACACCAGGGCCTTCATCAGGGGGCGGGTCTCTTTTCAGTTTTCAGAAGTGCCTTTGGAGCCAGTAGGTCTGCCCGTGGATTTCCCGTCCAGGCAGCCGAAGGTGTGGGCACCAGGCTATCAACCCTTTTGAAGTCAAAGATAAGTACATTGAGGGAGACAACTCCCTGCACTGTCAGACTCCGGTGCTGACCACAGCCCATTCCAAGTTGGGTGAGGCTGGGCCAGCTGAGCTCCAGCTTGGTCTTCTGCCTATCTAGTTGCCACTATTCAGCCTAACCCCATCACTGCCTTCTGTCAGTCCAATCCTTAAGGACATTCTGCAGAGACACCCTAACCCAAAGGCCCCTGTGCCTCTTCGACCCCCAAGTTCATGACCAATTTAGTGCTCTCAATCCTGCTATTGTTATCTATCAGTGCTCAGATTTTCCTTGTCACTGTCCAGCTTCTGCCATCAAAGCTGAGTACATCGCAGAAGAGAAAGGGCAGCCTGGCAGTAGTGGACGTATGGAACACTTGTTCATGGTTGAGGCTGAGCTGAGAAATTGATAGACAAAACGTGACCCAGACTTGGTTACTCTTCCTGGTGCTGATTCTGGTCATGCACCTCACATTTGGCTCTGTCAGTTGTGCCCCAGCTACCATTACAGGTAGAACCTTAACATCCAGATGAAGGGGCCTAGCCAAGGACTCTAGGCCAGAGTCCAGGTTTCCTTATCTCCTGTTGGTGGTGGTTACTTCAGAGAGGGTTGTCCATCATACTCTTTGTCACGGTCATTGCTGGTCTATTAGACAGTTGTCCTGAAGGCTCCCTTCAGGGACTAGAACATGTTTTCTGCCCTCTTGGAATACATGTCCATGTCTCTAGACATGTCTTTTTTTTTCCCCCCTCCCTCTTCCCGTCAGCCCTTCTTCCAGTGAGCACCCCAGCCATGTCGTTCTGATGTCCATCAGGACTTACCTGCTAGCTGTCTTCCCTCCAGGGTTTGCCCCCTCGGTGAGGTTCCCCATGCCCTGCCGCAGAACAGATCAAGTTCAGGTTATTGTGCCCAGCTGGTTGGGTGCATGTCCTGTGGGCACTCATTGTCTTCTTGCTACTGGACTATTTTTTCACTCCTGGAGAGCGTGGCGTGCAGTGATGTCTTGGTGCACACCATGTGCTCCTGTGATGCTGACATCTGCTATGCCTCCCAGGCTGCTTTCCACCAGCTTCTGCCAGGGGCCATGCAAGCATCGGCCCTGCCTACACCTGGAGCAAAGCAGTTCTATGGACGCTTGTTCTTCCTCCCTCTGACTGCCCGGATTCACTTCTGAACTTAGGTTGTTTGCATCACAAGTGGTAGCACTACTGCTATGCCGGCAGACCTGGCCATCTCTGGACATTCTACTGGAGGAGGTCCAGAAGACCGTATAGCCACTGTGGGCATTTTGGAAGGGAAGTCCCACTAGTGGTAGCCTTCCAAATTGCCCGCTCTTCTACGCCTGGCATGCAGTATCTGACAGCACATAGCCTTCTTACCAGTCCCTGCCACACCACATGGATCACAAGTAGGTAGTCCCCTTGGATGAGTTGTCCTGATTCATGGAATATTTAGTTCCAGAGGAGCTTGTGGCAGACGTGGTGTTCCTTAACACAAAGGTGCAGGGTGAGTCAGACAACCTTCAGACAAGGTGTCCAAGAACTAGGATCACATTAACTGTAAGGTGTATACGACTGTGTCCCTGGATGTCCGCCAGGCTACCTTTGTTGCATATGAGACTTTTGACTGTTAGGATTGATCACAGTGTCAGTGTCCCAGTATGTTGTCTGCTCATGTCTGAGTCAGGAAGGTTGTGGGTTCTAGTCCCACACCCAGGAACTTGGCTGATACCTAAATTCTGACACTAGTGCAGCACGGGGGTGGGGGGCTGCACTGTTGAGGTGCCATTCTTCAGATGAGACATGAAACTGAGACTCTACTTCCAGTCTCTGGTAGCTGTTCAGGTGGAAGTTAAAGATCCCGTGGCATTTAATGTAAGAGTAGGGGATTTTTCTCTGGTGTCTTGGCCAGCATTGCCGTGTCAATAAACCAGATCCATGTAAACCCCCACCCCCACTTCCAATGCATCTAGAAGACAACTGTCTTAGCTCAGTATGCCTTTTCTGGTCAAAATTTGCAGATGATAAAATAAAGCCAACATTATTGCCCTGGTGGAGACCTGGCTTTCCAAATCCACCCCCCGATTCCTTTGTCTCATTCCCCTGGTACACCCTCTATCGGGAAGATCGAATAGGCAAACGCAGCGGTGGTTGTGCTGTTTTCATGTGTGACAGCATTGTTGGTCATGTGCTCCCTGCACCCTAGCTCGACAGTGCACCGTGCCCCCAGGATCCTTGTGTGCCCCCAGGTATTGGATCCGGTCCCTGGGGAGGGTACTGCGTGCCAGCCTGTGTGTAGAGAGCGGTCGCTGACCAGACCTGGGGGTGCCAGTGGCCAGACGACCTGCCAAGCCTGCTCTGCAGAAGTAGAGGAAAAGTATGATATAAAAAAAAAAAAAAAGACTGTAGACCTTTCCACCAAGCTGGACAGCAGTGCATTGTAGAGGTTCAAGCATACCTGGAAGGCAGTCCTAACAGAATTGTCTGCCCACCTACTTACTACTTCACACAGTTTTATAACAACAACTGAACATGACCTTGACAGTTAGGCAGGATTAAATGGGGTTTACCCTGGTTTTCTGTACTATTTCTCACGTACTGTACTGTACTGTACACAGCGGGCCGGCCTGGAACAATCAGATGTCCAATGTTGGAAATATTACACAGAAATTTCAAGAAATGCTGTAATATGTAGAACTATGATTAGAGTGTTTTTTCTTCTTCTAGTTTTGGGCCTTAAAGTTTTGACAGTTATCATCAAACATTAACTGAGATTGGCTTTAACAAAACTTCAGTTTAACTGTGAACATTATGCCAGACTGTACTTGTTCCTTGTAAATTATAATGTCCCCGTTTGTGTTTTGTATTCTACTTTTATGCCACGTCTTATTATTCCGAAGCATGTCTGAAAATGGGATCTAGTGATGGACACCACTCTTACCTGGTTCAACAAAATAAATTATTAAAATGAATTATTTAATTAACAAAACTAGACACCTTATGTCAGTGACTTAAACTTTGTAATAGCTTTACTGTGTGGTCTACTTGTTCCTGAATGGTACAACATCCCAGTCATGGAGCAACTTTAAAGACTAACATTTTGAGGCGTCTCTAAAAAGACGAAAAAGTTTTTGTTGTGGCTGGGGAGTCAAGACCTCAGTAGAAGTTTTATCATGTAAGGAGGTCAGATTCATCCATAGGCAGGATGGTGCCATGTTGTTACATCTTTGACACATTTATATATATATATATATATATATATTTTTTGTAATATTATTTTACAGTTTTGGCCAGGAAAGACACACTTAGTCTAAGCTTGTCTCCAGGTATATCCTGGGAGCACAGGGAAGTTGTGACTTGCTCATGGTCACACAGTATGCAGATGGTGACTGGGGGATTCAAACCCAGTTCTCAAAGTTTGCAGCTCAGTGGTCATAACCACCAGAACATAGAAACATAGACTTTGATGGCAGATAAGGACCGCTTGTCCCATCTAGTCTGCCCATTTCCCTACTTACAGGATAGGCCGCAGATCCTAGTTAACCAACAGCCTATTTCTTCCTACCCACCACAAGAATTGCCTTATGTCTGTCTCATGCATTCTTGAATTCTCCCACAGTTTTAGACCCCACAACCTCCTTAGGAAGGCTGCTCCATGCATCCACTACCCTCTCTGTGAAATAATACTTCCTCACATTGCCCTGAACCACCACCCCTCTATCTTTAAATTGTATCCCCTTGTTCTTGCACATCTCTTTTTCTGAAAGATGCTACCCTCTTGGACTTTGTTGATTCCACTGAGGTACTTAAAAGTTTCTATCATGTCCCCCCTTCTTTCCTCAAGGGTATACATATTAAGCTGCTTTAGTCTCTCCTCATACGGCTTCTCTTGCAGACCCTGCATATTTTAGTTGCCCTCCTCTGGACTGCCTCCATCCTGTCTTGTCTTTGCGGAGATGGGGTCTCCAGAACTGGGCACAGTACTCAGATGGAGTCTCACCAACTGTTTGTACAGAGGGATAACAACTTCCTGTTTTCTGCTGCTGATGCCTCTCCTATGCATCCCAGTATACCCCAGCCCTCCCTACTGCCTTCTCCACATTGCTTGCTAACCTTAAAGTCATCTGATATGATTACCCCCAGGTCCCTTTCCTTTTTGTTGTTTTACTACCTCCCCCATTGTGTATTCTTCCCTGGGTTCTCGGTTCCCAGGTGCATTATTTTGCACTTCTTTGCATTGAATCCACGCTGCCATACTTCTGACCATTCCTCCAACCTTGCTAAGTCCCTTCTCATCCTTTCCACGCCTCCTTGTGTATCAACCCTGTTGCAGATCTTTGTGTCATCTTCAGAGAGACATACTTTTCCTTCCAGTCCCTCTGCAATGTCACTGTATACTTCCTACTGTATGCTGTAGGTGTTCTCTGGATCCTCTGTAGATGTTCTCTGGATCCTCATAGTATTCATATTTTTTTTTTTTTTTTTAAGTTTGTCAGGTGAAGGATTTCCTCGGAATTTTAAAGGAGTTTGTGTCATATGCTGTTGAATACATGTCTTGTTTAGATTGTCTCTTTGCAGATGACACTAAGATCTGCAACAGAGTTGATGCACAGGGTGGGGTGGAAAGGATGAGAAGGGACTTGGCAAGGTTAGCGGAATGGTCAAATGTATGGCAGCTTAGATTCAGTGCTAAGAAGTGCAAAGTAATGCACCTGGGAAACAAAAACCCAGGGGAAGAGTACACAATGGGGGGTGAGATACTAACAACAACAAAAATGGAAAGGGACCTGGGGGTAGTCATATCAGATGACCTAAAGATGGGCAAGCAATGTGAGAGGGCAGCAAGGAGGGCTGGGGGGATGCTGGGATGCATAGGGAGAGGCATCACCAGTAGAAAACAGGAAGTTATTATCCCTCTGTACAGACAGCTGGTGAGACCCCATCTGGAGTACTGTGTGCAGTTCGGAGACCCAATCTCCATAAAGACATAGACAGGATGGAAGCTGTCAGAGGAGGGCAACTAAAATGGTGCAGGGTCTGCACGGAAGACACATGAAGAGACTTAAGGAGCCTAATATGTATAGCCTCGAGGAAAGGAGGGAGAGGGGGACATGATAGAAACTTTCAAGTACCTCAAGGGAATCAACAAAGTCCAAGAGGGTAGCATCTTTCAAAAAAGAGGTGTGCAAGAACAGCAAGGACAATTTGAAGATGGGGGGTGGCCTCAGAGGTAATTTAAGGAAGTATTTTTTCACAGAGAAGGTTGTGGATGCATGGAACGGCCTTCGAGAGGAGGTGTGGAGTCAAAATCAGTGGTGGAATTCAAGCATGCATGGGATAGTCATAAGGCAATTCTGGGGGCAGGGCTAGGAAAAAAGTAGGCTGCTGGTTAACTTGGATCTGCAGCTTGTCCAGTAGGTAGAAATGGGCAGACTGGGTGGGCCAAGTGGTCCTTATCTGCCGTCAAATTCTGTGTTTCTATTGCAGAGATGTTTGTGTCTGATGCATTTAGCAAAAGAGGTTGAAAAGTTATGCCATTCTTTTTATTAACTAAAGTTTTATTTATAGGCAAGAGGGAAAAAGCGCCAGAAGGGATGGTTTCCTGCTACTCATGTGAAATTATTAGGCCCTAGCAGTGGCAAATCAACCCCTGCTCCAGCACCAGGTATGATGTCTTTGCTTGAGAAGTGTTGGTCACTTTGTTTATCTGTGTCTCGGAATGATATGACAGTGCATTATGCTACTACATACTGGTGGAAACAACATTTAAGTATATATTTGGATCCAGCCGATGGCGATAAGGGTTAAGGCGCTGACGCAACACCACACTGACGACCCGGGGTCAGGAGCAAACTCGGGCCATCGAGAGTCAGCAAGGGCAGGAAAGGATTGAGCATCCAGAGGACTGCTCTCCTTCCAGGGGTGGGTGGCATGCTTGCCATGGTGCTAGTGGCTCCTGGTGGCGGCGCAATTTGTGGCATGCTCTTCTGGGATTGGTATTGGCGGTGGATGTCTTATGCACAGGTGCGGCAATGCACCCCTCGCATGCAGGGCGTCGTTGCACTTCTGTGCTCCAAGGGACCGTACAGCAGTAAGGATAATCCCTGGCTCCACAGATAGGCGATGGCAACCTCCAGTGCTCGCCACCACACACCCAACGCCAAACTCGTCTCACTGGCTCTCCCAATCCCCTGCCTTGGGTCTGGTTTGGGAGTCGCCAGATCGGGGTAGGGTGGAGAGTGTCTTTCCCTGATTTCCCGGTGAGCAAAGATCAGGCGGGGTGGTAGAGTGGTTGCGGCGAGTGGGGTCTGCCTGAGAGAGTTCTGTAGAGGGCAGTGCAGAAAGAAAGTCTTCAAAATATTAATATAAAATATTTGGGATATGCCATGGGCCGACTAAAAAATATTGCATGTATTTTGATCTGCAAGTTTTGACCTCTGTTACTACACAAGTCTCAGGAGTTAGGGAACTAGCGGGACAGATCAGGAGGACCTGCGAGAAGGGTAGTGTGGTGATTGTGGGGGACTTCAACATGCCAGGAGTGGACTGGAGCACCCCAACAACCAGGAACAGCTTCCTGCTGCAAATGGTCAGTGAACCAACCAGGTTAGGGAATACCATTGACCTTGTGCTGGCAAATGGGGACTTTGTGAGAGAACTTACAGTGGAGGAACCGCTGTCAGGGAGTGACCACCACTCAATATGGCTCACATTGGATATGGGCAAGGAAGGAGTGGAATCTGGCATAAGAGTGCTGGACTTCAGGAGGGCCGACTTTGGGAGGATGGAGGAGTGGTAAGGGTACCTGGCCAGAATTCAATCTAGTATGGACACTAACCAGAGGTGGGAGCTCATAAAGCTGGGGATAGTGGAGGCAACGAACCTGCTACAAAGCCCAGAGCAAGAAGGCTAGGGCTAAGAAACCAAGCTGGTTGAGCAAGGAGGTCATGGAAAAGGTAAGGAGGAAAAGAGCTGCCTTTAGGAAGTACAAGAAAACAGGGAGGGGGGAGGACAGGGAGGAGTACTTGACAGAATCGAAGGAGGTGACAAGGGCAGTAAGGGCAGCCAAAGCATCTACGGAACTCAGGCTGGCACAAGGCATTAAGAAGGGAGAGAAGGACTTCTTTAAGTACATCAGGGAGAAAAGGAGCTGTAAGGACCACATAGTAAGGATTAGGAAGGAGGGGGGTTGGGTGGAAGCAGGGTGCGATAAGGCAGAAGTACTAAATGAGTACTTCTGCTCAGTATTTACTAAAGAGAAGAGGGGGTGACACCCAAGGTGGGAAATGGGCGGGGGTGACAGATGGAAATCATGGAGGGCAGAGTTCGAGGGTTTGAAGGCACTGAGGGTGGACAAGGCGCCAGGCCCACATGGCATCCACCCCAGGGTACTGAAGGAGTTGCAGAGGTCCTGCAGGACCTTGGCAGACCTTATTTAATGCCTCACCACATTCGGTGTGTACCTCAGGACTGGAGGATGGCTCATGTGGTGCCCTCCACAACAGTGGCCCCAAGGATGAACCGGAAACTACAGACCAGTGAGCCCTACATCCATCGTGGGTAAGCTAATGGAGACTATCCTGAAGGAGGGCTGGTGGCCCTCCTAGAGGCCAAATGACTACAGGACAGCAGACAGCATGGCTTCATACGTGGCAGATCCTGCCAAACCAACCTGGTGGAGTTCTGTGACTGGGTAACTAGGCAACTGGACAGGGGCCATGCAGTGAATGTCCTGTATCTGGACTTCAGTAAGGCATTCGACTTGGTGCCGCATGGAAGGCTGGGAAGAAAGTTAGTAGGCACATGGGCGGGTGCAAAGCTGGTGAGCTGGGTAGGAACTGGCTTCAGGAAGGCAACAGAGGGTGGTGGTGGGTGAGGCTCTCACCCTAGGGCAGTGATGGGCGGTGTTCCACAGGGCTGGTGTTGGGACCAGTGTTGTTTGGGATATTCATTGCAGACATATCATGGGACATCAAGAGCAAGATCAGTCTGTTTGCTGATGATACCAAGGTAGACGCGTGGTGGATGACCTAGGGGGATGGCAGGGGTTGCAGGATGATCTGGCAAAGCTTGAAACCTGGTCAGACACCTGGCAACTGGGGTTTAATGCCAAAAAGTGCAAGGTGCTGCATTTTGGGATGAAGAACCCAAGGAGGAGTTACCAGCTGGGGGGAGTGCAGCTAACCCAGACAGAGGAGGAGAAGGATCTGGGTGTGCTCATTACAGGGTCAATGAACAACTCGGCACAATGTAGGAAGGCAGCTACAAAGGCCAACAAAATGCTGGGTTGTATTGCAAGGGGTATATCCTCGAGGAGGGAGGAGGTGATTCTGCCACTGTATAGCATTAGTTAGACCACACCTGGAGTACTGCGTGCAGTACTGGTGCCCGTATCTGAAGAGGGACATTAAGTTACTGGAGGGGGTGCAGCGCAGGGCGACAAAGATGAATCAAGGGGCTGGGGGACCTATCATAGGAGAGGAGGTGGAAGGAGTCGAACATGTACTCACTGGAGGAGAGGAGGGACAGGGGTGACATGATTGAAACCTTTAAATACATGAAAGGAATAAACAAGACAGATACAGAGGGGCTGTTCAAAGTAAGGGAGGGGAGGGCCACGATTTGAGACTGGGCGAGGAAGGTTCAGAAGGGAGATGAGGAGACACTTTTTACAGAGAGGGTGGTGGCTGGGTGGAATGCATTACCTGCTGAAGTGGTATGCAGTAGAACAGTGGACTGCTTCAAGCGAGGATGGGACAGGACAAGGGGAGGTTAATGAAGGGAAGGGTGGAAGGAGGGCAGCTGCAGAATAGAGGTTGCTAGCTGCATATTCAAGCAGACTTGATAGACCTGTAAGCCTTTATCTGCTGGCAAATTTCATATGTTCGTACAAGTGAAGCAGCCACAAGTGAGATCTGTAGAGGTCAAACTATAGCGATAGAAATGAATGTGATATTTGTAGTCATCCCATGGCTTATGTCGGGGTTTTTTTTTTGTTTTTTTTAACTTTATTTTTATTATTTTCGCTGTATACGACACAGTTCAAAAAACCTGTAGGCAGGCATCTTATACAAAACATATACACTGTTAAAAGCGAGTACATCATTGTTACAGACTGCAGTAGATATGCCCCTATTCATGGTTACATCACTTGGGGGGTGCAGATTATTTAGTACATCCAAACATAGAGATATCTAAAGGCTGTTACCACCATGAGCAGGGATTACCAGTAAGTATAACATATTGAAATCATGCAGCCTTTGATATGGGTATAGCATCCCCTCTTCCGGTGACAGGAGTAAATTAAATAATTAACAGTGTATAATGCAGAGTTCTGCCCCCTAAATTCCACCATATATTATACACAAGATCATAAGATATCTATTAACGTTAACCTTTTTGTTAACTTCCTAAAGTTCAGGAATTCAGTTTGAAGCTATGGAAACTGCTTAATACTTTAATCTACAACATATTGTCTGAACTAGAACTGATGCATAAGCAGGAGTTGGGCTTGGATGGAACTACGAGTGACAACCTCAAACCCTGAATAATAATCGTTTACATAGAAAATAACCAGTAATAGTAATCAAAGGTTCCTATCTCCCTTGGTAAAGTCAGTGGTAGAACAGGCCTTTGAAGAACCTTGCGTAAAGTAGTGTGTCAGCACACACTTCTGCCTTGATACTGTGATAGTCCCTGCAGTCAGTGTATTACTAGGCTTTGGGCGCCAACATTACCCTTGTGAAGAAGGGACACAGGCGGCCCAAGATTAAACCCGGTAGTGCACCATCGGAAGACGCCATCTTGCCCACACTACCCCTGAAATCCCTGTTAGCCCCAAGCCAAGTCCTGCATACCATCCCAGATAGGTGCTTAAATCCAAACTTAACTGTGGCTCGGGTCAAGGGAAACAAAGTTATGCAAGCATTTTACCATTCCATGTAAAAAGCTGATCCTTGGGATCTATCATTGTTCAAGCGTTATCGTCCGAGTCTGTATTGGAGCTTTCTCCCTTCATCCTGAACTCCTTCTCTGTTTGGTCCACCATCTTCATCACATCACTAGCATCAGGAAACTGATGAGCTTTTTTCTCCATAGATTATTTTTAAACTTGCCAGCATTAGTAGACGTGATGGATTCCCATCTGCTGTCGAGCTCTGACCCACTGAAGCTCTTCCGGCACTGTCGGTGGCATGTAGCTCAGATCTGGAAAAATATTAATTGTATTATCCTGCCAGTCCAAAGGAGCACATTGCTTAGCCTGTATCATGGTTGTCTCTTTGTCAAGAACAGTACCCAGCACACGAGCAGGGTCCGAGGCAGTTCATTCCTTGCTGTTGAACTTCTTCCCCTCTCGGGCACATCCAGTAAGCTTTTAATATTGTAACCGGCCATTCCACAGGAAAAAGGTGGACATAAACTGAAGAAGGTTTTGCCCTCAACGCCTTCAGGGAGTCCCAGTAAACGGACATGTGTTGCTCGGGAGGCATTTTCCAAAATTTCTAGATGGCGTCATAACACCACGTTCTTTTTCGTGATGCCTGTGAACACCGTTAATGCCGTCTTGGCTGATACTGAGGCAGATTTTGTTTCACTCTCTGAGAGCTCCAACTTTTTATCCAGTACCTTGAATTGAGTTGAAAAGTCATCCATCTTTTGGTCCAGTTGCTAGATAGCCTCTAGGAGAGCGGTGTTTGATGGTTGTTGGAATGTTTCATCACCTATTTCCTGTTGAGAGTCTTTGCTGGTGGCAGGCATCAGATCCTTCGGTCGGGCCCCATCTCCTCCTCCTCCTCCTGCTTCCGGTTTATGTCCTCTGCTCATAACTCCAAAATTACTCGACCAAGACTTTTCAGTAATATGTTGATAGTAGATTGGATGATTTTTAGAATAGATAGGTTAAGCTGGTAAAATAAAAATTGTGATATGCGCAGCTCTGCAAAAGCGCTGCAGCAAGCTCGGCAGTTACTATGCCCCCGGTTTATGTCTTTCATCTGATGACAGAGCCTCTCTGGCAAGGTCAGTTCTTTTAGAAAAGCTTTACTGGTTTCTGTTTGATTTCAGGGCTCTGTTTTTAACTTAGCAGAGACTATTGTGATGTTGTCAGTCACTGTGCAAACTGTTCTCCCATTGGTTAAAAGCTTCTTTGTGGCAGGACTGAAGTGAAACTAAATGGTTATAGCCCACCCAACACTGAATTAAATGATTTGTTTTCAGTTTAGGGCTGTCAGACATGAAAATAAATGCATTCATTGGCAACGTTTTATTCTCACATTCATTGCGTCCGGCGGCTCCCCTCTCCCCTCCCGCTGTGCTGTCACCTCGCCTGCACCAGGTGGCAGTCAAGTAGTGGGATGCAGCATTCCATCTCCCCAAGTTAGGAGAGCTGTCCTTAGGACACTTGATCCTCCTCCAGCTTGCCTCCGAGTGATCCAAGATTATTTCCAAACCCTGGTCACTGGCCTAGCGAACAGTAGTGCTACTGCTGTACTGTCGGACTAGCTGTATTTATATATTTAAAAATGTTTCACAGGGTTGATGGTCCCTCCTCAGTGTCTTTGCTGTTCAGCATTCATGCAGTATGCTTGAATAGCCTCCTCCGCTTGCTTTATTTCTATCAAACAATACTGATTCTGCCCCCAAATAAATTTCCACAAATAAAACTGCTCAGTTTCTCATTATTTATGGGGAGGGTGGCGTCCAAGGATTGCCTGCAAAAAATTACAGCTACCAAAGGCGAAGGGAGAACTTGTGCTTTCCAACTTATTCTGCTTTGCTCAGCATGCTTGCTTGGAGTCCCGGCTTGAATTTTCACGTGCTGCTTTATAATGGTTATAGCACTCATTCTGGAATGAAATTAACTTTTACCTGCACAAGCAAGCACTTGGAAACAGAAGGTGTGTTCTACTCCTACAGTGCAAAAAATCCAACCTTGTTTGTGAACGAGTGTAGACCGCGACTCTGGCACCATATCCTTTCGTAGACGCACGGGAGCTTTAGCGTTACTCATTCAGGTCTGACCAACAGAAATATATTTTTTTACACATATAAAGGATACCTGTTACCTTTACGCAGGTGTAGTGGCATTGTTAGAGTCTGTGATCATAGTTATTTCTACAGGAGCACAGGTGACCTACACTGTGGATACCTGGGAAATTGTTAAAAAAAAAAAAAAGCTGATAGTCTTCCTTTAAATATCCAAAGTGCAACCACTTTACCACAGCCCTGATGTTGGGTGCTAGCCATCTAGGATTTTAGTAATTTGTTCCTTTTTCCATGTATCAACAGCCCCACAACTCTGCTTTTGTTGGCTTGTGTGTCTGCATTTCATGAACTGCTCAGATTGCTGTTGAGGCGAGCCCGTCTTCACCAAGCAGAGACATTCGCAAACATATTGAAGCTCTTCTGCAATTGTTTTTACTTTAATTCCATTACTGAACAGCTTTGCTACTTACAGTTTGAATTTCTGATTTTACTTTTCATAACAAATTCCATTGGGGGGTGTAGAGTAGAATTTTGCATAGGTATGCTGTTGCATTGCAAGAAGCACAGACTGGCAGCTGATAGTGGCCACCGTGTTCTCTTGGTTATTTTTTTTAAGAACATTTATCTAGCTGAGATAAATCAACTCATGTTCAGTCAGGTATTTTTCTTCTACCCACCTTTACAGCTGGGGAAGAGGCACTGAAGGACTGGGAAGGAAAATCAGCTGTTCAGTATCAGTGAGAGAGTTCCTGTTTCTCTTGGGATTCAAACCTGGATTCTACTGGCTCACAGTTCTAACCAGTGGAATACATTGCATCTTGCAGTTGCAGAAAGGAGTATAATAGAATAAAGGATAATGCCCAACAGGGTGGGTGTTATGCTGGGATAACATCCCGCCTCGGGTGGTTGTCCAACACCAGAAGGATGTTATCCAGCATAACACCCACTGGAGGCATTATTCCTATTATACAATGTCCTGTTGTTTTATACAGAATAAAAAAATAATTTTAAAGAATGTTTTTGTTAGTGTAGAAAAATATTTTTGTTTCTTAAGAGAATATGCAAAAGATGCAAGAAGAAGAAGTGGAATGCAAAAAAATCAGCAGGGATGTTATGCCAGGATAACATCCCTGCTGTGATGGGCAACTGACCAATCACAAGCCAGGATTCTTTCTTGCCATTGTATAATGGTTATTTTCATTCCCAGCTTCATCTCATCCCCTTTATGTTGTCATCCTTTATCTCCCTCAGGACAGTATGGGACCTGCTCTGCAGCAGCAACTTCTGGGAAAAGGGTGATGAGGCGACCCTAAGTATCCTTGGTCATACTACATCTAGCCTATCCCAGTTTGGGCACATCAGAGCGACAGAAGCTGGGTGTGAATCCCATATTCATTCCTCTCCAAATTATGATTTCATTAGTACGAAGATCAGAACTCCATTTCACCAAGCAGTCCAGTGCTGAAGATATGGCACATCGAATCTGCGTGACTGAAATTATAGTGCAGGATCTTATAGAGGCAGTCAAGGAAATTTTTTAAAGAAAAAGAGAACTGGCATACATGAAACATAGAAATTGACGACAGATGTGGACTGCAAGGCCCATCTAGTCTACTCATTTTCCTGCCTACTGTAAAAGTTGCAGACCCGACATGATCTCTGGCTTTAACTTCTCGTTCCAATTACTGAAGGGCTCCCCTATGCCTGTCCTGTGCATGCTTGAATTCCCCATGTGTTTGCCCCATCACTCTGTTTGAGTCTGCTCCATGCATCCACTACCCTTTCTGTGAAGAAACACTCCTCACGCTACCCCTTATTGTACCGCCTTCCAAACTCATGTCATGCCCCTCATTCCTGGACATCTCTGTTTCTGAAAGATGCTACCGCCTGTACCCTATTTATGTCTTTTAGATATTTGTAGGTTTCTATCATATCTTCCCTGTCCCTCTCTTCTCTCCTCCAGTGTATACATATTGAGATCTCCAGACTCTCCTCATATGACTTTTGGTGCAGGCCCTGCATCATCTTTGTTATCCTTTGAACTACATCCACCCTGCCTGTGTCCTTACGGAGATGCGGCCTGCAGAACTGGACACCGTATTCCAAATGAGGCCACACCAATGATCAGTACAGTGGCATCACTGCCACCCTTCCTTCTGCTGGTGATACCTCTCCCTATGTACCCCAGCATCTCACTGACTCTTCCACTGCCTTGGTACATTGTTTGGCCACCTTTAGGGCATCAGATATGATTACCCACAAATCCCTTTCTTGTTTGGTGACCATCAGCACCCCCCAAAATCAGGTAGTCCTCCATGGGTTCTTGCACCTAAATGCATGATTTTGCACTTTTCACATTAAATCTTGGCTGCCACACTCTGGACCATGCCTCCAATTTGCTTGGGTCCCTTCTCATTTTCCACCCCTCCCAAGAGTGTACCCTGTTGCAGATCTTAGTGTCATCCACAGAGGCACATCTTCCTCTCAGCCCCTCTGCTGTGTCTCTGCAATACCTTTAAGAGATTCACTAAGTTAAGGCTTTGCACCACATCTCGTGGTGCCTTACCTTCCTAAACCAAACTTGATATCTATGGCCAAAATTAGTTTCTTAATTTGGTAGTGGAAGGATTGTAAATTTCTTCACAGCTGATCCTTCCACTTCCCAGTTCTGGGAGCTGCTGATGTCCTGCCCTGCGCTCAGCAAAGTTATGATATGTGCCCAGGGAGAGCAGGGATACACTCCATTATAGGCTATGGTTGGACATCTTTCCAACCTTTTTATATTAAAATGGTCACTTGGTGATGAAAGCGTGGGCACTGGTGGCTAACAAGCCTTGTTAGTCGACCAGTTACATTCATCAATGTTCCATTTAATAAAAAAAAAGATTGGAAGATGCCCCCCATGGCCTATAATGGAGTGCGTCCCCGTGCTCTCCTGGGCACACATCAGTAACTTTTCTGAGCACGGGGGCGACTTCAGCAACTCCCAGAACTGGAAGTGAAGGATCGGCTGTGAAAAAATTATGATCAAAACATACATAAAATTTTTTCAGTACATTTTTTCTTTTCTAATACTAATAACAATGTTTTTATTTATATTTATTTTCATTTATAATTTATGCACAAGAAAGAATCACACATTCAGTCCCCAAATACTACTACTTTATTCAGCAGTGAGCTGTGTGGGAAATTCTGTCTTGCACTTGATCTCTGCAACAATGTGCACTTTTGCTCAATTCTGTGGGAGGTGAAACTAACTACCCTTGGTAATTGCTTTTTATTTACATATTTATTTAGTGTTTAACCAAGAAGAGCTTGCAAACTCTGTTTATCTTGTGTTAACTTCAGAAGGATTTAAATACTGCATTTGGGTAGACCCTTGGAGGTAGCTAGATTGTCTACTAGGATTTTCCGACAGTTGAACTATTTTAAATAATTTACAGGTGGCTGAGGAGTTGAAAAAGAGCTTGCAACTCTGCTTATCTTGGAAGTAACTTCACAGGGGTTTGAATACTGCATTTTGGTTGTCTCTTGGGGGTAGCTGGATTGACTACTAGGATTTTGGGACAGAAACTATTTTTAAATAATTTACTGGTGCATAGGATTTTGTGATAGTTAAGCTATTTTTAAATAAGTTACTGGAGGTTAGCTGAATTACTATAAAGGGCAGTACTCATCAGGGTGGTGGAGCAGTGATGTAGTTGATTGTTTCTAACAGTCACCTGTGGTTGTGGACTACCCACCCCACCCCAGGCGTGGCATTTCCTTTATAGCCAAAGTTCTGACATCACTTCCTCAACAGGCCTTGGGACAGAACTCTCATATCCTTAATAACCCATCACAGTGCATAAAGGGTAAGTACATACCACCAAAAAAAAAAATACATACATATATATATATATATATATATATATATATATTTTACATATTATATATTATAAGGGGTATACTGGGATGTATAGGGAGAGGCATCAGCAGCAGAAAACAGGAAGTTGTTATCCCTCTGTACAGACAGTTGCTGAGACCCCATCTGGAATACTGTGTCCAGTTCTGGAGACCCCATCTCCATAAGGACATAGACAGGATAGAAGCAGTCAGAGGAGGGCAACTAAAATGGTGCAGGGTCTGCAAGAGAAGCCGTATGAGGAGGAGACTAAAGGAGCTTAATATAGTATACCCTTGAGGAAAGAAGAGAGGGGGACATGATAGAAACTTTCAAGTCCTCAAGGAATCAACAAAGTCCAAGAGGTAGCATCTTTCAGAAAAGAGACTTGCAAGAACAAGGAACACAATTTAAAGATAGAAGGAGGGCGGTTCAGGGGCAATGTGAGGAAGTATTATTTCACAGAGAGGGTAGTGGATGCATGGAACAGCCTTCCTGAGAAGTTGTAAGTCTAAAACTGTGGGAGAATTCAAGAATGCATGGGACAGACATAAGGCAATTCTTGTGGGGGCAGGAAGATATAGGCTGTTGGTTAAATAGGATCTGCGGCCTATCCTGTAGGTAGGGAAATGGGCAGACTAGATGGGCCTAGCGGTCCTTATCTGCCGTCAAAGTCTATGTTTCTATAAGGGAGAGGGACATGTGGGGAGTGGTGCAATGCACTGGCTGTGGGGCAGCAGTTTTCCGGGAGACATTCTGGAAACTGCATTGCTGTCCTATGTGCAGGCAACTGTCAGCTCTGAGGGAGGAGATTGCCCACCTCCAGGTTGAACTGGCAAGGACTAAGGAGGCCTCCCCCACCCAAAGAACACCACTGCCTCAGAGGTTGCCAAGTATGAAGAGCAGTTGGACCACAGTGGGTTCTGGGAGGGTGCAGGGTGGTGGAACAGAGGCGAAGCCCACTAGTTGTACCTCTACACAAATCATACGCTAGTCTGGCAGAGCAAGGTTCCTCTATGATGGCACCCTCAGTGGAGACCAAGAAGAATGCTGAGGACATCCACAAGGGAGACCCACAAAAGGGTGGCAGGGGACACCACAGGGGAAGGAAACAGCTTCTGACAAAGGACTCCATTGTTAGGGGTAGAACTGGGGAAGGAAGGAGAGGAGAGAAGTAAGGTGTCTGCCTGGTGCCATGGCTTGGAGGGACAAGAGCGAATCCTCACGATTATGGAAGCAGCATCACAGGAGAGGGAACTAGATATCATTGTCCACCTTGGAACAAATGACCTAGCTAGGCATGGAATCAGTGCAGTGCAGGATGGATTTGTGGAGTTGGGAGGGCCTCAGACAGGTAGCAAACGGTTACCTTCTCAGAGGTGCTGCCAGTCCATGGCAGGGTGAGGCTAGGGTACTGCACACCATGCAGTTTAATGAATGGTTGCAAAACTGGTGCAGAGCACAGGGCTTTGGCTTCATTGGGGACTGAGGGTACACCTGGAGAGATGAAGGTCTATACTGGCACGATGGTCTGCATCTGTCCACAAAGAGAACCAAGCTCCTAAGTGACAGGTTTAAATGCTTCCTTGGCAAGCTTTTAAACTAGCCAAGGGGGGAGGAGCTGATAAGAGGCAGGACATTTCAAGCCTCCCCCCACAAAACATGGCAGGTAGTAAGGTAAACACTGAGGTACAGAGCTCAGCAGAGGGCAGGACAGGGGTAAATGGAAAAATAGACAAGGGCAATAAGAGCAGGGATGGGGGGGAAAAAGGATAAAGCCAACATTAAATGGAGGGCAATGAGTACCAATGCCCATAGTCTGGGAAACAAGCTTCCTGAGCTAGTAGCCCTGATGGACAACGAAAAATTGGATATTGTGGCAGTCCCGGAAACATGGTACACAGAGAACCATGACTGGGATGTCAACATACCAGGGTACATAGTCTACAGAAGGGACAGGGAGGGTAAAGAGGAGGTGGAGTAGCTTTATACATAAAAGAAGGGATCAAAGCTACAGAACTAAAAAGTAAAGGGGAGGACAAGAGGCACTCTGGGTCACCTTGGAGACAGGAAGTGGCATCACAATCCACACAGGGGTTGTATACAGATCCCCGTCTCAAGGGAGGAAACGGACAAGAAAATGATAGAGGACATTCTCAAAATGGCTGAAAAAGGGGAGATACTGCTGATGGGGGACCTGAATATGCCAGATGTTAACTGGATGACATGGACTGCAGCCACATCCAAGAGCAGGGTCATTCTTGATGCCCTGCAGGAGGCAGACCTTAGACAGCTAGTGTTGGAACCCACTCGGGAGGGAGCAATACTAGACCTGGTACACCCAAATGGAGAGAGGATCACAAATTTAGAAGTCAGTAGACATCTGGGAACAAGTGACCACTGCACAGTGTGCTTCACAATAAGCACAACCATGGAGACAAGCCATACAAAAGCAAGGATACTGGACTTTAGAAGGGCCGACTTTGGCAAAATGGGTGAATACCTGAGGAATGCACTAGCAAATGGTCAAAAAGGAGGGGTGGAAGAACAATGGAGAAAAATCAAAACTGCTATCATAGAGGCAACAAGCCTTTGTGTGAAACAAATAAAAAGAAAACAAAGCGGGTAAAAAACACTATTGTTCTCAAAGAGGTGGCAGGAAGGTTAAGGAGAAAAAGGCTGCATTCAAAAGTATAAGGAATCATGAAGGAGCCCGACAGGGAACTGTATCAATTAAAGCAGAAAGAAGTGGGAAAGGCAGTCAGAATAGCAAAGGCCCAAACCGAGGAAAAAATAGCCAACTCAGTTAAGAAGGGGGATAAAACCTTTTATAGGTACATTAGGGAGCATAGAAAAGTTAAGGGAGGAATAGTGAAGATTAGTAAAGGAGAGGGGAGGTGGGCAGAGGGAGACAGTGAAAAGGCAGAGATACTGAATGAATACTTTTGCTCAGTATTCACAAAAGAAGATGAGGAGGAGGAGGTTACCTAAACCAGACAATAGAAGCACTCTGGGTGGGGGTTGACACCAGTCCATTTACAGAAGAAAGAGTCCTGAAAGAACTCCTAAAACTCAAGGTGGACAAAGCAGTGGGGCCTGACGGGATTCACCTCAGAATCCCAAAAGAACTAAGGGAGGACCTAGTGACACCACTGACCACACTTTTTAACAAATCATGGGAGGATGGGGTGGTACCTCAGGACTGGAGGAGGGCAGATGTGATTCCCGTTCATAAAAGTGGGAGCAAGGCAGAAGCAGGAAACTACAGACCTGTAAGTTTGACCTCAGTGGTAGGGAAAATGATGGAATCATTTCTGAAAGAAAGAATTGTTGAGTACCTAGAGGCCAGCGGGGCACAGGACCCAAAGCGGCATGGATTTACAGCAGGAAGGTCATGTCAGATGAATCTAATTGATTTCTTTGACTGGGTGACCAAAGTAATAGACCAGGGAGGGCTGTGGATATGGCCTACCTAGATTTTAGCAAAGCATTTGACACAGTCCCTAAAAGACTAATAATCAAGTTAGCCAGCCTGGGAGTGGGTTCCAGGGTGGTAGCCTGGGTAGCAAAATGGCTGCACAACAGGACACAGAAGGTAATAGTGAATGGAACATATTCCAAAGAAGCGAGGGGTTACCTATAATTAAGTACCTCAGGGCTAGCTGGGTCCAGTCCTCTAACATCTTTATAGGTGACATTGCAGAGAGTCTGGAGGGAAAGGTATGCCTCTTTGCAGATGACACAAAGATCTGTAACAGAGTTGATACACAAGGGGGGGTAGAAAGGATGAGAAGGGGCTTGGCAAGGTTGGAGGAATGGTCAGACATATGGCAGCTTAGATTCAATGCAAAGAAGTGCACGTGGGGAAACAAATACCCAGGAGAAGAGTACACAGTAGCAGGGGAGGTACTAACAACAACAGAAATGGAAAGGGACTTGGGGCTAGTCATATCGGATGATCTAAAGGTGGGTAAGCAATGTGAGAAGTCAGTGAGGAGAGCCAGGGGGATACTGGGATGCATAGGAAGGGGCATCACAAGTAGAAAAAGGGAAGTGGTTATCCCTCTGTACAGACAGTTGGTGCGACCCCATCTGGAATGCAGTGTGCAGTTTTGGAGACCCCATCTACGCAAGGACATAGGATGGAAGCAGTCCAGAGGAGGGCAACTAAAATGGTGCAGGGTCTGTATCAGAAACCATATGAAGAGAGACTGAGAGAGCTTAATATGTATACCCTTGATGAAAGGAGGGACGGGGGACATGATAGAAACTTTCAAGTACCTCAAGAGAATCAACAAAGTCCAGGAGGATAGCATCTTTCAGAAAAAGAGATGTGTAAAAGCAAGGGGGCACAATTTAAAGATAGAGAGGGGACAGCTCAGGGGTAATGTGAGGACATTTTTTTCACGGACAGAGTGGTGGATGCATGGAAACACCTTCCTGGGTAGGTTGTTGGGTCTAAAACAGTGGGAGAATTCAAACATGCATGGGACAGACATAAGACAATTGTAGTGGGGGTTGCAGGAAGTAGGCTGTTGGTTAACTAGAATCTGCAGCTTATCCAATAGGAAGGGAAATGGGCAGACTGGGTGGGCCAAGTGGTCCTTATCTGCCATCAAAGTCTATGTTTCTGTGTTTCAAACTTAAAACTTGCCATCACCTTGTTTTAAGTTTTCCTCTTTGGCTTTATCAGTATTATCAGGTTTGACTCCCACCACTTTTTAACTAAACAATTAAACCAACGAGGTTATTATTACTCTCTGTCCTTTTCATAAAACATTCCTAAATAATTACTTAGATTAGATATTTATAAATTGCTAACCTGTTTCAAACATTAACATTTAATTTTACTCTGTTGGGTTCTCCACATCATCATAATGCTCCACCTTTTGCCTATAAAGATTATAAGCACCACCTCTTTAGTTTATAGTCACTCTTCCAGTCTTCCCACAAGGGTGAGTGGAGTGGATTTCCAGTATACATTTTTCTGATGTTTAAGCGTAAGCCTATACTGGTCATTATCCTCTCCCCTATAAACAGTTACTAATACATGTTTTTTGGAAATGATTTTTTACTGTGCTGGCTGTACTGGGATACCTTTTTCGGGAGATTACACAGCTAAACTGCTTGACAGTATCAATCTCTCCCTGCAGGAATCCCTAGCTGTAGACAGTCAGTGGTGCAGGAGTACTGGCTATAGGGGAGATTACAGCTAAACTGCCTGACAGTATCAATCTCTCCCTGCAGGAATCCTTATACTTACTGGTGCAGGATTAACAAAGGGGCTCACAGCTTAAGCGACAGTCCCTTAGTCTAGATGCTGCATCAGAGGTCTGTGTAGATAATGGTGACATAGTAACATATAACATAGTAATTTGAGGACAGGAGGGACTTAAGGGGCTGTGCACGCTGGGGGCGGGGACCTCCCCTGCTCACTGCAACACAGAAGTGTACCTATTTTGATCTGTGAAATGTTGGAGGGTCTGGTGACACCCTTTTGGCATTTCTTTCCTCTGCCTGTACTCCCCTCACCACCTTGCCTGCTTCCTTTTGCTTTACTACATATGACTCATCTGTCTCCCTCTGTATCATCTTGTACTTCCTGAATGCCTCCCTTTTCACTTCACAACATTCACCACTTCCTTGGAGTACTATAACACTCAATTTCTCCTTCTGATTTTACTCCCTTCCTTCATGCAGACGTTACTTGCTTTAGTGATTAGATTTATTTTTGGTGACTGTGCCCCCCAGGCAGTTGCTGAGGCAGGCCCCCACTTTTTTAAAATGCGCCCTTCTAAAGTCTGTGACCTTCATCCTCATGTGGTTTGCCTCTGCTACTGTCTTAATGTTAAACCACGCTGTGTGGTGATCACTGGTACCTAGGGAACTGCCCACTGTGGTGTCTGTAGCGCTGTCCCTGTTTGTAAGCACTAGGTGCAGCACTGCCCTGTTCCTAGTGGGTTATTTGAGTGGCTGCCGGAGAAAAGCCCCTTGTAGGAAGTCAAGGATTGCCCTACTATTTGTGAGAGCTGCAGCTGGAAGGCTCCACCCCACATACAGCTAATTAAAGTCACCAACCAGCAGCATCTTCTTTCTTATTTGCCGTTCCAGTGACGGCTTCCCTAAGTGCCATATCCAGCTCCTCTTCCTGGGCTGGAGGCCTTTACACTACCCTGGTGTGGCTAGAGCCCCCAGGCCTGTCTCCTGGGTGACCCACAGCACAGCCAGACTTTCCTTTTCTTGCTGGTGTACTTCCATGGCCTTGATTCCCTCCCTCACACGCAGATGAGAGTCATAAGGTTTCCAGGAAAGCTGTGGCTGCAGTCCTGAAAACAAAGTCTACACAGCAGGGTGCTTTGGAAAGAAAGGGCTCCAAGGAAACTGTTGTTCCTGGGTGTCGTCAAGGCACAGGTCGGGAAGCATAGGAAAACCAGGAGCAGTTGTAAAATTCACAAGAAGTGATTTATTAATAACAGTAAAATAAAATTCAGGATAACTATTTGCAGTGGCAGTAGAAACATAGAAAACAGAGTCCTTCTAAGTTTTTCTTCTCAATTTCCAATCTCAGTCTCTGTCTCTCTCCTTTGCAAAACATTGCAGCTCTTTTTTACAAGTCTGTGCAGGAGCTCGTTAAGAAAACAGAATGCTTCTCAAAGTGTTGTTCTAAGTTTCCAGTGTTCTTGCCAGTTTCTGCAGGTGCAGCAAAAAGAACATTGACCCAGAACTGACCCCTTGTTTACATCTTCTGCAAAAGGCTTAAAAATTGCATCTCGGGTTAACCCCTTGAATTCTAAATAGCGTTGCAGTCATTTTAAGAGCATAACTATATACAGTTTCAGCTTTGCAATCATTTTAACAGTATAACTATATACTGTTTTAAAGAAAGGGATCCCAGTATCAGTTACATTTCCACAAAATGATTCACTTATATTTTTATACTGGCATATATGCAAGGGGGAAGAAAAGACAGAACAGCAAGCGAGGGTAGAGAGATAGCGAGAGGTAGAGAATTGCAAGACCGTCAGGGTGATGAAGTCATAGTTCTCATGAGAAACTTTGGTTGCGCAACCAGACAGAGAAGACAGAAAAGGAGAGGACAGAACAGACACTTGCGTTTAAACACTTTCTTCATAACAACTGGGACAGGGCCCTATTCAACCCTGTCACACTGGGCTACAAGATGAAGCAGCTATTAGCATCTATGGCTGTGATGAACAGTAAATTTGTCATTTTGACTGGTCACATTATAACAGCTGATCTTCGGGGGTGTCTCAATCATAGGTAACACCGTAGGAACCTTTGCCGTTCATGAAAGGGAATCCACAGGGAAGATTTTCTGCAGTATAACTGGGGCTGCCCTCACTGTTGATGTCACCAACCCTTCTATGTAGGTGTGGGCAGTCCCGCTTCCTCCTCAGTTCTTTCTTGCCTTCGACTCGAGTGCATGGGTTTCCGTGAAAGCGCCGTCGCAGTATTCGCACTTTTTTCAGCCTATTTTTTTCACTTACCTTGTAAAAAAAATTTCTTTTTCAAGAGATTTCTTTCTTTTGTTTATGTCGAGAGCTAATCCTTCTACCGCTGCGGGAAGAAGATTGCCTCTGCAGACAAACACTATACTTGTGCCTGCTGTCTTGGGTTTGTCCACAAAGTTTCTCACTGTGAGCTCTGCCAGACGTTTAATCAAACAACCCTCTGGCAATGCAAAGAGGCTTTAAAGAAATTCCTGATGGAACAACAGGTAGCCAGCTCTGGGCAGGGGTCCTCCGGGGCCACTGCCCCCCACCCCAGTCGCTGGCCAGTTCTTTGAGCTCCCAGGCCTCGAAAGTGGGGGGTCATAAAGACCAAGATCACAGCCGCTCCCCCTTGCATCAAATTTGCTCCCCGTCAGCCGATCCTTCTTCTAGGGGATCTTTATTGGCTGCGGCTGCTCCCATGAAGAGAACTGCAGTCCAGGTCTCTGTGCCCACCAGACCCATACCGACAGCACCTCATCCAAATTCACAAGACGCCTGACCGTCGAACTCCAGGTCGTTGGCCCCTCCACAGTTGACAACAGGCTGTTCGTCAACGGCCCTCCCATTGAGGCCTGCCTCTTCTTCCCACCAGGTTAAAGACTTGTTGAGTCATCAGGACATAACAGGCAGGTCATTGACACCTATGCCATGAACCCCGTTGACCTCAGTGAAGTCCTGCTCAGGTTCACAAATGTTCTTGCTCAGCAACTGGGTGCCTTAAGCAGGCCCTCTTCGCAATCCGTGGCTTTGCTATGGAGTGCTAGCCTCGTTGGTCTGGGATGCTCCCTGTGGGCCGTCGATGGCACACCCAATGCCAGACCCAGAGATTGAAGAGGTCAGTGTCGAGGAGGAGTACCATCCAGACCTCAGTCTTCCAGAGGATGAGGAGGAGGAAGAAATCCTGATCTCTGACAGATCTACAGCCTCCTCTGTCAGTGAGGATTCTGTGAAGCATACTCTGAGGTCTCCTTCTGAGGACCCCACATTTTTTTTTCCCGCCTTGCCCACCTCGCTCGATCACTCCTTCGAGCCCCCATAAGCCCCCTGTTCCTTCCGGAGTCACCCCGCCTTCACTACCCCCACATGGCAGCCTGCCCAGGTATCCCCAACATATCCCTGTGTCGGGTGGGTCCCTTACCTTCATGAGGAATGAACCTTTACGGCCATGTGGCACGACCCTGGATGCTGCTGAGGCAGTGGATGCAGGTCGAGGTATCCAGGAGGCGAGGGGATGGAGGGGCCATCATCCGATCGGCCGAGGCTCTGTTTCTGTCTTTCTCTCTGGAGGAGTCGCGTGCCCTTGACGTCACGGCGTACGCCGACGTCTGCTGCTCCCCTAGTGTCTGCCAGCCGGCCTTGCTGCTGCTCTTAGCCTCCGCCAGGAGCCGAGCCTATCCCCGTTCTCCCCCTGGAGAAGGCGTGCCATCGTCAGACACTTCAGCCTTGCTCCCCCGGCCAGCCCTCCAGTGACCCGAGTCCGTTCCTGAACCCAGGTCACCAGCGTCGCAAGCGGAAATCCAACCACTGCGCCGACGGGCTAGCTACCCCACATTTTTTAATGTGATGAAACAGCTGTCCTCAGCCATGGGCTTCCACACTGAGGAAGAGGATGTCACCAGGAAAAATCTGGTGGATTTCCTGGAGATTCCGAAATCTCCCCTAATATCTTTCCTCCAGTACTCCCAGCATTGAAGAATGCAACCACAGCAGCCTGGCACAGACCAGACATGGTGCCAGCTGTGCCACGCAGAGCAGACAAGCTTTACCATGCCCCTCAGGGTCTTCCCTATTTTGCTGCCCAGGCAGAAACTGACTCCGTAGTCATTAAGGCAGCTCATGGCAGATCTAAGGTACCCAAGCACCTTAGCTCCCTTCCGCGGACAAGAAATCTCGTAGAATTGACCTATGGGGAAAAAGGGTTCATGCCTCCTCAACCTTAGGCTTGAGGATTGCAAACTGTCTGTCACATATGGTTAAATACCAGAATGCCAACTGGAAGAAAGGCAAGGCTGTGGCCCAGGCCCTTCCTGATGGCACACAAAAGCATGAGCTGCTTCAGTGTTTCAAACGGCTGAGGATGTTACCAAACATTTCCTCAGAGCATTGTGTGACATGACTGATACCATCGCCAGTGCAGCTGCCATGGGCATATGCCTCCTCAGGCAGGTTCAGAGTTTTGGGATTTGCAGCGGACGTGCAGCACAAAGAGCCTAATGCCCCTTTCAGTAGTACTAAGCTGTTCAGCCGTGCTGTCCAGTGCCTCATAAATGATCTGCAGGCCTCGGATACTGCCATCAAGTTGGTCCATTCTCTCTCTGCCACACTCAGCCAAAGGGCAGAGGGTGGCCTACTTTTCATAAACAGAACAATAGGCCTGGAACAGCTGCCCATACCCAGGGAAAGCGTAGAGCCCAGGCTCCCTTACCCCCTTCCTCCGGTGCTGGAGCAGCGGCCAAGCGCCCCAGAAGTGAGACACCAGCCTCTGCAGCTGGCTCCACCTCAGCATGGCTCCTTGCCAGACGACCCCCCCCCCACTCCTGTGGTCCAGACCCAGGAGGTAGTGGTCGGAGGTCGGTTCTCGCTCCATCTGAATCAGTGGAGAACCATAACTTTAGATGCATGGATTCTGTAGATCGTAGAAAAAGGTCACACCTTGGAGCACATGCAGCAGCCTCTGGATACCCCGCCTCACCCTCCAGTTACCCCGGGCTCACTTGTCTGTTCTCCGGGGTAAGTGCAATCTCTTCTGTGCAAGCAGGCCATTGAACCAGTGCCCAGGCGCCTGAGAAACCAGGGGTTTTATTCCAGGTTTTTCCTGGTCCCCAAAAAGACCAGAGATCTGAAGCCCATTTTAAATCTAAAGTACCTCAATCTGTTTGTCCATTACAAAAAGTTCCAGATAGTAACTTTGTCAGGCCTAATGCTCCTCATCAAGACGGGGGGTCTGTCTTTGTTCATTGGACATGCAGGATGCCTATGTGCACATTTCAGGCTTTTCTTCACACAGGAAGTTTCTTCATTTTGCCTTTCAGGGCAAGCATTATCAGTTCAAAGTGCTGCCCTTTGGCTTATCCTCTGCACTGCGAGTCTTTACCAAGTGTTTGGCAGCGGTCACAGCAGCTCTCAGACGAGAGGGACTGTATGTCTTCCCTTACCTGGATGATTGGTTCCTAAACGCCCCGTCCAGGGAACAGCTTTTGGTTACTCTGGAGCGCACTTTCTAGCTCTTCTACTCCCTGGGCATTACCGTCAACCTTCCCAAGTCGGTTCTAGTGCCATCCCAAAGGCTGCAATATATAGGGGTGGTTCGGGACTCTGCACAAGGGAAGGCCTTCCTGCCTTTGAACAGGGCAGAGTGCCTCATAGCCCAAGTTCAGGAAGTCACTCAGAGTCTGTATATTCCTGCCAGGGTGTACCTCAGATTATTGGGCTGAATGGCAACGGCCATACCCACCGTTCTGCTGGCCAGGCTTTATATGCGTACCCTTCAGTGGACCCTCAGGGTACAGTGAAACCAGCGCATGGCCAAGTTGGACCATTCAGTCCTGGTCTCTGCCGCAATACACAGGTTACTACAGTGGCGGATGGACCCCTGGAATCTGCTTCAAGGCATTCCATTCCAGATTTTTTTCCCCGCATCAGATCCTAACCACAGATGCATGAGGTCTGGGCTGGGGAGAATACTTGAGTACTCTCCAAACCCAGGGTTTCTGGTCCCAGTGAGAACCCTCCCTGCATATCAGTGTCCTGGAGACAAAAGCGGTGCTCTATGCCATGCAGGCTTTTCAGGAGCATCTTGCTCCAGATCAGCAGCTGGTGCAGTCGGACAATTTGAGTGTAGTATACTACATCAACATGCAAGGCAGAACTCACTCATACCCCCTTAGTCGGGAGGCCATGAGAGTGTAGTACTGGGCACTGGATCACAGTCTGCCACACTCTGCGGTCCACATGCCAAGCGTCCTAAACACCCTGGTGGACAGTCTCAGCAGGACTCAATCCAGCATGCACAAATGGGAGCTTTTCTCACCCATCGCAGAAGACTTGTTCGACAGATGGGGTCATCTAGAGTTAGACCTTTTTTGCATCCCCACTCAATGTAAAACTGCCTAATTTCTGCTCGCTGGATCCAGGGCCCGGAATTTTCTGGGGAGACGCGCTGTCCTTCTCTTAGAGCGGGAAGTTTCTTTAAGCTTTCCCTCTGTTTCCCCTGACACAGAGGGTACTGATCAAGTTGCAGATGGAGGGGGCCAGCATGATTGTGGTAACTCCATTCTGGCCTCACCAGGTATGGTTCCCTCTACTTCAGCAGCTGACAGAGGAGCCTCCGCTCCCTCTTCTTTGCAGGAATCTGCTGACCCAGGATCAGGGGACCCTGGTTCATCCCAGTCTCAGGTCCCTTCATCTGCATGCCTGATTCCTGAGAATGTAGCTATCGCCAGGTTTGGGGTCTCTAACAGGGTAGCAGACATCCTGGTGGCCACCTGGAAGCCTTCCACTCGAGCCACTTATGCCATGGATTGCAAGTGGTTTGCCATCTGGGCTGCCAGACATAATCTAGACCCTTTCACCTGTTCGGTGAATCATATCCTGGACTACCTACTTTCATTGTCTGACTCAGGCTTCCAGTATTCCTCCCTCAAGGTCCACCTTTCAGCTATTTCTGTTTTTCATGAGCCCGTGGGTGACCACACAATTGCTTGGCTGGATGTCTCTGTACCTTTCTTAGGGGCATCCTGCATCTGATACCTCCAATCCTTTCCCCTGTCCCAGCTTGGGACTTGAATTTTGTTTTGGAGAAGTTGACCCTATCTCCCTTTGAGAAAATTGCGATTTGCGCTTTCTTTCTTGGAAAGCACTATTTTTAGTTGCAGTTACTTCTGCTCAAGGAATTTCAGAGCTTGAGGCCCTCTGGTGCAAGGAGCCTTATTTAATTTTTTCACAAGGACAGAGTATCTTTGCACACAGATTCTAAGTTTCTGCCTAAGGTGGTTTCTGAGCTCACACTAAATCGGTCTATCCACCTTCCTGTTTATTTTCCTGAGCGTGCTAATCCAGGAGAAGCACTGCTCCATACGTTAGATGTGCGCAGAACTTTGAAGTACTACCTGCTTTGCACTAGAGTCCAGAAAGTCAAAGCAGTTGCTTGTTTCCTTCACCCTGGGTAGAGGGGGCATTTCAGTTTCTAAGCAATGTTTATCCAAATGCTTGGCAAATTGCATTGTGTTCTGCTACAACACGTACAGCAAAGAATTGCCAGGTGCCGTCAAAGCTCATTCCATCAGAGGAATGGCTGCCTCGGTGGCTTGTTTCAAAGGGGTCTCAGCTGCTGACATTTGTGTGGCTGCCACCCAGAATACAGTCCACACTTTCACAAAGCATTGCAGTCTGGACAATGCCTCAAGAGTCCATGCAGGTTTTGGTAGGGCTGTGTTACAGGGACTCGTGTCTTAAGTTTATGGAGGGCCTGCCACCCAGACTGTCTGTTACACTTGTCACTGCTTAGTACTTGTTACTGCGGTGTTACCTGATGACTGAGATACCCCGGAAGAAGATAGAACAGTTATGTAAGAACTTGCCGTAACAGTAGATCTTTGAGGGGATCTCCGTCATCAGGCATATTTTCCCCTCCCACCATCCCCCTTCTTGGGGCTCTTGTATTGGAACTAGCTATCTACTGTATCCAGTTTTTTTTTCTGATGTCTGGGTACCTCTTTCTCTCCTCGATTCCCCAGGGTGAGAGCCTTACCCCCTTAGTCTCCAAGGGAAAGAATTGCGGAGGGCGGGGCCGCCAGCGCCTATAGGAGTTGGTGGCGTTTAGCCGACGTCGACAGCGTGGGTGGCCCCAGTTGTGCTGCTGAAGATCTTCCATGTTGATTCCCTTAACCGACGGCAAAGGTTGCTACAGTGTGACCTGATGACTGAGATCCACTCGCAGATCTGCTGTTACGGTAAGTTCTTACATAGCTGTTCTTTTCTACAATACTTGCGTTCACTCATTGATAGTCGAATGTTGTCCAGCCAAGGTGGTGAGCAGAGGGCTCTGCTGGTTGTATCACTGTTACTGTAGTTTGGCTTAGGTGACCAGGGTGGGGCCGGTGAGAAGGAGGGTCCTGAATGAGCAGGAAGGGATGGGCGGATTACATTTTGGGGGCTCCACTAGATCACAAAGAATATACTTTCTAGGAGTGTGGATATGTTGTTCATCCACACTGTCTGGCATTGTCCCTTTCCACTTTAAATCTTGCCGAAAGTCTTCAAGCTGGCTCCTCCCACCCACCTGGGTGGTATATACCTCGACTCTGCCCCATGACGCCATTTCTTCCTTTCTGCTGGAAGATGCAGGTTCCCTCGTGCTACTTTTCAAGTACCGTAGGCCCTGGAGTCTCATCGACGGTTTTCGCCGCATTTACTTTCTCTGAAACTCATTAGAGTTTACGACTCAGATCTGAACACTTCGGATATGGAGGACAAGTCATTCCCCGGGTTTCGCCGGTGCCCTTGCGGACAGAAAATGTCTGCACCGATCCCACCTTGTGCGTTTGCCCTTTAGGCGCTGTCACGATACCTGGTTTGCACCATCTGTTTGGCCTTCCATCCCACCGCTTTTGAGGACCGCAAGGTGCGCCTTAAGCTGGGGAGACCGGAGCGTGAGCAATCTACCAGTGTAATTGAAGGGCCCAGGTGGGGCGGTTTCCAGCCTCCCGGCTTGAGGCGCACCACCTTCAGCCAGCGCTAAGATCTGGCGTCATGGGGGTGGGCAGGGGTATATACCATCCGGGTGGGTGGGAGGAGCCAGCTTGAAGACTTCCGGCAAGATTTAAAGGGGAAAGGGACAATGCCAGACAGTGTGGATGAACAACATATACCATTCCTAGAACTATTGTTACAGGTGAGTAACCTGTTTTTACTTCATATTGTGACATTGTATTCTGTTTTCTGTCTGTGGAGTTTGCACAGGACAATTGAGAGGGGCAGTAACATACTTTTATTTCTGGGAAGGGGAAAACACTTCACATCCTTTCCTCACGGCTACTGGATAGGTGATCGTGGAGGGGGGGACCACTAGACCTCCAGGTATTCAATATACACAGATGAATGGTCGATTGGGGCATCCATTAGACTACCTGGGCTGTGTGTGAAAATGACAGGTTGGGCATGGGGGGGGGTGGCGGTATGCAAATGACCCATAGCGCCTTGTATCCTAGTGCGCTTATTAGCAGTTTAGGGCAGACTATGGCCCACAGGAGTCCTGGCACTGTACCGTTCAGGATGCGCTATCTCCATTAGGCTCCTGTGGGCAGTCTGCAGTCTAGGGCTGTGTCAGCGCCATGCATAGTCAGTAGATGCTGACACCAGCAGAGTGACTATGTCTGTGTGGAGCTCCCATAGCTGAACATTTTTTCATATTTTTTTCTAATGTTAAATGTTTTTTCTTGTGTACTGTTGATGGATTGAGAAAGGAGGGAACTGTTTTTTACATGAGAGGTTGGGATTTGTGTGTGTGTTATGGTAGTTGGGAGCAGAATAGGTACCACATTTGTTCTGTGGTCACCACATTTGTTTTGTGGTGAATCAGTTCTAGTGCAAATTTTATTTATGTAGTTTGGCAGTTTGTGTGTGGCTTCTGCGTGGTTGTCTTTGTGTCCAGGATTTGTTGGTGTGTGGCTTGTTAATTGTGTGGTACTGTGATTTTATAGTGTGTAGTACAGTGCTGTTCCGCATGGAAATCCATGCCTGGAAGAGCATTGTTGTGCTGTCCTCACTACATAATGATCTTGTTGTGCTGCATCGAGTACGTCACTTGTGCAGCACAACAAGATAGAACGTCGTCGTGCATGCATGTTAAAGGGAGCGCGGCGGTGAAATCAAACGTGGAAGCAAGCGGTGCTTGATCAAAATGGACTCAAAAGTGTATGTTAGCTTTGGGGATGAATTTTCTTTTCACAGAGGCAAAGTGTGATTGACCATACACTATAAAAGACTGTGTATGAGCAATCAACACAGACCAAGGCCATTACCGATCTAGGGTTTCATTATTAGCGGACCCTCGAGAAACTTTATCTGGTCACTTGTTACCACGAAACCTCTCGATCGAAAACTGCCTTGTTGTGTATGACTGCTCATACACAGTCCTCTATTTTCACTGTTTGGTGGGCTTGGGCTTTCTGGGCTGTTGATTTCTTGCTGTTAAAAAAAAAAAAAAAAAAATTTTTCAAAGGCATGTTTTAGCCAGAATCAGCTGTTGCTAAGAAACATCTTTCATGGCATAGTGTTTTGGTTTGAATAGAACATCTACAGTAGCAGCAGACTGAGTTCTAGAATATTGAAATATGCTTTTGGATAATAGTAAGATTCGATATATAGAGAATAATGGATAGGCAAATGTGTGTTATGAATATTTTTTTCACACCCAAGGTGTGTGATGACCCCATAAACCTCGAGCGAAACTTGGAGGTTTATGTAATCATCACACACAGTGTGAAAAATATCTGGAACACACTTGCCTATCTTTTTTTTTTGTAATTGTCAGCAGAGTCTTAACCAGCAATTTTGTCAGAGAAAAAATACTGTTTTTTGTTCAGAAGTTATTTTAAATTCATGCAACAGAGTAGGCATTGTTGAACTGATTTTGCTAGTTTTTCAAAATGTTAGAAACATCAAGGAACAGTACGATTTATTTTTGTTTAAATGCTCAGCTTTAAATGGTTTAGATGCTAGCAGTCAAAATGTCTTTGGGAAGTGCAGTGGAATACCTTGTACAAGTCCACTGATGATTGCAGTTAAATGGTGGAGAATGAATAAAAGATAACTTAACATTTAAGAAACTTTTCTACAAAGGTAGAAATTTAAAACCACAGGGAACTAGTTTGAAATTGTGCTGTTTGCAGTGCGCGGCTTGAGCAGAGAAGGAAGTGTTGCTGTGGCAAGGAAGATCTTCCAGTTGCCATGGTGACCTACAAAAGAGAAAAAAAATGCAGGGGACCGTGTTGAAATTGCGCAATTGCAGTGTGTGTGTCCTCTTCTGCAAAACAAAGAAAATTGAGGGATTTTGAAGCTCGCAGTGGTAAGCAGAAGGGTTCTGCCAGGGAGAGAGTGTTTGACTTAGTGCTGCAGTTGTCTTGGCGGAGGCTGCGCTCGAGAAATCTGACAGTGACTGTGAAGTTGGCAGAAATGCCGTAAACCAACTCAATTTCAGGTTATTCTGGCATTTTCTCTAACCTGAATTCAGGTTATTAAAGGGGGTCACCAGTAGTTATATGTGAAATAAATATTTTTTTTTTTTTTACGTAGCTTTTTCTCTGGAGGCAGGCAAGCTGTGGTTCTCCCTCAGAGTATCTCAATCCACCCTACGGACAGGGCTTCATTGAGACTCCCTCGGTGCCCCATTTTCCCGTTTTCTCCTCCCTTATCCCGTGACACCAGAACACAGTCGCACATGCACTCCAGTACTCCAGTGACAGCCCCTTCCTCCCACAGCCTAATACCTGTGTAACCCCCCTGCAAATGGGGGTTCCCAAAAGACTTCCAGGAGCTTGCTTGAATGCTCCAAGCCTGAATGGTGTTTGGCATTTAAGCCATTTATCAGTGAGTGTTTTTAGAGCCTCTGGTACTGTCTCTTTAAGAGCTGTCTGCTTGCAGACATAATTAGTTGTATGGGGGACTGTGTGTTTCTTTGATTGAGTACCACTCAAGCTGCTGCCAATTCACTTCATTTTTGCAGTCACTAGGAGTGCAAAGGGAACCTATCTGAAAGATGTAACTGTTTGCCAGAAATTATTTAGAGTAATAATGAAATTACAGTTTGTCTAACCTGCTTTCTTTGCAGTCAGAACTGTGTCTGCTAGTTCCCCATTCTAGTTTTGAACTGCTGAACTGGACCAATCAGTGTGGGGTAAGCTAGCTCTAAAATGGTGCCTTGGACGAATCAGAACTTGGACTCATAATCTGAGCCAGCCACAAGAGGATTGTATGGGCAGTGACTCTGGGAGATGTAGTTTAGACTTCAGTGCCTTTTGGACCAACAGCAGCAGTCTATTGTGGTGACAGCCAATCCAGTCAAGAACTGGGAGGAACTCAAAGGGTGCCGGTTTTGTCAGTTGGAGTTTCAGTTGAGCTTTGGCAGTGAAGAAGGAAGGGCCCTGTGCTTTTCAGTGTGCAGTTTTAGTCAAAAACGTGTGTAAGGCCCAGAGTTCCGGTCTGCAGCTTGTTAGGACTGAATCCGTCCTGTGAAAAGAATCAAGGATCTCTGAAGAGTAGAAACCAGGCTCACCCTGTAGAAGACTGGAGGAATTGCTGAAAATTACACTCGGTCTGTCAGGAACTGAATCTGCTGTGTGTTCTCCGGTATTGTGCAGTAATTGCGATCGGGATACAGATGCAGCCTGCCTGGTACAGTGCTTTCTTTTATATGGATGTGTGAAGAGGTTTGTGCACCTCAAGTGAGCCCTGCTGACACTGAAGGACCCTATCTTATTTGGAGGTCGTGAGTACTAATTCAGGGTCGCTCCCTGTTGAATTGCACATTAAATCCAAATGGAATTACTGTACTGCTGACTGTTTAATTCTCCTTTTCTCTGTGTGAAAGGGCCCTACCAGCTGCCACGGTTTGGACTAGCCACTAGGGCTTGGGTACCCAGGGACAGTAACTGATAGGGATAGGCCTGTGCACAGAGCCATAGGTAGATTATTAAAGTGATAAGCTAATTAACCTGATTTCCCCTGTCCTTGTTATATCCCCTAAATAAATCAGAGCTGCTTGTTTCAGCAAAGTTATACTGCCTGAGGTATTTGTCTATGTTAAAGTACTGTACTGTGATTGTTGCACTGTATCTCATTTCACAGGAGGTCCCAGTGCGGAACCAGACCTGGGGGTGAGTGTATACTGTGAAGGTAATTCTGATATATTGTGTGGGCCACTAGTGGGAAGAAAGGGGTTGCAGTGTCCCAGAGGGCTGTGACCAAGTTAGTTTAACTATTGCAAACCCTGACCTCTGGGTGGAGGCACCCGCCATTGGATCCAGGCCCCTCAACCTGTTAGTGGCAAATCAGGCAGGGGTAGTAGCCCCTGGGATAGCGCCATCTAGGGGTTACACCTGGTTTCTTATGGCTTGTCACTGCCTCCTAGCCTCCACCAGATGGCAGCCAAGAGTCAGGGGAAACCCACGTCCCTCCCAAGAGAGGAGGCTGCCTTGCAGCTGCTCAGTCCACTCCTCGCCCTCCCCACCCGTCACCCCCAGCTTTGAAATAGATATTTTATATTTTTGTATGTTTATGTATATATGTTAAGGGAGTATTTATTTATTACAGTCTCGGAATTTGACATACCTTTGAGTCTGGGACGCATTTACAAAGATTCCACGTCCAAAAGAAATCGTAACAATTAGCTAAATACAACAGTGTATCAAAAACATGACATGGATATAACAAAAAAAAAAAAAAACAACAATTAGAGCAGTCATTGTATCAGAGTTTGTCAAATAAGAACCAAAAATGGATACCAGGGTAAAAGCTAAGATAAAATACAATAATATATCAGTATGTGATAATAGGCGGTCAAGAATAACTATGTCGAAGTCAATAGGTTATCATGGGTCAGCCAAGACAGTGAAAAATGGGAAAGTGGGAGGAGGGGGAATAGGTGGAAATCGGGGTTCAGGAGCTGCAGAGTGACATGAAGTAGAGAGGAAACGAGTCAAGAGAGAGGTACTGGGGGGAGGGGGAAGGGTGGGAAGAGTGGCAACTATTTAGCCAGGAAATTAGGGGATACGTGAGTGAGTCAGGTTAAGGGAGTAAGCAAGGGAGAGGTAAAAAGTACTCCATATATAACAGACCTCCATATATAAGGTATGCCTTTCTGGTTCTGTTCTGAGAGTACTAGGCAAATAGAGGAAAGTAAGTTATTAAAAACAGTCTAGGGTCATTTTAGGATCAGTATGGAGATGAAATACAGTGGGGAGGTAGTTGGCACTGTGAGGCGCTCTTCTGCAGTGTTATGCTGTGGAGGAAGGGAACTGCCCCATCTGTAGGACACTTTGGAGCTCCATGCTCCTTTGATAGGAGCAAGAGATGAGACATCTCAGCTGTGGCACCAGCTCAGCTGGGATCTACCCCACACCTTGTGGCCCACTGGCCAAGGGGGGGCTTGGAGGGTGGCGGGAAGGGAGGGGGAATGGTGGAAGGTGCGGCCACAAGGAGTTCAACCAGACTCACACCATCTAGACAGCAAATCATTTTGCATCCCTGGAGAAGGCTTAGGTACCTGACTCTGTCGGGCGGGGGGAGGGGGAGTCTCTGGGTCATTATCAGGAAATGGACAGGATGACTTGGTACCACCTGTGGGGTGAGCAGGAGGAAGTCAGCAAGGAGAATCTTGGTGATTGGAGACTCACTGATTAGGGGAGTTAAGAGGGTGGTGGATGGGGAGAAAAGGGGAGTGAAATGGTCAGGTGCCTTCCTGGTGCATCAGCCATCAGGGATATAGATAGGATAGGGAGAATGGTGGAGAAGGTGGAGGGGGAGCTGTGATTGCTGGTCCACATGAGTACCAATGATCTAACAAACAAGCCTGTGGAGGCAGTGAAGCAAAACTTTAAGAGTCTGGGGGACAGATTGGAGGTACAATCAGCTTCTCTGGCAGTTTCTGAGGTGCTCCCTTTGTGGAATAGGGGGAATGGGAACAATAAATAGACATATAAACATAGACTTTGATGGCAGAAAAGGACCACTTGGCCCACCCGGTCTGCCCATTTCCCTTCCTACTGGATAAGCTGCAGATTCTAGTTAACCAACCGCCTGCTTCCTGCAGCCCCACACTATAATTGTTTTGTGTCTGTCCCAAGCATGTTTGAATTCCCCCACTGTTTTAGACCCAACGACCTCCTCAGGAAGGCTGTTCCATGTATCCACCACTCTCTCCGTGAAAAAGAATTTCCTCACATTACCCCTGAGCCGTCCCCCTCTATCTTTTAAACTGTGCCCCTTGTTCTTATACATCTCTTTTCTGAAAGATGCTACCCTCCTGGACTTTGTTGATTCCTTGAGGTACTTGAGACGTTTCTATCATGTCCCCGTCCCTCCTTTCATCAAGGGTATACATATTAAGCTCTCTCAGTCTCTCTTCATATGGTTTCTGATGTAGACCCTGCACCATTTTAGTTGCCCTCCTCTGGACTGCTTCCATCCTGTCTATGTCCTTGCGTAGATGAGGTCTCCAAAACTGCACACAGTACTCCAGATGGGGTCTCACCAACTGTCAATGACTAAGGAAGGAAGAGATTGAGGAGTTTAATAGGTGCTTGAAGGGATGGTGTCAGGAGGAGGAATACCATTAAGTGGGGGACTTGTGTAGGGGTACTGGGACGGGAGTGGGGGTTCTTCTTAGGGTGATGGCCTTCCCCTGACAAGAGAGGGGGCCAGTGCTCCAGGGCAGAAGTTTCACATCTACATTGGACAATTAAACTGAATGTGGGGGAGACGGAGACTAGGAGAACCACTGAGAAGGGAGACCAGATTGGGAACCTAGCTAGGGCTCACCGCTGAGCAGGGGACTAGTAGCAGGTAGGTGAGTAACAGTAAGATTGACGCTCCTATTAGGTTAAGGGAAGAGGCCATTGAGGGAGAGCGGACAAAGCCTACATTCAGCATGAAAAATAACAAATTAAGGACATTAGGGAAGAATAAGGGAGAAAGAATAGGAAAAAGTAGGAGGAGGGGAGTGGGAGAAAGATTGAAAGGGATCTGCCTTGATGCCAGGAGTCTGAAATAAAATTAGTGCGATCTTCGTGGACATAAAGTCTCCACCACTCATTTACACTGATGGGACTACGACAGAGGTGCTAGGACCAAGCGAGAGCCAAAAATCTTCAGGCGGCCCGGCACCAAGGTAGGACCGCATGGAAGCAGCACCACGAGTTCGGCTCATGCTGTATAGCCTACCTCGGCTTCTACCCTCCAACCGCCTCAGTTCCTTTTTTCCCCCCGCTGTCAAGTGCGCTTCAGTGACGATGACGCTCGCCCACCGGGAGTCAAATCTTTACATCTATACGACAGCAGCTTTAGTTGGTCAGTATTTGATTTGTAGTATTTATTTATTCAGTTTTAAAAAAAAAAAGTTTTCTTTTCTTCCATGCAGAAAACAGAAGTCCTCTTCAGCCTGCCTTTGACAGAGTCAGCCATGAATGGGGCTGGTGATGGTAGGGAGACTTCACATGAAAGCTGTGTTTCCAGCAGGGCTGGGTCCGGTCTGCCCCTGTCTACGGGGGTGTCTGACTACAGGCAGTCCGGTCCTCCCGAAGGCACAAAAAGAAGCGGGCCCATTCTTGATCATCGTGGGAAACCAGCACCACTGGTTGAAGTTCTTCTTCGTCCCACCGGGTCGTAATAGAAGAAACAGTACCACTCGAGGTCACCCTCTGGTATGTCTGCAGGTTGATCATCAGTTGTGGGAGACAGAAAGCCAACTCTGACACCGTCGGGGCCACCTACAGCCTCTGTTCCTAGTAGCTGGCATCCTCGCCCCCGGGGGGTCTTCCAGTGAGCAGTTTTCATCATTGGGCCACTCTTTTGGAGCAGTGGGTTCAGTGGTTGTCCCGACTTCCCAAGTCTGCGGAGTTGGCCCTGGGGCCTTCGAGCTTAGGGGCTTTGAACCCGCGAGTAGGGCGGTTGGGTCAGTCTTGTCGCGTGACACCTTCTCTGGTGCCGTTGACACCGCGCTCTTGTGCTTTCCCCCTCACATGACTACGGCGCAGGGGCCAGCACAGGTACTATTTTCTCCTACTCATGTTTTCAGATCTTCATCCTTAGGTGCACCAAAATTTGGGTTGGGGTCTCTGGGCGCTCGCATGGTGCTGGTTGCAGTGCTGCCTTCAACTCTTGTCTTAGAATCGCCACTCTCGGCGCCGGCACCGTTTTCAGGGCTGGCGCCGACTCGGGTGCTGGGATTCTCAACTCCAATTTGAGGAGCACCTCCTCCTGCTCTCTTTCCTCCCTTTCCTTTATATATTATCCCTTCTGGGCTAGTAGGAGACAATATTGAGCCTGATCCTGATCTGCGATTGGGAGACTACTTTGATGAAGATTCATCTCTCGTAGTGGGAAATAATCCATCTACTTCAGCGGTGCTTCTCGTTGAGGACCTGTCCTTTAAGTCTCTACCGAAGAACATGAATTCCACCCTCTCTCTCCAGAATTCGGAGGTTGATCCGGGGAAGTTGTTGCGCCTTCAATATCTGCATGTCTCTGAGATCCCTGTGGAATTGACTCCTCCGGTACAGCCCTCTTTTGAGACTCTCTCACACATGGTGTGGGACAATCCGGCGCTTATTCCTTCCATGGCTAAGTCCGTAGACAGGAAGTACGCTCCCCTAAGGATTGACCAATCCTGGCCCCTCAGGCTTTTGCTGATGCCATAGTGGTCTTGGAAGAAAACAACAAAGCCATTCTCCCTGAGGAGTCTACAGCTCATCCAGTAAACAAAAAATCTCATAAGACTGATACACTGGGGAAGCGAGTCTTCACCGCTGCTACCCTAGGCATGCATATTGCTAGCTACCGGGACTATTTCTCATAATATGGGTGTACCCTCTGGCATTTGCTAAAAGCCACTGTGGAGACTGTCCCAGATAGGACATTGCATCAGAGCTTCTCCAAACTATCACTAGAGGTATTGAGTCCAATAATCAGCAACTTAAGGCTGCTATGGATGACTTTGACTCTGCTTCTAGAGCAGCAGCAGCCGAAATATGCACCCAATGCACTCGTGGTTACGAACCTCGGGGTTCACAAATAATGCCCAGCAAAGAGTCATGAGTTTACCATTTGATGGGGTTTATCTGTCTGGCCCACAGGGGGAGCAGGCTCTCGAGACCACACAGAAAACTAGGACGGCTATCAGGACGGCCAGACCAGCCCTTGCTGCCCCTCAATGGGGCAGGAACTGCTGGCAGTTTCATAACCATCGGTCCTTTCATGGTAAAGGCAGAGGGGGCTTCAACAAGAACCAAACCCCTCAGCTACTAAAGAAAACACCACAGAAGGCACAGGGCTCGAAAGCGCCTAGTGCCACCCTCTGAAATTCTGGTCCAGCTGTCCGAGGGGCACTCTTCATCGGCAGTAGGGGGGTGTCTGACGCAGTTTTACAATCAGTGGAAGTCAGTCACTTAAGACAAATGGGTTCTCAAGGTAATTCGCAAGGGTTATTCTCTGAATTTTTCAGATACCCCACCTGATCATCCACCCAAATGACAGCCCAGGCTGTCAATTACTCAGTCAGACCTCCTTGCTTCTGAGATTCAAGGCCTTCTGAACAACAGGGCAGTAGACGTAGTTCCACAGGAGCAATGGAACACATGTTTCTACTCCGACTACTTCCTAGATCCAAAGAAAACAGGCAGTATGCACCCTGTTCTAGACCTAAGGAACTTAAACAAGTTTCTCTTCAAAGAAAAATTCAAAATGATATCACTCAGTATGCTTTTACCTCTGATTCATCGAAACAATTATCTGGCCTCCCTGGACATGCAGGATGCTTAACAACATGTTCCTTTGCACCCAAACCACCATATGTATTTTCAATTAGTGGCCCTGAGTCAGCACTATCAATTCAGAGTACTTCCATTTGGGCTGTCCTCGGTGCCACAAGTTCTTATGAAGTGCTTTGCAGTTCTCACAGTGCACCTAAGGAAACTCTGAATTCAAGTCTTCCCATATCTGGAAGACTGGCTCCTAGCGAGCTCCTCCAGACAAGGGACACAGGAAGCAGTGATCACAGCTTCCAGGTTCCTGACATCTCAGGGAGTTGTATTGAATCTGGAAAAATCGCATCTACAGCCCTTCCAGCAACTCCTCTTCATAGGAGCCCTCTTGGATACCTCCAGCACAAGGGCCATCCTCCCGGAGGACAGGAGAAATTATATCCTCCAGATGGCTTTTTTCATCAAAGAGAATGACTCGATCTGAGCCCTCTCGATGCATTGGATGCTGGGTCTCATGGCGTCATCAGTGTACACGGTGTCTTTGGCTTGTATTCACATGAGGACCACTCTGTGGATGCTCAGTACTCAGTGGTCCCCGACTACACACCTTCAGTCCTTTTGCATCAAGATGACGGAACCTCTAAAACTATCACTCACGTATTGGTCTCAAGAGGACAACCTACTGAAAGGCTTTCCCTTTGCCCCACTGGAGAAACTGATCACCATCACCACGGATGCATCTCTAGTCCGATGGGGCGTTCACTGTCAAGATCTCCACACCCAAGGTCTGTGGAATCAGGTCGAGTCTCAACTCCACATAAATATCCTGTAGATGAGAGCTGTCCTGTACGCAGCCGAAGCCCTGAAGGACATACTCTATTGCAAAATAATTCTCCTTCAGATGGACAACAAAGTGGTTATACACTACATCAACAAGCAAGGCGGGGCACACTCTTATCCTCTGTGCAGGGCAGCAATGAGATTGTGGGAATGGTGCCTGGATCATGAAGCACTGATCCAAATAGTCTTCCAGCCTGGAGTCCAGAACGATCTAGCGGATTGCCTCCGCAGAACAGAGGTGGATCCTGACTAGTAGTCTCTCGACGTAAACGTCATGCAGTCGCTCTTCAAAGAGTGGGGCACACCAGACCTGGACCTTTTTGTGTCCCCACTCGACGCAAAACTGCCTCTGTTTTACTCCAGAAATTTAGAACCTGACATTTTCTGTCAGAATGCATTCAGACAAGATGCTTTCTGTATGCAATTCTTCCTTTTCCTTTAATTCAGAGGGTGCTGCTCAAGCTGGAGGCACGGGGGCAGAATGATCCTTATCGCCCCATTCTGGCCTCATCAGATTTGGTTTCAGTTGATCAAAAGAATATCGGAAGTTCCAACGAAACAACTACCACTTCAAACGGACCTTCTGACTGAGGGCCCAGTGGTCCATTCCAACCTGAGATCCCCTCATCTCCACGCAGGGCTCCTGAGGAGACAGAAGTGGGTAGATTTGATGTTTCCCGTAGAGTCTCAGACATTCTGCTATCGGCCAGCTACTAGGAAAACTTACACAGCGAAGTGGAAGTGATTCTTCATTTGGTGTACAAAGTCCTCCCTGGATCCCTTTTCTTGCCCACCAAACAAAGTCCTAGAGTATCTACTAGACCTGTCAAATACAGGTCTACAATACTCTACCGTGAAGGTTCATCTATGCATGATCTCAGCTTATCACAAGCCCTATACACTGTATGGCTATGGATCAGTTACCCTTGGTCAAGAGGTTCCTTAAAGGTATAGTCCACTAGGCCACCAGTCAGGAGACTGGTGGCCACTTGGGATATTAATCTTGTGCTAGACATGCTCACCTGTAAGCCTTTCGAGCCTCTAGCAACTTGTGAGCTGACGTTCCTGACTTGGAAGGCCACCTTCCTCATAGCCATTACCTCCATTTGCAGAGTATCTGGAATACCAGCCCTGGACACAGACCCTCCTTATACAGTATTTCACAAGGGCAAGGTGGTTGTCAGAACTCATCCTAAGTTTCTCCCCAAAGTAGTCTCTGAATTCCATCTGAACCAGGCCTTGGTTCTTCTGACCTTCTTGCGAACTTTCAGAATGAAGGAGAGCGTACCTGCCATGGAGGCACAGGTCAGGAAGCATAGGAAAACCCAGTAGCAGTTGTAGACTTTTCAAAACATGCTTATTGGTACTAGCAGTAACATTAAAAAAAATTGTTCAGTATAACTATTTACAAAGACAGAATAAATAGAGAAGATCCATCTTTTTCCTTCAGTCTCTGTGTCCCTGTGTCTCTTTCTTGCAAGCAATTGCAGCTGTTTTTATAAGTCTTTGCAACCCCCTTCTTAACAAGCATCCTGTTTTTTTTTTCTAAAATGTTCTTGTATGTTTCAGGCAGGTGCAGCAAGAACACAATGTCCCAGAACTGAGGCCCCTTCTCCAAGCTTCTGAAAAAGGGCTTAAAAACTGCTCTCATGTTAACCCCTTGAGTTCCCAATAGATTTCTGCAATCATCTCAAACTACAATTATATACATTTCAGCAGTAACACTATATAATTTCTAAACAAAGGGATCCCAGTATCAGTTACAATTCCACATAATGATTTGCATATATTTTTATACCAGCAGATATGAAAGGGAGGAAAAGACAGAAGCAGCAAGGGAAAACTGAGAGACAGTGAGAGGCAAAGAATTGCGAGACTGTCGGGTTGATCAAGTCCTAGGTCTCACAAGACAATCTGGATGCGCAACCAGACATACAAGAGACAGGAAAGAACAGAACAGATTCCTGCATTCAAACTGTCCATAATAATTGGGACAGGGTCCTATTCAACCCTGTCACATATACCCCTAGAGAGGAACCTGTTTTATCAAACCAGGTTTCCAAAGCGTTCTAATTCTCTATTAACATTAAAAGTTCCAGAGGCGGCCCGCTGTTTAGCGGTTGAATTTCCGCCTGTGATGCCGGCAACCCGGGTTCGAGCACGGACTCAGGTCGCTGGAGGGCCAACCCGGGAAAGAAGGAGGAGGGCGTCCACTGATAGCCTGCCTTCTCAGGGGAGGGAGGGTGTAGGTCGGTGTCTGCCGGCCCTAGCGGAGGCTGGGGGTTCAGCATAGACATCCGACCCCAACCTAGGAGAGGCAGACGTCGGCGCAAGCCTAGATGTCATGGCACGTCTCTCCTCGGAGGAAAACCACTGAAAATGGCGCCCTGGCCGGTCAGATGACGGCCTCCCCAGATCCTCATTCCCGGGCTCCCGGACCTCCATCGGCCACCTCAGCAGCACCCAGGGTTGTTGGACTTCGCCGAATAGGCTGTTACTGTACCAAGGTAAGGGACCCTCCCCACGAAGGTATATGTTGGGGATACCTGGGCTGGCTGCAATGTGGGGCGGTGGGGTCATGTGCACTGGGATGGGATAATCCATGTGGGGGCCCAAAGGGAAGTCCGGTCAGGTGCTCTGGTGGGGGGGCAATAAATACCATAATACAAAAACAAAAGTTTCAGAAATTAAGCACATGGGCAGTATCCTTTTTTCTAGAACAGGGCAGCAAACAGTAAAGTTTAAACTCGCACATTTATTTTTCAACCTTCAGAACCCTCAATTCCTGATGCATATCTTGACAGAAAATCAGCATTGCTATTCTCTTTACCAGATTTGTGTATCACCATGAATTTAAATGGCTGTAGTGCCAGGTACCACCTTGTGGTTCTGGAATGGTTTTGGAATTTTTATCTTTCATTTGGGTAAGCCAACATAGAGGATTGTGACCTGTTATAAGTACAAAGTCAGTTCCTAGCATTTAAAACTTAAAGATCATGTGCAGCGGTTTTTACATATGTTTAATAAAAGCTTTAAAAGCTGCAGTTCAAGTCCTTGTGTCATGATTAGTGTTTCCTGAAAATTTCATGCTGTTTGGTTTTGTGGTTTTCTTTAAATAAGCATTTGTTAACTTGCTCTGTAGTGGTTGAAAACAGTGGAGTTATTTCTGTCCTCTCAGTCAAACTTAAAGTGTGATGACATCATTGTGGTGTAGCTTGCTGTTTCAGATTCCCAGTCAGGACAGCACTCTGTAGAGTTTATGGTTTGCTGATCTCTCCAGGTTTCTTACAAACCCAGTCTCTGGTTTGTGTTTAGGTAGATCAGCTTAAAATATATCATTCTCTTCCTTTAAAAAGCTGATAATTTCGGTTTCACTGCTGAATTGAAGTAGTGGAAATCTTTTTCTGTCAGAAATCAGCTTCTCTGTATCACAGCTCTGTTCTTTCTAATCAAACCTCAATTTTTTTCTAACTATATAACACAGGGCCATTTAATGAATATAAAATAAATCTAAATTTTGTTCATTCACAGAAAGTTTGTTTTTGACGTAGCCTTCATAAATACAGTCATGTAAGATCATTTATTTTCATGTCAGATTAACAAACAGGTGCTTGTCACAGTCTGCTACAGTATTTCAAGCACATGTACTGTCAGAACTCACAAATATCAGCTCTTTGGTGTTTTCTGTGTGAAAATACATCATATATGTTTATAACTAAAAACACTATGTGGCATCCCAATGCGCCATGTCTCTGGCCCACAGTTGAGGCAGCTGCAGTCTATTGCCACCAGTCCCCTGCCCCACAAGCCCTCTGCCTTCTGCTCCACATTCGAGGTTGCTGCATCCTGCTGCCCACTGTCTTCTCCCACACAGTCAGGGATTATGCACCCTGCTGCCTCCATCCCCTGCCTAAAGAATGAGGACTGCTGTACCCTGACGCCCCCTGCCCAAACGGTTGGGGTTGCTGCACCCTGCTGCCCTCTGTCCCCCATCCTCACAGTTAGGGATGCTGCACCTGTTGCCCCACTCCTGTCTCCACAGTCAGGGCTGCTGTGCTGTGCTAAGCCCTAGAGTGCCAAGTTCCCTGCCTCCACCGCAGGGGCTGCTGCACCATGCTGCCCTAGCATCAGAGATGGGGCTTTTGCTGCACCCTGCTACCCACTTCCATTGCCCCAAATGGTCAGGGCTGCTGCACCACATGTACCCCATCTCGCAGTCAGGGCTGCTGTACCCTGATGCTCCATGTGTCCTGCCCCACAATTGAGGCTTCTGCACCATGATGTCTTCCATCCCCTGTCACCACTGACGTGGCTGCTGCACCCTGCTCCTTTCTACACAGTTGGGGTTGCTGTGGCCTGCTGTGCCCTAGAGCCCCATGCCTCTACAGTTAGGGCTGCTGCACCATGCTGCCACTTGCCACAAGATTCAGGGCATTTGCTGCACCCCATTGCATGCCTCCACATTTCAGGCAGTTGCATCTTGCTGTCTCCCTGCCACCAGAGTCAAATCCTTTGCTACACCCTGCTGAGACAGGAACAGGGGGAAACATGTGCAGTGTCCCTGACTGTGAGGGCGAGAGAGAGAGAGTAGCAGGATGCAGCAACTCCAGCTGTTCAGGAAGGGTACAGCACAAGAGTAAAGAGCATTGCTGCACCCCTGCCACACCTGGAGGCAAGGGACTCTGTGGTGCAGCAGGGCACAATGGTGTCAGGGGACAAAGGACAGCATGGTGCAGAAGCCTGACTGTGGAGCAGGACACAGGTGGGCATCAGGGTACAGCTGCCCTGACACTAGCACAGGGTACACATGTGCAGCAGCTCAGACCATTTGGGGCAATGGAAGTGTGTAGCAGGGTTCAGCAGCCCCCACTGTGGATGCAGACAGCATGAGACTCTAGGGTGTAGCACAGCACAGCAGCCCTGACTGTGGATATAGGAACAGGGGGCAACAGGGTGCCGTGGCCCTGACTGTGGGTGTGGGGACAGCAGGAAACAGGGTGCAGCAGCCCTGAATGTTCAGGCAAGAGATAGGGGTGGCAACAGGATACAGCAGCCCAAACTGTGGGACAGGTGCAGCAGCCATGCCTGTTTGGGAAGGGATATGGGGAGCAGGGTGTAGCAAAGGATTTGACTCTGGTGGCACGGGGACAGCAAGGTGCAATTGCCTCAACTGTGGAGGCATGCAACAGGGTGCAGCAAATACCCTGAATCTTGTGGCAAGTGGCAGCGGTGCAGCATCCCTAACTGCAGAGGCATGGGGCTCTAGAACACAGCAGGCCATAGCAACCCCAACTGTGTAGAAAGGAGCAGGGTGCAGCAGCCCTGTCTCTGGTGACAGGGGTTGAGAACATCATGGTACAGAAGCCTCGACTGTGGTGCAGAACACAGGGGGCATCAGGGTACAGCAGCCCTGACTGTGAGATGGGATACACATGGTGCAGCAGCCCTGACCATTTGGGACAATGGAAGTAAATAGCAGGATGTAGCAAAAGCCCCACCTTTGGTGGCTAGGGCAGCATGGTATAGCAGCCCTAGCTGTGGAGGCAGGGAACCTGGCACTCTAGGGCTTAGTGCAGCACAACTGTGAGGCAGAGACACGGTGCATCAGGATGCCACACAGTGTTTGTAGTGATACCTAACATAATGTATTTTCACACAGAAACCACCAAAGAACTGACATTTGTGAGTTCTGACAGGTGCCTGACACACTCTGCTACAGTATTTCAAGCACATGTACTGTTTGTCAATCTGACATGAAAAAAAATGTTCTTACATGAAACCTATTTATGGAGGCTACATCAAAGGCAAACTGTTTCTGTGAAAGAACAAAATTTAGATTTTTTTTATATTCATTTAATAGCCATGTGTTAAATAGTTAGAAAAACAGAGTTTTGATTAGAAAGAACTGAGAGCTGTGATACAGACAAGCTAATTTCTCATAGAGAAAGATTTCCACTACTTCAATTCAGCATTGAAATTAAAATGATCAGCTTTTCATGAGAAGATAATGTTATATTTTAAGCTGATCTATCTAAACACAAGCCAGAGACTGTGTTTGTAAGAAACTTGGAGAGCTCAGCGAACCATTAACTCTACAAACTACTGCTCTGATTGGGAATCTGAAACAGCAAGCTACTCCAAAATGATATCATTGCACTCTAAGTTTGACTGAGAGGACAGAAATAACTCCACTATTTTCAGCCACTGTAGAGAAAGTTAACAAATGCTGATTTAAAGAAAACCACAAAAGCAAACTGCATGAAATTTTCAGGAAACACTATTCATGACATAGGGACTTGAATTTCAGCTTTTCAAGGTTTTATAAAAAATATGTAAAAACCGTTGCACATGATCTTTAAGGGACTCCATGCCCACTTTGCTGCTAAACATTCCTTTTCAGTGGTGGAGTACCTTTTCTCTCTGTCATGCAACTTCCTACTAATGTACAGAATAGCATGTTCTGTCCCATCTCTATTTTGACTCAGGACTGCACCTAGGCCTACCTCTAATGCATTTGTTTGTAACAAAAATGGTTTCTCAAAGTCGGGGCTTCTTAAAACAGGGGCGGAACATAATGCAGCCTTAATGGCTTGAAAAGCTTCATCACACTCAGGGGTCCATTTCACATTATTCGGGTACTGTTTTTCATGAGTTCTGTGAGGGTAGTAACTAACTGTGCAAAGTTGGGAACAAATCTCCGATAATAACCAGCCAGCCGTAACAATGACCTGACATGTTTCTTTGTTTTAGGGACAGGGCTGTTAGCTACAGCTTATATTTTAGACATTTCTGGCTTAACTTCTCATTTCCCAACACACAGCCCAAATATATGGTTTCCTGCATGCCCAATGCACATTTGGTAGGATTAATAGTCAGACCTGTATTTTTTGATAGCTTGGATAACTGCTCGTAAGTGTTCCAGGTGGCTTTTCCAATCTGGACTGTACGTTATGACATCATCCAGGTACGCAGCACAATAACCAGTGTTAGGTGATAAAATTAGATCCATGTACCGCTGGAATGAAGCTGGCGCACCATGTAAACCAAATGGCATGGTGGTGAACTGATAGAATCCAACAGGAGTAGGAAATGCAGTTTTGTCTCTGGATTCTTTAGCTATAGGGATTTGCCAGTAACCCTTGGTGAGAGCAAGGTTACTGATATACTTGGCACTCCCCAGTCTGTCCACCAGATCATCTGTTCTGGGTATAGGATAACTGTCAAATTCTGACACTTGATTAAGTTTCCTAAAATCAAGGCAGATTCTAACACCCCCTTCCTTTTTGTTTACAATTACCATTGGAGATGACCAAGTACTCATTGACTCTTCTATGATACCAAGTTCTTTCATTTTTTGTATTTCCTTAACTATGTCAGCTCTTAACTGCTCTGGTAACCTGTATGTCTTTTGCCTAATAGGGCGAGCATTCCTTGGCACTATTACGTGCTCAACCCCTTTTGTTGGGCCTGGTACTGTGGTAAAAGTACTGTTAAATGTCTTTAGCATATTATAAATTTCTGCAGTTTGTTCTGAGGTTAAGGAAACATTCACATTTACAGCATCAGCAGTTACAGTTTGTTCCAGTCTGTCATTAGCTACATCAGTATCTTCTTTTATCAGTTTCTGGTAAAACTAGCAAAGCAGCTTTTGGCATTTTTTCAACCCATTTCTTGAGGAGGCTAGCATGGTATATCTTCTTAGGATTTTTCCTGTCAGGGGTCTCAATCTCATAGTTAATGGTGCCAGTACGTCTAAGCACTCTATAAGGCTCTTGCCTTTTCATAAACAGTTTATTTTCTGTTGTGGATAACAGTAGCAAAACCTTTTCACCTGTCTCAAAAACTTTTTCTTTTACCCCATGGTCATAATATACCTTCTGCTGGTTTTGGGCCTCTTTCTGATTACTGTGGTCAATTTCAGCATATTTTGCCAGCTTCTTTCTTACGGCACACATATAAGATGCTATAGACTGTTTCTGAGTGGGGTTATCTTCCCACGTTTCTTTTATCACATCCAGTGGCCCTCTTGGCTGCCTACCATACAGCATTTCAAATGGTGAAAACCCTGTTGATGCCTGTGGCACTTCTCTGTAAGCAAAAAGTAGGTAAGGCAAGTATTGGTCCCAATCTTTCCCTTCCCCTTTTTATAAACCTTTTTAATATGCATTTTAGGGTTTGGTTAAAACACTTAAGACTGTCTGTTTGAGAATGATAGGGGAGGTTCGTATGGCAGTGATACCCAGTAGTCTGTACAGCCCCTTAAGTAATGCAGCACCAAAATCACTACCCTGATGAGTAATAATTTCTTTAGGTATGGCCACTGTGCTGAACGTTTTGGCAAGCCCTGCTGCCACTTTTGAAGCTGTGACAGTACGCATTGGAACTGCTTCTGGGTATCGAGTAGCATAGTCGAATGCTACCAGGATAAATCTATTACCCTTTTTACTTTTGTTTAAAGGACCAACCACATCCATTGCAATCTCTCAAAAGGCACATCTATCAAGGGTAGGGGCACCAGGGGCGCCTTGTCTTTTCTAGAGACTTGGGCTACTTTCTGGCACTCGGCACAGGAACTGCAATAGGTAGCAACATCTTCATGAATTCCAGGCCAATAAAATCTGTACAGCAATCTAGCAAGGGTGTGATCCCTCCCTGAGTGACCAGACAGAGGGCTATCATGTGCTATTGGTAACAACTCAGAACTATACTTCTGTGGTATAACCAATTGTTCTGTCTGTTCCTGTGTCTGAAGTTTAACACAAACTCTGTACAGTGTAACCCATGAAATGTTTTAAACATTGGTCCACCCTGTTTTGGTTTCACCCACAACTGCTTAAAATAATCCTGGAGAGAAGCATAGTTAGCTTGCTCTGAAGCAAAATCACAATCTCTTATCAGCTTAGTTTCAGCATTTTCATATGTTAACCCCTTGTGTCCATCAGGCATTTGTTGCCACAGTTTCTTCAGCCATTGTCTGTCTTTCCTGGATTTCCGGATCTTGGAGCGGTGCTCATATAAGTCCGAATCAAAGTCGGCGAAAGGTAAAGAGTCCCCACCATCTGAAATTTTCTTTGCTTGAGCGCTTGTCACCATAGCTGCTGAAACATCAGGATTTACTCCCTCTTTGATTAACTCAGTAAATCCTGGAAAGTCATTTCTAATAATCACAGGTACAGGTAACTTAGGCAGTACCCCCACTTTCATTTGGTGCGACGCACTCTTAATGGTCAGAGTCACTTGGGTGGTGGGATAGTATCGAGTGTTCTCGTGGATGCAGATGACACCAGTACCTGGTCCTTTTGCAGTGTTTTCCTAGCACCTCAGTATGCATCAGGGTCTGTCTGCTTCCCTTATCAGCGAGTCCCTTTACAGTCTTATCCCTCACCTTCACATCTGTCAAGTACTTACCCCAATTTGCTAAGGACAAGTCTGCTCCTGTCACTGAATCTCTTTTCTCCTCTGTGCTTCTAAACATTGAATCTCTTTTTCTCTCTGCTTAGAAACACAGAAACATAGACTTTGACGGCAGATAAGGACCACTTGGCCCACCCAGTCTGCCCATTTCCCTACCTACTGGATAAGCTGCAGATTCTAGTTAACCAACAGCCTATTTCCTGCAACCCCCCACTATAATTGCCTTATGTCTGTCCCATGCATGTTTGAATTCCTCCACTGTTTTAGACCCCACAACCTCTCCCGGAAGGCGGTTCCATGCGTCCACCACTCTCTCCGTGAAAAAGAATTTCCTCACATTACCCCTGAGCCGTCCCCCCTCTAACTTTAAATTGTGCCCCCTTGTTCTTACACATCTCTTTTTCTGAAAGATGCTACCCTCCTGGACTTTGTTGATTCCTTTGAGGTACTTAAAAGTTTCTATCATGTCCCCTGTCCCTCCTTTCATCAAGGGTATACATATTAAGCTCTCTGTCTCTCTTCATATGGTTTCTGATGTAGACCCTGCACCATTTTAGTTGCCCTCCTCTGGACTGCTTCCATCCTGTCTATGTCCTTGCGTAGATGAGGTCTCCAAAACTGCACGCAGTACTCCAGATGGGGTCTCACCAACTGTCTGTATAGAGGATAACCACTTCCTTTTTCTACTTGTGATGCCCCTTCCTATGCATCCCAGTATCCCCCTGGCTTTCCCTACTGACTTCTCACATTGCATACCCACCTTTAGGTCATCTGATATGACTACACCCAGATCCCTTTCCATTATTGTTGCTGTTAGTACCTCTCCTGCTATTGTGTACTCTTCTCCTGGATTTTTATTTCCCAGGTGCATTACTTTGCACTTCTTTGCATTGAATCTAAGTTGCCTTATGTCTGATCATTCCTCCAACCTTGCCAAGTCCCTTCTCATCCTTTCTACCCCCCCTTGTTTATCAACTCTGTTACAGATCTTTGTGTCATCCGTAAAGAGGCATACCTTTCCTTCCAGACCCTCTGCAATGTCACCTATAAAGGACGTTAAAGAGGACTGGACCCAGTACTGAGCCCTGAGGTACTCACTAGTAACCCCTTTCTTCAGAATGTGTTCCATTCACTATTACCTTCTGTGTCCTGTTGTGCAGCCAGTTTTCTACTCCAGGCTACCACCCTGGGACCCACTCCCAGGCTGGCTAACTTGATTATTAATCTTTGTGCGAGACTGTGTCAAATGCCTTGCTAAAGTCTAGGTAGGCCATATCCACAGCCCTCCCGGTTCTATTACTTCAGTCACCCAGTCAAAGAAATCGATTAGATTTGTCTGACATGACCTTCCTGCTGTGAATCCATGCTGCTTTTGGGTCCAGTGCCCGCTGGCCTCTAGGTACTCAACACGCTCTTTCTTTCAGAAGTGATTCCATCATTTTCCCACCACTGAGGTCAAACTAACAGGTCTGTAGTTTCCTGCTTCTGCCTTGCTCCCACTTTTGTGAAGGGGAATCACATCTGCCCTCCTCCAGTCCTCAGGTACCACCCCATCTTCCCATGATTTGTTAAAAAGTGTGGTTAGTGGTGTCACTAGGTCCTCCCTTAGCTCTTTTAGGATTCTAGGGTGAATCCCGTCAGGCCCCATTGCTTTGTCCACCTTGAGTTTTAGAAGTTCTTTCAGTACTCTTTCTTCTTTAAATGGACTGGTATCAACCCCACTATCCAGAGTGCTTCTGCTGTTTGGTTTAGGTAACTCCTCCTCTTCTTCTTTTGTGAATACTGAGCAAAAGTATTCATTCATTATTTCTGCCTTTTCACTGTCTCCCTCTGCCCACCTCCCCTCTCCTTTATTAATCTTGCCTATCCCTCCCTTAACCTTTCTATGTTCCCTAATGTACCTATAAAAGGTTTTATCCCCCTTCTTAACTGAGTTGGCTATCCTTTCCTCGGTTTGGGCCTTTGCTTTTCTGACTGCCTTCCCCACTTCTTTCTGCTTTAATTGATACAGTTCCCTGTCGTACTTTGTCTGTGATTTCTTCTCTGTCTCATTTTGTTGTATAGCCCGCCATTTGAAAAAGTCCATCAGGCTTTTAGGTTCTGTCACTGCCTGTTCTTTTTCCATAACTTGTGCTGGCTGTACAATCTCAGCTTGGACTTCTGTCTCTGCTAGTTTGGCTGCCATTCTCCACCATCTGTCTTCAAGGCACAGGTCAGGAAGCATAGGAAAAACCAGGAGCAGTTGTAGAATTAGCAAAAAGTGTTTATTAGTACTAGCAGTAACATAAAACAATAAAATTGTTCCATATAACTATTTACAAAGGCAGAATAAACAGAGAAGATCCCTATTTTTCTTTCATCTCTGTGTCCGTGTCTCTTTCTTGTAAGCAGTTGCAGCACTATTTTTATAAGTCTTTGCAACCGCCTTTTTTAGCAGGCATCCTGTTTTTTCCTAAAATGTTCTTGTATGTTTCAGGCAGGTGCAGCAAGAACACAGTGTCTCAGAACTGAGACTCCTTCTCCAAACTTCTGAAAAGGGGCTTAAAAACTGCTCTCAGGTTAACCCTTTGAGTTCCTAATAGCTTTTTGCAATCATCTCAAACTATAATTATATACAGTTCAGCAGCAGTAACACTATATAATTTCTAAACAAATGGATCCCAATATCAGTTACATTTCCACATAATGATTTATTTGCATATATTTTTATGCCATCAGATACTCAAGGGAGGAAAAGACAGAAACAGCAAGGGACGACTGAGAGACAGTGAGAGGCAAAGAATTGCAAGACTGTCGGGGTGATCAAGTCCTAGGTCTCGCAGGAAGATTTGGTTGCTTAACCAGACAGATGAGATAGGAAAGGAAAGAACAGAACAGATCCCTGCATTCAAACTGTCCATAAAATCTGGGACAGGGTCCTGTTCAACCCTGTCACAGTACCCTGCATTCTCTGGATGTTAAAAGGGTTTTGCAGTTCTACATAGACAGAACTAAAGAGATCTGCAAGTCAAAGCAACTCTTTGTCTCATTCAGCATGGCCTGGCTGGGTCAGCCTGTTGCCATCAGATGGGTCTTGGTGTGACTGGTGGCATATCTCCACCATTGCTATTCCATGGCACAGGTTACGCCGGAAGGCAGGGTATGCACCCATTCTACCAGAGCAGTTGCGGCATCTCTGGCAGAAATACAGAACATGCCCATTGCAGGTATCTGCAATGCAGCTGCTTGGAGCTCCATGCACGCTTTTGTGAAGCACCATGCTTTGGATGTCTGTTCCAGACAGCATCAGTCCTTTGGCAGGACAATCCTTAATGGACTCCTGTCCTAAGTGAGCTCATCTCTCCTGCCACCCTTGTCGGGGGATTATTTTAGCTCTGTACTCTCCCATCAGTGTGAATGAGTGGTGGAGACTTTATGTCTAGAAAGATATGGAAATTACATAACCTGCCATAATTCTTGATCTTCTTGGACGAAGTCTCTGCCACTCATTCACATGCTCACCCTCCATCCCCCGAGCTCACTTATCTGTTTTTGGTCTTCACTTCCTTGATGGCTGGGCTGTGAAGACTCTGTTGTGTTGACCCTTCTTATACAGGTCATTCGAACTGTCTTATGTCCAACATAGATTAATTTCACTAGGTTAGTTCACGCTGCACCTTCTTGGTAAAAAAGTTACTGAGGCGGTTAAGGGGTCAATGCCGAGGTAGCCTGTACGGCGTGAGCCGGCCTTATGGCGCTGCTTCTATGCAGTCCTACCTCACTGCTGGCCCTCCTGAAGATTTGTGTCTTCCACTCGGTCCTAGCACCTCCAGCATAGTCCCATCAGTGTGAATTAGTGGTGGAGACTTCATCCAAGAAGATCAAGAATTACGGTAGGTATGTAATTTCCATTTTCTGGCAGTGGTTGCAGACACTTCATTGGACCTAGTAGCTATCACAGAAACCTGGGCCAAAAAGAATAACGACTGGGACCCGCCAGTCCCAGGTAACGCCATGTTTAGATATGAAAGGGGAAAAGGTAAAGGAGGAGGCATAGCCCTGTATGTCAGAGAATGCATAGAGGCAGTGGTGGATGGAAACATGTTCACCCATGTCATAGCGACAAACATGTTGTCGACGCAGATTACAGCGTCGGCAGCGTGCTGCCCGGCATTATAGCGCCAAGCATTATGTTTCCTGGGAGTTACAGTGCCAAAGCGCCCACCTGGGAAACAGTCGAGTTTTCAGAGGGGTTTTGCCCCCCTGCACCCCCAATACCAAATATAATCTCCTCTGGGGCAGGTATGCCCTGGAGGAGGTAGAAATTGTGGGGGGCAAAGGGCGACAGGAATGAGGGCGATCCAAACTCAAGATCACCCCTTTCACTGTCGCCCTTCTTATGGCACTGTAATTGCAGCAGCGAAATTTAGTCCCCGTTCTGACAGTATACCTGGAAACATTAGGGGCGATAATGTGAAACAGAATCACTGTTGGTGCAGCTCAGTGCATCCTTAATCAGGAAACTACAGATAGGGGTGATTGAGCTATACACCTCCAAGACATGGGAAGAGAGAGAGAGAGCTAAGAAGCTAGGGGCAGAACTAGAAAGGGGGTGGTGGTGGGAGACCTAAATCTATCACATACTGTTGGAGTTATTCCGGCAGCCAGGAGATCCAGACGTCAAGTCCTGCTGGATACATTGCAGGACTGACTGCTGACGTAATGGTTAAGAAACGCACAAGGCAGGGTGCCATGGTGTTCGCCAACTCAGAGGTGCTAGGAGAAGTGAGGGTGGGGAGCTACTAGGGTCCAGCTACCATAACTGTTCATGGTTCGACCTGGCCCTTGGGACAAGTAAGCCCTCATCAAAGACTGAAGTCTTAATTTCAGAAGGACTGACATCATGTGGATGAAGGAGCTGGTCCAGGACAAATTAGTCTGAGTGGACAGCATCAGCGATGCAGTGGAAAGGTGGGGGAAATCAAGGGACCATTCTTGAGGCAACAGAGTCTTGCATGAGAATGATAAACAAAAGAAACAGGTACAAGAGACCAGTATAGCTCTTCTTCGGGGATATCTCAGTCATCAGGTCCCACATATGGAACTTCACTGTTGGAGAAGCAGGATCCATATGGAGGATTTTCTGTAGTACAGCTGGGGCTGCCCACACCAGCGTTGTCTGTCACTGTCACAAGTCCTACAAAGGCATGAGCGGCCCCGCTCCCTCATCAGTTCTTTCTCACTGTCGACAGGATCACATGGGTTTGTAGAAGCCTCACCACAGTTTTGTGCCATTTTTTGCCTATGGCTTTTCTGTACTTAATTTTTTAGAATCTCTTTTTCTAAAGAGATTCCTTTACCTTGTTTATGTCGAGAGTTAATCCTTCGACTTCTCTCTTCCATCACTACAGAAAGAAGATTGCCTCTTCAGATGAACACACAATATGTGTCTGCAGTCTTGGGCCTAGCCACGACGCCTCAGACTGCAAGCTCTGCCAGATGTTTAACAAAACCACACTCAGCCAACGCAAAAAGGCTCGCAAAAACTCCTTTATGGAGCAGCAGGTAGCCATTTCTGGGCAGGGGTCTTCCATGGTCCTTCCCAGTCACCAGCCGGTTTGTCGAGCTACCAGGCCACTGTCTCGAGACAAGTCCTTGGGGGGAGGGGGAGTCTTAAAAAGAACCAAGATCAGGACCGTTCCACCTGATGGTGGTCCCGCTCCCTGATGGCAAGTTCCTCATCGTTTTGAGGTACTCTGTTTGCTGCAGCTGCAATGACGCCTAAGCCTGCTCTCCAGGTCTCTATTCCTACCAGGCTCCTACCAACACCACCTCCACCAGATGTGCACAGCGGTCAGTCGTCCGTTGACCTCCAAGTCATCGGCCTCCTCTTCGTTGATGAAAGGACCATCATCGATGGCCCTGCTATTGGCACCTGATGCTTCCCCAGGTCCTCGGCCTGTGGACTCTTTGGGCTCTCAGGGCCCATCTGATAGGTCATCACTTCTTGTGCCGTCGACACAACAGTTCATTGTTGTCAACCTCAACAACATTTTGACCAAATTCATGACTGTTTTGGTTCACCGGTTGTGCGCGTATAGATCTGCATTGCCTGTGCCATCAACGGCACCATTGTCGACAACACTTCAGCCTCCAGGGGCTACTCCCCATGGGCCGTTGTCGGTACCTGGATCGTCAAACCTGGAATTGGAACAGGTCGACATTGAGGAGGAGTGTCACCCTTATCTCATCCTACCTAAGGAAGAGGAGAACGAGGAAGAGCCTGTCTTCTTTGACAAATCCACAGCTTCCTCAGTGAGCAAGGACTCTGTCAAGCATATTCCTAAGTCTCCGCCAGAGGACCCTACCTTCTTCAATGTTATGAAGCAGCTGTCCTCAGCCTTGGGCTTCTATACTGATGAGGAGGATGCTACCAGAAGAGATCTGGTGGATTTCTTAGAAATTCCATAGACTCCTCCTAAAGTCATTCTTCCTGTCCTTCCTGCACTAATAATGCCAGCACTGCAGCCTGGCACAGGCCTGATATGGTGCCAACCATGCCCGTCAGGGCTGATAAATTGTATCATGCCCCCTCAGGGCATGCTGCCCAGCCAGAGACAGATTATGTGGTTATGGGCAGCCCATGATGGGTCCAAGGTACCCAAGCACCTTACCCCCGACAGAGAATCCTGTAGCATTGATCTCTAGGGCAAGAGGGTTTATGCCTCCTCCACCCTTGGGCTGATGATTGCAAACTACCTTTCTCATATGGTTAAGTACCAGAATACCTTTTGGAGGAAGGGCAAGGCCGTGGCCCAGGCCCTTTCTAATTGTTCCCAGAAACAAGAGGTTCTTACGTGCCTGCAAAATGCTGAGGATATTTGTGGGCCCTCTATGATATCTCTGATACTGATGCCAGGACTGCTGCCACCAGCATTTGTCTTCGTAGGCACTCCTGGCTGAGGGTCTCGGGTTTTCCTATTGATCTTCAGGAAAAGGTGGTCAATGCCCCTTTTAATGGCTCCAAGTTGTTTGGTCCAGATGTGCAGGACATCATAAATGAGCTGCAGGCATCTGGCAGAGCTAGTAAGTCAGTCCATTCGCTCTATCATACACAACCCAAGAATGGACAGCACCCTTCCTTTCGCAGGGTGTCACAAATCCGGAGCAGCCTCTCAGCCCCATGGCAAATGTGGAGCCTCCGCCGCCTTGAACGCCCCCTCCTCTGCCAGAGCCATGGGGCAAGTGCCCCGGGGTGACAGACCAGCCCCAGCGGCTGGATCCGCCTCCACTTGACTCCTTCCCAGACCTCCCTCCTCCAGTCCCCGACCAGGAGGTGGTTTTTGGAGGTTGGTCCTCCCTTCATCTCAATCATTGGAGAACCATCATGTCAGATCTTACTTCGAGAGGGCTCTTGCAGTAGGTAATTACATATAGGACTGGCGGCTACAGACCTGGAAAAATTTCTAGCTAGCAGTCCTGGCGAGGACGCCCCACATCAGGTGACTGGCGTCAGGAGACATTGGTATAAGGGACAGCCCTGGACACCCGCCTTCCAGTTCTTTCCTGCCGTTAGCTCGTGCAGTGCCTCGCTGAAAATTTTGTGCTTTGTCAGCCCTTCCTTACGTCGTTTTACCGAAAAAACTTTGTTTTTCAACTAACGTCGATGTATGCGTCGCCCTGCACCTCCGAGCACAAGAATAAGAAGGATCTGTATGGGCACTTCAACCATCAAGTATAGCGACGGCCACCCTGTGCCTGTTCTGCCTAGGCCCTGATCATCCGGTCAAGAAGTGCCAGCATTGCCTCAGCTTTAACGCAGCTACCCGAAAAAGGTGGCAGCAATCCCTGGAAGCCCATATTCTAAAGAAGAAAATGAGCTCTTTGGAGAAGGAGCTTAAAAAACTGAGGCAGGCGTCCACTTCCCCCGAAAGCCATCGAAAGAAGGAGGACAAGAGGAGGCACCGGGACAAAACTCCTCCACAGCGTCTTCCTGGGAGTCGCGAAGCACGCAGTAACATCCCTCTGAGGATCGCTCCTCGACGGCCGCCTCGGAGGTTTCTGAGGTGGCGCTGGCCCGCCCGTCTGGCTCGCGCTCGGGCCTTGCGGGCGCCTCTGGGCAGTTGGAGGCCTCTGCCCCTGGTTCAGCCGCAGGCTCGCGGCCTACCATCGTGGTGTCCACCCGGAGAGGGCTGGTAAGACGTCCGACCCTCTGGGGCGACACGCGGCTTCTTCCCCACCGGACCAGGCCGACCCCTCCTCTCGACCTGTCTCCAGTGATGGCTCTCGTAAGTCGGACATCTGCTCTTCTGGCGCCCGACAGCTCGCCTCACGTCGGCTCGTCCGCCAGCGAGGAACCAACGACGGACCCCCAACGTCCGGCTGTTCCGGTTCACGCAGCCTTCGCTGCCGTCTGGGAACCAGAGTCCCCAACCGGAACCCAGGGACCTTTCCCTCCATCCCGGGTGAAGCTGGGGATATTTTTGCCTCCGTCAGTCCTTCCTCCATCTGGAACGCTGGACCTGACATCGGCTCCCCGGAAGCCGGCTAAAACGTCTGTACCTCCGGTGTTAGGGCCTCCACCGTCGGCCCTGACGGCCTTACCGACTCAGGGAGATCTTCTGCTCCCATCGGGCCCTCCACCCTCCGGGCTCTCTGCTATGGACCCTCCCATGAGGTTCCTGGCCGGGCCGTCTGCTCAGGCAGCCCTCCCCCGGCTTCCGGGTATCCTCCGTCTTATTCGATGCCGGTGTACCCGGGAACGCTGTATCCGCGCCACAGTACCTACGCCGGGCTTCCGGCGCCACAGTACTCAACGCCTCAATACCGACTCGGGTTACCGCGAGTCGGGTTTTGAATCGCTCCATATGGGTATAACCTGTATTCTTATCCCCGCCTCCTCCTCCTCCACCGCCCTCGCAGCCGCTGGTGGACCTGCAGGAGACTCTGGCCTCCTGGTGGGCTGAGGCAAGGCTCAGCTCATAGCAGTCGAGAGCCACCGATTCGGTGGCAGTGCTGTCCCAGGTTCCACCATCGCCCCAGGCGTACACTCACCACCTCCGGACTCCAGGGTTCTTCCGTCTGGATCCAGAGAGTAGGACATGTGTCCCGAGGGACTCCCAAGGGACCCGTTCCTTCCCAGGTCGGGAAAGGAGTCTTACTCTTCTTCATCCTCCTCTTCACTCTCGGACTCTTCCGACGGCTGCTCCGAGAGAGACGAGAAGCCTCGGCCAAGGACTCCTCCGAAGTCTCCTCTGGAGGATCCTTCTTTTATGGAGTTGCTTAGAAAAATCCAGGAGGTTCATCAGTGGCGCTCTTTGGAACCAGATCCTCAGTGTCTGAAACTCACTGAACATCTGGATCTGCCTGTGACAGCTCCTACATTAGTGCCACCCTGGATAGAGCCTCACGCCGACCTTGTTACCATGATATGGAAACCGCCGTCGGCCTTAGCTCCACTTCCTAGGAAGTCGAACAGGCTATATCAGCTCCAGAGGGTGTTGATTTCCTGGATTCTCACCCTCGTGCCGACTCGGTCGTGATTAGCGCCGCTCACGGCCGGTCGGCGAACCCAAAACATCTTAGCTCGTCATCTCCTGATAAGGAATCTCGCCTTCTGGACCAGTACGGGAGAAAGATTTACGCTTCCTCCACCCTGGGGATTAGGGCCCTGAACTATGTCGGCCACATGGGGGACTACCAGAAGGCCATCCTTACTCAGGTAGAAGCCAAGCTGGACTCCTTGCCTGACTCCCAAGTTGAACAGGAGTTGGCTGATCTCGTCCGCTCTGCTCGTTCGGCCAGTCACCACATGCTACGTGTGACATACGATGCAGTGGACACTGCTGGGCAGAGCTCAGCTTTCGCCGTAGGCCTACGGCGTCATGCTTGGCTCCGCGTGTCAGGTCTGGTCCTGGAGGTGCAATCTGCTATCCAGGAAGCACCTTTCCGGGTGTCGGTGCTTTTCGGGGGTGATGTTAAGGACATCATTACCGATTTGCAAGAGAAGGGGACGGCTCTGAAGTCAGTTGATTCCATGTACCGTCCCCCATCAGCAGCAGTGCCGTCCCTTTCGCAGATGGAATCAGCCAAAGGTGAAACCCCAGGGAAGGTGGGCCACAAAATGTCGGGCCCCCGCGGCTGCTAAGCCCCTCCCAAAAAAGCAGTGGGTGCTTCAGCTGCAACGCTACCCCACACCACCTGACTCCCTTCCTCTCCCAGTGCCTCCGGACTCCCCGGAGGAACCGGTAGGAGGGAGGTTTTACCTCCACCTTCCGGGATGGGAGAGGATAACCACGGATTCTTGGGTGCTCCAGCTCATAGCAGAAGGACACTCCATAGAGTTTCTTCAGAAACCACCCCGCCACCCCCCCCTCTGAAGTCATCGTATTCACGGAACACCTTCCTTTTGTCCAGGAGGAAATCTCGGCTCTTCTGCTGAAGCAAGCGATAGAGCTCATTCATCTTCAGGGGATGGGTTACTATTCCCATTTCTTCCTGGTCCCAAAGAAGACAGGAGATATCAGACCGATTTTAGATCTCAGTTCCCTGAATCTTTATGTAGAGTACAAAAGGTTCAGGATGCTCTCTCTGCAGAGCCTTCTGCCCCCTCCTCCGGCTGGGTCAATGGCTTTGTGCCCTGGATATGCAGGATGCTTATCTGCACCTTCCCATTTGCCCATCTCATCGCAAATACCTTTGTTTTGCGTTCCAGGGGAACCACTGTCAGTTCAAGGTGCCCCCGTTTGGTCTATCCTCGGCTCCCCGAGTATTTACCAAATGCCTGGCAGTGGTGGCGGCCCACCTGCGTACCAAGGGAGTACAGGTTTTCTCTTACCTGGACAACTGACTCCTGGCGGCCTCATCCAGGAAGGAACTCCTGCAATTCCTTTCCCTTACCCAGCAGGTTTTTGCCTGCCTGGGCATTACCATCAGCCATTCCAAGTCTCATCTGGACCCTTCCCAGAGGCTAGAGTTTATTGGGGCGATCCTCGATACGACCATGGGCCAGGCCTTCCTGCCTCCGGACAGGGCGGCCTCCCTTCAGACCCAGATAAGTCTGTTATCTGACCGCAGGATGGTCTCGGCGAGGTCGGTCCTTCGCCTTCTCGGGCTCATGGCAGCTGTTATCCCGACGGTCCCTCGTGCTCGACTCCACATGAGGATCTCTCAGTGGACTCTACGCTCTCAGTGGGATCAACTAGTGGACTACCTAGATCACTCAGTTCTGATCTCATCGCCGATGATGCGAGACTTACAATGGTGGATGGTTCGAGAGAACCTGTTGGGGGGTCCTTTCTTTCATCCCCAGACTTTAACCACAGGCGCCTCAGGTGAAGATTATGGAGCCTATCTAGGCCCTCATCGGACCCAGGGCTCCTGGTCCAGGCTAGAACAAGCTCTCCACATCAAAGTGCTCGAGCTTCGGGCAGTGTTGTATGCTCTCCAAGCCCTTCACCAATACATCTTTCCCGGCCACCTTGCCATCCAGACGGACAACATGTGCGTAGTATGGTACATCAACAAGCAGGGAGGAACTTGGTCCTACCCTCTTTGCAGGGAGGCAATGAGGCTTTGGGATTGGGCAACACAACACGGCCTTCACCTCACGGCAATTCACGTTCCAGGAGTCGACAACACCCTGGCAGACAAGCTGTCGCTCTTCTGCTCTGACTCACGAGTGGGAATTGGACCAAGGGGTCCTAGACAGTATCTTCCAACTTTGGAGAACACCACAGGTCGACCTGTTCGCATCCCCCCAAAACGCAAAACTTCCCACCTTCTGCTCGCTCGTTCCAGAGCGAGACACTTTCTGGAGCGACGTTCTGTCTCTAGACTCGAAGGACAGATTCGTCTATGCCTTTCCCCCAATTCCGCTTATCCCACAAGTCTTGCAGAAACTAGCCTCAGAAGGAGCGAGAATGATTCTGATCGCTCCTTTCTGGCCCAGGCAAATCTGGTTCTCTCTTCTACAACAATATTCAGAGGAGCCTCCTCTTCGTCTTCCTCTATCTCGAGGTTTGTTGACCCAGGATCAGGGGACTCTGGTCCATCCAGGCCTCAAATCCCTTCAACTGCATGCATGGCTCCTGCAGGCCTAGCCCAATCCCGTTTCGGTGTTTCTCCCAAAGTGGCGGAGATTTTAGTGGAGGCCAGAAAACCCTCCACCAGATCCACTTATGCCATGAAATGGAAAAGATTCACTATTTGGGCTGCTTCCAAGAACGTGGAACCTTTCTCCTGTTCAGCGGGGCTTCTGCTGGAGTATCTACGTCATCTGTTTGACCTGGGTCTCAGCCATTCCTCTTTGAAGGTACACATGGCAGCCATCTTGGCCTATCATGTTACCTTCGCAAACAAGGCTTTTGCTCAACTGGAGGTCTCCAAGACCTTTCTCAGAGGGGTTCTCCATCTGAGGCCCCCCATCATACTCCAACCCTTGGGATTTGAATTTTGTTCTAGAAACTTACCCTTCCTCCTTGAACCTGCAGCTTCTGGAGATTTGAAGTTTCTTTCGTGGAAGGCGGCTCTTCTTGGTGGCCATTTACTTGACTCGAAGAATCTCTGAGCTCAGGCCTAATGTGTAAATCCAGTACTTGATTTTCACAAGGAGCAGTTGCTCTTCGCACAAATCCTAAGTTTCTACCCAAAGTAGTAGCAGAGTCTACCTTAAATCAGTCCATAGAGCTACCTGCCTTTTTTACGCAGTATTCTAATCAAGGGGAATATTTACTCCATACTATGGATGTTCACCGGATTCTGAGATACTACACCAACAGGACAAAGGATCTCAGAAAGACTGATCAGTTGTTCGTCTCTTTTGCTCCCAAAAGGGAAGGCAGTGCGGTTTCCAAGCAATGCCTAAGTGGTTGGCTCATTGCATCACTTTCTGTCATGACAAATACCACAAGACCCTCCTGAGTCAAGTCAGAGGCCACTCCACAAGAGGAGTAGCTGTCTCTGCAGCAGACATATGCGCTGCCACCACCTGGACTTCCGTCCATCCCTTTACGAAACATTACAGTTTGGATATTGCCTCTCGCTGTAGAGCAGGCTTCGGGCTAGCTGTTTTGCAGGGCTTCCTGTCTTGAGACTTGCATGGCTAGAACTACTTCTTGAAGTAGTTTTCCTCCTCCCGGTGCCTTTCATTTGTTCCAGACTGCTTGGGATTCAGTCCTATATGTAATTACCTACTGCAAGAGCCCTCTCAAAGTAAGATAGTACAGTTACGTAAGAACTTACCGTAACAGTAGATCTTTGAGAGAGGCTCTTGCAGTAGGTAATACCTTCCCGCCCTCCATCCCCCTAGGCTTTTTCAGCTCCTTTTCCACATAGAGAAATATCCGCTCCTCTCTCGTCCGGCCTCTTTTCGGCCTGTGGTGGGAAAAGAACTGGAAGTAGTGTCAGGACCGCCCTTTGTAACGACGTCTTCTGGATGCGGGGGTGGTCCCCGCCAGGGACTGCTAGCTAGAAATGTTTCCGTGGGGTCCTGCCGCCTGCCAGCGTCAGTCCTATATGTAATTACCTACTGCAAGAGCCTCTCTCGAAGATCTACTGTTACGGTAAGTTCTTATGTAACTGTACTGTTTTACTCCAGGTTCTTCATGGTCCCTAAAAGAACCGGAGACCTGAGGCCTATTTTAGACTTCAAGGACCTCAATCTGTATGTCCAGTACAAAAAGTGTTGAATGGTAACTCTGCCGAGATTGCTGCCCTTCTCAAACAGGGCAACTGGCTGTGTTCTCTGGACATGCAGGGACACGTACCTGCACATCTCCGTGTTTCCACCCCACACAAGGTTCCTCCAGTGTCTCTTCCAGGGCGAGCATTACCAATTCAAAGTATTGCTCTTTGGCTTGTCCTGTGCACTGCCGGCCTTTACGAAATGCTTGTCAGCGGTAGCTGCGGCTATCAGAAGGGAGGGACTGTATGTTTTCCCCTGTCTGGACGATTGGTTCCTAAAGGTCCCATCCAGGGGAACAGCTCCCACTGACTATGGAGAGAACTCTTCAGCTGTTTCTTTCCCTGGGTATTACGGTCAACTTGCCCAAGTCAGTCCTAGTCCTGTCCCAAAGGCTTCAGTATATAGGGGCGATTCTAGACTCGGCGCAGGGAAATGCCTTCCTGCCTCAGAATAGGGTGAAGTGCCCACAGATGTGATATCCCTGCAAGAGTGTACTTGAGGCTGTTGGGATTGATGAATGCAGTTATCGCCACTGTTCCACTGGCCAGGCTCCACATGCGTATCCTCCAGTGGACTCTGAGTACAATGGGACCAGCGCATGGACGAGTTAGATCAGTTAGTGCTGGTCTCTTACCCAGTCTGCAAGGTGCTCCATTGGTGAATGGACGCCCTGAACCTGCTGCAAGGGGTCTCGTTCCAGTTCTCCTCCCCCCAGCAGATCCTCACCATGGATGCTTGTGGTTTGGGCTGGGGGCTGTTGGTCCCAGATCGAAACCTCCTTGCATATCAGTGTCCTGGAGAGGTGGACAGTCCTGTATGCCATGCAGGCCTTCTAGAACCATCTCCTCCTGGGTCAGCTATTAATTCAGTCCCACAGCCTCAGTGTTGTGTATTACGTCAACAAGGAGAGGGAACACATTTGTATCCCCTGTGCAGGGAAGTCATGAAAGTGTAGTACTGGGGGTTAGTCAGTGGTCTGACTCAGCGGTTCACGTCCCAGGAGTGCTAAACACTCTGACAAACAGCCTCAGCTGGATACTGATGGTTCCATTCTGTCCTAGACAGATATGGTTCCCATTACTACAGCAGCTAGTGAAGGAACCTCCAGTCCCTCTCCCTCTCTGCAGGAATCTGCTGATGCAGGCTGTGGAAGCCCTAGTAGATCCCAACCTCAAGTCCCTCCAACTGCATGCTTGGCTCCTGAGGATGTAGCCATTGCCAGGTTTGGAGTTTCCCATAAGGTGGCAGATGTCCTAGTGGCTGTTCAGAACCCCGCCACTTATGCCATGAAGTGGAAGAGGTTTGCCGTCTGGACCCTTTCACTTGTCCAGTGAGCCAGATTCTGGCCTACCTGATATCGCTGTCGGACACAGGTCTCCACTACTCCTCCCTCAGGGTGCACCTTTTGGCTATCTCGGCCTTTCATAAGCCTGTGTGTGACCGCACCGTGGCTCTGTTGAATGTTTCCCATAACTTCCTGAAGGGCATCCTGCATCTGACTCCTCCAATCCATTCTCCTGTCCCGGCTTGGGATTTGAATTTTGTTTTGGAGAAATTGACCCTGTCTCCTTTTGAGCCAACCGCGATTTGCGAGCTATGCTTTCTTTCTTGGAAAGTGCTATTTTTGGTTGCTATTACTTCTGCTTGAAGGATTTCCAAGCTTCAGATCCTCTGGTGCGAGTAGCCTTATTTGATTTTTCACAAAGAAAGGTTCGTCTTTGAGCACAAACCCTAAGCTTCTCCCTAAGGAGGTGTCTGAGTTTACCCTGAAGCAATCTGTCCACCTTCCTGTTTATTTTTCTGAGCATGCCAATCCAGTGGAAGCACTGTTCCATACGTTAAATGTGTGCAGAACTTTGAAGTATTGTCTGCTCCAGCTCCTCTCTCACAGGCTGGGGTGCCCCCTTGGGAAATCACAGAGTCCACGGGCTCTTTACCCCCTGAGGAATCCTGATGCCATAGCAACCTGCTGGAGGTCCAAGCAGTTCGGCTAGCGTTGGCTGCATTCACTCCGTTCCTTCAGGGTCAAGTGGTTCAAGTCCAGACCAACACCACCACGACCATGTACTACCTCAGCAAACAAGGCGGCATGCACTCCTGGCCTCTGTGCAGGGAAGCGCTCCACATCTGGACCCTCGTGAGCCGACTGGCGGCAGATCTCCTAGCCATCCATGTGGCAGAAGCCTCGAATCAGTTGGCAGACACCCTCAGCCGTGTGAGTGAGGCGTCCCACAAGTGGTCTGTCCATCCAGAGGTAGTTCACAGTTTGTTCTCCCAGTGGGGCAACCCTCAGGTGGATCTGTTCGCCTCCAAGGAGAACACCAAGCTCTGAGGCTGTTACATGCCCCCCCTTCAGCAGGGCTCACTGCAGGGGGATGCCTTCTCAAGGCCATGGACCCCAGGCCTCTTCTGTGCCTTCCCTCCACTTTCCTTGGTCCACAAGGTGCTCCTCTAGGTCAGGAGGGACAAGGCAAGGTAGATCCCTGTAGCCCTAGACTGGCCCTGCCAGTTCTGGTATCCTGATCGCCTCAGCCTCAGCACCAGACTCCTGCACGCCTGGACCTGCTCTCTGTCAATCAGGGGAAGATATTCCATCTGGACCTGCTGTCCCTGCACATGACAGCCTGGTTTCTGAGCAGCTAGAGTTCCAGGCTTTGGGTCTCTCCAACAATGTTCTCAGTGTAGTTGAGGCATCTTGGAAGGATATTCCTTCAAATGGAAGAGATTCTCCATTTGGTGTCAGGGCAAGGGCCTGGACCCTTTGTCCTGTCCGGTGGTTAGCATCCTTGACTACCTTTGGTTCCTCTCCAAAGGAGGCCTTTGGTCTGCTAACCTTAAGGTGTACCTAGCAGATATCTCTGCTTACTGGTCGTGGGCCGGGTAGCAGATGGTGGCACAGGAAAAGGTGGTCTGGAGTTTCTTTAAAGGCCTCAACCACATTTCCCTTCCGGTGCGTGAACCACCACCACCATGGGATTTACTGCTGGTTTTGACAAAGCTCATGCAAGCCATTCGAAGCAATGCACAGGTGTGAGATGTCATAACTGTCGTGGAATACCGCCTTCTTGGTGGCTATCACATCAGCCAGAGGGACTGGGGAACTACAGGCGCTGTCTGTTGAGTCTCTCTGTTTGGTCTTCCACAGGGACAAGATTGTCTTGCACCCCCACCCAATATTCCTTCCGAAGGTGGTGTCGGAGTTTCACCTGAACCTGGTGTTGACTCTGCCAGTGCACTACCCCAGTTACAGCACGGAGGCCGAGTACAGACTCCATACTTTGGACCTGAGATGAGTGCTGTCTTATTATAAGGAGTGAATGGCTGAGGTTCACCAGCTGTTTGTCATCTACACTGAAGCTGCACCCGGCAGACTTGCAGCAAAGCAGATGACTGCCAGATGGATAACATCCTGCATTGATCTCTGCTACTGGTTGGCAGGCAAGGAGCCTCCCATAGGAATAAGAGCTTCTTCTACCCACCATACTGCTGCGTTGGTGGCTGCTTTTAGGGATGTCCCTATTCAGAATATCTGCAGGGCTGCTACCTGGAAGTCAGCAAACACCTTCATTACCCATTACCACGTCGACCTAGCGTCATGCCAGGATGCTGGTTTTGAGGCCTCAGTTCTTCAGCCTCTGTTCCCTAAGTAGGGGGTGTGCGCCTTGCCTCCCTCCTCCTGGAGAACTGCTAGGAGTCTGCCAACAAATGTGTATAAGAACAACATATCCACATCCTTAGAAACACAGGTTGCTCATCTGTAACAGTAGTTCTAGGAGTTGTATATGCTGTTCATCCACACTGAACCACCCGATCTTCCTGGCTTCAATGCACAACCACTGCTTCCAGCGGGCAAGATCTGGCATCATGGGGCGGAGCTGAGGCCTACACCACCCGGGTGGGTGGGAGGAGCCAGCTTGAAGACCTTCCGGCAAGCTTTAAGGGAAAGGGACATGCCAACAAGTGTGGATGAACAAAATATATCACTCCTAGAACTACTGTTACAGGTGAGTAACCTGTGTTTTCTGTTCGGTATTCACATGAGAAGACAGAGGGCCTCTGCCAGAGAGTGGCAGTAAGGGGGATCCCTGAGATGGGTCAGCAAGTATTTACCAGAGAAACATAGAAGTTGACAGCAGATAAGGGAGCACATGCCCACCGTGTCTGACCCTTTATGTGCTTTTAGTGCACAAGTGTATTGCTAATTAGTCTTGTATCTTCTCTTATTGCATTCTCAAGCTCCCTATGTGTCTGTTAAGAAAGGGATAGCAGCCCTAAAGATAGATAAGGTTTTGGGCCAGATGGGATGCATCTGAGGTTGCTTAAGGAACTGGCAACAGAAGTAACTGAACCCCTGTTCAGGTCTGTTTAATAGATTAATTGAGACAGGGATAGTTACAAAAGACTGGAGGGTGATGGACGTACTCCCTCTCCAAAAGTGGGAGGTAGACAAGGAGCAACTAGGTAACTAAAGACCTGTCAGTCGTACTTCTGTTGTGGGTAAACTGTTGGAGGCAGTATTCAGAGAGGACCTCGTGGACCAACTGAAGAACAGTGGACTCCAGGATAACAAACGGCACAGGTTTGTGGCAGGGAGGTCTTGTCAAACCAACCTGATGGTGTTCTTTGACTGGGTAACAAAGAGTAGTGGATAAGTGCCACGCTGTGCATTCACTCTGCTTTGATTTCAGCAAGGCTTTCGACGCAGTGCCTCACAGAAGTTTGCTGAAGAAGCTAGAGGATCTGGGTGAAGCGAAGGACACAGATGGGTGAGACATTGGTTAGAAGGGAGACAGTAGAAGTTTGTGGTTAACGGAGTCAAATCAGAATTGAGGTAGGTCACCAGAGGGATGCTGTAAGAATTGGTCCTGAGTACAGTCGTTTTCAGTATGTTCATCAGTGACGTGGGAGGAGGAGTCCAGGGCAAGATGCCTCTCTTTGCAGATGATACTATGCTCTACAGGGTAGACAGCAATGAGGGCAGGTGGTTAGGGAGAGGTAGAGAGACTTGCAAAGGCAAGAGAGGTGGTCAGAGATTTGACATTTTAATTTCATTGCCAAAAAGTTAAAGGTGATGCATATAGGGAAGAACCCCAGGACAGGGTACTGGATTGGGGTAAAGCTGGACACATCCTTTGAGGAAAGATACCAAGGAGGCATCATCACTGACTCTGTAAAACAATCAAGCCAGTGTAACAAGGCCTACAGTAAGGCACAATGAGTGCTGGGGTCTATAGGAAGGGATACTGAGAGTAGAAAGTAGGAGGTACTACTACCTCTCTATATATCACTGGTGAAGCCCCACCTGGAGTACTGAGCATAGCTCTTGAGTCCTTATCTAAGGAAAGATAAGGACAGGCTGGAGACAGCGCAACGTAGAGTGACCAAAATGACTCAGGGGCAGCAGGGCAGATCTTATGAGGATTAGTTCAAGGTACTGAACATGTAGTCGGCGAAGGCCAAATGAGAGAAGGGAGCTATGACAGAGAACTTCAGGTTCCTGAAAGGAGTGAACAAGGTAAATTGCGAGGAAATATTCAGAATAAGTAGTGGATCAAGAACATGGGGCATGAGTGGAAACTGATGGGAGGGTTTCATGGGGGAAGTGAGAAAGTTTTGTTTTACAGAAAGGGTAGCGGAGTCATGGAACACTCTGCCAGGTGTTGTGGTGGGTGTCAGAACTATTAATGGATCTTACTTCGAGAGGGCTCTTGCAGTACGCAGTTATTCTGAGGAGTGCGCCCCACCTGGCGTCAGGACCCACGGAAAGCTTTAGCCAGCAGTATCTGACGGGGGACAACCCACATGATGTAATGTGATGGATGTCAGCATGACACCCTATATAGTGGGCGGTCCCCATGCCTGCCTTCCAGTTCTTTGCCACCGTCGACCTGATCCGTCAGACCTCGCGGCGTTCGTACGCTGCAGTTTGACTGTTATTTTGAATGAGTATCTGTTTGTTTCTTTCAAAAAATCAGTCATTTGTTTTATTTTGTGCATGTCGTTGTCTTCCATTGAGCACAAGAACGAGTGTGCTTCATGCGGCTCACAACTACGGCACAAGGGTTCTCACTCCCTCTGCCTCTTATGCCTAGTCCCAGACCACAAGGTCAAGGACTGTGAGACCTGCGCCAGTTTCAGCCCGCCCACATGGAAGCACTGCCAGCAGCCCTGGAGGCTCATATTTTAAAGCAACGAATTGCCACCATGGAGAAAGAGATCCCAAAGTTGCATAGTGCTTCCACTTCACCCACTGAGCCCAGGCATGAGAAGAAGAAGGAGAAACATCGGGACAAGTAGTGGTCCCCCTCTTGTCCGAGGCTGCCCATGGGCCCCTCGGACAAAAGGTGGTCTTCTTCCTCCGGGAAGTCGGCCACCACGGCCCAGTCTACCCCGCCTCAGGAGCAGTCCTAGTGGCTGCGGGATCCTCGGCTTCGGCTGAGGCCTCAGCCATGTTCAGACTCATCTCTACGGGGAGGCTGTCATGCTGAAAGGAACTGCTAAGTCGCTCTTCATCCCATCCGATGAACATCCGGCTCTGACTGTTGCATCGGGTTCCAGGGACTCTGGAACCCACCTGGCTTTGGCCAATAAGTTGAGTGTCGGCAAGTGACATTCACGCAGTCGTTTCAGCTGATAAGTCGGACATCGGATCTGATGATTTCCGACCAACCAACCGGGTGTCGGGATCCGGCGATAGCCCCAGACGATTCCTAGGTTGCGGATCTCTCAGCCTCCCGGAGGGTTCTCCTCATCGGGCCTCCTCCTCACCATGAAACGTGGCTCCACCTCCCTCGCCTTTTAACAGAGGAACTGGAGATGAGGGGCTTCCGCCATGTGGCCACTCCCCGGGCTCACCTACAGATTTGGGATTAGGAACTGATGTTAACCTGGCTGGTTCCCAGCTTCCTCCTCCTCCTCCGTCAGGGGGCTTCTCCTCCACCAGCACTCCCCCCTGCAGATCTGACCCTACCGGGACCATCAGGGTCTGGCATCCCGCAGGGTCCAACGTCCGGACGCATGGCACGATCCGGTCCTCCTTTGGGCCCTCTGGCCCCTCTGTCAGGCCATGCCCCAGTGGGCCCCCCATTGGGTTACCCTCCGTCAGGGTTCCCACCATCAGGGCCTCCCTGTCGAGTTACCCGACACCTCAGGCCCCAGTCGACACATCGGGTTACCCCCCCGTCAGGGTTCTGTGTGCCAGGGTACACGCCTGCTTACCCTCCACCGGGATACCCGTCTGCGCACTAGCATGTGCTGAGGTTCCCATCACTGGGCTTTGCCACTAGCTGCCCCCCAGTTGGTTAGCCGCCTCCGCAGCCTCAGACTCCAATGGATTTTTGAGCCATCGTACAGTCTTGGTGGTTGGAGACCAAGGCTCAGCTGGTTTTGGAGCTGGGCAGTCATCTGCCTCCCAGGGAGTCTCCTAGGAGCTCCGATGCACAGCCGGAGAGGCAGGTTCTGGATCCTCTTCCTTAGCCAACGCTGATCCCTTTGAAAGACTCAGTGTCAGCTCATCCTTTGGATAAGCTGTCACCAGGCCCACGGGATTTGGCTTATCCTGATTCTGAGTCTTTGGACTCAGACCAGGATTCAGACTCTGATGCTTCCTCATTGGCAGAGTCTGGTTTCCTAGCCCTGCTTATAAAGGAGCCACAGCCCAAGAAATCCCTGAAGTCATCCCCAGAGGATCCTTCCTTCGCAGGCCTCTTACGCAGACTCGCAGAGGTTTATGACTGGAAGTCGGATGAGCAAGATCTTAAAAGGCAGCGCCTTGCAAAGCACCTGGACATGCAGCTGTCTGCACCAGTCCTTACCCCGCCCTGGCTGGAGCCACATGAGGACCTGGCATCAACAATATGGTTGATGCCATCATCTATTCCAGCAGTAGCTAAGAAAGCAGATCGCACCTGCCGCACTGCAGAAGGGAAAGACCACCCTTAGTGTGCTCCCTAAGGCAGATACAGTCATTACTGCGGCTGCTCATGACCAGTCTTCTAAACCTCGTCACATGAGCACCTCTCCTACTGATAAGGAGTCTCGACAGCTAGACCAGTTTGGAAGAAAATTTTACTCTTCCTCCACACTGGCTGTAAGGACTCTCAACTATCATTGTTTGCCCAGCTGGAGCCAGCCATTGAAGCCTTCCAGACTCAGAATCGAAATCCATTCTCGCAGATTCGATCTGTTCTGCTAAGGTGGCCTGCAGACATTCTCTTAGGGCAACCTATGATGCTGTCGACTCCTCCGCATGGGGCGCTGCCACAGCAGTCAGGCTCCAGCTCTTCTCCTGTTTGAGAGTGTCCGGTTTGGCCCAGGATGTACAGTATGCCATAGGCTAGGCCCTTTGGTTGGTACAAACCATGTACTGACTGAAATTTCAGGCGAAGAAACCTTTTCGCCACCAAGGGAAGAGGCAGCCAAAGCAACAGCTGATGGCCTGACAGACCAAACATAGGCACAGCAAGCCTCAGCCACCCCGCTCAATCCCAGAGGCTTTGGGTGCAGCTCTCTCCTAACCCCCTCCCCTCACTCCCTGTCTGCCACTCCCTCAAGGTCTTTCAGGGGCAGGTGGGCGAAAGATATGCTTGTCATCTGCTAGGGTGGCGGGCAGTGACAACTGACTCTTGGGTTCTTCAGCTTATAGAGCATGGCCATACTCCGGAGTTTACGGAAAAACCTCCAGACAGGCTTCCAGTATGATCACACTACCCGAAGGTGCACTTTCCCCTTCTCCGAGAGGAGATACAGGCTGTGTTACAAAGAAAGCAATAGAACCTGTTCTCATGCTTCAGGAAGGAAAGGGGTATTATTCCCACTTTTTCCTGGTCCCCAAAAAGACAGGAGATCTACGTCCCATTCTGGACACCTCAGTGCTCTAAACCTGTACATAGAGTGCAACAGGGTTTCAGATGCTGACCCTCCCAGGTCTGCTGCCCCTGCTGAACAAGGGTCAGTGGCTGTGTGCTCTGGATATGCAGGATACCTACCTGCACATCCATATTTTCAGGTCTCGCCATCGCCATCTTCGGTTCTCCTTTCAGGGGGAACATTACCAGTTCAAGGCCCTACCTTTTGGCCTATCCTTGGTACCTCGGGTTTTCATAAAGTGCCTGGGAGTAGTGGCAGCGGACCTGAGGCGTCAGGGCCACAGTATGTTCCCTTCCCTCAACTACTGTCTTCTGTCAGCCCCTTTGAGGGAACAGTTGGAACACACCCTCTGTGTAACCCTGGACCTTTTTCATCAGGTGGGGATTATTGCAAATTTTTTGAAATCCCAGCTTGTCCATTCCCAACACCTGCAATTCATTGGGGTCGTGTTGGACATGGTTCAGGGTATGGCTTTCCTCCCTCTCAACAGGGCAGAAACCTTGCAGAAGCAGGCCCGTATGGTGGCCTCCAGCAAGAAGGTCTTGGCCAAGTCGATTCTTTGACTGTTAGGCCTGAAGGCAGCGGCTATCCCCACTGCACCTTCAGCCAAGCTCCACATGCATATTTCGCAGTGGGCGCTCAGGTCACAGTGGGACCAGAGGTCGGATGACCTGGACCAGATGGTTGTAATAATAATAATATTTATTTGGTTAAGTGCCTTTCAGAGTTGCTAAAGTGCTTTACAAAAGATGGCTTAAACAATAACATAAAACAACAACTTCAAAGATAATCAATAAAATCAGTTATTATATATAATTAAATAGCAAATGCTTGGCCCCATAAATAAGTTTTAAGTGTCTCTTTGAAGCCCCCCAGGGTCATGCAGTCCCACAGCTGATGGAGTAGGGAATCTGTAAGGGCTGGGGCCGCATACATAAACACACGGGCCCCTGAAGATTTTAACGATACCCTTGGAATCTCTAGCAACCCCTTGTCAGCTGAGGAGCTGTCGCTCGGGGCAGTAGGGAGACAGAAGTTCTTTCAGATACTCCGGGCCAAGTCCATGTAGGGCTTTATACATCAGTAATCTGTCTTTGAAGGTGATCTGCCACTGAATCGGCAGCCAGTGTAGTTCACGCAGCACCAGAGTAATAGGAAATGACCAGGAAGTCCCCATCAACAGTCAAGCTGCAGCGTTCTGCACTAGCTGCAAGCAGTGGATATCAACCCCCGGTAGCCCTAAGCAAAGGGAAATGTAGTAGTCAAGGCATGAGGTCACAAAGGCGTGGATCAGCGTGGGAAGGTCACCAGATAGAACAAGGTGCTTGAGCCTAGCGATGTTCCTTAGATGGTAAAGGGATGATTTGACGACTGCTGACACCACAAACCCGAAGAGTCGGCCATTGTGAGCATCACCCCTGGTCCTACACCGTTTGGAGGAAAAGCTGGAGCCCCAGAAAAAGCCCGTGGGCTGACCAGCCCCGCCCCCCTCTCCGGTGACCAGGATCCACGACCATCACCTCAGTCTTTCCGAATTCAACTTTAGCAAGATGGAATTCATCCAGTCCTGGATTTCAGAGAGGCAGTTATTAAACACCGAGAGTGGACTATCCTGGTCAGGTGCGAAAGACAGGTAGAGCTGGGTATCATCGGCATAGCAGTGAAACCTCAGCCCATACTGTCTTACAGTGTCTCAGAGGGGCAGCATGTACACCGCGAACAACATGGGGGACAGCACCGAGCCCTGAGGAACCCCACATGACAGAGGGAGAGAGTGTTGGAGGAATAAATCCCCAACACCACCCTCTGAGTTCTGCCAGTGAGGAAAGATTTAAACCATCTGAGGACTGTACCAGTCAGGCCACAGATGAACCTCAGGCACTCAAGCAGTACCCCATGGTCCACAGTGTCAGAGGCTGAGGAGAGATCAAGGAGCACCAGAATGGAATGGCTTCTCTGATCTCTCGCCATCAGGAGATCATTGAGCACCCCAAGCCAGAGCAGTCTCAGTACTGTGCCTCTTTCGAAAACCGGATTGGAGAGGTTCGTAGATGTTATGGATGGTCAAGTGGTTCTCCAGTTGTACAGCCACTACTTTCTCAGTAACCTTCCCCACAAAGGGAAGGTTCGAGATCAGTCTGTAGTTAGCTTCACTGGACCCAGACTCTCTTGCTTTCTTCAGGAGGGGTGTCACCACCGCCTCCTTCAGGGAGCTAGGAAACTTACCCGAGTCAAGGGAGCACCAGACTACCTGTGCCAGAATCGGGCCAATGATGTCGCAACAACCCATAATCAGGGAAGTTGGGCCTGGATCCAAACTACAGCATATAGGGCGCATACCCTAAACAATCCGCATGACATCCGCGAACTCTGGCCAGTCAAAGGTACGCCAGGAAAAATGAGGGACAGTGACCGAGCACTGACTAACAGCATCCCCCACAGAGTATGAAGATTGGATCTCCGCCCTGATGTCGGCCACCTTATCCACAAAGAACCAAGCAAGTTCATCGCACTCCAACTGCGAAAAGGCTCTTCGAGACTGTAGACAGGCTGGGTTGCACAGCCTGTCCACTGTTCAAAAGAGCTGAGCCAGTCAGTTCTGAGTGGCAGCAATCTCCCCGGACAGGAACTCCACCTTCTTACGGGTGATTGTTGATTGGTAGACTTGGTAATGTTCTAGCAATCTAAGGTGGTCAACCTCCAGGGCGGATTTCCGCCAACAACGCTCTAACCTTCGTCCTTATCATCTCAACTCCCTCAAAGTCCCATCAAACCAAGGGGACTGAGGGCAAAGAGAGAGAGGGCGAACACGGACAAGAGCGATAGAATCCAGGACCGTGGTCATGACCTTATTATAGTTATGGTCTCCGATTCCATGCAGAGGGATCTCTTGTGGTGGCAGGATCTTTCCAATCTCACCAAGGGGTCCTTTTTCAGTCCCCTTCTCCCACGCAGATTCTGACCACAGATGCATCAGAGATGGGTTGGGGTGCGCATCTGGGAGGCCACAAAACCCAAGGCAGGTGGTCCCAGATGGAGCTTTCTCTACACATCAGTGTATTAGAGACGAGAGCAGTGTTGTACGCTCTTCAAGCTTTTCAGCACCTGCTTCTTCAGAGCACCCTGTTAGTCCATTCGGACAACATGTGCGCAGTCTGGTATCTCAACAAGCAAGGAGGCACCCGCTCATATCCCCTATGTAGGGAGGCGATGCGGGTGTGGAATTGGGCTGTTCTGCATCGAATTCACTTCAGAGCTGTTCACGTTCTGGGCATGCAAAACATCCTAGTGGACAGTCTCAGCCGCACCAGAGTAAGGGCCCGTGAGTGGGAGCTCAAGCAAGAGGTGGTCGACCACATATTTGACCTATGGGGTTGGCCAGAACTGGATCTGTTCACCTCCCCATACAACGCAAAACTATCCAAGTTGTGCTTGCTCACTCCAGGGCATAGTGTTTTCTGGTGAGATGCACTCTTTGCTGGACAGGGAGGTTCTTGTACGCCTTCCCTCCCTTTCCGGTTCTGCAGAGGGTGCTGCTCAAGCTACTGGCGGAGGGGGCCCACATGGTTCTGATTGCCCCCTTTTGGCCTCGTCAGCTTTGGTTTCCGCTTCTTCAGTAGCTAACAGTGGAGCCCCCGGTTCCCCTGCCTCTCTGCAATGACCTCCTGACCCAGGGGGAGGGCACGTTGGTCCATCCAGGGCTGAAATACCTTCACGTGAGGCACCTCTGGACATAGTCGCTTCATGCTTTGCAGTACTATCCAGGGTGGCACAAGTCCTTGTTGAGGCCAGAAAGCTGTCTACAAGGACCACTTATGCCATGAAGTAGAAGCGTTTTTCCATTTGGGCCACTGCAGAGGGATGGGACCCGTTCTCATGCCCGGTCCCATCGGTCATGGAATATCTCCTGTACCTCTATGATTTGGGCCTGGGGTATTCTTCACTGAAGGCCTGTTTGTCATCTGTCTCTGCCTACCATACCCTGGTGGATGGCAGGATGGTAGCACAGTTGGAAGTTTCAGAAACTTTCTTGAAGGGGATTCTGCATCTCAAGCCACCGGTGCACAGTCCAGTGCCACCGTGGGATTTTAATTTTGTTTTGGAGAAGCTGACCTTGCCTCCTTTTGAACCGGCTGGTTCCTGTGACATGCGCTATTTGTCTTGGAAAGTGCTGTTTTTGGTAGCAGTTACTTCAGCTCGAAGGATTTCTAAGCTTCAGTCCCTGATTTATAAGGAGCCTTATTTAATTTTTCATAGAGACTGGGTGGCTCTTCGTACCAACCCTAAGTTTTTACCCAAGGTGGTTTCTGAGTTTACATTGAACCAGTCGATTCAGCTTGCATACGAATGTGCCAGCAGAAACAGACCACCCAGTCTATCTGTCTGCTTGAGTCTGCAGCTAGCACCACTAGTTTTCAGCTGCCCCACCCCCCTTCCCTTTGTCATCCCACTGCCACCTCCCCCACCCTCACTCTCCTCTGTTCCCTGTCCCATGCCCTTTCGAAGCTGTTCACAGATTTACATGATACCACCCATTCTGGTAGGGTGTTCCATTTTGCTACCACCCTCTCCCAAAATCGTGTCTCCTCATTTCCTTCCTAAATCTTCCCCCCTCTATTCTTAGCCCATGCCCCCTGGTGACCCTTCCCCTCCTTAATTTAAAGACTCCATCTGCCCCATCCTTATTGATTCCCCTCAGATACAGTCTGTTCCACTTGCATGCCTTTCGGTTGTATGCACATTCCGTTTGTATGTGCAACAGTGTTAGGTCCCAATTAATTTCCTATCTACCCAATATTAAAAGTTTTCGTTTATATGCCCATGTAATTTCGGTTGTATGCCTTTTTTTGGCAGCTCAGACAGCTTCTGTGTGTTTCTAAATGTTAACGATAGTGCTAATCTGTTGTTAAATATGTCCTCACTAGCTAATTCTGCTCATTCAGCCCCAGATTGGTTTTAATTCACCTCAGTTAACTTAAGCTGATGCTCATCAGTGGGCTGTTTAAACAATGAATAGCAGCCTAGTAAATTCACATCCTGCCATGGACAAGACAAAGTGAACAGTGTTGTCACTGGATCAGAAAGTCCAGGTGATAGAAAAATCAGCAGTTTCATCTCGCAAAGAACTGTCAGCACAGTTTGGAGTTGATGTATCCTGTATCGGCAGGATAATTACACAGCGAGAGGCCATACTAAATGACTGGAGTGCTGGCAGTCCTAAAAACAGAAACTGTTAAAGGACTGATAAAGGTGCCCGCATTGAAGAAGCTCTGTTGTGTTGGTTTTCTGCAGCAAGAGATCGTGGTGTTCCGGTAACCGGCAGTATGCTGATGGAGAAAGCGAGCAGTCTTGCACTCACCATGGGGACTGAGGGATTTGATCCGTCATCTGGCTGGCTATCCTGGTAGAAAGAGAGGCACTGCATCGGGTACCGACGTGTTCACGGTGAAAAGGGTGAGTCTGATCAAGGTGCAGCAGATGATTGGATTCGTACTGTCTTGCCCACACTGCTGTCTGAGTATGAAGAAAAAAATATTTTTAATGCCAATGAAACTGCTCTTTTTTTTCGAGCAACCCCTGATGGGACACTGTCATTTAGAAGTGAAGCATTGGCAGGCACAAAAAGGCAAAGGAACGCGTGTCAGTTATGGTTTGTGCGAATTGTGAACGCACAGAAAAATTAAAACTGCTTCTTGTGGGAAAATCAAAAAAACCTAGATGCTTCAAGGGACTAAATGTGGAGGCACTGCCAGTCGAATATGCTGCAAACAGCAATGCATGGATGACGGCAGACTTGTTTCATCAGTGACTCAAAGATTTGGACAAGAAAATGAGAAGGCAGAGAAGACAGATTGCAATGATCGTCGACAGTTGCCCCGCTCATAAAGCAATTGAGCTCAGAAATGTTAAACTGTTCTTCTTACCCCCGAACTATACATCATTGATTCAGCCAGTGGATCAGGGGATAATAAACTGCCTGAAGCAGCACTACCGTCATCTCATTGTAACCTAGATTTTAAGAGACATTGATGCAGACACAGGACATGTGAATTCTAAAGCTAAGACCATAACACTGCTTGAGGCCATTCTCCTAATCGCAAAGTCATGGCAGGATGTTAGTGTGGACACTGTCAAAAACTGTTTCAGAAAAGCAGTCATTTCACAGCTGCATGACTCTGATCCTATAGAGGACAACACAGCCCACATCGCCCCACCTCCTGGTATGTTGTCTTCTGATTTTGCTGCCTACCTTGCCATCGATCAGAGTGAACCCTCCTCTCGTGGACTGACTGACCAGGAGATATGCAACAGCGTTTTGGGGGTAACGGATAACGCCGACGATGAAGAAGAGTCCCCCGCACTGGTGAGCTGTGGGCTTGTGTTAAAAAAATCAGATGTTTTGTGGAAATTAAAGAAACCAGAGACTTCAATTGGTTCTATACCTTTGAGCGGAACTTGGAGTCTCTAGCAGCTGTTCAAACACCCCAAACATTAATTATGGCTTTTCTAAAAAAGGAATAAATTAAGTGATGCAGCTTTTTACTCTCTGTACTTATTTTAATTTAATGTGGAGTACTTTCAATAAATGTATCTTCATTCTGAATGGTGTTAGATTTCTTTAGACAACACAAGATTTGTGCTGTGTAGTAATAATTACTATTTACAGGTTTCCTCGGGGGATCGGGCGGCGCTACTGAGCTGCCGCTATCAGTCTGAAAGTGCGGTTTCGGATGTATGCATTTTTGGTTGTATGCACATGAAGATCATTCCCCGACTGTGTGCATACATCCGAAATTGACTGTACTTGAATGTCTCTATCATGTCCCCCTTGTCCCTTTTAACCTCCAGGGTGTACATATTCAGGTCTCCCAGCCTGCTGTCATAGTTTCTCCCCTTCACATATCATCTTTGTTGCCTTCCTCTGCACTCCCTCCAGTAGCCTGCTATCGCGCTTTAGGTATGACCTCCAAAACTGCACACAGTACTCTTTAAGTGCGGCCGTACCAGCGACCCGTAGAGGAGCAAGATCACCTCTCTTCGCCCGGATGAAAAACCCCTCGCTATGCACCCCAGCATCTTGTTCGCTTTTGCAGCCGTGCTCCTGCACTGGGCAGTGTTGTTCATGTTCCCTGTTGTCATTACCCCTACAACTTCCAGTGTATTACCCCGAGCATTCTAATTGGGGAGAAGCAATTCTTCATACCTTAGATGTTCATAGAATCTTGCGTTATTACACTAACAGGACAAAGTCTGTCCGAAAGTCAGATCAGCTTTTCGTTTGCTTTGCACCCAAAAGAGATGGTGTGGCAGTTTGCAAACAGTGTTTATCTAAATAGCTGGCAAACTGCATCATTTTGTGTTACCAGAAGCATGGTAAGACCCTCCCAGGGGAGGTTAAGGGGCATTGCACCAGGAGTATGGCTGCCTCTGCTGCTTGTTTCAGGAATGTGTCAGCTGCTGACTTCTTAGCCACAGCTACCTGGAGTTCAGTCCACACTTTCACAAAGCAGCATAGTCTGGACATTGCTTCTTGATGCAGAGCAGGTTTTGACCTAGCTGTGCTTCAGGGACTCCTGTCCTGAACTGTCTACAATTCGCAGTTTTTCCTGCCTCCCATGTTTGTTTCTTCTGATTCACACTGCTTGGGACACAGTCCTCGGAGTAATTGCCTACTGCAAGAGCCCTCTCGAAGCAAGTAGTACAGTTACATAAGAACTTATCGTAACAGTAGATCTTTGAGAGAAGCTCTTGCAGTAGGTAACCTTTTTCCCTCCCTCCATGCCCCAGATTTATCTGGTTTCTTGCTCTTTCTTTATGAGCTCATTCTGGGTTCCAGGAGCCTCTGTTTCCTTTTCTCCTGTCGCTCCTCATCTGAGGTGTCCGGCGGGAGAACTGGAAGCCGGCGGGTATGGGGACCACCCATTATATAGGGTCATGCTGACGTCTGTCACCTGACATTGGGTGGGCGGTCCTCCATCAGATACTACTGGCTATAGCTTTCCGGGGGACGTGACGCCAGGGGGCGCAGTCCTCAGAGTAATTACCTACTGCAAGAGCCTCTCTCGAAGATCTGCTGATACGGTAAGTTCTTGCGTAACTGTAGTTTTCAGGCATGGCTGGGACAGAGTGAAGGGCTTAGTGTTTGCTCAGGGTGGTAGCAGTGTGGCGGGGGCGATAGGGTGTTGTATCACGGGTACATGACATTTCGCTCCCAACATTACGCTCCCACTCAAACTCACTCCTTTGTCAACACGCTCCCACCCGAATCGCTCCGCAGTTTCAAGATTCAATGCGAATTGGCATGCTCCCAAACTGCTTGTAAAGTTTTTAAAAGTTTACAAATAAAGATTAAATAAAATCTTTAAAGCGGCAATCACGGACTGAGGTGATATTACTGATATGTAGATATGAAAGAGTGCCTAACGCCTTTTGGTTCCTGACCACTAAGAACCAATCCCTGAGCCATTTTGTCAAACTGTGCCTGTGGGGAGGGTCTGACATGGCAGCATGGCTCACCGCTAATGTTTCAAAGCCACCCAGCACCCCACACAAAGCAGTTTCCCAGTTCAGCAAACCCACCAATAAATATCCCAGCTACAGTTCTGCCTGACAGATTCTTTCTTATAGACGTTTCGTATGTAGAGTGAGTAAGAGACATTTCACTTAAAAATCAGGCTTCCTTCCAATTAGTCATATCTCGTAGAAGACCAGTCAGATTGATGAAGAGCAAGAAAATAAGATGCTATTGCCATAAGCACAAGTAAGGTTGAAGATTTATGGTGCTGTGCTCACAACTACCGCTATAGAGTTCTTGACTTTTTGATGTCAGGTCCAATGATCCATCTGCTGCAGCCACAGAAATGAAGCATGCTAAAAACCACAATAGCTGGATTAAAAAAATCCATGGATCTACCCACATTTAGTATGTAGAGCTAGTAAGAGACATTTGAGCCGCAAAAGGCAGTCAGTGAGGGAGCGAATTTTCACGGAATATAATGTCATAGGTACGAATTGACGCCAGAGTGTACTGTTGGGAGTGAGAAGTCGGGGACCGAAAAGATGAGAGCGAATTGTCGTGCTCCCATTGTATCACATCGGGGTGGATAGTGTGGGTTAGAACCTTATATGAATAATAGGTCCTGGGTTTGTTAGCATTTTATGGGAGACTGGATGGACTAGTGGTCTTTTTCTGATGTCATTTTCTATGTTTGTGAAATGCCCTATATTCACACAGCGTTCTGGTCGGAGTGTGCTTGTTGTCCGAATATTATCCCTAGTTGGCTATGTGCCAATTGTAGTGCAGCGCTCCTGCCAGTGCAATGCAGACTGCTAGCTCTGAATGTGGGGGCCATAGCTAGTAAAGCAGTCTTACACACAGTGGTCTGATTCATAATGTACAGTTTTATCATCACTTGTGAGGGGCAGGACTTTTATAATTCACTTATTGCTGTTCGACTGGTAAGTTATCGTCTTAACCCCCTCACACCTGAAGGTTAATTCTATATGTTGAGTCTGTATATACACTGTATGTGAGAGATTTAAAAAAGTAGATACTGTGACAATGCTGTATATTGATGTGATGATGTATATTGCTTTTGAAATGATTGAAAATGCCATTATTCCTGATGCCATATACTCGTGTTACCACTCTGCAGGCTGGTGCTGGAAGCATGCTGATGCTTTGAACTCAGCCATACAGTGTGGCATGCTCACATTACTGTGTATAATGCAGCAGTGAATCAACCTTCTACGTGAAATTAATGTATTCTACTTCTCCCCCCAGTGTGTCAAGTTATAGCTATGTATGACTATACTGCAGCGAATGAAGACGAATTGACTTTTGCCAAGGGACAGTTTATTAATGTACTGAACAAGGATGAACCTGATTGGTGGCAAGGCGAGATCAATGGGGTATCTGGTCTCTTTCCTTCAAACTACGTAAAGATGACTACAGATTGTGATCCAAGCCAACAGTGTAAGTAACAGAGACATTCACTGTAAACTCTTGAAGTTTAGCAACAAGTTGAGCTGTGCATTTTTGAAGGCAGTGCTGAACCCGTGTTGGATGGTAGTTTTGGGAGGGCCATCTAAGTAGCACTGAAATAATTCAGATCAGTATGAATAGCAGAGGGCTGTCCACACCCAGTGGAATCTGGTAATGTATTTTTCCTTTCAACTCTGTATTTTACTCTACTGGCTACCAGGCGGCCCCCATCTTACCGAACCCCAGCCCGGTGACCCGCCATCCCCATGTACTTACTTGACCTCTTTTGTGCCTCCATGGCCTACCCTCCATCGGAGATTCTCCAGCGAGCACAACTTCAGTGAAGAGTGAAAGATCTGGTCCGGGAGGCGGGTGCCTTGCGGACGGTGCGGGCCTGTGGTGGTAGGGGAGGTGAGTCACCATCCTGCCTCTTTTCTCCCCCTGCCTGCCAGCATGCAGTGATTCATAGATTCATAGAAGTGTGACTGCAGAAAAGGACCGAACTATGCCCACCAAGTCTGCCCATTTGCCCAGCTATCTGCTTGGACCTGTGCCTCCCCCCTTTAACACTCCCATGTGGTTGTCCCATGCCCTTTTGAATCCCTCCACTGTTTCCTCTCCAATGACTGCTTCTGGGAGTCTGTTCCACTTTTCTATGACTCTCTCTGAGTAACAGTATTTTCCAATGTTACCCCTGAACTGTCCTCCCTCCACCTGCAGGCCATGCCCCCTCGTCCTCTGACTTCCTATCATCTTGAAGATGCTCCCCCCTGGCACCCTGTTTATACCCTTAAGGTACTTGAAGGTCTTGATCATGTCCCCCCTCTCCCTCCTGTGCTCCAGGGAGTACATGTTCAGATCTCTCAACCTTTCTTCATAGGATAGGTGGCTTAACCCTTTTACCATTTTTGTCGCTGTCCTCTGAACCCTCTCTATCATCCCCACATCCTTCCTGAGGTATGGCCTCCAGAACTGGACTCCGTACTCCAAGTGTGGTCTAACCAAATGGGTGTACAAGGGTACTATGACCTCCCTATTCCTACTGGTGATCCCCCTTCCGATGCATCCCAGCATTCCACTTCCCCTGGCCAGTGCCCTTCCGCACTGCCCTTCCACCTTCAGGTCCCCGGATATAATGATGCCCAGGTCCCTTTCTTGCTCCGTCTCCTCCAGCTCTCTGGCCCCCATACGGTATCCTGCCTTCTGATTTCTGTAGCCCAGATGCATGGTTTTACATTTTTCTGCATTGAATTCAAGCTGCCACCTTTTTGACCATGCCTCAAGTCTCCCCAAATCTCTCTGCATTTGTTCACTCCTTCCTCTGTGTCCACCCTATTGTAGATTTTGATATCATCCATAAACATACTCACACCCCTCAAGGCCCTCCATGATGTCTCTATGAATATATTGAACAGTAGGAGACTAGCAGCTGATCCCTGGGGGGACCCCTTCGTGACCTTGCCTTCCCAGATGCCACCCCATTTATTATGACCCTCTGCCTCCTTTTCTCCAGCCAGTTTCCCACCCATTTGACTGCCCCTGCCCCATCCCCAGTCCTGCCATTTTACACAGCAGCCCCCCATGAGGCACTGGGTCAAACGCCTTTCTGAAATCCAAATAAGCTACATCTACCACTCTACCTTGATCTGTTTCCTTGGTGACCCCATCAAAAAACTCTATCAAATTTGTTTGACAGGATCTGCCCCTAGTAAAACCATGTCGTCTTGGATTCATCAGGCCGTTTGTCTCCACGTAGCTGGTGATCCTGCCTTTTACTAGCTTCTCCATGAGCTTGCCTGCCACTGATGTTAAGCTCACAGGCCTGTAACTTCCCCCCTCCCTCCCCCCTTATGCAGAGGGACCACATTTGCCTGCCTCCAGTCTTCTGGCATCACCCCCGTTATCAGGGACCGATTGAAGGGTGCAGTCAAGGATCCTGCCAGTACCTCCTTTAGCTCCCTTAACACCCTTGGGTGCACTCCGTCTGGCCCCATTGCCCTGTCCACCTTCATACAGCCCAGTTCTTCCAATATTTCCTCCACGAGAAATGGCCTCATCTCCACCCCCACTTCCCTAGCCATTTCATTACCCGTTCTGCTGCCTTCTTCTCCTCCTCCTTCCTCCCTCTTGAACACTGAGCAAAAGTAGGTGTTTAGTAGGTCTGCCTTTTCTCTGTCTCCTTGTAGCGCCACCCCCTCTTTTTTCTTAACTGGAGAATCCCCTGCCTAGTCTTCCTTTTTTCATTTACATATCGAAAGAAAGTCTTATCCCCTTTTTTTGACCCCTCTCGCTATTCGCTCCTCTGTCTGTGCCTTTGCCCTCCTTACTTCTAACCCTGCTTCTCTCTGGCTCGCCTGGTATTTTACCCAGTGATGTGATATGCACAGTTGTATGTGAGCATGTATTAGTGTCACAGCTGCCCCTGACCCTGTAGCAGCCTCTGCTAGGTGGCTGACAAACAGCGAAGGACTGAATGAGAGCTGTCCAGTTGGATACCAGTCGCTCCTTCCCTTGGCTGACCCCTCCAGTCCGAGTCAGTTTCTGAACCTGGGTCACAGAAGTAGCAAGCAGAAGTTACTGCTGTAATACCTGTCTGGTTCTGGCAGTGTCTGGGGTTTAAAATTCAGCACAGTGCTCGTTTATTGTAAATCTCGGCTATGGAGATGGTACATTTAAGTAATAAGGCATAACGGGGTGGATTATGGTATATAATTGCCCGCCTTGTGTGGGTTGAAGCATGAGGTGAAGCAGAGTACTTCCACCACTCAAGAAGGGCTGTTAGTCCACCATAACGCACCCCCTGGTGTGCCTTGTTGCGATTATGAAATGGGTCCTTTTTAGTAAATTGGATGTGTTTTTTTAAACATATTTTTGTTGAGCTATTTTCAGCTGGATAGTGCTGGGCTAACGGTTCAGCTGAAAGTATCTCTTGGCCAATCAGGAGCCAGCATTATTTCTACCCTTTTCACAGTGAGCTACATCATCTCATTTTTGTAATGGTCCTAAAGTAACAACGGATAAAGACAAAACATGGGAGTTATACAATTAGATCATGAACACAAGGTAAACAGTGACAAGTCAGTTTACCTCATGAATGCAAGTGGGTAGAGGCTAGACTCTGAAAGGGAAGACCCGTGTAGTGGATTCAGAGTTATGGACTATGTAAAAAAACTACAGATTTGTAGGATTAACTTTTGTTTAATGAGTTATGCATTCATAGTTAAACATGCTATTCTGTGGATGTCCTAATACCAGAAAATAGGTCTGTATGTAAGCAATATCGGTTTCTCACTTTAAGAGTACAGTGTCTGTAGTCCTGACAGTCCTTTGCCAGATCTGCTATCTTTCTCTAGGAGAAAGGCGAGGGTTGACCTTGAAAGGAATGTCGTGCTACCCTTCCGTCCCTCCCCAAAGACCTCAGTCTCTCACACTTGACGTTTACTGCACTGGGAAAGTGAGATCAGAGAGCAGCGGGACATGAGGGGAAATAGCTAAACACAGGGCACCACTGCAAGTGCCTCTAATTATTTCTCTGTAGAAAAACTAATGTAATCATAACAGGTTTGATAGCACTGTTAACCTTGGTTAAGAAGCACCCATTTTGGCCCTTCTCGAAAGCCACTGGACTCTTCCTCTCTTAGGTGTCCCTCATTTTCAAAGATGTCCCAGATTTTGCCTCAAACATTTCCACTGTCCCTCCTAAAACTGACCTTTCTGTCACTATGGATTAGGGATTTTAAACATTAAATAGTGCCATACGGTAGTGTTGCTCAGATGGTAAATCTGGATCCACAGATACCTGCCCTTTGTGGCAGGATAGTGGATCTGCCGGATACTTCCACTGTGTGCCTGTGGATCCGGCCGTTGGATCCTAACCAGGATCCATTACTATCTGGCTCTGGATCCTAACTGTCTGCCCTAGGATCCAAGGATCCTAACCGGGATACCTGCATCCTAACCAGGATCCAGCACTGTCTGGCCCTGGATCCTAACTATCTGCCTTAGGATCCATGGATCCTAACCAGGATACCTGGATCCTAACTAGGATCCATCACTATCTGACCCTGGATCCTGCATCTGTGTTTGGCAGGATATCTGATAGGATCCAAGTCAGGATACCAGCACTATCTGACGGATAGTGGTAGGATTCATAAAAGCACTATCCGAGCAACACTACCATACGTTGGTGTAACAATCTAATTCTTCATCCCAAAATGCATTTTATTCTAAGCCAAATGATGCTGCAGCTTTCTGAGCTGATGTGAGCATTTTTTTAGTTGTGTCCCTGATTTAATTAAGCCTTGTCCCTGATTTGTGAGGTGGGAGGTTGAGAGGTATGCAAAAGCAGAAAACAGAGCATGCATGAAGACAGGGGTGCACAATAATAAAGATTTATTTGATTAAAACATCACAGCGGACAGCAGTAGCCCCATCACTTCACCCTGCTCTAGGGCTTTTTTTGGGGGTGGAGGGCAGCCATCCACTGACGAAGCACAGGAACAGGGCAAAGTGCTGGGGGGGTGATGCTATGACATGTTGAGATCAGTGAACAGATCTCTGTTATTTTGCACCCTTGTCTTCATGTGCACTCCCATGTTTCTGCTTTTATTACTGATTTCTCCATTTGCAGGCTGCACTTCAGAGAACAGAAATGTCCAGGTGTGTGCTAGATCTTTTGATTTTATTTCGAGAGGGTTCCTTCAGTAGGTCATCACTTATAGGACTGGCGCCACCTGGCGTTGGGCCCCATGGCAGGAAAGAACTGACTTTTCTAGCAATCCCTGATGGGGGACCACCTACCCGAAGTCACGTGACCGATGTCTGCGTGACTGTATATAGTGGGTGGTCCCCATGCCTGCCCTCTAGTTTTTTCCTGCCATCGCCTCGTGTCAGTTGCATTGCAGACTTTCATATAGCGATCGTCGTGAAAGTGTCTTGCGTCGGATTTTCCTTCACTAAAAATTCTCTTCTTTTTCATCCTCTTCATTGATGTCTTCACCTAAGAAGAAGTGCTTGTCCTGTGGTACGCAGATCCTGCACAAGTACGATCATCTCAAGTGTGTCCTCTGTTTAGGCCCAGACCACCCTGTCTCCTCCGGCCCGGAGTGCCAGGCCTTCAGCCAGGCCACCAAGAAAAGGAGACAGCAGGCTTTGGAGGCCCATCTCTTAAAAGCCCGCTTGGTTTCTCTAGAGAAGAAGATGGACCGCTTGAGAGAGTCCTCTGCAGACAAATCCTCTCCATCGAAGAAGCACAAGGAAAAGTCTAGGGAGCGGGACCGTGCGGATGGCACGCGGCCCTCGACGAGCAGGGCCTAGCCACTGCCCTGAAAATCAGATGGTAAGTCTGACAAAACCGTAGTGGGTCAGTCCGTCGTCTGCCCCTCCAATGACCGCTCTGCGCCAGCCGATAAGTCAACCTCCGGGGACCGCGCAGCAAACAGTAAGCTGGCTCCCCAGCTGTTGGGGAACCACCCGGTATCCATCGATAAGTCGGTCGGGGACTCCTCTCCTGCCCGCCTGACGCTTCTCTCCCGCCCGCCTGACGCCACCTGCTAAGACGCCTGACAAGCTGCACAGGTGTGGTTCCCCCGTTGGGGCCTAACAGTGCACCACCCGACGCCCGGAGGAACCAGTGGGAGAAGGCGCCTCTCCCTTCACCCATGCCCTCCACTTCAATGGCGAGCACCTCCGGCGAAGAAAGCGGAGAACCCCTTGACGTAGTCGATTCCACTTTGTCAAGTCTGTGCTCTCCCCTTGGGGTCAAAGGGAAGGAGGCTCCTCCTCGGCTGGCAGGCCTTACTGTGGATGCCCCTCCTCTGCCTGTGGGTGGGATCCCTGTAGCGCCGACACCAGCCAACATCCCGCCAGAGGACCCGGCAAACCTTGTCCCTACGCCGGATGTCCCGACGACTGTTGCACACCTGGGACCTAGCAAACGACCCTAGTCATTGACTCCGACACCGGACATCCCAGCGACGGTCCCTCAGCAAGGACATAGCCATCGGCCTCAGCCACTGGCCCCAACACCAGATCCGGTCCTGCCGTCAGGGTCCCATTGTCCGGTTCCGACGCCAGCCCCTCCAACACCAGGCCCTTTTCCTTTTGTACTGATCGGGCACCCAACAGCAGCAGCCCTTTCGGAAAAGGACCTGGAGGCAGAGAAAGCAAGCCCCAGCACGCGGCCAGGGAAAGCGTAAGACCACGGGTACAGCCACCCCTCCTGCCTCCAAGAACCAGAGATGAGCAGGGGATCCTCCCCCTGAACATCCGGCCACTTCCTGACTTCCCATCCCCACTGCCTCCCCAGTCTCCCGATGGGGAGCAGGTGGCGGGGAGGTTTGCCCAACATGCGCAGGAGTGGGGAGGGCGATCACCTCCGATGAATGGGTCATGCAGCTAGTGTCCGTTGGACACACAACAGTGTTTCTAGACTTTCCTCCAGAAACTCCACCAAAAAGATCCTCCTATTCAAGGGATCAGGCTCTTTTTGTCTGAGAAGAAGTGAACAGTCTCTTGTTCAAGGAAGCAATAAAGCACGTTCCCCTCCGGCAAAGGGGAAAAGGGTTTTACTCCCATTTTTTCTTGGTTCCAAAAAAGACGGGGGATTTCAGAACCATACTCGACTTAAGCAACTTAAACCAGTTTGTCGTGTACAAGAAATTTCGGATGCTGACTCTCCAGAGCCTCCTGCCACTCCTTCTGGAGAACCATTGGTTGTGCGCTCTGGACATGCAGGATGCTTGCCTGCATATTTCCATCTTCCCCAGCCACCGCCGATTCCTGCAGTTTCAGTTCCAGAGGGGAACACTTCCAGTTCCGAGCGCTCCCCTTTGGCCTGTCCTCGGCATCCCAGGTGTTTACCAAGTGCCTGGCAGTGGTTGCGGCCTTCTTACGCTGCAGGGGTATTGCGGTTTTCCCTTACCTGGACGATTGGCTGATCTCAGCTCCGTCCAGGAACTCTTTACTAGAGGCTGTTTCTTTCACTTTGGACCTATTCAGCAGGCTGGGGATTACTGTCAGTACCCCCATGTCCTCTATGACCCCTGCCCAGAAACTACAGTTCATTGGGGCAGTTTTGGATATGGTCCAGTGCAGAGCCTTCCTCCTTCCAGACAGGGTGGAGACACTGATCTGTCAGGCTTCCAAAGTGGCTTCTTCCAGGAACATTCCAGCCTGGGAGATCCTGCGCTTTCTCGGCCTGATAGCAGCCTCCATCACCACTGTTCCCCTCACTAGGATCCACATGAGAGTCACTCAGTGGTCCTTGCACGTGCAGTGGGATCAACTCCTGGATAACCTGGACCATCTGGTGCTGGTGTCCTGAGCAGTTCAGAAAGAACTGCTTTGCTGGAGGGATCCCTACAATCTTTCTTTGGGTCTCCCCTTCAGGAACTCGGCTCCCTTAGCATCCCTCACCACGGATGCCTCGAACATGGGATGGGGAGCACATCTAGGTGAGCACCAAGCCCAAGGACTGTGGTCAGGCTTGGAGTCTACACTACATATCAACGTTCTGGAGATGAAGGCTGTCCTGTATGCCTTACAGGCCTTCCAGACCCCTCTTCCCAAGGGATCACTGCTAGTCCAAATGTACAACATGTTGGTAGTTTGGTACCTCAACAAACAAGGAGGAACCCACTTGTACCCCTCGTGCAGGGAAGCGATGTGGGTGTGGAACTAGGTGGTCCAGCACCATCTGGCCCTCGTGGCTGTGCACGTGCCAGGCATTCTAAACGTCCTGGCGGACAGTCTCAGCAGATCTCGGACCCTAGCTCACGAGTGGGAGTTACATCAGGAAGTGGCGGAATCCATCTTCCTATGTTGGGGGCATCCTGAAATCTACCTTTTCGCCTCCAAATTCAACGCAGAACTTACCAGTTTTTGCTCGCTTGTTCCAGGCCATGTTTTTTTCTGGCACGACGCACTGTCTGTCTCTTGGACAGGGAAATTTTTGTACGCTTTCCCTCCATTTCCCATTCTCCAGAAGGCCCTCCTCGGACTTCAAGCAGAGAGGGCATGGATGATTCTCACATCCCCTCTCTGGCCAAGACAGATCTGGTTCCCACTGCTGCAACAACTTTCCAGGGAACCACCTGGCATCGGGCCACACGGCAGACTTTTCTAGCAATCCCTGATGGGGGACCACCCACCCGACGTCAGCGTGACTGTATATAGTGGGTGGTCCCCACGCCCGCCCTCCAGTTCTCCCGCTGGAGCCAGGAAGAGGCCTGACAGCAGGCGTGAACAGGATTTGGAGACCCTGTAAAAAAACAAAATCAGGGGAAGGAGGGAGGGGAAAATATGACCTATTGAAGGAACCTCTCTCGAAGATCTGCTGTTTTACAGTAAGTTCCTACGTAACTGTACTTTCTGGTTGAAAGATATGCGCCAGGAGCTGGCTTACCTTCCCAGGAGTTAGCTGATCATCTTTAAAAAAAAATTTATCTTGGAGATTAGTAGAAGGGGGATAGAGATAATAATTTGGCTTTGTGGAGTCGGCTACCCAGTCCTTTCCCCTTCCTGGTAGGAGCACCCCACCCTTACACTGTGCCATTTTGTAATGTCATAGTTTGGAGAGCATGGGGGGGGATCCATGGAAACCAGCAGAGGTGTTGTTTTGGTGCCTTTTTTTATATTTATTTATTTTATCCTTGTCTTTTCTCCCTGCGGCTCCTGCTGTTAGGCAGGCTTTGGCTCTCAACCAGTCAATCAGTTTTATTTTATACTGGAGAGTATGTGAGCAAAAATGCTCATTTTCATAAATGTCCAGTTGTACAGATATTTTTACAAAACATTTGAACACAAAAATACAGAATGAATAAGTTAAATCATTAACCTGTAAGGTGAGGAATAATACAGTGTATATTCATTTAGTTAATACACTTAATTACATCCGTGAGAGAGCTCACATCTGCTCTTGCTTGCCACTTTGCTGTTCTCCCAACCCCAGCACGATGCCAACAAATGCCCCATGGATTCCCCCTGTGGCCCCCCGCCCCACCCATACACGGATTGCGGCTTAGGCTACGTGTAGCCTGCAGCATCCCCCAATTTTACTTTTTTTTCTTGTCCCTCCTTCTTCGCTGGGGCATACACATCAGTGGGCGTATGTGGAGGTGTGCGTACGCTGCAGGGTCCCGCAGCACTCCCCTTCGTTGGCATCCCTGACCCACACTACCCTCAGGCCTCCACCTGGGGGGTAGTCATTCGGCAGGACCACCAAGCCACCGTTCTTTGGGAGAGGAGAGCTGTCCTCCAGATGCCCGATCCTCTCCCTCCCCAGCTGACCCCCAGCAACCCGCTCGCACCACAGACATGGGTTGCTGGCATGGCAGGAGGTAGGGCCCCAATGAGAGGCCCTTTTTCTATTTTTGAAATTTGTGTGTGTCAAATCAGCCACTGCATACCTCTCAGCTGTCCCTGATTTTGCCTTAAAATTTTACTCTGTCCTTCCTAAAAATTGTTTCCGTGACCAAACGGTGGGGGTTGTAAGCACAAAAGAATGTCAAACATTAAAGTTACCGATTTGTTCTTCCTTAGAAAATGCATTTTACACTAAGCCCCTTATTCTAGCAGCTTCTTAAGTGGTTATCACCAATTATGAAGATGTGTCCCTGATTTTGGTCTGTTGTCCCTAATTTTTTTAAGCCTTGTCCCTGATTTATGAGGCAGGAGGTTGAGCGGTATGAGCCACCGCTCAATCAGCTCTTGTTAGTTGAGCAGTGGCTTTAATTTGACCCAAATAGACCTTGAAAATATTAAAAAGGCACCAAAAAGATTGCTTGATTAATATCTATGGAGCACCCCGGGGCTCTCCAAACTATTGCATCTGAAGCTGTCTAAGCACAGGGCAGAGCACTCACACCAAGAAGGGGTAGGGATCAGGCAGCAAGCTCTTTGGAGCAAAATTATGATTTCTTCCCTTCCTAATAGTCTTCAAGATCATTTCTCTTTTCCAATTCATTCCTCCTACTTCACCTGCTGCCATCTGGCTGTCCACACGTAATCCACTGCCTGTTTTGGGACTGCATTATGGCGCTGGTACTCCTGCCATACCAGAACCTTTCATGTGCCACGGAAGTGCTACCCCTGAGGGCTTTCCCCTTCTGAGAGACCTCACCTCGCTTACACGGGAAGAGGGAAGTACTTCTGTTGTTTAGAATTTTTGGCTGGCAAAGGCACCATGAGCCAAAGCTTATTTTTAGGAATGACTCAGGAACAGAGGGAGGTTAAGTAACTTGCTCAGGGTCACACACTATGCAAGTTGAGGGTCTTTGTTTTCAAACCCGGATACAAATTTCTACCCTGGTACTCTGTTCAGTGATGACCACAGCCATGGAGCAGGGGGAGGAGGCCGCGTATTCATGTACCAGCTGACGTAGGCAGCCCACTGTGCAGCACCATCATCATGCCCAGTGAGTGGGGATTTCTGCACTGTTTTGTCTCCCCACCCTTCATTGATTTGTTAGGCTTCATGGTCATGGCTGCCCTGGACTGGGCAGCTGATGCTGCATGGTCACCCACAGCATCAGCAGCACACCACAGACCTTATCTGGTGTCCCTGCATAAGTGGTACCTGGGAATGTACCCACCCCAGGAGGAGAGCATCCACTGCTGGCCTCCATTCCAGAGATTCCGCGATCATTGCGCGAACCCCCGTTCCCAGTGTGCCAAAGTGGTCCCCCATTACTCTGTGCCATGAAACTGGCTCGAGATTAAAAAAAAAAAACAGTTGATAAGCTAACTCCTGGGACATTAAAGCCAGCTCCATTGGCTTTGATGAGAGGTTCAAAAGTGAGAGCGATTGGTGCTCTTTAAGGTCCCTTATGAAATGGGGTCTGCCAAATCCTGCTTCTTGCGTGGATCCTGTACCTTATCCCCTTCCTCACAGAGAAAGAAAACTTTTCTGATATATATTTTATATATATATATATATATATATATAAAAACTCTTTATCCCTCCTTTTTTTCTGGATCACTCACCCTGCCTGGGTCCTCCTTGGGTCGCTGCCTTGGCCTTCTCTCAGCCTGCAGAACCTCTCTGACCGTTACTCCCTGGAGACTGTGGGCAACCTGCAACACTCCTGAATGGTGGTCCTCCTGCACCATGGCGGTACAACCCCTTACATTTGGCTATTTCAGTGGGGGTCTTCCCAGAGCTACCCATGGGCCAGTTGGGATTTGGCCTTCTGTGGCTGTGGGAGTCTGTCAGAATGTCATCTGTCCAGGAGTGCCCCGGTTTTTCTCCTGTCACCAAGAAGCTGCCATGCAGTGATGCATAAGGCTTACTGTGCTCACTTCAGCACGTAGCGTGCCAGCATCACCTACTGTTCCTCAACAGGTAGGGTTCCTGGACGTTGTTATCTCCTGTCATCACAGCCCCAGGAGCAACATTCCTTCACCGGCCCCTCCCCCGAGGAGGAGAGGTGTCTCTTGGATGTGTAATCCGGGCCACCCACCACCACCACCACCACCACCACCAACCAGCCGTCCAACCATCCAGGCTCATTCCCAAACCCAGGTCATCAACATACCAAGCAGGGGTGCTACGGCCGAGCCTGCAGGTCTGATATATATGTGTGTGTGTGTGTGTGTGTGTGTGTATATATATATATATATATATATATATATATATATATATGTATATATATATATATATATATATATATGTATATGTATGTATATGTATATTACACACACACATATATATATATATTTTTTGTTGTTGTTGAGTAAAACAAAGTGGAATAACACAGTCCAGAGTACATGGAGGGAAACCAGGTTATAAAATGGCCCAGTTAAAAGAATCAATCTGGTTGGTTAAACATGACTGTTATTAACTTCACATTGCTGCATCGGTCAGATATTGTTTTAATTTTTTCTTGTTTACTTGTAAGACCATTCTGTAAGAGCAGTAACACTCTAGAGAGTGCAGTAGTGCTATAGATTTGTGAATGTCTGAGTGGCTGAAAGCATCGGGCTGCAGCTTGTGCCTTACAAACCAACAGACGGCATGTGGTGATTTAGTATTACCGCACACCCTTTCATGAGTTTTGTGGAGGTAGCAAATCTGTTACATGCATTTGTATTTTTCAAGAGACAAACTCCTGTCATCCTCTGGTACCCACCACTTGTGTATCTGTCTTTCATTTGTTTCCTAGCTCACTCTGTAAACTCTGTATCTTTGCTGTTCTTTCCCCCCTCCATGTTCTGTTTATTTGATTCCTCATTTGTTTTTTTGTAGGGCCACAGTGTTGACTTCCTGTCAGAGTCTGAAAGTACCTCAGAGACACCCACTATCCAAGTTTCACTGCAGGCTGGATGCAGGGTGGACAGCCCTGGCCACATGAGTGCTGCATGATCCCTTTGCTGCCTGTGAATGCTAGTTTAATCGGAAATCAGTTGCTCTGCCTAATACTGCAGTTGTAATATGGGCTCGTGAGACAGAAGGAAAGGATAGTGGGTTTTTCTGTGGCTTTCACTTCTCTCCACTGTTTTCCCTTTGGCCTCATGTCTGTCTTCAAATTCCTGTCAGATGAAATCTTATTGGGGATAGTCACCAAACTTTGCTTCCTGTGGTGGGGGTTCAGGCACTTAAAGACCCACTATCTGCCCTGTTACTCCAAAGTCTGTTGTAACCAGTGATTTGACAATGAACCCTGGAGAAATGTTTAGCTTTTTGTAGCACATAATGCCTTTTTATGTTAATGTGGACAAGTACATATGGGCTGTGCCTCCCTCTGCCACTCAGTGCTGTGGGAAGGAACTGTCAAAAGAAGGGGACAGATGTGTGACATAAGAGCCAGAGAATCTGTCCTGTTTTTAAGTTAGTTCTTGAAATTTGTAATGTAATGTAAAGCAGATTTCCAGACCAAAAAAAAAAAATGAGATTAATTGCATTGAAATATCATATTTGGCACACTGTGCTGTGTTTACTTGTCCACCTAAATATTATGCAAGATTTTATATACGTGAGCTACGTAAGCAAACCCTGTTTTAGTTACATAATTGCTAAACTGTTGCTTTTAGTTTGAAGTGGCCCTGGCAAGGTTTGTGTAAACAGTTACAAGGGTTGTGTGATAGGTTTAGCAGGTTAATGACTGTTTAATGGGACTCTCAAATCCACCTGCTCTTGACAAGACATTGTAATTGCTGCTCATTACGTCTACTCTCCTTGGGCAAATGAAAAAATTAGAGAACGCGGACTATTCAAAGCAAAAAGGTAAGCTGTTGATAAATGCTTACAGTACAGCTGTTTTGTATGCCTTTACTTAAACAGTTTGCCTGTGCTTTGAATTGATTGTGTGTGCTGACTTTTCGTTTGCTGTTGGTTGTGCTGTTTGCAGTGTTGCTCTGCGGCCCCTTCCTCACCAGTGCAGCAGATATTTTCTTTTGTTTACTATCTCTTCCTGGGGCCCTGCCAACTCCCTGAATCACACCTGTTGAACTGCTGCCAGACTGCCCCCACCTTGGATTTCCGAAGGTCCACACAGACATCATGGTTCCATGCCTGTCCCTATCATTATTCCCCCCTCCGCCACATGGAGGACAATATGTAGAGAGGGAGGAAATGCTGTATTTCGCCAGGGGTGGCGTGAACAGAGCTAGCTGACCATAATTCAGCACAGAAAACTGGCTCAGAGCATCCTTCCTGCCCTACGTGCCACCTACTCAAGTTACACTGTTTCCACATGCTGCCTGTGCAGTAGAATGCAGTCATGTAGCAAAGAGCATGTCAACCCTCTCACCCTTACCTGCACTTTGTGATCAGATTCTTGGCCCTCCTCTGGCGTCCTGGGCTGGAGTCATGAACCGAGGTGCCTGTGTGTCACATGGTCCCCTACCAGTTATGCTGTGGAGCCAGCTGAAAAGTCTTATTTATTTTTTTTCTACCAAAACAGGAATTGAAACCATATTAGATCGAGTGTTTTTCCTTCTCGTTCAGTCTTTAGCTTTTCTTTTCTTAAAAAAAAGATTTTGTTGTAAAAGAATGATGAAAAGAAGAACAATTCACTGTTTTGGTGGGGGCCTGCTAAACACCAATACTGTTGCTTTGCAAAAAAACAAACAACTTCATAAATAATAGATCGAGGGAGCACTCCCACCAGTTGGACTCCTTTCCCGTGTGTCAGACACTCTTATTACTGTATGTAAAGAGTGTTTCACACATAGGTGCCCTGAAACTGGCATGTGCCGAAAAGAATTTTAAATTTCTTTATATATCATGATCAATAACATAGTTTCACATCCTACAGTGGCACTCTTAATCATTGCAAGATTGATCTCACTTAAATTCTTAGGGTGTCAGAATCGCTCAAAATTGATTTGCGGTTTTCACACTCTAATAATACATATGGGACTACTCTTGTGCCACTAAGAGAGCTGTCAAGGGATGTATAAATATATGAAACAAAGAAAAGTAACCATTATGCTGAATGGTTGTTCACAATTACGCTAGTTAACAAACGGCTTGTTGGGCCAGAAATTCTCCCTTTTCTGTTAAACACTACAGTCATCATATCATGTATTGTTACAAATCGGTATGCTGCAGAAAAGTTATTTTTTGAATATTACACTTTTATCATGGTGGTTTTGCAGTACATTATGTCTGATGTTTATACCAATAAACAGTTTTTGCACTATAAATATTATTGTTGATAAAAGTATATTCATGCAATCGCCATATGAGCTTGGCATGAAAAAATTCCTATAGGTTCTGCTACAGAGAAGTTTTATTAATACTTGTAATATAACTATGCAGAAAACATTATTAAAGGAATATATGAAGGTGTAAAACAATTGTGTTTGCAGGTTTATTTTACTTTCTTAACCATCTATTGTATGTGTAATGTCTGCCTTTTCTTTCTAAGTCTTCTCAGATACAAAAATTGATGGGCATGTTATCCTGTTTTGCAGTGCAGCTCTGGTATTAGGGAAAATAAAAACAAGGTGTACATACCAGTAGAAAGGTCCAAGGCATCCATTTGTTTAATTCAAGTGAGAGAATGCCGACAGGACGCGTGAACGACCGCACTACGTATTACTATAAGGCTTCATGGGGGATGTTTTTGTTAGACCACCCTTTTCATTCCAACAAAATTACTCTTTTAACCTGCTTGCTCTTATGCCATTTTACTGTACCAAACCAAGCAAGGATGGAACACCCCTCTGTGCAGAAGTTAGACCACAGCACCTCACTGCAGAATCAAGCACCTAGGCTAGTGCCTTACTGTCGAACTCAAACAAGAGACTAGAGCTCCTCGCTCCAGCGTCTTACTCTTGAACCCAGATAGCCTCCCTACAGAACACACACTATACCAGAGCATCCAGGCTATTAAATAAGGTGACAAAATTGATGAGTAGTTTTATGTGTGAATGTGCTAATCAACTGTAAAAATGCATAGCACTTGGCACAAAGTGGTTAGCAAAATTAAAAAAAAATATATATAATTTTATTAATTTTGCCTACAGTGCCATGGACTCCTGAAAAAAAAATGATTAGCAGTCAATTGAGATACATTTCTTGAAATAGTTAGACATTACCCCCTGTTTTGCGTAGTGTTTTGCTATGCGATACCAGCTTTAATACCCTGGCGTCTCAGTGAGATACCAGAACCAAGACCAGATCACCTTACCCCAGAAACCAAAGACTAGGCCAGAGCACCTCACGGTATAATGCAGAAAGTAAACCAGACCTCCTCACCGTGGAACTCAAAACAAAACCTGAGCTCCTCACTGTAAAACCCAGAAACTAGATGAGAGCTTCTAACCATAAAACCCAGATATTAAACCAGAGCTCCTCACCATAGAACCCATAAACTAGAACAGAGTTCCTGTCTGTAAAATCCACAAACTAAAACAGATCTCTTCAATATAAAACCCAGAAACTAGACCAGAGTGCCTCACCATAGAACCCAGAAACTAGTCCTGAGCTCCTCATTGAAAATAAAATTCAGATCTCACCTGCACCATCAACCAATCTCGCAATCACGTAATGGATGTTTGGCTCTTTAAGAGCATTATTTAAATAGGGGTTACACATCATCTCAGGCATTCCCTGATGATGCGTTGAGCGAAATCGGTTGGAGGTGTATTGCAGGATGTCCTGCTGGCGTCCTTGTTGAGAGGTATAGTTTTCTGGCACTTTAGAAAAAAATAATGAAGCAACTTTTTTCAAAAGTATGTGTGTTGTGCCTGCTTATATTGTAAGATTGGTTGATGGTTCAGGGGATCTCTGAATTTTGTTGTGCTTGTTTTACCGCAGCACATCTTGCAGTTGGGGCAGCTGCTGTGTTCTCTCCTTATTGAAAACCCAGAAACTAGAATAGATCTCCTCCCTGTAGAACCCAGAAACTAGACCAGAGCTTCTTTTTGTTGAACCCAGAAACTAGACCTGAGCTCTTCACCACAAATCCCAGAAACTAGACCAGAGCTCCTCACCATAGACCCCAGAAACTAGAAGAGTTTCTCTCATTATTACCAGGAAACTAGAACAGATCTCCTCACTCTAGAACCCAGAAACTAGACAAGAGTGCCTCACTGTATAACCCAGAAACTAGACCAGAACACCTTATGGTAGAACCCAGAAACTAGACCAGTGCTCTTCACCATAGAACCCAGAAATTAGAACAGAGTTCCTCTCTGTAGAACCTAGAACAGAGCTCCTCACTGTAGAACCCAGAAACCAGACCAGAGCGCCATATTGTAGAAACCAGAAACTAGAATAGAACTCCTCTTTGTAGAACCCAGAAACTAGATTAGATCTTCACATTGTAAAACCCAGAAACTAAACTAGAGTGCCTTAATGCAAAACTTAGAAACTGTACCCAAATGCCTCACTGCAGAACCCAGGAACTAGACCAGAGCATATTACTGTAGAACCCAGAAACTAAACCAGAGTGCCTCACTGCAGAACCCAGAAACTAGACCAGAGTGCCTCACTGCAGAGCCAAAAACACTAGACTAGTGTGCAGCACAATAGAACCCAGAAACTAGACCAGAACACTTTATTGTAGAACTGAGAAACTAAACTAGAGTGCTTTACTGTAGAACCCAGAAGCTAAACCAGAGCTCCTAATTGGTGAATGCAGAAACTAGATCAAAGCACCTCTCTATAGAACCCAGAAACTAGATCAGAGTGCCTTACTGTGGAACCCAGAAACTAGACCACTGCGCTTTACTGTAGAACCAGAAACCAGACCAGAGTAGAGGACTTCCAGTGACAGCATCAACAGAGATGCCAGCCTAAAGAACTCTCTCTCTCTCTCTCTCTCTCTTCCTTGGGCTACAAAGTGCTCCTAAACCACAACTTTTTTACTGCACTAAGCCTCACAACACTATCCTGGGAGCCTGAAATGCTGAAGGATGGCCGCAAAAGGGGTAACGCTAAAAATCAAGCAGCAGATTCCACCAGATTGCCTGCTGTCTTCCTGGAGAGTCCAGCACTGCAAGTTACTACAGCAGAGAAGGCCACCCCAGCTCCCTGTCAACTAACTAATGCTGCCATCCTCATGGAACTGACAGAATTTTGGTTCAAAATGTAAACTGTGCATACAAAATTAAAGCCTTACCAAAAATCGAGAACATCATTGCTGGCCTGGAAAACCATGCTGGATAGTCTGACGGCTGTACTGACCACCTTGAACAAGTGTTAGTCCATGTTCTGGAAGAATGCCAACAGTTAACTGATAATTGCGATGATCTTAATCTCACCAAAATAATCTTCGGATCAGCGGCATTCTAAAAAGTAAAGAAGGACGTAACATGATTGCATTTTTGGACTTTTTTCTAAGGGACACCCTGGAGCTAGCTCCTGACCATTCACTTGATAGAGAAAGGGTACACCGAGCACCAGCAGCCAAGCCCAACCACATTGATGGCCTACCCCACTCAAGAGTGCTCCATTATCTGAACTTTACAGCAAAACAAGATGAGCTGCTCCATGCTTGGTGCATGAAACAAATGCTTTACAAGGGGAGTAGATTATGTTTTGAAAGTAACTACTCTCCAGTGATCATGGCCTGCACACAAACCTACTCCCCGATCCATAGAACACTCCAAATGCAGCAGTTGAAATTACAGACACAATATCCAGCGAGATTAGTCACTGTGTATCTAGATAGTCCCAAAACCTACTCAGCCCATGAAGAAGCCATTAAGGACCTGCAATTGCAAGATATAGATGTACCTAACCCTCAGCGAGCCCCTAGACAGGGAGACCAACTTGAGATGCATCATTCAGCATGCGCGAAACACCTACTGCTGCCGACAAGAAACTCCAAACTGCTACAGGTTTAAAAGACTTAAAGCTGCTTCTTCAAACTTTCCTGCACCCAGCACCAACATGAAGAAGGACTGACTCACTTTGCTCCTTGCCTCACTTTTCTAAGGTATGTGGGGATGGGGGGGGAGGTAAGACCATGAACACTTCAAAGCCAATCTGTAGTTACGGGTCCCGTTGCAGGGAATAGTCTGTATTGTCCAGACCTTGGGATTTCACAAACAGAATGATCTGTGCTGCAAGACTGCACCTGCAGCAGGACTTCATGCTCTTTTTAACCGCTCCAGTTCAAGGCACTACCCAAAGATGCCCTGACTCCATTCTCAAGATGATTAAAACCTGAGCATATAGAATACCACCTCGACCTATATTGTAGTTCTTGCAATTGGTTAAGATGCTTGGTAAGACAGTAGCTACAGATGGCTTCCTACCCTACCACACCCACTCAGCCACTACTTGAGCGGCACTGCTGACTGAGTTATAAGTTCTTTGTTTCCACTGCCTAACAAAGTTTTACCTTTCGCCTAGATTTTAACAACTGTTGTGCTGAAGGTTTAATGTACATTGTCACTGTTATGTACAGCCTGCTCCCAACTTAGCCCTTTTTATCAAATACTCTGAGTATGGAGGGTACCTCGGGCATATAGCTTTCATGGAAATTTGGGGCTCTGTGCAGCTGGCTCTGGTGCTGCTGCCCTTTGGCCTCCTGGCACGAGAAACCTCAGTGGGCCACCGAGCTGTACTACCTAGTAATCGGTCACTTGGTTGGCCCCACACCCTCCCCCTGTCAAGAGCCTCTTTATTACAGAACATGTGAGGTGGTAATGTGAGAGCTGCAGCCGTGGTGGGCAACAGAGGGATGTGAAGTGCTTAGGCCCACCCTTCTTGCACCCAGCTAAGGCTAGCGCTCCACAGCATTTATTTTATTTATTTATTTCATTTTTGTTGACCGGGTAAGTGCACTAGACAAATCCTGCCTATTTTGAGGCACGACCCGGGGGAGGGGGGATACAGATGAATGCCAACTGACCTTGAACCAGATTAAACTGTTGGTGGTATTTTTTTTTCAGTGAATGAGGGAAATTTGGCCAGGACTCAGGGGAAATTCCCCTACTCTTTTTAATAAGTGCCATGGGATCTTTAACATCCACCTGAACTACCACCAATCCAGGCAGATGGGACCTCGGTTTAACGTCTCATCCCGAAAGACGGGTATAACATCCTAGAGCAGACAGCACTGCTGTTATGGCTTTTATCAGTAAACTTGCAGCCTAGGATGGTGGCCTCTGGGTTGTATCCCGTGCCTCCGTGGGGGAGGTCTCAGTGCTCCTTAGTCCATGCTTAACAGTAAGCGAGTCCTCAAACCACCATGGGGCAGAGCCCCCTGAACAGATTACAGTATTGAAAAATGATTTCATCACCATCTAACCTGCTTAGGTGAGACCTGTTGATGGGGTGAAGGGTGGGAACCGACCTGCAGTATGCAGGAGGTGCGGCTGGCACTCAGTGGGGGACTCCGGCATGCAAAGGGAGGATGTGGAGGGAAGCTAGAGCCTGGAAATGCTTGCAGCATATCAGTCAACCTCTCAGATGCCGCATCCAGCAGGTCCCATGGCACATAGTGCAACACTTGATGGCACAGAGGCCCAGCTACTGTATCCCCCCACCACCCCTCTTGTCCTAGGATGAGGAGGGCTTCCTTGCCCCTCAGCAAGGGTATCAGAGCTAGGATGTGAGGGACCAGCATCTCGACCTGTAACAAGTCCCTTAACTGCTGCATTCTTTTGACATACCAGACATTAAGTGCTGTGGCCAGCCACCCTGAAAGAACTCCTTAACTGCTGCATGCTTTTGACACACTAACCGTAAAGTGCTGTGGCCATCCACCCTGAAAGCACTCCTGCAGAAAAGAAGACTTGGGAACCGGAGGTGCACTGACTTTAATTCCTAGGTGTCATCTGCAACCTAGTTGAGGTGTAAACAGACCGATTTGGAATTGCACACTACCTTCTAGGGTTACAGGCCGTCTGTCACAGGGACTCATAGCATACACAAGCTCAATATTCCTTCCAGGAAATATAATCTATTCCTAAACAGGAGAGATGTCAAACTCCCCCTATCTTAGGAGTAAGTGGCGACGTTAACTCCTCCACTAACAGTACAGATGAAGTGCTCAGTTGGCCCCATCTGAAACTGACCTACAGACTTTATACAGTTTTTGAACTGCAGTATCTCTAAATTGTTTGCAGTGTTTGATATTCTTAGTTGCTAGAGGTTTCTCATTTCTCTAACAGCTCCTCGGATATTCCATATTGCCGCCCTACTTCTACTTCTACCTACTTCTACTTTTTCTTGATTCTCTTCCCTTTTCCCTGGAAGGGGGTATGCTACCTCACCATCTGAACAGCCTACCACTATAAATGACCATGGCTAACCCCACAAAAGTAGTATCATTTTTAAACAGTATTCATAGCCCAAACAGTATCAACTCCTGCAGTACTTAAATTGGGAGTGATCTGAGGTTGTATTACTTCAGGAGACCCAATCATCTACCTGTGACGGAGCATGCTAAATTTTCAAACATGGGGTTCTTCGTTGCCATAGCCTCTTCTCATAAGTCAGGATGCAGGTGAGGAGTGATGATATTCATCCTTTAGGGAGTTCCCATTCAGCTTAAGGATCAAATAACTGACCTAGAGGGACTATTCATGATTCTCATAATAATAACAATAAATTTTATTTATACAGTGCCTTTCTAATTCCAAGGTGCCTTACAATTTAAAAACAACCATTATAAAATCCAGTAATACACAGTACAACTAATACTCACAACAGATAAATAATTCAGTTCTCCAAGAAGGCTTTTTGCCAGAGGAAAGTTTTCAGACCATTCTTAGATTCCTCCACAGATGTGCACTCCCGTAACCGACGTGGTAGAGAGTTCCAAAGGGTGGGAGCAGCATAAGCAAAAGCTCTGTAATCTGATGATTTCAGATTCACCCTTGGAATCTCTAGCAACCCCTCGGCCAAGCAGAACAATCAACCAGGCACCAGAAGTTCTTTCAGATTGACCGGACCTGGACCGTGTAGGGCTTTGAAAGTCAGTAAACCGACTTTAAAGGTGATCCGCCACTGTATTGGCAGCCAGTGCAGTTCACGCAGCATCGGAGTAATATGACAGGATCTACTAGAGCCCATCAAAAGTCGGGCTGCAGCGTTTTGCACCAGCTGCAGGTGACAGATTTCAACCCCTGAAAGCCCTAGATATAGGGAGTTATAGTAGTCCAGGCGCAAGGACACAAAGGCGTGGACCAAGTTGGAAGGCCGTCAGACGGAACCAGATGCTTAACCCTGGCGATGTTCCTAAGATGGTAAAAGGAAGTATTGATGACAGCTGACACTTGTGACTGCAGTGTCAGTCTGTCATCAAAAACCACCCCAGGTTACGCACCTGTTCAGAGGTCGGGAGAGATGCCACCAAGAGTAATTCGGAAGCATCTCAACACCCGACCCCCCCATCTGTCAACCCGGGTCCATGACCAATACCTCTTGTCTTTTCCGAGTTCAACTTCAGCCAGCTGGAATCCATCCACTCCTGGACTTCTTTCAGGCAGTTGTTAAAGACCGAGAAAGCTTCAGCCCGGTCGGATGCAAAAGAAAGGTAGAGCTGGGTATCATCTGCATAACAGTGAAACCTCAGCCCATACCATCGTACAGTGTCTCCGATGGGTAGCATATACACCGCGAACAACATGGGTGGCAGCACAGAACCCTGAGGCACCCCACACAACAAAGCCGTTGGGCCCGGGGAAGAAAACCCGGACAAAACTCTTTGTGATCTTCCTGTGAGGAACGAAGTGAACCATCTTGAGATGGTCTCCGACATTCCACATATATGCCTCAGGCGTCCTATCAACACCATGTGATCCACAGTGTCAAACGCTGAGGAAAGATTTAGAAGAACCAAGATGGAGCGGCTCTTCCGATCTCTCGCCATCAGGAGATAATTGAGCACCTGAACCAGCACCATCTCGGTACTATGTCTCTTACGAAAACCGGACTGGAGGGGTTCACAGATGTCATGGATGGTCAAATGATCCTCCAGTTGTACTGCCACTACTTTCTCAATCACCTTCCCAGCAAAAGGAAGGTTAGAATGGGTCTGTAGTTTGCGAAACAGTCTGGATCCAAGGTAGCTTTCTTCAAGAGTGGTGTCACCACCGCCTCTTGCAGGGAGCTAGGAAACTCACCTGATTCCAGGGAGCAGCAGACTATCCACACAAGGACTGGCCCGATGATACCACTACAACCCAGAATTAGGGAGGTCGGTCCAGGATCCAAACTACAGCAAGTAGGGCGCACATTCTAGATAACCCTCATGACATCCATGAACTCCGGTCGACTGAAGGTACACCAGGGAAAATTGAGGAACAGTGATCTCACACCATTCAACAGCAGCTCCCCCTACAGTGTGCTGGCTGCAGAACCGGCCTGATGTCAGCCACCTTATTTGCAAAGAATCGAGCAAGCTCGTTGCACTCTAATTGCGAAAAAGCTTTCCGAACTTGCAGACAGGCTGGGTTGCACAGTCTGTCCACAGTTCGAAATAGCTGAGCTGGTAGGTTCTTTTTTTTTTTTGTGTGTGATCTATTATTCTGCCCCCGTGCTCGCTGGTCCACCACTCCTTCGGGCTCTACCAAGTTCTCCCCCAGCCCCTACTGTCCTTACCCAACCATCGTCTGATCCTCATATTGCAGCCGACCCCCGGGATATCCCGGCGTATCACTTCATCAGGCAGGTCCCCCTCCTCTGAGGGGGAAGGCACCGGGGGGAGAGGCATGACCCCAGCATATACTTCTAGGGCACAGGGATGCTGCTGAGGAACAGGAGGCCCTGGGAAGACGCTGGAGGCCCTCGGGGAACAGAGAGCCGTCATCTGGTGGCCAGTGAGCGATTTTTCATGGCTTTCTTAAGGTGCGTGACGTCCGGACGTCAAGGCAGGAGCCGACGTCTCTCACGCACCACCCCCAGTGATCCTGACGTGTTGCTCTACCCCTGGCCTCCACCAGTGGTCACTTCAACACCGGATCGCAGCCCCTTCCCTCCCTGAAGACAGCGAGCAGTCATGGGACGCTGAAGCTGCCTCCCCCCGGCCGGCCCTCCAGCAATCTGAGCTCGCTCCTGAACCCGGTTCGCTGGCGTCGCAAGCGGAAATCCAACTGCTGCGCCAATGGGCTGGCTTGCTGGTCGGTTCTGAGCAACCGCAATCTCCTTGGACAGGAATTCTGCCTTCTTACGGGTGATAGATTGATAGGCCAAATAATGGTTCATCAATTTAAAGTGGTCAGCATCAAGAGCAGACTTTTGCCAATAACGCTCTAACCTTCGCACCCGTTTCTGCATCTCCATCAACGTCCCATCAAACCAAGGGGACTTGGGGCGAACATGGTACTCTTTAAGACCCCCCCCCACTACTGCTAGTAAATACTGTCTTCTGGGTTCTGAAAAGTCAGTAGCTCAGGTTTTCTTTAATAGGCTACTTTCTGTACTCCAAAGCAACTAATAATGGGGGGAGATCTTTATATCACCTTAAACCCTGCCCTGGACACAAATGGTCCTCGGGTTTACAGAGCTACACTGCTCCAGAAATACCTTCTCTGCACTCTTGCCCACTTGGGTCTGATTGACCTCTGGTGACATACCTTCCCTTCAATTCAAGAGTTTACCCACTATCTTTCTAGAATGCAGACATCATCAAAGTTAGACTACCTATTTACAGTGGTTAAGCATCTTGATTCTGTGCAAGATATATTCCGTGGCATCACCTTGCTCTCAAACCCTACACCAGTAGGTAGATAAAATGTTATTCATATCAGAGTATGAACAAGGATGAACCTGATTGAGCCAAGACTTATTGACAGTGAGGTCCTACAGTGCATGCCAAACCTACACCTGGTAAACCACCTCAAACTATTCACTGGAGGTTCAGTCTTGCCCTTCTTAGGGTTGCTGAGCTCCTGAAAGACTGCGTACCCCAGCTTATTCAAAAGAGCTATGACCCAGACATACCCCGTCCTCTGGGATACTATCGAGGCAGTTCTCCAGGGAAAGCGGATTGCATACGCAGCAAGGAAAAAAAGAAAAGCTGGGAGATGCTCAATATTATTAACAGATGCTGCAGTCCTTCGTCCAACAAGGGAGCACCTCAGTAATTCCTGAACTTACCAGAGTGAAGCAGGACTTGCAGCAGATCATGGATGCCCGAGTAGAGGAAGCTTTGTTTCACCTAAAACAGTCCTGTTATGAAAGACTGCAGGCCTGTAAAACACAGGCATGCATTTTGCAGCTTTATGACCAGCGCTCAGCAATTTTCACGGGGCAGCCTAGCATTATCCTCTCTTCCTACTACCATTACCTTTACATTGTGGAAGGGAAGGCCTCAACAGAATAAATCCAGTATTATTTGCAGCAACTCCCATTCCTAACATTGGCTCGAGATGTGGCCCAACGGCTCTTAATTCCTGTTTCGGCTGGCGAGATTAGCACTATTCTCAAGTACTGTAAATGCCCAGGTCCTGATGGGTACCCAGTTGAATTTTATAAGCGGTTCAGAGACGACCTCCTTCCCTCAGTGCTAGAAGTCTTTTTAAGCTGTCCAGGCAGATGGAATCCCTCCCCCAGTATGATAGTACTTGGTCATATTGGCAGTCCCAAAACCAAACAAAGATCCCAGGTATGCAGCATCCTGCCAACCAATATCAGTCTTAAACTACAACTATAAATTATTTGTCTGTCTGGGTGCACCTGGAAACCCTGATGCCCACTCACAGAGACCAAGTTGGCTTTGTACAATAACGGCAAGTCCATGATAGTGTACCCTGTACTCTTTTGCTTTGTGACTGCTACTACTAGACATATCCCAGTAGCCTTACTAAGCCTCGATGCAGAGAAAGCTTTCAACAAGGTGAACTGGTCCTCTCTCTGATCCACCCCGTTGAACTTTGGCTTCCCAGAAGAGATGCTTCAGATGCTGTGTGGCATTTATTCCTCACCAGAAGCTTACCTTCAGGTGAATGGCTCACTAACCCCCCCACCCAGTTCGCCCTCACTAGAGGCATGAGGCAAGGGTGCCCTCTATCCCACTGCTATTTGCATTATACCTGGAACCGTCAGCTGCTGCCATCCGGACAGACCCAAAAATATTCGGGATTCCCATTGCGGGAGAAGATTACAAACTTTTGCTGTTCTCAGATGATATCGTCTTGACCTTGACCTCCCAAGAGGACTCTATCCCTGCAGTATGGAACACCCTACAGTGATTTGAAGGCTTAGCCAGTTGTAAATTAAATACCCAAAAAAACTAGATCCACCTTTATAATTATGCTTGATCTACAACACTGAAACAAAACTACCCCTTCAAATGGCAAGGGGAGCTATACAATACTTGGGGGTCAAATTGACCAAGTACCTTGAGTATATTGAGCTTCTTAAGTAAGAGCTTCTAATGTAACAAATCATTGATGGACCTTTCAAAATGGACACAGTTGCATCTCAGTTTCTTTAATCGGTTAGAGGTCATTCGTCAAAATATCCTTCCTAGGATTCTATATACTGTATCCTACAGAATGTACCACTTATGATGGATCAGATCTATTTGAATTCCTGATATAAGTTACTCTCCCACTTCTTATGGCTGGGCCCCACCCCATATTCATTTCTTGCTCCTGTACCTAGCTAGAGGCAGGGGAGGTATCAGCCTCCCAAACCTCAGATGGTATGCTCAGGCTGCCCACCTGAGAACCTTGTAGATTTGGATCTCAGAGGCCCTGCAGCCGTATTGGAAACAAATCAAGTTTACTCTCAATCCCCCGTTTTGGCCTGCCCTCTATCCTTCCCTCTATCCTTTCCTCACCTCCTCACCTTCCCCTTTTGTCATTTCCATCTTGTTTCTGAGCTTACCCTACACCTATCCTCTCCCCTTTCCTAGGTCCTTCAATGCACTTTATGTATCGCTCAATGGAAAATGTCATGAAATGTATTTTGCCTTGTATTTTCCTTTGTCATGCATTGTATCCTGCCATATGTATCTTCCTGTATTTCTGTGCATCATGTATTTTCGTTATCCTTACTGTATCGTTATGTTCTGTAATTTTACCTCCCGGGTCGTGCCTGAAAACAGTCACTTGCTGGCTAGTGCACTTACCCGGTTAACAAAAACTAAATAAATAAATAAAATTATATATTCAGTCAAACCATTAACAAAATGTACTCAGTACACTGCAGAGTCCTTTCACCAATGGATCAAAATTGTAGCATGCAATCTAGCACCCTCGCATCAATTCCAGCTAGACGCTATCACTTATGATATAATCTATACACCAAACAAACTTGACCTGGCCATCAGGCAGGGGAACAGACTGCAATGCTTCAACCTATCGCCTTGCCCACTCTGATCATTATTTACAGATCCTCTCTTTTCTCGTAGTCCTAAGCCAAGGGGAAGCAATATCACGCTTGCCAGAAAAGCTTCTTTAGCGCAGATTTTGTGTCTTACCTGGTGAGAGACAGTCGGTCCCAATTCATTGGCCATATTACTAAAGCTATACAAGATACACATCCCAATGCAACAAATTCGATATTACAGCGCAGGTGTGCGGAGTTCAGTGAACAGCATACACTTGATGTTTGGCATAAATTCGCACATCCGACCTAGTGATTAACCTCAGCCACTAGTTGCCGAGAATTTTCGTGGAAATGTCAATGCCACTTCTTCAAAACCACTGATATTGTTGCCAGATACACAGAGTGCACAAGAGAAGATTGTTGGAGGGATTTTGGCCTGACCCTTGCACATCACACTCGTATCTTCTGAGGATGTCCCCTTATCTAGCCATTCAGGTGGTGGTCTGGGAACTCAAGGCCATCTTGGCAGCCCAGGTGCCATCATACCCTCATTGATTTTATTGGCTCTCCCCAGAAGCTCAAGTTGTTGCTGATCCTGATCCTGGCGGCAAAAAAAGCAATAACCAGAGTATGGCTTACCACTACTCTCTGTACTACAGACAGCTGGTGAAAAATAGTGACAAAGATTTACCCATTAAAAAACAAGACCTACTCCCTCAATAACAAACTACCACTCTTCGAGACAACATGGCGAAGACAGATGCTCCATCAACTTAACACCTGTCCAGACTTTGTCATCCCAGACTTCTGTCTTTCTTCTCTAACTCTTAACTTCTCTTTTATATCATCTGACTTTGCTTCTTCTAAACTATTTCAGCAAATGCTGTTTCTTCAACCCCCTGCATACCTCTCAACCTCCTGCCTCATAAATCAGGGACAAGGCTTAAAAAAATCAGGGACAAAGGACCAAAATCAGGGACACATGTTCAAAATTAGCGGTATCCACCCAGAAAGCTGGTAGAATATGGGGCTTAGTGCAAAATGCATTTTCTGAAAAAGAACAAGTCTATAACTTTAATGCTTGACATTGTTTTGTGCTTAAAGTCCCCACTGTTTAGCCACAAAAACACAAATTTTAGGAGGGACAGAGTAAAATGTTGAGGCAAAATCAGGGACGACATCCCTGTAAATCAGGGACACTTGAGAGGTATGACCCCCTGTTCTCAAATGTAATTTGATTGAAATTCAACATACGATTACTATGCCTAAATTTACTGATGTCTGTATCCTAACAGGTTCCCCTTTACTCTTTGTGTGGCTTTGTTCTCTCTGTAATAATCAGTAAAAACAAATTAGACCAGAGTGCCTTACTTGAAGAACCCAGAAACTAGACCAGAGTGCTTCATTGCAGAACCCAGAATGCCTCACAGTAGAACACAGAAACTAGGCCAGAATGCCTCACTGCAAAACCAAGTAACTAGACCAGAGCTCCTAATTGTAGAACCCAGAAACTAGACCTGAGCAGATCACTGTGGAACCCAGAAACTAGACCAGAGGGCCTTACTGTAGAAATGAGAAACTAGACCAGAGCACTTTACTGTAAAACTCAGAAACTAGATCAAAGTGCCTAACTAGAAAACCCAGAAGCTAGACCAGAGCGTTTCATTGTAGAATCCAGAAACTGGACTACAGTACCTCCCTGCAGAACCCAGAAACAAGACTAGAGCGCACTGCATAGAAGCGCAGAATGTGTCGGCAGAAAAGTACTGCTAGGCGTTTCTAGTCTGCCCTAGATCTTACTGCGAGAACACAGCTCTTGCAGCAGGTTACACCATTAGGACTGAAGCCGGCAGGCGTCAGGACCCGCGAAAAATTCTGGCTAGCTATCTTCAGCGGGGACCGCCCCCTGGCCGTCGGTCGCCTCCGGCGTCAGAAGTAGTACATAAAGGCGGTCCTGCCAGATTCCCCAGTTCTTTCCGCTGTCGACTTGCATGTCGCGACCGCCGGTTCCAGCCTCTGGTCGCAGCGCGCGGTAAAGTGTTTTCCTCACGGAAGTCGTTCTCTTCATTCAGTTTTTCTCTGATGTCCTCTCCGACCTCGGTCACTCCTGAAGTCGCCACCGGGAAGCAGATCCCATTCAAGGATCCGCTTTCGGCTTGTATCGGTGCCCCTAGGCCAGACCACGACACCCGGGCCTGCAGCACGCCCGGGGTTTCAGCAGCAGAACCGGGATCCGTCGTAGAAGGCCTACAGGCATTCCTGCTCGAGACAACTCAAGACCATGCTTCCAAGAAGTTCTTCGCAGAAGGCCATAAGCATGCTGAGAAGCATAGAGAGAAGGCCCCTTCCAGGTCCCTCTCTAGGGCCTCCGACTCGCGCAGCTCCGGCTCCAGGTCCGACCGCTCTCCTTCCCGGGCCAGCTCTCAGCCTCCCCCCGCTGCGGTGAGAAAGTCTTCAGGCTCCTCTTCTCAGACCAAGACTCCCAGGCCTTCCTCGTCCTCCAAGGCCCTGGCTAAGTCGGGGGATCGTCACCATCACCACAAGTCAGGTTCCAGCCATTCTGAACCTGGCGTCAGGTCTTCTTGCCTTACCTCCTCCCCAGCGGAAGACGAAGGAGCTCACCTCACTTAAGAGACCGTTGGACCCGACGTCGGCCTCTCGCCACAGGTCCCCAGAGCCGTCGTCCGTCAGAAGACCGTCGCCGGCCAAGCCTCATCACCGGACACTGGTAGGGGGACCAGCGCCCGCTCCAATCGAGAAGAGGACCCCGACGCCTCCAACCGATGTCGGTCAGGAGACCATCACTGAGGAGGAGTTGACTCAGCCTGAGGACCAGACGGGCGACCCCGGTTCTGTCGAGACTCCCAGGGAAACCTCTCCGCAACCCAAGCACCCTGTGGAGCCGACACCGGGACCCGACGACCGACCCGTCGTCGGGCCTTTCTTTTTCAGAGGTGAAGGAGCTTTTCACTTACTGGTGGGATACCATCAAAAAGGACATGGTCCCCACTCCACCTCAGCTTCTACCTCCTCCTCCTACACCGGTTACTCCTCTGGTTCCTGCACCCCCTTCGCCATCTGGGTGTGCAGGCCGGTTACCTCCTCCCTGGGAGCCCAGGATCCCTCCAAGGGGGAGACCAGACAAAAGGAGACCTCTGTCCAGATCCTCTTCTAGGTCATCCAGCCCTAAGAGACCCAGAAGACGCCGCCGTTCGCCTTCGACGGAGGACACGGGATCAGAGTTTTCAACATCCAGATCCCCATCTCCTCTCTCCATCCCTTCTCGGACCCACGTGAGCTTCCAAAGTCTCCTCCAGATGACCCTTCGTTCTCGGATATCATGAGACACATCCAAGAGAACATGGGATGGGATGCGGAAGAGTTAGACCCCGAAAGGCTACGCCTTGCGAAGTATCTTCGGCAGAAGGACCCCAAGCCTGTGGTGGTGCCACCCTTGGTAGACACTTTGTGGACATTACCAAAGGCAGCGTGGAGCGCCCACATTCACTCGGCGATGCGAGAAGCTGACCGCCTGTACAGGCTCCAAGGGAAGACCAGTACTTGACTCAGCATCCTCAGGCCGACTCTCTGGTCATAACAGCCTCCACATGACGGTCTCAGAGCCGCAACATTTGAGCACCCTGCCACCGGACCCAGAGTCCAAGCAGCTGGGCGCCATGGGTAGGCGCCGTGGGCTTCGCTACCTCGCCATCAGATCCCTGAATTATTTGACCCACATGGTGCAGTTCCAAAGCGCCCTGTGGGAGCAGGGTCTGGATGTGGCTGAAATTGCCAGAAGGTGAGCAGAAGGAGGAGATGTTGCAGCTCCTCCGTACGGGTTCGGACGTGGGAACCCAGGTGCTACGAGCCGCGTACGACTCCGCGGACTCCTCGGCCTGAGCAGCAGCTTCAGGCGTATGCCTCCGGAGGCACTCTTGGCTCCGTGTCTCCGGTTTTAACCCGGACGTCCAGAAAAACATCATGGATGCCCCATTCGAGGGAGAAGTTTTATTTGGTAAATCCTCCGAGAAGATAATTACCAAACTCCAAGAGGCCGGGAAGGCAGTGAGGTCGGTTCAGGCCATGTACCGACCCAAGCTTAGTTCCTTTGTAGGAACCAAAGCCGATTTCATGGACAGACGCAGAGACAACAGTCCCGGCCCGTTCCACAACAGAGGGGCTCCGGTTTCCGCAGAGCCTAGGGAAAACAACCCGCAGGTCGAGGCCAGCGCACTCCGAAGCCAGCCCAGCCAGTGGGCCCCCCAGCCGCCATAGCCTGACTCCTTTCCAGCCCCCGCCCCTCAGGATCAACGGGACATCAAGGTCAGGGGTCGCATTGTGAAGTACCTGCCAGGATGGCAGTCCATAACCACTGACCGGTGGGTTCTTCAGTTGGTCAAAAGAGGCCACTTTATAGAATTCGCAGAAAAGCCACCCTCGAGGCCTCCTCTGCTCTCCCGATACTCATACATAGATACATAGATACATAGACAGTGTCGGCAGATAAGGGCCTATGGCCCACCCAGTCTGCCCATTTGAGCTTTAAAAGTTCAGTTTGTTTTCCTAGAAGTCTGTTGTACCTTACCCTGACCTCCAGAATTCCTTTATGTCTATCCCATGCATTCTTAAATCCTTGATTATTTCAGCCCCACCACTTCCTCTGGCAGGGTGTTCCACTTGTCCACCACCCGTTCTGTGAAGAATTCTTTCTCATGTTTCCTCTGAATCGTCCTCCCTCAACTTCATCCCTGCCCTCTAGTCCTGAAACATCTTTTTACGCTTAAAAATCGTGTTTTCCTCACCCTGTTCCTCCCTGTAAGATACTTGTATGTCTCTATCATATCCCCTCTCCTCTCCTCCAGGAGTACATGTTCAGTTCCTTCAACCTGTCTTCATAGGACTTGTGATGCAATCCATGGACCATCTTTGTTGCCCTCCTCTGAACCTTCTCTACCCTGTCTATGTCCTTACATAGGTATGGTCTCCAGAACTGTACACTGTACTCCAGGTGGGGCCTCACTAGTGTCTTGTATAGTGGAATTATGACCTCCCTTTTCCTGCTGGTGATGCCCCTGCCTATACATCCCAGCATCCTATTTGCTTTACCTGCTGCCTTGTCACACTGTTTCCCTACCTTGAGGTCATCAGAGATGATAACCCCAAGATCCCTTTCCTGCTTGGTGCATGCTATATCCTCACCCCCACAACTGATATATTGTACCAGGGTTTTTGTGCCCCATATGCATTATCTTGCACTTCTTTGCATTGAATTTAAACTGCCAAACCCCTGACCATTCTTCAAGTTTCTGCAGGTTGCTTCTCATTCTGTCTACACCCTCTGGTGTGTCTACTCTGTTACAGAGCTTCATGTCATCAGCAAACAGTGAAATTCTGCCTTCTAGGTCCTGCGCCATGTCACTGATGAAGATGTTGAATAGGACCGGTCCCAGCACTGATCCCTGTGGTACCCCACTGGTCACTCTTCCCTCTGTGGAGTGACAGCCATTTACCACCACCCTCTGTGTCCTGCCACCCAGCCAGTTACCTACCACCACACTACTGTCCTGCCCACCCCATATTCCCCAGTTGTGTAATAGTCTTCTATGTGGCACAGTGTCAAAGGCCTTGCTGAAGTCCAGATAGGCCATGTCCACTGCCCTCGATCCACCTCCCTAGTCACCCAGTCAAAAAATTCAATGAGGTTGGTCTGACATGACCTCCCCTGGTGAAACCATGCTGCTTTGGGTCCTGTAGTCCATTGACAACCAGATGTTCCACCAATCTCTCCTTCAGTAGTGCTTCCATGATCTTCCCCACTACCGGTGAGGCTGACTGGTCTGTAGTTCCTGCTTCCTCTTTGTTCCCACTTTTGTATAGGGGACTACATCTGCTGTCCTCCAGTCTTTGGGTACCTCCCCTGTTTCCAGTGATCGGCTAAACAGGATAGCCAGAGGTTCAGCCACCACCTCTCTTAGTTCTTTAAGGACCCTGAGGTGCACCCATCTGGCCCCATTGCTTTATCAACTCTTATTACTTTCAGTTCCTTCAGGACCCTTTCTTGTGTAAAGGGACTTGTGTCCATTTCTGCACCATTCTCACCTTGTACTCCCTTCAGACCCATTACCCTCCTCTTCCTCAGTAAAGACTGAGCAAAATACCTGTTCAGTATGTCAGCTTACTGTTGTCATCCTCCACACGGCCCCCATCCTCCCTCTTCAGTCTCACTATCCCTTCCTTTGTCTTTCTTTTTTCACTTATGTACCTGTAAAAGGTTTTGCTCCCTCTACCCACTGATTTTGCAATGTGTTTTTCTGTCTGAGTTTTGGCTTCCCTTACTGACCTCCCTGCCTCCCTTTGCTTCTCCTGGTACTTCTCCCTATCCCCTTCTGCCTGTGTCTTTTTGTATTGCCTGAATGCAATCTTTTTGGCTTTCACTTTCTTTGCTACCTCTTTGGAAAACCATAGTGGTCTCCTCTTCCTTTTCCTCTTGCTAACCTGCTTAATGCATAATTCTGTTGTTCTTGTAATCCCCATTTTAAATACTGCCCACTGTTCCTCAACCCCTGATTCCTGTCCCATTCCCCTTAATGCCTCTTTCAAGTATTCCCCATTTTCCCAAAGTCTGCCCCCTAAAATCCAGGATACGTGTTTTTGTGTGGTTTGGTTCTGCTCTTTCTGTGATTTCAAACCACAATGACTGAGTGGTCACTGTTTCCCAGGTGCTCCCCACTGTTACCCCCATCACACTGTCCCTGTTTCTGAGTACAAGGTCCAGTATTGCCTTCTGCCGAGTTGGTTCCATGACCAGTTGCTTGAGGAAGGCACCCTGAAGGGAGTCCAGGATAAATCTGCTCCTAGTTGATGCTGCTGCTGGGATGCTCCAGTCCACGTCTGGAATATTGAAGTCTCCAACCAGTACTACCTCACCCTTGTCTGCCATCCTTTGGATCACTCTACTTTACTCGGGTCAGCACAAGTCATTGATCAGACAAGAAGTACTCGCGCTTCTGCAAAAGGGAGCGATAGAGTACGTCCCAGAGAACCACAGAGGACACGGATACTATTCCCACTTCTTCCTGGTTCCAAAGAAGACGGGGGACCTCTGTCCGATTCTGGACCTCAGCGACCTCAATTTGTCGGTCGCCTACAAAAGATTCCGCATGGTAACTCTTCCGGGTCTTATTCCCATGCTGAAGCAGGGCGTCTTTTAAGCGTCTCTAGATATGCAGGATGCTTACCTGCACATCCTTATAGCTCAGCGCACAGGTGGTTCCTGCGCTTGAGTTTCTCGCCATCATCTTCAGTTTCGAGCCCTTCCATTCGGGCTGTCATCGGCACCCAGGGTCTTTACCAAATGCATGGCAGTCGTGGCAGGCGTCTCTAAGGAGACAGGGCCACTGTGTGTTCCCATTACCTGGACGATTGGCTTCTCATGGCGCCTCCAGGGAGGTGTTGTTCTGAGCGATCCAGAGTACCGGGACTTGTTTCGATCTCTGGGTATCCTAATCAACCACGAGAAGTCTCTCCTGGTACCGTCATAGAAGCTGCAGTTCATAGGCGCAGTACTGGACACTCTTCAGGGAAGAGCATTTCTTCCAGACGACAGAGCGGAGTGCATCAGATCCCTCGTCAGGGAGCTTTCGTCGAACAAGACCGTCCCAGCCAGGTCGGTCCTTCGCTTGCTCGGACACATGGCTGCGGCCATTCCTACTGTCCCTTTCGCAAGGCTCCACATGCGGGTAACTCAGTGGATGCTCAAGGTGCAATGGGACCAAAGGCAAGACCACATGCAGCATCCGATCAGAATCACTAATACTGTGATTCGAGACTGGCAGTGATGGCTAGACCCAGGGACACTCTCTATGGGCGTCCCGTTTGTAGCGCCGTCCCCAGAGGTAATCCTCACCACAGACACCTCAGGTCTAGGGTGGGGAGCACACCTGGATGGAGTGAAGTCCCAGGGAACGTGGACCCCTCAGGAGGCTCACCTCCATATCAGCGTCCTAGAGAGGAGGGCGGTCCTTTATGCCCTGCAGGCATTTCAGTCAGAGATCCCGACGAGTACTCTCCTGCTTCAGACAGACAACACGGCGGTGATGTATTACCTCAACAAACAAGGAGGCGCACACTCTTACCCCCTTTGCATGGAGGCCATGAGGGTGTGGGATTGGGTAATCCAACACGGCGCGAACCTGATCACTGTACATGTTCCCGGGGTGGACAACACAATTGCAGACGGCCTGAGTCGCTCCCAGGCCAGAGTCCACGAGTGGGAACTTCTTCAGGAGGTAGCAGAGGATCTGTTTCTTCAATGGGGAACTCCACAGTTGGACTTGTTCGCTTCCCCATCCAACGTAAAACTGCCCAATTTTTGCTCGCTAGATCCAGGGCCTGGTGTTTTCTGGCGAGGCGTGGGCCACTCTCCTGGGTGGACAGATTCCTCTACGCTTTCCCTCCCTTCTCGTTGATCCAGAGGTTCTTCTCAAACTGCGCGGGAGCATGCAACAATGATCCTGGTGGCCCTTTCTGGCCCAGACAGATCTGGTTCCTTTGCTAATACAACTATCCGGGAACCTCCGCTCCGTTGCCATTCAGCTCCCATCTCTTGTCTCAGGAGGAGGGTTCACTGGTCCACCCGGACTTACGCTCACTGAACCTGCATGCATGGCTTCTAGAGACATAGCCATTTTGCGCCACGGGGTCTCGCAAGAGGTTGCGGAAGTTCTTTCTGCAGCCAGAAAGCCGGCAACGCATGCGACGTACACCGTGAAATGGTGCCGTTTTTGTCTATGGTCGCAAACACGCGGCCTTTCCCCTTTAGGTTGTCCGGTGAAAGCGGTGTTAGAGTACCTGCTCTCCCTTTTCCGTTCGGGTCTCGCCTACTCCTCTATTAAGGTGCACCTCTGTGCCATTTCAGCTTATCACCTCCCGGTGGGACAGCGCACAGTAGCACAATTAGATGCCTGTCGAGAATTCTTGAGAGGGGTGTTACATCTTAGGCCACCCATTAAGGACCCAGTGCCTCCATGGGATTTGCTCTTTGTCCTGGAGCAACTCACGCTCACCCCTTTGAACCTGCCGCGGATTGCGGCGGGCGTTTTTGTCATGGAAAACGTTGTTTTTGGTTGCTGTTACGTCAGTGAGAAGAGTTTCGGAGCTTCATGCTCTCATGTGCAGAGAGCCTTAGTTAATTTTCCACCGGGACAGAATATCCCTGAGGACGAGTCCTAAATTCTTGCCTAAGGTGGTTTCCACACTCACTCTCAATCAGGATATTGACCTGCCGGTCTACTTCTCTAATTATTCTAATAGAGGAGAGGTGCTGCTCCACACCCTGGATGTTCACCGCAGCTTAAGGTACTACCTGTGCAGAACTAAGCAGCTTCGTAAATCGGAGCAACTTTTCGTTTCCTTTTCTGAAAGGATGATGGGCCAACCAGTATCCAAACAGTCCCTGTCTCGCTGGCTTGTCCAGTGCATCTCATACTGTTATGATATCAAACAAAGCCCCTTCCGGGATCAGTCTGGGGCCATTCCACTGGGGAGGTGGCCACCTCCTTGCAGCACTTGAAACGTCTCCTTCTGCCATTTGTGCTGCAACCACCTGGAGCTCTGTATACCTTTATCAGGCATTATAGCCTGGACATCGCTTCACGGCGAAGAGCCGGCTTCGGCCTGGCTGTGCCACAGGGTCTCCTGTCCTAGATTCAGGACCTGGAATGAACTTTCTAGTTTCCTCCTCCCAGAGTGTTTGCAAGCGCTACTGCTTGGGAATCAGTCCTAATGGTGTAACCTGCTGCAAGAGCTGTGTCTCGAAGTAAGATAGTACAGTTACGTAAGAACTTACCGTAACAGTAGATCTTCGAGAACAGCTGTTGCAGCAGGTACCTTCCCGCCCACCTTCCCCCTTGAAGGAGGCATGGCTTAAGCCCTTTTAACAGGGATTTTTACCCTTCTGTCTTCTGACGGTGGATCCTCTGTCTCCCATTTCGATGTCAGCCTGCGGCCGGAAGTCTCCGGCGGGAGAACTGGGGAATCTGGCGGGACCGCCCCCTTATGTACGACGCCTGACGTCGGAGGCGGGACCGACGTCGGGGGCGGTCCCCACTGAAGATAGCTAGCTAGAATTTTTCCGTGGGGTCCTGACGCCTGCCGGCTTCAGTCCTAATGGTGTAACCTGCTGCAAGAGCTGTTCTCGAAGATCTGCTGTTACGGTAAGTTCTTACGTAACTGTACTTTTCCCTGCCTAACATTACTCCCTGGACTCTATTTGGTCACAGGTGTCCCTCTCGCCCCCCTACCTCTACTCAGTATATCCATGCGCCTGTTCCACACATGTTTGAAGATCCCCACTGTCTTCACCCCTACCACTTCTTTGGCAGGCTCTTCCAGGCATCCACCACCTTTACTGAAAAGAAGCATTTCCTCACATCCCTCTTAAACTCCCCCCGCAAAAGCTTCATAGCATGCCTCCATGTTCTGGTGCTCCTCCTCCTGTGAAGGAGAGTCCCTTCCTGCACCTAGTTCAACCCCACGAACAACTTGTAGGTCTCAGTCATGTCCCTTCTCACTCTCCTTTCCTCTCTTGTAGGGAGTACATGTTGAGCTCCCGCAGTCTCTCCTGTGGTTTCTCGTGCAACACCCACATCATTTTAGCTGCCCTCCTCTGGACCGCTTCCACCCTGTCAGTGTCCTTGCAGAAGTGCAGCCTCCAGAACTGGACACAGTACTCCAGCTAGGGTCTCACAAGTGAGCATTAAACAGGCAACACCACTTCCCTTCTCCTGCTAGAGATTCCCCCCATGCCCCTCAGCATTCGACTAGCCTTGCCTACTGCCCATTTGCACTGCCCTACCACCCTGAAGTGATAAAATATGATCACCCCAAGGTACCTTTCTTGGTTGGTAACTGTAAGTACCCCCCTCCCCAATCTTATACACAGCCCCTGGGTTTCCCCATCCTATAGGTGGATGACTTTGCACTGTTTTGGCATTGAAACCCAGCTGCCACTCCCTGGACCAATCCTGTAGTTTCCTGAGATCCCCGTGCATTCTGTCAGCCCCCTTCTGGGTGTCCAGCCTCTTGCAGTTTATTGTGTCATCTGCAAAGAGACATACCCTCCCATTCTTCAGCAGTGTCACTTATGAAGACATTGAAGAGGACAGGGCCCAGTACAGGGCCCAGTTGTACTCCACTGGTCACTCTCCCGTCCTTCAAGTGACTGCCATTCACCACCAGCCTCTGCCTCCTGTCTTTCAACCAGTTAGATAACCAGCTCACCACCCTCTTCTCCACCCCCGGGCCACCAAGTTTCTTTATGAGCCTCCTGTGTGGTACAATGTGAGAGGCCTTACTGAAGTCCAGATAGGCCACATCCACTGCCCTCCACTGATCCGCCTCCCTAGTTACCCAGTTGAAGAAATCTATGAGATTTGTCTGACGTTACCTCCTCCTGTGAAGCTGTGTTGCCAGTGGTCCTGCCCATATGTCCCCAAGTACACTTTCAGTCTCTCCTTCAGCAGGGACTCCGTTAACTTCCCCACCACTGATGTGAGACTGACCAGTCTGCAATTGGCAGCCTTCTTCCTGCTGCCGCTCTTGTACAGAGGGAGCACATAGGCCTTCCTCTGGAACCACGCTCTGTCTCCAGTAGGGTGCTGAATAGTGTTGCTAGAGGGGCGGCTAGCACTATGCTCAATTTAAGTACCCTTGGGTGGACATGTCTGGCCCCTTCTCTTCTGTCAATGGACTTGTGTCCATTCACCCCAGTGCCTGTTCATGCATGCCAGCCCCCTCCCCTCCACACACACACACTGAAGTTCAGGTAGCGGTATTTGTTCAGAATTTTTAATTTTCCTTGGTCTTTCTCTTGCACAGTCACCCCTTCCTGGTCTCCTGATCCTCACTGTACCACCCCTTGCCTTCCTCTTTTCACTCACATACCTGAAGAAACTCTTACCCCATTCTCAACCTCCTGGCCAATTCTTTCTTCGATTTGTGCTTTTGTTGTCCTTACCCTCCTTCCTGCCTTCTGTTGTTTTTCTAGGTAAACCTCCCTTCAGCCTCCATTTTGGGTCTTCTTGTACTTCCTGAAAGCTGTTCCCCCCCCCACTGCCTTAGCCACCTACGTTGACAACTACAGTGGTTGCTTTCTCCTTTTACCCTTGCGTATTATTATTCAACAGCTTGCCATTACCATTGTTATTCCCTCCTTTATTCTATTCCATTTTGCCTCCTCCCCCCTGGCTATCCCCCCCTTCAAGGTATTTCCTAAAGCAGTCTCCCATTTGTTAAAAATATGCTCTCCTGAAGTCCAGGACCCTCATCCTAGTGTGTTTTTTCTCCTGCCCAATCTATATGCTAAAGCACACTTTACAATGGTCGCTTACACTCAGGGGGCTACCCACTGTGATATCTGCAGTGCTGTCCCTGATTGTAAGTACCAAAACCAGCACTGCCTTGTCTCTAGTTGGATCTGTAACCAGCTGCGTGAGAAATGCCCCTTGCAGGGAGGCTAGAATGACTGTGCTCCTAGTTGTAACTGCGGCCAGGATGAGCCAGTCCACATCCAGCATACTAATATCACCCATAATTACAATTTCCCCCTTGCTTGCCATTCTGCCTAGGCCCTACCCCAAAACCTTGTCTAGGTTTTCCCTCTGTGTTGGTGGCCTGTGCACCACCCTCACATGCATAACAATCCCAGACCTTGCCTCCAAGCCAACCCAAAGAACCTCCAACCCCTCCTCCCCACTGTGTCCTTGTATTTCTCTCTGCCCTGTCTTTTCAAAACATCTTGTAACCTGGCATAGCCACCTCCCAGTTTGGCTGCCGGTGCGCCATGATTCTGTTATGGCCAACAGATCCAGATCCACCTCCGCAGTGGTAGTCTCAAGCTCAGGAATTTTGTCTCCTAGGCTCCTTGTTTTGGCGCACGTGGCTCTTTTGTCCCTCCTTGCCCCTATTTTATCCTTCTTCCATTCGTGAATTTATCCTTTGCCCCTTTTTTCACTGATACTGTCATTCCTCTTATTTTCCTCCCTCAGCCCATCCTCCCTAGTAATATTCTCAACCTTAGTTCCATCTCTTGACCCTCCTGTCCTTTGCTCCCACTCCCCACTACCCCTGGGGAGTTTCTTTCCCTTGGGCTTTTCTTCACTGCTGCTCCATTATCCGGAGGGGGGAGATAATTTGCTGCCTCTCTTATTACTTCTGCCTCCCCCTTTGACTCGTTTAAATGCCCATTGAAGTAGCATTTAAAGAGCACCTTTCCCAGTCATTTTGACTTTCATGTATAAATTACCCCTTCTTGCATTGATTCTGGGATTGCATTTCATTACTGTCCTCTGCAGTTAGTTTTTGTATTCTGAGCTGCTAAAAACTTCAATGTGTACCAGAGTTTCTGTGGCAAGCCTGGTGTTGCTGTGAACCCAGGGCTGTACTGCTGCCATCACTATATGGCAGAGGAGTGACTTACATTGCAGTACAATGAAGTTGCAGCAGTTTTGCAAGGGAAAACTACATTATTACTAGGTATATATACTGTAATCCCTCTTCACCAAGACACACTATTAGCAATGCATTATGCCAAAATCCAAATGCCTTATCAGTATGTTTTTTTGTAAAAGTGACTTACTTCTGCCTCAGTAACAAAGCATGGGGATTGAGAGAAGATCGAGTTGCTGTCAGCACCTTTCTCAGTCCTTTTGACTTTCATGCATAAATTACTTCTTCTTGCATTGATTCTGGAATTGTATTTCATTACTATCCTCTGCAGTTTGTTTTTGCATTCTGAGCTGCTAAACACTGCAGAGTTACCAGAGCTTCTATAGTAAACCTGGTGTTGCTGTGGACCCAGGGCTGTACTGCTGACATCACTATATGGCAGAGGATTGACTCACACTGCAGTACAGTGAAGTTGCAGCAGTTTTGCAAGGGAAAACTACATTACTAGGTGTACATACTGTTTCCCCTCTTCACCAAGATACCCTGTTAGCAATGCATCATGCCAAAATCCAAATGCCTTGTCAGTATGTTTTTTGTAAAGCTGACTTCTGCCTCTGTAACAAAGCATGGGGAGTGAGAGAAGATTGAGTTGCTATCAGCCAAGACGGCTAACTGTCAGTTTATGCATTGGAGTGATTAGTGTCTATACCTTGATCATTTGAAAGCAGTAATGCCTCCTTACCCATGCCGTACTGATGCCTTCCATGTCTTTCTGTAGTAAAGTACCTGTCAGTCACCCCGATTGAAAATCCCTTACTGGTACTCCGTCCCGCGGCTCCCTGACATCAGCATGGCACCCTGGAACGCCAAAGACTAATTTTGGTACCATATAATACAAACAATGTGTTTAGATGTGATATATGTGTTCTGTGCACTGTAGAGGTAGTTTTAAAAACTGAGGGCTATTTCCAGAGAAATTGTTGTTTGAAAAGTGAAACCAGGATTCCGCACATGCGCAGACCGGCGGTATTATATGGTACAGAAATTAGTCTTCGGCATTCCGTGGTGCCATGCTGATGTCAAGGAGGCCCCAGACAGAGGAAGGAATTTTCTATCGGAGTGATGGCCAAAGTCTTTACTAAAGAAAGACATGGAAGGCACCAGTATGGCATGGGTAAGGAGGCATTACTGCTTTCAAATGATCAGGGTATAGACACCAATCACACCGATGCATAAACTAACAGCTGTCTTGGCTGACAGCAACTCGATCTTCTCTCACTCCCAATGCTTTGTTATGGAGGCAGAAGTAGGTCAGTTTTACAGAAAAACATACTGACACAGCATTTGGATTTTGGCATAATGCATTGCTAACAAGGTGTCTTGGTGAAGAGGAACCACAGTATGTACATCTAGTAATGTAGTTTTCCCTTGCAAAACTGCTGCAACTTCACTGTACTGCAGTGTGAGTCATACCTCTGCCATATAGTGATGTCAGAAGTGCAAAGCTCTGGGTCCACAGCAACACCAGGCTTGCTATAGAAGCTCTGGTACACCCTGCAGTTTTTAGCAGCTCAGAATGCAAAAACTAACTGCAGAGGACAGTAATGAAATGCAATTCAAGAATCAGTGCAAGAAGGGGTAATTTATGCTTGAAAGCCAGAAGGACTGGGAAAGGTGCTGACAGCAACTCAATCTTCTCTCACTCCCCATGCTTTGTTACAGACACAGAAATCAGGTTTACAAAAAACATGCTGACAAGGTATTTGGATTTTGGCATAATGCAATGCTAACAGAGTATCTTGGTGAAGGGGGAACACAGTATGTACACCTAGTAATGTACTGTGGTTTTCCCTTGTAAAACTGCTGCAACAGCACTGTACTGCACAGTGTGAGTCATTTCTCGGTCAAATAGTAATGTCAGTGGGAGCCAGCAGCTGAACAACAGACAAGTGCAGCAGGGCTCAAAAACAAATGCAAAATATGGAAGGCAGAGTAAACCTTGACCAAAAATAACAAATGCACACACCCTTTCAGGTCTAGTACTGCATATAATGACAACAAACTGTAATTTTTTGGACCATCATGAAAGATGCTCTTTAAAGCTTCCACCCGGGACTTCTGTTTCCCTCCTGGATGGATGGAGGCCATCTCATTTGTACTGATCATAGTGTAGTGTCCCCTCTCCTCTCCCCAGCCTTCCACAGGTGACACCTTTGTGAAGGCCACCGTTTGTGCTGCCTGTTTCAGGCCCCTTCCCAGCTCACTAAACCTATTCTGCACCACCCCGGCTGCATCCCCTACCAGGTTATTTGTCCTCTGATGGACAGTGACATCCAGCTCCCCCTCCTGCCTCACAACCCTAGCGATCCTAAGGATTCACTCCCCATCCCTCCATGCCAAGGCACCAAGGAAACACCTCACCTTAATCCTTCCTTCCTGTGGAGTTCCCAAAACTACCCCCCCCCCCGATGATTGAGTCCTCCACCAGAAGCTCCTTCCTCTTCTGCTGGGATCCTCTTCATCCCACCTGGGCCTCTGCTTTGAAGGACCCCATGCCCCCGCCAATACTGCAGGAGCCTTGTCTTGGTAGTCCCATTCTGCTAGTGCAGCAAAAGAGTTCTGCAGTGGCACTAGCTGAGGAATGTGTTCCCTTACCCACATCTTCCCAGAGCCCACCACAGTCCAGCTGACCCTTTTTCTAGGCGCCCTCCAAGGCAGCAGTGACGACCTCGGTGGCCCCTGGGTGAGGGAAGATGTCCTCCAAATCCTAGCCAACTTGGCCTGGAGTCTAGAGACCTCCCCCCTCAAACCAGGGAGGTGTATGCAGGTGGGGCGGCACCTCAGTCTCCAGAAGGTCTCCCTGAAGACTGCTGCTCCACAGCTACTGCACTGTACCACTCCCATCATTCACAGATCTACCTCCCCTATTACCTGAAGGCCGAAAATCAATTTATACCCTTACCCTAGATAGGATGTTTCTTGATTTCCCTTTTTTGCCCAGATTACCTTCTGTTACTATACCTCGGCTATAGTAGGTTCTAGCTTGCATCACCTTAGATTTTTGAGGAGATGTTTACTAGCTTTCCCCATTGTATCTTGACCCTATATAGGGTGTTATTGATTTTACCCTACCCCCCTTAATCTCTGTATATTCATGCCCTAGAGAGAATGCTGCACCTATTCCTAATTATGGTCTACCTTTTACCTTTCACCCTTCCCAGCAGTGAATGTTAAACAGGCGTGAACAGGAACCTTAGCTTAGTTGCCTGGCAGAGCCTCCTGCTTCCTCCTGCGAATGCCTGCCAATACCCAAGATGGCAATTACCTGTTCCACTCTTTCACAGTTCAGTCACTTGCTAGGTTGCAAACGTACTGGGGAAGCATCGGAGGTGGCACCTTTTATGCTTCACTTCCTGCCTCACTAGGATTAGTTCGTGTGTATGCTATGCTCTGAAAAGAACTTGGAGAGAGATTTGAAATACTGCAGCAAAAGCAGGTTAGCTTTTAAATTGCACTAGCTCTGTCACAAACAGTTGAATCTACCCTTTCTCCTTCCTCCTTTGTAGATGCCAGTGTGTAGTTTAACTGCTTCAAGTCCCCTAAACAGGTTTAGTTTGTGTTGGCTTATAGAACAAATGCCCAGTTTTGCCTGGATGCTGAAGCGCTGCTGTGACTGCCTTATTTATTTCAGTTTTTGTTTTCTTTCTTGGCTCCCCAAACACAAATAGCTAGTGCCCAGAATTTGAACAGCAAACTTTCCAGTTGCTTTTTTCAGTTACCCGTGTGGCTGATGCTAGCCTGATCCATGACATGCACGCTGATTCTGAGCTGCAGCTGCTTTTTAAAATTCCTCCTGCCTTACAGTGATTGGTCCATGTGTATCATGTGACACCCCCACCCCACCCCACTGCTGCCAGCTGTGCCCCAAAAAGAACGTGGAGTGAGAGAGCTGAAACATGGCAAAAAAGCAGATTTTATTTTAAATTGCACTAGCTCTGTCACAAACAGCGGACTCTGCCCTCACATCATCTTCCTTTGTAGACACTGATGTGTAGTTCAGCTAAATTGTTGTAGAGTTTAACAACTTCAAGTCCCCCAGACAGGTTTCATCATCTCACTGAAGAAACTAGACCAGAGCACCTCACTGCAGGACCCAAAAACTAGACCAGAGAGTTTTACTGTAGAACCCAGAAATGACTGTAGACCAGAGCATTTTACTGTACAACCTAAAAAACAGACCAGAGTGCATTTCGTTGCAGAACCCAGAAACTAGATAAAGTTTTATGTAACGGTTGGTGTTCTGGAATAGCATGGAGTACGTTATGTTGCAAAATGAGTTTTTAACTGGTGGTATAACTTGGTGTACTTTTGGTGTTCCCTTCCTTTTATTCACACTACCTGGAAATATGTCATTTTTGTGGGTTAGGTTAGGGACAGTGCACTTCCATTTCCGTTTTAGAAGGTTGTGGGTTCTCGTCCCACACCGGGATTGGACTTGCACCTAAAAAAATCGCTGGCATCCGAGTGCAGTATTGGGGTGTGCCGTCGGATGAGACGTTAAACCGAGGTCCCTTCTGCCCATCCTGGTGTTGTCCTGGTGGGTGTCCAGGTAGAAGTAAAAGAACCCAGGGCACTCTTCGCAAAGAGCAGGGAACATTTCCGGTGTCCTGGCCAACATTCCCCTTCCCATACCACCCTGACCACCACACTGCTACTTGGTGTCTCGACACAATCCTATAACCCCACATGGAGCACCCCAAAAGAGTGGCAACAGAATAAGAGGAGGAGTACCTAAGACAGCCCCCTCTCCCTATCTCTGGCAGCCCTCATGAAACTCCTGCTCTTTCTATTGCTCTGTGTTGGTAACGTGGAAATCAACCCTGGACCCCCTGAATGTATTACCTCTCCAGCAGACCTAACCTCAATTAAAGGCCTCAGTTTTTTAAATATTAATGTATGCAGTCTGTTGAAAAAACTTACACTGATAGAAGCCTGGGTTGCCCATACCTTGCCAGACTTTCTCGTGGTATCTGAGACATGGCTCAAACCCACCACAGCAGACAGGGACGTTAACCTACCCAACTATCAGTTATTCAGAGCAGATCGCCAAACAAGGGGCGGTGGAGTAGCTATATGTGCAAAATCTGGTATACCTGTATCCTGTATTGCTGCAGCCTCTGTGCCCAAGGAATTTGAATGCCTATCCCTAAAAGTCTCTCTCCCCAATACAGCAGCTTTTCAGCTAGTTGGATGCTACAGACCCCCCTCTGCTGACCTCAAGCTCTTATCCCACCTGGGGAATCTGCTCAAGCCCAGCACTGAAGAAGTCATTATTCTAGGTGACCTGAATTACAACTGGCTTACCCAGGCAGCTGCACCTCTGGTATCATTCTGTGATACATATGGGTTCACACAACTAATTAATGAGCCAACAAGAATTAATGCAAGGAATAGTAATAACAGCACACTACTTGATATTATGCTAGTGAATAAACCCCATCTATTCACACATGCTGGAGTGCTTATCTGCGATATAAGTGATCACTGTCCCATCGCAGGGGTAAGATCTTCCAGCAAAACAACCCCTGCAAAATTCCTCATGAGGAGATCCAAGAAAAACATCTATATTGAAGGATATCTGCATGATCTAGCTCACTCTCTAAGCTGGCAAGAGTTTTATCTTGCCCATTCTGTGGAAAAAGCACAGCAGGTGCTAAATAGCATTATAATAAGTACCCTTAACATCCATGCCCCGATCTCTAGTATCCGAATAAAAAACAAATCCTGTCGTTGGTTTTCAGCTGACCTCAAAGCTACACTGCTGGAGAGAGACAAACTCTGGAAAATGGCAAGAAAAACCAAGAATGCAAATGACTGAATGATCTTTAGGAAAGCCAGGAATAGATGCACCAAGAAAGTTAGGGTTGCAAAGGCTGCCTTCTACTTGGCTGAGCTCGACTCTCCTATCAAAATCCTGCTAGGTTTTGGGGTACCATCAAAGGTATGGTTGGGCAGGATTCTAGCACCTCCCTACCAACTCAATTACACCACAGTTATGGCCCTATCACTGACAAATGGAAATTCTGGATGCTTTCAATAACCACTTCACAACGGCTGGCCTTGCCTTTTGACACCTTCAGCTAACCTGCTGCTGGAACAATTAAGCTCCCAGTACACTCGTGCTCAGAGAGCTGACTCTTCCTTCAGCTTCAAATCTGTACTGTTGAAGCAAGTAGAGGACCTACTATGGCAGCTGGATACCAAAGAAAGCACAGGGGCAGACTCCCTGGACCACTACTTTCTAAAGATTGCATCCCATGTACTTGCAGTCCCCCTAACACATCTCTTTAACTTATCTCTAAACTCTGGTTCTATTCCCACACTGTGGAAGACAGCCCAAGTGGTTCCCCTTCTAAAATCAGGGGACCCTATGGACCTTAATAATTACAGGCCCATTTCTATTCTACCAGTGCTATCCAAGATGCTGGAGAAATTAGTGAGTACCCAGTTAAGGGAATATCTTGATGCTAACCTCCTGAATCCAGCTCAGTCTGGATTCAGGGCCAAGCATAGTACTATCACTGCACTAACCAAGGTCACAAATGACTGGCAAACCGAATTAAATAAAAAGAATAATGTCTGTGCAGTATTTCTGGACCTGAGCAAAGCATTCTACACCGTGGACCACGAGCTTCTACTATCATCCTTGCACTCCATTGGCCTAGATCCACCCTCCCTTAAGTGGTTCAGGTGTTATCTTACCGGTAGGTCACAGCAGGTAAATGCTGAAGGTGACTTATCCCCATTAAAACCACTGTTAAGAGGAGTCCCCCAAGGTTCTATCCTGGGTCCTATCCTTTTTGCCATCTATATAAATAATATTGATTCAACCCTTACCAATTCCTCTGTACACCTCTTTGCTGATGACACTGTTCTGTATGTCCGCAACCCTTCTTCTGCAGCTGCCCGTGAAATCCTACAAACAGAATTCTCCTTGTTACAATGTCAGCTACTTGAGAAAAAGCATCTGTTAAATGCAAAGAAAACTAAAGCAATGATGTTCACAAATCAGAGATCCACCAGCACCTCCTCTTCAATCATTCTCCCCCAGCTATGCATTATACTTGGAGAAAATCTGGAGTATGTAGAAAAATTAAAATATTTAGGAGTGTGGATTGACAGCAGACTCGACTTCACTCATCATTTAGAAGAACTGCTAAAAAAGCTTCGCCAAAGGCTTGGCCTTTTCTATAGGTTAAAACCCTTCCTAAACAGAGATTCAAAGATGAGGTTAGTCCAGGCCATTTTTCTCTCAGTTGTTGACTATGCAGCCTTCCTTTATAGTCGCTGCCCCATGTCCTACCTACACAAGTTGGATACCTTATACCATAGAGCAATAAGATTCATAACAGATCTGCCATCTAATACCCATCATTGCTCACTTTATGCTGCAGTTGGATGGGTTTCCCTACACCCCAGAAGGAACAGAAAATGCAGCTCTATGGATTTTACAGAGCGTTATCAAAAAAACTTCCAAACTGTATTCTGGACTGCTTCACTCAGACCATTCCTAGCTCCTATGCCCTAAGAAGCAACAACATCATCCTGTTCAAATTGCCCAAATTCAACACCCGGCTAGGGAGGGCAGCAATCAGCTATTCTCTAGCTATAGCATGGAACACCTACAAAAAAATCCTAAAACTGTCCAATATTATTCCAATTGCATCCTTTAAACAGCGTTGTACAGTTTTCTTCACAGAGAAATGCAGTTGCTATCGCTAGAGCTAGCTTTGTCATCTCACAATCTCCCTCCCAAATTCACCATATATGGCATAATCTTTGTTCTTCAGTTCTCCCTCCCAGGCAGACACCCCATCTTATGGCACCCAGTAATACCTTCCACCATCCTAGTATTACATTATGTTGTGTGTTTGCCATGGCCCCTCCACTGGGATATGTATACACTGTATATACTGTAAATATTAGCTGAACTTTCCTATAACCCACTTTATCATGTGAATTTTACTGTACATCACTGTGTTTATAAATGTTTTTTTCCCCTGTATGTATAACTGTTTTATATAAGTGTATGATGTATCTGTTGTGTATCAATTGTTGAACCTTGACCTTATCAGGTCCATCTTGTAAATGAGCCTTGCTCAATGATGCTCGCCTGAATAAATAAAGATTTGATGATGATGATGATAAACCGGTTCATGCAATTATCCAGGCTGTGTGTGGGTGATGATGTGCGATATGGCTGCCACCACACATTCAGTCACTTCACTAACAGGCTAGCATTTATTTATTTATTTTATTTATTTGCTTTTGTTAACCAGGTAAGCACACTGGACAACAAGTGCGTATTTTCAGGTGCGACCCGGGAGGTTACAGTACATAAGACACAGAGTACAAAATACAGAGTCAGGGTAACATGCTGGCCCACGGACAGGTGGGAGGAACAGCAAACGGTGCAAGTGGCTATACAAAGGTACAGTTGGCAGTATGTCAGTGGGATACATAATGGCAAAGGGGGTAGAATATAAACAGGAACATCATCTCAGAGAGTTGGCACAAAATACATAACAGCAATTGAGAGAGGTTGAATAGCAACAGGTAACATCAAGGCAGAGCATACATCAAAAATAAATATAAGTACGGCGTGTATATTAGCATGCTATGAGGGAATATCCTGAACTACAGTGATCATCGAATTAGTACAGCTAGAAACAAGTACCGATATGACAGGATCGCCTCTCCAGTCCGAAGGGTGGAAAGTGCCTAATGCTGGTTCTCAGCAGAGATTAGCAGGGGTCAGTGAGTCAGCTCACAGTCTCCCATTAGTGAGTCAGGGTCAGGGGTGAGGGAGGGGACTACTCAGTGCCTATATAGCACACAGACAGGCAGAGGCGGCTTTGAGGAAGGTCCATAGGGAGGTTTTGAAGCAGGGATGGGAGGGAGAGGCACGAAGTAGGGAAGGTAGGGAGTTCCACAGTCTCGGCACATAGACAGAGAATGCCCTGTCACCTGTAAGGGTGTGGGTCTTAGGGTCGTCACCTGTAGGGGTGTGGGTCTTAGGGTCCAGGTGGAGCTGGGCAGCACTTGATCTTAAGTGGTAGGCAGGGGTTCCATGATTGAGGGGAAGGGCAAACACAGAAGGAGTATCCATTCTGACTATGTTATCCACGAAGTTGCCAAGGACAAAGGCGCGGTGTTTTTCGAGGGCACTCCAGCCAGTAGAGCTCACAGCGATGCGTGGCGTGGGCAGCAATGTGAGTGACATACGTTGTTATAGGCAGTGTCCCATTTTGCTGGCTAGAAATCGGGACAAGCCGTAGCAAAGCGTGGAAGGAGTATACGTCGAGCCATGGCGAGCCGTGCAGCAGGGGTAAAGTTCTTAGGCTCTGTAGGCAAGTCCAAGCTTGGCTGCCTGCAGCTTCTGCAGATATTGGCTTAAGATGTGCGGCGAGATCCAGTTGCGGATCCCAGGGTTACTCCTAGATACTTGATGGAGTCAACGACTGGCAGGAGGCGCCATTTGCTCCATGGATAGCTAGGGGAGTGGTGCGGGAAGCGATTTTGGCCACAGAACCAAAGAGCATGGCCTGGGTCTTTTCCAGGTTTATGGTGAGCTTGCGTCCCTCTAGCCAGTTCTGGATATGATCGAAGTCTGAGTTAAGTCAGGAGTTGATGGTAGTAAGATCCTGGGAACTGAACAGTACAACGAGGTTGTCCGCATATAGAGTTGGGTGTCCGTGGGTGGCAACTGAAGGCAGTTCATTTATGTGGAGGGAAAACAGGATGGGTCCAAGAACGGATCCCTGGGGGAACCCGCAGTTAATAGGGGAGAGGACAGAGAGGGCACGGTTGCAGCAGGTGGTGCTGCCGTCCCCAAGATAGTTGGAGAACCGGCGAGGGCACAAGGGAGAATCCGAGAGAATGGAGTGGAGTGGAGGAGGAATGGTCACCCTGTCGAAGGCCTTTGAAAGATCGACGAAGATGGCTCCGGTCAGGTTGCCTCGGTCAGTCTCAGACCTGATCTCGGAGATAACCACAGCAAGCGCGGTTGATGTACTGTGCCACCTCCTGAAGCCATGTTGAGCAGTGGAGAGAACTTCATAACTCTGTAGGTAGTGGGAGAGTTGAGAGGCAACAGCCTTTTCGAGGAGCTTACTGGTGGCAGAGAGCATGGCGATGGGGCGATAGATTTTCATGTCTTTGGGGTCACCTTGTTTGAAAACAGGGACTACCTTGGCCACCTTCCAAACGTCTGGTATGATACCTGAGATAAGAGAGGAGTTGAATATGTGAGGGATCGACCAGGCGAGGAGGGGAGCCCCCAAGCTAAGTCGCTTTGGTTCGAGGCTGTCGTGACCTGCCCCCGTGTTGTGGGAAAGACCGGCAAGGAGTTTTCGGGTCTCTCCAACTGAGATCTATTTGAGATAGGCGGTCGGGGGGGGGTGGTTTCGGAGCAGGGAGTTTGGCGGAAGGAGGAGCAGGCAGGTCTGAAAACATGCAGTTAAATGCAGTGGCAATAGTAAGGGGGTTATTGCAGTTGGTCCCACTGATGTTCATGGCGGTGATCGTTTCCTTGGCGGACCCCCCAACCAGGTTTTTGATGTTTTTCCAAAAGCGCTGTGGGTTCTTTGCCGAATCTAGCAGGGCCGATTTGCAGTACTCACTCTTGGCGGAGCGTATGGCTCTCTTGCAGGAGTTTCTGAGCCGCCAATATTCAAGAAGGTCGTTATTGTTGCCGGAGATCTTGTTTTGCCCAGCATTTGTCTCTCGGCTTCATGAGTGAGAATAGTCCTCCATGGAGCCATTTTGTGACTGTCCCCCTCACCCTCCTTTTAGTGAGGGGTGCATGTTGGTTTTGCACGGGGACAAATCCTGCAAGGAAATGATCTAGGGCAGCAGCAGGGTCATTGGTGGTGGTGACCCTAGACCAGTCAACACTTCGTAGATCCTCAAGGTAGTCATTGAGGACGAGTTTGGAATAGTCCCTCATCAGGATCACTCTGCTGGGGGCTCTGGTCGCGGTGTTGCCCCAAACGCAGTAGGTTGGGGAGTGATCAGAGATGGTGTCCGGGAGAATTCCTGAGTGGACAGTTCTGTCCAGTCTGTTGCTCAGTATCCAGTTGAGCAGAGACCCTTTGTTCCCCCCGGGGGTGGAGATTCTTGTGGGTCCTGAAGTGGTCTGGCTGAGGGCAAGGCCAGAGAGAATAGGCTTATATAGCTTGGTATTAGGCCCCAGCCAGTTGAGGTTGAGTTCCCCCAGGATTAGAAGCTCGTTTGAGCCAACCCTTTCTTTAAGGAGGTCAGGTAAGGAGGAAAGCCCTTGGACACCACCGTTCAGAGGGTTATAGGCACAGACAAGATGCACCTTTTTAGTGTTCCCCAGCAGGAGGGGGGAGTAAAGGAACTCAGAGGCAGGGGTTTCAGCTGGTGACTGAGAAACTGACGACACGTTAAGGTGTACCCTGTAGTAAAGGAGCACACCCCCCGACGCTTACTGCCTGTCCTGCCGGATGAGACTGTAGCCCAGGAGGGCACACGCGGAGTCAGGAATGCGAGGCTTCAGCCAAGTTTCCGTGATGCCCAAAATGTCAGGCTTGTAGTGGGCCACCCAGGCCATTAGTTCAGCTAGGTTTTGGAGGATGCTGCGGATATTGAGGTGCGCTATTTTTAAGCCTTTGGTGGATAACCAGGCTGAGGGGGTCTTGAGGGAGTACGGGGTTATCAAGGGACCTTGGCAGCTGGCTAAGTACCCAGCCTGCGCAAGTGGGGCCTTGGCCCAAGCAGTTGACGCAGCGGTGGTTCGTGAGGTACCCGACGGATGAGGGATCAACTGATGAGGCAACACGGCCAAGGTCAGCAGGTGTGGACTCTGAGTGGGCGCTTAGCAGCCTAGAAGCAGTCTGGTAGGAGGGTAAAGCTGAGTACCTAGGGAGCAAGCTGGGGTCCCACCCTAAGTGACAGGACAGGGTTGGAATAGTGTGGAGCTCCCCATGTAGTGCCCTGGGGAATGGTAGTCAGGAGTAGAGGAAACCAGTGGACAAGGCTAGATTTAGGATATGTTTGGCAGCGCTCTAGGAGAGATCAAGCAGCTCAAATAATTAAATACAGGCTGTCAACATAGGACATGAGTTTAGATCAGGGGAGGCCTCTAGTGGCGAAAAAGCGTAGCCTGCAAATGGCAGAATTGGCTTAAATCAGGGGAGGCCTCTAGTGGCAAAATAATATAGCCTGCAAATGGCAAAGTGGGCTGACTGGTTTCTATACCACACGTGATTTCAAGTATAAAGCTCGGTGACGACCACACCACACGTGATTTCAAGTATAAAGCTCGGTGATGACCAAGGGTGGTGGTGGGGGCGTTGGGGCAGCCAGCGGGCCAAAATCCATCTAGCAGCTCCTGGGCAGCGGAGCACCCCACGAGGCAGTGTGCAAGGCCAAACAGTTCGTAGCCCACCTGGACAAAGGCGCTCTCACTAGCTGCAAGGGTAATAATTTATAATTTGTTTTAAAATCAGTGTTGGTTATCCAGCCGAAATCGGCTTTACAGACGAGGCTTTTTGGGCACAACAGTCTGGCGCAGGCTCGAGTCGGCGTTTACCTTCCGATGGCTCGCTGGCGCCCTCTGGGGGTGGGGAGGGCAGGCACGGCAGCCCTCATGACTCCAGGTGGGGACCCTCTCAGGAACCGGGATTCAATCCTGTGGAGAGTAAAGAGTGGAGGTGAGCTTTATATGCTGAGGCAGGAGGGAGGGGATAGGACAGGAGCGAGGGTAGAGGAGGGGCGCTTATGCAGGACAGGGAGGGATCAGAAAGGCACTGAAAAAATCCAGTAACATAAGCAACACTTTAAAACAGCACAGAATATGGGCGGCACTTGGTTCCAGTGATTAAATTCCCCCAACACACCACCTTAACAATTAATCCAGGTAAGACAGTAACGAGACCTTTTACCATACTAGAGAGGGTCTAAAATGATGTAACCAGCCCCCAGTTAGCCGAGGAATAAATGTATGTCTGCCTTCCCCCCCAGTTGTGCCCTCACAGTGCCATTCTCTTAAGGTAACAGCAACAGAGCTGTAAAAATAACAGGTACATTGATTGCATTAGGGAGACGGGCTTGAGAGCCATAGTATATGAAACATTCACTTAAGGTACCACAGAGTCAAATAAGAATTGCAGGCCAAACATAGATAAGTTGTGGTCAGAAAACCTATCTGAATTTCTACGCCGGCAGTGACTTGCACAAAATGGCGCCACGTTCAAAATCCGTCTAGCAGCTCCTGGGCAGCGGAGCAGCCCTTGAGGCAGTGTGCAAGGCCAAACAGTTCGTAGCCCACCTGGAGAAAGGCGCTCTCACTAGCTGCAAGGCTAATAATTTATCATTTGTTTTAAAATCAGTGTGATTATCCAGCCGAAATCGGCTTTACGTACAAGGCTTTTTGGGCACAACAGTCTGGTGCAGGCTCGAGTCGGCGTTTACCTTCCGATGGCTCGCTGGCTTGCTCTGGGGGGTGGGGGAGGGCAGGCATGGCAGCCCTCATGACCTCCGGGTCGGGACCCTCTCAGGAACCGGGATTCAAACAAGGCTTTTTGGGCACAACAGTCTGGCGCAGGCTCGAGTTGGCGCTTACCTTCCGATGGCTCGCTGGCTCGCTCTTGGGGGTGGGGCAGGCACGGCAGCCCTCACAACCTCCGGGTCGGGACCCTCTCAGGGACTGGGATTCAAACCTGTCTAGCATTGCTTGTAAAGCGCTTTGGGATACTGTGTATGAAAAGCACTATATAAATGCTGATACTTCTTACCAAGTTATTCATCCTGTCCCGCCCCCCTCCGATAACCAGTGCTATTACATGAGCCAGAGGCTGCATTTGCAGGTAACAGCAGTTCTGCTCTATTGTCAGTTAACAGGAGATCTTGAAAGCCTGCAATCCCATTCCACCTAATGAGCCAAGCACCTCATCTCCTGAACCTGTTTCACCTCCAACAGAACTGGGCTGGGAAAATGGAATCCAGACATGAACGGGACTTACACGTCCACTGGGCCAGCTTGGAAGGATAAGATTTTCTTTGAGGATATCTCCCTCTATTGAGCCACATCATGGAACTGTAAGCCGTTGATGTCTGGTCCACCGGGAACATTTTCGCAGGCTGGAGCCACCCACGTCGACACGCCTTGCCAGCGCCCATATAATGTTGGAGTCCCCAGCATGCCTCAGTTCTTTCTCCAGTCATCAACCACTTGTCCATCCACTGCTGCTGAAGAACGCTGTGAAACTTCAGCAAGTATACTCTGTCACTGCATTATGCCACAAACTGGCAAAGAACTGTTGTTCTGATAGTGCCGCTGCAGTGATGTTAAAATTTATAAAGACCATGATCACTCCATTTTTATCCGTTGTCGTGATACAAACCACAACTTTAAAGCATACGCAGTTTGCCAGGACTTTAACCATGCAACCTGGAGATGTCATAAGAAAGCCTTAGAAAACTTTCTTTTGATAAAAGAAATGGAGAAACAGGCTGCAGCATACAGTGGCTTCTCCATCGCCTGCTGTTCCTGGTTCGCTGTTGGCCCTTCAGTCTCCACAGTTGATGGTGGCAGTCGCTGAATCGTTGAATTAAAAAGACAGATCATCTAAGTCAGCAGATAGATACCACCATTCAGAAAAGGATAAACGCAGAAGGAAACAAAAATGCTTCTCCAGACCGCTCCTGTTCACAATGTAGATGGGGTAAGTCCACTGAAAAAGACAGGACCCAGGTTCCAGCCATGGGTTCTGTTGTAACTCCACCCTCGACTGTCTTGCAGACACCAAGGTTGGGGTTCAGCGTCTGCTCGCCTTCCCCAGTCTGAGCTTGTAGCTTGTTCTGCTGTCAGGCACTGTCCCATCGATGACCCCTTCAGGCTCTGTCAACGCATAGCATTGTATCAGTCAGTGTCGGAACTGCTCCAGCACATACTGCTGTTGCTGTCCATGCCTATGCTGTCAGTTTTTCCGGCTGGCCCGTTGATGGCTTTATCGTCAATGCTTCAATTTTCCGCCTCTGCACTGATGCTGGAAAGGACGCCATAGATGGGGCACCAGTCGTTTGCACCTCCTCATGTCTCTTCCTGTCCCATCAACCATCTACCAATACTGATAGACGTCCACAATGACCTGGTATATAATCCAGAATACATGGAGGAGGAGGAGGCGGCCATGGAAGTAGTGATCAGGTCAATAACCACTAAAACTTAACAGCGCAGTCAAACATAGCGCAAGCAAAACTGCGTAGGAAAAGACCGCAGCAGGGAAAAACAGTGAGGCAAACAACCTCGCGATCTAGCAGTCCCCAACACCACAAATTACACAGTGACAGCACACAAAAGAAAATGGGGGTTGAAAAAACTCTAAAATGCACAATACAGAATACAGTTTTTAATGTGGGGGGTTATGTCTCCGCACCCGTAATAAATAGAATCAACTCAAGGGGCCACACTCGAGGAGGAGGAAACACTCAAGGAGGGAAAAAATCGGCCAGCAAGGGTTTTATTAAGAGCACAAAAACAGTAAAGGGCGAAAAGTCCTTTCGCCACCAGATTTCTATGATTCTATGAGAAAACAGAGCAGAAAAACAAACACATACAGTGCAGGGGTTGGACTGGAACCTCTGATCCTCCTATCTGCACTGCCTTCCCGGACTGTGGCTCTATCCTTTGTGCCATGAAGGCAACACGCTGGCTCCCCTTGCAGTTGCTTACTTGAAGTGCTCAGCCTAAGTGAATACAGCTACAGGTAAGCACTGTAATGTTCAGCGCTATAGTTTCTCTGTTGCTGTATTCGTTTATGCAGTTTTCCCTTTGCGGTTTTTACCGCACTCGTATTGCTGCGCTATTCTGACCATATACCTGGAAGAAGACGAAGAGATTATAGATGTGGTTGACTCAGGCTCCACTCTGTCCTCTTGCTCCGAGGGGAGCATGGTAAACACACCCAGATCTCCGCATGAGGATGCCTAATTTCAAGCCTTCCTTAACAGGTTCAGGCTAAACAGGGTTTACAGGCTGAGGAAGAGGATTCTTCCATGAGTAATCTTTGAGTTCTTGGAAGTTTCAGCCTTTCCTACAGTAATTATTCCTCCAGTGCATTTTGCACTTGAGCATGCTACTTTAGCTTCCAGGTACAGGCCTGCACAACTGCCTGCTGTTTCCAGAAAGGCAGATGAACTATATCCTGCCCCTACTATGAAGCCATATTATTTTTTGCAAGCTGAATCAAACTCTGTGGTAATTATGGGTGCTCCCGACAGACCCAAAGTTCCAAAGCACTTGCTCTCTCTGTCTCTTCCACCTAACAAGGAGTCAAGGAAGCAGAATGTAATGGTAAGAGAACTTTTGCCTTAGCTACCCTAGACTTAAGAATTGCAAATTATCAGGCATATATGATTAAATATCAGAATTGCCTGTGAAGACAGTGGCTGCTCTGACTGAAAAATTGCCTGAAGGCCAGGACAAAATATTGGCTCAGCAAACAGTTATTAATGGCCAAAAAGCGGGTACAGTAAGCACCTACTCAGATCGGCCTATGATGCCTGTGATGCTGCTGTCAGGGCTGCCACCTATGGGATTTGCATTTATCACCACTTCTGTCTTTGAGTGGCTGTTTTTCCTTCTGATGTACGACAGTCTAATGAATTCTCCTTTCAGGGGACAGCAACTATTTGGTGATGCCATTGAAAATACTTTGAGAGATCAGCAAATTCTTGAATGGCACTCAGATCTCTGCATACTTTGAATCCCAAACCTAGAAGAGGGGATTGTGGTTCTTTTTATACGCCATATGCCAGTCCTGGCTGAGGTTATTCAAGAGGCCTGGGCTGGGGATCACAGAGGCCTCGGCCCTGCACATACTTGAGAACAATCCTGCCCCCTGGTACCCATGCCAGAATTGCAAAAGGCTAGACTATTACCGGTATCCCAGCCATCCCTGTTGCCTTTTGACTCTCCCCTCTCTTGCCTTCAGCCTCTCTGTCTCAGGATGTTCTGGTAGGAGGTCATATCTTCCTCTTCCTATCAAAATGGAAGGAGATCACTGCAGATGCCTGGGTTCTGGGGGTGGTTTAGGATGGACATGCCCTAGAGCTCTTTATCGTTTGTCTAATTACTCCCCCATTGCAAAACAAATATCCTTTGGGACATCTTGCCATTCTGCTGTAGGAGGTTGAATCCCCTCTCCACAGAAGGGTTGTGGAATTAGTCCCGACTGCAGAAATAAATCAAGGATTTTATTCTCTGTATTTTTGGTTCCAAAGTGGACCGGGGATTTAAGGCCTGTGCTAGACCTAAGGGATCTGAACTTATAGACAGAACACAAAAAGTTAGAATGGTATCCCTACAGCCCCTGTTGCCCCTACTGCTAAAAGGGGAATGGGTGGTTGCACTAGATGTGTATGATACTTACCTTTACGACTTCAAAATCAGCCACTCTCACTGACAGCACAGTGCTTCCTTCTTTACCAGTCCCCTCTTATCCCAACCCTTGCTTAATGCCAGTGTGAGCTTTTGTCCCGTTTTCCAGAAATGTTACCTCTCCCTTTAACCACCACCCTCTTTTATCCACCAAAATGTAGGATGTACGGAGGCTAGCAGATAAAAGAGGGAGTACAGTGCCTGCAATTCATGCTTCAGTGCACTCACTACTAATTCTGTGTTTTTCCCTTTGGCTTATGCTCTGCACCATGTGTCTTTACCAAAATATTTGCAACAATGGCAGTGGCCCTCCGAAGGGAGGGTCTGTTTGTCTTCCCTTACATAGATGATTGGCAGTTAAAGGCCCCATCTTGGGAATTGTTTATATATGCACTGTTTCGGACCCGAGCTGCTGTTCAACCAACTGGATATACAGGTCATTAAGCAGAAATCAATCCTTACCTCCTGCCAAAGGCTTCAGTATATAGGAGCTGTACTGGACACAGGTCTCAGTCAAGTGTTTCTGTCCTCGGACCGTGCCACAGCACTATTGGAACAGGCACAGCTGATGACCTTCAGTGACTGTGTCAGCCCACTGTGTAGTAAGACTGGTTGACCTGATGGCAGCTTCCATCCTGACAGTTCTGCTGGCCCGCCTGCATATGAGGATTCCACAGTGGCTCCTCAGAGCGCAGTGTGCTCAGCGTTCAAACGAGTTGGAGTGCCTCTTACAGGTCACTCCTCCTCCTCTCCATCATTCCATACTCTGGTGGCTGGACTGGTCAAACCAAGAGAAAAGGTCTTCATTCCTATGGCTGTTCCCCTGCTGGTTATGCCACAGACATCTAAAAGTGGGTTGGTGGCCTCATTTGGGCCCCTCCAGAACCCAGGATCAGTGAGGCCCTCCAGATACAGTGCTTCACAGCAACATTCTGGAGATGAGGGCTGTTCTACATGGCCTACAGGCCTTTGCCGTCCTTCAGGAAAATCAGCTGTTGACCTGTACAGACAGTAAGTCGGTGATGTACCACATATATCGACAGGACGGAGTTCATTCGTACACTCTCTGCAGAGAAGTAATGAGAGTTTGTGAGTGGGCGGTGGAACGCGACAAATTTCTGTGAACGGTGTTCTTCCCTGGGACTCTGAATGCACTTGTGGATCACCTCAGTCATTCCACTGTGCTCTTCCATGAATGGGAACTCTCGGACTCCATCGTGGACGACCTCTTTGAAAAATGGGTTGGCCAGACATAGATCCTGTTGTGTTGTCTCCATACAACACAACAGGGCCGGCGTCGGGGGGAGGGGTGCAAGGGATGCAACTGCACCCGGGTCCTGAGTGCAGGGGGGGGCCCATAGTCCTATTTGTTCAGTTTACTTAACTGTGTGTGTGCTACCTGCTGTGGCTGCTTACGTGTGGCGCAGCATCCTGCCATTTAAATGTACACTGCTGCCCTCTCATGGCATGTGCTTGTACCTGCTGTATGGCTGTCTCGCTGCCGCTGGCTCTTCCTCCAAACTGAAGCAGCTGGCTGATCTTACTTCGAGACACAGATCTTGCAGCAGGTTACACCATTAGGACTGAAGCCAGCAGGCGTCAGGACCCCACGGAAAAATTCTAGCTAGCTATCTTCAGCGGGGACCGCCCCCGTCGTCCGCCTCCGGCGTCAGGCGTGTAGTACGATAAGAGGCGGTCCCGCCCTGTTCCCCAGTTCTTTCCCACCGTCGACTTGCATGTCTCGACCCTTCGATTCAGCTCTAGCGCGCGACGCGTGGTTAAGTTCTTTCCTACGGGAAATTTGGATTTCTTCAAGCAAGTTTTTCTCTGATGTCCTCTCCGACCTCCGGTCACTCTTCCAAGTGTGCTTGCGGGAAACAGATCCCCTTCAAAGACCCCCACACGGCCTGCGTCCGGTGCCTAGGCCCAGACCACGATACCTGGGCCTGCTCCTTCTGCCAGGGGTTTAATAGCAGAACCCGAATCCGACGCCAGAAGGCCCTTCAGGCTTTTTTACTGGAGGAGACGCTAAAGACCATGTCTTCCAAGGGGGAATCCGCTAAAAAGACCCACAAGCATGCTGAAAAACGAAGGGAGAAGGCCCCTTCCAGGTCCCCCTTCAGGGCTTCAGACTCACGCAGCTCCAGTTCCAGGTCCGACCGCTCCCCCTCCAGGGCCAGCTCTCAGCCTCCCCCAGCTGCGGTTAAGAAGTCTTCCTCTTCTCAGGCCAAGACTGCCAGGCCGTCCTCGTCCTCCAGGGCCTTGGTCAAGTCTGGGGATCGCCACCATCATCATAAGTCGGGTTCCCGCCCTTCGGAACCCGACGTCAGGTCGGCTTCCTTACCTCCTCACAAGACCTTGGAGCTTACTTCTCTGAAGAGACCTCGGGACCCGACGCCGGTGTGTCCGTCGTCATCCTCTCGCCATACATCCCTGGAGCCGCCGTCGGCCAGACGACCGCCGCCGGCCAGGCCAACACCTCATCGGACGCTGGTAGGGGGACCGGCTTCCACTCCTCTTGAGAAGAGAACCCTGACGCCTCCGACCGACGTCGGTCAGGAGACCCTAACTGAGGAGGAATTGACTCAGCCCGAGGACCAGACTGGCGACCCCGGTCCTGTCGAGACGCCCAGGGAACCCTCGCCGTTACCCGAGCCCCCTGTGGAGCCGACGCCGGGACCCGACGACTGTCCATCGGCGCCCGGACTGTCGTCGGGCCTTTCTCTAGCAGATATGAAGGAACTGTTCACTTACTGGTGGGACACCATAAAGAAGGACATGGTTCCCACTCCTCCTCCGGTTCCTGCACCCCCTTCACCATCGGGGTCAGCAGGCCGTTTACCTCCTCCCCGGGAGTACAGAACCCCTCCCAGGGGGAGACCAGACAAACGGAGACCTCCGTCCAAATCCTCTTCTAGGTCACCCAGCCCCAAGAGACCCAGAAGACACCGATGATCGCCTTCGACGGAGGACACGGGATCAGAGTTCTCAACATCCAGTTCCCCATCTCCCCTCTCCATCCCTTCTCCGGATCCATGCGAGATGCCGAAGTCTCCTCCGGATGACCCTTCGTTCTCGGATATTATGAGACACATCCAAGAGAACATGGGATGGGATGCGGAAGAGCTAGACCCCGAAAGGATACGCCTTGCCAAATACCTTCGGCAGAAGGACCCCAAGCCTGTGGTGGTGCCACTCTTGGTTGACACTTTCGTGGACGTCACCAAAGCAGCATGGAAGCGTCCACATTCGCTCCCGGCGATGCCGAAGAAAGCTGATCGCTTGTACAAGGCTCCTAGAGAAGACCAGTACTTGACTCAGCAGCCTCAGGCCGACTCTCTGGTCATCACAGCCTCACATGACCGGTCCCAGAGACCGCAACATCTGAGCACCCTGCCACCGGACCCAGAGTCCAAACAGTTGGACGCTGTGGGCAGGTGCACGTACGCTTCCGCTACCTGCGCCATCAGATCCCTGAATTATTTGACCCACATGGTACAGTTCCAAAATGCCTTGTGGGAACAGGGTCTGGAAGCGGCTGAAAAACTGCCGGAAGGTGAGCAGAAGGAGGAGATGCTTCAGCTCCTCCGTACGGGTTCGGACGTGGGAACCCAAGTGCTACGAGCCGCATATGACTCCGCGGACTCCTCTACCCGAGCAGCAGCTTCTGGTGTATGCCTCCGGAGACACTCTTGGTTACGCGTCTCTGGCTTTACCCCGGACGTCCAGAAGAATATCATGGAGTCACCATTCGAGGGAGAAGACTTGTTTGGTAAACCCTCAGAGAAGATTATTACCAGACTCCAAGAGGCCAGGAAGGCAATGAGGTCGGTTCAGGCCATGTACCGACCCAGGCTTAGTTCCTTTCGCAGGAACCAAAGCCGAATTCGTGGGCGGATGCAGAGGCAGCAGTCTCCGCCTCCGCTTCCACAACAGAGGGGTCCGGCTCGAGAGCCCAGGGAAACAACCTGCGGGGTCAAGCCAGTACTTTCCAAGCCGCCCAGCCAGCGGGACCCTCAGCCGCCACAGCCTGACTCCTTCCGCCCCGCCTCAGGATCAACGGGAAATCATGGTCGGGGGTCGCATTGCGAACTTCCTGCCAGGATGGCAGGCTGTAACCACCGACAGGTGGGTTCTTCAGTTGGTTGGAAGAGGCCACTATATAGAATTTGCAGAAAAGCCACCCTCGAGGCCTCCTTTGCTCTCCCGGTATCCGGGTCAGCACAAGTCTCTGATCTGGCAAGAAGTACTCGCGCTCTTGCAAAAGGGAGCGATAGAGTACGTCCCGGAGAACCAGAGAGGACAAGGATACTATTCCCACTTCTTCCTGGTTCCAAAGAAAACAGGGGACCTCCGTCCGATTCTGGACCTCAGCAACCTCAACGTGTCAGTCGCCTACAAGAGATTCCGCATGGTGACTCTTCTGGGTCTCATTCCCATGCTGAAGCAAGACGCCTTCTTAGCGTCTCTAGACATGCAGGACGCATACCTGCATATCCCTATAGCTCAGGCACACAAGAGGTTCCTGCACTTCGAGTTTCTCGACCACCACCTTCAATTCCGAGCCCTTCCATTCGGACTGTCATCTGCACCCAGGGTCTTTACCAAATGCATGGCAGTCGTGGCAGCATCTCTAAGGAGACAGGGCCATTATGTGTTCCCGTACCTGAACGATTGGCTTCTCATGGCCGCCTCCAGAGAGGCGTTGTTACGTGTGATCCAGAGCACCCAGGACCTGTTCCAATCTCTGGGCATCCTAATCAACCACGAGAAGTCTCTCCTGGTACCGTCGCAGAAGCTGCAATTTGTAGGTGCAGTACTGGACACTGTTCAGGGAGGAGGTTTCCTTCCAGACGACAGAGTGGAGCGCATCAGATCCCTCATCAGGGAGTTATCGTCGAACAAGACCATCCCTGCCAGGTCGGTCCTTCGCTTGCTCGGACACATGGCTGCGGCCATTCCTACCGTCCCTTTTGCAAGCCTCCACATGCGGGTAACTCAGTGGATGCTCAAGGTGCAGTGGGATCAAAGACAAGACCACATGCAGCATCCAGTCAGAATCACGAACACCGTGATTCGAGACTGGCAGTGGTGGCTAGACCCAGGGTCGCTCTCCACGGGTGTCCCGTTTGTAGCGCCGTCCCCGGAGGTAATCCTCACCACAGATGCCTCAGGTCTAGGGTGGGGAGCGCACCTGGACGGGGTGAAGTCCCAGGGTATGTGGACCCCTCTGGAGGCTCATCTCCATATCAATGTCCTAGAGACGAGGGCGGTCCTTTATGCCCTGCAGGCCCTTCAGTCAGTAATCCCGCCGAGTACTCTTCTGCTTCAGACAGACAACACGGCGGTGATGTATTACCTCAACAAACAAGGAGGCGCACACTCTTACCCCCTTTGCAAGGAAGCCATGAGGGTGTGGATTGGAATCCAACACGGTGCGAATCTGATCACTGTACATGTTCCCGGGGTGGACAACACGATTGCAGATGGCCTGAGTCGCTCCCAGGCCAGAGTCCACGAGTGGGAACTTCTTCGAGAGGTAGTAGAGGATCTGTTTCTTCGATGGGGAACTCCAGAGTTGGACTTGTTCGCATCCCCATCCAACGCAAAACTGCCCAATTTTTGCTCGCTAGATCCAGGGCCTGGTGTTTTCTGGCGAGACGCGTTGTCCCTCTCCTGGGCAGATAGGTTCCTCTACGCTTTTCCTCCTTTCCCGTTGATCCAGAGAGTTCTTCTCAAACTGCACAGGGGAGCATGCAACAATGATCCTGGTGGCTCCTTTTTGGCCCAGACAGATCTGGTTCCCCTTGCTAAATCAGCTATCCCGGGAACCTCCGCTCCCGTTGCCGTTCAGCTCCCATCTCCTGTCTCAGGAGGAAGGTTCACTAGTCCATCCGGACTTACGCTCACTGAACCTGCGTGCATGGCTCCTAGAGACATAGCCATCTTGCATCACGGGGTCTCGCAAGAGGTTGCAGAAGTTCTTTCTGCAGCCAGAAAGCCGGCAACACATGCGACGTATGCCATGAAATGGCGCCGTTTCTGTTTATGGTCGCGAGCACGCAATTTTTCCCCTTTAGGTTGCCCCGGTGGGAGTGATGTTGGACTACCTGCTCTCCCTCTTTCGTTCTTGTCTAGCCTACTCCTCTATCAAGGTGCACCTTTGTGCCATCTCTGCCTACCACCTTCCGGTGGGACATCGTACAGTGGCACAATTAGACACCTCTTGGGAATTTTTGAGAGGGGTGTTACACCTTAGGCCACCCATTAAGGACCTAGTGCCTCCAAGGGATTTGCTCTTTGTCCTGGAACGACTCACGCTTCCCCCCTTCGAACCTGCTACGGATTGCGAGCTACGTTTTCTGTCATGGAAAATGCTATTTTTGGTTGCTGTTACTTCAGCGAGAAGAATTTCTGAGCTTCACGCTCTCATGTGCAAAGAGCCTTATTTAGTTTTCCACCGGGACAGAGTATTCCTGAGGACGAATCCTAAATTTTTGCCTAAGGTGGTCTCTACACTCACTCTAAATCAGGATATTGACCTGCCGGTCTACTTCCCAAACTACTCGAATAGAGGAGAGGCTCTGCTCCACACCCTGGATGTTCACCGCAGCCTGAGGTATTACCTCAACAGAACTAAACCATTTCGTAGTTCTGAGCAACTTTTCGTTTCCTTTCTGAGAGGATGATGGGCCAACCTGTATCCAAACAGTCCCTGTCTCGCTGGCTTGGCCAGTGTATTTCATTCTGTTATGCTCTCAAACAAAAGCCCCTCCCGGGTTCAGTCCGGGGTCATTCTATTAGGGTTGTGGCCACCTCCTTTGCAGCACTCCAAAACGTCTCCACTTCTGCCATATGTGCTGCAGCCACTTGGAGCTCTGTGCATACATTTATCAGGCATTATAGCCTGGACATCGCCTCTCGGCGAAGAGCCGGCTTGACCTGGCGGTCTACAGGGTCTCTGTCCTAGATTCAGGACTGGAATGTATTTCCTAGTTTCGCCTCCCAGAATTTTGGCAGCATTACTGCTTGGGAATCAGTCCTAATGGTGTAACCTGCTGCAAGAGCTGTGTCTCGAGGTAAGATAGTACAGTTACGTAAGAACTTACCGTAACAGTAGATCTTCGAGAACAGCTCTTGCAGCAGGTACCTTCCCGCCCACCTTCCCCCTTGGAGGAGGCATGGCTTTAGCCTTTTACAACAGGTATTTTTCCCGTTTGTCTTCTGACGGTGGATCCTCTGTCTCCCATTCGATGTCATCCTGCGGCCGGAAGTCTCCGGCGGGAGAACTGGGGAATCAGGCGGGACCGCCCCCTTATGTACTACGTCTGACGTCGGGGGCGGTCCCTACTGAAGATAGCTAGCTAGAATTTTTCCGTGGGGTCCTGACGCCTGCCAGCTTCAGTCCTAATGGTGTAACCTGCTGCAAGAGCTGTTCTCGAAGATCTACTGTTATGGTAAGTTCTTACGTAACTGTACTTTCCTTCCCGGTCCCGTGGAGTCCTTAGTCTGAGCCATCTCTCTTGCACGCCGGTGCCACCCACACTGTAGATGACGACTCCTCTCAGCTGCTGCCTGCTTTCCTACATCCTTGTAGGTCCAGCCTCCAGCCATGGGGGGGGGGGCTGCTCTAGAGTACTTGTGGGACTGACCGAGAGTGTAGACAGTCACCTGACCAGCTGCTTATTTGGTCAGGTGGGTTGGTGTAAAACCTCAGGAGAGAGTCTCCGTAGTGTGACTTGGCTCTAAGAGGTTGGACGTGCACTCTTGGTCTCGCTCTGCTGCTCGACTCACTTGTTTCTAAAACTTAAATATTTTTTTCTTCTTTTGTGCATACTTCAAGACAATTTCTCTGCATCACTGTTCAAACAAAGTTAGTCTAAGCAACACACAACAGTACTGACGGTGCACAGCCAGGTCAGCGGGAAGTTGGAACTGGAAAAGAAGGGGGGTCCAGAGGTTAGGGAGGAAGGTGAGATCAAGTCACTGGTGGATCAGCCTTGGCTAGGCTGGGTGTTGTGATGATGGGGGGGGTCAGGATCCTGGAAAAGGGTAGAAAAAACAGACGTGTGACTGTCGGCAGTCAGTTGGGATCTCTTTTGAGATCAGAGTAGAGAGTGGTGTGAAAATGGAAGAACAATAATTGGGGGGGCCCACTTCACATAGATGAGGTCAGGGATAGGGTGGGCGCACTTCACAGTCTTGCACCGTAGCCCAGTAAATCCTAGTGCCGGCCCTGCAACACAAAACTGTTTGATGTCCCCTATTCTCGGATGTTGGATCGGACCTCTGTATTCCAAAGATCTCCTGTGGTGGCCTTTAGGGTCATTCCAGCTGCAGGGCCTTCCTCACTTGGGAATTCCCCTTTCTGGTTTCTCCATTGGGACGGGGTCCCGTTCCTAACTTACACTCTGCGTTTCCACGCAGACACTGGTTTCAGGACGGACACCAATTTTTCCTCTATCCCTGTTCGCAGGGGCCCTTTTCTTTACCCCATGATATTCATGGGCCTTGGCTGGCGACCTACTTGGTGCAGACAGATTGTCATCTTATCTGGGTATTTGGGATCCCACTCCCTTTCAGGGGACGCTGTTTCCCCACAAAAAAAAATAAATTTATAAATATGTGTGTGTGTGTATATACATACATATACATACATACATATATATATACACATACACACACACAGACACACACACACAGGAATCCTCTCCTCCCTGGCAGACAGCTGGTCTTTTGTCCCCTTGCTCTCCAGGAGATTGCTTTCCCACCACAGGTTTACCAGTCAGGCGGTGGGTTAGATTTCTTCATCCCTCTTCCCACAGGATGGAGCAAGATGTGGAGGGGTGGAGAGAGAGGGTGCTCCCTCTTAGGAGATATTTTCTTCTCTTTTCTATCGGGAATTCCATTCCTCCTCTCGGGAATGTGCCTCCCCTTGGTCTTATTTGACCTTTTTAGGTCGGACACCTTCGGTCCTGTCCGGCTTCCATCCTTTCCTGCTCCTGGCTTAGCCAGATTGCAGCAAGCCTTATCTTTGACAGGTTCCCTTGGAGGACTGTCTAGCATCTCTCTTGACTACCTCCCCTTCCCTCTTCCTCTCCCGAGTGTCACTTGTTTGAATTTTTTTCCTTTCAGCCATATTGGTGGCTTTCTAAGAAAGTCACTGAGACTATGAGATTTGGCCTTCTGAGTTGTAGGACCCCTTCTTCCTTTCTGTGTGCAGGATTCAGGTACTTGGGTCGAATCCAGATCCGGGTGGGATTTCCCTTTATGCCCTTCTCTAGCCATAAGGGGGATTCAGTTCTGGCCTCTCCCTTTTCTTTTGAAATTTTGTAGGTGACTGACAACAGATGTTGTCGCTGGCCCACTCTCCTCCCTGACTGCTGATCGGAGCTGACTGGAGAATGCCTTATTTAACTCAGACTCAATCAGGTGTAGCTACCTGTTCTTTTCTTTGGTCTACGTGTTGGAGGCACTCCTTTTTTAGAGAGCTCTTCAGACTCTCAGTCTGTGTCTTTCTGACGTCGTCCTCCTGTTGTACGTCAGCTCTCTGGTGGAGGTTGCCTTCCTACATTTCCTCCTCCCAGATAGTTCTCTTTGGGACTCTGTCCTAACGGCGTTGCCCACTGCAAGAGCCCCCTCAAAGTAAGATAGTACAGTTACGTAAGAACTTACCGTAACAGTAGATTTTTGAGGAGAGCTCTTGCAGTAGGCACTTTTTTCCCTCCCTCCATCCCCCTGCTCTATCTCGACCAGTTCAAACCTCAGGAGTCCAACTTTTCTCCTGTGAGACCATGCTCCAGGCTGTCCGGTGGGGGGGGGGACTGAGGAGTGTGTGGGACTGCCCCCTTTATGCAGGCGGATGCCCGGCGTGCCAGCGTTGGGGGAGGTGCAGTCCCATTTGGTACTACTAGCTAGAATTTTCTGTGGGGTCCTGGTGGCTTAGTCCAAATGGTGTTGCTTACTGCAAGAGCTCCTCTCGAAGATGTACTGTCACGGTAATTTCTTACGTAGTGCTACCTATCATAACAGTGGATTTTTAAGAGTATCTTTTCCATTGAGCCATAGCTCTGCCCCCCACCTCCGCCTTCCCCCTTGTCAGGTGATGGTAACTATACTGCCTGCTCTCGCAAGGTATTTCTACTCTGATGCCCCCTATGGCTTCTATACTGAGGTTTCCATATCCTCTTCTGGTGTGATCCTGGTAGCTTCATTCCCTGCCAGTCTGATGGTCATCTGAGCTTGTCTCCAGCTTTGAACTGAGGCATGTTGAGGTTTCCAGTGTTATATGGGCGCCAACAATGTACGTCGATGTAGGTGGCTCCAGCCAGCAAAAAAGTTTCCGGCTGACTTAACGGCTTACAGTTCCGTGATGTGACTCCATGGAAGAGATTCTCTCGAAGGTCTACTGTTATGGTAGGTAAATATTCTTTCTTCTAAATACTGCCTGGTTTGGTTTTTGAGTGTGTGTGCATGTGTACCAGAATTCAATGGGAATAGGTAACAAACAATGTATCCCATGTCCAGCAAGTGCTTGTAGGTGATCTTCAAACTATGCTGCTCTCGGTATGAGACAGTTCTGCCCCATCTCCACACTCCTTTGCAGTGGGGCAAGGTAACAGTATCAAGGGGGTACAGCTGGGGGGGGGAGATAGACAGCATAAGTATCCTTAATATGTATACGATCTGCTAACATATATATCCTCTCTGGAAACCTCAGTGCCTCACCTGTGGGGTACCCTACAGTGCTCTGGGAGCTGTGCGGGGCATAAAAATTAATGCCACCAGGACAGAGGTTTTGCTGCTTCATTATCACCCTAGCGATCAAACTAAAAAGCACTTCAAGATTAAATGGGATGTGCACTCCCTTAAGTACCTAGGGGTGCATCTTCCAGATGATTTCACCTACCTGCTGTCTTTCAACTATTCCACCTTCACGCAGGCCATTCAGGAGGAACTGCAATGATGGCAAGCCATCAGCCTACCACTTATTCAGAGAGCTGACTCCATCAGAATGAATATTCTCCCAGGCTCCTATACTTAGCCCAAACCCTCCCCATCATGCTGACGTAAGATGCAGTTTAGATGGAACAAAATAATCTCCCAATTTTTATGGTGAGTGCATAAACCTTGAGTCAAATAGATGCACTGCAGCTTCCAAAAATAAAGGGAGGACTGGCCTTATCATACTTAGAATACTTTTAGGTTGAGGTGCTGGACACCACACCTTGCGCCATGCTGGCGACCTGGGTTCGGGCATGAGCCCGGGCCATCGGGGGTCGGCAGGGGTGAAAGAGAGAGAAGATCGTGTATCTGGCGGACTGCTCTTCTGTCTCAGGGAGGTAGGGATTGTCATCCTGCCTGTCAGCCACTGTCTGGTGGGGGCTGGGGGTGGTGCAGACTGGGAGGGCAGGCAGCCAGCGATCGCAGCATGTGCATGCCCCCACACACGTGGTTGTGTATTGGAGGGAGTGGTCACCAGAAAAAAATGGGGACTTCATGAAGCCTTGCCCCCCATCCCACTGGTCCGCTGCCACCTCCTCGGATTTGGATTGTGCTCCAGGGAGGGGGAAGCTCCCTTCCCGGCCCCACCACAGGGGGTAAGCCCTGGGGCATCTTCGTGTTGCTTGGCGGTGGTTGGGCTCACAGGCAGGCGGCTCGGGGCAGAGTTCTCACCCCCGGTGCGTGGGGAGCAAAACGTAAATAAAAATAAAACATACTACTACTATCAGGCAGCCCAAATCAGAACAGTCCTGTATTGGCTGTCCTCAAGGTACTGTGGAATAAGATTGAAATAACAGAAGAGGACCTCCTTCCTATTACAAAATTGATCCTACAACCCCAGTCCTTGAGCACATTAGAAATTGGGGCAATCAGTTAACAAATACCTCTACTTACCACTGGCATAAGACACTTAATCACCCATCCGTACAGCTCCACTGATAATTAGTTATTCCATTCACGTACAGACCACAATTCTACCCAGCACAGCTAGATCACACTTACTGCGTCTGGGATAAGCAGGGTTTTTCCTTCCTGTTCGCTGCATGCAGGTGGCAGGCATGGCCAGTTTTACAACTCGGTTAGCCACATTCAACTGGAGGCAGATGGATGTGTACTGATACTTACAGATCAAGACCTACGTACAAAACCAAAGGAAGACAGTCCCCCCTGGTCAGCCTATGCCCACCCTGGTTAGACCAATTCTTCAGACTACCACGGGGGGGGGGCGCATTAGATTCACTCATTTTCCATATCTGTTCAGCCCTGATGGAGTTGATGGTAATTCCACAGAACATCTTACAGTACGATGGCAGAAGGACTTAGGCACTGAGATACCATGAAACATCTTGGAAGAATATGCCACTTATGTGCATCAACCCATATCCTCTCATCTTTGGAAAGAATTGTCCTGGAAAGGATTCATTTATTACTTCTGTACCCCCAACGCAACAAGTGAAATACGCTTCACAATATGGAGCTAATTGCTGAGGCTCTGTGGCGAGACATGAGCTTCCCACACACATATCTTCTGGCAGTGCCCTAAGTTGCAACCATTCTTGGCACAGCTGCAGGCCAAAATGGGGGTAAACTTGCCCCTACATTTATATTGACCCCGGCTGCATTATTGTTTGGCAACATGCCCAAGAGCTGTAGAACAAGCCCAGATACCAGGAAATGCTGAGCATAAGCTTACTAATGACCAGAAATACCATAACGAAAAACTATCTCACAGAAAAAATTATTAGCGTAGGTACGACCATCCCTAAATTTGAACTGTTACAAAGAAAGTGGGTTTTCATTGTCATGTCTAAGAGAGTGGATTTTTTTTTCCTAGAATGGGTATAAATGTTAAGTGCTTTCCAATCACCAGGGGGCGACCTACTCCATTGTGAAATAACACTACAGTACTGTTGTCTGAATTTGTACCTCAGAAGCTACTTTTGTGTTTCCCTATCCATAGATGCGTAGACAGTGTCAGCAGATAAGGGCCTATGGCCCACCCAGTCTGCCCATTTGAGCTTGTAAGTTCAGTTTATGTTTTCCTAGAACTCTGTTGCCCCTTACCTCTGACCTCCAGAATTCCTTTATGTCTATCCCATGCATTCTTAAATCCCGTGATTGTTTCAGCCCCACCACTTCCTCTGGCAGGGTGTTCCACTTGTCCACCACCGTTCTGTGAAGAAATTCTTCCTCACGTTTCCTCTGAATCGTCCTCCCTCCAACTTCATCCCATGCCCTCTAGTCCTGGTACATCTTTTTTCGCTTAAAATAGTGTATTCCTGCACCTGTTCCTCCCTGTAAGATACTTGTATGTCTCTATCATATCCCCTCTCCCTCCTCTCCTCCAGGAGTACATGTTCAGTTCCTTCAACCTGTCCTCATAGGACTTGTGATGCAATCCATGCACCATCTTTGTTGCCCTCCTCTGAACCTTCTCTACCCTGTCTATGTCCTTACGTAGGTAAGGTCTCCAGAACTGTACACTGTACTCCAGGTGGGGCCTCACTAGTGTCTTGTATAGTGGAATTATGACCTCCCTTTTCCTGCTGGTGATGCCCCTGCGTATGCATCCCAGCATCCTATTTGCTTTACCTGCTGCCTTGTTACAGTGTTTCCCTACCTTGAGGTCATCAGAGATAATAACCCCAAGATCCCTTTCCTGCTTGGTGCATGCTGTATCCTCACCCCCCAACTGATAAAGTGTGCCAGGGTTTTTGTGCCCCATATGCATTATCTTGCACTTCTTTGCACTGAATTTCAATTGCCAAACCCCTGACCATTCTTCAGGTTTCTGCAGGTCCCTTCTCATTCTGTCTACACCCTCTGGTGTTTCTACTCTGTTACAGAGCTTTGTGTCATCAGCGAACAGTGAAATTTTGCCTTCTAGGTCCTGCGCAATGTCACTGATGAAGATGTTGAATAGGACCGGTCCCAGCACTGATCCCTGTGGTACCCCACTGGTCACTCTTCCCTCTGTGGCGTGACAGCCATTTACCACCACCCTCTGTGTCCTGCCGCCCAGCCAGTTACCTACCCATCACATTACTGTCCTGCCCACACCCATATTCCCCAGTTTGTGTAATAGTCTTCTATGTGGCACAGTGTCAAAGGCCTTGCTGAAGTCCAGATAGGCCATGTCCACTGCCCTCCTCTGTTCTACCTCCCTAGTCACCCAGTCAAAAAATTCAATGAGGTTGGTCCGACATGACCTCCCCGTGGTGAAACCATGCTGCCTTGGGTCCTGTAGTCCATAGACAACCAGATGTTCCACCAATCTCTCCTTCAGTAGTGCTTCCATGATCTTCCTTACTACCGAGGTGAGGCTGACTGGTCTGTAGTTCCCTGCTTCCTCTTTGTTCCCACTTTTGTATAAGGGGACTACATCTGCTGTCCTCCAGTCTTTGGGTACCTCCCCTGTTTCCAGTGATTGGCTAAACAGGATAGCCAGAGGTTCAGCCACCACCTCTCTCAGTTCTTTAAGGACCCTGGGGTGCACCCCATCTGGCCCCATTGCTTTATCAACTCTTATTACTTCCAGTTCCTTCAGGACCCTTTCTCGTGTAAAGGGACTTGTGTCCATGTCTGCACCATTCTCAACCCTTGTACTCCCTTCAGACCCATTACCCTCCTCTTCCTCAGTAAAGACTGAGCAGAAATACCTGTTCAATATGTCAGCTTTACTGTTGTCATCCTCCACGTGGCTCCCATCCTCCCCCTTCAGTCTCACTATCCCTCTCTTTGCCTTTCTTTTTTCACTTATGTACCTGTAAAAGGTTTTGTCCCCTCTACCCACTGATTTTACAATTTGTTCTTCTGTCTGAGCTTTGGCTTCCCTTACTGACCTCCCTGCCTCCCTTTGCTTTTCCTGGTACTTCTCCCTATCCCCTTCTGCCTGTGTCTTTTTATATTGCATGAATATAATCTTTTTGGCTTTCACTTTCTTTGCTACCTCTTTGGAAAACCATAATGGTCTCCTCTTCCTTTTCCTCTTGCTAACCTGCTTAATGCATAATTCTGTTGCTCTTGTAATCCCCATTTTAAATACTGCCCACTATTCCTCAACCCCTGATTCCTGCCCCATTCCCCTTAATGCCTCTTTTAAGTATCTCCCCATTTTCCCAAAGTCTGCCCCCCTGAAATCCAGGATACATGTTTTTGTGTTGTTTGGTTGTGCTCTTCCTGTGATTTCAAACCACAGTGACTGGTGGTCACTGTTCCCCAGGTGCTGCCCCACTGTTACCCCCATCACACTGTCCCTGTTTGTGAGCACAAGGTCCAGTATTGCCTTCTGCCAAGTTGGTTCCATGACCAGTTGCTTGAGGAAGGCACCCTGAAGGGAGTCCAGGATAAATCTGCTCCTAGTTGATGCTGCTGCTGGGATGCTCCAGTCCACATCTGGAATATTGAAGTCTCCAACCAGTCCTATCTCACCCTTGTCTGCCATCCTTTGGAAGGCTAGCATCGGCTCCCTATCTGTTTCTTCCTCCTGGGCTGGTGGTCTATAGACCACACCTGTGCGGATGGCTGGCCCCGTTTTTCTTTCCAGCTTAACCCACAGTATCTCACCCCCATTTTGTTCCTCCTGGATCTTTGTGGCCTTTATGCCATTTTTCACATACAGTGCCACTCCTCCTTCCTTCCTGCCTGCCCTGTCTCTTCTGAATATGTTGGAGCCAGGTATGGCCATCTCCCAGTCGTGGTTATCATTACACCAGGTTTCATGTCCAGGTCTGACTGCACTATGACAGCCTCCAAATCTTCCATCTTGTTGCTAAGGCTCCTGGCATTTGCACACATGGCTTTCCATGATTTGACCTCCCTAGACTGTTTTTCTGTTCTACTCCAGCCCCTTCCTTGGTTGTCCTTTATCCCTGGTTCTCCTTGCTGTCTGCCCTTCTGCTGAATTTTGCCCCTTTTCTGCCTATCCGCCTCTTGGGCGCTAATCTCCATCTTTTGCACACTGCTTTGTAGAGATAGCCAGTCCTCTGGTTCACTGGTTCCACTGCTAACTGTGGGGGGTGAGCAAGTAGGTACCCTCCTTGCTGGCCTGCCACCCCCTTAGTTAGTTTAAATGCTTGTCAATGTAGCATTTAAACATATCATTGAGTGCTTGGATTCCCCTCCAGGATGGATGCAGGCCGTCAGGCTTGAACAAACCTCCATCCCTCCAGGTGGGTCCCCAGTCACCAATGAATCCAGACCCTTCTCTCACAGCACCAGTTCTTCAACCATGAGTTAAAGTTCCTGGTGCATGACCTATCTCTCCTTGCCTCTCACAGGTAGTACTTCAGAAAGGACAGAAGTAGCTACTCTGCTTGAGACCCCTCCCCACTTCCTAAACTCTTCCTGAACTTCTTTGGCTCCCATTTGCCAGGTCATTAGTACCTAGGTGAATAATGACATCCAGCTCACTCTCCGTCTTGCCTTCCCAGTGATCCCCAGGATCTTCCTTCCATCCCTTCATGCCATGGCACCTGGTAGGCACCTCACCTCCCTGTCCTCCCCTCCTGTGTTCCTAGCTGGATCCTCTTATGATGGAGTCCCCACCAGGATCGCTTCTTCCTCCTCTGGGGTCCCTGCTTTCCCTGCTGAGGTCACCTCCTTGGCTAACCTCCACATCCTTTCCTTCCATTTCTCTGGGTACCTCTATTTGGTTGTCCCCATTTGGCAGTGTGGCATATGAGTTCTTGAGTGGAATAGAATCTGGGATGTGCCTCTCCCTGACCGCTCTAACCCTCCCTGAGCCCACTGTCATCCAAGTGCTCCTCATTCTCGGCATCCTTTGAGGCAGTTGCATTGGACTGGGTGGTCTCTGGATAGGGGTGATGGTACTCCTGAACCAGTTTACTTCCGCTCTGAGTCTGGCTACCTCATCCCGCAGTCCAGAGAGATGCATGCAGATAGGGCAGCACCTCAGTGTCCAGAAGGTCTGCCTGAATATGGCTGCCCCACAGCCACTGCATTGCACCACTCCCCACATTATACTGCAATTATATTGCTATTCCACTACTTGTCTGCTACTGGAGCTCTCCTAATTCCCTTTTTATTAATTTACTGTCCTAAAAATCCTGCCACTGATCCTCAGATACTTTTCTTTTTAAATAAAGAAAACCAAGAAATAAATAAATGACTCAAAACACTTGTCGTGCTGAGGGTGGGCTTCTTCACCATTATGCCCCTCCTACTCCACACCCCTTACTTTACCCTGTGTTTAGCTCCTGTCAATCAGATTTAACAGGGCATATAATTAAGAGTTTGGGGAAGGGGAGGCGAAAATTTGCAGTAATTAACGACAGCAAAGAAATACACCACCACTACATTTTAAATTTTCAACAGCCCAAAAACAATTATAAGTAAAGGCAACAAAGAAAGTACAGTGTCACTAAAAGCCCACAATCTAAGTTTAAAAGAAAAATAGCAATTACCAGTTTCTGTAAAGCATTGAATTAAATATGCGTCCTTCCCCTTCTGGCTTCTTCTGAGAAAATAAAACTCACTTGCTACCTCAACTTTGACTAAGCCCCACCTCCAGTTATCACGTAGCTGAGGTTGGAGGCCAGACAATAACACCCTCGCTCAAACTACAGGGCAAGTCAGACAAGCCAAGACTAAATTTGCAGCAATTAAAGACAGCAAAGAAATACACCACCACTACGTTTTAAATTTTCAACAGCCCAAAAACAATTCTAAGTAAAGACAACAAAGAAAGTACAGTGTCACTAAAAGCCCACGATCTAAGTTTAAAAGGAAAATAGCAATTACCAGTTACTGTAAAGCACTGAATTGAATATGCTTCCTTCCCCTTCTGGCTTCTTCTCCAGTCAGCTGCACTATTGCTGTTTGATGTTTTCTAATGAAAATCTTAAGTAAACAAACAGAAATCTTCAATAAACATCAATTAAAAAAATATGCTACTCTCTATATGAACAGATGTGTTTAGGCACATTATACCAAATGGTATGCAGCTAGTCAAAAATGGTTGTTCTCCTGGTTAGAAAAAAAGAAGCTGGGAAGTCCCGTTTGCCTAATGCTAATGCAGCCATACTTTGTCTCCCAGAAGGCTTGACATCACTGTCCCACATATTCATGTCCGTCATTTTCTTTTTTATATGTACAAGTGTTCTGTGGAATTGTTGTTCATTTTTGATGCAAAGCAATCCTTGATCTTCTTCAAGGATGCCTCTCATTAGGCCGCACCTTTGGAACTTTACCTGCATCAGCACTAGGACCACACAGAAACATTTGCTAGCCAGGGACTGCCCACAACAATGTTATGCATCAGTGTCTATATAAACATGGATGGCCCCATCACTCCTCAGTTTTTTTTTTCCTGCCGTCGATCATATTCGTCAGGCCTGCTGATGGAAACGTCACCAGCTAGCCATTGCTGTTTATTCTTTATTTTATAAACTTAAGTGTTTTCATTGTCTCTGCATGCCGCCTTGGTACTGTAAGTGTGGAGATAAAATCTACAAGGAAGAGACACATGAGGTGTGTGTGCTGTTTGGGCCTATCTCACAATGTAAGGACCTGTAAGATCTCCAAGCGCTTTAACCAAGATAAGGGGTGATGTCGCAAGAAAGCTCTGGAAAATGTCCTCCTCTTCAAAACCGTAGCAGCCATGGAGAAGAAGCAAGGCCCAAAATCTGCATTGCTTGCTCCGACGGCCAAATCAGAGCTGCCAAAGGACAGGGACCAGGACAGGGACAGATCATTGTCATGACCCTCCTCTTTGTCCAGCCATAAACATAGGGGTAAAAAGAAATCTGCCTCTTTGGTGAGATCCTGGTTGCTGCAAAGGTCTAAAGGTAATTCTAATGCATCATTGCTCCAGCAGCATTTACGACAGGCCCCCCTGATCGTCGATGAGACACCAAGGTTGGGGCTTGGCTCAGGCGCTGCCATATACCTACTATGGACAGTACATCACTATTGTTGGTGGGTCAAGGCCTGTCATCGACAAGTGTGGTCATGGCACCTGGCCAGGGCGTCGTCAAAACTCAAGCTGTCCTGGTGGCATCATTTTCTGAGATAATACAATGTATTTTGCCAGGCTTGTCTGTGCAGCCTCTTATCCTGTCAATGGGTTCACTGGCTCCCAGCGCTTGTTGACGGTGACATCCAGTACACAGCTAATCCCTCATTCTAAGCCACTGCTGGTGTTGCTGACACATTCAGCAGTTCCCATCACCAACAGAGAGGCAAACAACAATATTGAATACAATCCTGACCTCATGATGGAGGAGAATTTTAAGTAGGAGGAGGGCTATGAGGGAGAACAGTATGTTCCAAGATCCAGATCTTATCTGTGTCAGTCTTCACCATTCATCACCTTTGGGTTATCGGCCAGAGGTCATGACCCCACGAGAGCTTCTTTTTTAATTTTTGGATGGGCGAAGTCGGCGCACCATCAAGCGCCCCTCGAGACCTTTACGTCAAGCTCACGAGTTGGCTTTGGACACTTGAGACAGAGAAGTTTTTCAGGCCCACCAGCTGTGCAGTAAATTTAATTCCTTTGAGTCCGTGTCGAGTATTGTCGGCGCCAAAGTCCGTCGGCTCCCTGCCGGTTCTGATAGCCACTCGACGCCACCCAGTAAGATCTTTCCATTATTTGTTTTATTGCGACATCGAGTCTTGTTTGGTGGTTTTTTCCGTAGGTCATGTCTAGGTCGGAGGGCAAGAAAACTTCCAAGATGGGACAGACCCCCATGTGACGGTGCCCATGCAGCTGAAAGTACTCTGTCACCGACCAGCACAATCATTGCCTTACGTGTCTTGGCCCACTTCACGACGTGGACTCGTGCGACGCCTGATTCTCCATGGACCACCGGGTCATCGAGCACTGCACCTGGAAAGTGGGGCAAGCTCCGCAGACTTTCGGTGGTCGGCCGTGCACTCGTCAGGCCAAGCCGCATTCTTTCAGCCTTTCCTCCAGGTCCCCTCCCAGTTCTATACGGACCGAAGAGGAGGGAGCCTCGATCTCTAGTAGCCTAGCCGTGGCCGAGGCTCCTCCCGCAGTGCAGGAGGCCCAGTCTGTTCCCTCCGGGGGACAGGCAGGAGGCACCGCACTAGCAATCGCCCCTTCGGGGGCAAAGGCTCCCCCAGTGTTGGACTCGTGGCTCAGAAGGCCTGGGTTGGGGCTGTCCTCGGTGCCGTGGCCCTGACAGAGTCATCATCAGCGCCGGTCCATTGGTTGGCGCCGTGGCTGCTGTCAACGATGTTTGCGGAGACGATGGTGCTAGCGGCGTCGTGGGAGGTTCTGTGGCGCCGCCTCTGACTTTTTCTCACCTCAGCGCCGTCTGTGGTGCTGAGGTTGAGCACAGCGCCATATCCAGCTCCGGGGCCGTTCGTGGTTTTGGGCATGTGCACGGCTCCATGGGGGTTTCGGATCACGGGGAAGAGAGCGCAGTTGGAGCCATCATCGGTGCTGTCTCTGTCCTCAGTGCCACTCGCAGTGCCGTGGGATGGGACGGCGCCATGGGGGTTTCTGGCCATGGCGCCAAGAGCGTGGCTGGAGCCATCGTCGGTGCCATCTCTGTCCTCGGCGGGACGGCACTGTGTCAGGTTCTGGCTAGGAGACTGCTGCCCTGTTTGGAGCCGTGTCCTCTTCTGCCACCATTCGTGGTGCTGCAGAGGACGCTGGTACCGACTCGGGTATGGTGTCTGTTTCTGGTACCCTATTTGGTTGGGATGGCAGCAGGCGCCAGCCAACTGTTTGGCACAGGGCTTCAGTCTCCACCTCTTCGGAGGAGGAGTCGGACTCTGAGTCAGACAGGCAGTCTGGCTCCTTGAAGTTAGCTGCTGACGTGGGCACCCTTGTAGTGTTCTCGACAGGCCGGAGTCAGCCCCCCTCTGAGGAGTGTACAATGACTGCCAGGGCTGGGGTCAGGGGTTCTGACAGCAGGCAGTGGTGCAGGCCACCATTGCACTGCAGCCCGGCCTCGGAGGGTTCTCTGACCCCTCAGCAGTGATACCCCCTCAGGTGGTGTGCCTAGATTGCCCAACTTTGGGGCCGATCAGAGCACCCACGGGAGGGGAAGGTGCTGCGCCCTGGATAGCTCCTTTGGGGGCCGACCAGGGCTGTCAGTTGCCTAGGCTGGCTCTCTCAAGGAGGAGGGCGCTCTCGGATTCCGAGGGGTCAAGGGGGCATGGGGTCTGTGCGGCGACCTTTTTCTGGAGCCCACCCGGGCTCTGGGAGAAGCCATAGTGCGGATCTCTGCTCTTCCCCCTCTGTTTCTTTGAGAGGGCCCCGTTCTTTGGAGGTAGGGGACCGTCCTTCTGGACCTATAAAGCCCCGGTCACCTCATGGGAGATTCTTCCGGGCGCAGCCAAGGCAGTTCCGATATGGTTGTTCAGCTGTCGGCTGTGGGGACTTCCTGAGCCCCTTCATTTTCTGGTGCACTCCTTAGCCCAGGCGGAGGTCAATCGATTTCTCTTGTCGACTCTGTCCCTATCCCTCTGTCACATTCTCCAGTGCTCCCATGCATCCTTGGCCCTAGCGGGCCTCTCTCCTGGGAGAGGGTGTACCAGTTTTTAAACAGTGTCTGTCCAGATGGTTGGCCAACTGTATTACTTTGTTTGTAGGAAGTACGATAAGAAACTTCTTGGGGTTGTTTGTGGCCATTCAACCAGAGGCATGGATACTTCCGTTGCCTGTTTCAGGAATGTGTCAACTGCAGAAACGGGTGCTGCTGCAACTTTGAGTATTGTCTACACTTTCACGAAACAGTACAATCTGGACATTGCCTCTCGAAGAAGAGCAGGTTTTGGCCTGTGTGCTTCAAGGCTTCCTTTCTTTGACCTGTAGCCCTCAGCCACCCAGACAGTCGCTCTGTCAAAACTGCTTGGGACTCACTCCATAGGTGTGGCCTGATGAGAGATATCCTTGAAGAAGATAGAACAGTTACATACTTACATAACAGTCGACTTCAACTGAATCTCTTTCATCAGGCCATGCCGCCCATCTTCCGCCTCCCTTAGACTCAGAGCCTCCTTACTCTTGTCTCTTTCTCTGAGATGACTTCCTCTGTTTCTGGCCTCACCTGATAGCTGGAAACTTCAGCTCTCTCCTGGTTCCCTATAGGGAAGTCCTTTGAGTATGATCTCCAGTGGGAAACTGAGGAGGGAGAGGGGCCACCCTTGTTTATATGCAGAGAAAGTTGATGTAAGACGTCATCATGGGCAGCCCCTAGTGGACTGCTTGAAAAAGTTTCTGTGTGGTCCTAGTGCCTGACGGTTATAGTTCCATAGATGTGGCCTGATGAAAGATTCTCTTGAAGAGCTACTGTAACAGTAAGTATGTAACTGTTCTTTGTCACATTAAAGAGCAAATTTCAAAAGCTCAACATGTTGCAATGGCTTGGCAAAGATTCAGTTATACCTATGGAGGAAATTATTTACTTGCATCTTTAACAGCAGGAGAGATGAAAATCGACTGGTTGAAAATAATAAATAATAGCAATAATACATTATCATTAGAATGACATGGCAAATCTTTAACAGGAAATCTCAGTGGCTGTCTGCTTTAATTTCCTCTTTAACTAAAATGAATCTCCTTCATCTTTGGACAGATTACCAGAGGAAAATTGATGCAGCCCCTTCGTATAGACCCATTATTATTAAAAAGAAACTGTTTGAAAATGTCCCAAAAAGGGACATAGTTAAAATACGGGGATGAAGATGTGCACCTTAATACAGAATAAATAAAACTGTACATGGAGTGGAAGATAATCTGGCACTACCAGTTCTCCCTGAGCAAAGGAGAATTATTACAGTTGCAAAATTTTAAATCTTTATCATGTGCCCAATACTAGCTCAGACCAAAATACGATGAGTGCATTTCCTGAATGCCCATCCAGAATGGGGTTTAAAGAAACACTATACCATGTAACGGTGCATTGCATTCTCTGTAAAGAGGCAAGAGATAACTATCACAGGACATTCCTAAAAATGTATTCTGTTTGTATGATGTTCTGTGTATTATACTCCATCCAAGGATCAAAAAAGATGCTGAAACCACTGCATTGTTCTCTTCCATAATTAAAAAGGGGAAAACAAATGTAACAATTAAAATAAGAGAATGGAGATGGATCCAGTTGCACTTTTCACTTGTATAAAGCATCAGTGTAGGGAGTATCTGCTCAGGGGAGGTTGTTGGTTAGGGTTCCCAAGACCACCAGTGCCCATTAGTAGGTTTAAATGTGTGATTATAAGGGGCATTAGCTAATGCTTGGCACCTGACTTCATCCTACATCTAGCACCATATGCCACACATTTTCGTTGCCTGGAATCTTAAGTCCTTTTGGGGTGCTATGTTAAACAGATTTTCTTCATTTAGTGCCTGTCAAAATGAAATTTGTGAGTGGATAGAGAGGTAAAATTATATATTCATTTTATTTATTCTAATACTTTGTAATGACAATTACAATCTTATCTTTTTATGGTTGAACAAATAAACTTACTATCTTTTCTTTAATGATGGTTTCTTGGTATTTTCTCACAATGGAGATCAGACTAATGAGCCTGTAATTTATGGGATCATCCCTATCTCCCCGCTCTTGTGCAGTGGAACCACATCTACCACCCTTCAGTCTGCCAGCACTGCCCGTCTTCAAGGAGTAGTTGAACAGATCCACCTGTGTTTCCACCAGGACTCTCCCATTTTCCTTAAGGATCATGGCATGAATATCATCAGGACCTGAGAATTTGTTTACCGTCAAATCTTTTAAACCCTGGAGAACCCTGTCTAATCTCCAAGCTCTGCCCTTGGGGTTCTTAAACTGCACTCTGCTGTCTGCCAATGGCTCAAGTACAGATCTCCTCATGAATGCTGAACTAAACTACTACTTTAAGATGTTAGCCTTCTCTACATCCTGCTCTGCCGTTTTTTAATTTTTCGATGCCCTCCCTAGCCTTCATTTTTTTATATACCCGAAGAATGCATTATCATTTTCCTTAACCCCTTCTACTATATTAAGTTCCATGTTTGGTTTTGGTTTCCCTGATCAGTTTTTTGTAATTTGAAGCTTGCCCACGTGCTCCCCCTTGTTCTCCTTCATCTGATCTTTCTTTTATATTTTTAGATCTTTTCTTCCCTCTCTGACTGCCTCTTTACTTCCTTACTGAACAAAATTGACCTTCTATGTTTTTTGCCTATGCTAACATACCCTACACAGCTCTGCGTCACCCCAGTACACCTATTTTTATTGTTGTCCATTTGCCCTCCACCCCTTCAACCTCCCTCAGCCCTTTTAGTCTGTTCTAGAGAATTTACAACACCCTGCCGAAATCCACACTATTAAAACTTGGAACCAACATCTTGGATGAGGCTTGTTGTGTCCCCTGATTTTTGTCAAAGTGCACAGTGTCGTGCTTGCTTGTCCACAAGGGGTCCTCCACCCTTAGGTTACCTATCATCTCCTGGTTTGACAATTTAAAGTTCAAGGTTCTTGTAGATTCAAGCAGTGACTGCTGAGAAATCAATCCTGGTAGACCTTGATGAACCCCTGACTTCTGCTACTCCTTGCCTCTGGAACTGCCCAGTCTACATCAGGGGTGTTAACATCCCCCATAATAATGGTCATCCCTGACTGTACTGCCTTACAGATCTCCTCTAAGAGCTCTTTATCTGCCTCACCAGCCTGACCCGGTAGCCTGTAAGACAACTCAGTCCTCAGGCTTTTCCCCTTTCCTTACTAATTTTAGCTATAGATCTTTTCTCCCCTTCACTAGTTTGCTGTAGTCTTTATCATACATAGCTATCCCAACTCTTTAGCTGTCCCTCTGTCTCTCCTAAATAGGGCACAACACGGTATGCTGAAATCCAGGTTGTGATTTTGTGATTTCAGTGATGGACATACAGTCTAACTCATCCTCAGCTGCTCAGGCCTGCAGCTCCATCATCTTATTGGACAGGCGCTTGCATTCATGCAGAATGCCTTCTGTTCCTCCTCCCCACCCCACCCCTACTAACCCTGCTTCTTCAGCCCCGCCATCATTTCGATATGGGGAGGACCTGACAAGCCCTGCTGCTGTGTATCAGTGTAGTATGCCCACCCTATCACTGCCCATCCTCTGCCTGATTTCAGTGGATGTAGAAAAAGATGTTTATCTTCTGCCCCAGCATACTGACATCTGTTGGGATAAAGGTTATCCCTTTTGAACAGCCTCTTATCCTTCCAGAAGGGTCCACAGTCCTCTTGTAAAAGGTAGCCCTCCTCCCTGCACCAGCCCTTTAGCCAAACATTGAAAAGGAGGCTCTTAAAGTGTCTGCTCTCTCTCTCTTGTCACCTTATGCTGGTGCTGCGGTGAGCCAGCATACCCCTCCTGCCACATCTAGTCCTGCACCCAGCCCCTTCCAACTGCGCGAGATAACTTATAAAGAAGTAGAAGATCTCTCTTCTAACTTAGACACCAAAGCGCAGAGGGACTTCCATGGCTTGGAACCCTTCAAGGCCAGCTATACCCATCTCACGCCCCACCCTCCACATCTTCAATCTTTCCATTACATCTTCGCTACTGTGCCGTCCTGCTGGAAATCAGCACATATCCTCCCTCTATTTAAATCTGGTGACCATGCGATGTAAACAACTATAGGCCTATCTCCATATGCCTATCCTTTCTAAAGTTCTCGAAAAACTGATCCATATTCAGTTAAAATCTCACTTGAAACCTTCTCTCCATTAACCCAGCTCAATCTGGCTTCCGAACTAATCGTAGCACAATCACTGCACTAGAAAAGTAACCAATGATTGGATCTCTGCTATAGATGCTAAGAAGGTAACTGGTGCAGTCTTTTGGACCTCAGCAAAGCTTTTGATACTGTTGATCACAAACTATGAGTCAATTGCCTTGCAAAGTTGGGTGCCACATACCATACCACCCAGTGGTTCTCTAGCTACTAACTGGAAGATTCCAAAAAGTAAAGGCGGAGGTTTTTCTGCTGCCTTGCCAGTTGCAAGAGAGTCCCCAAGGATCCATCTTAGGCCCTATCTTGTTTTCTCTGTACATTAATGACTTAGATGCTACATATTCGTCCAATCTGCACTTTTGCAGATGATACTGTGTTGTATACTTCTGGCTCATCGTTATCTGAAGTCAAGGTGCTTCAAGCGGACTTCGCACAACAGAGCATAATCTAATAAAGGCAAAGCTTCTGCTCAATGCTAAGAAGACTAGCGATGATATTCTCCCTCGAGTGCTGTCTCAGGCCCCCAATACCCTTGCCCAAGACTTCATTGTCACCACGCTAAGCGAGCCTCTGGAAGTTGTAACTAAATTTAAATATCTAGGTATCTGGATCGACATAAATTATCTTTCAGTGACCACGTCGAAGATGTCTCTAGAAGGTTAAAAGCAAGGTTAGGTTTCTTCTACGAAATAGGCCCCTTTTTCCCCCTTAGAGCTCGAAACAAGCTTGTACGAGCCACTTTTCTCCCCTACTCGACTATGGCAATGTAATTTATTCCTCCACCACTCTTGCAAATCTAAGTAAACTGGACATCCTTTATCACCGTGCGCACGGTTCATTACCAACTCCTTACCATTCGCACCACTGTGACTTATATGCAGCTGTTGGTTGGACATCCCTTACTACTAGACGCCTGCTCCATGCTGGGCTATGGACTCTTAAACTGCTCCTGCAGATATTGCCAAGCTATCTCTCTTCCCTTATTAGTATCTCACATAGTGCATACTCGTTAAGAAAATCTGACTTTATTATGCTTGACATACCAAGGATGCGGACTTCCTTTGGTAAACGTGCTATTGCATATGCCCTTCCCTCCATTTGGAACCAATTACAAACTGTACTGAAACTAACTAGCACAGTTTCGATAAACTTCTACAAATCGCTAAGTTCAGCCAAAATAAATGACACCTGTAACTGTCATTAGTCTCTTCCTTCGCCATGTGTATATTTATCCACTGGTAAGGTATAATTGATTTGTCATATTAACTGCTATCCCTTCCCTTCTACTCCTGGCTTTATCTTTGCTTCGCTCACTGCTGCTACTCTATCAAATCCTCCCCCCCATATCAGTTGTAGACTGTTGTTTGTTCTAGCTGCCAAAATACTGTATATGTATTGCACACCAGTCATCATGTTTCATTTATCAGTATGCAACCTGTAAGTCGCTTCCCTGTCTCATATCAGTGTTTACCACCTGCGGTCACCCTATGTGGTACCCTTGTATGTATATCCAGCCTGTATCATGTAACGTGCATTTCATGTATATACTGTTATTACCTATCTGTGTTTGTACTTTAAGTGTTTATGTCACAGGACCTCCTTGTGAATGAGCTTGCTCAATGGAGTTTTCCTGCAATAAACTTGAACTTGAACTTGATTGGCACCAGTAGGATCTCAGAAAAGGTGACTAGTTCTATAATTTCCTTTAGTTTACTACCTAACAAATGGAGATTGTCCTTGGACCTGTCTATGATGTAGTTGGTCAGGTTGTTGGTCCCTAGGTGTATGACTGCATCTAGTCTCACCATACCCCTCTATTTACGGGAGCTGCAAGCCATAGCTCCTCCACCTCCCTGACCCAGTCAACAGGCTCTTCTTTCTCAAAGTCCAAGGATAAGTCTTCAGGGAAGTACAAGCACCGGGACAAAGACAGAGATCATCCCCAGTCTTCCTCCTACTCGCGGTCACTGCATAAGCTCTGCCTTTCTCCATCAGGTCTGTCAGTGGCCCTGCCACCCATCCAAATCTCCATGACCGGTGGCAGCTCTTTGTGGCAGGGTATGTCGGTCCCTACCCAACAGCCCCTGCTTTTTCAGTCCTTGTTTCCAGGGGGCTCTTCAGCAGGTAGTTTGATAGGAGCACCTCATCCTGTCGCCCCATCACCCGTGCCTCCAACGCCAATCTCTGTTTCTGGGACCTCCATTGGGCCTACCCCTCAGTCACAGGGGCATGCATTGCTGAATACTGGTGTTTCCTCGAGCCCGGTTTCCCCCCAGCCTTTGCTGGCGGGGCCCTCTTCTCCAGCACCAGCCTCTGCCTACCAGACAGCATCCCCCTCGGCTGATGCTCACTGGGCCACCCCCTGTACTTCTGCAACCCGCAGGTCTGGTGCCGTTCCTACCTCTGATGGCTGTTTGGCCCTTGCCCGCTCTCCCTGTGCCTACGCCAGGGGGAACCTGTACCCGGCCTCCCGCTACCGCAGCTCACAGGTCCAACACCTGTGCCTCTACCCACCACCGACGCCTGGGGGTCTGGCGCCTGCCTACCTCTGTCTGGCTCCCACAGGGCCAACGCCTGCCTACCTGTATCCTGTGTCAGTCGGGCCCCATCGATTGTATAACTGCCCTATGCCTGGGGGCCCGGCACCAGCGCCGATGGATTACCATGGCCTGATCTTGATGCTCTGGGCATTCATTTAATCGCAGGCTCCTAAGCCGGGACTGCCTCAGCCCTCTCGCTCACAAGGGCATCCAAGGGGCAACGCCTCTCTGGCCCCGGCTCGTCCGTCTCCCAGCCCACCTGCTTCACACTAAGACACTGGTACCACTGTTTGCCCAACTGACCCTCCCCCAGGCGATAGTGGACCAGAGGACTCTGTCTCAGAAGGTGAGGCCAGCTCTGAGTCCTCCTCTCTAGAAGGGGTCTGTTTGGCTGATGAGGGTGAGCCCACTAATGTCCTCAAGTCTCCACCAGATGACCCTACCTTCATGGATACAGTTCGGCATTTCCAGACTGCAGTGGGTTGGGAGACAGAGGAGCTGCACCCCAAGCGCCATCGTCTGGCCATTTATCTCAGCCAACGTGATGCCCCCCATCTGGTGGCCCCCCCCGATGGTGGAGTCCTACGATGACGTTACCAAGGCTGCATGGCTTCACCCTCATACAATCCCTTGGTACCCAATAAGGCACGTAGACTATACAACCCCCAGCTGGCAAGTCATTTTTCAGGGAGCATCTGAAGGTCAATTTGGTGGTAATCGATGCAGCTCATGACTGCACCAAGCATCCAAAGCACCTCAGTCTCTAGACAGGGAATCAAGGCAGCTGGACCAGGTGGGCAAGCATGCCTTTGCCTCAGCCACCCTTGCCATCAGGACCCTTAACTACCTGACCCACGTGGTTCAATACCAGCATCTGTAGTGGTACCAGGCTAGGGAGACAGTAGCGGCTATACCTGGCAACCCCTCCAAACAGCAGATCTTTCAAGTTCTGAAGACAGGTCTGTTGTAGGTACCCATGTCCTCCGAGCTGCGTACAATGCAGTAGATGCCTCTGGTCGCACAGCGGCTGCAGGCATTGACCTGCAATGCCATGCCTGCCTTAGGGTGTCAGTCTTCACCTCTGATGTCAAGTCCAGTATTCTGGATGCCCCCTTTTGTGGATCTAAATTGTCCGGGGGCGACGTCCGGGACATTATCTCTGAGTTCCAAAACTTGGGATGGTCACTGAATTCAGTCCACTCGCTGTACCACACCACGCCGAAAGCGGGTCACAGGCCCCTTTTCACCGCTTCTCCAAGAGGCAGCCCAGAGACCCTTCCAAAGCCTCAGGCAAGTTCAAGCAATCTACTGCCCTTCCTGTGCCCTCCCTTGGCAGTCAGCGGTGCCTCTGCAGCCCAGTCAGGGACTGCCCCCCTCCTTACTCCTTGCCGCCCCCTCCTCCTCCAGTAGGGTTTCAGGAGGTGGCAGTAGGGGGATGCTTCTCCCTCCATCTAGACCAGTGGAAGGGTCATTGTGACAGACAACTGGGTATTTCAGTTCACAGAGCACGGGCACACTGTAGAGCCTCAGTTGGGGTGTCCACATGGGGTCTCACCAGACCCAGGGGACTTGGTCCAAGTTCAGGCAGGCTCTTCACATCAATATTCTGGAGATGAGGGAGGTCTTATTTGCCCTTCAGGCCTTCAAGACTCAGGTCTTCCTGAGTCCACTCTTAGTTCAGATGGACAATATGTGTGTGGTCTATTATAGAAACAAGCAGGGGGAACTGATTCCTACCCCCTGTGCAGGGAAGTGATGAGGGTCTGGTATTGGGCCATCGAGCATGGCCTACAACTCTCAGCCGTCCATGTTCCAGGTGTCCAGAACATCCTGGCAGATACTTTAAGCTGCTCACAGTCCAGGGCTCATGAGTGGGAACTTCTGACCTCGGTGGCAAAAGACTTCAACAGATGGGGTCCACCCGAGTTTGACATTTTTGCATCCTCACTCAACGCAAAACTGCCACATTTCTGCTCGCTAGATCCCAGGCCTGGAGTTTTCTGGTGAAATGCATTGTCCTTTCCTGGACAGGGAGATTTCTGTATGCCTTCCCTCCTTTCCCACTCCTCCAACAGGCTCTAATCAAACTCCAGATGTAGTGGGCAATGATGATTCTCATCGCTGCCTTCTAGCCTCGACAGATCTGGTTTCCCCTCCTGCAGCAACTAGCGATGGAGTGTCCACTCACCCTGCCTCTGTGCACCAGCCTGCTCTCCCAGGTCCTGGGCACCCTAGTCCATCCAGATTTCAAGTCACTTCATCTGCATGCGTGGCTCTTGAAGATGTAGCCATAGCCAGATTTGCGGTTTCCCCCAGAGTGGCCGATGTGTTGGTGGTGGCCAGGAAGCCTTCCACCAGGGCCACCTCTTCCATGAAATGGAAGCACTTTTCTCTGTGGGCTGCCTTGCACCAGTTGGATCTCTCTACCTGTCCAGTGGATCAAGTGCTAGAGCACCTCCTGTCCCTCTCAGACTTGGGTTTAAGATACTCTTCTGTTAAGGTTCTGCCATCTCTGCCTACCCTGTACCTGTGGATGGGCGCACAGTTGCCCAACTTGATGTGCCCCATACTTTTCTGCGGAGAATTCTGCACTTATAACCCCCATTGCGGGATCCTCTCCAGCCTTGGGACCTTAATTCTGTATTGGAAAAACTTACGTTGCCTCCATTTGAACTGGCAGCTTCTTGCAAGTTGTGCTTTCGGTTGTGGAAAGCGTTGTTTTTGGTTGCCATTACTTCTGCTCGAAGAATTTCAGAGCTTCAGGCCCTCGTGTAAGGAGCCTCATTTCATTTTCCACAAAGTCTAGGTGTCTTTGCTTACCAATCCCAAGGTCTTACTTCGAGAGGGCTCTTGCAGTAGGTAATAATTATTAGGACTGCACTCCCTGGCATTAGGACCACACAGAAAACTTTAGCTAGTGGTGTCTGGCGGGGGACCACCTACCGATGCCAAATGATGGATGTCAGCATGACCCTATATAGTGGGTGGTCCCCAGCCCGCCCTCCAGTTCTTTCCCGCCATCGACCTTTGCACATCAGACCTCGCAGAGAGCGCTGCTACAGTTTGACTGCCATTTTGGATGAGTATACGTTTCTAAAATCTTTTCTGATTTTTTCATCGTTACTTAAATAATTATCATGTATGTTTTCTCCAGTGCTTTCCAAGTCACATAAGAATAAGTGCGATTCCTGCAGCACACAACTCCTGCATAAAGATGATCATTCTCACTGCGTCTTCTGCCTGGGTCCAGACACAAGGCCAAGAACTGTGAGGCCTGCCTCAGCTTCAGTCAGGCCACACAGAAACACAGGCAGGAAGCCCTCGAGGCCCATCTCTTAAAATTGAAAATAGCATAGATGGAAAAGGAGTTGCAGAAGCTGTGGAGTGCCTCTTCCTCCCTCTCTTTGGAACACTGACATAGGAAGAAAAAAGACAAGGAGAAGCACCCGGACCAAGATCGGTCCCCTTCTCACCCACAGCTTCCTCCAGGGACTGCAGACAACCAGCAGCCTTCTTCCTTCGGGAAGAGTGCCTCAGCAGACAAGCCTGTTTCCTCCTCCCAAGGACAGCCCTTGGTCCCCCCCACCCCACCCCCACTGGTCACTGTGGTGGAGGGTGCCTAGACCGAGTTGGAGCCTCTAGCCGCTTTCAGGCACTTAAAGACAAAAGGGTCTAAGTTGGCTGACAGGGCTGATAAGTTGCTTGTCGGGATTCCTGATGAGCGTACAGCCCAGGCTGATAAATCAGCCACCGGAGATTCCAGTGACCACCCAGCGGACGCCCGCTCAATCCAGGCTCCTCCATCAGGCCCTGTCGAGGGTTCCGACATTGCTATCCAGCGCCCGATGCCACTTTGACCGCAGCCCACCCCGATGAATTCATCCCACCAGGGTAACTTTTCTCTCCCTCCAGTCTCTCCAGATCACTGGGAACTGGAGATGGAGGGAAATCAGCCTGACATCAGTATTTCTGGGTCGCGCCTGGGCTTCCTTGACAATCTCCTGGCTGACCCTCAGGACCCTTTGCCATGGGCTCTTGCGGAAGGGTTCTTCGTCCCTACGTAAGAATGTCCCTTTGGGCTGACGAAGATCCCTTTCATGGGTTCTCACGCTCCAACTTTCAGGCCTCCCCAGGGTCCTCCGTTGGGCCTCACGGACCCTCTGTCAGGGCCTTCAGTGGATCCCCTGATGCATGGTTACCATACACCGTGCCACCATAACCCCGGATATCTTCCATCGGGGTACCAGGCACTGTGTCTTCCTTCACAGGGGTATCCACCGTCAGGGTATGCGCCTCATTACCATACGTCAGGTTATCTGACGTCAGGGTATTGAATGTCATGATACCAGACGCTAGGCTATGTCTGCAGTTTCCAGCCAGTATACCAGCCCCCACCGCCCCCTCCTCAGCCTCAGGAGAATTTCAGAACTATTCTTCAGTCATGGTGGAAGGAGACTAAGTCTCAGCTAGTCTCGGAACTTGACCCCCATCATCGAGTTGCAGCCTCTACTCCAGCATGCCTGGCCCTGATGCATGCGTCTGCTTTGTCAGTGGAGTCCCATCCTTCGGGGTCAGGCCTTTCAGAGGGTTCGGCCTCCACCGATAAGGGTAGAACGCCTGTTCTTTCTCAGGAGGTTCCTCACTCAGGGGTCATTTCTCCAGTTCCAACCCATTTGTCGGACTCTGAATTGGAGTGTCACCCCTCCTCCTCTTCGATCTCTGGGTTTGAGACACCTCCACCAGATGAGCCTAAGGCTAAGTAGTCCCCAAAGTCTCCTCCTGAAGACCCTTCCTTCATGGATGACCAGGATCCCAAATGCAAAAGACTGGCCGAGCATTTGGCTATGCCTGACCTGTCTCCTGTCCTCACACCTCCTTAGTTGGAGCCTCATGAGGACTTAGCCTCCACTATCTGGTCAATGCCCTCATCTATTCTGGCAATGGCCAAGAAGGCGGACAGGGTCTGTCGCACGCCGGATCACCTTAGTGTCCACCCTAAAGCCTTAAAGCGGACTCGGTAGTCATTAGCACAGCACATGACAGATCCGCAAAACCCAAGCACATGAGCACCTCCCTTTTGGATAAGGAGTTGAGGCAGCTCGATCAGTTTGGGTAAATGTTCTATTCATCCATCCACCCTGGCAATGCGTGTCCTAAATTATGTGGCACACATGTTGGTGTATCAGAAGTCCCTCTTTTCACAAGCTGGAGCCAGTCATTGAGGCCATGCTGGACTCAGAGGAAAAGATAACCCTGTCGGATACTGTTAGGTCAGCTAAGGTCACCTGTCACCACTCATACCTTGACAATTGGCTGATCTTGGCCTTGTCAAGGGAGTGGTTTGAAATTTCCCTCTCGGCAACCCTGGATCTATTTGGCTGAGCTAGGGTTATGGTGAACTACCCCAAGTCTCACCTTATCCCCTCACAGCACCTGCAGTTCATTGGGGCAGTGCTAGATGCGGCCCAGGGGAAGGCTTTCCTCCCTTTGGACAGGACGGAAACCTTGCAACAGCAGGCACGGCTGGTGGCTTCCAGTCATTGGGTTTCAGCCAGGTCAGTGCTGCGCCTTCTTGGCCTTACAGCAACAGCCAGCCTGACTATCCCACTGGCCAGACTCCACATGTGGCTGTCACAGTGGACGCTCAGAGTTCAGTGGGACCAGAGATCAAACAACCTTGATCAGAAAGTCTTGGTATCTTCCTGTGGTGGCAGAATCTCTGCAATGGAGCTCCTTTTCAATACCCTCCCCCTGTCCATACCCTGACCACGGACGCTTCAGGGTTTGGTTGGGGGGCTCACCTAGAGGCCCACAGTACACAATGGGTGTGGACTCAGTCAGAGCTATCTCTGCACAAAAATGTGTTGGAGATGCAGGTGGTGGTGTATGCTCTTCAAGCCTTTCATCATCTCCTCAGTCCAGGGCCACTGTTGGTCCAAACGGACAATATGTGTGTGGTTTGGTATCTGAACAATCAAGGTGATACTTGCTCCTGTGCTCTTTGCAGGGAAGCGATGCAGGTCTGGAACCGGGTAATTCTCCATCAGATTTGAGATTTAAAGAAAACAGCTGTGTGGACTACCTTACTTCTCGAGGTGGTGAGTGTGAGACTGTGACTTTACTACAGTTCTCCATCAGATTTCCCTTGCTCTGCTGTCAATGTCCCTGGCATCTAGAAAGTCCTAATAGTCTCAGCCACACACAGACCAAGGCTCACAAGTGGGAACGAAAACATTCAATATTCGAAGACGTTTTCGACTGATGAGGCCGTCCAGATCTCAATTTGTTTGCCTCCCCATCCAATGCAAAACTTCCCAAGTTTTGCTCACTCATTCCAGGGCCTGGTGTTTTCTGGTGAGAAGCACTATCTCTTTGCTGGACAGGGAGGTTCTTAAACGTTTTTACTTCCTTTCCAATCCTGCAGCAGGTACTGGTTAAACTACAAGCAGAAGGGGCGCATATGATCCTCATCGCCTCCCTTTGGCGCACCAAGTGTGATTCCCTGCAACAGCTGACATTGGAACCTCCAGTTCCACTGCATATCTATCACTGTCTCCTGACCCAGGAAGCAGGCACGCTTGTCCATCTAGGACTAGAGTCCCTTCACCTTCACATGTGGTACCTTCGGACATAGCCATCTCACGCTATGGGGTGCCCTCTAGGGTAGCCCAAGTTCTCGTAGAGGCCCAAAAGCCTTCCACGAGGACTACTTATGCCATGAAATGAAAAAGGTTCTCCATTTGGGCCACCTCAAAGGATTGGGATCCTTTTTTGTGCCCAGTTTCTCAGGTCATGGAGTATTTACTGCATCTCTGTGACCTGGGCCTAAGTTACTCTTCACTAAAGGTCCACCTTTCAGCCATTTCCTCCTACCACATTCCAGTGGTTGGCAAAACTGTCGCTCAGTTGGAAGTTTCCAAAACATTTCTGAAAGGAATTCTCCATCTGAAACCCCCGGTGCGTAACACCGTGGGACTTAAATTTTTTGGGGGAAAAACACTCCTTGCCTTTTTTCGAACCGGCCGCAAGCTGTGATATGCGCTACCTGTCGTGGAAAACACTATTTTTAGTTGATATCACTTCTGCTCAAAGGATTTCCGAACTTCAGGCCCTGATATATAAGGAGCTGTATGTGATTTTCCACAGACCGAGTGGCTTTGCATACAAATCCTAAGATCTTCCCCAAATCAATCTTCACCATTCATTACTGATGGGTCCTACCTGAAGGGGTTGGTGGGAAGGTTGTCTTCCCTTAGGGAGGTGACTGGTCACCCCTCATAGTCTGGCTCCTCCTCATAAGATTGGACGACCCTTGAGGTGGAATCAGAGCTATACCCAGGCTCTCCTTGAAAGAACCCCCTGAGACCATGCTCTCCACTGCCTTCGGCTCTTGGTGCCACCTCCAGTGCTGATGAGTGGAGGGGGTAGTGTGTCCGAGCCTCCCCCTGATATGTCTCAGGGGGCTCAGGGTTCCAGGTGTGGCTCAGTTGGAGGTGGCACTTGTCTCCTCCACCGCCTTGGGAATGGTGATGGGAGCGACCCTGATTGGGTCCTCGGTTCCTTGGATTCTGCTCAGACGTCTCCAGGGCCGCTGGGGTCTCCAGTGCCAGTATCTTGTCCAGAGAATAGTGCCACTAGTGGTGTCACTACTCCAGCCCTTTTGGGACCTTTTCTGGTTCTGAAGGACCTTTGCGGCTTCCTCGGAGGCGTCCAGAGAGTGGCAGTGCCATGTCCCAGCATGGTGCCGGTGATCGGCGCCACTTCTCTTGGTGGCGCCGATGTCGGTATCGAATCTTCCTCGGCCACGACCAAGCCCTACTTGAAGCCTGGATCTACCTCTTTAGCCAGGTCTGGTCCCATTGTAATGTAGATTCCGGTCAATGAGGAGGAGCCTCAGGGAAGACCCTCTAGCCCCCTCTGGAGTGTTGGAGTCTTTTCTTTCGAGAGGGGCAAGCCTGGATTCCTCCATTGGGCTTCCTAAGAAGGGCAGATCTTCTTCTCAAGAGAAGGCGGCTGGTGGACCTGTCTCTAAACAATGACCCATGCATCCCTGGGCAGTTGGGGGTCATAACCGGCTGCTATCCAGTTCGGCCTTTCTTCTGGGGAGAGACTCTGCAGTGGGTGGGGGCAGGAGCCTCCAGAGAGATGCTGCACGGTTCCAGCCTCACCTCCGGGGGATTTCTCTCAAGAGCGTCCCCCAGCCCACCCCTTGGGGGTTGGGCGAGCTGGAGTATCAGGGTTTATCAGTTCTCCCCGTAATCAGGGCATATCTGGGCAAACCCAGAGCTCCAGCAGAGATCCTTCCTCATCCAACCAGGCTGTCCCCCCTCCAGTGTCTCTGCCTCCCGTCCCCCCTTTCCCAGGGTTTCTTATCCCCGGAGGCCCCCTTTCTTGGGAACAGTTCAGGTCTGTGGTGGCGCTGTTCCCCCATTACTTCAGGGCCATCTCTGAGGTTATTTTTAGACCTTCAACATCTGCACCGCCAAGTTCTGAATCAGACTCCCTCTCCTCTTCGGCTTCCTCAGTGGGGAAGAGGATTTTTCACGCCACTTTTCCACTGTGGGGATCTTACATCCTACCAAAGTTTTCTAACGGATATGATGAGGGAGCTCTATCTGTCCCACCCAGTCGGATGGAACCCCGATCATGCGACACTGTCATTCCTAGGGGAGTAAAACGCTGACAGATTGGTCATTCCTCCTTGGCCAAGACCATTACGGAAGGCATCGCACATCATCTGGCTACGTCCCTCTAGACCTTCTCCTGCCCCTAGGAACTGCATGCACAGATTCTGCACAGCAGTGGGGTCTCCAGGTGCTATGCCACAGCCTTCTTCAGGTCTTGGGTTCCTGGATGCTCTTTCTGATGTCAACACCTCAGTCAGGACCGCGCCCCCTGACCCGGACTCAGCTGAGTTCGATCGATAGGGGAGGAGGGTGTTCTTTTCTGTGCACCTCCTGTTGCGGATGTTGGCTCATCAGGTGACCCATGCAAGGCACATCTGCTCTCTGCTGGGGCAGTTCCTAGCAGCACTGCCTGACGGTAAGGGAAAGGCAAGCTATTCTCCTAACTGCCCAGGGCCTGGAACTAGCAAGACACCTCTCCAGGGCAGTCTGTGACACTAGAGAGGTGGCTTCTAGTCTGGTAGGCTACTCAGTCTGCAATAGGCAGGCTGCGTGGCTTTGTTTATCCAGGTTGTCACCCCTGGCCCAGCGTAGGGTGATGTCCTCACCTTTCTGGGGGGGGCCCACTTCTTCTCCCACAGGGCACAGCAGGTACTTCAGGGGCACCCTCCACCTCCTGGCTCTCAGGAGCATTTGCTGGCCCTGTGAAGCCTGCGGGACTAGCTAGGCCCGGATCAGCCCCCTCCTCCCTTGTCTTTTTCTCCACCATGGGAGGCTGGGGGAATGTTTTTTCCCCAAGGGTTCACCTTCTTGGTACTCGGACCCATCTGTAATGAATGGTGAAGATTGATTTGGGGAAGATATGGAAATTATGTACTTCCCTTAATTATGATCTTCCCAAATATCTTTGCCACTCATTACACCCACCCTCCCTCCCTCCTAGGATTAGACACTAGACAGCTCAGCCCCCCCGTCCATCCCTTCTGGGTGGGTGAGAATAAGGACACAGGACTGTGTCTTGGGCGAACCCTGTGTCCAGTCTGGATGCTCTTCCACCGCTAGTGAGCTACTAGGTTGCTCCACCACTTCTGTGGGATACTCCTGGGGTATAACTTCCTTAATTGCTTTTCTCTAGCTGAACAGTCCTCCAGACTTTAACTTCTGTCCTCGTGGAGCAATCCTCTTCCTGGTGTGTTATTTTTCACCTTGTCTGGTGAATTTTAGGAGAAAAGTGGGCACACAGACTAGGAGGGAAGATATGGATGAAGACAGAAGGTGAGAAATGACTTAATATAAGAGATCATGCACTCTGTCTTATACTGTAGCTAAAAAAAAAAAAAAAAAGGGAAAATTGTTTTTTCTCACTAGTGATATGTCCCCAGGCCTCTGGCTCTTCCTCCCTCTTGATCCATCTTGCGCTCTTAGGTCCTGGATCACTTCTGTTTCCCCTCTTTTTAAGTGGAATCTAGTCCATCTGGACTTCATTTGGGAAGAAGAGACCTGTGGAGTTGTGGGGCAGGGGAGAGTTGAGCCAGTTTTTCTTCTTCCATCTGCCTTCCTTCCCTCTCTCCTGTCTCTCAGTTGTTTTACTTGCCTAGGGCTGCCCAGTGTTCTGGTTACCCCTATTTGTCCATCTTAGTTTCCCTCTGGTTTAACCCTAGTTATCCTCTCGGCTTTATTTTGTTTCCCTCCCTCCCGTATCATTCAGGCACCCTGGCCTTCTGATATCCCCCCCTTTCCTGTTCCTCGCCTGGCGGGACAGAACTGAGGGCTGGGAGGAGTCGTCGGTTACTGGCCAACCCACAAGCCCCAGGTAGAGTGCTGGCCTTGAGGGTCATGCTGTCCCGACATCATCTCCACCCAGCACAGCAGTTTTAAAGAGGCAGTGCTCTTTTTTCCATGCAGGGTCCTGACCTCTGATAGGACCCATCAGTAATTAATGGTGAAGATATTTGGGAAGATAATAGTTACGGTAAGTACGTAAATTTCCATTTCTTGCCAAAAGTGGTTTTGGAGTTTACGTTGAATCAAACTATTCAACTACCAGTTTATTACCCTGAGTACCCTAATCAGGGAGAGGCACTTCTGCACACACTGGCTGTTCACGGAAGTTTGTGTTACTGTACAAATCGGACGAAATCAGTCTGTAAAACGGATCAACTTTTTATTTCCTTTGCCCCCAGGAGGGAGGGCGCTGCTGTTTCTAAGCAAAGTTTGTCCAAACGGTTGGCAGACTGCATTTTGTTCTGTTACCAGAAGTACAACAAGCCCTTGCCAGGAGAAGTCAAAGGGCATGTATTTGCTGTTTAGTTGTTTGGCACTGATGGCATAGTGATCAATCTATGAACCATAGCCTTAAGCATTATTTATCCATGTGGCGGGGGTTACTTCTGGCAAGTCACACTAAGACTGCTATAGCAGTTTGTGAATCTATGTGCTTACCTCACTTGCTGAGCCCTGTTGAAAGCAAGGGGCATTCCTGGTCCAAACAGAGTCTAGGCAGTGGGACATCTGATGTGACAGGGACAACTAGCCAGTCGCCAGGGACCTTGGATCCAGGGCTTCTTTAAAAAGTTAAGGAAAACTTCACAAAATGAAGGGGAGAAAACTAGCTGACATCCGATTTTGCAGGCACTTAAGTAAAATAAGATTTAATATGATGAACAAAAACCAAGTATTTGATCGGTAATATATTTATGTTAAGTTTAAAATGGGCACTCATTGATTTCCAATTAAAATGCAGCAACTGGGGAGTTTTCTGACTTCCCCAAAAATAGGGGAAAAATGTTCAGATTGGGATACACATTGATATTTTTAACTTCTGCCTAAAAAAAATACACTGCCCCAATTGAACATTTGAGAGGACGGCACATAAATTCTCTTGAAAGACCAGCATTTCTGTAAAAAGCCTTTGATGACCATACAAATCAGGATTTTTTAGAACACTCCCCTAGAGCAAAACCTCGAGAGAGCTGTTCTTGAAATGCCCTCACCTCTAATTTGAGTGCTGTAGTCATCTTGCTGTAAGTGAATAGCTCTTTGTCTCTTAACTTGCTCAGTAAAGAGGTTGCTCGCATTCTTACCATTTTTAAGATGTCATACAGTGACATTGTGGGGAGCAGCTTTTTGGCACTGGACTTCTGGGTTTTAGTCTCCAAGTAAGCCTTGTAACATGGCTAACACTGTATCACTACAGTACTGGCCATGTTACTAGCAGCACAAGACCACTGTATGCACATCCCCCTATAACAGGAACAAGTGAGCACCTTGAACAAGATAACAGTGCAGGCTTAAAACCAGCAACCGATTCATTACAGAATGCCTTGTGATTTGCAGGGATATTGCGGGTAACTATAACAATCTGTGGCAACTTGGGAGTGCGTTCTACTTCATTGTACACTGAGTAAGGATTAAGCCACAGTACCACTATCACTCAACTGCTGCGCCGAACCCCGCTTACCACACAGCGCACCACGTAGATCCTTATTAAAGCACAAGAGGAGTCTGCGATGTGACACACTGCAGTCGGGAAGGAACTGAGAAGTGACAGGACAAAACTTTATGGTTATAACCCATTTCACGATTGTGCTGTGCAATGAGGTATCTGAGGACACAAATCGCTCCCTGTCACTGTCCGCCTGCACTGCTCTGTGTGTTGCTCTGGGTCTGGGGAGTGCGGCTCCCGGTGTCTCTTGACACGCTCTCTCTTGGTCCGTGCGGTGGGTTGACTATAATATGCTGCAAAACTGTGCGAGTAGGTAGGAAACAACCACAGATGGGGATGAGCAAGGGGTCCGCGGGGTGGGTGGGTGCGATGGAGGGGATGGGGGGACAGCATTATGCAAATGAAATAGAAGAAGTGCTGTCTCATTGGAGCACTTCATTTCAACTACACAAAGGTTCCACCCATAAACTGTGAGCAACTGTCGTACTTAGCTTACATGATCATTGGTCTGTCAAGGATGAGCCTAACACAGCTTGACCTGCATTGGGCTAGTCAGTGACACACCTCAGAAATGCCGTTCTCTGTAGCAAAATGTTTCTTGCACAAGAAACATAAACGCACTCCCCTCTACTTACTGACCAGCACTGGCACATTTAAGTATTTAAATAAAATACCTTTCTGGGTTAGGCTGGGGACTTTGTTCTCTCCACTGTTTGTCTCCTAGCACTTACGCATTATATCTAGTGCTGGAACGTGAATGGCTCCTTCACAGGGATGTCATGATCAGCCAATACGGGGATTTTAGTGTGTTATTTCCCATCTACCAGAATTTATTGTTGCAAGGCTTGAGCATCACAGTTATCATATAACGGAATATATCACAGCTTCTTGAGCCCTGGGAGTGAGTCCCTGACTCAGGAGTTCAGCCAAGATATTCAGTCTCCAGTGGCAGTCCACTGGTGGGCCAGGGATTTCTTGGAAACCTCTGACTCCATTTAGAATTCTATAACTGCTCACAGATGGTGATTTTAGGTTCTCATCCGTTAACTACGAATACTTACTGCCTTAGGTTTAGCAAAGGGGATATTAGGTGCAGTTGCAGGATTTCAGAGGTATGTCTCTGATTGCTTTTAGTAATAAATTCTTTTTTTTTGGGGGGGGGGTGGTTGTACCTGTACCTGCCAACTGTGCTAGTACAAGACAAGGCATTACAACTTTGAAAAGAAACAATTAGGCCAGTTTAGTCAGAACTGAAGCAGTGTGAGTTTGAAGATGATGTCAAAAAATTATCTTAACCCTTGCTGAGCCGCAGACTGCTATATCAGTCCAGAATTCATATATGTTCTAATTCTGTCGTCAGCCTAAGGGTTAAATGATGTACAAATATTTGTCACAGACAAAAAAAAAAATCAGAATTTTATTTATTTTTAGATTATTTTAATGATCAATTTGTTGGGTTGAGTTTAACATAGTTATCACAGTATATGGCAGTACTTGTTCTAGGCATTGTTGCCTAAAGTTTAGAGCACTGAGCTATGAACCTGGAGTCCCAGCAGACTTGGGGTTGAATCTCACAACTGCCAGTTGTGCACTGTATGACCCTGAGCAAGTCACTTAACCTCCTGGTGCTCCCAGGTTACACCTCGAATTTTGCTTTTGGGCAGTGTTCCTTTCCAGCCAACTACTCCAGAAAAGTAGAACAAAATATTCACTTGCTACTGTAGCTTCCCCACTCCTACGGGACGGGTGAGGGGCAGGGAACAAGATTTTGTGGTGGATAGATTCTTAATTGGGGCAAGGGATTTTTTTCAGTTTTTTTTTTTTTTTTTTGTATTTGCAGGTCTCAGTATTTTCATGATGGAAAAAAAAGTCTTGAAAAGCCTATTATACTCTCTTTTTTTCACAAGACAGATAATTAAACAGCAAGGCATAGCAGGGCATTTGTTAATTGGGGGATTTACTAACACCTCTTGTGGTGTGTCACAGGGCACAGCAAAGTGACTTAACCACACGCGAAGTGGGTAATCCTCCAATTACCCACGTCATGCAGTGCCTTATTGTGACTATACAGTGGACTCCTTTGTATAATAAATGTAAATGTGTGTGTTTTTTATGAATGCCGTTCCTCAGCCATGGAGTATTGCAGGATTAACCCACTGGTAAAGGCCTTAACTGACCAGGTTACAGGATTTTTTTATGTTCCTCATATATTTTACAGTAACGGCCATTTTCTGACCATTTCAGTAGATCAGGACATGCCCAATTCTGAATCCCTTCACCTCCAGCTAAGCACTAACATGGAAGGTAATGTTATGCTGATCAGGAACCAACAAGCCTTGGACTAATCTTTGGTGTACTCTGCTAAGTAGTGATTACACTCGCAGCTTTGGCCTCACGGAAATGAACACAGCATTGATCAGAAAGTTCTGAACCGAAAAAATCACATCTTAAATTGAAAAGCAGCATCTTTTTTTTCCTAACTAAAACTAATCTTGCCTGTTTAAATATGATTTTTTCAGCTTTGGATTTAATTGCTAAATGTTATCATATATGTCTGTGTGCTTACACTGGTGATCATAAAGGGTATTTCCTGACTGATGCAAGTTACTGAGCAGCAGGGCAGTGGCGATGCTTATAGCACTTTTTTGTTTTACCAAAGTGTAGCTATATTGGTGTCATGGCCAGTGCAGCAGTTCGATAAATGGTCATGAGCATCGCTGTACGTAGATGGATGTGTAAACTAGAGTGTGTATTATCACATAGACACATATAGTCTACATATGCCACTCTTTACACTGCTGTACGTAGATGGATGTGTAAACTAGAGAGTGTATTATCACATAGACACATATAGTCTACCTGTGCCACTCTTTACACTGTTGTACGCAGATGGATGTGTAAACTAGAGAGTGTATTATCACATAGACACATATTGTCTACCTGTGCCACACTTTACACTGCTGTATGTTTGTGGTTGTGTAGAGAGTACATTATCACAGTCACATGATCTGCATGTACCACTGTATACACTGTTTTGTGTATATGGATATGTAAACTAGAGATTGTATTATCACATAGACAAATACCATACTGTACATATACCACTGAATATGGATGTGTGCAACAGAATGTATTATCACACACACATTTACTCCACATACACCACTGTGTGTTTATGGATGTATAAATTAGAGAGAGTATTATGCAACATACACACATACTCAACAATATATCCCTTTATATACCACTGAATGTATATGGATGTGTAATGCACACTGTATTATCACAGGCATACAGTATATACACTACATGAAGTTGGTCAAAACTGTAATTATAATACTTTATGGAAGATTAGATGTATGTAAATATGTATTTCACCAATTAATTTTTTTTTGCAAACTGCATTTTCTGTCACTAGTTATCTGACTGATTTACTGATTACTTTCTAACACCACTCTTGAAGGCACAACTAAAGCCTAAAACAGGAGTTGCAATGAGATGTGATGAAACAGAAATCTCATCTCACTCTGTGGGTCTGCATGTTGATGTTTGTGATCAGCCGTTATAACGGGAATGTTCTCCATCCTAATACTCAAGGACATAACCTGTCACTGACTTGCTACTCCAGTAAGGAGTTTTGTCACAGCAAATATATACTGTACTGTATGTGGAACTGACTCTCAGTGCTGGTGGTGTCGACCAATACTGTAGCTACGTTTCAACTTTCACTTTGGGCATTTTGAAGAAAATGGAGCGATGGAGTATTCTGACTGAGATTGTAGGAGAAAAACCTCAATGCACCAGTGGTGCCTTTCTGTCCTAAAATCGTATGTTCACATGTAAATATTTTTCGTGGAGGGCACTGAGATCATTGGCGACTAAAGGGTCTGCAGAAATCTTCAGGTCCCCAGTGACTACCTCATTTCTGTTGTCATTTTGTGGCAGTGTACGCAGAGTCCCTTTGTGGATGTTTGGTGCAGAATGTGTGTACAAGTGCACAAGTATTCATTTAAAAGGACACAAAAGAACCTCAGCGTAAATGCTCTGAAGCAAGGGTTATAGTACATCACCTGTTAGATGTGAAGCTAAGTGTTAACAAGGGAACATAAACCCTGTTGCTTACATTTTATAATTGTAAATTTGGGCATGCATAAAGTCGGTTTAATCACTCCACTGCATTGTTACAGTCCTGTTGTAACTTATTTAGAATCCCTTGTTAATGCTGTCTTTTTGTACTGCCCAGTATCTTTTTTTGTTTGTTTATTTTCATAAAGCCCTATCCCCGCCCCTTCTCACCTGGCACTCATGTCCAGGACCACCACACCTGAGATCCCCCATGGATGGCCCCCTGTTGAGGGGCTGGGAAGGAGCAAGCAATTCACCCTCATGTGTCTTTCATCCAGATCGAGCTTATAGCTAGGCAGTGGTACAGGAAGGAGGATTTTCACACTACCTGAGCCATAAAGCTTTGCTCTTTTTTTCTCCCCCCCTTTTTTTTCTGTCCAACTGTCCAGCAGAGCAAAAGCTGCTATAATAGTATTAAAATATTGTAATTAGCACCTTGATGAAATAGGTGACCTTTTGCAGCATAATTTGACCTCCCATGTTTAATTTCAGTAGGAGCAGTACAAATTATCGACTATCAAAATATCGACACGCATTTGATCGACGTCGAAATACCAACGGCCTTCTGATATCGACATCAAAAATACCGGCATAATAAATACCGACGAGTATTACTGTATTACCGGAACGAACGCTGCTTTTAGTAGTGGAGTAGTAGTATTACTGTATTACCGTACCATATTACAAAAACACTGCTGAACGAACGCTGCTACGAGTAGTAGTAGTACAGAATTAAATATATAATATAAAAATTGACATACATGTAACACAAGGACATCCCCTCCAAATTAAAGTGAGAATATTCTGCAAAAAAATAAATACCGACCGCATCAGAATGTGAGCTACTTTTACACATCACCTAGAGTAGTAGTTAAGCAGTAAGCAGATGACGAGTATTTGCATGTCATGTTGTACACTGCTGAAAGAACGCTGCTTTTTACACATATGCAGCTTTCCAACAGCAGCATATTTCTGACAGCCATGGTGGAGACATGGAATTAAAAAGCCAATTTCTTTATTGAAGGTTTTTAAAAAAAAATGTGTGCATCACAGTACCAGATTGTGTGCAATTCCTCTTAGAAACTCCTTGGAAGAACAGCTCTCAGGGAAGTCTGCTTTCAGCGCCTCGAATGTTTGTGGTATCTCTTGCGGTTCAAGGAACGCTAATGCCTGCAAGTGCCTCAGCAATAGGCTAAAGTCAGGATCTGAACCGAATGTAACAGCTAATCCTGCACTTTGTATTTTCCTCCAAATAATCTGTCCCAAATGGAAAAGACAACCTTTATTCCTTGCATCTGGAAATTCTGACCGGCAGGCATTTATTGCAGCCTGCTCAAAATCGGTCACAATGAACTTAGGATCCAGAATTACCCCATGCTCATCAGCAATATCGTGTATATCTCGGAAGAGCCTGATATAACAATCTAGTGATTTTGCAGACATTAGGGAATACACTAGTGGCAACACTCTGCTGTTGTCTGTGCTCCCAACTGGTGCATGTATTGAGTACAGCTGGCGAAATAATGTAGGAACAGTTTTAAATGGTCCATCCATTAACCAAACCGCAGCAGCAGACAATTTTAAGATGTTAGCTTTGGTTGTAAATATCAATATGGTCTCATCGGCACAAATTGAGTGCTTAACAAGAAACAGCTCGCCATCCAAGTATTTAATGGAGTCAGGAATAAATAGATTTTCAAGACTATTTGGTTCCGGTGGCATATTTTCTCATCGTGCGCATTTCACCACTTGCCTCAAGGCATGACGAGATGGCATGTTATGTCGCACCTCACTATGGATACCAGCACATTCAGCCTGTATAATTTGGGCAGGGGTATCGTTAGTGCCAAGTGCTTTCGCTGCTTTATGGCAGCAACAGCTTCTGCAACAGGTCGCTTGGTTGCATCTGGAAGTGCTTATGCTCAGAGTTAGACAGCAAAATGTGCTGTTCTCCGACTTTAACAGTGCCTGCCTGTCCTCTGCAACCATATTTTTGAGGACAAGCCCAGTAAAATAGCTCACCCCTTTGCCTTTCCTTCACATATACATAACCATCCACACATAGCTTGTCACGCCCCTTTTGAGAAGGGACTAGTTTGCAAGCCTCCACCATCGACGCAGCCATCCTATTACCTTGCCAGTTCTACCGGCAGCTCAATCAGACCTACCTATGTGCAGCATGTGTCAGGAGGGAAGCCAGAGCAGACCAGCGATCAATTGGATTAATTAGATTAATTAGCTTGAGAGTTGGAAGCCATAGTAAAGCTAGTAGTAAAAGTACAGCTTCATATGGTAAACCAAAATAAGCAGCGTTCATTCAGCATGCTTCTGTGAAGTCAGCAATCTGTTACTGTTACTGTGCTGTGTGTAATTTATAACTACTACTTCAATGTCAGACTGGTAAAAAAAAATAAGCAGCGTTCATTCAGCATGATCCTGTGAAGTCAGCTATCTGTTACCGTTCTGTGTGCAATTGATAACTACTACTTCAATGTCAGGCTGTCGGTAATTCGTTTTCGTTGTTATTCGTGACAATCTTGTGAACGCATCAGTATTGCGGTGACGATATATTGAGTATCGAGAAATTGGGCGTCGATATTTTGTACCAGACCCATTTCAGTTGAGCATATTATTTTGCCAGGATTTAAATATATTTGTGATTCCAGATTCTTGAGTGTTTTTCATTAGAGGTCTTCTATAAGGAGGAATATTATTTTCAGTATCTGCTGTTTTTAAGCTTCATAAGTGAACTTTTTCACTCTGACATGGAAAATATGTGATTTACTGCCTAAAAAAGTAAAAATAGAAAAGTAATCCAGATTTACTTAATCCTACATGTCAGCGTTAAAAGATTTTTCTGTGCCTTTTTCTTGTAAACGCTTTAGTAAACTTTAGTATTAATTGATTGTATGGCATTTGAGTGCACTGTTTCTTTAAGTAATTATGTTTAAACATCTGTTGTGTGTGAGCTCCTTAGATCCGCCCCTGAGGAAGACCTGCTTGAGGGTTGAAGCGCAGGGCTTGGTCTCCTCTGGCACCCTACCGAAATAAATTTGCAGTTGCTTTTCACCAGAAAATATTTGTGTGTGCTAAGCTTTTCTTTTTTTGGTAAAGGATGGAGGTAGGCAAGCAGGGCTTCATGTAAGCTGCACCAACAAATTCTGTTTTCTCCTTCAGTCCCCTTCCGCGGTGGCATGTAAGCATGTGCACATGGAGGCATTCACATGATATGGAACCGTGGCCCCTCCCTTTGTGTCACTCGAGCTGCCAGCACTATCCCCAGGCCTCCACCTGGGGGCAGACAAGAGTCGAATCAGCAGGCCTTCCCACCCTGGAAGACTAGCAGATGCTCATCCACCCCCGCACCACCCAAGCTCATTCCCGATTCGCCAGCATGGTGAGAGGTAAGGAACACAGTGCCTCAGCCCTCTTCGCCACTGGGCCAACCCACTATTAATTTTTTTAAATTACTTACAAGTTCCTGAACCCGGTAACATTAGGTAAGCGAAAGTTAACAGTTACACTTTCAAATCAGTGCTGTCATTTGGCCAGTGCCATAGGGCTCCAGAACTGTTTAATAGTTAAAAATGAATATTGGGGGGATGCTGCATTAACAAGGGACCAGAAATAAGGGAAAAAGGACTGTTATTAAACAGATGTCCCACTTGCCCAAATTTACAGTTAGATTAAAAAAATGTGAACGGGCATTTATGTTCCCTGTAAAGAAACAAAAAAATTACACATGCCACCACAATGCAAGGCATCATGGGCAAAATATGCAAATTAAGTTATCCCTATATAAGAAGTATCCATGCTGCTCTGGGTTTCAGTGAGTGAAATTTCATATGATCCATCACTAAATACAAGATTTATTCGAGTTTAGTGTGCAAATATTTGTGTGGTGTTGCCTATTTAGGCACTTCTCCGTGGTTCAGACTCGGTGTGACTTCCTGAGATGTGGCTGCAGATTTCAGAGTGGGTATAAAGTCTGTAGTCTGTAAGTCAAATTAGTCTGTTAGTTGATGTCACATAGTCTCAGTGGGATGTTGGGAGAACTCCATGATATTCAGCAGAGGCATCAGTGTATGTCGGCACGAATCGGTCCAGAGCACAGGGGAGGTGGCTTTAGAAGCTTCAGAAATGGCAGAGTATAGGCATGTGATGTCTGAGGGGGATCTAAAGGCTGAGCATGATTGATCAGAGTGAGACAGAGCGAGAGCGTGGGTGCAGTATTAGTGGCTTCGGATGCAAAATACCATCACATGGTAGCTGAGGCACAGCAGGAAAAGAAAAGTGTGGCTGTACTGGCATCTGCCTAGAATTTACCCACAAACATAATGCATGTCCGGCAGACACAGAAAAAAACATAATCATTGCTGCCTTTTCTACCCTAGCAAATAGGAATCTGGTATTGGATCAGTGTCAGGAAACTTAAGAGTCACAGATACAGAAACAATAACATTCATGATCTTCTAAGAATCCATCTTCTTCATAGAGTCCCTCTGTTTTGTCTTGGGGGTCAGTGGCACTGGGACCTCATGGGAACAAACCTTTTTGTCAGAGCTCCGAAAACTATGTCAACACTGACTCATGCGCATCACCACACAACAGAACTCATTACCAATGTTGAATCGTCATTAACACCCTAACTGCTGTTTTTCCAGCGGTCGAGTGTGCCCAGTGTGAACTGAACTACACTGTCTTGGTTTGTCTTTTCTTTTCGTGCCTTTTTCCAGAAGTGGCATGTCTGGTTCTACGAAGCAGAGGCCTTCAAAGATGCTTTTCCAGTGTTGTTAATTTGGGAAAACATTGTCCACCATGACTGATGTACACTTCTTTCCTGCCTTAGACCCAACCATCATATGAAGGCCTGCGATGCCTGCACTTTGTTTTGATGTCTAGACATTGGAGCGTTGGGCTGTGAAGGTGGGATGACCTGTCCTAAGCTTTGACGGCAGGCTTTTGACAGAGTGGTCTTAAGGTAGTTCCTACTGTGTCTTCAGTGTTCTTTACAGATGGTTGAGTTGCTTAGTTCTCCCTCTCCTACCTCACTGGAGTCAGGACAGAGTCTCATGTAGTGGGGCCAGGCAGACCTCAATAATCCAATAGCACCAAACCACCCGATTGTTGGGGTTGGCACCATCTTGGGTGCCAACAACTGTTTCTGCAACATTGATGCCAGACTTCAGTTTTGCTGGTGCTGTTTTCAGCAGCTGGCGCTGGTGTCAGCATTTGCATTCTGTCAGAATCTGTGGAGCTGTCAGTGAAGGCGTTTGTGTCGACGCCACTTGCTGTGTCGTGGCCACTGTTGTTGGCATCAACTTCAGATTCAGGGTAGTCGCTGCAGCAGGACCCTACAGGAATCTGATAGTCATCATCTTGCCACTGGCTCCTCTCATGGACACTAGTTTTCTAGTCATCACCAGCATTGTTGCTGCTGAGTTGGAAGGCTTCATTTGTTTCTCCTCTTGAGCGAGGTCACCAGATGAACTGAAGGGGCCGAGACTGGGCTCGGGTATGATGGATCCACTAGCCACCAACTTCCCTTCTGGGCAGTTACCTCAAGTGCATCAGTCCCTTTTTGATAGGGTGGTTGAGACCCTCAAGCCTCTGGTCCAGTTGTGCCAGAAACAGTTCTACCAGTGGATGGAGAATGTTCAGCACTGGTTCAGGGAAACTAACCAACACCATCCCCCGCTCCATCCTATGGAGAGGTTCTGGTCTTCTCTACCTCAGCATCCTCCTCAGAGGATAAAGAATCATCGATCCATGTCTCCCCTGCTGCTAGAGGTGTGCTTTTCCAGCAGACTATGAGGGATGTGCATGAGAAATTGGAGTGGCACAATTTAGTGGGCATGAAGCCTAATGTGTGCCACTGGGCTTCTTGACATTCCCAGTGAGGGCACAGTATAGAAGCATAGACACTGTTGGCAGAAAAAAAGATGATTTGTCTGTCAAGTGTGCCCTGTTTTACCCTATCCTACCCCATGACCTACGATCTAGATGGGGTTTTCACCCTCACATCACCCCTTTGCTCCCTGCCATACTCCTAACTCCCCAGAGTAAATATCAGACCCCTTACTCTGTCCCAGCCTGTTTGAACCCATTTATGGTTTTTGCTACCAGCTGGCCTGCTGTTCTGTCATGGCTCAGCCACTCTCTCTGTGAAATAAAATTCTCTCACACTCTTCCTGAATTCCACCCTTCCTCTACTTTTGTTCATGCCCCCTTGTTATTGACCTGCTGTTGTTGCTGAATAGTTTCTCACAATTTACCTTGTTTATTTCTTTCAGGAACCTGAAAGTCTTGATCACGTCTCTCCTTTCCCTTCAGGCCTCCAGCGAGTACTTGTTTAGTGCCCTAAGCCAGTCTTCATACACTTTGCCCTGTTGGCCCAGATCATTCTGGTTACCCTACATTGCACTGTCTTAAGCCTGTCTTCATCTTTCCTGAGGTGTAGACTCCGGAACTGGACACAATATTCCAGATGGGGTCTCAGCAGAGATTTAAAGAGAGATAGTATTACCTCTTTCCTCCTGCTATCAAAACCCCTCCCAGTACACCCCAACATTCTGGTTGCCTTGCTGTAGGCCTTCATGGATTGGCTAGATTGTTTTAGGGAACTGCTTATGAATCCCAGGTACCTTTCCTTTGAATTGGTAGCCATCCTGACCCCTTCAATTCCAGTGTTCAGTCTTGGGGTTCTTATTCCCCATGTGCATTACACCACATTCAAGTTCAGCTGCCAAACCTTAGACTCTCTCTCTAACCTTTGGAGGTCACTCTGCAGATTCTTCACCCTCTGTTCAGTGTCTGCCGTGCCACAGAGCTAAATGTTACTTGTTTAGAAACAAGTCTTGCCCTTTATTCATCCCGTGTCACTTATAAACATGCTGAAAATGACCGAACCTAGAACTGTCCTAGTGATCTCCCTCTCCCTTGATTTGACCCTGTTAACGACTAAACCCTGCTGTCTCTACCTTCAACCAACTTCCTTTCCATTTAACTAGGTCCTTTGCTGTTCACATGTCCTTTAATTTATTCAGCAGCCTTCTGTTGGCACAGAGTCAAATTCCTTGCTAATATTAAAAGCAAAGTAAATTCACTGCTTGTCCTTGATCCACCACCCTTGTAACCCAGTCAAAGAATGCTATCATGTTTGTCTGACAAGACATCCCTGCCACAAACCCCTGTCTTCCAGTTAGGCCACCAGGTCATTTTTAACTAGTGTTTCCATCAGTTTACTTACAATGGAGTTAAGCCTGATGAGTCTAATGTCACATTTCTTATCTATCCCCTTCCTTGTGGAGCGGAACCACATCCACTATGATCCAGTCTCTTAGAACCACCCCTGACAGCAGTGAGCTATTGAATAGCTCTGCCAAGGGTCCAGCCATTTCCCCGAGCACCCTCTAGTGCACCTCATCCGGTCCTGGTGCCTTATCTACTTTAGTCTGCAGGCCCTTTTCTTACTCTGTCTACTAATTATACCTGCCCATTTCCGGGGTCCTGCTTCAGCTGCCTTTGTTCCACTTTCTGCCAGAGGCCCTCTATCCTCCACTGTGATTACTGAGCAGAATTCATTTAGAACAGATGCTTTATGCTCATCATCCTCTATTACCCTTCGCTCCTCCATCAGCCATCCTTTTTTCCCCATCCCTTGACCTCCACAGTACACAGCTGTGTGTCAGCTTTTGTGTCCAACTGCCTTCTTGGCCTCCTTCATCTTAACCTGGTACTTACTCCATTCTTTCTATCCCTGTTTCTTCCACTCTTGCAGGTGGGAAAACACGTGAGTCCTCATCTTTTTAAGGTGTGTCATGAGTGCTGTGAAACAATTACAGTAGTGAAGACATACTGCATTGACACATATCTGAAAAGCAGGACTCTAAATTGATAATGGTCAAGTCGCAAAACCCAAGATAACTGCAGCCCTGGCAAGAGTTCATTGCCAGTCACGAGACTTCACACATGGCAGTAGAGCACCCAAGGATATAGTTCTAAACTTTTTGCGTCTCATATATTGGTTTAGGTACCTGAAATCAGAGACCCACACACACACACACACACACACATATATTGCACTGTGAAAGGCTACCATGGTGGTCTGGAGGTGTCCCTCTTCACATTATTTCCTGCTTCAGATGACCTCCTGACCAGATACTTGGCCCCAGTTGGGTCTCCGGAAGAGCTCAGTCACCAAACCCATTGCCCTTTTTATAAGCACAAAGATAGCAGGGCTTGTAGGTTGTGCTGTACTAAACATTGGTTGGTCAAAAAATGATTTCTTCAGTTTAGAATGTTCTCCTCATATCTGTTAGCTAATGATTAACTTTTCACTTTAAAAATTGAATTGTATAAGCACCATTTGATACCGCTAAATGTAGTAATTGTTGTTTATATTTTGTATAGTTGTTACAGTATATGTCCAGGTTCCCCTTTAAAATGGGCAGATCTTCATTGAGGATATCTCCTACATTGATCCTCACCTTTGGAACTGTAAGCCGTCTTTGTCAGGACCACGTGGAAAATTTTGCTAGCCAGGGGCCACCCACGATGATGTGTGTCATCATTATCTCTGTACGTGGGCAGCCCTTCAACTTCCCATATCTTTCTCCTGCCGTTGAGCACTTGGCAAATCACACTGAGAAATTGTCATTTATTGACTTTTCTGGCCTTTTACTTAGTAAAACTTTATTTCATGTTGTATGCTCTTGTCAAAAGATCCATTATTTCAGTTTAGTATCTGCAGCCAGAAAATCTACAAAGAAGATGGTCACTCCATCTCTCTCGGCTGCTTGAACCTAGCCCATGGCATTAGGGCCTACAATATTTGCCAGGGAATTAACCAGGCCACAAGGAGATGCTGTTGGAAGGCTCTGGAAATTTTCCTCATCAAGAAAATTATAGAGACTGTATGTAAGACGGCAGGTTCCATGCCAGCTTTTCATTCTCAGTCATTGACTACAATTGCCGACGCATCACCACGGCATTTGGCGATGGTTTCACCACTGAAGTCATCAAAACCATGGGACAAGGGCAAGACTAAATCTTTGTCATTGGACATGCACCATTCTCAATACAAAGGGAAGGCACATGATTCTTCTGTTGCTAGTCTCTTTTGCGTTCTTAGGGTAAGTCCAAGTCAAGGAACATGACCATGTTGTTGACTCCTGTAGCCCCCCCCCCCCCCCCCCCCCCCCCGGACTGTCTAAGAGACACCAGGGTCAGGGTGTGTGGCTCTGGCATTTCCACTAGTAGCAGTGTTTGATCTGACCTCAACCTCAAAACAGCTGTGCTTGCAACAGCATATGAATTATTTCAGGGTTTGCTGTTGGGCCTACTAGTGATGATCACAGCATCGTCTTCAACAGTTCTTAATCCATAGATGCCCATTGGTACTGCCCCAAAGCACTCCTGATATTCTTCTTTATGCCTTTATAATAAAGTACATTTTTTAACTTGAGACCCGTGCCCTTGCAATTTTATCAGAGGTTGGTGAGTGCTAGACTTTTTTTGCTGAAGCGCTCCTGATATTCCTCTTACACAGCTGACCCTGTTGTTGTGTGCGAGAAGGATTTAGAGGATGATGAGAATGTAGGATGCTTTGCAGGATCAAATTAGACCCAGCTCTACTTTATTCTCTTACAGTGACACGGTTGTGTATACACCTAGATCCCCCCTCCTCCGAGGATACATCATTCCAAGGTTTTCTTAGACAGATGCAAGATACAATGATGTTTGCTGCTGAGAAGGAAGACTCCACTAACCGCAAATAATTTTATTTTTTTCTCCACTGTTCCTTCCATTGTAATACTGCTTTCAGTGGTAGTTAATCAGAAGTTGCATCGGTACTGTGGTATACCACAACTGTTGTTAAGAAAACAAAAATCCAATTTTTTTTTTATTGCAGTTGTGGTATGCTGCAGTATTTTTTTTCTATGTATATTTTATCTCCTGGTCTCCTTTTTAGCTCCCTTCTGACTGACCCCCCCAGCTCCATCACCTGGCCACTCCAGGACTTACCTTCACCAGTGTCCTCTGCTACAGGATTTGTGGTTTTGCCCAGCCACTGGTGCGAGGCCTGGAAAGGATCGATCATGATTCTGGTGCCTGGGGTGGTTTTCCTCCAATTTTTCTTCTAGGGTCCACAGACGTGCAAGGGGCGTGATGTCTGAGCTCTGCTTCCACAGAGACTGCCCCAGCATCCTGAATGTGGGATTCCTTCCCGACATGGTGATGGTGGTGATGGTGCGCCTGTGCCAGCACCCAGCCACTGCTGGGTGTCAGGCAAGTAGCACCACACTAACAACCCCGAGGAAGGACAGCTGTCTAGGGACACTCGATGCCTCTTCTCCCAGATGGCCTCCTAGCAACCTGAGTCCGTTCCCAACCCCGGGTTGCCAGTGTGGCAGGACGTAAGGTGCCAGTTTGCAGGTGAATAACAAGGTGAAATTGGTGTTGCAAAACATTGCCCCTCCCCTGCACCAGCAAATATCACACCTGCTGTGGCTGTGAAATAGGTAATCCCTGCCCCCCGCCCACCTGCCACATACACTCCCCCCTACCTCCCTCCCACCCAAATTTCAGTCTTTCATTTTTACTTGCAGTCCCCCAACCAACCTCCTTCTGGTCCCCACCACCCTTCTCCAGTTCTTCCTCCAGCAGTACTTACAAAATATTAACCTCTGAATAAAGAAAACTGTCCCCCGGCACAGATTGTCTGCTCCGTTCAGTGCCAAGTTCCAACTACCGTCTCATAATGATGGCTTTAATAAATGAATGGTGATGTCTTATCTCCTAGTAAAACCAGATTAGTTAAAAATCCAACCACTCAGGGTTTGCTAGGAGCAAAGACAGCATTTATTCATTTGGTGCCATTTTATGAAATGGGACTGGGAGTCTGCATCAAACAGAGCAAATGCTCTACATCGAGGGACTGTTTCCTTTATTCGCAGGCTATATTTTGTGGGTGCTGGCGGGGGGAGGATGGTGGTGGGGACCAGAGGGGAGTTGTGTGGGGGATTGGGAATAAAACTTAGACAATGGAACTCTGGTGGGGGCAGGAGGGGGAGTGTATTTGGCAGGTCGGTGGAGGGAAGGGGTTACATTTTCTTTTACAGCTGAGCTGCTGCAGCGTGATGATTGCTGGTGCCTGTGGGGGATTATTTTGATAAGTTTTTACGTTCTTGGGTGAGGGAGGGGGTGGTTTCACAGCACAGTGGGTGGGTAAAGTGTTTTTGTTTTAAGTTTTGTTTAAAAAAACCTAAAAAATTCACTGGTGAACTTGACCGGTTTAACCGCAGAATTTGAGAAGTTTTCGTGAATTCGAATAATGTGGATTCATGCCAACTTCACCGGCGAATTAAAAATGTGCAACATCTCTAATCCCACCCCTGCATCTAAAGCCTATTATGCTTCACAACCGGAGACAGATTCTGTTGTGATTATAGATGCTCACAATAGGTCAAAAGCACCAAGACACATGAGCTCTTTAATTCCTGACAAGGAATACAGGAGGCTGGATGTTAAAAGGACCTATGCTTCTGTTTCACTGGACTTCAGGAGTGCCAATTAACCAGGCCTATATGCTTAAATATCAAAATAGCCTGTGGAACTCTGTTATGTTCAGTAAAAATCTAGCAGGTTTAGAAACCGTGAAGCATGTGTTAATATCTGCATAACACAGAAACAGAGAATTTGATAGCTGGTAAAGTCTGCTTGGCCCATCCAGTCTGCCCATTTCTCCCTACCTGCACTATTACCGCAGACTGTGCCTTATCTACAGTTCTTTCTCCATCCCCGCTTCCTTTCCACTGTGATTCCCTTATGCTTATCCCATGCATTCTTAAACCCCACCAGTTTTCACCCCCACTATCTCCACTGGAAGGCTATTCCAGAAATCCACCACCCACTCCTTCAGTGAAGAAGTACTTCTTCACATCTCTCCTGAATCTACTCCCTCCAGCTCCATAGCATGTCCCCGTGTTCTTGAATGCCTTTTCTTCTGAAAAATACTTCCCTCTTGTACCTTATTTACTACCCCCATGAGGTATTTAAAAGTTTCTATCATTTCCCCTGTCTCCCTCCTCTGTTCCAAGGTGTACATATTGAGGTCCTTTCATCTCTCCTTATAGGGATTTTGATGTAGACCCTATACCATTTTAGCTTTTTGCATATTATTATTTTATTTTATTTGCATTTTATCATTTTGCATATGATGCACCTTCTATAAATGGGCAGACTGGATGGGCTTGGCAGCCCTTATCTGCTGACAGTATCTGTGTATCTATGTATTCTGTTTCTGCCAGGACTGCAGCTTCATGTGTCTTCCTCAGAAGTTATTCATGGCTCAGGATGGCTGCATTTGCCACTGATGTCCAATAAAGTGTTCTGAATGGAGGGAGTCAAATGTCTTTTGGTCACAGTGTAGAAATGACTCTTTGTGAACTTCAGTCCTCCAGAATGACTCTGCGATCCTTGAAAGCCCTTACTCCCCAGCCCTCTAGGGGGCATAGTAGGGCTGTTTTTCACAGACCTGCTGTGAGGGGTGTCCATGGTGTTGGTCAGCAGCCCCATCCCTAGGGCCATGCTGCCCTTCCAGGCCCCTTGTCCCTATGTGCTCACTCCAAAGTCCCCAAAGGTATTGGCACTGGTGGCGCCTCCGCTGTCCCAGCACCTCCTGACCCTCCTATACCTCCCTCTCCAACATTAGTCTCCGGATACAGTTGGTGGGGCAGGCGCTTCCTGTTCTCTCAAAATGAATGGAGATCATGACAGGAGTGGTTCTGGGAGCGTGGATATGTTGTTCATCCACTCTTCTTGGCATGTCCCTTTCCCCTTTAAATCTTGCCTGAAAGTCTTCAAGGTGGCTCCGCCCACCCACCCGGGTGGTAAATACCTCTCCTCCTACCCATGACACCAGATCTTCCTTTCCGCTGGAAGATACAGGTTCCCTCGTGCTCTTGCAGCAATTCATAGGCCCTGGATTCAAAGCGTTGGTTTTTAACGAAACTTACTTTAAAACTCGTTTGAGTTAGTGATTCCGATTGTAGCGCATCGGACATGGAGGAAAAATCTTCCCCCAGATTTCACCGGTGTCCCTGCGGCCAGAAGATGTCACGTAGCGATCCCCACCTAACATGCGTTTATTGCTTAGGTGTCGGACATGATACCTCGCCTTGCAATTTTTGCCTGGCCTTCCATCCCAACATCCTGGACGACTGCAGGGCACGCCTAAAACTGGGGAGACAGGAGAAAAGGAACCTGCTGGTGAAATTGAAGGAGGCGAGGTGGGCGGTTTCCACGGCCATAGGATCCGTCGAGCAGCTGGAGCAAATGAAGGCATTGAGGAGGAAACAGCTCAAGCGGCCCACCGAGCACATTCGGCAACTTTAGCTCACGTTACGGGATCGCTTAAAGAGTTGTGCCAGTCTCTCCCCACCAGGGATGAGGTGCCCTCGGGCTCACACTCCTCCTGCCCTCGGAAGAGGGATAAGGACCCTAAGTCTTCGACCAAAAGAAGATGTTCTTGGGACTGAGAAAGGTCCGAGTCCCAGGAACACGCGGTCTCAACCTCGGTCGAGATCGCATCCTCGGCCGCCGGCTCCACGGGTCTTCTGTCTGGCCAAGGGACCGAGGAAGTGGCCGACGAGGTGGAGATTTCTCTCGACCCTCTGTCGACGACCCCGGTCGACGATTCTTTGGAAAGGACTCCAGTCCTTGTCTTCCCAGATGAGGAGACCCAGCCCTCTGGAGTCCCCATCCAGGACCCGGTTCCAGACCCTTGGTTTTCACCGACCCTGGTGTTTCCCGGTCGAACGGGTCGGCATCCCTTATCTCAGTTGAGGTCCAGAACCCCCTCAGCCGAACGGCCGAGAAAGAGACATAAGCACTCTAAAAAGAGGTGCTGCCACAGATCTTCATCTTCCTCGGACGAGGAGAGGCTTCGGCGAAAACTTTGTCGACGCTATGAAGACTTAATGTGGCAATAGCTGGTTTTGTCTGGACAGAAGCCGGATCCACCGTCTACCCCCAGCCATCACTTGCTCCCACCTCCTAGGCCGATGCCAACCCCTCCAGAACTGTAGTCCTTGGTTCCTCCACCGGGGGCCATCCCGTATCCCAGTTCGGCCTTCCTCGGTCTCTCCACTGATTCTGGTGGAACCACCGCCTAAGCAGCCTCAGGGAGGGGTTCCCTCGAAAGAGGACAAAGCAGATACTGGTCTTCCCCGACGACTGTCGATAATGGTCGTCCCCGATCGCCCTCGACATGTCGAGGTCTAAGTGACCAGGCATTGTATCCTGACTCTTCGGACTCGGACATCACCGGATTGCACTCCCATCCTGGGGATGATGAGTCGTCCATGGCGGGTTTGGAGGAAGGCCCTTCCTCCTTTCAGGGCATTCTCCGCCTGATCTCCGTAATCCACTGGAATGCCCCTGGAGTCCGTCCAGAAGAAGGCGGAGTACCTCCTTATGAATATCCTCAAAAGGGGGGATACCCCGAAGGCCTTTCCAGTGGCCAAAGCCATTGTTGGCATGGCCCTTGAACTTTGGCAGTGCCCGGCTTCCTGCCCAGCACCGTCTGCCCGCATGGCCCGCAAGTACGCGGTGCCCATGGGGTCCCAGGCGGGGTTCACAGAACATCCTTTGGCTAAGAGCCTGGTGACCGCTTCTGTGTTCAGGCGTACTGGTAGCTCAGCCAACACTGACCGACCCCCGGACAAGGAGTCCAAAAATATGGACCACTCTGCCCGTAAGGCCTATGCGGCCTCTTCCTTAGGCCTTCGTAAGGCCAGCTCGACTGTTATAATGGCACACTTCTCTCATGCCCTCCTAGGGTCATTAAACAAAGTCCTCCCTCATCTCCTGGCAGGCATGCAGACCACAGTGAAGCAAGTCCATGATCAGGGCCGTGCTGTTGCAAAACAGCAGCTCCAGATGGCCCTGGACAACGGGGATTCCTGTGCCTGCTCCTTAGCAGCCGCAGTGGCCACTCGCCACAGGGCTTGGCTGAGGCTTTCCTCCTTTCCGGCGGATACTCAGCAAAAGTTAGCTGACGTGCCCTTCCTAGGCACTGAACTGTCTGGTCCAGGAGTTTCCGGTCACCTTCAGCACATAGAGCAGTCCATTGCCACCTTGGATGCTACTTCTGTGAAAGGTTCTTTGTGCAAGAACCAGCAGAAGCGAAAGAAGAAGCCCTTTCAGCATTCTTCCTCTGTGGTCAGGCAATCCTCCTATCAAGGAGGTCAGCAGCATGGTGCCCAAGACCCAAGCAGGATCCACAACAGCCCCGTAAAGGAGGCCGAGGCGCATGTCCAGGAGCCTCCTCCTCCTCTCTAAGCCTGCTCAGTGACGGGTTGGGGGTTGCCACCCCTAAACCTGTCACGCCATCTCTGGGTCCTCCTGTGGGTGGCCGGCTCTGCCACTTTCTTTCCACCTGGTCCGATATCACCTTGGACAGGCGGGTTCTCGAAGTGGTCGATCAGGGACTGCCTCTAGAATTCGAGCAGTACCCTCCCAGCCGAGCCCACGCCCCTCGGGAGGAAAGGATCTCAGCTTGCACCCAGTCAGCTCTCCGAGACAACATAGCTCAGCTCCTCTGCAAGGAGGTGGTAGCTCCAGTGCCGGATCCTCCTTCAGACCCAGGCTTCGTCTCCAGGTACTTCCTGGTGCCCAAGCGGACGGGGGGTTAGCGCCCCATCCTAGATCTCCACGACCTGAATCAATATCTCAGGTCTCACACCTTCTGGATGGTAACTCTGAACCAGATCATACCATCCCTGGAGTGAAACATGTGGTTCTGTTCACTGGATCTGCAGGACGCGTTCTTTCATGTCCCAATCTGTTCATCCCATCAGCGGTTCCTCCGCTTCAGGGTCGAGGGGACCCTGTACGAGTTCCGAGCCATGCAGTTTGGCCTGTCATCGTCCCCACGGGTCTTCACCAATTGCATTGTAGTGGTGGCAGCCCATCTTCGGCGTTGAGTAGTACGAATCTACCCTTATCTCGATGATTGGCTCTTGGCAGGTTCTTCCCTTCAGGAGGTGGAGAGGTCCAGGGATCTGGCTCTTCGAACCTGCTCCCAACTCGGCCTCCTGATCAACGAGGCCAAGTCAGAACTCATGCCCTCTAAGATGATGGGCTTCATCAGGGCAGAGCTCGACTCTTGTCAAGCCAGAGCTCGGCTTCCAGCGGACAGGGCGAAGGTTCTGTCCTCCTTTGCGTGATCATTTCTGGTTGGGCACTTGCGCCATGACCGGGACTTTCTGCGCCTTCTGGGTTACATGGCGGCGTGCACCTCAGTAGTCCGTTGGGTCTGGTGGCACATGCGCCCCTCCAATGGGAGCTGGCCGCCCAGTGGTCTCAGCGCCATGGTCATTTTGACTAGCTGATCACTGTAACCCAGAAGATGTGGGATGCTCTCCAATGGTGGACCACCCCAGAATGGTTGCAGGAAGAGATACCATTTGTCTGCCCTGAGCCGATTGTCGTCCTTACGACCGATGCTTCTCTCATGGGCTGGGGAGCCCACGTGGGGGACAACAGGGCCCACGGGTTCTGGACCCCCACCGAGGAGTCCCGATCCCACATCAACCTGTTGGAGCTCAGAGTAGTCAGACTGGCACTGTCAGCTTTCGCTCCTCAGCTCCGGGGTCAAGTGGTTTAAGTCCAGACGGACAATACCATGACCATGTACTACCTCAACAAACAGGGCAGCATGCACTCCCGTCTGCTATTCAAGGAGGCGCTTCTCATCTGGACCCTCTTAAACCAGTTGGAGGCGTATCTCCTAGGCATTCATGTGGCAGAAGTCTCGAACCAGCTGGCAGATGCTCTCAGTCGCATAGGCCAGACATCCCACGAGTGGGCTCTCCATCCAGAGGTAGCTTACAGTCTGTCCTCCCGTTGGGGCAAACCATTGGTGGACCTGTTTACCTGCAGGGAAAACACCAAGCTGAGGCTGTACCATGCCTGCCCCCTCAGCAGGGCTCGTTGCAGGGGGATGCCTTCTCGAGGCCGTGAACCCCAGGCCTTCTCTACATGTTCTTTCCATTTCCCTCGATCCACAAGGTGTTACTCAAGGTGAGGCGGGACACGGCGAAGGTGATCCTGGTAGCCCCAGATTGGCCATGCCAGTTCTGGTTCCCAGATCTCCTCAGCCTCAGCTGCAGGCCCCCGGAACGGCTTTGTACACGCCCGGACCTGATATCATTGAACCAGGGGAAGGTATTCTATCTGGACCTTCAATCCCTGCACCTCACAGCCTGGTACCTGAGCAGCTAGAGTTCCAGGCTCTGGGTCTTTCGAGATTTCTACCGTGATGGAGGCATCTCGTAAGGAATTGACCAGGAAATGTTATGCCTTCAAATGGAAAAGGTTTTCCATTTGGTGCCAGAGTAAGAGTCTGGAACCCTTATCCTGCTCCATGGCTAACATTCTAGACTACCTTTGGTCTCTCTCCAAAGTGGGTCTACGGTCATGGACCCTTAGGGTGCACCTGACAGCCATTTCTGCTTACCGGGCATGGGCTGGTCAGCCGACATTGGCGCAGGAGACAGTGGTCAGGCGCTTCTTCAAAGGCCTGGATCACACATCCCCTTCGGTGTGTGAACCTCCACCTCCATGGGATATGTTGCTGGTTTTGGCAAAGCTCGTGGGCAAGCCATTCGAACCCGTGCACAAGTGTGAGCTCTCACACTTGTCATGGAAGACGGCCTTCCTGGTGACTATCACGTCAGCCAGAAGGACAGGAGAGCTCCAGGTGCTTTCGGTGGACTCCTCTTATCTGGTTTTTCTTAGGGACAAAGTTGTCCTGCGCCCTCACCCGAAATTCCTTCCGAATGTGGTATCAGAGTTTCACCTTAACCAGGTGTTGACTCTGCCGATATACTACCCTAACTACACCTCGGACGCTGAGTACAGGCTCCATACTCTGGACCTGAGACGTGCTCTCTCCTATTTTAAGGAGAGAATGGTGGAAATTCGTGGAGAGGTTCGCCAGCTGTTTGTCACCTACGCTGAAGCCACTTCTGGCAGACCTGCAGCCAAATGGACCATTGCAAGGTGGATTACATCATGCATAGGTCTGTGCTATGAGTCAGCGGACAAGGAGCCTCCCAGAGGGATAGACGCTCATTCTACCTGCCATACTGCTGCATCGGTGGCTGCTTCCAGGGCCATCCCTATACAGGAAATCTGTCGGGCTGCTAACTGGAAGTCAGCAAATACCTTCATTACCCACTACCACATTGACCTTGAGTCACGCCGGGATGCTGGTTTTGGGGCCTCGGTTCTCCAGTCTTTATTTCCCAAGTAGGGGGTGTGCGCCTTGCCTCCCTCCTCCAGGAAAACTGCTTGGAGTCTGCCAAGAAGTGTGGATGAACAACATATCCACCACGCTCCTAGAAGAACAGGTTACTCACCTGTAACAGGAGCTGTAGGAGTGGTATATGTTGTTCATCCACATGCACCCACCCGACCTCCCCGGCTTTAGGCACACAACCTGGTTTCCAGCAGGCTAAGATCTGGCATCATGGGGCAGAGCCGAGGTATTTACCACCCGAGTGGGTGGGAGGAGCCAGCTTGAAGACTTTCCGGCAAGATTTAAAGGGGAAAGGGACATGCCAAGAAGTGTGGATGAACAACATATACCACTCCTAGAACTTCTGTTACAGGTGAGTAATCTGTTCTTTCTGGTGATTATAGAATGGACCATGCTCTGGAATTAATATCAGTTCCTCCAGTGCGTCCTCCTGTGCCTTGTTGTTATCCTTCAGGTCACTTGTCCTTGCGGAAAACAGAAACCCAAATTTTACTTCAGAAATAGGCCTATAGATTTGATGATGATCCACGGCACCAAGGATAAGCCAAAGGGCAAGACATGAAACTAAAAGTCTATACCTGTTCAAGAGTTAGTTATTCCCATTACTTCCTGGTCTCAATGTGAACTGGAAACTTATGTCCAGTGCTAGATCTCTGGGGCCTGAGCGAGTACATCGAATACAAAAAGTTTTGCATGGTCTCCAATCATGCCGTCATTCCCTTGTTACAACAGGGGATTGGCTGTGTGCTCTGGACATGAAGGATACATACTTTCATATCAAGATCCATCACAACCACAGGCAGTAGCTGCAATTCATGCTGAGGGCCGGCACTTTGTTTCATGTCTTGCCCTTTGGCTTATCCTTGGTGCCGTGGATCATCATCAAATGCTTTATAGTGATGGCTGCATCCTCAGGAGGGAAGACTTTAATATCGTCCCATATCTCGATGATTGGCTGCTGAAAGTCTTGTCCATGGAGGCTATTGTTCATACCCTGGCGAGAAAACGACAATCGACCAGTTGGATGTAACACTAAACAAACCAGAATCCTTTCTTACACCATGCCATTGCCTCAGATACATAGGAACTTTGCCAAATACTGCTGTGGGCAGAGCATTCCTACAAGTGGACAGTGCAGATTCACTCCGCGCACAGGCTTGTTTAATATACAACAGCACTTATGTCTCGGCTGGGTCAGTGTGGAGACTTCTGGATCTGATGGTGAAAGCCATCATCACTATACAATGTGCAGTTTTCCACAACTGTATTTATTTATTGAAAAGTGTCACCAGGATCGGCACACTGAACATTATAAAATTGCATGTCTCATGGAGCATCACAGGGGAAGGGGAAATAGAAGTACATAGACATTTCACAAAAAAACAGCATTAATGAAATACATGAGACATTGGTGATATGCTCCACAGGCCCATGTAAAATACAACAATATGTAGAACAATCAGGTAAAAGGCTTATTGTAAAATAAAATGAGTACATGAAGTACAAATTGAGTTGAACTATTGAGTGACCTGATGTGGAGCAAGTACTAGGAAGCACTTATCTAGAAATGATACAGAATACCATCAACAACTTATATGCTTATATACATAAGTGCATGTAGCTTATATTCTTAATGTACAGAAAAACAGCTTATAGTAAACTATCTTGGGGCTATGTTTTGTTAAGAGCTAAATGCTAAAATGTCACTAGGAGAGGAAAGTGAGTGGTGGACTAGGAACATTTGCAGGCAGGATAGAGGAAATTATTGAGGGAAGTCGAGATAGACTAGGAGGAGGATGAGTGCCTGATTTCATATGGCAGAGAGTTCTATAATTTTGGATATCTATGAGAAAAGTCAGATTGGCCTATAGAAGTGGAGCGGCGTGGAATCGCCAAAGTGCGTGAGTCACTAGATCAGAGGGAAAGGGGGTGCTTGTGGGTGTGAGACCATAGCGGATACGTAAGAGGGTAGGAAGCAAACCAGAATTTCGAAGTGAATTTCATACAGTGAGCTAGATGCCTGTTAGCCAGAGAGGGAAAGCCAAGTGAGCGATAGAGGGAGCAGTGATGAGTGAGTGGAGGGGCATCAAGGGCAAAGCAGCAGAAGGCATTAAAGAAGGGTGTCCAGTCTGGTTAGAGAAGACGGTGGTGCAGCACTATAGACTACGATGCAGTACTGAAAGATGGGTAGAATCATTTTCTGGACTTGCTCACACCTAGCTGGTAGGGGTAGGCAACTTCGGTTTCTGTACAGGGCGCCTAATTTGGGGCACAGTTTTTTCAGAATTGAGTCTATGTCCAGAAAAGTTGAGGTGCTGGTCAAGCCAGACCCCAAGATGCCTAAAAGAGATGATGTCCTCTAGAGTAGTACTGTCTAGATTGTGGAAAGAGGGCAATTTAGGTAGCCTAGTCTCTGCCTAGTGCCAGGGGTCATGGACACTGTTTTCTTGGCATTTAAGAAAAGTTGATGGGAGCTTAATCAGAGCTGAACTTTCTCTGTCCAGCTGAAGTTTGTAAGCGAGATCGGAAGGAGAGGTGCCGGACAAGAAGAGGACTGTATTGTCAGCGTACATACTGATGGGAGGTCGTTCAGGAAAATGGAGAATAGCAGGGGGCCAAGGACTGAACCTCAAGGCACGCCAGTTCTTATCGGGAGGGGCAGGAAGTGGACTCACCAATTTTGACTGACTTTGTCCTACCTAGTAGATAGGAGCTGAGCCATCAGCAGGCTGAGACAGACAAGCCAGCCGAGGCCAGATTGCTTAGCAGGAGGGGGTGGGAGATAGTGTCGAAAGGCCTTAGTGAGGTCGAGAAAGATAGCTGAGGTTATCTGTCCATCATCCATACCTGTGAGTATAGAGTCTGTGAGCCTGAGCAGGGACATGGTGATGGAGTGTTCTTTTCTGAAACCAGATTGGTAAGGGGTGAAAAAGGCAGAGTCAGCAAGGACGGCAGAAAGTTGGGAAGGACTAGGTGTTCCTTCACCAGTATTGGGAGGAGAGATATGGGCCTGTAGTTCCCCGGGGAGGAGGTATCACCTCCCTTGGGTAGGAGGAGAACTACTGCGTGTTTCCAGGAGAGTGGGACTGTTTCAGATGAGAGGGAGAGGTTTAGTAGAGCAGAAAGAGGGGAAGCAATGGCATAAGCAGATAGGAATAGGAGCTTTGAGTCAAGGCCATCTGGGGAGGAGCCCTTAGGTGGGTTGAGTGCTAGTAGTGCATTTACAGTGTCTGTGTAAGTAACTGGGGCAAAGGAGAAGTAATTTGAACATTTGGGGTTTAGGGAGGAATTACTAAGGTCGGGTTGGGGGAGGGAAGTATGAAGGGTGAAGGCACATGAGGTAAAGTATTGGTTGAATGCTGTTGCCACGAGAGTGTGGTTGGAAGTTTTTATTTATTCAGTCTAGGATTATAATACCTTTGCGCACAGGTGCTCATTTACAAAGGTTCCACGTCAATGGGAGAGGTTACAAACTGAACAATGGTAAGACTAACAGGTGATCTAAAGTGACAATAAACAGTTAACATGAAAAAAATAAAAGAAAAAACAGTAAGTTACATCACATAATATAAGGAGTAGAAAAGGTAGTGGAGACAGGAGAGAAGAGGAGTATGAGGGAGGAAAAGTTTGAGTTAGAAGGGAGGGAGGAGCCGCCAAAGGCCTTGTCATGCCAAGCAAAGGGAGGGGAGAGGGGAAAGGGTGGGGACCACAGTGATTGGTATACAGCGGGTAGATGGGAGAACCAGCAGGGTGGATTAGGAAAAATGGGCTAGGGGTAGATGAGGGTGGGGGGACCAGCAAGGGGGTTAGTTCATTATTCACGTTAATGGGGGGAGAGGAATGAACCACTTTCCAAAATTTGGAGGGAGTGCTTAGGTTGGCTTCGAAAATAGAGCAAAAGTATTCCAATTTAGCAAGGCAAATTGCTTTAGAGCAGGAATTTCTTAAGGCTCGATACCAGTCGAGATCGGCTTGGGATTGTGTGGCCTTGTACGTCTTCCATGCATGGTCGCTTGCACGCATACATGCCAATAGCTCAGGTGTGATCCAGGGGAGATAGTTACTGTGTACCCTGGTGCATTTAAAAGGAGCATATTTATTCCAGGTGTCAAGAAAATGAGTTTGGAAGAAGTCCAAGGCATCATTAACTGAGCATGATGCGTAGAAGGGGGGACCAATCTGTTTGGTGCAGATCCTGGTGAAGGTGAGAGAGGTCGAGGGACTTAAATGTGTGGATAACGATTAGTTTATGGGGCACTTTTGTTCGATGTATTTTGCAGATCAGGTAGATCATGTGTTGATCACTTAGTGAGTCGGGTAGGAGGCTGGAGTCAGTGAGTCTGTGTTTGTGGGTGGTGAGGGCCCAGTGGATGAGCGAGTGATTACCAGTTTTAGGGTTAAGATGAGTTGGTTCTGTAATTAATTGCGTTAGGTTAAGGGCAGAGATGATGTTTCGCGATTTACTTAGGGAGGCATCAGGCCAATTTAAGTTAAAATCGCCTAGGATATTAAACTCCCCTTTAGAGGAGAGTGTAGAGAGTTCTGTGAGGAGAATGGTAGCAGTAGAGTACGATAGTCTGGGCGGCAGTAATCCCTGCCACATATTTAGGGGATTGAGTGTGGGAGGGCAAGAGCTTCATAAGCTGCAGGGACCGAGGTATTTAGGACGGTGGTGAATTGTATATTGGAGGCCATATATATTGCTACCCCTCCTCCCCTACCAGTTCGGTCTTATCTGATGATATTATAACCTGGTATGGATAAGGAAAGATCTTGGATCTTGTTGAGCCAGGTTTCAGATAGTATAAGGAGATCTGGGGCAAGGGTTAGAACGAGGGCTTGTAGCAAGAGAAGTTTTGGCAGAAGGCTGTTAATGTTGAGGTGGAGTATCTTGAGGCCATGTGGGAGGGTAGGCTTGTAAGGGGCAGGGGATACTGAGCATGGTAGAGTTGAAAGCATAGAGGTGATGGAGGGGCCAGGGTTGGGGTTTATGTCCCAGTTAAGAGGAGGAAAGTGATAATTATATAATGAAGCTTTGGGTTTTTGTACCAGGGCTTCGTGGAGGAGGAGGTGTATAGGATAGGATGGTGAGAAGTGCAGGAGACCTGAATAGTTAGGGAGGTCAGTGTGGTGAAAAAGGAGGGGACAGAAATAAGAGAGGCATAAGGTATTGCTGAGGAATGAGTTGCATTGAGGTAGTCGGGAGCTGAGGTATTTGCACTTGGTAGGGATGTGTACGAGTTTTGTACTGTAAAAGTTGCAGGGAAATTGCCTGGTGGACATACTAAGTAAGACATTTGAGGGATAGGGATATAAGCAAGTAGGAAGAAGAAGAGAGTGAGATTTCGAGTAGGAGATTGAGGGGTGAAGGAAGCTATGTAAGAGCACATTGTGGCTTGATTTGCTGAGAAGATATTAGATAAGGATAGTCTGCTTGACAGCAGTGGATTGTGAAATATGTTGGATTGATTAGAACAGGCACTTCTGGTGAGCAACAAATATAAACTGAAGGTGGGGAATTGGACTGTTAGTAATTTCAACTCGAGGAAATCGCATGACCCTTGAAAGCTATAAATGACAGAGTCCAGATGGAACAGGTGGGGAGCTGGCACACAGCGCTGGCGGGGTAGTCTGCTAGCAAGTGAGTTACTGAGGAGTAGAGCCGGTGAGCCCATACCTTGCGGCTGGAATCTGGTTGGGTGGCAGTGGAGTCGGAGCCGACGAGGGAAGTGGCCCGCAGCATTGTGCCCGGTCAAGGGCTTGTGCAGCCTGGGAGGAAACCAAAAGCTCACAAAGGAGCAGTAATCACAATTAAATCGGGGAGCGGGTTGAAAGAGTAGCAGAGACATGTGGCCAGCGGGAGCAGTTTTGCACAAAGGATTTTCAGACAAAAAAGGGAATTAGGTTAAGTGGGAAGCATCTGAGCAGGGCAGAGAAGTCAGAGCAGGGCAGTAGAAATAAATTATTCAGCAAAATCAGTGAGCTACAATTATTCAGCAAAGCAGTTATCAAAATCTGCTTTCAATTCATAACCTGCTTTCCTAGCTGACCTCATCTCCATTCTCCCACTCCACACGCAGTTTAGCTGTTTACCACCGAACAATGTATTGTAACCGTTTGTAAAAATGTTGTGCAAACTGTCTGTATTCCTCAACTATTGTTACTGTCTGTACAAACTGTACCCGGGTCACACCTGGAAACGAGCCTCAGGTCAGTGTGCCTTTTCCGGTCATCAAATTTTAAATAAAATAAACAAAATTAAGTGTCTGAGGGGGGTAGAGTAGTCATAGCAGGGCAGTAAAAAAAATTATTCAGCAAATCAGTTTACAAAAAATCAGCTTTCAATTCATATCCTGCCTTTTTTTTTTAAGAGATCTCCCAGGCTAGTGATATGCACCACTTAGTTCAATGCCTTACCTCCTAAACTGCTGCTGCTGTTAATGTGGCCCCAAATCTCCCAATCGTTATTAAAATATAGCACTCATAAAATTTAATTTACCGGGTCTCCTGTATTTCCCGGTTCGAAGATCCGCCCCTGTGCCGTCCCCGTGCTCAGCAAAATTATGACGTGATGCCAGGGAGAGCGCAGGGACGAGCTCCATTATAGTCTATGGGGAGGGGCTACTTTGACATCAAGTTTGTGTGTTACAGTGACCATCTGGTGATTCCTTAAGGGCACCGAGTGACTAACATGAGGCTTAAGAGTTTGCATACAAGCCTGAGAGGAACTCAAACTGCATCTCAGTTTAACTCCATGAGCTCCAAATAGCCTTTTGCAATCATTTCAACAGTACAACTATATACAGCTTCAAACAAAGGGATCCCAGTTTCGCATAAAGATTCACATATATTTTTATAACCGCAGATATGCAAGGGGAAAGAAAAGACAGAAACAGCAAATGAAGGCAGAGAAATTGTGAGGGGGGGATCGTGGGACGGTCAGAGTGATCAGTTCCTATATCTCACGATAACATCTGGTTACGCAGTCAGACTGACAAGAGGCAGAAAAGGAGAGGATATAACAGATCCTTGCATTTAACTCTTTCTGCATAACAAATGGGACAGGGCATTATTCAACCCTGTCACATACTCCTCTCTTTAAGAAGGAACTTGTTTTCAAAAAAAAAAAAACAGGTTTCCAAAATTTTCTATTAATTCTCTTCTAACATTAATGTATAAACTTTACAGTTCAGTGCATATGCAGTGTAGCAAACAGAGAAGTTTAAATTCACACGGTTTTTCAACCTTCGGAATTCTCAACTCCTGATCCATATCTTGACAGAAAATCAGCATTAACATTCTGTTTCCCAGATGTGTGCATCACTTTAAATCTAAATGGCTGTAGTGCCAGGAACCATCACGTGATTCTGAAATTTTTATCCTTCCTTTAGTTATACCAATGGAGAGGATTGTGATCCATTATAAGTACAAAGCCAGCTCCTAGCAAATAAAACTTAAGGGACTCCATGACCCACTCTGCCACAAGGAATTCCTTTTCTATGGTGGAGTACCTCTTCTCTCTGTTGTGCAACATCCTGATATATAGAATGGGATGTTCCTTCCCATCTATATGCTGACTCAAGACTGCACTTAAACCTGCCTCTGATCTGTCTGTAACAAAAATGGTTTCTCAAAGTCTCAGCTTCTTAAAACAGGGGCTGAACATAATGCAGCCTTGATGGCCTGAAAAACTTTGTCACACTCTTGGGTCCATTTCACATTATTTGGGAACCGTTTCTTCATGAAAGTTCCATGAGGAGAGTAGCTAGCTGGGCAAAGTTGGGAACAATCACCGATAATAACCAGCCAGCCCTAAAAATGACCTGACATGTCTGTCTGTTTTAGGGACAGGACTGTTCGCTACAGCTTCTGTCTTAGTAATCTCTGGCTTTACTTCTCCATTTCCCAAAATATAGCCCAAATATTTGGTTTCCTGCATGCCCAGCGCACATTTGGTAGGATTAATTGTCAAACCTGCCTTTTTGATAGACTGGATAACTACTCGTAGGTGTTCCAGGTGGCTTTTCCAATCTGGACTGTACACCACAACATCACCCAGGTATGCAGCACAATAACCAGTGTGAGGGGATAAAATTACATCCATGTACAGCTGGAATGTAGCGGGTGCGCTATGTAAACCAAACGGCATGGTGGTGAACTGGTAGAATCCAATAGGAGTGGCAAATGCAGTTTTGTGTCTGGATTCTTTAGCTAGGGGAATTTGCCAGTAACCCTTGGTGAGATTAAGGGTACTGATGTACTTGGCACTCCCCAATCTGTCCACCAAATCATCTATCCTGGGCATAGGATAATCATCAAATTTGGATACTGGATTAAGTTTCCTAAAATCAAGGCAGATTCTTACAACCCCTTCTTTCTTATTTACAATCACCATTGGTGTTGACCAAACACTTCTCAACACTTCTATGATACCAAATTCTTTCATTTTTTGCATTTCTTTAACCACATCTGACATTAACCGCTCTGGTAATCTCTGTGTCTTTTGTCTGATAGGGCGAGCATTCCCTGTCACTATTCCTTGTGCGACCTCTTTTGCTCAGCCTGGCACGGTGGTAAAAGTAGTATTAAATGTCTTTAGCAAATTCTGAATTTCTGCGGTTTGTTTGGAGGTTAAGAAAACATTCACCTTTACAACATCAGCAGTTACAATTTGTTCTAGCCTGTCAAAAGCTACATCAATATTTCTTTATCAGTTTCAGGTAAAACTAGCAAAGCAGCCTGTGGTGATTTTTCAACCCATTTCTTCAGGAGGTTAGCATGGTATATCTTGGTAAGAATTTTTTTATCAGGGGTCTCAATTTCATAGTTAACTGTGCCAGTACATCTAAGCACTTTATAAGGCCCTTGCCACTTCATTAACAGTTTATTTTCTGTAGTGGGTAGCAGTAACAAGATCTTTTTACCTGGCTCAAAAACGTTTTCTTTTACCCCCTGGTAATAATACACCTTCTGTTGGTTTTGGGCCTCTTCCTGATTACTATGGGCAATTTCAGCATATTTTGCCAGTTTCTTTCTCAGGGCACACATACAGTATAAGATGTAATAGATTTTTTCTGAGTGGGGTTATCTTCCCATATTTCTTTAATTATATCTAGTGGCCCTCTGGGTTGTCTACCATGCAGCATTTCAAATGGTGAAAAACCTGTTGTACTTGTGGCACTTCTCTGGCGGCAAAAAGCAAGTAGGGTAAGTACTGGTCCCAATCTTCCCTTCCGCCATCCTTTTTAACATGCATTGTAGGGTTTGATTAACACACTTAAGACTGTCTGTCTGAGGGTGATAGGGGGAGGTTCTTATGGCAGTGATGCCTAGTAGTCGGTAAAGCTCCATCAGTAATGCAGCACCAAAATTACTACCCTGCTCAGTAATCGCTTTAGGTATGCCCACCCTGCTGAAAATTTTGGCAAGCTCGGCTGCCACTTTTGGGGCTGTGACAGTACATGTGGGAACTGCCTCTGGGTATCGAACAGCATAGTTGCATACTACCAGAATGAATCTATTAACCTTTTTACTTTTGTGTAAGGGGCCAACCACATCCATTGCAATTCTCTCAAAAGGCACATCTGTCAAGGGTAGGGGCACCAGGGGCATCTTTTCTTTTTTAGTCACTGGGGCTAATTTCTGACACTCAACTCAGAAACTGCAATTGGTAGCAACATCTTCATGAATTCCAGGCCAGTAAAATCTATACAGCAATCTGGCAAGGGTGCGATCCCTTCCCAAGTGACCAGTCATAGGACTATCATGTGCTGTCTGTAACAATTCAGATCTATACTTTTGTGGTATAACCAGTTGTTCTATCTGTTTCTGTGTCTGGGGTTTAACCCAAATTCTGCACAGTAACTCATTATGTTTTTTAAACATTGGTTCACTCTGTTTTGGTTTCACCCCCAGCTGCTTAAAATAACCCTGGAGAGAAACATTGTTAGCTTGCTCTGAAACAAATTCACAATCAGTTATCAGTTTAGTTTCAACATTTTCATATATTAACCCCTTATGTCCATCAGTCTGTTGTCGTCACTGTTTCTTCAGGCGTCTTCTTTCATTCCTGGATTTCCAGATATAGGAGCTGTGCTCAGACAAGCCTGAATCAAAATCACCAAAAGGAAAAATGTCCCCACCATCTGAGATTTTCTTTGCCTTAGCTCTTGTCATCACAGCTACTGAAACATTCAGATTTACTCCCTCTGTGATTAACTCAGTAGATCCTGGAAAGTCATTTCCAGTAATCACAGGTACAGGTAACTTGGGTACTACCCTCACTTTCATTTGGTGTGACACCCCATTAATATTCAGAGTCACTTGGGTAGTAGGATAGTATCGAGTGTCCCCATGGATACAGATGATTACCAGTACCTGGTTCTTTTACACAGTGTTTTCCCAGCTTTTCAACATGCACCAGAGTTTGTCTGCTTCCCGAATCAGTAAGTCCCTTCTCTGTCTTATCTCCCACCTTGACATCTATTAAATACTTGTCCCAAATTGCTAAGGACAAATCTGCCCCAGTGTCACTCTCCTTACTACTGCAGTTTCTTTCAATATGGCCTGGCTTATTACAGTTATACAGTCATGGCCAAAAATATTGGCGTCCTTGCACTTTTTCGAATAACTCACAATTTCCTCTAAAATAAGTTGAAATGAACAACAGTACAGTATTTGGTCTCCACAATTCTTTATTTCTCTGTTAATATTACAGAACCTTTGTTTTTGATTCAGAATTTAATATATCCTTTTAAATCAGAAAATGAAAAGAAATGGCATTGAACAAAATTATTGACACCCTAGACTTAATATTTGGTAGCACTGCCTTTAGTCAAAATAACTGCAATCAACCGCTTCATATAGCCATGGATGAGCTTCCTTCACCTCTCTACTGGCAGTTTGGCCCACTCTTCTTGTGCAAACTGCTCCAGTTCTCCCAGATTTGAAGGGTGACTTCTCCCAACTGCTGTTTTCAGATCTCTCCACTGGTTTCAATGGGATTTAGATCTGGACTCATTGCTGGCCACTTCAGAACAGTCCAGCGTCATGTCTTAAACCATTCCTGGGTGCTTTTTGAAGTGTGTTTGGGGTCATTGTCCTGCTGGAAGACCCATGACCTCTGACGGAGACCCAGCTTTCTGACACTGGGTTCAACATTGCATTCCAAAATGGTCTGGTAATCTCCAGAATTCATGATGCCATGCACACGTTCAAGGCACCCAGTGCCAGAGGCAGCACAGCAACCCCAAAACATCACTGAACCTCCTCCATGTTTGACTGTAGGGAAGGTGTTCTTTTCTTTGAAGGCTTCATTTTGTTTTCTGTAAACATAGAGATGATGTGCTTTACCAAAAAGCTCTAATTTGGTCTCATCTGTCCACAGGACATTCTCCCAGAAGGATTTTGCCTTGATCTTATCTGTGTCAGTCTTCACTATTCAGCACAGATGGGTACTGGCCGGAGATCAGGACCCGCGGGAGGCTTTTTTTTTTTTTAAAAGGATAGGCGGAGTCAACGCAGCATCGGCGCCGCCCTCGAGGCCGACGTACTACGTGGCGCTCGAGGATTAGCCATTAAGCTGTGTCGACTCCACCTGCCTACCAGTTCTTCATCTCCCGCCGTCGAGGTCACCTCGTGGGAAGCCACTGAAGAAGTTTTTGACAGTTTTTAGGCCTTAGCCTTTCGCATTTGTGCGTTCGACAGTCCGTCAGTCTCCTGCTCGGTTTGGGTTCTGCCTCCACTCGACATCGCCGGTAAGATCTTTCCATTTATTTTAAAGTATAGCGACGTCGAGTCTATTTTTGGTGTTTTTTTCCCGCAGGTCATGTCGCGGTTGGAGGACAAGAAACTTTCTAAGGCGGGCCGGCCCCCTAGGCGTCGGTGCCCGTGCAGCCGCAAGTACTCCGTTACCGACCAGCATGACCGGTGTCTGGCGTGTCTTGGCCCGCTTCACGACATGGATTTGTGCGACGCCTGCTTCTCCATGGACCGCCATGTCCTAGAACAGCGTGCGTTCAAAGTAGGGTGAGCTCCGCTGACTTTCAGGGGTAGGGTTCGCACTCGTCGGGCCAAGCCGTGCTCTCTCGGCCTTTCCTCCGGGTCCCCTCCTGGTTCTATACGGACCGGGGAGGAGGGAGCCTTGGCTTCTTGTAGCCTAGCCTTGGCCGAGGCTCCTCCCGCGCCGCAGGAGGCGGTCCCGCCTCCGGGAGGCGGGTGGGAAGCGCCACTATGGCATTCGCCCCTTCGAGGTGAAGACTCCCCGGTGTCGCTCCAGCGTCCGGAAGGCCTGGGTCGGCGCCGTCCTGGACCCGTCGGTCGGGCGCCGCTTGCGGTGCCGTGGGCCCTGTCCGGCGCTGTTCGTGGCACCGTGACCCTGGATTCGCGTCACCTTTCACAATGTCCGCCCGGCACCGTCCTCGGCGCCAAAGTTGAACCTAGCGCGCCCTCGGCGCCGTTGGTGCTCTTAATTGCCCTTTCGCGCGCTGAGGCCTGGCGGTGCTGTCTTGAGCGCCAGTCCGCTTCCGGAGCCGTTGGCGCTGCCGGTCCTCGGTGCCGTTTGCGGTGCCGAGGGGCCTAGCGGCGGCGCCGAGGCTGTTGCTGGAGCTGCCGTAGGCACCGTCTCTGTTCCTGGTACCGGCCCCAGTGCCAGTGGACTTGACGGCGCCGTGGCTGGCCCTGGCTCAGGACCTTTGGCCCGAGCTGTCCTGCCGCCTTCTGTCAGCCCCACTTGCGGGGCTGTGGAGAGCATGGTTGCCGCCTCGACCACTGCTTTGGCTACTGGGTTTCTTGGTAAGGTTGCCTTTCCTCGCCCTCCTACCATTTGGCTTAGGGCCTCAGACTCTACCTCTTCGGAGTTGGGCTTGGAGTTGGACGGGCAGTCATACCTTTCGGGGTTGTCTGCAGAGGAGGGCAAGCTGGTGGTCTCGATGACAAGTCACAGCCAGCCCCCTTCTGAGGAGTGTCAGGTTCTCCCCGAGGTTGGGGTCAGTGGCACTGACCAGCAGGCTATGGTGTGTGCCACCATTGCCATGCAGCCTGGCCTTGGAGGGTTCCTTGACCCCTCGGCGGTGGTACCCCCTACCGTAGTATGTCTCGATCGCCCAACTTTGGGGCCCATCGGGAAGTCTACGGGAGGGGAGGGTGCTGCTCCCTGGGTCTCCCCTTCAGGGGCAGCCCAGAGCTGCCAGCTACCTAGGTTGGCCCTGTCGAGGACCAGGACCCTCTCCAGACTCTGAGGTCGGTGTGGGGGTCGGCGCGTCGGCCTTTCTCTGGGGTCCACCCCAGCCCTGGACGAAGCTGAAGTGCGGACTTCCACCCTTCCCCTTCCGGTTTCTTGAGAGGGTCCCATTCTTTGGAGGCAGGGGACCGTCCTTCTGGATCTATACGGCCCCGGTCACCTCACTGGGGGGATTCTTCTTGGTGCAGCCTAGGCAGTACCAACGTGGTTGTACAGCTGTCGGCTATGGAGTCTTCCGGGACACCCTCCTCCGGTGCCCATGGTCCACTCCCTAGCCCTGGCAGAGGTCAGCCGACTTCTTCTCTCGGCTCTGCCCCTATCCCTCTGCTGCAGTCTCCAGCGCTCCCAGGCATTCTTGGTCCTAGCGGCCCTCTCACTTGGGAGCAGTTCAGACCAGTGGCTGCTCGGTTCCCTGCTTATGTTAGGGCCATGGACAGCCAGGTTTTTCAACCCCCCCCCCGAGCAACCACCCTCGGAACGTATGGTGACCTCCAGCTCTTCATCCCCCTCTTCTGGGGGAGAGGAACCATCTGTCCATATCTCTCCTGCCGCTGTTCTCTCCGAATATCAGCGCTTCCTCGTGAGGATGATTGAGGACCTTCACCTTTCTCCCCTGTCGGTCAGCAATCCTGAAAATGCAGCACACGCCTTTCTAGGCGATTTCGGTGTGGCCGCCCTTGTGGTGCCGTCCTGGCCTGCTCCCTTTCAGGAGGCGTCCATGCGTTTCTGGCGGAGGCCCTTCTCCGGAGTTCCTGCCCTTAGGGACCTCAGCCAGAGGTATTGCACTTCCCCGGAGTCTCCAGGTTCTATGCCTCATCCACAGTCTGGATTGACGCACCTGGACACCCCTGACGGGCTTTGCGCCCTCCACCGTGACTGGCCTCCAGATCAGGACTCTTGGATTTTGATTTCTGGGGGAGGAGGACTTTCTACTCGGCACGGTTGCTTCTCTCCATCTCTGCTCATCAGGCCCACTATGCAGCCTACAACAGGTTCTTGTGGTCAGCGCTAGGTCAGTTCCTAGCTGCTTTGCCTGACTCGGAGCAAACCAGGCAAGCCATCGCACTCTCTGCTCGTGGCCTGGAGCTAGCAAGGCACCAAGCATGGGCTTCTTACGACACCAGTGAGGTAGCTACCAGGGTAGTAGGGACAGCGATCTGCACCAGGAGATCGGCCTGGCTTCGCCTTTCCCGGTTGTCACCCTTGGCCCGGCGTAGGGTGATTTGCTCCGCTCACCAGGGAACCTATCTCTTTTCCCGTAGGGCGAGACAACGTTTGTCGGTGCAAATTCCTTCCCCCTCCGGGGGGACTCTGTCTCACTCTCCCCACTCTTGGGCCTCCTCAGGCCCAGAAGGTTCCCCCCCTTAGTGTGTCACCCAATGAGGGCTAAGGGACGCTGTCCCTTAGGGTGCAATGAATCAACCCCCTTCGGGGGGCTTGGTACTCACCCATCTGTGATGAATGGTGAAGATTGACACAGATAAGATATAAAAATTATGTACCTACCGTAATTATGATCTTTCTGTGTATCTTCACCATTCATCACAATCCCGTCCGCCATCCCCCTGGGGCTTCAGTCTCTGGATCCTCCTCCCTCTGTGCCTACCCCTCTTTTTGAGCGGGGTAAAGTTGGGACACACAGGGGGGTAGTTTCTTCCCTTAGGGGTACAGTTCGAGTTGCACTCCTTCTCTACTACATATCTTCACTCCTACGGGGTGAGAGCTGGTGGTTGCCCTCCTTCTGTTATCCATCTAATTAAAAAAAAAAAAAAAAAATCCCCTTCTTTTCACCGAATATCTTTTCAGAGACAGTACTGAGTCCCTGTACCCTGTCCTTCTCCAGAATAGCCGACTCTGCTTTTGGGGTATTGCCAGTTATTCTGTGCCTTGAATTCTGGCAAATGAGCTTTGCTACTCCTTGCAGTTCCTATTCAGTCTAGAGACAGACAAGGGTCCTGGATCCTTGTTACCTCTCACTCTCTCCTAAATTCTCTCTTCCCCCCTTCCTCCTTCTCCTTTTCCAGAGATTGGGGCCCCTACCCAATCCCCTTAGTCTTACTTCCTCTATGCTGTCCTCTCAGTCGTTATTTCTCCTTTTAGTTCAGTTTTTCTCTTCCTTTTTCTGTCCCTTGGACTCTCTTGTCCCACCCTCCATCCCTTCCTCTTACCTCTCCGGCGACTCAGAACTGGTAGGCAAGCAGAGTCGACACAGCTTAACGGCTAATCCTCGAGTGCCACGTTGCACGTCGGCCTCGAGGGCCGCGCCAATACTGCGTCGACTCCACCTATCCTTTTTTAAAAAAAAAAAAAGGCTCCCGCGGGGTCCTGATCTCCGGCCAGTACCCATCTGTGATGAATGATGAAGATACACAGAAAGATCATAATTACGGTAGGTACGTAATTTTTATTTCAGGTCTGTTTTGGCAAACCCCAGTCGGGCTTTCTTACATCTCTCTCTCTCAGCAGTGGGGTCCTCCTGGGCCTCCTACCATATAAACCCCTTTCATTGAGTTGGCGACGGATGGTGCGAGTTGAAACTGTCGTACCTTGTGTCTGAAGGTCAGCTTGAATCTGTTTGGCAGTTGAGGTGCTTTCTCCACCATTCGAACAATCCTGCGCTGCAATCTTCGATCAAGTTTTCTCTTGCAGCCACGTCCAGGAGGTTGGCTACAGTGCCATGGGCCTTAAACATCCTGATAACATTACGTACAGTGGAAACAGGAACATCAAGGTCTCTGGAGATTGATTTGTAGCCTTGAGATTGTCCATGGTTGGCTACAATCTTCTTTCTGATCTCCTCAGACAATTCTCTGGCTGTCTTTCTTTTCTCCATGCTCATTGCGGTACACACCGTGACACAAAACAGGAGAATGGATCCTTTTCTCTATTCAAACTGGTTGAATGTGTGAATTTTATATTGCAGGCACCTGCAACCCACCACAGGTGAGTTAAATTCCAAAGTGAAGGAGAATCACCTGCTTGAAATCTAATTATTTCTAACTACTTCTAAAAGGTGCCAATAATTTTGTCTGGGTCATTTAAGGATTTTTGTGTGGAATAAGCTAAAACTTAGTAAATGTTTCTGCTTTTTGTGTTTTATTCCACTGCAAACCAAAGAAATACATATGTGGATACCAAAATATTTTTTAATTTCAGCAATTTTCTGCAAGGAGTGGTGCATTATTAGAAAAAATTGCAAGGGCGCCAATATTTTTGGACACGGCTGTAGCAAGTAAAGGTTTTGGGTGCAGATTTGTACACCCCTCCCAAAAGAGTTCTTATCAAACTTAGAGTTAAATTGGGAAAAAGAGGGTCTTAGCAGTGCTTGGCTGTTACCTTGCTGCTGTGGCATCTGTCTGGCCATCTGGTAGTTTTCAGCCAAAGAAATGGCCTTTTCCCCACTTTGTGCTCAGTGTTCTTTTACCCAAAGCTGCACATCTGTAGGCAGGGTGTTGGAACTGCACCATTGCAAGTGTCAGTGATCTGTGGGACTGATCTGCCTTCTGGTTGGAGCCATTTAATAAGGAGTTCTCTGAAGTGGGTTAAGGCTTCTCGAGGATTGTCAATTTCAGAGACCGGAACCTTTGCCTGTAAGTCTCTCCTGAGATGTCATGTCTTTTCAGGATTTCTCTTTTCATCTGGTCATAGTTTTCTGACTGTGCAGCGTCCATACTGCTGTAGGCAAGTTGGGCTTTCCCTGTCAAGTAAGGTACCAGCCTGATTGCCCATTGCTGCTTTGGCCATTGGCAGGCTGTGGAAATCCTTTCAAAAGTTGTCAGGTATGCTTCAGTATCATCTGAGGGACACAACTTTGTAAGTTTAATGTCTTTTAAGGTGTTTGTGTCTTGTTGCTCTGCTGGACCTGTACCAGATCCTCCAGCTTTGATAGCTTGCAAGGCATCCAGCTATCGCTGCTCCTGTCACTGCATTTCTTCTCTGCGTCCCCAGCTCTTTTTGTTGTATAGCCCACCATTTGAAAAAGGCAGTCCAGCTTTCAGGTTCTGTCACTGCCTCTTCTTCTTTTTCCATGGCTGGTGCTGGCTGTACAGTCTCAGCTTGGACTTCTGTCTCTGCTAGTTAGGCTGCCATTCTTCTGGTAATGACGGCTGGGCTTGTTGGTGCAGAATTCATACCTTCCTTCTATGCTTCCCTGGTACCAGGTCTAGTACCCATGCAAAAGACTCCTGGCTTAGAGTATGCATAACGTAAATCCTGCTTAGTCTGACACCATCTGTCATCGAGGCACAGGTCAGGAAGCATAGGAAAACCAGGAGCAGTTATGAAATTCACAAGTAGCAGTTTATTATTATCAATAACAGTAAAAAAAATAAAATTGTTCAATATAACTATTTGCAAAGGCGGTACAAACAGAGAAAACAAAGTCCTTCATCTGAGGGTATCTTTAATTCCAAGTTTGTCTCCCCAGCAAAAATATTACTTCTCTTTTTATAAAAAGTCTTCCTCCCTGGAGGATTGCACAGCACAGCTGCTCCTCTGTCAGCCAACTGAGACCCAAAGCTACAGCTGAAAGGCTGAAAGAAGGCCTCCACTGTGGCAGGGTCAGTGGCTCAACTTGCAACCATGGAAGAAGCGGTGGCAAAACACCTAATTGGCCTCCGTACTGCTCCCGGCTGGGGCCAGCGTTGTAGTGTCCTTCACTGCTGAATTTCAGGAGATATGTTGGGCCACCAGGCCTCTGGGGAGAGTCCTGCCCACCACAGTAAAAAGCACAATCCCCCAGCCATTCGATGCATGTCAAGCGCCCAACTTCAGTTGAGCCAGATTGGTCAATGGCCAGGTCACAAGCTCCACAGTGCCCCCATCGGGCTTGTCGACTGGACACCAGCTGACCAGGCGATCGAGATATTTCTCGACCCGGTTGACCCATTGTCAGAGGAGGTCGACAAGGAGTCGATCTACAAGCCCCCACTGTTCCCCATCCTCACCCAGGAGGCTGTGGACTGGTCAGTGTCCCTGGCCAGTTCCACTCGGGAACAGCCTTCACTTGAGGTTGTTTCACTGAAGCAGGTGCACGTCATCTACATGACACTCCCAGTGGCTTCTCCTTGACGTTGGCCCTCAGGTCAACAGTCGAGGTTGAGGGGATGGTCATGCTCTTGGTATCGATTCTCTGGGAAGCATTGCAGTTGACGTTCCTCATCCTCCTCGTCCTTTGGATGAGGAGGGGCTCTGCTGGTGCATGTGGTAGTGCTACGTGGAATTCTTCTGGCATCAGTGAGCCATGGTGGGGCAGGGTTGGGCTGTACTCCTGAGCCCTTTGGTTGACTGGCACACGCCAGCCAAACCCACGCTGTTCGGCACAAGGCAGCTGTCACTGACACCTGTTTCTCCACACCTGCTGGTGGAACTGCTTCCACTGTAGCCTCTGAAGGGAGCCCCGACCTGCAAGGCTGGCTCTCAGTAGAAATCAGACAGTTTGATGACTTTCAGGTGGTTAATGGTGGCAAACAGTTGAGGGCCATTTTTGATGAGTTCTCAGATTACTCGAATGGTTGTTCCATATAGTCATTAAGGACACATACTTTTGACAGTGAGTTGGTCAAGGAACTGACTGCAGACCATCGGCTGGTATCCTTAGGGTTTACTCATGTCAGTGTCCATGCCTGTCCCCTTGGAGCCTGTGCAGAAAAGGGCTAAATATCCTTTCACAGACATCTCCAACCAGGAAACATTCCTGTGGGTTGCCTGTCCCATGGCTGAGACCATTTTAGGACCGGCCCTGGAGCTTTGGCAACGTCCAGCATCCTGACCGGCACCCTCAGCCCATATGGTCCGCAAGTATGAGCTCCCTACTGACTGTCTGTCTGGGTTCTCGGACTACCCTATGGCTGAGTTCTGGTCTTGGGCTTGGCTTTCTAGAAGTCTGGAAATGATGGGGACATGGACAAGCCCCCTGACAAGGAGTCGAAGAAGCTTGGTGATGTGGCCAAGAAGGTCTATGCCATTTCCTCCCTCGGTCTCCACCAGGTGAGCTACACCATGATGATGTCCAACTCTAGTCAATCCCTGCTGGGAGTGCTGGATGTCCTCCCTCACCTCCCTGCTGACAAGCAGTTGGTAGTCAAAGTGCTCAGAGACCAGGATCATGTTCTGGCTAAACACCAGCTGCAGACCATCTTACCTATGGACAACTCCTGTGCCTGTGCCATGGCAGTTACTGTCAAGACGTGTTGCACGGCCTGGCTGAGATTCTCCACCTTTACAGCGGACACTCAGTACAAGCTGTACAATGTCTCTTTCTAGGGACATGGATATGTTGTTCAATCCACACTTAATTAGCAGGTTCCTTGCCGCTTTAAATGTTGCAGGAAGGTCTTCAAGCTGGCTCCTCCCACCCACCCAGGTGGTAAAATCCTCGGCTCCGCCCCATGACGCCAGATCTTCCTTACCGCTTGGAAGCTCAGGTTCCCTCCTTAGCGCGCTGCATTTTAGGCCTGGATCCACACTCTTCGGTTAACCTGAAAATAATTCTAAAGTTTACAAGACTCCAGTCTTCGTCTTCCCTCGTGGCTGCGATGGACAAATCGACCCCTAGCTTTCATCGGTGCCCCTGTGGGCAGAAGATATCCCGGACCGATCCACTCTCCACGTGTGTCTACTGCCTAAGGCTTGGCCACAATTCGCAGGCTTGCGAATTGTGCAGCTCCTTCTCGGCTTCAGTCTTGGAGGACCGTGCTGCTCAACTTCTTCTTGGGCGCCCTGAAAAATGGTATCCGCCAGTCAAGTCGAAGGAGGCCCATTGGGCAGTGTCCACGGTGGTGGGCTCTGTGGAACAGTTGGAGCAGATGATCGCCCTCGAGGAGGAGGCGGCCCAGGCCGCTTCTTCTTCCTCCTCGGCCGTGGCACTTATCCAGCTCTCCTTGGGCTCTTCCTATACAGCTTCCTTTAAGGAGCTTTGTCAGTCCCTCTCCACCAAGGGAGAAGGACCATCGGGATATTCCAGTCGGTCCAAGAAGAAGGACTCAAAAGGAAAGTCCCACCATCGACGTTCATGGGAGCGGGAGAGATCCCCTTCACCGGACCGTCGACTTTTGACTTTGGTCGAGGTTGCGGCTAAGGCTGCTGGCTTCACAGTGTCCCCTTCAGGACAGCAGGCTGAGACAACCGTCGACGCAGTCGAGATTTTTCTCGACCTGGCGGACGGTTTGTCGACTGGTGATGCCAACCCTACTTCGGTGATTACTGAGGACTTTCCTGTGCCAGAGTCCCCGGTTAAGGTCCTTGTACCGAAGGAAGGGCGGGTTTCCCCCGTTCTGTCTCTGACCCACCCTCGGAATCCCCGAAGGTCTCGGTCTCAGTCCTCTTCCAGGTCCAGCCAGTCCCGCCGATGTCGTTGGTCTTGGCACCGTGGAAAGTGGCGCCGCCACCCGATTCTCGAGGATAGGCTCCGGTGCAAGTTGTGTCGGTGCTACAAGGACTTGATGTGGCAGCATCTCTTACTGTCCGGTAACAAGCCGACTCCGACACCTTCTCCGGCCATTAAGTGGCTGTCACCGGAGCGACTGAAACAACTCATAGTAGTCGAAAAGCCGCCACCAGCGCCAGTTGTTCAGCCGAAACTGACTGCTCCACCCATTGTGGTGGAACCTCCACAACCTAAGATTGGGGCCCCGACCAAGGATTCTCAATCGGGTCAGGGCTTGCCCCATAGGCTGTCGGTCACCCTCACTCCCGATCGACCTCGGCAGGTGGTGGGTGGCTCAGGCGCTCGGCTGCTGTTCACAGACTCCTCGGAGTCTGACGACGACTCCTCCCTGTTCTCCAGGCCGGTTGACGTGGAATCTGCAGGGGGTCAGTTGGTGGGCGAGCCCATCCCCGTTTTTGGAAATGCTTCAACTCATCTCAGAGTCTGCTGGGATGCAGCTTCAACCAGTTCAGAAACTGGCCATGTATCCCCTTACAGAGATACTGGACTGAGAGGATTCCCCTACAGAGACCTTTCTGGTGGCCAAAGCCATTGTTGGCCTGGCCCTGGAGTTGTGGCAGCGGCCAGCATCTTGTCCCGCACCTTCGGCCAGGATGGCTCGAAAGTATGCCGTCTCTACCAGTTCACTCTCCGGTTTCTCAGAGCACCCTTCTGAGGAAGGATTAGTGACCAATAGCATTTTCCAGCGTTCCGGGAATGCTCGGGATGTGGACAAACCAACCGATAAGGAATGCAGAAAGTTGGATTACTCAGGGCGGAAGGTATACGCTACTTCCTCCCTAGGCCTTCGTCAGGCTAGCTTGGCTGTTCTGGTGGCACACTTTTCACATGCCCTTTTGGGCTCTCTGGATGAGGTGATTCCTCATCTCCTGGCTGACCTTCAGATGACAGTCAAGCAGGTGTGGGATCAGGGAAGGGCGGTAGCTAATCAGCAGCTCCAAACTTTGTTGGACATTGCTGATTCATGTGCCCGGTCAGTAGTGGCCGCAGTGGCCATGTGCTGCAGAGCTTGGCTGCGGATCTCCACCTTCACAGCTGACACCAGCACAAGCTGGCAGACGTTCCCTTCCTGGGTACCGAGTTATTCGGGCCCGGGGTGGAGGGTCCTCTCCAATGGATCGAGAAGTCCAGTGCCACCTTGGACTCGGTCATGTCTGCCCAGAAGGACAAATCATCCTTCAGCCCCTACGGCACGCCCAGCAACACCAGCATCAGGGCCAGCAGGCTCATGCTTGGTGCCCCAAAGCCAAGCCTGCTGCTTCCTCCAAGCCTGCCACTGACGGGTTGAGGGGTGTTGCCCCCAACCTCGTCCCCTGGGGGGACGGCTCCGTCACTGCCTTTCCGCCTGGTCCGCTATCACCACAGACTGCTGGGTGTTGAAAGTGGTAGGCAGGGGTCTGCCTCTGGAATTCGAGCAGTTCTCCCCAACCCCCCATCGAGCCGTCGCGGGTTCCGCAGCCTCTCTGTCGGCTCGTCGAGCCGACATTGCCTTGCTCCTCCAGAAGGAGGTGATCAGTGAGGTGGCAGACTGCTCTCCAGACTCAGGGTTTGTGTCCAGGTACTTCCTGGTCCCAAAACGGATGGGGGGGCTGGCACCCCATTCCCTACCTACACAACCTGAACAAGTTCCTAAGGTCCCGCACCTTCAGGATGGTCACTCTGGCTCAGATCATTCCATCCTTGGAGCCAGGCATGCGGTTCTGTTCCCTGGACCTTCAGGACGCATTTTTTCACATCCAAATCCGTCCATCTCATCAGCGATTCCTCCGCTTCATAGCAGAAGGATCCCTTTACGAGTTCCAGGCCATCCCCTTCAGCCTCTCTCCAGCTCCCAGGGTCTTCTTCACCAAATGCATGGCAGTGGTGACAGCATTCCTGCGGCGCCGAGGGGTTCGGATGTACCCTTACCTGGATGACTGGCTGATTGTAGCCCCTCCAGATTGGAGGTGGAACGGTTCAGGGATCTGGCCCTCCACGTCTGCTCTCAGATTGGCCTCCTCATCAACGAGGCGAAGTTGGAACTCGTGCCATCGCAGGCGATTCAGTTAATCGGGGCAGAGCTCAACTCTCTTCAAGCCAGAGCTCAGCTCCCGGCAGACAGGGCTGAGATCCTTTCCTCCTTTGCCCAATCATTTCTGGTTATGCAGTTGCGCCCTTCGTGGGACTTCCTGTGCCTTCTGGGCCTCATGGCGGCCTGTACCAGCGTGGTCCATTGGGCCCGCTGGCATATGCGTCCCCTGCAATGGGGGCGCTGGCCCGCCAATGGTCACAGCGCTCCGGTCCTCTGGACCAGCCAGTGACAGTGACCCAGGAGATGTGGAATGGCCTACAGTGGTGGCTCGTTCCAGCTCATCTGCAGGAGGGTATCCCGTTTGTCCACCCCGAGCCGATGGTCAGTCTGATGACTGACACCTCTCTGATGGGTTGGGGTGCCCATCTGGGAGCTCAGAGCCCACGGCCTCTGGTCCTCTCAGGAGTCTCGATGCCACATCAACTTGCTAGAGCTTCGAGCGGTCTGACTACCCTCACCGCCTTCGCTCCGTTTGTACGGGGTCAAGTGGTCCAGGTTCAGATGGACAACACCATGACCATGTACTACCTCAACCGACAGGGTGGGACACAATCTTTGCCCCTGTGCAAGAAGGCTCTCCGCACTTGGTCTCTTGTGATCTGCCTGGAGGCGGATCTCCTAGCTATCTATGTAGCAGGAGCCTCCAGCAATCTGGTCAATGCCCTCAGCCGGATAGGCGTTGCATCTCACGAGTGGTCTCTCCTTCCGGAGGTAGTGCTAGATCTGTTCTCCCATTGGGGCACCCCTCAGGTGGACCTGTTCACCTCTACGGAGAATGCGAAGCTCAGGCTGTTTTATTCCCAACCTCCACAGCAGGGCTCGCTGCAGGGAGATGCCTTCTCGAGGCCGTGGACCCCGGGCCTCTTCTACGCCTTCCCTCCATTTCCCTTGATCCACAAGGTGCTTCTCAAGGTGAAGAGGGACAAGGCGCAGGTGATTCTGGTAGCCCCAGACTGGCCCCGCCAGTACTGGTACCCAGATCTCCACAGCCTCAGCTCCAAGCTCCCGAGGCGGCTTCCAGCCCGCCCGGACCTGCTCTCAGTCGACAAGGGGAAGGTTCTCCACCCGGACCTTCAATCCATGCACCTGATGGCCTGGTTCCTGAGCAGCCAGAGTTCCAGGCCTTGGGTCTTTCCGATGAGGTCCTCAATGTAGTTGAGGCGTCTGCATGAGTCACTCAGAAAATGCTATGCCTTCAAATGGAAGAGATTCTCCATTTGGTGTCAGGACAAAGGGTTGGACCCTTCTTCCTGTTCCTTGGCTAGCATTCTGGACTACCTGTGGTCCCTTTCTCAGCTAGGGCTTCGGTCGATGACCCTTAAGGTGCACCTGGCAGCCATCTCTGCTTACCGGGCATGGGCCGGCAAGCAGTTGGTGGTGCAGGAGAAGGTGGTCGGGTGCTTTTTCAAAGGCCTTGATTACATATCCCCTCCGGTGTGAGAACCTCCACCTCTGTGAGATCTACTGCTGGTATTGGCTAAGCTCATGGGCAAGCCATTTGAACCGATGCACAGGTGTGACATCTCTCACTTGTTGTGGAAGACTGCCTTCTTGGTGGCTAGAAGGATGGGAGAACTGCAGGCGCTTTCCATTGAGTCTCCTTATCTGGTCTTCCACAGGGACAAGGTTGTCCTGCGCCCTCACCCGAAATTCCGTCCGAAGGTGGTGTTGGAGTTTCACCTTAACCAGGTGTTGACTCTGCCGGTGTTCTACCCCAGTCTCACCTCGGAGGCCGAATATAGGCTCCATACCTTGAACCCTAGAAGAGTGCGCTCTTATTATAAGGAGCGGATGGCTGAAGTTCGGGGAGAGGTTCGCCAGCTGTTTGTCACCTGTGCCGAAGTCACACCTGGCAGACCTGCAGCCAAGCAGACGATAGGCAGGTGGGTCACCTCCTGCATAGATCTCTGCTATAGGTTGGCATGCATGGAGCCTCCCAAAGGGATAAGAGCGCATTCTACCTGCCATACCGCTGCTTTGGTGGCTGCTTCTAGGGACGTCCCTATCCAGGAAATCTGCAGGGCTGCTACCTGGAAGTCAGCACACACCTTCATTTCCCATTATCACATTGACCTAGAGTCATGCTGAGATGCTGGTTTATTACCCGAATTACGGTAACGAGGAGGCCCTGTTGCACACTCTAGATGTGTATAGATGTCTCAGATATTATCTGACCAAAACCAAAGCCCATCGTAAGTCAGACCAGCTTTTTGTTTCCTACGCACAGCAGATGCTCGGTGCTCCTGTTTCAAAACGGTCGCTTTCCAGATGGTTGGTCAAGTGCATTATGTTCTGTTATCAGAAGCGCAGTAAACCCTTACCAGGACTGGTGAAGGGTCATTCTATGAGGGGGAGTGGCTACCTCTTTCACGGTGCTCATAAATGTCTCCACTTCAGCCATCTGTGCGGCAGCGACTAGGAGCACTGTGCACACTTTCATCAGACACTACAGTTTGGACATTGCCTGTAGGCATAGAGCTGGATTCGGCTTGGCAGTCCTTCAAGGACTCTTTTCCTGAAGTCTGAGTCATCTCTCCTAACCTCCTCCTGGTAGCAAATTGCTCCCTTACTGCTTGGGAATCAGTTTTAATGGTGTAATCTGCTGTAAGAGCTAGTTCTCGAAGTAAGATAGTACAGTTATGCAAGAACTTACCGTAACAGTAGATCTTGGAGAACAGCTCTTGCAGCAGGTAGTTTCCCTCTTACCTTCCCCTCTGGAGGTTGAGTCTTCTGACCTAGTTTTTAGGCTACAGCGTCCTTTGACGCTTTTTTTTTTTCCTAACCTTCCTTTGGAAGCGGATCCTCGGTCTCTCCTTCAGATGTCACACTTGAGCCGGGAGTCTCTGGCGGGAGAACTGGGGATGCTGGGGGACCGGCCCCTTTTATGTGATGCCTGACATTGGGGAGGGGCCAACGTCGGGGGCGGTCCCCTACTGGATACTGCTAGCTAGAATTTTTCTGTGGGGTCGTGGCGCCTGCTGGCTTCAGTCCTAATGGTGTAATCTGCTGCAAGAGCTGTTCTCGAAGATCTACTGTTATGGTAAGTTCTTACGTAACTGTACTTTACAGGTGAGTAACCTGTTTTGTTTTTTTGAGACTAGCTTTCGAGAGTTAAACTCTCTTCACTAGGTAAGTGACCACTGACGGGAGTTTAACTCTCAAAAGCTAGTCTCAAAAACACTTTTGTTAGTCCAATAAAAGGTATCACCTGGAACATTTTATGTATTTATTTATATAGTAACCGGTTAAGTGCATTGATCCTGTGGACCATTTTCAGGCACGACCCGAGCCATGAAGATGGCACAAAGCAGAGCATAGGTATGACAACAAGAAAATCTGTATAGCATAGTCTAGCATAGAGTGCACAACAAACAACTGGGTAATGACTTGGGGGGTGGGGGCGCGGAGGAGGATTTCCGGAGGTGACACAGGTAAGTCTTCGGTCTTAACAATGAGAAAGGGGGAGATAGTGCTCCATCTCTGATGGCCTTATCGGTAGTGCAGCCTAGGAGATAGTCACTGTGGACCTGAGGGGGGAGCCAACCAAGTGCCTGGTAGACGGAATAGTGGTGGGTGGAGTAGGGAGCCTGAAAGACAAATCTACAGATGTTATTGTAAGTTGTATTTAGTCTAGAGAGGCCATTGGCAGAAGTTTGAGAGTAGATAGGGGAACAGTAGTCCATAAGGGGAAGGAGGTTTCCTTGGGCGACAGCAAGCCTGGCTTCAGGGATAAGGTAGTTTTTCAGCAGATATCCAACATCATGTTTATGGTTGATACGTCGGGTAGTGAGTCCTGTATGATCCAAAAAGATCAAAGCAGGGTCAGGGGTGATGCCCAGGTACTTAAGAGAGGTTACAATTTTGGGGGGCTTCAGGAGATAGTACTCGAGGGAGGTTGTGGTGCTAGCTAATCTGGATAGCCTAGGTTTAGACCCAAAGAGCATGGCCCTGTTTTTTTTTTTTGGCATTAACCAGGAGCCTGTTGTTTTGGAACCAGGCATAGGCAGCACCGTAATTGGCTGTAAGTGTGGATGAGTGACTATCCAGGTACTTGTCGCTATGGAATAACAGATCGTCCGGATACAGGAGGGAAGTGCAGGTAAAGCTGTCCTTAGGGTGGGAGCTAATGAAAAGTGAAAAAAGGATGGATCTGAGGAGGGAACCCTTGGGGACACCTGTTGACACTGCCATATCTGAGGAGGTAGCACTCCTAATGCTAACTATTTGGGAGCGACCAGAGGGGTAGTCCTGGAAGCAGGTGGCAGTATTTGGGGAACAACCAAGGCCTTTAAGCTTACCTAGAAGGATGTTGTGGTCCACCAGGTTGAAGGCTTTGGTCAGGTCTATGAATACAGCACCCATGAGGTTACCTATGTCCATATTCCTGAACACGTGGTTTGTAAAGTGGGCAAAGGCAGAGGAGGTGCTATGGCTGTTCCTAAAACTATGCTGCTGGGGGCAGAGGAGGTTATACTTAGCAATATGATCAGTGGTGTGGCAGTGGACAATTTTTTCAAGGAGTTTTCTAATGTGTGGTAGAATGGGTATGGGATGGTAGTTGTCCATGGACTGGAGCTCACCAGATTTTAAGATGGGGACAACCCTGGCTTGCTTTCACACCAAAGATACCATGGATGTAGTGAAAGAGGAGGTTAAGGACCATCATCAGGGATTTGGCGATGAGGTGTGCTACAGTTTTCGAGAAGCAGGGTGAGAGACCATCACAACCAGCACTCTCCCCGACTGGTAAGGCTCCTAAGTAGTCTGGGGGTATCTTGATGGATGATAGCTTTGAAGTGGAAAGGCGGCACAGTAGAGGCTTCAGGGGGTATGGGGAAAGGTTTGTACCCTGGGTTGAGCGGGGGCAGTTTGGCTAGGTGGGTAGACAGGTCAGTGAGTTTGTTGTTGAAGGCGTTGGCCACATCTGTTGCATCAGTTGTTGAGCATGCTGGGGAGGTGAGATGTAACACAGCTTGTTGAGAACCAGGGCAACCAGGGAGCTTATAGCTGACTAGAAATGTCTGGGATTGCCAAAGCTGTGGTGCTGGAATTTCCGAAGGTACTCCGACTTACATGATTTAATCTCTCTTTTGCACTGGTTGCGAAGGGGCCTATTTTCACGCCAGAGTGGGGGGGGGAGCTTTTAGGGTGGTCCATTTGGCATCTCTTCTTCATCAAATGGAAGAGGTCCCTTGGTGAGCCATTGAGTATTCCCCCCTTCATACTCTGTGGGTGGTTAGTAGAAAGTGTTTCTTTTGGATGCCCGAGTGGGTGGCAGTATAGAAGCCCAAAGCTGATGTGACATCTTTCATAGTGCTTAATGCTGTCCAGTTTACAGCCCTCACATCCTTAACAGGTGGGTGGTGTCATACTTGGAAAAGTTCCTGAAAGTCAGGTATTTTTTGGGGGCGCGGAGGGGAGATTTGAATGACCATATGCAGTAAGTAGTCGCTGATAGTGTCCGATAAGATAACTGCATGAAGGAGCCTCTCCTCTCAGTTTGTTACGATCCAATCCAATAGCGAGTGGTTTTGGGATCCGTTGTTACTGCATGTGGTGGAGGTTATGATTTGAGTGCGGCTGCGTTGCCTCAGGAGGTCACCACAGTTTGTCTGGGCATTAATCTGCCAGTTGAGCTTGAAGTCACCTGACACAATGACCTCCCTGAGAGGAGAGAGATACCCTAGACCAGACAGCATGTGGCTTAATCCTGATATGCCCCCTTTGGGGGTATTATCGCAGCAGCTGATATAGATCTTCTTAGATGAGTCTGTTGAAAGTTCTGTGATAAACCATTCACTGAGAGAGCTAGTATTAGAGTAGCTGAATGGGATGGCCCTGAGAGAGTCTTTAAAATATAGGGGCACCCCTCCTTCCTTCTTAGTACCAGCTCGGTCGTGCCTGAGCAAAGTTTAACCTGGCAAGTTGCTGCTGGCATCTGGGGTTGTGGGCTTAAGCCAGGATTCAGTAATGTGAGTATATCGGGGTTGTAAAGGGAGACCTATGCCTCTAATTCTGCAGATTTTGAGAGGAGGCTACATACATTGAGACATGCAATTTTTAGTCCGTGTTTATTTGTCCAAGAGGGGTTAGATTGAGTAGCAGGGAGGTATCCAGTACCAGGACTGCTCTCTACGTCGTCTGCCATCAACAGAAGCAGGGAGAGGGGTGGATAGTAGGGACAGCAGGGGGTGTGGTGGGTAGGTACAAGGAGGGTTATGAAGTAGATAAAAGTGCCAAGGAGATGATGGTCCCTTTTGCTGAGGACTGCCAGGAGTAGCGAAGTGGGTATGTAGCGCATCAGCCTCCCTATTGGGGGCAGGTGGAAGGCTGGGTTGGGGGCTGGCAGGAAGTGGGAGAAGGCCGCCTGATCCATAGCCGGAATATGCATGCAGAGTTCAGCACTCGGGAAATGTCCTGTGAGGATGGCACCTAGCAGCAGGGACACCATTATTAGATTCATACTGCCTGGTTTTGGGGGCGGGGGAGTGGATCTAGACATCAGGGGAATCAGCAAGGTTGATGCACTATGCTGAGGAAAACCAGTTGGGGTAATGTGAGACAGACAGGCTGACAACTGGTAACAAGGGAAGTTAGAGTAACTGAAGTGTGACTCACAAGGGCCTGAAATACGGTCAGGGACAACCAAAAATTTGGGAAGAAGAAGCTGAAATGTAGCAGTCGCTCTATAATAAATACGGCAGCCAAGGAAGAAAGGAACCGAGCACCATCTAAGGAGCTATCTACAGGACCTGGAACTTGCTTCAAGGGATAGCAGGGAGATAATGGGAGCAGCAAGTTTGGGGCGGCAACAGATAATAAGGAGTTGCAAAATAACAGGTGCCACTGGGGGTGGGGGTGGGGATGGAGGTAATCAAGCATACCAAAGTGTATAAAAGTATATGACGATACCAGGCAGAAGGGTGGGGTGGGTGGGAGCTAGCAGAGAAGTTGGAAGAAGCTGCAGATAGCAGGCTCTGCTGAGTCCCGTGCCTTGATGCTCTCAGATGGGAATCCTATGTCTTCTTTGGGGGGGGGGCGCTACCGCCGCCATCACAAGTGAGCTGCGGTCCGCAATATATGTGGAAGGCTGTTGCAGCTACTGAGCTGGGGGCGTCTGGAGAAGGAGTGAAAAATACAAATTGGGCAGGGTGTAATTCGATCAGGAGAATGAGAGCATAAGGTGAAAGCAGTTGCAGGACAGTAGAAGTACAGAGAACATGAGCATACAAAACTGTTATGACCACTTAAAAAGGCAAATGCAGACTAAAATGCACTGTAAAAATACGTACATTACGATAGGGAAATAGAAGTGCAGGTAGATGGCTAGCAGAGGTCGTAAGATATCCAGCGCTTAGTAAAACTTCAGTCCTAAAAGTGTTCAAAAATGGCACCAAAACGCTAGCAGAGGAGTTGGAAGAAGCTGCAGATATGTGTTGTTTTTATCATCTAGTCTGAGGCGCAGCAGTGGCAGGGTCTTGAAGTGATATAGTTCCTTAATGATGGAGATCTGACACGCTGCAGTCACAGTTTTTGCTGACCAGTCTTAGTTGTAAAGTGGTAGAGTGCGTTGGTGATCAGAACAGATTCATGTTGCAGTCCCAACTTTAACCACGTGAACTGGGTAGCACTGTTGTTTGCTCTTCGGGACCTGACTTGCTGCATCTGCACCTACGCCTACAAGATGACACCATACTCTTCAGTAGGGTAGACAGTCTAGAGGGGGAGAAAAAAATGCACAGAGACCTCAGAAAAATCAAGGAGTGGTCAATGGCATGGCAGCTGGGTTTCAGTGTTGAAAAGTACAAAATCATGCACATGGGGCACAGAAACCCAGAAGTGAAGTACAGAATGGGAGAAGAGGTATTGACAGTCACCAAGCAGGAAAGGAACCTGGGGTAGTCATATATGATGGCCTCAGGGTAGTGAGGAAGTGTCACAAGGCAGCAGGTAGGGTCAGTGGGATGCTGGGGTGCATAGATGGAGGCAGGGTTGTGTAGATCACCGGTGAGACCCCATGAGAATCATTCATGCCTACTCTGCCTGGAGTTTGAGAAGTACCCCATGTTGGGTATGCTTGTGTCACTGCCTGGTGACGCTGATCAGTGTGCATGGTGCCCGACTTGAATGTCCTGTGAAAGACCAGTACACTGCTCTCTCCAAGTCTCATAAAATCAGAACAAATGCTGGCCCCACTTAAGAGGGCACTTGAATAGTAATGGTGTGGGGATGAAAAGAACTGGGAACAATGACGTGATCTTTCTTGGGGAGGGGGTAAAAATAATACATTTTAAGAAATATCTTTACCAGTTGTGTTATTTGCAAGGGCTATATCTCAAATTTGTGTTGAAATAAGTCTCTCAGAAACCATGTACCAGGACGGAAGAAGCTGTAAGTAATCCAGAAATTGCATTCACTAGCCATGAATTGCCAGCCTGCATAATTTGTTTTGTTGATTCCTTGAAACAATGATCTGTAACTGTGAAGTTGGTGACTTTAGCTGAACACTTAATGATATGAGATAATGACCCTCGTAGGGTGCGCTGACCTGCAGACCCTCGACACAATGCTGCCAATGGAAAGGAAAAGACAGGGATACATCCACGAGCTGATTCAGACAGAGGAGAGGTACATGGATGACCTACTGCTCGTTGAGGAGGTAAGATTTGCTATGTTACTACAGTGAAAGACTGCAAGAAGAAAATAAGGAAAGAAAATGAAATACAGAAACCAAATTAATAAGCGGGGCAATAAAAAAAGAATTCTTCAGGCACTCAAATTCACAAAAGAGATGTGAGCAACATGTTGGTCCATTAAAGGTGGAGATATTTAGTAACTATTATGCCTCGTTCGATAAATAAAAGAGCATAAAGTCAGAACAGGTATTAGAACAAATAGGAAACATAAAAAAACAGGATAATTTAATAACAGAAAGGGAGTCAATGGAGAAAATAAATAAATTAATAGTGGAGTAATGAGGCCCAATCAGATCCCTGCTAAGCTACTAAAAATTACAGTAGAGGAAATGGTACATCTGCTATTAGCCATGCTAAAATCATACCCATTCATTAAAAAGGAAGTAAAACAGATCTTCATCAAGGGTATCACTTGCAGCAGATACTACTGTTGGGTTTCCACCAGAGGATGCCACTGTGCATGGTAGATTTCACTAGCAGTGTTTGCCTAGGGGTGGCCCACATCAATCACTTCATCACCTGAGCGACTGTAAAGGTGGAGGCGGCCCCAGGCATCCTCAGTAATTTTTCCTGCTGCCTTCAGCTCGCTGCACGCAGTAGCTCCACATCTCCATGTATTTAGATGAGCAGTCATCAACGAGAAATCGAGGGGACTGATTTTCATCGACCGCTCCCACCCATCTTCGACAAATGTCCAACGACTCGAAGGCTTTATTTCGCAAATGTCATTGCAGTAGGAAGATCTACCGCTACGACAACCACACCGCTTGTGTCCGGTGCTTAGGGGCTTCCCATGACCTTCTTACTTGTAAACTCTGCCAGGAATTCAACCAGGCTATTAGACATCGACTTCTACAAGAGATAGAACTTGTCTCATGGAACAGAAGCTTGCTATTCTGGAGAAGGGTGCCCACCCTAAGAAATCTTCGTTGACAACCCCCCACAAGCACTACAGCAAACACAAGCATAAGGACAAGCAGAAATACTCCTCATCCTCTGCTGGTAATCGTTCGTCGACAGCCACTGTTTCCAGTGATCCGTCGTGGACGACCTGACCTAGATCTTTTTCTCCATCGATGACTTTACCTACTTTGTCGTCGACGATGTTGACCTATGCTTTATCAGTGGTGTCCACAGTGCTACGTACTGCACCCTCTGGCTCCTTGTCAATGATAACCCGTCCTCCCTTGGGTAGCATCCCTTCGTCGATGCCTCCTGCCTTTCGCCTTTCTATTTCCTCCCCATTTCAGTCGCCATCGACGACTGCATTGGGTTACGTCATCAAAGAAAACGTTTTTTCTAGGGATGTGGATATGTTGTTCAGTTCACACTTATTGGCAGGTTTCTTGCTGCTTTAAATCTTGCCGGAAGGTCTTCAAACTGGCTCCTCCCACCTACCCGAGTGGTAAAACTCTTGGCTCCGCCCCATGACGCTAGATCTTCCTTACCACTTGGAAGCTCAGGTTCCCTCCTTAGCACTCTGTGTTTTATGCCTGGATCCACACTCTTTGGTTAACCTGAAACTAATTCTAAAATTTACAAGACTTCGGTCTTCTTTTTCCCTCGAGGCTGCGATGCACAAATCGACTCCCAGCTTTCATCGGTGCCCCTGTGGGCAGAAGACGTCCCGGACCGATCCGCACTCCACGCGTGTCTACTGCCTGGGATTTGGCCACGATTCGCAGGCTTGCGACTTGTGCAAATCCTTTTCGGCTTCGGGCTTGGAGGACCACGCTGCTCGACTTCTTCTGGGGCGCCATGAAACACGGTATCCGCCGGTCAAGTCGAAGGAGGCCCTTTGGGCGGTGTCCGCGGTGGTGGGCTCCACGGAACAGTTGGAGCAGATGGTCGCCCTCAAGGAGGAGGCGGCCCAGGCTGCGTCTTCTTCCTCCTTGGTCGTGGCATTTATCCCGCTCTCTTTGGACTGTTCATATACAGCTTCTTTTAAGGAGCATTGTCAGTCCCTCCCCACCAAGGGAGAAGGACCATTGGGACATTCCAGTTGGTCCAAGAAAAAGGACTCAAAAGGTAAGTCCCACCATCGATGTTCGTGGCAGCAGGAGAAATCCCTTTTACCAGATGGTCAGCTTTCGACTTCGGTCGAGGTTGCAGCTAAGGCCGCTGGCTTCACGGTATCCCCGTCGGGTCGGCCGGTCGAGACACCCATCAACGCAGTCAAGATTTTTCTCGACCCGTCGGACAGTTTGTCGACTGGTGATGCCGACAACTCTTCTTCACCGGTTCTCTCGGTGAAAACCGAGGACTTGCCTGTGCCAGAGTCCCGGTTAAGGTCCCTGTCGAGGAGGAGGCGGGTTTCCCCGTCCCTCTCTGACCCACCTGGAATCCCCGGTCTGGGTCTCGGACCTCTTCCAGGTCCAGCCGGTCCCTCCGACATCGGCGGTCTCAGTCTCAGCACCATGGAAAGCGGCGTCACCGCTCATCTATGTTGTCCTCTTTGGAGGATAGGCTCCGGCGCAAGTTGCGTCGGCGCTACGAGGATTTAATGTTGCAGCAGCTCTTATTGTCTGGGAATAAGTCAACTCCGTCACCTTCTCCAGCCATTAAGTGGCTGTCACCTGAGCGGCCGAAACAACCCCTCGTAGTAGTCGAGGAGCCGAAACCGGCGCCAGTTGTTCATCCAAAACCAGCTGCTCCACCCATTGTGATGGAACCTCTGCCTCCACAACCAAAGACTGGGGCCCTGACCAAGGATTCTCGGTCGGTTCAGGGCTTGTACCATAGGTTGTCAGTCACCCTCACTCCCGATTGACCTCGGCATGTGGAGGGTGGCTCAGGTGCTCGGCAGCTGTTCGCAGACTCCTCAGAATCTGACGACAACTCCTTGTTCTCCAGGCCGCTTGACCTGGAGTCTGCAGGGGTTCAGTCGGTGGACGAGAACCCATCCTCGTTTTTGGGAATGCTTTGACTCATCTCAGAGTCTACCGGGATGCAGCTTGAACCAGTTCAGAAATGGGCCAAGTATCCCCTTACGGAGATACTGGACCAAGGAGATTCCCCTTCGGAGGCCTTTCCGGTGGCTGAAGCCATTGTTGGCCCGGCCCTGAAGTTGTGGCAGCAGCCAGCATCTTGTCCCACACCCCCGCCCAGGATGGCTCGAAAGTATGCGGTCCCTACCGGCTCACTCTCCGGTTTCTCGGAGTACCCCTCTGCGGAAAGGTTAGTGACCAATAGCGTTTTCCGGCGTTCCAGGAACACTCGGGATATGGACAAACCGCCCAATAAGGAATCCAAGAAGTTGGATTACTCAGGGCGGAAGGTATACACTGCTTCCTCCCTAGGCCTTCGGCAGGCTAGCTTGGCCGTTCTGATGGCACACTTTTCTCACGCCCTTTTGGGGTCTCTGGATGAGGTGATTACTCATCTCCTGGCTGACCTTCAGATGACGGTCAAGCAGGTGCGGGATCAGGGAAGGGCAGTAGCCAAACAGCAACTCCAAACTTCATTGGACATTGCTGATTCGTGTGCCCGGTCAGTAGCGGCCGCAGTGGCCATGCGCCACAGAGCTTGGCTGCAGATCTCCACCTTTACGGCTGATACCCGGCTCAAACTGGCAGATGTCCCTTTACTGGGTACCGACTTGCTTGGGCCCGGGGTGGAGGGTCATCTCCAACGGACCGAGAAGTCCAACTCGTGGACTCGGTCATGTCTGCCCAGAAGGACAAAGGCTGCCAGCAGCAGCATAAGCCCTTTCGTCCTTCAGCCCCTGTAACACATCCAGCCCAGCAGACTCGTGCTTGGCACCCCATAGTCAAGCCTGCTGCTTCCTCCAGCAAGAAGCATGGAGGAAAAGGCCCAGGCGGCTCCTCAGCCGGCCCTTCCTCCTAGCCTGCCCAGTGACGGGTAGAGGGATGTCGCCCCCAACCTCGTCACTCCTCCCTGGGTTCCCCGTGTGGGGGGACCGCTCCGCCACTTCCTTACCGCCTGGTCCGCTATCATCACTGACTGCTGGGTACTGGAAGTGGTAGGCAGGGGTCTGCCTCTGGAATGGGAGCGCCCCCGCCCCCATCGAGCTGTCGCCCCACGGGGGCTATGGGTTCCGCAGCCTCTCTGTCAGCTCATCAACCTGACATTGCCTTGCTCCTCCAGAAGGAGGTGATCACGGAGGTGGTGGACCCCCCCCTCCAGACCCAGGGTTTGTGTCCAGGTACTTCCTGGTCCCAAAACAGATGGGGGGCTGGCACCCCATTCTCGACCTACACGACCTGAATAAGTTCCTATGGTCTAGCACCTTCAGGATGGTCACTGTGGCTCAGATCATTCCATCCTTGGAACGAGGCATCTGGTTCTGTTCTCTGGACCTTCAGGACGTGTTCTTTCATGTCCCAATCCGTCCATCTCACCAGCGATTCCTCTGCTTCAGAGCAGAGGGATCCCTTTACGAGTTCCAGGCCATGCTCTTTGGCCTCTCTCCGGCTCCCAGAGTCTTCACCAAATGCATGGCAGTGGTGACAGCATTTCTGCAGCACCGAGGGGTCCGGGTGTACCCTTAGCTGGATGACTGGCTGATTGCAGCCCCCTCCAGGTTGAAGGAGGAGCGGTCCAGGGATCTGGCCCTCCAGGTCTGCTCTCAGATTGGCCTCCTCATCAACGAGGCCAGGTTGGAACTCGTGCCATCGCAGGTGATTCAGTTCATCGGGGCAGAGTTCAACTCTCTCCGAGCCAGAGCACGGCTCCCGGCAGACAGGGCCGAGGTCTGTTCCTCTTTTGCCTAGTCATTTCTGGTTGGGCAATTGTGCCCTGCCTTGGACTTCCTGCACCTTCTGGGCCTCATGGTGGCCTGCACCAGTGTGGTCCATTGGGCCAGCTGGCATATGCATCCCCTGCAATGGGGGCTGGCCCGCCAATGGTCACATCGCTGCGGTCCTCTGGACCAGACAGTGACCCAGGAGATGTGGAACGGCCTCCAGTGGTGGCTCATTCCAGCTCATGTGCAGGGGGGTATCCCGTTTGTCCGCCCCGAGCCGATGGTCACTCTGACGACCGACGCCTCTCTGATGGGTTGGGGTGCCCATCTGGGGAGCTCAGAGCCCACGGCCTCTGGTCCTCTCAGGAGTCTCGATGCCTCATCAACCTGCTGGGCTTCGAGCAGTCCGACTAGCCCTCACCACCTTTGCTCCATTTATACAGGGTCAAGTGGTCCAGGTCCAGACAGACAACACCACGACCATGTACTACCTCAACCAACAGGGCAGGACACACTCCTTGCACCTGTGCAAGGAGGCTTTCCGCAGTTGGTCTCTTGTGATCAGCCTGGAGGCAGATCTCCTAGCCATCCATGTGGCAGGAGCCTCCAACAGTCTGACCGATGCCCTCAGCCGGTTCGGCGCTGCATCCCACGAGTGGCCTCACCTGCCAGAGGTAGTACAACATCTGTTCTCCCACTGGGGCACCCCTCAGGTAGACCTGTTCACCTCCAAGGAGAATGCAAAGCTGAGGCTGTTTCACGCCCACCCCCCTCAGCAGGGCTTGTTAGCAGGAGGATGCCTTCTCGAAGTCACGGACCCCGGGCCTCTTCTACCCCTTCCTTCCATTTCCCTTGATCCACAAGGTGCTTCTCAAGGTGAAGAGGGACAAGACAAAGGTGATTCTGGTAGCCCCAAACTGGCCCCGCCAATTCTGGTATCCAGATCTCCTCAGCCTCAGCTCCAGGCTCCCGAGGCAGCTTCCAGCCTGCCTGGACCTGATCTCAGTCAGCAAGGGGAAGGTACTCCATCCGGACCTTCAGTCCCTGTACCTGACGGGCTGGTTCCTGAGCGGCTAGAGTTCCAGGCCTCAGGTCTTTCCGATGAGGTCCTCAACATTATTGAGGCATCCCATAAGGAGTCGACCAGAAAATGCTATGCCTTCAAATGGAAGAGATTCTCCATTTGGTGTCAGGACAAGGGGTTGGACCCTTCCTCCTGTTCCTTGGCTAGCATTCTGGACTACCTGTGGTCCATTCTCAGCTAGGGCTTCGGTCGACGACCCTCAAGGTGCACCTGGCAACCATCTCTGCTTACCGGGTGCAGACCGGCAAGCAGTCGGTTGTGCAGGAGAAGGCGGTCGGATGCTTTTTCAAAGGCCTTGATCACATATCCCCTCTGATGTGAGAACCTCCACCTCCATGGGATCTACTGCTGGTATTGGCTAAGCTCATTGGCAAGCCATTCAAACTGATGCACAGGTGTGACATCTCTCACCTGTCGTGGAAGACAGCCTTCTTGGTGGCTATTACGTCAGCCAGAAGGATGGGAGAGCTCCAGGTGCTTTCCATCGAGTCTCCTTATCTGGTCTTCCACAGGGAAAATGTTGTCCTGCGCCCCCAACCAAAATTCCTTCTGAAGGTGATTTCGGAGTTTCACCTTAACCAGGTGTTGACTCTGCCAGTGTTCTACCCCAGTCAAACCTCGGAGGCCGAATATAGGCTCCATAGAAACATAGACTTTGACGGCGGATACGGACCGCTTGCCCCACCTATTCTGCCCATTTCCCTACCTACAGGATAAGCTGCAGATCCTAGTTAACCAGCAGCCTATTTCTTCCTACCCTCCACAAGAATTGCCTTACGTCTGTCCCATGTATTCTTGAATTCTCCCACAGTTTTAGACCACACAACCTCCTCAGGAAGGCTGTCCATTGATCCACTACCCTCTCTGAGAAAAAATACTTCCTCACATTGCCCCTGAGCCGCCGCCCTCTATCTTTAAATTGTGTCCCCTTGTTCTTGCATGTCTCTTTTTCTGAAAGATGCTACCCTCTTGGACTTTGCTGATTCCACTGAGGTACTTAAATGTTTCTATCATGTCCCCCCCCCCTTTCCTCAAAGGTATACATATTAAGCTCTTTTAGTCTGTCCTTGCATGGCTTCTCTTGCAGACCCTGCACCATTCTAGTTGCCCTCCTCTGGACTGCCTTTATCCTGTCTATGTCCTTGCGGAGATGGGGTCTCCAGAACTGGACGCAGTACTCCAGATGGGGTCTCACCAACTGTCTGTACAGAGGGATAACAACTTCCTATTTTCTGCTGGTGATGCCTCTCTCTGTGCATCCCAGTATACCCCCAGCTCTCCCTACTGCCTTCTCACATTGCTTGCTAACCTTAAGGTCGTCTGATATGATTATCCCCAGGTCCATACTCTGGATCCTAGAAGAGCTCTCTCATATTATAAGGAGTGGACGGCTGAAGTTCGGGGAGAGGTTCGCCTGCTGTTTGTCACCTATGCTGAAGCCGCACCTGGCAAGACCTGCAGCCAAGCGGACGATAGGCAGATGGGTCACCTCCTGCATAGATCTCTGCTATAGCTTGGTGGGCATGGAGCCTCCCAAAGGGATAAGCGCTCATTCTACCCGCCATACCGCTGCTTCAGTGGCTGCTTCTAGGGACGTCCCTATCCAGGAAATCTGCAGGACTGCTACCTGGAAGTCAGCACACACCTTCATTACCCATAACCACATCAACCTAGAGTCACACCGGGATGCTGGTTTTGGGACCTCGGTTCTCCAGTCCTTATTCCCTAAGTAGGGGGTGCGCGCCTTGCCTCCCTCCTCCCTGAGAACTGCTAGGAGTCTGCCAGTAAGTGTGGACTGAACAACATATCCACGTCCCTAGAAATACAGGTTACTCACCTGTAACAGGAGTTCTAGGAGTGGTATATGTTGTTCATCCACACAGCCCACCCAACCTCCCTGGCTTCGATGCACAACCTGGCTTCCAGCGGGCTAGATCTGGTGTCATGGGGCGGAGCCAAGAGTTTTACCACCCGGGTGGGTGGGAGGAGCCAGCTTGAAGACCTTCCGGCAAGATTTAAAGCGGCAAGGAACCTGCCAATAAGTGTGGATGAACAACATATACCACTCCACAGTGGCAAGAGTTGCTTGGAGCCAGGAACAGGAAGCAGAGACATCTTGGGAGAGGCTGGCAAGCGGGAGCATGTGAAGTACATGTGCCAATCTGAGCACACCAGAAAATTCCTGAGTAGTTTAAATTTAGATCTCTTTGTGAATAGAGCACGCTTTTTACAACCCGAGATAGTGCTAAGCTCTGACTGAGGAGCTTTTAAAGACTACAGCAATAAACTTTTTTCTATATAATTCCACCCTGTCAGTGGGGAATCAGTACACATGGGTAATGTGCTTGGCAGAAGGCACCAGGAGAAAGGACTGCTGTGTGACTGAACTTTTCTACTGGGACTATATTGCTCTCCTTCCCTTCCCTCCACCCAAAGCTAGTTCTATTTTTATAGGCACAGGATTTGACTGACAACAGGAACTTACTGTTTAGGGGCAGGAAGTGAGTGATCACAGAACCACCAAGGACCCACCATCCTAGAAGGGCAAGAGTAGCTCTCCGGCCCCTCTAGCTGCTGGAGGTCTGCCTCTGAGCAAGTAAGTGGTCTACTGAGAAATATAGGATATTCTTGTCTCAGAACAGGACAATCCAGGAGCTTAAAGGGATACAGGCAGAAAGTAAGGAGAGAAAAAAACAGAGGAAAGAGTAAGGATTGCAAACAGTTAAGGGGCCAGAAATAAGACATGATTGGAGTGGTGCAGTGCAGTGGCTGTGGGCAGCAGTCTTCGAGGAGATGTTCTGGAGGATGCGTGTTGTCCCATCTGCAGGCACCTCTCTGGGCTGAGGGAGGGTTGCTCATCTCCAGGCTGAGTTGGCCAGGATTTGTGGGACCTCCTCTTCCATCCAGGGACCACCAGTGCCACTGCCGTTGCCTCAGAGGTTGCCAAGAAGAGGAGTGGTTGGACCACAGTGGGCTCAGGGAGGGTGAGGGTGGTGGAACAGAGGCGCATCCCTCCGTTGTACCTCTCCACAATTCCTATGCCATTCTGGCAAAGTGTGGTTCCTCTATGGAGGCACCCACAGTGGAGACCAAGGAGGATGCTGGGAACCTCCACAAAGAAGACCCACAGGAGGTGGCAGGGGACCCTGCAGGGAAAACAACTCCTGGTGGGGACTCCATTGTTAGGAAGGTAGAACTGAGGAGGAAGGGAGAGGGAGGTAAGGTGCCTGCCTGGCGCCATGGCTTGGAGGGACAGGGAGCGAATCCTCAGGATTGCCGGAGCAGCTGCACAGGGGAGGGAGCTGGATGTCATTGTCCACCTAGGGACAAATGACCTGGCTAAGAAAGGGATTAGAGAAGTGCAGGAAGAGTTTGTGGAATTGGGGAGGGGCCTTAGTCAAGTAGCACACACGGTAACCTTCTCGGAGTTGCTACCCATCTATGGCATAGGAGGGGCTAGGGTGTTCCGCACCATGGGATTCAATCAGTGGTTGAAAAACTGGTGTGGAGCTCAGGGTTTGCTTCATTGGGGACTGGGGGTCCACCTGGAGTGATGCAAGCCTATACTGGCATGATGGGCTGCATCTGTCCGGGAGGGGAACCAGGATCCTAGGTGATAGGTTTAAATGCTTCATTGGCAAGCTTTTAAACTAGCCAAGGGGGGAGGCACTGGAAAGGAGCAGGAAAATCCTAGCCCCCCAAATAATCACGGTAGTAAGTGCGGCAAACACCAACATAGAGGTGTCGATAGGGAGAAGGGCAGGGGTAAATGGAGAAAGTGACAAAGGCAAGAAGGACAGGGATGGGGCAAAGGAGTAAGGCCATCAGGAAATGGAGGATAATAGTACCAATGCCCGTAGTCTGGGCAACAAGCTCCTGAGCTGATGGCCTTAATGGAAGAGGATGCCTGGATATCGTAGCAGTCACAGAAACATGGTACACAGAGAACCATGACTGGGATGTTAACATACCAGGGTACATAACCTACAGGAGAGACAGGCAGGGGAGAAGAGGGGGAGGAGTAGCTTTCTATGTAAAGGAAGGGATAAAAGCAACTGAACAAAAGAATAAACAGGGAGGAGAGGAGGCACTGTGGGTCACCTTGGAGACTGGAAAGGGCACCACAATCCGCACAGGGGTTGTGTACAGACCCCCATGTCAGGGGAAGGAATGGACAAGGATATGATAGAAGGCATTCTTAGAATGGCAGAGAAAGGGGAGATACTGTTGATGGGAGACCTGAATATGCCAGATGTTAACTGGAGCACATTTGCTGCAGCCACATCCAAGACAGGGCCATTCTTGATGCCCTACAGGTGGCAGGCATTAGACAGCTAGTTTTGGAACCCACTCGTGAGGGAGCAATCTTAGACCTCGTACTCTCAAATGGGGCAGTGAGAGGATCTCAGATCTTGAAGTGGGTTGCCATCTGGGGACAAGTGACCATCAAACAGTGTGGTTCACGTTAAACTCAGCTACAGAGTCAAGCCATACAAAAGTGAGGGTACTGGACTTTAGGAGGGCTGACTTTGGCAAGATGGAGAGTGCCTCAGAAAAGCACTAGCAAACAGGCTAGAAGGAGGTGTGGAGCAACAATGGGGAATTATCAAAACTGCCATCACAGAGGCAACAAGCCTTTTGTGAAGCAAATAAACAAATCAAAGAACGAAAAAAAGCCACTATGGTTCTCAAAAGAGGTGGCTGTGAAAGTCAGGAAGAAAAAGATAGCATTCCGGAAGTATAAGGAAACACAGAAGGAGCAGGACAGGGAGCTGTACCAGTTAAGGCAGAAGGAAGCAGGGAGGGAAGTCAGAATAGCAAAGGCCCAAACTGAGGAAATGATAGCCAACTGAGTTAAGAAGGGGAATAAAACCTTTTATAGGTACATCAGCGAGTGTAGAAAGACAAAGGGAGGGATAGTGAGGCTGAATAGAATGAATGGTGGGTGGGCAGAGGGGGACAGTGAAAAAGCAGGAATATTGAGCGAATATTTCTGCAGTATTCACAAAAGAGGAGGAAGTGCCTAATCCAGTTAACAGAAGCACTCTTGATAGAGGTCGATCCCAGTCCTTTCACAGAAGAAAGGGTTCTGCAAGAACTCCTAAAACTGAAGGTGGACAAAGTAATGGGTCCTGATGGAATTCACCCTAGAATTCTAAAAGAATTAGAGGAGGAACTAGTGAAACCACTGGCTACTCTTTTTAATAAATCATGGGAGGATGGTGTGGTACCTCAGGATTGGAGGAAGGCGGATGTGATTCTCCTCCACAAAAGTGGGTCCAAGACCGAGGCAGGAAACTACAGACCTGTCAGTCTGACCTCTGTGGTAGGGAAAGTGATGGAGTCACTTCTGAAGGAAAGAATAGTCGAGTACCTAGAGGCCAGTGGAGCACAGGACCCAAGGCAGCATGGGTTCTGGCCGGAAGGTCATGTCAGACAAATCTAATAGATTTCTTTGACTGGGTGACCAAAGTAGTAGACCAGGGAGGGACTGTGGACATGGCCTACCTAGACTTTAGCAAGGTATTTGACACAGTCCCACACAAAAGATTAATAGTCAAATTAACCAGCCTGGGAGTGGGACCCAGGATGATAGCCTGGGTAAAACATTGGCTGGACAACAGGACACAGAAGGTAATTGTAAATGGAGTCCACTCTGAAGAAAGGGGGGTTACTAGTGGGGTACCGCAGGGTTCAGTATTGGGTCCAGTCCTTTTTAATGTCTTCATCAGTGACATTGCAGAGGACTGGAAGGAAAAGTATGCCTTTTGCAGATGACACAAAGATCTGCAACAGGGTTGATACACAGGAGGCGTGGAAAGGATGAAAAGGGACTTGGCAAGGTTGGAGGAATGGTCAAAGTATGGCAGCTAGGATTCAATGCAAAAGTGCAAAATAATGCACCTGGGAAACAAGAACCCAGGGAAGAATACACAATGGGTGGGAGGTAGTAACAACAACAAAAAGGAAAGGGAACTGAGGGGAATCATATCAGATGACCTTAAGGTTAGCAAGCAATGTGAGAAGGCAGTAGGGAGGGCTGGGGTATACTGGGATGTATAGGAGAGGCATCATCAGCAGAAAACAGGAAGTTGTTGTCCCTCTGTACAGACAGTTGGTGAGACCCCATCTGAGTACAGTGTCCAGTTCTGGAGACCCCATCTCCGCAAGGACATAGACAGGATAGAGGCAGTCAGAGGAGGGCAACTAAAATGGTGCAGGGTCTGCAAGAGAAGCCGTATGAGGAGAGACTAAAGGAGCTTAATATGTATACCCTTGAGGAAAGAAGGGAGAGGAGGGACATGATAGAAACTTTAAGTACCTCAGTGGAATCAACAAAGTCCAAGAGGGTAGCATCTTTCAGAAAAAGAGACTTGCAAGAACAAGGGGACACAATTTAAAGATAGAAGGAGGGCGGTTCAGGGGCAATGTGAGGAAGTATTATTTCACAGAGAGGGTAGTGGATGCATGGAACAGCCTTCCTGAGGAGGTTGTGGAGTCTAAAACTGTGGGAGAATTCAAGAATGCATGGGACAGACATAAGGCAATTCTTGTGGGGGGTAGGAAGAAATAGGCTGTTGGTTAACTAGGATCTGCGGCCTATCCTGTAGGTAGGGAAATGGGCAGACTAGATGGGCCTAGCGGTCCTTGTCTGCCGTCAAAGTGTATGTTTCTATGTAATGAAAACCCTTACTGGGCAGTGGCACAGCCCAGAGCTGTCAGTCAGCATAGAATTTTGGGCACATGAACATTCTGAGATTACTAATAAATCCCCAGTCTTTGCTGTGGCACTAGAGGAGAAGGACAGCATAGGAGAGCTCTCTCTTAGAAGTTTTTATGCCTGCAATTCATTTATTTTTCTAACAGGTTTGTGCAGCTGTGAAGCAGGTGGGGCTGCCTAGTGACTGGGAGCACCCTCAAATTTAGAAATTGTTTCTGTTCAGCTGCAGCTTTCAAATTGACTAACCAGCTATTTCCATTCCATTTTCAGTGCCTCCTGTGCATGAATTGGGGTTCAAGTGCCACTGCTATAATTTTAGGGTGTGCAACAAGTTTACACTTCCTTAGCCTGGTGCTTCAGTTACGTGTTGTATTATTTTTGGGGGGGGGGGGCGCAGTTAGTAGGCTAGCTTGTGGGTTCCCTCACTAATCCTGCTTTCTTTCTCTTTTTCCTGTTAGTGTTCTCTGGTGACAGACCCTCCTTTCTTCTTGCTCCTTCATGCTGTTTTAGATGCAGACTGAACAGTTACTGAAATAGTGCCCTTCAGCTGCCTGTTCATTTACTGAGGGAGAAGCAGCACCACTGTGTCTGTTTTTATTTTCAAGATAACTTGGGCAAATCAGGGTGTTTTTCTGTAATCCCCCCCCCCCCCCGAGTTACTTTTGTAGTTAGATCAGCACACATGAGCATGTCTGCTTGTTCTCTTCAGCTGTGCGGCTCGTCTGCCATTGCTGGCAATCTGCCAGTGTGACTCCATGCCTGTTTTCCTCCTAGGCACGTTTGCCTGGCAGTTTTTTATGCTGTTTCTGTACTGAGTGCATGTGCAGTGGCCGGGCACACTCACGCCCAATGTGGTGACGTCATATGCATCAGCATGACATCACGCTGGATGCACTCCTTCTCGCTTGCCCAACACGGTAGCTGAGGTGGAGCAGTTTTTCTCAGCCAGGCTGTCACTTTCAGGGATACTAGACAGATACAAGCAATGAAGGGGGCAGTGGCATGCTGACAGCAACACTATTAAAAGGACAGCGTTTTGGCCCAGTGGCGCTGAGGGTTGAGGTGCTGGACACCACACCTCGTGCCACGCCGACGACCCGGGTTCAGGAGCGAGCCCGGGTCGACGGAGGTCAGCAGGGGAGGGAGAGGATTGAGCATCCGATGGACAACTGTCCTGTCTCAGGGGAGGGCTGGGGATTGTCCAGCATACCAGCGGTTCCCGGTGGAGATCGGGGGCACTGCAATATGCAGACCACACAAGTAGCGTGGCTGATGCCGGCAGGGTTGCCGTGCATATTGTATCAGGGGCGCCCATGCAACGAGGGGGGCAGGGGGAATGCACTAGAAAACTGAAACACTTGGCTCTGCAGGGACGGCACCTGACCCACATGCCTACTGCCGGATCCGTCTCACCCGGCCTCTCAGTTCTTCCGCCTGGGTCCTCACCCACAGCCAGGGTCTGACTATGATGAGCCTAGTAAGTGTATTGCTGATTTTCTCTGTACACATCCAGACCGCAAAGGGGTGGTGCAGACAACAGCCTGTGACAAAGCCAATGTGTCATTATCTGCTCTCCCTTCAGAGAAAGACTCAAAAAAACTGGATTCTGTGGGTAAGAAATCATATACTACTGCTTTTTTGCTGATACGCGTGTCTATTTACATGGCATATACAGTTAGATATCAGTGAGCTTTACTGAAATCTATCCTTGCCATAGTGCAGCGGGGGGGGGGGGACACTACACTCAGGGATGTCACTGAGATTGTGAAGCGGGCCATAGAAGCTACCAAGTATCAGTTTCACATGGCCATAGATGATAACGACACAGCCTTAAGGGTCATGGCACAGGCCATTTCTCTCAGGTGGTTTGCTTGGTTAAGAACTACCAGTCTCACTCAGGATATCCAGTCGCAAACTATGGATTTTCCCTGTGAGAACAACTCCCTTTTTGGGGACCAAACTGAGGCTTACATGAAAAGAATGGATGAGTTCAAAACTACTTACAAGAGTAACTCAGCTAAAGAAAAGCCCTCTTCCTCCCAGAAGTCTCGGGGCAGGGATTATTTTCCTAGGGCATGCTTTCCTATGCCAGTGCCTATGGATTTTTCCCAAATGAGAGTTTTTTCTGGAGGTAGAGGTAGGAGAGGTCAGAGAAGAGCCAACCCCACTTCTGTTAACCTCTGCTCAGTCCAGACAGAAGTCTTCCTGACTCCTATTTGGTCACCTCCCCTCTCTCTGTAGGGGGCAGGCTCTCCCACTACCTCCATCATTTCACCTCTGACAAGTGGGTGTTAAAAGGTAGTGGAACAGGGTTTCTTTCTTCAGTTCAAAACATTTTCTTTCCTCCACGGTCCCAAACTCTCAAAACCTCTAATCCCAACAGAAAAACAGCTATTGGAATTAGAGGTCAAGAATCTCTTGGAGGCCAAAGCCGTAGAAAGAGTACCTCTTCCCCAGTGGAGAAAGGGTCTCTATTCCAGTTATTTCCTAACCCTGAAGAAAAACCGGGACCTAAAGTACCTGAACCAGCACCTGCTGAAACCAAAGTTGAAGATGGTAACCATGACTTGAGTCATTCATTCGCTAAAGCAAGGCAGTCCCACAGAAAATTCCTCAGATTTAGGCTGCCCTCAGGCCATTACCAGTTTGCAGCAATGCGTTTCAGGCTAACATCCGCTCCCAGGCTGTTCACCAAGTGCCTGGCAGTGGTTGCAGCTCACCTCAGAAGACAAGGAATCTCAGTTGTTTCCTACCTGGACGATTGGCTGATCATGGCCAGTTCTTCTCAGGCTGTTTCAGAAACTCTAACATAGAAACATAGACTTTGACGGCAGATAAGGACCGCTTGGCCCACCCAGTCTGCCCATTCCCTACGTATTGGATAAGCTGCAGATTCTAGTTAACCAACAGCTTACTTCCTCCTACCCTTCATTATAATTGCCTTATGTCTTTCCCATGCATTCTTGAATTCCTCCACTGTTTTTGACTCCATGACCTCCTCAGGAAGGTGGTTCCATGCGTCCACCACCCTCTCCTTGAAAAAATACTTTCTGATGTTGCAACTGAGCAATCCCCCCTCTGTCTTCAAACTGTGCCCCCTTGTTCTTGCACATCTCTTTCTCTCAAAAATGATCCCGTCTTGGACTTTGATTTCCTTGAAGTACTTGAAAGTTTCTGTCATGTCTCCCCCTCCCTCCTTTCCTCAAGGATATACATATTAAGCGCTTTCAGTTTCTCCTCATATGGCTTCTGTTGCAGTCCCTGCACCATTTTAGTTGCCCTCCTCTGGATCGCCTCCATCCTGTCTATGTCCTTGCGGAGATGGGGTCTCCAGAACTGCACGCAGTACTCCAAATGGGGTCTCACCAACTGTCTGTACAGAGGAATAACAACTTCCTGTTTTCTACTGGTGATGCCTCTCTCTATGCAGCCCAGTATCCCTCCAGCCCTCCTTACTGCCATCTCACATTGTTTGCCCACCTTTAGGTCATCTGATAGGACCATCCCGAGGTCTCTTTCCATTTTTTTGTTGTTAGTGCCTCCCCCCCATTGTGTACTCTTCCCCTGGGTTTTTGTTTCCCAGGTGCATTAATTTGCACTTTTTTGCACTGGATCTAAGCTACCATACTTTTGACCATTCCTCCAACCTTGCCAAGTCCCTTCTCATCCTTTCCATCCCCCTTGTGTATCAACCCTGTTTTAGATTTTTGTATTGTCTACAAAGAGGCATACTTTTCCTTCCAGCCCCTCTGCAATGTCTCCTATAAAGACATTAAAGAGGATCGGTCCCAGTACAGCACCCTTTGGTACCCCACTAGTAACCACCCTTTCTTCAGAGTGCACTCCTTTACTATTACCCTCTGAGTCCTGTTGGTCAGCCAATTTGTTACCCAGGCTATCACCTTGGAACCCACTTCCAGGGTGGCTAACTTGTTTATTAATCTTTCTCGTGGGACTGTGTCAAATGCTAAAGTCTAGGTAGGCCATATCTACAGCCCCTTCCTGGTCTACTACTTTGGTCATCCAGTCAAAGAAATCTGTTAGATTTGTCTGACATGACCTTCCCGCTGTGAATCCATGCTACCTTGGATCCTGTCCCCGCTGGCCTCTAGGTACTCAACAGTTCTTTCTTTCAGAAGTAATTCCATCATTTTCCCTTCCACTATTGTTAAGCTAAAAGGGCTGCAGTTCCCTACCTCTGCCTTGCTCCCACTTTTGTGAAGAGGAATCACATCTGCCCTCCTCCAATCCTCAGGTACCACACCATCCTCCTATGATTTGTTAAAAAGGGTAGTCAGTGACGTCACTAGGTCTCTCCTTTTTTCTTTTAGAATTCTGGGGTGAATCCCGTCAGGCCCTATTGCTTTGTCCACCCTGAGTTTTAGGAGTTCTCTCAGGACCCTTTCTTCTGTGAATGGACTGTTATCGACCCCTCTGTTCAGAGTGCTTCTATTGCTTGGTTTAGGTACCTCCCGCTCTTCTTCTTTTGTGAATACTGAGTAAAAGTATTCATTCAGTGTATCTGCTTTTCCTCTGTCATCCTCTGCCCACCTCCCCTTCCCTTTGTTAAGCCTCACTATCCCTTCCTTGGTCTTTGTTCGCTCCCTGATGTACCTATAAAAGGTTTTATCCCCCTTCTTAACAGAGTTGTCTATCTTTTCCTTGGTTTGGGCCTTTGGTAGTCTGACTGCCTTCCCCGCTTCCTTCTGCTTTAACTGGTACAGTACTCTGTCCTGCTTATTCTGTGATTCCTTATACTTCCTGAATGCTGTATTTTTCTCCCTATTCTTTCCCGCCATCTCTTTTGAGAATCATAGTGTTTTTTTACTTCATATTGTTTTGTTTATTTGCTTCACACAAAGGCTTGTTGCCTCTGTGATGGCAGTTTTGATTTTCTCCCATTGTTCTTCTACCCCTCCTTCCTGCCCATTTGCTAGTGCATTCCTTAGGTACTCACCCATTTTGCCAAAATCAGCCCTCCTAAAGTCCAGTACTTCTGTCTTTGTATGGCTTGGCTCTACAGATATGTTTATCGTGAACCACACTGTTCGGTGGTCGTTAGTTCCCAGATGGCAACCCACTTATAAATCTGTGATCCTCGCACCATCTCCATTTGAGAGTACCAGGTTTAAGATTGCTCCCTCCCGAGTGGGTTCCAACACTAGCTGTCTGAGGCATGCCCCCTGCAGGGCATTGAGAATGACTCTGCTCTTGGATGTAGCTGCAGCACATTTGCTCCAGTTAACATCTGGCATATTCAGGTCCCCCATCAACAAAATCTCCCCATTTCTTCCATTCTAAGGATGCCTTCTAACATTTCTTTGTTCCATTTCCTTCCCTGAGATGGGGGTCTGTATACAACCCCCATGCGTATTGAGGTGCCATTACCTGTCTCCAAGGTGACCCACAGTTCCTCCTCTCTTCCCCGTTTACCCTTTAGTTCTGTTACTTTGATCCCTTCTCTTACGTAGAGAGCTACTCCTCCTCCTCCTCCTCTTTTACCCTTCCTGTCCCTCCTGTAGATTGCATGCCCTGGTATGTTTACATCCCAGTCATGGTTCTCTGTGTACCATATTTCTGTGACTGCCACAACATCCAGGTGTCCCTCTTCCATCAAGGCCACTAAATCAGGAAGCTTGTTACTGAGACTACGGGCATTGGTACTCAACACCATCAATTTGTTTATGGTCTTACCTCATTTAGCCCCACCCCTGCCCTTACTGTCTTTGGCTTTTTCTCCATTTACCCCCATCCTGCTCTCTGTCGACCTCTCTACCTTGGTGTTTACCTCACTGATGACCCTATTTTGTGGGGGGAAGGGAATTCCCTGCTTCTCATCAGTGCCTCGTCCCCCCTTGGCTAGTTTAAGTGTTTGCCAATGAAGCATTTAAACCTATCACCTAGGAACCTGCTTCCCTTCCTGGACAGATGCAGACCATCTTGCCAGTATAGGCATGCATCCCTCCAGGTGGAGCCCCAGTCCCCAATGAAGCTAAAACCCTGTACTCCGTACCAGTTTTTCAGCCATTCATTGAATCACATGGTGTACCCAAGCCCCACCCATGCCATAGACGGGCAGTACCTCCGAGAAGGTTACCGTGTGTGCTACTTGCCAGACAGCCAGACAACACACACTCTACAGTCTCTGGGCTTCATTATCAACAAAGACAAATTTCAGTTCTAGGAGCATGGATATGTTTTTCATCCACACTGTTTGGCATGTCCCCTTCCACTTTAAATCTTGCCAGAAGTTTTCAAGCTGGCTCCTTTCACCCACCTGGGTGGTAAATACCTCGGCTCCACTCCATGATGCTAGATCTTCCTTTCTGCTGGAAGATACAGGTTCCCTCGTTCTCTCAGCATTTTGTAGGCCTAGCTTTCAAATGATCGGGTTATGAAAATTACTTCGTGCAAGTTAGCAGGTGCACTTTATCTTATCGACTACGGAGGAAAAAATCTTCCCCAGGATTTCGCCAGTGTCCCTCTTGACCAGAAGATGTCGGCACCGATCTCCACCTCACATGCGTTTACTGCCTAGGTGTCGGACATGACACCTTGTCGTGCGGTTTTTGCTTGGCCTTCCATCCCAACGTCCTGGACGACCACAAGGCATGCCTGAAGCTGGGGAGACCGGAGGAAAGAAACCCACTGGTGAATCGAAGGAGGCTAGTTGGGCGGTTTCCACAGCCGTGGGCTCCACCGAACAGCTTGAACAGATGAAGGCATTTGAGAAGGAAGCAGCTTGTGCTTCGGCCAATTGAAGCTTCTTCGTCCTGCTAAACCTAGGCTCCACCTTTATGGGCTCCTTCAGGGAGATGTGCCAGTCTCTCCTCATTCGGGGTGAGGCGCCCTCGGGCTCGCACTCCTCTCACTCTCACAAGAGGGAGAAGGACCCAGTGTCTTCTTCCTGACAGAGACACTCTTGGGACCGGGAGATGTCAGAGTCCCAAGAACTCGCGGTCTCGACTTTGGTCGAGATCGCTTCCTCAGCTGCTGGTTTTTGGACCTTCCTTCTGGCCAAGGGACTGAGGAAGGGGCCGAAGAAGTTGAAATTATCCTCGACCCCATCGACCCCTTGTTGCCGGCTGTGCCCGACGACTCGTTGGAAAGGACTCCGGTCCTGGTCTTTCTGGATGAGGAGACCCAGCCTGCTGGTGTCCCCTTCAAGGTATCGGTCCCGGGCCCTCGGGTCTCACTAATTCCAGTGTCCCTGATCGACTGAGTCGGCCTCCCCGATCTTGGTATCGGTCCAGGACCCCCTCGGATGATCGGCCGAGGAAGAGCCATTAGCGCTCCAAGAAGAGGCAATGCCACAGGTCCTCATCCTCCTCAGATGAAGAGAGGCTCCGGCAGAAACTCCGGTGCTATGAAGACCTTATGTGGCAGCAGCTGATCTTGACCGGATAAAAGCTGGCTCTGCCGCTTACCCTGGCCATCACTTGGCTCTCGCCTCCTAGGCCGAAGTCGACCCCTCCAGAACCGAAGCCCTGGGTTCCTCCACCTGTGGGGCCAGTCCATCTCACAGTTAGGCCTATTCTGGTCTCTCCACCGATTCGGGTGGAACCACCACCTAAACAGCCTGAGGGAAGGGCACCCTTGAAAGAGGACCGACAAGACACCGGGCTTCCCTGACGACTGTCAATAACAGACACCCCGGACCACCCTCGACATATCGAGGGTGACTTAGGTGGTAGACCGCTGTATCATGAGTCTTCGGACTCGGACGTCACCGGCTTGCACTCACATCCTGGGGATGATGAGTCATCAGTAGGCACAGGATGGGAGGAAGGCCCTTCCTCTTTTCAGGGCATTCTCCGCCTCATCTCAGATTCTACTGGAATGGCCCTGGAGCCTATCCAGAAAAAGGTGGAGTACCCTCTCTCCGACATTCTTTTTTTTAATTATTATTATTTTTCGCTCCTAGGAGACTCTCTTAGGCATCCAACTTGTGTCCTGCCCTGCCTGAAGCCCCCCTCGACCGCACCTTCCTCACCTCCGCCCCTGCCTCACAGCTGGCACCCCCAGCTCAACCCTTCCGCAGTGGGGCTGCCCCTCCTACCTTGGGCACACTTCAAACTTTGTAGACTCCAGCTGCAGACGTGGGCCCATGGGCGGAGGATCTATGAAGGTCGGTGAGGTCAGTCCCGGCAGTGGGCATGAGGGTTGGTGCCGTCGCCTTCCCTGGGGCCGGGGTTTTCCGTTCTGTCCCTCTCCATGCGTGGGCATGCCCAGCGCTATCTGGCGCATGGCTACCCTGCCAGCCGGGCCACTAGTGCGTGGCTGCCTAGTTTGCTGTAGTACCCCCGGTCTCCACCGGAGGTCTCTGGCTCGCCAGGTCATCCCATCCCCTTAATCCAGGTAGAAGAGCACCATGTGGGCACTCTGTTCTCAACCCTTCCCCTGCCGACCCCCAGCGCCCGAGTCCGTTCCCAAACCTGGGTCGCTGGCATGGTGTCCGGCGCCTCAACCCTCAGCGCCACTGGGCTGGCTCACTGACATTCTCAAGAGAAGCAATACCCCGACGGAGGCCTTTCCAGTGGCCGAGGCCTTTGTTGGCCCGGCTCTTGAACTTTGGCAGTGTCCTGCCTCCTGCCCAGCACCATCTGCCCGCATGACCCGCAAGTACGTGGTGCCCATGGGGTCCCTTGTGGGGTTCACAGAGCACCCTTCGACCAAGAGCCTGGTGACTGCCTCTGTGTTCAGGCATACATAGACAGTGTCGGCAGACATGGGCCCATGGTCCACCCAGTCTGCTCATTTGAGCTTGTAAGTTCAGTTTATGTTTTCCTAGAAGTCTGTTGCCCCTTACCCATGACCTCCAGAATTCCTTTATGTCTATCCCATGCATTCTTAAATTCCATGATTGTTTCAGCCCCCACCACTTTCTCTGGCAGGGTGTTCCACTTGTCCACCACCCGTTCTGTGAAGAAATTCTTCCTCACGTTTCCTCTGAATCGTCCCTCCTCCAACTTCATCCCATGCCCTCTAGTCCTGGAACATCTTTTCACTTAAAAATAGTGTATTCCTGTACCTCTTCCTCCTGTAAGATACTTGTATGTCTCTATCATATCCCTCTCTCCTCCTCTCCTCCAGGAGTACATGTTCAGTTCCTTCAATCTGTCCTCATAGGACTTGTGATACAATCCTGTACCATCTTTGTTGCCCTTCTCTGAACCTTCTCTACCCTGTCTATGTCCTTACGTGAGGTAAGGTCTCCAGAACTGTACACTGTACTCCAGGTGGGCCCTCACTAGTGTCTTGTATAGTGGAATTATGACCTCCTTTTCCTGCTGGTGATGCCCCTGCCTATGCATCCCAGCATCCTATTTGCTTTACCTGCTGCCTTGTCACACTGTTTCCCTACCTTGAGGTCATCAGAGATGATAACCACAAGATCCCTTTCCTGCTTGGTGCATGCTGTATCCTCACCCCCCAACTGATATATTGTGCCAGGGTTTTTGTGCCCCATATGCAATATCTTGCACTTCTTTGCATTGAATTTCAACTGCCAAACCCCTGACCATTCTTCAAGTTTCTGCAGGTCCATCTCATTCTGTCTACACTCTCTGGTGTGTCTGCTCTGTTACAGAGCTTTGTGTCTGCTCTGTTACAGAGCTTTGTGTCATCAGCGAACAGTGAAATTCTGCCTTCTAGGTCCTGCGCAATGTCACTGATGAAGATGTTGAATAGGACCAGTCCCAGCACCTGTCCTTGTGGTAGCCCACTGGTCACTCTTCCCTCTGTGGAGTGACAGCCATTTACCACCACCTTCTGTGTCCTGCCGCCCAGCCAGTTACCTACCCACCACACTACTGTCCTGCCCACACCCATATTCCCCAGTTTGTGTAATAGTCTTCTATGTGGCACAGTGTCAAAGGCCTTGCTGAAGTCCAGATAGGCCATGTCCACTGCCCTCCCCTGAGCCACCTCTCTAGTCACCCAGTCAAAAAATTCAACGAGGCCCCCCTCGACCGCTCCTTCCTCACCTCCGCCTCACAGCTGGCACCCCCAGCTTAACCCCTCCGAAGTGGGGCCTCCCCACCTACCTTGGGTGCACTTCAAACTTTGTAGATTCCAGCTGCAGACGTGGGCCCCTGGGCAGAGGATCTATGAAAGTCGGCGAGGTCAGACCCGGCAGTGGGCATGGGGGTTGGTGCCGTCACCTTCCCCTGGGACACGCCGGGGGTTGGCAGGGGAGGGGTTGAGGACTGAGTGCCCACGTGGTGCTCTCCTTCCTGGATTAAGGGGATGGGATTACCTAGCGAGCCAGAGACCTCCAGTGGAGACCAGCGGTACTACAGCAAGCCAGGCAGCCACGCACTAGCGTGGCCGACACTGGCAGGGTAGGCATACTGGTAGTTAGGCTGACACTGACTGACCCCCCAGACAAGGAGTCCAAGAATATGGACCACACTGCCCGTAAGACCTATGCAGCCTCTTCTTTGGGTCTTCGTCAGGCCAGCTCGGCTGTTATTATGGCACACTTCTCTCATGCCCTTCTTGGGTCATTAGACGAGGTCCTCCCTCATCTCCCACCGGACATGCAAACCATGGTCAAGCAGGTTTGTGACCAGGGCCATGCTGTAGCAAATCAGCAGCTGCAGACGGCCTTGGATATCAGAGATTCTTGTGCCCTCTCGCTGGCAGCCGCAGTGGCCTGTCGCCACCGGGCTTGGCTGAGGCTTTCCTCCTTCCTGGCGGATACTCCACATAAGTTTGCTGACGTGTCCTTCCTGGGTACCAACTTGTTTGGTCCAGGAGTGGCCGGTCACCTTCAGTCTATAGAGCAGTCCAGTGCCACCTTGGATGCTACTTCTGGCAAGGGTTCTTTGGGCAAGAACCATCAGAAGAAAAAGAAGAAGCCATTTTGTCACTCTTCCCCTGTGGTCCGGCAGCCCTCCTATCAAGGAGGACAGCAGCACCAGCAGCAGTAGCAGGCTCAGGCTTGGCACCCTTGGCCCAAGCAAGGTCCTCAGCAGTCCCGTAAAGGAGGCCGAGGCTCGAGTCCTGGAGCCTCCTCCTCCTCCTCATCTAAGCCTGCCCGGTGACAGGTTGGGGGTGGCCACCCCTACACCCGTCATGCCAGCTCTGGGTCCTCCCGTGGGGGGGTCGGCTTCACCACTTCCTTTCCCCCGGTCCACTATCACTCCGGACAGGTGGGTTCTCGAAGTGGTTGGTCAGGGACTGCCTCTGGAAATTCGAGCAGTACCCTCCCAGCCAAGCCAAGCCCCTCAGGAGGAACGGATCTCTGCTTGCACCCAGTTGCTCTTCGAGATGATGTGGCTCAGCTCCTCCACAAGGAGGCAGTAGCTCCACTGCTGGATCCTCCAACAGACCCAGGCTTTGTTTCCAGGTACTTCCTGGTGCATAAGCGGATGGGGGGGGTTGGTGCCCCACCCTAGATCTTTATGACGTGAATCAATATCTCAGGTCCAGCACCTTTCGGATGGTCATTCTGAACCAGATCATGCCATCCCTGGAGCAAAACATGTGGTTCTGTTCACTGGATCTACAGAACGCGTACTTTCATGTCCCAATCCGTCCATCCCAGAAGTGGTTCCTCCACTAAAGGGTCGAGGGGACCCTCTACGAGTTCAGAGCCATGCCGTTCGGCCTATCATCGGCCTCACCGGTCTTCACCAAATGCATTGCAGTGGTGGTGGCCCACCTTCGGCGTCGAGGAGTCAGAATCTACCCTTATCTCGACGATTAGCTCTTGGCAGGTTCCAACCAACAGGAGGTTGAGAGGTCCAGGGATCTGGCCCTCCAAACCTACTCCCAACTCGGCCTCCTGATCAATGAGGCCAAGCCGGAACTCATGCCTTCTCAGGTGATGGGCTTCATCGGGGCAGAGCTCGACTCTTGTCAAGCCAGAGCTCAGCTTCCAGCGGACAGGGCAGAGGTTCTCTCCTCCTTTGCCCGACCATTTCTGGTTGGGCATTTGCACCCTGCCTGGGACTTAATGCACCTTCTGGTTTACATGGCGGCGTGCACCTTGGTGGTCCGTTGGGCCCGGTGGCACATGCGCCCCCTTCAATGGGAGCTGGCCTCCCAGTGCACTCAGCGATATTGTCACTTCGACCAGCTGATCACTGTAACCTAGAAGATGTGGGACGCTCTCCAATGGTGGACGCCCCGACCCGGTTGCAGGAAGGGATCCCGTTTGTCCACCCTGAGCCGCCGGTCGTCCTAACGACTGATGCCTCTCTCATGTGCCGGGGAGCCCACATGGGGGACAACAGGGCCCACGGGTTCAGGACCCCCGAGGAGTCCCAATGCCACATCAACCTGTTGGAGCTCAAAGCAGTCAGACTGGCACTGTCAGCTTTCGCTCCTCGGCTCTGGGGCCAAGTGGTTCAAGTCCAGACGGACAATATCACGACCATGTACTACCTCAGCAAACGGGGCAGCACACACTCCCGCCTGCTGTGCAAGGAGGTACTCTGTATCTGGACGCTCATAAGCCGGTTGGAGGTGGATCTCCTAGCCATCCATGTGGCAGGAGCCTCGAACCAGCTGGCAGATGCTCTCAGCCGTATAGGCTGGACATCCCACTAGTGGTCTCTCCATCCAGAGGTAGCTTACAGCCTGTTCTCCCATTGGGGCAAACCAATGGTGGACCTGTTTGCCTCCAGGGAAGAAAACCAGCTGAAGCTGTGTCATGCCCACCCCCCTCAGCAGTGCTAACTGCAGGGGGATGCCTTCTCGAGGCCGTGGACCCCAGGCCTCCTCTACGCCTTCCCTCCATTTTCCTTGATCCACAAGGTGTTACTCAAGGTGAGGAGGGACAAGGCGAAGGTGATTCTGGTATCCCCAGACTGGTCGCACAAGTTCTGGTACCCAGATCTCCTCAGCCTCAGCTGCAGGCCCCCGGAGCCACTTTGTACACGCCCGGACCTGATATCTCTGAACCAGGGAAAGGTATTCCATCCGGACCTTCAATCCCTGCACCTCACAGCCTGGTACCTGAGCGGCTTGAGTTCCAGGCTTTGGGTCTTTCTGAGGATGTCTACACCGTGGTGGCGGCATCTCGAAAGAATCAACCAGGAAATGTTATGCCTTCAAATGGAAAAGATTTTCCATTTGGTGTCAGGGTAAGAGTCTGGACCCCTTATCCTGTTCTGTGGCTAACATTCTCGACTACCTTTGGTCTCTCTCCAAAGGGGGTCCGCAGTCATCGACCCTTAGGATGCATCTGACAGTCATTTCTGCTTACTGGGCGCGGGCCGGTCAGCCGACATTGGCACAGATGACAGTGGTCGGGTGCTTTTTCAAAGGCCTGGATCACATATCCCCTTCGGTGCATGAACCTCCACCTCCATGAGATCTGTTGCTGGTTTTGGCAAAGCTCATGGGCAAGCCATTCAAACCCATGCACAAGTGTGAGCTGTCACGCTTGTCGTGGAAGATGGCCTTCCTGGTGGCTATCACGTCAGCCAGAAGGACAGGGGAGCTCCAGGCGCTTTCGGTGGACTCCCCTTTTCTGGTCTTTCACAGGGACAAGGTTGTCCTGCGCCCCCACCCGAAATCCTTCTGAAGGTGGTATCAGAGTTTCACCTTAACCAGGTGTTGACTCTGCCAGTATACTACCCTAATTACACCTCTGACACTGAGTACAGGTTCCATACTCTGGACCTGAGACGTGTTCTCTCTTACTACAAGGAGAGGATGGCGGAAAGTCGTGGAGAGGTTCACCAGCTGTTTGTCCTCTACGACGAAGCCGCTTCTGGCAGACCTGCAGCGAAGCAGACAATTGCAAGATGGATTACATCATGCATAGGTCTGTGTTATGAGTTGGCGGGCAAGGAGCCTCCCAGAGGGATAAGAGCTCATTCTACCTGCCATACTGCTGCATCGGTGGCTGCTTCCAGGGACATCCCTGTCCAGGACATCTGTTGGGCTGCTACCTGGAAGTCAGCGAACACCTTTATCACCCATTACCACATCGACCTTGAGTCACACCCGGATGCTGGTTTTGGGGCCTCGGTTCTCCAATCTCTGCTTCCTAAGTAGGGTGTGTGCGCCTTGTCTCCCTCATCCCGGGGAACTGCTTGGAGTCTGCCAAAGAGTGTGGATGAACAACATATCCATGCTTGTAGAAGAACATGTTACTCACATGTAACAGTAGTTCTAGGAGTGGTATATGTTGTTCATCCACACGCATCCATCCAACCTCCCTGGCTTTGGGCGCACAACCTTGCTTCCAGCGGGCTAAGATATGGCATCATGGGGCGGAGCCAAGGTATAGACCACCTGGGTGGGTGGGAGGAGTCAGCTTGAAGACTTCCGGCAAGATTTAAAGTGGAAGGGGACATGCCAAACAGTGTGGATGAACAATGTATACCACTCGTAGAACTACTGTTACAGGTGAGTAACCTGTTCTTCCAGACTACCCAAATCCTGCAATTCATAGGGTCAGAGTTCAGCACACTGCAGGGGAAGGTTTTCCTTCCCACAGACAGAATTCAGAATTTTCACATTCTGCTAAATTTCGTTCAGCCTAGGCCAACCGAGATCGGACAGACACTTCCTCAGACAACTCGGCCACATGGCCTCAATGACTGCAGTAGTCCCAGGCACCAGATTTCAGATTAGGGACATTCAGTACTATCTCTGATCTCATTGGTCCCAGAAAAAATACTTTTTCGCAAAGCTAGTACCAGTCACAAAAACCTTTCTGCGGCCTCCAGACTGGTGGAAGGAAACAGAAAATCTCAGGGTAGGGGTTCCTTTTCATATTCAGCAACCCTCTCAGATCCTGACTATGGATGCTTCCCTTCTAGGTTGGGGCATCCACATAGGGGACCTGTCCATAAGTGACACTTGGACACCAAAAGAGTCCACACTCCACATCAGTCTTTTGGAACTCCGAGAAGTGTTCCTGGCCATCAAGGCTTTCGCCCCACAGCTCAGAGGACAGTCAGTCCAAATAAGGGTGGACAGTACGACTGCCATGTTCTACATCAGCAAGCAGGGGAGCACAAGGTGAACCAAACTCTGCACAGAGGCAATGAGGATTTGGTCCCTGGCCTACTCCCTGGACATGTCCCTGTCTGCCAACCATCTTCCAGGCAAGGAAAACACACTGATGGATGCACTAAGCCGGATCAGTAAGGGCCACCATGAGTGGACCCTCAACAAACAGGTCCTTGCCACAGTTTTCAGAAGGTGGGGGTTCCAGGTCTGGACCTATTCATGTCCAGCCTCAACCACCAGTTACTTCAGTACTGCTGCAAACCACCAGCGTTGCGGACCATCACATTGGACAGTCTGACACTGGACCGGACAGGGAGGTTCCTCTATGCTTTCCCTCCCTTTTCTCTATTTACTGAGTCCTTCTCAAGCTCAGGGCTCAGCCAGCCACCACGATTCTGGTGGCTCCGGATTGGGTGAGACAACCTTGGTACTCCCTGCTCCTCGCCCTGTCAATCAGGAAGCCCATCAAACTGCCCTCATCCCACAGTCTCCTGACTCTTTCTCAGAGAGGAATAGCATTCCCCAACATCCAGTCTTTTGACCTCAAAGCCTGGTTCTTGAGGAGCTGGAGTTTCCTGAACCTAGCGCAAGGAAAACTTATGGTTCCAAGTGGAAGAGGTTCTCGTTGTGGAGCAAGGATAAGGACATAAAGCCCTTACAGACTTCTCCTCCTGTCTTGCTGGATTGTCTAGTACACCTTCAGGTGGAAGGCCTGAATGCTTAATCTTTAAGAGTACATCTAGCAGCCATCTCGGACCATCTTTCCACTGGAAAAGAGAAATCTGTCATCTCACAGCCTATTTTCAAAAAGTTTTTTAAAGGGCTGCTGCACCTCCAGCCCCCTCTGAGGGAACCTGTTCCCCCTTGGGACTTGAAACTCTGTATAGCCAAGCTCATGGAGGCTCCTTTCGAGCCCATGGCTACTGATGATCTCAAGTTTGTAGCCTGAAAGACTGTCTTTCTAGTGGCCATTACTTCTGCCAGATGGATTTCAGAGTTGCAGGCCCTCTGTACATATCCTGATTACATCATTCCCTACAAGAACAAAGTAGTCCTTAGGACGAATAGAAAATTTCTGCCAGAGGTGGTCTCTGAATTCCACCTTAACCAGTCTATTTCCTTGCCAGTTCTTTTCACAGACAAATCCACTGCAGGTGAACGCAGGCTGCATAGCCTGGACGTCAAGCGAGCCCTGTCATATTATTTAGACCATACTAAGCAGTTCAGAGACTCACACACTCAGCTCTTTCTCACCTGTGGTGAAGTATGCAGAGGGAAACCGGTGACCAAGAGATCCATTTCCTGCCGGATTGTCTCTTGTATCCAGTTCTGTTACAGCAAAGCTGGTAAGCGACCCCTTCTCGAGCTCAGAGCTCACTTTGCTGTGGGCACCGCTGCCTATGTGGAAGCCTCAAGACATCTTCTTTTGCCAGAAGTTTGCAAAGCAGCTACTTGGAAAACAGTTTACACATTCACAAAGCATTACTGCTTGAATGTGCAGTCCAGATCTGATGCCAAATTTGGCAGAGCGGTGTTACAGAGCCTTTTGCCTAAGTAGGTTTCTGTACCTGCTTCCTAACTGTACTGCTTTGTAGTCTGCACCTGTCAATACATGCTGAAGAATTTCTGGGGTGAGAAGAAAAAAATGACCCACCATAGTAATGTTATTTCTACCAAGGGATTCTGCAGCATTATTGACACTCCCACCCATCCTCCCCTGCGAAACCTGTCTGGGGACGGCTCTGTCATGGTGTTTAGCCAAATTTTCTTAGTTTTACTGGTTTACTTGTTGATTTGTTTCACAATAGTGGTTTGGAATTTTCAATTTGTTTTTGCTAACAGTGTTTGCCCCTGTTGGGCACAGTTTTTGCTCATTTTCAGCGTTCTGAGGTCCTTCAGGCTGACTGCAGGTAGCACTCTTCTCTCTCTATTCTGATTGGCCAATGCCTTTTTTCATTTGTAATGACTCCACCTGTCCGGGGCAGCTCAACCCAGCTGGCATACTACACCTGTCAATAATGCTGAAGAATCCCTTGGAAGAAATAACATTACTACGGCAAGTATTTTTTTTCTTATCGGACGTTGCAGCAGAAAGAGGTGCAAGTCATGGAGTCTCTGGATGTGAATCCCATTCTGTCCACTTCTGCCACTGTACCCAAGTGTTTTCCAAACTTTGTGCACTCTGACCAGATTATTGAACAGGAATGGACCTGCATGGATAAGCACAAGCAGCTCCCTAGGCTGAGTAAGAAATGTTATCTGTTCCTAGAAAAGAGCTCCAAGAAGAGGGAGGTTCCTTTTTTGGTAGAGAAGGCTGTGTATAATTCTGTTAAGTACACAGTGGTACATGTTGAAGGTTCAGCGGCCTTAACCAACACTCACAATAAGCAGGTAGATGCCTCATTCAGAATGGCTTTTACCTTGATTGGAGTAAATCTTTGCACCTCGTATGCATAATTTATTATATCCAGAGCACTGAAGTCATGGGTCACAGCCCTGGGTAGTTACCTCCCTCCAGACTCAGAAGGGGCAAGCGTTTTGCAGCTGGTGTCCACGGTCTCTGCCTTTCTTGGGCATGCCACAGTGGCAATTTACTGATGTCAACATGATCTGCTTATATTGTGGCACCTATGTGGGGTGCCTGGTTCAGGCACTGGGTTGCAGACCAGGCATCAAAGTTAAAGCTGTGTAACCAGTCCTTTAAAGGAGGGCTGTTATTTGGCTCTGGCCTGGATGACATTCTAAAGGACGTCCAGGATTAGAAGGGACAACTTCTGGTGTTCAAACAGCAACAGGAGAGAAAGTCAATATCAAGAGGGCAAAGAGGTGCACGGCAGCAACAGCCCAAAGACGCTTTTCATCCCTTTCGGAATGTTGGAAACCAGAGGAATACAGGATCCTATTCCAGATTCAGTGGTAATAGTAACTGAGTATCCCTCACCCACAGCCGTAATGGAGGTGCAGTACAAAGAGGAGGTAACACGCAGTAAAGGTACGTGGCCTCACCTTTGCCACCCATCTCTTGGTGGAAGACTGTGGAATTTTACCAGCAGTGAGCCCAAATAACATCAGACACATGGGTACTGGAAATCCTGACTATGGGCTGTGCCATAGAGTTCCCAACTGTACACACAAGAGGTTATTGCTGCCATCCCCTGTGCCCCAAAACCCAGTGAAAAGGCAAGTGGTGACTCAGACCTTAAATCACATGATACAGATTGGGACAGTTTTCCCAGCTCCCCCAGTGAGAAAGGTCTGGGGTTGTACTCAATTTACTTTGTGGTTCCCAAGAAATTGTCGGGGGGAAGGGACCGATTCTAGACCGGAAACACTTGAACAGTTTGTCTGCCACACAACCTTCAAGTCTGAGTCCTCACAATCAAACATTCAGGCTGTACAACTTGGGGATTATTTAGTGTCCATAGATCTGAAGGATGTCTGTCTCCACATTGCCATTTGCCAGTAGCACCAGAGGTTTCTGAGGTTCGTAATTCAGGGACAGCATTTCCAGTATCGGATGCTTCTCTTTAGTCCGACGACAGCACCCAGAGTATTTTCAAATGTCATGATGGTGTTAGTGGTGCAACTGAGGTAGAAGGGACATCACGTATATCTCTACCTGGACAACTTGTTCATCTGAGTGCCGACTGCTTGGATGGTGGAAAGATCAGTGTTGAGGACCCTTGAGGTGCTGGAGACTCGTGGTTGTCATCTTTCAGGAGAAGAGCTTCTTAAATCCATCTCAGAGGTTAGAACACTTAGGGGTGGTATTCCAGATGGACAAGGGGAAAGATTTCCTCTCTTCATTCAGGAAGGAGACCCTGAGGCAGGAGGGTTCAGTGGTTGAGAAGCCAGTCACCAGTCTTTGCTCACATACTCCTTTGGATTCTAGTGACAAAGCTAGTACTGAGGGGCTAATTGCATATGCGGCCCCTCCAGTACAGGATGGTGGAGGCTTAGAACCCGGCCTCAGAAGACTACCAAGCCCTGATCTTGCTACCTTGGTCAGTCATGCAGTCACTAGCTTGATGGGAGAGCCTCGAGAACCTCAACAAGGGTCTCTGGGAAATCCCAACAGAACTGATATATATATATAATTTTTTGAAATTGCATTTTATCCCTCCAACGCTCTGAGGGCACCGCTTCTTCAGGAGCCCCAATGAAGGACTTACCCCCACTCCTCCACCTACCTGATCCTGCAGTCCATCCCCCATGGAGCAGCAGATAATCCCCCCAGGCGGGGACAAGGTGGGGCGGAACACCCCGACAATCAACTTTCGTCGGGAGTCCCCAGGACCAGGCAGGTGGGAGCAATCAGGAGTCTGCCTCGGGGCGCCGTCTACCCGGAGCTCGGAGAGGTGTTTTCCCTTTTCTTTTTTTGTGGACAGTGGCGCATGCCCAACGTCAAGGCATCACTGTCTGATGTCGCCACCACCTGAGTGTCAACTACGCTTGCTGAGCCTCAAGCTTCCGCTAGAGGCGGTCAAGCGCTGAGCAGAACCCCTCCCTCCCTCCCAGGAGAAGAGCTGTCCTCCGGACACTCAATCTTCTCCCTCCCCTGCCAACCCCAGGACAGACCAGGCTCGTTCCTGAACCCGGGTCGCCAGCTTGGAGCGAGGTGTGGCATCCAGTGCCTCAACCCTCAACGCCACCGGGTTGGCGCAACAGAACTGATTTTGACAACCTGCCTGTCTGGGACACAGTCCTGGACAGAGCCCCACCCGAGAGGGAGCAACTTTGGATCTGGTACTCACCAACAGGGATAGAATTACAGACGTAAAAGTGGGGAGCCATTTGGGATCAAGCAGTCACGGTATGGTGTGATTCAATGTGAGAACAGTAGAAGAGTCAAACCACACTAAAGCAAGGGTCCTACATTTCAGGCAGTCCGACTTTGCAAAGATGGGGGAATGTCTTAGGAAATCACTGGCAGAGAAGGAGGAAAGGGGGGGCTGGAAGAACAATGGGAGAATCTTAAGGGAGCCATAGCAGAGGCAACAAGCCATTGCATTACCCAAGTAAGCAAAACAAAGAGAAGGAAAAAAACACTATTCTCAAAGGAAGTCACCTAGAAGGTAAAAGCGAAAAGGGTGGCATTCAGGAGGTACTAGGAAACACAGACGGAAGAAGACAGGGAACTGTATTTGGAAAAGCAGAGGGAAGCGTGGAAAGCAGTCAGGAATACAGAGATGTAAACAGAAGAAAAAATAGCCCAGGCAATAACAAAGGGGGACAAGGACTTTTTCAGGTAGGTTAGTGAAAGAAAAAAGACTTAAGAGTGGAATTGTGAGACTAAAAAGGGAAGGAGGGAAGTGTGCAGAGGGGTACCAAGAAAAAGCAGAAATTCTGAACAAGTATTTTTTGTTCAGTATTCACAGAAGAAGGAGAAGGGGAGGGACCAAAGTTGGGAGACGGAAGCACCACTTGGAGGGAGGTGGACACCAGTGCTTTTGAGGAAGAGAGTGTCTTCAAGGAACTTGCTAATCTGAAAGTGGACAAGGCAATGAGGTCAGACGGGATACATCCTGCAGTATTACGAGAACTCAGGGAGGTGCTGGCAGCACCACTGACAGCCCTATTCAACAGTTTGCTGGAAACAGGTGTGGTACCAAAGGACTGGAAGAGGGCGAATGTAGTCCCTCTCCACAAAAGTGGGGGGAGGCTGGCAATTACAGACAAGTCAGCCTGACCTCGGTGGTGGGGAAACTAATGGAATCACTATTAAAAGAAAGGTTTGTGATATGTCTCAAACTCAGTGCATCACAGGATCTGAGGCAGCATGGATTCACAGTGGGAAGATCTTGTCAAACAAATCTGATAGATTTCTTTGACTGGGTGACTAGGGAGGTGGTTCAGTGAGGGGCCGTGGATGTGGCCTATCAGGATTTTGGCAAGGCCTTCAACACTGTCCCAGTTTTGTAAATCCTTATCTAATTTTGAAAAGCTTGGGTGAGAGATGTTTCTGCAGTGTGACTTTGATTTCTTTTATTTCAGTAAATACCTTTGTGTGTTTGTTGGTGTCCTCTTTAATGAATACTTTAGTCAAATGAAGTTTTTGGTGCACTCTGTCACTGTTGTTTCCACAGTTCCCTTTGTTCAAAGCCATTAAGACCTTCAGAAGGTACAGTAGTGACACAGAGACCACGGGATGCTAGCAACAGTTCAGTATAATTTTCTAAACTCAAGATATTGTATGCTATGTTAATTCAAGAAAAGGCAAGCGTTCTGGTGAAGTAAAAGTTTTTCTAGGAGCGTGGATATGTTGTTCATCCACACTGTTTGGCATGTCCCTTTCCCCTTTAAATCTTGCCGGCAGTCTTCAAGCTGGCTCCTCCCACCCACCCAGGTGGTATAAACCTCAGCTCCGCCCCATGACGCCAGATCTTCCTTTCCGCTAGAAGATACAGGTTCCCTTGTGCTTCACAGCAATTCGTATGCCCTGGATTCAAAGCATCGGTTTTTACCGCAGCTTACCTTAAAACTCGTTCGAGTTAACAACTCCGATAGTAGTGCATTGGACATGGAGGATAAATCTGCTCCTGGATTTTGCCGGTGCTCCTGCGGCCAGAAGATGTCGTGCACCGATCCCCACCTAACGTGTGTCTACTGCCTAGGTGTCAGACATAACACCTCCACCTGCACGTTCTGCCTTACCTTCCATCCCAACATCCTGGACAACCACTTGGCGCGCCTAAAATTGGGGAGACCGGAGAAAAGGAACCCGCCGGTGAAATCGAAGAAGGCAAGGTGGGCGGTTTCCACGGCTACGGGATCTGCCGAGCAGTTGGAGCAGATGAAGGCTTTCGAGGAGGAAGCGGCTCAAGCTTCAGCCAGTCGGAGCCTTTTAGTTCCTCTGAACCTCGGTTCCACCTTTTCGGGCTCCTTCAAGGAGTTGTGCCAGTCTCTCCCCACTAGGTGTGAGGCGCCCTCGGGCTTGCAGTCCTCCAGCACTCGGAAGAGGGATAAGGATCCGAAGTCTTCGCCCAAATGAAGACGTTCTTGGGACCAAGAAAGTTCCGAGTCCCAGGAGCACGCGGTCTCGACCTCGGTCGAGATCGCATCCTCGGCCACTGGCTTCACGGATCTTCCATCTGGCCAAGAGACCGAGGAAGTGGCCGACCAGGTTGAGATTTCTCTCGACCTAATCGACCCTGTTTTGCCGACTCCGGTCGACGATTCTTTGGAAAGGACTCCGGTCCTTGTCTTTCCCCAATGAGGAGACCCAGCCCGCTGGTGTCCCCATCGAGGAAACTGTTCCGGACCCTCGGTTTTCACGGACCCCGGTGTCTCCCAATCAATCGGGTCGACTTCCTCGATCTCGATTGAGGTCCAGAACACCTTTCGGCCGAAAAGCCCCAAAAGAGTCATAAGCACTCTAAAAAGAGGCATTGCCGCAGATTCTCATCCTCCTCCTCGGACGAGGAGGGGCTTCAACGGAAACTCCGTCGACGCTATGAGGATCTTCTGAGGCAGCAGCTGATTTTGGCTGGGCAGAAGCCAGCTCCACCATCCACCCCAGCCATCACTTGGCTACTACCTCCTGGGTAGACACCAACCCCTCCGGAACCAAAGCCTTCTGTTCCCCCGCCCGAAGGGCCGGCCCTATCCTGGCTCTGCCCATCTCGGTCTCTCCACCAATTCTGGTGGAACCACTGCCTAAGCAGCTTCAGGGAGGGGGCTTCCTTGAAAGAGGATCCTACAGACACTGGGCTTCCCCGATGTCTGTCCATCATGGTTACCCCTGACCACCCCCGGTGTCGAGGACATGAGCGAGGAGACCGTTGTACCACGACTCCTCGGACTCAGACGTCACAGGACTGCACTCCCATCCTGGGGATGATGAGTCCTCTGTGGAGGGTTTAGAGGAGGGTCCTTCCTCCTTTCAAGGCATTCTCCACCTGATCTCCGAATCCACCGGAATGCCCCTGGAGTTTATCCAGAAAAAGGCAGAGTACCCCCTTACGGACATCCTAAAAAGGAGGGACACCCTGACGGAGGACTTTCCAGTGGCCGAAGCCATCACTGGCCCAGCCCTTGAGCTCTGGCAGTGCCCAGCTTCCTGCCCAGCACCATCTGCCCGCATGGCCTGCAAGTAGGCGGTGCCCATGGAATCCCTGCTGGGATTCACAGAACACCCTTCGGCCGGGAGCCTGTTGACCGCTTCTGTGTTTAGACGTACCAGTAGCTCAGCCGACACAGACTGACCCCCAGACAAGGAGTCCAAAAATATGGACCACTCTGCCCACAAGGTCTACGCGGCCTCTTCCTTTGGCCTTCATCAGGCCAGTTCAGCAGTCATTATGGCACACTTCTCTTTTGCCCTCCTCGGGTCATTAGGTGAAGTCCTCCCTCATCTCCCGGTGGACATGCAGACCACGGTCAAGCAAGTCCGTGATCAGGGCCATGCTGTTGCAAAATAGCAGCTCCAGACGGCCCTAGAAATCGGGGATTCTTGTGCCCGCTCTTTGGCAGCCGCAGTGGCCACTTGCCGCAGGGCCTGGCTGAGGCTATCCTCCTTCCCGGCGGATACCCAGCACAAGTTAGCTGACGTTCCTTTCCTTGGCACTGAGCTGTTCAGTCCAGGAGTGGCCAGTCACCTTCAGCGTATCGAGCAGTCCAATGTCACCTTGGACGCTACCTCTGCAAAAGGTTCTTCGGGCAAGAACCAGCAAAAAAAAAGAAGAAGCCATTTCGTCATTTCTTCCCCTGCGGTCAGGCAGCCCTCCTATCAAGGAGGCCAGCAGCAGCAGGCTCAAGAGTGGCACCCATGGCCCAAGCAGGGTCCTCAACAGTCCCGTAAAGGAGGCCGAAGCGCAGGTCCAGGAGCCTCCTCCTCCTCTAAGCCTGCTCAGTGACGGGTTAGGCGTTGCCACCCCTACATCCGTCACGCCAGCTCTGGGTCCTCCCGTGGGGGGCCGGCTCTGCCACTTTCATTCCGCCTGGTCCGATATCACTTTGGATAGGTGGGTTCTCAAAGTGGCCAGTCAGGGACTGCCTCTAGAGTTCGAGCAGTACCCTCCCAGTCGAGCCCCCACCCCGCGGGAGAAAAGGATCTCAGCTTGCACTCAGTCAGCTCTTCGAGACGACATAGCTCACCTACCCTGCAAGGAGGTGGTAGCTCCAGTGCCGGATCCTCCTACAGACCCAGGCTTCGTGTCCAGGTTCTTCCTGGTGCCAAAGCGACCAGGGGTTTGGCTCCCCATCCTAGATCTCTACGACCTGAATCAATATCTCAGGTCCTGCACCTTCCGAATGGTAACTCTGAACCAGATCATACCATCCCTGGAGCGAAACATATGGTTCTGTTCACTGGATCTACAGGATGCATTCTTTCATGTCCCAATCCATCCATCCCATCAGTGGTTCCTTCACTTCAGGGTCGAAGGGACCCTGTACGAGTTCTGAGCCATGCTGTTCGGCCTGTCATCAGCCCCTCGGGTCTTCACCAAGTGCATTTCAGTGGTGGCAGTCCATCTTCGGCATCGAGGAGTACGAATCTACCCGTATCTCAATGACTGGCTCTTGACAGGATCTTCCCTTCAGGAGGTGGAGAGGTCCAGGGATCTGGCTCTCCAAACCTGCTCCCAACTCGGCCTCCTGATCAACAAGGCCAAGTCACAACTTGTGCCTGCTCAGGTGATGGGCTTCATTAGGACAGAGCTCGACTCTTGTCAAGCCAGAGCTCGGCTCCCGGCGGACAGGGCGCAGGTTCTTTCCTCCTTTGCCCGATCATTTCTTTTTGGGCACTTGTGCCCTGCCCGGGACTTTCTGCGCCTTCTGGGTTACAGGGCGGCGTGCACGCACCTCAGTGGTCCGTTGGGCCAGGTGGCACATGCGCCCCCTCCAGTGGAAGCTGGCCGCCCAGTGGACTCCGCGTCACGATCTTTTCTACCAGCTGATCACTGTAAGCCAGAAGATGTGGGATGCACTCCAGTGGTGGACCACCCCAGAACTGTTGCAGAAGGGATCCCATTTGTCCGTTCCGAGCCAACGGTCCTCCTTACGACCGATGCCTCTCATGGGCTGGGGAGCCCACATGGGGGACACCAGGACCCATGGGTTCTGGACCCCCGAGGAGTCCCAATGCCACATCAACCTGTTGGAGCTCAGAGCAGTCAGACCGACACTGTCAGCTTTCACTTCTCAGCTCTGGGGTCCAGTGGTTCAAGTCCAGATGAACAATACCATGACCATGTACTACCTCAGCAGTCAGGGCGGCACACACTTCCGTCTGCTGTGCAAGGAGGCGCTCCGCATCTGGACCCTCGTATGTCGGTTGGAGGCAGATCTCCTAGCCATTCATGTGGCAGGAGTCTCAAACCAGCTGACAGATGCTCTCAGCCGCATAGGCCAAACATCCCACGAGTGGTCTCTCCATCCAGAGGTAGTTTACAGTCTGTTCTCCCACTGGGGCAAACCGTTGGTGGACCTGTTTGCCTCCAGGGAAAACAACAAGCTGAGGCTGTACCATGCCTGCCCCCATCAGCAGGGCTCACTGCAGGGGGATGCCTTCTTGAGGCTGTGGACCACAGGCCTCCTCTATGCCTTCCCTCCATTTCCCTTGATCCACAAGGTGCTACTCAAGGTGAGGAGGGACAAGGCAAAGGTGATCCTGGTAGCCCCAGATTGGCCATGCCAGTTCTGGTATCCAGATCTCCTCAGCCTCAGCTGCAGGCCCCTGGAGTGGCTTTGTACACAATTGGACGTGATATCACTGAACCAGGGGAAGGTATTCCATCCGGACCTGCAATCCCTGCACCTCACAGCCTGGTACCTGAGCGGCTAGAGTTCCAGGCTCTGGGTCCTTCTGAGGATGTCTACACTGTGGTGGAGGCATCTCGTAAGGAATTGACCAGGCAATGTTATGCCTTCAAATGGAAGAGATTTTCCATTTGGTGTCAGGGTAAGAGTCTGGACCCCTTATCCTTCTCTGTAGCTAACATTCTTGACTAGCTTTGGTCTCTCTCCAAAGGGGGTCTGTGGTCATTGACCCTTAGGGTGCACCTGGCAGCCATTTCTGCTTTCTGGGCATGGGTCAGTCAGCCGCCGACATTGGCACAGACAGTGGCGGAGCTGGGGGGGCAGTTGCCCCTCCTGGCTTCCCCAGTGTGAGTAGTGGTGCCCCCCCCCCACCATCTTTATTCACTGTTTAGTGTGCATTGTGGAGCCCATGATTGAGTGAATGGCCCTCCCCAGCTCCCAAACTCTACAAAACCTGGCTCCGCCACTGGGCACTGGAGACAGTGGTCGGGCGCTTCTTCAAAGGCCTGGATCACATATCCCCTCTGGTGCATGAACCTCCACCTCCGTGGGATCTGTTACTGGTTTTGGCGAAGCCCATGGGCAAGCCATTCAAACCTATACACAAATGTGCACTCTCACACTTGTCAAAGACAGCCTTCCTGGTGGCTATCACATCAGCCAGAAGGACAGGGGAGCTCCAGACGTTGTTGGTGGACTCCCCCTTATCTGATCTTTCACAGGGACAAAGTTGTCCTGTGCCCCCACCCGAAATTCCTTCTGAAGGTGGTATCAGAGTTTCACCTTAACCAGGTCTTAACTCTGCCAGTATTCTACCCCAGCTACACCTCGGATGCCAAGTACAGGCTCCATACCTTGTACCTGAGATGTGCTCTCTCCTATTGTAAGGAGCAAACAGCGGAAATTCATGGAGAGGTTCACCAGCTGTTTGTCACCTACGCTGAAGCCGCTTCTGGCAGACCTACAGCCAAATGGACCGTTGCAAGATGGATTACATTATGCATAGGTCTGTGCTATAAGTTGGCGGGCAAGGAGCGTCCCAGAGGGATAAGAGCTAATTCTACTCGCCATACTGCTGCATCGGTGGCTGCTTCCAGGGAGATCCCTATTCAGGAAATCTGTCAGGCTGCTTCCTGGAAGTCAGCAAACACCTTCATTACCCACTATCACATCGACCTTGAGTCATGCTGGGATGCTGGTTTTGGGGCCTCGGTTATCCAGTCTTTATTTCCCAAGTAGGGGGGTGTGCGCCTTGCCTCCCTCCTCCTGGAGAACTGCTTGGAGTCTGCCAAACAGTGTGGATGAACAACATATCCACGCTCCTAGAAGAACAGGTTACTCACCTGTAACAGTAGTTGTAGGAGTGGTATATGTTGTTCATCCACACGCACCCACCCGACCTCCCCGGCTTTAGGCGCACAACCTGGCTTCCAGCGAGCTATGATCTGGCGTCATGGGGCGAAGCCTAGGTTTATACCACCCAAGTGGGTGGGAGGAGCTAGCCTGAAGACTTCCGGCAAGATTTAAAGGGAAAAGGGACATACCAAACAGTGTAGATGAACAACGTATACCACTCCTAGAACTACTGTTACAGGTGCGTAACCTGTTCTTATCTCACCCTCATCGGTAGCTGCAGATGTTGTAGTGTCTTGATTGTTTGTGAGTTTTGAATGTGAAAGTGTCTTCCTTTTGTTTAGTACATCTGTTGCAGTCATGCAAACTGGTATGGGTTTGCTCTGAAGATATCTCTTCTTCAGTGCTCATTGCTGGGACTACAAAGCCACACTCCGATTTGTGAATGGGAATCTTTTTTTTCCCCCATATACATTTTCTACTTCTGTGTCGAACTGGGGTGGCCCCAACCCCTCCCTCAGAGGATTAGATCTTGACGAGCTTTCTCACCCTCCCCGACCAGCCATCCCACAAGGGTTGCCCTCCCCCATGACTGAACTGGTGGCGAAGGGTGCTAGCCTCCCACCACCCCTGGAAGCCAACATCTAGATGCGAAGGGGAGGTGCGGGTGCAGCACACCATCACAGAGCCTGCCAGCTCTGACCCTTTTTTCCATTTTCTCCCCGGACCCACGCATGTGCAATGGGTGGGGTGACTGTCTCCACCTCCACGGAGGCAGTCTTACACCCTCTACATGGGTCCACCCCATTCTAGCATTGCACCTGTGCTGTCAGTCTGCTGTGTGGCACTGAGTCCTCCCAACCCCGAGGGCACTCCATGCCTCTGTGCAGGGAAGCTCTCCGCATTTGGTCACTTGTGCGAGGCCTGGAGGTGGATCTCCTCGCCATCCATGTGGCAGGAGCCTCCAACATTCTGGCTGATGCCCTAAGCCGGATAGGGGCTGCGTCCCATGAGTGGTCTCTCCTGCCAGAGGTAGTACAAGATGTGTTCTCCCACTGGGGCATGCCTCAGGTGGACCTGTTTGCCTCCAGGGAGAATGCGAAGCTGAGACTGTATCATGCCTGCCCCCTTCAGCAGGGCTTGCTGCAGGGGGATGCCTTTTTGAGGCCATGGACCCTAGGCCTCTTCTATGCCTTTCCCCCATTTCCCTAGATCCACAAGGTGCTTTTTAAGGCGAGGAGGGACAAGGCGCAGGTGATTCTGGTAGCCCCAGACTGGCCCCACCAGTTCTGGTATCCAGATCTCCTCAGCCTCAGCTCCAGGCTCCTGAGGCGGCTTCCAGCCCACCTGGACCTGATCTCAGTCAGTTAGGGGAAGGTATTCCCTCCAGACCTTCAGTCCCTGCACCTGATGGCCTGGTTCCTGAGCGGCTAGAGTTCCTGGCCTTGGGTCTTTCCGACGAGGTCCTCAACGTTGTTGATGCGTCCCGTAAGGAGTCTACCAGAAAATGCTATGCCTTCAGATGGAAGAGATTCTCCATTTGGTGTCAGGGCAAGGACCTGGACCCTTCTTCCTGTTCCTTGGCAAGCATTCTGGACTACCTGTGGTCCCTTTCTCAGCAAGGGCTTCAGTCGACAACCCTCAAGGTGCACCTGGCAGCCATCTCTGCTTACCGGGCGCGGGCCGGGAAGCAGGCGGTGGCGCAGAAGAAGGTGGTCGGGTGCTTTTTCAGAGGCCTTGATCACATATCCCCTCCTGTACGAGAACCTCCACCTCCGTGGGATCTACTGCTGGTATTGGCTAAGCTCATGGGCAAGCCATTCAAACCAATGCACAGGTGTGACATCTCTCACCTGTCGTGGAAGACCGCCTTCTTGGTGGCTATCATGTCAGCCAGAAGGATGGGAGAGCTCCAGCCGTTTTCCATCAAGTCTCCTTATCTGGTCTTCCACAGGGACAAGGTTGTCCTGCACCCCCACCCGAAATTTCTTCCGAAGGTGGTGTCGGAGTTTCACCTTAACCAGGTGTTGACTCTGCCAGTGTTCTACCCTAATCACACCTCGGAGGCTGAATATAGGCTCCATACTTTGGACCCTAGAAGAGCGCTCACTTACTATAAGGGGCGGACGGCTGAAGTTCGGGGAGAGGTTCGCCAGCTGTTTGTCACCTACGCTGAAGCCGCATCTGGCAGACCTGCAGCCAAGCGGACGATAGGCAGGTGGGTCACCTCCTGCATAGATCTCTGCTATAGGTTGGCAGGCATGGAGCCTCCCAGAGGAATGAGAGCTCATTCTACCCGCCATACCGCTGCATCGGTGGCTGCTTCCAGGGATGTCCCTATCCAGGAAATCTGCAGGGCTGCTACCTGGAAGTGAGCACACACCTTCATCACCTATTACCACATCGACCTTGAGTCACGCCAGGATGCTGGTTTTGGGGCCTCGATTCTCCAGTCTTTATTCGCTAAGTAGGGGGTGTGCGCCTTGTCTCCCTCCTCCCGGAGAACTGCTAAGTCTGCCAGACATTTGGATGAACAACATATTCATGTCCCTAGAAATACAGGTTACTCACCTGTAACAGTAGTTCTAGGAATGGTATATGTTGTTCATCCACACAACCCACCCGGCCTCCCCGGCTTCGACACACAACCTGGCTTCCAGCGGGCCAGATCTGGCATCATGGGGCGGAGCCGAGAGTTTTACCACTCGGGTGGGTGGGAGGAGCCAACTTGAAGACCTTCCGGCAAGATTTAAAGTGGCAAGGAACCTGCCAGACAGTGTGGATGAACAACATGTACCATTCCTAGAACTCCTGTTAAAGATGAGTAACCTGTATTTCAGGTCACTCAGGGAGTCCCGTCACCACATCACCCTGCTGGAGCTTGGTGCAGTGTGGCTGGCCCTCACAGAGTTTGCTCCTCTGGTCAGGGGTCAGGTCTATGCGGACAATACCACAACCATGTCTTACCTGAACAGCCAGAGCAGAACTCCCTCCCTTCCTCTTGTGTTGGGAGGCCCTCCACACCTGAATCCTCGTGCGCAGGCTGGGTGCAGATCTCCTGGCAAGACGCCGTCAGCTCGGTGACAGAGACATTACACGAGTGGTCCTTGCATCAGGAGGTGGCAAGCCACCTGTTCTTTCTGTGGGGCACCCCTGTGATGGATGTTTGCTTCCTAGTAGAACAGAAAGCTAAGGCTGTTTTGTTCCCACCCCACCCCCAGCAGTCCAGGATACTGCTTTGAGATGCCCTTGCAAGGCCCTGAACCCCGAGCCTTGTGTACACCTTCCCTCCCTTCTCCCTGATCCATAAGGTGGTTGTCAAGGCCCGGTCCTGGTAGCACCAGACTGGCCCAAACGGTTCTGGTATCCGGATCTCCCCAGCAGCAAGCTTCTGTGGTGGTTGTCTCCTTGTCCAGATTTGCTGACCAGACACCAGGGCAAGGTACTGCAACCAGACCTTCAATCCCTGCAGCTCATGCCCTGTTCCTGAGTAGCTAGAGTTCCAGACCTTGAGTCTTTTGGATGCTGTGCTCCACATTGTGGAGGCTTCTTGGAAAGAGTTGACTCACCAGTGCTATATTTTCAAACGGAAAAGGTTTTCCATTTGATGTCAGGGTTTGGAACTTGATCCCCTTGTGTGCATTGTGGCAAGCATTCTGGAGTACCTCTGATCCCTTTTTCAGTTGAAACTGCGAGTTACAAACCTTAAGGTGCTCCCAGTGGCCATCTCTGTATACTGGGCTTGGGCTGGTATGTCGAAGGTGACCCAGAAGAAGGTGGCTGGGTGCTTTTCAAGAGCCTTGACCACCTGTCCCTCCAATGCATAAAACACCACCACTGTGGGACATAATTCTGGTGCTAGCTGTGCTCATGAACAAGCTATTTGAGCCCATGCACAGATGTGAGATGGCTCACCTGTTATAGAAGATGGCCTTCTTAATAGGGGTTACATCAGCCAGAAGGATAAGTGAGGGGGACTTTCGGTGACGTCACCGACTGGGATGCAAGGGTAAAACCTAGCTCTGCTGATCTTGGGCTAAAAACAGGATCTCACAAATAAAAAGCAAAAATAATCAAAAAGGAATATCGGAGAGCCACAGCATTGAATGGGAGGTTAAAAAAGGACTGCACGCACCCCCAGAAGCAAGGATTCTCTCACCCATCATAAAGCTCTGCAGAGATTCAACCAGATATGGCGGCTCCAAATGTGGCCTCCTCTGAACAACCCAGCAATGCTACCATTCTAGCAGAGTTGCAGGAATTCAGGACTGAGGTTCATACATTCCGGTAAGAATTAACTACAGAAATCAGTATACTTTCATCTCGTGTTACTGAGGTTGAAGCACAACATACTGAATTAGATGACTGAACTGACAGGTTGGAACGTTTGGTAGTGCACTTGCTAGATGAACTGCATGCTTTAAAAGAGAAATGTGAGTATTTGGAAAACAGATCACGCAGGAATAATTTGAAAATACATGGGATTCCGGAGAACGAGGAAGGGAGAGAGATATTAAAATTTGTGGACGAGCTCCTCCGCAACTCTCTGCAATTAGACCCAGCTTTTAAATTCAACATACAGCAAGTCCATCGGGCTCTATCGCCAAAACCATCTGAGCCAGACAGACGACCTCGCTCCATCATAATGAATGTAATCCCCCTGCAAATGGGGGTTCCCAAAAGTCTTCCAGAAGCTTGCCTGAATGCTCCAAGCCTGGGTGGTGGTTGGCATCTGAGCTGCTTAACTGTAGTTGCAAGTGAGTGCTATTTGAGCCTCCAGGTCCTGTCTCTTTAAGAGCTGTCCGTTTGCAGACTTAATTAGTTTGTATGGGGGGACTGTGTATTTATTGCTCGAATCCCGCCCAAGCTGCGGAGTAATCGCTCCATTTTGCGGTCACTGAAGGTGCAAAGGGAGCCCATCTGAAAGCTGTAACTGTTTGCCTGTAATCATTTAAAGCATTAGGAAAATTGTAGTTTGTCTAACCTGCCTTTATTGCAGCTGGGACTCTGTGTGTGTTACCTCTCCAGTTTGGACCTAAACTGCTGTGCTGGGTTAAGGGACCCTAAAATGGAGCCTGTGGATGAATCAGAACTTGGACTCTTAATTTGAGCCAACCACAAGGGGATTGTATGGGCAGTGACTCTGGGAAATGTATTTTTGACCTTAGCACCTTTTTCTACCAACAGAGGGAGTCTTATTGTGAGTGACAGCTGAATCAGCCAACAGAATAGTGTGGAGCTAAAGCAAATGCCCTGCTCTGTGACTGGAAAGATCAGATCAGTTGTAGCAGTGAAGAGAGAAGGAGCTGTGTGCTTCTACAGTGTATAGTTTCACACAGTAAGCACGTGTGAGGCCCTGAGTTTCGTTCTGCAGCCTTTGTGAGTGCCAGTTTGGACTGAATCAGAGTTGTGAGGAGAAAGAAGCACTAGAAGTGTGGAAACCAGGCTCACCCTGTAGAAGACTGGAGAAATTGCTGAATCGCACTCGGTCTGTCAGGAACTGAAGCTGCTGTGTGTGCTCCCGGGTATTTTGCAGTAATTGCAATCAGGATCGAGGAGCAGTCTGCCTGGTATAGTACTTTCCTTCTACATATGAATATGCGTAGTGCTTGTGGGGAATTGCTGTTTCCAATCCCCAGTGCTGTGTGTTGAAGCTGGAAGCAAACCCCAGCTTGTCTCGGACTAAATCCGGTTGCTATCAACTGCAGTGAAGACCAGTCACAAAGACCTTGTCTCCATGCCCCGTTGTTCTGGCAATCCAGAAGAACATCCACCATCCGGTCCTCAGCTTGGGTATTGTGAGTACAAATCAGGGTATTTCCCTGCAGCCTGTTTTCAATCACAAGTGTGTCATCTAATTCTTGTTGTTTCACTGCTTCATGGACTGAGCCATCCAGCTCTGGATTACAATTGGGTTTTGTGCATATATTTTCTTCTACAGGGTCCTATCCATCTGCACCTGCTGGCAACCCGGGCAATGGACCTGGCTAGCCCCAAGCGTGGGTACCCAGAGTGTGACTTTCCAGCTCCTGTATGTGTGCACAGTACTGTGATTTAATACCACCAATTAACCTGATTTCCCCCTTCCGTGTTACTCCCCCTAAATAAATCAGATTTGTTGTTGTTCTACTATATACTGTCTGTGGTGTTGGTACTTATGGAAACAGTATTGTGTTTTGCTGTGTATGTTGTTTAACCTTATTTTACAGGGGGTCCTCAGAGACATGCTGCAGAATCAGTCTCGAGGGTAAGTGGTATCTATATGAGTGAACAGTGTGTATATATGGGGTATTGGGGCTGTAACTCCGGTGTACTGTGTGAGCCACTAGAGGGAACAAAAGGGGGTCTCAGTGTCCCAGAGGGCTGTGACCAAGCTAGTCTAACCACTACAAACCCTGACCTCTGGGTGGAGGCATCCGCCATCAGACCTAGGCCCCTCAACCTGTCTGTAGTCAAACAGGCAGGGGTAGTAGCCCTTGGGTTAGCACCACCTGGGGGTTACATGATGTTTTTAAACTATACTACTAAACAAACAATCCTTACCAGAGCCTGGAGAATGAGGGATACCAAGTATAATGGAAAGCGCATTTATTTTGACAAAAATTACTCCCCATCTGTTTCAGCCAAGCGCAGGGCCTACGCTCCAATACTCCATGTTTTAAAGCAACAACAACTAAAAGTTGCTACTCCATACCCTGCTCGACTAGTCATCATGTTTCCAGATGGCCCCTAACCCTTTGAGACACCAGATGAAGCAACCAAAGCTCTTCAACTCAGGGGCCTGGTTCAGTCCACCCAGGAAGACTCCTCACTCAGGAAAACTCAGCAAGGCCTTCACGATGCTGTTTGGGACACTGCTGGGGATCCGGGTTCCAGAAAGAGACAGTCAAGCAACCCTAGAGGATGTGAAAAAACTTTTACAAAGATTTCAGCGACCTGCACTGGAGTGAGTGGCGAGAAAGGTTCTGCAGAGACTTAAAAACTGGTAACTTGATGCGGAGGTGACTCTGTATACAGGGACTACACAGTGCACCTCAGGGAAGTCTGTTTGGTGTGGGGACATTGGGAAATTGAAATCCTGTTTATATTCCCAAGCTGATAGATGGGAAAAAGGTTAGTGAATCAGAAGGATGTTTCTCAGTTTCCCTTGGATTACTCCCCCTCCCCCCCTGAAGCTTGCTGATAGTCCTCCCACTGTTATCGTTTTATTATACTATAGCCCAGGAAAGGCCGCATGACTTAATGCATTTTTTGCAGCGTTACATGCCCACCTGACCATTATAGGGTCAGAAATCCATCCCTAAACGGTCAACGTATCCATAAGGCCTTACTGGAGATGAGGCACACAGGGACCAATTCCTGGGGGTCTCTGTTCCTCATTTTTATTTCCACTGTGGCCTGCTGCACCACTAGGCACCAGGGAAACAGTGGTGCTGGGAGCCCTTGGCGTTGTCTTGACTCTCCCCCTCAGGGTGCATACATCTGCCCCGTCAAAGGAGAGGTATCTGTCCTCTCCCTACCTTGGGAGCCCCTTAAATTTTCTGCCAGGTTCGGAGACCTGTTACAGCAGATACAATTTGCTGGTACAAAAAAGTTGATGCCCTGTTGGCATTTGGTTATTTTGGCAGGCCTAAAAGTACTGAGCATCATGTATAATGCTAAAATGCAACAGGCCTGCACTTGTTTAGTTGTTATAGGCCTAGTGCTGAATTTTTTTAGATCCTTGTGTAGTTTTAAACACCTAGACAGTGTTATGGTGTTTAAATAGAACAACAGGCAGATATAATAATTTGCTTATATCAGTGACAGTACATAAAGCAATTAATAATACAATATTATTGAGCATGGGGTGAAAAGGCATAAGTGTGGTAGGAAGGGGATATATTGTACTTTTAACACACAGGAAATATGCATACAAAGAATGATTAGAAGTAGATATGGCTAAGTCAACTTTGATTTTATCTTTAATTGTGAATGGGATTGGTAATCCAATAAAGCGCTCTCGATTATTTCAGTTATTCAGAAAAGGGAGACCGGGGCTGCTTATGCTGCAGGAAACCCACATGTCTTCAGACGAACATAAAACATTTCAGAGGTGTGGGTATTCGTTAGTAACTGAATCGTCCTATAGGGGTGGGAAAAGGAGAGGGGTGATCATTCTACTCTCCCAGGAGGTGCCCTTTGAAAAACAGTGAGATTAGTGACCTGGAGGGCCGCTATACCATAGTGATGGGCAGGCTGTACTCAAGACCCGTTACCCTGGCATCTGTCTATTTCCCTCCTGGGTCAGGGAAGCCCTTAGCAGTAAAATTCTTCGCGGAGTTAATGTCTCTCATGGAGGGACAATTGCTTCTCGGGGGAGATTTGAATAACACTTTAAACTCCTCTTTGGATGCTGATACCCCTCTGGCCCATAGATCTAACGCTTTCCAAAAATAAACAAAACAAACCATCACTTCCCTGGGCTTGGTGGACACCTGGAGACATTTTTTTCCTAAGACAAAAGAATACACCCACTGGGCCCCGCACGTGGGAAATGGAGCTCGACTGGACTACTTTATGACCACGATCGAGCATTTAGATTCCATTTGTGATGTATGGCATGGGATCACCTTCTTATCGGATCATGCTCCCTTATATCTCAAGGTGAACTTAGGGGCACAATATAAGCAAACCAACTGGCGCCTAAACCGTGCCCATCTTAGGGAACCAGAGTTCCTTGAATTGGTCCAGGAGGCTGTACCTAGAATTAAACAAGAAAGCACACAACATGCAGTTGCCCCCACAATTCTCAGGGATACTTTGAAAGTAGTATTAAGAAGAGAGATTATACAATTTTCTGTCATTAAAAAATGACAGAGGGAAAAAACACATAAAGACCTGCAGGGAACTATTACATTTACAGCATTGGCCAGATCAAAAGGACCCCACTATACGACAATGATTAAGAATTGTAAAACAAAAGCTGCAAAAAATAGTAGCCCAATCAGTACAACAAAAACTATTTTATCTAAAATTAAGACATCATGGGGGGGGGAGGGGAGGACCTAAGGCCTCCAGAAATTTAGCAAGAAAATTGAAAGAACAGAGAACCAGAGCAAACATAATCAGCATGGTAGATCCTAAAACAGGGAGATTAGCAAAAAGACCCCAGGCAATTAGACTTATTCTACAGCAGTTTTACCACGAGTTGTACACTAAAGAAGAGGAAATTCCCGTAGACAACATCAAATCATATTTACAGAGTGTACCAATACCATAAATCGGCCCACTACAGGCTGAAACCTTTCTGGCGCCAATCAAAGAGGGTGAACTACTCCAAGTTCCAAAAAAAGCTCAGACCCTGAAGGTGCCAGGTCCAAATGGGTATCCCTCTGAATTCTATAACAAATTCAAAAAGCTGCTACTACCCATATTACTCCTGGCCTTACATGTGGTCCAGGAGGGAGACCCCACATGGCAGTATGCCACCATATCAGCCATACTTAAACCCCATAAAGTTGTTAAACACCCCTCCTCATTTCGCCCCATTTCAATGCTAAATTATGATTACAAAATGTTCATGTCAGCCATGGCCTCTAGAATAGACCATTTACTACCAGCTATTACTGACCCTGATCAAGTGGGCTTTGTTAAGGGCAGACAGGCCCACGATGCCATAAGACGTGCACATTTCTTAGTAGATTATGCCATAGAAAGACAAATCCCTTTAGTGCTACTGGGGTTAGATGCTGAAAAAGCATTCGACCGGGTCAGCTGGTCTTTTTTATGGCAGACTCTGGAGCACTTTGGATTCCCGGAACAACTTATAAAACAATTACAAAATATTTCTGCCTCCCCTAAAGCAAATGTTAAAGTGGATGGGGCACTTTCAGATATATTTCAACTCTCTAGGAGCACCCGACAGGGATGCCCAATGTCCCCAGTGTTGTTTGCTCTATATTTATTTATTTATTTTTTATTTGTTTGAGATATTCAGAAATACCTTTGAGTCATAGACTCATTTACAAAGGTTCCACGTCATACGTTTAGGCACAGAGTAAGTATTGTTGAAGTTGTCGGTACAGTGCAGCACGTTAGGATACAATACATTACATTACTGTAAATGGTAGGCATTAGAGGCAGAGCTGGTGGTAACAGAACAGTACAGAACTGGAAACGTTTATTATGTTAGTGCACGTGGCAGTCCCAGAAAGAAACAGCAGGAAGCAATCAGACGGGAGATTGTAAAGAGGAGCATTATAGCACAGCCACAGTGTTGCAGGAGAAACTTAAACAGGCTGATAGTCATTTAGTGAATAGGGAGAATTATGAGATGAGTATAGGGGTATAGGACCTCATGCTGTAGGTCAGAGTCTGGGGCAGTCACAAACGTTAGAGTCCTGGAGGAGCTCCCTTAATCTAGATTCAAAGGGTCCTAGCCTTGTTTCCTTGGCTGGTGAGATGGGGAGAGAGTTAGCCCAGTACGGGGCTAGGTAGGAAAAGAATCTTTGAAAGTGAGAGGTAAGAGGGCGGGGTACCCATAGTAATGGCATGTCTGAGTTTCGTGTGGATCTGGCAGGGGTAGCTTGGTGAATGATAGTGGTGAGGTGGGGGGGGTTAGACCTAAGAGTATCTTTTTTGCCAGAAGGCAGGTACGATGCTTGATTCTGTTATGTAGGTTTAGCCAGTGTGTGGAGTTATAGAGTGAACAGGTGTGCGTGAGATGATCACACCCGAGGATGGGGCGACAGGCTTTGTTGAGTAGAAGGCGGAGACTGTTTAATGTGGAGATAGGGGCTGCACTGTATATGGTGATACCATGGTCTAGTAGGGAGAGGACAGAGGAATTTACGGTGAGCTGTAGGACCTCGGGAGTGAGGCAGTGTTTGTGTCGATAGAGCACACCTAGTCTCGAGTTCAGGGCAGAGGCTAGGTGTAGAATATGTTCTAGGGACATGGATATGTTGTTCATCCACACTGTCTGGCAGGTATCCTTGCTGCTTTAAATCTTGCCGGAAGGTCTTCAAGCTGGCTCCTCCCACCCACCCGGGTGGTAAAACTCTCGGCTCCGCCCCATGACGCCAGATCTTCCTTACCGCTTGGAAGCTCAGGTTCTCTCCTTAACGCTCTGCGTATAAGACTGGTCCCTAATTCTTCGGTTTTTGCAAATTAAAAGTTTTCACTAAAATAATGTAGGACTTCTATCCCTCGCGACTACGATGGACCGTCGACTCGGTTTCCGGAGATGCCCTTGAAGGCGAAGATGTCCGGACAGATCCGCACTCTCACGTCGTCTACTGTCTAGACCTGGAGCCGCGACCATGAGCTTGCGACCTGTGCTCTTCCTTTTACGGCCTCGTCCTCGAGAACCGTGCTGCCCGTTTACAACTGGGGCGTCCCGAAGCGTTTTCCTCGGTGAAGTCAAAAGAGGCCCGGTCAGAGGTTTCCGCGGCGGCGGGCTCGGCGGATCAGCTCGAGCAGATGATCACCCTCGAAGAGGAGGCGGCGCGGGCCGCTTCTTCCTCGGCTGCGGCATTTGTCCCACTCTCGGTGCTTCTTATTCAGCTTCTTTTAAGGAGCTTTGTCTGACCCTCTCTACTAAAGGTGAGGGACCAACTTCTGCTGGACCGTTTTCTCGGTCAAAAAAGAGAGACAAGGTAAGTCCCACCGTCAGCGCTCTTGGAGCAGGAAAGATCCCTCTCTCGAGTTGTTGACCCGCCGACCCGGTCGACCGCTCGCTCCGGCCATTGGTCTCACGGTGTCCCCATCAGGCCAGTTGAGCGAGACTCCCGTCGATCGCGGTCGAGATTTTTCTCGACCCGTTGGGCGGGTTGTCGGCAAGAAACGAAGTTCCCCGGTGGGAGTTGAGGACCCCATTGGCTTGTCTGTGCCTCGGTTCCGGAGCCTTGGTTGAACCCTCCGAACCGAGGAGTGCCAGTTCCCACGACACCTCCCGCACCGTCCTCGGGAAAGCCGAGGTTCTCGATCTCCGGACTTCTTCCGGCGGTCTGGCCGATCCGCTGTCATGGCGATCTCCGTCTCGGCACACGCTGACAGCGCGTTTTCGCTGGGTCACTCCTCCTCGGACGAGGGAGGCTTCGACGTAAGTTGCGTCGACGATATGAGGACCTCATGTGGCAACAGCTCCTTCTGACCGGGAACAAGCCGACGCCGTCGCCTTCCCCGGCCATTAAGTGGCTGTCACCGGAGCGCGAAACAACCCGTTTAGCTGAGGAGCCTGTTCCCAGGCGGTTGTTCGGCCAAAACCAGCTGCCCCACCGATTCCGGTGGAACCTCCGCCTCCACAGCCGTTATTTGGGGCTCCGACCAAGAATTCTCGGTCGGCTCAGGGACTGCCCCATAGGCTGTCTGTCACCCTCACTCCCAATCGACCTCGGCAGGTGGAGGGTGGCTCCGGCCCGAGGCAGCCCTTTGAGGACTCTTCCGAGTCCGAAGGCGATTCCTCCCTTTTCTCCAAGCGAATGGACTTGGAGTCCTCAGGAGGACAGTCGGTGGACGATAGCCCTTCGTCCTACCTAGGATTGCTTCGGCTCATCTCGGAGTCCACCGGGATGAAGCTCAAACCCGTCTCTAAGCGGGCCAGGTATCCCTTCACGGAGATTCTGGACCGAGGGGATTCCCCTAGGGAGGCCTTTCTGGTGGCCGAGGCCATAGTGGGTCCGGCCTTGGAGTTCTGGCAGCGCCCTGCTTCCTGCCCTGCGCCTTCGGCCAGGATGGAAAGGAAGTATGCGGTCCCTACCGGTTCCTTGTCCGGTTTTTCGGAACACCCCTTGGCGAGGGTTAGTTACCGACAGCGTTTTCGGCGTGCCGGGAACGCTAGGGATGTGGACAAACCTCCCGACAAGGAGTCCAAGAAATTGGACTATGCCGGGCGAAAAGTCTACGCTGCGTCCTCCCTCGGCCTTCGCCAGGCCAGTTCGGCCGTCCTCATGGCACATTTCTCTCATGCCCTGTTGGGCTCCCTGGACGAGGTCGTCCCTCATCTTCCCGCGGATCTGCAGACCACGGTTAGGCAGGTGCGGGACCAGGGCAGGGCAGTGGCCAAACAGCAGCTTCAGACTGCTTTGGACATTGGGGACTCATGTGCCAGGTCTGTGGCGGCCGCAGTGGCTATGCGTCATCGGGCTTGGCTGAGGATATCCACCTTCACTTCGGATACCCAGCACAAGTTGGCGGATGTCCCCTTCTTGGGGACCGACCTCTTCGGCCCTGGGATGGAAGGTCACCTGCAGAGGATCGAGAAGTCCAATGCTACCTTGGACTCGGGTCTCATCCGCTCAGAAGGACAAAGGCCGTAAACCACAGCCTAAGCCCTTTCGTCCCTCTGCACCCGGCCCAGCAACGACAGGGCCAGCAGGTGCGAGCTTGGCATCCCAAACCCAAGCCCGGGACTTCCTCCAACAGGAAGCAGGGAGGTAAAGGCCCAGGAGGTCCCTCGGCCGGTCCCTCCTCCAAGCCTGCCCAGTGACGGGTTGAGGGGTGTCGCCCCCAACCCTGTCACTTCACCCCAGGTTCCCCCCATGGAGGGACGGCTCCGTCACTTCCTTTCCGCCTGGTCCGTTATTACCACGGACAGGTGGGTGTTGGAGGTGGTGGGAAAAGGCCTGCCCTTGGAATTCAAGCAGGCCCTGCCCTTCAGAGCCCGTCGCACCTCGGGAGCATCGGGATCCGCAGCCTCACTGTCGGCTCGCCGAGCCGACGCTAGCTCCTCCTCCAAAGGAGGCTATCAGGGAGGTGGGGACCCTCCCTCAGACCCGGGTTTGTGTCCAGGTACTTCCTGGTTCCGAACGGACGGGGCTGGCGCCCATTCTAATCCACACGACCCTAAACAAGTTCCTAAGGTCTCGAACCTTCAGGATGGTCACTCTGGCTCAGACAATACCATCCCTGGAACTCGGCATGTGGTTCTGCTCTCTGGACCTGCAGGAGCGTTCTTTCACGTCCCTATCAGTCCGTCACATCAGAGATTCCTTAAGCTTTCGTGGAGGGATCCTTCAGTTCGAGCCATGCCCTTGACCTGTCTCCAGCTCCCAGGGTCTTCACCAAATGCATAGCAGTGGTGACAGCTTTCCTCTGGCCGAGGTCGGTTGTACCATTACCTGGACGATTGGCTGATAGCAGCCCTCCAGACAGGAGGTGGGCGGTCCAGAGATCTGGCCCTCAGGTTTGCTCTCAAGTCAGCCTTCTCATCAAGCAGGCCAAGTCGGAACTCAAGCTGAGCAGGTGATTCTTTCATCGGGGCAGGCTCGACTCTCTTGAGGCAAACCGACGGCTCCCGGCGGACAGGGCCGAGGTTCTTTCCTCCTTTGCCCAATCATTTCTGGTTGGGCAATGGTGCCCTGCCGGGACTTCCCTGCGCCTCTAGGTCTCATGGCGGCCTGCACCAGCGTGGTCCGATTCGACCCGCTGGCACATCGCCCTCTTCAGTGGGACTGGCCAGCCAGTGGTCGCGCATCGCCGCATCCACTGGACCAGCTAGTGATGGTGACCCAGGGGATGTGGAACGCTCTCCAGTGGTGGACCATTCCAGTTCATCTGCAGGAGGGCATCCCGTTTGTCCGCCCCAAGCCGACGGTCTCTCTATCGACCGATGCCTCTCTGATGGGTTGGGGTGTCCATCTGGGAGAACACCGGGCGCACGGCCTCTGGTCCCCGTAGGAGTCCCGATGCCATATCAACCTGCTGGAGCTCCGAGCGGTCCGCCTAGCTCTCACCGCCTTTGCTCCGTTTCTCCGGGGTCAAGTGGTCCGAGTCCAGACGGACAATACCACGACCATGTACTATCTAAACCACCAGGGCAAGACGCGCTCCATGCTTCTATGCAAGGAAGCTCTCCGCATTTGGTCACGCGTGCGCAGCCTGGAGGCGGATCTCCTAGACATTCATGTGGCAGGAGCCTCCAACACCCTGGTCGATGCCCTAAGCCGGATAGGGGCTGCATCCCACGAGTGGTCTCTCCTGCCGGAGGTAGTACAAGATCTGTTCTCCCATTGGGGCACACCTCAGGTGGACCTGTTTGCCTCCAGGGAGAACGCGAAGCTGAGACTGTTCCATGCCCACCCCGCCTCAGCAGGGCTCGCTGCAGGGGGATGCCTTCTCGAGGCCATGGACCCCGGGCCTCTTTTACGCCTTCCCCCCATTTCCCTTGATACACAAGGTGCTTCTCAAAGCAAGGATGGACAAGGCGCAGGTGATTCTGATAGCCCCAGACTGGCCCCGCCAGTTCAGGTACCCAGATCTCCTCAGCCTCAGCTCCAGGCTCCCGAGGCAGCTTCCAGCTCACCCGGACCTGCTCTGTCAGTCAGGGAAGGTGTTCCATCGGACCTTCAATCCCTGCACCCTGAGGCCTGATTCCTGGCGAGAGTTTCAGGCCTTGGGTCTTTCCGATGAGGTCCTCAATGTAGTTGAGGCGTCCCGTAAGGAGTCGACCAGGAAATGCTATGCCTTCAAATGGAAGAGGTTTTCCATTTGGTGTCAGGGCAAGGGCTTGGACCCTTCCTCCTGTTCCTTGGCAAGCATCTTGGACTATTTATGGTCCCTTTTTCGGCAAGGGCTTGGGTTGGCGACCTAAGGGTGCACCTGGCAGCCATCTCTGCTTACGGGTGCAGGCGGGAGCAGTCGGTGGCGCAGGAGAGGTGGTCTGGCTCTTTTCAAAGCATGATCACATTTCCCCTCCGGTCTGAAGAATCTCCACCTCCGTGGGATCTACTGCTGGTACTGGCAAAGCTCATGGGCAAGCCATTCGAACCAATGCACAGGTGTGAACTCTCTCACCTGTAGTGAAGACCGCCTTCTTGGTGGCTATCCGTCGGCCAGAAGGATGGGAGAGCTCCAGGCGCTCTGCATCAGTCTCCTTACCTGGTCTTCCACAGGGACAAGGTTGTCCTGTGCCCCCACCCGAAATTCCTTCCGAAGGTGGTGTCGGAGTTTCACCTTAACCAGGTGTTGACTCTGCCAGTGTTCTACCCCAATCACACCTCAGAGGCCGAATACAGGCTCCATACTTTGAACCCTAGAAGGGCGCTCGCTTATTATAAGGAGCGTACGGCTGAAATTCGGGGAGAGGTTCGCCAGCTATTTGTCACCTACGCTGAAGCCGCACCTGGCAGACCTGCAGCCAAGCGGACGATAAGCAGGTGGGTCACCTCCTGCATAGATCTCTGCTATAAGTTGGCGGGCATGGAGCCTCCCAGAGGGATAAGAGCTCATTCTACCCCCATACTGCTGCATCGGTGGCTGCTTCCAGGGACGTCCCTATCCAGGAAATCTGCAGGGCTGCTACCTGGAAGTCAGCACACACCTTCATCACCCATTACCACATCGACCTTGAGTCACGCCGGGATGCTGGTTTTGGGGCCTCGGTTCTCCAGTCTTTATTCCCTAAGTAGGGGGTGTGCGCCTTGCCTCCCTCCTCTCGGAGAACTGCTAGGAGTCTGCCAGACAGTGTGGATGAACAACATATCCATGTCCCTAGAAATACAGGTTACTCACCTGTAACAGGAGTTCTAGGAATGGTATATGTTGTTCATCCATACACCCCCCGACCTCCCGGCTTTGACGCACAACCTGAGCTTCCAGCGGGCCAGATCTGGCGTCATGGGGCGGAGCCGAGAGTTTTACCACCCAGGTGGGTGGGAGGAGCCAGCTTGAAGACCTTCCGGCAAGATTTAAAGCGGCAAGGATACCTGCCAGACAGTGTGGATGAACAACATATACCATTCCTAGAACTCCTGTTACAGGTGAGTAACCTGTACTTCCTTGAAGCTAAGGGCTGGGTCTAGCGTGATCCCTAGGTATTTAAAGCTGCTAACTTGTTCCAGAGAGGTGTGGTTGACAGTGAGAAATGGGGGAATAGGTACCTGCGGGGATTTTGAGGGTATGAGAAGACCATGACTTTGGTTTTCTTGTAGTTGATTACTAGCCGCTGGGTGGAGAGCCAAAGTTCAGCTTCTTGGAAACTGTGTTGGAGTGATTGGTGGAGTTTAAGTGGGTCAGAGTTGGAGGTGTACAGGACTGTGTCATCTGCATGGAGGAGCAGGTTACCGGATTGGGAGGGAGTTCAGATATAGGCTGAAGAGTAGGGGGCCCAGAACTGATCCCTGCAGAACACCAGAGCGGACAGGGAGGCAGGGGGATAGGACAGAGCCTACTTTTTACCTGTTGTGTTCTATCTGACAGTTTAAGGTGTCTTCGAGGAGAGTGATATCTCGAACCCCTGGCCATTGCCATCAGATCTTTTCGGGACATAGAGGACCTTCCATTGGGAGGTCGACCGCACAAGATACCACTGTTTGCATACGATATTCTGCTGGCTCTTACCGAACCTGAACAATCCCTTCCAGAGCTATGGAAACAGCTTCAAACATTTGGTAAGCTAACAGGATATAAAATTAATAAATCAAACACCGAGGTATTGACGTATAATTACCTCCCTCCCTCCCTCTTCAAAAAAGACTTCCCCTTTAAGTGGCACAGACAAGAGATTACATACTTGGGAATAAAGCTCACAAGAAACCCCATTCATGCAGAGCTCTCAAATCTCTAACCTTTAACCCTAAAATTGATAGAAGATCTATCTCGTTGATCATGTCTCCCCCTAAGCTTTTTGAGTAGGATAGTATGCGATGTCAGCACAGTTAAGGGTAGTCCTTCACTGGCTAAACAAACAGTATGATGCACACTGGAAACAATTAGACGTAACCTGGGGAGACCTATACAATACTCGGGAGCTCCTTTTGGGGCGCCCCCCCCCAAGTGCCAAGGGATAATGAATTATCCGAAGTTCACCAGGGAACCCTTAAAAATACGGCTTAAGGTCAGTAATGATTCTTTTACATTCCCTGAAAAATTGTTCTTGGGAACACTGAAGTATAATGCAAATTTGACAGCAGGTTCCTCAGGCCCCGTGTAGTTTAATGGCAGAGATATGGCATTTTATTCATTTTCCAGTTAGTGGGAAGAACAGGTCTCCTTCCTTTTGTCTCCCTTCAGAAGGAATGTCACTTGCTTCATAAATATTTTATTTCTTATTTACATCTTAAATCATACCTTGAGCCATACAAACGGTCACTCGAGGCCCTAAATGAAAACCCTACCCAAATAGTACAGCTGTTAGAAGCTCATATCAGAGGAACGTCCTTGGATCACCTGATTAGTAAGCTATATAAGGCCTTAAATAAAAGACAGGGAGACTCGACTAACTCATTCAGGTTTAGCTGGGAACAAGAACTACAGGTATCAATCAGTGAGCAGGACTGGAATGACTGCTTTACTAACTATAAAAATATTTTCTAGGGACATGGATATGTTGTTCATCCACACTGTCTGGCAGGTTCCTTGCCGCTTTAAATCTTGCTGGAAGGTCTTCAAGCTGGCTCCTCCCACCCAGCCGGGTGGTAAAACTCTCGGCTCCGCCCCATGACGCTAGATCTTCCTTACCGCTTGGAAGCTCAGGTTCCCTCCTTAACGCTCTGCGTGTAGACTGGATCCTAATTCTTCAGTTCGCCCGAAACTTATTTTAAAATTTTCTAGACTTCAGTCAAGTTTCTCCCTCGTGGCTGCAATGGACAAATCGACTCCCGGATTTCGGCGGTGCCCTTGTGGGCAGAAAATGTCCAGGACGGACCCTCACTCCACGTGCATCTACTGCCTCAGCCTAGACCATGACCATGACCCGCAGGCCTGCGAGTTATGCCGTTCGTTTTCGGCCAACGTCCTGGAAGACCGCGCTGCCCGGTTACATCTTGGGCACCCCGAGAAGCGCTACCCGCCGGTGAAGTCTAAGGAGGGGCTCACATGGTTATCATGGGGCGGCTTTCTGCTTTCATTGAGCAACTCGAGCAGATGATCGCCCTCAAGGAGGAGGCAGCACAGGCCGCATCATCCTCTTCCTCGGTCGCGGCATTTATCCCGCTCTCTCTGGGTACCTCATATTCAACTTCTTTCAAGGAGCTTTGCCACGAAGGGAGAGGGGCCATCGGGACATTCCTCTCGGTCCAAAAAGAAGGACTCGAAGGGTAAGTCCCACTGTCAACATTCGTGGGAGTGGGAGAGGTCCCCTTCCCCGGACAGTCGACACTCGACTTCGGTCGAGGTTGCAGCTAAGGCTGCTGGCTTTATGGTGTCCCCGTCAGGTCAGCTGGCTAATGCAAAGCTGAGACTGTTTCATGCCCGCCCCCCTCAGCAGGGCTCGCTGCAGGGGGGATGCCTTCTCGAGGCCGTGGACCCCAGGCCTCTTCCATACCTTTCCCCCACTTCCCTTGATCCACAAGGTGCTTCTCAAGGCGAGGAGGGACAAGGCGCAGGTGATTCAGGTAGCCCCAGACTGGCCCCACCAGTTCTGGTATCCAGATCTCCTCAGTCTCAGCTCCAGGCTTCCGGGCTTCCAGCCCACCTGGACCTGATCTCAGTCAGTCAGGGAAGGTATTCCATCCGGACCTTCAATCCCTGCACCTGGCCCTGGTTCCTGGCGGCTAGAGTTCCAGGCCTTGGATCTTTCCGACGAGGTCCTCAGCGTCGTTGAGGCATCCCGTAAGGAGTCGACCAGAAAATGCTACGCCTTCAAATGGAAGAGATTCTCCATTTGGTGTCAGGGCAAGGGCCTGGTCCCTTCCTCCTGTTCCTTGGCAAGCATTCTGGACTACCTGTGGTCCCTTTCTCAGCAAGGGCTTCGGTCGATGACCCTTAAGGTGCACCTGGCAGCCATCTCTGCTTACCGGGCGCAGGCCGGGAAGCAGTCGGCGGGGAGAAGGTGGTCGGGCGCTTTTTCAAAGGTCTTGATCACATATCCCCTCCTGTGCGAGAACCTCCACCTCTGTGGGATCTACTGCTGGTATTGGCTAAGCTCATGGGCAAGCCATTTGAACCGATGCACAGGTGTGACATCTCTCACCTGTCGTGGAAGACCGCCTTCTTGGTGGCTATCACATCAGCCAGAAGAATGGGAGCGCTCCAGGCGCTTTCCATTGAGTCTCCTTATCTGGTCTTCCACAGGGACAAGGTTTTCCTGCGCCCCCACCTGAAGTTCCTTCCAAAGGTGGTGTCGGAGTTTCGCCTTAACCAGGTGTTGACTCTGCCGGTGTTCTACCCCGGTCACACCTCAGAGGCCGAATATAGGCTTCATACCTTGGATCCTAGAAGAGCGCTGGCTTACTACAAGGAACGGACGGCTGAAGTTCGGGGAGAGGTTCACCAGCTGTTTGTTACCTACACTGAAGTCGCACCTGGCAGACCTGCAGTCAAGAGGACGATAGGCAGGTGGGTCACCTCCTGCATAGATCTCTGCTATAGGTTGGCGGGCATGGAGCCTCCCAGAGGGATAAGAGCTCATTCTACCCGCCATACCGCTGCATCGGTGGCTGCTTCCAGGGATGTCCCTGTCCAGGAAATCTGCAGGGCTGCTACCTGGAAGTCAGCACACACCTTCATCACCCACTACCATATCGACCTTGAGTCACGCCGGAATGCTGGTTTTGGGGCCTCGGTTCCCAGTCTTTATTTCCCAAGTGCGCCTTGCCTCCCTCCTCCTGGAGAACTGCTAGGAGTCTGCCAGACAGTGTGGATGAACAACATATCCATGTCCCTAGAAATACAGGTTACTCACCTGTAACAGGAGTTCTAGGAATGGCATATGTTGTTCATTCATACGACCCAACCGACCTCCCCGACTTCGACGTACAACCTGGCTTGCAGCGGGCTAGATCTGGCGTCATGGGGCGGAGCCGAGAGTTTTACCACCCGGGTGCGTGGGAGGAGCCAGCTTGAAGACCTTACGGCAAGATTTAAAGCAGCAGGGAACATGCCAGACAGTGTGGATAAACAACGTATGCCATTCCTAGAACTCCTGTTACAGGTGAGTAACCTGTATTTGCTGCCCATAAAACATCCACCAGACAAACATACAATATCAAATGGAAGCATTTCTACATCTGGGCCTCCTCTAAGTCTTTGGACCCCTTTTTGTGTCCTTTGACTGTGGTCTTAGACTATCATCACTTGCCTCCTCAGGCTTGAGCTATTCCTCTATCAAAGTACATATGGGGGTATGTGTGATTTTGTATTTCTTTGAAAGTTGGCTTCCCGGCCAGTGCCCTTTGGGGTAACCCTTGCCTCAGTGCTTGGGCACTAAGGTTCTTTGTCTTTTAGCTTGTTTTTTTGTTTTAATTGGGGTCACCACAACCCAACCCAGATAAACCAACTTAGGGTAGCTGGTTCATTCCACTGGGGTGTCATACAGATGAGGCACACTGATGTCCTGGTAGGATGAAACATGTTTGTGTCTTCTGTTGGCACCCTTTGCAGACTGCGTGAGAAGCCTTTCGGCACCATGCAGTTCTGCTTAAAATTGAACCAGGAGAACATTTTGTGATTTGCATATACATCCCATAATGCTTTGTATAATGAGATATGTGTGATTTTGTATTTCTTTGAAACTTGGCTTCCCGGCCAGTGCCCTTTGGGGTAACCCTTGCCTCAGTGCTTGAAGCACTAAGGTTCTTTATCTTGCAAAGATGTTTCTTAAGGGTATGCTGCACTTTAAATCTCCTATTACGAGACCAGCTCCTCCGTGGGATTTAAATTTCCTACTGGAAAAATTGACTGTCGACCCCTTTGAGCCTGTAGCTACCTGCGACTCCGGAAAACATTATTCCTAGTAGCTGTTACCTCAGCTCATCATATTTCTGAACTACAAGCCTTAATGTACAGGGAACCTTATGTGACCTTCCATAAGGACATAGTAACCTTGCATACCAATCCCGCCTTCTTACCCATGGTGGTTTCAGAACATACCTTAAACCAATCTGTAGACCTACCAGTATTTTTCTCCAAATACACAAACCTGGGGGAATCCCTTGTACATATGTTAGATGTGCACTGTAGTCTTCAATGGCATGGGGTCATAATGTCCAAAGACAGTATGCCGCAGCAATATACTGTGCTGCAAATACCGCGTAATATATTGCCAACGGCATAAATCTTCCCACCCCCATTATGGGGAACTGCACCCTGAACCCTACCAACTAAAATATCTAACTCGGGGGTTTAACAGTAAAAATTGCACAAAGTGCGAAAAATTAAAAAAAAAATCCATGAATCTGGGATCGGGAATCGAAAACCCGGTCCCAGACACACTGCCTGCCTCCCTTGCTCCCAGTGGCTCATCCCGTTGAGCCACGGTAGCTGCTCGGCAGACCCCTGTCCCAGCAGAGGTCTTATCCTCTGCCTGGGAGAGTGAGAGGGTGCACTACCGCATATCCTGCCTTTTGCGGTTTTGCACCCTCTCAATCTTCCCTACCGAGCTGTTACTGTTCCGTGATTTTGCCGTATGCTGTAGAGCGTACAACAAAGGGACCCGATAGTGTCTTAGATACTACACATCTCACACCAAACCATTCAGGAAAATACCTCAACTGTTTGTTTCCTTTGTCCAGTTCAGGGAAGGTTTCCCAGTCACTAAACAGACCCTTTCCAACTGGTTGGCACACTGTATAACGTTCTGTTACAAAAAGTATAACAAACCATTACCAGGTCCAGTCCATGCGCATTCTACCAGAGCCATGGCCACTACTGCTACTTACTTCAAAGCTGTGTCCAGTACGGGCATCTGCAGTGCAGCCACTTGGTCTACAATACATACCTTCACAAAGCACTACAATCTAGATGTTGCTTCGCACCATAGGACAGCCTTTGGATGGGCAGTCCTACAAGGTCTCCTCTCATAATTCCCTTTCCACTCTTCACAGGGCTTACTGCCTGGGAGCCATCCCAAGAGTATTATCTGCTGTAAGAGATACCCTGGAGGAAGATGGTATGGTTGCGTACCTACCGTAATGGTAGATCTTCGAGAGGATCTCTTGCAGCAGGTATGATCCCTCCCTCCTTCTCTAACAGAGCTGTTCTTTGTTCCAAAAAAAAAAGGGAAAGAGGTTGGAGGCATCTAGGGTACCTCAATTTTCCCTCGGTCCTTGCTTAACGAGCTGAAGCTGGCAGAGAACTGAGGATGCCTGGGGCCGCCCACACCTTCATAGTCGCAGGATGATGTCATTTGTGTGGGTGGCCCCTAGGCAAAGATTGCTGGAAGAAGCTGCTGTGCAGAAGAGCATCCTCTGGCAAGGACCCAAGAGTATTACTGCTGCAAGAGATCCTCTCGAAGATCTACCATTACAGTAGGTACACAACTGTACTTTCTGGGGGTTGTATACAGTTCAGATCTACACAGCACACCCAGCTTCCCCTGGCAATGTGTCACCCAGATCCTTGCTTCCAGCATGCAAAGGTCTAACATCATGAGGCGGAGCTGGATGATATACTGCCCAGGTGGTAGGAGGAGCTTATGTAAACTCTTACATGCACTGCAGGCTACTGAATCTTCACTGCTGCCTACTGCTCTGATGTCATCTGCAGGGGATTCTGGGATTTGTACTAACAGAAGATGTCAGCCTGCAACTAAGCAAAATTAGTCTAATACAGTCTACCATATTACAGTAACCCAAAATATTTTTTCATTCACAGTGCACATTGGGACCAGTCCCACACTAGAATGTGGGGACCCTTGGTGGTGACTGTTCCCCTTTAACAATGTAAGATGCAAATTGAGCATACAAAGCAAGCACGCAGTATTAAAACAGCAAGTAAAACATAAAATGAATGCAAGACGCTAAATATTAAGGTCAGCAAAGGTCTGGTGTTGTGTATTAAACAGATAGGTTTGGAGGTAGGATTTTTTTTTTGTTTAACTCTGTTTATGCCACCTTCTCACTGGCCCTATAGGACCTCTGTCCAGTGTGAACACAGGGACCAGCTTTCTCCCACTCAGTACCCGAGATTCTCCGACCAGACCTCCGTCCCGTGGTGCTCTCGTACCTCACACCGACCTTACCAACCCTCTGGCTCTGAATCCCCTGAAGTGGGACTGCCTACTCTCCAGCACTCTATCTATAATCCAGTGGGCAGCTGAAATGAGGGTGAGAGCTGGAGGTCAGACAGATGAATCTGGTGATGAGCGTGGGTGCCGTCCGCAGGTCCTCCCTTCGTCTTCCCGAGTGCCAGAGTTTTTTGTTCTTCCATGTTGTCTCCCCTCCCCCTGAGGTGTGGCCTTGCAATGGCGCCCAGCATGTGATGGGTGTGCTTTGGCACCCGCCGCAGGATTTCCTGCCGCACCTCACCCGTGCGACGTGCCTCCTTGGCTACGGTGCTCCCAGTCTCCACTGGGAGCCGCTAGACCCGTGGAGTCCACAACCCACCCTTCCCAGGAGAGGAGAGCAGTCCTCCGGATGCTCGATCCTCTCCTTCCCTGACCAATCCTCGGCAACCTGTGACTGCTCCTGAACACGGGTCGCTGGCGTGGCGCGAGGTTAGGCGGATGCCTCAGTGTCACCGGGCCGGCTGGAGGCAGGGTTTATAACGGGAGGAGAATCAAGTCATAGCAGGTCAGCAAGGGTGTTCCCCAGAGAAGAGGCGAGGAGCTGATAGTCCTTTGCGCCAGTGCAGATGGCAATGTGCCGAACAAAGGCTAACCCAGTGGTGGAGAGCAAAGGGCACAGAGCCGAAAATTGCTTCAGGTTAAGATGACAAAATCCGTATTTAAAGGATGCTTTATCTGTAATGCTTAATCAAATGGTGTTGAGCTAAACTCACTCACCACATTTATTTATTTAGTTAGTTTTTGTTGACCAGGAAAGGAGGGTTTCGGCTACACTGCCTATTTTCAGCTATGTACCATCTGGGGGAATGCAGATGTAAACCAGCTGAAGTTGTATTTTAGTGACTGTGGGAGATTTCACCAGGACACAAGGGAAATGCCCCTACTCTTTGAGAAGTGACATGGGATTTTATTTTAAATTCAGCTTTATTCAAATATATGGGGACATGTGCAGTAAAGACATCTGGAATCTGATGTGTGTATTACCTAATAACATGAAATGACTACTAATTTATAACCAAGTAACAAACTGCACCATGGGATTTTTAACATTCACCTGAACTACCACCCACAGGACAGCACACCCGGGCAGTACAGTGTCACCATAGCAGTCTACTCGGATGCCAGCATTTATGGTATGAGCCCAATCCTAATGTGGGATGGAAGGGAAAGGAACATTGTTTAACCAGGTGTTACACACTAAGCCGAAGCTTGTTTCCAGATGCGACCTGGAAGCACAAAGAAGTTAAGTGACTTGCTCAGGATCACACAGTATGCACCTAGGCAGCTGTGGGATTCAAACCCAGGTCTCCAGATCTGCAGCTCAGAGCTTTAACCCACTGTGCTATACTGCCTCCCAGTAGAACCCTGGACCTTCTGACTCAGAGGCTTTTTAGATGTTCATTGCTTTTTAAATCATTTTTGGAGACATCTCTGTAGTGCACCACCAGTTCTCCCACTAATGTTTCATAGAGGCGGTTCCACTTCTTCAGGGAGGGTGGACACAAAACAAAGCACAGGACATGGAGAGAATACCCCCACACTAGAAAAAATAAAGAAAATAAGATGAGCCGTAACATCTGGGAAGCATTTGAAATTAGCGAGATAACAAGTATCTGTCGCTGAATTTTCTACCATTCCACCCTGAAGAAGTGGAATTAACTCCACAAAACATTAGCAGGAGAACTGGTGGTCTACTAAAAAATCTCTGAATAAAGCCAAAATCTGATCTAGAAAGATGCAGTGTAGTAAGTAAATTTAGTTCCATATCATTTGATTAAACATAATCTGTAGTCTGATGGAACTGATGCCTTCTGTGGTTTTGATTGTCACGTTGTTGAGAGGGTTTAACAGGCTACTGTTTTGTTTTTTTTTCTGTGATGCATAATGTCATCTGTTAAGAGTAAGCTGACTTACCAGACCGGAAGACATATGAAGAGAGACTTAAGGAGCTTAATATGTATAGCCTCGAGGAAAGGAGGGAGAGGGGGGACATGATAGAAACTTTCAAGTACCTCAAGGGAATCAACAAAGTCCAAGAGGGTAGCATCTTTCAAAAAGAGTGTGCAAGAACAAGGGCACAATTTGAAGATAGAGAGGGGGCTCAGAGGTAATTTAGGAAGTATTTTTCACAGAGAGGGTTGTGGATGCATGGAGCGGCCTTCCAGAGGAGGTTGTGGAGTCAAAAACAGTGATGGAATTCAAGCATGCATGGGACAGTCATAAGGCAATTCTAGGGGGTGGGGGTAGGAAGAAGTAGGCTGCTGGTTAACTAGGATCTGCAGCTTATCCATCAGGTAGGGAAATGGGCAGACTGGGTGGGCCAAGCGGTCCTTATCTGCCGTCAAATTCTATGTTTCTATGACTGGTATAAACCCCATAAAGATGTGCACTGTCAGAAATTTTACAGTGTTTGCCACTGAGGAGTATGACACTTCATTTTTTGCTCTCAAATGTATAACTCCAAGCCGGCTCGGTGGCTCTGAGGGTTGAGGTGCTGGACGCCACACCTCACGCCACACCAGTGACCCAGGTTCGGGAACAGACTTGGGACACCGGGTGTCGGCAGCGGAGGGAGAGGATTTGGGTTCCGGAGGACTGCTCTCCTCTCCCAGGGTGGGTTCCAGGGGCTTAGTGTACCAGTGACCTCTGGTGGAGACCAGGGTTGCTGTTGATGATGAGCCATACAAGAGGGCGCAGTGGCGGCGGACATCAGCAGCTTGGTTGCACGGATGTCAGTGCACGTCCACACTCTGGGGGAACACGACACATAAGATCCCCATCCTCTGGGATAGGCGAAGGCACTTCTGCCCCTGCCAGGCCCCACTCCCAATACCGGGCACTCTCCTCTCCAGTGCCCTCGCCTAGTCTGGCACACCAGATTATAGATAGAGCGCCCAGGGTGCAAGGTGGCCCCACCTCAGTGGGCTAAGAGCCAGGGGTCCATCAGGCTGGAGTGAGGAGAGGAGGTGTCACGGTGGGAGGCGGAGCTCGGGGCAAGGTGGAGCATGCCAGAGAGAGTTCCCCGTAGAGGCGGTGCATAAACAGAAATGACAAAAAAAAATGCATAACTCCGCACTGTGAAAGTCTGTATCGTTTCTTGTGTCATTTGTGTAGTTTTTTTTTTTTTTTTTGCATGGTTTCATACCTCTATATTTGCATGTTTATACTTAATTCCCATCTGTGGACATTATACATGGTGCATTTATTTTTCACATTTTTGTTCTTTGTTTCAAGAAAGAACCAGATACTCTGGGTTATGAATCTTAGAGGGGAACAGTCAGTACGAAGAGCCCCACACCCAACTATGTGTCTGGTACGAATTTGCAGTTTGTGTGCAAAACAAATAAATGTTTTAATTACTTGTAGCCTGCAGTGCTTGTTAGAACTTTTATATTTATTTAGTTCAAGTTCAAGTTTATTGCAGGAAAACTCCATTGAGCAAGCTCATTCACAAGGAGGTCCTGTGACATATAGACTTACACAACATACGTACATAAATAAATTAATAACAATATATACATAAATGCAAGCGTCACATAGTAGAAGCAAGATAAACATTCAGTGACGCCGCATGGGGTGACGAGGGAGTAATAACTAAGGTAATACAGGTAGCAACTGTAGATAGCATAATGATGCTTGAAACATGGTACTTGTGTTTGCAATAAATACATTTTGGCAGATGAGTCGATCACAGAATAGAATGGACAGGGGAGGTAGGAAAGGTTAGATAGTGCGATCAGGGAGGTATATATGTAGGCAGCAGGAGTAGGGAGGGAAGGGATATCAGGAATTAGGTTGCTGCAGCCAGGTAGTAGATATAAGACAGGAGCTGGTGGGTGGTGTTATTTCTTAGTATAAAAAGAAGTGCGAACAATAGGTAGTTGGTATTCACAAAAGCAATTATGGTCTTACCAGAGGATACACATGTGGGGAGAGAGGCTTAATGACAGTTGCAGGTATCTTTTATTTTAGCTGCACATAGCACTTTATAGGAGTTAATTGAAACTGTGCTAGTTAATTTCAGTACAGTCTGTAAATGGTTCCAAATAGAGGGAAGGGCATGCGCAATAGTACGTTTACCAAAGGAGGTCCGCGTCCTCGGAATGTCAAGCATAATAAAGTCAGATTTTCTTAGCGAGTAAGCACTGTCTGAAATACTAATGAGAGATGAAAGATAGCTCGGTAATTTGTGCAGGAGCAGTTTAAGAGTCCATAGACCAGCATGGAGCAAACGTCTAGTAGTGAGAGATGTCCATCCAACAGTTGCATATAGGTCACAATGATGCGAACGGTAAGGGGAGTTGGTAATGAACCGTAGTGCACGGTGATAGAGGCTGTCTAATTTACTTAGATTTGCGCCGGAGGTAGAGGTAGATTACATCGCCATAGTCAAGAAGGGGAGAAAAGTGGCCTGGACAAGCTTTTTCCGAAATTCAAGGGGGAAGAGGGGCCTATTTCTAAAGAAGAAGCCTAACCTGGCTTTTAGCCTTCTAGAGACATCTTCGATATGGTCATTGAAAGAGAGTTTATCAATCCAGATGCCTAAGTATTTGAATTTGGTGACAACTTCCAGAGGCTCGTTTAGCATAGTAACAATTAAATCTTGGGGCTGGGTAATAAGGGTACCTGTGGCAGCACTATGGGAAAATATCATCGCTTTAGTCTTCTTGGCATTAAGCAGAAGCTTTGCCTTTATAAGATTATGCTCGAGTTGCGCAAAGTCCGCTTGGAGCACTCCCTTGACCTCAGTAAGCGATGAGCCAGAGGTATACATCACGGTATCATCCGCGAAAAAATGCAGGTTGGATGTGGATATATTTGAATCAAGATCATTAATATATAATGAGAACAAAATGGGGCCTAGGATGGATCCTTGAGGGACACCTCTAGCAACTGGCAAAGCAGCAGAAAAACAGCCCTCTGCTTTTACTTTTTGGGATCTCCCAGTTAAGTAACTAGAAAACCACCGAGTAGTGTGGTATGTGGCACCCAAATTTGCAAGGCAAGCGACTAGTAGATTGTGGTCAACAGTATCAAAAGCTTTGCTTAGATCCAAAAGACTGCTCCTGTTACCTTATTTGCGTCTATAGCAGAGATCCAGTCGTTGGTTACTTTTGCTAATGCAGAAATTGTACTGTGGTTCACCCGGAAGCCAGATTGGGCCAGGTTAATGAGAGAGAAGGTTTCCAAGTGAGATTTTAACTGATTGTGGATCAATTTTTCAAGAACTTTAGAAAGGATAGGCAATATGGAAATAGGCCTGTAGTTATTTACATCGCACGGGTCACTAGCTTTGAACAGAGGGAGGATATATGCTGATTTCCAGCAAGACGGCACAGTTGCAGATGTGATGGAAAGATTGAAGATGTGAAGAATTGGGGCAGCGATATGGGCATATCCTAGCCTAAGGAAAAAGGGTTCCAAGCCATCATCCCCTGCACTTTTTTTAGTGTCTAGTTTAAGGAGAGAATCTTCAACTTCTTTGAAGGTTATCTCACGCAATTGGAACGGGCTAGGTACGGGACTACGTATTGTGGGGTGGAATGGTGGTTCACCGCAGAAGCAGCATAAGGTGAAGAATCGAAAGCTAGCCCAGCTGTGGCAATGTGGGAGTTAAGTTCCTCAAGGATTAAGGACTTGTTTTCCACTATCTTATCTCTTGCAACTAATTTTGTTGGGACAGAAGGGGCCATATGCCTCCCTTCAATAGATTTAATTGTTCTCCATATTTTGCTGGGTTACCTTTTGCTTGTTCTAGGGTAGAGATATAATAGTTAGCTTTAGCAGAATGTATACTTTTCACACAGGTATTTCTGACTGTTCTAAAGCTCTGCCAATCCGAAGAGTTCTTAGTATTCCTAGCTTTAGCCCATAGCTTGTCTCGGGCTATGAGGGCTGCCTTAAAATCTGGGGTAAACCAGGGGTTAGAGTTGTTCCGTACCCTTACTTTGATGAAAGGGGCATGCTTATTTATCAATCTAGTAAGATTGTCATTGAAGTTATAAGCTGCCTCATCAACATCTTTGGCTAGGTAGAGGTCTTGCCAACTGATCCTGCCCACGTCGAAAAGGAAATTTACTGCACTGAACTTGCGAAAGGACCATTTTGTTATAAAGATGGGCTGAGGTCGAGTCTTAATTTGAGATCTTATGCAAGCAACAATCCCATGATCACTCATATCGTTGTGAAACACTGCTGTATGGGATATTTTATGTGGGTGGGTGGTTAGCACCACGTCTAGGATGGAGCTGTTGGCAGTATTTAGAACGTTATTCCTAGTAGGTTCGTTGATTAGTTGCCCAAGACCTAGCTCATCACAAAGGGATTTGAGGCAATGTGATTTAGGTGTTAGCCAATCCATGTTCAGATCCCTTAAGAATATTGTTTCAGTTTTTGCATCTGCGAACATGGATTTCAGGAGATTAAGGACTTCATCACCACCAGACGGAGGTCTATAGCCACCTATAATAGTTATGCAATCAGAAGAGGGGAGATGAAGATTCCGAGAGACAATCTCAAATTCCTTAGCCAAGGATTTGCAGCTAATATTGGTGACCGAATACTTAGATTTGGCGTAAACAATCACACCCCCACCTCTGGAGTCTCTGTCTGCTCTAAATAGTTTGTAATCCTGGAGTGAAATTTGTTGATCGGAATTTGGCTTTTTTAGCCACGACTCAGTAATTATGATAAGGTCAGGGTTGATATGCGCAGCCCAGGCTTGAAGTTGTACAAGTTTTTTGGGCAGGCTTAGAATGTTAACCTTCATCATCTTGAGACCTGTGGCCTCAGCAAAATCAATAGGCGAGGTAAGTTGTGGGGGGGGTTCCAGGATTTAGCTCCACATTACCTGAACAGAGGAGAAGTAGTAATATGATTTTCTTTAAAGATCTTATAAGGATGGGGACTGCTTTTTTATTTCTTCTAGAGTGCCCATAACGCACAGCATAGGGGATAGCACCACTGTAGTGACAGTTTAACATAATCAACGTGAGTGCTCGAATAGACATAGGCGAGGGCAGAGTAGGAGGAGGGTGGTAAACCGGGGAGAATAGGCTAAGAGGGGGGAGGAAAATGAAGTGCCAGCTGCACAGCAGCCCGTTATGACATGTGATATTAATGATGCATATTGGAGCACTGGTTTGCACAGAGGTAGCTCGGGTTGCACTGTATTGTTAGGTACTCTGTGCATTAGGAAAACAAGTAGTACAGTAAGGAAAGCCATGGTGCCAGTATGGATGATCTTACAATTATTATTGGGCAGAATCTTCCTGGGCAAATAGTTGGACCACCTAGGTTCACACTTAAAACTCAAATTAAGATATACAGCAGAAAGGGGAACAGAAAAGCAGGAGCAGATCAGTACTAATGGCTAGAGTACAGAAAATATTCGCACAGGGGCAGCTTTAATAGCCACACTCGGCTACCAGTCATAGATTGACAGCAACAATACTAGGCCAGTGAACAGCAGAGAGTTAGAAAAAGCGGAGCATAAGTGTATTTAAAGGAGGCCTGGGAGGGTGGTGGGGCGGGAGAAAAATTCAATGAATAAAGCTCAGAAGTCAAGAGTAAGAATAGGGCAGGAAAGTCTGTATAAGTCTATGGGAAAGGCGCTCCAGTCAGCGCCAGGCAGGCGGACCAATCACGATCCCCTAGGATAGCGCCGCACCAATCAAGGGCGGCCCAGTCGTGCTGTTTCTCAGGCAAGTTTTTAGCAGGTACTACCTGTCATGACCAATCCATGCCCCGATGCCCGCCACAGGCGGTAAGGGCTGCTGGAAGAGTCGGTGGTGGCGGCGGCCATTGGAGCGGCTGTTGCTGGCCGCTTTTTTTCACCGGCGCACCTTCAGGCGTGAAATCTAAGGACAGAGAAAAGAGCTGGGTCAATTATTTATAGGGACAGACAGTAAAACAGGGGCGGGAAAGCAGGGATGCTGGCGGCAGTTCATCAGTAGGGGTCGAGGTGATAGCAAGGACAAAAGAAACGATTAGAGGGGTTGGGCAGGCAGGACAAAAGAAGATGGCTGGAGAGTTGCTAGATGAAGCTAAGGGGGGAAGGTGTACTATCTCTAGGAGGGGCAGCAGCGCAGAAGGGACAGCCAATTGCAGTAGTTTAAGAAGGGGGGGGGGTAAAGCAGATCGATGCTAGAGTTGAGAAAAAAGACAAAAAGATGAGAAAAACAGTGGGTTTTAGAGGACAGGTCGAAAGTTTACACAATAGGGCATAAGCAGTGAAATTCTGGGGACAGAACGAGAGCTTGCTCTGTAGGGAGCACAACTAAGCTTGCTAACCATACACTTACAATATAGTACTAAGCTAGGCTAGGCAGGTCACAGTAATAACTTGTACTTCAGCAAAATCCAACTTTACATACTGTTTCAGCTTATTAGGTATAAAATTCAAGTAACAGATAAAGCTCAGAAGTCAAGAGTATGAATAGGGCAGGAAAGTCTGTATAAGTCAATGGGAAAGGCGCGCCAATCAGCGCAAAGCAGGCAGGCGGGCGGACCAATCAAGGACGCCCAGGCGTGCTGGTTCTCAGGCAAGTTTTTAGCGGGTACTACCTGTGTGGCAATCCGTGCCCCGATGCCCTTACGGCGGTAAGGGCTGCTGGAAGGAGTCGGTGGTGGCGGCGGCCGTTGGAGCGGCTGTTGCTGGTCGCTTTTTTTCACCGGCACGCCTTCAGGCGTGAAATCTGTGCGGCAATCCATGCCCCGATGCCCTTACAGCGGTAAAGGCTGCTGGAAGGAGTCAGTGGTGGCGGCGGCCGTTGGAGCGGCTGTTGCTGGCCGCTTTTTTTCCGCGGCGCACCTTCAGGCGTGAAATCTGTGTGGCAATCCATGCCCCAATGCTCTTACGGCGGTAAGGGCTGCTGGAAGGAGTTGGTGGTGGCGGCGGCCAGTAGAGCGGCTGTTGCTGGCCGCTTTTTTTCGCCGGCACGCCTTCAGGCGCGAAATCTAATCTATTTATTATTTATTTGAAAATTGGTAATGGGGAAAGGCTCACTGAGGCAGGGCTATTTCCAGGTGCAACTTGGGGAAGCTTAGATCAGATATTTGCAGGTCCAGCTGTTCTCCTAGGCTAAGTACAGTCCTCAGTGAATGTACATAGGCCCCTGGAGGACAATAGGACCAGCAAACAAATGATCAGAGCTTATAAAAACTAGCATACGCTGCAAACAGTTCAGTCTCGCACTGTGGCAGCCCAGCTCTGACATCTGCTGCAGGGGATTCTGGGAATTTTTGTTACAGCAAATGACAGCTTGAGTGTCAACAAAATCAGCCTGATACACTACTGTACTGCCATAGACAGTAAGTAAAAATGTTTTTGGACATGAACTGCAAAGTGAGACCAGCCCCATACGTGGGTGTGGGCTCTTACCGTGCTGACTGTTCTCCTCTAAGATCAGGATCTTGAAGCTAAAGTGATGTCCTTTCTCTGTTTACTGAGAGAACCCAACATGATTTAGTTTCATCTGGAGTCTTCTTCCACTATCCCATTAAAAGTTATTTTTACCATTTGGGTAACTGCTTTGTTTAATTACTATCTTTGGAAAATGGTAACGATTGCTTTAATGTTCTCAGGTTTTCCAGAAGCCGATGGCTGAATCAGGGTGGCTCACAGAAACAGAGATGGGCATGATCTTTGTGAACTGGAAGGAACTGATCATGTCTAACACGAAGCTATTAAAGTGAGTAATGCCTCTCTGACAACAAAAAATGTAAGACCTTTTGAACATCTGACAACACCTACATTAAATAGGGTAGGCCTCTAAAATAGAAACTGCAGGAACTTCCTAGACCACATTCATTTTAGCCAGTCACCAGCAAATCTGGAGTTTCGTGCCAGAACTTAATGTTTGTTTTGTTATTTACTCCCACTGCTAGTTGCATTTGCCAAATTGATCACTGGGTGCAGTAACCTTGCTGTTTACATGTTTATTTTCTGGACTCAAGAGGCACCCAGAGTTAACAAGGGGCAAATGTTGTTGCTCCTCTCCCCATCACGTCATAATTACCACATCATTGCCACCTGCTATAATGCTTAAGCAATAAGGTGCAACAGGATGTGTGTTACTGTGTAATAATATCACGCCGTGGGTGATTAAAGTATGAGGCCACAGGCCGAGTGCATTTAACACCCAAGAAGTGATGGTATTACACAATAATACACACCCAGGAGTGCCTTATTGCTGTTATGCAATGGTAAGTGGGTTGGTATACTGAAAAAAAAAAGCAGTGCTACTGTACTGTTTGTGTTCAGTAGGAGGTGCTGTTTTTACTGAGTGGATTGCTGTCTTTATGTCTGATTTCCCCCCTTCCCCGTAGCTCTGGGTGCCAGTTTTCTGATTGTGGAGCAAGTGTTTTATTCACCCAGTCCTGCTGCCTACACTAGGACTGGGTGAAGTTATTTATTTATCTATTGATGGTTTGAAATAGGAGCAGTGACCAGAGACCAGTTCAGGAGTGGGAATCCTACTTCCAGTACTTTGGAAGCAGTCGTAAGTAGCGCTGAAGAAAAAAAAAATTATTGCAGTAGTGTGCCAATTTCTTTATGCGTCTTTTTTTTTTTTTTACATTTTATTATGTTTTAAGTTTGTTAACCTGGCTGTAGGCAGCACAGCTGTTTGTTTCAGGAGCCAAGTGGTGTGTGGTGTGAGCATGACTGTTTTGAAAGTGCTTATGCTATAGCTGAGGGGGAGGTACTGAAATGCCATTTCAAATGACAGCTTTGTTTTACTGAAAGATTTTTGTGTTTCCTGGAATCAAGTGGGGGCATGAGGATTATTGAGATTGTATGTGATTTTGGCTGGTGGCAGGAACTGAGCCAGCTTCAGGATAAATTGAGTGGGGATGAATGTGAAGGCATTGGCTCTGGATTGGCTGAGGGAGGGAGGGCTTTCATTTAAAGTTCAGCAGTCATCTCCATGCCTGCTCTAGATACAGTGATGTTACTGTCAGATAACATCTGTCTCTAGGGCAGTCTGACCAGTCAGAACAGTGTATTTATTCATGCTGTTGTATAGCGAATAATGCACAGGTGACTCTGTGTTATGAAGTTCTTTTTACACACCCGAGGTGTGTGATGATCCATAAACCTCAAGAGCGAAGCTAGAGTGGCTTATTGGATCATCACACACCGAGGGTATGTAAAAAAGCTTCATAGACACACAGTTGTCCATGTGTTATTTTTTATAATTACTGGTGTAAGGAGTTAATGCCAAATAAAATGACTAAAGATAGATCTTACTTCGAGACACAGCTCTTGCAGCAGGTTACACCATTAGGACCGAAGCCGGCAGGCGTCAGGACCCCACGGAAAAATTCTAGCTAGCTATCTTCAGCGGGGACCTCCCCCAGCGTCGGTCCGCCTCCGGCGTCAGGCGTGAGCCTTGGGGGCGGTCCCGCCAGATTCCCAGTTCTTTCCGCCGTCGACTTGCATGTCTCGACCCTTGATTTTACAGTCTAGCCTGCGTCGTGTAGTTCAGAGCTTTCCTTGGAAATTCAATTTTCTTCAAAGCAAGATTGTTGCCGATGTCTCTCCGACCTCCGGTCCTCCTCCCAAGTGTGCTTGCGGGAAACAGATCCTAAGAACCCCCACACGGCCTCGTTAGGTGCCCCTGGGCCCAGACCCGATACCGGGCCTGTTGGTTTCTGCCAGGGTTCAACAGTCGAACTAGGATCCGGCGTCAGAAGGCCCTTCAGGCTTTTTTGTTGGAGGAAAAGCTGAAGACCATGTCCTCCAAGGGGGAATCATCTTCTAAATCCCACAAGCACGCGGAGAAAAGAAGGCCCCTTCCAGGGCTTCGGAGCCCTGCAGCTCCGGTTCTCGGTCCAACCGCTCTCCTTCCAGGGCCAGCTCTCAGCCTCCCCCGGCTGCGGTAAGGAAGCCTTCTTCTCGGGCCAAGTCCGCCAGGCCGTCGTGGTCTTCTTCATCCAAGGCCTTGGCGAAGTCCGGGGAGCGCCACCACCATCATCACAAGTCGGGTTCCCGCCCTTTGGTTCCCGACGTCCGGTCTTCGTCTGTGCCTCCTTGGAAAACCTTGGAGCTCACACCCTTGAAGAGACCTGTAGACCAGACGCTGGCATGACCATCGTCAGCCGTGTGTCATTCCTCCCTGGAGCCGCCGTCGGCCGGACAGCCATCGCCGGCCAAACCATCCCAGTGGACGCCGGTAGGGGGACCGATGTCTGCTCCTTCTGAGAAGAGGGCCCTGACGCCTCCGACCGACGTCGGTCAGGAGTCTTTAACTGAGGAGGACTTAACGCAGCCCGAGGACCAGATGGGCGACCCCGGCTTCGCCGAAACTCTCAGGGCACCCTCGCCCTTACCCGAGGCCCCTGTGGAACCGATGCTGGGACCCGGCGACCGCCCACCGGCGCCCGGGCCGTCGTCGGGCCTTTCTTTAGCGGAAGTGAAGGATCTCTTCACTTACTGGTGGGACACCATTAAGAGGGACATGGTCCCCACCTCTCCTCCTCCTCTTCCTCCTCCTCCTCCTCCGGTTCCTGCACCCCCTTCACCGCCCGAGTCGGCAAGCCGTTTACCTCCCCGAGCCTAGATCTCTCCAGGGAAGATCAAAGCGGAGACCTCCGTCAAAATCCTCTTCTGGGTCACCCCAGTCCCAAGAGATCAGGAGACACCGGCGTTCGCCGTCGGCGGAGGACACAGGATCAGTCTACTCTTCCTCTAGATCCCCATCTCCTCTCTCCATCTCTTCTCCGGACCCACGTGAGGCCTTGAGGATCTCCTCCGGATGACCCTTCGTTCATGGATATTATGAGACATATCCAAGAGAACAGGGGATGGGATGCAGAAGAGCTAGACCCCGAAAGGTTACGCCTCGCCAAATATCTTCGGCAGAAGGACCCCAAGCCTGTGGTGGTACCACCCTTGGTGGACACTTTCGTGGATGTCACCAAGGCAGCGTGGAAGCGTCCACATTCGCTCCCAGCGATGCGGAAAAAAGCTGATTGCTTGTACAAGGCTCCTAAGGATGACCAGTACTTGATGCAGCAGCCTCAGGCCAATTCTCTGGTCATCACAGCCTCACATGACCGGTCACAGAGGCCGCAACATTTGAGCACCCTGCCACCGGACACAGAGTCCAAGCAGCTGGACGCGTTGGGCAGGCGCACGTATGCTTCCACCACCTGCGCCATCAGATCCTTGAATTATCTGACCCACATGGTTCAATTCCAGAGCGCTTTGTGGGAACAGGGTCTGGCGGCTGAAAACTGCCGGAAGGTGAGCAGAAGGAGGAGATGCTTCAGCTCCTCCGTACGGGTTCCGACGTGGGGACCCAAGTGCCTCGAGCCGCGTACGACTCCATGGACTCATCGGCCCGAGCAGCAGCTTCTGGCGTATGCCTCCGGAGACACTCCTGGTTACACGTCTCTAGTTTTACCCCGGACGTCCAGAAGAACATTATGGATGCTCCGTTCGAGGGACAAGTCTTGTTTGGTAATCCTTCGGAGAAGATCATTACCAAACTTCAAGAGGCCGGGAAGACGGTAAGGTCGGTTCAGGCCATGTACCGACCCAACCTTGGTTCCTTTCGTAGGAACCAAAGCCGTTTTCGTGGGCGGACACAGAGGCAGCAGCCCCGCTCCGCTACACATCAGAGGGGCTCCGGCTTCCGTAGAACCCAAGGAAAACAGCCCGCCAGCCGAGGTCAGCGTTCTCCTAGGCCGGCCCAGCCAGCGGGCCCATCTGCCGCCACAGCTTGACTCATTTCCGGCCCTCGCCCCTCAGGATCAACGGGAAATCATGGTCGGGGGGTCGCATTGTGAACTTCCTGCCGGGATGGCAGGCTATAACCACCGACAGGTGGGTTCTTCAGTTGGTCAGTCTAGGCCACTTTATAGAATTCGCAGAAAAGCCACCCTCGAGGCCTCCTTTGCTCTCCTGGTCAGCACAAAAATTTGATCTGACAAGAGGTACTCCTCCGAAAGGGAGGCGATAAATGCGTCCCGGAGAACCAGAGAGGACAAGGATATTATTCCCACTTCTTCCTGGTTCCCAAGAAAACAAGGGACCTCCGTCCGATTCTGGACCTCAGCGACCTCAACGTGTCGGTCGCCTACAAGAGATTCCACATGGTGACTCTTCCGGGCCTTATTCCCATGCTGAAACAGGACGCCTTTTTAGCGTCTCTAGACATGCAGGATGCATACTTGCATATCCCTATAGCTCAGGCGCACCAGAGGTTCCTGCGCTTCGAGTTTCTCGACCACCACTTTCAGTTCTGAGCTCTTCCATTCGGACTGTCATCCGCACCAAGGGTCTTTACCAAGTGCATGGCAGTTGTGGCAGCATCTCTGAGGAGACAGGGCCACTATGTGTTCCCGTACCTGGACGACTGGCTTCTCATGGCCGCCTCCAGAGAGGCGTTGTCACTCTCGGTCCAAGCACCCAGGACCTGTTCCAATCTCTGGGCATTCTCATAAATGCAGAGAGTCTCTCTGGTACCGTCCTTGAAACTGCAGTTTATAGGCGCAGTACTGGACACTGTTCAGGAAGAGCTTTTCTTCTGGATGACAGAGCGGAGCACATCAGATCCCTCATAAAGGGATTTGTCGTCGAACAAGATCGTACCTGCCAGGTCGGTCCTTCGCTTGCTCGGACACATGGCTGCGGCCATTCCTACTGTCCCTTTTGCAAGGCTCCACATGCGGGTAACCCAGTGGATGCTCAAAGTGCAATGGGACCAAAGGCAAGACCACTTGCAGCATCCGGTCAGGATCACGAACTCAGTGATCCGAGACTGGCAGTGGTGGCTAGTCCCAGGGTCGCTCTCCACGGGCGTCCCGTTTGTAGCGCCGTCCCCGGAGGTAACCCTCACCACGGACGCCTCAGGTCTTGGGTGGGGGGCGCACCTGGACAGGGTAAAGTCCCAGGGTACGTGGACCCCGATGGAAGCTCATCTCCATATCAATGTCCTAGAGATGAGGGTGGTTCTCTATGCCCTGCAGGCCTTTCAGTCAGTAATCCCACCATGTACTCTCCTGCTTCAGACAGACAACACGGCGGTTATGTATTACCTGAACAAACAAGGTGGCGCACACTCTTTACCCCCTTTGCAGGGAGGCCATGAGGGTGTGGGATTGGGTAATCGGACACGGCACAAATCTGATCACTGTGCATGTTCCTGGGGTGGACAACACAATTGCAGACGGCCTGAGTCGATCCCAGGACAGAGTCCACGAGTGGGAACTTCTTCAAGAGGTAGCAGAGGATCTGTTACTTCGTTGGGGAATTCCAGAACTAGACTTGTTCGCATCCCCATCCAACGCAAAACTGCCCAATTTTTGCTCGCTAGATCCAGGGCCTGGTGTTTTCTGGCGAGACGCGTTATCCCTCTCCTGGGCAAGCAGATTCCTCTCGCTTTCCCTCCCTTCCCGTTGATCCAGAGTTCTTCTCAAACTGCGCAGGGAGCACGCACTCATGATCCTGGTGGCCCTGTTCTGGCCCAGACAGATCTGGTTCCCTTTGTTAGTGCAACTATCTCAGGAACCCCTGCTTCCGTTGCCGCTCAGCTCCCACCTCCTGTCTCAGGAGAAAGGTTCATTATTCCATCCGGACCTACGCTCTCTGAACCTGCATGCTTGGCTCCTAGAGACATAGCCATCTTGTGTCACAGGGTCTCGTAAGAGGTTGCAGAGGTTCTTTCTGCAGCCAGAAAGCCGGCAACGCATGCGACGTACGCCATGAAATGGCACCGTTTTTGTTTATGGTCACGAGGCTGTGATTTTTCCCCTTTAGGTTGTCCTGTGGGAGTAGTGTTGGATTACCTCCTCTCCCTTTTTCATTCAGGCCTAGCCTACTCCTCTATTAAGGTGCACCTCTGTGCCATTTCTGCCTATCACCTCCCGGTGGGACATCATACAGTAGCTCAATTGGACGCCTCTCGGAATTTCTTAGGGGAGAGTTATACCTTAGGCCTCCCATTAGGGACCCTGTGCCTCCATGGGATCTGCTCTTTGTCCTGGAACAGCTCACGCTCCCTCCCTTTGAACCTGCCGCGGATTGCGAGCTACGTTTTCTGTCGTGGAAAACGTTATTTTTAGTTGCTGTTACTTCAGCGAGAAGAATTTCTGAGTTTCACGCTCTTATGTGCAAAGAGCCTTATTTAGTTTTCCACGGGACAGAGTATCCCTGAGGACGAATCCTAAGTTTTTACCTAAGGTGGTCTCTTCACTCTCTCTAAACCAGGATATTGACCTTCCGGTCTACTTCCCGAGTTATTCAAATAGAGGAGAGAGGCTTTGCTCCACACCCTAGATGTTCACCGCAGCCTGAAGTTTTACCTCAACAGAACTAAACCCTCTCATAGTTCTGAACAGTTTTTTGTTTCCTTCTCTGAGAGAATGATGGGCCAATCAGTATCCAAACAGTCTCTGTCTCGCTGGCTTGTCCAGTGTATTTTCTACTGTTATGATATAAAACAAAAGCCCCTCCCGGGCTCTGTCCAGGGTCATTCTACTAGGGGTGTGGCCACATCTTTTGCAGCACTCAGAAACGTCTCCACCTCTGCTATTTGTGCTGCAGCCACTTGGAGCTCTGTGCATACCTTTATCAGGCATTATAGCCTGGACATCGCCTCTCGGCGAAGGGCTGGTTTCGGCCTTGCGGTGCTACAGGGTCTCCTGTCCTAGGTTCAGGACCTGGAATGTACTTTCTATTTTCCTCCTCCCGGAATTTCTGGCAGCGTTACTGCTTGGGAATCAGTCCTAATGGTGTAACCTGCTGCAAGAGCTGTGTCTCGAAGTAAGATAGTACAGTTACATAAGAACTTACCGTAACAGTAGATCTTCGAGAACAGCTCTTGCAGCAGGTACCTTCCTGCCCACCTTCCCCCTTGGAGGAGGCATGGCTTTGCCTTTTCATGTTGGGATTTTCCTCCTTTATTATCTTCTAACGGTGGATCCTCGGTCTCCCACTCTGATGTCATCCTGCGGCCGGGAGTCTCCGGCGGGAGAACTGGGGAATCCCTGGCGGGACCGTCCCCTTAAGTACCACGCCTGACGTCTGAGGCGGGACCGGCGTCGGGCGGTCCCCTGAAGATAGCTAGCTAGAATTTTTCGTGGGGTCCTGGCGCCTGCGGTTTCGGTCCTAATGGTGTAACCTGCTGCAAGAGCTGATCTTCCTTGTCAATCTTCACCATTCATTACTTCCTGGGTGTAAGCGGGCGCGCACCATCGCCGGAAGCTTTTTTTAAAGTTAGCTACGCGGCCCGCCCTCGAGGCGACGTCATGCGTCATGCGCGAGGGGCGGCCGTTAGAAGCGACCGACTCCTCCTCCAACTCAGTTCTGTTTCTCCCGCCGTCGAGGCAGCACCTGTTTCGGAGCGTCCATATTTTGACTGCGTCAGCGACTCCTCTTTCCCGCACACTCGACGCCAATCGGTAAGACCGTTCTTTTTTCTTTCTAAAGCGGCGCCGGGTGTGCTTTCCTACTGTTTTTTCTTGTTGATTTCGCGTTATGTCCGGGTCCGGAGCTAAACGTGTTTCGAAGACGGGCCGCGCCCCTATGCGTCGGTGTTACTGTGGCCGGCATTTCTCCGTCTCGGACCGGCATGACGTTTGTCTTCGTTGCCTGGGACCCAACCATGACATGGATTCGTGCGACGCCTGTTTCTCCATGGACCGCCGTGTCCTCGAAGTCCGCGCGTTCAAGCTCAGCAAAGCCCCGCCGACCTTCGGGGGACGAGGTCGCTCAAGGGATTCTCAGGTAAGGTCTCTAGGCCCTTCCCCCGGGTCCCCTCCCGGGCCTGCTCTGATCTGAGGAGGAGGGTCTCCTCGTCTTTTCTTGCCGAGGAGGCCCCTTCTGCGGTGTCGAGGCGTCGTAGTCCCTTCCGGGGCATGGCGCCGACACCGCACTCGGCAGTCACCTCTCTGAGGTGCAGGCTCCCCGTGGCGAGAGCCCTCGACTTTTAGGGCCTGGCTCGGGGGACCCTCGGCCGCCGCCTTCGGCGCCGTTTCGGATCAGCGCCCATTGGCGCCCGGTGATCAAGCGGCGCCCGTTGGCGCGCCCAGCTAGGATCGGCGCCGTTTGCGGCGCCAGTGATCAGGTGCCGCTTTGGGCCTCGGCGCGTTCCGCGGCGCCGATGAATCATGGCGCCGTCGGCGATACCCGCCCTGCGCCTTCCGGCCGCGCCCGGCGCCGTGGGCCCTGTCCTTCCTCCAGGCGGTGCCCGGCCTTGCGGCGCCGTTGAAATGGAGCTAGGCCTGGCTGCTACGGCGTGAGGGGCGGCGGGCGCCTCCCGCTGTAGGGCCGTTCGCGGCCCTGTAGCCTCGGGGACCCCTGGGGTGGCCAGCATTGAGGTCCTGCTGGTCTCGTCCTCCTCGGAGGGCGATGATTCAGACGTGGACCCATCCTGGCACCCCCACTCTTCGGAGTCTGGGTCCCCGGTGGCTAGAGGTGCCAGGCGGTGCAGCGGGCCCCTCCCTCTGTCCCCCCTTCCGTCGTCTCCTGAGGGTTCCCCGGCTGGGGGTGGCCGGGAGCCCCGGGGGGCAGGCGTGGGGGTGACGCAGGGGGAGGCTCCCCTCTCTGGAGGCCCGGTGACAGCTACCTTACGGGGTGCTGTTGCCCTCTCTAGGGACAGGGGGCGCTGTGGTGGGAGGAGGGCCCTCTGGAGTCCGAGGGGTTGAGGGCAGGGGTCTGCTGCTCAGGTCTTCTTTGGCCACCCCAGGGGGTGGCCAGGAGCAGTGCAGAGCCTCGCCCCTCCCTCAGGGATTCTAGGGTGTCCTCCAGCGGCGTTTGTGCGGACTGCCCTTCTGGATCCATGCAGTCCGGCGCGTCAGGGAGGTTCTCCCCAGGGCTCTTCAGGCTCCGCTTCCCTAGAGTTCCGTTCTGCGGCCTGGTCTGATATCCGGGATCCCTCTTTCAGGGCTCCTTTCCCCAGTTCAGAGCCCTCGCAGAAGCAGTTGCCTCGGAGTGCCCTCTCCCATCTCTCTGCCTTCCCACCCCGCTCCCAGGCCATGTCGGTCCCTCTGGTCCGTTATCCTGGGAGCAGTTCAGAAGTTCTCTTGACGGCCTTCCTCATATGTTAGATACATGCCATGGCGGGTCTTCGACTCTCCCCACCGCCGCAGGAATCCTCTGGGCATTCCAGTTCCCCATCATCCTCGTCTCCCTCCTCCGAGGAGAGGAACCCTACTCATCTGTCCTCCGATGCTGATTTCACAGAATATCAGCGTTTCCTCTCGAGATGGTGAGGATCTCCAGTTTCCTACGTTCAAGAGACAATACCGAGCGGAGACGCGTGAATTCCTTGGTGAATTCAGTGCCCAGCATCTGGTGGTACCTTCCTGGCCTATCCCCTTCCAGGAGGCGTCTATCCGGTCATGGCGGTCCCCTGCCCGCTTCTTCCAGCCCGCGGACTGCCAGCGTGGGTATTGTGCCCCTCTGAGTCTCTAGGTTCCTTCAACCCGTCCTTAGGTTTGGTATGCCTGGATACTCCCTTGGGCGCCGTTGCCTGGCGCTACAACGCCCACGGTTCGGACTCTCCAGTTAGGCCGTTGGGGGCGAAGAGTGTTCTCTTCTTCTCGTGCAGTGCATGTATTGCATCACATCAGGCTCACCACGCTGCCTACAACCGGCATCTGTGGTGATGATGTCCCAGCTGCTGGCATCTATGCCTGATCGAACAAACCAGACAAGCCGTTGCCCTCTCCGCGGTAGGCCTGGAGCTGGCAAGACACCAAGCAAGGGCATCTTATGGCCTAATGAGGTGGCTTCCAGGCTTGCGGGGACAGCGATCTGCATCAGGCAGGCGGCGTAGCCCGTCTTTCCAGGTTGTCACCCTGGCCGGCGTGGGGTGATTCGCTCCGCCTTCGGGGACCTGTCTTTTCTCTTCCAGAGCTAGGAGACTTTACAAGGGCTCCCTCCGTCTCCTCGTCCTCGGGAGGCACCTCCTAGCTCTTCTCCCTCTTAGGCTTTCTGAATAAGCCAGGGTCTTCTCCTTCTGTTTCTCACCAGCAGAGGCTGGGGTCTTGTTCCCTCGGGGTATGGCCTCTTCCCCTCCAGGAGGAGGAGCTTAATACTCACCCAGGAAGTAATGAATGGTGAAGATTGACAAGGGAAGATAGGAAAAGTACGTGCCTACCGTAATTCTTGATCTTCTCTTGTATCTTCCATTCATTACCACCACCCTACCATCCCCTCAGTGGCCTCTTCCTGTAGCTTCTCCACCTCCCGTCTCCTTCCTCTCTCTGCATTTATATAAAATATAGGAAAAATTGCCTAAATTTTCCAAAAAAAAAAAAGATCTTTCTTTGGAGGGTTCTAAATTTCAGAGAATTACTTACTCTAAGATTCATGGGCCATCTAAGTGGATTGCATTGGCGATCAGACTGCACAACTATCTCTTGCTATTCTTCTGGCAAGATACCTCTGGGGTTTTTTGGCCTGGCTCAGGCTATTCAGTTTTGATCCTGCAATCCCGTGTCCAGATAGTTGCCCTGGAATCTAATCCCCCCTCTATTCTTGCCTTACAGAGCAGAGGAACGAGTACGTCTATTCCTTTCTTCTTTTTGCAAAAAAAAAAAAAAAAAAAATGCTGAGGGAACTCTCTTCGACTGCTATAGGCATCTTGGTATCTGGGTCATGCATCTAGTTAAAAAAAAAAAAATTTTTATCTGTAAAAAAAAAAGGAAACAAACAAGAAGGCAAATGAGAAGGTAGGCTATCCTTCTCGCTGTTTTATATTGGTTTCTCCCTTTAAGTGTCCTCTTGGACAATTTTACAGTAGAACATTGCTGACCATATCAATCCTAGCCAGCCTAAGCCTTGACTTGCCTTAGCCAGTCAGTCTGAGTCCCATTTCTATCTTGAAAGCGCCTGAAAGGCTTACATTTTCCATTTCTAAACCCTGAGCACGCTCTCATGCTGCCTGGGTTTTATTCTTCCCTCCTCGGCTGTCCTCCAGTTAAAGGCCTTCCATGACCAGCAGCCAGTGGGTATCAGAACAATGGCATGTTGAAGATGAGGACTGTGCCCTCCTGAGTCTGTCTAGCGGGTTCGGTGAACCTTCTCTTCAGCTCTATCTCCGGGGATTCTTGCTTCCCCTTTAGTCGAGCCTTCAGCTACAAGCTAACTATGCTCGTTGGGCATTCTGGTCCCTTCAACATCCCATCTCTCTCTTCTCTTTCTCCTTCTTCTTCTATTTTCTCATTTCCTTACTCATCTCTCCTCCTAGAGTCGCCCAGGTAAGGAGGCCCTGCAGTCCCTAGGCTAGGGATGTTCTTATCTCCTCTGTCCTTCCTCCATCGGCTTATTCCTTTTTCAGTTCATTCTCCCTTACTTTGCTATCCCTCGGCTATCTTGCCTCGCTATCTATATTTTCTGCTTTCACTTTTGCCTCTCCGGCTCACAGAACTGAGTTGGAGGAGGTCGAATCGCTACTGCTGGCCGCCCCTCGTGCATGCCGATGGCCGTCGCTCTCGGTAGGCGCGTTAAACAAAAAAAAAAGCTCCCGTGATGGGTGCGCCCGCTTCACCCAGGAAGTAATGAATGGTGAAGATACAAGAGAAGATCAAGAATTACGGTGATGTACGTAATTTTCCTTTCTCGAAGATCTACTGTTACGGTAAGTTCTTACGTAACTGTACTTTCTGCTTTTAGTGTTTTTTTTTTTTGACTGGTTATGATCCATGCTGTAGGCTTAGTCCCTTTCCACACACACACACACACACACGTTGCTCACCACTGCGACTGGAGACAGAAGACTTGGTATCTCTGCTCTACTCTCCCTCTATCAATGCTATGACCCAACCCGTGAGGAGGGAGTAAAACAGCAAGTGCAGAAACTGGTGATTGGAGACTGACAGCCTCCAGTTAACTTTTAATTTTACTGCGAGTTGGTTTCCTAAGTCTTTCCCCTACCACCTGCAAGATCGGACTGCTGTTGCTACCGTCCGTCTCAAGAGCGTTTTTCCTGCTTGTAGATTCTAAGGAATGCTATGGAGCTGAAGTGCGAGTGAAACAAAATGCCGTATGTGACAGAAAGCTCCTGCCATTCTTGAGAACTGACCTTTTCTTAAATGTGTTGCAACAATTCTTCTATTTCTTAGCCTAATCTATCCTTTACAATTTCTAGTCCATAAGGTTGGCCACCTGTGGGCACCCCCTTCCCTTTCTTGACTATGCTATAGTGTCTTCTTTAATTTTCCTTTTCCCTCTTAGGTCCCTGTACAGGGAGGTTATTGCAGTGACATCCAAGCATATGTAAAACAGGTTGTGTTTATCGTTGTTGGATTTAGTATGTAATAGCACTATATCATAAAATACCTTGATGTATGTACCTTATGTTTATGAAACTTGTAAATGTTGTAAAATACCATGGCACTAGTGTTTTTGATAACAGTTAAAAGTAATACGTGACTATTATAGAAATTAAGTTAGTTGTGCTATTTAAAATGCATGTAAGGTGCTGTAAACTGAACAAGTCTGAAATGGCATGGTGATTTGCATATATCCCATGATGCTTTGCACTATGGAAGTATGTATGCTGTTGTATTTCTGTGAAACTTGATTTGTTGCCATTGCCTTTTGGGATAACTGTTCTTTCAGTGATTCTGTATTGAGGTTCTTTGTCTATAGCTTTTTTTTTTCTTTTTGAGCCCCCACTACCCAAGCAAACAAGGCCCACACAGGGATGAACAGTTTTCACTGAAGAGTGGTTAGATTAGAGATAAATGTCAATAGGTGCTGCCAAATGCAGGGAAGGGGTATACATAGTCTGTTGCTACAGACTGATGTACTGAAGGAGGAATATGACATTGCTGAAGCTTATTTTCTGTATTTTGAATGAATACCACACAGAGATTGTATGTTGAACCTGAAGTTTGGTGTCAGGTCCATCTATTATCCCATAACCCCCTCCACACCATAATAACTGGGTAACTCGGTAATTACGGCGTTTGATAGACGATGTAAATTGGTGTATTGGGGGGGCACCAGTAATTATCATGTAATAAACAGCAACATAGAAATGGTGCTTGCCACGTTTTGCCACTGGGGATTGTCAGCAGTGTATTCTCTGCATCAGTCAAGAGATGGAGAATGGCTGGTCTTCATCACATTTAATGGGATTTACTAATTTCCAGCAAAACAATTCAGAGTTTATATCAGAACTCAGGTACGTGAAATGACACCAAATTCGAATCTCAGGACCTGCCATTCTTAATTACTGAGGCCATTTTCATTAAACGGGTCTTGTTTTTCTTTGGACTTGATTAACCCATATTGTTTATACCTGCTGTGATATCATAATCCTCTTTTTATAACACATAACCTGTTGCCATGGAAATGATTCTGATGTCACAAGCAAAGGATTATGACTTCAAAGTAGGAAAATGATCAAAGATAGATGAAATGTAAATAGGTAAAGCGCCTGTTTGCAGGTAGATGTCTTCATTATCGAAGAATGGAATGTGCAGAAGTTCACATTTATGGGGAATTTAACGAGAGTTCACTCCTACCAGTGCAAACAGTAATATATTTGCAGAAACTTGGAAAATCTCTTTAACCCAAAAACATAGAAAGTGACAGCAGAAAAAGACTTGAAGTCAATCCCCTCTGCCCAAAGTTGCTATGGTGTCATATGCCTCAGGTTTTACTGTGGGGGAGGAGAGAATACTTTGGGGATCATATAAAAAAAGACTATAGAGGCATCAGAAAGTGACCCCGCCAGTTATCATGGCACCAGAACTCTGCTGTTGTTGGAGGATGCAGAACGAATGGGTGGAGCTGAGAGTCCTCAATGTTGTTGCACAGTAGTAACCACACTTTTTATCATTAAACGCTTTTCTTATGTGTTTGATCTGAATATTTTACAGAGCTAGTGTCACATTTTTAATGGTTAGGCTGATAGGCATCTACTGTATACCTGTCAGCCTGAGGATATGTGTCCGGGGTGGAGAAGCAAGAAGTCCTCAAATTATAAATGAGGATATAGATGCTTGTTAACGAGGCCCTGTGTTAATATCCTGCACATACGAGCCCTACGATGAGCCAGGCATCTGGACAGCTCACCCTTTTTCTCTCCCATGCTTTCTCTTCCTTTTTTCACCCCTTTGAGCTTTTTTTTTCTTCAAAAGGGAGAGGGACATGGATCCTGGGCCTTTTTTCCCTCAGCCCATCCCTCCTATTAAAAAAAGGAAACAAAACAAAAAAAAATGTATGTTTTTCCTGAATATCTTTCTTCCCTGCCCCCACCTAATCCATCCTCCCTTAAACTACATATTTTAGTGTTCCCCTTTATACTATCCTGTCAGTGATTAGAGCCAGTTTTTGTTTCTCCTTTTTTTCCATTCCTTCTGCTATGGGGTACTAAGGTTGATCCCATTGTTTCCTTTAAACACTTTTTCTAAAAGCAAAACAAAAAAAGGACAAAAAAAGAGAAGAGCTCCTTTTCCAGCAGAGAGCTTTTATCTCTTTTATTTCAATTGCATTGTTTTCTTGTCTCTACGGAACCATTTTCCTCTTGGTGCTTCTCTTGCATTATATTATTTATTTTTTGTACAGAGCTCGTGCCCTTTTTTTTTTACTTTTACTAGGCTAGGTCTTGGGGCATAACTTGCTGCAGCCTCTGTGCCCTCCCTATGGGTACAGATCTTTTTCTCTCGGGTCCTTGTTGATCTCCCTCCTAAGTCTCTGCTCTGCAGGGCCACTGCCTCCATCTCCACACCCTGCTCCTCCAGTTTTAGCCTTTCTGTAGTGCAGGATGGGCACCTATGTTTCCCTGTGAAATTCTGTGTTACCTGCATTCTGCTTTACTCTGTTTCCTGTCTGCCCTTGCTGCTTTGGATTTTACAGTGTATGGTTCTCTTCGTTATTTTTACAGGCACCCCTACTACTACTTAAGAGGCCTGCTGCCCAGATGAGTCTCTTTTAAATTAAAAATTTGAAAAAAGTACCTACCACACACACACACACATGCACTCTTCTCTGATAGTCTGGTTTTATTGTTTTTGTTCTTGTCACGTCCTGTAACCTCCCTATCCCTGGGGGCAGTCTTGCCCCTCCTCTTCTTCTTTTTTCTCTTCCACTTTGTTTCTCTCCTGGCTGACAGAACTGAGGTGAGCAGGGGGCCGACATTGGCTACTAGCCAGTTCACGAGCACCGCATTATACGTGAGCCTTGTGGGTAGTGCCATCACCAACGTCAGTCCCCTAGCTGTGGGCGGAAGAATTTGCTCTTGGAGGGTCCTGCTGCCTCCACATAGACCCATAGGTGGTAATAAATGGTGAAAATATTCTGGAAGCTCATCAGTTATGGTGAGTACCTAATGTCGTTTACATACTTACCGTAACAGTATGTCTTCGAGGGAATCTCTTCCATTAGGCCATGCCGTCCCTCCCTCCGCCCCATTATGCTTATGTGGAGAAAGGATCAGATATTGTGCCTGATCCTACTCCATGGCTGTTATATGCTGCACCATATACATCACCTTGTTTGCTTGATGCTGGTCTGATCTCAAGGTACCCCATAGGTGGCGGTCCTCAAGCCTACTTTCTGTCGGGGTGCTGAGTAGTGATGGGGCCACCCATGTTTACCTAGATGCTGATGCATGATTGATGTTGTCATGGACGATCCTCAGCTAGCAACAGTTTCCACATGGCACTGGTGTCTGACAGCTGTAGTACCAAAGGTGTGGCCTAATGGAAGAGATTCTCTCAAAGGTCTACTGTTATGGTAAGTACATAACTGTTCTTTTATTTAATCTGTGTTCAGTATGCAGCTTTCCGCACTGAGGAACAGCCTCCCTCACCCCCTCTGTGTCACTTCTCCCTAGACTCTCTCAAACCACTGTTACTGACACATCTCCTCAAAAGCATGCACTTGCAGCTAGCCATTTTCTCATACCTTATCCACCCTAACTATTGCTTAGTTTGCATCTTACTTTATTGTCTATGCACTTTGTAATTTGAATTCTAAGTCAGCATGATTTTCTTACAGATATCTTGCCATACTGTATGTTGGCAGCACTCTCCCCTAGCTCTCATCCTGGCTGCCCCAGTAACTAATGTACCTTGTACACTTTCTACAGGTGTTTTTTTTCTGTTCTTTATTATTGATAATTTGCTTTTATTGTTCATGTCAATGCACCTGTTGTTGTCACTTGATTATTGCTGTTTCACTCCATGCTGTATCCTCTCCCCGGGTTACACCTGAAAATAAGATCCGGCTCAACGTGGCTATCCCAGTCACCACATTTTTTTTTCCTTTTATTAAATAAGATTTTTATGCTGCTTCTCTTCTGCTTATTGTCCCAGGCCCTCTCAGCCCCATCACACACCATCTGTGGGACTTAACCTGCCCATTGTCCCGGGCCCACTCTGCCCCGTCACGCACCATCCGTGGGACTTAACCTGCCCATTGTCCCGGGCCCACTCTGCCCTGTCACGCACCATCCGTGGGACTTAACCTGCCCATTGTCCCGGGCCCACTCTGCCCCGTCACGCACCATCCGTGGGACTTAACCTGCCCATTGTCCCGGGCCTACTCTGCCCCGTCACGCACCATCCGTGGGACTTAACCTGCCCATTGTCCCTGGCTCACTCTGCCCCGTCACGCACCATCCGTGGGACTTAACCTGCCCATTGTCCCGGCCTCTGCCCCGTCACGCACCATCCGTGGGACTTAACCTGCCCATTGTCCCGGGCCCACTCTGTCCCATCACACACCATCTGTGGGACTTAACCTGCCCATTGTCCTGGGCCCACTCGGCCCGTTCACGCACCATCCGTGGGACTTAACCTGCCCATTGTCCTGGGCATAATCTGCTTGTCCCGGCACACTCGGACCCATCACACACCATCCGTGGGACTTAACCTGCCAATTGTCCCGGGCCCTCTCTATCCCATCACACACCATCTGTGGGACGTAACCTGCCCATTGTCCCGGGCCCACTCAGGCCCGTCACACACCATCCGTGGAACTTAACCTGCCCATTGTCCTGGGCCCACTCAGCCCCGTCACACACCATCCGTGGGACTTAACCTGCCCATTGTCCCGGGCCCACTCAGCCCCGTCACACACCATCCGAGGGACTTAACCTGCCCATGTCCCGGCCCACTCAGCCCCGACACACATCATCCGTGGGACTTAACCTGCCCATTGTCCTGGGCCCACTCAGCCCTGTCGCACACCATCTGTGGGACTTAACCTGCCCATTGTCCCGGGCCCACTCAGCCCCGTCAAGCACCATCCGTGGGACTTAACCTGCCCATTGTCCCGGGCCCACTCTGCCCCGTCACGCACCATCCGTGGGACTTAACCTGCCCATTGTCCCAGGCCCACTCTGCCCCGTCACGCACCATCCGTGGGACTTAACCTGCCCATTGTCCCGGGCCCACTGTGTCCCATCACGTACCATCTGTGGGACTTAACCTGCCCATTGTCCTGGGCCCACTCGGCCCCGTCACGCACCATCCGTGGGACTTAACCTGCCCATTGTCCTGGGCATAATCGGCTTGTCCCGGCACACTCGGACCCATCACACACCATCCGTGGGACTTAACCTGCCCATTGTCCCGGGCATACTCGGACCCATCACACACCATCCGTGGGACTTAACCTGCTCATTGTCCCGGGCACACTCGGACCCATCACACACCATCTGTGGGACTTTACCTGTCCATTGAGTCTTCCATGGATTGCCCCCCTTAGCAGGGCCAGAGGGGATTGGGCTATCCTACCTACCTTAGTGGTCATCCAGTTTTAAATAAGTGCATAAATTTGTTTTTTTGTTGACCAGGAAGGGAGGGCTAGGATGTACTTCCTGTTTGGAGCCTTGTCCCAGGCAGAGGAGGATTTAAATGCAAACCAGCTGATCGAATTAGGGTAAGCTGATGTTGGGACACTGGAAAAAACTGCCCTGTTCTTTTCATGAAGTGCCATGGGATCTTTAAAGCAGCAGTACTGGATAACCAGGAAGTGATTTTCAAAATTCTACTTCTTGGCTATGCTTGTGCCGACATAATTCCGTTTTCCGTTTCTGCAAAAGTTAATTTCCAGTGATCTTATTTTTAGAGCTATTTAATAATTATTACTGTTGTTGTGGACCCACAGTAAATATGGCTGGTGCTGTATTTACAGCTGCAGTCCCTCTTCACGTCTCAGCATGTCCTTTGTTTACTTCTGTGTGACCCTGTGCTGTACATTCTTACTCTCCTATTGTAATACAGAAACTTCTATGGACATTTAGTACAGAGTAAGACTGGTAATTACCATCTTTTCAGGGTTTCTCTAGTACATTAAATTATTTCCTTGTGCCTACTGTTGTTTGTCTTACCATTCTGCATCGCAGGCTGCTTGTCTGATAATGTGAGAGCACTGAAACACCTTGTTTCAGTGCTGTATTCTGTGCCTAAGGTTATCGGGACTTTTCTCTTTTTAGCATTCTCTGGTCTCCAGCCCCCCAAATCGCGATCGATCCTCCTGAGTTCCATCTGCCCGCCACAACCATCCACATACCTGATATCACGCTTCGCTCCTGTCATGCGCCCCCTTTGTATTCTGGCACATTTCCCATTCCCTGGTGTGCAGTGCCCCTTCCCCAAGTCCATCACGTGATTGCCAGACTTGATCAGTACCATCCCAACCCCCTGATATTGTGCATGTTTTATTTTTCTACAGCAGCCGCCAACCAGCAAATTCCTGCAGCTCACCACCTTGATCGACTGCTGTAACACCCCATGCCGCGCGGCTGTTCTCTCTCTCCTCCCTGCTGTTATGCCAGCAATTTTACAATTCCCTGGTGTCCAGTGTCCCTCCTGGATTGATTCCATGCTCACCACAACAATCCCCAACCCCTCTGTAATCCTGTGACTGGCAGTGGTACAGCAACTGGGAAATTCACTGCCACTCTTCACCGCAGCTGGCTGCTGTAACCAAGACAGTGAATGCTCATTCCCTTAATGTCATTCTTACATGACCGGGCGAGTTGGTAAGTGGTGGTGATTTGCCGGTCCCCATAACAGCACCAGATCGCACATTTTTTTACAGTGTAGCCACTTACTGTGACCTTGCACTAAAACCAGAAGTAAAGGTATGTTTAACGCTGGCACAGCAGGAAATAAACAGAGCAGGATCCTCAAAAATGAAAATTACATACCTACTGTAATTCTTGATCTTCCTCTGTATCTTCACCATTCATCTCTGGTGGGTAATTGGCCTGAGAGAAGCATCCCGAGGCATTTTTTTAGGAGGAGGAGCTGACGCTGTTGGCACTGCCCATGAAGCCAATGTACTGTGTGGCGCTCGCAGGTTGGCCAGAAACGGCCATTGGCTCGTCCTTCTCCACCTCAGTTCTGCACATTGGAGAGACAGAGAAAAAAACTAGGGTGGGGCAAGAGGGCAGTAAAAGGAAAGGATATAAGCTGAAAAAGGAATAGGCCGACCCGAGGACAGAGGAGGAGGTGGAGGATCTGGGAGGGTATGGGACGAAAGACCCCCCAGTCCCTGGATGGCCAGTAAGGGTAGGAAAGGGAAAGAAAAGAGAGGGAGAGAAAACGGGGGGAGAGGAAAGGAGAGGTGGGACCAATGTCCACACATTTGGTGACTCAGATCTTGAGACCAGCAGTGCCTCCAGGGAGGCAGACAGCCCACCACAGGGGCTGTTTCCAAGGCAGAATCTCAGCTTACTGAAATCCTGTAGGGATAGTACCATGGAGAAGATCCCTCCCTACTCCCTCTAAACCCCTGAGGGTAGAAACCATCCATCGGTGAGGATCCCATCCATTACTGTCTCTCTCCCATAGAGGAAGGAGACAGGAAGAGGAAGAGAAATAATATAGGAAGGGAGCGGAGGGAAATCCCAATCAGCCCCAGCACCCCCCCATCCTGGGGGACCCGAAGAGCCAGCGCACCCCAATGACATACTCCGACCCCGGAGATTACACTCAGGACAATGGGGAAGGGCCCACCAGAAGTCCCCTACTTGGGCTAGTAGGAAAGCCCTATTCTCCCTCCTCCCAAAAAGTTTTTCAGTCACCTCCTTGGATAAAGAGGGCTCCAAGAAAAAAGGGGGACCCAACCAGATCCCTGAGGAGGAGGGCGAGCACAGAGGGGGCATTACCCAGGGACTGAGACCTTGTGAGGGGAAGGTGGGTGGGATTCAGTGATGAATGGTGAAGATGCACAGGAAGATCAAGAATTACGGTAGGTACGTAATTTTCATATCTCCTGTGTCAATCTTCACCATTCATCACTAATAATCTCAACCCCAAAGGAGGCCCATTTCCCTGAGAGAGTAGTATCCTTCAGCCTCCCCATGGGGGACACGAGGGCACCTCCACTGGCCAGTTAGGCCTAGGACTGGTCACGGTGAGGCGGGGTCTCCTTTTCCCTGTAGGAAGGAAGGCACCCCTGCAGTTCCCGTCTTGCCCTGCGGGAGAAAACACAGGTCCCCTGAAAAGAGGAGGCCACCACCCTACGCCGGGCCGAGGGTGACAGCCATGAAAGGTGAAGCTACGCCATCCACCTAATGCAGATTGCTGTCCCTGCAAGTCGTGATGCGACTTCACTGGCATCGTAAGATGCCCTTGACTGGTGCCATGCCAGTTCCAGACCTATAGCAGAGAGGGCTATGGCTTGCCAGGTAGCCTCCGAATCGAGCAGTGATGCCAGTGCCTGACCCAACATCACCCACAGTTGCTTGGTGTAGGCAGTGTGGTGCACCTGATGTGAAGCAATGCAAAGTATCATTTGTGCAGAGGAGAACACTCTCCGCCCCAAACGATCGAACTCCACAGAGTCAGGATCTGATGGGTCAGTCGCGGACCAAACATCTATTCCTGGTAGGGGTCTCCAGTTGTGTCAATCCCGTAGTGGGATGAGGCAGAGTACCTGGAGACCACTGGGATGCGCAGTACCAATGCTGGCAGTCTACAGGGGCTGGAACTGTGGCAGATGGAAGCTTCAGGTGCTATATGACGGCTCCTGGAAAGGGATCGGCCAGGAGGGAACCACCAAAAGGTGCACCCTGAACTCACCCAAAAAGGCTTGCGTCGTAAGTTCGGTATTGCGACAGGCCAAATAGGAAACGTGCAGGTCACTAACCAGCCTCGCCAGGAAGTGGTGATATTGGGCTTGATCAGCATCAGAGGACAGGTGGACAAATGGCTCCTCTTCCTCAGGGGAGAAAGATGAGGAGGCCAAGGAACCTATGGAGTCCGACTTCGACTGCAGAGGGGAAACTGGTCAAAAGACCTGCTTGTCCATGGCCCTAACATACTGAAGAAAGTCCGCAGCCTGGGATCTGAACTGTTCCCAGGTCAAAGGTCCCAAAGGACTAACATGGCCTGGGAGAAGAGGGACTGGACACAGGGGCACGGGGAACTAGTCACCGTACGTGGCGTGCCTCTGCCAGGTCTAGAAGACCTATTAGGCAGTTCTGGAAGGAGAGGGAATCCATAGGTCTGCAGCGTCACCGTCCTGAGGAGTAAAGTAAAACAGTCAGGACTGAGCCCTGTAGAGGAAGCTTCCCTATGAGGGGACCAAGCCGCTTGGATCCAGAAGGGTGGTCCTCGGCCCCACCCAACGAGGACTCCCTTGAAGGTGACGAGGGAGAGAACTTGGGCTCAGCACTGTGGCTCCTCCCTGAGCACTGGAAGGCTACGGAGGAGTGCCGCAGCCCCTTGTCCTGTCCCCTCAACCCCGCTGACTCAGAGAAAGACCTCTTCCTTGGACTCTGTGCCATGGGGATCCCCTAACTCTGCAGGCTTCCCGAGGAGAGTCGCAGAGGAGGGGGATCAAGTCCTGGCCTTGAGAGGGGGTAGCACCGGTGGCAGCAGCTGGCCCCTTCCTCAAAGCTCAGACCACCCCACCCAAAGCAGCGGGACCGCTGACATGCACCCCCCCCCCGTGCCACCATCGGCCTGGGTGTCGGCACTGGCCGCAGTCACCAGAGCCACGGGGGGTACATGGGCAGGCGCAAGGATCCTGGGCCTCGGAGAACCCACCCGCTCCCCCCGACTCTGGGGAGTCAGGTTGCCAGTCCGGGGCAGCCTCCTGATGATTCAGCTCTGGAGAGGAAGAGATCCAGAGAAGCTCCGGACTGGCGACCCCAGGGGCTCTCCCACTGATGGCGCTGTGGGTTGGCCCAGCCCCTCTCGCAGTGCCGTCCCAGTCACCGGAGCTGCAAACGGCTCCGGGACTGGGGCGCTGCCGGCTGGTGGCGCCGAGGAATGCCCTGCACCAGGCCCAGCAGCCATGGGCCCCGACAATGTGGGACTCTGCGCCTCCGAAGAGGTGACTGCCACAGCAGTCCTCAGCACCATGGTAGAGACCTTCTCCATGACAAGGCTAGAAGAGGAAGAAACCTCCTCCTCACTGGACCATGTAGGCCCGTGAGGGGACTCTGAGGAAAGGTGAAGAGTCCTCCGCTTGGATAGACGAGAACAACACCACCCCACAAAAGTGAGCGGAGCCCTGCTGACCTTCAGCGCACAGTGCACAAGAACTCGGTTGTCCATAGAGAAGCAGGCATTGCAGTGGTCCATGTCGTGCTGGGGTACAAAGCAGGAAAGACAGACCTCATGCCAGTCCGTAATGGAAATTAACCGGCCTCTGGGGCACCGATGCATAGGAGGCTGGTCCATTTTTGACGAATGTTTCTTGTTCCCTGAAGCTGATATGATGCATTGATAACTAAAACTTAAAAACAGAAAAGACTCAACGCCATTAAGAAAAAGGAAAGATCTTACCGGTAATCTTCAGTAATGGCACCTAGTGGACGGCAGAACTAAGGCGAAACTCAAGTGTTGTCAGGAAATGGCTCTGAGGAGCGACTCCGAGGTGTCGAAAAATTACTGTGACGGACTAGGCCACAATGAGGCATCAGAAAATCTTACTTCGAGAAGGCTCTTGCAGTAGGTATTCACAAATAGGACTAAGCCACCAGGTATCAGGACCCCACAGGAAAAATTCTAGGTAGCAGTCTGTGGCGGGGGACTGCCCCCATGTCCGCTGACCAACGTCATCCTACATCAGTATAAAAGGTGGTTCCCCATGCCCGCCTTCCAGTTCTTTCCATCGCCGGCTTGGCAGAAAATACTCATAGAAGAACAGAACTGCTTCTTCTCCATTTTATATATCGTGTTCCTCATTTCTCTAAACTTACCAGTTTTCCTTAAAGTGTTCTTTATATTGACTGTGTATGTTGCCCCGACATCCTCGAATCGCATAAAAACAAGTGCGACTTGTATGGATCCCAGCTTCCTCACAAAGGATGACCACTCTTTGTGTCTCTTGTGCCTAGGCTTGGACCACCACATGGAGGAGTTCGACCACTGCCAGAAATTCAGTTCGGTCACCCGCAAAAGGTGACAGCAGTCCCTGGAAGACCACATTTTGAAGAAAAAGATGGCCTCCATGGAAAAAGAATTGAAGAAACTCAGGCAGACGTTGACTTTCCCCAAAGCCCATCATAAGAAGAAACAGGATAAAGGAAAGCACCAGGACCAGGATTCGTCATCCACAACCCCCACAACTTCGGCTATAGTCGCGGCCTTAAACTTTTCTTCCCTTCCAGGGGATCACTCTCCAGTGGCTGCCTTGGTTGTTACCAGGCATGCGTCCCCCCTCCCCCGTCGGACTCTCGCTTGGGCCCGACAGAAGCCTTTGGGGCAAAGGAGGCCTTCACTCCCTTTACAGCCACCTCTACCTCCTGGCCTTCCGGTGGGGGTTGGTCCGACAAGTCGGGTTCCAGCTCTGCCGTTACCCACCTGGGCAAGCTGCTAGCCGCTCGCCTGTTTATCCACCAACGCCCAGCCTGCAACTTCCGCCAGGCTCTGCTGCTGCTGCCCGATGCCTGGGAATCGCTGCAGCTGATGCCAGATCAGTTGCCATCCAAGGTTCCTCTGTCCCTGCAACCTCCCCACCCCTGGGATCTTAATTTCATTCTGGAGAAGCTCACGCTGCCCCCTCTTTGAGCCGGCACCAGAGACTGAGTTAAAATTCCTTTCTTGGAAGACTCTTTTCCTTGTGGCCATTACCTCAACTTGAAAGATTTCTGAGCTTCAAGCCCTGTTGTGTAAGATCCCTTACTTGATCTTCCACAGGGACCATGTGGCCATGCGTATGAACCCTAAGTTTCTCCCTAAAGTGGTGGCTGAATCCACACTCCACCAATCTATTGCGTTCCCAGTATTCTTCCCAGCTCACTCAAATCATGGAGATTATCTTCTGCATACTCTTGACCACCATAGAATTCTGAGATACTGCACTAATAGGACCAAGGATCTCAGAAAAACAGATCAACTTTTCATTTCCTTTGCACCCAAGAGAGAGGACAACGCTATCTCTAAGCAGTGCCTCTCTAAGTGGTTAGCTAATTGCATCACTTTCTGTCATGACAAGTACATCAAGGCTGTCCCGGTCAAGTTAGAGTTCACTTCACCAGAGGGGTAGCTGTCTCTGCTGCTTGTTTCAGGAATGTGTCAGCTGCTGACATTTGTGCAGCCGCTACTTGGACTTCCATCCACACCTTTACAAAGCATTACAGTTTGGATGTTGTCTCTTGCCACAGGGTGGGCTTCAGATTGACTGTGTTGCAGGGACCCCTTTCATGAATCCCTCTCCTGCCTTTCTGATTGTCTGCGGATGATTTCTCCTCCTCCCGTTTTTCAGACTTGTTCCAGACTGCTTAGGACTCAGTCCTATTTGTGAATACCTACTGCAAGAGCCCTCTCGAAGTAAGATAGAACAATTACATAAAAACTTACCGTAACAGTAGATCTTCAAGAGAGGCTCTTGTAGTAGGTATTGCTTTCCCTCCCTCCATCCCCCTGAGTTTTTCCTTTTCTTTTAGGGAGCATTTTCTCTTCTCCTGTCATGCCTTTGGCCTCTGGTGGGAAAGAACTGGAAGGCAGGCGTAGGAGACTGCCCGTTTATACTGACATAGGCTGATATTGTTCAGCTGACATGGGGGCGGTCCCCTGTCAGAGACTGCTAGCTAGAGATTTTTCCTTGGGGTCCTTACGCCTGGTGGCTTAGTCCTATTTGTGAATACCTACTGCAAGAGCCTCTCTCGAAGATGTACTGTTACGGAAAGTTCTTACGTAACTGTTCTTTCACTAGCTGCAGGCGAGATGTTGTCTCTATGGTGAGAGAAGCAGAACTGAGGTGGAGGAGGAGCCAACTCGCAAGCGCCATGCAGTATGTCGGCCTATTAAGGCAAGCCAATGATGACCCAAAAAAAAACTCCTGCGGGGTGCGTTCTGGCCAATCACCCACCAGTGATGAATGGTGAAGACTGACACAGGGAAGATGTAGAATTTTATGTGAAAATGTCAGTTTCTGTAGAAAACAAACACATTTCACTGCTAATTGGGAGGTGGAAAAATACACTAAACAAAAAAAGAATGCTTTTAAGTAGTACTACTGCTTTAATGTCCACTTGGAAAATGGGCTAAAAAATTCCTGGACTCTGGTTGGCTGATAGCTCTGCTAAGGTGGGCGTCTGTCAGACAACAGAGCCTGGGTATTAAAAGTACCAGTCCCAGCTGACCTGATTATCAGTATCAGGGTGGCACTTAGAATTTTACCATTTAGTGTGTTGCCATTTTTTTTTCTCACTTACTGAGTGAGAAAGTTACAAAAAAATAGCAAGCTTGCACAGTTGTAAAACTTGTGATTCAAACAACATGAAGTCTTGCTATATTCTGACATTATACAGTTAGCCCCAGCACTTGAACTGCTCCAGAGAGGAAAGAGTTAACTCTATGCCAGAGCATAGAACGTTGAGCTCGAGCTCGGTTCAAACCTCTGTCTGCTGCACTTTAAAGTGTAACCATCAGTTCTAGGGACATGGATATGTTGTTCATCCACACTTATTGGCAGGTTCCTTGCTGCTTTAAATCTTGCCGGAAGGTCTTCATGCTGGCTCCTCCCACCCACCCGGGTGGTAAAACTCTCGGCTCCGCCCCATGACGCCAGATCTTCCTTACAGCTTGGAAACTCAGGTTCCCTCCTTAACGCTCTGCGTATAAGACTAGTTCCTAATTCTTGATTTTGAAATCAAAAGTTTTGCTAAAAGACTTGGTCTTCTCTCCCTCATGACTCGCGATGGACAAATCGACTCCAGTTTCGGAGATGCCCTTGCGGATGAAGATGTCTGGACGGATCCGCACTCCACGTGCGTCTACTGCTTAGGCCTTGAGCATGACCCGCAGGCTTGCGACCTGTGCTCTTCTTTTTCGGCCTATGTCCTCGAAGACCGTGCTGCCCGTTTACAGCTGGGGCGTCCCGAGAAAAGATTTCCTCCGGTTAAGTCTAAAGAGGCCCGGTCGGCGGTGTCCGTGGCGGCAGGCTCGGTGGATCAGCTCGAGCAGATGATCGCCCTCGAAGAGGAGGCGGCGCGGGCCACTTCTACCTCGGCTGCGGCATTTGTCCCGCTCTCTCTCGGTGCCTCATATTCGGCTTCTTTTAAGGAGCTTTGTCTGACCCTCTCGACGAAAGGTGAGGGTCCAACTTCTTCTGGTCCTTTTTCTCGGTTCAAAAAGAGAGATAAAAGTAAGTCTCACCGTCGACGCTCTTGGGGCCGGGAAGATCCCCTCCTCTGGTTGTCGATGAGTCGACTTGCGGTCGACCCCTCGGCAAGCCACTGGCTTCACGGTGTCCCCGTCAGGCCAATTGACCGAGACTCCCGTCGACGTGGTCGAGATTTTTCTCGACCCGTTGGACGGGTTGTCGGCTGGAGAAGATGAGAATCCCCTCTCCCCGGTTCTCCTGGTGGGAGTTGAGGATCCCGTCGGCTCGTCTGTGCCTCCAGTTCCGGAGCCTTCAGTGAAATCGTCCGAACCGAGGGGAGTGCCGATTCCCGACACCTCCCCGCACCGTCCTCGGCCTAGCCGAGGTTCTCGGTCTCGGACGTCTTCGCGGTCCAGCCGATCCTGCCATCATAGGCGGTCTCAGTCTCAGCACCGGGCAAGCGGTGCCGCCGCTCTTCCTCTTCCTCCTCCTCGGACGAGGGGAGGCTTCGGCGCAAGTTGTGTCTGAGGTATGAGGAACTCATGTGGCAACAGCTCCTTCTGACCGGGAATAAGCTAACGCCGTCGTCTTCCCCGGCCATTAAGTGGCTGTCACCGGAGCGGCCGAAACAACCCCTTGTTGTAGCCGAGGAGCCTGTTCCCAGGCCGGTTGTTCGGCCAATTCCAGCTGCCTCACCGATTCCGGTGGAACCTCCGCCTCCACAGCCGTTATTTGGGGCTCCGACCAAAATTCTCGGCCGGCTCAGGGACTGCCCCATAGGCTGTCTGTCACCCTCACTCCCGATAGACCTCGGCAGGTGAAGGGTGGCTCAGGCCCGAGGCAGCTCTTTGAGGACTCTTCCGAGTTCGAGGATGATTCCTCCCTTTTCTCCAAACGAATGGACTTGGAGTCCTCAGGAGGACAGTCAGTGGACGATAGCCCTTCGTCCTTCCTAGGTTGCTTCGGCTCATCTCGAGTCCACGGGATGAAGCTGAACCCGTTCCTAAATGGGCCAGGTATCCCTCATGGAGATTCTGGACAGGGATTCCCTACGGAGGCCTTTCGGTGGCCGAGCCATAGTGGAGTCGGCCTTGGGCTTTGGCAGCGCCCTGCTTCCTGCCCTGCGCCTTTTGGCCGGAAGTATCACGGTCCCTACGGTTCCCTGTATCCGGTTTTTGAACACCCTCTGCTGAGGTTGGTTACCGACATCGTTTTCCGGTGCGCCGGGAACGCCAGGGATGTGGACAAACCTCCTGACAAGGAATCCAAGAAATTGGATTATGCCGGGCGAAAAGTCTATGCTGCGTCCTCTCTCGGCCTTCGTCAGGCCAGTTCGGCCATCCTCATGGCACATTTTTCTCATGCCCTGTTGGGCTCCCTGGATGAGGTCGTCCCTCATCTTCCCGCGGATCTGCAGACTACGGTCAGGCAGGTGCGGGACCAGGGCAGAGGCAGGGCCAAACAGCAGCTCCAGACTGCTTTAGACATTGGGGACTCATGTGCCAGGTCTGTAGGCGGCCGCAGTGCTGTCGTCATCAGGCTTGGCTGAGGATATCACCTTTACTTCAGATACCCAGCACAAGTTGGCGGATGTTCCCTTTTGGGGACTGACCTCTTCGGCCCTGGGGTGGAAGGTCACCTGCAGAGGATCGAGAAGTCCAACGCTACCTTGGACTTGGTCTCTTCCGCTCAGAAGGACAAGGCCCGCAAGCCACAACCTAAGCCCTTTCGTCCTTCTGCGCCCCGGCGCGCCCGGCCCAGCAACGTCAGGGCCAGCAGGCTCGGGCTTGGCATCGCAAACCCAAGCCGTCGGCTTCCTCCAACAGGAAGCAGGGAGGTAAAGGCCCAGGAGGTCCCTCGGCCGGTCCCTCCTCCAAGCCTGCCCAGTGACGGGCTAAGGGGTGTCGCCCCCAACCCCGTCACCTCACCCCAGCTTCCCCCCGTGGGGGGACGGCTGTGACACTTCCTTTCCGCCTGGTCAGTTATTACCACGGACAGGTGGGTACTGGAGATGGTGGGAAAAGGCCTGCCTCTAGAATTCGAGCAGGCCCCACCCTTCAGAGCCATCGCACCTCGGGGGGCCTTGGGGTCCGCAGCCTCACTGTCGGCTCGTTGGGCCGACATCGCTCTCCTCCTCCAAAAGGAGGTGATCAGGGAGGTAGCGGACCCTCCCTCAGACCCGGGGTTTGTGTCCAGGTACTTCCTGGTTCCGAAACGGACGGGGGGCTGGCGCCCCATTCTCGACCTACACGACCTGAACAAGTTCCTAAGGTCTCAACCTTCAGGATGGTCACTCTGGTGCAGATAATACCATCTCTGGAACCGCGGCGTGTGGTTCTGCTCTCTGGACCTGCAGGACAGCGTTCTTTCACGTCCCTATCCATCCGTCACATCGGAGATTCCTTAAGCTTTCGGCGGAGGGATCCCTCTTCGAGTTCGAGCCATGCCCTTGGCCTGTCTCCAGCTCCCAGGGTCTTCACTAAATGCATTGCAGTGGTGACAGCTTTCCTGCGGCGTCGAGGGTCGGGTGTACCCTTACCTGGGCGGTGGCTGATAGCAGCCTCCAGACAGGAGGTGGAAGCGGTCCAGAGATCTGGCCCTCCAGGTTTGCTTTCAAGTCGGCCTTCAAGTCAGCGAGGCCAAGTCAGAACTCGAGCCGAGCAGGTGATTCTGTTTATCGGGGCAGAGCTCGACTCTCTTGAGCCAGAGCACAGCTCCGGCGGACAGGGCCGAGGTTCTTACCTCCTTTGCCCAGTCATTTCTGGTTGAGCAATCGCGCCCTGCCGGACTTCCTGCGTCTCCTGGGTCTCATGGCGGCCTGTACCAGCGTGGTCCATTGGGCACGCTGGCGCATGCGCCCCCTTCAGTGGGGACTGGCCAGCCGGTGGTCACAACGCTGCGATCCATTGGACCAGCTAGTGGTGGTGACCCAGGAGATGTGGAATGCTCTCCGGTGGTGGACCGTTCCATCTCTTCTGCAGGAGGGTATCCCGTTTGTCCGCCCCGAGCCGACGGTCTCTCTATCGACCGATGCCTCTCTGATGGGTTGGGGTGCCCATCTGGGGGAACACCGAGCGCACGGCCTCTGGTCCCCGCGGGAGTCCCGATGCCACATCAACCTGCTGGAGCTCGGCGGTCCGCCTAGCTCTCCGCCTTTGCTCCGTTTCTCCGGGGTCAAGTGGTCCGGGTCAGGCGGACAATACCACGACCATGTACTACCTAAATCGCCAGGCGGGGATGCGTTCCATGCTTCTATGCAAGGAAGCTCTCCGCATTGGTCACTAGATGCGCAGCCTGGAGGCGGATCTCCTAGCCATTCATGTGGCAGGAGCCTCCAACACCCTGGCCGATGCCCTGAGGCGGATAGGGCTGCATCTCACGAGTGGTCTCTCCTGCGGAGGTAGTACAAGATCTGTTCTCCCACTGGGGCACACCTCAGGTGGATCTGTTTGCCTCCAGGGAGAACGCGAAGCTGAGGCTGTTTCATGCCCACCCCCTCAGCAGGGCTCGCTGCAGGGGATGCCTTCTCGAGGCTGTGGACCCCGGGCCTCTTTTACACCTTTCCCCATTTCCCTTGATTCACAAGGTGCTTCTCTCAAGGCAAGGAGGGACAAAGGCAGGTGATTCTGATAGCCCCAGACTGGCCCCGTTCTGGTACCCAGATCTCCTCAGCCTCAGCTCCAGGCTCCCGAGGCAGCTTCCAGCTCGCCCGGACCTGCTCTCAGTCAGTCAGGGGAAGGTGTTCCATCCGGACCTTCAATCCCTGCACCTGATGGCCTGGTTCCTGGCGGCTAGAGTTCCAGGCCTTGGGTCTTTCGAGAGGTCCTCAATGTTGTTGAGGCGTCCCGTAAGGAGTCGACCAGGAAATGCTATGCCTTCAAATGGAAGAGATTTTCCATTTGGTGTCAGGGCAAGGGCTTGGACCCTTCCTCCTGTTCTTTGGCAAGCATTCTGGACTATTTATGGTCCCTTTCTAGTCAAGGGCTTAGGTCGACGACCCTAAAGGTGCACCTGGCAGCCATCTCTGCTTACTGGGCGCGGGCCTGGGAGCAGTCGGTGGCGCAGGAGAAGGTGGTCTGGTGCTTTTTCAAAGGCCTTGATCACATTTCCCCTCCGGTGCGAGAACCTCCACCTCCGTGGGATTTACTTCTGGTACTGGCAAAGCTCATGGGCAAGCCATTCGAACCAATGCACAGGTGTGAACTCTCTCACCTGTCGTGGAAGACCGCCTTCTTGGTGGCTATCACGTCAGCCAGAAGGATGGGAGAACTCCAGGCGCTCTGCATTGAGTCTCATTACCTGGTCTTCCACAGGGACAAGGTTGTCCTGCGCCCCCACCGATTCCTTCCGGTGATGTGAGTTTCAACTTAACCAGGTGTTGACTCTGCGGTGTTCTACCCCAGTCACACCTCGGAGGCCGAATACAGGCTCCATGCTGGACCCTAGAAGGGGCTCGCTTATTATAAGGCGCGCACGGCTGAAAGTCGGGAGAGGTTCAGCCAGCTGTTTGTCACCTACGCTGAAGCGCACCTGGCAGACCTGCAGCCAAGCGGACGATAGGCAGGTGGGTCACTCCTGCATTGATCTCTGCTATAAGTTGGCGGGCATGGAGCCTCCCAGAGGATAAAGAGCTCATTCTACCCGTCATACTGCTGCGTCGGTGGCTGCTTCCAGGGGCGTCTATCCAGAAATCTGCAGGGCTGCTACCTGGAGTCAGCACACACCTTTATTACCCATTACCCATCGACCTTGAGTCACGCCGGGATGCTGGTTTTGGGGCCTCGGTTCTCAGTCTTTATTCCCTAAGTAGGGGTGTCGCCTTGCCTCCCTCCTCCCAGAGAATGCTAGAGTCTGCCAATAAGTGTGGATGAACAACATATCCATGTCCTAGAAATACAGGTTACTCACCTGTAACAGGAGTTGTAGGAATGGTATATGTTGTTCATCCCCCACCAACCTCCCGGCTTGCCTGTACCTGAGCTTCAGCGGGAAGATCTGGCGTCATGGGGCGGAGCCGAGAGTTTTACCACCCGGGTGGGTGGGAGGAGCCAGCTTGAAGACCTTCCGGCAAGATTTAAAGTGGCAAGGAACCTTCCAATAAGTGTGGATGAACAACATATACCATTCCTAGAACTCCTGTTACAGGTGAGTAACCTGTATATTCTTTACTCCGCCTAACTGAGCAGTCGCTCCGGAGATTTCTCCTTTGCTAATGGTTCAGTCTGGTAAAAAACATCTGTTTATACTGCTATTTTTAATTTATTTCGGTTCAGATCCCTGTCTGCGGTACTGTAATACATAGGTAGTGGACTAGTGCTGAGTTTTTTTGTGGAAATTGAAAAACTTGTATTTCAACCGGTTCGGCTGAACTGGTTGTCTGTATCTGGTCTTGTGTCTTTTTCTTTTAGCTGATTTTAGTGTGAGGCACCAGTCCTTTCGGTTCTAAAAAAAAACAAACGTGTTTTATCGTTTTTTTCCAACACCTGTAACACGGTTAGAAACCGATAATGGTGTCTTGCCTGGCGGTTGCCAAAAAAAGGGTAAGTTATAGGATGACTTCATCTGAGAAACCCAAGAGAAAAACTGGTCCCACTGGGTTTCAGCACTGCAGTGAGTGTGGGGAGGCCTTTTTTAAGGCTGATCCCCACACCACCTGTGTTTATTTTCTGGGTTTTGACCACATGGAGTCAGACTGCCAAATATGTAAAAATTTCCCTAAAACCACCCTGGATAAAAGATTGGGCAGGCTTAGGGGAAAAGGAGGCCGAGAAGTCCGCTGACCCAGATGGCCAACCCAGTTTGGTTCCGACCGAACCTGAGGGAGTGCCCACTGACCTGGGTGAGACTCCCTCGGGCAAACGGAGAGCCGATCTGGAGTGGTCACTTCTGGCAAAAAGAAAAAAGAAAGAGAAATCGGCTGGTTCAGATCCAGAACCGCATCGTCCAACCACTGAAGAAATTGCCAGGGCGATTGGTATAGTTGAATCGCTCCGTTCGGTTCCAGCTGATCTGATGCCTCCCAGTAGGCATTCGGTTAGGTCGGTTCTTCCGGTTCAGGATTATTCCGCTGAAGACTATTTTGAACTTGGAGGGGGATGAAGACTATGATGATGATGAAGATGATGTGGAAGGTCTGGATGAGCCCACAGAACCGGACATCTCCCCACGCAGGCCTTCTGGTGTTTCCCCTCCTAGGCTTTCTGAGTCCCTTCCCACTTTATGTTCTACAAAAAAGTGGCAGAATTCCTCCAGCTCCCTCTGGATGAAGCTATTGAGGAACAAGAGGAGCCTGACTATGTGAGATGATGGACATCCCAGAGTCCAAGAGATTGTCTGTTCCCCTTCACAAATCCTTTGTGAAACAGACACAGAAGTTACTTAAGACTCCAAATTCTTTACCTCCTGTCGACAGGCGAATGGACAAGAGGTATATGTTGTTGTCAGGCCCAGGTACAGAGTACTTACACCAGTAATGCATCCATGTTGGGGTTGTGCAGGCTGTAGCCTGTGATAAGGCTAACATACCCTTGACTTCACACCCCCAAGATAAAGACTTCAGGAAACTGGATGCCATGACAAACAAAAAGTACATGACATCTTCCTTGGGACTCAGGCAGGCTAACTATATGGCCTACACAGCCAGATACCAGAAGTCCAGATGGAATTTTGTTCTGGAGCTGGCTAAACAGGCTTCCCCCCAGCTTACCAAGGAGCTGGAGGAGGTGGCTGCTGATGGGACTGAGGCATCAAAAATCCAGTTTCATGCTGCTGTGGACTCCAGTGATGTGTCATCAAGAGTCATGGCTTCATCTGTGGCTCTTTGGAGACTGGCTTGGCTCAGATGTACTAGCCTATCACAGGATACCCAGGCTAAGTCCATGGATTTTCCTGTAGTAGGTAATTCTCTGTTTCGGGGGCAGACAGAGAATTACATGAAGAAAATGGATGAGTACAGGACCACTTACAGCAGTGCACAGGCCAAGGAAAGACAGGCAACTCCTTTAGAAGCAGCAAGCTAGGGGCAGGGGCAAGCCTTTTCACAAGCCTTTCTACCAGACACAGGCCTCCTCTCCTTTTTCCTAGAGGGGGTTCTTCAGAGAGAGAGGCAGAAGGGGGATGAGCAGGGCTGTATTCTCCTCTCAGCCTAAGATTCCTACCAAGCAGACACCCTGATGTGTCAGCCCAGGTCAACTCCCCAATTCCTGTTGGGGGCAGGCTGGCTTACTACTTCCAGGACTGGAAGTCGGTTACCTCAGACAAGTGGGTCCTGGAGGTAGTAAGCCAGGGACTGGCCATCAGCTTAAAAAAATTTCCAAAGCTGAGGGTCAGGTCCTTTCACCTGCAAACATCTCCGAAACCTACCGATAGATTGCTTAGATCCAGGTGACCTGGTACATGCTTATAATGAGGCAGTGACAGGGGCCCTGGATTCTATTGCACCAGTTCGTGTTTGTCCTCTTACTCCTCGCCCCAGGTCTCCTTGGTTTGATGAGACCATGAGGGAGTTGAGGAGGGTTGGACGAAGGCTGGTAAGGCGTTGGCGAAGGTCCGGTCTTGATGATGACAGGCTTAGTTTGATGGACCATTATTTGGCCTATCAATCCGCAATCTCGTAAGAAGGCAGAGTTCCTGTCACAGAGATAAGCGGCTGCACAGAATAGACCAGCTCAGCTCTTTCGGACTGTGGACAGACTATGCAATCAGTCTGTCTTCAGCCCAAAAGAGCCTTATCTCAGAACAGGTGTGATGAGCTTGCTCTCTTCTTTACAGATAAGGTTGTCAAAATCAGATCGGATATAGATCTTCCTCCCCAATGGGAGGCGGCGGTGGAGTCGGCAGGAGATGTCGAACACCCGGTTAAATGGTCTGAACTCAGCCTTCCCACAATCGATGATATTGTGATGATCATTAGTAGCTGCGACCGACTAGCTGTGATTCGGACCCTGGCACTACGCCTCTTAGTGGGTTGTGTGGATAAAATCGGCCTAGTCCTGGCTTTGATCGTCTGGAAGTCTTTGGAAGGGGATTTTTCCAGATCCTTAAAGAGGCTATAGTTAAGCCTCTATTAAGGAAATCTCCCTGATCCAGATTGTCTAACAAATTACAGACCAGTGTCAAACTTACCCCTTACTGGGTAAAGTTATTGAGAAAGGCGGGTACAGTGCAGTTGGAGGATCATCTGACCAACAACAATATCTACGATTCTCTCCAGTCTGGATTTAGGAAAAGGCATGAGTACCGAGACAGCGCTTGTATGGGTACTAAATGACCTCCTAATAGCGAGATCATAGGACCCGATCCATCTTGGTACTACTTGATCTCTCTGCAGCGTTCGACATACCGTTGACCATGGTGTGCTGTTAGGCGTTTTGAGGTGGTCTGCGGACTGTCTGAATACGGTCCTCAGATGGTTTCGATCTTACCTGAGGGTAAGATTCAAAGAGTGGTGTCAAGAATTTTTCTCGGCATCACTCTCCCTATCCTCTGAGGTACACGCAGGGATCTATTTTAAGCGCCTATGTTGTTTTCGGTGTATATGCTATGCCATTAGGGATGATTATTAGGCGATCGGTTTGGGTTTTCACTGCTATGCAGATGATACCCAACTGTATATGTCTTTAGTGCTTGACCAGGATGCTGCCTTGGGGTATTTAATAACTGCCTTGAAGAAATCAAGACTGGATGAATGGGAGTTGGCTGAGGTTAAACCGGAGAAAACTGAGGTGTTGGTTGTGGACAAAGGCAGCTGTGGTGAGGTCTGCGGAGGATCACCCCTCAGGCTTATGGCCTGAAAAATCTCGACAGCGTCGGCGGAGTCTCGGTCAGTTGGCCTGGCAAGGGACACCGTGAAGCCAGTGGCGAAGCCGAGGGTCGACCCGAAGTGAGCTATCGACAACTAGAGGAGGGGATCTTTCCCGCTCCCAAGGCGTCGGCAAGGGTGAGACTTCTTATCTCTCTTTTGAACGAGAAAAAGGACCAGAAAGTTGGACCCTCACCTTTAAATCGAGAGAGTGAACAAAGCTCCTTAAAGAAGCCGAATATGAGGCACGAGAGAAAGCGGGACAAATACGCAGCCGAGGTAAAAGTGGCCGCGCCGCACTCCTCCTTGAGGCGATCATCTGCTCGAGCTGATCCACCGAGCCTGCCGCCCACCGGACACACGCCGACCAGACCTCGTTAGACTTAACAGGAGGAAATCTTTTCTCGGGCGCCCCAGCTAAGCAGGCATACCGGTCTTGAGGACATAGGCCGAAAAAGAAGAGCACAGGTCGCAAACCCTGCGGGTCATGCTCAAGGCCTAAGCAGTGAGCTCGCGTGGAGTGCGGATCAAATCAGCGACATCTTCTGCCCGCAAGGGCATCTCCGGAAACTGGAGTCGGTTGTCCCGCCATGACACGAGGGAGAAGACGAAGTCTTTTAGCAAAAAACTTTGATTTGAAAATTAGAAGAATTAGGAACCAGTCTTATCGCGGAGGCGTTAAGGAGGAACCTGAGTTTCAAGCCGGTAAGGAAGATCTGGCGTCATAGGCGAGACCCGAGTTTACCACCGGGTGGTGGGAGGAGCCAGCAGAAGACCTTCGGCAAGATTTAAAGCTGACAGGAACCTTCCAATAAATGTGGATGAACAACATATACCATTCCTAGAACTCCTGTTACAGGTGAGTAACCTGTATATTCTTTACTCCACCTAACAGGCAGTCGCTCAGATTTCTCCTTTGCTAATGGTTCAGTCGGTAAAACATCTGTTATACTGCTATTTTGAAATTTATTCGGTTCAGATCCTATCTCTCTGGTACTGTAATACATAGGTAATGGACTAGTGCTGAGTTTTTGTACAAATTGAAAAACTTGTATTTCCACGATTCGGCTGAACTGGTTGTCTGTATCTGGTCTTGTGTCTTTTCTTTTAGCTCCAGTTTTTAGGGCACCAGTCCTTTCGGTTCTAAAAAAACAAGCGTGTTTTGTCGTTTTTCCAACACCTGTAACTACGGTTAGAAACCACGATAATGGTGTCTTGCCTGTGGCCAAAATAAAAAGGGTAAGTTATAGATGACTTCATCTGAGAAACCAAAGAAAAACTGGTCCCACTAGGTTTCAGCACTGCAGTGAGTGTGGGAGGCCTTTAAGGCTGATCCCCACCACCTGTGTTATTTTCTGGGTTTTGACCACATGGAGTCAGACTGCCAAATATGTAAAATTTCCTAAAACCACCCTGGATAAAAGATTGGGCGAGCTTAGGGAAAGGAGGCCGAGACATCTGACCAGATGGCCACCCAGTTTAGTTCAGACAGACCTGAGGGTGCCCACTGACCTAGGTGAACTCACAGACGGAGCCGATCTGGGTGGTCACTTCTAGCAAAAAAAAAAAGAAATCGGCTGGTTCAGATCCAACACACATCGTCAACCACTGAAGAAGTGCCAGGGCCGATTGGTATGTTGAATCGCTCATTCGGTTCAATGATCTGATACCTCCAGTAGGCATTCGGTTAGGTCGGTTCTTCAGTTCAGGATTGTCCGCTGAAGACTATTTGAACTTGGGATGAAGACTATGATGATGATGAAGATGATGTGGAAGATCTGGACGAGCCCACAGACGGACATCTCCCATAGGCCTTCAGTGTTTCCCTCCTAGGCTTTCTGAGTCCCTTCCACTTTATGTTCTACAAAAGTGGCAAATTCCTCAGCTCCTCTGGATGGAAACTATTAGAGACAAGAGGAGCCTGACTATATGAGATGATGGACATCCAGGTCCAAAGTTGTCTGTTCCTTCACAAATCCTTTGTGAAACAGACACAAGAAGTTACTTAAACTCCAAATTCTTTACCTCCTGTCGAACGGACGAATGGACAAGGGTATATGTTGTCAGGCAGGTACAGGTACTTACACCAGTAATCATCCATGTTGGGGTTGTGCAGGCTGTAGCCTGTGATAAAGATACCCATGACTACCCCCAGATAAGACTTCCGGAAACTGGATGCCATGACAAACAAAAGTGACATCTTCCTTGGGACTCAGGCAGGTAACTATGGCTACAGCCAGATACAGAAGTCAGATGAAATTTTGTTCTGGAGCTGGCAAACAGGCTTCCCACACAAGGAGCTGGAGGGGGCTACTGATGGGACTAGGCATCAAAATCAGTTCATGCTGTGGACTCAGTGATCATCAAGAGTCATGCTTCATCTGTGGCTCTTTGGGCGGCTTGGCTCAGATGCTAATATCACAGGATACCCAGGCTAAGTCCACAGTTTCCTGTAGTAGGAAATTCTCTGTTCGAGGGGCAGACGAAATTACATGAAGAAAAATAGATAAGTACAAGACCACTTACAGCAGTGCACAGGCCAAGGCAGGCAACTCCTTTAGAAGCAGCAAGCTGGGGGCGAGGCAAGCCTTTTCAGCCTCTACCAGACCAGGCTCTCTCCTTTTTCCAGGGGTTCTTCAGAGAGGCAGAAGGGGATGAGCAGAACACCATTCTCCTCTCAGCTAAGTCCTACCAAGCAGACACCTGATGTCCCCAGGTCAACTCCCAATACCTGTTGAGGCAGGCTGACACTACTTCCAGGACTGAGTGGTTACCTCAGACAAGTGGGTACCTGGGTAGTAAGCCAGGGACTGGCCATCAGCAAAAAATTTCAAGCTGAGGTCAGGTCCTTTCCTCCCAAACATCTCCAGCCGATAAGTGCTTGGTCAGGTGACCTGGTACATCAGATGAGGCAGTGACAGGGCCCTGGATTCTACACCAGTGTTCCTCTTACTCCCGACCCAGGTCTGTGGTTTGATGAGACCATGGGGAGTTGGGAGGTTAGACGAAAGGCTGGTAAGGCGTTGGCGAAGGTCCGCTGACCATGACAGACCAGTTTGATGGACATGTTTGGCTATCAATCAAATTCTCGTGAAGGCAGAGTTCCTGTCCAGAGGATAGCGGCTGCACAGATAGACCAGCTCAGCTCTTTCGACTGTGGACAGACTGCACCAATCGATCTGTCTTCAGCCCAGAAGAGCCTTATCTAAGAATGGTGTGTGAGCTTGCTCTCTTCTTTGCAATAAGGTTGTCAAAATCAGATGATATTAACTCCCAATGGGAGCGGCGGGTGGCGGCAGGAGATCCAACACCCAGTTAAATAGTCCAACAGCCTTCCCACAATCATGATGTTGTAATGATCATTGGCGCTCGACCGATAGCTGTAATTAGGACCCTGACCCTACGCCTCTTAGTGGGTTGTGGATAAAATCGACCTAGTCCTGGCCCCACGTCTCTGGAGTCTTTGGAAGGGATTTTCAGATCCCTTAAGAGGCTATGATTAGCCTCTAGGAAATCTCCTAGTCAGATTGGCCAACAAGTACAGACCAGTGTCTAACTTACCCTTTGTGGGTAAAGTTATTGAAAGTATTCACCAGTAGTTGGAGGATCATCTGACCAACAACAATATCTCGATTCTCAGTCTGGATTGGGAAAAGGCATGATAACGGCGAAGGTATGGGTGCTAAATGACCTCCTAATAGCAGAGATCATGGACAGTCATCTCGGTACTACTTGATCTCTCTGCAGCGTTGACACCGTTGACCATGGTGTGCTGTTAGGCGTTTGGTTGGTCTCCGGACTGTCACAACCGGTCCTCAGTGGTTCCCGATCTCCTCGGTAGGATTCGAGGTGGTGGGTTTTCCTCGGCATCCTCTCCTATCTCTGAGTACACGAGGGTTCTATTTTGCGCCTATGTTGTTTTAAGTGTATACCGTAGGGATGATTATTAGCGATACGGTTTTGGTTTCACTGCAATACGAATTGCCAGATATGTATCTTTATTGACCAGGAGATGCCTTGTCGGTATTAAATAACTGCATGAAGAAATCCAAGACTGGATGATGGGTGGCTAGTTAAACCAGGAAAACTGGTGTGGTTGTGGAAAAGGCGGCAGTGATCTGCGGAGGATCACCCTCAGGCTTATAGCTGAAAAAAAACACGGCGTCGGAGTCTCAGTCAGGCAGCCTGGCGGGGACACGTGAAGCCAGTGTGGCCGAGGGTCGACCAAGTCGACTATAAACAAATAGAGGAGGATCTTTCCCGCCCCAAGAGCGCCGACGGTGAGACTTACTTTATATCTCTTTTGAACCGAGAAAAAGGCCAGAAGTTGGACCCTCACCTTAATCAGAGGTCAGACAAAACTCCTTAAAGAAGCCAATATAGGCACCGAGAGCCAGGACAATGCACAGCCGGGTAAGTGGCCCGCCTCCTCTTCGAGCGATCATCTCAACTGATCCACGAGCCTGCCACACGGACACCGCCCGGGCCTCTTTAGGCTTAACGGAGAAATCTTTTCTCGGGGCCCCAGCTGTAAGCGGGCATACGGTCTTGAGGACATAGGCCGAAAAAGAGGCACAGGTCATAAGCCTGCGGGTCATGCTCAAGGCCTAAGCCAGATGCACGGGTGCGAATCCGTCCGAGACACTTCATCGCAAGGGCATCTCCGAAACTGGAGTCGATTGTCCATCGCGAGCCGCGAGGGAGAGAAGCAATCTTTTAGCAAAAACTTGATTTGAAAATTCGAGAAGAATTAAGACAGTCTTATAGGGCGTTAAGGAGAACCTGGGTTTCAAGCGTGAGAGATCTGGCGTCATAGAGGCGGGCAGTTTCACCACCGGGTGGGTGGGAGGAAACAAGACCCCGAAAAGATTTAAGCGGCAAGGAACCTTCCAATAAGTGGATGAACAACATATACCATTCCTAGACTCCTGTTAGGTGAGTAACCTGTATATTCTTTCTCCGCCTAACTGAGCAGTCGCTCCGGATTTCTCCTTTGCTAATGATTCAGTCTGGTAAAACATCTGTTTATACTACTGTTTTAATTTATTTAGGTTCAGATCCCTGTCTGCGGTACTGTAATACATAGGTAGTGGACTAGTGCTGAGTTTTTGTGAAATGAAAAACTTGTATTTCAACGATTCGGCTGAACTGGTTGTCTATCTAGTCTTGTGTCTTTTCTTTTTAGCTGATTTTAGTGTGAGGCACCAGTCCTTTCGGTTCTAAAAAAAACATGTTTATCGTTTTCCAACACCTATATACGGTTAGAAACCGATAATGGTGTCTTATAGCGGTTACCAAAAAAGGTAAGTTATAGGATGACTTCATAGAAACCCAAGAGAAAAACTGAACCCACTGGTTTCAGCACTGATGATGTGGGAGGCCTTTTAGGCTGATCCCACACCCTGTATTTATTTTCTAGGTTTTGACCATGAGTCAGACTGCAAATATATAAAATTTCTAAAAACACCCTGGATAAGGTGGGCGAGCAGGGAAAGGAAGAAAAGTCGCTGACCAGATGGCCAACAGTTTGGTTCACGAACCTGAGGAGTGCCCACTGACTGGTGAGACTCCCACAACACAAGGAGGCCGATCTGGAGTGGTCACTTCTGGCAAAAGAAAAAAGAAAGAAATCGGCTGGTTCCGATCCAGAACCATCGTCCAACCACTGAAGAAATTGCCAGAGTTGGTATAGTTGAATCGCTCAGTTCGGTTCAGCTGATCTGATACTCCAGTAGAGCGGTTGGTCGATTCTTCGGTTAGGATTATTCCGCTGAAGACTATTTGAACTTGGAGGAGGAACAGGTTGATGATATGAAGATGATATGGAAGGTCTGGATGAGCCCACAGAACGGACATCTCCACATGAGCCTTCTGATGTTTCCCTCTGAGCTTTCTGGGTCCTTCACTTTATGTTCTACAAAAGTGGCAAAATTCTCAACTCCTCTGGATGAAGCTATTGAGGAACAGAGACTATTATGTGAGATGATGGACATCCAGGTCCAAGAGATGTATTCCCTTCACAAATCCTTTGAACAGACACAAGTTATAAGACTCAAATGCTTTACCTCTATCGACAGGCGATGGACAAGTATATGTTGTTGTCAGCCCAGGTACAGAGTACTACAGTAATGCATCCATGTTGAGGTTGTGGGCTGTAGCCTGAGATAAAACTAACATACCATGACCACACCCCCAGAAAGACTTCAGGAAACTGGATGCCATGACAAACAAAAAGTACATGACATCTTCCTTGGGACTCAGGCAGGCAACCTACAGCCTACACAGCCAGATACAGAAGTCAGATGGAATTTTGTTCTGGAGCTGGCGAAACCTACCCCCCAGCTTCCAAGGGCTGGAGGTGGCACTGATGGGACTGAGGCATCAAAATCAGTTTCATGCTGCTGTGGACTCCAGTGATGTGTCATCAAGAGTCATGCTTCATCTGTGGCTCTTTGGAACTGGCTTGGCTCAGATGTACTAGCCTCTGGGATACTGGTATGGATTTTCCTATGAGAGTAATTCTCTGTTTGAGGGCAGACGAAATTACATGAAAAATGGATGAGCCGGACCACGGCAGTGCACAGGCCAAGGAAGGCAGGCAACTCCTTTGAAGCAACAAGCTAGAGGCAGGGCAACAGCACACAAGCCTTTCTACCAGACACAGGCCTCCTCTCCTTTTCCTAGAGGGTTCTTCAGAGAGAGGCAGAAGGGGATGAGCAGGGCTGTTCTCCTCTCAGCCTAGATTCCTAGCAGACACCCTGATGTGTCAGCCAGGTCATCCCAATTCCTGTTGGGGGCAGGCACGCTTACTACTTCCAGGACTGGAGTCGGTTACCTCAGACAAGTGGGTCCTGGAGGTAGTAAGCCGGGACTGGCCATCAACTAAAAAATTTCAGGGTCAGTCCTCACCTCAAACATCTCCAAAGCCTACGATGTTGCTTAGATCAGGTGACCTGGTACATGCTTATAATGAGGCAGTGACAGGTGCCCTGGATTCCATTGCACCTGTTCGAGGTTGACCTCTCACTCCGTCCCAGGCCTCCTTGGTTTGATGAGACCATGAGGAAGTTGAGGAGAGTTGGACGAAGGTTGGAGAGGCGCTGGTGGAGGTCCGGTTTGGATGATGACAAACTTAGTTTGATGAACCACTATGTGGTCTATCAATCCGCAATTTCTCGTAAGAAGGCAGAATTCCTGTCCAGAGAGATTGCGGCTGCACAGAATAGACCAACTCAGCTCTTTCGGACCGTGAACAGACTGTGCAATCCAGCCTGTCTTCAGCCAAGAAGAGCCTTTTCTCAAGAACGGTGTGAGGAGTTTGCTCTCTTCTTTGCAGATAAGGTTGCCATAATCAGATCGGATGTCCGCTTGTCCCTCTCAAAGGGGAGTTGTGATGGTCGGCAGGAGAAGTCGGACACCCAGTTTGCATGGTCTGACTTCAGCCTCCCCTCAATCAACGACATTGTGATGATCATCCGAGCACTGCGACCGACTAACTGTGATTTGGACCCTGGTCCCACGTGTCTTTTAGTGGACTGTGTGGATAAAATTGGCCCAGTCCTGGCTGTGATAGTCTGGAGGTCCTTGGAGAGGGGGATCTTCCCAGATCCTCTTAAGGAGGCTGTAGTTAAGCCTCTTTTGAAGAAGTCCTCCTTGGACCCGATTGTCTAGCAAAATTACAGGCCTGTCTCTAACTTACCCTTTGTGGGTGAAGTTATTGAGAAAGTGGTTGCAGCGCAGCTGGATGATCATCTGACCAACAACAATGTCTATGATTCTCTCCAGTCTGGATTTAGGAAAAGGCATAGTACCGAGACAGCACTTGTTCGGGTACTAAATGACCTACTAATAGCGAGGGTTTTCATTGCTATGCAGATGATACCCAGCTGTATATGTCTTTTGTGCCCGGCCAGGATGCTGCCTTGTCGGTATTTAACAACTGCCTTGAAGAAATCCAAGACTGGATGAATGGGAGTTGGCTGAGGTTAAACCCGGAGAAAACTGAGGTGTTGGTTGTGGACAAAGGCCGCTGTGAGGCGGGTCTGCCGGAGGGATCACCCTCAGGCTTATGGCTTGGAGGTGTTCAACTGGCGACCTCAGATCAGGTGCGGAATCTTGGCGTAATAATTGACGACCGTCTGACACTTAAATCTCAGGTGTCAGCGGTGGTCAAAACTTCCTTTTTCATCTGAGGAATATTGCCAGGGTGAAGCACCTGGTTCCTCCAGAGGACCTCTCAACATTGATCCACGCCTTCGTTACCTCCCGTCTTGACTACTGTAATTCCCTATACCTAGGGCTATCGGGGTTGAACTACTCTGTCTGCAGCTAGTGCAGAATCGTGCAGCCAGGCTGTTGACTGGATCTTCTAGGTCTGAGCCTTATATACCGTGCTCGTGCATGGACTGCACTGGCTGCAGTTTTTGCGCGAATCACCTTCAAGGTCGGTTTACTGACCTATAAAGCCCCACATGATCTGGGACCTACCTACCTGAAAGAGCTCCTTGTCCCTACTGTCCTCCTCTCTCTCTGATCCACTGATGAGGGATTGCTAGAGATCCCCAGGGTCCGTTAAAAACTTCAGGGGCAAGATCGTTTAGTTTTATGGCACCGACCCTGTGGAATTCTCTACTCGCTAAAGTAAATTGCCCGACTGTCTAGTTTTGAAAGGAGCTTTGAAGACCCACCTTTTTAGTATAGCTTTTAAGGATTTATATTAGTTTTAATTTTATTGTATTTATTGTTTTGTGAATTTGTACAGGCGCTTTGATTTTAAGAAAAGCGCCTTTTAAAAATAAAGATGAATTGAATTGAAAAATTGAAACCATTGCCCTAGAGGCAGAGGTTTCATCTGTGCTGGCTCTCTGAGCCATAGAGAGAGTTCCTACACTTCACAGGGGCAAAGATCTGTATTCCAGATACTTCCTTACCCCGAAAAAAAAGAAGGGGAGTGTCGGCCCATCCTAAATCTAAGAAGCACCTAGTTAAGCCAAAATTCAAAATGGTGACTCTGGGAATAATTCCTCCCTCTCTAAGGCCAGGGGACTGGCTAGCCTTCCTGGAACTAAAGGATACCTACCTTCACATTCCCATCAGGTGCTCCCACCGAAAGTACCTCAGGTTCGAACTGCCTTCAGGCCATCACCAGTTCAAAGCAATGCCTTTTGGCCTAACATCAGCTCCAAGGGTGTTTACAAAATGCCTAACAGTAGTTGTGGCTTTTCTAAGGAGACAAAACATCTCCATATTCCCATACCTGGACGACTGGCTCATTGTGGGTCAGTCTACAGACCAAGTCAAGTCTGATTTGCAAGTGACCCGACAAGTGCTCACTTCTCTAGGATTCCTCCTCAGTCTTCCCAAATCCGTTCTTGAGCCAGTGCAACTCTTAACCTTCACAGGAGTAGAACTGGATACTGTCAAAGCAAGAGCCTTTTTCCCTCTGGCAAGGGTAAAGGCCATTATAGAGCTGGCTTCCTCTTTCCACCTTCTGGTGTCTCGACCAACGAGGCATTTCCTTCAACTCCTGGGCCACATGGCTGCTTCCACTGCAGTGGTCCAAGGAGACAGATTTCAGATGAGGGACATCCAGCTCCATTTGAGGGCTTTTTGGTCTCAGAAAAAAGATCCTCTAACCAAGCTTATTCCAGTGACTCAGACCCTGATCCAGGCCCTCCAGTGGTTGTTGGATCCGGTCAATCTCAGGCAAGGAGTCCCATTCGTCACTCAATCTCATTCTGTGGTTCTAACCACGGATGCTTCTCTCCTTGGGTGGGGAGCTCACCTGGGAGCTCTCACAGCTCAGGGAGTGTGGTCCCCTCAGGAGTCTCTTCTCCACATCAGTCTTCTGGAGCTCAGGGCAGTGTACCTGGCTCTGCAAGCCTTCTCGGAATCAGTACAGAACAAGGTGGTTCAGGTCAAGACAGACACTACCACCACCACTATGTGGTACATCAACAAGCAGGGAGGCACTCAGTCTACAGCCTTATGCACGGAAGCCATGAAATTATGGTCCCTGGCTTATTCGCTACAGACCTCTCTGGTAGCAGTCCACCTTCCAGGGAAGGACAACGTGCTAGCAGATGCATTGAGCAGGATTTCCCAGGGCCATTACGAATGGTCCCTGGACCCCCTAGTGTTGAAAGTGATCTTTTCAAGGTGGGGCACCCCAGAGATAGATCTCTTTGCAGCCCCAGACAATCACCAACTTCCCCTTTTCTGTTGCAGACACCCAGTCTTGAGTTCAGTCCCTCTGGATGTTTTAATTCTGGATTGGGAAGGGAAATTTCTGTATGCCTTCCTCCTTTCCTCTACTGTTCAAAGTCCTGGTCAAGATAAGATCGCAATCTTGCAAAGTGATCCTGATTGCTCCAGTCTGGGCCAGACAGCCTTGGTATCCACTGTTGCTGTTCCTAGCAGTCCATCTTTCCTCATCTCTTCCCAGGAATCACAACCTGTTAACCTTCTCTGAGGGGAGGATCTGGTACCCCAACCTTCGGTCTCTCAATCTCAAGGCATGGCTCTTGAAGAGCTAGAATATGCAGATTTGCATCTGTCTCAAGGGGATCTGGACATTCTCAAAGCCTCTCGAACACCTGCCACCAGAAAGACTTATAACTCCAAATGGAAAATATTCAGCATTTGGTGTTCCAAGAAGCACATACCCCCAGATACTGATGACTTGGCTACAGTTCTGGATTACATGGTTCATCTTAATGGCCTAGGTCTCAGACCAGCTACCTTCAAAGTTCACTTGTCAGCTGTTTCTGCTTTTCTGTCAGTGGGAAAGCCATCCTCACTGGCATCTCACCCTGTTTTCTGTAAATTCTTCAAAGGATTGCTGCATACCAATCCCCCCTTTAGGGATCCTGCTTCTGCTTGGGATCTTAATGTTTGCATTGCCCAGCTTATGCAACCCCCTTTTGAGTCTTTGTCCTCAGCAAAGCTTAAGTACTTGACTTGGAAAACTGTGTTCTTGGGAGCTATTACCTCTGCCAGGCATATGTGAATTGCAAGCTCTGTCAGTGGAGCCTGATTTTATCTCATTCCATAGAGATACGGTGGTCCTTAGAACCAGCAGGAGGTTCTTACCCAAAGTGGTTTCAGATTTTCATCTGAATCAATCCATGTCTCTTCCCGTATTCCTCACTGATCGTTCTTCTTCAGGAGAGAGAAGATTACACAGTTTGGATGTTAAAAGGGCTCTTAGCTACTATATTGAGTGTACGAAGGCACTCAGGTTTGACTCCCACCAGTTGTTCCTCACTTATGGTGAAGTGGGGAAGGGTAAACCTGCTACTAAGAGAGTTATTGCCAGGCGGATTGTCTCTTGTATACAATTCTGCTATGAAAAGCTAGGCAAAGTACCCCCTCAGGCCCGAGGGCTCATTCGACTAGAGGTACAGCTGCTTCTCTGGCTGCTGCCAGAGATATACCCTTATTAGAGATATGCAGAGCAGCCACCTGGAAAACAGTCATACATTCACCAAGCATTACTCTTTGGATATCCAGACTAGGAGTGATGCTAGCTTTGGCACAGCAGTACTGCAGAGCCTATTGCCAAAATAGGTTCAATACCCTCCTTCATGGAGGTACTGCTTGGTTGTCTGCATAATGTCAGAATACAGCAAGATTTCATGTTGTTAGAAGAAAAAAATTACTCGCCTTAGTAACTGTGTTTCTTCTAATGGAGTCTTGCTGTATTCTGACGTCCATCCCTGCCTCCCCTCTCAGAACCTGTATTTTGGGAAGTGGGCTGGTAGGCACAGTGTTGCACCTCAGGGGTGTACTTGGCGCTCCCCCCTCTTAGTCAGGGGGAGTTGGTTATTTAATGTTTTGGTAATTACTTTGGTTCACTACCTAGTTTTTGTTTTGGTTTTCTCGACTTGAGTCTTTTGGGGATCCAAAATATTTGGTTTCGTTTTGGCTAGTGATTTTACAGTTTCCACATAGTGGTGTAGGTAGTTAGTGTTAGCTCGTAAGAATCTGATGGCTACACTTCAAAGTGCAGCAGACAGAGGTTTGAACCGAGCTCAAGCTCAACAATCTATGCTCTGGCATAGAGTTAACTCTTTCCTCACCAGAGCAGTTCAAGTGCTGAGGCTAACTGCATAATGTCAGAATACAGCAAGACTCCATTAGAAGAAACATAATTACTAAGGTGAGTAGTTTTTTTCTTACGGCCTGTCTTCCAGTTAAAATTGTCAGGAAAACACTCCCCACCATAAAAAAAAAAAAAAAACGTTTTCTCTGTTTAAATTAATGGTACCACCATGTTATGTGCTCAGCACAACTAAGTCAACTTTGTAGTGCCTTCTTCCCTGGCTTGATATGGTCCTACCCCTGGTGATAGATCTGCCGTATCATGTCTGTGTTTATTCACCAGCTCCTCTCTCCCCCAACACTCAACCCTCTGCTTAAGATTCCAGTTAAAGAAACAAAGAAGTAGTAGCACTGGGGATTGGAAGTCCAAAAAAGGAAGCAGTTGTACTCGGACGGGGACACAGAACAAGTGGTTCTCTCTGCCTCGCGCACAGCAATTAGCGGACACGACTTTTCTGATCGCACTATAAAATGGGATTGTATTTTAATGTTTCCTTTTATTTCTTACCAGCAGGAGGAGTGTGAGGTGAGACAGCAACCATTCCCTGTATGTCTACTACTTCATACGGACAGCCGGGTGAAGTGGGGGGAGGAGTCGGACACATTGTCATGTTAGTTTCCAGCAGCAGGAGTACTGGGTAAGGGAGCAACCATTCTCTGTATGGCTTAGTCAATCGCTCCCTTTCATAGTGCACAAAAAAAATGATTACTTTAGTGTAAAAAGTAAAATCTGTTCATCGGGCGGCTGTCCTGAGTTCCGACCATAGATCACTGATCCCTATCATACTCTTTCCTCCCTCACATTATCTGCAACAGCGATCATCCCTCCTCATGTAAGCCTGTGCTGAAGGAACTGCTACTGAGGAAGCACACTACAGTCTTAATTGACTGAATTAAAAACCACAACAAAAACAATTAAAAAGCTGGGAGGAGGGAATGACAACTGGCTTCAAAGCCACAGCAGTAGAGACTCTAGCAAATAAAAACACAGCACGCTAATGCAGGCGGATGAACCATTTTATTACAAAATAAATAAAAAACTTAAGACTTTTAACATTTAAACAAACATTTTTCTAAAATCATATAATACAGTTCCCATTTTCTAAACACAATAATACCTTCCAGGGTGGGTGGTATTGTGCTATACCGGACCTTCCAGGGACTATAAGGCCCTCCACCTGCAGCATCGGGCCTCATTATGCCCCAGGGCGGTCCGATATAGCACAATACCGCACACCCTGTCCGGTATTATTGCTTACTTGAACAACCTCCAGAACACCTCCAACAGCACGGTGTCCCCCAGACACCTTGCTGGGGTATAGGTATGGTTACTTTTTAACCAAGGGTAAAGTGCCCACCACAGAGCTACCTACACTACTTCCTTCAGCACCTGGTGTTCATTGGAGGTCTCCTGTCTTACTGCTGAGCAGGCCCAACCCTGCTCAGCTTCTGAGATCTGACAAAACCATTCTCCAGGGTGGTGAGGCTGCAGGCATTATGTGCTCAGCTTCTGAGATCTGACAAGACCATACTCCAGTGTGGTGAGGGTGCAGGTCTTACGTGCTCAGCTTCTGAGATCTGACAAGACCATCCTCCAGTGTGGTAAGGGTGCAGGCCGTATGTGCTCAGCTTCTGAGATCTGACAAGACCATACTCCAGTGTGGTGAGGCTGCAGGCCTTACGTGCTCAGCTTCTGATATCTGACAAGACCATTCTCCAGTGTGGTGAGGTTGCAGGCCTTACGTGCTCAGCTTCTGAGATCTGACAAGACCATACTCCAGTGTGGTGAGGCTGCAGGCTGTATGTGCTCAGCTTCTGAGATCTGACAAGACCATACTCCAGTGTGGTGAGGCTGCAGGCCTTACGTGCTCAGCTTCTGAGATCTGACAAGACTATACTCCAGTGTGGTGAGGCTGCATGCCTTACGTGCTCAGCTTCTGAGATCTGACAAGACCATACTCCAGTGTGGTGAGACTGCAGGCCGTATGTGCTCAGCTTCTGAGATCTGACAAGACCATACTCCAGTGTGGTGAGGCTGCAGGCCTTACGTGCTCAGCTTCTGAGATCTGACAAGACCATTCTCCAGTGTGGTGAGGCTGCAGGCCTTGCGTGCTCAGCTTCTGAGATCTGACAAAACCATTCTCCAGTGTGGTGAGGCCGCAGGCCGTATGTGCTCAGCTTCTGAGATCTGACAGGACCATACTCCAGTGTGGTGAGGCTGCAGGCCTTACGTGCTCAGCTTCTGAGATCTGACAAGACCATTCTCCAGTGTGGTGAGGCTGCAGGCCTTACGTACTCAACTTCTGAGATCTGACAAAGACCATACTCCAGTGTGGTGAGGCTGCAGGCCTTACGTACTCCGCTTCTGAGATCTGACAAAGACCATACTCCAGAGTGGTGAGGCTGCAGGCCTTACGTGCTCAGCTTCTGAGATCTGACAAGACCATACTCCAGTGTGATGAGGCTGCAGGCCTTACGTGCTTAGCTTCTGAGATCTGACAAAGACCATACTCCAGTGTGGTGAGGCTACAGGCCTTTTCGTGCTCAGCTTCTGAGATCTGACAAAGACCATACTCCAGTGTGGTGAGGCTGCAGGCCATATGTACTCAGCTTCTGAGATCTGACAAGACCATTCTCCAGTGTAGTGAGGCTGCAGGCCTTGCATGCTCAACTTCTGAGATCTGACAAGACCATACTCCAGTGTGGTGAGGCTGCAGGCCTTACGTGCTCAGCTTCTGAGATCTGACAAAGACCATACTCCAGAGTGGTGAGGCTGCAGGCCTTACGTGCTCAGCTTCTGAGATCTGACAAGACCATACTCCAGTGTGATGAGGCTGCAGGCCTTACGTGCTTAGCTTCTGAGATCTGACAAAGACCATACTCCAGTGTGGTGAGGCTACAGGCCTTTTCGTGCTCAGCTTCTGAGATCTGACAAAGACCATACTCCAGTGTGATGAGGCTGCAGGCCTTACGTGCTTAGCTTCTGAGATCTGACAAAGACCATACTCCAGTGTGGTGAGGCTACAGGCCTTTTCGTGCTCAGCTTCTGAGATCTGACAAAGACCATACTCCAGTGTGGTGAGGCTGCAGGCCATATGTACTCAGCTTCTGAGATCTGACAAGACCATTCTCCAGTGTAGTGAGGCTGCAGGCCTTGCATGCTCAACTTCTGAGATCTGACAAGACCATACTCCAGTGTGGTGAGGCTGCAGGCCTTACGTGCTCAGCTTCTGAGATCTGACAAGACCATTCTCCAGTGTGGTGAGGCTGCAGGCCTTGCGTGCTCAGCTTCTGAGATCTGACAAGACCATTCTCCAGTGTGGTGAGGCCGCAGGCCGTATGTGCTCAGCTTCTGAGATCTGACAGGACCATACTCCAGTGTGGTGAGGCTGCAGGCCTTACATGCTCAGCTTCTGAGATCTGACAAGACCATTCTCCAGTGTGGTGAGGCTGCAGGCCTTACGTACTCAACTTCTGAGATCTGACAAGACCATACTCCAGTGTGGTGAGGCTGCAGGCCTTACGTACTCCGCTTCTGAGATCTGACAAAGACCATACTCCAGTGTGGTGAGGCTGCAGGCCTTACGTGCTCAGCTTCTGAGATCTGACAAGACCATACTCCAGTGTGGTGAGGCTGCAGGCCTTACGTGCTTAGCTTCTGAGATCTGACAAAGACCATACTCCAGTGTGGTGAGGCTACATGCCTTTTCGTGCTCAGCTTCTGAGATCTGACAAAGACCATACTCCAGTGTGGTGAGGCTGCAGGCCGTATGTGCTCAGCTTCTGAGATCTGACAAGACCATTCTCCAGTGTAGTGAGGCTGCAGGCCTTGCATGCTCAACTTCTGAGATCTGACAAGACCATACTCCAGTGTGGTGAGGCTGCAGGCTTTACGTGCTTAGCTTCTGAGATCTGACAAGATCATACTCCAGTGTGGTGAGGCTGCAGGCCGTATGTGCTCAGCTTCTGAGATCTGACAAGACCATTCTCCAGAGGTGAGGCTGCAGGCCGTATGTGCTCAGCTTCTGAGATCTGACAAGACCATACTCCATTGTGGTGAGGGTGCAGGCCTTATGTGCTAGAAATAAAGCTGGAGGCTTCATTTTCATAGGACACTATATCCTTGTTTACAGTAGAGGACTTCCTGGTCCTTATCCCTTCCCCAACATGCCATGCAAGAGGGTGGAGCTGTGCCTCCAGCTCTTTTTACAGTGCCCAGATTCTGGGTGGGGGAGCCATAGGGATAGTAAGTTGCTTGCATGGTACATTTAGGGTTTTACTGCACTGCTCTTGGGGGGCTGCCGTGGTGTCCTCAGGTTCATAAGTACAGTGACGGTTCCTGTCAACCTCATAATCAAAAACACACTAGCTCTTGAAACTAACAAAAACGTTTGAATTATGGTTCTTAATAGATTTAAAAAAAAAATCCATGTTGCCTTATGTCCCCTGCCAGGGTGTTTATCAAAAGTCCTTACTTTGAAGGCACCTCATAATGCCCAGGTGAATACAGGCTAAAAGAAACACAAGTCTTTCTATCACCGCTGTATAAGCTTCTTTATTGTTTTAGTCTTGTGTTGACCACCAGATATCCTGACATGTCAACATGATACTATCATTGGATAGCATGCGAGAAAGTATGGGGAAAAGGAATAAGAAGGGGCTGCAAGTAGGATGACACAATGTTATTTCAGAGTAAGAGCCGCCAAAATGAGCAAATGAAATGGGCAACAAATTGTCTGGATATCAGGAGGTAGCCACAAGAATCAAAAACTGAAAGAAGCTTTAAAAACAGTGATAGAAGAACTTCTCATTCAGGTTCTTAGTATAGTTATAATGACTTGTCATGGAGGTGCTTAGTCAGATTCTAAGTAATTCTGTGGAAACCCATCGTACTGTGCTTACACTAAGAAACGAGTGACACTGCCTTTAATTTAACCTCTATATCTCTCTTTAGTTTGAAATAAATTATAAAATTGTGGAGTTTGTTCACTATTCAGTTTATTCACTATTCTGCTGGAGACAGTAGATTCATCGGAGTGTCTTCAAGCTAAGCTCTTCCCACCACCAAGATGGGAGATCTTCTGGCTCTGCCCTGTGACAGCAGAACGTAACGGACAGGTCTCCTCCTTCACAGCTCTGCATGTGTAATTGAATTTTGCTATTCAAGCACTTCTTTGACGAACATGTGATTAAAATCTTATATTTTTGACTTTTTTTTTTCCAGATGTAGTATACTTTAAGTATTCTCACAGTACATTAAAGAAAAGCATAAAGTAACAAAGTATCATGATAGGAATTAACATGGGTTGCTCTAGTCACAGTGAAGCAAATATTATAAACTTAATTTCTTGTCGTTAAAGAGAAAATAAGAACATAAACAAGGACTTAAAAGGGACACTGTCAACCCTTTTTGCACCATATTATTTCTGAATAAAAACCCACATTTTATGATTGCTTACCTTCTCTAAAAGTAATTGATTATGCCAGTTGTTTTACCTACTTCCTTTCTTAGCAGAAGTGAAATGGGCTGGCAGTATAGCCTAGAGGTTAAAGGAACAAGGTGTGAACGAGCTTGATACATCCAGCAGAGCAGACCTGGGTTTGATTCTCACAACCTCCACTTGCATACTGTGCGACTCTGAGCAAGTCACTTAACCGCCCAGTGCTCCCAGGTCGCCCCTGAAAACAGGCACTTGTGCCTAGTGGGCTTTACCTGGTTACCAAAGACTAAAATAAAAAAATAAAAAAATGCATGCTAATAATGTAATTACGCCTAACCGTGTCTTGTTTCAAATCGTTGAACTACTCCGATTGCATACTTCCTGAACAATAGGAACACCCCAAAAGTGCAGCCATACATGATGCAATAGTCCCCTCTCCTCCCACCGCATCATGAGTGTCTAGACTGCGTTGTGGTGTTCCCACATCCAGAAAAGATGCAGTGGGAGTTGATCAAGGAAAGTAAACAAACATGTTTTGGTGTGGTAAAACCAGTATAGTTGGCAGTCTGTTTTTTTCACTTTTTGAAAGAAAAAGGGAATCAGAATCAAATTACCAACTTCATCAGCAATCACTACAGAATGTGAACAATCATAAAATGTGTTTTGTAAAACAGGGACACTATGAGGCCTAAGCGGGCTTGACAGTGTCCCTTTAACAATATAACTAACATACCCTTCTCTCCTCCCCTCTGTATCCCCCTTCCCGTTGCACTACTAACAGTGAAAAAGGATGGTTCATCCAGTAATGAACCATAAATGGATGTCTTAAGTTGGATGCTAAGCAATTTTTGACTTATTTTGTTGCTATCGGGTCTTCTAGTTTCACTCCATCGAATGACAGTCACCGTGGAAATATCAGAAACCCAGATTCAAGTTCTGTGTAAGGTGCAGGCAGAAGATGTCGGCAGTGGATACACACGACATGTGCATCTGTTTCCTGGGGGAGGGCACAGTGTTGAGAACTTCTCCAACCATCATGCCATGCTGCCATCCTTCATCAAAGAATGGAAGGCCTGCCTCCTCCTGGTAGGCCTAAGGATTACAAACCTGCCTAAGCTGTGACTGGGTCGGCAGCATAGCTCCCAGTCCTCAAAGAGGAGGTGGCAACAGGGTTCTCATTTGTCTCGGTGCTGCAGCATGTCATCTACTTGGAGCCCTCATAGACATGTGGTGCCATCGGTCCTCGAGCTGATAGTAAAGGTTGAGATGCCTTTCACGGTCTCAGTCCCACTTGATCAGGATACATCACTTGTCGTTGATCCTCGATGTCCTCATCCTCAGGTGAAGAGAAGTATCAATGCCATGTGCATTGATGCTACGAGGAACTCCTATGGCACTGGCAGCAGTGAACCATCGCAGGGAGGGGCAGGGCTCTGCTCCTGCACTGATGACTCCTCAGCCTCCTCCAGTCATTTCTCTGCTGGTCTGCCAGACCCAGCAGACCACAGCATCTGCTTCTCCTCCACTGGTGGTGGAGCCCCCTGCACTGCATCCATGCTTTGATGTGCCCACTGAGTAGGCTTGCCCTGCTACCTGCTTGCCAGGCCATCTCTTACTGAAAATCACCCATGATGAGAGCACTAGGGGTGTCCATGGCAACAAGAGATCCAGGGCAGTGTTCGAAGAATCATTGGACTCAGATGCTAAGTCCCTGATGGCCTTAAGCAGGATCCAGCAGTTCACCCATGACTTCTCAGATTTTCGATCTGCTTAATCAGGCTTGACTTTTTTCAGGCATTGCTGCAACTGATGTCAGAGTCCATGCAGGTTCCCTAGGAGCCAGTGCAGAAACAGGCTAGATAATTCACTGACATCCCTGGCAGGGATGAATCCCCAGGGGTTGCTTACCTGTTGCTCAAGGCCATTTTGGGACTGTTTCTGGAGCTTTGTCAGCACCCAGCATCTTGCACGGTGTCCTCACATGGATGTTTGTGGTTCAGATGGGCACTCTTCTGTGTTTCTTGGACCACCTCCCTGCTGAGGGCTTGGTCTAAGACTTGGCCTTTCCCAAGTTGAAGGGCCAGGGGGATGTGGAGAAGCAGCCCAACAGAGTCTAAGAAACTGGACAAACGTGTTAAAAAGGTCTACACGGCCACCTCCCTTGATCTCCAGTAGGCCAACTACTCAGTTATGAGGGCTAACTTCAACATTCCCTTTTTGGGATTTATGGATCCTTTTTTGTCTGCTTTCTCTTGATAAGCAGCAGGCTACTCAGATGATCTGGGACCAGGGCACAATGCTGGATAAAAAACAGCTCCAAACAGCCTTGGACATGGATGATTCCTTGCCCGTGCCATGGCTGCAGCCAGTGCCATGTGACACAAGACCTTGCTGAGGCTGTCCACCTTAACAGTGGACACCCATCACAGACTGGTCAATGTCCCCTTCTTGGGTACCAATCTCTTTGGCCCTGGGATGGATGGACTTCTCACCTATGTTAAGTCCAGTGCCACCCTATACTCTGTGGCTTCATCCCAGAAGGACCCAAAACCAGCTAAGCTGAAGAAGAAAGCACTTCAGTTTCACACCTTTCAGCCCCTGTACCCTCAGCAGTAGCCCCAGCAGAAGCATTTTCATTGCTGCATCCAAAGCTCAAGTTTGGTGGCCAGGGTCAAAAGGGGGGCAGCAATGTTGCCTCTGGGACCCGTCTGCCAGAACCCCCTCCAAAGCTGCAAAGATATTTGTTGCAGGATGCTGTTCTCCCCTCCCATCCCATCTCTGTCCCACCTTCTGATCGGGGTCAGTTGCAGGGTGCCATTCCCCCTCCTGTCCAGTCCTTGTCCCAACTCCTGGTCGAAGGTCAGTTGCACCACTTCTTTCTGCAGTAGTCTATTATTACTTCGGACAGATGGGTCCTAGAAGTGCAAATGGGTTGCCTCATGACTTTAACGCTCTCCTGCCATACCGACTCTGAGCTCCTAGGGAGTCCAGGTGTCGGAGGATACACTGTCCTCACTGAGGGCCGACATAGCTTAGCTCCTAGAGTGACAGGGAACAGAGTGGGTACTAGACACTCTGGCCACACAAGACTACAGTGTGTGTCCAGGTACTGTATTCATTTATTTTATTTGATCTACCAGTAATGTGGACTGGTTCAAAGACCTCTTTTTAGCCACGCCTTGGGAAGGGGTAAAACAGTAGGAATGCAAAACTTTCTCACACATAACAAACATAGTTAAAATATAATAAAACATACAATATACAAGTAGTCTCATCTCACTTACATACAATATTTACAATATACATATTTGATCTACATGTAGAGATCCATTATTAGTCCATAATCCTCAGTCAATATCGCAACAGCAGCAAACTGACTGAGCTTCCAAATGACTTCTCACATTTGTTTTGAATATACTCTTCTTTGTGTCTACTTATATTCCAATTTTTAATAAATTATTTAATAATCTAGGACCATAATTGGTAATTGAACATTCAGCAGTCTTTGTGTTGGTCTTATTTTCTTAAAAATGTTTTATTGATGTTGCTCATAGTAACCTTTATTACCTCATTTAAATTTGTCATGTACTACTGGGGTCTGTAACCTCAAAATGTTATGCATAAACATCAGTGGTGCATACAGTATTCTTTTTCCAGTTGACAAAATCCCATAATCTTGATATAGTTTACAATGATGACCCCGATTCCCACAACCAGTTGCAAATCTTAAAATATTATTAAATGTAACTGTATATCTTTGTAACAATAGACCTTACTTCAAGTTGGAGCTCTTGCAGCAGGCTATAATCATAAAAACTAAGCCGCCAGGCACCAGGACCCCACGGAAAACATCTAGCTAGCAGTCTTCAGCGGGGACCACCCCCTGATGTCAATCTGCCCCCAATGTCAGCCAGTGATATAAAAGGGGCGATCCCCAGCCCCACCTCAGTTCTTTTCCCACCATCAACATGTTCGCATTGGCTCCTCGGACGCCTCCTGCTATAGTCAACTGCCATCACGCATTTACCCACATTTATTTTCTTTTCTTCTAAACAAACAGCGATTTCTTTCTTTTTCTGCATGTCATCTTCCCCAGCATCTTCAATTGAGTGACAAAAGTCCAAGTGCTCGTGCGGCAAGCAACTCCCTTTGAAAGACTGCCATGTGGCTTGCCTTCTCTGCCTGGGCCCAGACCACGATATGTAGGGCTGCCAGCACTGCCAGAGCTTTAACCAAAGGACTAGGATTTGCCACCAGAAGGCCCTAAAAAGCCACCTTCTAGAGAAACAGCTTGCCGCTATGCAGAAGCAATCCTCGGGGAAAAGCCCTTCTTCCTCCTCGTCAGTGATGCACTGGGAGAAGTCTTCGAGGAAGCACAAGTCCAGGACAAGGACTAGGAGAAGACCCGGACTCGCTTCCGCTCCAGGTCTCTTCACATGAAGAAGACCACTTCTGGTTCCTCCTCCCACAGGGGGTCGGAATGCCCTCCCCGGCCTGCTCTCACTCCCTCTGGATAGCCGGTAGTAAAACCTCCCACCTTGGTGCTGACAACAGGCGGAGGTTCATCAGGGTCTGGGACTCCAGTCTCGGCTCTGCAGCCCCTGAAGGTGCAGGCCATTTCCAAGTTTTTGACCTCCTCCTCCTCCTCCTCAGGTGGCAAGGCTGGGGATTCTTCAGGCAGCGGGTTGGCACCTGGCGTCGGCTTCTGCCTGTAAATCTTTGGATAAGGCCCCCTGATGCCCAGAGCATGTGTCCACTTCTGTGATGCCTCTGCCCAATTCCACAGTGTCTTCACCAAAGGCTCCTGCTCAGCTGGCATCAGCTGCATCCCTGAACCTTCGCCAGCAGACGCCAGTTCTTTCGACGTTGGGTACTCCGGCATCCCACCCGGCAATGCCCCAGCCATCGCCACACCCTCCTGCACTGCTGGTAGACATGACTGTCTCCCCTACACTGATGACAGAGGGCCTGATGTCCGAGGTTCCAGCCCTTAAGGACTGGATGTCTGATGGCAGCTCCCTGGCACCTGCCGACCCTCAACCCCAGGGACCCACTGATCCATTGAGTCCTCAGATTCCCGTCAGCAAGATGAAGGACCGTTTCCACCTCTGATGGAATAAGATTAAAGGTGATGACCTCCCTGTTAAGACTTCCAAGTCCATCATAGTGGAACCTGAGCCGGAACCCAGGGAGCCTTCTCCGCCACCCAAGAGCCCTTCCCTGAACCCTGATGACTAGGGGGTTAGTCTAAACACAAAGGCCCGCGACACAAGTATTCTTCTTCTAGGTCATCAGGTCGATGCCAGCACTACTCTGAAGACAGATGCGGGCATGAGACCTCATCCTCCTCCTCTGATTCGGAGGACTCGAGCTGTAGCTCATCTTCTTCCTCCTCTGGGTACTCTGCACCCAGGGGTCATCCTCCCATGCCGGACAATAAAGACACCCCTAGATCCCCTCTTGACGATCCAACTTTCATGAACATCATGAGGCACATCCTCGCCAATAACGACTGGGAGACAGAGGACCTGGATCTGGAGCAGTGTAGGTTGGCCAAGTACCTTCGCCAAAAGTAGCCTAAACCTTTAGTGGTGCCCCCGCTGGTCGACATCTTCCAGGACGTTAGCAGGATAACCTGGAAGCACACCTCCTTTTCACCAGCCATATCCAGAAAAGTGGATCGGCTTTACAAGGTACCTAGGGATGAGCCCTTCCTTGTGGAGCACCCAATGGCAGATTCTATGGTGATTACCGTAGCCAATGACAGGTCAGAAAGGCCCAAGCATCTCAGCAACCAGCCTCCTGAACAAGAGTCTAAGCATTTGGACCAGCTGGGCAAGAAGGTTTCCGCCTCAGCCACTTCCTCTGTCCGGTCCTTAAACTTTCTCACCCACATGGTGCAATACCAAAATGCACTGTGAGAAAAGAGCCTAGAATTGGTCCAAGCCCTGCCAGATCTGCCACAGAATGCAGAATATTTGGACCTTTCGAAGTCAGGCTGTGACATGGGCACGCATGTTTTGAGGGCTGATATGGCTGCCAGGGCAGCTGCCACCGGCATCTGTATCTGGCACCACTCATGGCTTTGGGTCTTGGGGTTTACCCAGGACCTTCAGGCTGGAGCCTCCCTTTTAAGGATTCAGTCCTCTCTGATGATGAGGCAGAGAAGCTCATTACTTGTCTCCAAGATTCTGAAAAAGGCTATCTGGTCGGTTCAAAAGATGTACAAGGTCAACCAGAAGCCTTTTAAGAAGTAGTCCTTTCATAGACCCTCTGAACAGTAGCCTCAAAACCAGCAGCAGCAGCAGTGAGGTGGATTTAAACGTAAGGCCGCCTCTCAGACCCGTGGGGCTTCCTTGTCCAGAGCAGCCAGCTCTTTCCAGGATGCTCTGCCCACCCCTGGGACTACAGCCTGACTCCCTGCCAGACCCCTCTCCCCCAGCAGAGATCCTAGAGAAGGTGGTGGGGGTGTCACTTCTTCCTCTATCTGGAGTGGTGGAGCAAAATAACTGCTGACCAATGGCTCCTTCACATCATAGAGCGAGGACATACATTGGAGTTCCTGAAGAGGCCACCGTAAAATCTGTCAGTGTCCTCCCACTATCCTCAGTCACACATTGTCCTGATCAAAGAGGGAATTCAGGCACTTCTTCGACAGCAAGCCATAGAACCAGTTCCCCCAAGTCAGAGGGAAAAGGGTTTTTATTCCCATTTCTTTCTCTTACCAAAAAGACGGGGGATATTTGATCCATTCTGGACCTCAGTCATCTGAACAAGTACGTGGAGTACAAAAGGTTCAGAATGGTCACCCTACCAGGATTACTTCCCCTTCTTCACCACCTTAATCCTGTCACCTGTCCAGCAAACTCCGTTTTAGAGTATCTCCTCTCTCTATCCGATTCCAGTCTGAGCTACTCCTCTATCAAGGTGCACCTTTGTGCCACCTCTGCATACCATGCATCTATAGAGGGCAAGACCCTTGCCCAGTTGGATCTGTCCCACACTTTCTTGTGGGGCATTCTATACCTGAAACCTCCCATCTGGGATCCTGTTCCTCCATAGGACCTTTTGTTTTTGTTGAAAAAGCTTACTTTGCCTCCCTTCAAATTGGCTACAGAATGTAAGCTGCGCTTTCTGTCGTGGAAAGCCTTTTTAGTTGTTGTTACTTCTGCTCGAAGGATTTCCGAGCTGCAGACTCTGATGTGTAAAAAGCCTTGTTTCATTTTTTACAAGGACAGGGTGTCCTTGAGGACAGATCCTAAGTTTCTGCCTTAGGTGGTGTCTGAATTTACTCTGAATCAGGACATCCATCTACCTGTTTATTACCCAGAGTATTCCAACAGAGGGGAGGCTTTACTTCATACTCTGGAAGTCCATAGGATGCTTTGCTACTACCTAACATGTACTGGTCCTCTAAGAAAGACCAATGAGTTGTTTGTTTCTTTCACCACCAGATCTGAAGGGGCGCCAGTTACTAAGCAGACGTTGTCTAAGTGGTTAATTAACTGCATTGTTTACTGTTATTGCAAGTACGACAGGCCTTTACTGGGCCTGGTAAAAGGCCGTTCTACCAAGGGTGTTGCTACCTTATTTGCCTTCTTGAAGAATGTTTCCACAGCAGACATTTGTGCTGCTGTTACCTGGAGTTCTGTTCACACTTTTGTCAAATACTACAGTTTGAACATCGTTTCTAGGTGTCGTACTTGCTTTGGCCTTGCGGTACTCCAAGGCTTGCTGTCCTGAACACTTCTGGCTACCTTTAGCCTCCACCCATGCCTGTCAGTCTCTTCTCCTTGACTACTTGGGGCTCAGTCCTCATAGTTATAGCCTACTGCAAGAGCTCCAACTTGAAGTAAGATAGTACAGTTGTATAAGAACTTCCATAACAGTAGATCTTCGAGAGGAGCTCATGCAACAGACACTGCTTTCCTTCCCTCCTTCCCCCTGGTATTCCTTCTGCTTTATCCTTTATTCAGACTCAAAGCTCCTCGGTTCTCCTTCCCTCCTAAGCACCGGGCCTCTGGTGGGAGAACCGAGGTGGAGCTGGGGACAACCCTTTTTATACCATTGGCTGACTTCATGGGTGGACCAAAGTCTGGGGGCCGTCCCTGCTGCTGAAGACTGCTAGCTAGAAGTTTTCCTTGAGGTCCTGGCGCCTGGTGGCTTAGTCCTTATGGTTATAACCTGCTGCAAGAGCTCCTCTTGAAGATCTACTGTTATGGTAAATTCTTGTATAACTGTGCTATCTGGTGCATTAATAAAGTAGTAATACCTGATGTACTATTGTTCTTTCAGCCTGTGCAGATAGACTATTTTTATTTCTATGTAGATGTCCCAGTTTACTATTTACTTTTTTGTCTCTTTGCTAATATGTTCATTAAAAGATAATGTGCTGTCAAATAGCACTCCCAGATAGTTAAATGGTAACACCCCTTCAAAACTCACATAATTTTTCCCAGCTATTTTTATTGTATTTTCTTTTAATCTTTGCCTGTTCCAAATACCATAGTCTTGGTTTTCTTCTCATTTAACATGATCTTGTTTTCTGTAAACCAATCTTGTAAGGCCCAGTAAACTGGCTGTATATTTTCTTCTAGGTCCGCTCCTATTTTACCTGTGCAGTATAATACTGTACCGTCTGCATACATTATAACAGATGTATTACTGCAGATTTTAGGCAGGTCATTTATAAACATAAAAAACAGGATTGGACCTAGAACTGAGCCCTGCAGTACTCCAGTGTGAATTTCTCTTGTAGTAGATCACACAGGTCTAATCTGACCGTTTCCTATTAGTTAAATGCTGTTGAAACTATTCTAGCATATAGTCACCTGTTCTCATTAACATAAGCTTATGGATCAGAAGGAGCAGTACTTCCATGGTTCCAAAACGGACTGGGGGAAGGCACCCCATACTGGACTTTCATGATCTGAACAAGTTCACGCTGAAGCGCAAGTTCCAGATGTGCACTCTGAACCAAATCATTCCACCTTTGGAGCAAAGGATGGGTTTGCTCCTTGGACCTCTAGGTTGCATTCTTCCACATCCCAGTCCATCTGTCTAACTGCTGGTGCTTCCATTTCTGGGCAGAGGGGTGTTGTACCACTTTTAGGTCATGCCATTCTTCCCCTCGTCTGCACTGTGGATCTTCACCAAGTTCATGGCAGTCATGGTGGCTTTCCTTTGGTTCAGGGGCATCAAACTGTATCCCTACCTGGACAACTGACTGATTGCTGGTCCATCCAGGGGTGCTCTTACCGATCCCTCACTTCGAGGGAGTCCTCAGTGTTGCAGGACTCACTTTCTGCCCTCAGGGAGGACATCATTCAGCTACTCACCAGCAGAGCAATAGCCCATGTCCCAGAGGCTCTGGCAGATCACGGGTACGTGTCCAGGTACTTCATGGTCCTGAAGCTGATGAGGAGCTGGTGACCCATCCTGGATCTTCACAATCTAAATCAGTTTCTCAGGAAGCACAAAGTTCTGGGTGGTCCCACTGAACCAGATCATACCATCTCTGGAGCAGGGCATGTGATTCTGCTCCCTGGACTTCCAGGATGGGTTCTTCCACTTCCCAGTCCATCCGACCAACTGGCAGTACCTCCATTTCTGCACAGAAGGAGTACTGTGTCACTTCCAGGTCATGCCATTCAGCCACTCCTTTGTACCCAGGATCTTCACCAAGTGCTTGGCAGTGGTGGCGGCCTTCCTGTGGTGCAAGGGAGTCAGGGTTTATCCCCACCTGGATGACTGTGTGATGGCAGGGCCATCCAAAGAGGCTGTGAAGCGGTCCTGGAATCTGGCGCTCCAGACCTGCAGAGACTTGAACCTCTTGGTCAACCTGGCCAAGTCCGAACTGATCCCCTTGCAGGTGATTCAGTTCATTTGTGGCAGAGCTAGACTCCCTGCAGGCCAAGGCCTGCCTCCCTGTGGACTGGGCAGGGGGATCTTGCCTTCTTTGCCAGATCATTTCAGATTGGGTGCTCGTGCTGTGCCCAGGACTTCCTGAGGTTGATTTGGTACATGACATCCTGCACTAGTGTAGTCCTGTGGGCTTGCTGGAAGATGTGGCACCTGCAGTGGGAATTGGGCTGTCAGTGGTCCCAGCGCACAGGTCACTTGGACCAGCCAGTCATAGTGACCCAGCTGATGTGGGATGCCTTCCAGTGTTGGCTGATCCCAGAACATCTGGATGAAGGAGTCCTGTTTGTCCGCTCAGAACCAACCATCATTCTCACTGTGGACGTGTTTCTGGTGGGGTGGGAAGCACACCTGGGAAACCACAAGGCCCATAGGTTCTGGTCACCCAGGGGAGTCCTGTCACCACATCAGTCTGCTGGAGCTCCATGCAGTGTGACTGCTCTGATGGAATTCACTCCTTTACTCAGGGGTCAGGTTGTGCAAGTCCAGACTGTCAACACCATGACCATGTTCTACTTGAACAGGCAGGGTGACACTCACTCCCTTCTTTTGTGTCAGGAGGCCTGCCACACCTAGACCCTCGTGCACAGCCTGTGTGCACATCTGCTGGTGATTCATGTCCCAGAAGCAGACAGTCGACTGGCAGACACTCTTAGCCAGGTGGGCGAGACGTCACACAAGTGGCCTCTGCATCCGAAGGTGGTGAGCCACCTGTTCTTCCTGTGGGGCACACCTCTGGTGGGCCTGTTTGTCTCCTGGGTGAACACAAAACTGAGGCTGTTCTGTGCCTGTCCCCACAGTCTGGGACACTAGTGAGGGATGCCTTCACGAGTCCCTGGACCTTTGGCCTCCTGTACACCTTTCTTCTCTTCCCCCTGATCGACAAGGTGGTGGTCACATTTCAGAATGAGAAAGCATGGATGATTCTAATAGCTCTGGACTGGCCTCACCAGTTCTGGTACACAGATCTCCTCAACCTTGGCAGCAGGCCCCCATGGCGGTTGCCTCTTTACTCGGATCTGCTGACCTGACATTAGGGGAAGGTCCTGCACCCAGACATTCACTCCCTGCGCCTCACAGCCTGGTTCCTGAGTGGCTAGAATTCCAGGCTCTGGGTCTTTCGGAGAAAATGCTTCATGTTGTGGGCACCTCTTGAAAAGAATTGACTCGCCAGTTTTCCATTTGGTGTTAGGGCAAGGAGCCTGATCCCCTTGCCTACCCTATGGCTAGTATCTTTGAGTACCTGTGGTCCTTATCCCAGCTGGGACTGTGCTCGACGGCACTAACGAGACACCTGACAGCCATCTCTGCATACCAGGTTTGGGCTGGTATGCCGACAACGCAGGAGAAGGTGGTTGGGTGCTTTTTTAAAGGCATTGACCACTGATCCCCAATGGTGCGTGAAACTCCACCACCTTGGGACTTGATGCTGGTTCTGGCAGTGCTCATGGACAAGCTCTTCATAAACACATTTAGATTTGTAAAGAAATTTTGAGTTCTAAAAAAATGGAAAAAAGTAAAAATATAAATAAAGTTACAGTTTCACACTGAAATACTTAGTGAGCCTTAGCACTTTGGATAGTTTGGTATCACAATACCAGAATCCTTTTGAATTATGTTTACTAGCAGGCTGAGTAATGAACATGAAAGCTAACCAATTCCATTGAGCAAACAAAGCAATCATAAAAGTAACAATTCCTTTATGAACTCATTAAAACATGATTAAAAATATTGAAAATGTCCTATTGAATAGAAGAAATTCCCTGTTCCTTAAGCATAGCTTGTCCTCCTATGACATCTAGAATCAACCACCAGCAGTAGGGTACCTCCCATGGCCCTCCATCAAGGGATGGTGCTGGCCAGTGTTGTAAGAGTTTAAACTGGGGAACACGGGGCAGAGATCTCTGAGGAGCTCCAGAAAACCACTCAGTCACAAATCCCGGTGTCGACACAATATTACATTCAAACAGTAGAGGGTTTATTCAGATTATCTCTAAAAATTTTAGACAGTGTCTTCTCTCATCAGGTGTTTCCCACGGGAGACTGCTTTAAATTGCAATCCTCAGCATTATAACTTTCATTACATTAACCCACTCGTCAGCTGGCATAGTCATGGGCTTTTTGCATCCAGATTTCCTTTCTGTCGTATCTAGGGTAAAACAATAATGGTACTCCCTGCAGGGTCCCCTTGCACGCTACCCTCAGTTCGCAGTAGGACCAACTTTTTTCAACCTCCCCTAGTAATAGAAACAGCACTGTTAGTGGAGCTCGACTCTCCTGTGTGAACCCCCAAGTGGGGAAAACCGATGATTTAAAGGAGGATTTCTCCTTCACCTCCCCTCCACTTGTTGGTACTCTTATAGGGCAATATCTTCTCTCATAGACCTGCAGGCAGCTTGTCTCGAGGCTTATCCAGAGGATTTGAATGTTGAGGATCCAGTAGGGTGTTGTCGCAGTCCTGAATCTCTTTAAGTAGCTCCCCAATCATTCAGTTACCTGTTGTCTGTCTGGAGACACAGCTCTAAAAGCAGAACAGTTCTAACACTACCAAAGGAGTCCCAGTTTACTCATAGAAAAGATGACAGAAGCTGTACATTGCTTTACACCAGCTGGAGCTGCATTTGGGAAGACCTCTGCCACTTAAACAGGGGTTTGGTTATATTTTTCTCTCAGTAGGGGTGAAAAACGTGACCACAGTCCTTTTTTCTCAAAACTCTGACTGGAGCTCTCTCTGAAACTGCACTCTCAGGTAGACTAAATGCAAGCAGTATTCCATTCTGCCTTATAGTGCCGCATAGAAACATAGACTTTGACATCAGATAAGGACCGCTTGGCCCACCCAGTCTGCCCATTTCCCTACCTATTGGATAATCTGCAGATCCTAGTTAACCAACAGCCTACTTCCTCCTACCCCCCACTATAATTGCCTTATGTCTGTCCCATGCATTCTTGAATTCCCCTACTGTTTTTGACCCCACGACCTCCTCAGGAAGGTCGTTCCATGCATCCATCACCCTCTCTGTGAAAAAAATACTTAATCACGTTGCCCCTGAACCGTCTCCTCTATATCTTAAAATTGTGCCCACTTGTTTTTGCACATCTCTTTTTCTGAAAGATCCTACCCTCTTGGATTTTGTTGATTCTCTTGAAGTACTTAAAAGTTTCTATCATGTCCACCTCTTCCTCCTTTCCTCGAGGGTATGCATATTAAGCTTCTTTAGTCTCTCTTTGTATGGTTTCTGGTGCAGACCCTGCACCATTTTAATTTCCCTCCTCTGGACTGCCTCCATCCTATGTCCTTGCAGAGATGGGGTCTCAGGAACTGCACACAGTACTCCAGATGGGGTCTCACCAACTGTCTGTACAGAGGGATGCAGTATTCCCTGCCCATGTGTTGCCAAAGGCATGACTATTAACAGAAGTGCCAGCAGAAGCACAGATTAATCCTTGGCTGCCTGTACAGCCTATACACACACTTTTAGTAACCTACTGGGGGTGTATGGACTATCAGTCGGTAATGTCCCATAAGAAGGAAGCCTTCCTGTCTGGGGAGATTACCGCTGCATAGAACCGACCAGCTCAGCTCTTTCGAACTGTGGATAGACTGCAGTCCAGCCTGTCTGCAGGTTCGGAGATCCTTGTCACAGGATAAATGCGATGAGCTTGCTCGCTTCTTTGCAGATAAGGTTGCCAACATCAGATCAGAGATCGGCACATCTCGCTCCAATGGGTGGGGCGATGATCGGTGGGAGGTTGCGAAACCTTGGTTTGGTTGGTCGGTCTTTGATCAGGTGGCAATCGTGGATGTCATGAGGATCATCCAGACTATGCAGCTGACCTGCTGTAGTTTGGATCTGGGCCCAACTCGCCTCCTTGTGTGGTGCATTGAGGCAATCCGCCCGGTCCTGGCTGATATAGTCCGGTGTTCGCTTGAGACAGGTGAGTTTTCTGACTCCCTGAAGGAGGTGGTGGTGATTCCTCTCCTTAAGAAATTTTCTCTCAACTTGGACTGCCTTGCCAACTACAGACCTGTCTCTAACCTGCCCTTTGTGGGTAAGGTTATTGAGAAGGTGGTTGTGCTGCAGCTGAATGACCATCTAAACATCCATGACATCTACGATCCTCTCCTGTCAGGATTTAGGAAGAGGCATAGCATTGAGACTACCCTAGTCCAAGTGCTCAATGATCTCCTGATAGCAAGAGATTGGAGGAGCCATTCCATCTTAGTCCTCCTTGATCTTTCTGTGGCATGTGACACCGTGGACCATGGTGTATTGCATGAGCGCCTGCGGGTGATCTGTGGATTGTCAGGGACAGTCCTCAGATGGTTCCATTCTTTCGTCACTGGTAGGTTTCAGAGAGTAGTGTCAGGAATTTATTCTTCCAATGCTTTCTCCCTGCCATGTGGGGTCCCGCAAGGCTCTGTGCTATCGCCCATGTTGTTCGTGGGGTATATGCTGCCGTTTGGAGACACTGTAAGGCAGTATGGACTGAGTTTTCACTGCTATGCAGGTGATACTCGGCTATACATGTCCTTTGTACCTGAACGGAATGAAGCCGTATCTGTGTTTAACTGTCTCTCCGAGATCCAGGACTGGATGAGTGCCAACTGGTTGAAGCTAAATCCTGACAAAACTGAGGTTTTGCTGGTGGACCGGGGTCATCGGGTAGAGGGGTCTTTGGCTGAGAAGGCCTCTGGGCTTTTACTTAGCGGTAGTCAGCTGATGACCTCCAAATGGGTGCAGAGTCTGGGCATTATTTTTGACGTGGGGTTGACTCTGAAATCTCAGGTGTCCTCCGTCGTCAAGACCTAATTTTACCATCTGCGGAATATCACCTGGATTAAGCACCTGGTTCCACCCGGTGACCTTCTGACATTGATTCACTCATTTGTGACCTCCCGTCTTGATTACTGCAACACCCTTTACCTAGGGCTACCGGGGGTTGATATCCACCACTTGCAGCTGGTGCAGAAGGCAGCAGCCAGGCAGCTGATGGGGCTTTCTCAATTGAGCCATGTCACGTCTGTGCTGCACGGACTGCACTGGCTGCCAGTTCAGTGGTGGATCACCTTCAGGGTCAGCCCTACACGGACAGGGACCGGGTTACCTGTAAGATCTTCTGCGTCACTACTGCTCCCTCCGACCACTCCGTTCCACCAATGAGGGATTGCTAGAGATTCCCAGGGTTCACTTGAAGACATCTGGGGCTTGAGCATTTGATTTTGCAGCCCTTACCCTGTGAAATTCTCTCCCTCATTGGGTACGGGGGTGCCTGGCTGTGGACAGCTTCAAATCAGCACTGAAAACCTATTTATTCAAGCTTGACTTTTCTGATAATTGATGTATTGATGTTTGCTGTTTATTATTTATTTATTTATTTGTTTATTTGTAAGAATCAATTTACAACCTTTGAGCCAGAGGCTCATTTCCAAAGGTACTCCGTCACATAAAGACATACATTGTGTTTTTGGTTACATAGTATAGATTTGCAAAACAATAGGCGTTCAACAGAGCCACGTCACACTTTGGTCAGACAAATACAATTAGGTTACAGGGTACATGTAATTGAGAACAGGTGTTACACAAGTTGGTATCAAGTGAGCAATCTAATAGGTAAACACTGAAACAGCTGGCACTGGCCAGATTAAACATAGGCACGGTGTACAGGGAAGTGGTGGTGGGGATGGCTAGGTGGAGAGCCGCCCAGAGGGCGTTGTCAAGAGAAGCAGAGGTGGAGGCTACTTTCAGAGGCAGGAGCAGTTACGAGTGCTGATGATGTGGTTCCGAAGGGTGGTTTTGAACTTGGAGATGGTGGTGGCAATGGTGATGGGGGCAGGGAGAGAGTTAAACCAGGTTGGGGCTCTATAGCAGAAGGACCTCTGGCAATGGCTGGTTCTTGATCTGGGGACCATTAGAGTGGTCTTGTTGGAAGACCGTGTTGCAATAGTGGGAGGGCTCTGGTGGATGGATGCCGTTACCCCAGGGGGAGAGCCCGAGTAGGGTTTTTTTTTGTGAGACAGGTTTGTATCGGAGCCGCTCATCCAGGGTGTAAGCAGGTTAGCCTCACATACAGCTGACAGGTGTGTGTGAGCCTGGGGGCACCAGTAATCAATCTGCAGGCTTTATTCAGGGTTAAGTGAATTTTGTTGAGTGCAGTGGTGTCGGCAGCAGCATATACTGGTAGACCATAGTCTACAGGGGACAGAACGGATGATGTAACAGCGAGCCAGAGAGCATTTGGGGGAAGGCAGGTTCTATGGCGGAAGAGGATGCCAAGCCGTGTGTTAGTGGCGGATGTTAGGGCGTCGATGTGGTTGTGAAATGTGAGGGCTGAGTCGAAGGTAACCCCAAGGTATTTGTAGGAGCAGACTTGTTCCAGTGGCTGATTGGTACTTGGAAGGATATAGAGTGGGTGGTTGCTAGCTTTGTTTTGGGGTGGGAAAAGAGCATAGCTTTGGTTTTATTAAGATTGATGGCAGTCTGCGCTCCTTAAACCAAGCCTCGCACTGTTGAAAGACTGCTGTAGGGAGTCCTGGAGGGAGATGGGATTGCGGTGGGTGGCAAAAAGGACAGCGTCGTCTGCATACAGTAGAATTTTGCCAGGGCATGCACCGGGCAGGGTGTTCAGATAGAGCGAGAAGAGAAGGGGGCCCAGGATGGAGCCTTGGGGGACCTCAGAGAGAATGGGACGGGTATCGAAGAGTGTGCTATTAATTTTTACACACTGAGATCGAGTGTCAAGATAGCTAGTGCACCATGCTAGGGGCCAGCTGAGAGGCCAGTGTGGCAGAGTGCATTCAGCAGAAGTGGATGGGAGACGGTGTCAAAGCCTTTGAGAGGTCGTGAACACTGCACCAGCTAGGGAGCTGGTATCCAAGGAGGAGTCTAGAAAGTTGGAGAATTCAATAAGGGCAGTGCTGGTACTGTGACCAGCATGGAAGCCATGTTGCTTTGGGCATAAAATGTTATGTTTAGCCAGATAATCAGTAATTTGAATGGCCACCACTTTCTCCAGAGCTTTAGAGATGGGGGGGAGGATGGAGATTGGCCGGTAGTTGTTGGCCGATGACCTGTCGCCCCCTTTATGAATAGGTGTGATGATGGCTGTTTTCCAAGCTGTGGGAAATTGTCCCAGGCAGAGTGACTGGTTAATTAGGCTGGTGAGTGGGGCAAGGACTTCATCTAGTACCAGCCTGAGGATGCTGGGGTCCAGTGAGTCACTGCCGGGACTGTTGCCATTCAGAGCTTTGATTAGGATGGGTCTGGCTTCCCGGGTGGAAATCTTGCGCAGGTGGAAGCTGGGGTGCTGGAGGACAGGGGGAGGTTGGTTGGGGGGAGGGTCAAAGAAATTACCAGGGAGGACTGAGCTAAGGTCAGTGAAAGCGGTGTTGAACCAGTTAGATATGGTGGCAGGCTCGGTGGTGGTAGTGCCATTTCTAGTGAGCTCGGTTGGGGCAGGGGAGCAAGCTTTACCGTTAAGTTGCTTAATATTATCCCAGAAAGTCCGGGCTGAGCCCCAGGAGGAGGTAATGGAGGCCTGGTAATGGTCTGCCTTGGCTTTCCTGATGGCCCATGAGCACTTATTCCGGGCTGCATTGTAGGCTTGCCTATCAGACAGACGACCCGTTTCAGTGGCAAGGTGCCAGAGGTTATCCCGATTTCTTAGTAATTGTAGATGGGCCGGGCTAACCCAGGGTGCGTTCTAGTTCTAGGTTTAGTTATTGTATTTTAAATATTTATGGTTTTACTGATTTTAACTATGTAAAAGCTCTTTGATACCTGTGAATTGCGCTTATTATAAATAAAAATGATTATTATTATTATAACAGAGGTTATGCATCACTTTCTGTCTCACATTTCCATAATATGGCTGTTGCCTTGTTTTAAGTTACGGCTGATGTACATATAAATATTTCTGGACTGCTGACACCTACTGGTAAGCACAAAATGTTTTTCATGGGCTTTCTGACTATAGGAGGGCCTGTAAAGTTTACTTCCCCTGTAAGGTACAGTTATACAGTACACAGGGCAGTTGATCCTAGTCTACATTACAGTGCCATGCTATTCCTTTTGCAGCGTGCTGACTAGCATTTTTGATTGTTTAAATAACCTACAGTTCTCTGATGAAGTGAACTCCAAATAGGCACAGCATACGGGTGCTGCACCTTTGCATTTTTCCCCTTCATAACATACAGATTTAGTTTAGTTTAGTTGCCGTATTGGTCCTTGTAAGAACTTCCAAGGAAGGACTTGGTTGGTCCCAAAGCACTTTGTTCTTTTTGTAACATCGATGTTGGCCCCATAAAAGAGTATCAAACCATTTGCTCTGGATCTTTCCCTTCATAAGGAAGACAGGTGCATGTTTATATATTGTGGAGTTTTCTGGTCTGCCACAGGATCTCATACCTTCTCCTGAGGCCTGCTATGCCCTTCACTTGCTGGTGCTGACTTCACAGTCACTGAACCTGCTGTTTTTGGCTCTCTAGACCCAGTGATTAAATAACAAGGGGGATAAAAACCTGATTGTAGCAGAAATCTTCTTTATTCTGCTACTGGGAGCTTCAGCACACTGTGAGGCATTGCTTCGGAGTAGGGCTTCTTCATTACTAATGGCACATGAAGGGTACTGCCAAGCGGGAAAAAAATGTTACAACAGTATTCTTTGTGTTTAAAGAGGCGACATTTAAAATGGAAGCCCCATCTCCCTCCAGCGTGTTTTTTTTGCACCCATTGCTGGTATGACGGATATACCATCTTCAGACCACACACTTTGTGGTGGCTGTCATACTGCTGTTCGGTGGAGGGGAATTTCCCCCAAACCCTCCTTCCCCCATTGCCGGTTGCCTGCACAAGGACTGTACATCTAAGCTGTCAGTGTGCTGATGCATACCCCCTCCTAGTGTCTGACAGCGTCCTCCCCCCTCCCTACATCGTGATGCCTGCACTACCACCCGTGCTTCCACAGGTGGCAGTGACAGAGTGCGGGGTGACAGCCCCCCCTCCCTAGAGGAGGAGAGCATTCCTTGGGACACTCAGTCCTCTTCTCCTGGGTTGGACCCTGACCACCCAGGCTCATTCCCGAACCCGGGTCGCCAGCCCCGTGAGCTGTAGTGCTGCTGCTGCACTGATGGGCCAGCTCCGAAGCCCCATGCATAGCTGTTCTCCACATCATAGTCAAGCAACAATCATGTCCTAAGATAACTTAATCACCTTATTAGCTGCAGAAACATTGCTAACCTGATACCACATCTCCGAGGGAAATACTATATATCTGTACTGTTCACCATAAACTATTGCAGTGCTAAAATGTCATCCAGAAAAAAGAGGTATGATATCCCCCTCTGCAGTTTAAAGAAGAGAAGATTGGTCAGGCTCAGTGAAACACAGTGGGACAATGGCACTGAGTTGCACTGCCACCTGAAGACTGGCTCAAAATCCCACTCTGTGGCCAGTTGAAGACTGAGTGTGTTGAAGAAATAAAGCTCTTGGCTCCCTTAAAGGGAGAGTGCTTGTTAACCAGGGAGTGCCACTGGAGTCTGTTGTGAATGCAGCCCCCCTCCTGACTAGAGACCGGATGTAGTTTTGGCAGCCACAGTTATCAGGGCAAGGAACTGGGTGGGGGAAGGCGACTCAACCCAGAGCTCCACCTCAGCTTTACAGCCACAGTTGTCAGGTCAGTAAATGGGATTGGGGGGGGGGCAACCCAGAACTCTATCATAGCTTTCCTCTCATTTCACAAAGTGCCTGACTCACAATTTAAGAAGGCTCACACCAGATGACTCTCGAAAGTAGATGACACAGTACCCTGAGAAAACACCATAATTTCCAGCTGTACTAATGTAAAATTACTGTTGGCTCATTTGCTAACATGTAAGTTCTGTTGATGTGACATCTGGTTATATTAAAGAAATCACTGTGTGTGTTTTTAAAATTCAGAGCCCTGCGTGTTCGCAAGAAGACTGGAGGTGAGAAGATGCCGGTACAGATGATCGGTGACATCCTGGCTGCAGAACTTTCCCATCTGCAGGCATACATCAGGTTCTGTAGCTGTCAGCTCAATGGAGCAGCTCTGGTGCAGCAGAAGACAGATGAGGAACCTGAATTTAAGGACTTCCTCAAGGTAATCTTTATTTTATTATTCATTTGAAAATTGGTAACCGGGAGAGGCACACTGAACCAGGGCTTGTTTCCAGGTGAAGGGAAGGGGAACAGTGGAGGACAGTAGCACAATACACAGCAACAAAACATTTGAACAACATTTGGTTAAGAGAAAAAACTGGTACAATTAGAATGAATACTAAACATTTGTATGTGTGCATAATAAAGTGCAGTCCAGCTCAGTTAGAATGCCTAGCAAATGCATATTCAGGGATGGCAGCAATACTTGGTGAACAAGAACAATACTGGCAACAGGTGAGTGACCCGAGGGACAAGTTACTGCCTGACCTTGTAATGGACAGAGGAAACTATAGGTCTTCCATGGATGGTCTCTTGCAGTAGGTAATACTTTTGGGTATCCAGCAGAGGTCACTGTGGTGCACGGCAACTCTTCTAGCAGTTTTTCACCAGGGACTGCCCACACATGGCATCAGCTTCCTGTTTCCTATATAAGTGTGGGCGGTCCCTGGTATCCTTAGTTAATTTTTTCGCCGTCTTCAGCTCGCGCAGCAGATAGTGCAACTTCTGTGTAGCAGTCATCGACGGCAGATTTGAAAGTAAGACGAATGTCTACTGATTCTTCAAAGAAACGAGCTTTGTTTTGTTCCTGCCGTTGTGGTAGGAAGATATTCTGCTTTGACAATCACATACTTTGTGTAAGGTGTTTGGGACCCAAACACAACACCAATTCCTGTAGTTTATGTCAGGAATTTAATCAGGCAGCTCGTCAGCGACGGTTGCTTGAAATTCAACACCTTTTGATGGAGCAGAAAATGTCTCTCTCTTGGAGAACCAGGGGGCTCGTACCAAGGGCTCCCCCTCTTCTGGTTCTCATTCCCGGCAGAAAAAGAAGGAGAAACGCCTCTCACACTCCCTGCCTCATCACCCGTTGACGGCCACCGTTTCTGGTGTCCTTCCATTGATGGAGCATCATTCAAACACTTCTTCATCGACAAGGGCTCATACCCTCTCATCAGCGGTGCTTTCAAGCGCTTTAAATGCAGTTCAAATAGTGACTGCTCCATCAACGGAGGATTATGCCCTCTCATCAACGACGCTTTCCAGCGCTTTGCATGCAGTTAAATATACTGCAGCTCCGTCGATGTGGGCTCCTCTCGACGGCATCTGACAATTTAAGTGAAAATAACTAAGTTTCCCCTGTAAGCTCGTTGACGAGACCTACGGCTTATGCCTTATTGACTGCCCCTCTACCTACACAGGTGGCTTCTTATAGGGGTCAGAGATCGGGACCCTGATCTTTACTACCCAGGAGCAAGACTTGCTCACACTTCGCATCCCACTCCTTCTGTCACCCCTCCTTGTTTCCCAACATGCCTACTCCTGCCCTTCTGGTAGTAGTATTAGTAAGTAGTAAAATGTTTTTATTCATAATAAAAATGAATAAAGGATAATCTCGATTGAGCATAGCTCATTTTCAACAAGGTCCCAACATTAATATACATTAAAAAAAGGAAAATGTTACATCCCATACAATACAAATTTTCCATACATCACACAAGTACATACATGTATCTTTAAATTACACAATGTAGATAATAAATAAAATCCTCCTAGGACATAAAAATCCTTTATAAATCACAACATTGCCTTTTTTGACGAGAACTGGTACGATATCAATGTTGAATCAGAGACCAATAATTGTTCTCATGCAACATAAACACAGATTTAGGAATTTCATTCCAGCTCATGGCTCCTCTATAATACAAAGATTGTCGTCCTATCTCTAAATTACAATTAGGCAATTCCAAACTAGGTGCTTTACAATTCCTCAAAGAAGCCAGTTTATCCCTATTTTTCAAATTTTCTACCACATTCTGTGGATATTTCCCCTGCAGCCCTTTATAAATAAAAGCTAACACATGTTCACTACTACGTTCATAAAGTGTCAACCAGTTCAATTGGTCATAAAGCACACAGCTATGTGTTAATATAGGAACCCTCAATATAAATCTGGCCGGATTATTATAACTTACTTCCAACTTCCTCAAATCCTGCTTTCTCCCACAAGAATAAAATATATCCCCATAATCAATCATGGGGATAACCATCGTATTTACTACTTTTTCCCTTACTTCCTTACTCATTAATGATCCAACCCTATAAAGAGCCCCTATTCTTTTATTTAGGTTCGCTACTAGTTTCTCAATATGTATATTCCAACACAAGGAGGCATCTATCCAAAGACCCAAATATTTGTACATATTTGTCTGCTGGATCGAGGCCCTCCCCCAAGGGTAACCAATCCCAGGGCCATATCTCCCAGTCATTCGCTTTTCCAAAGTATCAACATGGACTGTGTCTTTTTCACATTCAGAGTCAACCTGCTATCTTTTAAAAAAGTTTGCAGATCAGCAAAGGAAAGCTGGAGCCTTTTTTGAATCACCTCAATGGATTCATGTGAGGTGTAAATAATAGTATCATCCACATAAAGATGATGCTTTATTTCTGGATCCGAAAAAGACAATCCATTTATATACATATTAAACAACAAGGGCCCTAGGATGGAACCCTGCGGGACCCCCGACCCAACAGGCAAAAAACTAGAGTCCTGGCCCCCCAATGACACCCTTTAACTCCTATTCAGCAGATATGATTCCAGCCATTTACCACTCAAACCCACCACCCCCAAAGATGCAGCCCTGGACAGGAGGACACCATGGTCCAAAGAATCAAAAGCTTTAGACAAGTCCACAAAGATGGCCCCCACGGGTGTCCTCCTGTCCAGGGCTACCTGCACATCTCCCACCACTTTAGCGAGTGCTGAGGTTTTACTATATGATTTCCGAAAGCCAGACTGCATGTCATTCATTAACCTGGAGGAGTCCAAATGTCTCTTCAATTGTACTACCACTAATCTTTCAAATACTTTTGATACATGAGACAAATGAGAAATGGGTCTGTAATTATTCATATCTGTTCTACTTCCTCCCTTAAAAATAGGTATAACCTTGGACTGTTTCCAGGCCAATGGATATTCACCTGTATTTAAAGATGTATTAAATAAATACGTTAAGGGGTAAGCAATAATTGGAGCTGCATATTTTAACAATTTAGGAGAAATACTATCCAATCCACTAGCTTTAACAGTATTTAGTTTTAATAATTCATTTTTCACAGAATCCACTGTTATTTCTTCAAATACCAATAAATTATCAAGTCCCTTAACCTCTGAGTAATCTTGATTACTAACTCCAGGAGAACGATAAGGTCTAGACAAACCTGGGGCTACCATCAAATTTGCATTCAACCTATCCAGCACATTCTGTGATATTGGTGTCACTTGACCATCCACATTGTGCTTTTATATCATCGCAGCCATGACCCTTGACTAAAGTATTTATTGTTTTCCAAAAATCTTTAGGGTTTTTTAAGATATTTGTATCCAAACAATGAGTATAATGACATTGTTTTTTCCTCCGGACCTCTTTTACATATTTATTTCTTAACATTTTAAATCTATCCCAATCCTGCTTGCTCCCCCTTTTTTTGCCAAAAACCATGCCTTATCCCTTAACAATTTTAACTTTCTAAGCTCTTTTGAATACCATAACTTAGAATTTTGTTTCATAATTCTGGTTTTAATTGGGGCATGTTTATTACAAATTAACATAAACTCTCCCAAAAAATAATTCCATAGGTCATCCACCGAAGGAATTAGATACAAACGTTCCCAATCAATAGAACCCAGATCCAACATAAATTCAATATAGTCAAAGTCCCTAAAACTACGCCAGCTTACTTTCCTTTTCTCAACTAATTTAGTAGAATAGGCCTTATTACAGAAAACAAATTGATGGTCTGATATTGCATCTGGAAGAACCCCACTATCGATAATATTATCAACAACATTAGTGAAAATCAAGTCCAAAATTGAAGAATTGGAAACTGATACCATATTAATTCTTGTAGGTTCTTTAATTAACTGAGTTAAACCTAAATTATTCTGCAACTCAGTCAAAGGGTGTGATCCATTTAAATTTTGCCAATGAAAGTTAAAATCACCTGCCATCACTATTTCATGGCTATCTTTATAATTGAACAACCAATCCTGTAAACAGTTAACAACCTGGGCTTTTAACGTAGGGGCACAATATATCCCTACTATCAGCATTTTCTTTAAATAGGGCATTTTTAACTCTAAAGCCAGTACCTCCAACCCCCCCATATCTATTTTCACTTCCAATTGGGTCAAATTTAGACTAGATTTCCCATAAACCAAAAGACCTCCCCCTTTTTTATTCCTATCATTTCGCCATATATTATATCCTTGTATATTTAAATAACTGTCCTCTATTCTATGATTTAACCAAGTTTCAGAAATTATCACAATCTCAGGGTCATGATCAAGCACCCACGGACCAATCAAGTCCATTTTTTTAATCATACTCCTTGCATTTAAATGTATTAGTCCCAGACCTTGTTTAATATAAGAAACATCATTTTGATTAACAATCAAATCTTTCATTAACATTTCCCCAAAGTCCTGATTCATTGTATATAAGGAGGCTTGTTGTATATCCAAAGGTCCTGGGTTTGGGTGTATATCTCCACACAACATTAACCACATTATTAAGAGTGACTTAATAACTCTAATTAAGTTATTTTTATATTAAGTTCCCCTCAGAATTTTAATTAACCAACTTATCCCATTTAATTTTATTATCCTTTCAGGTTTTACACTACTCAGGAAATAATACACCTTATATAGGGCACTATTAAAACTATTTGACCATAAGTGCGCCCCAACAATAATGTATCTATCTACATGTATTTTACTAACACACAGGTGGTGGAGCTGCATCCCCCGCTTCTAAGTGACCCACTAGGGCTTTCCCCACGCCTCCTACCAGGCCTCAGAGGCAGTGGGGGGGGGGGTGTCGTTTTGCCCTCCATTTGGAGGCCTGGCAAATTATCACTTCCGACAATGGGTACTTAAAATTATCCAGAAGGGTCATACTCTGGAGTTTCTCTCCACCCCATGCCCTTGCCCTCCACGTAAGATTCATTATTCTCCGAATCATATACCCACCCTACAGGAGGAATTGACGGCCCTTTTGACCAAACAGGCCATCGTACCGGTGCTCCTTCTGGAACATCAAACGGGATTTTACTCCCACTTCTTTTTGGTACCCAAACGTACGGGAGACCTCAGACCAATGTTGGATCTCAGACAACTGAATCTTTACATTCAATACAAACGTTTCCACATGATCACCCTGCCTGCCATCATGCCGATCCCAAAACAGGGAGATTGGCTTTGCGCCCTAGACATGAAGGATGCCTACCTTCATATTCCCATCCACCCTGCCTGCCACAGATTTTGGTGCTTACACCTACTGGGTCAAAATTACCAGTTTCAAACACTCCCTTTCGGCCTCTCATCAACCCCCGGAGTGTTCACCAAGTGCCTAGTGGTGGTAGCAGCCTTACGAAAACAAGGGCACTTCATCTTTCCATATCTAGATGATTGGCTAATGAAAACAAACTCCAAAGTAGCTCTGCTTGCCTCTCTAGATGCTACCTTGAAACTGTTCGCAGATCTGGGAATCACTGTCAGTTGGCCAAAGTCCAGTCCAAATCCGACAGTCTTTCCAATATATTGGAGCTGTTCTAGATACAGTTACAGCCAGGGCTTACCTCCTGCCTGCCCGGCAGGACATGCTTGTAGCTCTGGCGTTAGATATACAGACTCAGAAGATAGTCACAACCAGACGAATGCTGCATCTTCTGGGTCACATGCCTGCTGCCATCCCTATGGTGGCCTTCGCTCATGTTTACATGAGACCTGTCCAGTGGACCTTCCAGAACCAATGGTCCCAAAAAACAGGACAGTTCGAAGATAAAATCAGGGTCACTCCCTCTCTGAAGTCTTCCCTGACATGGTGGATAATCAGAATAATTGTGAATCAAGGAATGCCTTTCCGGTCCCCCCCCCAATGCAAATGTTGACCACGGATGCTTCCCTACAGGGCTGGGGAGCACACTTCAGTCTTTATCAGATTCAGGGTCAGTGGTCCGCTTCTCCCCATCTGTTCCATATCAATCTTTTAGAGATGAGAGTGGTCCGTCTAGCCGTTCTGGCATTCCGGCCCTACTGTACCTTGAGCCAGGATCATTACTGATCCAGTCAGACAACACTGCAGCAGTGATCTACCTCAACAAGCAAGGGGGTATGAAGTCTTGCACCCTATGCAGGGGAGATTCTTGCAGTTCAGCAAGAGGCCATACAGCAACAATTGACGCTAACAACAGTCCATCTACTGGGACATTGCAACCAGTTAGCCGACCGGCTGAGTCACCAGTCCACAACTCATGAATGGACAGTTCACGAGCACGTGCTCCAAGAAATCTTCAACTTATGGGGCACTCCACAGATGGATCTGTTTGCCTCCCCAGAGAATTATCATCTTCCCAGGTATTTTTCCATTATCCCAAACAGAAAGGGACGATCTATTGATGCCCTGTCCCAAACCTGGACAGGTCTCTTCTTATATGCTTTCCCTCCCATCCTTCTCCTGCAACGGACTGTACTGAAATTACAGTTAGAGCTGGCCATGCTGAGTCTCATAGCCCCAATGTGGCCTCACCAGATGTGCTTTCCCCTACTTCCACAACTGTCAGTCCAGGACCCCGTCCTGTTGCCGATCAGGCAAGACCTCTTGACTCAGTGTCACGGGTCTCTCCTACACCCCATCCTGAAGGCTCTACACCTTCACACTTGGCTCCTGAGGACGTTTTCATAACTCGCTTACTAGTATCCTCTCCTGTTGCCAATATTCTTTTGGCCTTCTGTAAGCCAGCAACATACAATTCCAAATTCCACATACTTTTCCATATGGTCAGCCTCTTGATCCTTGGACCCTTATTCTTGTCCACTGATGAAGGTTCTGGACTACCTGGCCTCACTATCTGAGTCCAGTTTGTTATTCTTCCATCAAGGTCCACTTGGCTGCTATCTTCACTTTCCATGAGCCTCTGGATGGCAGGTTACTGTACCAACATCATCTAGCTATGATGTTTTTGAAAGAAATGTTACATATTAAACCTCCTATTAGAAGACCCACTCCTCTGTGGGATCTCAATTTTATTATAGAAAAATTGACCCTTGAGCCGGCTGCCACTTGTGACCTCCATTTTCTTTCATGGAAAACCCTATTTCTGGTGGCTATCACCTCCGCTCAGCGTAGTTCCGAGCTTCGTGCCCTCATATGTAGGGAACCTTACTTGATTTTCCACAAAGACCGGGTGGTCCTTCATACCAACCCTTCCTTTCTTCCTAAAGTAGTTTCTGAACATACTTTAAGTCAATCCTTGGAGCTTCCAGTCTACTATCCAGACTACTCCAATCAGGGTGAACATCTCCTACATACTTTAGATGTCCACCGTATACTACGCTACTATACAATCGATTAGAAAGATGTCTCAGCTGTTCGTCTCTTTTGCCCTGTGTCGCAAGGGTCTCCCAGCGGCAACTCATACTCTTTAATCCTGGTTGGCGCATTGTATTTCATTTTGTTACAAAAAATATGACAGGCCTTTACCTGGACCTGTCCAAGCCCACTCGAGTAGAGCTATGGCCACCACTGCAGCTTGCTTTAAGGGAGCCTCCAATTCAGATATCTGCAATGCAGCTACTTGGTCCACGATCCATACATTCACAAGGCACTACAATCTGCATATTGCCTCACGATGTAGGACAGCCTTCGGCTGTGCAGTCCTACAGGGTCTCTTTTATCATAACTGTCCTCCCATCTGGGCATTACTGCTTGGGATTCATCCCAAAAGTATTACCTACAGCAAGAGACCACTCCATGGAAGATAGTACAGTTAGGTAAAAACTTACATAACAGTAGATCTTCGAGGAGTGTCTCTTACAGTAAGTTTGTTCCCACCCTCCATCCCTCCCCTCCTTCTCTAAGAGAGCAAGTTCTGGTCCAGTGACTAGGGTTGGGACTCCTTTGGTACCTCGGCTTCCTCTCGGTCCTCGCTTTGCAAGCTGAATCCAGCGGGGGAACTGAGGATGCCAGGGACCACCCACACTTATATAGGAAACAAAAAGCTGATGTCATGTGTGTGCGGTCCCTGGTGAAAAACTACTAGAAGACCTGCCATGCACCACAATGACCTCTGCTGAATACCCAAAAGTATTACCTACTGTAAGAGACACTCCTCAAAGATCTACTGTTACAGTAAGTTTTTACGTAACTGTACTTTATGTGGAACTTAAACCAAGGCAGGAGCGGGGACTCAGATGGTCCGCATGCATGCATTTTTGGGGCTGCTTGTATTTAAATATAGGTGCAGTCTGCTTTGAAGCATGCTAACATGCTGCAGATGTGCCCACTGTTGGAAAATCAAATGCAGTTATGCCAAGTGAACAAGGTGCACTGGCAGGGCTATCTATGTCCATGGCCACAGGCATTGCGCTTGCTTTCAGAAAGCCAGCCCTGGATCTTGGGCAAAAGTTCCAAACTTCTAACATTTGCTTTGTTGATGACAAATGACTGATTGCACAGTATTTATGCTAATTGCTATGTATGGACTACGTATTGCGCACATGAATATCAGAAGTCTCCTTCATAACCTAACTGAACTCGAGGCATGGGTTGTGCAGAACCACTCAGACATCCTCTGCCTCTCTGAGATCTGGTTAAACCCCTCCACCGCCGACTCGCTAATTGCCCTACCCAACTATAATCTTATGAGGCAAGACAGGTCTATCACTAAGTGTGGGGGAGGAGTTGCCATCTACTACAAACAACATCTGCAGCTAATCCAAAACTCACTACCAACCATATCTCCTTGTGAAGCACTCCACGCTACATTCCTACTAGGCTCAAAGAAAATACAAATAGTCTGTGCCTAGCCCCCCAGGGAGGGCTAAAAGGACTAAAGATCTCCTGCTAGTAGTTGATAGCACCATCGGCAAATGAAGTCCTAATACTAGGTGACATTAACCTTAACTGTTAGGCAAAACAAGTCAAGCCTCCCACACCTTAGTACAAAGCCACAACTTTCACCAGTTGATCTTGGACCCTACCAGGTAATGCCCCCCCACCCCGGTCCAGCACACTCATTGATTGGGTTCTTACTAACCGCCCTGATAGCATATGTTGCTCTGGTACATACTGATGCAATCAGTGATCACTCCCGATCTACTGCATTTGGCTCGAATACTAGCCACCCCACCCCAAACTTATCACTTTTCGTAATCTTGTTAGTTTCAATCCCATTCATTTTACTTATGACTTCTCAACAACTGACTGGACCCCTGTGCACACTGCATCAAATGTCCAAACTGCCCTAAACTGTTTCCTTCAAATATTTGGTCAACTCCAAGACACCCATGCCCGCGGATCACTAGACACTTCAGAGTTACCCAGACCAAATGGCTAACAAGATCTGCTAGCAGATAAGGGCCAGAGACAAGGCCTGGTATTGCTTTAAATCTACTGGGTTGCAGTCTGACTACTGCAACTACCGCTCTCTAAGAAACGCCTGTAAAAGAAACATTCGTCTCTCCAAAAGCTCCTTCTGTAAGAACCTGTTATTAAAAGCCTCTGGGGACTCAAAGGAGTTCTGGTCAACCATAAAAACCTTTCTTGGCTCCAACCCCAAGGCCCATACAAGTGACATGTTGGTCAATGGCATTCATTGTAACAACCCATTAACCACTGCTAACTCGTTTAATCAGCACTTCTCAGACCTAACCAACTACCTGACCTCCCTCCCTTCTGGTCATTGTACTCCATCACAAAGTGACACCCACCCTCCACCTCCGAATCCCCCGTTTAGGTTTCGAAGCATTCATAAAAGAGAAGTTTTACGACTACTACTCTCCATTCCTGACAATACCAGTCCAGGATCTGATGGTCTTGAACCTAGGCTCTTGAAGGTTGCTGCCCCTTTCATAGTCTCCCCTCTTACCAAAATCTTCAACATATCCCTACGCTCAGGTTCAGTGCCAAACATATGGAAAATTGCCAAAGTCACTCCCATTCCTTAAAAAGGAGACCAAAAGGATATCAAAAACTACCGTCTCATTGCTATACTCTCTGTACTCAGCAAAATCCTTGAAAAACTAGTTGCCACCCAATCCACAGAATACGTTCAAAAATACAACCTCCTGTCCAGTGCACAACACGGATTTCGCAAAAGCCACAGTACCACCACCGCCTTACTAAAACTAACGAGTGACATCTACTCTTCTATGGACTCAGGCCTCCTGACAGGTGCAGTCTTTATCGACCTAACTAAAGCTTTCGACCTGGTAAACCATTCGCTTCTTCTTGCGAAAATACGGTCTTTTGGGTTCTCAGAAGACACCGCCTTATGGTTCAGAAGCTACCTGACTAATAGACAACAGGCAGTAGTCTTCAACTCAGCCATCTCGGATCTTGTCCCAATCCACATTGGTGTACCTCAAGGCTCCATACTTGGCCCACTACTTTTCACGATGTTCATCAATGACATCCCTCTCTCTGCTCCCAACTCCTTATCTTTACTCTACGCGGATGACTTGGTTATCTACCACTGCGAAAAAACTTCTGATATCATAAATCGTACCCTTGCCACAGAATATGCGAATCTTCAAACCTCGCTCACTAATAACAAACTCGTCCTCAACTCTAGTAAATCATACTCAATGATATTTGTATCTCCGTCCAGGCTCAAATCTAATCCCACTCCCCTTATTATCACACGCGCTGACAGCTCCCCACTGCCCTCTGCCAAATCTTTCAAATACCTGGGAGTGACCCTAGATGACTCCCTTGACCAGCACATCTCCACCATCTACCAGTCGGTAAATGCCAAGTTAGGTAGCACCTATCGCACAAGTTATACCCTCACTCCCCCAGCCAGGCTAGCAGTGGCTCAAGGATTCCTTCTGCCAGCCCTGGCATATTGCTCCGCAATCTATCTGTCCGTAGCTAAATCCTCCCTCCACAAATGGGACACTACTTACAACAATATCTGTCGCTATGCCTCGGCATCACCGCGCTTTAAGCACCACTGCCAACTCTATCAGGACCTAAAATGGCTTAGCCCTTCTGCCTATCGTCTCCAGACCTTTGGGTCACTAATAGACAGTGTTACCAGAACTGGACTCCCCCTATCCCTCTCCTCGGTGCTGGAGCAACAACCTCACCTATGAACTCCGATCCAACTGAAAAGCCCCCTGCTTGTGCCTAGGTGCAGAACCAACATGTGGCCGCCGCGCTTTCTCTACACAGCTCCTAGATACTGGAACTCCATACCTTCCTCTATCCGTCAAGCATCCAATGCTACCTTTAAAAACTACACCGTGAACACCTTCACCTCTAAACCCTTGCACTTGCTTTAATCCACCTTGAACTTTCACCCCTTCCTTATCTTCAGTTTTAGTTCACCTATCTGCTTCCTCTTCCTCCTCCCAACTACCTCCCTCCTCCACTCTCTTCCCTCCTCTCCTCTTTTCCCACCATTCTTTCTTTTCTCTCTCTCTCTCTCCACTAGCCACCTAACCTGATTGCCTGGCACTTACTCAATCTGCACTGCTCTACCTATCTCCTCTCAATGTATTTTCTGTTTTTCCACACTCCAAACTTCTTGTTTTCTCTTAGGACCATTACTTGCATTTTTGCGCTTATCATTACTGTACTGCTGTCATGTGCTGTGAATATCATTCTATTATCAACGTATTTGTATCAAATCTCTAAATACTGTTGTTTCTTTCACTTTTATTGTTAGATTATCCATGTGCTGTGTCACATGTGTATTGATTTGTATGTAAACTGTCTTCTCCCGGGTCGTGCCTGAAAATAGGCATTGTTCTTGCCTAGTGCACTCACCCGGTTACCAAAAGCAAAATAAATAAAAATAAAATAATTGCAAAAGATATGTATGATAATAGCTGTTACTCTGTTTCAAAATTGGAAATCTCAGTAAAGTATCCATGAAAAAACATATAGGGTATAATACAAGTAGATCTGAACATGGAATGGATCTGACACATTTTAAAGAAACAGAATTGTTACAAAAGCAGCATGGCTTCCATCCATTAAAGCAGAAGCTAAGCCTCCTATCCTTTTTTTTTTTTGCAATGTATATTTTATGCCCCACTGTCTCCGGTGCTGGTTTCACCCCTCCCCCACCCCCAAGCCTCCTAATAGCCTGCACCTTCCTCTGTCGACATCCTCCATGAAACCTTGGCTTATACCCTGGGTGTAGTATGGGGTGAAGGGAAAATACCTTTGAACAAGCACAACATTGCGTGGTGTAATGAGGAGGCAAGGGCCAGCCTGGATATACCAGGATCCTCCCGGTGAGCTGGCACTGGAGCCAAACTAGTACGCATGTGGTGCGTGCACATGGATCCCTGACCAGCATTCTTCCCCTCCCTCTTGGCACCTAGCTGCCTTGCCACCTGTGGTCACCCAGGTGGCAGTATTGCTGCAAGGATGGCACCCCTCTCTCCCGTGAAGAGAGCATCTGCTGGGACATTCAATCCTCCTCTCACCTGTTGGCCCCCCCGGCTCATTCCTGACCCCAGGTTTGCAGCATCATGAGCAGTAGCCCTGCCGCTGAGCTTCTGTCCTTTTAAATTACCATCAGAACCAAAATGAGGCTTCTTGTCCTTGAAATTATTAGCAGTACAGGAACACCCTGTCAGATACGAACTCATTTTTCACTAATGCTTGTCCTTCTTATGGTAACTGTGCACAAGCATTGGAACTTGAACCAGATGCACAGAGATTGCTAAGGACCTAGTCCTTCCCTTACTTTGCCTTTATACTTAAAAATAAATGAAACACAAACTCAAGACTATACCGCTCACCTGTCCCCATACCTCTCACCTGTCTGTCATTATGAGTGCCGTCCCTTATTTTACCCCTCAGAATTGCTCTGTCCCACAAATGGCCTAAACTGAGAAGGTGCTGAAAAGTCAGATTTTTAAGCAGAACCTTATAACACTTTGATGCATATTGAAAAACTTTGCATAAATAAATTCACCGTTTTCCTCAGTGTTATGAACTTGTATCCCTGTGTTTAATATCACATTTTGAGGAATAGTGCTTCTCATGTTCCCAGATTTCACATGTCTAAAGTCTCACATTTCATTGAAAAAAGGTTGAGAGGAGTTTTTTTTTTTTTTATTTGATTGCTTTCCAGGAAGATGAGCTGGATCCAAAGATCCAGTTTCAGGCATGTCTTGGAGTAGGGATATACATACAAACCACATGCGTATATGTTTACACTGTACAGATACAGCAGTAGTGGTGTGACTGTCCCAAGGTTTCAGAAATGTCTCTGATTTTGCCTCAGAAATGTTTTGCCATGGCAGTGCAATGCGCTACATCTGAGCCTTCAAGCAGCCCAAAAAGCTCAATTGTTTTCTCTGAACAAGCCTATAGAAGGTTAATCTTTGATTCCAGCATGATGGTGCCACATGCATCACAAGCATTGTTCAAGATTTATTTTTCTTCTTTTCTTCTTCACTTGGGTTAATCTCCTGGCCCCTGGTCTTGCACTTGGAGACATTCCCCCAGCCCCTGTCACCGACATTCTCAGGGACCTATAGGCTGTCCACACTTACATAGAACCAGTTTGGGTGGTGGCCTGCCTGGTCGGTCATGCGGTGGCTGCAAGGATGCTGGCTTTTAGAAGGCTGACCTGGGATTCCCTCCTCTGGTTTTCTCCCCGAGGTGCTGACATGCAGTGGCTGTGCATGCCTGTGGAGGCATGCTTGGGTGCCAGTGCCCAGCCAGGACTTCTCCACTGTTTTTGGCATCTCGAGTCTGCAGCCACCCAGTCTCCATTGGTAGGGAGTCAGACAGCAGGACAGTGAGTTCCCCCCTCCCCCCCGAGGGAGGAGAGCAGTCCATGAGATGTTCAGTCCTCTCTCCCTGGGCAGCCAGCACGATGAGTAGTATCCTACTGCTGTGCTGAGGGGCCATCTGAGATCAAGTTTTCTGACTGAGGCGTGACCCAGTAACAGAAATGGGCATTGCTGGGGAAGGACCATAGGAGGAGACAGCTGCAAGTTGGTGGAATGAGGCTGTACCAGGAGGAGTGTCACTGCATTGCTGTGTGCAGCCTAGTGCCAGCCCAGGTGGCCAGATTTGCCTGAATTTGCCACTGCAGTGCTATGTGCAGCCTGTAGCCAACCCAGGAAGTGAGGTGGAGCCTAAAAATGTAGATGATCTTTGATTTTTTTTTTCCCTTTTGTTTCATTTTTGGTCCTGTTTAATATGTACTTAAACTGAAGATGTTTTATAATGTTGGTGCAGTTCTGTGCATTCAGTATGGTTGAACAAGAGGTGTTTTGTACTGTTTACTGGCTCACTGTGTTGTCTTATATTAGAAATTATTAAATATGAGAGAACAGACACAGCCTTTGACCGAAATCTCCAAATTATGACAGCATTCTTTAAATTTCCCACTGAAATGTAGTAAAAAGAACAGTTATGTACTTGCTGTAACAGTAGATCTTCGAGAGAATCTCTTTCATCAGGCCACACCTATGGAACTGTAGCTGTCAGGCATTAGAACCACATGGAAACTTTTTGCAAGCAGTCCACTAGGGGCCACCCATGGTGTCATCCTACATCGGCACCTCCCATATAAACGTGGGTGGCCCTTCCCTCCTCAGTTCCCCACCAGAGATCATGCTCAAAGGACCTTCCTGTAGGGAACCAAGAGGAGAGCTATTGCTCTGCTGACCAGGTGAGGCAGAGAACAGCTGGCAAAGCCCTATGAAGAAGGAACCCTCAGGATGTAATGGGGATGAAGGGTGGGACAGCTTGGCCTGATGAGAGATTCTCTCAAAGATCTACTGTTACGGTAATTTCGTAACTGTTCTGCCTTCTTCCAAGATATCTCTTTCATCAGGCCACAGCTATGGAAGGAGTACCAAATAGTACTGACAGTGAGCATTCTGGGTGGCTGGATCCTGAAGGCCACAGAAAGCAGATCTCGAAGCACAGCTAGGCCAAAGCCTGCCCTTTTCCTTGAGGCAATGTCCAGACTGTAATGTTTAGTGAAGGTGTGGACAGTACTCCTGGTGGCAGCTGCACAGATCTCAGCAGCAGACACATTCTTGAAACAGGCAACAGAAGTGGCCACACCCCTAGTTGAGTAGCCATGAACAACTCCAGGAAGTTCCATGCCCATATTTCCTGTAACAGAAAGTAATACAGTTTGCTAACCATTTGGACAAGCACTGTTTGGAAACAGGAGTGCTCTCTTTCCTAGGGGGCAAAGGAAACAAAAAGCTGGGAGGACTTCCTGCAGTCCTTCGTACAGTGTATATAGTACCTGAGTCGTCTATGCACATATAGAGTACGGCACAATTCTTCCCCTAGATTGACATGCTCAGGAAAATAAACTAGCAGGTGGATGGTCTGATTTAAAGTAAACTCGTACACCACCATTGGTAAAAACTTAGGATAGGTACGCAAAGAGAACCTATCTTTTTGAAAAATCAAATAAGGGGTTCACACATATTAGAGCCTGAAGCTCTGAAATTCTTCAAGCAGAAGTAAAAACAACTAAAAATAACGCTTTCCAAGATGGAAAGTGTAGGCTGCAAGTTACAGCTGGCTCAAAAGAAGCCAAAGTAAGCTTTTCTAACACAAAAGTCAGGTCCCAAGCCAAGATATGATTTTGGATAAGAGGCTTCAAGTGCAGAAGTCCTCTCAAAAACATACAGGCCACCTCCAGCTGAACAACTGTGCGACCATCAATAGGCGCATGGAAAGCTGAAATGGCAGGCAGGTGCACTTTGATAGAAGAGTACAGCAGATACGAACATACGAAATTGGCAGCAAATAAAGGCCTTATTGTCCATCAAGTCTGCTCGATTGTGCAGCTAGCAGCCCTTATTCTGCAGCTGCCTCTCCCTCCCCTCCCGTGACCCTCCCCCTTACCCTGTCCCATCCCCTTTTGAAGCAGCCCACTATTCTACAGGATACCACTTCCTCTGGCAATACATTCCACCCAGACACCACCCTCTCCATAAAAAAAAAAGAGTCTTCTCATTTCCCTCCTGAACCTTCCCCCTTCCAATTGCAGATCATGCCCTCTAGTGTCCCTCCTTCCTTTAATTTGAAAAGCCCCTCCGTGCCCATCTTATTTATTCCTTTCCTGCACAGTGGGTGTTTCAGTAAAGTTGCCCAGTACCTCAGTATGCCGGGCAGTATTTTCACGGTGATGCGTTAGGTGCTTCGTTATGCTGGGCGGTACTGATGCAGTGAAGCGATATTCTGTGGTAAGGAGGTGTTGAATGCAGGTTTAATTAACAGCTTAATGCACTTCCTCTGCACTTCACATGATGGCATCCAGCACGCATCCGAGCATGATTGCTTTTGTAGAGTCTGATTTTTGTTTTTGTACTACTGAATTACTTTGATCACCAGCAGATGTCATTGCATTTAAAAGCAGCCAGCGGCCACCACACAGTCACCACGTGCAATACTGCTATCACTGACCTAATTCATGTGTACAGTAAGTTAATAAAAAAATACTTTATCCCTGTTTGAGCTTGTGGTTTTTTTATTTAAAAGACATGAATAGATGGAGCGTGATACAGCCCTTCCAAAGTGCTGTGCGGTGAACAAACCCACAGGATTATTTCCATTCTGTGCATGACTTCCATAAAAAAGCTGTCTCTCTAATTCATTTAGCACAACAGGAGGTAGCAATTCAGATTTGCTGGCGACCCCTCCAGGTGTTATTGTATGCATTAAAAAACATTACAGCATTTGGAGACCAAGTCAGACTCCCTAATCAGCTACAGTAGCTCTTGTGATAGTTCCCTACCATTACAAACTGCCTGTGTAGTACGAAGTTCTTAGTTCAGTAAAAATATGGACACTGTCACCCTGTCATTACCCAGCTGTGAGATCGAGTACTGCGATTAACCATGGCGACCCCCATACCCCCCAAAACATTTGTTCTTTAAACGCATACTGTATCTGAGGATCTGTAGCCACTGGTGTAGTTAAATATGATGGGAAACAGTTTTCTGTATTTAGTTTTGTTTCTGATAAAGATCAGAAACCTTGTCTAAGTTGTGTGCGTGGTTTTTTTTGTATCTATCTAGGCTCATATACAGAATCACTGTCTGACTCAGTGGGGTATGAAGTCCATAGTTTCATATTTTCTCGGAAGCTGAAGTTGTTATAACCTACAATGAGTATACAAAACTGTTCTACTGGCTGGAACTTCTGAAAGGACTGTAACGGGTATTCTGTACACTGTGTATTCATACAATGGTGCCTCTTTGATACAGAATGACTGTTACAGCTTTATCAGACATGCAGTAGCTACTGTATGTTCTCTAAATTATCCCCTTTGTTCTGCTTATGCTTGTGGATTTGAGAATTATTACCTGTTGTATAGTAGACCCTTTGCCCTCCAGAACACGACAGCTGTTTTAAAAATGAAGCCCTAGAGGTAAGTGGCCCCGAACATGACTAATTTTATTAGGTACTGTACATTATTACCTGTTGGCTAATGCCCCTGCCAACCCCAAAACCCGCACCTGACAGTCAGGTAGTTCTTCCACAGTATGCCCACCCCCCAACAGACAGCAAAAAACACCTACTGCGAGGGGGTGACAAGGGGGTGACATGCACAGTCTGACACTTGCAACCTTAGGCTGTCACCCATCTGAAATGTCTATAAATGAATTAGCGCACACTTGTACAAGTACATGCTCATTCATTCAATAAAACCACAGACTGAGAGCACAAGAAGCGGGGGCTAAGCCGATTGTCCAACACCTGGTCCTAGTATGGTAGGGTAGAGATGTACAGTACATGGTAGGATGTGTTGCAAGGTCCAATAGCCACCAGATTATAATGAAGCATTTAAAATAACCGGCATGTTTTCAAGAGGGGAGAGTGTCCACTATTTACATGGGATTATTTTTTTTAAAATCACTGGAATAGGTTTGGAGGGGGGAGTGTCACATTGGTCTACGAGTCAGAGACATCATTTTATTCTTCCCATCAAAAAGAATCTGCCCATTCAAGATTTTCCTCAGCATTAATGGATATATCAGTATCTGGATCACCTACCGGTGAGAGTTCCCCAGTAGTCATGCACCCCAGTATTTTTGTTTTTCACATTTGCTGGTGAATGCAAATGAATTGATTGAACATTCTCTAAACTTGTTAAAGCATGCACATCAAACTCTTGAACATAAGTGTCGAGAGCGCCGTTATTGAAATGTATTTTCAAGTCAGTCTTGTGATACCTTTAAAAAGATCAACTGTAATATCAAATGTTTTGCATGCTGATGTGGTTATAAAATGTAGCTGCTTGGATAGCACAGATACAGTACCTCAGTATTAATCAGGATGTAATGTTCATATTAAGTCACAAAAATGTCACACATACAGTATCTCAGCGTTTATCAAGATGTTTACCATTAGCATAACTGCATATTCAGTGTCCACAAATTACACCATCAATTATTGCACGTTATTTAATCTTGCAACTGGTTGCAGCTGGATTTTAAAAAAATGGAAAGCGTTACAACTACATTGACTGTGACTTTCATGATTGATAACTTTTATTCAGTTTCATATTTATTTTATTAACTACTGAATTAGCGATGACCTGTTAGTTTTATTAAATCGCATGAACTGTTGTGGAAATTGTCAGTTTCTAATCCATTCTGACTTTAACTTATGTTTCAGTCTTTTAATAATGTAAATTTACATTGCGTAGGTTTTTATTAAATTAAAATATTGGCCACTTTAATTAGTGACTACAGGAAAACACTGATTTTACTGAATTGCTGTAACAAAGATGTAAAAGATTGTGTAGTGTAGATCAAACTCCCAGTGGCTTTCACATAAAGTTTTTGCCTTCTAGGTACAATTGTTGTGCCACAGTAACTTATTTTTTTATATACTGTAAGTTGCACTACACAGTAACTGATTAATGTGAACTTCTGCTACCAAGTATTTTGTCTGCTCCTCCTGTTTTAGGCCCGCATTTAAAGCATCATTTTCTGTGGGATATCATATATTATGTTGCCATGGGAATGACTCTGATGCCACTGTCTGACGTACAGTATGCACATTGCAGAAACTAGATATTGTTGTATGGTGTGCTAATGACAACATGATGTTAGTGGGGTTGGGCTAAGCAGACATCACAAATAATAATTGTGTAATGACAGTCTGTCACATTCTTCTGCTCTTTCCATGTGTTTGAAGGCAGATATTCAGCAGAGATGTGTGGCTTGGATGTCCAACATTAGTTTAATTAGGCAGGCAAATGAACAGAGTGGATATACAGCATGGCATAAGGGACTTCGTATTCGGTGGAAGCACCACTTCTGTATGCTCCATGCCTGCACATCAGCACCACTATGAGACTATATACAGTATATAATGAGGAAGCACAGTCCTAGAAAGAAGCCTGCTTGCAAGTGATCAGAACACAGATGTGATATGATGCTCGAATCAAAACAACAACATGATGCCAGGAAATGTATAATCAAATTCTGCATTCAACACGACCCCCCCCCCCACACACACACACACAGTGATGCAGATAAATATCACAGATACTGTAAGTGTGTCATCGACAACCACAATAGTATGTGTTGGATGTGGGGGAGATGCTCTGAGTGTCCGAGCATACTGTAATTTCACCCTGTAAAGTGCAGCATGGTTGCAAATGTTGAAGGACTCTATTATCTGTTGTGTTTCAAATGAGGTACAATGTGTATTTAAAACTGGCGTTATACAGTATTTGTTTTAAAAGGGTTTGTCACGGTGAACTGTTACTGACCAGAGCAGCAGTTTGGAGATAACAGGGTGAAATCCGGTCTCTACTCAGTGACTCATTAAGTGAATATGAACGGACTGTCAAGTGTGAGACAGAAAAAATGTAGTTACCCATGTATTAAACGTATTTTTTTTTTCAGTCATTTAAGAATGATGTATTGTCGGCAGAGTTATTCACAACAAGAGCACACAGTCGACGGATGTCACTGTCCATGTGGTGCTTTGTAAGTCTACTCACCCCATCACCTGCAGCATCCAACAGATACATGATTGTGTAATTGTTAGTTCAAAAGTGTCTAATTGGTTTTTACCTTCAGACAGAAAAACATTCGGCATTTTGAATTAAGAATTACGATGCACCAGTATGTCTACTGATGGTGTGCTCTTGCTGTGAATAAATAGAGTATGGTGATAATGCAGCAGTCTTAAATGACGGGGAAAAAAATCAATACATGGGGACCTACAGTATGTTGTTTCTGTCTCTGCCTCCACAGACAGTTTGTATTCTCATAATGTGTCATTGTGTAGAGACGGCATTTCACAGTGTCATTGCCCTCTCGTCAGTAACAGTGCACTTTGGCACATCATTTTACGATAAATATAAAACATGTTCATTCAACATCTGCAACCAAGCCAAACTTTATTTATGAGTGCCTGTACTATACTGAGACACACACAAAAAATACATGTTTTATTGCAATACAGATTAAAATACTGATTTTGCTCAAGAGGAGCGATTAAATTCTTGTTAGCTGGGAAGGAAAGGTGGGTGATGGAAAACATTAAAGTGCAATATAGGCCCAGTGCTAGTAACTAGTGTCGATACACGAATGACATTTTAAGTTAAAAATATGAATTAGATTATTATTGGTGCAATGGAAACATTTCAGTATAACAAGACTAACATAACAAAAATATTAACAGCAATTAGGGATGTTGACTGGAACTTAAAGCTGAAAATATCTGACATTAGAAGAGATTCATTCAAAACTATAATTCTAGGAGCGTGGATATTTTGTTCATCCACACTTCTTGGCATGTCCCTTTCCCATTTAAATCCTGCTGGAAGTCTTCAAGCCTGCTCCTCCCACCCACCTGGGTGGTAAATGCCTCGGCTCCGCCCCATGACGCTAGAACTTCCTTTCCGCTGGAAGATACAGGTTCCCTCATGCTCTCACAGCAGTTCGTAGGCCCTGGATTCAAAGCGTCGGTTTTTACTGAAACTAACTTTAAAACTCGTTCGAGTTAGTGATTCCGATAGTAGCGCATCGGACATGAAGGTTAAATTGTCACCCGGATTTCGCTGATGTACCTGCGGCCAGAAGATGTCACACACCGATCCCCACCTATCGTACGTTTATTGCCTAGGTGTCAGTCATGACACCTCGTCATGCACTTTCTGCTTGTCCTTCCATCCCAACGTCCTGGATGACCGCAAGGCGTGCCTAAAACTAGGGAGACTGGAGAAAAGGAACCCGCCAGTGAAATCGAGGGAGGTGAGGTGGGCAGTTTCTGTGGCCATGGAATCCGCTGAGCAGCTGGAGCAAATGCAAGCATTCAAGGAGGAAGCAGCTCAAGCTTCGGCTGGTCAAAGCTTTTTTGTTCCGCTCAACCTTGGCTCCACCTTTACGGGTTCCTTCAGGGAGTTGTGCCTGTCTCTCCCCACCAGGGCTGAGGCGCCCTCGGGCTCGCACTCCTCCTGCCCTCGCAAGAGGGATAAGGACCCGAAGTCTTCATCCAAACGAAGATGTTCTTGGGACCGAGAAAGGTCCGAGTCCCAAGAGCACACGGTCTCGCTTTGGTCGAGATCGCATCCTCGGCCGACGACTTTACGGATATCCCGTCTGGCCAGGGGACCGAGGAAATGGCTGATGAGGCTGAGATTATTCTCGAACCAATCGACCCTCTGTCGCCAACCCCGGTCGCCAGCTGTTTGGAAAGGACTCCGGTCCTTGTCTTTCCGGATGAGGAGACCCAGTCCGCTGGTGTCCCCATCGAGGAAACTGTTCCGGACCCTCAGTTTTCACTGACACTGGTGTCTCCCGATCGAACAGGTCGATCTTGATTGAGGTCCAGAACCCCTTCGGCCAAACGGCCGGAAAAGAGTCATACACATGCTGAGAAGAGGCGTTGCCACAGATCTTCATCCTCCTCCTCAGACGAGGAGAGGCTTCAGCAGAAACTCTGTCAACGCTATGAAGATCTCATGTGGCAACAGCTGATTTTGTCTGGGCAGAAGCCGGCCCCGCCGGCCACCCCAGACATTACTTGACTTCCGCCTCCTAGGCCGACGCCACCCCTCCGGAACCGAAGTCTTGGTTCTCCGCCCGTGAGGCCAGCCCATATCCCGTTCAGCCTGTGCTGGTCTCTCCACCAATTCTGGTGGAACCACCGGCTAAGCAGCCTCAGGGAAGGGCTCCCTCGAAAGAGGACCAATCAGACACCGGGCTTCCCCGACGTCTGTCGATCACAGTCATCCCCAATCTCCCTCGGCATATCGAGGGAGACCTAGGCAGGAGGCTAATGTATCCTGACTCTTCGGACTCGGATGCCACCAGATTGCACTCCCGTGTTGGGGATGATGAGTCGTCTGTGGCGGGTTTGGAGGAAGGCCCTTCCTCTTTTCAGGGCATTCTTTGCCTGATCTCTGAATCCATCGGAATGCCCCTTGAGTCCATCCAGAAGAAGGTGGAGTACCCCGTACGGATATCCTCAAAAGGGGGGATACCCCGACGGAGACCTTTCCAGCGGCTGAAGCCATTGTTGTCCCGGCCCTTGAGCTTTGGCAGTGCCAAGCTTCCTACCCAGCACCGTCTGCCCGCAAGTAAGCAGTGCCCATGGGGTCCCTAGTGGGGTTCACAAAACATCCTTCGGCCGAGAACCTGGTGACTGCTTCTGTGTTCAGGCATACTGGTAGCTCAGCCGACACTGACCGACCTCCAGACAAGGAATCCAAAAAGGGTGGCGGCCCATTTTCGGCATCGAGGAGTAAGAATCTACCCTTATCTCGACAACTGGCTCTTGGCAGTTTCCTCCCTTCCAGAGGTGGAGAGGTCCTGGGATCTGGCCCTCCGAACCTGCTCCCAGCTCGGCCTCCTGATCAACGAGACCAAGTCGGAACTCGTGCCCTCTCAGGTGATGGGCTTCATCGGGGCAGAGTTCGACTCTTGTCAAGCCAGACTTCAGCTCCCGGCGGACAGGGCAGAGGTTCTGTCCTCCTTTGCCCAATCATTTCTGGTTGGGCACTTGCGCCCTGCCCGGGACTTTCTGTGCTTTCTGGGTTACGTGGCAGTGTGCACCTCAGTGGTCCATTGGGCCAAGTGGCACATGCGCCCCCTCCAATGGGAGCTGGCCGCCCAGTGGACTCAGCACCACGGTCATTTTGACCAGCTGATCACTGTAACCCAGAGGATGTGGAACGCTCTCCAATGGTGGACTGCCCCAGAACGGTTGTAGGAAGGGATCCCATTTGTCCATCCCAAGCTGACAGTCCTTACAACCGATGCTTCTCTCATGGGCTGGGGAGCCCACATGGGGGACAGCAGGGCCCACGGGGTCTGGAACCCCGAGGAGTCCCAATGCCACATCAACCTGTTGGCGCTCAGAGCAGTCAGACTGGCACTGTCAGCTTTCGCTCCTCGGCTCCGGGGTCAAGTCCAGACGGACAATACCACGACCATGTACTACCTCAATAAACAGGGAAGCATGCACTCCCATCTGCTGTGCAAGAAGGCGCTCCGCATCTGGACCCTCGTAAGCCAGTTGGAGGCGGATCTCCTAGCCATCCATGTGGCAGGAGTCTCGAAGCAGCTGGCGGATGCTCTCAGCCGCATAGGCCAGACATCCCACGCGTGGTCTCTCCATTCAGAGGTAGCTTACAATCTTTTCTTCCATTGGGGCAAATCATTGGTGGACCTGTTTTCCTCCAGGGAAAACACCAAGCTGAGGCTGTACCATGCCCGGCCCCCCTCAGCAGGGCTTGCTGCAGGGGGATGCCTTCTCGAGGCCATGGACCCCAGGCCTCCTCTACACCTTCTCTCCACTTCCCTTGATCCACAAGGTGTTATTCAAGGCTAGGAGGGACAAGGCAAAGGTGATCCTGGTAGCCCCAGATAGGCCGCACCAGTTCTGGTACCCAGATCTCCTCAGCCTCAGCTGCAGGCCCCCAGAGCAGCTTTGTACATGCCCGGACCTGATATCATTGGATCAGGGGAAGGTATTCCATCCAGACCTTCAATCCCTGCACCTCAGAGCTTGGTACCTGAGCGGCTAGAGTTCCAGGCTCTTGGTCTTTCCGAGAATGTCTACACCGTGGTGGAGGCATCTCGTAAGGAATCGACCAGGAAATGTTATGCCTTCAAATGGAAAAGGTTTTCCATCTGGTGTCAGGGTAAGAGTCTGGACCCCTTATCCTGCTCCGTGGCTAACATTCTAGACTACCTTTGGTCTCTCTCCAAAGGGGGTCTACGGTCATTGACCCTTAGGGTGCACCTGGCAGCCATTTCTGCTTACCGGGTGTGGGCCGGTCAGCCAACATTGGCACAGGAGACAGTGGTCGGGTGCTTCTTCAAAGACCTGGATCACATATCCCCTCCGGTGCGTGACCCTCCACCTCCGTGGGATCTGTTTCTGGTTTTGACAAAGCTCATGGGCAAGCCATTCGAACCCATGCACAAGTGTGAGCTCTTACACTTGTCGTGGAAGATGGCCTTCCTGGTGGCTATCACGTCAGCCAGAAGGACAGGGGAGCTCCAGGCATTTTCAGTGGACTCCCCTTATCTGGTCTTTCACAGGGACAGAGTTGTCCTGTGCCCCCACCCGAAATTCCTTCCGAAGGTGGTATCAGAGTTTCACCTTAACCAGGTGTTGACTCTGCAGGTATATTACCCTAATTACACCTCGGACGCCGAGTACAGGCTACATACTCTAGACCTGAGATGTGTTCTCTCCTGTTATAAGGAGAGAATGGTGGAAATTCGTGGAAAGGTTCACCAGCTGTTTGTCATCTATGCTGAAGCCGCTTCTGGCAGACCTGCAGCCAAACGGACCATTGCAAGGTGGATTACATCATGCATATGTCTGTGCCTCCCAGAGGGATAAGAGCTCATTCTACCTGCCATATTGCTGCATCGGTGGCTGCTTCCAGGGACATCCCTATCCAGGAAGTCTGTTGGGCTGCTACCTGGAAGTCAGCAAACACCTTTATTACCCACTACCAGACCGACCTTGAGTCACACCGGGATGCTGGTTTTGGGGCCTCAGTTCTCCAATCTTTATTTCCCAAGTAGGGGGTGTGCGCCTTGCCTCCCTTCTGCCGGAGAACTGCTTGGAGTCTGCCAAGAAGTGTGGATAAACAACATATCCACGCTCCTAGAGCTGGGTTACTCACCTGCAACAGTAGTTCTAGGAGTGGTATATCCACACCACCCACCGACCTCCCCGGCTTTAGGCGCACAACCTTGCTTCCAGTGGGTTAAGATCTGGCGTCATGGCGCGGAGCCAAGGCATTTACCACCCAGGTGGGTGGGAGGAGCCAGCTTGAAGACTTACAGCAAGATTTAAAGGGGAAAGGGACATGCCAGGAAGTGTGGATGAACAACATATACCACTCCTAGAACTACTGTTACAGGTGAGTAACCTGTTCTTCTTGATGTATGCAACAAAATATACCAAAAGTGTAAAAAAAAAAAAAAAAAAATCTAAGACTTAGAAGTGGTACCACCAAATTAGGAAGGTGAAGACTTTAATAAAAAGAAAACTATTTATTAGAAATCACTGCAAGAAAATCTTAAATAGCAGATATCTGTATAGAGTAATTAGAGCATGCTTTTAATAAACTCCCTTTTATATTGAACAACTCCCTTAGTTTATTAGCATTTGGTGCAAAATATAATTAGTCATATTTAACAAGAAACTGGACTGTATAAACGAGAAGCAGGAACTGTATATTTGGGGTTGGTCCTTTGACTGCAATAACATTCCCCCCCCATGCTAGTAATGCTTGTATTGAACTGTATGCCAGTGACCTTGCCAATCATTCCCTCCCCCCACCAAATAAAGCCCCCAGAGGTGTAAAGTCTGTTTACTACAATGTAATTTAAATCATTAGTACTGAATAGGCACTACACCTTCCACCCAGCCCAGTGAAGAAAATGGCACAGCAAATTAGCCCCTTCCCCCAGCCCACTCAGTGGCTAAATGGCTGTGTGAAATCGGTTGTCATGGTAACTTAAATGTTCTTTTCTGTTCTAATCTTGAAGGCATTAACATTTCAACAGAGTTAAACAGGGCAGCTTCTTCCAGGCTCAATCCCTCAAATCCCTGCTATAGTAGTGACTGTACTAATAGCCAAGGCCCCTTGTTTTCCGTGATTCTGTGGCAGTGGAGATTTCCGCAGAATTTAATGTAACCATGGAATAATTATTCTCACAGTTTAAATAAACTGCAGAATAATTTTCCGTGGTCTACATAAACCGCTGAATAATTTTCCGTGGTTTTCATAAACTGCGGAATATTTTTCCATGGTTTTCATAAACTGCAGAATACTGTTCCGCAGTTTACATGAACAGAGGAATATTGTTCCGCAGCTTACATAAACTGAGGAATAATGTTCCGTATCTTACATAAACTGAGGAATATTGTTCCACAGCTTACGTAAACTAAGGAATATTGTTCTGCAGCTTACATAAACTGAGGAATATTAGTTTGTAATATACATTGACTCTTCAGTGCAAACTGAAGAAAAGTATTTCCTGGTTTATATAACATTCTGCAGAATGCTTTTTGGAATTCTGCTTGATTTATAAAATATTCTGAAAAATATTTTTGAACAGCTCTTGACCATTAGTTTGCCTGCTACAGCTTTACCTTAAAGTCCCAAAAAAGCTGGCCCAGTGGTGTGCTGAGATACTGCTTGCCACACCGGCGACCCGGGTTCAGGAATAATATTCTGCGATTTACATTAAATTCCGCAGAAACCTCCGTGGCTGCGGCATTGTGGACAACAAGGGGCCTTGGTAGGACTTCTGGTTCTCTGGAAGCATGGAGTTCTCCTCTGCCTCACAACACTGAGGCGTCAGAGGCTCTGGTGGATGGGTCTGGTGGGCAGTCTACTCACTCTGGGCGGTTGACTGCGAACCCTCCACAGTCTGTCTGCCTTGACCAGCAGACATTCCCGGTAGAGAGGTTGCAGCTGTACTCTTGTTCTGCACTGGTGGGCGCCTCGAGCTCATTTTCCGGAGCTGCCCGTCAGTTGTCATGAGTTCATTTTCTGGTGCTGCCCATCTGTTGTCACCATTTGTGTTGACGATACAGAGCGTAGCATTGAAGACAATACCAGGCCTCCTTCTGTCACTGTTCTTGGTGTCAGGAGAAGGACTGGCTCTGAGGCTGTTGCCTATTCTGTTGCCAGTTTGGATGTTGTCACCATCCATTGTGTTGCTATGGTGATGGCGACAGTGATGGCTGTGGTGCTGATCCTGAGCCTGGCTTTGACAAAGATGTCTTCTTGGAAGTCATCCCTGACTCCGGTGTTCCCCACAACACAAAGGAGGTTGATGGCACCAAGCATGGTGTCAAAGTCAGAACCAAGAGAGAGGGTGATGATGGTGATGGTCACCTAATAATGTATACTCAGTTTCAGAAATCTCCCAGGGATTGTTCTTTGCCGCTGCAAAATTGATCTGAGTGAACTTTTTATTGACATGAGAAAGGCCTCCTTAGTAGACATTTTTAAGGCTCATTTGAAAACTAGTTTGTTGCCGTTATTATGATTTATTTAAGCCAGACATGTACTGTACCATGTGAGTTCATTAATAAAAGAAACTCAGTTTTGGAGCAGTATATATACACAAGTCACCTTATTTTTGTGTAACCCCTAGATGGCGCTATCCCAAGGGCTACTACCCCTGCCTGATTTGCCACTAACTGGTTGAGGGGCCTGGATCCAATGGCGGGTGCCTCCACCCAGAGGTCAGGGTTTGCAATAGTTAAACTAACTTGGTCACAGCCCTCTGGGACACTGCAACCCCCCTTTCTTCCCACTAGTGGCCCACACAATATATCAGAATTGCCTTCACAGTATACACTTACCCCCAAGACTGGTTCAGGCACTGGGACCTCCTGTAAAATAAGATACAGTGCAACAATCACAGTACAATACTTTAACATAGACAAATACCTCAGGCAGTATAACTTGCTGAAACAAGCAGCTCTGATTTATTTAGGGAATATAACAAGGACAGGGAAATCAAGTTAATTAGCTTATCACTTTACTCATCTACCTATGGCTCTGTGCACAGCCTATCCCTACCAATTACTGTCCCTGGGTACCCCAAGCCCTAGTGGCTAGTCCAAACCGTGGCAGCTGGTAGGGGCCCTTTCACACAGAGAAAAGAAAAATTAGTTAAACAGTCAGCAGTACAGTAATTCCATTTGGATTTAATGTGGCAATTCAACAGGGCGACCCTGAATTAGTACTCACGACCTCCAAAGAAGATAGGGTCCTTCAACGTCAGCAGGGCTACTCTTGGGCTCCACGAGACTCCTCACACATTTATATGACAAACTGCAACAGGCAAAAGTCCTTTAATGGCAGCAGATTCACTTGAGCTACACAACCTCCCCTCCACATTTATATGGTAAGCAATGTAGGCAAAAGTCCTTTAATAGCAGCAGAAGATTCACTTGAGCTACACAAGCCTCCTCACACATTTATATGGTAAACAGTAACAGGCAAAAGTCCTTTAATGGCAGCAGGATTCACTTGAGCTACACAAGCCTCTTCACACATTTATATGGTAAACAGTAACAGGCAAAAGTCCTTTAATGGCAGCAGGATTCACTTGAGCTACACAAGCCTCCTCACACATTTATATGGTAAACAGTAACAGGCAGAAGTCCTTTAATGGCAGCAGGATTCACTTGAGGTACACAAGCCTCTTCACACATTTATATGGTAAACAGAAAGTACTATACCAGGCAGGCTGCTTCTCTATCCCGATCGCAATTACTGCACAATACCCGAGAGAACACTCAGCAGATTCAGTTCCTGACAGACCAAGCGCAATTCAGCAATTTCTCCAGTCTTCTACAGGGTGAGCCTGGTTTCTACTCTTCAGATATCCTTTGATTCTCTTCACAGGACAGATTCAGTCCTAACAAGCAGTTACACAAGCTGCAGACCGGAACTCAGGGCCTTACACGCTTTTCCGACTAAAACTGCACACGCAAAGACAGGGCTTCTTCCCTCTTCACTGCCAGAGCTCAACTGAAACTCCAGCAGACAAAACCAGGCACTTCCTTTGAGTTCCTCCCAGTTCTTGGCTGGATTGGCTGTCACTCACAATAGACTGCCCCTGTTGGTCAAAAAGCGCGAAGTCAAACTACATCTCCCAGAGTCACTGCCCTACAATCCTCTTGTGGCTGGCTCAAATTACGAGTTCAAGTTCTGATTCGTCCAAGGCACCATTTAGAGCTACCTAACCCACACTGATTGGTCCAGTTCAGCAGTTCAAAACTAGAATGGGGAACTAGGCAAACACAGTTCTGACTGCAAAGAAAGCAGGTTAGACAAACTGTATTTTCATTATTACTCTAAATGATTTCTGGCAAGTTACATCTTTCAGATAGGTTCCCTTTGCACTCCTAGTGACTGCAAAATGGAGTGAATTGGCAGCAGCTCGAGTGGTACTCAAGCAAAAAACACACAGTCCCCCACTACAAACTAATTATGTCTGCAAGCAGACAGCTCTTAAGAGACAGTACCAGAGGCTCTAAAAACACTCACAGATAAATGGCTTAAACGCCAAACACCATTCAGGCTTGGAGTATTCAAGCAAGCTCCTGGAAGTCTTTTGGGAACCCCCATTTGCAGGGGGGTTACATATGTGCTGCAGAACTTTGCCCACCACCACAGAAGTAGGCCTAATGGTGCTGCAGAACTTCATAGTCCCTGCCGCACAAGTTAGGTCTACTGTGCCACAGAGGACAGGGGGGCTTGCTAACAGCTGAACTGTAAAGCCAGTTTAATTTTACTGAAGAAATGTGGACATTATAACTAATCAATTGCACATTTGTCTGCAGTACAAAAAAAGTAACTTATTTCCTGTTGATCTATACTGTGTAGCACAATCTATCATCAGGCAGTTTCAGATTTTATTTCACATAGGAGGTAAACACTGATAAGTCAACTGCTTTCCCCATTATCCACTTAACATACAATACTGAAAACTAAAATAGAAACTAATCCACTGCAATAAAATATTCTGCTGCTTACAAGTCATTACTACCAGGCAACCAGCACCTAGCTTGCCTGCAGTAGTCCTTTAACGTTTCTTTAGTTTGTGAGTTCTGGTTTTGAATTTGGAAATGCCAGATGCTAGATGTTAGATGTTGAAAAGTTGCCCTTGGCCAATTCACAGGAAAGCACAGATGATTACAGCTTTAAAGCAGCAGTATGTTAGGTCCCGCACACTACCATACCAAACTGTTTCTTTTATTCATAGAGGGCATGGCAAGAGGACACTCACAACTTCAAATTAATAAATTTACATGGTACTACCAGCAGTATTAGCAGTTGTCAGTGCTTCAGCACACAACTATTTACTGTACTGTAAAGGTCACATATAAAGGGTGACCCAGTGGAAAAACATATATGTTATCCACATCTCACCAGGCAGCACAAACTCATGAAGTAATGGTGACGGCATTCATTTTAGATGGTACTAATTATTGTACTTTACAGTGTTATTTACACAAGTGAACGGATGTATCCTCACTGTGTTTTTAAATGCATTACTGATAATATTAATAGCATCCCCTTTATGGTGTTAATGGATTTTATTTAGGAACGTGTAATCTACTCCGTTGCCATTGGTCAGCTATGAAGATGCAGTGCCATAGCGAGAAACATGATTTTGTCCCTTCAGGTCTTATAACTTGCATATGCAGCCCCTAGTCAGTACCTGTTTTGATCCAGTGATGTTAGCAAACAAGAGAAATAATTGTTTTTCAGATTAAAGGGGCACTGTCAGCCCAAAGGAGCCATTTTCTTAGTGTAATACACTGAGACCCACTAGCATACGATACATATAGTTCCCTTCCCTCCAGCACCCTACCATACACTGTAGCAGGTTTTTGTGAATAAAGCATCATTTTCTTATATTGAAAATTAACGTTTTGTTTGCGTGAAAAAAGCTAAGGAAATTTCAGTAGAATCCTCTCATACCCCCCCCCCCAAAAAAAAACACCCAACCTGCACTGACCCACCACCGCTCAGAACAGGAGTCAGACTGACCGGGACTGTGTTAAAAAAAAATATATACATGCGAGTGGAGTAAAATGAACTTTGAATCTAGACTGAGTAAAAAGGCATCAATCCCTGACGGGGTCGGGGGAAGCAATCCTACATAAACAGATATTTTGTAGTAGGTTTCATAACTGAAAAAATGAAACTGTCCATTGAAGAAGGATCAGTGAGCAGACTTGACAAAAATGTCCCACAGTAAGTTTGAATTTAACAGGCTACACAAAAGTGTGTTCATTTCGATAGCACTGGATTTTTTTTTTTTTTTTGTGATGGGCACAGCCAGACTCTCGGTATTTCCCTAATTAATCGGTGGGGGTGGGGAATTCGGCGTTCCTTCTGCCCATGCTCTAGGGGAAACAAAATCAAAAATAAGATACTAAATGCTTGCAGGGTTTTTCTTTTATTTCTAACTGCTGAATAATTGTCTGCCCATTAAAATTATTTCTAGTGGACTGTGAGCATTGCAATCTTTATTTCCACAGATGGTTATGGTTTTTATTTTTTTCTCCAGTTCAGTCACGATTTGATGCTGTGAAAGACTGAGTGACAGAATGATGCATTTTAGCAGTAAACTGTGAGCATGCTAAGTGATAAGATTTAGAAATTGCCACCAGTCCATTACTAAATATGCGCATGTTATTTGCTCTAAAAATGTTGAGCTGTGCTATTTATTTTCCTTTTTTCTTTTGTTTCAGTTCACTCTGAGTCTTTCACAGCATCACATCATGATGTGACTGAGAAAACAATAAATAAAAACCATAACCATCTGGGGAAAACATTGAAACAGCTGAGACAATGTTTAGGCACTGTGTACTGTAGGACTAAGTCCATCAGCTGTCAGATTTCTCAATAAAGTTGAAACAAAATAAAAAAAAATTAAATAGCACAGCTCAACATCTTTAGAACAAATAATTGAACACATTCATCAGTTTGTGACACAGTAGGGTGCGAATATACATCAGTCACGGGCCACTCGCTCATCACAGTATTTCATTCAACAGATTTGGTTCAGACATTCACAGTGAGCATTCACATATTTAGTTATGCACTTGTGGCAATATCAACATTTTTTATATCACCAAGCGTGCTCATGTTTACTGCTAAAATGCATGATTATGTAGAAGTCCGACATCTGATGGACTTAATCCTACAATACACAGTGCATAAACATTGCCACAGCTGTTTCAATTTTTTTTTCTCAGATGAACTTCTATGTTTTCTACACCACTGTTGATGTATCCACAGGTACTGTGACAGTTAGTCATGCTGTGAGCATTTATTCTCATTGTTTTTTTAACAAGTTCAGATCAGGTGCTTATAACACAGTGGTCATCAGTTTCTGTTAAATTACTTGAAATTTGAATATTTTACTCAACAGTTCGGGCACAGATCGTGGCATTTGCTGATGCACTCATACTTGGGATCAGGTGTCAAACACTAAATTGTAATATAACAAAGCTAATTCATTATTTATACTTTTATTTTGTTTCCCATATAGTGTCATTTTGCTACTGGATTTTTATATCATCAATAAACTGTTCTTCTAGGAGCATGGCTATGTTGTTCATCCACACTCTTTGGCATGTCCCTTTCCCCTTTAAATCTTGCTGGAAGTCTTCAAGCTGGCTCCTCCCACCCACTCGTGTGGTAAATACCTCGGCTTCGCCCCATGACAACAGAGCTTCCTTTCCGCTGGAAGATTCAGGTTTCCTCGTATTACTTCTGCAGTACCGTAGGCCCTGGATTCTGATCGATGGTTTTCGCCACATTTGCTTTCTTTGAAACTTGTACAAGTTTACAATTCCGATCCGAGCACATCAGACATGGAGGACAAGTCATCCCCCAGGTTTTGCCAGTGTCCCTGCGGACAGAAAATGTCGTGCACCGATCCCCAGCTCTTGTGCGTCTATTGCTTGGGTGTCGTGCATGACACCACCTCTTGCACCATTTGTCTGGCTTTCCATCCCAACGTCCTGGACAACAGCAAGGTGCGCCTAAAACTAGGGAGACCGGAGCTTCGCAACCCACCGGTGAAATCGAAGGAGGCCAGGTGGGCGGTTATCGCAGCTGCGGGATCCGCTGATCAGCTCGAACAGATGGCGGCTTTCGAAGAGGAAGCTGCTCAGGCTTCGGCTAGCCGAAGTTTGTTCGTGCCGCTTAACCTGGGCTCCGCTTTCACTGGGTCCTTTTGGGAGATGTGCCTGTCTCTCCCTACTAGGGGTGAGGTGCCCTCTGGCTCGCACTCCTCCCACCGTAAGAAAAGGGGCCAGGATCCTTAATCTTCTTCTGACCGAAGAAGATGTTCCTGGGACCGAGAACGGTCCGATTCTCAGGATCTTGCGGTCTCGACTTCGGTCGAGATCGCTTCCTCGGCCGCCGGCTTCTCGGATCTTCCATCAGGCCAAGGCACCGAGGCAGAGGATACGGCCGAACCGGACGAGATTTCTCTCAACCCGATCGAGCAGTTGTTGCCGACCCCGGTCGATGACTCCTTGGAGAGGACACCCATCCTTTCCTTCCCTGACGAGGAGACTCTTCCCTCGGGTATCCCAATCGAGGGACAGGAGCAGGAACCTTGGTTTTCACCGAATCCGGCCTCTCCCGATCGAGAGAGCCGACACTGTCGGTCCTGATCAAGGACTAGTACCCCGTTGGTCGAAAAACCGAAAAAGGGTCACTAACACTCCCAGAAGAGGTGTCGCCACCAATCCTCATCCTCCTCAGAAGAGGAGAGACTTCGACGGAAGCTCCATCGGCGTTATGAGGACCTTATGTGGCAACAGCTAATTCTGACCGGTCAAAAGCCGGCTCCGCTGGCTACACTGGCCATTACTTGGCCCCAGCCTCTAGGGTCACGCCGCCCTCCGCGAATCAAGACCTCGTCTCCCTCTGGTAGGATCTAGCATCATTCCTGTTCGGCCTGTTCCAGTCTCCCACCAGTTTTGGTGGAGCCACCACCTAAGCAGCCTCAGGGAGGGGTTCCCTCGAAAGCGGACCAGACGGATATGGGCCTGCCCCATCGTCTGTCCATCTCTGTTGTCCCCGATCGCCCTCGGTGTATTGAAGTTGACGTAGGCGGGAGACCCCTGTATCCTGACTCCTTGGACTCGGATACCACTGGTCTTCACTCACACCCCGATGATGAGTTGTCAGTGACAGGCCTGGAGGAAGGTCCTTCCTCTTTCCAGGGCATCCTCCGACTTACTTCAGAGTCCACCGGTATATCCTTGGAGCCTATCCAAAAGAAGGTGGAATATCTTCTCACGGATATCCTTAAGAGGGGGGATACACCGACCGAGGCCTTCCCAGTGGCCGAAGCCATTGTTGGCTCGGCCCTTGAGCTATGGCAGCGCCCTGCCTCCTGCCCGGTTCCGTCTGCCCACATGGCTCGCAAGTACACTGTACCCATGGGGGTCCTTGGTGGGCTTCACAGAGCATCCCTCGGCTGAGAGCCTTGTGACTGCCTCAGTGTTTAGACGCACGGGTAGCTCAGCGGATACTGACCGCCCTCCGGACAAGGAGTCCAAAAATATGCGGCCTCATCCTTGGGCCTTCATCAGGCCAGCTCGGCAGTGATCATGACACACTTCTCTCACGCCCTCTTGGGGTCGTTAGATGAAGTCCTCCCTCATCTCCCAGTGGACATGCAGACCATGGTTAAGCAGGTCCGTGACCAGGGCCGTGCTGTTGCAAAACAGCAGCTCCAGATGGCCTTGGATATTGGAGTTTCTTGTGCCCGTTCAGTAGCAGCCATATTGGCCACTTGCTGCAGGGTCTGGCTGAGGTTGTCCTCCTTTTCGGCGGATACTCAGCACAAGTTAGCCAGTGTGTCCTTCCTTGGTACTGATCTCTTCGGTCCGGGAGTGGCAGGTCACCTCCAGCGCATAGAGCAGTCCAATGCCACCTTGGATGCCACTTCTGAAAAAGGTTCTTTGGGCAAGAACCAGCAGAAGTGCAAGAAGAAGCCTTTTCGGCACTCTTCTCCTGTGGTTAGACAGCCCTCCCCCTTCCAGGGAGGTCAGTAGCACCAGCAGCAACAGCAGGCTCAAGCTTGGCACTCTAGGCCCAAGCAGGGTCCCCAACAGCCCCGCAAAGGAAGCAGAGGTGCTGGTCCAGGAGCCTCCTTCTCCTCTAAGCCTGCGCAGTGACAGGTCCGGGGTGGCCACCCCTACACCCATCATACCAGCTCTGGGTCCTCCTGTGGGGGACCGGCTCCGCCACTTTCTTTCCCCCGGTCCAATATCACTTCAGACAGGTGGGTCCTGGAAGTGGTCGGTCAGGGACTGCCTCTAGAGTTCGAGCAGTACCCTCCCTGTCGAGCCCGTGCCCCACGGGAGGAAAGGATCTCAGTTGGCACTCAGTCGGCCCTTTGAGTCGACATTGCTCAGCTCCTCCGCAGGGAGGCGGTAGCTCCAGTGCTGGATCCTCCTACAGACCTAGGCTTCATGTCCAGGTACTTCCTGGTGCCCAACCGGACCGGGGGGGGGTTGGCACCCCATCCTAGATCTCCACGACCTGAATCAATATCTCAGGTCTCGCACCTTCCAGATGGTAACTCTCAATCAGATCATACCATCTGTGGAGAAAAACATGTGGTTCTGTTCACTGGATCTACAGGACGCGTTTTTCCACATCCCAATCCGTCTGTCCCACCAGCGGTTCCTCCACTTCAGGGTGGAAGGGACTCTACGAGTTCCAAGCCATGCCGTTCGGCCTGTCATCGGCCCCTCAGTTCTTCACCAAGTGCATCGCAGTGGCGGCGGCCCATTTACGGCATCAAGGGGTTCGGATATACCCCTACCTCGACGATTGGCTCCTGGCGGGTTCCTCCCTGCATGAGGTGGAGAGGTCAGGACCTGGCCCTCCAAACCTGTTCCCAGTTAGGCCTCCTGATCAACGAGACCAAGTCGGAACTCGTGCCCTCTCAGGTGATGGGCTTTATCGGGGCAGAGCTCGACTCTCGTCAAGCCAGAGCTCAGCTCCCGGCGGACAGGGTGGAGGTTCTTTCCTCCTTTGCCCAAACATTTCTGGTTGGTCACTTGCACCCTGCCCAGGACTTCCTGCGCCTTCTGGGTTACATGGCGGCGTGCACCTCAGTGGTCCGTTGGGTCAGAGTGCACATGTGCCCCCTCCAGTGGGAGCTGGCCGCTCAGTGGACTCAGCGTCGGGGTCATTTTGACCAGATGGTCACTGTCACCCAGAAGATGTGGGACGCTCTCCAGTGGTGGACTGTCACAGGTCACCTGCAGGAAGGGATCCCGTTTGTCCGCCCCGAGCCGACGGTCGTCCTCACGACTGATGCCTCTCTCATGGGCTGGGGAGCCCACATTGGGGACCACAGAGCCCACGGGTTCTGGACCCCCGAGGAGTCCCGATGCCACATCAACCTGCTAGAGCTCAGAGCAGTCAGACTGGCACTTTCAGCTTTCGCTTCTCAGCTCTGGGATCAAGTGGTTCAAGTCCAGACGGACAATACCACGACCATGTACTACCTCAACAAACAGGGCGGCACGCACTCCCGTCTGCTGTGCAAGAAGGTGCTCCGGATCTGGACCTTCGTCAACCGGTTGGAGGCAGATCTCCTTGCTGTTCATGTGGCAGGAGTCTCGAACCAACTGGTGGATGCTCTCAGCCACATAGGCCAGACGTCCCACGAGTGGTCTCTCCATCCAGAGGTAGCTTACAATCTGTTCTCCCGTTGGGGTAAACCATTGGCGGACCTGTTTGCCTCCAGGGAGAACACCAAGCTGAGGCTGTACCGTGCCCGGCCCCCTCAGCAGGGCTCGCTGCAGGGGGATGCCTTCTCAAGGCCGTGGACCCCAGGCCTCCTCTATGCTTTCCCTCCATTTCCCTTGATCCACAAGGTGTTACTCAAGGTGAGGAGGGACAAGGCGAAGGTGATTATGGTAGCCCCAGATTGGCCCTGCCAGTTCTGGTACCCAGATCTCCTCAGCCTCAGCTGCAGGGCCCCGGAACGGCTTTGTACACGCCCGGACCTGATATCATTGAACCAGGGGAAGGTATTCCATCCGGACCTTCAATCCCTGCACCTCACAGCCTGGTACCTGAGCGGCTAGAGTTCCAGGCTCTGGGTCTTTCCGAGGATGTCTACACCATGGTGGAGGCATCTCGTAAGGAATCGACCAGGAAATGTTATGCCTTCAAATGGAAAAGGTTTTCCATTTGGTGTCAGGGTAACAGTCTGGATCCCTTATCCTGCTCTTTGGCTAACATTTTAGACTACCTTTGGTCTCTCTCCAAAGGGGGTCTACGGTCATCGACCCTTAGGGTGCACCTGGCAGCCATTTCCGCTTATCGGGCGCAGGCGGTCAGTCTTGATTGGCACAGGAGACAGTGGTGGGTGCTTTTTCAAGAGCCTGGATCACATATCCTCCGATCGTGAACCTCCACCTCCGTGGGATCTTGATGGTCTTGGCAAAGCTCATGGGCAAGCCATTCGAACCCATACACAAGTGTGAGCTCTCACACTTGTCATCGAAGACTGCCTTCCTGGTGGCTATCACATCAGCCAGAAGGACAGGGGAGCTCCAGGCGCTCTCGGTGGACTCCCCTTATCTGGTCTTTCACAGGGACAAAGTTGTTTTGCACCCCCAACCGAAATTCCTTCCGAAGGTGGTGTCAAGTTTCACCTCAACCAGGTGTTGACTCTGATGGTATATTACCCTAACTACACCTCGGACGCCGAGTACAGGCTCCATACCCTGAACCTTAGACGTGCTCTATCCTACTACAAGGAGAGGATGGCGGAAATTTGGGGAGAGGTTCGCCAGCTATTTGTTACCTACGCTGAAGCCGCTTCTGGCAGACCTGCTGCCAAACGGACCATTGCAAGATGGATTACATCATGCATAGGTCTGTGCTATGAGTTGGCGGGCAAGGAGCCTCCCAGAGGGATCAAAGCTCATTCTACCTGCTATACTGCCGCATCGGTGGCTGCTTCCAGGGACATCCCTATCCAGGATATCTGTCGGGCTGCTACCTGGAAGTCAGCAAACACCTTCATTACCCATTACCACATCGACCTTGAGTCACGTCGGGATGCTGGTTTTGGGACCTCGGTTCTCCAATCTCTTTTTCCTAAGTAGGGGGTGTGCACCTTGCCTCCCTCCTCCCGGAGAACTGCTAGGAGTCTGCCAAAGAGTGTGGAAGAACAACATATCCACGCTCCTAGAAAAACAGGTCACTCACCTGTAACAGTAGTTCTAGGAGTGGTATATGTTGTTCATCCACACGCACCCACCCAACCTCCCTGGCTTTAGGCACATCACCTTGCTTCCATCGGGCTAAGATCTGGCGTCATGGGGTGGAGCCGAAGTATTTACCACCCGGGTGGGTGGGAGGAGCCAGTTTGAAGACTTCCGGCAAGATTTGTAGGGGAAAGGGACATGCCAAAGAGTGTGGATGAACAACATACACCACTCCTAGAACTACTGTTACAGGTGAGTAACCTGTTTTTTCTGTTGTCTGTCTCACTGTTGTCGTTTTGCCGGGTTTATTTTTTTCGAATTGCTCAATAATTGTCTGGCCATTAAAATTATTTATAGTGGACCATGAGCACTGCAACCTTTCAATTTTATGTAGAAGTCAGGCACCTGATGGACTTAATCTTACATCCTGCCTAAATATTGCCTCCGGCTGTTTCAATATTTTTGTACTGGATGATCTACATTACCAGCCAATGGGGTTCTTAACTATGTCGCGTACTGTATAAGGGCACAGCCTAGATCCATGGGGGGGGCACAATATACTGTATGTGCACATCGTGGATGGAGTTTGGGGAGCAGGAACAGCTACAAATGTACTACAAGGGACTACTAATAGACTCAGGCATGTGTCTGGAGTCTTTTGTCACTGTTCAGAAATGCACTCATGCAATGAACGGGAATCGGGGAGGAAAAAAAGCTGTTTGCAATCACAGCAAGAGGAGGCTAACTTTGTATACATTTTCTAGATATGTTACACACTGAAGGGCATAAAACAAATACACAAAGACTGTTTCAATTGAAATGCTTTATTACAGGCAAAACAACATTACATAATTTGTTTTTAAGCGCCTTCATTGCCAAGTTCATGCCCTGCTGTTGTGAAAAAAACAATACCCCCCTTCCCCTGCATTTAATCCAAGAGTGTTGTGGAATCGTGAGACACCTGCTGGTGAATGGGAAACACAGCAAGAAAACTATGCCAAGAAGAGCGCCACCTGGTGCATTTTGTGCGGTGGAACAGTAACCTCCTTTGATTAAAGAAATTGGGAACCAAATTGAGCCCATCCACCGCATAACGCACGGCATTCACCGCAACAACTGCTGCCGCTACCTCTGCTGCAAGTGCCACAGTATAACGGGGTACTGAGCAACTTTTCTGTAGCGACCACTGTACTTGAAAGTTTCAGTCATGTCCCCCCATCCCTCCTCTACTCCAGGGAGTACTTGTTGAACTCCCTCAGCCTGCTCTCGTAAGGTATGTTCCCTAGCCCCTGGATCATCTTTGTTGCCCTGCGCTGCACCCCCTCCAGTAACCTAATGTCCTTCTTCAGGTATGGATGCCAGAAATGCACACAGCACTCCAGGTGTGGTCTAACCAGTGACTTGTATAGCAGCAGGATCACCTCTCCCCTCCCCCCCGGAGGATATGCCTATGGCAGTACAACCTAGCATCCTGCTGGCCTTTGCAGCTGCCTTTCTGCGCTGTGCTGAGTTATTCATTGCACTCATTATGATCACCCCCAGAGCCTTCTCTTCCTCTGTCTTGGCTAATTGGATCCCCCCAGCTGGTAGCTCCTCCTTGGGTTTTTTGTGCCAAAATGTAGCACCTTGCACTTCCTGGCATTGAACCCCAGTTGCCAAGTGTCCGACCAGGTGTCCAATTTTTCCAGATTATCTTGCAACCCCTGCCACCCTCTTAGGTCATCCACAGCTGCTCCCATCTTGGTGTCATCTGCAGACAGGCTGATCTTACTCTTGATGCCTATTGAGATGTCTGCTATGAAGATCCCAAACAATACTGGCCCCAGTACAGAGCCCTGTGGTACCACATGTGGTACCGCATTTGTCACCACACATGGAGATGAGAGCTGCCCTCCCACCACCACCCTCTACTGTCTCTGCTGCAGCCATTTCACCTCCCATCCCACCATCTTTGCCCCCGCCCCCGTGCCTTCCATCTTACTTCCTAGCCTCCCATGTGGCACTGAATCGAATGCCTTACTGAAGTCCAGGTACAAGATATCTACTGCATGGCCCCTGTCTAATTGCCTAGTTACCCAGTCATAGTACTCCACTAGGTTGGTCTGACAGGATCTGCCTGAGACAATCCCATACTGTGTACCGCCCTGCAGCCCATTAGCCTCTAGGAGGGGAAACCAGCCTGTCCTTCAGGATTGTCTGCATCAGCTTTCTCACAATGGGTATGAGGCTTACCGGTCTGTAGTTCCCTGGCTCATCCTTGGGGCTGCTGTTGTGGAGGGGTACCACATGCGCCATCCTCCAGTCCTGAGGTACACTCTCTGAGTTTAGGGAGATGTTGAACAGGTCTGCCAAGGGCTCTGCCAGGATTTCTGCCAGCTCCTTCAGCACCCTGGGGTGTATGCCATCTGACCCAAATACTCTAGAATATGATTTACCGGACAGGTAAAGGGGTCCAGTTGGTGAGAAGCAGTCCACAAAGCAAAACGTTTCCAGTTATGGAATAAGTGGTTCTGATGGAAGGTTTTCTGGCAGCCACAAAAGACAACAGCCACTTTTTGTGACACCCCAAACCAAGCAATGGCTACATCTTCAGGCGCCATGCATGAAGATGAAAGAACTTGGGGTCCGGATGGACCAGGGTTCCCTGTTCCTGTGATAGCAGGCCCTGGCATAACGGCAGCGGTACTGGAGGTTCCACCGTCAGCTGCTGCAGTAAGGTGACTCATATCTGACATTGCCACAATGGGGCAATAAGTATGAGAGTTGTCCCCTCCATCTGAAGCCTGATTTACCACTCTGAATTAGACGGAAGGGAGGAAAGGCATACAGGAACGTTCCCTTTCCATGAGAGGAACAGCATGTCTCACCAGAAAATGCCATGAAGTCTGCATGTGTTGTTTGGGCCTGTCTCGCAAAGTGAGAACTTGTGAGATTTGCCAGAATTTCCTTTGCCTTAAAACATTAACTGCCATGGAGAAGGATCAGGGCCCAGCATCAGTGACTCCTTCTACATCGGCTGGAAAATGACTATTGAAATCAAAGGACTTGGGATAAGAAAAGATCGATGTTGAGGCCATCCTCGTTGTCTGGACAGAAGCACAAGCGTAGCGATAAAGAAAGGTCTTCTTTACCAGCAAGGTCCTGGTCAGTGGTAAGACAAAGTAAATCAAGTTGCATCATTGCCAGCTCCAGTGGCATTGATGACAGCCCCCCCACCACTCATCAATGAGACACTAAGGTCGGGGCTTGGTTTAGGCACTGCCTTGCCTACTATGGATGGTACAATGCCATTGTCATTGGGGCAAGGCTGTTTTCAGAAATTATGTGACCCTTACTGCCTGGATTACCTATACAGGCTGTACCATTGATGGGGCTTGCAGGCACTCAACCTCTGTCGACGCCGGCTACCAGTACATCTCAGATTCCTGCCTCTCAGCCTCTACCAATGTCGCCAGTGCACTCTGGGGCCCCTGTCATTGACAGAGACATCAACGGTGAGACAGAATACAATCCTGACCTCATTTTCTTAGAGGAGGAATATAAGGAAGAACAATATATGATGCCTCATTCTAGTTATACCCTCTCATCCTTCAATGAGGACTTGGTGGTATATACCCCGAGACTGCCTCCTGAGGATCCCACTTTTCAAGCCATAATGAAGAAAATGCAAATTGTCATGGCCTCTGCTATGGAAGAAGAGGATTCCACAAAGAAGAACCTGATGGAATTCCTGGGAGGTCCAGTCTCTCCTTCCATAATCATTCCGCCTATATGTTCTGCATGAGGGAATGCTACTTTTGCTGCATGGTACAGACCTTAACTCACTGCTTGTAGTGCCTAAAGTGTTCAAAAAGGCTGCCTGGCTTTACTACACCCCATCTGGCTAGCCATACTTTGGCCAACAGGTCAAGGCCGATTCATTCATTATCAACACGGTGCACGACCTCACCAAGTGACCAAAACACTGAAGCTTCCTTCCCCTGGAAAGGGAGTCTCGACAGCTGGACCGGATGGGCAAATGTGCCTTCCCCTCAGCCACTCTGGCCATTCGGGCCATCAGTTACTTGACTCATATGGTGCAATACCAGATCCTGCTATGGGACCAGACTAGGGAGGTGGTCTAAGCCATGCCAGATGACCTCTCCAAGCAGCAGACCCTCCAGGCCCTCAAAATGGGCTCGGACTTCAGTACCCACGTCCTCAAAGCTGCCTGTGATGCGGTAGATGTCTTAGGCTGGGCAGCGGCCGTCGGCATCTGTATGCAGCACCAATCCTGACTTCGGATCTCTGGTTTCATGCAGGATGTCCAATCTAGCATAATGGATATACCCTTCTGGGGTTTCAAGCTTTTTGGTGGAGATGTCCATTATATCATCTCTGAACTTCAGGACAGGCTCTCAGATCCGTCTATTCTATGTACTGTACCCAGCCAAAGTCGGGACAGCGGGCTCCTTTTCGTCACTCCTCCTGCAGACAGCCCCATCCCCCTCCCAAATCCCAGGGGAAGCGCAAAGTGAGGGGCAGCTATCCCCACTCCCTCCTCCACTGGCACCCGCAGTGTCCGAGGTGAAGCAGCAGCCTTAGCAGCAGCTGCTCCCACCTTCTGACTTCTTGCCAGACACCCCCCCCCCCAGTCGTTTCACAGGAGTCGGTCATCAGGGGTTGCATCTCCCTGCACCTGGACATGTAGAGAGAGATCACCACAGACAACTGGGTTCTGCAGCTCATTGAGCATGGCCACACTCCCAAATTCATACAGTGGCCTCCAGAAAACCCTCCAGGCAAGTCCTCATATCCTTCTGGCCACACCCTTGTTATCTGGGAGGAAATCCAGGCCTTACTTTGAAAAAAAGGCCAAAGAGCTAGTCCCATGCTGTCAGCAGGGAAGGGGGTTCTACACACACTTCTTCCTGGTCCCCAAGCAGACAGGAGACCAGCAGCCCATCCAGGACCTAGGCCAGCTGACCCTGTTTATGGAGTAGAAGCGGTTCAGGATGGTCACCCTTCAGGGTTTACTGCCCCGATCAGGGTGACTACCTTTGTTCCCTGTATATGCAGGATGCCTACCTGCATATCAAGGTCTTTGCTTCCCACTGGCGCCTCCTCCATTTCCACATCTAGGGAGCGCACTACCAGTTTAGAGCTCTGCCCTTTGGTTTTTCCTCAGCCCCCATGGTCTTCACCAAATGCATTGCAGTAGTGGCAGCTGCCTTGAGGCGGCGGGGGTTTTATATTTTTCCCTACCTGGACAATTGGCTGCTAGCGACCCTGTCCAGGGCCATCTCCTTCAAACTCTTTCTCACACCTGCAGCTTGTTCCAAGCTTTGGACATTACCATCAACATGCCAAAGTCTTTCCTGACCCTTTGCCAACCCCTCCTGTACATAGGAGCAGGGGAGCAGTGCTGGACATGATCCAGCGAAAGGCCGTCTTACCCCCAGACAGAGTAGAGCATCTGATGGACCTGGCCCGTCTACTATACTCCAGCTATCATGTTCTGGCGAAGGTTTTTCTGAGGCTTCTAGACCTCATGGCCGCAGCCACTGCCATGTTTCCCCTGGCCAGGCTGCATAAGAGAATCCCTCAATGGATGCTATGGGTCCAGTGGGACCAACGAACGGACACCCTGGATCAACCAGTGCTGGTATCAGATCCAGTCAAGAAGGTACTGTTGTGGTGGCTGGAGCCCAGCAGCCTGCTTCGGGGGGTTTCTTTTTGTCTGCCTCCCCTCAGCAGCTCTTTATGAGAGATGCCTTGGGCCTTGTTTGGGGGGGGCTCACCTGGGGGCCCACCAGACTCATGGGACATGGTCTGAGGTGGAGAGGGACGTCCACATCAGTGTCCTGGAGATGAAAGCAGTCCTGTACACCTTGCAGGCCTTCCAGATTCAGCTCTGCATGGGTCTGCTCTTGATTCAGATGGACAATATGTGTGTAGTTTATTACATAAACAAGCGGGGTGGGGGGGACTCATTCCTATCCCCCGTGCAGGGAAGCAATGAGAGTCTGGTATTGGACCATCGAGCATGGCCTGGAACTCTCAGCCGTCCATGTTTGTGGTGACCAAAACGCCCTGGTGGACAGTGTAAGCCACTCGCGGTCCAGAGCCCACGATTGGGAACCTCTGACCGTCAGTGGTAGAAGACCTCTTCGACAGATGGGATCAGCCCATGTTAGACCTTTTTGCATCCCTACAGAACGCAAAACTGCCACGTTTCTTCTCACTAGATCCAGAGGCTGGAGTTTTCTGGTGAGATACATTGTCCCTGTCCTAGACAGGGAGGTTTTCTGTATGCCTTACCTACTTCCCACTCCTTCAACGAGTTCTGATCAAACTCCAGATGGAGGGGTCTACAATAATCCATATCGCCCCCTTCTGGACTCATCAAATCTGGTTCCCCTTGCTGCAGCAACTGGCTGTGGAACCTCTGCTGTCTCTGTGCGCAGGCTTGTTGTCCCAGGAACAGGGCACACTTCTCCATCTGGACTTCAAGTCTTTCCATCTCCATGCATGGCTCCTGAGGATATAGCCATCACCAGATCTGGCTTTTCTCCCCATAGTGGCACATGTTTTGGTGGCAGCCAGGAATTCCTCCACCAGGGCCACTTACTCTATGAAATGGAAGTGCTTCGCTCTTTGGGCTGTATCGCACCATTTAGATCCCTTCACCTGTCCAGGAATCAGGTTTTGGAGTAGCTCATGTCCCCCTCAGACTCGGGTTTGTGGTACTCCTGTATTAAGGTGCATGTCTCTGCCATGTCTGCGTATTATGTACCTGTGGATGGGCGCCCAGTGGCGCAACTTGATGTGTCCATACATTCCTGCGGGGCATTCTGCATTTCAAGCTCCCAGTCAAGGACCCTGTCCCATCTTAGGACCTTAATTTTGTGTTGGAAAAGCTTACGCTGCCTCCCTTTGAACCAGCTGTGTCTTGCGAGCTACACTGTCTGTCACGGAAAGTGTTATTTTTATTTGCCATTACTTCTGCTGGAAGGATTTCTGAGCTTCAGGCCTTCATGTGTAAGGAACTTTTTTTTGTTTTTTCACAAAGATGGGGTATCTTTTCATACAAATCCTAAGTTTCTTCCTAAGGTGGTGTCAGAGTGTACTTTGAATCAATCCATCCACCTGCCTGTTTATTATCTGGAGCATTCCAATCAAGGGGAGGTATTGCTCCATACCTTGGATTTGCATAGAATACTGAGGTACTATAAACTCCAGACTAAGGACTCCCAAAAGTCCAGTCAGTTGTTTGTTTCATTCATTATTGGGAAAGAGGGTACCCCGGTGTCCAAACAGTGTTTGTTTAAATGGTTAGCCAATTGCATTGTTTATTGTTACCAGAAGTAGGGCAAGGAACTTCCTAGAGGGGTTAAAGGCCATTCCACAAGAGGTATGGCCGCATCAGTGGCTTGCTTCCAAAACGTGTCAGCGGCTGACATTTGTGCTGCTGCCACCTGGAGCACTTTCCACACTTTTACCAAGCATTACAGTTTGTACATCCCCTCTAGACGTAGGGCCAACTTTGGCCTAGCTGTCCTCCGAGGCTTTCTTTTGTAGGCTGTTATTTCTTTTGTCTACCACCCAGAGTGTCTGTCTGTAGTGCCAGAACTGCTTGGAACTCAGTCTAACCAGTGATGGCCTGCTGCAAGAGATACCCTCAAAGTAAGATAGTACAGTTACATAAGAACTTACCATAACAGTAGCTCTTTGAGAGGATCTCTTGCAACAGGCCCTGCTTTCCCTCCCTCCTTTCCCCTCTCCTGCGTCTCTCTCCCCTCTTTAATTGGGCAAGCCTTCTGCTTTTATTTTTCTGTACTATTGGGATACCTCGGAGTCCTCCTCAGTTCCCCTTTATGGCACCCTGCTTATGGTCTCTATCGTGAGAATTGAGGAGGGTGTGGGGGCTGCTCACCTTTATAGGATTAGCTGACTTCAGTGGTGGGTGGCCCCATCTGATAGATTGCTAGCTAGAAAGGTTTCCATTTGGTCCTAGCTCCTGGTGGCTTAGTCCTACTGGTGATGGCTTGCTGCAAGAGATCCTCTCGAAGATCTGCTGTTACTGTAAGCTCTTACATAACTGTACTGTTCTTATTATGTCCCCACTTTGCAGAGTGCTGTTGTGGTGGATGGATTGCAAAAACCTGTTAAAAGGCATTATATTCCCTGTACCAGCTCCTGTACAGATCCTCACTGTGGATACCTCTGGATCTGGCTGGGGAGCTCATATTGGCCCTTACCAGACTCAGGACTATGGACCAAGGTAGCGTCCAAGTTACACATAAATGTCCTGGAGATGAGTGCCATCCTGTGCAGTCTCCAGTCCTGTCAAAAGCATCTGTGCCCGGTCCTCTGTTAATGCAGACAGACAGTGCCAGTGTGATGCATTATGTTAACAAACAAGGGGGAGTTCATTCTTACCTGGAAAGCAGGGTAGCAGTCAGAGTATGATATTGGGCTCTGTCTCACAGCCTGCGGCGATCAGCTGTGCATCTGCCAGGGCTTCAGAGCAACTTGGCATACAGGTTAAGAAGGTTACAGTCCAAAATGCATGAGTGGGAAGTGCTGACCTTGGTGGTCAATGACCTTTTCACAAGATGAGGTCGTCCAGCGCTGGGCCTTTTTGTGTCCTTACACAGTGCAAAACTTCCATATTTTTGCTTGCTCAATCCAAGGCCTGGAGTTTTCTGGTGAGTTGTGTTGTCCCTGTCTTGGAAAATTCCTTTATGCATTTCCTCCAATTCTGCTAATACAGAGGGTGCTAATCAAACTGCGGATGGAGAGTGCCACTCTCATCCTCATTGCTTTGTTTTTGCCTTGCCAGATATGGTTTCCACTTCTACAGCAGATGGCAGTGGAACCTCCGGTACCCTTACCTTTGTATTGGGGTCTGTTATCGCTGGACAAGGGATCCCTGGTCCATCTGACCCTGAAGTCCCTTCATCTGCATGAATGGCTCCTGAGAACATAGCCATAGCATGTTTTAGGGACTCCCCTAAGGTTGCTGATGTTCTGGTTGCAGGTAGAAAACCTTCTACTAGACATACTTATTCCTTGAAGTGGAAGCGGTTCACTTTGTGGGCTGCTTCCAAGAATTTCGATCCAGTTTACATGCCATGTAAATGCTGTGCTGGAATACTTGCTGTCCCTGTCAGACTCTTGTGTACAGTATTCATCACTTAAAGTGCATTTGGCTGTTATACCAGATTTGCTTGCCCCTGTATTTATTTATTTTAATTTTCAGATATAGCCTTTGAGCTTAGAGCTCGTTTACAAAGGTTCCATGTCAAGGAGAACAGTACAATAGCAGACAAGCATACTGGGTATACAGCAGCGAGTATGAATTTACAGAGCACATGGCATCAGTAGTCAAACCAAGTGCAAGTAAAGCAGTACAATAAGATAAAAATATGACACACAGACAAACTGTAAAAAATAAGGGAGGGTATGGAGATCCATAGGCCAGCACCCAGAGATGTGGGGTTGTCACGGTTGTATCACTAAAGTGAGGATGGGAGGCCAGAAAATGAGAGATAGGCACAAGTGGTTTGGGGGGGGGGGTTCCATTGGGGAGGATACAGGGATAAAGGTGTGCAGTTGAGGTTGGGTGGGCAATGGGGAAGAGGAAATAGAAAGAGTAGGCTGGTGGCAGGGAGATGAGGGGGATGTGAAAGGGTTAATTAGTAGTCCTTGGAATAAGGATGGGGTGAAGTCAGCTTAGCTAAAGCAGAAGGGGAAAAGCAGTCTTCAGGGCAAATAGTTCAAGGTCATTTAGCAGTCACAGCTGCTAGAGGTAGGTAAGTAGTGCTTCAGTTCTTTTTTAAAAGAGCTGATGTTGTTGGAGTTGGCTAGTTTGGTAGGGAGTTCGTTAATCCAGTGTGGGACTCTGTAAGCAAAAGAGCGCTGAGCAAGAGAGGTTCTCCTGAACAGTGCAGATAGTGAGCATCATGCAGCACCCCGGTGCAGTGCTGGGTTTGCAAAAATTGCAGTAAGTTGCAGATGGCAGGTGGGGCAAGACCAAGAAGTGCCTTCTTTCCCATGAGGCATACTTGGTACTTTACTTGCCCTGGTAGGTTTAGCCATTGTGTTTCAGCATACAGCTTGCATGTGTTGGTGAGCCTGCCGGCACCCAGGATGAGCCAGCAGGCTTTGTTGAGTGCTGTTTTGACACGCTTTAGGGCCATGTCGGTGGCAGCACTATATACAATCAGCCCGGCCATAGTCAGTAACTGACAGGACTGAACTGATGACAGCAAGGCTCAGGGCAGCGGTGGTTAGGTGGCTCCTGTGCTTATACAGGACTCCAAGTTTGACATTGACAGCCCTGACTACGCTGTTAGTATGAGAGGAGAAGGAGAGGGAGTCGTATATATGTACTCCGAGGTGCTTGAATAGCCTTTCTTGTTCAAGGGCTTCATTTTTTTTATTGACTGTGTTGAGACTGAGGTTTTTCTTTTTTGGAGTGCGGGCCAGTGAGCAGCATTATTTTAGTTTTTTTTATAGTTGAGCAAAAATTTGTGCTTCATGAACCAGTCCTCTAACTGGTAGAAACTGTTTTGCAGGTCCTGGGAGAGAGAGCCTAGTTGTGGGCTGCGATTAATGATTACAGCATTGTCTGCATAGAGGATAATTCTGGATGTGCAAGCTTCAGGGAAGGTGTTGAGAAATACACTGAACATCAGAGGTCCTAGAATGGACCCTTGGGGGGGGAACCCCGAGTGAGACCTTCCCGGCTATAGCTGTACAGCTGCACAACTAGCAGCATCCCATAATTTTTTGAGAGGTATTCTTTATATGAAACCTCCTGTTCGCAATCCAGTCCTGCATTGGGACTTGAATTATGTCCTTGGGAAACTGACGTTGGCTCCCTTTGAGCCAGCTGTGAGTTGTGGCCTGTGTTTTCTGCTATGGAAAACTTTATTTTTAGTTACAATCAACTCTGCTCGAAGGATTTCAGAGCTGCAGGCTGTAATGTGTGAGCCTCCATGTTTTATTTTTCACAGAGACAGAGTTTCTTTGCATACAAATCCTCCCCATCTTTCGGATGAGACGTTAAACCGAGGTCCCATCTACCTGTTCTGGTGGTAGTTCAGGTGGATGTTAAAGATCCCATGGCACTTCTCGAAAAGAGCAGGATTTTTTTTTTTTCAATTATGAAAAGTCAATACAAAGTATACAAAATAATCAGGGAGATACAAAAGGAATCATCCTAGGATAACTATGAAAAATAAGGAAAAAAGGAGAAAAAGAAAAAAAAAACAAGAACTATGCATATTATTTCATAAAATACAGTTCATGTGCAAGAAAAATACATTAAAGGTAGTGAAAATTACATAAAACCGAAAACAAATATTAAAAAAAACAGACCCCCAATGTGAAATAGACCTATTCCCGATCCACACCTCTATCATTGCCAGAGGTCAAGGGACATTCAAAATATTCGTCAGATCTTTCCACTATATGCGAGCTGTATCGTATGAGAAAGCAATAACATCTTTCCGAAAAACCTCAAGGCAAGCAGTCTCGCATAACTTCCCCCACTGCTAGATAAGGCAGTCCTAATTGTTTGAGTACATATTTGTTCCTTGCCTGCCATAAATAAAATGTCAGAATAGCAGACAGAACCTATATGGTCCGTCCATGGTAGTACATTAATCTCTCAAAAAAAATTCCTAGTAAAGATTGTTCATAAGTTAAATTAGGAAGCCAAGACAAAGACCACGTAGCTGCTAAAAATTTCCGTAAATGAATGGAATAACTACATTCAAACAGAAAGTGATTCATTGACTCAACTGGATTACCACATTCAGTATAAGGACACAGTCTGTCATCCAGAGGTTTGTGTTTCCAGTTCCCTCTAACATTAACCCTCCCATAAGTACAAAGCCATAAGTTGTCCCGCATACGTAGCGGGACCCAGGGATTATTCAGCTGATGAAGCACCCGTGAAACCCTATCCGGGGAACAGTGTTTAATGTCTGGTTCTACTGGTCCTATAAACTCCAGAATCCTATCCTTTAATAATCTCCATGTCATCGTGGAAACATGTGATTGTTTAACTTGCTAATTTCTCATTTTGACAAGAGTCTGTTTGATATAGGTAGGAAGACCAACCGACTTAACAAGTTTGGGAACCTCCTGATGCCATCTATCCAAAAACCCATTCCTGACATAAAGTTAACTCATCTTGAAGTAAAATAACAAAGGTATCCGACCACAAAAGAGTGTGGAAGAAGACCAGGGAGTGTATCATACCCACCTCACTCCACCCTGTGTCCATCTGAGATACATGAAGTCTCTCTTTATGGGGTTCAATTGACTGCCCCACAACATCTAAAAGCAAACACTATAAACCCAGGTCTCTAATTTATGAGGAATTGGGAACACCCATGCAACATACTGCAGAATAGGGATCAAAAATTGCTTTATCATAAAGACCCTTTTAAATTTAGATAATTACCAGCCTTTCCACCGTGCAACAAAGGCTTCACATTTTTTCAGGGACTTATCCCAATTCAGTGTGGCCACATCACCAGCCCCAAAACATATTCCCCAAATCTTCAGAGGTCCATGCATGATTTGATAGAGCAACACTATCCTCTGGCTCCTCTCTCCCCAATGTAGACCACTACTTTTTCCCTTTTTGAGTTGTGCCCAGAAAGACTGGAGAAAAGCTCCAATTCCAACATCACCGGAGCTACACTTTCTTTATTTTTACAGAACAGCATAACATCATCTGCGTAGGCCATAGATTGTAGTGGAACCAGCCCATTAGGGTTCTGCATTCCAGTAATATGGTAATTGAGCCAGATATGTTGTATACAAGAATCCAGATACAGAATATATAATGAAGGACTAAGGGGGCACCCTCGGTGGACCCCACAACACAGTCGAATCGTACCACCCAAAACCTTCCCTAAAACTGGCACTATCATAGCCTGAGCATAAAGGTTCTCTATCCACCCAATACAATCTAGAGGGAGACCATGTGTCCTCATTACTTGAAATAAGAATTCGTGAGACACTCTGTCAAACGCCTTGCTCTGATCAAGTGACAAGAGATATCCTGAGGAAGCATGTTTATTACAAAACTCATAGCAATCCCTAATAATAAACACATTTTCCTGAATTATTTTCCCCAGGATAGCACAGGTTTAAGATGGATGAATCAAGTGAGGCAATATGTGTTGCAAGCGTTTAAGAATAGCAGTCAAAATTTTCCAGTCTGAATTAAGTAAACAAATCTGTCTCCAATTACTCAACAGTGCTTTATTTCCACCCTTAAATAGAAACCTCAATAAACCCTGGATAAAATCAGGGGGAACTGTGCTCAAAACTGTAATTTCTTCAAAAACTACGAGCAGCGTAGGTGCCAGTTCTTTAATGAGTAATTGATAAAATTCAATAGGCAAGCCATCCCATCCCAGGGAAATGGTTTTCTTCAAGGAACTAATGGCCAATTTTATTTTCTCAAGAGAAATTGGTGCAGATAATGCATCTCTATCCTTCTCTCCCAGAGAGACCCCCACCTCATGTAACTAATCAGTAAGCCCTTGATTATTCTGCTCCTGTTCAGGAACCAAACCTGCAAAATAGTTTTGGATAATGGCACTTAATTCCAAGGGTTCAGAGCACAATCTCCCAGAACTGTCCTCCCACTCCGATAGATTTATAGAATCCAATTTAGATTTAAAGGCCGCACAAGGAACACCCTGGGGTGTTTTCTGTGTCCCAAAACGTAACTCCATAGCTAATGTGGCTGCCCTATCATATTGAAAAAGTTTCATTTGCCGCTTAATTTCAAAAATTTGGTCTGAGTAGTCAGCTCCCGTAAGATTTGCTGAAGAAAACAGCTTTTGCAACTGTTGTCGCAGAGATACTGTAAGTACTTCATTTGTTTGTTATTTTGTTTATAGGCTCCCTGCACTTGTAGCCATTTGCGCAAGGCTTGCTTGGAGTTGGACCACCACTCACCCACTGAGTCATACAGACAAAGAATGGATTGATGAGCTTGAAGTTCATATAGAAGGCCATCCCGAATGGAAGGGTCCTACAGCAGCAAAGTATTTGCCCTCCATCGACTACTTGGTTGGGGGGGTAGGGGCGTGAAGGCCTATTTCAATTTGCAATAAAAAATGATCTGACAATTCAAAAGGCAGTGTTTGTAGCTGTAACACTCTACTATTAGTGTGTTAAAAAAAAAAAAAAAAATTTATTCCCGCGGACAGTGACCCCCCTGTAATAGGTATGCACTGGCCATAGACCCCTTAAGTTATACACATCACACAAACCAGCTTGAGATATACAGTGAAGCAAAGCATTAGTATCACAATAAACTTTCTGTCCCCGTGTTGCCTTATCTTGAATATCAGTGGGACAATTAAAAGTACCCGAATTACCATTTTGTTCATCGCCAAATATGGTTGTATGGATTTAAACAGTTCTCTCTCCATTTTCCCCTGAGGAGCTTATACATTAATTAACCTGCATCGGTGGGTACGCCATAAACCATCAAGGATAAGAACTCAGCCTGGGCATAGGTCAGTCAATTTCAGCCATCTTAAAGGCTTCTCCACAAAAAAGAATTCCCAACACAAAGGACCGAAAAGATGCACCCCACACCCCATGCATGTTGAGTCCGTTTCGGAAGGTAATCGTCAGTCATCCAGGTTTCCTGCAAAAAAAGACATCCTGCTGTAATTGCTCTAAGGCAGAAAAGACCACAGCCCATTTCAACGGATTCTTAATACTGCAGGTATTAATAGATGCCACCTTAATAGAAGCCATGTCTTAATGAAGTGCAGAGAAAAAAAAAGTAACAGCATGGAGCAACCAGAAAAACTCAGTTACCTACAGTCTCCTTTGGACCAATATGTTTTTTTTTTTCTCTTTCTCATATTGTTCCTCTGTTCAGGGCAATGATGTCGCAGATGAATCTGATTCCATCTCGTCCAGATCCAAGGAACCCCAATGATTAGTATATGAGAGAGAGGAGAATTTATTCGTCAGAGGAATTGGAGAGGTCTGTGCTGCTTGTAGCCTGCCTAGCACTCTGTTGTCTAGGCAGTTTCAACCAAGCTGTTGGTGGTGGGGGCATCTCCTTGTCATTTGTATCCTGGTCCATGGGATGTACAGGGGGAGCCTCGTGTAAAACTGGAGGGGCCACTGGTTCTGCAGTATAACCCGAACCATGGGTCTGGCCACCCAAGTCCTCAGTGCCACTCTCCATTGGATCTGTAAGCCCTATGGGGTGAGCAGAAGCACTATCTTCAGGATCGGCAGGCCCAGCCTGTCAGTCCCTGTTATGAGTATGGGGGGGCCGGGCGGTAGCTTTCTGTTGCACAGTATCCTGGGCAGGCCCATCCGTACGGTTGTGTGCCGCATATTGGCACTTTTGGAAGACATGTCCCCTAATATCACACAAGTTGCATTTGGTGACATTTCGACATGCTGTACTAATGTGATTATATTCCCCACAGAGTATGCACTTCAACTTGTCACATGTACTGGCCAAGTGAGTCCGATCAGCACACTTGTGACGTGCCTTAGGCTGTCCTGCATAGACGCAGACACCCCTGTCTTTTCCATAAAAAAGCTATTAGGAATATATTGCACACCAGTGACAGTTTGGCGCAGTTTAACCCGGAAATGCCACCCCCTGTCCAAAACAGTTCAGAGTCTATAGTCGGATCAGGTGCACTGAGAACATTGCATTTCCTCTCCAGCAAATGGTGAATATCCCCAATATTGACACTTTTGTTCCAAAACATGATGGTGATGCGTTTGATTAATGGTAAGGTTAAAGGAATAACCATAAATGGGGTTCAAAGCGGAGAAAACTTGACTTGGTTATACTTGAACCAGAATCTGTCCAAGTCCATAGGGGAATTAAAGCTGACACCGTAGTTTTCCTCCCCTGAAATATGTATCAGGGCATGCACTTCTCTGGGAGTGAAGCCTAAAGAATCTTTTGTCAACCTCTTCCCACCATATTCCCGGTCCGGTGCGGTCTCCAACCCTCCTCGGTATCTGAGTCGAACCGCATTTCATCTTGGTTTAGGTGTGGATTTATCAAATATTTCAGAAAATCTAGGGGGTGGGGGTGGGGAAGTCCTGGGGCTGTGCTGGGTGTTCTCTTCACTGACATGACCTGCGCTATGGCACTGTGCTTCCCAACCTGAGGGAACACCCGCTGAGTCCTGTTCTGGAATATAACCAGGTACTGAATCATCAACCACCCCCTGGGTTTGCAGCTCACCCGCATGTAACTGTGACCCTGGTGGGGTACCTGTAACCCGGTCCAGAAGCGAGTCATCAGAGTGAACTGGAATCTCCACGTTTAGTAACAAGCATTCAGACGGGGAACTAATACCCTTCCCCTTGGTCAGTTCCATGCCACCTGCGCAGTCAACAGGGCTAGTGACAACAGTAGTACAATTCAAATCATCAGGGGTTGGCACAAATATTGCTGCCATTTGGCACATCGCAATCCGTAGTGGAAATGCAATTTGTAGGGCAGTCACTTACCCCATCAGGTTCCCGCTCCTCCCGTAGCCCACCAGGCATCTCCGGTTCTCTCGGCGGTAGTTGTCCGCCATCCTGACTGGCCAACACACTACTCGTGTCCAGAGTCCAATCCCCCGAATTAGTACATTTCCAGCCTGCATTAGACAGTGCCGACTCTGGAGACCAGTCGGCGGCTGTGTCCAAAGGTGTAACCACCTGAAATGCTTCCTTGACACGATCCCTTGCTGAAGGCTCTCTCGAGGTGCTAGCAGACCCGGATGCCTGGGGCTTCCATTTTGTTGTCTCAGCCACCGGTTTATTCAACCTACGTCATTTGGATTCCTGCTTAGTCAAAAGCCGTTTTTTCTGTTATAGAGTTCTTCCTTCTTAGCCATGTCCTTTGACAGTTGTTTTCTCCATTCATGGATGTTTTGTTCCAGCAAGGCTTCCTCTGTTCGAAAATTAGACTCCGATATGTCCATATCAGAAGTATAGTCCACATGTCCCTCAGTATCCATAGTATCAGAAAGTTCTTCCGATTCAAGAACATTACAAAGTATACTCACTCCAAACTCAGCGCATTGGGCTGTAGGGGAGACCTCATTTCCCTCGAGCTGCCACTCATCCACAGTTCCAGCCATGTCTGAAACCTCCATGTCCAAAGACTGGAGGATAGCAGATGTAGTCCCCTTATACAAAAGTGGGAACAAAGAGGAAGCGGGGAACTTACAGACCAGTCAGCCTCACCTCGGTAGTGGGAAAGATCATGGAAGCACTACTGAAGGAGAGATTGGTGGAACATCTGGTTGTCAATGGACTACAGGACCCAAGGCAGCATGGTTTCACCAGGGGAAGGTCATGTCAGACCAACCTCATTGAATTTTTGACTGGGTGACTAGGGAGGTGGATCAGGGAGGCAGTGGACATGGCCTATCTGGACTTCAGCAAGGCCTTTGACACTGTGCCACATAGAAGACTATTACACAAACTGGGAATATGGGTGTGGGCAGGACAGTAGTGCGGTGGGTAGGTAACTGGCTGGGCAGCAGGACACAGAGGGTGGTGGTAAATGGCTGTCACTCCACAGAGGAAGAGTGACCAGTGGGGTACCACAGGGATCAGTGCTGGGACCGGTGCTATTCAATATCTTCATCAGTGACATTGCAGGACCTAGAAGGCAGAATTTCACTGTTAGCTGATGACACAAAGCTCTGTAACAGAGTAGACACACCAGAGGGTGTAGACAGAATGAGAAGGGACCTGTAGAAACTTGAAGAATGGTCAGGGGTTTGGCAGTTGAAATTCAATGCAAGGAAGTGCAAGATAATGCATATAGAGGCACAAAACCCTGGCACAATATATCAGTTGGGGGTGAGGATATAGCATGCACCAAGCAGGAAAGGATCTTGAGTTATCATCTCTGATGACCTCAAGGCAGGGAAACAGTGTGACAGGGCAGCAGGTAAAGCAAATAGGATGCTGGGATGCATAGGCAGAGGCATCACCAGCAGGAAAAGGGAGGTCATAATTCTACTATACAAGACACTAGTGAGGCCGCACCTGGAGTACACTGTGCAGTTCTGGAGACCTTACCTACATAAGGACATAGACAGGGTAGAGAAGGTTCAGAGGAGGGCAACAAAGATGGTGCATGGATTGCATCACAAGTCCTATGAGGACAGGTTGAAGGCACTTAACATGTACTCCCTGGAGGAGAGGAGGGAGAGAGGGGATATGATAGAGACATACAAGTATCTTACAGGGAGGAACAGGGTGCAGGAATGCACTATTTTTAGAAAAAGATGTTCCAGGACTGGAGGGCATGGGATGAAGTTGGAGGAGGACGATTCAGAGGAAGCGTGAGGAAGAATTTCTTCACAGAGCGGGTGGTGGACAAGTGGAACACCCTGCCAGAGGAAGTGGTGGGGGCTGAAACAATCACGGGATTTAAGAATGCATGGGATAGACATAAAGGAATTCTGGAGGTCAGGGGTAAGGGGCAACAGACTTCCTGGAAAACATAAACTGAACTTACAAACTTAAATGGGCAGACTGGGTGGGCCATAGGCCCTTATCTGCCGACACTGTCTATGTATCTATGTCCGAGAGAGGGCCAACAGTGCCCCCTTCCCCAAAGTAGGGGAAGGTTTTTATTAATAAACAGTACAATAAATCAGGAATCAGTAATACAATCTTTGTAAAACAAAAATGTAAAATAAGAAAAAAAACAGAACAAAAGGACAGATCAATAATAATTAATAACTTAACAAAAAAAATAATGATTCAACCTATTTTGTCCTTCAAAAAAGGAACCTCTTTCCACCTCATAAGCCAGACATTATTGGGCAAATAATTGCATTCAGAATTACAGTGTGACAACAAATCATGTTCAATATGGCGTAGAACTTCAAGAGGCGAGTGATACAACTGTCGGAGAGTAAGGTGACATCTGGCTTGCCATAAATTAAACTTAAACATGGCAAACAGGAGCCTTAATACACCTGTATCAAATAAAGTAGAATGAATGAAAAAAAAACCCACAACTTCTACATATGTAACAGCCCACCAGAAAGGCTGGCTGCAACCAGCAGAAAGGGTTGACCAGAAATCTTGTACAAAGGGACAGGAAATGAAAAAATGGGACATCGTTTCCTCCTGATTAGTGCAAGTATCCCTCGGGCAACCTCTTTCAGTAACCATCTTGTGCTTTAAATTCCCCCTAACGCTGAGCCATCCATGACAACTAAGCCATAAGACATCCCATAATTTAGGTGGGATCTGTTTATCTACCAGACTTTTAAGGAGAATATCAACAGAACCATCCAAACATCCTTAAAAGCGGGGACTATGGAGTGCACTGTAGTTTGCAAGATGCCATAAATATATTTGCGATGTTTGCAATACACTTGAGCCGGAGGCAACTTCCATTTATTAAGCTTCGATATCACAGGCCTAATATAAATCGGGTAGTTAGAAGTGTGTAATTTTTTCTGGCTCAAATTAGGCCAGTCTGAGGACAATCTAGGTAACCAATTATAAGCAAAAAGCACCTATAATACAGTTTGTGGGCGACAAAGGTCTATTAGATTCCAATGAAAAAAAAATACTGTAGTAAAATGTAACTGGATTCACACAATTCAAACCTCCCTGTGCAATTGGAAGATACAACACATCTCTTTTAATGGGATTTAGGCGACTCCCCCAAATAATTTGAAAAAAAAAAGACCCAATAAAGTGGCTTCCAAAACTGAAGGAATGGGGTATACCGCACTGAAATATAAAAAATGAGGGAGAAGCAAAGTTTTGGTAATTAAAACCGTTTTCTTTTTAGTCTGTTGCCACAATTTCCATAACTTAATTCTGGACTTTATTGCTTCAGTTTTGGCAGACCAATTTAGTAACGCATTATCACCTTTACCAAAATCAATGCCTAAAACTCGGACCGGGCCCAATATAACAGGAATTCCTTCCAACTCCCTAACCTCAGGAACGTCAGAATGCAGTGGATATAAAAAACTCTTTACTTTATTAAGGGAGAAACCTGCAACATCCGAAAAAGTAGAAAAGTGACACAACACCTTTTCACCAGAGGGCAAATCAGAAACAAAAACACAGACATCATCCGCATAAGCCAAAATTTTGGCCTCAAGGGTACTATGAGGGGAAACAATGCCAAGGATTCTTACATCTTGGGCAATAGTACGTAAGAGCGGGTCCAAACTAAAAACATAGAGTTAAAGGACTTAGAGGGTAGCCTTGTCTCACCCCCCTACGATTAGGGACATATGAACCCAAGTAACCATTCGCCAAGGTCAAAGCATAAGCATGTCTATAAAGTAAATCAATCCAGGTTATAAAGCGGTCAGGAACACCATACGCACGTAAAACCTGGAACAAATAATGCGGTACCCGGTCAAAGGCCCTTTCTTGATCCATGGACTTAAGAAAACCCTTTATAACATCAGCTTTACCTAGTTCAATTAGTTCCCTAAGCAAAAGGAGATTAGCATAGATGGATTTACCCGGCACCAAACAGGATTGATGTACGGAAATCAAGTGTTGAGCTGTGGTCAGTAATCTGGCATTAATATCTTCATTAAAATTTTAAAATCTGTATTGAGGAGACTTAAAGGTCTCCAATTGGTAAGTAAAGTCCTGTCACCGTTTTTATATAACAAAATCTGAATCGAAGTACAGAAATGGAAATCAGTAGTTTGTTGTTGTAAAACCCAATTAAACATTACTTTGAGTATGTCACAAATCAAAGGACTACAGGATTTATAAAATTCTGCAGGTAAACCATCTATACCAGGCACCGTGTTGTTCCGTAAACGGGAAACTTCCCTTTTAACTTCATCCATACTGATAGGAGCAATTAAAGCCTGAAATAGCAAATCAGAACAAGGGGCAATATGGAGAGAGGAAAGGAATTTGTCTGTACCAGAGCTATCCACTAGAGAAGCAGCATATAAATTGGAAAAATGTGAGGAGATTGCCTGCAAGATATCCTGAAGTGCAGTGTAACCAGTACCAGCAGAATTAACTACTTCCATCATAAGGCAATCTGCCGAACGCTTATGACTACAATCCAAAACATCTCCCAAAGCAGATTTATTAGCAGAACAGACCCTATGTTCATGCAACAGAGAGGTAGCTCTAGTATATTGTAAAGCAGCCATTTCCTTTTAACATTCTGTACCTGTGTACATTCATATAAACCTTGTGAATGTATAGCAGAATATAAGAATTCCAACTGCATAACGTAGACAAGTATCTCTTATATTTAGTCACTGCAGCATATTTAGATGTTTTTTTAGCCAGAGAAGAGATTTCAGATTTAGTGAGAAGCCACCAACCCAACAAATCCTCAAAAAGTCCAGATAGTGACATACGAGCTTTCAACAAATCATGAATTTGGGCCAAAAACCTGTCATCAAGTAACAATAACGAATTCAGTTTCCAATATCCCAGCCCCAGTTTTGCATGAGGGCCCACCCCTAACATGGCAGTTACCACCATATGGTCCGAAATCTCCACTGGGATGGTTTGAACCTTAATCACCTTCAGTGCTGCAGAGACAAAAAGAAAATCAATCCTAGTGGATAAGGAGCCTTTAAAAAAAGTACGTCCACCAGTAGGATGACAAACCCTATAAACATCCTGAAGATGACCCTGAGTAACAATGTGATTGAGACAGTGTGTATCACAAAAATCTTTGTCAGTCTAGGCCCCCCTGTCAGATTTATGCACTACACAATTAAAGTCACTACCCCATATGAGAAAGCGTGACATGAACAAAAAACGCTGCACCTCACGAAATAGGTCCGCTCGACCTTTCTTTGTAACTGGTGCATAAATCACAAGTAATCGCCAAGTGGTATGTAAATATGTAAAATCCAGTATTAAAGCCCGACCCATAACAGCTCAACCAATTTAGTAACTTGAAATCCATCACCCCAAAACAACACCCCAACAGCACTACAAGTGTCCAATCCTAAAGAAAAAAAAGAGGGAACCCATCGCCAAAGCCTCTTGGCCACAGTAACCAAAGAAAGGGTATTGAGACGGGTATCTTGAATAAGGCAAATGTCACATGCCAAATCATTAAAAAAACTGAAAAGTAAACAGACGCCTACGACAATTTTTAACACTGTTCATATTGAGGGTGGCAACAGTGAGGTGAAATGCCGAGGCCAAGAAAATGGAACAAAAAGACAAAAGTAACTAACATCAAGTAACCCTTCCCTTTCTAATACTTCTTCAGGGTCTCACCCCGACCACAAGGGCCGAGTATCAGTGGGCAACTCCTTAGATGTATCACTCTCAGAATCAGAGGCTACCATAGGTTGTGAGGAGTTATCAGAATCAGCATCCATATCTGAAGACTGTGTGTGGCGGGACAGGACGTCAAATTTATTACATAAGGGAAGACAGCCACCAGGAGAAGACACTTTAGCCAATTTAGCTCTACTTGTAGTCTGTTTTTGAGCCCGCTTCTTTGCCTGAACACTAGGCTCAGGAGGAGGCATTATAATAATATCCAGATTCATTTCAGGGACTTACACAGGAACAGCAGGGACTAGGGTAACAGCAGGAGGAGGAGGAGGGGGCGAGGGGGGTCGTAGAGGAAAGGTCCTGGACAAGTGGTCGAGGCACGTCCTGTAAAGGAGGCTCAGGGGAAGGTTCAGCTGATAAAACCACTGTCTGGGGAGCAGGTACTGTAGCTGCAGGGCATAAAGGGGGATCAGAAACCACCAGTACAGACAAGGAAAGGGATTTTGCAGTAGCAATATCCTTTTTCTGAGCATTGAGAAGGATTACATCCTGGTCCAGGCTATCCTCTCTGTTATGGGGAAACCCAAGGACATGTTCTAAAACCATGGTCCAATTCCTCACAGAGGTTACACTTCAGCTGAAAAGTACAATCTGCACCAGCATGGCCAAAAGATAGACAAAGGGAACACCGCAGTCTATCACAGGCTGCACCGAGACAAGAAGGGGAGCCACATTTAAAGCAGGTGCGAAGTTGCCCCACATAGAAGCAATGTCCCCGTTCCCTACCCAGAAACAAACTATTCGGTAAGTGTACTGGACCCACATTAGTATGTCTGTCTCACTGTATAACGCCAACCTCCAGTCCACAAACGTTCAGAGTCAAATATAGGTTGAGGCAACCCCAAGACATCACAACGTTTAGTCAACCAATGTGTAATATCACTAGCCGCCACATTCTCATTCCGAAACAATATGGTTGCATTTTTGATAGATGGTTTGGTAAACGGGATAGCCTTAAAAGGAAGCCACAACTCAGAGTATTTGAGAGTATCATATTTTGTCCAAAAATGTTCTAATCCCCGAGGGGTTTGAAAAATAATGTCATATAAAGAAGAACCCGATACATGAATTAGTGCAAAAATTTCATTAGTAAAAAAAAAACAAAGATCCTTTCAAAAGTGACTTTCCCACATAGAGATGGTAAGGATCTACATCCAGATCCCCAATATATTGAAGGCGAACCGCATTCCTTCGCTGAAGAGGAGGGGGGGAGTTCCTAAATGCGTCCCATTTTCTAAAGCCTTCCCAATTAGATTTAGCCCTTTCCTCAGGGTCAGGAGGAGGGTTTGGAGAAGGGTCAGGGAGCGGGATATCCATGTCCATTTGATCACCCCATGCTGGGCCCGAGAGCTAGGGCCTTCATCACCCGATGAGGAGGGAGGCAAGGAAGGAACTTTAATGAGCTGTGCAGTATCCATTTCAGGATGTTGAACATCCTCAGCACGTAAATCCAAGTCCAGGTTACCAGGCTGAGAAGTAGCCACATCTACCGAGGGAGACTTCTGCCCGCCACTACCAGGTATCGGACTATGGGTAGGGTCAGGTATCCAATGCCCCGAATCTCCCGGTTTCCATCCCGCATTTCACAGGGAGGCCTCCAGTGAGCTAGGTAGTGGGCTGGTACAAGGTAGTAGCGCTGGAGGTGGCAAGACAAGCGATATAGACTGCATAGTGGTAGGTGAGGTACAAGAAGTCAGATTACTCACAGTATTGTTAGGTGAAACTGTCGCTGAGTCAAATAGCGGAGAAGGCACATCTAGATCCAGCTCAGCAGGAATCGTAAACTCTGACATAGCGCTGTGCAACGGGAGAGTGTTGCCAACTCAGCACCACTAAGGAGCCCGAAGGTACCATGGCCATAGAGTAGGCAGGAAGAGTCGCAACATCTCCCAAGTCAGGCACTTGTATCCGGGACCCAGTAGAGGTAGACTTGAAAGGGCTAGCAGAATCAATAACCGCCAATACCTGATTTCTGTGTGCAGCAAGGAGGGACTTTAACCAGAGTTTGTCAGCAGGCAAAAAATCCGACGAGGCAGAAGCAGACTGAACGGGTAGAGACTCTTCAGGTACATTGGGTTCCTCAGGCAGAGTAGCAAAACTGTCAAATGTTCTCAACACAACAGGCTCCAAAGCTGGACCTGCAGGAGCGGAGCTCTGCTCTCCTGCAGATACACTAGCAGAGTGACTGAGTCTCACAGACGAATCCATGGTCCAACGGGGAATTTGCCCGGTGCCCTGTCCAAATTTCCCCTCATTCACTAAAAATACCACCAACAGCTTAATCTGGTTCAAGGTCAGTTGGCGTTCATCTGTATCCCCTCCCCCGGGTCATGCCTGAAAATAGGCAGTAATTGTCAAGTGCACTTACCTAGTCAACAAAAACTAAATAAATAAGTTTCTACTGAAGGTGGTATCTGAGTTTACATTAAATCAAACAATACACCTTCCTGTCTATTATCCTGAGCATGACAGTCAGGGTGAGGCACTGCTCCATACTTTGGATGTACATAGGATACTGAGATACTGTGAATCGCACCAAGAACTGCAGAAAGTTCTTGTCAGCTTTTCGTTTTGTTCGCTCTGGGAAAGAGGGCCCACCTGTGTCAAACAGTGCTTGTCCAAATGGTTGGCACAGTGTATTGCGTTCTGTTGTAGGAAGTACAGTAAGAAACTTCTTGGTGTGGTTCATGGTCACTCCGCTTAAAGGGAATGGATGCTTCTGTTGCTTGTTTCAGAAATGTTTCAGCTGCTGACATTTCTGCTGCAGCCATGTGTAGCACTGTTCACTCCTTCACTTAACATTACAGTCTGGACATATTCTCTTGTAGATGTGCTAGATTCAAGCTTGCTGTCCTGCAAGGCCTGGTGTCTTGAATATATCAGACAGTGCCAGCCTCTTTCTACTGTTTTGGGACCGCTGGGGAATCTTTCCAAAGGTGTGTCCCAATGGAAGAGGTATCTTCGAAGATGATAGAAAAGTCATGTACTTACCATAACAGTAGATCGCTGAGAGAATCTCTTCCATTAGGCCATGCCGTCCCTCCTCCCCAGCCCTCTTCTGATTCAGTGAGGGTTACATCAGATATTGTGCCTGATCCTAATCCATGCATCATATATCCAGCCCAGTGCCTTGCCTTGTATGCCTGGGTTGGTCCTATCTCCTGGTTCCTCACGGGTGGTGGTCCTTCGAGTATAATCTCTGGCGGGGAACTGAGGAGAGATGGGGTTGCAGGTGTTTATATAGACACTGACGCTGACATCGTCGTGGATGGCCCCCAACTAGCAGAGGTTTCTTTGTGGTCCTAGCACTTACGCAAGTATAGTTCCAAAGGTGTGACCTAATGGATGAAATTTTCTCAAAGATCTGCTATTACGAAAGTACATAACTGTTCTTTTCTGGAAGTGCTCTGTGCTTCTGTAGTTAATTCACATTGCTGTCTCTAGTAGAGTTGACTGTGAAGAAGAAATTATATAAAAGATGTATATATCTACATATACTATAGGTTTTTTTTTGGCTTATGAAAAGTAAGCAATAATATCCGACAGGATGGGCGATATTGGACTATACTGGGTCGCCCAAGGGTGGTGAGCCTTATAGCTGCTGGAAGATCCAGTATAGCCCAATACCACCCACCCTGGAGGGTATTATGGCACTTAGAAAATGGGTCATGTGTATATATTTACATTAAACATTGACCTAATTAAAAAATTATTTTTAAAATGAATTAAAAAAATTGGGGTTCAGTAGTCCCTCCACTGGTAGATTTGCCAGTAAAGGGCACTGCTGTTTGTTTAGTGGTACATCTGCCATTACCCACTCCCTCTCTGACGTATGGTGTCTTCTGCTAAATGTCCTCCCCCACCCCCCAACACACACAGTTTGTTTTTTCTGTTTTTTTCCTCTATTCTGTTGGTTCACCCACATTGGCATGAATAAAATACTGTTGCCTTAAATGAGAGCGCGAGCAAAATATTGACAATAAGAATTACGGCACAAGATTGTGCCGCCAGACACGTACACCGCCAAATGAAACTGTGCAACCCCTATAACAAACACAATGAAAGACAAAAAAATCTTTACCACAAAATAGCAATAGCAAGCACCAAAAACACACTAAACACACCACGCTTTCACATCATGAACGCCACTGTGACTAGCAAACTCGTTATGCCGCCCACATGGAAACATAGAATCTGTCGGCAGATAGGGACCATACAACCCACCTAGTCTGCCCATTTCCCTACTTGGTTTGGCAATCCCTGTTCTTATCTGGACTGCCTTTCCCCTGCTCTGCTGTACAGCAGGGTGCCTTTATGCTTATCCCATGCACTCTTAAATCCTTGTGCGTTTTCGCTTCCACCACCTCCGCTGGTAGGCTGTTCCACGGATCCACCACCCTCTCTGTGAAAAAATACTTCCTAGCATTCCCCGTAAGCGCCCCTCCAGCCTCATGTTATGTCCCCTTGTCCTTGTACACTTTCGTCTCTGAAATATGCTCCCTTCCTGTACCCTGTTTATTCCTCTAAGGTATTTGAAAGTCTTTATCATATCCCCTCTCTCCCTTCTCTCTTCCAGTGAATAGATGTTTAGTTCCTCGAGTCTTTCTTCATAAGGTTTATGGTGCAGTCCATGTATCATTTTTGTTGCTCCTCTCTGGACTGCTTTCATTCAGTCTATGTCCTTCCTGAGATGCGGTCTCCAGAATTGGACACAGTATTCCAGATGAGGCCTCACCAGTGATCTATACAGTGACATCACCACTTCACTCCTCCTACTTGTTATGCCCCCTCCTGTGCACCCCAGCATTCTGTTTGCCTTCCCCACTGCTTTTTTGCATTGTTTGCCTGACTTCAGGTCATCGGATATGAGAACCCCCAGGTCTCTCTCCTGACTTGTGGTGGCTAGAACCTGCCCCCCAATCCTGTATTCCTTTCTTGGGTTTCTGTGTCCCAGATGCATTATCTTGCACTTCTTATCGTTGAAACCCAACTGCCAAACCATTGACCATTCCTCAAGTAGTCTTAGTCCGTTCTTCATTTTATCTATCCCCTCCTTTGTGTCAACTGTGTTACAGATCTTGGTGTCATCTGCAAACAGGCATACTTTCCCCTCCAGTCCCTCCGTAATGTCGCTTATGAAGACACTGAATAGAACTGGTTCCAGCACTGATCCCTGTGGAACCCTGCTGGTCACCTCCCCCTCTTCTGATTTTATGCCGTTTACTACCACCCTCTGGGTCCTGCCTTGTAACCAGTTGCCAACCCATTTTACCCAGTCAAAAAAATCGATAAGATTAATTTGATAGGATCTACCCTCAGTGAATCCATGCTGCCTTGGGTCTTTTGCACCTCTGCCCTCCTCCAGTCCCCAGGTACCTCCCCTGTCTTTAGTGATTGGTTGAATAGGGTTATCAGCAGACCTGCTAGGACTTCCATGAGTTCCTTCAGCACTCTACGGTGAATCCCGTTAGGCCCCACTGCCTTGTTTGTCTTTACTTTTTCTAGTTCCTTCAAGACTCTGTCCACATCATGGAGCCCTATTTTCGGTGCCCTCATAACGGTATACCATTCTATCAGTGCAGGACTAAGATTGAGTTCAGTTCGCCCACTAGTTGGTAAGGGGCTGCAGTCAACATTAGTTTGGTCAGTGCAATTCCAGATTTAAAAAATGAGTGAGAGAGAGAAATACGATTTTGGATTTGCTGCTATGGGGAGATATGTGTCTGCAGTGGAGTGGGAGTGTCTTGTGAATGTTCCCTCAGGTAAGCACTACACACTCCATGCAGTCAGGTACCGATGGGGTTTGGGAGCAGAGCGGAGGTGAGCTGAAAGAGCTGTCCTGTCTCATTGTAGTGCTAAGCACACAAGGTGCTAGTGCTATTACTTTAAAGTAATAAAACGGTTTAATTCCATAAATGAGAGGTATGGTTAAATCCACAAGGGCATAAATACGAAACTGCCTCTGGTGTTTGCTGCTGTGTATTATACATTCCTCCTGTTCTCGTGTGTGGTCGATTGTCAGGATGGCTGGTTTTAGAGAAGACTATTAAAAAACAGAGGATCTAAATCAGCTACACGATCACTGTGGTAGACAGGGTGGCCGATTACGAGAAGGCTGTCTTACGACTGCAGGATGTAACTGTTATAGGGAAAAAAAAAAGAAAACAGCTGGTGTTATATGAATTTATTTTAGTCTTGACTGTGACGACTACCTAAGGGATGGGGGGCTCTCGCTAAGCAAGAAAGCAGCGTGGCGGTACTTGCCATTTTGAACGTTCTACTCAACCAGTAATATTTAGAACTATATGAGGCAATGGAGACTGGGACTAGTTATTTCTCAATCCCTGTTGTCTCATGCCCGACTGGCAGATCGGCTCTTGCATCCAGTCAGAAACGAGAATACACTCTGCCCATTTTCTAAGAATAAAATAATCGTCTTGTGAGAATGGTATAATGGCTCTTCTGTCACACTCAGCCACTTCCCCTTATTTATTTTTTTTTGTACTGTAAATGTATCTAATTTTTTAAATTATCTTTTTATCACTGTACTGCCATAACCTGTCTCATTTTTTCACATCAGGCCAGCCATCGTGGGTCAGCTCCCTTCAAGGTGCAGGTCCTGGCACCCTGAACTCAAGTCCAGATCACTGCCTCTTATTCACAGACCCCAGAAAAACTACGCATTTCCTTGTACAAGGCCATGCCCAGACTGGCTTTGGAGCAGCCGAATCTGGAGCACATGTTCGTGTAGTGGGGGCAACCTTGGTCCCAGGGATCTGGATACCCAGATGGCAGCCATCATGTGTCAATAAACATAATCCAGAATTCCCTTGGCTATGTATTTGAAAACGTTTAAAATGAAAACTTTCTAAATTGGGGCTGATGTGTCTGTGGTAACCTTTTGGTGCTGCAGCCCTGTACTTTTACCTCAGCAGTGTTTTTATTTGTGGATTTCTTTTGTAGGTTGCTATATTATCTCTTCCTAGTTGATAGACAAACACAGAATATATATAATATTCTCTTAATGGCCAGTCGGTGCAGCTGTAGTGCTAATGTTCACAACCCAGGTTCAGGAATGAGCTCGGGCCAGCAAAGGGCCTGTAGGGGGAGGACACTCTCATCTGAGAATGGAGGGTCGCTGCTTCTGCTGCAGTGCTTTTACCTGGGTGATCATAAATGGAAGTTCAGCAGCTGGACAAGTGGGTGTGAGGATGTTGGCCAGGCTTGCGATCAGCACGCCATAGAACACCCTCACTGGAGCCATGTGTGTGCGCTGACAACCTAGGACAGGGCACAACAACATGGAAAATGAGCTCTAGCATGGAGGATGACAGACCCAAGTACATCTGGGTCGCTTGCACCACCAGACAGTGATGCCCAAACTATATTTGAAGACTTGGGTGTATCTGAAACTCCCACCCCTGTCTGTGGGGTATCGCCACAGCTCTGTGGAGCGCATGGACACTGGCTGCAGTGGTGTGTATATGCCATGAGAGTATCTAAGAGTGGCCTGCGCTACAATAAAGGGGCTGCAAAAAGAATAAGTTAAGGGAAAAAAAGAGAAAAAATAATACTTTGTGAAATGAGTCCGCCAGCTGGGAGCTGAATAATCTCAGCTGAGAGTACGTTGGACTGGGATCTAATGGTCCCCACTCCAGTACTGGATTTGGTAGGGCAGTCTTTCAGTATGTTATACAAGGCAGTGTAGTCCAGTACTTAGAGCACAGAAATGTGCTGTTTCTAAAAATCAGGATCTTTGTCTTGCTGAACTAACTTGTTATGCAGAAGTTGTTAAATTTGATGCATTGTAAGTATAGTCTTTTACTTACGCCATCGATAATAATGATGTTGTCATTGACCAGTTCTCTAGTATCTTTTCAGAAGTCTGCAATAAATTTACTCCTCTAAAAAAAAAAAAAAAGATCCATAGCCGGATCTGCATATGGATTACCCCTGATATCATCAAAATGATGAGGGAGAGGGACAAGGCTTGGTCCAAGCACCGTAGACGTGGTGACCCATTCCTACTCTTAACTATACAGGTACCATTGGAACAAATGCAAAGCAGCTGTCAGATCAGCTAAAGTCACTTTTCTCCATAACAAACAGCTGGGAGAAAATGCAAAATCCTAGGCAGCTCTGGAGCACCCTGAACAACCTCCTTGGCAGGGTCCAGAAAGCCGAACCCATCACCCTTATGTATGACGGTCAGCTTACCAGTCACCCCTCCATTGTTGTCAACTTGTTTAACAATTTTTGAGGGGATTTGGATAAGTACAAATCCTCCCTCACCACCCCCACCAATATTCCGCCAGTTCACCCACCACCCCACACCTAGATTCCTCTAATTCTCCCAACCCCCTTCCTCCCACCGCTCACCTTGGTGCCATACCCTTTTCTACTTTTGCTCCTTATCTCCCACTGACACTATTAAGCTCATCTGTTCAAATAACCATCAACCCAGCAAAGGAGCTGACGGGATTGATTTCAGAATCCTTAGACATGCCATTGCCCCACTAGCGGTTCAGCTCACGAAATTCCTCAACCTTTCCCTGTGCTCTGTTTTTTTCCCAGCCTCTGGAAGACCGCCATTGTAAAACTGCTGTACAAATCTGGCTCCAGGACTGAAGTTGGTAATTAGAGGCCAATCTCACTCCTTGCCCCCCAAAGATCCTGGAAAAAGTTGTACACTCCCAAGTCACCATCTTTCTCAACAGCTACAGCTGATGCTCAGCATGGATTTAGAGCTGCCCACAGTACTCGGACCGCCTTAGTCAAGTTCAGTGGGGATATTTATCGAGCTGTGGACAATGGCCAATACACAGGCTTGGTATTCGTGGACTTGACTAAGGCCTTCGACCTGGTCGACCACGTACAGCTCCTGAACACCCTCTGTGACCTCCACCTAGCAATTGATGCTATCAAAAGATTCAGGAACCATCTCACTGGTGGATCACAAATAACCAAGATTGATGTACACTCCTCCTTAGTTTGCCTATCAAATACGGTGTACCGCAGGGCTCAATCTTGGGCCCCCTCCTTTTCACGCTCTTCATTAACAAGCTCCCCAAAGTCTGTTCCAGCACCAGTTTGGTCCTTTCTGCCATGGGTGTCGCAGTTTACTGCAGCAACAAAAACCCGGACGCTATGCTTGCATGTCTTCAGTCTGACTTCCTTAAGCTTCACTCCTGGTTCTCCAACAAGGGCATGGTCCTCAGTTCAAGAAAAAATAAACTCATGATCTTCTCTGGGACCAGGAAAACCTATAACTCTCATCTCAGCCTCTTTGATAACATTGGTAATAGCATAGAACTAGTACCAGAATTTAAATACTTACGTATCATACTCGATCCACATATGTCCTTTAATCGCCATGTCTCTAATGTAATCAGCAAGATTCACATGAGGCTAGGGCTTCTTTACAGGACCCGGAAGTTCCTAATTCCCGACTCGAGACTCAGACTAGCCAGTTCCTTTCTCCTTTCCCTTTTGGCTTATGGTTCCATCATCTACACCCCTCCCATAAACTCTCAACCCTTTAGCAAACTTAGGTCCTGCTATAACAATATAATTCACTTCATCACTGGCCTCCCCTGGAGAATGCACCACTACACCATATACAAAACCTTGGACTGTCTCCCCCTTGAGGGTTTTTTCACATAGAAAAGTTTGTCCTTTCTCCACAAAATCCACCTGGGCAAACTTCCTCCCAGCATGACCTCCTTACTCCCCAAATCTGCTCCTTCCTGTCTGACCAGAAGTGCCTCCAGCAACATATTCCACATTCTTTTTTTCCACACCTCTCTTTTGCTCAAAATTCCCTGGCCTATAAGGGCACTAAGCTATATAACCAACTCCCTCCCACACTCCTCACCTGCAGCACTACCCACACCTTTCAGAGATCCCTCAAGAGCCACCTTCTGTGTAATCTTTCCTGCACCTGTCACCACCCGATGTGATACATAACTTCTTGGCCCCTTTACACCACCTCACAACTCCTTATCTCACCAAACCATGGTCCTCCTCTTCTTTCCCTACCCTCCCTCTCTCCTAAACACTTTATTCTAAACTACCTTCTGTCCTGCTTTCTACTATTGTCTTGCTTACCTTGGTGCTGTTAATGAACCCTTATGCAGGGCTTGTATCCAATGTATGCACTTATGTAATGTGTATGTATTTATGTAATTGATGTATGCAATTTGTTCATGACTAGTCGTTTATTACTATTGTATTTGACCCCATAGACACCACTATATACCATGTGTTATATTTGTTTTGTTCTTGTATATTTATAACTTTTGGTGAAACTGGACGTTTGTGAAAATGGGCATTTTTGCTCACATTCCATCCAGTATAAAGTACTCTTGATTGATTGATACATTGAAACGTATTAATCTTCCTGGACATAAAGTCTCTACCACTCATTCACGCTAATGGGAGTTCGCCGGAGGCACTAGGACCCAGCAGGAGCAAACTTTTTTGAGAGGGTCGGCACCTGAGATGGAGCCGCGAGGAAGTGGCACCGCGAGCCCCGGCTCGTGCGGTAATGACTGTCTCGGCGTCAACCCTTCAACTGCCTCAGTTCCATTTTCCCCGGCGTCAAGTGCATTTCAGTGACAATGTCGCTCGCCCCCCGGGAGTCAAACTTCAAACTAGCAGCTTAGTTTTCAGTTTTTTGTTTTGTAGTTTATCTTCGAATAAGTACCATTATATTTAATTCTACTTATAACAAGAAAGAAGTCTTCAGCCCTCCATTGACGGAGTCGACCATGAGCCGGTCAGGTGACGGTAGGAAGACTTCGTATGAAAGCTGTTCAGTCAGCCGGGCTGGGTCCGGTCCACTGCCCTCTCTGGAGGGGGGTCTGACAACGGACAGTCCGATGCTCAGGGACATGGGCGGTGCCTCCGAAAGCATAAAAGGAAACGGTCCCACCCACAGCACCGTTCGGCCTTGAGTTGTTCTTCGGCACACAGGTTGAAGAAGAAACAGCATCACTCGAGGTCGCCCTCTGGTATGTCTGCGCGTAGACGGTCAGTTATTAGGGCCAGGCACCGGTCTCCACCTCTGTCGGAGTCGCCGGTTTCTGTCTCTGGCGACCGACCTCCTCGACACCAGAGCCCCTCCCTGCCTATTGGAGGAGCTTCCGATGAGCAGTTTCACCAGTGGGCTGCCGTTATGGAGCAGTGGGCTTAGAGGTTGGTCCATTTGCCTGAACCAGTCACTCTGAGGTTGAGGCCTTCGGGCCGTTCGGAGGAACAGGTAGGGCGGTTGGGTCTACCTAGTTGCGTGGCACCTTCTTCAGTGCCGTCGACTCCGGGCTCAGGTGTTTGTCCCCCTCACATGGCTGCGGCGTGGGGTCCACACTGATGCTTCGATCTCCTACCAGTTTTCCTACTTTTTCTTCAAATTGCAGTCTTCAGACCCTTGGAACTCTCTTGACACTGTCCGCGGTGCCGGGGACTCTTGGTGCTATCCACGGCTCCGAGGACTCTCGGCTACCGTCTGTGGCACTGAGAGTCTGTCAGTGCCATCTGCGTCGCTTTCTGGTAACTGTTGTACCATCTGTGGTGCCACGAGGCTTTCTGTCAGTGCCGTAGCCTCTGTCAGCACTGTGTGCTGGGCCTTCTGATGGCACCGCCTCCATGCTCGGTGCCGCTTTCTGTCAGGCGCTTAAGGCTGTGCGCGCCATCTGGCTCAGGCTCTGACTCCGTTTTCTCTTCTGTTCTTCCTCCTGATTTTCACTCCTTTCCTGTCCATACATTCCTCCTGGACTGTCAGGAGATGATTTTGAGCCTGACCCAGATCTTCGACTGGGTGATGATGTTGATGACACTGCCTTGGGAGCAGGGATCAATCCTTCTGCAGAGCCTGTGATCAAAGACCTTTCCTTTAAGTCTCTGCTTAAAAATTTGAATTCTACTCTTTCTCTCCAGACTACAGAAATCGATCCTGGGAAACTTTTAAGACTCCAGTACCTCCATGTCATGGAGATCCCTATGGATTTAACACCTCCGGTACAACCCTCTTTCGAAACCCTCTCTCAGATGGTGTGGAAGAATCCAGCTCTCATTCCTTCCGTGGCAAAGTCCATAGATAGGAAGTATGCCCCTCCCAAGGATCGCCCCATATTGGCCTCACAAGCCTTTGCTGATCCCATTGTAGTCTTGGCAGAGAGTGATAAGGCTGTCCTTCCTCAGGCAACTACAACCCGGCCTATAAATAAAGAATCTCGCAAGATAGACACCTTAGGTAAGAGGGTCTTTGCTGCCTCCACCCTGGGTATGTGCATTGCCAGCTACCAGGGCTATTTTTCTCAATATGAGTATGTCCTTTGGCATTCGCTCAAACAAATGGTAGAAGCTCTGCCCGAATTGTAAGTTAATTCATTGCTACTTCAGACCATAACCAGGGGTATTGAGTCCAGTAACCAACAGGTTAAAGCTGCAATGGATGCTTTCGATACTGCTTCCCAAGCAACAGCAGCTGGCATCTGCACCCATTGCCACTCTTGGCTACATACTTCGAGCTTCACGAATGATGCCCAGCAACAGGTCATGGCCTTGCCTTTTGACGGTATGTATCTCAAGCTCTGGAGGCCACTCAGAAGACTAGATCTGCCATTAAGACGGCTAGACCTGCACCCACCCCCTCCCGGGGGTGCGAACAAGCATCAATTTCCTAACTGTCAGTCCTTTTGCAGCAAAGGCAGAGGAGGTTTTAACAAAAACCACAACCCTCAGCCACAAAAGAAAGCGCAGCAGAAGACACAAGGGCCCAAAGCGCCCAGTGCCACCTTCTGAGTTTCTGGCCCAGGTCCCACCTCAGCTGTCTGAGGGGGACTCCTCAGCAGTGGGAGGACATCTGACTCAGTTCTACAATCAGTGGAAGTCTATAACATCAGACAAATGGGTCCTCCCGATAATCTGCGAGAGGTACTCGCTCAATCTTTCGGAAACCCCTCCGGATCATCCCCCCCAAACGACAGCCGAGGCTGTCGGCAGTACATTCAGACATTCTTGCTTCCGAGGTGCAAGGCCTTCTGAACAACAGGGCAGTAGACGTAGTTCCACTGGATCAACGAAACACAGGATCTTACTTCGAGACACAGCTCTTGCAGCAGGTTACACCATTAGGACCGAGGCCGCCAGGCGCCAGGACCCCACGGAAAAATTCTAGCTAGCTAACTACAGCGGGGACCGGCCCCGACGTCGGTCCCGCCTCCGACGTCAGGCGTGGTACAAAAGGGGGCGGTCCCGCCAGATTCCCCAGTTCTTTTCCCGCCGTCGACTTAGCTACCTGACCCCTTCGGTTACCAGTCTAGCGCGCGACGCGTGAATAGTTCTTTTTTCGATAAAATTTCAAAATCTTCAGAACCTCTTCACAAGATCTTGATGTCATCACCAACTTGGGCCATCCTTCAAAGTGCGCTTGTGGAAAGCAGATCCGTTCAAGGACCCCGCCTCGTCCGGTGCCTGGCAAGCCCAGACCACGATACCCGGCCTGTCCTTCTTGCCAAGGGTTCAATAGCCGTACCGGATCCGGCGTCAGAGGGCTTTGCAGGCGTTCTTCTGGAGGAACAACTGAAGACCATGTCCTCCAAGGGGAAAGCTTCAGGGTCCACAAGCACGCGGAGAAGAGAAGGGAAGGCCCTTCCAGGTCCCCTTCTGGGGTTCGAGTCCCGTAGCTCTGGTTCAAATCTCCCGGCTGCAATCAAGAAACCTTCATCTCAGGAGAAATCACCAGGCCTTCCTCCCTTCCAGGGCCTTGGCGAAGTCCGAGCGACACCATCACCACACACAGTCGGGTTCCCGCTCCTCGGTACCCGGCGTCAGGTCTTCGCGGTGCCTCCACGCAAGACGCTGGAGCTGACGCCTTTAAAAGGCCTGTAGCCCAGACGCCGGCTCGACAGCTGTCAGCCAGGCGCCTTCTTCCTGGAGCCGCCACGCCCGGACGACCGACGACCATTACATCCCAGCGGACGCCGGTAGGGGACCACGCCCGCCTCCTGAAAAGAAGAAGGCCCTGTTGCCTCCGACCGACATCGGTCAGGAGCCTCTATTGGAGGAGGACCTAGAGCAGCCCGAGGACCAGACGGGCGACCCCGGTCCCGTGGGTACTCCCAGGGATCCCTCGCCATTACCAGAGCCCCCTGTGGAGCCAACGCGACCGACGACCGCCCACGGCACCGGGCCGTCGGGCCTCTCTCTAGTGGAGGTGAAAGATCTGGTCACCTACTGGTGGGATACCATTAAAAAGACATGGTTCCCCTCCTCCTCCTCTCCTCCTCCTCCTACTCCGGTTCCTGCCCCCCTCGCCATCGGGGTCGGCGAGCCGTGTTCCTCCTCCCGGGAGCCAGAGCCCTCCCAGGGGAGACCTGATAAGCGGAGACCTCCATGAAATCCTCTTCTGGATCACCCAGCCCCAAGAGATCCAGGAGCAGACGGCGTCGCCTTCAACGGAGGACACGGGATCAGACTACTCCACCTCTAGATCCCCATCTCCACTCTCCATCCCTTCTCCGGACCCACGAGATGCCTAGATCTCCTCGGATGATCCCTCGTTCCTTGATATTATGAGACATATACAAGAGAACATGGGATGGGATGCTGAAGACTTAGACCCCAAAGAGTCGACTGCCAAATATCTTCGACAAAGGACCCCAAGCCTGTGGTGGTACCACCTTGGTTGACTTTCAGTGGACGTCACCAAGGCTGCGTGGGCGTCCACACTCGCTCCAGGCGAGACCGAAGAAAGCTGATCGCTTAGGGGCTCCTAAGGCGACCAGTACTTGACGCAGCATCCTCAGGCCGATTCTCTGGTCATCACAGCCTCACATGACCCGGTCCACAGAGGCCACAACATTTGAGCACCCTGCCACGGACCCAGAGTCCAAACAACTGGGCGCATTGGGTGAGCGATGCGTTCTCGCTACCTGCGCCATCAGATCCCTGAACTATTTAACCCATGGTTCAGTTCCAGAGCGCTTTGTGGGAACAGGGTCTGAAGCGGCTGAAAAAGATGCCGAAGGTGAGCAGAAGGAGGAGATGCTTCAGCTCCTCCGTGCGGAGTTCAGACGTGGGGACCCAAGTGCTAAGAGCGCGTGTGACTCCGTGGACTCATCGGCCGAGCAGCAGCTTCTGGCGTTTGCCTCGGAGACACTCTTGGTTCGCGTCTCGGTTTACCCAGACGTCCAAAGAACATCTTGGACACCCTTTGAGGAGAAGTATTGTTTGGTAATCCTACAGAAAAGATCCTACCAAACTCCAAGAGGCCGGGAAGGCGGTAAGGTCGGTTCAGGCCATGTACCGACCTAAGCTTAGTTCCTTCGCCGGGAACCAAAGCCCGTCGCATCTTGGGACGAGAGGCAACAGACCCACTCGCTGCACCTCAGAGGGGCTCTGGTTTTCGAGAGCCCAGGGCAAACACCCGCCAGCCGAGGCCAGCGTTCTCCTAGGCAGGCCCAGCCAGCGGGTCCATCTGCCGCCACAGCCTGACTCCTTGCCGCCCCGCCTCAGGATCAACGGGAGTTTATAGTCGAAGGTGCATTGCGAACTTCCTGCCGGGATGGCAGGCCATTACCACCGACAGGTGGGTTCTTCAGTTGGTCAGTCTAGGCCACTTTATAAGAATTCGCAGGAAAGCCACCCTCGAGGCCTCCTTTGCTCTCCCGGTATCAGGGTCAGCACAAAGCCTTGATCTGGCAAAGTACCGCGCTACTACGAAAGGGAGCGATGAGTACGTCCCAGAGAACCAGAGAGGACTAGGATACTATTCCCACTTCTTCCTGGTTCCCAAGAAACAGGGGACCTCCGTCCAATCTTGGACCTCAGCGACCTCAATGTGTCGGTCCTTACAAGAGATTCCATGGTGACCCTTCCAGGTCTTATCCCCATGCTCAAACAGGGACGCCTTTTAGCGTCTCTAGACATGCAGGATGCCTACCTGCACATCCCTATGGCTCAGGCGCACAGGAGGTTCCTGCGCTCGAGGTTTCTCGACCACCACCTTCAGTTCCGGCCCTTCCTTTCGGACTGTCTTCCGCACAAGGGTCTTTACCAAGTGCATGGCAGTCGTGGCAGCGTCTCTGAGGAGACAGGGCCACTCCGTGTTCCCGATACCTGGACGACTGGCTTCTCATGGCGCCTCCAGAGAGCGTTGCTTCTTGCAATCAAGAGCACCCAGGATCTGTTCGATCCCTGGGCATCCTCATAAATTACGAGTCTCTCCTGGTACCGTCGCCAGAAACTGCAGTTCATAGGAGCAGTTCTGGACACTGTTAGGGAAGAGCCTTTCTTCCGGCCGACAGAGCGGGCGCATCAGATCCCTCATAAGGGACCTATCACTAAGCAAGGTTGTACCTGCCAGGTCGGTCCTTTGCTTGCTCGGACACATGGCTGCGGCCATTCCTACTGTCCCTTCGCAAGACTCCACACGCATTACTCAGTGGATGCTCAAAGTGCAATGGGACCAAAGGCAAGACCACTTGCAGCATCCGGTCAGACTCACAATTCAGTGATTCAAGACTGGCAGTGGTGGCTAGCCCAGGGTCGCTCTCATCAGGCGTCCGTTCATTGCGCTGCCCGGAGGTCACCCTCACCACAGGCGCTTCCGGTCTTGGGTGGGGGCACACCTGGACGGTAAAGTCCCGAGTACGTGGACCCAGATGGAAGCTCACCTTCACATCAACGTGCTGGAAATGAGGCGGTCCTCTATGCCCTGCAGGCTTTTCAGTCAGTTATCCACGTGTACTCTTCTACTTCAGACAGACAACACGGCGGTGATGTATTACCTCAACAAACAGGGAGCCTCTTACCCCCTTTGCAGGAGGCCATGAGAGTGTGGGATTGGGTAATCAGACACGGCGCAATCTGATCACTGTGCACGTTCCCGGAGTGGACAACACGGTTGCAGACGGCCTGAGTCGTTCTCAGGCCAGAGTCCTGAATGGGAACTCCTTCAAGAGGTAGTAGAGGATCTGTTTCTTGATGGGAACTCCAGATCTGGACATTGTCCTCCCCATCCAACGCAAAACTGCCCAATTTTTGCCGCTAGATCCAGGGCCTGGTGTTTTCTGGCGGGACGTTATCCCTCCCTGGGCCAACAGATTCCTCTCACGCTTTCCCTCCTTTCCCGTTGATCCAGAAGTTCTTCTCAAACTGCGCAGGGAGCACACCATAATGATCCTAGTGGCCCCATTTTGGCCCAGACAGATTTGGTTCCCTTTGTTGATTCAACTATCTCGGGAACCCCCGCTCCCGTTGCCGCTCAGCTCCCACTTACTGTCTCAGGAGAAGGGTTCACTTGTCCACCCGGACCTACGTTCCTTGAACCTGCATGCTTGGCTCCTAGAGACATAGCCATTTTGCGTCACGGGGTCTCGCAAGAGGTTGCAGAAGTCCTTTCTGCAGCCAGAAAGCCCGACAGCACTTGTCACGTGTGCCATGAAATGGCCTGTTTTGTGTATGAGTCGCGAGCACGCGACCTTTCCCTTAGGTTGTCCTGTGGGAGTAATATTAGAATATTTGCTCTCCTTCTTTCATTCGGTCTAGCCTACTCCTCTCTATTAAAGTGCCCTGTGCCATTTCGACTTACCACCTCCCGGTGGGAAATCGTACAGTGGCTCAGGTGGACGCCTCTCGGGAATTTCTTAGGGGAGTGTTGCACCTTAGGCCTCCTATTAGAGACCCTGTGCCTCCATGGGATTTGCTTTTTGTCCTTGAACAGCTCACGCTCCCCTTTGAACCTGCCGTGGATTGCGAGCTACGTTTTCTGTCGTGGAAACGTTGTTTTTAGTTGCTGTTACCTCAGCAAGAAGAATTTCTGAACTTCACGCTCTCATGTGCAAAGAGCCTTATTTAGTTTTCCACCGGGACAGAGTATCCCTGAGGATGAACCCTAAATTCTTGCCTAAGGTGGTTTCTTCACTCACTCTGAACCAGGATATCGACCTTCCGGTCTACTTCGAACTACTCTAATAGGAGGCTCTGCTCCATACCCTGGATGTTCACCAGCCTGAGGTTTTCCTCAACAGAACTCAGTCCTTTCGTAGTTCTGAGCAGCTTTTCATTTCCTTCTCTGAGAGAATGATGGGCCAATCAGTTTCCAAACAGTCCCTTTCTCGCTGGCTTGTCCAGTGTATTTCTCACTGTTATGGTATCAAACAAAAGCCCCTCCGGGTACAGTCCGGGTCATTCCACTAGAGGTGGCTACTTCCTTTGCAGCGCTCAAAAATGTTTCTACTTCTGCTATATGCTGCAATACTTGGAATTCTGTGCATACCTTTATCAGGCATTATAGCCTGGACAGCCTCTCGTGAAGGGCTGGTTTGGTTTTGGCCGTACTTCAGGGTCTCCTGTCCTAGGTTCAGGACCTGGTTTTTATCCTTTAATTTCCTCCTCCCGGATTTTCTGACAGCGTTACTGCTTGGGAATCAGTCTAATGGTGTAACCTGCAAGAGCTGTGTCTCAGTAAGATAGTACAGTTACGTAAGAACTTACCGTAACAGTAGATCTTCGAGAACAGCTCTTGCAGCAAACTACTCCCCACCTTCCCCTTGGAGGAAGCATGGCTCAGTCTTTCTGAGCAGGAATGTTATCTTTCTGTCTTCTGGCACGAGATCCTAGGTCTCCCATTTTGATGTCAGCCTGCGGCAAGAGTCTCCAGGCGGGAGAACTGGGGAATCTGGCGGGACCGCCCCTTGTTCGCCCACCAGCGTCGGAGGCGGGACCCGGCGTCGAGGCGGTCCCAGTTAGTTAAGCTAGCGAGATTTTCCGTGGGTCCTGGCGCCTGGCGGCTTCGGTCCTAATGGTGTAACCTGCTGCAAGAGCTGTTCTCGAAGATCTACTGTTACGGTAAGTTCTTACGTAACTGTACTTTTCTACTCCCATTACTTCCTGGTCCCGAAGAAAACCGGTGGCATGCGCCCCATTCCAGATCTCAGAAAGTTAAACAAGTTCCTTCACAAAGAGAAGTTCAAGATGATATCACCAGGTACCCTGCTACTTTTGCTTCATCAACACGATTGGCTAGCCTCCCTGTACATGCAGGATGCCTACCAACACATCCCTATAACACCCAAAGCACCACAAATACCTAAGGTATCAGTTCAGAGTCCTGCCCTTTGGGCTATCCTCGGCGCCTCAAGTTTTTACACAGTGTTATGCAATTCTCATGGTGCATCTCAGGAAAATTGGGATATAAATGTTCCCATATCTGGACAACTGGCTCCTAGCAAGTCCTTCCAGACAAAGGACTCTGGATGCCCGTAGCCACAGCCTCAGACTTCCTCATGTCCATGGGAGTCCTGCTAAATCTCAACAAGTCACAGTTGCAACCCTCCCAGAAGCTCCTCTTTATAGGAACTCTTCTGGACACCTCCTGTGCGAAGGCTTTTCTCCCCGAGGACAGAAGGAGCGATATCTTACAGATGGCCCGATATATCAGAGAAAACAGCTCGGTTCAAGCTATCTCGATGCAACGGATGCTGGGTCTCATGGCATCCTCGGTGTTCACTGTACCCTTAGCTCATCTCCACATGAGAACCTCTCAGTGGATACTCAGTACTCAGTGGTCCCCAACCACTCACCCTCAGTCCTTTCCCATCAAGGTGACGGAACCTCTGAAGAGGTCACTCACCTGGTGGTTGCAGGAGGACAACCTTCTGGAAGGATATCCCTTTGCTCCTCTGGATCATCAGATCTCCATTACCACGGACGCGTCCCTGATGGGGTGGGTAGCTCATTGCCAGAATCTCCACACTCAGGGATAACGTGGACTCAGGATGAGTCTCAGCTTCACATAAATGTCCTGGAAATGAGGGACGTCCTCTATGCAGTCTGAGCCTTGAAGGACATACTCTGTTACAAGAACATTCTCCTTCAAATGGACAACAAGACAGTGATGTATTACATCAACAAGCAGGGCAGTACAGACTCTTACCCATTATGCAAGGAAGCAATGAGAGTGTGGGAATGGTGCCTGGAGCACAAGGCTCTAATCCAGGTGATTTACCTGCCAGGAGTACAAAAGGAGCTGGCAGACCGTCTCAGCAGAACGGAGACAGATCCTCATGAGTGGTCTCATGACTTAACCGTCATTGAGTCACTCTTCAAAGAATGAGGAACTCCAGACCTGGACCTTTTTTGTGTCCCCACTCAATGCAAAACTGCCTCTCTTCTGCTCCAGAAATCCAGGACCTGGCCTCTTCTGTCAGGATACGTTCAGGCTGTGGTGGACAAGACGCTTTCTATACGCATTTCCTCCTCGTCCCCTAATTCAGAGGGTACTTTTCAAATTCGAGTCTCAGGGGGACAGAATGATTCTCATTGCCCCTTCTGGCCTCAACAGATATGGTTCCTGTTGCTCAACAGTCTGTCGGAACCCCCACCCCCGAAGATGCTTCCCCTTCAGACAAACCTTTTTACCCAGGGTCCTGTGATCCATCCCAGTCTGAGGTCGCTTCACCTTCATGCTTGGCTTCTGAAGAGACAAAGGTGAATAGGTTCAGTGTGTCTAGTAGAGTTTCAGATATTATTTTGGCTGCGCGTAAGCCAGCTACTAGAAAAACCTACACAGCCAAATAGAAGCGTTTCTCTATCTGGTGTGCAAAATCCTCTTGGAACCCTTTTCCCTGCCCACCGACTAAAGTTTTGGAGTACCTTTTAGACCTCTCAAATACAGGTCTACAGTACTCCACAGTCTAAGTTCATCTTTGTGCCATTTCGGCATACATGAGCTGGTACTTTTCCATGTCACTGGCTCAGTTACCTGTAGTTAAGAGGTTTCTTAAGGTCATTCTGCATACTAGGCCTCCTATCAGATGTCCAGTCATAGCCTGGGACATTATCTGTATTAATAATATTGATGACAGCATATCCAAGGCAAGTATACACCTGTTCGCAGATGACACGGTTCTGTACTTCAGTCATCAGACTCCTGAAGCCGCCTGTGAAGACCTCCGGGAGGAATTCATCCATCTTCAGAATCAGCTTCTCTTCAAAAAACTCCTGTTAAATGCCAAAAAAACAAAAGTGATGCTTTTCTCGCCTTATAGTCGTGCTGTGAAACTGGTTAGTACTGGAGCATCACCTCACATCACTACAGTCCTTGGAGAAAACCTGGAGTTTGTCATGAAACTCAAATACATGGGAGTGTGGCTGTACCAAAATCTTTCATTTTCCGAGCATATTGAGGGCTTGCTTAAGAAACTAAGGCAGAGGCTGGGCCTCTTCTTTAGGATTAACCTGTTCTTGACTACAGATGCTAAAATGCGCCTGGTCCAATCAACATTCCTATCACTGGTTCACTATGCAGACTTCTTATACAGTCAGTGCCCAAAAGCTTCCTTGCTAAACTGGGCACGCTTTATCACAGAGCTATCAGATTTATAACAGGCCTTCCTCTTTCTACCACTGCTTGCTGTATGCTGCCATAGGGTGGTCCTCCTTATGTTTAGAAGAAATAGAATCGCGCTTTGGACTCTTAGAGCTGTCACAAAAAGCTTCCCAATATATCTTTAACTGTCTCCCGCTAAGCCGCAAGAATTTATACCTTAAGAAGTGCCTCATTTTTCACTCTTTGTATTCCCAAGGTCTCTTCCCGCTTGGTAGAGCAGCATTTAGCTCAAGACTGCCCACCTTATGGAATAAATTGAAAAATCTCTGAAATTGAGTGCATCATCAGCTTTGGATTCTACAAGACCTTATTTGCCCGAACTGTGAGGGAACACTGTAACTGTTTCCCTCGCTCCATAACCTATCCTGAGTCCTAGGCTCCCAGCTCTCAGCTGCCTTCAGTGCAGACTAGAGTACTGCTGGCCCTATGGATCCATCTCATGTTGTGAGCAAACCCTTTAATTTCTCTCTGTCCAGTTAGGTTGCAGCTGCACGCTACCTACCTGTATTCTGGCTTAGGCCCTCTACCTCCCTCCCTATTGCTCTCCCGTACCCACTATGCCCTCCCAGCTCCCCACCCTCACTATTCCCTTCTGTTTTATTCTGCCACTGCACTGAGCACCTACCTTGTGTTATTTGTATCATATGATGTACTGTCACTGTTGTATATAAATCTGTTGTGTCCTGGTATTAACCAGGCCCATCCTGTAGATGAGTTCTGTATTTATTTGTTGCCTTAATGATATATTGTCACTGTTGTATGTAACTCTATTTTGACCGGCCTTAACCAGGTCCATCTTGTAAATGAGCTTTGCTCAATGATTGTTCGCCTGGATAAATAAAGATTTTTTTTGATTGATTGATTAACCTTGTGCTAGACATGCTCACTCGTAAACCTTTTGAGCCTCTAGCTACTTGTGACTTGAAGTTCCTCACTTGGAAAATGGCCTTCCTGGCGGCCATCACTTCACCCATAGAGTTTCTGAAATACATGCACTGGTCACAGACCCCCCCTTACACTGTATTTCTCAAGGACAAAGTAGTTCTTAGGACTCATCCTAAGTTTCTCCCTAAGGTTGTCTCAGAATTCCATCTAAACCAACCTTTAGTCCTTCCTACCTACTTTGCGAACTTCCTGAATGAAGGGGAGCATACCCTTCATTCACTGGATGTTAAGAGAGCGCTGCTATTCTAGTTAGATAGAACAAAAGAATTTCGCAAGGCTCAACAACTGTTTGTTTCCTTCAGCAAAACCCGGCTGGGTCACCCTGTCGCTATTAGATGCATTTCAGCATGGCTGGTGGCATGCCTACGCCACTGCTATTCTATGGCACAGGTCAAGCTGGAAGGCAGAATGTCGCTCACTCTGCAAACTTGGTTCTTTGACATCTCTGGCGGAAATCCGCAACATGCTTATTGCAGATATTTGCAGTGTGGCTACTTGGAGCTCAGTGCATACTTTCGTTAGGCACTACACCTTGGAAGTCCATGCCAGACGACATCTCATTTGGCAGGACCATTCTTAACGGACTTCTGTCCTAAGTATGTGAGCTCTTTATCTCCTGCCGCCCGTCTCGGGGGATTATTAGCTCGGTACTCTCCCATTAGTGTAAATGAGTGGTGGAGACTGTGTCCAGGAAGATATGGAAATTCTGTACCTACCGTAATTCTTGATCTTCTTGGACGAAATCTCCACCACTCATTCACATGCCCACCCACCATCCCCCAAGCTCACTTCTCTGTTTTTGGTCTTCACTCCTTCAGTGTCTGGGCTGTGAAGATGTTGTTAAGCCTTCTTGCATGGGTCATTCAGACTAGCTTATGTCCGATTTGTAGGTTAGTCCTTCTAGGTTAGTTATGCTGCACCTCCTCAGAAAAAAAGGTACTGAGGCGTTGGAGGGTCGACACCGAGATAGTCATTACCACACGAGTCGGGGCTCATGGCGCCACTTTCTCGCGGCTCCATCTCAGGCGCCAACCCTCTCGAAAAAAGTTTGCTCCTGCTGGGTCCTAGTGCTTCCAGCGAACTCCCATTAGTGTGAATGAGTGGTGGAGATGTTGTCCAAGAAGATTAAGAATTACAGCAGGTACGTAATTTCCATTTCTCATTTATTGTGCAAAATGTTGATAAATGTGATGTACTGTAGTGTACTGAAATGTATTTCACTGTACTGTCTCTCCCCCCTTGTTTCCCCCCCAGGTCATGGCTAAAAAAGGGACATATGTCTCAGTCAAGTTTATCCAGTTATCAAGAAATAAATAAAACTAGAGATTCCAGGTTCATATCCTACCACGACCAACTGTTTTACTGTGTCACTTTGAACAAGTCACGTGACCTTCCTGGGCTTATGTCCCTCTCTGCTGTAACACTGGAGTAGAAGTCGACCCCCACTGTGAAGGCTAGATCTTAGCTGGTGTGTTCTGGGCATGTCAGTCCTATAACAAACTCCAAAAACTAGTATCCATGCCTATGGGGTTGATACAGTGATCTGATGATGATTCTTTTTTTTTTTTTAATCACTTATGCAGAAGCTGGCATCAGACTCTCGTTGTAAAGGCATGCCACTCTCCAGCTTTTTACTGAAGCCCATGCAGAGAATAACACGCTACCCGCTCATTATCAAGAATGTAAGTATCTTGCTAGCCAGCCAAGAGAACACAGGCAAGTCTTGTAGAAAATGCTTGTGTTTGTTCATTCCTCATTGATGTTGTTTTTAGTGTAAAAATAAAATTCAAGCTTACCAGGTTTCACTAACTTTCAGAGTCAGAAATCTATTACTAGAAAGTGTGGTTTGTTTTATCTGTAAAGAACAAATGAAAAACAATGTTGGGAAATGAGGCCATCTATTTGGCTGACAGTATTCTTAAAGGGTCATATTATTGTCTGGAAACCCTCATGTACAATTGACATACATATTTAGTTTAGTTGCCATATTAGTCCTTGGAAGAACAGATTCGGAAGCAAATGGCTTTATACCTTTTATTGGACCAACATAGATGTTACAAAAAAGAACGAAGTGCCTAAGCCTTCAGACCAACCAAGTCTTTCTTCAGTAGCTTATAACAGTTATTTAGAAAATCACATACTATTAACACCCAGATCATACATTAAAACAACCCAGAAAGAATTCTCATTGGTTTAAAATACTCATTTAAAGAGGACAGGGAATGAGTTCTAATATGCAGCTGTTTATAATGTTACCACTTACAGAAATAATATCTATAAACCTGAATGATTCATAGGTAACTGTACCTGAATAAAAGCTATGTGAAAAACAATATTTGCATTGTTTTGATTTTATGGGCTGCATTCTGTTACAGCTCTCTTCACAGAACCAGTGATATGGAGTTTTGACTATGTCATGGTTTGAGCAAAGAACTGTAAGCATGGTTCTAATAGGACAGTAGCTCACATTTAGTATTCTGTACTCAGACCATGACGTAGTAAACACTCCAAATTACTGGTTCCATGAAGAGAACTGTGCAGAATGTTGTCCATAAAAAGAAAACAATTGAAAACACAGTTTTCACATCAGTGTTTATTAAGGTACAGGTAAATATGGCTCATTTGGAGGCAAGTTTATCACTTCTCTTACTAGGAACATTACTGACTGCTGCCGATTAGCACACATTTCCTGTCCCCCCTTTAAACCATAACTGCAGTTTAAATCAGTGGAACCAGATTTTCCCAGTTTGTTTTTAGCTGAGGAGCCCTTCAAGGTCAGATGTCACCAGAATACGATAAGAACCCTTCGAGCAGAAAGCTCCACTAACATCAATTCTGAATGTCTCAGTGCGTTTGTGAATACAGTTGAATGAAAATCAAGAACTTTGGATTCAATACTCCGTTAAGTACATGTTAAAATGTGATATTATTGCATGTTAAAAACAAGCAAAAAATTCTATAACAGAAATTTGCTATATATGCATTAAACAGAGAATAATGGATAGGTAAGTGTGTGTTATGGATTTTTTTCACACACCCAAGGTATGTGATGACCCATAAACCTCAAGAGCACAGCTTGAGAGGTTTACGTGGTCATCACACACTAAGGGTGTGTGAAAAAAATCCATAACATCAAACTTACCTATCCTTAATTTTTTATAATTGTTGGTGTGGAGGTTTAGACTGTATTTCTAGCAGCTTGAAAGAAAAAAGCTGTTTTTTTTTAGCTAGAGTGCAGTTTGTTTGTTGTTTGAGGAAATTGAACTGTACATGAATAAAACACAGTTGAAATACTTTTTGTGAAACAATGGAATGCAACAGTTTTAAAGTCTGTTTCTTTGGGGACTGTCATATCAAACGGATTTTGGGTTATTATGAAGTGTCATACCAACTGGATTTCAGGTTATTATTGCCGTTGGAGCATAATAACCCAAAATCCGGTTGCTATGCATTTTTAACAGTACAGTAATCCGGTTGATATTTATGGTCACCAGTAATTATAAGGGTTTAAAGTAAAGTTTACCTAGTGTGAGCAGCTGTTTCCCATATTTATACAGTATCCAACCTATCTGGAGACATTTTCCCAACTATACACTCAACCAGTTACTATATTCCATAAACCTTAAGACCTTCAGTGCTGTAACGGGATTTTATACAGTACAAGACAATATATTTCAATATGTGAGTCAAGTCCTAACACACCATCATTTACACCAGTCACTACAATATTAGCCCAAAGGAATTAAACCTGTCAAGGACCCCCAAGTAAATGAGGTCATGCATCCTATTATGTTCAGATTTCAAAAATGTGACAGTATATAATCAAACTACTATATGTACAGTAACAGTCTAAGGAATCTGAATTAAAACACAATGGAAATAACCCCCTGCCCCTCCCCCCCCGGGAAAGATAACTAGTTAGAAGGAAGTTTATACATACATTATATTAGTGAGCCAAGAGTCCTAACACACCGTTATTTACACTAATCACCACAATGTTTACCGAGTGGAATTTAACCTGTCAAGGACCCCCAAGAAAATGAGATCATGCATCCTAATATGTTCGTAGTTCAAAAATGGGACAATATATAATCAGACTACTATATTTACAGTAACAGTGTAAGGAATCTGAATAAAACCCAATGGAATTGAACCCTCCCCGCTTTCGGGAAAGTTAACTAGTTAGAAGGAAGTAAGTATTCATTATATTCATAAAGGCTTTTGATAAACTACCACATAAAGAATTAATTGAGGTACTGCTTGGTATGAATTTACCTACAAACATAGTAAACTGTGTAGAGTCGAGGCTGAGAAATAGGAGGCAGAGGGTTGTTATCAGAGGAGAAATGTTGGACTGGGAGCAGGCCACGAGCGGAGTCCCACAGGGTTCAGTGTTGGGCCCATGTTTATTCAATATATATGTTTCCTCTATTAAATGCAGATGAGCAAATGTGCGGATGACTGCAGGACTGGAGGAATTGTAAGTAATGCAAGCGAAATTCAAAATGTGCAAAAAAGTCTAGATATGATAGTGCAGTGGACAGGGCAATATAAACTGGAATTGAATTTGGATGTGTGTGGTGATGCATCTCGGAAAAAGCAACATTAATCATAACTACATTTTGGGTGGTAGTTTACTTCACAAAACAGTGTCAGAAAGAGATCTGTGGGTGAGGGTGACAAATGACTTAAAATTTAGTACACATTGCAGCTTGGTTGTTACAAAGGCAAACCAGGCATTAAATTGCATTTTCAGGCACATAGGCAGCAGAGATAGCAGGGGTGATTTTGCCCCTTTATCAAGCATTGGTGAGGCCGCAACTTGAATATTGTGTGCAGGTATGGTCCCCATACAATAAAGTTGATATTTGAAGGTTGGAGGGGGTGCAAAGAAGAGCAACTAGAAGAATTATAGGATTCGAGAAACTTCCATGCCAGGAGAGATTGCATAGACTTGGGATGTTTTCCTTACGATATAGAAGACTTAGAGGAGATATGTGTATGATTTATAGGGCCCTTCAGGATAAACAGTTAAGGGAGAACTTGGGCCTTAAAATAAGGAAGTTCTATCTATTTGAACCTAGAGGCCTCGTGTTGCAATTGGAACAAGAAAAGTGTAACACCCTAAGAGGGAAAAATTGGTTTAGCCAGAGGGGGGTTCAACTCTGGAATAAATTACCACGTGAAGTGGTATTGAGCAAAACTATGGATTCATTCAAAATTGGTCTGAATAGATTTTATTCAAACAAGGAAAAGCTAATTTAAACAAATCAGGCAAGCACTAAGGATGCAAGTCTAAGAAGCTTGAGAAACTTATGTATGTGAACTAAGAGTCTTAATGCACTGTAACACCATTATGTCATGTACCTGAATATAAGCTTACCTCAATATAACCACAGACCTCAATATAAACACAAGAAGAGCACATTGAAGTGGTGGAAACTGCTTTCAGTGGTTCAGGGCCCCATCCCTGCAGGGATGGGTGGAGGAATCAGCCTGCTTCCAGGGGCAACCCTCCCCGGTCTAGCTGGGGAAAAGAAGCTGCCTGATTTAAGTTCGTGCTGAGGCAGCAGAAGCTCTGGACGAGAGTTCTTTAAGGAGAAAATGCCTGTGGGGCACCTGCAACCAAGGGGTGAGTTCGCTCTGCTAAAGTGCCATGTGTTTTCACCTGAATCAAGATGAAACTAAAGGGACTGTTACTGTGGGGTCAGGAAAAGACAGCCAAGTACAGTTTGGAAGATGTGGGGATTGGACTGCTTAACTCTGGGGGGATCTAGAGTAATGGACACAGCCACTTATTAAGTATGGTCAAGTTCAGCACAAATGGGATGTAAAGACAGTAGATTGAATGTGGAATACATTTAAAAAGAATCAACACAGCAAAGTGTTTTAAAGGATGAGGTGTTACAGTCCAGAGAAATGGCCTGGTATGAATTATGGGAGCGAGAGGTGGTAGACCCCCCCCCCCCATCAGTAGTAACCAAATTCACCTCTACGGATTTGCTCTGGGACACCTGTTGCTTTCTCTCAGGTACTTGGCCAGTGCCTGAGGAAAGTACCCAGACGTGGGATTGATGTGGAAGATTCCCTTATGGAGCATAAGTGCTCATAGGTGGTTTAGGGAGCCACCAGTAAATGTTTCCATGCTATATGGAAAGTGTCCAAGTGGCTGGCAAGGGAGCCAAGCTAGGGAAAACCCAGAGCAGCGTACAAGTTCGGGCTGTGTGCCCAGTGTGTTTCAGAGCCTAAGGGCTAAAGTGATGAGGATGTGTTCTGGTCTCCTTAAATCTACATTACCAGGAGTGTAGCCCCATGGGGGTCCATCTATGCTTTGTTTATTCTGTTGGATGTGAATAAAAGCCACACTTTAGAATCCCACTTCTGGTATTGGACATTACAGTTATTGCTTCTTTTGTCCAGAGTTACTTGGGTGCCCCTGTGCAGAGTAGCTAGACCTAGCCAATGTGCTGAGTGACATATTCCTTCCCGAACCCAGCCCACCAGGTCGAGCTGTCAAGATAGAAACGGCATACCTGGGTGGGGGTTACACTAGTTAACCAACAGTCTGCTTCCTCCTATCCTCTCACTAGAATTGCCTTATGTCTGTCCCATGCAATCTTGAATTCCCCCACTGTTTTTAAATCCATGACCTCCTCAGGAAGGCTGTTCCATGCATCCACAACCCTCTCTGTGAAAAAATACTTCCTCACATTACCTCTGAGCCATCCCCCCTCTATCTTCAAATTGTGTCCCCTTGTTCTTGCACATCTCTTTTTCTGAAAGATGCTACCCCCTTGGACTTTGTTGATTCCCTTGAGGTACTTGAAAGTTTCTATCATGCGCCCCCCCACCTTTCCTCGAGGGTATACATATTAAGCTCCTTTAGTCTCTCTTTGTATGTCTTCTGGTGCAGACCGTGCACCATTTTGGTTGCCCTCCTCTGAACAGTCTACACCCTGTCTATGTCTTTGCAGAGATGGGGTCTCCGGAACTGCACGCAATACTCCATGTGGGGTCTCACCAACTGTCTGTACAGAGGGATAACAGCTTCCTGTTTTTGCTGGTGATGCCTCTCTCTGTGCATCCCAGTATCCCCCCCACCAGCCTTCCTTACTGCCTTCTCACATTTCTTACCCACCTTTAGGTCATCTGATATAACTACTCCCAGGTCCCTTTCCATTTTTGTTGTCAGTATCTCACCCCCCATTGTTTACTGTTCCCCTGGGTTTTTGTTTCCCAGGTGCATTACTTTGCCCTTCTTTGGGTTGAATCTAAGCTGCCATACATTTGACCATTCTGCTAACCTTGCCAAATCCCTTCTCATCCTTTCCACCCCACCTTCTGTATCAACCCTATTGCATAGCTTTGTGTCATCGGCGAAGAGACATACTTTTCCTTCCAGTCCCTCTGCAATGTCACTTACAAAGACATTAAAAAGGACCGGATCCAGTACTGAACCCTCGGTGCCAATACAACCTCCCCATACCAACCACAAGAACATAACCCCCACACACACACAAAAAATGTACCACACACACACACACACACACACACACATAGTTCTTTGGTGAGAAACCAACATGTTGATAACCAGTTAAAAGGGACTCTATAAATATTAAAACAAAAGATAAAGACACGCTGAAGTCCTAATTTATGTCCATCCTTTGAAGTAAAGGTCTGTGTAAATTAAAGTAGAATAATGTGACATAAACTCCAAATCGATGTTCATGCCATCTTCCACCATATTGAGAAGTAAAATAAGCCTGATCTCAGAAGCCCATCTCTGCTGTGTACTTTTGAAGTGTCCTTTTAAGACCATTACTGACATATCTGGGATTGAGTGGTCCTGCTACCTTCCACTGTATTGAGGGAGTGTGGGAGACACAAAGCAAGCACTCCATACTAGAAAGAACTCGCACAGACATACTATTACTATGAAGATGACTGAAAAACCAGTGGGGTAACACTTCTCTCAGACTGACCACTCAATCTCAATTGTGATTGTAATTGTGGCCTAGGTGTCTCCCACCCTATTGTGCTCAAAGAAGTCCTGCAAACCAGGTGCATAAGGCACTCTGCGCAAGTGCCTCATGCCTTATAACACACCTAGGCATGCTCTTATCAGATGATAACCCACACCTCGTTGTGTGTTGTTGCTTGCTTAATGCCATATATAGAAAATTTCTGTTTATTGCATTTAATAGCATTACATACCATTACTGTAATCCATGAGACAATATCATATAAAATAGTGCACTTCACTTAGAGTCAATACAGGTTTGATTTTTTTTGATACTCTCTTTATGCTCCTTGCCTCTGGGAGGCGTTCCTTCTTGTCTGATCCCTCCGCTCCGTCCCCCGCTTGCAGTCAACCGACCAGCTTACCCCCACAGTTTTACCCCCTGTGGTAGGGATCCCTCAACCTACCGAACAGGGATTCGGTGCTGGCGGTTCCTGCTATTTGCGGGGGCAGAGCCTGCGGGGATCACCTTCATGCTGCTGCGCCCAGGACACTTTTTTCACCTCCGTTATGAGCCCCCTAGGAGATGAGACATGCAGTGATGCCCTATGGAGTAAGTGCGCACTTGTCTGCGTGTGCTTCTCCGAGCGTCTGCCTCTTCTCCTCCCTCCTTTCCAGAGCGTTGCCCCCCCCCAGCCACTGCTAGGGGCCAGTCGTGCACTGACTGCTGGTGACCCCCTCCCCGGAGAAGGAGAGCCATCCATCGAACGCTCAATCCTTCTCCTCCCCTGCTGACCCCTGGTGGCCCGTACTCATTCCCGAACACAGGTCACCGGCATAGCGCAAGGTAGGCGTCCAGTGCCTCAGCCCTCAGTGCCACCGGGGCAGCATTAATACAGGATTTTAAGACTGTCATCCCCAAGTTATCTACTATGAGGGCTATTACACTATTAATCTCACTAAAATTATTATATCAGCACCAACTGTGGCCATAACTGCAACCAGTGCTCGTTTAAGAATATGCACAACTTGAACCCACAGAACAGTATTACACATTAGCTCTCAGCTATTATGGAGGTACATTCCTATAACATCCACTTGTATAACACAACATTCAACCCCAAAAAAGTCTTAAAGAGGGAGTATATCCTACCCCATGGAAGAAGGCTAAAATAATTCCAATTTATAAGGGGGGGGGATTCACTGTACACCTCGAGTTATCGCCCAATAGCATTATTGTCAACAATCTCAAAATTACTGGAGCGGATTGTCCATGGGCAACTAATCACATACTTGGAGAAGTATCAAGAAATCACCCATTTTCAGTCGGGCTTTAGACAAGGTAGGTCCACGGCTACTGCGCTCACCGATCTTTTGGATTTAGTTGCCACCCCCCTGGAGGAGGGGAGATCGGTGGGCGCGGTATACGTGGACCTATCTAAGGCGTTTGACTTAGTAAATCACCACATCCTGATTGATAAATTAAGATGTTTGGGAGTGGATGATGTATCCGGTGGTTGGTTTTCATCCTATGTAGAGGAAAGAACTCAGTTTGTAACAGTAAACGGCAAAAATTCTAGTTTGGGTTTGGTTACTAGGGGTGTACCCCAGGGATCGATCCTGGGTCCCCTTTTATTTTTGGTATACCTGAACAATTTACCTGGTGTAATTAAAAGCTCACATATTAGATTATATGCGGATGATACTGTTCTAGTCACATCTGGCAAAAATGTGGGTGAATTAGAACAAAAATTACAGAGAGATTTTTTAAATATGCAAAAACATTTCACTGAACTTGGTTTATTGATTAATAATAAAAAAAACCAAACCATGTATTTTGGTACAGTTAAGAAGGATAGTGTGGGAACAAATTTGTTAAGTAGGACACAGGAGGGGAAAATATTAGAACAAACTAGGTACTATAAATATTTGGGGGTCATAATTGATCAAGAATTGAACTTTAATCAGCATGTGACTGAACTTATAAAAAAAGTTAATTCTAAATTAGGGGTTATGAGACGAATATCGAAGTGTTTAACAAGGGAGATGCGACAGAATATAGTAAATCAACTACTTCTTCCAGTGATCGATTATGGCTCCCATATTTATAGACATACCTCGAAAAAACAAGAACATAATTTAGATGTTCTATATAACAGATTAGCTAGATTTGTTCTGAGGTGTGACTTTGGTATTCACCATTGTGACATGTACTCAAGATTAGGTGGAATTCTTTGGAACAGAGGGCTGAGATCTCCTGGTTAATTCAACTAAAGGGTTTACATAAGAATGAATCACTAAATTATTTATTGTGTAACCTAAAAAAACCAGAACATGGATTAAATTTAAGAAATTGTGGAGAAAGAGTGTATCTTATCCCTAAAATTAAAAATAAATATGGTACAATGACCCTCCAGTATAAAGTATCGAAAACATGGAATAGGTTACCCCCCTTCCTCAGGGACCCTGGCTTGTCATTATCAGGATTTAAATCGGTAGTGAAAGGAGAGTTACTTTTTAAATGTTTGTGTAATAGGTGATATTTGAATCAATTACTGACGAATGAATTCCTAAATGTAATGTTTGTATGTATTTCTTGAGTGTTAATGTTTCATGAAGAATGGATGTACTTATAAATGAAATGTTTGTGAGTTAATTGTATGTTAATATACTTTTTTTTATGAAATGATCAGTGTTATATAACTAGTATGATTGTTTACACAGGGATGCCTTGTAAACAGGGATTTTCGAAACCCTAATGGCATATTTTCTGTATAAATAAAATTTTACTACTACTACTACTACTAAATGACTGAGTTATTTAACCTAACATATTATTTTAAGCAGGATTATAAAATAAACAGGAGTAGTTAGAACTTTAACACTGGGCATTTATACAGCTAAACTTAACCATTCCCACTGATTTACATTTTTATTAACATGAACGGGAGCTCCCAGTTGAACTCAACATTCCGACCTCTTTAAATGCCATCACGAGGGTTCTAAGGACCCCATCTTGTAATGATGCACTTGTAATTTGAACGGCATTCCACTTCCCTAATGCATGTCATCTTAACCCCCCAGTTCTGTTAACCTCTCCAGTGTATGGAACATTTTATAGACATCAACATTTGAATCAGCTGTATGCACTGTCACTTTTCATCTCCCTTTTACCCTCCCTGGTGCAGAGATACTGAGCTGGTTCCCTTGAAAACTCCTTGCACATTTTATCGACCACTTTTACACTATCATGAAGGGCTGATATTGGGAGCATGGGGGAACCACCTATACACATTCCATTTGGGTAGCTTTATACCTATCCTTCTGTAGGGTGAAGGCCAAAGAGGAGACAGCTCAATTAACCTTGCTAAAAAGAGGTCTGATGATGCCTAATTAGTCATCACTGTCCTCCATATAATGATCCGTTAAGTCTGACATCTGATTACTCACGGGCAGCTTCTCAGCAAAGTACCCAGCTGCTTTGGCATCAGTAAAGGAGTACATTTTGTCCAAATATGTAAACTGCAAGCAGGCTGGGAACAATAGACGGTACACAATTCCTTTGGAGTTCAGTTTTTTTGCAACCCCGTCAAAGGCTTTATGCCTCATTCTGGTGGCATACAAATAATCTGCAAAAAACGGTACCTTTGCTTCCCCAGTTGTGACTGGTGAGGCCTCCTCCGCTGCTCGTAAGATCTGGTCCTGGAGTACTGAAGTTGTCATTGTTAACAACACTATTTTTGGTCCCACTACAGTATTAAGAGGTCTGCGCAAAGTGTTGTAGTATGCTTTAACTATCGGTACAACAAAACTAAACTCAGTAGCTTCGGCAAGCCAGCGCTCCAGGAATGTAGGGAGATCTCCCTCCTCCGGTACTCCAAGAAGCTGTATGTTGACCATCTAGCCAGATTCTCCAGTTGTTCAATCTAGCTACACACCGTGGACTGCTTCTTAATGACTGTGGCTGTTGCAGCCATCGCTTTCTTGGCCATTCGTTAGTGTTCCTCCACAGATCCTGCCATTGCTTCTGTCTGCTGTTCCAAAAACACGGTCCTGTCATTTTGCTGATCCAGCTTCTTGTCTAATTTTTGGATCATTTGCTTTAGCGTATTAATGGCTTTATGTAGAGAATTGGCATTTGTTCCTTCCATTAAGCTCTCTGAGTGGCGTGAGCCCACTGGTGTGGTCAGAGGCCCCGAGGACCCAGTGTCAGTTTCGTTCTGACTGGCTCCCTTTGTTCTTCCCATGCCAAACAAAGCTCAGTATTATATCCAAAGGCCAACGTGAATACGCCAGTGTTTTTTTTTTCATAAAATCAGTCCAAGTTTGGTAAGTTTTAAAATCTTTTTTTTCCTTTTAGTGAAGTGCAGCTTGAGCGAAGTATGTCTTTCCTGCTTGGCTGCTGGCCACGCCCCCTTTTTGCTTGTTTTTAACATACAATAATATCACATTTTAACATGTACTTAAGGGAGTATTGAATCCAAAGGTCTTGCTTTTTATTAAACTGTATTCACAAAACACACTGAGACATTCAGAATTTTTGTTAGTGGAGCTTTCTGCTTGAAGGGTTCTTATCGTATTCTGGTGATATTTAACTTTGAAAGGTTCCTCAGCTAAAAACAAACTGGTGAAATCTGGTTCCACTGATTTAAACTGCAGTTATGGTTTAAATGAGTATTTTAAACCAATGAGAATTCTTTCTGGGTTGTTTTAATGTATGATTTGGGTGTAAATAATATGTGATTTTCTAAATAACTGTCATAAGCTTCTGAGGAAGGACATGGTTGGTCCGAAAGCTTAGGTACTTTGCTCTTTTTTTTTTTTAAATAACTTCTTTATCCCCCCTACATCCTGCAGACCCAACCATTCATGACTGCCAAGGAGTCATCCTGCCTCGCTCGCCCTATCCAGACCTACCTCCCCCATCCCTATGTAGTTGTGGCTCCCCCCCCCAAGCAGGGCCGAGGTGGGGCGGGCAAGCACCCCGATGCTCACGTCTCGTCGGACCAGAGGTAGCAGGCAGGCGAGGACATATTGGAGGCATGCTCCGAGCGCTCCTTCTTCCCGGACACTGCAGGCATTTTGCGTTTTCTGTGGGGGAGTGGCACGCACTCTATGCCAAGACATCACTGCCGGCGTCGCCACTCCCCGTCCCTCCACGTCTGCTCTGCGCTTGCCATGCCACTGGATTCTGCCACAGGCCAGTCACATGCCGAGCGTGGACCCCCTCCCTCCCTCCCGGGAGAGAACTGTCCTCCGGATGCTCAATCCTCTCCCTCCCCTGATGGCCCAGGCTTGCTTCCGAACCCAGATTGCCAGCATGGCGCGAGGTGTGGTGTCCAGCGCCTCAACCCTCAGCGCCACCAGGCCGGCCGTACTTTGTTCTTTTCTGTAACATCTATGTTGGTCCACTAAAAGGTATCAAGCATTTTGCTTCTGGATCTGTCATGTACAGTTGAATGGTTAGAATATTTAACTGTGAAAAATGATTGATATGCTTAGATGTAGAATTACCACCTCTCTCAGGGTTATGAGAGCACATGCTTGAGTCGCTTTGGTAAGAAAACCATGAAGTGATGGCACTGAGGAGTTCTGGCACACAAGGGATTGAGAAGAAACTCCTAACTTTAAGAGACATCGGAACTGTACATAGAAACATTTCATTATTCATGCTGAAGATTTTTCATCTTAAAAAATGAAACTTGATTATAAAATCTAAATATTTTACCATGCTGAGAGTTGGAGAATGGGAAATGGACTATACCAACTGAATTTAGAACTTCAGAACTGTGTAACTATTAGCAAGAGACACCTTGTGGATATAAAAGTACTTGGTATGTTTAGAGATAAACAATCCTGAAAAAATGATGTCAGTATTAGCATTCCTGGTGTTTGTTCACCACATGTCAGTCTTATTTATTTATTTGAAAATTGGTAACCGGGAAAGGCACACCGAGCAAACGCTCATTTCCAGGTGTGACCCGGGGGAAGGGGAGTGCAATAAAACAGCATACGCAGCTTCATAGAAAAGTACAAAGTAAAGTGCAGGACTTGCACTAGTTTACACGACAAAAGTAGAAGTGGAATAACAATAGAGGATGCACAAAAAATAATGTTACATTGGGTAGTATTGGTTATGCAGAATAAAGTGAACAGTGCATGTAGCAAAATAGCAGTGCAGTAGTTGTTGGGAGGAGACAAATTCAGATGGATGTAGAACCCAGGCAGAAGCCCGTCAGCTGGAAGGTAAGGGCCTCACTGTGGAGGTCAGGTCAGGTAGAGGGCAGGAAGGAAGAAGATGGTGTGTGAAGAAGTTGTAGCTGATGTCTGAGGGAGAAGGGAGAGTGGGAGAGACAGAGAGTAGAGAAGATCAGGTTCCAGAGGGAGGGAAGTTGATAGGAGAAAGCAGACTGCCCAGCAGAGGAGTGCGGTTGGGGAAGGGAGAAGGTGCAAGTATCCCTGGAGCAGAGGGAGTATGAGACAGAGGGAATGGGAGAGAGGAGTGAGGAGAGGTATGAAGAGTGGGACCCAAACCAGTTCTTGGAGATGAAGAAGGTACAATGGGACTGGTGACGTGATGGTGGGGGGGCAAAGAGGAGTAGAGGAAACAGTGGTGAGTTCAAGGGGAGGGGAGTTAATGGCAAAGCCACAAAAGGGGTTACAAAGGGTGTCTATTTTGGTGAGGGAGGAGTAGGGGGCAGTGCCATAGACCACATCCGCATAGTTGAAAACTAGGAGAACCATTTTGGAGACCAGCTCCAGGTGGACCTGGGGATGTATGGTACAAAGTACGAAGTTTAGGTCAGAGCTTGGAGTGGATTGCATCAGCGCAAGCAGAGAAGTCAGGCCTACTATCTAGTCACACACACCGAGGTACTTCAAGGAAGAAACCATTTCAAGAAGGATGCCATTCAAAGAGGTAAAGATGGGGAGAACCTGGCCAGTAAGTCATTGACAGTTTTTTTTAGTGTTGACCCAGAGTTGCTTGGTGTGGAACCAGCGTGGGACGTCGTGGAAGTCAAACAAGAGCAAGCTTCTGCAGTCATGGTTGAGTGGTTGGAGGTGTAGATAACTGTCATTTGCGTACATGTGGATATGCAAGTTGGCACAGGGAGGGTCATTCAGGAAGACAGAGAAGAGAATGGGACCCAGGATGGAGCCCAAATGGGACCCCAACCTGAATAAGAAGGGGAGGTGAGAGGATGACTCCTATCTGCACCAGTTTTTGATGGCCTGCGAGGTAGGAATAGAGCTAGCTGACAGTGGGAGCTAAAAGGCGGCTGAGCTCAGCTTGTCCAGGAGGAGTGGATGAGCCACCCAGTCAAAGGCTTTGGCCAAATTGATGAAAATATCCACCGTAATATGCCCCAGTTCCATCCCTTTAAGGATAGATTCAGTGACCTACAACAGGGAGGAGATGGTGGTGTAGTTTTTCTGAAAACCAGACTGGTAAGGGGAGAGGAAGTTGAAAGAGCAGAGGAAGTCAGCAAGCTTGGAGAAGACTAGTTTCTCTTGCATCTTTGCAAGAGAAGAAAGGAGGGAGCTAGGACAGAAGTTGCTAGGGGAGGAGGGGTCACCCCCTTTATGAAGGGGGAGAACTTTGGCAATCTTCCATGATTGGGGAATAGTACACAGAGAGAGAGAGAGAGAGAAAGAAGGAGAGGTTAAGAAGATGAGTGAGAAAGGAGGCAGTGGTGGGAGCTGAAAGAGGGAGAAGTTTAGGGTTCAGCCCATTGGTGCTAGATTTAGCCAAGTTGACTGAGGAAAGGGCAAGCAAAGTTTCCTGGGTAGTAACAGGGAAAATGAAACCCCAAGGAGGGATGGGGCAGATAGAGGGGGGGGGAGAGGAGAGATACCAGGAGGAGGGGGAGAGGGGAAGGCACAGGTTGTGAAAAAGTGGTTAAACTGAGTATCAACAGAGAGAGGTGAATCAATAACCATGAGAACTTGAGGAGTGGACTTGACCAGGGGGTCAAAAAAGGAGTGAATATGCTGGAGGGTGGCCTTAAAATAGAGGAACTTAGCAACATGGACAGCTTTCGTGCATGAGTTTCTAAGCACCCACTAGGCAAGGCAGCATTTTTTCTAAGGCACCCAATCCCAGAGGCTCTGGGCGCCATACACAATAAAAACAAACTACAGAATACAAATACAGAAATAGGTTGAAAAGCAGTAGTGAAATCTTTAAAACAACATTCTTAAAAGCATAAATATAAAATAGCTCAGGATAGGGTAGGAGGGAGATGGCTTAATCCCCAAAAGCCTGGCAAAAGAGATGGGTCTTAAGCCTCTGCTTAAAGACACCAATTGAGGGGGCCTCCCTGACGGCAGCTGGAAGTGTGTTCCACAGGGTTGGTCCAGAGACACTAAATGCTCAGTCATCAGAGGTCTTGAGACGAACCCTGTGAACAACCAGGAGCGGGCATAGGTCACAGGCGACAGGAGCTCAGACAGGTAGCCAGGACCCAGCCCATGTAGGGCCTTATAGGTGAGCAAGCCCACCTTGAAAAGGACCCTCCACCTGATCGGCAGCCAGTGCAGAGCACGCAAAATCGAGTCATGGCATAACCAAGATAGCCCTGCTAGTACTGGGCCACGATTCTGCACCAGATAGGCTCATGGAGGGTCCTCCGTGACTCAAGTAAAGAGCATTACAGTAGTCGAGGCTGCAGGTCACAAAGGCATGTACTAGGGTCGGCAGATCTTCAGGCGGAACTAGGAGCTTGATCCTGGCGATATTCTGTAAGTGGCAGAAACCACTCTTCACAACAGATGACATCTGATCTTCAAAGGTCAGTGTGCTGCCCAGGATCACACCTAGATTTTGCACCTTCGGGGAAGCGACCAATGGAGCAGACCCAAGGAAAAGACCAGTGTCCACTCCAGGTAGCAACCCATCATGCCTGCGACCCGACTTCACCACTAGCACCTCAGTCTTGTCCAGGTTGAGTCGCAGCCAGCTGGAAGCCATCCAGTCATTGATTTTAGCCAGACAGGTGTTAAGTACATCAGCCGCACCGGATGTCCTGGGGGCAAATGACAAATACAGGTGGGTTTCATCTGCATAGCAGTGAAACTCCATGCTGTACTGTCGAATGATTTCACCCAGGGACAGCATATACACCGTGAACAGCATTGGCTACAAGACTGAGCCCTGTGGAACTCCACAAGACAGAGGCATTGGAGAGGAGGAGGAGGAGACATTCCCCATCACTACCCTCTGCACTATGTCTGAGAGATAGGACTCAAGCCATCTGATGGCAACACCGGCGAGTCCACAAAATTCACAGAGCTGATCGAGAAGCACAATCTGGTCCATGGTGTCGAAAGCTGAAGAAAGATCAAGGAGCACAAGAACTGACCTGTCTCCTCTATCTCTAGCCATGAGTAAGTCATTATGCACCCTGACCAGTGCAGTTTCTGTGCTGTGTCTAGCCCGAAAACTCATCTGAAATGGCTCATAGATGTCGAAGGACAGGAGCTGATCCTCGAGCTGCTGTGCTGCCAGTTTCTCAACAACCTTGCTCAAAAAAAGCCGGATGGAGACAGGATGATAATTTGCTAGGATGTCTGGGTTGAGGGAAGATTTCTTTAGGAGGGGTTTCACCAGTGCTTCTTTCAGAGGAATTGGGAACACCCCCTCCACCATTGAACACCTGGCTATCCTAGTGAACACTGGGTCAGCAGCCTCAGTGCATCCCATCAAGAAACACATCGGGGCTGGGTCCAGTTCATAAGATGTATGTTTCAGCTCTGAGATCACCTGAGTCACCTCAGACACCTCCACTGGCTTAAACTCTTCCCAGGCAGACAGAATTTCTCTGCTCCCAGCAGACCGGCAACTGCGAGTCAAAAGCCTATTTGTTGGAATCCCCAACCGGATAGCCGACACCCTGTCAGAGAAGAACAGAGCAAACTCCTCCCACAAAGTTGATGAAAAGGCTTTTTTTGGCTGAAGACAGGCCGGATGAAGAAGCCTGTCCACAGTCCGAAAAAGCTGAGCAGGTCTGTTCCTCCCTGCTGCAATCTCCCTGGACAGGAACTCTGCCTTCTTACGGGAGATAACCTCCTGGTACTCACGATAATCGGTGTGCAGGACCAGTTTGTCAGCATCTAGCCGGGATTTCTGCAAGCAATGCTTCAACTTCCGACCCTTGATCTTCATCACCTTGAAATCACCGTCAAACCACGGGGATTTCAAGTGAGAAGATCTGGATCGTATACGAACTGGTGCTATGGTATCTAGAGCTTCAGACACCACCTTATGATAGGTGGCCACTGCTTCCCCAGTGCCATTCGCACAAGCTGCCTCAACCCTAGATAGATCACCTACTGCCGAAAGTCCTTCTGGATCTAGTCCCCTTAAAGGGCAATAGCTAACCACAGGGACAGGACTATCAGGGTGGCCCCAAACTTGAACTTCGCAGTGCAGTGATCAGACCAAAAGACTGGATCAGTCCTGAGATTATCAACCCCCAAGACCCAGCCGGAACACCAGGTCGAGTGTTTGACCATGCTGGTGGGTCGAAGAAACAACCGCTTGTGCCAGACCCAGTGAAGACATTAACTGAAGGAGGTCATAACTGAAACGCGAGGATTCGTTATCAACCCAGGTGTTGAAGTCCCCCAGGATTAAACACCTGGGGGACTCCAACACCTGGTCGATGAAGTCTGCTGCCTCTTGCTGGAATTCTCCCCTCAGTACCAGGCAGACGATAAATGAGGAGAATCCTGTAGCCTGCACTGGGACCCCCATGGATGGCGACACACTCAAAAGACCTGGTGTTACCAACTAAATGCACTATGAAGCCCAGGTTGGCTCTATAAACAATGGCCACACCCCCACCCCTGCGATCCTTCCTCGGGCAGTGCACCACGGAGAACCCAGTGGGGACGGCGGCCGCTAGAACTGAGCCAGCGTCATCACCCAGCCAAGTCTCCGAAATGCAAGCCAGATCAACAGAGTAAATCAAGTCCGCAAAAATAGCAGTCTTGTTCCCTATTGATCTGGCATTGAAGAGCACTGCCCGAAGAGGATTAGGGGAGGCGGCTGGTTCTATAACTACCTGCCCACTTAGTCCGGTGGGATCCCTGGGTACAGGAACCAGACATGTCAGACATCTCCCTCAGCCATATTTTAACCCAGGGCATCTCTTGGACCTTACAACCACAATGCCCCTCACCACCTCATCCTCCGCTGCTCTCCGCCAGCAATGACTCAACCGCCACCTAGTTATTCCAACCTTTCTGCAGCATCTAGAGTAGGAGCAGGGAGGGGAATGATTTGAAACGGGCCCATACCTGATCACGGGATATGCACTAAATAAGGCTGGGCATACTCCAGTAGGGGAGTGTAAGCAATGAGTATTATTTCCCCAAATGCCACAAATAATGTCTGAATAATGAATAGTAGCAGTATTTGTCCTTGTTCAGGAAATACTGTCTAAAAAAAAAAAAAAGAGAGAAAGCTAACAGCCCCCACCCTCCTCCGTAGCCCATATCCTTTAAGTGTGGAAGCCCCCATCCCCCACCCTCAGCATCAGACCCCCCGCATCCATATTTTGATAAAATTAAATTCCAGTGATGGGTGGCCAGCACAACCCACCCACCTCCACGGCCAGCCACCAACTTTCATCAGCGCTTTGCACTAGTGCCCTGTAACAAGTAGTATTTATTCATTGATTGTCCCTCTCCCCCCACCCTGGTATCAACACCCTTATAGCAGGATAATCATATCAGCTAGGACCCTTGTAGCACACCCCATCGCACCCTCACACAAGAATGGAAGACGGCAAATGACACAGCCCACCCTCTTCAGTCCATGGCCAGCTGCGTTCTTCTGAATGAAGACACTCCCACACTTACTTGCATAGTAAAACCAACTGATCACATGGGTGCTTGGGGGAGGAGGGTGGTTTGGTTGCTAACTGAGGGGGGGCATGGGGGGCTTCTATATCTAAGGGATCTGGATTAGGGAGGAAGGTAGAAGCTGTTTCTTTTTGGGGTGGTTTATAACCCAAATACTGAATATTCAGTCTAATACCTGGTGCCCGAATACTGAGTATTCAGCCGAATATTAGGAAAAATGTATTTTTCACAGCTCTGTAATCCATGGTTAGTGTGAAGATTTAACCCTGAATCTTCTGAGGGGGACGTGCATGACCCAAGCTTGAATAAATTTGGTGCGAAACAGGTAGAGGGCCACACCAGTGTCTGAGGTAGAGAGGCTGGGGGACCAGTCGGTTGCACCAAGCTCATTTAGAAGAGCACTGATGTTAAGCGACCAGAGTGATCTAGACGAGATGTGTTTGGGGGTGGGGTGGGGGAGGGTGCCGAACTTTCCTGACACAGAAAGTCATGCATTGGTCACTGAAGGCATCCAGCAGAATAGCTGCTGCAACAGTGCCTTGTGGGTGGGAGGAGAGAACCCAGTCCAAGGGAGTATGATTGGGGGAGTGAGGATTCAGCCATGTGGGTTCTGTAATGAGTTTGGTAAGATTAAGGGACTCAGTTCTGTGGGAGGTCAGCCTCGAGGCCAGGGAGAACCAGTTGATATTGAAATCCACAAGGAGGATGAGTTAACCAGAGGAGGAGTGGGATGTAAGAGCAGAAAAGAGAGTAAACCAGTGAAGAGGAGGTGATTTTAAGTGAGGCATAGAAAACCCGGATGAAGATGGGTAAGGTGGAGGGAGAGGAGAGCTTTGGAAGGATAAGTTCCTGGGAGGATGGTACTGACCACCTAAGAGTGATGGTGCAAGAGAGGCTGTAGCAGACATAGAGGGCAACATCACCTCCCCGTTTGTCACAGTTATGCCTGAAAAACTGGAAATCAGGAGAGGGCGGGCTACAGATAGGTGTTCTGGAGGTGAGCCATGATTTGAAAATGCAGAGGAGGTCAGGAGAGTGTTGTGGAACCCAGACATTAAGGAGGTCAAGTTAGGGAGAAGGCTCCTAGCGTTGAGATGGAAAATGCAAAGGCATGTGTGAATTGAGGAAAGGGAGGAAGAAGGTGGAGAAGAGCCATGGTTAGTTTCTATGTCATTAGCTAGGAGGAGGAGCAGAATAAGGAACAGGAAGATGGAGTTGGACGTATGCTCCCTGGACCTGGGAGGAGATAGCAGGGTGAGCAGGGAAGGGAAAGGAAGGCTCGATGGAGAAACTCCAGGTTCAGGGAGGGAGAGGAGAAACCTGGGTGAATAGTGAGTTAGAAAGGGAGAGGCGGAGATAGGGGAGACAAACGAGTGGAGGGAGAGAGTGCAGAGAGGGATGGAGGGGAGACAGACGGGTGGAGAGAGAGAGTGGGGAGAGGAGTGGAGGGATAGAGAGAGAAAGGAACGGAGTAGAAGAGGGTGAAGAAGACTGGGGAAGGCAAGGTGCATAGTGGACAGACAGATGAGATGCATTTACCAAAAATTGATCAGTACAGCAGCAGTGGCAGTGACAACCTAGCAAGCAGGCTAGCAAGGCTACAAGAAACAGCACAAAGAGGCCTAGGGCAGTGTACACAATTTTAGATAAAACATTGCATAACAGTGTAGGTATGAGTTAAAAGAACCAGACAAACCAGAGAGTTTAACTGTAAAAGTGGAATACCACTAGCTGATAGGCAGACAGTGGTGAATACAACTGAACTGCAGAGGAACACAACAATTAAGGTAAATTGCAATAAGAGTAAACCCAGTTAAAGTGTAGGTAAGATACCTAAAATTTAGTCGGTTTAACAAAAGGCTAGTAGACTAGTCAGGCAACCAAATTAGAGTGGATTGCAGTCTCACAGTCACAGTAGCAAGTATAGAACTCACTATAGTTCAGTAAGCATGTGTAGAATGAGGAGATCAAAAGTTACAGTTGTGGAGCAAACTAGAGGGAGGCTTGTGGGTGGAAGACCAGGAGGGCAGTGTGGCTGTCCGACGACTGTGTCATAACTGACTCCAGACAGACTCCTCAATGATTGTGCCCTTTGTGCTGCAGTTCTTAGTGCTCCAGTCCACAGCATGGAGAGCTGTGGCAAAAGGCAGCAGGCAGCTTCAGTTTTGCAGGATTTGGATGCCTCATGTATCCCTTTGGCTGGATCTTAGAACGAGGTCTTGTGCCAGCCAGGAGGAGGGGGAAGCAGTAGCTTCTGTCAGGATTGCCAGTTGGTACGGGGTGGGGAGAGCACCTTCAGGTTGAGTAAAGCCTTCTTGACCCCAGTAGTCCTCAGTGGTGAGCAAAAACAGTTGCAGATGGTCAGGAGGAGATGTGCTTTTTAAAGGGAGTTGAGGCAAAAGGCAGCAGGCAGCTCTGATGGGTGGAGTGGAGGCATAGGAAGTGCATCTTACAGGGATTGGATGCCTCATGTATCTGTCCCTTAGGCTGGAACTTGGGAATGAGGTCTTTTCCTGTTCGGGAGCAAGGGGAAGTGGTGTCTTCAGGAAAGATCGGTGGCCTATGTGGACTAGGGCACCTTCAGGTAAAGTAAACCCCTTTCTATCCCAGTAGTCCTTCAGCCGTGAGTGAAAACAGTTGCAGATGGTCGTGAGGAGCTGTACTTTTTAAAGCGAGCTGAAGCAAAAGGCAGCAGGTGGATTCAGTTGGTTAAATGGATGGATAGGAGGCACGGCTGTGGAGGGATTGGATGCCTCACTTGTCCCTTAGGCTGGAGCATGGATGGAGGTGTTGTGCTGGCCGGGAGCAGAGGGAAGCACTTACTTCAGGTGGGATTGGCAACCAGTGCAGGGGGAAGGTGCCTCCAGGTAGAGTAAAGCCCCCTCAACCCTGGTAGCCCTTCAGCGGCGAGTGAAAACAGTTGTATATGGTTGTGAGGAGCTGTGCTTTTTAAAGGGAGCTGAGGCAGAAGGCAGCAGGTGGCTTTGATTGGTGGAAGGGACGGATAGGAGGCACAGCTTTGCAGGAATTGGATTCCTCACATTTCCGTTAGGTTGGAGCTTGCAGCGAGGTCCTGTGCTAGCTGTGAGCAGGGGGAAGCGACGGCTTCAAGCAGGATTGGCAGCTGCTGTGGGGGGAGGGGTCTTCAGGTAAAGTTTTTACGAACCCGGTAGTCTTTCAGCAATAAGTGAAAACAATTGCAGATGGTCAGAAGGAGCCATGCTTTTTAAAGGTAGGCAAGGGAAAAGGCAGCAGTAAGCAGGCAGTTCTCATTCATGGAATGGAGGGTTAGGAGGTGCAGCTTTGCAGGGATTGGATGCTTCACATATCCCTTAGGCTGGATTTTGGAGCGAGGTCTTGTGGTGGCCAGGAGCAGGGGGAAGCGGTGGCTTCAGGCAGGATTGGCAGCTGGTGCAGGGGAAGGCGCCTTCAGGTCAAGTAAAACCCTAGAAAACACTGGTATTTCTTCAGTAGCAAGTGAAAACAGCTGCAGATGGTTGGGAGGAGCTGTGCTCTTTAAAGGGAGCTGAGACAGAATGCAGCAGGCGGCTCTGATTGGTGCAATGGAGGGACAGAAGGTGCAGCCTTTTTGAGGATTGGATGCCTCATGTATTCCTTAGGCTGGAGCTTGGAGTGCGGTCTTGTGCTGGCCAGGAGCAGGGGGAAGCAGCAGCTTCAGGCAGGATTGGGGGGGCAGCACTTTGAGGTAGAATAAAACCCTCTTTGGCCAGCCCAGCAGTAAAGCTACCACTCATGATGTCGACTGCCCGGGTTCGGGAACAAGCCTAGGTCACCAGGGGGAGGAAGATTGAGTGACCTAAGGGACGCTGTCTTCCTCCAGGAAGGGAAGGTCACCATATCCGCTGCATTACTGCCACCTGGGTGACCATGGGTGGCAGTGCAGTGAGGGATGCCACGAGGAAGGGAAGGATGTTGGCTGGAGTCTGGAGCGGCAGCACTGCTTTACATGCGCATGCCTCTGTGGGCTCCCTCGCACACCATAGTCCTCAGGGAGTGGGACCTAACTAAGATGAATCCCCCCTCCGAGCATTAGGTCCCAACCCCAGGCATGACCGCCGTGGAAGAGCCGTGGTATGGAACAGTCCCTCGGGACAACCACACTGCGAGGGGGAGGGGAGCTCGCAGGGTTGATGTCCGGTGGTTGGGATGTGCTCTGGTGTCTGGGGGACCATTCAGGATGAAGCTGTGGCCCGGTTGAAAAAATATAGATTTAAAAAAGAATAAAGCCCTCTTGACCCCGGTAGTCCTTCAGTGGAGAGTGAAAACAGAAATTACAATTCTTTGCTCAGTTCATGATGGTCATCGAAACATTTAAGATTTACAAAATAAATCATAGGTTGACAAGCTTGTTTTTAAGTTACATGGTGAGACGTAATGTCTCTTGCTGGAAAAAATTAGTAAGAGGCCAGAATATTTTTATTAGAAGTAATATCTTTATTTAAGGCATCATGAGTTGAAAAAAAGTAGAACAAGGATATAGCATTTATCAGGATGTTTACTTTAGTTTTTCCACTTATTCAAAAATAAAGTATAAATCACTAGTACTGTGACACTGTCTTTAACTAACTCTCCCAAAAATCTTGGAAAGTTTTGAATATTTTATGCTTAAAACCGTATAAATCCCATGTCATCTTCATACAACATTCTTGTTGTAAGCATGGCAAAAGAATAAAATACAGGGTTTTCCATGATGTTTTTGGATATGTCTACTTAATAGTGGCAGGTTCCGATGTGGTTGACTCAGGGCAAAAGAAACTAAAACTCCTAATTAAAAAAAGAAATAGCCAGAAAGCCATTCAAATAATTCATAAATACATACTGAATGACAAAAACTTTAATATACAAAAGAAAAGCTGCACAAGACAAACATGTACAAAGGGTGTCCTAAAAGACGACCACTACAATTGTGGTTGCAGATTTCCTCACCGTTATTTTATTTAGATCATTAGACGGGCATGCCATAATAGACAACATCATTAATCTGATAATGGTTCCATACGCACAGTATATTACTGTACTTGTGCCAGCACACAGCCTTGAAAACCCTTTTGTTTGGGTGCAGCTGAAAAATGTAAACCTGAAACACCAGGGAATCTCCTTAAGGCACTGCAGGGGTTAGTTTACCTTTGTTAATCTAACCTTCCGGGGTATAAGGTCCTCTGCTGCACCTCAAGCCTCATGATGCCCTAGAGTTTTGTTAACTGATGGTATCTCAAGCCCTGATTGTGCCTGTGCTCCACCCCGCACTCATCATTGTGACCTCTACCATGCCTTGTCATTTCCTCCACTTGAAAACAGATGCATCGCTCATAGTGCCAAAATCATTTCCAGGTTCTGGCTAGGTGAACTTCCTGCCTACCTATCACACTCCCTCTCCTCTCCCCCTTCCACTCCCTCTGATACCCTGACACTCGCACTCTCCTTGTCCCCGTCATACCACCCTTATCCGTCAATCAGGCTTTTCCCACAGATTCCTTAAAATGTGGAACTCCCTACCCCCCAAATACGACATTCCTCCTCCCCTCACTCCCTAGCCTCTGCCTTGCATAACTTTCTTTCTGTTACTTGCTCCTGTTTTAACCCTCCCTGACAAATGTTCCCCTACATGCCTGCTCTGTCTCCTCCCCACCACTCCTGTCTAATCCTCCCTTCCCCTTCAGTCTTTCTACCCAGCACTCCGTGTCTCCCTTTCTCAACAGTCATCCTACCCAGCACTCCCTTTCTCCTTACTCCTCCCCCCTCTCTACCTCTGCCCTTCTGCCCCATTCCAACTTGCTCGCACTTATCTTATCTCATGGCAGGGTTCCCATCATCCTGGAGTGATTCTAATATGGGGCAATTGCATCCCCCTTCCCTTCTCCATCCCCTACTCTGTCCTAATCCAATTCTTGCCCTCCCTTAATCTGACCTCTGGCAGGGTTCTCAGCATCCTGGAGAGGCCATTATTAGGCAAGTTTCTGTCTCTCTCCCCCACTGCCTCCATCCTTCCTTCTCCACTCCCCCTTTAAATCTATTTCCCCCTTTCTTTCCCCGACCACTCTCCCTCCCTCTCCCCCCTTTTCTATCTCCAGGCATCCATACGTGTCAGTCCCTGGCTGGGTTCTTTACACCCAGGAGGGGCTAGCTACAGGCCATCCTGGCCCTCTCTGTCCACTTCCATCATCCCCTCTTTTTTCCCCTGACTCCTTACTTCTTAGCATTTAAATGGGTATTAGTTCACTCATACCTGAAAATTGCACTTCCAGCCCAATCTGGGCATAGCATATTACTGTATGTATAAGAACACAGTTTGTAGACAGCATTAAAACTAAACCAGTGTGTTACAATGTAGTACAAGGTGCAACTAACAGAGGTACAGTGCTTAAGGGCTACCTGTTGTGGTTGAGAGGGTAGGGGAGAGAGTGAGCCTTGGTGATGGGGGAGAGGTAGATAAGAGCAGAGGGAGGTTGAAAGCTGATAAGAGGGAGTGTCAGGTCGGTGGGTTAAGTGAGTGGGTGGGGGGGTTCACAGAAACCCAGGGGTGCAGTACTAAATGGGGGGAGAGATAGTTGCAGTGGCCAAGCAGGAAAGAGATCTGGGAGTAATCATATCAGATGATCGGAAGATGGCCAGACAGCGTGACAAAGCGATGAGGAGAGCTTTTGGGATGCCTGAGTTTATAGGTAGGGGTATTAACCAGCAGGAAGAGGGAAGTGATGTTGCCCCCGTATTGGTCATTGGTAAGATCCCACCTGGAGTACTGTGTTCTGTTTTAGAGACTGCATCTCAGGAAAGATGTAGACAGGGTAGAGACTGTCCAGAATTGGGCTACCAAGATGGTACAGGGTCTGCATCAAAAGCCCTAAGAGGAAAGGCTAAAGGAACTAAACATGTACACCCTGGAGGAGAGGAAGGAGAGGGGGGATATGATTGAGACCTTTGAATACCTCACTGGGGTGATAAGGTACAGGTGAGAGGTATTTTCTGGAGGAAAGGGTACTCTAGAACAAGGGGTATGATATGAAGCTAAGGGGGGGTAAGTTCAGGAGAGATGTGAGGAAATACTTCTTCACAGAAAGGGTGGTGGATGCCTGGAACAGTCTTCCAGTGGCGGTCATAGGGGGTGAAAACAGTGGTGGGATTCAAAATAGCCTGGGATAGTCAAAAGAGAATCATAAGGGATACGAAAGGGGTGGAAGAGAAAGTGCTGTAGGCCTGAAAAGGTCTGCAGTGAAAGCAGCACAATGAAAAAAGGCAGATTGGATGGGCCAAGTGGCCCTTACCTGCCATCAGTTTCTATGTAATGGTGCTGTACGTTTCTCAGTGAGAGGTTTTGTACCTTAGTAAGCATAAAAAATGATATTCAGACCTTGGTCAGCATGTCGATTGATAGCATATAAATGCAGCAGCTTCCAAAAAGAAGAATGACTAAAAATGACACTAATAACATTGTAAACTTAAATCAGAGCATGGTATTGGGAAATGAAGGTCGCACTGTCGTATGTGCTTCCACAGTGTATTAGAAAAAATAATGAATGTGTGTTGAGGGAGGAGGAAGTGGTTAATAGGTACACAGGAGACTACTACATTGTGATCTTTTGTGTCCTCAGATACTGGATAACACCCCTGAGAATCATCCAGATCACAGTCATCTGAAGATGGCCCAGGAACTTGCCGAGGAGTTGTGCTCCCAGGTTAATGAAGGTGTGCGGGAGAAGGAAAACTCCGACCATCTTGAGTGGCTTCAGTCTCGCGTACAGTGTGAAGGGCTCACTGAGGTAACATGTCAAAACATTTCTGCACCGAGTGAGGCCCATATACACTGATGGACTAAATGCTTTCTTTGGGGGGCATATCTAGAACTGAGTTCCTGGAGATCATTCCTGTTTTAACATGAGTTTTCAAATAGTAACTGCAGCAGTGTAAGCTACATTCTTTGTTAGTGCAAACAATATTTGACTAAGGAGAGAAAACAAGTGGGGGAAATAATTATGCAGCTGTCCCATTCAGAAGTCACAGGTTAGCCCCAGATGCCAGTATGAGTGTGCAGCAGGGTTTTATTTGCCATTCGGGAAAGTGTAGTGTATCTAAAGCTAACACTGATTTCTTGAGAGTTGTGTTTCTTAACCAGAGCAAGTGTTTTGTACACAAATTATTCCCAACCGAGGAGAAAAATGTTTTTCCAGGCTTTTAATGATGTTGGCTTTAGTTTTAGCAGTTTTTAATTGTCATTCTTCTCTCCTAGCAACTGGTATTCAACTCGTTGACAAACTGCCTCGGACCCCGGAAACTGCTGCACAGTGGTAAGCTGTACAAGACGAAGAGCAGCAAAGAGCTGTACGGCTTCCTCTTCAATGACTTCTTGCTACTCACCTACATGGTCAAACAGTTTGTCTCTTCAGGATTGGACAAACTGTTCAGCCCCAAATCTAACGCCCAGTTTAAGATTTACAAAATGGTAAGTTGCACAAAACATGGGGTCCAGGAGAATAGTTTCCTTGTATTACATTGTACTGATTTTATAGGGTCTTCCTCAGATTTTCTGTTCTTTTGGGGGAAATATGGCATTTCTAAATGAACTACTTGAAATACATATTTAACAAAACTGTAATGGCCTGTGCATCAGAATGTTGTGGGGCTTTGCACCCACTCCACCATCTGGGCAGAGAGAGAATCTTGGTCTGTGTGGCTGTAGCAGTGTACCCAGTGGTCACGGCATAGCACAATCTACAAAATCCTGTTTAAAGTCCCACTACAGCCATTTGCTCACTTTTCGTCCTTTCGCTTTAGTCCTGCAAGCTATAAAAAAATATACAGATGCAGGACCCTGCTGTTGTTGAAATGTTGCATTACAGATTTAATTCCTCTGTGTGGCTATCATGAATCAAGATTGTATGATGGAATGTTCTGGCACATGTAGTAAGCACTAACATATGGTAAAGGCAGGCCCACCCCACAGCTCCTGAAATTCCTAAATGTCATTCCAGTATTGGTCAACTCCCTAAAGTCTTAACCATTTGTTGATGTGTATCTCTATACCTGATGCAGCCTGTTTTCCTGAATGAAGTCCTTGTGAAGCTCCCAACTGATCCTTCAGGGGATGAGCCCGTCTTCCATATCTCGCACATTGACAGGGTCTACACACTGAAAGCAGAAAGCATCAATGAAAGGTGCGTATAAATTGGAGGGTTAACATATTTATTTATGTTCAAGTACTATTCACAAAGTATCAGACTTGTACAAAAAATGACTAAAAACATTAAAAAAAAGGCGTAAAAAATGTATCTCCGAGCATGTTTAAAACTGCTGTGGAACAGACTCCTAGTGTTTTGGAAGACTGAACTCCACAGAATAATAGCTGTGGCAGATGCACTCCACTAACATCACTTCTTTTTCTCGGAGGGTCTGGAAGAGGAGCAGGGGCTCATACAGCCACAGTGTAGAAAGCCTCCCCCAACCCCCAAGCAAGTTTAGATGAGCTGTGGCAGTGGTGGCAAGGCAGAGGCCACGTCTGCTGTGAACCAGCCAAGACAGAGGCCAGCTACTCTGCCCACTAGGATAGCACTGATTAAGGCAAGTTGGGGAGAGAAAGGAAGTGACAAATACAGGCATTATTGACTGTGGGCAAGTGTAGTACAGAAGTTGTGTACAGTATCAGATGACTAAGAATGGAGGAAAGGAGGGTCATTAGTGTGGAGGAAGGATGGGGAATTACTTTTGGCTAATGTGGGATGTATGCCACATGTCCTCATTGGATCAGTGGGGAGATCAAGTATTACCACAGGGGAGATCCTCTTAGTCTTAATGGATGCTTGTAGACCACTGGGCAGTGAAGAGGCACCTCCTTCTGACTAATTCAAGGAGTTGCATTATCATCTGTTGCTTGGCTAGCTCTTCCTGTTGGAGGATGATGCAGCAGTGGAGATTGCTGAGACACAGAAAGGGCAGAGATGTTTGCTTGAATTTAAGGGCCAGTGTAAAACTCCAGTCATATGACTCTTGTAATTACGGTAACTTGAAAACTGGGATGTACATACTTTCAGTGAACAAGTCACACCAACAGTGTCTCAAGTCCACAGATGCACCTTTGTCCTTCAACGTTGCATCCACTTAAGAAAATCCTACCCATTCAGTCTAGACAGCAGGGGTTAACATTCCAAGACTTGCCCATGTAACTGTCATGTGGCACACCACAGTTCTTTTTCCATGAATACATTTTTTCCCTGACTGCCAGCAAGGTTCACTGGTGGCATACTGACCATCTGTTCTGTCCCCCCCTTACAGAGATCAAAGGGCATGACACAGGGTGTGTTTTTTCCGTGGTTACGGAAGTAGCTGTGGGAAGCCCTAACCCCACCCCCTGAGGGCGCAGGCATGAAGGACCAAGGTCCAGGTGGGAAGCCTTGCAGAGATGCGGCTTCCGCCAAGCACCTAACAGCGCCCTCCTCTCCCGGCACCGTCTGCTGATCAGATCGGTGCCCAACCATCTCGCAAGAGAGGAGAGCTTCCTAATGGCGGTTCAATCCAGCTCATTCTCAAACCCAGGTTGCCAGTACAGTGCAAGGTGTGGCGTCTGGCTCCTCAGTACCACTGGTCTGGCTGGTACACCACAGTTCTGTTGAACATATTTTTAAAGCACATGGGGCCTTGATGACTGGTTGTTTTGAAATCACAGTTCATGTTAAACTGCTTGATCTGAAATGTGAAATCCTCCTCCAGACTCCTCCCAGATGCAAAGCATGTAGTGGGCAGTCATTCATTGCAGAATTTAGTTGTTGTAGGATCCGTTCCTTTTGCGCTCATTATTTTTGTGCTAAGATTGTTTAGTACCCTTGGAAAATGCCATCAGTGAGCTTGACTCCAGGGTAGTAAGAGAGCAGCCGCCCCAGCATTCCCAGCATCATACACAACTTGCGAGCCAAGGAGTGGCGTCAGTGTCTGCTGTGAAAGCAGCCACTCACCCAGCCAGAGGTGCTTGCAGCTCTGGTGACCCCATCACTGGGATGGGATGAACCATGCGGTAAAAATAGAATTAAAAAAACACAAGTTATGTAGAGAGCTCCTGTAGTAAGTACGTGAGTTTTTTAGACTCAGTGTGACTGCCAACAGAGGTGCCAGTTACATAGAAACATAGAAATTGACGGCAGATAAGGACTGGTGGGCCCATCCAGTCTGCCCATTTGCCCTGCCTACTGCAAAAGCCGCAGATCCTACTTGATCTCCAGCTTTACCTTCTCATTCCTATGGGATCCCCTATGCCTGTCTCATGCATTAATGAATTCCCCCAGTGTGTTTACCCCCACCACCTCTGCTGGGAGTCTGTTCCATGCATCCAACACCCTTTCTGTCAATAAATACTTCCTTACATTACCCCTTTGTCTGCCCCCTTCCAACCTCATGTCCTGCCCCCTCGTTCATGAACATCTCCTTTTCTGAAAGATACTACCCTATTTATGCCTTTAGATATTTGTAGGTTTCTGTCATATCTCCCCTGTCTCGCCTCTTCTCCAGGGTATATATATTGAGGTTTCCCAGTCTCTCCTCATATGACTTTTGGTGCAGTTGTGATGGCTCTGTTTTGATGTGGACACCTCTGCACTAATACAGGAGTAAGGAGTATTCCCCCAGTGTGTTTACCCCCACCACCTCTGCTGGGAGTCTGTTCCATGCATCCAACACCCTTTCTGTCAATAAATACTTCCTTACATTACCCCTTTGTCTGCCCCCTTCCAACCTCATGTCCTGCCCCCTTGTTCATGAACATCTCCTTTTCTGAAAGATACTACCCTATTTATGCCTTTAGATATTTGTAGGTTTCTGTCATATCTCCCCTGTCTCGCCTCTTCTCCAGGGTATATATATTGAGGTTTCCCAGTCTCTCCTCATATGACTTTTGGTGCAGTTGTGATGGCTCTGTTTTGATGTGGACACCTCTGCACTAATACAGGAGTAAGACCTTCTCTGTGATTCTGCTTCCTCTCCCTGCTGATCCAATGACCATGCCTGTCCAGTTGCCATCAGATGATTACAGCTTTTATCAATCGCCACTCTATGCCAGATTAGTACAGATAATTTAGAGGTAAAAAGACTCTGTAATCTGCTACACGTCTGCTGAGCTGTTGGTTAGCTAGGATCTGCAGCTTATCCAGTAGGTAGGGAAATGGGCAGACTAGGTGGGCCAAGCGGTCCTTATCTGCCGTCAAAGTCTATGTTTATGTAGTCTCAGTTTGTGCAGAATTTATGTTGCCCTCCAGATTAACTACATAGGATGAAGCCTGGGTAGTTTTCCACTTCATCACCACAGGGTTGTGGTGGAGACTGGCCTCTCCATGGCATGACATCACCTGGAGGGAGGGAGAGGAGGAAGTGGCAATGTATATTATACCTGGTGGAAAATATGTTTAAAGAACCGTGATTGCTAGAAACGTAATTGTTACTGTAAGTATTACTAGAGCTGCTTTGTTCAAATAAAAATGTAATAACACTAAATGTTAAAAAATGCACTTATTTTGGTAGGACTGCCTGGGTCCAGAAGATTAAAGTAGCCTCAGAAACGTTTATTGAAACAGAGAAGAAGAAAAGAGAGAAGGTTTATCAAGGTGTGTCTTTTACTGTATATATTCTGTACTGGTCAGCCTTTAACCCTTTGATTTCTAGTTTTAATATGTTGGTGTGGGTCAGGGTCAGACTGCCAGATTATATTTCATGGTCAGGTCCCTGGTAAATGAGTTCTAACTTAGTTTTCAAGCTAGTCACCTGTCTTTCTGTTGCACTATTGTCTGTGTCCTGGTAGTTGATATTAACAACGAAGCATTTGATGCAAAGGGGTTAGATGAACTGAGCTACTGGAAAACATAGGAAACATCAGTTGCTATAGATCTCGCCACACAGCAGATGCCTAAAAGTTGAAAATAGTTGATACATAGAAAGGGCCAGTCTCTTCTTGTGTATCCAAGAACCACGTGGAGCGGAGGGGTCCCTTTTCTTCTACAGTCTACTTACTGGGTGCCCACCACACAAACTAAAAGATTTCTCAACTGTCCCATATAGAGTTAATGCTGTTTTGTATTGTACAGTTGGCTTATACATCAGGAATGTTTTTTTTCTTATTTCATTGATTTGTTTTATATTCACACGTTGGCCCACTTGGCTTTATCTGCACAAGGCTCAGAATGTCTTTTGGGTAGGCTCACTGTACAGCCTTGGCTCCCACCCCTTCCAGGTACAGATCTTCTCATAAACCTAAAGCATGAGTGACTTAACCTGTAAGTGCCAACTTCCTAGAGTCTTTCACAACTAAATAGGTTTTTGTTTACTTGGTGTGCTCATTATTAAATGTTGATATTGCTAGAAATCTTGACAAGAGGGCTATAGCCTTTTCTTTGAACCCTCTTTTGGGTCTGTGTCTTCCCATTCTTCCTGGCTCAGCACTGCAAGTAGGAAAAAGCATGTCTGTGACTGGCTGCCTTGAGCTCTACTTCATGTGCCTTGGCCTCAGCCACAAGATAAGTCATATGTGTGCTGTTAGCACTTGAATTCACTGGCTGTGGCCCAATGGCACTGAGAGCTGAGGTGCTGGACTCCACAATTCATGCTACGCCACTGACCCCGCTTCGGAAACGAGCCTGGGTTGGTGGTGGGGGAGGGTGGGAGCTGAGTTGAGCCACCGTATGGCAGCTGTCCTCTCCTGGGGAGGGTTCAGGCACTGCTCCACCAGGATGCAGTGTGGGGAGGGGAGGATGCTGTTAGACGCTTGGCTGCAGCATTGTCCTCAGCGCGACTACATGCCTGGACCACGGTCCTTCACTCTGGTGTCCTCAGGAGTGGGGACACAGGATAACGCAGCTACTTCCACAGCCACGAAAAATCCTGCCGCACCCACTCCCCCCAACGGCCATGCCGTATGATCCCTGTGAGGGGGGGGCAGAACCTGGATGGCCAGTATGCTGCCACAGAGCCCTTGTCGGCAGATGGGGACAAAAATATACCATAAACAAACAAAAAAAAAAAGAATTTACTGGTCCATTGGAAAGCCCCATTTGAAGAGTGCTTAAAGGGAGGTTGAGCTCATCGTGCTAGAAAGACCTTAGGGTTCAAACAACATGAAGTCTTGCTGTATTCTGACTATGTGCAGTTAACCCCAGCACTTGAACTGCTCCGGAGAGGAAAGAGTTAACTCTGTGCCAAGGCATAGAACATTGAGCTCGAGCTCAGTTTTCAAACCTCTGTCCCAGATTCTCTTCAGTGTAACCATCAGATTCTTTACTCCGCCGTACTGTGAAGTTGCTCCAGAGATCCTCTTCTTCACTTCGGTTCAGCTGTGGTAAAATCGGGCAGTTTAGTAAACCGCCTCTTTATTTTTTCGGTCTTTACATCTCTGTCCCGGTACAGTAAGTGTATTAGTAAGTAGTAGAGTGGTTTAGAAAGAAATTGTTTTTGTTTCTCGGTTTCTTTCCGATCGGTCCAGTTGGGAACCAAAGTGATTTGTTGTTTCTGTTTTTACAGGTATTTTAGTGTGGTTTTCCGGTATTGATCAGTTCCTGAAAAAAACATTGCTTTCTCCCATTCTTTCATCCGACCTGTGACACGGTTGGAACTGATAAGTATGGTAGTCACCTGGCTTGAACGCTGGTAAGGGTGACTTTGTATTTAAAGGCATGTCTGAGAAACCCAAAAAGAAAACCATGCCCACTGGGTTTCAACACTGCACTGAGTGTGGGGAGGCTTTTGCCAAGGCTGATCCCCACCTCATCTGTGTTTATTGTCTGGGCCTTGAGCACCTCAAAGAAGACTACCAAATCTGCAGGAACTTTCCTATATCCACTGTGGATAAATGTTTAAGTAGGCTGAAGGAAAGGGAAGCCAAAAAATCTGCTGACCCGGTGGCCAGCCCAGTTCGGTTCTGACCGAACCTGAGGAGGTGCCCATTGACCTGGGCTATACCCCTTCGGGCAAGAGGAGAGCCGATTCTGCGGAATTGGTTCCTACAAAAAGAAAGCACAAGTCAGCCGGTTCGAATCCCGGTTCCCATGGTCCGACCGCTAATGAGATAGCCAAAGTGATCGCTATTGTGCAGTTGCTTCACCCGGTTCCGACTGATCCGACACAGACACGGAGACAGTCGATTCGGTTGGACTTGTTTGCTTCTGAATATGACCTCGAAGCATTTTATGAGGGTGATTGGGAAGGAGACGAAGATGATGAAGATGAGGATTATGAAGACCTAGGTGAGCCTATTGAGCCTGACATCTCCCCAGACAGGCCTTCTAATGTGTCTCCTCCCAGGCTTTCTGAGTCCCCCTCCCACTTCTTGTTTTACAAGAAGGTGGCTGAGACTGTTCAGCTTCCAGTGGAAGAAGCTGAACAGGATCAGGAGGAGCCTGACTGTGTTGAGACAATGGATGTTCCAGAATCAAAAGGGTCTCTATCCCTGTGCACAAGTCCCTGGGGAAACGGACCCAAAAAATATTACGATTTCCAACATCCATACCTCCTGTGGAAAAGAAAATGGACAGGAGGTATGCTCTGTCAGGCCCTGGTACGGATTTCCTTATTAACCATTGCAGCCATGTCGGGGTAGTGCAAGCTGCAGCCTGTGACAAGGCTAATATTCCCCTGGCATTTCACCCCCCAGATAAGGATTCCAGGAAAATGGATGCCATGGCAAAGAAGCAGTACTTAGCATTCTCTTTGGGACTCAGGCAATCCAATGATATGGCATATACAGCCAGATACCAGAAGTCTAGGTGGGATATGGTACTGGAGCTGGCTAAGAATGCCTCTCCCCAGCTGGCCAAGGAGCTGGAGCACATGGCTGTGGATGGCATCGCAGCTTCAAAGGTCCAGTTTCATGCTGCTGTGGACTCGAATGATATAGTGTATGGTGGAACGTCGTTCTCCACCGAAATCCATCGTTTTCAAAACCTTGTAGTCATACACTGGTGACGTTCGCAGTGCAACAGAATTATGTTTTCTACTGTACTGGGAACGTCACACTGTGTCCTCGAGCAGCATTTGACAGTTAGGGCTCACTCCGTAGACAGGACACATGGTGAAAGCAGCAATGTCAGCGGCAGTACTAATGTTTAGCGTTAAAACGTTCACAATGTAAAGTTCTTTTTTCCTTCTAGTAACTGTTTTTTTTCCCCCAAAAAACGACATTCCACCATACACTATAAAGAAAAGTGCATGGGGAACAGTTGACAACAGGGCATCTTTCACCTCGTTGGCACTATGACAATGGATTACCTCTCGAGCTGCACTCTTGAGGTAATCCGTCATCATAGTGCCAACACGGTGAAAGAATAGCCCTGTTGTCAACTGTTCCCCATGCACTATCCTATATGTTCATTCTAGGATCATGGCTACATCTGCTTCTATATATCTGTGGCTCAGGTGTACCAGTTTATCTCAGGATACCCAGACCAAGGCCATGGATTTTCCTGTCACTGGTAACTCTCTGTTTGGGGAGCAAACAGAGACGTACATGAAAAAGATGGACGAATACAGGACCACATACAGGAGTGCTGCAGCCAAAGAAAAGCAGACCACTCCTCAGAGGCAGCAATCCAGAACTGGCAGGGGCAGGCCTTTTCACAGCCTTTCTACCAGGCCCAGGTCTCCTCTTCTTTTCAGCAGAGGAGGTTCTTTAGGGGAAGAGGCAGAAGGGGGATGAGAAGGGCTGCATCCTCCTCTCAGTCTAAGCCCCCTGCCAAACAGACACCCTGATGTGTCAGCCAGGGTTGCCTCCCCAATTCCTGCAGGAGGCAGACTGGCACACTTTTTCCAGGCCTGGAAGTCTGTCACTTCAAACAAGTGGGTCCTGGAAGTGGTGAGCCAGGGTCTTGCTCTCAGCTTCAGCAGGTTCCTAAAGTTGAGAGCAAAGGCTTTCTGTCCTTTCTCGGAAGAGGAAAGACAGGCCTTAGAAATAGAGGTTTCTTCTCTACTGCTTCTATAGGCAGTGGAGAGGGTACCTCTCATTCACAGGAGAAAAGGGTTGTACTCCAGGTACTTCCTTACTGTAAAAAAGACAGGGGAGTGGCGACCCATCCTTGATCTACGGTACTTAAACAAACACATACTAAAGCCAAAGTTCAAAATGGTGACTCTGGGAATTATTCTTCCCTCTCTGAGACCAGGAGACTGGCTAGCCTCCCTGGATCTCAAGGATGCCTACTTCCACATACCTGTCAGGCAGTCCCACAGAAAGTACCTCTGGTTCAAACTGCCCTCAGACCATTACCAGTTCAGAGCAATGCCTTTCGGCCTTACATCTGCCCCAGGAGTATTCACTAAACGCCTAACAGTAGTGGTGGCCTTCCTCAGAAGACAAGGCATCTTACTGTTCCCTTACCTGGATGACTGGCTCATAGTAGGTCAGTCCCCAGACCAAGTCAGGTCAATCCTAGGGGTCACTCAAAATCTTCTACATTCCCTGGGATTCATCCTAAATCTGGAAAAGTCTGTTCTGGAGCCAGTTCAGCTTCTCACATTTATAGGAGTGGAGCTGGACACTGTTCAGGCCAGGGCCTTCCTTCCTCTCTCAAGGGTCCAATCCCTCATCTCTCTGGCTTCCTCTTCTCATCCGCTTGTGTCTTGGCCAGCCAGACACTTCTTGCAGTTGCTAGGCCACATGGCAGCTTGCACTGTGGTAGTGCAAGGGGCAAGGTTTCAGATGAGGGATATTCAATTTCTCCTAAGAGCCTTTTGGTCTCAGAAGAAAGATCCCCTCTCCAAGTTGGTTCCAGTGTCTCTAACTTTGGTTCAGGCTCTCCTGTGGTGGCTGGAAGAGGACAACTTGAGGCAAGGGGTTCCTTTCGTCAGTCAGGTTCCCACAATGACTCTCACCACAGACGCTTCTCTGCTGGGGTGGGGACCCCCACCTGGATCAGCATACTGCTCAGGGGACTTGGTCCCATCAGGAGTCTCTTCTACACATAAATCTTCTCAAACTCAGGGCTGTCTTTCTGGCTTTTCACACATTTTCGAGTTTAATTCACGGGAAAGTGGTGCAGATCAGGATAGACAACACCACAATCATGTGGTACATCAACAAGCAGGGGGGCACTCGGTCCGAGGCCATGAAAATATGGTCACTAGCTTATTCCGTGCAGGCTTCCCTGATTGCTGTGCATCTCCCAAGGAAGGACAATGTACTTGCAGATGCTCTCAGCAGGATTTCTCAAGGTCACCACGAATGGGCCTTGAATCCCCTCATTCTTCGGATCATTTTCAAGAGATGGGGCACTCCAGATATAGATCTCTTTGCAGCCCCGGACAACCATCAGCTCCCTCTTTTCTGCTGCAGGCCCACTCTGCGGGGGTCACTTCCTCTAGATGCTCTCCTGTTGGATTGGACCAACAGGTTTCTTTCTGCTTTTCCTCCCTTTCCTCTGCTATTCAGAGTTCTGGTCAAGATCAGGTCCCAACCTTACACTGTGATGCTGATAGCCCCGGATTGGGCCAGACAGCCGTGGTATCCTATACTATTGTCACTATCAGTGACACTTCCCCTGTGCCTTCCCAGACAGTTCAACCTCCTCACTTCATCTCAGTGGAGGATATTGTACCCCAATCTTCACACGCTCAGGCTCAAGGCCTGGTTCTTGAGGAGCTGGAATATGCAGACCTGCATCTCTCACAGTCAGCTCTGGATATTCTTAAGGCCAGTAGGAAACCTTCCACTAGGAAAACCTATGATTCTAAGTGGAAGAGGTTTGGGTTCTGGTGTTCACAGAGGCACATCCAGCCAGATTCAGCTGATAGTGCCACTGCCTTAGACTATTTGGTATATCTTAACTGTTTAGGCCTTTGGCCTACCACTCTCAAGGTGCATTTGGCAGCTATTTCTGCTTTTTTTTGGCTGGGAAGGGCTCTTCTCTAGCCTCCCACCTAGTTTTCAAGACATTCTTTAAAGGTTTGGTCCACATCAATCCCCCCTTCAGGGATCCTACTCCTCTATGGGACCTGAATATCTGTATTGCACAGCTGATGCAGCCTCCCTTTGAACCCCTTTGCTCAGCTGAGCTCAAATACCTGACTTGGAAAACTGTATTCCTGGTTGCTATTACTTCTGCCAGGAGAATCAGTGAGTTATATCAGTGGAACCTGATTTCATCTCATTCCATAGGGATAAAGGCAAAGATCCTTCTACTACCGTGCCCCACTTTGGCTCAATACGTCACCTCCGCCGCTCTCACTGACCCATGGCATCTCCCATTTCAAAGCAGGCCTCAAAGCTCAACTTCTTGAATCTGCCTTATGTGACTGTGGCTAACTCTGCCCAACGCTTGTTTTTCCTTACCCTCCTTCTTCCGACACAGGGTCTCTCTAGATCCCACCAATAAGCATTGCCTTCTTGTTTTTTCTATTCAAGTGATCTTCAGACTGCTGCCTACGTCTGTCACCAGTTTTATCTAATTTAATGCCTGGACTGTGTCTCCAGAACTGTAATGTCAATAATGCTTGTTTGTATGTTTATTCCTGTACTTGTTTACCCTCCACCCCCTGTATCTGACATGGAGCCTTTGCAAAAGAGTCTGTGACTCAAAGGATTGTAATTCCGATTCTATTTAATAAATAAAATAAATAAATAAATAAATAAATAAGGTGGTCCTTCGTACAAATAGGACGTTCCTCCCTGAAGTGGTATCAGACTTCCATCTGAACCAGTCTGTGACTCAGCCTGTATTTTTCACTGAGCACTCCTCTTCTGGAGAGAGGAGGCTACACAGTCTTGATATAAAGAGGGTTCCGAGTTGCTACTTAGAATCCACTAAGCCCCATAGAAACTACTGCTCCCAGCTGTTTCTCACTTATGGGGAGGTGGGTAAAGATAAGCCTGCCACCAACAGAACTATTGCTAGGTGGATTGTCTGTTGCATTCAGTTCTGCTACTCAAAGTTGGGGAAAGAGCCACCCTCAGGCCTGAGGGCTCATTCCACCAGAGGTACAGCTGCTTCGGTCGCAGCAGCTAGAGACATGCACTTAGTGGAAATCTGTAAAGCAGCCACCTGGAAGACTGTTCACACATTTACCAAGCATTACTCCCTGGACATTCAGGCAAGAAGTGATGCTAGGTTTCGTACTGCAGTACTGCAGAGCTTGTTCCCAAAATAGGTTCTGTAGTTCCCTCCTCTTTGGGGGTACTGCTTGGTAGTCTGCATATAGTCAGAATACAGCAAGATTTCATGTTGTCTGAAGAAAAAATTACTCACCTTAGTAATCGTGTTTCTTCTAATGGAGTCTTGCTGTATTCTGACCTCTCTCCCCTCCTGGAACCTAGTTTTATTGGGATGTGGGTGAGCAGGTGTAGCGTTGCTTCCCATGGGTGTACCTGGGTGCCTCTTCTTAACTGAGGTTTTTTTCTTGTTCCTGTGTTTTATTATAGTTGTTTATTACCTACTTGGATTCTTTTTGGGGGTCTCGACTTGAGTCTTTGGACCCTAAATTAATGTCTTTTGCCCTTTGGCACAAAAGTTTTAAAAATGATTTCTGGGTTGTTAGTTGCTTAGTATAGGGCTCGTAAGAATCTGACGGTTACACTGAAGAGTACCTAGGACAGAGGTTTGAAAACCGAGCTCAAGCTCAATGTTCTATGCCTTGGCATAGAGTTAACTCTTTCCTCTCCAGAGCAGTTCAAGTGCTGGGGCTAACTGTATATAGGCAGAATACAGCAAGACTCCATTAGAAGAAACACAATTACTAAGGTGCGTATTTTTTTATTTTGGACCCTTCCCAATCTATAAACTAAGTCTTTATTTTTCCCGGTTCACGGAGCTCTCTGGCCATAGCTGCTTTATTATTATTAGCTGTTTGTTGACCAGGTAAGTATAAACTTCTTCGAGGGTATCTTAGTCATCAGGTCACTGTTCACACTTTCACCAAGCACTTCTGCTTGGACATACAGTCCAGAAGTGATGTCAGATTTGGCACAGCAGTTCTGCAGAACCTTTCCCCAAAATAGGTTCTGTACCCAACCTCCAAAGGTACTGCTTGGTAGTCTGCACTAGTTTAAGCATACTGAGTGATTCCTGGTGTTTGAAGGAAAAATTATTTACCACAGTAATCATGTTTCTTCCAGGGGGATCCCTCGGTATGCTTAAAGCTTCCACCCTGCCTCCCCTTCCAGAACCAAGAAAAAAGGCTCTTGCATTCTGCATCCCTGCTGGTCACTATCTGTTGATTTTGTTCAATTAATTGTTGTGTTTTTAAACCAGTTGAGGTTATCTTCTTTGTCCTTTCCTATAGGGAAAGTGGTTTGGGGGATTTTTTAAGGTGTGGTTATTGTTAAATAATATAGCTAGTTAGAGGATCTGCACCCTATTAGTCTTTGTAATGAATCTGATCACTGTCATAATGCAGCAGTTACTAGGAGCAACAGTTTGAAATTGGCATGAGCCAGTGAGAGTTCCATCATTTACATACATTCCATTCTCTCCGGGGCAGTTGACCACACAAGGTTGACTGCATTAGTTAAGCATACTGAGGAATCCCCTGGAAGAAAAAAAGATTACTATGGTATTTTTTTTCTTATTCCACATCCACCTGCTCCCACATTTCTCCCCGGCTAGACCTCTGTAGCATTGCCTTATTTGAACTCTCAATAGACAATTAAGGATAGGAAGCTGGCTAGAGCAAGAACTTAAGATTAAAGTTCGACCTGTATGGGAAGCCTACTCGGGTATGGACAAGTCTGCCAAATAATAGACATTGAATGAATCCCATTAGCATAATTAACTGTCAGAAAGAAGTTATTCTAGTCTGTGCTGCTCTAACAGCAGGGCAGTGTGTAGGAATGAAAACAAATTCAGCCAAGCCAGATTCAGTTAACTTTCCACACTTGCGCAATTCCACTAGGCTTAACTCAGTCACCGGACATCTTCGAGCTTGGGTCCTCCCACAACCCTTTGTGTCTTCCTCCAGCTTCACCCTTGCAGCATCAGATTTTCATTTACTCTGGAGTTATTTATTTATTTATTTGATGACTGGGTAAGTACACTGTTCCAGGGGAACATTTTTCAGGAACGACCTGGGGCATCAAATGGCACATACAGAAACATGAGATCCAGTGCATAGTACATAAATAATAACTTACAGTCAGAGGGAAAAAAATAACATGTAGTCAAATTAATTCATACAATAACTGGTACCACAGAATCAACATACAAGTGTAGGTGATGTATCCAGTTAAGTTGATGCTCATAGTCCAACACTTCCTACAAATAACCAGTATGTTGGAATGGGACAGGTCTTTCCCTTCACAGCTCCTCCTGTGTGAGAGGATTCTAAGTTTTCAGAGCATTTTATTTGGCAACATTTTCAATTTATTTCTTTGGTCTTTGACTGACTGTGTTCACCTTGTCTTCTAGTTACCAGTCCATTGATGATTATCAGATGGAACACAAAATGACCGGATTTGGGCATAAGGTTCAATGCAGGCAGAATATGCCTGTCATGAATAGCCATGTGTTTCTACTGCCAGAAGGCTGACTATGATGTTGAGCAGTGCTCTTGCTGTCAGGCTGTACAGCCCTACTCGGACAATGCAGGATGTGCATTCTCAAAGTTAGGCCTCAAGAACAGCAGGCCTCTGTATTCCCAAACCTCGGTGGGCCAGTTACAGGCCTCGAAGGAAGAGGTGGCAGCAGGGGCCTTGTTGACCCAGGCCTTGGTTCCGGTGGAGCTGGCCATGAAGTATACACCATTCCAGGATTTCCTGGAGTTTCAGGAAGTACATAGGGTGATGCAAACATTCAGCAAAAATCCCCCTTATCTAAAGAAGCATCATAAGAAACACAAGTAATGTCAGGGAGACACATTATCTGAAGCAGTACAATAACTGAAATATTTTAAAAACAGTAAAACCAATTTACTTGACTTTTTTATCTGGGTAACGAACATAGTAGACCAGGGAGGTGTAGTAAATGTAGTGTGCCTGGATTTCAGCAAAGCCTTCAACTCAGTCCCCATAGAAGGCCGCTAAACAAATTAGACAGCATGGGAGTAGGACATCAGATGGTAAACTGGGTAAGGAGTTAACTCACTGGTAGGACCCAGAGGATATTAGTGAATGGCTCACTCTCAGACGAAAGAGACGTAGCTAGTGGAGTACCACAGGGTTTGGTGCTTGGCCGAGTCCTATTCAGCATCTTCATTAGTAACATTTCTGATGGACTGGAGGGCAAGGTGAGTTTGTTTGCAGACGACACAAAGATAGGAAACAGGGTGGACACCCCAGGAGGAGTGGCGAAGATGAAGGCTAACCTAGAATCTCTAGAAAAGTTAACAAGAATGTGGCAAGTAAACTTCAATACTAAAAAATGCAAAATCATGCACCTCAGAAGAACTAACCCAGGAGTGGATTACGACATAGGGGGAGACAAACTGTAAGCCTCTAAACAGGAAAGGGATCTGGAAATAATTAAAACAGTTGACCTAAAAATGACCAAGCAATGTGAGAAAGCAGCTCTGAGGGCAAATGGTATGTTGGGATGCATAAGCGGGGGATTACCAGCAGACAAAAGGAGGTAATCCTTCCACTCTATAGATCAATGGTGAGGCCACACCTGGAGTACAGTGTGCAATTCTGGAGACCACACCTCAAGAAGGATATTACCAGACTGGAAACAGTGCAGAGGAGGACTACTAAAATGATTAATTGATTGCACGACAAATCATATGAGGAGAGGCTGCGTGACTTAAACATGTACTCCCTGGAGCCAGCGGAGGGAGAGAGGAGACATGACCGAGACCTTCAGATTCCTAAAAAGAATGAATGAGGTGCAGGTCCGGGATCTGTTCCATATCAAAAATCACTCAAGAACCAGAGGGCACAACATGAAGCTAGAGGGGGGCAGATTCAGAGGCAACACATGCAAGTTCTTCTTCGACGAGAGAGTGGTTGATCCATGGTACTGCCTTCTACAGGAGGCAGTGGAGGCAAAAATGGTGAAGACTTTTAAGAAGGCATGGGATAGATACAAGGCCATCATAACACTGAAAAGCAGTTAAGGGAAGGGGTAGAACTGTGAGCAGACTAGATGGACCGCATGGCCCCCTTCTGCCATCACTTTCTGTGTTACTGCTGCTTCGGGTGACGTGGAGAGAAATCCTGGACGTACAGAAAATGGATTTAATTTAACAGCAGCAATGCCCATTTGAAAAGGTTTGAAATTTGCACATTTAACTGTTAGAAGTATTTTAGCACACATGTATGAAGTGAAACTTTGGGATGAAAGTGAAACATTTAACATATTAGCATTGAGTGAAATGTGGCTCAGGAAATTGACCATAAATGAACACATATGCTTGGAGAGGGATGTACATCTTATCAAAATGATGTAGTAAAAGGAAGGGGGGTTCTTATTTATATAAAAGAAAGTTTAATAACAGAACAATTGAAGGCTGGGCCTTGTAATAATGTAGTGGACTACTTAACAGTTAAAATTATATGCTGGGTGGGTCGCAAGGCACTGAGATTCACTTCACATGTGTGCATATTCCTCCCACATCAGCAAAGATTGACATTACAATATTAGATGAATTACTAAACAATAACAATAAAGAACATGTTGTAATGGGAGATTTCAACATAGATTGGGTCACACCTGGTAATAACGATAAGGTTAAGAACATTGTGGCTACAAGAGGTTATCACCAAGTTATAAATGAACAGACAAGGGGAAACCACAAAACTGGGAGGGGAACTACTTTAGATTGGGTGTTGATAAACAGACCCCATTTTTAGCTCTTTCAAGTGTACTAAAGGATGCTATTTCAGACCATTGTCCTATTTATATAATTAGGAAAAAAAACTTGATGGTAAAAGAAGTAAACAAGAGAGATCATATCTTCTAAAATGTGACTGGCAGTGTTTTTAGAAGGGAAGTTAGTAATATTTACTGGTCTCTATTGTACCTACAAAAAAGATGTGGAAGAGGCAGTGAACTATTTTAATGGGCAAATAATGAACATTGTAAGTCACTATACACCCATAAGAAAACAGAGTGAAAACAGGAAGCTCACCCTGGGCTAATGCTATGTTGTTACGAACATACGAAATTTGCCAGCAGATAAAGGCCTAGAGGTCTATCAAGTCTGCTCGAATGTGCAGCTAGCACCCCTTATTCTGCAGCTGCCCCTCCCTTCCACCCTTCCCCTTCATTAACCCTCCCCTTGTCCTGTCCCATCCTCGTTTGAAGCAGTCCACTGTTCTACTGCATACCACTTCTGCAGGTAACATTCCACCCAGCCACCACCCTCTCCGTAAAAAGTGTCTCCTCATCTCCTCCTGAACCTTCCTCGCTCCAGTCTCATATCATGGCCCCTGGTGTCCCTCCCCTCCCTTACTTTGAACAGCCCCTCTGTACCTGTCTTGTTTATTCCTTTCATGTATTTAAAGGTTTCAATCATGTCACCCTGTCTCTCCTCTCCTCCAGTGAGTACATGTTCAACTCCTTCAACCTCCTCTCATATGATAAGTCCCCCAGCCCCTTGATCATCTTTGTTGCTCTGAGCTGCACCCCCTCCAGTAACTTAATTCCCTTCGAATCTGGGCCTAAGTACTGCATGCAGTACTCCAGGTGTAGTCTAACTAATGACCTATACAGTGGCAGAATCACCTCCTCCCTCCTCGAGGATATACCCCTTGCAATACAACCCTGCATTTTGTTGGCCTTTGCAGCTGCCTTCCTACATTGTGCCGAGTTGTTCATTGACCCTGTAATGAGCACCCCCAGATCCTTCTCCTCCTCTGTCTGGGCTAGCTGCACTCCCCCAGCTGATAACTCCTCCTTGGGTTCTTCATCCCAAAATGCAGCACCTTGCACTTTTTGGCATTAAAGCCCAGTTGCCAGGTGTCTGACCAGGTTTCAAGCTTTGCCAGATCATCCTGCAACCCCTGCCATCCCATTAGGTCATCCACCACCGCGCCTACCTTGGTATCATCAGCAAACAGACTGATCTTGCTCTTGATGTCCCATGATATGTCTGCAATGAATATCCCAAACAACACTGGTCCCAACACTGAGACCTGTGGAACACCACTCGTCACTGCCCTTGGGTGTGAGAGCTCCCCACCCACCACCACCCTCTGTTGCCTTCCCTGCAGCCAGTTTCCTACCCATCTCACCAGCTTTGCACCCGCCCCTGTGCCTACTAACTTCCTTCCCAGCCTTCCATGTGGCACTGAGTCGAATGCCTTACTGAAGTCCAGATACAGGACATCCACTGCATGGCCCCTGTACAGTTGCCTAGTTACCCAGTCATAGAACTCAACCAGGTTGGTTTGGCAGGATCTGCCACGTATGAAGCCATGCTGTCTGCTGTCCTGTAGTCCTTTGGCCTCTAGGAGGGCCACCAGCCTCTTCTTCAGGATAGTCTCCATTAGCTTACCCACGATGGATGTAAGGCTCACTGGTCTGTAGTTTCCCGGTTCATCCTTGGGGCCACTCTTGTTGAGGGGCACCACATGAGCCATCCTCCAGTCCTGAGGTACACACCCCCAATGTAGTGAGGCATTAAATAGGTCTGCCAAAGGTCCTGCAAGGACCTCTGCCAGCTCCTTCAGTACCCTGGGGTGGATGCCATCTGGACCTGGCGCTTTGTCCACCCTCAGTGCCTTCAAACCCTCTCGAACTCTGCTCTCCATGATTTCCCCATCTGTCACCACTCCCCCTCCGCTTCTGCCATTTCTCCCACCTTGGGTGTCACCCCCCTCTTCTCTTTAGTAAATACTGAGCAGAAGTACTCATTTAGTGCTTCCGCCTTATCGCACCCTGCTTCCACCCAACCCCCTTCCTTCCTAATCCTTACTATGTGGTCCTTACAGCTCCTTTTCTCCCTGATGTACTTAAAGAAGTCCTTCTCCCTCTTCTTAATGCCTTGTGCCAGCCTGAGTTCCGTAGATGCTTTGGCTCCCCTTACTGCCCTTGTCACCTCCTTCGATTCTGTCAAGTACTCCTCCCTGTCTTCCCCCCTCCCTGTTTTCTTGTACTTCCTAAAGGCAGCTCTTTTCCTCCTTACCTTTTCCATGACCTCCTTGCTCAACCAGATTGGTTTCTTAGCCCTAGCCTTCTTGCTCTGGGCTTTGCAGCAGGTTTTGGTTGCCTCCACTATCCCCAGCTTTATGAGCTCCCACCTCTGGTTAGTGTCCATACTAGATTGAATTCTGGCCAGGTACCCTTTTACCACTTCCCTAATCCTCCCAAAGTCGGCCCTCCTGAAGTCCAGCACTATTGTGCCAGATTCCACTCCTTCCTTGCCCATATCCAATGTGAGCCATACTGAGCGGTGGTCACTCCCTGACAGTTGGAACTGTTCAGGATAAGGCACTCAGTGTGGAAACAATACAAATGAACAGGAGTGCAGAGTGATTTAAATAACTATCCGAAAATTAGAAATACTGTACATGTAATTAAGAGGTGAAAAGATTTAAGCAATCCTACTATTAAGAAGTGCAAAAAAATAATTTAGCTAATCCAAAAAATCTGGGGATCTTTCAAAGATGTTAATCAACCAATGGGTAGTAATAAAATAAATAGACTTATATTAGGAGACACATATAAGGAACAAATCTGATGTGGCAGATGCATTTAATATATATATATATATATATATATTTTTTTTTTTTACAGACATGGCCCAATACAAAGATCAAATAGAAATAAATTGTACTACTGGGAATGTAACTGGTTTGAACAAAGAACATACTCAGACAGACGAAGAAATTGTTTTAGAAAATACAACTACCTCTTACACATTTGGCTTCTTCAGAGTGAGGGGGCAAGAGGTTCTTTCCCTCCTGAGGAAGCTAAATGGAAATAAGGCTCAGAAATAGATGCGCTGTTCCCAAGATTGATAAAATTGGTTGCAGATGATTTGACAATGCCAATAACTTATCTTTTTAATTTGTCTTTATGTTCAAATGTGATACCAAGTCAGTGGAAAACAGCAATAATAGCACCAATATTTAAATCTGAAAACAAAAAATTGATTACAAATTGCAGACTAATTTCAGTGCTTCATGTGTTAGCTAAATTACTAGAAAAAAATTGTATTTGGTCAATTAATAGCATACTTGGAAAAACACAAACTTCTGACACAGGATCAATACGGATTCGGGGGGGGGGGGTGGTACAGCAAGTCGACGACCTTGACAAGTGACATCTATGATGGGATTGATCGAGGGCTGTTCACCGGTGGAGTCTTTTTCAACCTGACCAAGGCCTTCAACCTGGTGGACCACCCTCTTTTAATTCATAAACTACAACAAGTGAGAGCGGCTGACTGTATGCTAAACTGGTTTAGACATTACTTGACAAGTAGGAAAGAATTGGTTAAAATTGGTTCTGTTAAGTCAACAGTTAGAAAAATTCACACTGGGCTGCCACAGGGCTCGGTTCTGGGTCTGCTCCTGTTTTCACTATTTTTAAATGATCTGCCAACCATTTGGAAAAATGTTTCAACCATAATGTATGCAGATTACACAGTATTATACTGTACAGATAGAACAGTGCGGACCTAGAACTGAAACTATGGCCAATTTATAGAGTCTTGCAAGAGTGGTTTGTGGAAAACAAAATATTACTGAAAAAATAGAAAAAAAACCTTAAGACCATGACTTTTGGAACCAAGCAAAGGATACAAAATAACATAAAACTATATGAAAAAATGATATGTGACTGGAGGACATGATGGGTTTCAGATATTTTGTGTGTAAAACATTAGGAAATACAGTATCTTTTCAATGAACATGTTATCAAGGTAACAAAGTTAATAGTAAATTCGGTTATTTATACAGTAACAAAAACAGTTTAATTGAAAAGGTAAAGACAGCAATAGCACAGCAAGTCTGATGCCAGCTTTGGAGTACAATTCGCTAATGTTAATAAATGTGTTGGAAACAGTGTTACAAAGATACACAGTTGCTTTTTTCCCCCCACCTTACTTGCCCCCTGATCTGCCTTTCCTTCCAGCTGCTCATGACCCCCCCCGATCTCCTCGCCCTGACCCCCTTCCCCTCACATCGCAGCCAACCCAGGGGTGGCCCGGCGTATCCCTTTGCCAGATGGGTCCCCCTTCTCCGAGGGGGAAGGCACCAGGAGGGGAAAACCAGCGCACTAGTCAATCAGTCCCCGGGTGCTGCTGAGGTGGATTCCGGGGCGTCGGAGCATCTGAGTCAGCAGGAGTCAGCGGCCATCATCCGGCAAACCAGGAGGCTAGAGTTTCCGCTTTTCTCCCTGTGGGCGTGGCGTGCCATGGATGTCTAGGCCAAGCCGACGTTCACCATGCCCCTTGTGCAGTGGGGCTCGCTTAAGCTGTTGCTCTTCCGGCCTCCGCCAGGAGGCAGCAGACAGCGAGCCATGTCCCCTCTCTCCCCCTGGAGAAGGCAAGCAGTTGTGGGACGCTCAAGCCTTCTCCCCCCGGCCGTCTCTCCAGTGACCTGAGTCAGTTCCCGAATGCGGGTCGCTGGCCTCGCAAGCAGAAATCCAACCACTGCACCGACGAGCTGGCTTCACATTTACTTTTAATAACATTCTAAGATTTGCAACTGGGAGTAGCAAATATGAGCACCATTGTAGTCTTCACAGAAAATTTGGAACTCTCCCACCTCGACAGAGGATACAGTATTCAGCATTGATGTTTATACACAAAACTTTAAAATAGGAAACACCAAAGACATTACATGGTAAATTTATAAGGGTGAACAAATCCAAAACTCTCAGAACAACTTGAACAAAATCTTTCCAGGAAACCATGACAAATACTAAAACAGCTGAATGATCATTGACAAGCTATGGCCCAAAACTTTTGAATAATGTGATAACATTTGGGGTAGACATAACTGAAATGAAAAACATTTTCAAAACTGGGGTTAGAAGCTACAGTATTTAGAAGCCCAGTCAGTTTGCTGCTGTTATGATGCCACCTGAAATTCGTATAAATGGACATACTCACATAATGTAAATGATTGTGTTTAAGTGTTAGGAGACCTGATGTGTATGATTGTTTTACTGTGATTTTATTATTTGTTGTAATACACTAGACATTTCTATGTAACCCCTTTTCCCCAGGTGTGGCTGAAAATGGTTTTCAACCCAGTCCACTTTTATGTTAAATCAAATAAATAAAACAAAATAATAAAATTGCCGTCGATCATGGGAGGAGGTACATTCTTGATCTTCTTGATTTCTTGACTCCACCCACTGGTCGACTTTGGTTGAGCTTTTGTCAGTCGAGGAGTCTGTCAGTACTTCATTAGTTTCCTCAATGGAGAAGTCGACGTTTGGCTACAGCTGACAGTCCAGTCAAGATTGTTCTTGATGTGGTCGACCCAGGAGTTGGAGGAAGCGGAGGTTTGCCGGTCTCCAAGATTCCATTGCTGCAGGGACCTTCTCCAATTGTGGAGATGGTCCAGACTGTGCTCTTTGTCTACCCAAAGCCTGCTCAGCGTCTACCAGTGTTTGCTTCTCAAGTCTCAACCATAGTGACTCCTCTGGTGATTAAGTTGCCCCAACAGGTGTTGTATGCTGCTCCACAGCCATCGGCTCTCGTGGACCTCAGGGTCAAGGTACCAGTCAAGGTTTTGATCATGTTCTGTTGGGCGCCATCACCAAAGGCACTCATCAAGTTTGTCCTCTTTCTCAGATGGGCATCAACTGCATAGGTAGTATGAAGATTTCTTGTGGCAACAATGGGCCCTGGCATGCCAGGGGCAGGGTTAGTCCATGTTACTGGCCACCTCGACTCCCTCTTGGTTGCCTACATAGCCACAGCCTGCAGGGCTGTGTCCAGTGGTTCCAGCATCAGTGGTTCCTAGTGCTTGACTGATCCTCATGGAGCAAACTCCTGCAGCTGCGGGAAGATGCTCCTGCTATGGCCTCCAAGTCCGAGTCCAGCTTGCTCTGCATCTTGTTGGTAGTGGTCACCGTAGATAAGTGGGTGGTCCGCACCCCAAAAGTTGGCTTCAGCCCTTATTCAGGGATCCCCACTTAGACTTGGATTTCTCCTCCCAGGCTTGGATGGAAGTTGATTCATCCAACGGCAAATCCACCTCTGGCTACACGACCTTCTTTGTTTTTTTTCTGCAGCATATGTTCGCCTTTCTAAACATCCCATTAGACAAGGTCCAGAAACAGGAGACCTGCCTCCTTATATACATCCTGGAATGGGATATCTCACCAGGGGTGGCATTCCAAGGGACTGATGCTGCCCTAGGCACAGCACATGGGATCTGGCAGCACCCAACTTCTTGCCTGGCCCCTTATTGCTGCATGGATGGCATATATGCGTTCCTTATTGGGGGGTTTCTTTCGGTTCTGCGAGCACCCCTTGGTGGAGAGGCTTGTGTCAGACTATACCTTTCACAATATGAAGGTGCAGAAAGATGTGGACAATTTGGTGGACAAGGAGTCTAAGAAACAGGACTTATTTTCTCTGAAACTGTATCCAGTGGCCATCTTGACCATCTGTCAGGCCAACTATGCAGCTCTGATAGTCTTTTTCAGTCACAAGTTCTTTGACAAGCTTGTTGATGTGATTCCTTCTCTCCCAGCTGATAGTCAGGCAGAGGCGTGAACCCTTCAGGACCTTGGACATTCACTATCTAGGTATCAACTGCAGACAGCTTTACACTTGGCTGATTTGTGTGCACACACTGTGGCCGACATGGTGTCATTATGCAGGAGGGCCTGGCTGAGTTTCTTGATGTGTACTACGGGAACTCAGTGCATGATGGCAGATGTAGCCTTTTTGGGCACCAACCTCTTTAACCCTGGGGTGGAAGATCATGTCACTCGCACAGAAGTTACCCTGGATTCAGTGGCATTGTACCAGTAAGCTAAGCAGCCTCCTAAGCCTAAGAAGAGCTCCTTTTATGGCTCAGGCTACCCAAGCCCAGCAGCAGAGGCAGCAGTGTCAGCACTATCATCCAGAAAAGTCAAAGAAGTCTGGCAGTCTGGGTCAAAAAAAGGAAGGCTGGAGCTACGTCTGATGGTTAGTCCTACAGAGCCCCCTCCAAAGGCAGAAAGTGAGATGCAATTTCCCCTCCCACATGGTCCCTGCTGCAGCTTCCAGTCAGGGGTTGGCTCCTCTGCTTCCTTCCACAGTGGTCCACCATCATGTTGAACAAGTGGATTCTGGAGGTGCTTGGCTCAGGCCATTCTCTGGAGTTCAAACTCTCCCTCTATACAAGCCTCAAGCACCAGGGGAATCCATGGTGCCCAAGAACAGTCTTGTCACACTGCAGATAGAGAGATTGCTCAACTTCTGAAGCACAGAACTAGAGAGATTGTCCTGGATGTGCTGGCCTCCAGGGATTTATGTTGTGTTACTTTTTTTGTGTGTGTGTGTTAGTAACTCGCATTTCTAGGGACATGGATATGTTGTTCATCCACACTTTCTGGCAGGTATCCTTGCCGCTTTAAGTCTTGCCGGAAGGTCTTCAAGCTGGCTTCTCCCACCCACCCGGGTGGTAAAACTCGCTCTGCCCCATGACGCCAGATCTTCCTTACCGCTTGGAAGCTCAGGTTCCCTCCTTAACGCTCTGCGTATAAGACTGGTTCCTATTTCTTTGGTCTACCCGAAATTACTTCTAAGGTTTTCAAGACTTTGGTCATTTATTTCCCTTGTGGCTGTGATGGACAAATCGACTCCCGGTTTTCGGAGGTGCCCATGCGGGCAGAAGATGTCTCGGACGGATCCGCACTCCACGTGTGTCTACTGCTTGGGCCTTGAGCACGACCCGCAGACTTGCGACCTGTGCTCTTCCTTTTCGGCCTACGTCCTGGAAGACCGCCACCCGTTTACAACTTGGCGCCCGAGAACCGTTACCCTCCAGTAAAGTCGGCGAGGCCCGCTTGGCAGTTCCGCGGGCGGCTGGCATCATGGAACAGCTTGAGCAGATGATCGCCCTCAAGGAGGAGGCAGCACAGGCCGCATCTTCGTCTACCTCGGCCACGGCCTTTATTCCGCTCTCCCTGGGATCCTCCTATTCAGCCTCTTTTAAGGAGCTCTGTCTGTCCCTTTCCACCAGGGGAGAGGGACCAACATCCTCAGGGACTTCCTCTCGGTCCAAGAAGAAGGACCACAAAGGTAAGTCCCTCCGTCGACGCTCTTGGGAGCGGGAGAGGTCCCTCTCCCCGAGTAGTCGACCATCGACTTCGGTCGATCCTTTGGCTTCGGCCACTGGCCTCACAGTGTCCCTGTCAGGTCAGTTGACCGAGACTCCCGTCAACTCAGTCGAGATTTTTCTCGATCCGTCGGATGGGCTGTTGACCGGTGAAGGCGAAAACCCTCACTCCCCGGTTCCCCCGGCGGAGATTAGATTTCCGTGGGCTTGCCTGTGCCTCCAGTTCTGGAGTCCACGGTTGAACCTTCCAAGCCGAGGGGAGAGCGGGTTTCCCCCACCCTGCCCCAGAACCCTCCTCGGAAACGCCGAGGTTCTCAGTCTCGGTCTGGGACTTCTTCTCGGTCCAGCCGATCCTGCCGTCATAGGCGGTCTCGGTCTCGGTACCATAGTAAGCGGCATCGCCACTCGTCCTCGTCTTCCTCCTCGGACGAGGAGAGGCTTTGACGCAACTTACGTCGGCGCTACGAGGACCTCATGTGGCAACAGCTCCTTCTGTCTGGGAGCAGGCCAACGTCGTCGCCTTCCCCGGCTATCAAGTGGCTGTCACCGAAGCAATCCTCGCTCTAGCCGAGGTGCCTGCTCCCAGGGCTGTTGCTCGACCAAAACCGGCTGCCCCACCGATTCTGGTGGAACCTCCGCCTCCACAGCCGTTGTTTGGGGCCCCGACTAAGAATTCTCGGCCGGTCCAGGGTCTGCCCCATAGGCTGTCTGTCACCCTCACTCCTGATCGCCCTCGGCAGGTGGAGGGTGGCTCAGGCCCAAGGCAGCTCTTTGCGGACTCTTCCGGGTCCGACGACGATTCCTCCCTGTTCCCCAGGCGGGTCGACTTGGAGTCCTTTGGAGGTCAGTCGCTTGACGATAGCCCATCGTCCTTCATGGGTTTGCTTAGGCTCATCTCAGAGTCCACCGGGATGCAGCTCAAGCCCGTATCCAAGCGGGCCAAGTATCCCCTCACGGAGATATTGGACCGAGGGGATTCTCCCACGGAGGCCTTTCCGGTGGCCGAGGCCATTGTCGGCCCAGCCTTGGAGCTCTAGCAGCGCCCTGCTTCCTGTCCTGCACCTCGGCCAGGATGGCAAGGAAGTACGCCGTCCCTACCGGTTCCTTGTCTGGTTTTTCGGAACACCCCTCAGCCGAGGGGTTGGTTACCGACAGCGTCTTCCGGCATGCCGGAAGCGCCAGGGACGTGGACAAGCCTCCCGACAAGGAGTCCAAGAAGTTGGACTATGCCAGGCGCAAAGTCTACGCTGCGTCCTCCCTTGACCTTCGTCAGGCCAGCTCAGCCATGCTGATGGCACACTTTTCTCACACCTTGTTGAGCTCCCTGGACGAGGTAGTCCCTCATCTCCCGGCTGACCTGCAGACCACGGTTAAGCAGGTGTGGGACCAAGGCAGGGCAGTGGCCAAGCAGCAACTTCAGACTGCTTTGGACATTGGTGACTCATGTGCCAGGTCAGTTGTGGCTGCAGTGGCTATGCGCCGTCGGGCATGGCTGAGGATATCCACCTTCACAGCGGATACCCAGCACAAGTTGGCGGATGTCCCCTTCCTGGGGACCAACCTCTTTGGCCCTGGAGTGGAAGGTCACCTCCAGAGGATCGAAAAGTCCAATGCCACTCTGGACTCGGTCTCATCTGCCCAGAGGGACAAGGGCCGCAAACCGCAACCCAAGCCCTTTTGTCCGTCTGCGCCCACGGCACGTCCGGCCCAGCAGCATCAGAGCCAGGAGGCTCGCGCTTAGCATCCCAAACCCAAGCCCGTGGCTTCCTCTTCCAGGAAGCAGGGAGGTAAGGCCCAGGTGGTCCCTCGGCGGTCCCTCCTCCAAGCCTGCTCAGTGATGGGTTGAGGGTGTCGCCTCAACCTTGTCACCCTACCCCCAGGATCCCCGTGAGAAGCGGCCGCCACTTCCTTTCCGCCTGGTCTGCTATCACCACAGACGGTGGGTGTTGGAGTGGTGGGAAAGCTGCCTGCCTCTGGAGTTGAGCAGGCCCCACCCTTCCGAGCCGTCACCCCCAGGGGGCCTTAGGGTCCAGTAGCCTCGCTGTCGGCTTGAGCCGACATCGCCTGCTCCTTGGAGAAAGAGGTGATCAGAGGAGGCGGACCTCCCTCAGACCCGGGTTTGTGTCCAGGTACTTCCTGGTCCCAAAACGGACGGGGGGCTGGCGCCCCATTCTCGACCTGCACGACCTAAACAAGTTCCTACGGTCTCGGACCTTCAGGATGGTCACTCTGGCTTAGATAATACCATCCCTGGAACGAGGCGTGTGGTTCTGCTATCTGGACCTACATTACGCGTTCTTTCACGTCCCTATCCGTCCGTCTCACCAGAGATTCCTTCGCTTTCGAGCGGAGGGATCCCTTTACGAGTTCCGAGCAATGCCCTTCAGCCTTTCTCTTGCTCCCAGGGTCTTCACCAAATGTATGGCAGTGGTGACAGCATTCCTGCGGCACCGAGGGGTCCGGGTGTACCCTTACCTGGATGATTGGCTGATAGCAGCCCCCTCCAGACTGGAGATGGAGCGGTCCAGAGATCTGGCCCTCCAGGTTTGCTCCCAGATCGGCCTCCTCATCAACGAGGCCAAGTCGGAACTCAGACCGAAGCAGGTGATTCTTTTCATCGGGGCAGAGCTCGACTCTCTTCATGCCAGAGCACGGCTCCCAGTGGACAGGGCCAAGGTTCTTTCCTCCTTTGCCCAATCATTTCTGGTTGGGCAATCGCACCCTGCCCAGGACTTCCTGCGCCTCCTTGGTCTCATGGCGGCCTGCACCAGCGTGGTCCGTTGGGCCCGCTGGCACATGTGTCCCCTTCAGTGGGGATTGCCCAGCCAATGGTCACAACGCTGCGATCCTTTGGACCAGCTAGTGACGGTGACCCAGGGGGATGTGGAACGCTCTCCAGTGGTGGACCGTTCCAGATCATCTGCAGGAGGACATCCTATTTTTCCGCCCTGAGCCGACGGTTTCTCTATCGACCGATGCCTCTCTGATGGGTTGGGGTGCCCATCTGGGGGAGCACAGAGCGCACGGCCTCTGGTCCCCTCGGGAGTCCCGATGCCATATCAACCTGCTGGAGCTTCGGGCGGTCCGTCTAGCTCTCACCACCTTTGCTCCATTTCTACGGGGTCAAGTGGTTCAGGTCCAGACAGACAATACCACGACCATGTACTACCTAAACTGCCAGGGCGGGATGCACTCCATGCCTCTGTGCAAGGAAGCTCTCTGCATTTGGTCACTCATGCACAGCCTGGAGGCGGATCTCCTAGCCATTCATGTGGCAGGAGTCTCCAACACCCTGGCTGATGCCCTAAGCCGGATAGGGGCTGTGTCTCACGAGTGGTCTCTCCTGCCGGAGGTAGTACAAGATCTGTTCTCCCATTGGGGCACACCTCAGGTGGACCTGTTTTCCTCCAGGGAGAATGCGAAGCTGAGTCTGTTCCATGCCGCCCCCCTCAGCAGGGCTCGCTGCAGGGGGATGCCTTCTTGAGGCCGTGGACCCCAGGCCTCTTCTACGCCTTTCCCCCATTTCCCTTGATCCACAAGGTGCTTCTCAAAGCAAGGAGGGACAAGGCGCAGGTGATTCTGGTAGCCCCAGACTGGCCCCGCCAATGCTGGTATCCAGATCTCCTCAGTCTCAGCTCCAGGCTCCCGAGGCAGCTTCCAGCTCACCCGGACCTACTTTCAGTCAGTCAGGGGAAGGTGTTCCATCCGGACCTTCAATCCCTGCACCTGACGGCCTGGTTCCTGAGCGGCTAGAGTTCCAGGCCTTGGGTCTTTCCGACGAGGTCCTCAGTGTAGTTGAGGCGCTCCCGCAAGGAGTCGACCAGGAATGCTATGCTTCAAATGGAAGAGATTTTCCATTTGGTGTCAGGGCAAGGGCCTGGACCCTTCCTCCTGTTCCTTGGCAAGCATCTTGGACTATCTATGGTCCCTTCTCAGCAAGGGCTTAGGTCGTGACCACAAAGGTGCACCTGGCAGCCATCTCTGCTTGCACGGCGCGGGCTGGGAAGCAGTCGGTGAAGCAGAGAGAAGGTGGTCTGGCGCTTTTCAAAGGCCTTGATCACATTTCCCCTCTGGTGCGAGAACCTCCACCTCTGTGGAATCTACTGCTGGTATTGGCAAAGCTCACAGGCAAGCCATTCGAACCAATGCACAGGTGTGATATCTCTCACCTGTTGTGGAAGACCACCTTCTTGGTGGCTATCACGTCAACCAGAAGGATGAGAGAGCTCCAGGCGCTTTCCATCGAGTTTCCTTACCTGGTCTTCCACAGGGACAAGGTTGTCCTGCTCTCCCACCCGAAATTCCTTCCGAAGGTGGTGTCGGAGTTTCACCTTAACCAGGTGTCGACTCTGCCGGCGTTCTACCCCAATCACACCTCGGAGGCCGAATATAGGCTGCATACTCTGGACCCTAAAAGGGCGCTCGCTTATTATAAGGAGCGCACGGCTGAAGTTTGGGGAGAGGTTCGCCAGCTGTTTGTCACCTACGCTGAAGCCGCACTCTGGCAGACCTGCAGCCAAGCGGACGATAAGCAGGTGGGTCACCTCCTGCATAGATCTCTGCTATAGGTTGGCGGGCATGGAGCCTCCCAGAGGGATAAGAGCTCATTCTACCCACCATACCGCTGCATCGTGGCTGCTTCCAGGACGCCCTTTCCAGGAAATCTGCAGGGCTGCTACCTGGAAGTCAGCACACACCTTCATCACCCACTACCACATCGACCTTGAGTCACGCCAGGATGCTGGTTTTGGGGCCTCGGTTCTCCAGTCATTATTCCAAGTAGGGTGTGCGACTTGCCTCCTCCTCCCGGAGAACTGCTAGGAGTCTGCCAGAAAGTGTGGATGAACAACATATCTATGTCCCTAAGTACAGGTTACTCACCTGTAACAGGAGTTCCTAAGATGAGTATATGTTGTTCATCCACCGACCTACCGACCTCCCGGCTTCAACGCACTACCTGAGCTTCCAGCGGGCCAGATCTGGCGTCATGGGGCGGAGCCGAGAGTTTTACCACCCGGGTGGGTGGGAGGAGCCAGCTTGAAGACCTTCCGGCAAGACTTAAAGCGGCAAGGATACCTGCCAGAAAGTGTGGATGAACAACATATACCATTCCTAGAACTCCTGTTACAGGTGAGTAACCTGTATTTTACTGAAAGAAATACATGAATGTACGTATCTCATGACATTACAAGGTAATATATTCGTGACATCTTTAACAACAGTTGAAACAATACTGTCCTATAGTTGACTCACAGTTTCCCTCATGGGAGAAGCTCAAAAGGGAACCAATACCGCTAATTCTAAAAAGATGATGCATACACGCCTCTCTGTATTAAATACTGTATTTATTTCACACACCAATTATTTAAAAGCACATACTGTATGCTGTTAGAAACTCTAAAAGCATTTTTTTGATTTCAAAGTGCTACCAATTGCTGTATGAGCTCAAAAAAGACGGAATGAATTGCTCATAGAAACATAGATTTTGACGGCAGACAAGGACCGCTTGGCCCACCCAGTCTGCCCATTTCCCTACCTAATGGATAAGCTGCAGATCCTAGTTAACCAGTAGCCTACTTCTTCCTACTCCCACCCCCTAGAATTGCCTTATGACTGTCCCATGCATGCTTGAATTCCACCACTGTTTTTGACTCCACAACCTCCTCCGGAAGGCTGCTCCATGCATCCACAACCCTCTCTGTGAAAAAATACTTCCTTAAGTTACCTCTGAGCCGCCCCATCTTCAGATTGTGCCCCTTGTTCTTGCACACTCTTTTTGAAAGATGCTACCCTCTTGGACTTTGTTGATTCCCTTGAGGTACTTGAAGGTTTCTATCATGTCCCCTCTCTCACTCCTTTCCTCGAGGCTATACATATTAAGCTCCTTAAGTCTCTCTTCCTATGTCTTCCAGTGCAGACCCTGCACCATTTTAGTTGCCCTCCTCTGGACAGCTTTCATCCTGTCTATTTGAAATACAGCTCAATTTGAAATACAGCCTTGCATGACAAACAAGTAAAAAAAAATGACGTATAGCTTGCACTGAAACCTGACCTGTCTGAAATGAACCAAGTGCTATGTAGCGGGGTGCTCTGTCTCTGTTCTGCAGGACGCAATCACCAGTGCTTCCCCTTCTCCCCTTTGTCCCTTTGTGTAACAAACCAAATATTAAACAGAAAATGAACATCATTGTCTGTGTTAAATCTTATTTCATTATATACACTGTTATTTAGAATCATGGTTAATAACCAGTCTATTTCATGTTTCCCACCTCCAGTTCAAGAAGGTGTGGAATATGTAACCCTTTTTTCCCCATTTATCCATGTACCGGTATTACTCCCTTTATAACCTTATGACTGCTGTAATCCTTTCTACGCCTCCTATTTGCTCTACCCTCTCCCGCCATTCAGCAGTCGTTTGATTGACATTTGATAACCAGCGGCACATAATGCCTTTCATGGCTGCCAAACGTAAGGTGTGAAGTGGATCCTTCTGAGCCTGCCATCTAAGGCCCATGAGTGGGGATCTACGAACCAACACCTTAACATCTAAGGAAACTTGTGGTGTCCACATCTTGCCTAACTCCCTTTGAATCTGTTGGTAGTATGTTTGGATTTCTGAGCAGTCCCAAAAAATCTGATAGTGCGTGCCTTTAGTGTGACAGCCTTCCCAGAAATTTTTCAAAAGTGAGATACAGTATAATTGATGGTGTGCGGAAAAATTGAATGAGAAGCTTCCTCCAATACTCCCTCCATCCAGGAGAGGAGGTTACCTTCCAGACTTCATCTAAGATTTGAGCCCATTTGGCCTCTGAAATGCGGTGTCCTATTTTTAGTTCCCATTTTTGTTTCACCTTACCCATGGAATGCCTTCTTGAGTGTCTCAGCAGTTTATAGAATGTGGAAACACGCACAGATCTGGGCGAGGTGAGTAACCAGAAATAGAGAGTCCTCCAGCTTTGTTAGTGCCCTCGTAAAATACTACCTGTTTTCCCCTCTTAATACATAATGCCTAGTTTGGAGGAATCTAAAGTGGACACTGTTGAAGATGTGAAATTTCTGCTAAGGTTGGCAAATGTCACACATGTCCCCCCGGCCCCAAACAAAGAACTGGGCAAATGTTGTTAGATGTTCATGACTCCAGCAATGGAATCCTGGATTTATCCACCTTTATGGGAACTCAGGATTACGTATGATGGCAATAAGAGGTCCTATTTCATCTGGTATTTCTGTTAGTTGCCTCAGTCTTGTGAGCTTCTTGACTGAATTTTTGTCCAGGGATTATTTACCGTATGTTGGACTAGGTATGATCATTATATGAAAGGGAGCATATATAGTGGCCCTGGGAGGGTCATGTGATTTTTTTTTTTTCTGTAGGGTATTAACTCTTGTCTACCTTCTCTTTGGCCATAGTCACTATTTGCCCAATTTGAGCTGGCATATTGATCAAAATCTGGCCGCCCCCCCCCCCCATGGTCATGGTATTTTGGCTTTTCTGTATGTGTTTGCCCGGCCATAGAAATTTAAGAGTCAGTTTCTGGAGTTTGCACCAGAGAGTGTGAGAAATCACTATGGGCACTGCTTGGAAGAAGAAGAGCAGGCAGGGAAGGATGTTCAATTTTGAGAACTACTACTTTGTCTCCCAGTAATAATGGCAGCAGTGTCCATGTGTTTAAATCCTCCATAATTTCATTCCGCAAGTGCAGGAGGTTAAGTTGAAATAGTTTAGCTAATCTGGGTGTGACCTTGACCCCTAAATAATGGATGGTGTTTTGGAGAGCCCATTTAAAGGGGAAAGACCATTTGAAGGATGGGGGCAGGTGCCAGAAACTGATTGCCTCCGATTTATTGTAGTTTATTTTACATCCAGAAATGGAGCCAGAACTTTAGGGTTGTTTTTCTAAAGAGTGCCAGGGTGTAATGGCCAGGATCCTGCAGAAGGAGCATTGTGTGTCATCTTCATACAGTGCTGATTTTTGTTGTAGTAACCCACCTGTTTTCTCCGTATGACAGGATCTTCCTGGAGATAAAGTCTCCACCACTCATTCACACTTATGGGATCTACTGGCGGGCGCTAGGACCCAGCATGAAAACTTTTGCGGAGGTGGCGCCAGAGATGGAGCAGCGAGGCGTGCCTGACATTAGCTGGTGCTGACAGTGACTATCTTGGCGTCGACCTCCAACTGCCTCAGTTCCTTTTTTCCCACCATCAAGTGCACTTCAGTGACGACGTCCTCTGCCGCCGGGAGTCAAACTTCAAACTAGCAGCATAGTTTTTCAGTTTTATTGTTTTATAATAATATCTCGAATAAGTACCGCTTAGTTTATTTATTCTTATTAAAGAAAAGAAGTCTCAGCCTACATTGACGGAGTCGACCATGAGCGGGTCAAGTGACGGTAGGGAGACTGCGTATGAAAGTTGTTCAGTCAGCTGGGCTGGGTCCGGTCCGCCGCCCTCTCCGGAAGGGGGGGCTGACAACAGACAGTCCAATGCCCGAGGGGGTGGGCGGTCCCCTCGGAAGCATAAAAGAAAACCGTCGCACTCTTGGCACCATTCAGCCTCGAGCTCTTCTTCGGCCCACAGGTCAAAAAATAGAAGGCATCACTCGAGGTCACCCCCTGGTATGTCTGCGCTTAGACGGTCGGTTATTGGGGCTAGTTGCCGGTCTTCTTCTTTGGAGTCGCCGGTTTCTTTTTCCGGTCGCCGACCTCTTTGACATCGGAGCCCTACCCTGCCCTCTGGTAGGTCTTCAGATGAGCAGTTTCATCAGTGGGCTGCTCTTATGGAGCAATGGGCTCGGAGGTTGGTTCAGCTGCCTGGCCCGGTCACTCTGGGGCCTTTGGGGGATCGGGTATAGCGATTGGGCCTCCCTAGTTGAGCGGCACCGTCTTTGGTGCTGTCGACTCCACACTTAGGTGTTTTCCCCCCTCACATGGCTGTGGCACAGGGGGCCACACCGATGCCTCTATCTCCTGGTATTCCTCCTTCTTTCTCCTCAGATCCTATTTTTCAGAGCCTTGGGATGTTTTCAGCACCTTCAGTGTCGATGGCTCATTCGGCGCTGCCTTCGGCATCGATGCGACTGTCCGAGCCTTCCTTGGCGCTGTTGGGGTTGTCGGCCATGTGCCTCATCCGTGCCGCCTTCGGTGCTGTGCGCCACTCTGGCCTCGCACCGCGGCTTTTCGGCGCTGTCTTCGGTGCCGTGCCCTTCTTCGGCACCGAGGCCTGTTAGGGCATTGTCCAGTCTTCAGGGCTCCTCTTCTCTGAATCCTTTTCCTTCCTCATTTCCTTCTGATTTTCACTCCTTTCCTGTCCATGCAGTCCCTCCTGGTCTGTCAGGAGATGACATTGAGCCTGACCCAAACCTTCGCCTGGATGATGATGAGGAAGGATTTCATTCTATAGCAGAGCCTCTGGTTGAAGACCTGTCTTTTAAGTCTCTGCTGAAAATTTCGAATTCCACTCTTTCTCTCCAGACTACAGATATCAATCCTGGGAAGCTGTTAAGACTCCAATACCTCCATGTTCTGGAGATCCCTATGGATTTGACTCCTCTGGTACAGCCCTCGTTTGAAACGCTTTCTCAAATGGTATGAAACAATCCCGCTCTCATTCCTTCTGTGGCTAAGTCCCTAGATAGAAACTATGCTGCTCCCAAGGATCGACCCATCTTGGCTTCACAGGCCTTTGCGGACCCTATTGTACTCCTGGCGGAGAATGGTAAGGCCATCCTCCCTCAGGCATCTTCAGCCCGGCCTATAAACAAAGAATCTCACAAGATAGACACCTTAGGTAAGAGAGTCTTTGCTGCCTCTACCCTGGGTATGCGTATTGCCAGCTACCAGAGCTGTTTTTCTCAATACGAGTATGTTCTTTGGCATTCGCTCAAACAAATGGTAGAAGCTCTGCCGGAGTCTGACACTAATTCGGAGCTACTTCAGACTATAACCAGGGGTATCAAGTCCAACAACCAGCAGGTTAAAGCAGCTATGGACGCTTTCGATACTGCTTCACGGGCGGCAGCAGCAGGCATCTGTACTCGCTGCCACTCCTGGCTGTGCACTTCAGGTTTCACGAATGATGCCCAGCAACAAGTTATGGTGTTACCCTTCAACAGTATGTATCTCTTTGGTCCTCAAGTAGACTAGGTCTGCCATTAAATTGGCTCAACCTGCTCCCACTCCTTCTCGGGGGGGGGGTTGTTAATAAACGTCAATTTCACAACTGTCAGTCCTTTCGAGGCAAAGGCATGGGAGGTTTTAATAAAAACCAAGCCCCCCAACCTCAAAAGAAAATGCAACTGAAAGCACAAGGACCCAAAGCACCTGGTGCTACCTTCTGACTTTCTGGCCCACATACCTCCTCAGCTGCCAGAGGGGGATGTTCTCTCAGCGGTGGGGGGTCGTCTGACTCAGTTCTACAACCGTTGGAAGACCATAACATCAGACAAATGGGTCCTCCTTATAATCTGCGAGGGATATTCCCTCAATTTTTTAGAGACCCCTCCAGATCTTCCTCTCCAAACGACGGCCCATACTGTCTACAGTTCAGTCAGAACTTCTCGCCTCCCAGATACAAGACCTTCTGAACAACAGGGCAGTAGAAATAGTTCCGTTGGATCAACGGAACACAGGGTTCTGCTTCCATTACTTTCTTGTTCCAAAGAAAACTGGGGGCATGCACCCCATTATGGACCTCAGAAAACTGAACAGATTTCTTCCCAAGGAAAAGTTCAAAATGATGTCGCTGGGAACCTTTTTGCCCTTGCTTCATCAACACGATTGGCTAGCTTCCCTGGACATGCAGGATGCTTACCAACATATTCCTATTCACCCAAAACATCACAAATACCTAAGATTTGTGGCTTTGGGCCAACATTATCAGTTCAGAGTCCTGACCTTTAGGCTATCCTCGGCACCACAAGTTTTTACAAAGTGTTGTGCAATTCTCGCAGTGCATCTCAGAAAAATCGGAATCCGAGTGTTCCCTTATCTGGACGATTGGCTTTTAGCAACTCCGTCAAGACAGCAGACTCTCGACGCCGTACCTACGGCTTCGGATTTTCTCACATCCATGGGAGTCCTGTTAAATCTCAAGAAATCTCAGCTACAGCCCTCCCAGAACCTCCTGTTTTTAGGAACCCTTCTGGATACCACCTGTGCGAAAGCCTTTCTTCCAGAGGACAGAAGGAGCGATATCCTACAGATGGCCCGACACATCAGAGAAAACAGCTCAGTTCAAGCTATCTCGATGCAACGGATGTTAGGCCTTATGGCTTCCTCAGTGTTCACGGTGCCCCTATCAAGTCTCCCCATGAGAACGTCTCAATGGATGCTCAGTACTCAATGGTCCCCGACTACTCATCCTCAGTCCTTTCTCATCAAGGTGACAGAATCTCTCAGGAGGTCGCTCACCTGGTGGTCGCAAGAGGACAATCTTCTGGAAGTATACCCCTTTGCTCCTCTGGATCATCAGATTTCTATCACCACAGACACGTCCCTGTTGGGATGGGGAGCTCACTGTCAGGATCTTCACACTCAGGGTACGTGGACTCAGGTCGAAGCCCAGCTTCACATAAACGTCCTGGAAATGAGAGCCGTCCTCTATGCAGTCCGGGCCTTGAAGGACGTTCTTTGTCACAAGAACATTCTTCTTCAGATGGACAGCAAGGCAGTGATGTATTACATCAACAAGCAGGGCGGCGCACACTCTTATCACTTGTGCAGGGAAGCAATGAGAGTGTGGGAATGGTGCCTGGATCACACAGCTCTTATTCAGGCGGTCTGCCTGTCAGGAATACAGAACAAACTGGCAGACCGTCTCAGCAGAACAGAGGCAGACCCTCACGAGTTGTCTCTCGACTCAGCTGTAGTTCAGTCGCTATTCGCAGAGTGGGGAACACCAGACCTGGACCTTTTTGCATCCCCACTCAACACAAAACTGCCTCTCTTCTGCTCCAGAAATCCAGGGCCTGGCATCTTCTGTCAGGATGCGTTCAGGCTGCAGTGGACAAAACTCTTTCTATACGCCTTTCCTCCTCTTCCCCTAATCCAGAGGGTACTCCTCAAATTCGAGTCCCAGGGGACAAAATGATCCTCATTGCTCCCTTCTGGCCTCGACAGATATGGTTTCCATTACTCAACAGTATGGCAGAAACCCCTCCGAAGGCGCTTCCCCTTCAGAGGAACCTTCTGACCCAGCGTCCTCTGGTCCATCCCAATCTGAGGTCGCTTCATCTTCACGCTTGGCTCCTGAGGAGATAGAGGTGAATAGGTTCAATGCCTCTCGGAAAGTTTCTGACATTCTTTTGGCTGCGCGAAAACCAGCAACCAGAAAGACTGACACGGCAAAATAGAAGTGTTTTTCCCTCTGGTGTGCAGGATCCTCTTTGAATCCCTTTTCCTGCCCACCCAACAAAGTTTTAGAGTACCTCTTAGACTTCTCAAATTCAGGTCTTCAATACTCTACAGTCAAAAATCACCTTTGTGCCATTTCAGCCTATCATGAGCCATTACTTTACTTATCTCTGGCTCAGTTATCGGTAGTTAAGAGGTTTCTTAAGGGTATTCTGCATACCAGACACCCTGTCAGACGTACAGTTGCAGCCTGGGACATTAATCTTGTGCTAGGCATGCTCACTAGAAAACCTTTTGAGCCACTAGCTACCTGCGAATTGAAATTCCTCACTTGGAAAACTGCCTTCCTGGTGGCCATCACCTCGGCCCTCAGAGTTTCTGAAATACATACTCTGGTAACAGACCCACCATACACTGTATTTCACAAGGATAAAGTAGTTCTTAGGACCCGTCTTAAGTTCCTCCCTAAGGTTGTCTCAGAATTCCATTTAAACCAGCCTTTGGTCCTACCTACTTACTTTGCTGATTTCCAGAATGAAGGAGAATGTACCCTTCATTCTTTAGATGTTAAAAGAGCTTTGCGCTTCTATTTAGATAGAACGAAGGAAATTCACAAAGCTCAACAACTGTTTGTTTCCTTCAGTGAGACCCGGCTGGATCAGCCTGTCGCTATCAGATGCATCTCAGCATCGCTGGTGGCATGCCTTCGCCACTGTTGTTCCATGACACAGGTCAAGCTGGAGGGCAGAGTGTATGCTCACTCTACTAGAGCAGTCACGGCATCCCTGTCGGAAATCCACAACGTGCCCATTGCGGACATTTGCATTGCGGCTACTTGGAGCTCAGTGCATACTTTTATTAAGCACTATGTGCTGGACATCCATGCCAGACGAAACCTTTCGTTTGGCAGGTCTATCCTTAACAGACTTCTGTCCTAAATTCGTGAGCTCTTGGTTTTCCCGGCGCCCTCTCGGGGGATTTTTAGCTCGGTACTCTCCCATTAGTGTGAATGAGTGGTGGATACTTTATGTCCAGGAAGATATGGAAATTACGTACCTACCGTAATTCTTGATCTTCTTGGAAGAGGTCTCCACCACTCATTCACACCCCCACGCTCCATCCCCCGAGCTCACCTCTCTGTTTTGGTCTTCACTCCCTCAATGTTTAGGCTGTGAAGACTTCTTTGTTGACCCTTCTTATACGGGTCGTTCGGACTATCTTATGTCCGATTTGTGTTAGACTAGTCTTTTTAGGTTAGTTGCGCTGCACCTCCTCGGGAAAAAAGGTACTGAGGCGGTTGGAGGGTCAACGCTGAGATAGTCATTGCCGCACGGGCTGATGCTTGCGGCGCCGCTCCTCACGGCTCCTTCTCTGGCGCCGACTCCAAAGTTTGTTCCGCTGGTCCTAGCGCCTCTGGCGTAGATCCCATAAGTTTGAATGAGTATTGGAGACTTCGTCCAAGAAGATCAAGAATTACGGTATGTACGTAATTTCTATATTCTGTCTCACCGCTGCTGCTAGAGGTTCTATACATAAATAGTAAAGGTGAAAGGGGTCATCCCTACCAGATTCCCCCGTTGTTTTTTTTTAATCTGTACTTTCTACACCTTCCTCCCCTCGACGACCCATCTGCTCGACACTCCCCCCAAGCCCCATCACCCAGTTCGACACACACACCCCCAGCCCCATCACCCAGTTCCTCCCAAGACCTTACCTTGAGCCATCCTGGCCACAGGATGAGCTGCCCAGCCACCATTGCGGAGCGCCAGTCTTTATCCTGCCATTGTGAGGTGTTTTCCTCCATTTTCTCCTGATTCTTCCCCATTGCTGGGGCACGACACGTCAGCATGCATACATGGAGGCATACATGCTGCTGAGTCCTGCAGCACCCACCCTTCTATTGGTGCCCCCGTCCCATTCTACCCTCAGGCCTCCACCTGGGGGCAGTCATTCGGAAGGGCAGCTAAGTGTCCGTCCCTAGGAGAGCAGAGCTGTCCTCCGGACGCTCAATCCTCTCCCTCCCCGGCCGACCCCCGCCAACCCACTTGCACTGCGAACACAGGTGACCGGCGTAGTAGGAGGTAAGGCACGGATACCTCAGTCCTCCACGCCACTGGGATGGCCAAAGGCAAATGTTTTGTATGGTCACCATCAACTAGACCATACTCTATCTGGAGCCTGGGTCTCATTTCTCCTGAACCTCCAGAATGCATTCTTTCTCTTCACCAGTCATCTGTCCCACAGGCAGTACCTCAGGTTGTGTGCAGGAGGACTCCTGTACCACTTCAGGGTCATGTCAGTCAGATGTCCTCAGTACCCAGGGTGTTTACCAAGTGTCTGTTGGTCATGGCAGCCTACTTCAGATACAGAGCTGCGAGAGTATAGCTGTACCTGGATGACTAGCACATCACAGGCAGCTTCAGGGAGGCTGTGGAGTGGTCCAGGGATCAGGACTTTCAAACATTCTAGGATTTGGACCTCCTGGTCAACTTGGCGAAGTCGGAGCTGGTCCCCAACAAGTTATCCTGTTCATTGGCGTGAAGATGGGCTCCCTACTAGCCAGTACCAGCTGACAGGGCAAAACATATTACCTCCTTTGCCCGATTATTTCAGACTTGGTAATCATGCCTAGCCTAGGAATTCCTCCTGCTGTTGTGGTTCATGACAACCTTAAGACACAGTCAATGCAGGATGCCATAGTGTGGTGGGTATGGCCCAGAACCTTAGGTAGGGTATTGCCTTTATCCACCCAGAGTTAATCCTAACTGTGGCCATGGATGCATCTCTGGTGGGATTGGGGGCTCACATGTCCAACCACAGAGCCCACAGGTTCTAATGGCCAGGCAAGGTTTGTTAGCATAGCAATCTACTGGAGCTCCAAGGAGTGCAGATTGCAATGATGGAGTTTGCTTCCCTGATTTGGGGTCAGGTCATGCTAGGCCAAACAGACAACATGACCATCATGTTTCACCTGAACAATCATGGAGGAACACACTCCTTTTCCCTATGTCAGGATGCACTTTACGCCTCACGCTTGGTCCCTGGTATGCAGCCTTTCAGCAGATCTGCTTGCAGTGCACCTGGTGGGGGTGGGCAACCAGTTGGAGGATGCTCTCAGCGGAGTGGGAGAGATGTTTCACGAGTGGTCCGTGCATTAGGATGTGGTGACACAGCTATTCGCTTGGTGGGGAGCACTTTTGGCGGACCTGTTTGCCTCCTGGGAGAAAAGAAAAATGAGGCTCTTCTATGCCTGCCCCCCCCCCCAGATGGGAATACTGATAGGGATGCCTTCCACCAGCCCTGGACCCTTGGCTTTCTGTATGCCTTTCCCCTGTATCCGTGAGGTATTTCTCAAGGCACAAAGGGACAAGGAAACCTGATCCTGATATCTTGAGACTGGCCCAGACAGTTCTGGTACCTGGACCTTCTTAGCTTCAGCAGCAGTTTCCTTTGGAAGCTTCCTGTCCATCTGTATCTGCTGATAAGACAAGGGGGAATGATTCAACACCTGGACCGTCACTCCCTGCACCTGTCAGTCTGGTACCTGAGTGACTGGAGTTCCAAGCTTTGGGCCTTTCAGAAGACATTCTGCATGTTTTGGAGGTGTTCTGTAAGGAGTTGACTCTTAAAATATATTTGCTCAAGTGGACAAGGTTTTCAAGCTGGTGTGTAGTCCAGGAAATTGAAGCTTTTACCTGTCCAGTAGCATGGATTTTTGACTACCTTTGATCCTAGTCTCAATTGGGATTAAAGACCATGTCCTTAAAGGTGTACCTGGCCGCCATCTCTGTGTACAGAGTGCTGGTCAGTATACTGATAGTGACACAGGAGAAAGTGATCATGCCCTTTTTCAAAGGCCTGGATCACCAATCCATTCTGGTGCAAGAGCTGCTGGTGCTTGCTAAGCTGTTGGGTAACCCAAGGGAGCCAGTACACAAGTAAAAGATGTCACACTGTCATGGAAGATTGTGTTTTTGGTCACCATTTTCTTGGCCAAGTGGGTGTGTGAGCTCCAGGCACTCTCAGTGGAGTCTTTATATCTGGTTTTTCACAAGGGCCAGGTTGTTCTTCTCCCCTTCCAAAGTAGCCTCGGAATTTGACCTTAACAAGGGGTTGTAACTCTCTGTTTGCTTTTTGAGGCCTTCTTTGGATGCTGAGTGTGCGCTCCACATTCTGGGCATGCACTGGGCACCCCCCTGCTGTAGAGATCACATGGCAGGAGTTTGCTTAGAGGCTCACCAGCTGTTTGTGACCTACACTGAAACCACTCTGGGACGGGCAGTTAAACAGATGATTGGCCAGTGGATTATCTCCTGCATCAAGTCTGTACTATCAGGTGTCTGTTAGGGAACTGCCCAAGAGTTGGAGGCTTATTCCACTAGACATTGTACTGCCTCTGCTGTTTCTGCAGGTACATCCAGATCAAGGAGATCTGCAAGGCTACTATGTGGACCAGTATGTATACTTTCAGTGATGCTGCATTTGGGGCCTCAGCCATCCAGTCTGTATTCACCAAATATTTGGGGTGCATGCCTTGCCTCCTCCTCCCGGAGGACTGCTTGGAGAATACTGTGATGTGGAAAGTGAATGGAATCTGGGTTGGTCGAAATAGAGGTTACTTACCTGTAACCATTGATCTTCCACGGGGATAATCTCTTGCAGCAGGTAATATGGTTGGGTCCTCAGCAGAGGGCGCTCTTCTGCACGGCAGCTTTCTTCCAGCAGTCTTTGCATAGGGGCCGCACACACATGACATCATCATGCTACTCCTATATAAGTGTAGGCGGCCCCTGGCATCCTCAGTTTTTTTTTTCCACCATCTTCAGCTCACACGCAGTTTACTTTTACTGGTGCCTGCAGTTCTTCATCGATGAGACATGGAACAGAGAACGGTGTTTCTTCTCACCATTTCCACCATCATCGATGACATGAACACAGGATTCTTTCTTTGTCTACGATGCTGCCCACCCGGTCATCGACGCTGTTTGTATTTGACAATCATTTACAACTTCTCTGTTGACGAGTATTCCACCCTCGTCAATGGTCACTGCTATCAGTGACTCTCCTTAACAATCCTGCACATATTTGCAAGACATGGAGCAATACTCCTCGTCCTCTTCATTGTTGCTCTCATCGACAGCCACTGTTACCACTGTACACCATCAACTGTGCACCATAAGATGACTTCCTCATTGATGAGGCTTCAACCCTCGTCGATGATCACTGCTCCAAGTGACTCAGTATTGACTTCTTCGTTGACGGTGCTTAAACTAACAATCATTTACATATCAACGAGTCGTGGAGCAATACTCCTCATTCTCTTGAAGGTTGCTGTTCTTGATGGTCACTGCTACCAGTGTACACTGTCGATGGTGCACCACAGGATGACTTTTCATCGAGGAGGCTTCAACCTTCGTTGACGGTCACTGATCCAAGTGACCCACTATCGACTTCTTCATCGATGGTGCTTGAACTAACAATCAAACGAGATGTGGAGCAATACTCTTCATTCTCCTCAAGGTTGCCCTCGTTGACAGCCACTGCTCCCAGTGCACACTGTCAATGGGGCACCACAACATGACTTCCTCATTGACGGGGATTCAACCCTCATCGACAGTCACTGCTCCCAGGGACTCACCCTTGACTTCTTCGTCGACAGTGCTTGAAATACCAAGCATTTACATTTCAGCAGGTGTGGGGCAATACTCCTCATCCTCCTCAAGGTTGCTGTCCTTTACGGCCACTGCTACCCCTACACCATCGATGGTACACCATACTTTGGCTTGCTCGTTGATGAGGTTGCGACACTCATCGATGACCACCATCAACGGTGCACCACATGATGGCTTCTTTTTCAACACAGCTGTCTACCCTGTTGTCGATAATGCATTTGAACACTCTTTTGGCCACCAAAACTTAGGCTTTATTGGCTTCATCATCGATTATCACTTGTCCACCCACGGGCTTGTCATAGACTATCGCCTTCTTGTTTTTTCCTCATCCTCCTTTTCAGTCTGGGACATAGGATTTCCTTCCTCAGCCACTATGGTTCACATGGTGTTTCATGTAATGCGAGGCTCTCAACCTCCAAACCTTAGGGACAGCACGGTACATGGCATGTCTTACTTGTCATGGCCATCAGTTCTACCCTGTTCCTGATCTTCCCTTCGAAGCATAGGGAACTTAGGGAACCTTACAGGTCTGCCCCTATGGATGTCCTCAATTTCAGACCATGTCCAGAAATACTACCTCTACCTTCAGTGGCTCTCAACCCACCCTCCTGGGTGCTCAAACCAGCCGACTACAATTTACCTCCAATTGACTTTACCGCAGCCTCTCCTTCCAAGTCTCAGTAGCCATGGGTGATCACTTTGCCCAACATTTATAGGCCTGGCAAGTGAGTACTGGAAACGAATGGGTTCCTTGACATCGCTCAAAGAAGGGACATCGTGGAGCTCACCTCCGCTGCTCCCTCCTTTCCCCTCCTCATTTCGTATCTTATCCATAGAATCATATACCCACTTTCAGCAAGGAACTTTTTTCCTTAATCCTGTAGAAGGTGGTCACCACAGTTCCCCATTAGACCAACATTACCACTTTTGTGCCCCTACTTTTGGACTTTCATCCACCCTAAAGGTCTTTACCACATGTCTGGTACCTGTGACTGCGGCACTGTGCTGAGCCAGACTCTTCATGTCCCCTTGCCTACACGAATGGCAAATCAATGTGGCCTTCAGGTGTTCCTTGGTCTCCTCCCTGCCCGCCATCCCCATCTATTCCAGAACTTCGGAATAACTGCTCACTGGCCTCAGTCAAGTCGGGACCTAGCTCAGCGGCTCCAGTACATAGGAGCAGTGCTGGACACTGTCATGGGAAGGGCATTTTTTGCTGGACTATGGTCAGAATGAACTTCTGTTCTTGGCTTTCCTGTTCCTATGGACATAAACTCTGGCCTGTCACTTCCTGTGTCTTCTACGACATATGGCCATGACCATCCCTACAGTCTCCCAAGCAAGGCTACATCTGCAACCTATCCAGTGGACCCTGTCTACGTAATAGAGACAGCGAACAGGTACCTTCAAGGCCTGCGTTTCGGTCGCTTCCGACCCTCACGTTGCCCTCCAATGATGGACCCATCATTCCCACTTCATTCATGGTGTACCTTTTCCATCCCCACCTCCATGCACCCAAGTCATGGGGACCCAGAATCCGCCCTCTCCACATAATCCTGCTGGACATGGGAGAGGTGTACCTTGCCCTCCAGGCTTTTTCTCCCTTCCCTTAAGCTGACACCTGTCCTACTTCAGATGGACAACACCTCAGTAGTATATTTCCTACACAGTCAAAGGGGACCGAGGTCCCTCAGCCTCTACAAAGAGACTATGAGGGTCTGGCACACAGTTCTACAACCAGATCTGCCTTTGGCGGCCTACCATCACCCTGGCCATTGCAACATCTTATTTGATACCTTCAGCCATCACTCCTTCTACCGCACATGGCCTCTGCACTATGCAGTTCTATGATCCACCTTTTCGGTGTGGGGGAACCCCTAAAATTGACTCACTGTCTCCCCAGATATTATTCCATATTTTCCGGACAATCATGGATGTTCAGTTGAGGCCCTGTCCCGATCTCGGGCTGGGATCTTTTTCTTGGCCTTCCCCTTCCCGTCCCTTTTGCACAATGAACCCTGCTGAAGTTACAGCTCTAACCCGCCACCATGCTTCTTGTAGCTCTCCTCAGGCCACGACAGATATGGTTTCCCCTACTACCTCAACTATCGGTAGCAGAACCACTCCTGTTACTCATCAGGACAGACTTACTAACACAGGATCAGGGCACTCTTCTTCACCCCAACCTGAAATCTCTACACCTACATGCTTGGCTCCTGAGGATGCTTTCATAGCCCATCTCCAAGTCTCCTCTCTGGTGGCCAACATTCTTTTGGCCTCTTGCAAACCATCTATCAGACAGACTTACAATACAAAATGGAAATGTTTTTTCCCTCTGGGCCACTTCCCACTCTTTGGACACTTACTCATGTCCACTGACCAAAGTCTTGGACTACCTTTCTTCGCTCACCTCGACAGGCTTGAGCTATTCCTCTATTAAAGTCCATCTAGCCTCTATTTAAACTTTTCATGAATCATTGAAAGGGGAGATTGCTTTACCAACACCATCTTGCCAGGATGTTTCTAAGAAGTATGTTATACCTCAAACCTCCTATTTGGAGGCCCTCCCCTCCCTGGAAACTCCTATTCCTAGTCGCTGTCTCCTCAGCTTGACGTATCTCTAAACTTCATGCTCTAATGTGTAAAGAACCTTACTTAGTCTTTCATAAAGGCAGAGTGTCCCTTTGTACCAGTCCCTCCCTTTTACCCAAGGTAGTTCTGGAGCATACTTTAAATCAGTCTATAGACTTGCCGGTCTATTTCCCCAATTATTCTAACTCAGGGGAATTCCTCCTACGTACTTTAGATGTCTATCACATTCTGAGATATACAACTCGTACCAAATCCTTTAGAAAGACTTTTCAATTATTTATTTCCTTTGCCTCTTCCAGGGACGGTTTCCCAGTTAACAAGCAAACTCTCTCCAAATGGTTATCACATTGCATAACCTTCTGTTACAAGAAATATAACAAACCATTACCAGGACTTGTTCAAGCCCATTCTACCTGAGCCTTGGCCACTACTGCAGCCTGCTTCAAAGGGGCTTCTATCATGGATATCTGCAATGCAGCCACATGGTCAACAATACATACCTTCACAAAGCACTACAATGTAGACATTGCTTCTCGACGTAGGATGGCCTTTGGCCACGCTGTCCTACAAGGCCTTCTATCATAATGTTTTCCACCCTTCCTGGGTTTACTGCTTGGGAGTCATCCCAAGTGTATTTCCTGCTGTAAGAGATTATTCTGTGGAAGATAGTACAGTTACGTACTTACCGTAATGGTAGGTCTTCAAGGGGTATCTCTTGCAGCAGGTACAATCTTTCCCTCCATCCCCCTTCTTCTCTAAGAGAACAACTTCTGGTCCAAATATATGTGTGTGTGTGTGTGTATATATATACACACACACACACACACACACACACACACACACTACACACACATGAGGGGATACCTTAGGTACCTCACTCCTCGCTTAGCGAGCTGCATCCGGTAGGGAACTGAGGATGCCTGGGGCTACCCACACTTATAGAGGAGCAGAGTGATGATGATGTCATGTGTGGGCGGTCCCTAGGCAAAGACTGTTGGAAGAAAGCTGCCATGCAGAAGAGCGCCCTCTGGCGAGGACCCAAGTGTATTACCTGCTGCAAGACATACCCCTCGAAGATCTACCGTTACTGTGAGTATGCAACTGTGCCCACACCTCAAAAAGGACATTAACCTGCTGGAGAAGGTACAGAGGAGGGCTACAAAGATGATAGCCAGTCAGCAGGGCAAGGCATACGAGGAGAGGTTGAGGGCACTGAACATGTGCTTCCTGGAAGACGGGAGAGAGAGAGGGGACATGATTGGTACATTCAGGTACTTGAAAGGGATAAATAAGGTTGCTAAGGAGAGTCTCTTTAAGCAGAGTGGCAACCATATCACAAGGGGGCACAGTCTTAAGCTGGAGGGTGGGAGGTTTAGGAGGGAGGTCAGGAAGCACTTCTTCACAGAGAGGGTGGTGGACACTTGGAATGGCCTGCTGGAAGAGGTCATCTCGTTGAAGACAGTGGGCAGCTTTAAGAGAGGCTAGGATAGGCATGGGGGAAGGTAAGAATCATGGGTAGGGAGGATGGGAGGAGTGGGGAGGGAGGGAGGACAGGGACATTAGCTCAAGCTGTGGACCCTGCAATTCGAGCAGATTTGATAGACCAAATGGCCTTCTTCTGCTGGCTTCTTCGTATGTTCATAACTGTACTTTCTGCTACTGGTATTCAGTTCACATCCACATGACCATCCTGACCTCCCCTGGCAAGAAGCACTCAGATTCCTGCTTCCAGCATGCGAGATCTGATGTTGTAAGGGGCAGAGCTGGAGGACAACACCACGGGAAGTGGGACGAGCCAAGCTTGAAGACATCCGGTGACTGGGCTTCGCCCAGTGGAGCTGCCTACGTGTGGATGTGGACTGAAAACTGGTAGTAGAACTCTGCTGTTTAGCAAAGTAACCTCTATTTCTGTAGTGTTTTAGCTTTGTTCTTTGTTTGTCACGAGCCCCTGGCCGCCAAACCCCGGGCAGCCTAGTAGGACCTCCTGTTTGCAGAGAAGATCCCCCTTTTCAAGAACTCGTGAGCAGGAATAAGGGTTCCAGAAGACTTACGAACCTTCCTTTCCCCAGTGGGAGGGTGGATTCTGTAGTTTCGAGTTCCCTTAACTCTGCACTACTTTCAGTATTTGAATCCCACCACGGCCATTGGGTACTATACGTCTTGCCTAAATAGTTTTATACGATAGCTGAGCGGTACTATCTTTCAAAGCACACGGTCTTTTCAAAACCCTTCTGTTAAAATGTTAGATCACACAGTCAGACCCCCAGGCAGAGTTGATCAGAAAATCATAAAAGTTTACTTAAAATAAAAGCAATTCAGAAAAGTCTGCAGTTTGGAAGAACTTTGAAATACAGACAATAACAAAAGTAAAACTGGATGGTTTACAGAAAACACTAGATACTGTTATTCTGACTATACCTTGTTTTGATGTTCGAGTCCAGACAAGATTTTAAATGTCCTTGTAGAGATGAGTCCTTAAGCAACAGTTCTGTAGCACGTGTTTATTCCAAGTCAGTTCCTCTGAATGTCCTTTAAAAAAAGTCTTCAGGCACTTTCCTTGGTGAAAAGTCTTGGTTTCCACAATTCTGACTTAAAATGAGAATTTTCTGTTCAGTATGTGACAAGTCAAACTTTCCACACACTCAGGTCTGGTTTTAGAGATTTTTTCCAGGCCTACACATATACTTCTGGTCTTCAAGTATATGCCAGCTGGACCAGGCTGTCTGACCCCCAGCTAAACTCTTTATCAAGTACTCCGAGTTCAAAATGTGTGTCTTATACATACAGGCTGGTCATCTTCAAGCCACACACACAGTGTGATGGGGTGCAACAGTTTACCTTTCCCTGTAGGTGTCACTGTAGTTCCATGTCAGGTTTCATGTGCACCCCATTGACATCTGGTCCATGCATTTGACTTAATCCCTGACCCCTTCCTGTCATGGAAAACTAGATACCCAGTTTTTGTCTAAGAGCTATGATTTCCTGGATCCATAAAACTGTCTCACTTATCTGGATACATACCAGATTCACCCTAGTCATTAGAACAATTAAGGCTATTTTTGTAAGTTCATGTCTAAAAGCCTTTTAAAGAGACAGTGTCTTAATTCTAAAGTACATTACAGCATATACACTATGAACCCACATAAATGGATATAGGTCTATCATACAATATTCCTCCCTCCTAAAACAGAACCTGAGGGGAACACGCCCCTATTGAAGGTAGTTCTCCCCAGTTCTGTTATAGATCCAGTATGCATGATAGACCGTCTGCATTCTCATTTTTGAATCCAGGCCTATGCAAAATCTTCATGTCATAAGCCTGCAAGGCAGTACTCCATCTCAGAAGTTTCCCATTTGTTTTCCCCATTTGGCCGAACCATATTAATGGGTTTTGGTCCGTTTGGACCTTAAAATGCCTCCCATAAAGGTATGGTTCCAGTTTTTTTTAATGCCCAAACTAAGGCAAGACATTCCTTCTCTACTGTTGAATAGGCTTGTTCCCGTGGAAGAAGCTTCTTGCTCAAGTATACAATGGGGTGCTCTCTCCCCCTGATCGGATACTTGGCTGAGGACTGCCCCATTCCCACATCTGAGGCATCCTTCTGTATCACAAATGGCTGTTGTAGTCTGGGCTAGCCAACACTGGGGCCCTACACAGTGAGGTTTTCAGCTGCTTGAAGGCCTGCTCACAGTCTGCATCCCATTTTACCTTCCTAGGCTTGTTCTTTGTCAGCGACCCAGATAAAGGAGCAGCCAGGGAGCTGTAGTTGGGAACAAATTTTCTGTAATACCCTGCTGTCCCAAGAAAGTTCCTGACTTGTCTCTGGGTTTCAGGTGTAGGCCATGACGCAGTAGCCACTATCTTTGCGTGGTTTGGGTGAAGTTGGCCTTGCCCCACCACATTTCCCAAATAAGTGACCTCTGCCATGGCCACCTGACACTTTTCTGCCTTAATTGTCAGACCTGTGGCCTGTATTCGGCTCAACACCTCCCTCAGATGTATCGGGTGTTTTTCCCAGCTATTGCTGAAGATAGCAGTATCGTCCAGGTAGGCGACTGCAAAGTCCTCCATATCCTGTAACACTTGATTTACTAACTGCTGGTATGTAGCAGGGGCATTCTTCATCCCAAAGGGCATGAGCTCGAACTCAAACAGGCTGACTGGGGTGATGAATGCTGACCTTTCCCTAGTCCTGTCAGTCAGTTCCACCTGCAAGTACCCCTTTGTCAGGTCTACTGTTGTCAAGTATGTCGCCCCTCCGAGTTTGTCAAGCAGTGCGTCGGTGCATGGCATTGGGTGGGCATCAGATTTCATGATGGCGTTAAGCCCACAATAATCTGTGCAGAACCGTGTAGTCCCATCCGGTTTTGGTACAAGGACTACAGGTGAGGCCCAGGGGCTGTAGGATTTCTGGATCACCCCTAGATCCAGCATGTCCCCATCCTCCTTCTTAATGTCCTTGAGGACTGTCTCTGACACTTGGTAAGCTGTCCTACATATGGGTGCTGGGGTCCCCGTGTCTACGTCGTGCACTGCTAGCAGTGTCCATCCAGGCTTTGCCATAAATAAAGGGGCAAAGTCTTGCATAATGGTCCTTAATTCTTGGGCCAGTCCAGATGTCAACTGGGGTGACAGCATGATGGTCTCCACAGATGACGCCTGCTTGCTCTCGGCTAACAAGTCGAGAAAGGGGTCTTCCCTGCCTAGCTCCTCTCCAGGACTGCAAACAGCAAGTACCATGTCAGCCCTATTAAAATATATTATATTTATTTATTTTATTGAAAATGTTTTACCAGGAATATGCTGGTCTCACGGTGCGACCTGGGGGGGGGGATTACAGAGGAGGCAAGTATACATAACAAAGTTGAACTTACAGTAGCACAATGTGGAAAATGTACATAGTTGGGAAGGATACATTAGAACAAAGTTCTTAGGCAGTGCCGTTCAGCACGGCACAGGCTCAGCAAGTACAGGTTATACAAATTGTGGTTAACCAACTAGGTAGAAGCAGTAGGGAACAAAAACGTATGGGGGTGGTAAACAAAACAAGGGTACACATCGAGGCAAAATATGAAATACATAAGTGCCTGTGACAGAACAGAGGTAGTAATACAGAGCTTGAGTGCCAGTAGCGGAGGTTGAGCTGCAGGGAGGAGCCTCAAACAGAAAGGAAGGATTGGGAGAGCAAGAGAGGGTGGGGATGGGGGTGACTGAAACGAGGTGAATAAGGGAGGGGTTAGGTGAGGAGGGAGGGAGGGGACTGGGGAGCTTAGATTGATTAGGAAGGGGGAAGGAGAAATTGAGAGTGAGGAGTAGGTAATGGAGAGGGCATAAGTGCGCGGGGTATTATATAAGCCAGACAATTCGGCGAATAGCCGGGCCACTGGTCAGGCCAGGGGGGAGTGGGGGGGGAGGATCTAATGGGAGGATGGTCAGAAGCAGTAGCAATTAGGTGTGAGGAAGTTAAAGAGGGCATAGGATAGGGAGAGTTTGGATGAAGAATGACGAATTTGGGTTGGAAGGCTTATGGCTTCATCATGTTCACATGATGCATCCTGTGAGTGCATTTTCGGTCAGGTAACTCTACAGTGTAATGAACATCATTTACCTGCCGACTACTTTGTATGGCCCTGCCCACCCAGCTTGCAGCTTGTCCTTTCAGATCGGAATCAGAACCATTACCTCCTGTCCTACCCCGTATGAGCGAGCTCTGGCCCCACAATCGTACCAAGTCTTTGTTTTGCTGGGCAGCTGCCAGGTTGCTCTGGGCCATGCCCGTAAGTTCCTTCATTGTCTCCCTGAATTTTAACACATATTTCACTATTGGAGTCCCCTGGATGGCATCCTTACCTTCCCAGTCCTCTTGTATTAAATCTAGGGGCCCCCCTCACCCGGCATCCATACAAGTGCTTGAAGAGTGAAAACCCGGTTGACTCTTGTGGCACTTCCCTATAGGCAAACAGCAGGTGAAGCAGGTATTTCTCCCAGTCCTGCTCATGCTGTTCTGCAAATGCCATAAGCATAGATTTTAGGGTCCCATTAAATCTCTCTGTGAGACCATTGGCTTGTGGGTGGTAAGGTATTGTGCGCCTCTATACAACACCACACTTATCTTACAAACACTTCAGTAGGTCTGACATAAAGTTACCCCCTCAAGCAGAGATAGCCTCCTGTGGAAACCCAGCATGGGAGAAAATCCCCAGCAAAGCATCTGCCACCTTGTCCACCTTAGTGGAGGACAGCGCGATGGCTTCAGAATAACGGGCAGCATAATCAACAACTGTCAATATATACCTTTTTCCCGTGGAACATGGGGTATTCAAGGACCCACAATATCCATTCCAACCTTCTGGAATGGCTCCTCCACAAGTGGTAAGGGAATCAGGGCAACCTTGGCTTTGCTTCTGGCCTTCCCTATTTCCTGACACCAGTGACAGGATTTGCAGTATTCCTTCACCTACTTGGTAATATTGGGCCAATAGAAATTGTGGGCTAAGCACTGTATAGTGCGAGTAATCCCCAAACGTCCGGACATGGGAATATCATGACCTACCTCGAGCAGTAACCCACGATACTCCTGGAGAACAACAAGCTGTCTGCCCATCACCCTTCCCTCTGTCCTGATGTCCTGTGTGTATAACAGTCCATTGTCCCAATACACTCTATGCTTTCCATTACTTCCCTGTGTCCCAGCAGACTCTGCACAGGCCCTCAGCTTCTCTAAGCTAGGGTCTGTCCATTGCACTGCTGCTAAGTCTTCCCACTTACCCAGAGCATGGGGCATGCCCCCATCAGTTCCCAGGCTGAGGTCCATAGCTGTGGCAGTAGGGGACTCAGTATCACAGTCTTCCCTCTCCTCTGGGCTATATATCACCCCTCCCTCCTGAGAGCAGCCTTCAGTAGCAGTTGGGTTAACTGCCACTAGGGGAAGTTCCATCCCCCTGTTATTACCCTCTTTTACAAGAGCTACAGGTTGGCTGTCCTGTCTCCCAACCTCTCCTGTCTGAATTTCTGTGGGGTCCCGAAGATCACAGGGCCTCTTTTCTTTTGGCTCCTGGTCACAGCACAAACCACTCCCTGTGGAACATCATTCCCCACAATAACATCCATAATAAGTATTTCAGCTACAGCCACCTTCCTTACCCCTTCATCTGTATCTCCCCAATCCAGGGTAACACTGGCTAATGGGTAAGTTTTCCTTTCCCCTGTGTAATCCCTCACAGAAACAAACAGATTTGGCAGTATTTGTTCAGCCCCCACCAAATCCCCTTTCACCTGGGTAAGAGATGCTCCTGTATCCCTTACCCCCCTAGTTTGTACCCCATTCACCGTGACTGGATTAATGTGCCCCCTCATATTGTCAGAGAGAGCATCATTGATACAGGGGGCTATTGTCTCCGATTGCACAGGCCCTTTTACCTTATGGACTTTCTTAGGACACTGCCTAGACAGATGGCCTATCTGGTAACAATACCAGCATTCATCATGTTTCTTGTCCCCAACCTCCCTTTTGGGCACCTGGGGATTCCCTTCTTTGTGCAGGGGGCCCTGTGATTTTTGGTTGTCCAAAATGCCCACTTTTCCCTTTCACCTCTGAATTCCCCTTGGGGAGCAGCCCTGCTTCCAGCATGGCGATCTGCCAGCTCTGCAGCCTCTTTGGTGGCAGTCTTAGGATCTCTGTCCTCTAGCTAAAGCTTTAAGTCAGGTGAGCAAATCCAACAAAACTGTTCAAGCAATACCGCCCCTTCAATAGTTTCAACATAATCTGCTTTCACCCCCGCCCACGGTTTTAAATATTGAGGCTGTTTTGTGGCTACCTCCTCAAAGCTCATTCCTGGACCCTTTTGGAGTTTCCAGAACTTTACTCTGTATGCATCATGGTTCAGATATTTTTTTAATAAAGTGGTTTTTAACTTGTCAAAATCTTTACTTTCAACATCGTCCATCTGCCCCAATGCTTCCTTCCCCTTGCCAATAAGTAGCAGAGACAGGTGAAAGCTCCAGATCTCTTTGGGCAGATTGGCCTGGATACAGACCTTTTCAAATGAATTTAAAAACAATGTCCATATCCTCACCGTCTATAAACTCAGCCATTCATTTTGAATTTAGCATGTACCCCAGTCCTGGAGATTCAAAACCAACTCCACCACTTACCTGCTATGGGGTTGTTGTCGGTTGGAGTGTCTGCTTTTTCACCTCATGTTCCCTCTGGTGGTGCTGTTCTTTGGCCTCTCTCTCTTGCTGCTGTTCCACCTTCTGGTGATGTCGTTCTTCGGCCTCTCTCTGTTGCCGTCGGTCTTCCATTTCCATCTCAAAACTTTTTTGCCCATTCTCAAGCTGTTTCTCCTGTATCTGCAACAACCTCAGCTCCAGCTTTTTGTCTGTAGCTGGCTCCTTCTCCTCTGGGCTCTGGACCTCCGGAGTCACCACCTCTGGCACTAAGTGGGGTGGTACTTCCTCCGTCTCAGCTGCCAGAAGGGCCTCCATGAGTTGCCTTTTATTTTTGTTTTCACTAGGGATGCCCTTCTCCCCACAGATCTTCCTCAGTTGTTCCAAGTTCATAGTGCTGTACTGAACAGACATTCTTCTATTTACACTACTCTGTTCAAAAAAAGAAATTCAAACAGGATAGGGTCTATTGTCTGCAAACTAATTGCTTCCTTTTTCCCTTTCCAAATTCTGCCCTTGATTGTGTGATAGTTTTGCAAGACTGTTCGAAATCCCACCACTGCCACCAAATCTGTCATGAGCCCCTGGCCCCCAAACCCCGGGCAGCCCGGTAGGACTTCCTGTTTGCAGAGAGGATCCCCCTTTTCAAGAACTCTTGAGCAGGAATAAGGGTTCCGGAAGACTTACCAACCTTCCTTTCCCCCAGTGGGAGGGTGGATTCTGTAGTTTCGAGTTCCCTTGACTCTGCACTACTTTCAGTATTTGAATCCCACCACGGCCACTGGCTATGTCTTGCCTAAGTAGTTTTATACAATAGCTGAGCAATGCTATCTTTCAATACACATAGTCTTTTCAAAACCCTTCTGTTAAAATGTTAAATCACACAGTCAGACTCCCAGGCAGAGTTGATAAGAAAATCATAAAAGTTTACTTAAAATAAAAGCAATACAAAAAAGTCTACAGTTTGGAAGAACTTTGAAATGCAGACAATAACAAAAGTAAAACTGGATGGTTTACAGAAAACACTAGATACTGTTATTCTCACTATACCTTGTTTTGATGTTAGAGTACAGACAGGATTTTAAATGTCCTTGTAGAGATGAGTCCTTAAGCAGCAGTTCTATAGCAAGTGTTTATTCCAAGTCAGTTCCTCTGAATGTCCTTTTAAAAAAAAAAAAAGTCTTCAGGCGCTGTCCTTGCTGAAAAGTCTTGGTTTCCAAAATTCTTACTTAAAATCAGAATTTTCTGTTTAGTATGTGACAAGTCAAACTTTCCACACACTCAGGTCTGGTTTTAGAGATTTTTCCAGGCCTACACCTATACTTCTGGTCTTCAAGTATATGCCAGCTGGACCTGGCTATCTGACCCCCAGCTAAACTCTTTATCAACTGCTATGAGTGAGTTCAAAATGTGTGTCTTATACATACAGGCTGGTCATCTTCAAGCCACACCCACAGTGTGATGGGGTGCAACAGTTTACCTTTCCGTGTAGGTGTCACTGTGTTTCCATGTCAGATTTCATGTCCACCCCAGTGACATCGTGTCCATACATTTGGCTTAACCCCTGACCTCTTCCTGTCATGGAAAGCTAGATACCCAGTTTTTCTCTAACAGTTATGATTTCCTGGGTCCATAAAACTGTCTTCCTTATCTGGATGCGTACCAGATTCACCTTAGTCATTAGAACAATTAAGGCTATCTTTGTAAGTTCATTCCTAAAAGCCTTTTAAAGAGACAGTGTCTTAATTCTAAAGTACATTACAGCATATACAATATGAACCCACATAAATGGATATAGGCCTATCATGCAACATTCATTACGTGTTGCTGTGTCCCATATTTATCTCATTGTCATGTTTTATGGCATGTGTAGTGTTCCCACACTAGGGGATGAAAGACTGAGGGCTATGCGAAATCGGTTTTGTTCCACCAAGAACTTCGGAGCCATATATGATTAACTGTGCTTGTTGAACTGGTCGCAAAATGTTATCTTTTAGTGCAGTTCAATAATTTTTCTTGCGTCACTGGGACTCTGCTGGTAGCACTCATGCTTCTTGTTTGAAAGGCCATTTGTTGTCTGAAGACACTGCAGTGTAGTACTTGGGGGGGGGGGGCTTGTTCTGTTGGTGTTGATGCCCTTCAGATGGCTCATTTGTCCTTTCTACCCACCTCTAGTGGTTGAATACTTCAAACCTTTTGTCACCCAAATGTGAGACAATCAAATCACAGAGAATGAATCTCCGAATACTGTGGAAGGATGGTGTTTTTTTATGTTCATAAAGTTTCCTGTCCATTGAGCAACCCAGATTAAAATGGATTTCTACTGTGATGTTGTTGTGTATCATGTGAGCCAGAGGGCTTCTACTGTAAGTGATGAGAGACGTCCTTCCTAATGTGGGGCAGTTGAGAGGCATAAGGGGGTTTTCCAGGTAGAAGTTAAGGATCCTGTGAAGCATTTTGAAAAAGATTACATCTAAATCTTACCTCCATTTCTTAAATCATTGTATCAGTTTATAAATGGCTCTGTCCTAATGGATTATTCCTGCCACACACAGTCATTAACACATTGTGGATTTCAGAGTATTAGTTTTCTGCAAATAGAGGCACTTTATTATGACTCTTACTTAGGTGCAAAAATGTCAATTTTCCTTCACTGGAAAAAACAACTATTGATAAGTTTTACTGTAATGTAAGGGACAGCAGTTGTGTTATCATTTGTCACCAGGCAATGCAAACATAAACAGTAAATGATGTTGTCAAACCCTGATATGCATATGGGCTGGGTCTTACACAGATAGTAACTAAACCCACAAGATTCAGTGCTTCTAACTCTGCCAACAGCTCACTCTTAGATGTCATCTTAACTTCGCATCCCCATAAAATCTCACATTCTGCAGTTTTCCATAACGACATGAGCGACCACAGTATCGTTGTATGTACAAGATTCCAATCTAAAACCCAGCAGCACCCTAAATTCAGAATCAAATGCTCGTTCCGTAAATTCAACTCAGTAAACTTTCTAACTGATCTAGCTTACGATCAAGTGGCAAGACCTATATCTGCCAAATCTGCTGATGCCAGCTGCCTCTGTCCTAAATGACAACCTCACCACTCTAATTAACAAGCATGCCTCTTATTAAAATGAGGGTGCGGAAAATCTCGTGATCTGTGGTTCACCCAAGAGCTCAAATCTGCACTCTCTATCAATAGAGACAAGCTATGTATTAGGGCCAGGCACATAAAGAACCCTGGCAGACTGGCGCTTAGAACTGCCAGAAATGCCTGTGTTAAAATGTCACGCGGCTACTAAAGCAAACTTCTATATCTCCACTCTGGGGCAGGCTAAAGGAAACTCCCAAAAAATCTGGAAGACACTGAGATCCATTGAAGGCCATCCTGCTGTTTCCTCCCTTCCCACCAAGATTCTGGCCAAGGACGGGATGGTTGAAAATAAACAGCAAATTTTCGAAGAACTTAACCTTCACTTTGCCACTGCCGGGTTAGCATTCGACTCCTCCCCATACGCTAGCCGAGTGAATAGCAACACTAGCCCAGATTCTACACATGCTACTCTACCTCATCCCTTCCAGTTGTGCCTGTTTAGCTACAAAGAAGTCAAGACATAATTTTAGCCTTGACACCAAGAAATGTCAGGGACGATGGCCTTGAATCATTTTTCTTATGTGTTAGGCTATGCCCAGCTCACAGCCCCCATCCTTCACATCTTCAACCTCTCTATTACCACAGCCACTGTTCCATCCTGCTGTAAATCTGGCCATGTTCTTCCTCTCTTCAAATCAGGAGATCCTTGTGACTTAAACAACTACCGTCCTATCTCTATCTTGCTCGTTCTCTCCAAAGTGGTGGAAAAACTTATATACAACCAACTAAAAAATCATCTTGAAGCGCCCTCACTCCTAAACCCGGCCCAATCTGGCTTCAGGTTGAAGCACAGTACCATCTCAGCCTTGGCTAAAGTCTCTAATGACTGCATCCATGCTATGAACACCAAGAAGGTTACTGGTGCAGTCTTTCCAGACCTCAGTAAGGCCTTTGACACTGTAGACCATCACCTCCTAATCACCTGTCTTGCCTACATAGGTGCCACTCCCCTTACCTTACAGTGGTTTAACAGTTATCTCACGGGAAGGATACAAAAAGTCAAAGCTGATGGCCTACTATCTGCCCCTTCCAATTGCCAGAGGAGTCCCTCAAGGCTCCATCCTAGGACCAATCTTTTTTCCTGTACATCAACAACCTTGACTCCTACATAAAGAACTCTAGCATACATTTCTTTATGGACAATACGTTTTGTACGCATCAGGCTCGGCCCTTAACTGAAGTCAGGGAAGCACTCCAAGCTGACTTTATCCAGTTAGAAAGCAACCTTATCAATGCCAAGCTTCTTAAATGCCAAAACACCAAGACAATGATTTTCTCAGACTTGCCTTGTCTGATGCCCTACCTACCCCACCTAAAAACTTCATAGTTACCTCCCTAGGTGAACCTTGGAAGTCATACCTAAATTTTAATATCTAGGTATGTGGATAGACAACAAGCTTTTCTTCAATGACCACATCGAGGATCTATCAGATAGACTTAAAGCACGCTTGGGTTTCTTCTTTAGAAATAGGACCCTTTTTTCTCTCGCGACCCAGAAAAGACTTGTCCAAGCAACATTCCTTCCCTTGCTTGACTATGGAGACATTATCTTTATCTCCTCTCCAACCTTGAGCCTATCTAAACTGGACGACTTATCACCGCGTTTTCGCTTCATTACTAACTCTCATGACAGGACCCACCACTGTGATCTTCATGCAGCAGTTGGGTGGACCTCTTGCCACCAGACGCCTCCTGCATGCTGGCATTTGTACCCTCAAATTACTACTCCACAAACTGCCTGTCTATTTAACGTCTCTCATACACATCTCACATAGCGCCTACTTCCTAAGGAAATCCGACCTTATCCTACTAGATGTTCCCAGCACACGTACCACAGCTGGCCAAAGAGCTGTCTCATACGTCCTCCCAAACATTTGAAACCAACTACAAGCCATGCTGACACTAACCAGCATCGTATCAATTAACTCCTACAAAACACTAGCTATCTCTAAATTAAAAGACATATGTAGGTGCTACTAGGCCCCCAACGCCAAGTCAACTTCCTAGGTACCAACTGGCCCTGTATTTATTAAGCTGAAATGTGTTGCATAATTTAGGGCAAGGTTAAAGCTGGAATGTACTGCATATATAGCATAAGGACTTCTGTTGTGTAGACCTCTTGTATTATATATTTTTCCTTTGTTGTTCTACATTTTATATCTCCTGTCTATGTAATTGCGAACTGTATGTGCCTGTGCCTCAGGACCTCCTTGTGAATGAGCTTGCTCAGTGGAGTCTTTCCTGCAATAAATTTGAACTTGAATGTGAACCAAAAATCAGAAAAAATTGAAAACGTTTTAAGAATTGAACAAGCAAAAAATATATATATGTATATATATTGGCTATGCAATAGGCTGACTCAAAATATGCAATTTATCATCAACGTGTGAGGGGACAGGACCATAACTCAAGAGTGGTGGCACAACGAATGAGTTATGAAAGTCTTGCCCCCACACAGAAGATGATAAACTATGTATTTTGAGTCAGATCATTGTATATTCTTTTTTTATTTATGTTTTATTTTTTTTACCAGGAGAGAGACACTAAGCTGAAGCTTGTTTACAGGTACGACCTGGGAGCACAAGAAAGTTAAGAGACTTGTTCAGGGTCACACAGTATGCATGTGGGGGCTATGGTATTCAAACCTAGGTCTCAAGGTTTGCAGCTCAGAGCCTTAAACCACTGTGCCATACTGCCTTCTTATTTATATAACATCAGTTTCCTAGTTATACCTTTTAAATGAAGATTACACTGTCTCTGTTCAATTTCAGACAGCATGGCTTCATACGTGGCAGATCCTGCCAAACCAACCTGGTGGAGTTCTATGACTGGGTAACTAGGCAACTGGACAGGGGCGATGCAGTGGATGTCCTGGATCTGGACTTCAGTAAGGCATTCGACTCAGTGCCACATGGAAGGCTGGGAAGGAAGTTAGTAGGCACAGGGACGGGTGCAAAGCTGGTGAGATGGGTAGGAAACTGGCTGCAGGGAAGGCAACAGAGGGTGGTGGTGGGTTGGGAGCTCTCACACCCAAGGGCAGTGACAAGCGTGTTCAACAGGGCTCGGTATTGGGACCAGTGTTGTTTGGGATATTTATTGCAGACATATCATGGGACATCAAGAGCAAGATCAGTCTGTTTGCTGATGACACCAAGGTAGGCACGGTGGTGGATGACCTAGGGGGATGGCAGGGGTTGCAGGATGATCTGGCAAAGCTTGAAACCTGGTCAGACACCTGGCAACTGGGGTTTAATGCCAAAAAGTGCAAGGTGCTGCATTTTGGGATGAAGAACCCAAGGAGGAGTTACCTGCTAGGGAATGCAGCTAGCCCAGACAGAGGAGGAGAAGGATCTGGGTGTGCTCATTACAGGGTCAATGAACAACTCGCACAATGTAGGAAGGCAGCTGCAAAGGCCAACAAAATGCTGGGTTGTATTGCAAGGGTACATCCTCAAGGAGGGAGGAGGTGATTCTGCCACTGTATAGGTCATTAGTTAGACCACACCCGGAGTACTGCGTGCAGTACTGGCGCCCGTATCTGAAGAGGGACATTAAGTTACTGGAGGGGGTGCAGGCGAGAGCGACAAAGATGATCAAGGGGCTGAGGGACTTATCATACGAGAGGAGGTTGAAGGAGTTGAACATGTACTCACTGGAGGAGAGGAAGACAGGGTGACATGATTGAAACCTTTAAATACATGAAAGGAATAAACAAGACGGGTACAGAGGGGCTGTTCAAAGTAAGGAGGGAGGGCCACCAGGGGCCATGATATGAGACTGGAGTGAGGAAGGTTCAGGAGGGACATGAAGAGACACTTTTACAGAGAGGGTGGTGGCTGGGTGGAATGTGCTACCTGCTGAAGTGGTATGCCGTGAGAACAGTGGACTGCTTCAAACGAGGATGGGACAGGACAAGGGAGGGTTAATGAAGGGGAAGGGTGGAAGGGAGGGGCAGCTGCAGAATAAGGGGTGCTAGCTGCACATTCGAGCAGACTTGATAGACCTCTAGGCCTTTATCTGCTGGCAAATTTCGTATGTTCGTAATTTCAATTGCTGACTTTAGTGCTGCACTTGACTATTGTGATGTCATCAGCATTGTTAAAGCTGCACTGTAATTAGTTCAGTATGCATTGTGACATATCCTACTTTGCAAGATAATATCTGATTACGTTAGATCACGATACAGAGGCTAATGGATGGGTACCAGTTAATAACCACGCTGTGTTCCCTTCAACAGGTTGTCATTACAACTTAGTAAACCTCGAGAGTGACCTCGAGAGGTTTACAGTTGTCATGACAGCCTCGAGAAGGGAACTCCACATTGTTGTTAACTGGGGCCCATCCATTGTTTTTTATAGTTTATGGGCACCATTTAAATGACATTTGTCTTTACTTTTCCATTTTTTGCCTTGCACTACTCTCCTTCAGGGTCAGCTCTCACTGCCATGGCCATTCGTCAAAATGCAGGAAGAGACACGCATGCGCAAAGTTGCTGATGATGTTATGCTATCATTGTGACATACTCAAGAGGGTATAACAACCTCTTGATGTCACAACTATAGCATAACAAGGAGAGGAATTCATTGAATTCCGTCCTTAATAACCTCCTCCCATAAATTATAACACTTTTTAGGCTGGTGCAGCAGTAGCATTAGCGCTTACAATGCTGATGACCCGGGTTTGGGAACAAATACGGAGCATCATAGGGCCGACGGTGGTAGGTAGGATGAGCATCCCATGAACAGCTGTCCTCCAGAGAAAGGGTTGTGGATTCCTGGCACATGAGTGACACCCAGTGGAGACTGGGTGTACACCAGTTGGAACCACTCATTGAGAGGCAGAGGGGATGGCAGATGTCTGTGGGATGTGTGTGGGAGAGCACGCATGTCCCATGCTGAAATCACTGCACATCCATGCCTCCTGGGGTAAGAGGAAACAAAATCCCTCAGGCCGGTTGCATGATGATGTCCTGGACCTCCACCCAAATGATACCCCAGGTGTACGCCTCTGGTAGAGCTCGGTCTCTCCCCTTGGGAGCCGTACTGCAGGCGGCAAGCTGCAGACCTTCCAGTCTAGGTGATCTGGGGAGGATGCCGGGTGGGAGATCCAGGTACAGAATGAGGGGTATGTTACCACCTGTGCCTCAGAGGCAAAAAAAGATACCACTTTTTATCTTGCTATTTATCAGTACATGCATGTTGTATAATCCATTTCAGCCTGAATTCAAGCTTTCATTTAGAACAAAATAAGATCATCTTCGAAGATATCTCCTCCATTAGGCCACACCTTTGGAACAATGGCCATCAGGCATTAGAACCACACAGAAACTTTAGCCGGGGGGGGGCGCCCAGTGCGCCCACAATGATGTGTTACGCATGCATCTGCATAAACATGAGTGGACCCATCACTCCTCTGTTCTTTTCCCACTGTCAGTTGTCCTCGTTGGACCTGCTGAAGAGCCATCTTCAACTAGCCTTTGCTGTTTATTCTTTTACTTTAGCAGTTTATTTAGTCATCTCTGCATGCTGCAGAAGTCGAAAGAGCCTTTATTTCGGTACTTTGAGTGTAAAGATAAAATTTACAAATAAGACACACATAAGGTTTGTGTGTGCTTCTTGGGCCTGTCTAACAATATGAGAACTTGAGGTTTACCAGAGTTTCAACCAGGCTACAAGGTGGCACCTCAAGAAAGCTCTAGAAGATGTCCTTCTCCTTAAAACTTTAAAAGCCACGAAGAAGGACCAGGGCCCAAAATCTGTTTCACCCTCGCCTTCAGCTGAGAAATGGCTACCAAAGTCAAAGCACCAGGATAGGAAAAGGTCATTGTCACAGCCCTCCTCTTCATGTGGCCACAAGCACAAACATAGAGAAAAAAGAGGAATCTGCTTCACCTGTGAGGTCCCAGTCACTGGTGAGACAAAGTAATCCTACTGTGTCGTCAACTGCTCCAGCGACATTGACTACAGCCCCCCAGCCTTCAATGAGACTTCAAGGTCTGGGTCTGGCTTAGGCGCTGATGTACCTGCTGTGGACAGTAGGGTGACATGGTTGTCAAGCCAAGGCCCATCACAGACACAAGTGGTCCCAGCCCCTGTCCAGGGCATCACTTACTCTCAGGCTATACTGGCGATATTTTCAGAAATGATGGTATGCATTCTGCCTGGTTTACCTATGCAGGCAGTTATCCCGTTGATGGAACCTCTAGGCTCCCAGCCCCCATAAATGCCTTCTACCAGCATATCATAGATTCCTCCTTCTCAGCTGTTGTTGGTGTCACCGGTGCGTTCTTCGGCTCCTGTTGTCAATAAAGACATCAAAGACGAGGTAAAATATAATCCTGATCTCATGGTGTTAGAGGAGGATTTAGAGGAAGAATATTAGGGGAAAACAGTAAGTTGCACATTGCTGTAGTTCTACCCTCTCATCCTGCAGTGAGGACTCAGTAGTCTGTACCCTGAGATCTCCTCCTCAGGATCCTACTTTTCAAGCCGTGGTGCAGCAAATGCAGATGGCTTTTGCTGTGGAAGAGGACGATTTCACAAAGAGAAACCTGTTGGAATTCTTGGAGGTGCCTTATACACCCTCCATCATAATTCCGCCTATATATCCTGCATTAAAGGATACTACTTTTGCTGCATGGTACAGACCATATTTACTGCCTGCTGTTTCCAGAAAGACTGATATGCAGTATAAAGCTGCATCTGCTAAGCTTTGTGCCAACCAGCCAGAGACTGACTCTGTAGTCATCATGGCTGCTCATGATGGGTCTAAAGTACCTAAGCATGAGTATTTTGGCTCCTGATAAGAATCTAGGAGACTGGATGTGATGGGCAAGCGTACATATGCCACTGCCTCACTGGACCTTAGGACTGCAGACCACTAGGCCCATATGATAAAATATCGTAACAGCTGTGGAGAGCAGCAAAAGTTGCAGCCCAGGCTTTGCCTAATGGCTCTAACAAAACTGAGTTACTTAAAACGTTTAACATCTGATGATGAGATTGGCAAACATTTGCCTAGGATGTCTCTGGTGCTTCTGCCAGGGCTGCTGCTTCTGGAATTTGTATGAGAAGATATTCTTGGTTTAGGGTTGCTGGTTTTGCCAGTGATGTGCAGCAAGCAGTTTTGCATGCCCCTTTCAGAGGGACAGAACTGTTTGGTTATGATGTTGAAGAGGCCCTGAGAGACCTTCAGACCTCAAAAATGACTCTTAAGGTCTGTCAAGTCCCTGTATCCCACTCTAGCTAGGGTTCATGAGAGGGGCTTCTTTCATCAGCCTACTGCCAAAGGTGGCAATGCCTACCATTAGCAAGGCCAAGGTAAAGAAAGTGGCCCCTTACCAGGTCCCCTCCCCCAGGTGCCCATAAAGAAGCATCCGAAGCAGTCAGTACTAGTGGCATTGGCCCTACCCATTCCACTGGTCTTTCTGCAATATATGCCCCCACCTCCACTATTACCTGCAGTAGTGGTTGTGGGGGGGCAGACTCTCCCTGCATCTGAAACAGTAGGGGGAGATTACAATGGACAAGTGAGTCCTGGACATGATTGCAAGGGGGCATGCTCTGGAGCTTATAGTAACCCTCCTGATCATCGTCCACCTCCTTTCTGTTATCCTCGGGGCCATTTATCCTTCTGAAGGAAGAGGTACAGTCATTATTCTAAAAATGTGCCACAGAAACAGCTTTTCCTCAACAAAGCAACAAAGGGGTTCTATTCCAGATACTTCCTGGTCCTAAAATGGGCAGCGGGTCTGCACCTTATGCTGGATCTAAGAAAGCTAAAACTTCCACATCATATACAAGACATTTTGAATGGTGTCCTTGCAAGCTCTGATTCCTCTGCTGCAAATAGGGGACTGGCTTTGTTCTCTGGACATGAAGGATGCATATCTCCATGTCAAGGTCAGAAAAGCTCACAGGCAGTACCTCTGCTTTATCCTGGAGGGGGAGCACTGCCAATTCAGAGTATTGCCCTTTGGCTTATCTTCTGTGCCACAGGTCCTTACCAAATGCTTGTCAGTAGTGACAGCAGCCCTTTGCAGGGAAGGCCTGTAAGACTTTCCCTCTGTGGACTGACTGCTGAAAGGCAACTCCATGAAAGCTCTCCTGCATGCCTTGTCTGGACAAGGCAGTTATTTGTGGATATAGGAGTCACAGTAAATGTGCCAAAGTCTGTGACAACTCCATACAAGAGACTACAGTGTGCAAAGGCAGTCTTGGACACAGAGAAGGGGTATGCTTTCCGGCCACGTGATGGTGCAGAAAACCTGACTACCCAAGCACGGTTGGTATACAGGAGTCACTGTGTCTCTGCAAGAACAATGTTACGTCTGTTGTGTCTCATGGCTGCGGCCATTGTGACTGTGCCACGGATCTGCTTACATATGAAAATCCCTCAGTGGACACTCAGGGGCCAGTTGGATCATCTGATGGACGAGCCGGACCAAATGGTTCTTTTCAAGTCCCCGCTTCACAGAACACTGCTATGGTGTATGGGTCCTGTAAAGGGCATTCCATTCCTTGTACCAGCTCCTGTACAGATCCTCACCACGACTACCACAGGCTTTGGGTGGGATGCTCATCTAAGCCCTTATCAGACGCAGAGGTCATGGACCAAGGTGGAGGCCAGGTTACACATAATTGTCTTGGTGATAAGAGCTGTCTTGTATAGTCTCTAGGCATTTCAGGAGCATGTGTGTCCAGGTCCTCTGTTAATACAGACAAACAATGTCAGTGTGATGCAATATATCAACAAACGAGGGCATGCATTCCTATCCCCTGTGCAAGGAAACAATCAGTACAGTACTGGACTCTGTCCCATAGCCTACAACTGTCAGCCGTGCATCTCCCAGCTTTACATTACAGTCTGGACATAGTTGCTCCTAGACATGCTGGAATCTGACTTGCTGTATTGCAAGGCCTGCTGTCATGAATATTTTTCAGACTGTACCCTCTTCCAAGTTTTATTTGGAGGAGATATTATCGAAGAAGATAGAACAGTTACATATTTACTATAATAGTATATCTTTGAGAGAATCTCCTCCATTAGGCCATGCCATCCCTCCCTTTGCGCCCCTTCTGCTTCAGTGAGGGTTACATTCAGATCTTACTTCGAGTAAGAGCTCCTGCAGCAGGCTACACCATAAGAACTATGCCTCCAGGCACTAGGACTCCACGGAAATCTTCTAGCCAGCAGTACCCAGCTGTGGGCCCACCCCTTACATTACTCCGCCCACTGACGTCATCAGCTGTATAAAGGGGCAGTCCCCAGCCCCACCTCAGTTCTTTTCCCGCTGTCTACCTGTGCGCTTCAGCTCCATTGAATGCTTCACTGCATCTGTCGATCGCCATTTTACTTCAGTCAAAAGTACCCATTTTTTTCCTTTTATTTTCTAAGCATAGTATCAAGTGAACGTTAGTTTATGTCGTCTCTGTCTTCCTCCACATTGCGATGGAAATCTAAGTGTCCATGAGGTCGGCAGATTCCTGCCAAAGATGGTCATTCGTAGTGTCTCTTTTGTCTGGGGCCTACCCACGACATCAAAGCTCACTTTCAGAATCACCATACTCGGGGCAGATAATCAGACATGGAAGTATCCCTGTACATCAACATCTTAGAGATGAGGGCGATTCTGTATGCCATGCAGGCCTTTCAGACTCATCTTTCCCAGGGTCCCCTGCTTATCCAGGCTGATAACATGTTGGTGATCTTTTATAGCAACAAGCTGGGAGGGACGCACTCCTACCCTCTCTGCAGAGAAGCCATGAGAGTGTGGTACTGGGCCCTAGAACATGAACTCACACTGACAGCAGTTCATGTTCCAGGTGTCCAAAATTTCCTGGCAGTTGAGCTCAGTTGCTTGCGATCCAGAAACCACAAGTGGGGTTACTTCAAGAAGTGGTGGACGACCTGTTCGAAAGATGGGAACGTCCAGAGCTAGACCTCTTTGCATCCCCATGTTTTCAGGTAAGACGCATTGTCCCTTTGCTGGACAGGGAAGTTCCTGTATGCCTTCCCTCCCTTTCCACTTATACAGAGGGTGTTACTCTAACTATAGACAGATCGTGCCACAATGATCCTGGTAGCCCCTCTCTGGCCATGTCAGATATGGTTCCCTCCTCTTTTGCAGCAATTAGCAGTGGAACCTCGTTTTCAGCTACCATTTTTTCCAGCTTGTTATCACAAGACATGGGAACATTAGTCCACCCGGACCTCCGGTCCTTACACCTCCATGCATGGCTCCTACAGACTTAGCCATTTCCAGGCTTGGGGTTTCGCAGAGAGTGGCAGAAGTCCTAGTAGAAGCATGGAAACATTGTACAAGGTCAGCACATGCCATGAAATGGAAACTTTTCTGTTTATGGGCAACTGCACGTTCCCTGGACCCACTGTCTTGCTCGGTGATAGCAGTCCTGGAATATCTCATCGCTTTCAGATGCTGGGCTGAGATACTCTTCCATAAAGGTGCATCTCGGTGCCATTTTGGCTTATCACGCACCTGTGGAGGGTAAGAATATCGCCCAACTGTACCTTACCCATACATTCCTTAGGGGCATGCTTCATATGAAACCTCCCATTAGGGATCCTATTCCCCCATGGGACTTACTTTTTTGTTCTAGAGGAATTGACATTACCTCCCTTCGAGCAAGCCGTGAATTGCGATCTACGTTTTCTCTCTTGGAAAACTTTTTTTTTTCAGTTGCCATCGCTCCAGCTCGAAGGGTTTCTGAGCTGCAAGCCTTGATGTGTAAAGAACCTTATTTAATTGCAACAATCCTAAGTTTCTTCCAAAGGTGGTGTCTGAGTTAACCTTGAATCAAGACATCTCCCTTTCAGTTTACTATCCTGAGTATTCAAATAAAGGGGAGGCCCTTCTTCACACTCTAGATGTACATAGAATCCTTAGGTATTATTTGAGCTGTACAAAACTGACCCGGCAATCGGATCAGTTGTTTGTGTCCTTTGCCCCCAGGGTTCTGGGGAAACTAGTCGCACGGCAAACCATGTCGAAATGGTTAACCAACTGCATTACTTTCATTTACAACAAGTATGAAAAACCCTCACTGGGACCGATTAAGGGACATTGCACAAGGGGGGATGGCTGCATCCTTTGCAGCCATATGTGCTGCCGAAACTTGGAATTCTGTGCATACTTTTGTTAAGCACTACACCCTGGATATTGCTTCCAGAAAGAAAGCAGGATTCAGCCTCGCTGTGCTCCAAGGCCTAATCTCATGATTAACAAAATTCAATATTTCAGAGATTTATTTCCTTGCCTCCCTTTTTCTTCTCTTTGGGGACATTGCTTGGGTCTCAGTCTTTATGGTGTAGCCTGCTGCAGGAGCTCTTACTTGAAGTAAGTTAGTACAGTTATGTAAGAACGTACCATAACAGTAGATATTCGAGAAGAGCTCCAGCAGTAGGCGCTGTTTTCCTTCCCTCCATCCCCCTATTATGTTTCTCCCTTTGGGATTTGCTTTGGCACCTGCCTCAGAGCTCTCCTGCTAAGTAACCTTCGGGTCTCCGGCAGGTGAACTGAGGTGGGGCTGGGGACCACCCCTTTATAGAGATGGTGACATCAGTGGGCGGACAGACATAAGGGGTGGGTCCTAGCTGGGTAGTTGCTGGCTAGAAGTTTTACATAGAGTCCTGCAGCAGGATTTACAAAGCTTTCTGAAGGTGCAAAACCTTCTCTAAGTCCCCAAAACGTCCGTAGCTATGGGAAAAAAGGGGAAATTGCTCTGAGTGCTAGTCACAAAACCTCCACAGCTGTGGAAAAAATACACTATGGACTGTGGAAAAAGGTGCAGCTGTGGAAGTTCCTGAGGGGAAAAAAGGTAATTGATAAGTATGGCACATCCCCTCAAAGGCTATTCTCAGCCAGGCTTTTTCCGCAGTTGCTGAAAAAATTTTACACACATTGGAGTGAGGCGTAACACTCCCTCAGCAAACTGCAGTAGTGCCCCAACAATTGAAATACAATTAAAGTGGAGGTCAGGCACAGGTCATAGCATCCCAGTGGGTGTATCAGTGGCTGAAGTTACAGCAACATTAGCACACATTGCCATGGAATGGCAACAGAAAACAACCACCAGAACCAGTGCAGCCAATGAAGGAGCCCCACAGGCAGTATAGTCTGAACAGCCTGCAGTGTGTGCTACTCATGCAGGCAACAGGAACACTCCAGGGAGGGATGACCAGCAGTGACAGACAGCCACTGTGGTACTGTGGTATTGCTGGTACCTGTAGTGCTGCAGTGGTCCCAGTTGAGGGACTGGTTGCTGGTCTCTGTGGGTGCTTTCATGCACATGCTATGGCAGAACTGTTGAAGTCTGCTGCTCCAGCTAATTAGGGTCACTGTTGTGCCTCCTGTGCCATTTCCGCAGCTGCATATCCGCAGTTGCGGATTTGTAGCACTTGAGCAATTTCTGCAGCTGTTGAATTTCTGCACCTGTGGTGTTCTTTGTGGAATTCCGCACCTGTGCAAGGTTTCTGTGTGAATATCGCACAACTGCATTTCCGCAGTGCTACAGGCCTTTTTCCCACAGCTGTGGGATTTTTGACTTTCTTTGTGAATTCTTCCCCTAGTGCCTGGCGGCATAGTCCTTATGGTGTAGCCTGCTGCAGGAGCTCTTCTCGAAGATCTACTGTTATGGTGAGTTCTTTCATAACTGTACTATATTGTACCTGAACCTAATCAGAACATCATGTTTGCAGCCTTGTGCCTCACCTTGTATGCTTGGGCTGGTCTTATTTCCTGAGTCCCCACGGTTTGAGGTCGTTTGAGTCTAATTTCCAGTGGGGAGTTGAGGAGTCAGCAGGCTGCCCACATTTATGTAGAAACAGACATAGGATGCTGACATGGGTAGCCCTCAGCTAACAAAAGTTCTCATGTAGTCCTAATGTCTGACTGCTCTTGTTCTAAAAGTGTGGCCGAATGCAGAAGATTCTGTGTTTCAATGGTTAACCTTTGTCAAAGAAACTATCTTCAGAAAAGGCTAAATTTAGAACTGTTGGGGCTAGAAATAGATTTTTTTTAAATGAAAGGCTGGAATCAGGGTGACTTACTAAGGTTCATACTAAGAGGTGTTTAGGAGCTAGAAGGCATTTGCCCATATTTGCTCTTACAGATTTGTTATTCATAAGTAATAATTTATATTTCCTCCCTCAAGTATGTATTTATCCAATTGCCATTTAAACTGTGTCTTAGTCTTACTTGTAATAATGTCAGTTGGCAACCCATTCCAAACAGTCACCACTTTCACTGTGTAAAAATATTTCCTTGACTTGCTCACAAATTTACAGCTCTTGATTTGCAGGGGGGGGCCCCTTGTGTGCGTGTTTCCCTTTCTGAATTCCAAGTTCAGTTCATTAATTACTGTTGGGTCCTGCATTATGTCAAACATAAGTAGCATGTCTCCTCTGACACGTCTAGTGGCCAGTGACATCATTTTAATTGATTGTAGTCTTTCCATATAACTTTTGTTGACTAGTCCATTAATGGATTTAGTAAATTTCCTTTGGATATTTTCAATCTTATTAATTTCTTTTTTCTTATACAGATTCCACAATTGTGAAGCAAGTTCTAGATATGGGCGAACATAGGCCCTATATAGGAGAGCCATTACTTTGCTGTCTCTGGATGTTATGTTCCGTTTAATTGCCCAGCTGATTTTCGTTGCCTTTTTGATTGCCTCTGTTGTTTGCATTATTGTGCCAAAGTCATCTGTGACTGTGATATATATATATCCAGATCTTTTTCATTGTTTGATTTTGGTAGTGGGGTACCTTGCATGTAATAATTATTTTGGTTATTTCCCTTGCCCAGATTTAATACTTTACATTTATTTATATTTAGTTTCATATTCCATTGGGTTGTCCAGTCTTCTGTTTTGTCTATGTCTTTTTGTATTATTTTTACCTCCTTCAATGAGCTCACTGCTGCACCCAGCTTGGTGTCATCTGTGTACTTTGACACCCAACTTTCAAGGTCATTTGCCAGATTGGCTATTAAAATCTGGAAAAGTGCAGGCCGCAGCACCGAGCCCTGTGGTATCCCACTTGTCACCTGTCCTGTACCAGACAAACTACCATTTACCACAACCCTCTGTAACCTATTTCTTAGCCATTCATTAATACACCTTATATATATTGGGTTAATATTAGTCTTATATACTTTGGTAATAATTGCCTAGTGTGGTATAAGATCGAATGCCTTAGCAAAATCAAGATAAACGATGTCACAAGGCACTTTCTGATCTAATGTATAACTAATCTTTTCATAGAAGCAAAGTAAGTTGGTCATACAGTTTCTACCTCTTCTAAACCCATGCTGTAACTTATCACATGTATCTGTTACGCTAGTTAATCTTTCCTTACTTAAGGATTCCAGGAGTTTACAACACACACATCAGGCTTATGGGTTGGTAATGCTGAACATCAGAAACTTCTCGTTTTTTAAAAATAGGCACGACATGTGCCATCCTCCATTCAACAGGTAACATTCCAGCATCAACTGATTTTTCAAATAGAGCTTTCAATGATAATGCTATACATTCTTTCATTATTTGCAGCATTCTAGCAGATATTTTATCCGGGCCTGGCGATGAGTTACTTTTTAGATGTTTAATTTTGATCTTAATTTCTTCCTCTGTTATCATTATCTTGTCTTTATTTTGTTGACATTGTATGTTGACTGTTTTTACATTGTTATTATAAGCTTCACAAAAATATGTATTAAAAAGTTCTGCCACTTCCTTATTGTCTGTAACTAATAAGCCATTCTTTCTAATTGGGCCTACTTGTGTCTTACTTTTTTAGTGAGTTAATGTATGCAAAAAAATCTTTAAAATGATCCTTTCTTGCATTTTTTGCCATGGTTATTTCCATATTTTTTATTTGCTTTCTTAATTTCTGTTTTACATTTCCTTAGCTGTTGTTTATATAAGCTGATTTTTTCAGTTGTTGGATCCATTTTCTGTTTTTTATGTAGTCTATCCTTTCTCTTGATCTTTATATTTAACCATCTTGGTCTTCTCTTATTATTTTTGTACTTCTTTATTTTCGGTATATACTCATCAGCTATACTTACTATTTTAGTCGTTATTACCTGCCACATTTCTTCGGTTGTTAGGTCATGTAACTCCTCAACCCAGTCTATTTTATTAAGTTGGTGTTGTATTTATTCATTTATTAGCTTTTGGTAACCGGGTGAGTGCACTAGGCAACAATCCTGCCTATTTTCAGGCACGACCCGGGAGAGTACAATACAGAATATACATATATAAGCACAATTGTACAAATTCATAAATAATAACAACATCATAGTACAAACAATATAATACAGGTTGAGATACATCTTAGGATAGGACAAGTAGACAATTATAGGCACAATAAGAGGTGTGAATAGGCTAGTGGAGATTCGTATTGGCTTTTTCAAACAAATAAATGTCTGTATAATTTTTTAATGGGATGTTTTGAAATATTACTGTATATGAGATAGTATTGTGATCGCTGTTACTAAGAAGTGGGCCTACTTTACATGAATTAATTTGTACTTTCTCAGAGCTCAACACGACATCTAGTAAGCTATTATTTCTAGTAGGTTCCTTAACGTGTTAGGCGATGAATATTACAACTTTCTAAAAACATTTGACCTAGGCTACTTCTTGCGTTATTCCTAACCCAATCAATGTTAACATCTCCCATTTACATCAGGTCTCCTAATTCGCTTGCTTTCTTAATTTCATTAATAATGGTTGTGTAACTCCTACTGTACTATTTTTTTTTGGGGGGGTGATAGATTAAACCAACTATTATAGTTTTGGAGTACCCCCCTGAATCTTTATCCAAATTGATTAATTGTTCTTTGCTTGTTTAATTTTATCTGAGATACTGATAGAATTTATCTGTGATGCCACATACATTGCAACACCCCCTCCATTCTTCTTATTATTTCTGTCATTTCTGTATAATTTATATCCCCCAATCTCCATTCCCCATATATCTTTTTCTGAGTTCCACCAGGTTTCTGTTATACATATTACATCTATAGGTGACTCCTCTGTTAATGCTTTGAGTTCGTATATTTTATGGTTCATACTTCTTGCATTTGCTAACAATACCTGAATATTTTGGATATTTTTATTATATTCTCTACTTGAAATTTTTGTGGTCCCACTTTGTTTCAGACTCAGATGTCATATTTTCCCCTTCTTGTTTAGTTTAAATTGTTTTGTTTCAAAAAAGTCAAGGAGATGTTTAGCTAATATTTTGGTACCGTATTTATTCATATGCAAGCCATCTTGACAGTATACTTCATTGTTGAAGTAAAACAAGTCCCAATTATCTATATATGCAATATTTCTATCCCTACATCAATTCTTAAGTCTTAATGTTAATTCTATGAATAGTTTTTTTTTTCTTTATGTGCGTTAGGTATTGGCAATATACCTGATATTGCCACTTGTCTTCTGTTATGTACTAGTTCCTCCCCCAGAGTAATCAACTCAGTACAAATATCCTTTGCATGTTCCAATCCCACATCATTAATTCCGACATGTAAAATTATCTTTGAATGCTGTAGTATTTTAATCGTTTGTTTGTTATCCCTAATATGTTTTATTCTAGCCCCCTGGGTAAGACAACAGTGTGGTGTTCTCTTTTATCAGCTTTACAAATGCTGAGTTGCAATATTTTATAATTGAGTCACCTAAGACATATTTTTCTAGACTACTTTTAGGTTGCTGAGCTAATGTAGTGGGGGGGGCGCATTTTCTGTCTCCTTTTGTAGTGGAGTAAATCTGTTTTCTGTTCTAATTACTGACCCATTTTGTTTCCTTTTTTCCTTATTGTCATCAGTTTTCTTTTCAGGGAGTGATTGGGGACATTCTCCTTATGTTTCTTTGTCCTTGGGCTTTCTTCTGTAGGTGTACAGGGGCTTTGTGTTTCCTCTCTACTCCTTCTGTTAGCTAATTTAGGAGTTGTATAATTCCCTCCTTGTAAGTATAGCCCTATGTTATTCTTATAACCTGCGTTCTTCAAATCCCAAATTTAATTTTGCAGCCCCTCTTTCTCCGTTGTAAGGCATATTATGGTTTCACATTTACTACATTTAATGTCATTATCTTCTTTGTTTGTTAGTGCTGTAAACATATGACATAACATACATTTACTTATAGAACCTTCTTCATACAATAATGTAAGTAGGTCCCCCACATTGACTTTATTAGCTTTAGAAGCTTTTTTTACCTGCCATTTTTCTTTTGGTAGTTCACTCCAACAGCGTACTTCCTTAGTGTGCTGACGAATACTAAAGCTTTGGGCCCCATTCCCTGTTTCTCCTGCAGACGCCACTGGCCTCTGCCTGCGACGTCTCCACCTGTGCTTGCCTCCGCTCATTTAGTCTGCTACTTTTAACCTTGTGAAACTGGAAGTGACATCTGGAACACCTCCATTTCACTTGCGGTTAAAAGTGCAGATTTTGTTGGCAAATAAATGTTATATGTGCAGATATACCCTGCTAAAGGCTCCTAATGTGCCCTATTTGCCCAGTTTGCAGTTAGTTTTCGGTAGATATGAATTGTATGTGATGCAGCTAAGCGACGGCTTCAGTGCCTCACTAAGACCCACAGTCTGACAGAAGGTTGTTTCAGGCTTTAAAAAATCACACCCTCATGCGGGTTTCTTAAAATAAATCAAGATACAAGTTCAAAATAAAGCTTTTTGGTAAGCATTCAGTGAGAGCATAGCACATTCAATAGATCTGTTATACAGAACTGATAGATCTTCCCTTGTCAATCTTCACCATTCATTACTTCCTGGGTGTAAGCCGGAGGCGCGCACCCGCCACGGGAGCTTTTTTTTTTTAAAAGTCTAGCTAACGGCACCGCCCTCGAGAGTGACGTCATGCGCGAGGGGCGGCCGTTAGTAGCGACCGACTCCTCCTCCAACTCAGTTCTGTTTCTCCCGCCGTCGAGGCAGCACCTGTTCGCGGTAGCTTCAGTTTAACTGCGTCTTAGGCCGACTCCTTTTTTTCTACACTCGACGCCTACGGTAAGACTGTTCCTTTTCTTTTGTACGGCGCCGGGTGTATTTCCGACTGTGTTTAACCTTGTTTATTTCGCGTTATGTCCGGTTCTGGAGCGAAACGTTCTTCTAAGACGGGCCGTGCCCCTATGCGTCGGTGCTCCTGCGGCCGGCATTTCTCCGTCTCGGACCGGCATGACGTTTGCCTTCGTTGCCTGGGTCCCAACCATGACATGGATTCGTGCGACGCCTGTTTTTCCATGGACCGCCGTGTCCTAGAAGTCCAGCTGCCAGCTCGGTAAGACCCGGCCGGCCTCGGGACGGTCACACTCAAGGGATGCCCAGGTCTCTTGGCCCTTCCCCGGTCCCTCCCCGGCCTATACGGTCCGGAGGAGGGGGTTCTCGCCTTCTTGCCGAGGGGAGGCCCTTCGCTGTGTCGGGGAGCGTTGTGGTCCCTCCCGGATAGCGACGCCGACACCGCCGGCAGTCACCTCTCGAGGTGCAGGCTCCCGTGTCGAGGCCCCGACTGTTGGGCCTGGCTGGTGGACTGACGCCGCCTCTCGCGCGCCGCTTGATCCCGCGCCGTCGAGGTGCTGGAGATCGATGCGCTTTGGCGCTGCTTTTTGGCCTCGGCGCTGCTCAGGTGCCGATGGGCACGGCGGCGCCGCTGGGCTGCTGCTGCCGGGCCTTCCCCTCCCGGCGGTGCTGGCCTGCGGAGCCTGGGGTGGGGTTAGGCCTTCTGCCAGCGTGGGGCAAGCGGCGCGCTTGGTACCGGGTCAGCCTGCCCTGGGTGGCCTGGGACCCTGGGTGGCCAGCACGAGGTCCTGTTGGTCTCTGGCCCTCCTCGGAGGTGACGGCGACTGATGTGGACTCCATCCTGGCACCCCCATTCTTCGGAATCTGGGTCCTCGGTGGCTAGGGGTACCAGGCGGCGTGCAGCGGGCCCTCCCTCTGTCCCCCTGCCATCGCCTCCTGAGGGTTCCTCGGCTGGGGTGGCCGAGGGTCCCGGGGCAGACGTGGGGTGACGGAGGGGAGGCTCCTCTGAGGCCCGGTGACAGCTACCCCCGGGTGCTGTTGCCTCCTCTAGGGACAGGGGACGCTGCAGTCGAGGAGGAGGGCCCTCTCGAACTGAGGGGTTGAGGGCAGGTGGCCTGCTGCCCGTCTCTTTGGCCACCTCAGGGGTGGCCAGGAGCCAAGTGCAGAGCCCCACCCTCCCCAGGGTTCTAGGTGTCCTCTGGCGGCGTGTGCGGACTGCCCTTCTGGATCCATGCAGTCCCGGGCGCTGCCACAGGGAGTTTCTCCCCAGGGCTCTTCCAGGCTCCGCTTCCCAGAGTTCTGCTCTGCGGCCTGGTTTGATATCCGAATCCCTCCTACTAGGGCTCCTTTCCCGATTCCAGAGCCCTCAGAGAGAGCAGTTGCCTCCCGGAGGTGCCTCTCCCATCTCTCTGCCTTCACCACCCCGCCTCCGGCCATGTCGGTCCTACGGGTCCGTTATCCTGGGAGCAGTTCAGAGGTTCTGCGGCGGCCTTCCCCTCATATGTTAGATACATGCATGAGCGGGTCTTTCGACTCTCCCCACCGCCGCAGGAATCCTCTGGACATTCCAGTTCCCCATCATCCTCGTCTCCCTCCTCTGAGGGAGAGGAACCCCCTGCTCATCTGTCCTCCGTGCTGATTTCACAGAATATCAGCGCTTCCTCTCGAGGATGGTGAGGGATCTCCGATTTCCTACGCTCGAGAGACAATACCGAACGGGAGACGCGTGGAATTCCTTGGTGAATTCAGTGCCCAGCATCTGGTGGTACCTTCCTGGCTATCCTTCCAGGAGGCGCTTATCCAGTCCTGGCAGTTCCCTGCCGCTTTTCCCCAGCCCCGCGGACTGCCAGCATAGGTATTGTGCCCCCTCTGAGTCTCTAGGTTCCCTTCCCAACCCGTCCTCAGGTTTGGTATACCTGGATACTCCTTCTGGGCGCCGTTGCCTGGCGCACGACCGCCCACCGGATTCGGACTTTCTCCAGTTCGACCGTTGGGGGCGAAGAGTGTTTTCTTCTTCGCGTGCGAGTGCATGTATTGCATCACATCAGGCTCACCACGCTGCCTACAACCGGCATCTGTGGTCGATGATGTCCCAGCTGCTGGCATCTATGCCTGACACGGAGCAAACCAGACAAGCCGTGCCCTCCGCTGTAGGCCTGAGCTGGCAAGACATCAAGCAAGTGGCATCTTATGATGCCAATGAGGTGGCTTCCAGGCTTGCGGGACAGCGATCTGCATCAGGCGGACGGCATGGCTGTCTTTCCAGGTTGTCACCCCTGGCCCGGCGAGGGTGATGCGCCCCGCCTCCGGGGACCCGCTCTTTCTCATCCAGAGCTAGGAGACTTTTACAGGGGCTCCATCCGTCTCCTCATCCTCGGGAGGCACCTCCTAGCTCTTCTCCCACTTAGGCTTTCTGAATAAGCCAGGGTCTTCTCCTCCTCCTGTTTCTCACCAACAGAAGGCTGGGGGTCTTGTTCCCTCAGGGTATGGCCTCTTCCCCCTCCAGGGGAAAAGGAGCTTGGTACTCACCCAGGAAGTAATGAATGGTGAAGATTGACAAGGGAAGATAGGAAAATTACGCATCACCGCAATCTTGATCTTTCTTGTATCTCACCATTCATTACTACACCCGCCCACCATCCCCTCAGTGGCCTCTTCCTGTGGCTTTTCCACCTCCCGCCTCTTCCTCTCTCTGCATATAAAAAAAAAAAAAATAAAAATTTTTTTCTAAAATATAGGGGTTTCTAATTTTCCAGAAAAATTACTTACTCTAAGATTCATGGGCCATCTCGTGGATTGCATTGGCGATCAGACTGCATCAACTATCTCTGCCATTCTTCTGGCAAGATACCTCTGGGGTTTTTGGCCTGGCTCAGGCTATTCAGATTTGATCCTGCAATTCCGTGTTCCAGATAGTTGCCCTGAAATCAAACCCCCATTCTTGCCTTGCAGAGCAGAGGAACGGCACGTCTAATCCTTTTCTTTTGCAAAAAAAAAATAAATAAATAAATATTAAATGCTGAGGGAACTCTCTTCGACTGTTATAGGCATCTTGGTATCGGTCATGCATCTAGTCTAAAAATTTTACCTAAAAAAAAAAGGAAAAATAAACAGGAAGGCAATGAGAAGGTAGGCTATCCTTCTCGCTAGTTGCTTATTGGTTTTTCCTTTTTAAGTGTCCTCCTGACAATTTTTGCAGAAGAGCAGTGCTGACCATATCCGATCCCAGCCTGCTTAAGCCTTGGCCTGCCTTGGCCAGTCAGTCTGAGTCCCATTTCTATCTTAAGACGCCTGAAAGGCTTACATTTTCCATTTCTAAACCCCTGAGCAGCGCCTCATGCTGCCTGGGTTTTATTCTCCTCCTCGGTTCCCTCCAGTTAAAGGCCTTCCCAGCCAGGAGCCCGAGGTAGGTATCAAGAACAATGGCATGTTGAAGATGAGGACTATGCCTCCTGGGTCTGTCTAGCGGGTTCGTGAACCCTTCTTCAGCTCTATCTCCGGGATTCTTGCTTCCCTTTAGTCGAGCCTTCAGCTGTAAGCTAACTATGCTCGTGGGCATTCTGGTCCCTTCAACATCCCATCTCTCTTCTCTTTCTTCTTCTTCTATTTTCTCATTTTCTTATCTCTCCTCCCAGAGTCGCCCAGGTAATGAGGCCCTGCAGTCCCTAGGCTAGGGATACTCTTATCTCCTCTGTCCTTCCTCCATCGGCTTATTTCTTTTTCAGTTCATTCTTCCTTGCTTTGCTATCCCTTGGCTATCTTGCCTCGCTATCTATATTCTCTGCTTTCTCTTTTGCCTCTCCGCTCACAGAACTGAGTTGGAGGAGGGTGATGGCTACTATGGCCAGCCCCTGGCGCATGGCATGGCGTCACTCGGGCGGGTGCTGGTGTAGACTTTAAAAAAAAAAAAAAAAAAAAAAAAAAGCCTGTGGCGGATGTGCGCCTCGGCTTACACCCTGTAAGTAATGAATGGTAAAGATACAAGAGAAGATCAAGAATTACGGTAGGTACGTAATTTTCCTTTTTCCTGTGTCGATGTAGATACAGTAGAAAAGTGACAATTTCGAAAATAGCTGGGCTCAAGTATGCAGATGGCAACTAGTAGTAGTCTGTCAAGGAGAAACATAATATTTTCCTGAAATTTTATTGGATTTACACAAAGAAAACAGCAGAATATTCAAAACATACATTTCTAATCTGTAGACAACAGTACATTTTTGTAATTTACTATAATGTGGTACACTAGTGCTTTGGAAGCTGCAAATAGTTTTCTGCTAAGTAGAACCACAGATCTGGTTTCTATATTGTTTCAGAGATCTCTGTCTGTTTCAGTGGCTAGTTAGTAAATAACATTTGTACCCAGCACACTGAAATAATGATCTAATGAAGGTCAGTGGTGAATATTTTAAATTCTGCAAGTTAGACAGTATGTAAATCAAAATGAGGTATCTCCATGTTCAGGGTCACCAGACCAGACATGGTAGCAGTATGTGTATTGCATTGTCAGCGGCAGCTCCTCTCCTCATGCATGTGTTACTACACCCTTATAAAATGGCACGGTAAAATCCAGTAATCTGATTGGCTCGTATTTATGTGTAAAATATGGTTTACACATGGTTAAAAAAAGGACTGCTCAGCAGTGAAGAGTCTGGAACCCAGATCAATGGGCATTTGAACACATGTATTTCAGTTAGCCCCTTACAGCCAGAACTGATCTTCCACCACAAACATGGCTGCTACCTTTACACTGTTAAAAAAAAAAAAAAACTTCAACTGGGCCCTTAAAATAAAACAACCTTACATAAAAAATAAAATACATTACGTAAATGTTGTTTCTCTGGTTATCACACTCTCCTTAAGTGCATAAATACGTTAGAAACAATAAATATTGTTTATAGTTTTCACTACAGCTGTTTGTTTGCTGACTGTGAAAAATCTCCCTTCTATCTTTAGCTGCTCATCAGGGAACTCTCTTCTTCTTCTTGCCCTGACAGTGAGATAATTGAGTCTCTGGCTGTAACAAAGGCCTTTGTTATCTGTGTGTACAGTGTGTTAGGAGACAAACATTCTGCCAGTGGAACTGAGCAGAAATTTGAATCCATGTATTCCGTGGTAAACATTCCATATCTTGAATGTGGAGAAAAAGAGAGGAAAAAACAGGAAGAAGAAAGTAGGCGATAATACAATGACATCATCAATGCTATGACTTGCAGTGGGCAGAACTATTTTATCACAAATGAACACAAGTAAATTTATTGCTTCTACATATACACGTGCTTTTCCCAACAGTAAAAAAAAAAATAATGGCACTCAGAGATGTGTGTAAAACATATTTTACAGCACATCCAGCAGCTGAAGTCACTTGGCCTTTGGCCTCTTGCCGTACTATGCCCCAGGCTATGCTGTAAAATATGTTTTACACACACCTCTTCATGCCTTATTGCTTACTTAAAGACCATTCTTATGGTTATAAGAGTAATCTTGTGCATTCTTTGAGTGTGAAAACTGTGAACCATAGTTGAGCTGTTTGGAGACCCTAACAATGTAAGGTCACTCTTAAAACCGTGAGAATGGTCTCAGAGTATGTATTAATATAGTATTGATTAAGTGTAATCAATAATTATTAAAAATTTTAAATTCCTCCCTGAACGTGCTCATTTCTAAGGCATCTGCGCGTGAGATGCTTTACAGTAAGTGTCTCATGCAGAAGTAAAGGGGGCGCTCCTACTGGTCTTGAGCATTCCCTCACTCTGTAGTTGCTTTTACAGTTCCTATTCTTGCTGATATATCTATGAAATATTCTTCATGTTACCAGTAATAGAACATTTGGATATATATTTGTAACTATTAAAATAGTATTGTTTTTTTCTTCTTGCAGCCCGCTCACTGAAGGCATCGGGGATTGGACGTCTGTTGGTGAACATTATTGAAGCAACAGAGCTAAAGGCCTGCAAACCAAATGGTAGGAAGGAACCTTAAGGAATAGAACAGTGTCAGGCTGTAATAAAGACTGGAACTCAGTTGAACATTTCAGAGTCTCACCATTTTTAGTACGCTGCCTGAAATTAATATTAATTTTTAACAGTAGCGGGTTGTTACTTTTTATATTTGAAGTACTTATTCTTTCCGCTCTTGCCAATTACAAGATTTGCTACATGACAGTACTAGTAGGTGTGGTATAGAAAAAGCATTCTGCCAGAAGGCTGACATTTCTAGTTCTGGTCGTCGTAATACTGTATGTCATCAGCATTGTGACCTCAGTGATGGCGACATTACAACTGCCCTAGAAGAGTCGTTATACAATGGCAATAAAAAATGCTAGACTCTAATTGGTCAGTCTAGGAATGGACCCATGATGTTATCCTGGTATAACATCACGGATCTAGTCCCAGCACACACATGACCACATCACAAATACAAGCATTAAAAAGAATTACTGCTCACTGCCCAGTACCTACACTGCCTTGTGTACTTATGAAGCCCCCACGCTTCCTTTCAAGTTTGAGTTTCAATTGTTCCAGCACTAAAAAAAGCATTCAACATTTAGCCCCAACAAGTTCACAATCCTAGTTTACAAAAATGAAGCGAAGTGCTGAATGTACCATCTGTAACTCTCTGTCGCGGTATTCTATAAGCATCTTCTCAGTTCAAAACTGCCGCGCTCGCTTCTAAAACAACGGACCACATTTGCATCAAAACAACACCCCCATACGCTTAACCCCAACAACTTATAAACATTTTCTCACTTCACGTAATTAAACTAAAAAAAGCCACTCTCTGTGACCGTCTTCACTGCCAGCGAGCAAGCTTATCTTCAAACAGCCACCACATGGCTGTCACTCAGTCACTCACTCTTTTAACCACTTTGCCCCTTTTTTTACGTTAAACTTCAGCATGAAAAACAAATATTCTCCCTACTACCTTCCTGCCTCCTTTGCTCTCATTTTCAAGTATCTTCAAGTCAGCAGGCAAGCGGTCGGAATGAGCAGTGAACCAGGGGCCAATAGCACATTCAGGACAGCACCAGGATGAAAGGCAAGTTAGGGGAACAGAAATGTAAAAAAAAAATTAAATCAGCCGGCTCGTTGGTGCAGAGGTTGGATTTCCGCTTGCGAAGCCAGCGACCTGGGTTCGGGAATGGACTCTGGTCGCTGGAGAGCCAGCCGGGGGGAGAAGGCTTGAGCGTCCCATGACTGCTCGCCTTCTCCGGGAGGAAGGGAGGGGACGTGGCTCGCTGTCTGCTGCTCCCTGGCGGAGGCCAGGAGAGCAACAAAATCAAACGAGCCCCACTGTACAAGGGCCGTGGTGAACGTCGGCTTTGGCCTAGATGTCCGTGACACACCATGCCCCCGGGGAGAAAAGTGGAAAAACTGCCTCCTGGTCGGCCGGATGATGGCTGCTGGCTCCTGCCGTCTCAGATGCCTCAACACCCCGGAATCCACCTCAGCAGCGCCCGGGGACTAATTGAATAGCGCGCTGGTATCCCCCTCCTGGTGCCTTCCCCCTCGGAGGAGAGGGGACCCATCCGGCAAAGGGTTACGCCAGGCCACCCCTGGGTCGGCTGTGATCTGAGGTGAGTGGAAGGGGGTCGGGGCGAGGAGGTCGGGGGAGTCATGAACAGCGGAAAGAGAGGCAGGCCAGGAGGCAAGTAAGTCGAGGGGGAAACAAAAATTAATTAAAACAACAGAAAACCTTCTCCTGCACAAAACATAAATAACAAGGGTATAGGGCACATGAGAAACAAAGATTACCAGCACTGACAACACCTTCCTATGGGAGCTACAGAGGCACATGAAAACACAGCAGCTCCACCTATTGGCTAAAACAAGAAATCCGCCCTATTTTTCTATAAAGTAACCTTACCCATTACAAATATAACAAAAACAAATACTTTCAATGTACTTTTTCAATCTTTTTTTTCCTTTATTTTACAAACAAGCCATTGTATAACAGCAATAATGCACTCCAGGGTGTGTGTTGTGCTGGGATAACATCACTTCTGGGGTGATTAGTCGCACTTGGCCTGCGGCCTCGTGCCTAATCACCCCAGGCGTGACGTTATCGTAGCACAACACACACCCTGTCATGCATTATTGCTTAATTCACCTTGTACCACACAAGTCACGAGTGACACTACAGTGCTTGAGCTTACTTTGTTGATGAGGTATGAAGAGAAATAGCACTGATATGTCAGCTTCCGGGGAAAGGTGCTGTATGCAACATACCTAATACTATCAGATTGAAAACCTTTTAATAAGCCAAAGGGGAAGAAACATACATTAGAAATAAAAAGTATCAGCTAGTTACTTTTAAAATTAATATAATTTTCTGTTTGATGATTTTGGTGCTACTGGCTCTTATTTGTTTGTTTGCTTGTTTGATAACCGGAAAAGTACCCTGGTCTGAGGGACTGTTTTCAGGTACAACCCAGGCCATCGAGTGGCACGTAACAGTACAGACCAAAGCAACATACTGGTCAAGAGGTACATACAGTGCAGAGGATTATGCATAACGGTTTGTACAGGTAGATGTCATATGGCCCTACAGAGAATGCAAAAACAGTCTTACACTGAAGTGGGAGTACATATAGAATAATTGATAGAAAACCATGTGTAAAAAGCTTTGATTCTATCAAGGGTTTCTGGTGAAATAATATACTTCAAGAGCAAAGGTTGAAGAGAGTGTGGTGTTACAAGTTTCCCAAGACAAAACTCTAGACGATGACAGGAAGAGACCATTAGTCCATCCAGTCTGCCATAAACCCTAATGAACCCAGGGCCTATTGTCCATACAGTGTTCTAATCCACATTACTCACACCTGTGCTCCCTGATCTACCACTGCAAACATGAGCAACCAACCACAAAGCTTTTCACTCTGTCCCAGGCGTGTTTGAAACCATTGATAGATCTTACTTTGAGGAAGGCTGGTGCAGCAGGCCACACCAGGAGGGCATTCCCCCATACTGCCCTGGTTCTTTTCCCGACGTCGATCCACACACACATCGGACCTTAGTGGATGCCACAGCTACAGTCGACCGCCATTTCCCACACTTACCATGCTTTTTTGTTTTTGTTCTTTTCTCAGTGGAAAACATCAAATTTTCAGGGTTTTTTTTGATGTGTTTATGTCTTCACACTCAGCGTAGAGCACACTAGCATCAGTCCTTTCGTAGGTCCTCCCTCAAGCAGGCATGGGGTCAGCCTCTTAGGAGTCAGCACAAGTGCAAGGCTGCAGTGAGCCCACACCCATCCCCACCTCCTGACTCCTTACCCGCACCCCTCCCCCCCCCGGCAAGAGTCTATGGGAGGCGGTTTGGGATCGGTTCTACCTCCACCCGGATGGGTGGTGAAAAGCGATAACAGACACGTGGGTGCTCCAAATCATAGCTCATGGTCACACTTTGGAATTTCTAGAGTGGCCACCAGAGAGTCCACCTGCCCACTCTACCTACCGCCCGCACACCTGTCCCTAGGTTTGGGGGAAAATTCAAAGAGCCGTAGAGCCCATCCCTACAACTCCGTGGGGAAGGGGGTTTTACTCCCACTTCTTCCTCATCTCCAAAAAGACTGAGTATCTTCGACCCATTGTGGACCGAGCAGTCTGAATCTGTACATCGAGTACAAGTGCTTCAGGATGGTTGCCCTCTAGGGGCTGTTACCTCTTTTACACCAGGAGGACTGGCTCTGCTCACTGGACGTGCAGGATGCTTATCTGCACATCCAGATATTTCCTGCCCATTGTCGCTTCCTCTGCTTTCATTTTCAGGAAGCCCACTTTCAGTTTCCGTGCTCTCTCCTTTGGCCTTTCCTCTGCTCCCTGGGTGTTTACTAAATGCCTGGCACTGTTGGCAGCCACATTGTGGAGGCAGGGCTCCTATGTGTTCCCTATCTGGACAATTGGCTTTTTAGTAAACCCCCCCCCCCCCAGCCGTCTAGTTCAGACCCTGGACTACACATTCCAGCTATTCCAGGAGCTGGGGATCACTACAAACCTGCTGAAATCCTGCCTTTTCCCCTGCAATACATAGGGGCAGTCCTGGACACCAGCCAGGGCAAGGCCTTTTTGCCCGGGGACAGGGCAGAGTGACTGATGGAGCAGGCCCATCTGGTTGCCTCCAGCCAGCAGGTCCCTGCCAGAGTCTTCTTGCGTCTTCTGGGGCATATGGTGGTTATTGCCACGGTTCCCCTGGCCTACCTGCATATGCATGTTCCTTGACGATCCAGTGGGACCAACGTATGGATGACCTGGACCAGTTGGTCCTGGTCTCTGACCTGGTTCAGAGAGTTTTGTTGTGGTGGCTGGATCCAGTCAACCTCTGGCACAGGGGCTCCTTTCAGCTCTTAACTCCCCAGGCAGATTCTCACAACAGACACCTCCGGTCTGGGTTGGGGTGCCCATCTGGCCATCCACCAGACCCAATGGACTTGGACGGAGGTGGAGCAAGGTCTTCGTATCAATGTCCTGGAGATATGGGTGATTCTTTTTGCCCTTCAGGCCTCCCAGATGCATCTCCTTCCCAGCCCTCTGCTAGTGCAGATGGACAACATGTGTTTCTATTATATCAACAGACAGGGGGGACTCATTCTTACCCCCTGTCAGGAGGTGATGAGAGTTTGGTATTGGGCCATCGAGCACAGTCTGGAGCTCTCTGCTGTTCATGTTCCAGTCATCCAAAACATCCAGGCTGACAGTCTCAGCCACTCCAAGTCACAGCCTCATGAGTGGGAACTTCTAGCATCAGTGGTTGAAGATCTCCTTGATAGGTGGCATCAGAGTTGGACCACTTTGCATCTCACTCAGTGCAAAACTGCCATTTTTTTGCTTGCTCAATCCCAGGCCTGGAGTTTTCTGGCAAGACGCATTGTCCCTCTCCTGGAAGGGTAGATTTCTGTACGCCCTCCCTCCCTTCCCACTACTGCAGAGGGTTCTGCTGGAGCTCCAGTTAGAGGGGGCAGAAATGATCCTCACAGTCCCCTTTTGGACTCACCAGATTTGATTCCCCTTACTACAGCAGCTGGCAGCGGAACCTCTGGTGCCCTTGCCCCTCTGCACCAGCTTGCTCTCCCTGGACCAGGGAATTCTGGTCCATCCTGACCTCAGGTCCCTGCATCTCCATGTGTGGCTCCTGCGGACCTAGCCATTGCCCGCTTTGGGGTCTCCTCTTGGGTCGCAGATGTTCTGGTGGCAACCAGAAGCCCTCCACCAGAGCCACTTATGCTATGAAACGGAAGTGCTTTTCCATTTGGGCCACTGCTCACCATTTGAATCATAGAAAAATAGAAATATAGAAGCTGGCGACAGATAAGGACCGCAAGGCCCATCCAGTCTGCCCATTTCTTTTTCTGCCTTATAAGTGTGCCATCGGCCTTTGCTCTTTCAATAGCCTATCTATTCATACTCATCTGTATTGCTCCCTATGCCTATCCTATGCCTGTTTGAAGCCCTGCACTGTATTCATACTCACCATTTCCCTGAGGTAGGCCATTCCATGCATCCACCACCCTTTCTGTGAAAAAGAACTTCCTCATATTATCCCTTAATCGGCCTTCCTATCATCTTATTCTGTGTCCTCTTGTCCTGCTATTTTTCTTATATTGAAACATGTTAGATTCACCTTGTTAATGTCCTTAAGGTGTTTGAATGTTTTGATCATATCACCTCTCTCCCTCCTTTGCTCTAGGGTATACATATTGAGCTCCATTAATCTGTCCTCATATGTCTTCTGATGCAGTCCCTGCACCATTTTGGTTGCCCTTCTCTGGACTGCCTCAATTTGGTTAATGTCCTTGTGAAGGTGTGGCCTCCAGTACTGCATGCAGTACTCCAGATGGGGCCTAACCAGTGTCTTGAAAGAGGGATTATTACCTCCCTCTTCCGACTTGTGATACCCCTACTAATACACCACAACATCCCCCTAGCCTTACCTGCTGCTTTAGTGGTCTGCTTGGATGATTTCAGGTCATCGGTGATGATGATGCGCAAGTCTCTGTCTTCCCTTGTGATTGCCAGCAACTCCCCTCCCAACCTATAGGTGGCTTCAGGGTTTCTCTTCCCTATGTGCATGATCTTGCACTTCTTTGCATTAAATTTGGGAGGCAGTATAGCGCAGTGGTTTAAGGCTCTGAGCTGCAAATCTGGTGACATCCAGCAAACCAGACCTGGGTTTGAATCCCACAGCTTCCACTTGCATACTGTGCGAACCTAAGCAAGTCACTTAACTTCCCTGTGCTCCCAGGTCGCTCCTGTAAAAAAGCTTTCAGCTTAGTGTGCTACTCCTGGTTAAACAACTAAATGAAAAAAAACCCAGTTGCCACTCTTCTGACCATTTTGCTAGTTCATCCAGATCTCTTCTCATTCTGCCCACCCCATCTGGATCATCTACTCTGTTGCAGATCGTGGTGTCATCTGCAAACAGACAAACCTTACCCTCCAGTCCATCTGCAATGTCACTGATGAAGATATTGAAGAGGACTGGCCCCAGGACTGATCCCTGAGGTACCCCACTTGTGACTTGCATCTCTTCTGACTGTATTCCATTTACCACCACTCTCTGTTTTCTGCCCGTCAACCAGCTTGCCATCCAGTTGACCAACTTCTGACCCACCCCGAGCCTACCCAGCTTATTAATCAATCTTCTATGTGGAACAGTATCGAAAGCTTTGCTGAAGTCAAGGTAGGCGACATCAGCTGCTCCCCCTTGGTCCACCACTATGGTTACCCAGTCAAAGAAATCTATGAGATTAGTTTGACAGGACCTTCCTTTTGTAAACCCATGCAGTCTTGGATCCTGTGCTCCTATGGATTCCTGGTGTTGCACTATCCTTTCCTTAAGGAGTGCCTCCATAATTTTGCCCACTACTGAGGTAAGACTGACTGGTCTGTAGTTCCCTGCCTCCTCCCTGCTACCACTCTTGTGGAGCGGGATCGCATGAGCCCTTCTCCAGTCTTCTGGAACCTCTCCTGTGCTCAGAGACTCACTAAACAGTTCTGATAATGACTCTGCCATATCTTACTTTGAGAAACAGCTCTTGCAGCAGGTTACACCATTAGGACTGAAGCCCGGCATGCGCCAGGACCCCACAGAAATTTTCTAGCTAGCAGCCCCGACATTGGCCCCGCCCCCGACGCCAGGCATCATGCAAAAGGGGGCAGTCCCCCAGAATCCCCAGTTCTTTTCCTAGTGTCGACTCGCCAGCATCAGCCTCATGGTCCCGCTCCAGCGAACGACGCCGAGAACTTCCAGCTTTAACTAAAAAATGTCGGCATCTCCAACTCCTTCCTCAGAAGGACATCCCTCTAAGTGTGTCTGCAGCAAACAGATACCTTTTAAGGATCTGTATTTGTCCTGCCTGTGGTGCTTAGGCCCGGAACACGACACCAAGGCCTGCTCCTTTTGCCAGCGGTTCAATAGTCACACCCGGATCTGCCGCCAGAAGGTACTTCAGGGGTTCTTCTTGGAAGAAAAGTTAAAGATCATGGATAAAGACCCTGCCTCCAGAGATGAGTCTACCTCTAAATCCCATAAGCACCGGGACAAGCACCAGGAGAAGGCTAGGGTCAGATCCCCGAACCGGGCCTCGGACTCGCGCATCAACTCCAGCTCCACGCGCTCAGACCACTCTCCCTCCAGGGCTCGCTCTCAGCCCCCTCCCATGAAGGTCAAGACTTCAGGCAGTTCTTTGGCTTCTCTGCATCCGATTAAGACTTCCAGGACCTCAGACCCTTCTTCAACACCCTTCCGGGCTTCCGCGAAGTCTTCTGAACGTCACCGGTCCAAGTCCTCTTCTAAAATCACTCGGGCTTCCTCAGATAGACGCCGGGACCCCAACGCCAGATCGGCCTCCCAGCCTCCTAGGGGACCAGACCCCCCTCTCAGGAAGACCAGGGACCTGACGTCCCTTAAGCGGACGACAGACTCAAAACGGGCTGCCGACCCTTCACCGGTTAAGCACCCGTCGGACCAGACATCGGCCAAACACCCGACATCGGGCAGACGTTCTGAGGAGCCGACGACTGCCTCTCTGTCACCGGTGGATACCCGGTTGCCGGGACTCTATGGAGGAGGATCTGACGTTGCCTGACGACCAGGCAGGCGACAGTGAGGACGCTGGGCTTCCACAGGAGCCTTTGCCTGATCCAGCAACGCCCTTGGACCCGACGCCCAATACCGGCGACAGACCAACTCCGACGCCAGGACCATCGTCCAGTATGAATATTCAGGAGGTTAAAGACCTCTTTACTTTTTGATGGGACACAATCAAGAAAGACATGGTCCCAGTGAAACCTCCTCCTACTCCCCCTCCTCCACCACAGGGGCCAGTAGGAAGACCACCGACCCCCAGGAGCCTACTCCACCTCCTTGGGGCATATCCAAAGAAAGGAGAAGGCTCTTCAAGATCTCCCTCAGGGTCCCCCAGTCCCAAGCGACCCCGATGTAGATGGTCCACTCTGCAGGGGAAGACTCTAGACCCTACACCTCAGATACCTCCAGGTCTCCTCCAATCAGCATCCCATCACCTGACCCACAAGACCTCCCCAGGTCACCTCCGAATGGTCCCTCTTTTTCCGAAATCATGAGACACATCCAGAAGAACATGGAATGGGAAACGGAAGACCTAGACCCCGAATGACAGCGCCTAGCACATTATCTTCGGCAGAAGGACCCCAAGCCTGTGGTGGTGCCACCTTTGGTAGACACCTTTGCGGACATCACCAAGGCTGCGTGGAAACATCCGACTCCACCCCCGCGGTGCCGAAGAATGCTGATCACCTGTAGAGGGCCCGTACTTGGTGCAACAACCCCTAGCTGATTCCCTGGTCATTACGGCCTCCCATGATAGGTCTCAATGACCACAACATTTGAGTACACCGCCTCCGGACCAGGAGTCCAAGCAGTTAGATTCACTGGGTAGGTGCATGTATGCGGCTGCTACATGCTCCATTAGGTCACTGAACTATCTGACACACATGGTTCAGTTTCGGAATGCCCTATGGGAACAGGGTCAAGACCTAGTTAAAGCACTTCCAGACGGCGAGCAGAAGGAGGAGCTTCTGAACCTCCTTCACACTGGATCAGACGTGGGTTCCCAAGTTTTGAGAGCCGCCTACGATTCAGCAGACTCCGCAGCAGAGAGAGCAGCCTCAGTCGTCTGTCTCTGGAGACACTCATGGCTTCACGTCTCCCGATTTACCCCAGATGTCCAGAAAAACATCCTGGATGTTCCCTATAACAGCGAAGTTCTATTTGGTAAAGACTTCGAGAAGGTGATCACCAAATTACAGGATGCCAGGAAGGCAATAAGGACTGTACAGGCCACGCACAGACCCAAATCTGGTTCCTTTTGTAGGAACCAGAATCATTTTCGCAGCCGACAACAACGGCAGCAGCCACATTCTGGCCAGCAGCCAAGGGGCAACTTCAACCATAAGGGCCAGCCTGAGTCCTCCCAAGGCCAAGGTCAGAGATATACCAAACCGAACCAGCCTGCGGGGGGTAATGCTGGCCCCCAACCCTCCTCTGGATCAATGGAACCAAAAGGTCGGGGGTCGCATTGCTCGCCACCTTTCAGGATGGCAGGCGATAACTGCCAACTGGTGAGTCCTCCAACTGGTCGAGAGAGGACACTCTATCGAATTCCTAGACCACCCACCGTCAAGACCTCCCTTGCTTTCCCATTATTCGGGTCAGCATGCACTGCTCATACAGCAGGAAGTGCTCGCGCTTCTGGGAAATGAGGCTATAGAGCACGTACCGTGGAACCAGAGAGGTACAGGTTACTATTCCCACTTCTTTCTGGTTCCCAAAAAGACAGGGGACCTCCATCCAATTCTGGACCTCAGTGACCTCAACGTTTCGGTCCTTTACAAACGCTTCCGCATGGTGACCCTTCCCGGTTTGATTCCCATGCTCAAGCAGGGCGCCTTCTTAGTGTCTCTGGATATGCAGGATGCTTACCTGCACATACCTATAGCTCGAGTGCATAAGAAATTCTTGCGTTTTGAGTTTCTAGGTCACCATTATCTGTTACGAGCCCTCCCCTTCGGACTGTCCTCGGCACCTCGGGTATTTACGAAGTGCATGGCAGTCGTAGCGGCGGCTCTCAGGACACAAGGCCACTACGTGTTCCCATACCTGGATGACTGGCTCCTCATGGCCCCCTCTCGGGAGGTTCTGATGTCCACGATCTGCTGTATTCGTTCCCTCTTCGGGTCACTGGGCATCATCATCAATCACGAGAAGTCACACCTGGTTCCATCGCAGAGACTGCAGTTCATAGGTGCAGTCCTGTACACCGTCCAGGGGAAAGCTTTTTTGCTCCAGGACAGAGCGGAACACATCAGATCCCTCATAAGGGACATCTTGACAAAGAAGATGGTCCCAGCAAGACTGATCCTTTGCCTGCTCGGACACATGGCTGTGGCCATTGCGACAGTCCCTCTAGCCCGTCTCCACATGCGGGTGACCCAATGGATGTTACGGGTACAATGGGATCAGAAGCAAGACCATCTGCAGCTGCCAATTCGGATCACGAATGCCGTCATCCGGGATTGGCAATGGTGGCTCGAACCACAGCACCTAGGGAGTCCCCTTCATCGCGCCGTCTCCGATTGTGACACTCTCCACGGACTCTTCAGGGTTCGGTTGGGGAGCACACCTTGACGGGGTCAGGTCTCAGGGCTCGTGAACGCCCCAGGAAGCTCATCTCCGTATAAATATTTTGGAGATGAGAGCAGTCCTTTATGCCTTGCAGGCCTTCCAGTCAGAGATTCCACCGGGTACTCTGCTGCTGCAAACAGACAATACTGCGGTGATGTATTACCTCAACAGACAAGGAGGTACCCATTCCTACTCGCTTTGCAGGGAGGCCATGAGGGTGTGGAATTGGGTTTTGCAACACAGTGCAAACCTTATTGCTGTACATGTCCCAGGAGTGGACATCGTTATCGCAGACAGTCTGAGTCAGTCTCAGGCCAGAGTCCACGAATGGGAACTACTCCAGCAGGTGGTAGAGGATCTGTTTCACAGATGGGGCACACCAGAGTTAATCTTTTCACGTCCCCATCCAACCCAAACCTGCCCAATTTCTGCTCGCTAGATCCAGGGCCTGGTGTTTTCTGGCGAGATGCATTGTCCCTCTCCTGGACGGACAGATTCTTCTATGCATTTCCTCCCTTCCCATTGATCCAGAGGGTTCTTTTGAAACTCCGCAGAGAGCAGGCGACACCGATGCTAATCGCGCCCTTTTGGCCTAGACAGATTTGGTTCCCTCTGCTGCACCAGCTGTCTCAGAAACCTCTGGTGCCTCTGCCAGTCAGTTCTCACTTATTCTCCCAGGAGGCAGGATCTTTGGTCCATCCGGACCTTCGCTCTCTGAACCTGCATGCCTGGCTCCAAGGGACATAGCTATCATGCGCTACGGGGTCTCGCAAGGGGTAGCAGATGTTCTAACGACTGCTAGAAAACCAGCCACTCCTGCCACGTACACCATGAAATGGTGCAGATTTTGCCTATGGGCTCAAGCATGAGGACTTTCCCCCAATGAATTGTACAGAAGGTTCTGTTCTAGACTACCTTCTGTCCCTTTTCCAGGCAGACTTGGCCTACTCCTCAATTAAAGTACACCTTTGTGCCATCTCGGCCTATCATACACCTACAGGCCTATGGTCCATAGCTCAGTTGGACACCACACAAGCCTTCCTGAGAGGCATTCTCCACCTTAGACCTCCGACTAAGTATCCTATTCCTCCATGGGACTTAACCCTTCGCCCTGGAGCAGCTTACGCTGCCACCTTTTGAACCAGCCACAGATTGCGAGCTACGTCTCCTGACATGGAAGACGTTATTTTTAGTTGCTGTTACTTCCGCCAGAAGGATTTCTGAGCTTCATGCACTTATGTGCAAAGAACCTTATCTGGTTTTTCACCAGGACAGGGTGTCCCTAAGGACAAATCCAAAATTTCTGCCTAAGGTGGTCTCAACCCTTATCCTTAATCAGGATATCAACCTAGCAGTGTACTTTCCAAAATGCTCCAATAGAGGAGAGGCCCTGCTGCACACTCTAGATGTGCATAGGTGTCTAAGATACTACCTGACCAGGACCAGGCACCACTGTAAATCTGATCAGCTTTTTGTCTCCTTAGCCTACAGGATGCTAGGGGCTCCGGTTTCTAAACAATCGCTGTCCAGATGGCTCATCCATTGTATCACGTTCTGTTACCAGAAACGTAACAAATCCCTACCGGGCTCGGTTAGGGGACATTCCACAAGGGGGTGGCTACCTCCTTTGCTGCTCTAAAGAATGTGTCCACTTCAGCCATCTGTGCAGCAGCTACTTGGAGCATCATGCGCACCTTGATCAGGCATTATAGCCTGGACGTTGCGTCACGGCGATGAGCTGGTTTTGGTTTAGCAGTCCTTCAGGGACAACTATCCTAGGATTCGGTCCAACTATTGATCTCTACCTAGCCTTCTCCCACCTGCTAGAGATTTCCAGAATTGCTTGGGAATCAGTCCTAATGGTGTAACCTGCTGCAAGAGCTGTTTCTCGAAATAAGATAGTACAGTTACATAAGAACTTACCGTAACAGTAGATCTTTGAGAACAGCTCTTGCAGTAGGTAGTTTCCCTCCCACCATCCCCTCTGCAGGTAGAGTTGGTTCTTTACTCATTACCTAGGATTTGGTGTTAGTTACACCGCTCTGAACACCTTCTTTGAAGGCGGATCCTCTGTCTCCACTTCTGATATCACCTAGCGGCCGGTAGTCTCCGGTGGGATAACTGGGGATTCTGGAGGACCGCCCCCTTTTGTATGATGCCTAACATCGGGGGTGGGGCTGATGTCGGGGGCGGTCCCCACTGGATACTGCTAGCTAGAACATTTCCGTGGGTCCTGGCACCTGCCGGCTTCAGTCCTAATGGTGTAACCTGCTGCAAGAGCTGTTCTCGAAGATCTACTGTTACGGTAAGTTCTTACATAACTATACTTTCCACCCATAGCTCCTTTAGTACCCTGGGATGTATGCCATCTGGTCCCATTGCCTTGTCCACCCTGAGCTTATCGAGCTGTTGTAGGATCCTTTCACCTGCCCGGTGAATCAAGTCCTGGAGTACCTCCTTTCCCTCTCGGATTCAGGCCTGGGGTACTCCATGCTTAAGGTGCATCTTTCCGCCATCTCTGCATACCTTGCACTTATTGAGGGCAAGGGTGTCGCCCAGCTCAAGGTGTCCCCCATTCCTGTGGGACATTTTGCATTGGAAACTTCCCATTTGGGACCCGATCCCTTCACGGGACCTTAACTTTATGTTGGAGAAGCTCAGCTATCTTCCTTTGAACCAGCCACAAGTTGTGAGCTGCGCTTTCTGTCGTGGAAAGCGCTCTTTTTAGTTGCTGTTATTTCTAGAAGGATTTCCAAGCTTCAGGCTTTGATGTGTAAAGAGCCTTATTTAGTTTTTCACAAAGACATGGTGTATTTGCTTACTAATCCTTAGTTTCTACCTCAGGTGGTGTCAGAGTTTACTTTTAATCAATCCATCCACCTTCCAGTTTATTTTCCTGAATATTCCAATCAGGGGGAAGGTTTGCTCCATACTTTGGATGTACATAGGACATTGCAAGACTACACGAACCGCACAAAGTTCTTCAGAAAAACTGATCAGTTGTTTGTTTTGTTCACTCCCAAGCGAAAGAGCTCTCCTGTTTCTAAAAAGTGTTTGTCTAAGTAGTTAGCAAATTGCATTTTTTATTGCTACCACAAGTACAACAAGCCTGTTCTCAGGGTATGGCTGCCTCCATGGCTTGCTTCCGAAATATGTTCACTGCAGATATCTGTGATCTGTGCAGCTGCCACCTGGTGTTTTGTCCACAGTATTACCAAGCAGTAGGGATGCACAGGTATCCGACCTGATAAATTGAACAGATCAGATATCACACTTTTTGGCAATACCCAAACCGATCAGATACTGTTGTATAAATTGGGTCAGGTAGTGGCTGATTTTAGATACTAACAGCTGATTAGGCAGATTAGCAGTAACTGAGTAATTCAGTATACTGCATTAAGCACAGGAAAGCGATAATCGAGCTCCTGAACTAGGTGCTAACTACCAAACCCCTACCCTTCAGTATTCAATAACGTTTTTTAACCACGACCCCTCCCTCACTGTATGAGCACAAGCACCATGTTCCAAACAAAGTTCCTCGTTCCCCCTTTTTTTTTTATTTATTTGTGCTGTTTAAAATGCTACAGAATTTTCTAAGTGGAGAGAGAAAGAGAGAGAGAACCTGCTTCCGATCGGCTGTGTAGCGGGGACAGGGTCCCGGAGAGCATACACCCGAGTGGCAACAGCGGTGATGGAGAAGCCAATCGGAGACTTCTTGCCATAGCAGGTGGTAGGGCTCTACTGAGTGACTTTTTGTTTAAGTTCTTTGTTTTCTTCCCAGGAAACAGTGTTTGTCTAGGGTACTGTTGTTTGGATTAGGTACAGGGAACTACTACTCAGAGGCAGCCAGGAGTCTATAGTACTGAGTGACCATTGCTGAAGCCCCACAGAGAAACTGGGTGTTGGGTGTTTTGATTTTTTTAACAGGAAGATGCATACGTGGTGTAAATAACTTTTTCAAGTTTATTTTTTTCAGGCAGCAGTTTTGGGGAGATAGTGGGGACAGAGTCCGAGGGAGCAGACACCCAAGCAGCAGCAGTAGATTAAGTTTGTATCAGTGGACACCTAGTAGTTTATCCGTTGCTAGGTGCAGCACTCTGTGCGGATCAGGGATGCAAGGCAACCAAGCACTTTTTAAAGAAAAATAATTAATCTTATAAAAGATACTACTATCCAACCTGATGCAGAACCGGATCTGATCAGATAGTAGACACAGGGTATCCGGGCAAATTTGGATATCCTTGCATCCCTACCAGGCACTACAGTCTGGACATCATCTGTAGGTGCAGAGCTAACTTTGGCCTAGCAGTTCTTCAGGGCTTTCTCACCTGAGTTTCAGACTACTGATCTCTTCTCCTCCTAGTGGTGTTATCCTGGTGTTAACTTGTACTGCTTGGGACATAGTCCTACTGGTGTGGCCTGCTGCAAGAGCCTTCCTCGAAGTAAGATAGTACAGTTACATAAGAACTTACCATAACAGTAGCTCTTCAAGAGAAGCTTTTACCCAGGCTCTGCTTTCCCTCCTTCCTTCCCCCTGCTGTTCTTTTTCTATTGCACTACTTCTGCCTAATTCTTTGCTCTCAGGAAACCTCCTTGGTTCTCCTTCAGCTGCCCATGAGGGGGCTCCAGCGGGAGAACTGAGGTGGTGTGGGGGACCAACCTCCAATGTAGGCTACAGTGGCGGATCCTGGATTTTACAGTGGGGTGCTGCGGTGGTGTACCTACTTGATATGCAACTTTTTATAATGTTTTTAATCCTCTATACTATCCTTTTCATTACATTTTTGACTGAAAATATAAACATAATCCATAGTTTTGAATGTATATTTTCTTACAATCAATATATATCAATATATACCATTCTGGGGGAGCACAGCTCCCCTATGGATGCACCCACAGAGGAGATTAAGGAGGCTGAGGACACCTGTCACAAGGGAGGCCCACAGGAAGGACGCAGAGGACACCACAAGGAAAGGAAGCAGCTCCTGGTGGGGGACTCAATTAGTAGGGGATAGAACTGGAGGGAGCAGGGAAAACTGAAGTAAGGTGCCTGCCTGGTGCCATGCCTTAGAGGGACAGGAAGCGCATCCTCAGGATCACGAGAACAGCTGCACGGGAGTCTGAGCTGGACGGCATTGTCCACCTAGGGACAAATGACTTGGCTTAACATGAGATTAGAGCAGTGCAGAAGGACTTTGTAGAACTGGGGAGGGGCCTAAGACAAGTATCACACACAGTATCCTTCTCAGAGGTGCTGCCTGTCAATGGCATGAGTGAGGCGAGGGCACTTTGCACCATGCAGTTTAACGAATGGTTGAAAAAATGTTGTGGAACACAGGGGTTTAGCTTCATTGGCGACTGGGGTTCCACCTGGAGGGACACCGGCCTATACTGGCAGGATGGTCTGCATCTGTCCAAGGGAACACGTCTTTTGAGCAATCGGTTTAAATGCTTCATTGGCAAGCTTTTAAACTAGTCAAGAGGGGAGGCACTGATAAGCAGCAGGAAAATCCCAGCCTCTCCCTACAAAACAGGGTACTAAATGAGAAAAAGACCAAGGTAGAAAGGTCAGTGGGGGATGCTGCAACTGAAGGTAAAGCCATCAAAAAATGGAAAGCAATGAGTACTAATGCCCGTAGTCTGAGTAACAAGCTTCCTGAATTAGTGGCTTTGATTGAGGAGGAACATCTGGATATCGTGGCAGTCACAGAAACATGGTTCACACAAAACCATGACTGGGACGTAAACATACCAGGATACATGATCTACAGGAGGGACAGAGAAGGTAATAGAGGAGGAGGAGTAGCTCTTTACATAAGGGAAGGAATCAAAGCAGCAGAACAAAAGGGAAAACAGGGAGGAGAAGAAGCACTGTGGGTAAATTTGGAGACCGGCAATGGCACCACAATCCGCACAGGGGTTGTATACAGACCCCCTTCTCAGGGGGAGGAAATGGACAAGGAAATGATAGAAAATATATTTAGTAAGGCAGAAAAAGGGGAGATAATGCTGATGGGCGATCTGAATATGCCAGATGTTAACTGGAGTGCAGTTGCAGCAGCCACTCAAGGGTGGGTTATTCTAGATGCCCTACAGGGGCATGCCTTAGACAACTAGTATTGAGCCCACTCAGAGGGAGCAATCTTAGATCTGGTTCTTTCAAATGGAGATGAAGAGAGGATCACAGATGTAGAAGTGGGTAGCCATCTGGGAACTAGCGACCATCGAACAGTATGGTTCACAATAAACACAGCAATAGAGTCAAGCCATACAAAGGCAAAGGTACTGGACTTTACGAGGGCTGACTTTGCCAAAATGGGTGAGTGCCTAAGGAATGCACTAGCAAATGGGCAGGAAGGAGGGGTGGAAGAACAATGGGGAATAATAAAAACTGCCATCACAGAGGTAACTAGCCTTTGTGTGAAGCAAATAAACAAAACTAAACGATATAAGAAACCACTATGGTTCTCAAAGGAAGTGGCAGTGAAGGTTCAAGAGAAAAATAAAGCTTTCAGGAGGTACAAGGAATCACAGAAGGAGCAGGACAGAGAACTGTATCAGTTAAAGCAAAAGGAAGCTGGGAGGGCAGTCAGAACAGCAAAGGCCCAGACTGAGGAAAAGATAGCCAACTCAGTTAAGAAGGGGGATAAAATCTTTTATAGGTACATCAGGGAGTGAAGGAAGACCAAAGGAGGGATAGTGAGGCTTAATAAAGGGGAGGGAGGGTGGGCAGAGGGTGACTGTGAAAAGGCAGAGATACTAAAATAAATATTTTTTGTTTCTATATTTACAAAGGAAGAGGGGAGGTACCTAAAACAAACAGTAGAAACACTCTGGATACAGAAGTTAATACCAGCCCATTTACAGAAGAAGGGGTTCTGAAAGAACTCTAAAACTGAAGGTGGACAAAGCAATGGGGCCTAATGGATTCATCCCAGAATTCTAAAAAGAACTATGGGTGGAATTAGTGACACCACTGACTACCCTGTTTAACAAATCATGGGAGGATGGGGTGGTACCCAAGGACTGGAGGAGGGCAGATGTGATTCCCCTTCACAAAAGTGGGAGCAAGGCAGAAGCAGGAAACTACAGACCTGTTAGTTTAACCTCAGTGGTAGGGAAAATGATGGAATCACTTCTGAAGGAAAGAATTGTCAAGTATCTAGAGGCCAGAGGGGCACAGGACCCAGGGCAACATGGATTCACAGCGGGAAGGTCATGCCAGACAAATCTGATAGATTTCTTTGACTGGGTGACCAAAGTAGTAGATTAGGGAGGGGCTATGGACATGGCCTACCTAGACTTTAGCAAGGCATTTGACACAGTCCCACACAAAAGATTAATATACACGTTAGCTAGCCTGGGAGTGGGTCCCAAGATGACAGCCTGGGTAAAAAATTGGCTGGAGAATAGGACACAGAGAGCAATAGTAAATGGAGTCCAGTCTGAAGAAAGAGGGGTTACTAGTGGGGTACCACAGGGTTCAGTATTAGGACCGGTCCTCTTCAATGTCTTTATGCTTACATTGCAGAGGGACTGAAGGAAAAGTATGTCTCTTTGCAGATGACACAGATCTGCAACAGAGTTGATGCACAAGGTGGGGTGGAAAGGATGAAAAGGGACTTGGCAAGGTTAGAGGAATGGTCAAATGTATGGCAGCTTAGGTTCAATGCTAAGAAGTGCAAGGTAATGCACCTGGGAAACAAAAACCCAGGGGAAGAGTACACAATGGGGGGTGAGTTACTAACAACAACAAAAATGGAAAGGGACCTGGGGGTGGTCATATCAGATTACCTAAAGGTGGGCAAGCAATGTGAGAGGGCAGCAAGGAGGGCTGGGGGGATACTGGGATGCATAGGGAGAGGCATCACAAGTAGAAACAGGAAGTTATTATCCTCTGTACAGACAGCTGGTCAGACCCCATCTGGAGTACTGTGTGCAGTTCTGGAGACCCAGTCTTCGTAAAGACATAGACAGGATGGAAGCTGTCCAGAGGAGGGGCACTAAAATGGTGCAGGGTCTGCACCGAAGGCATATGAAGAGAGACTTAAGGAGCTTAATATGTATAGCCTCGAGGAAAGGAGGGAGAGGGGACATGATAGAAACTTTCAAGTACCTCAAGGGAATCAACAAAGAGAGGGTAGTATCTTTCAAAAAGAGGTGTGCAAGAAACAAGGAAGCACAATTTGAAGATGGGAAGTGGCTCAGAGGTAATTTAAGGAAGTATTTTTTCACAGAGAGGGTTGTGGATGCATGGAACGGCCTTCCGGAGGAGGTCGTGGAGTCAAAAACAGTGGTGGAATTCAAGCATGCATGGGACAGTCATAAGGCAATTCTAGGGGGTGGGGGTAGAAAGAAGTAGACTGCTGGTTAACTAGGATCTGCAGCTTATCCAGTAGGCAGGGAAATGGGCAGACTGGGTGGGCCAAGCGGTCCTTATCTGCTGTCAAATTCTATGTTTCTATATTAGAATTCTCCAGCAAAGTGAAATGCAGCAGCAGCAAGCAAGCAAGTAATTTACAATGGGGGTTGCACCTGCACCCTCTAAAACCCCTAGATCTGCTACTGTTAGGCTATGCTGATGTCAGAGGGAGGCGGTCCCCCATGGTAGACTGCTAGCTAGAAGTTTTCCATGTGGTCCTAGCGCCTGGCAGCTTAACCCTAGTGGTGTGACCTGCTGCAAGAGCTTCTCTTGAAGATCTACTGTTATGGTAAGTTCTTACGTAACTGTACTTTCTAGGGACATGGATATGTTGTTCATCCACACTTATTGGCAGGTTCCTTGCCGCTTTAAATCTTGCCGGAAGGTCTTCAAGCTGGCTCCTCCCACCCACCTGGGTGGTAAAACTCTCGGCTCCGCCCCATGACGCCAGATCTTCCTTACCGCTTGGAAGCTCAGGTTCCCTCCTTAACGTGTTGCGCTTAAGACTGGTTCCTAATTCTTCGAAAAGTTCGAAATTAAAAAGTTTTTGCTAAAAAGACTTCGGTCTTCCTCGTGGGCTGCGCGGACAAATCGACTCCTGTTGGAGGTGCCCTTTCGGCAGAAGATGTCAGGACGGATCCGCACTCCACGCAGCGCTCACTGCCTGGGCCTTGAGCATGACCCGTGAGGCTCGCGACTTGTGCTCTTCCTTTCGGCCCACGTCCCTGAAGACCGTGCTGCCCGGATTACAACTGGGGCGCCCGAGAAAAGAATTCCACCGGTGAAATCTAAAGAGGCCCGATTGCCGGTGTCCGCGGCGGCGGGCTCGGCGGATCAGCTAGAGCAGATGATCGCCCTCGAAGAGGAGGCGACGCGGGCCGCTTCTACCTCGGCTGCGGCATTTGTCCCGCTCTCTCTCCGTGCCTCGTACTTGGCTTCTTTTAAGGAGCTTTGTCTGACCCTCTCGACCAAAGGTGAGGGTCCAACTTCTTCGGGACCTTTTTCCAGGTCCAAAAAGAGCAAAAGTAAGTCTCTCCGTTGACGCTCTTGGGAGCAGGAAAGATCTCCCTCCCCTTGTCGACAGTCGACTTCGATCGACCCCTCAGCTTCGGCCACTGGCTTCACGGTGTCCCCCGCCAGGCCAGTTGACCAAGACTCCTTATCGACGCTGGCCGAGATTTTCCCACCCCTTTAGACGGTTGTCGGCTGGAGAAGCTTGAGAATCCTTCTCCCCGGGTTCCCCGTGGAGTTGAGAGATCCCGTCGGCTCATCCGTGCCTCCGTTCCGGAGCCTCGGGGATCGTCCGAGCCGAGGGAGTGCCAATTTCGACACTTCTCTCGCCTTCCTCGGCCTAGTTGAGACTCTCAGTCTCGGCCCCGACATCCTCGTGGTCCAACCGATCCCGCCGGCCATAGGCGGTCCGGCACCAGCAAGCGCTGCCCGCCTTCCTCTTCCTCGGATGAGGGAGGTTTCGCGTTGCGCCGGAGGTACGAGGAACTTTATGTGGCAACAGCTTCTTTTGATCGGGGAATAAGCCACCCAGTCGCCTTCCCCGCCATTAAGTGGTTGTCACCGAGCAGCAAACAACCCCTCGCTGTAGTCGAGGAGCCTGTTCTCAGGCCGTTGTTCGGCCAATTCCAGCTGCCCCACCGATTCTGGTGGAACCTCCGCCCCACAGCCATTAGTTGGGGCTCGACCAAAAATTCTCGGTCGGCTTTGGGTTTGCCCCATAGGCTGTCGGTCACCCTCACTCCCGATAAACCTCGGCAGGTGGAGGGTGGCTCAGGGCCGAGGCAGCTCTTTGAGGACTCTTCTGAGTCCGATGATGGTTCCTCCCTCTTCTCCAAGCGCATGGACTTGGAGTCCTCGGGAGGACAGTCAATGGAAGATAGCCCTTCATCCTTCTTAGGGTTGCTTCGACTCATCTCGGAGTCCACTGGGATGAAGCTCGAACCCGTTTCTAAACGGGCCAGGTATCCCCTCACGGAGATTCTGGACCAAGGGGATTCTCCTCACGGAGGCCTTTCGGTGGCCGAGCCATAGTGGTCCGGCCTTGGAACTTTGGCAGCGTCCTGCTTCCTGCCCTGTGCCTTCGGCCAGGTTGGCTAGGAAGTATGCGGTCCCTACCGTTCCCTGTCCAGTTTTGAACACCCTGCCGAGGGGTTGGTTACCGACAGCTCGCCCGCGTCGAATGCCAGGATGTGGACAAACCTCCAGACAAGGAATCCAAGAAATTGATTATGCCGGCTTAAAAGTCTATGCTGCGTCCTCTCTCGGCCTTCGTCAGGCCAGTTCGGCCGTCCTCATGGCACATTTTTCTCATGCCCTGTTGGGCTCCCTGGATGAGGTTGTCCCTCATCTTCCCGCTGATCTGCAAGCTACCGTCAGGCAGGTGCGGGACCAGGGCAGAGCAGTGGCTAAACAGCAGCTCCAGACTGCGTTAGACATCGGGGACTCATGTGCCAGGTCTGTGGCGGCCGCAGTGGCCATGCATCGTCGGGCTTGGCTGAGGATATCCACCTCTACTTCGGATACCCAGCACAAGTTGGCGGATGTTCCTTTTGGGACTGACTCTTCGCCCTGGGGTGGAAGGTCACCTGCAGAGGATCGAAGTCCAATGCTACCTTGGACTCGGTCTCTTCCACTTAGAAGGACAAAGGCGCAAGCCACAGCCTAAGACCTTTTGTCCTTCTCATCCGCAGCCGCCCAGCAACATCAGGGGCCGGCAGGCTCGACCTTGGTATCCCAAGCCCAAGCCGGCCGGCTTCCTCCAACAGGAAGCAGGGAGGTAAAGGCCCAGGAGGTCCCTCGGCGGTCCCTCCTCCAAGCCTGCCCAGTGATGGGCTGAGGTGTCGCCCCATCCCTGTCACCTCACCCCTGGTTCCCCCCATGGGGGGACGGCTCAGACACTTCCTTTCCGCCTGGTCCGCTGTTACCACGGACAGGTGGGTACTGGAGGTGGTGGGGAAAGGCCTTCCTCTGGAATTCGAGCAGGCCCCGCCCTTCAGAGCCGCCGCACCTCGGGGTCCGCAGCCTCACTGGCGGCTCGCCGAGCCGACATCGCTCTCCTCCTCCAAAAGGAGGTGATCACGGAGGTGGAGGACCCCCCTTCAGATCCGTGGTTCGTGTCCAGGTATTTCCTGGTTCCGAAATGGACGGGGGGCTGGCGCTCCATTCTCGACCTACACGACTTGAACAAGTTCCTAAGGTCTCGAACCTTCAGGATGGTCACTCTGGCGCAGATAATACCATCTCTGGAACACGGTGTGTGGTTCTGCTCTCTGGACCTACAGGACGCGTTCTTTCACGTCCCTATCCGTCCTTCACATCAGAGATTCCTCCGTTTTCGAGCGGAGGGATCCCTCTTCGAGTTCCGAGCCATGCCCTTCGGCTTATCTCCAGCTCCCAGGGTCTTCATCAAATGCATGGCAGTGGTGACAGCATTCCTGCGGCGCCGAGGGGTCCGGGTGTACCCTTACCTGGATGATTGGCTGATAACAGCCTCCTCCAGATGGGAGGTGGAGTGGTCCAGAGATCTGGCCCTCCAGGTTTGCTCTCAAGTTGGCCTTCTCATCAACGAGGCCAAGTCGGAACTCAAGCCGAAGCAGGTGATCCTGTTCATCGGGCAGAGCTCGACTCTCTTCAGCCAGAGCACGGCCCCGCGGACAGGGCCGAGGTTCTTACCTCCTTTGCCCAGTCATTTCTGGTTGGGCAATCGCGCCTGCCCGGACTTCCCAGCATTCTGGTCTCATGGCGGCCTGTACCAGCGTGGTCCGTTGGGGCCCGCTGGCACATGCGCCCCTTCAGTGGGGACTGGCCAGCCAGTGGTCACAACGCCAGCATCCTTTGGACCAGTTAGTGATAGTGACCCGAGGAGATGTGGAACGCCTCCAGTGGTGGACCGCTCCATTCCATCTGCAGGAGGGCATCCGCTTTGTCCGCCTCGAGCCGACGGTCTCTATCGACCGATGCCTCTCTGATGGGTTGGGGTGCCCATCTGGGGGAACACCGAGTGCACGGCCTCTGGTCCCCGCGGGAGTCCCGATGCCACATCAACCTGCTGGAGCTCCGAGCGGTCCGCCTAGCTCTCACCGCCTTTGCTCCGTTTCTCTGGGGTCAAGTGGTCCGAGTCCAGACGGACAATACCACGACCATGTACTACCTGAACCGCCAGGGCGGGACGTGCTCCATACTTCTATGCAAGAAAGCTCTCCGCATTTGGTCACTCATGCGCAGCCTGGAGGCGGATCTCCTAGTCATTCATGTGGCAGGAGCCTCCAACACCCTGGCCGATGCCCTGAGCCAGATAGGGGCTGCATCTCACGAGTGGTCTCTCCTGCCAGAGGTAGTACAAGATCTGTTCTCCCACTGGGGCACACCTCAGGTGGACCTGTTTGCCTCCAGGGAGAACGCGAAGCTGAGGCTGTTTCATGCCTGCCCCCCTCAGCAGGGCTCGCTGCAGGAGATGCCTTCGAGGCTGTGGACCCCGGCCTCTTCTCGCCTTTCCCCATTTCTCTTGATTCACAGGTGCTTCTCAAAGCAAGGAGGACAAGGCGCAGGTGATCCTGATAGCCCCAGACTGGCCCCGCCAGTTCTGGTACCCAGATCTCCTCAGCCTCAGCTCCAGGCTCCCGAGGCAGCTTCCAGCTCGCCCGGACCTGCTCTCAGTCAATCAGGGGAAGGTGTTCCATCCGGACCTTCAATCCCTGCGCCTGACGGCCTGGTTCATGAGCGGCTAGAGTTCCAGGCCTTGGGTCTTTCCGACGAGGTCCTCAATGTTGTTGAGCCGTCCCGTAAGGAGTCGACCAGAAAATGCTACGCCTTCAAATGGAAGAGATTCCCCATTTGGTGTCAGGGCAAGGGCTTGGACCCTTCCTCCTGTTCTGTGGCAAGCATTCTGGACTATTTATGGTCCTTTTCTAGTCAAGGGCTTAGGTTGACGACCCTAAAGGTGCACCTGGCAGCCATCTCTGCTTACCGGGCGCGTGACCGGGAGCAGTCGGTGACGCAGGAAAAGGTGGTCGGGCGCTTTTTCAAAGGCCTTGATCACATTTCCCCTCCGGTGCGAGAACCTCCACCTCCGTGGGATTTACTGCTGGTACTGGCAAAGCTCATGGGCAAGCCATTCGAACCAATGCACAGGTGTGATCTCTCTCACCTGTCGTGGAAGACCGCCTTCTTGGTGGCTATCTCGTCAGCCAGAAGGATGGGAGAGCTCCAGGCGCTTTGCATCGAGTCTCCTTACCTGGTCTTCCACAGGGACAAGGTTGTCCTGCGCCCCCACCCGAAATTCCTTCCGAAGGTGGTGTCGGAGTTTCACCTTAACCAGGTGCTGACTCTGCCGGTGTTCTACCCCAATCACACCTGGAGGTCAATATAGGCTCCATACACTGACCCTAGAAGGGCGCCCGCTATTATAAGGAGCACACGGCTGAAATTCGGGGAGAGGTTCACCAGCTGTTTGTCACCTGCTGAAGCCGCACCTGGCAGACCTGCAACCAAGCGGACGATAGGTAGGTGGGTCACCTCCTGCATAGATCGCTGCTATAAGTTGGTGGGCATGGAGCCTCCCAGAGGGATAAGAGCTCATTCTACCCATCATACTGCTGCATCGGTGGCTGCTTCCAGGGACGTCCCTATCCAGGAAATCTGCAGGGCTGCTACCTGGAAGTCAGCACACACCTTTATTACCCATTACCACATCGACCTTGAGTCACGCCGGGATGCTGGTTTTGGGGCCTCGGTTCTCCAGTCCTTATTTCCCAAGTAAGTATTGGGGTGTGCGCCTTGCCTCCCTCCTCCCGGAGAACTGCTAGGAGTCTGCCAATAAGTGTGGATGAACAACATATCCATGTCCCTAGAAATACAGGTTACTCACCTGTAACAGGAGTTCTAGGAATGGTATATGTTGTTCATCCACACGACCCACCCGACCTCCCCGGCTTCGACGCACAACCTGAGCTTCCAGCGGCTGCTGACTGCGCCAAGGGGCGGAGCGAGAGTTTACCACCCGGTGGGTGGGTGGGAGGAGCTAGCTTGAAGACCTTCCGCAAGATTTAAAGCGGCAAGGAACCTGCCAATAAGTGTGGATGAACAACATATACCATTCCTAGAACTCCTGTTACAGGTGAGTAACCTGTATTTTTGGTGCCCACCAAATCACTGCTCCATCACCCTTTCTGTAAGATAAAACGTTCTCACTTCCTTGTTGAACCTTTCCCACCTGTCAGTTTCTGCTCATGCCTCTGTGTTCTTGATCTGCTACCTTTGCATAATAGTTCCACATAGTTTACCGTGCTCATTCCTTTCAGGAGCTTGAAGGCCTCTATCATGTCTGCCTTCTCTCGTCTGGCCTCCAGCGAGTACATGTTCAGTGCAGTGAGCCAGTCCTCATAAGATCTGCCCCAGCTGGCCCTGAATTATTTAGGTCACTGTACATTGCACTGTTTCCAGCCTTTCCTTATATTTCCTTAGGTGAGGACTCCAGAACTGGGAACAGTTCTCCAGTTGGGCCCTTACTAGTTATCTGTATAGAGGTAGTCATACCTCCTTTCTTCTGCAGCCAGCACCCCTTCCTATACACCCCAGCATCCTGCCTGCCATACTGTAGGCCATGTTACACTGTTTCTTTCAGGGAGTTGCTGATGATGATGCTTAGGCCTCTTTCCTCAGAGGTCGTGCCCACATCCAGTACTAAGTACTCGGGTTCTTGTTCCTCTATGTGCATCACCTTGCACTTTTTTGCATGTAATTTCAGCTGCCAAACCTTCGAACACCTCTCTAAGCTTTGAAAATCTCTCTCTCTGCATCTGCACGTATCCCTCCTCGCTGTCTGCCCTAACTCAGAGCTTAGTGTCCTCTGCAAAGAGACACATCTTGCCCTGGATTCTTTCTTTCTTTCATGAAAATACTGAAAAGGACTGATACCAGGACCTATGCTTGCGGCACCCCACTGATGACCTCACTGTTTTCTGAAATTTATTCCATTAGCCACAATCCTCTGCTGTCTTCCATCCCACCAGTTTCTCACCTGTCATCAAGGCACAGGTCAGGAAGCACAGGAAAAAAAACAGGAGCAGTTGTAGAATTCGCAAAAAGTGTTTATTCGTGTTAACAGTAACATGAAAAAATAAACTTGTTCTTAATAACTATTTACAAAGACAGAATAAACAGAGAAGATCCATCTGAGTTTTCCTTCAATCTCTGTGTTTCCCAAAACACTGCAGCTCTCTAAGTCCTTGCAACCCCCCTCCTTAATAAGCATCCTGTTTTTTTCCTAAAATGTTCTTGTATGCTTCAGGCAGGTACAGAAAGAAATGAAAATTACGTACATACCGTAATTATGATCTTTCTGTGTATCTTCACCATTCATCACCTTCAAACAACATGAAGTCTTGCTATATTATAGACATTAGCAGTTTGTTCCAGCTCTAGAACTGCCCCGGAGTGAAATGGTTAAAACCATTCCAAAATAGAATTTTGGCATGAGAGCAGCTCTATCTGTGTCCTTTCAAACTTGAACTGTCAGATTCTTTACTCTGCCTCAGTGAACAGTTGCTCCGGAGATTTCTCCTTCTGCTCGGTTCATTTCTCGGTTTAAAAAGTGTTTTCTCGGTTGGATCTAACCGAGAATAGTTTTATTTTAACACATAAAACCGTTCGGTTCAAGCTCTATCTGTGGTAACCGTAAGTAAATGAAGGTTTTATCTCCAACTGGAACATGAGTTATCGGTTCGGTTTGAACCGATCAGTGGGTTTAAACTCATTTAAAACTAAAAGTTACTATTTTAGAGTGCGGTTCCCGGTTCTTATCGGTTCTAAAAAATGGATTTATTACGTTTTTTTCCAATACCCGTGACACGGTTAGGAACCGATAAGGGTGTCTTGCCTGGCACTGCCGTTAAAAGGGCAAGTTTTTTGGTTAGGCTGGCATTATGTCTGAGAAACCCAAAAGAAAAACCGGGCCCAGTGGGTTTCAACACTGTGATGTTTGTGGGGAAGTCTTTGCCAAGGCTGACCCACACACCACATGTGTTTATTGTCTGGGGTTTGACCACCTCCAGTCAGACTGCCAGGTATGTAAGAATTTCCTGCAGCCACCCTGGAAAAAGATTGGGCAGGCTCAGGGAACGAGGCCAAAAAGTCCGCTGACCCGGATGGCCAGCCCGGTTCGGTGCCAACCGAACCAGAGGGAGTGCCCTCTGACCAGGGCCAGACTTCCTTGGGCAAAAGAAAAGCTGGTTCTGAGGAACCAATTCCAGTAAAGAAAACAAGAAAATCAGCAGGTCTGGAGTCCAAAATTCCTTCTCCAACTGCTGCAAAGATAGCAAAAGCCATACAGATTGTAAAGTCACTGTCTCAGGGTCCGTCCGAACCACCACTATCTGGTAAAAGGTCGGTTCATCCGGTCCCAGTGGTTCAGGATTATGATATTGAGGAATTTTATGAACCAGAGGAGGGGGAGGAGGATTATGAACAGTATGAATGTGGCTGGGAAGGTCTGGGTGTGCCCATTGAACTGGACATCTCCCCAGATAGAACTTTAGAATCTCCCCCTATGCTGTCTGAGTCCCCATCTCATTTATGTTTTATAAAAAAGTTGCTGAAACCCTCCAGCTTCCTTTAGAAGAGGCTGTGGATGAGCAAGAGGAGCCTGATTTTGTAGAAATGATGGATATTCCAGAGTCCAGGAGAGTGTCTATTCCTTTACATAAGTCTTTTAGGAAACAAACAATTAAAATTTTAAAAGCTCCTAATTCTGTGTCTCCTGTAGATAAAAAGATGGACAGAAGGTATACATTGTCAGTCCCTGATACAGAATTCCTTTCTCAGCAATGCAGTCATGTTAGTAGTTCAGGCTGCTGCCTGTGATAAAGCTAATATTCCTTGGCTTCACATCCTCCTGACAAGGATTCCAGGAAGATTGATGCCATGGCAAAAACAGTATATGGCAGCCTCTCTGGGACTCAGGCAAGCAAATTATATGGCTTATGTAGCTAGGTATCAGAAATCTAGATGGGATACTGTTATGCAATTGGCCAAGCAGGCCCATGGCCAGCTGGCTAGTGAACTAGAACAGGGGGCTGCTGATGGCATTGAAGCCTCTAAGGTTCAGTTTCATGCTGCTGTGGATGTTAATGATGTTTCCTCTAGGTCATGGTCATATCTGTAGCTTTTAAGTAGGTTGGCCTGGCTCAGGTGTACTAGTTTGTCACAGGATACCCAGACTAAGGCTATGGATTTTCCTGTGGTGGAAATTCTCTGTTTGGAGAGCAGACAGAGAATTACATGAAGAAGATGGATGAATATAGGACTACTTACAAGAGTGCCCAGGCTAAGGAGCGGCAAGCCACTCTCAAGGCATGCTCCCAGGGGTGAGGGTGAGCCTTTTCACGAGGCCTTTCTATCAGACTCAGGCCTCCTCTGCCTTTGCTCAGAGGGCTTCTTCAGAAGGCAGGGGCAGACTAGGGGTGGGCAGACCTGCTCCACCCCCAGCCTAAAGCTCCTGCGAAACAGGCACCCTGATGGGGTGCCCAGGGTCGATTCTCCTGTACCAGTGGGGGCAGGCTGGCTTACTTGGTCAGAATTGGGCTTCTTTAACCTCAGACAAGTGGGTTCTGGAAGTAGTAAGCCAGGGTCTGGTTCTCAGCTTCAAAAAGTTTCCCAAGTTGAGAAGCAGACTTTTCTACCTGCAAGGCTTCAGAGACCCTCGCTCTGGAAACAGAGGTCTCATCCCTGTTGGCTCTCAGAGCAGTAGAAAGGGTTCCTCCCCTGCATCAGGGCAGGGGTCTGTATTCCAGATACTTCCTTACCCCAAAAAAGACAGAATGGTGGCCCATTTTAGATCTCAGATATCTGAACAAGCATCTTTTGAAACCAAAGTTCAAAATGGTAACTCTGGCAATGATTTTACCTTCCCTAAGGCCAGGGGACTGGCTAGCCTCCCTGGACCTCAAGGATGCCTAGTTCCATGTCCTAATCAGAAGATCCCATCGAAAGTACCTCAGATTCGAACTGCCCTCAGATCATTACCAGTTCAGAGCAATGCCCTTCGGCCTTACCTCTGCTCCAAGGGTATTCACAAAGTGTCTAGCAGTGGCCCACTTAAGGAGGCAGAGGATTGCTGTTTTTCCCTATCTAGACGACTGGCTCATTGTAGGTCAGTCCCCAGAACAGGTAAAATCTCACCTGCAGGTCACCCAGCAGCTTCTCACCTCCCTGGGTTTTCTGCTAAACCTACCAAAGTCGGTTCTGGAACCAGTCCAGGTACTCACCTTTATAGGGGCAGAATTGGACACAAAGCTAGCCAGAGCCTTTCTTCCCCCAGAAAGGGTAAGGAATTTAGTGGCTCTGGCCTCTTCCTTCACTCTGCAGGTCTCTCGACCAGCAAGACACTTTCTGCAGCTCCTGGGGCACATGGCTGCATCCACAGCTGTTGTGCAGGGAGCCAGATTTCAGATGAGAGACATTCAGTTTCACTTGAGAACCGCTTTGGTCTCAGAGAAGAGACCCCTTTCCAAGTTGGTCCCAGTGACTAACCTTGATCCTAGCTCTCCAGTGGTGGCAGGATCAGAGCAATTAAGAGCGGGGTCCCTTCATTTCCCTTCTCACGACTTGACTCTCACTACAGATGCTTCCCTTCTGGGTTGGGGAGCCCACATGGGCGACCTTTCCCACTCAGGGAGTTTGGTCCCCAGGAATCTCTGCTCCACATCAATTTGCTGGAACTCAGAGCTGTCTTTTAGCTCTTCAGCTTTTCTTGCATCTGTCCACGACAAGGTGATACAAGTCAGAACAGACAACACCACAACAATGTGGTACATCAACAAGCGGGGGCACTCGGTCTTGACCTTGTGCACCGAGGCAATGAAGATATGGTCTCTGGCCTATTCCTGAACACTTCCCTCATAGCAGTTCATCTTCCAGGGAAGGACAATGTCCTAGCGGATGCCCTCAGCAGGATTTCCCAGGGCCATCACGAATGGTCCCTGGATCCTCAAGTGCTGGGGATAGTTTTTGCCAGGTGGGGCATCCCTCAGATAGATCTTTTTGCAGCCCCAGACAATCACAAACTTCCTCTGTTCTGTTGCAGGCCTCCAGTGCTGGGCTCAGTTCCCCTGGATGCCCTTCTTCTGGATTGGGAGGGGAAGTTCCTCTATGCTTCCCCCCTTTCCTCTCCTATTCAAAGTACTAGTCAAAATCAGATCTCAGCCTTGCAGGGTGATTCTGATTGCCCCGGATTGGGCCAGGCAGCCCTGGTACCCACTCCTTCTGTCTCTGACAGTCCATCTTCCCCTGTGCCTCCCCAGGAATCACAATCTGTTGACTTGTGCCCAGGGAAGGGTTTGGTATCCGGACCTCAAATCCCTCAACCTCAAGGCCTGGCTCTTGAGGAGTTAGAGTCTGATTTACACCTCTCTCAGGGTGTTCTTGAGATCCTAAAGGCTTCAGAAAGCCTTCCACTAGGCTACTTATAGTTCTAAATGGAAAAGGTTTTCCATTGGGTGTGCTGGGAAAATATTTCCCAGAATCTGCTGAATTGCCCATTTTGTTAGATTACATGGTACATCTTAATTCCTTGGGTCTCAGACCAGCTACCCTGAGAGTTCATTTGGCAGCTGTCTGCTTTTGTGTCAGCAGGAAAGTCATCCCTCTTTCCTCTCATCCTCTGTTTTCCAAGTTTTTTAAGGGGTTACTCCATACTAATCCTCCCTTTCAGGAACCGGCCCCTGCTTGGGACCTTAATGTTTGCATTGCCCAGTTAATGCAACCCCCTTTTGAATCTCTGTCTTCTGCAGAGCTTAAGTACCTAACTTGGAAAACTGTTTTTCTAGTGGCTATCACTTCTGCCAGACGCATAAGTGAATTGCAAGCCTTGTCAGTGGAGACTGACTTTATTTCTTTCCACAGGGATAAGGTAGTCCTTAGGACTAATAGGAAGTTTTTGCCGAAGGTGGTTTCAGATTTCCATCTTAATCAATCTATCTCCTTCCAGTATTTTCACTGATCACCTCTTCGGTGAGAGGAGGTTGCACAGCCTGGATGTTAAGAGGCTCTTAGTTATTATATAGAGCGTACCAAAGGTCACAGGTTTGAATCCTCCAACTTTTCCTTACCTATGGTGAAGTTGGGAAAGGCAAACCTGCCACTAAGAGATCAATAGCCAGGTGGATTGTCTCTTGTATCCAATTTTGTTATCAGAAAGTAGGCAGAGCCCCCGGTTTGAGGCTCATTCACCAGGGTGCAGCTGCGTCTCTAGCTGCTGCCAGAGATATCCCTTTATTAGAGATTTGCCAGGCTGCTACTTGGAAAACGGTACACACTTTTACCAAGCATTACTCCCTGGATGTCCAGGCCAAGAGAGATGCTCGGTTTGGCACAGCTGTTCTTCAGAGCCTATTCCCTAAGTAGGTTCTGCCCCTCCTCCATGGAGGTACTGCTGTGTATTCTGCTAATGTCTATAATATAGCAAGACTTCATGTTGTTTGAAGAAAAAATTACTCACCTTAGTAATGTTGTTTCTTCTAATGGAGTCTTGCTATATTATAGACCTCCCCCCCAACCTGCCCCTCTCAGAACCTCTACTTGGTGGGGTGCGGGCAACTTAGTGTGGGCACTACTTATGTCCTGTTAGCATTTTGTCCCCTTTGGGACTTTGGGGGTGTGTATGTGTACGCGTGTGTGTGTTTTATTATACTTATGTTCCATTTTCATATTAATAGAATGGTGTTAGTATTTCTGGTCCCCTGACTTGAGTCTTGGGTGTTGGGACCATCAGTGGTTGTTATTATTTAGGTAGCCATTTGGCTAGTGTAGGTTACAGCTTCCACACAGACCTTAGTGAGTTTGGCTCATAAAGATCTGACAGTTCAAGTTTGAAAGGACACAGATAGAGCTGCTCTCGTGCCAAAATTCTATTTTGGAATGGTTTTAACCATTTCACTCCGGGGCAGTTCTAGAGCTGGAACAAACTGCTAATGTCTATAATATAGCAAGACTCCATTAGAAGAAACAACATTACTAAGGTGAGTAATTTTTTCTTTGGGTTATTGGTCGGAGGTCATGACCCCACGGGAGCTTCTTAATTTTTTTTGGATGTGCGGAGTCTACGCCCCCTCGGCGCCACCCTCGAGGCCGACGCACTGCATGGCGCTCACGGGTTGGCCGTTATGTGCTGTTGACTCTGCCCTCCAGCCAGTTCTGAGTTGCCAGAGAGGTAAGGAGAAGTATTGGGAGGGTGGGACAAGGAAGTCCAAGGGACAGACAAAAGAAAAGATGTATAAACCAAAAGGAGAAATACATGACTGAGAGGACAGAAGAAGAAGGAGACTAAGGGGATTGGGTAGGGGCCCCAATCTCTGGAAATAGGAAAAGGAGAGAGTACGAATTAGGATAAGCTTGGGGCGGGGGTAACAACCATACCCTGGACCTTGACTTGTCTCCAGATTGTATAGGAACTGCAGGGAGTAGCCAGAAGGCTCACTGACAGAATTCAAGGCACAGAATTACTGGCAGTAGCTCCAAAAGGCAGAAAACGGCTGTTCTAGAAGAAAGACAGGACACGAGGAATCCCCCCCGCCCCAGGGAAGAACAAATTTTGGTGTGAGAAAATTGTTTCTGTAAAATAATAAAGGATATGTCCAACGGACAAAGAAATTAAGGATTGACGGGAACAAAGGAGGAGTAGAGAATGGAGGACAACTGCCAACTCCCACCCCACAGGGGTGGAGCTAGAGCACTGGAGAAGGAGTGCCCCCCATGCTGATCACTCTCCCCTTAGAAATATTATCCTCCATGTGCCCGTGTTTATCCTACTCCTGACAAAAGAAAGGAGGGAAGGGGACCCAGAGACTGAGGCCCCAGGGGGATGGCGGGTGGGATTGTGATAAATGGTGAAGATACACAGAAAGATCATAATTACGGTAGGTACATAATTTTCATGTGTTATCTGTGTCAGTCTTCACTATTCATCACCTTTGGGTGAGTGCCGAGCCCCCTCCCCAAAGGGAGTTTTAACCCTAAAGGACAGAGTCCCTTCGCTCTCAGTGGGTGACGCACTAAGAGGGAGAACCTTCAGGGCCTGGGGAGGCCCAAGAGTAGGGAGAGTGAGACGGGGCCCTCCCAGAGGGGGAAGGAATTGCCCCGACAAGCACCGTCTCGCTCTACGAGAGAAGAGATAGGTTCTCTGGTGAGCAGAGTTAATTACCCTACGCCGGACCAAGGGTGACAACGGGGAAAGATGCAGCCATGCTGCCTGCCTAGTGCAGATCGCTCTCCCTACAACACTGGTAGCTACCTCGTTGGCATCTTACGATGCCCTCGCTTGGTGCCTTGCTAGCTCCAGGCCACGTTGCAGAGAGTGCGATGGCTTGTCTGGTTTGCTCCGTGTCAAGCAAAGAGGCTAGGAGCTGACCCAGTCTGGACCACAAGAACCTGTCATAGGATGCGTAGTGGGCCTGTTGTGTTGTGATAGAGAGCAGCAACTGTGCCGAGTAGAATGTCCTCCTCCCCCAGAAGTCAGAATCCAAGGAATCTTGATCTGGGCACCAGTCACTGTGGAGGGCGCGAAGCCCATCAGGAGTGTCCATCTGTATCAATCCTGACTGAGGATGAGGCATGGAACCTGGAGACTCCAGGGGGGCACAGTACCACTGGCAGAGATCCCTAGGGGTAGGAACTCTGGAGAAGGGCCTCTGCCAGGAACGCAACGACGTCTCCCGAAAGGGAGCAGGCCAGGGTGCACCATTGGCAACAGAAACAGAGACTGTACCGAGTCAGTATCAGTAACCGCAGGCACCGCAAACGGTGGCAGAAGAAGACATGGCTCCAACCAGGACAGCAGTCTCTGAGCCAGAAACCCCCATGGCGCCGTCCCATCCCACGGCACCGAAAGCGGCGCCGAGGACAGAGACGGCAATAATGACGGCTCTGACAGCACTCTCTGTGCCGAGATCCAATACCCCTCATGGGACCATGCCCATGCCCGGAACTGCGAATGGCCCTGGAACTGGACACGGTACTGAGGCGAGAAAAAGTCAGAGACAGTGCCGAAGAACCTCCCACGGCGCCACTAGCACTATCAGACAGCAGCCATGGTGATGGACCGGCACTGCTGCCGACTCCGTCAGGGCCCACGGCACCACAAACAGCACCGAGGCCCAAAACTGCGCTGACATACGGCGCCAACCTGGGCCTTCCGAGCCATGGGTCCGACACTGGGAGCCCGCCTGAAGGGCACTGCCATCGCGGGCGCCCCGTCTCGGCCTCCCAGAGGAAACAGACTGGGCCTCCTGCACTGCGGGAGAAGCCTTGGCCACGTCTAGGCTACAAGAGGCTGAGGCTTCCTCTTCCTTCTCGGTCCGTATAGAACCGGGAGGGGACCCATTGAGTGCGCGCCCAACCCCCGAAAGTCAGCGGAGCTCGCCCCACTTTCTATGCACATTGCTCGATGACCTGGCGGTCCATGGAGAAACAGGCGTCGAATGAATCGATGTCATGAAGCGGGCCAAGACACTTAAGGCAATGGTCATGCTGGTCGGTGACGGAGTATTTTCAGTTGCATGGGCGCCGTCGCATGGGGGGGCCGTCCCATCTTTGAAGTTTTCTTGCCCTCCAACCGAGACATGACCTACAGAGAAAAAAACACCAAACAAGACTCGATGTTGCAGAATAACAAAAATAATGGAAAGATCTTACCGGGCGACGTCGAGTGTGGCAAACAGAACCGGCAGGAGGGAGCCGACGGACTACGGCACCGAGAAACGACACAAAGTCATACGGATAAATTTGCTGCGATGCAGGTTATGCCTCATTTTCTTCTCTCGAAGCTCTCATGTGGTGACCTTGATGGCGGGAGATGAAGAACTGGTGGGAGGGCAGAGTCAACAGCACATAATGGTCAACCCGTGAGCGCCACGCAGTGCATCGGCTTTGAGGGCGGCGCCGAGGGGTGCGTCGACTCCGCCCATCCAAAAAAAAGCTCCCGCGGGGTCATGACCTCCAGCCAATAACCCAAAGATGATGAATGGTAAAGATTGACACAGATAAGATCACAATGTCCCAGAACTGAGTCACCTTCTCCCCAGCTTCTGAAAAAGAGCTTAAAAACTGCTCTTAGGTTAACCTCGAGTTCCCAATGGCGTTTTACAGTCATCTCAAACTATAATTATATACGTTTCAACAGTAACACTATATAATTTCTAAACAAAGGGATCCCAAGATCAGTAATATTTCTACATAATGATTTGCATATTGTTTATACCAGTAGATATGCAAGGGAGGAAAAGACAGAAACAGCAAGGGAACACTGAGAGACAATGAGAGGCAAAGAATTGCGAGACTGTCAGGGTGATCAAATCCTAGGTCTCACGAGAAAATGTAGTTGTGTAACCAGACAGACAAGAGACAGGAAAGGAAAGCACAGAACAGATCTCTACATTCAAACTCTCCATAACAATTGGGACAGGGTCCTATTCAACCCTGTCACATCACCCATCTGCATCCTTTGCTGCACCCAAATCCTCTAGTTTCTTCAGCAGCCTTCTCTGAGGCACCAAGTCAAAAACCTTGCTGAAATCGAAGTAGAGTAAATCCACAGCATGACCCTTATCCAGTGCCCTCATAACCCTGTTAAAGAATACTATCAGGACATTGGTCTGAGATGACCTCCTTGCGATGAACCTGTGCTGTTTACTGTCCTTGAGTACATTGCATTGAGGTAGTTGACAAGATTCTTTTGGACTAGTGTCTGCATCAGTTTACCCACAATCCATAAAAAGGGGGACAAGTCAAATGTCCAAAACTACCGACCAATCCAACCAGTAAATCTTGCATCCATATGCAGTGAATTTTTGGAATCAGTCAAGAAGGATAAAATAGAAATGCACATGGAGATTAATTGTGTAAAAGACAAAGCATAGCATGGATTCAGGAAGGGCAAATCCTACATTACAGATTTATTAACCTTCTATGAAAAAATAAGTAATTGCATGGATAATGGCATATCAGCTGATGTAATATTGTTAGACTTTAGCAAGGGATTTGATATCCCCCCCTCACATTGCTATAGTCAACACATTTAAAACACTTGGTCTAAATGAAACAGTTGTTGAACGGATTAAAGCTTGGTTGACAAACAGAACTCAGGTTGCTTTGTATAAAGGGACACATAGCAGCTGAGTTATCAGTCATTATAAAATTGCAGGGTAAAATCTTGTAATCTGACTGGCTGTTATTTATGTGTAAAATATGGTTTACACATAGCTAAAAAAGAATTGCTCAGCAGTGAAGAGTCTGCAATACAGATCAATTGGCATTTGGAACACAGGCATTTCAGATAGCCCTCTACAGCCAGAACTGATCTTCCACCACAAACATGACTGCTACCGTTACACTGTAAAAAAAAAACTTCAGCTGGGCCCTGAAAATAAAACTGCTTTAAATAAAAAAATAAAACAAATGAATTAAATGCTTTTTCCCTAATTATCACACACTCCTTACATACATAAACACATTAGAAACAATAACTATTGTTTATAGTTTTCACTGCACCTGTTTCTTTACTGACGGTGAAAAATACCCCTTCTGTCTTTACTTGCTTATCAGGGAACTCTCTTCTTCTTGCCCTAACAGTGAGATAACTGAATCTCTGGCTGAAACAAAGGCATTTGTCATCTGTGTGTATAGTGTGTTGGGAGAGAAACATTCTGCCAGTGGAACTAAGCAGAATTTTGAATCCATGTATTCCATGGTAAACATTCCATATCTTGAATGTGGAGAAAAACAGAGAGAGAAAAAAAACATGAAAAAAGTAGGCAAAAATACAATGACATCACTGCAGTGGGCAGAAGGATTATTTTATCACAAATGCACTAAGTAAATCTATTTTTCTGCATGTAAACAGGCTTTTCCCAATAGTCAAAATATAAAAAAAAAAAATCAATTTTATAAGCGCAACAAGGCACTCAAGGGTGTGTGTAAACCATATTTTACAGCACGGCCAGCAGCTGAAGTCACTCAGCCATTGGCCTTGTGCCTTACTGTGCCCCTGGCCATGCTGTAAAATATGGTTTACACACACCCCTTTGTGCCTTATTGCTTACCTAGTGGGTCCCATAGGGATCAGTACTCAGACCAATCCTGTTTCAAATTTATGCAGTGGACATGGAAACTGGGATAGAAAATTGGATGACATCAAAATCAGGAATATTGCATCACCAATAAACAGCTTTACTATACAGAATTACCCGAAGAGACTCATGACCTGGACTCAGACGTGGGGCATGTAGTTCAGTGCATCAAAATATTTAGTAATTTCAGTAATTCATATAGGTAGTAAGTCTCTTAGCTGAGTGCTACCTTGGACATAAGAAACTAGCAAACAAGGAGTCAGACAGAGGCCTGGGAATAATAGATAATAATATGCAGCCACATTAAGCATTATCACAAGGGCTGGCCCGGTGGCGCTGAGGGTTGTGGCGCTGGACACCACACCTCATTCCATGCCGGCGACCCGGGTTCGGGAATGAGCCTGGGCCACCGAGGGTCGGCAGGGGAGAGAAAGGATTGAGTGTCCGGAGCAAAGCTCTCCTCTCTCTGCGGTGGGATCCAGGCTTGCGTGACACAGCAGCAGCCCCCGGTGGTGACCGGAGGCACTGTGCATGCCTAGGCAACACGTAGCATGGGGACAAGAGCTGCGGCAGGTGCCCTGGATGCCATTGTACGACCAAGCTCTTGAAGGGAAGGGGATTGAGGGCGTAACAAGTAAGGGGAAAAATACCCCCGCCACTGGGTGAGGCGACGGTGAACTCCGGTGTCAAGGCCCACACAATCTAATGCTGAGCTGCTCCCCGACTCTACCTTCTGGGGACTCTCTGTTTCTCCATAGGGCTTGGGGGGAGACGAGAGTCCTGATCACCAATACAGTTGTCATAGAGTCGTGGTTTAGGCAAGTGGATAGGAGCTCTGTGTCGAGAGGATCCTGAGAGATGCCCCGATGGATAGGGAGAAAAACAAGTTGTTAAAAAAACATTATCGCAAGAAAAGTAAGCTATTTGCTACAAAATGCTAAAAGAGCAATCAAATCTAGGAACGCCAAAATTTGATGTGGTACATACTGTATCTATATCAGACTATCATCAAGGCACAGGTCAGGAAACATAGGAAAACCAGGAGCAGGTATAAAATTCTCAAGTAGCGTTTTAATTTTTTTTAAAATAACAGTAAAATAAAAAATAAGTGTTCAGTATAACTATTTACAAAAGCAATACAAACACAGAAAACAGAGTCCTGAGGGTATATCTAATTCCAAGTTGCAATCTCAGTCTCTCACTCTTTTTAGCAAAAACATTGCTGCTTGTTTTGTAAATCTTTTCCTGGGAACTTAAAGAGAACATCCTGCTTCGCACACAGTGTTCTTGTCACTTTCCTTGCAGGTACAACAAACAGAACATGGCAACCCAGAATTGACCTCTTGTTTACAGCTCTGCAAAAGTTTGCAAACTGCATCGCAGGTTAACCCCCTAAATTCCAAATATCTTTTTGCAATAATTTCAGCAGTATAACTGTTTACATTTTCAAACTAAGGGATCCCACTTTCGTATAAAGATTCACATATCGTTTTATAACCACAGATATGCAAGGGGGAAGAAAAGACGGATACAGCAAGTGAAGGCAGAGAGATAGTGAGAGGCAAAGAATCTTGAGACAGTCTTGAGTGATCAATTCCTAGGTCTCACGAGAACATTTGGTTATGCAACCAGATAGACAAGAGACAGAAAAAAGAGGCAATAGAACATATCCTTGTGTTTAAACTCTTTCCACGTAACAAATAATACAGGGCCTTATTCAACCCTGTCACATATCCCCCTCTTTAAGAAGGAACTTGTTTAAAAAAAACAGGTTTCCAAAACTTTGTATTAATTCTCTTCTAAAATTAGCTTATAACCTTTACAGTTCAGTGCATATGCAGTACAGCAAACAGAGAAGTTTAAACTCACACATGTTTATTTCAACCTTCTGAATTCTCGACTCCTGATCCATATTTTGGCAGAAAATCAGCACTGACATTCCCTTTTCCGGATTTGTGCATCACTTTAAATTTAAGTGGCTGTAGTGCCTGGTACCACCTTGTGATTCTGGAATTGCTACTCTTCATTTGGTTAAGCCAACAGAGAGGGTTGTGATCTGTTGTAAGTATAAAGTCAGCTCCTTGCAAATATACCTTAAGGGATTCCATGGCCCACTTTGCTGCAAGGTATTCCTTTTCAGTGGTGGAGTACCTTTTTTCTCTGTCATGTAACTTCCTACTGATTTATAGAATGGGGGGGTTCCAGTCCATCTATATTTCGACTCAAGTCCTCACCTAGGCCCATCTCTGATGCATCAGTCTGTAACGGAAATTGTTTTTCAGAGTCTGGGCTTCTTAAAATAGGGGCTGAACATAATACAGCCTTTATGGCACAGAAAGCCTCATTACACTCTGGGGCCCATTTCACATTATTCAGTTACTGTTTTTTTCATGAGTTCAGTGAGGGGAGTAGCTAACTATGCAAAGTTAGGAACAAATCTCCGATAATAACCAGCCGGCCCTAACAATTTCCTGACATGCTTCTTTTGTTTTAGGGATAAAACTGTTATCTACAGCTTCTGTCTTTAGAAATCTTTGGCTTTACTTCTCTATTTCCCAAAACATATCCCAAATATCTGGTTTCCTGCATGCCCACTGCATATCTGGTAGGATTAATGGTTAGCTCTTCATTTTTGGTAGATTTGATAACTGCTTATAGGAGTTCCAGATGACTTTTCCAGTCTGGTCTCTACACCACAACATCATCCAGGTATGCAGCACAATAACCAGTATGAGGGAATAAAATTACATCCATGTACCGCTGGACTGTGTAGCAGGTGCACCATATAAACCAAATGGCATGGTGGTAAACTGATAGAATCCAACAGGAGTGGCAAATGCTGTTTTGTGTCTGGATTCTTTGGTTAGGAGGATTTGCCAGTAACCCTAGGTGATATCGAGGGTACTGATGTACTTGGCACTTCCCAGACTATCCACCAAATCATCTATCCTGGGCATAGGATAACTGTCAAATTCTGACACTTGGTTAAGTTTCCTAAAATCAAGGCAGATTCTTACACCCCCTTTTTTTTATTTACGATCACCATTGATGATGATCAAGCACTCCTTGACTCTTCCATGATACCCAGTTCTTTCATTTTTTGTATTTCCTTAACCATGTCTGCTCTTAACCGCTCTGGCAATCTGTATGTCTTTTGTCTAACAGGGTGAGCATTCCTTGTCACTGTTACATGCTTGACCCCTTTTGCTCAGCCTGGCATTGTGGTAAAAGTACTGTTAAATGTCTTTAGTAAGTTACGAATTTCTGCAGTTTGTTCCGAGGTTAAGGAAACATTCACCTTTACAGCATCAGCAGTTACAGTTTATTCCAGTCTGTCGTAAACTATATCAGTATCCCCTTTATCAGTTTCTGGTAAAACTAGCAAAGCAGCCCTTGGTGTTTTTTTCAACCTATTTCTTCAGGAGGTTTGTGTGGTGTATCTTGGCAGGATTTTTCTCATCAGGGTCTCAATTTCATAGTTAACTGTGCCAGTACATATAAGTACTTCATAAGGCCCTTGCCACTTCATCAACAGTTTATTTTCTGTAGTGGGTAACAGTAGCAAGACCTGTTCACCTGCCTCAAATAATTTTTCTTTTACTTCATGGTTGTGATATGCCTTCTGCTGGTCTTGGGCTTCTTCCTGATTACTATGGGCAACCCAAACTACCTAAACGTAGTGCATTTCAACATATTTTGCCAGCTTCTTTCTCAGGGCACACATGTAAGATGTACTAGATTGTTTCTGAGTGGGGTTATCTTCCAAGTTTTCTTTTATTAAATCTAGTGGCCCTCTAGGTTGTCTACCATACAGCATTTCAAATGGTGAAAAATCTGTTTATTCTTGTGGCACTTCTCTGTAAGTAAAAAGCAGGCAAGGTAAGTATTGGTCCCAATCTTTCCCATCCCCTTTTACAAACCTTTTTAACATGCATTTTAGGGTTTGATTAAAACACTCAACAAGACCATCTGTCTGAGGGTGGTAAGGGGAGGATCTTACTTCGAGAGGGCTCTTGCAGTAGGCAATAACCATTAGGACTGAGCTGCCAAGTGCTAGGATCACATGGAAAATTTGCTAGCAGTTTCTAGCAGGGGACCATCCACTCAGTGTCACGTGACCCATGTCGGTCCAATGGTATGTAGTAGGTAGTCCCTACACCCACTTCCCGCCATCGACTTGCACACGTCAGACCTCACGAAACGCTGCTACAGTCGACTGCCATTATCAATACGTATTACAATACCTTTCGATTTTTTCTTATTTTCTCTCAAAGATCAGTTGGTTCGACATCGTATTGCATATCTTCTCCTACTTTGTCCGAGTCCCACAAGAACAAGTGTGCCTGCGACAAGCAGATACCAGAGAAAGACTGCTATACCTCGTGTCTTCTCTGCCTGGGGCCTGACTACAAGACCAAAGACCTTGAGGCCTGTCAGAAGTTCAACCAGGCCATATGGAAATGATGTCTTCAAGTCCTCGAAACCCATCTTCTAAAACAAACAGTGGCTTCCATGGAAAAGAAGCTGCTGCAGGTGCGGAGCGCTTTTTCATCTCCTGGGAGCTCTTCTGGTTCCCAGTCTTCCAAGCACAAATGGGACAAGGACAAGCACCGGGACAGAGATTGGTCTCCCTCCAGGCCTCAGTTCTCTTCGGGGACCGTGGCCAATGAGTGGCCCTCTACCAAGAAAGAAGGGACCACTTCAGCCAAGCCTGTTTCTCCAGCGACAGAGTAGCGTTTGCCGCCCCCCCACCTGAACTTGTCACAGTTCAGGCGGGGACCTCTGGGGATTTGGAGGTTAAGTACACCCTAAGGCCCTTCAGACCTACTCGAGTGTCTAAGTCTGGTGGTTCGCCAGGTAAGTCAGATGCTGGCTGTGCCAGTGCCTACACAACCACAGCGCTCACGTTGGAACCCTACTCTAGGTCTGACGCTGGTCCCTTGGATCAGCACCCGCTGTCACTTCTGCTGTAGCCACTTCGAGAGGAATCCCCCTCTTGGAGACCTCCTCTGTCACCTGCTGTTGGGCCCTCAAACTCCTCCCCCCTCCCAGAGCCGGAGATGCTGCCGCTCACTGGCCCAGTTGATCAGCTAGCATGGGGCTGCCTTATGGGGCCCCCTGCCAACCAGCCGGTCCTTCCTTTGTCTGGGCCTCCTCCTCCCCCTGACCCCAGAGGAACCTGTCTCCCCATTGTGCTGATGCCAGGTCCTCCTGCAGGTCTGCAGCTGGATGCCCCACTGCTGGGTCCTTCAGGCTACCCGCCGGGCCACAGCCAGGCCCCTCTGTCCCACCATCAGGCCCTACCCCAGGTTATCCAACACCGAGATACCCAATTCTACACTATCCTATGCTGAGCTATTCATCACTGGACTACCCTATGCCGAGCCATCCTACCCCAGGGTACCAAACACCAGGTTATCCAACACCCAGGTATCCAGCGCCGGGGTACCCGATGCTGGGCTGCCTGATGTAGGGGTGTCCACCATCAGGGTATCAACCGCCAGCCTACTTATAACCTCCACAGGCTCCCATGCAGTCCCCTGTGAATTATGAGGCTCTCTTTGATACCTAGTGGAACAAAGCTAAGCACCAGTTAGATGAGGAGTTGGACCGACATCAGATGGACACAAATCATATGCTGGTCCAGGGGACCCCTACCCCATGATCCCTGTCTCCTATCAGGGTCCATTCCCCCACTTCCAGTCACACGTTGAGTGCCTCCATGGCAGAGAACGGGGGTCGTGGGCTGGCTGATCCTCGGATAGCGGACCCCGTCGAAGGTCCATTTCTCCCTATGGGACCCCTTCAGGAGACTCAGATTCAGACTCCTCTTCTTCCTCAGGCTTTGAATCCCCTTCCCTGGAGGACCTCAGACCTAAGGAGTCTCTCAAATCACCCCCAGAGTATCCCTCGCTTTTAGATATCCTCTGAAAAATCCAGGAGGCTAACCGTTGGAAAACCGAAGAGCAAGCTCCTCAGAGACCGAGGCTGGCTGAGCACCTTGACCTCCTGAGCTGAACCCCCCCCCCTTCTCATCCCCTAATGGATGGAGCCTGATGGAGACTTGGCCATGACTATATGGCAACAACCGTCATCTGTCCCGTCCGTTTCCAAAAATGTGGACAGATTATACATGTTCTGGAGGGGAAAGATTATCTGGTCAAACACCCAAAGCTGATTCGGTGGTTATCAACGTAGTGCATGACTGCTCTACTCACCTGAAACATATGAGTAACTGTCCCCCCAATAAGGAGTCGAGGCAACCTGACCAGTTTGGTCGGAAGGCCTACTCATCCTCTACTTTGGCCCTGCAGGCTTTAAACTACGTAGTACATATGGTCTGTTATCAAAAGGCCATTCTTGACCAACTGAAAGCTGACTTTGAGGCCATCACACCTTACATGTGGCTTATGATGCCTTTGACGCTTCCGCAAGAAGTACTGCGATGGCGGTTTGTCTTCACAGATATGACAGGTTGCGAGTATCAGGTTTCACCCAGGATGTTCGTGCGTCTATTGTAGATGCACCCTGCCAGGTTGTGGTGCTTTTTAGAGGGGACGTCAAAGACATTATGACCAATCTGCAAGAACGAGGGATGGCTCTTTGTTCAGTGTAATCTCTCTACCATACTAATCCCAAGTCTCTGCCTCCCTTTCACCAACAACAAAGGTGCCAGACAAGGCAGCAGCATGCCCGACATAAGGGCAAATGTCGGGTCCCCACCAAGTCACACAGACCTTTCAGGGTGGTGCTTCCCCATCCTTCCTCCCTCCTCCTGACTCATGAGTCACCCCCCCAGTTCTGGAGGATCCAGTAGGGCGGTAGATTCGCCAACCACCTGTCTGGGTGGGATGCAGTCATGAAAGACTCCTGGGTGCTTCAGCTAATAGCTCAGGGTCACACCATAGAATTCATACAGAAACCTCCAGACAATCCTCTAGGTGTCTGTCATTACCCACAAGGTCACATTCCACTCATCAGGGAGGAAATAGCAACTCTGTTTTTGAAAATCTGCTGTAGAGCCAGTTCCATTGGGCCAGGTTCAAAAGGGGTATTACTGTCAATTTTTCCTGGTCCCAAAGAAGACGGAAGATCTTCAGCCGATACTGGTCTTCAGCACACTCAACCTGTTTGTCAAGTACAAAAGGTTTCACATGCTGACCCTCCCAGAACTATTGCCACTGCTCCATCAAGGACACTGGCTCTGCACCCTGGACATGCAGGATGCTTACCTACATATCCCTGTATTCCCTGCCCACCACTGCTTTCTCAAGTTTACCTTCAAGGGGGAGCATTTCCAGTTCAAGGCCCTTCCCTTTGGACTTTCCTCGACACCCCGGGTGTTCACTAAGTGCCTAGTGGTGGCAGCAGCAGCTTTGCAGAATCAGGGCCCCTATGTTTTCCCATACCTCGACTACTGGCTCCTGTCGGCTCCATTGAGAAAGAGTCTGGAGGCTTCTGTAGTGGCTAGTCTGTACCTACTCCACAGATTGGGGTCACGGTGAATTACCCCAAGTCTCACCTCACTCTTTCCCAGTGCCTCCAACTTATTGGGGCAGTACTGGATACCACCCAGGGTCAGGCCTTCCTTCCCTTAGAGTGGAAACACTGCAGAGGCAATCTCAGCTTGTGCTTCCATCCTTTGGATAACAGCTAGGAGAGTCCTCTGCCGCCTCCTGTTTTTTGGCGGCAGCCATTCCCATGGTACCCCTGGCCCGTCTCTGCATGTGGGTTATGCAATGGCCCCTCGGTACAGTGGGATCAGAGGTCGGACGACCTCGATCACAGGGTTCTGGTGTCCAACCCTATGTAATGGATCTCTTGTGGTGGTAGGATATGGAAAATCTCTGCCAAGGGGTTTTCTTCCAGCCTCCCTCTCCACTTCACACCCTGATGAGAGATGCATCAGGTCAGGGTTGGGGATCGCATCTGGGAGATGACAGAACCCGGGGATCCTGGTCTCAGCGGGAGCCCTCACTGCACATCACTGTGCTCAAGATGCATGCTGTGCTGTATGCCCTTCAGGCATTCCAGACCCTTTTGCTCCCTGGACCACTTCTGATCCAGTCGGACAACATCTGTGTGGTCTGGTATCTAAACAGATGGAGGAACTCTGTCATACCCCTCACTGTGCAGGGAAGCAATGCGAGTGTGATACTGGACAGTGCAGCACCAGATCCATCTTACTGCAGTACACGTCCCAGGCATCCAGAATGTTCTGGCAGACAGTCTCAGATGCACTCAGGCAAGGGCTCACGAGTGGGAACTGTGTCACTTAGTGGTTGAAGACATCTTCGACCTCTGGGGTCATCCAGATCAAGGTCTGTTCACCTCCCTATTCAACGCAAAACTAGTGAATTTCTGCTCGCTCGTTCCCGGGCCTGGTGTTATTGGTGAGAAGCGCTGTCTCTTTGCTGGACAGGGAGGTTCCTATACTCCTTTTTTTCTCCCTTCCTGCTCTTGCAGAGGGTGCTCCTCAAGCTGCAAGTGGAGGGAGCTCAGATGATCCTCATCTCCACATATTGGCCTCACCAGATATGGTTCCCTCTGCTCCAGCCATTAGCAGCAGAGCCTCTGGTTCCTCTTCCCCTTTGCCAGGACCTTCTGACCCAGGATCATGGCAGGCTAGTCCACCTGGACCTCAAATCCCTTCACCTTTATGCGTGGCGCCTTTAGACATAGCTGTCTCTTGATTTGGGGTCTCTCCCAGGGTCGCTGACTTTCTCATGGAGGCCAGAAAGCCATCCACAAGAACCACCTACACGATGAAGTGGAAGAGATTTTCCATCTGGGCAGTCTCCAAGGGTTGGGGTCCTTTTTCGGTCCCTGTTCCTCAGGTCTTAGAGTACCTACTCTATCTCTCTGACCTGGGACTCCATTGTTCTTCCCTAAAGACCCACCTCTGTGCTATATCTGCCTACTACACTCCGATGGAAAGCAAAATTTTAGCTCACTTGGAGGTCTCCCATACTTTTCTGAGGAGAATACTCTATATGAAACCTCTGGTCAGGAACCCCATTCCCCTGTTGGATCTGAACTTTATTCTTGAGAAACTCAGTCTGCCTTCCTTTGAACTGGCCGAAAGTTGCGACCTGCACTGTCTGTCTTGGAAAGCACTGTTTTTAGTTGTTATTACTTCTGCTTGAAGAATTTCTGCGCTTCAGGCCCTTATGTGTAAGGAGCCTTATTTGATTTTTCACAGAGACCGGGTGGCTCTGCGTATAAATCCTAAGTTTTTACCAAAGGTTGTTTTTGAGTTTACTCTGAATCAGCCCATACACTTGCCAGTGTGTTATCCTGAGAATTCTAATCAAGGAGAGGCAATTCTGCATACTCTGGATGTGCACAGAATTTTGCGTTACTACACAACTCTGACCAAGTCAGTGCATAAGACTGAGCAGCTTTTTGTTTCCTTTGCACCCAAAAGAGAGGGCGCAGCAGTTTCGAAACAGTGTTTATCCAAATGGTTAGCAAACTGTATTCCCTTTTGCTGTCAGAGGTGCAACAAACCCCTTCTGGGGGAAGTTAAAGGACATTCCACCAGAGGCATGGCTGCATCTACTGCTTGTTTCAGAAATGTTTCTACCGCAGACATTTGCACGGAAGCCACTTGGAGCTCTGTCCACACCTTCATGAAACATTACAGTCTGGACATTGCCTCTCTAGGAGCAGGGCTGGCTTTGGACTAGCCACCTTTCAAGGCCTTCTGCAGATCTTTCCTGCCTCCTGTGTTTGAGTCTCTGCTTGACTTAGAAAGCTCGGGGCTCATTCCTTATGGTTATTGTCCACTGCAAGAGCCCTCTCAAAGTAAGATCATGCAGTTGCGTAAGAACTTACTGTAACAGTAGATCTTTGAGAGAGGCTGTCCCAGTAGGCAAGGGTTTTCCCTCCCTCCTTCCCCCTGCTGCTTAGCCTTTCTTGTGGTTGTGTACAGATTGGAAATAACGGCCCGCTCAACCACATTTCTCACTTTCAACAGTTTCTTTATTTTAATATCCAGACATATAGTGTCCTGTGTTTCGGGAAAACCCTACATCAGGGAGTCTGGTTATATTCTAAAAAATATATACAATAAAAACATTTATATACTGGCTTTTGTATTTCACATACAGTCCACTTTAAAAATGAGGGGGGGTTTAACAGTAACTACTTACATCATGAATATCTTTGCTTTATATTCTCTTTATGTTGTTTGTCTAGCGTTACTTCCTTAAAACAGTAATAAAAAGGTATATATAATCATATTTGTTTCATTCTTAGCCCTAGGAAATCTGTAAACAATTCACTAAATGAAGCTCTATCGTACCCACTGATGGTTTTTCGTAAGCTCTTTAACTTTATTTGCTTCAGAGCTTCTCTTGTTTCTGAGAATATATGGCAAACATAATCATAAGTACATTAAAATATACATTTATTCCTAAACTCTGTACATACTTATATTTTGAACTCCTGTTAAATGTAACCTTCAGGTTGTTCTGTAAGCAAGTTCAGCACCACTAGAATTTCTATTTTACCTTTAACATTTTTAATACAAGTATCACATTCTCTTTCGGCTCCTTCTGTTAAATTTAGCATAGAAACTGATTTCTAACTTGTACTCCTTGTAGTTTCACAGGTTCACAGACCAAATATTCTTCATTCTACTCTTTATGCTATACTCTACCCGAGTTATAAAATACATTCCCCTTTATCCCTTTCAACACTTGTATATTTCATTATCTTTAATCTCCAAAACTGTTTCAAAGATAGAGCCCTGGTTGCAAATAGAGTTCCCATTTGTCGCTTGCATTTTAAAGACTTTGTTTCTTTTGCAGTACTCTCCAATCTCTTAGCATCTATTTATAAACACTCCAGTTTCTTAGCAGCTATTCACGTTGTAAGTGGTAATGAAATTGCCATTCTCAGGTTCTTGATGAAATGGCACAAAGGAAGAGACAACAGACAAGTGGTGCACATGTGATAAATTAAATTTATTACAGGTCAGTAATACAGACTTATAACCAGCAGTGATAACACTGGGAGAACTTAGCCAGTTTTCCTTACCTAGGTAAAATGCAGGCTCATCTCAGAGAAGATATGTGCTACACAGGGTCTTATACCCTGATAATTACCATAGCAACTACTAAAAGAAGATACATAAAAAGTGTATAATTGGCCAGTAACAGGTGGCCTGAGTAACCATCCTAACTAACATGAGAAGTTGCTTAGGCCTGCTTGAGCTGTGTTACAGCTTCTGTATGAGTGGGGCCCCATGTCCATGGGACGTTCTTTTTCAGAAGTTTATACAAGGGAGCAGCCTTCAAGGCAAAGTCATGGATAAAATCCCTGGAATAGTTTACCATTCCTAAAAAGCATCTGAGTGTTGCCACACCAGTAGGAAGTGGCAGATCTTGCAAGCCCTGGATCTTCTTGACAACTGGGCTTCTGCCTTGGTCTGTGATACATAGGCCAAGGAAGATGACCTCATTTTCACACAGTTGTGCCTTAGAGGGGTTGCACTTGAGGCCTGCTCTCTTGAGGAGATACAGAAGTTAATCTGAAAGGGCCAAATGATCTTCTTTTGTGATGGTTGCTAGAAGCAAGTCATCCATGTACTGCAGGAGGCACTGGGGTGTGGAGAATCCATGTAGGGCATCCATCATGTGGCGATGGAAAAGTGAAGGACTGGTTGTGAAAGCCCTGGGGAAAGCAGGTCCAGGTGTACTGGCGTCCATCAAAGGTGAAAGCAAATTTGTATTGGCTTTTCTGTGCTAATGGGAGTGACCAGTACCCATTAGAGATATCCAGAGCTGTGAACCACTTTTTGTCAGGTGTCAACAGCTTGAGCACATCAGGTTCTGATGCCACTGTTGGGGCACAACCGGGGGTGACTTGATTGAGTTTCCTGTAATCAGTTGTGAGTCTCCAAGCTCCATTTGACTTTTTCACAGGCCAAATAGGCGAATTAACAGTGGAAACACAGGTCCTAATCACTCCTTGCTGTAGCAGTGATTGGATGGGCTCCCACAGTGATGGCAAGGCTTTTGCAGGAAAGGAGTACTGCTTCTGCCTCACAGGCTCAGGCCCTGTAATTTCAGTGGTAGTGTGCATCCTACCACAGTCATGCTTGTTGGTAGCAAACACGTCAGGGTGTTTTTGCAGCAAGGGTGCAAGTTCAGAAAACAGGTCAAGACTTCATACTCCTTGTTGTTATAGGAGATGACTGCCACCACGTCAGTAATACAGAATTATAACCAGCAGTGATAACACTGGGAGAACTTAGCCAGTTTTCCTTACCTAGGTAAAATGCAGTCTCATCTCAGAGAAGCTATGTGCTACACACGGTCATATACCCTGATAATTACCATAGCAACTACTAAAAGAAGATACATAAAAAGTATATAATTGGCCAGTAACAAGTGGCCTGAGTAACCATCCTAACTAACATGAGAAGTTGCTTCGCTTGCATGATAGCACAAACAATGGGATCTCTATAAGTTGAAGGTCAGTTGCAATTACAGTGATGCACAAGCAATAAGATAGCACTGTTGCATTACTTACAATAATACAGTAAAAACAGAGTGGAAAGCATCTCCCAGGACTAAGATACATTGATAAAACATAATGGAGCATAATATGCATTAGTAAAATACAATAGAACACAGATCCTGACACTTAAGCTTATACGATAAGTGCCTTCGCCCTAAGGTTAGGACATGTACCTACATATATGTTGCTGTCCGTGAGGTGGGGGTACAGTCAGGGGTGCTAGACCATGGATAGCAACATACATTCCTATTGAGTAATTAAGCCATATAAAAATTCTAGACAAATAAGTGTGGAGCTAAAATGTTTTATCTGACCTGTAATTGTTCTCCGTCTTAGCCCGTGGGAAGCAACAGAGCTGTAGAGTTACTGCATATTTATACCCCTTCCTGGCAACAAAATCTGGCATTGTCATGCCACTCAACTCCGTGTGGAGCTCTGTGCATGTGCGAAGGCACATGCATGCCCACTTGCCTGCCTAACCCACTTACAGGGGCACCTGTCTATGGAGGTGTTCATTGCCTAAGTTTAATCAGTTAAATCTTTTTCAAGATAATCAAATCAGGACATCTTCTAGTATAACTTTTTTTCAGCAATCTCTTTAATTTATACAAGGAATTCTCTTAACTCTTTCATTTAGTTCCTAACTAATGCAACCTTTGTTAAAATGAAAAGACCGCATTATTTACTATACAAGGAAATGATTGGTCAATAAAACATAACTGCCTCTGTCTGACCTTTTGCATATGAATATGTATGTCAAAATCTCAGAAAATATCCTGTATTATACTAATTTAATAGCATTATTTATAGATATCAAAACTAAATTTAAATCATGCTTAGAGACTCCATATTTTTGCATCTCTCCAATAAATACACAGTACTACTCCAGGTGATTAGAACTAGAACAAGGATCATTTAAAATATGATCTCAGTATGTTTAGAAACTATCATGTAAATAGTGTTATTTCAATAGTGTTATTTCAGTAGTCAATTCTATCTGAAAGTATGGGACAACGTGGGGAAAGGCGGGATTACCAATCACAAGAATGGACACAGAAAAACAGGCACAGATCCAGTGGAAGGAGGATCAGGTTTAGGACAAGGAAGAACAGAAACGCCTACAGAATTAGACAGTAAAATGAAAGGAGACAAAACAAAAGAAATCACTTCACAAGTAACCAGATCCCATGTGAAAATGTAGATTTTTAACTTATCCAAAAGAGAATTATCCTTAGATGAGATCAATTTATTAGGAAGATGTCTATTGTTTTGTCCATGTGAAAAAAAGAAAGAGTTTGAGATAAAATTAGAACTTAATAGGTTTTTTAGAAAACTTAGACTAAAATATTTTTTGAGGCTATACCTGTCACAACAGTAAATCAAGAGGAAAAAGGTCAAATAATAATAAGCCAGTGACTTCAACTTAAGTCCCAGTTCCTTCCACCTGGTATGATACTACATGAAATAGAAACTTACATAAATGTAGTCAGTAAGAATGTGAAATAATTGTTAAAAAAAAGAAAAAGGCTTGATCAGAGATCCAAATTTAATTTAACTTCAAAGGAATTTGGAGCATTAAGAAACTAAGAAAATGATCATAGTATCATTATTAAAAAAGTGGACAAGGGTGGGGAATTGTCTTGGAGGATTATGAAAAATACAGACAAAAGTGTGAGGACCTATTTAGTAATAAGAAAAATTACTTAAGAATAATGCATGATCCAACACAGGAAGTAAGTAGTTTGAGGGCCTCTTGGATCAGGCACTGGAAAGTGGATGGCTGTCGGAATGGGAACATGGAGCATTATTAAGGAAATATCCCTTAATACCCATCTTTTATACATTACCTAAACTTCATAAAGACCCTATTAACCCTCCTGGAAGACCAGTTGTCTCAGGAATGGGTTCTGTTTTGGAACGTTGTTCATGTTTGGTGATTTCCACATAAGGAGATAGGTGGAGCAAACAACCTCTTATTTAAGGGACACCACCCATTTCATTAATATTTTCGAAGAACTGAATAATGACAACATAAACACTGAGAATGTAATTCTGGTAACATTTGATGTAAAAGACCTTTACATCTCCATCTCCCATGACAAAGGGATGGAAGTCTTAAAGCTGAAACTTGATAGTGTAAGAGATAGTCAAAATCCACCAAATGAACTACTTCTCAAGTTGTGAAGTACTGTAGTACTAAACCAAAATTATTTCAAGTTTGAAAAAAGCTTCTTTGTACAGGTGAAAGGCACAGCAGTTGGGTCTAGTATGGCCCCATCTTATGCCAGTCTGTACATGAATGATTTTGGAGAAAAGTATGTTTATCAGAATAATCAGTATCTGGAGAAGATAAAACCGTGGAAATGCTTTATGGATGATATTGTAGTGATTTGGCAGGGAAGTGAAGAAGATTTATTCTTATTTCATGAGTTGTTGAATGCAAGAAATGATCATGTAAGATTTACGGTGAACCATGATTGTAACAAAATTTATTTTCTAGATTTATTGATTTTTAAAAAAAAAGACGACAAATTTTGTACAAAACTGTTTAGAAAAGCTATAGACAGGAATACAATCTTGGGAACACGTCATTTCGCTCCCGCATGTTCGCTCCCGACAGTTCACTCCCAACTAATTCGCACCCGTCCCTTTTCGCTCCACGTTGTTTCACTCCCTGTGCTCAAAAACAAAGGCAGCTTTGGACAACAACAGTCCGGAACCCATCAACAAGCATATGATTCATTTTTCTTACCTTAAAGTCTGCATTGTTCTCTTCGGAATCAGCGCAGTACACTCCATTTGTCATGTGACATATGCTTAGTCGTGATGCAGTGACGGTAGCATCAATGTTCATACATTCATCCTGTTAATATCCAGCTAAAAAAACACATCTTTATTTAAGGTAAATAAGTAAAATTATGATGCTTTTCTTTGTTTTTAAAAATCAGTACTCAAAACAGTGTGCAACTCCTCTTAGAAATTCCTCAGTTGTGCATTCTGAGGACTTGTAAATAATCTGTTCGAGCCTTGACGCGTTGTCCTTGTACACCCGTTTTGAACAATTGGGTGCATTGCCTGCAAATATTTGTTCAATGTCTGCCTCCCGTTTGTGTTGTATGCCCTTCATGCCTTCAATAAATTTCCACAAGGTTGGGTGAGACATACGGAGGATTGATTGCATGCCTCTATGAAATGCTTCTACCGTGTAGTTTGTTTTAGCTCGCTTTTCTTTTACTGTATCAAAGTGGTTCCACAGTGTGACTAGGAACTGTGGTTGCCTGCGCCCATTGCCTCTTCTATTCCTCCTGCCGATCCAGGTGTCTGCAAAATAGTCTATAATTGGCTCAATCTCAGAAGGGAAAACATTGAGGGTTTCATGTGTAATTTCCTCGAACCGAGCCATAACCTGATTGGGAGGGTAGAATGCAAGGGCTGGCAGATAGCGACACTTTAGGCTGAATTCGCTATCAACTGTATACCTTTGCCCTAGCCCTTAAGACTGAATCTTTCTGTAGATGCATTGGGCAAAATGGAAAAAGCATCTGACTTGTCTTGCATTTGGGAACACGGATTTAAAGGCCTATAATGTAGCTTTTTCAAAGTCTGTCGTAATGACAGATGGGTCCAATCGTGGGTTTAGATCTTTAAGACCGGACAGCAGTTTTTCATAAATTTATTTTCGTTTACCAGGGAGTAGGGCGAAATTGCAGGCTGCATACACCCAAGTCGTTCACCGATAATTACATACATTTGAGTGAACAATGGTGGTACCACACTAAATGTACCATCGGCGTACCAATACTTACACTGTTCAAGGAATGTTAAGTTGCTTTCTGTGTCAAAGACAAGCATTCGGTCGGTGTCAGGACTGCTGTCATATAGTAAAAAGTTTACTTCATTGCCAGAACTATCTCGCAGTGTCCGATAAAACTCAGGAATTATGATATCTGACAGTTTGCAGGGATTTGGTGGGGCTCCGTGTACATGGACATGCTGTATTGTGCACTTTACATTTCTGTTTACCATTGTTCCCTGAGCTGCTAAAGACATGTTGTCCTTACAGTGTAGCAGAACCTGAGCAGTCGTATCCTGACTACTTGCAGCACGGTTTTTAGCTCAATTTATGGTTTCACATCTCTCAACTGCAGTCGAGTCAGGAGCGTGTGAGTGCTCACTAAATGTTGCGATTATAGTTAGGTCCTCGTAACTGGCAGTGTGAACCCTGGCATTGCATGTTTTGTCTTTTTTTACAGCTCTTTCGCATTGCCAAATATACTTTCCATTATACCCCCGTTTGTGGTGTATATGTATATATAAAGTTGTTATGGTCCACAAGTTTCTTTTTCTTTCGCTCGGACAAGATAAACTTAGCTTCCGTTCTGCAGACTGTGAACAAGAACTGTAGTACCAGAGTCAATTTCCACAGTACAGCTTTATAACTTTCCATAGTAACAGGTTGAACGCATTAATTGACTTAATTGAATTGAATTAGTGATTGACAGTAACAGTAAATAGTAAAGTCTGGTGCAGGAGCGGGTTGACAAGGAGTGAATTTTGAGGGAGCCAGTTGACAAGGGAGCGAGTCGACCGGGCGCGAATTCACGGGAGCGAATTGACGTAGACCTTACAATCTTATAGGCAGACACTTTTCATCTGAAGTCTTTGGTGGGTTCAATCCCTTATAGTCGATTCTTAAGATTTAAGTGTAATTGTACATTAGATACAGATTTAGATGAATCAATACAAAACATGGAAAAGAGGTTCAAACAACACGGATATAGTGAAAAGACATTATCAGAAGCTAAAGAGAAAATGAAACCAAAACAAAGAGCTACATTACTAACATCAGACAATAGTGGTCCCTACTCAAGTGTCAGAAAACAAAAAATAGTCCTCACATTAAAGTTTAATGATATATTTTTTTATGTAACCTCCCCCCACCGGACTCCCTTTTTTTATTTAAGCAGGGATGCTCCTCTCACATCTAGACGCCACCGAGAGGGATGGGGGTAGTCACTACAAATTATCTTTTGCAGAAACTGTAGACCCATTACTTCTACTATTGAGCCAGCCATCTTTCAGACAGGCAAATCAAGTGTGGCAACTACCTGGCTCACACCTGGGGGACCATTTAGCATGGCCAACAGCCTGGGTCCCTGGGAGAAAACGTTTGCTCAGCATTGTGCTAGGTTTGTACTTCTGGTCGGGGCACCCAAGTAAATCCGGACACTGGAAGCAATAACTGAAATGTCCAAACCAGGATGGGATTCTAGAGTGTGGCTTTTATTCACATAACACAGAGAATAACAAAGCAAAGATGCACCCCCACAGGGCTACACTCGCTGGTAATCCAGATTACAGAGGTGCTGAGCACACATTCTTCACTACGAACCCACAGGTTCTGAACGTATTTGGGCACACATGGCCCATACTGGTACACTTCTCTTCTATTCCTTAATATGGCACCCCGGTCAGTACTAGGACACTTTTCCATATGGCATGGAGGTTGATGGTGGCTCCCTAAACCACCCATGAGCACTTTCTAGCTTTCAGGGAAAATCCAAAATTCCACTTCTGGGTGCTTTCTTCAGACACTGGCCAAGTGCCTGTGAGAAAACCAGAGGTGCCCAGACTGAACCCGGAGAGGTAAACCTGGTTACTCCAGATGGGGGTCTCCCACCTCTTGCTCCCAAATCTATACTTGGCCATTCATTTGGTTACAACACCTTTCTTCGAACTACTGGTTGTAGATGCTCTCTAGAAATGTTTAGCACATCTAACATTCTACATTTCACTTTGGAGGTGTCCTGACTTTTAAATTTCTGTAACTGGCTATGTCTTTAGCCTAGACCCCCACTGTTGCAGATGCTTCTAAGCCATACATAAACTAAAAGTTCTATACTTGGCAAGTCTTCCTTTGACCCCACAGTAGACAGACACTTTTACTCTAAACTCTGTCTCGGTGAACATTGTGTCTGTATCAGAGTAGAACTCACCAAAGGTATGCAGGTGCCCCAGGGCTTCTTCTCTCAGATGTCTCAGGTACTCACAAACACATCGATTCTCGGGCAGCTTCTCCCTGTCCAGGCTGGCACAGGGGATTGCCCCTGAATTCCTGGAATCCCCCCTTATCCCTCCGGGGATGGGGCACTGGAACAACTGTAGGAATGGTCTCTACCACTTTCTTCTGGTCTCTTCTGTGTTCCTCTCTAGGGTAAGAACACACAACCCCTTCTTTCTCAGGTAGCTCTATATCAGAGCTAGGCTCTGAGGAGCTGCACACTGCAGCACTTCTCTCTCTCTCTCTCGAGTCTCCCCACAGACTGCTCCCTGAAGACTGAACTTGAATTCCCTAACGTTCTATTGCTAACCCTCTGCAGCTAGCATTCCACTGTGGCATATGCTGCGAGAATTCTTTGGTGACATCATCACTCCAGCTCAGCTGAAACTGAGAACAGAGTGAGACAGTTTGAAACCCATTTAACTGGCATCTCACAAGCTGCCTTTCCTTGCCTGCCACTGATTCTAAGTGGGAGTCTAGTAACCCCTGGTAACAAGGGGTTACATTTACATAAAAGAACAACGGTTAAAAAACATTGGAAGCCGGCCCAGTGGCGAAGAGGGCTGAGGCGCTGGCACCTTACCTCAAACCATGCCGGTGACCCAGGTTCAGGAACGGACTCTGGTCGCTGGGGGTCGGCAGGGGACGGGAGAGGATTGAGCGTCCTAAGGACTGCTCTCCTCCCCGGGGGTGGGTTAGGGCCATGCCTCACTGTGTAGCAGCCCCCGATGGAGACCGGGGCACTACAAAGAAGCAGCACGACAGGGGAACTCGGAAAAAAAAAATTGGAAAAATGGCGTCCGAGCGACCGGATGATGGCCGCCTGGATCCCCCACCTCAATGATGGAACCCCCTGAAGAGCCAGGGAAATACCGACCCCAGCAGCATCAGTGCCGAGAGCAAGAATGCCTGAAGGCAATTTCCCTCCGGAAGGAGGAGACCCGTCCGACGAAGGGTTACGTCTGGCTACCCTGGTCGGCTGCGATCTGGGATCGGTGGAAGCTGGCGTCGGGGATGGTTCGGAATGGAGCTACGGTGGTAATCCTTGGCAGAAGGCCTGAAGGAGAGGCTGGTCGGACGCAGGGGGTGATAAATAATGCAAAAAAAAAAAACATTGGAATGTATTGAAGTCTACTAATATGGGAGAAAGAGCATTTGAAGCAGGCCCACAAATAGTAGCAAAGAAGGTACGATCCTTACAAGATAAATTAATGCACACTGAACATACAGTTCTAGTACAAAAACCAGTAAGCTATTTCACAAGTGAAGAACTAAAGGGGGGACTATCCCTGTGGAAGGTGCATACACTGTAGTAATTGGTACCCATAAATTAAAAAAAGATCAGGAATGTGAGCAGACACACGGTCATTGAAATTAGAGATTTCATTACATGCCAGTCGGTTGACCTAATTTATGTGATTAAATGCCCATGTGATAAGAGTTTATATTGGGAAAACAAAGAAGACAGCTCAAACAAAGAAAGGGTCAACATAAGGGTTATATAAGAAATAAGGATCTGACTTCACCTATAGCTAGACACTTTTTGGAAATGGAGCACCAGCTACCAACATTCAGATTTTTTGGGATTAAAAAGGTGGAAAAAATAAAAGGGGCGGAAACTTTAATGAGAAGTTACTTTGTAGAGAAGCATACTATATTGACCTTTTTAAAGCAAGAAAACACAGATATGGAATGAATAAGACCATAGATTGGCAACCCGTTTTATGAGATGTTGTGTTGACAGATGTTGATTGGAGTTTTGGATGTGAAAAATAAAAGTAGTAGTTGGCAGGAAGTTGTGAAGTTAAAGTACAGAAAGGTTAACTAACATATACTACTTTTGGGTAGAATTGACTACTGAAATAACACTATTTACATGATAGTTTCTAAAAATATTGAGATCATACTTTAGAACTAGAACAAGGATCATTTAATCACCTGTAGTAGTATAGTTTATAGCTATATTTTATTTATTGATGTGTTTTTATTGCTGTTTGTGAAGCGCCTTGGTTCTAAGAAAGGCGCTATAGAAATAAAGATTGCTTTGCTGTGTATTTACTGGAGGGACACAAGAAATTTGGAGGCTCTAAGCATGATTTAAATTTAGTTTTGATATCGATAAGTAATGCTATTAAATTAGTGTAATACAGGATATTTGCAGAGATTTTGACATACATATCCTTATGTCCCAGGTTAGACAGTGGCAGTTATATGTTATTGGCCAATGGCTTCCTTGTATAGTAAATAATGTGGTCTTTTCATTTTAACAAAGGTCACATTGGTTAGGAAATAAATGAAAGAGTTAAGAGAACTCCTTGCACAAATGAAAGAGATTTCTGAAAAAAAAGTAATACTAGAAGATGTCCTGATTTTATTATATTAATATCTTAGTATCCTTTTAGATCCCAGCCCTTGACCTGGGCAGTGAAGCTGCCGTGGCCTCGGCTCCTCCGGCTGACGGCTGTCACTTCTGAAGCCTGCCTTCTAGCTGCCGCGCCTGGGACTCAATCAGATCCCAGCCCTTGTACCTGGGCACTGAAGCTGTCATGGCCTCGGCTCCTCTGGCCGATGGCTGCCACCTTTGAGGCCCACCTTCCAGCTGCTGCACCTGGGACTCAGTCAGATACGTCTCCCGGGACTCTTCCAGTTCCTCAAGCTGCCGCCTGATTGGTCCCCAACTCACAGGCTAATTGGCAATTGGACACCGCCACATCCCTACTGCACAACCATTGGCTGAATCTTGAAAGCCTTTCTAACTTGAATTTGGCTGCGGAGCGCGGCTTTTTCGAGCAGCTCCTGGCTAGATAACTGTATATTTCTTATAATATTTTCTGCTGCATTTTTTAACTTGTCTTTGCTAATGGAAATGCATGTTTGGAATGTTAAAAAAAGCTGTAAAGAACTGTAATTATCTTACACTGCATTAGCCGTTTTTAGAAAGTTTGTGGACCTACCTCTCTCTTTCTCTCTCTGTCGTTCTTAGCACTTCTCTCCCTCTTTTTCATTAACCTACCCTGAGCTCCTAATTCTCTCCCCTCCTTGGCACTAAAAGTGGGCCGAGCTGGTAGTGCTCTGTAGTTTCCCCAACTTTAACTCCTGTTTCTCTCCAGCACCTGAGCTCTGCCGAGCCTAGCGGCTGCTTGCTCACTCGGCTCCCACCCACCTTTGTCTGGCAGATTTGTCCCAGTGCCTGAAGCCAGCTAAAACACACCTCTGTCTCTTGGCTGCTATCTCTCCCCTCTCAGCTTTCTCACCCCCTCCCCTCCACGTTTGTCTGACTCTCCACCCACCGATTCAGCGCTGGGCAGACACTGCTACAACTTGCCCTAACATCCTCTCCCTCCTCCCTTTTAGATCCCAGCCCTTGACCTGGGCACCAAAGCCGCCATGGCCTCAGCTCCTCTGGCCGACACCTCTGAAGCCCATGTTCCAGCTGCCGCGCCTGGGACTCAATCAGGTACGTCTCCGGGGACTCCTCCGGATCCTCAAGCTGCCGCTTGATTGGTCCCAAGCTCACAGGCTAAATGGCGATTGGACACCACCACATCCCTACTGCAAAACCATTGGCTGGCTCTTGAAAACCTTTCTAACTTGAATCTGGCTATGGAGCACGGCTTTTTTGAGCAGCTCATGGCTAGATAACTATATATTTTCTCCCACCCACCTGCCCCAACCCCAGCTGCTATTAAATACACCTAAGCACTGCCCTCCCCACCAATCCCATCCTTATTGGCTGCCTCTCCCCTAGCTCTTGTATGGGATAATAGCAGGTTAATATCTGATGGTCACATGAGGGCTCTGTGAGACCTGTGATCCTACCAGCACTCACTCTTAGAGCTGCATCTCTCAGTGCTATTTGATCCAGCCAGCCCCTCCCTCCACTGCGTTGGTCCCTGCAGCCTATTCTTTATCAAACAAGATCTTTACTGGCCGAAATGTACAAGTGTACCCTGGCTTCCCTGCCCCACTTTCTCAGCCTTTTTTCTTACTTGGTCACTCTGAAACCTAACCCTAGCAGTATTCAACCATCTGATAAAGTTCTTAGATATAACCTCCACTACAACAAGGCTGGACATCTGAGGATTTTTTAGCATCACAAATGGGCCATGATCCCCCCTCTTTATTCATCCTCATCTCACTAACTGGGCTTATTATTGCCCACCTGTTCACATCAGTACCCTCACAGAACCTGTCGTCTTCCTCAACCTGAGCAAGAAAGTGAAAAGACGCCACAACACCAGAAGGTCTGTTAAACAGGCATCAAGACTGCTAAGAGAACACCTCCTTAGATCACCCTCCTGTTACTTCTGCTATCAGGCAACATCCATCCTAACCCAGGACCAGCAAGTCTAACTACAAATGATATTCACCGAAGGCAGGGAAATCTAATTTTGGCTACTCTCAACATCTGTAGCCTCCTGTGCAAAACTGGCTCCCTTAATGCTTGGGTTTCACTACACAACCCAGACATACTCTCTGTCATGGAAGCATGGTTGTCTCCCAAAATACCCGACACAGCAGTTGCTCTACCTGGTTATACAATATTTAGATTGAATAGGTCCTCCAAGTGTGGTGGTGGTTGCGCCATCTATCTAAAAAACTTGATAAAGGGCCTGACCTTGCTTGCAGCTGACCTAGGTTGCCCCAGTCAGGTACTAGCGTTTAAAGTGCTTCTGGGGGCCCACCACAAGACAATCACAATACTATCAGTTTACATACCCCCTAAAGACCCAACCCCAAGTCTCCACAAAGCTCTGCATTATTCCAGTAGTAGAATGCTCCCCCCACATACACACACAGAATGGTAACAAGGAATACATGAGTTCAAAATTCTTCACTGTCCACTGGCATATACACACACACAGGCCTCAAGTGGAGCCAGAACCTCAGTTTTATATGTTGCCAGGTATGGAGCAGGGAGTTCTCTGGCAAACTGGTGGGGATAGGAGGGGGGTGGTTTTTCATGGTCATCAAAGAAACACCAGCAATGGAATCTCTGAATAGTACTTGATGTTCTAAATTTGTGTATGTATGTAAGGAGGGGCTCTTGAGTGAAAATAACATTAAATTATTTACTTACTTTAGTTATTTTAATGGCCTTTCAGTTTTAGGGCATGGTTGAAGGTTTCTATATATGAGTAAAGGTTGTAGTCATGTTTGTGATGGAAATTAGGAAGCAAGTAGCTTATTAATTCTGTGAGTTGCCCCAGTTGGCTGGGACTTGTTTTGAGCCATTGGTAGTGCTCTCTTAAGGCAATGGCTAGAACCAAGTCTCAGCCAATCAGGACACAGGGATTTCCTTGGCCTTGCCCATTTTATATTGTATAGTAGAGCATTGTTCTGTATAGAATTCCATCCCTTTCAAAATGCTGTTGTACCCCAGTTCAGAGGTCATGGACTGTATTTGTACCCTTCTGCTGTACAACAGCATTCTAGAACCTCTACAAATTGCACAAGTGAGTTTCATTCTGAAAGCCAAAGAACTGTTGTGTGCACATTTCACATAATACTATACACTATAAAAAACAACTTTATGCACAACCATTGTGTTCTGCCACCTTGAGGTTCTGATTCCCATGGACCTCTGGAGCTTGGCTCTTAAGGTCAGAAGGTACCAGAACCCCTCTGTGGCAGAACACACTGGTTGTGCATAGTGCCCCATCCAGTATTCTCTATGAGAAACTTATATGAGTAAATTTTAAAATCAGCTGTGGAAACCATCATGCACACATCAAAGCTAACTGAGAGTGAAGTGCAAAAATAGCTGTACCGGTTTTCTTAAAAAATATTCTTTATAGTTTTTCGTTATGTTCTCCCTATACACTATACAAAAGTACTGGCTGGACAACCAATTGCTCAACTAGTCTGAGCTGCTACATCGGGGCTCTGATTACGTCAGACCATTCGAGCATTACTCTCGAGGTCTAGTGTAATCAAAACCCCCCTGTGGCAGCACAGGCTGGTTTTGCATGGTTATGCAAACAGTACTCTCTATATGATGTCATAATCGTACAGAACAGTGTTTAGATATCATGCTTTCCCTATGGGCAAGAAATTCACCATCCATGTATTAGTGCGCGTTGACCAGGCTATGAGACAGACTACTTACAGCGCAGTAGTTTATGTTTATCTGACACACTTTGTTTGATTTAGATAGGCAGACTGGCAGAACACTTAGACCTCCAAGGAGTTGGGTTTAAAGCAGCAGAAAGCCAATAAGTTTTATCAAAAATGGGCACAGTATAAATGTCAAGAATTCTATTTGCTGAGGGCAACCAGAATTTCTCTGTGGTGAGTTGCTAAAGGCAATAAAAACAAAGAGAAACAAAGATCAAAATAAAGAGCCACAAAGCTTGCTTTTTGTCTCTTTGTGTGGCGCAGTTCACCTTGGGATGCAACTGTCAGTGGAATATTGCTGCAGACAGGGTTCTGTGATGATGGTACAACTTTGGACCTGGGTCCATTGTATAATTGCAATAAGGCAATCCAGAACATGGGTAATTGGGAGATTACCCCTATCTCATGTTGTTAAGTCACTTGGCTATGTCTTGTGATACACCACATGAGGCGTGGGTAAATCCCCAATACCCCACGTCCTGTCATACCTCACTGCTTAAACAAATTGCATTGTAAAGGAAAGAGTGAAGCATCCATCCTTTTGTTTCTTTCTTTCTTTCAGTGGTATCCACTGTTCTGATGGTCTTTGGCTGTTTTGTTTTGTTGTGTTTTTTTTTTTTTTTGAAAGAAAATCATTTTTACTTTTTTGTGTTCTGGTGTCACATGTTCTTGTTTACTACTTTTAGCATATGTGTTACAGGATTGTGGAACTGACATCAAAGCATTTCCAGGGAACAGAAGCAGTAAAAAAAAGTAATGTCTTTAAACAGAAAAAAAACCCTATAAAACAGTCATAGCATGCACTGTGCCAGAAGAGTGGACACATCAAAGGAGAGAGACGTGTGTGTTTTTCAGAGCTAGTTTATTGCCCGGAACTAACAGTAGCTTTCAGAAGTAGTTCACTATTATTTTTTTTTTCATACAGCTTTCTGCCCACCACCACCTGCTCCTGTTTTCAGGCCCTGTATCCAGGGCCCCCAGCCCTGTTGACTGCTCCCTCCGCTGTCACACCAGCGGGGATCCACATGGAAGCAGGACCTGGGAGTCCCTCAAGGGCCATCACGTATAGTGATGGGGGCATAGGCTTTTCTGTTTTTTCCCCTGTTCCGCCATGCTGGGAAGTGTACGGAGGCATGCACATGCCCTGGACTCCCACGGCCCTCCTAGACCCACAGTACCACTTGGCCTGTACTGGGTGGCAGTCGTTTGGAAGAGCATACCGGTCCTCTCCTCAGGAAAGGAGAGCAGCCATTGGGCGCTCAATCCTTTCCCTCCCCCCCCCAAGCAGCCTACGCTCATCACCGAACACAGGTCGCTGGTGTGGCAGGAAGTAAGACATCAGTGCCTCAGCCCTTCACGCCACTGGGTCGGCCACCTACTATTACTTCATATATCTAAAGGTTTTTTAATTTTTTATTTTGCTATGTAGATTTGCCACGTGACAGTACTAGGTGTGATACTGATGCCTCAAAGAAAACTTTGAAAAACATAATAATTAGGTACAATTCAGATTGCGTTCCATGTATATTCTATATATTTCTTTTCACCATTATTTTTAAGTACATTTGCATGACTACATGATCTTTATCCCTTAGAGCTCACTTACAGTTCATCTGCCTCTATAGCTTACTCCCTACTTCAAGTCATAATCCTCTGTTGTGGCATCACAGTGTGTTGCTGTCAGAGTAACTGTGATGTCTGTGAATGGCTCACTCTCAGAGGAAAGAGTTGTAGCTAGTGGAGTACCACAGGGTTCAGTGCTTGACCCAGTCCTATTTAACATCTTCATTAGTGACATTTCTGATGGACTGGAGGGCAAGGTGAGTTTGTTCGCAGATGACACAAAGATAGGAAACAGGGTGGACACCCCAGGAGGAGTGGAGAAGATGAGGGCTGACCTGAAATCTCTAAAAAAAAAAAAAAAAAAAAAGTGGTCAAGAACGTGGCAACTAAACTTCAATACTAAAAAATGCAAAATCTTGCACCTTGGAAGGACTAACCCAGGAGTGGATTACTACCTAGGGAGTAAGGAACTGGAAGCCTCCAAACAGGAAAGGGATCTTGGAATAATTATAACAGATGACCTAAAAGTGACCAAGCAATGCAAGAAAGCAGCACTGAGGGCAAATGGTAGGTTGAGATGCATAAGCAGGGGGATTACCAGCAGGAAAAAGGTCGTCATCCTTCCACTCCGTAGATCAGTGGTGAGGCCACACCTGGAGTACAGTGTACAATTCTGGAGACCACACCTCAAGAAGGATATTACCAGACTGGAGAGGAGAGTTACTAAAATGATTCATTGATTGCACGACAGATGACATGAGGAGAGGCTGCGTGAATTAAACATGTACTTCCTGGAGCAGCGGAAGGACAGAGGAGACATGATCGAGACCTTCAGATTCCTAAAGGAATAAACAAGGTGCAGGTCCAGGACCTGTTCCATATCAAAAATCACTCAAGAACCAGAGGGCACAACATGAAGCTAGAGGGGGGCAGATTCAGAGGCAACACATGCAAGCTCTTCTTCACAGAGAGAGTGGTTGAGCCATAAAACTGCCTTCCACAGGAGGCAGTGGAGGCAAAAAAGGTGGAAACTTTCAAGAAGGTGTGGGATAGATACAAGGGCACCATAACACTGAAAAGCAGCTAAGGGAAGGGGTAGGATTATGGGCAGACTAGATGGGCCACGTGGCCCCCTTCTGCCGTCACTTTCTATGTTTCTATGGCAAAAGCAGTGCATTGTGACCTTAGGTAGGGAGAAAGCAACAGGAGATAGTTGAACTCTTCAGGAACAAAGACTGTGTTGTAGTGCAAATGACCTCAGTAATAAATAATGGAGAGGAGAAATACAGAACTAGCGTGAAACACAAGCTGAACTATGTCTAAATATTATGGTTTGTTAAAGTTGTCCTGAATGCGTCAGCTTCTCTTTAAAGTACATATACTGTAGTTCAAATTGATTTCTAGCACTTTCAGAATATGATATGAGTGTATCTAAACAAGTCTTATACACTTGAGTACTACACTCACTTGTACTGTCTTGCGTAATGATGTAACACACAGCTGCTGTACCATGCCACAGTTGTATAAATTGTATCTTCCAAGTGATCATCTTCTTTATAGAGCCAAACTGTTTGGTCTTAAGTGGGTGGTGCTAGAACCATGCAGGCACAACATTTTGGGGGCAGCCCCTGCCACTGTCATTACTGATGCTCGTGCATCAGCATGAACCTGGGCCTGCAACCATCACTGTAGCCAGCTATCCCAACCACCTCAATTCATCCCCCCACTGTCATTATGGGAGCTGATCTTTGAGATCTTACTTCGAGAGAGCTCTTGCAGTAGGTGCTAACCATTAGGGCTAAGCCGCCAGGTGCTAGGACCACACAGAAAACTTTAGCCAGCAGTGTCTGGTGGGGTACCCTCCACCCAATTTCAGCATGGCGCTATATAGTGAAAAGTCCCCACACCTGCCCTCCAGTTCTTTCCTGCCGTCGACCTGCACACATCGGACCTCATGGAGAATGTTGCCTCTGTCAACCATGATCTTGGATGAGTATTTTCTATTCATTTATTTCTAATTTCTTAGAGTATCAGTGTTATTTTGCCATTGTGTATGTCATCTCCGATGCCTTCCGATTCACATAAAAACATGTGCAACTCCTGTGGATCACAGCTCCCTCACAAACACGGTCATTCCCTCTGCCTCTTTTGCCTGGGCCCAGAGCAATAGACCAAGGACTGTGAGGCCTGCCAGACCTTCAAGCCAGGCCACATGGAAGCACCATCAGCAGGCCCTGGAAGCCCATTTACTGAAGCAGTAAATGGCCTCCATGGAGAAGGAGCTGTAGAAACTCAGGTGCTCGTCCTCTTCACCAGAGGGACATCGCAAGAAGAAGAAGGACAAGGAGAGACATCGGGACTGGGAATGGTCTACTTCCCGTCCACGGGCCCCTCCTGGAGCTGCAGACAAGGAGGTACACCCCCTTCCCCTGAGGAGTACCCCTCCAGCCAAGACTGCCTCTGCTGCTGTGGATCAGTTGGCACCCCGCCAGGACCGATTTCGGTTCAGCGGAGTCTCTAGAGAAACCCGGAGACACCCTTCTGCCACCCTTCAAGACTATGGATGGTGTTCAGCGAGAAGCAAGGCCAGTAAGTCAGTCGTCCGCCCATCGAACGCACGTTATCGCGTGCAGATATTAGCGATCGCATATCTTTCAGCATGCGCCAAGCCCGGATCCTCTGGCAGGCCCCAACAACAGACCCAATGTCCAGGATCTGACCAGCTGCTGCCTGGGCCGCTGCCTTCCCCAGAGGGTTCCCCTCTCGGGTTTCTCCCCATCCGCCTCTTGAGGTGGTCCCTCCAGATTCCCCTGTACCACGGGACCCGGAGGAGGGAGAGCGACCTCCGTTTGGCACTGTCCCGCTGCTAACGCCGGATCACCTGACGCCTTCTCCTCACATCCCACAGGGTCCTTCAGCTTCCTCTGAGTCCTCTAGACAGGCCGTCTGACCCACCTTTGGGTCCATGGGGCCCTGCCCTTGGGCCCATGGCTGGCTCCCTTGGCTCCACTGTCGGGCCCTCCGGAAGGTCCAACAGCCCCACCATCAGGGTCTTCGCGGGGCCCCTTAGGTCCTCTGGTGAGCTACCTGACGCCACACTACCCTTTGGGGTATCCATCGCCAGGATTCTCGGCCCCTAGTTACACCGGGTTATCCTCACTTTACGTCGCCGGGCTTTTCCCTAATGGGATACCCATCACCTCACTACCAGGTGCCGGGTTATCTTACATCTTGGTATGGACAGGGTTTTCCTCAGCCTCCACCACCTCCACCTCCACTCCCCCAACCTCAGGTGAACCTGCAGGTGATGCTGCGGTCTTGGTGGGAAGAAGCCAGATCCCAGCTTACGTCCAAAGTGGAGGAACGTCAGCCTCCATTCACCCTCACCTCAGTCACCAGAGAGCAGACATGCAGATCCCTACGATCAATGGACTCTAGATCTTCAGCGTCAGGTAGATCTCTCGAACTTCTGCCTCAACCAGAGTGGCCTACAGACCTCTTGAGACCTGTGGGCATTCCTCTATTCAGACTCAGTGCCCCGATGAAAGCCTGGCGTCGGAGTCTGACTCTGACTCAGCTCATTCGGGATTGGATTATGAAACCGCTACCCCGGAGGAGCCAAAACCGAAGGACTCCCCCAAGTCCCCTCCTGAGGACCATTCCCTTATGGAACTCCTCAGGAAAATTCAAGTGGCTTAGTGGTGGAGAACAGAAGAACAAGACCCCCAACGCCAGAGGCTTGCAGAGCATCTGGAACTATCTGACCAGTCTCCGACTCTCATGCCACCCTGGATAGGCCTTCATGAAGACCTGGCCACCACCATTTGTAAACAGCCCACCTCCCTGGCCCCAGTAGCCAGGAATGCTGACAGGCTGTACCAGACACCAGAGGGTAAGGATCACCTTAGCGTCCATCCTAAGTCTGACTCAGTAGTCATCAGCGCCGCTTATGACCGTTCGTCCAAACGAAAACACCTCAGTACTTCTCCTCCTGATAAGGAATCGAAGGTGTTGGGATCAGTCCAGGAAGAGATTTTATTCTTCCTCCACCTTAGCCATTAGAGCACTTAACTATGTTGCTCATATGGTAGTTTACCAGAAGTCTATTCTGGGACAACTGGAGTCCAAGCTGGAGAAACTCCCTGACTCCGAGCTGAAGGAGGACATGGCCAGCATGGCTAGATCAGCTAGATCCACTAGCTGTCATACCCTGAGGGCTACCTACACAAGGATATGGCTACTGCTGTCAGTTTATGAAGGCACTCATGGCTGAGGATCTCCTGTCTGGCACCTGAGGTCCAACCAGCCATTCAGGATGCCCCCCTTCCGGGGTCCTGTCCTGTTTGGCGGAGATGTCAGAGACATCATTACTGATCTACAGGACAAGGGCAAAGCCTTACGCTCTGTCCAGTTTATGTGCAAGCCCAAGCAGCCATTTTGTTGGCAGTAAAGGCAACAGCAACCCTGATGTCAGAACAAACAGCTCCCCTGCCTAAATCTCACAGAGCCTTGAGAACCGTGCCAACCACCTTACTGGCTCACGCCGGCCCCCCCATCCCCGAAGCCAGATCAGGGGGAACTGGTAGGAGGCAGGTTTGCAAACCATCTACCGGGTTGGGAGGCAGTCACAGTGGACTCGTGGGTACTTCAGCTCGTAGCCCAAGGGCACACAATCAAGTTTTTAGAGAGACCACAGAAGCACCCTCCAGGTCCTTCCTATTACCCTTCGGGTCACATCCACCTGGTCAGAGAAGAAATCAAGTCTCTGCTGCAGAAAGCAGCCATAGAACGCGTCCCCTAGAGTCAGACGTGCAGGGGATACTATTCCCACTTCTTTTTAGTCCCCAAGAAGACGGATGATCTCAGACCAATACTAGACCTCAGCAATCTCAACCTTTTTGTAGAGTACAAAAGGTTCTGCATGTTATCCCTCTTCCGAGTCTTCTTCTCTTATGCATCAAGGACATTGGCTCTGTGCTCTGGATATGCAGGATGCATACCTGCATATCCCCATTTTCCTGTCTCACCGCCGCTTCCTTAGATTCTTTTTTCAGGGAGAAATTTTCCAGTTCAAAGTTCTCCCTTTTGGCCAGCACCCAGGATGTTTACGAAGTGCCTAGCGGTGGTTGCTGCATCATTACACAGACAGGGCATCCATGTTTTCCCCTACTTCGATGACTGGCTCCTCTTGGTGTCGTCGAGGGACAGCCTACTAAAATCCCTATCCATTACCCTGGACCTTTTTCAGCAGGTGGGCATTACAGTCAGTCATCCCAGATCCCACATTATCCCATCTCAGTGCTTGCAGTTCATTGGGGCAGTCTTGGATACGGTCCAGGGGAGAGCCATGCTCCCCTCAGACAGAGTGGAGAGATGACAACAGCAAGCACACCTGGTAGCTACCCAGAGGTGGGCCTTCACAAGGTCGATACTGTGCCTGCTAGGTCTCATGGTAGCTGCCATCCTGACTATACATCTGGCCAGCTCCATATGTGGGTTACGCAATAGACTTTCAGAGTACAATGGAATCAGAGATCGGATGACCTGGATCACATGATCCTGGTCTCTAACCCGATGGCTCGGGACCTTCTGTGGTGGCAGAACCTGGACAACCTCCAAGGAGGAGTTCCCTTTCTGCCCCCTCTTCCCATCCAGACCCTGACGACTGATACTTCGGGACTAGGATGGGAAGCCCATTTGGGAGTTCACAAGACTCAGGGAACCTGGTCTCAGAGAGAACTTCCACTCCATATCGACGTACTGGAGATGAGAGCTATGCTGTACGTCCTCCAGGCCTTACAGCACCTCATCAAATTGAGATCGCTCGTGGTCCAGACAGACAACATGTGTGTCATCTGGTACCTAAACAAACAAGGGGCACACGCTCATATCCAATATGTCGTGAAGTAATGTGTATGTGGTCCTGGGCGGTCCAGCACAGTCTTCACTTCACTGCAGTGCATGTCCCCAGCATTCAAAACATCCTGGTGGACACCCTCAGCTATACTCAAGCCAGAGCCCACAAGTTGGAGCTGAGCTAGTCAGTGGTAGATCAAATATTCGTTTGTTAGGGTCAACCAGAACTCAATCTGTTCACATCCCCATTTAGTGCAAAACTACCAACTTTCTGCTCACTTGGTCCAGGGTGTGGTGTTTTCTGGTGAGACACGGTATCTCTCTGCTGGACGGGGATGTTCTTGTACGCATTCCGTCCCTTTCCATTACTAGAGAGAGTACTGTTGAAACTGCAGGCGGAGGGAGCACACATGATTCTGATTGCTCCCTACTGTCCTCATCAGATTTGGTTCTCTCTGCTTCAGCAACTGACAGTGAAACCCCCGGTTCCCCTGCCCACCTGCCAAAACCTTCTGACTCAGGAACAGGGCACCCTGGTCCATCCAAGTCTCCATTCCCTTCACCTGCACGCATGGCACCTACTGACATAGCTGCCTCTCGTTTTGGAGTGTCCTCAAGAGTGGCTCAGGTACTAGTGGAGGCCAGAAAGCTGTCCACTAGATCCACTTATGCTATGAAATTGAAGAGGTTTTCCATCTGGGCCACGTCTAAGGAGTGGGACCCCTTCTCCTGCCCTGTTCTGCAGGTCCTTGAGTATCTGCTGCATCTCTCTGACCACGGACTTAGCTACTTGACCCTGAAGGTCCACTTGTCTGCCATTTCTGCCTACCGCACCCCAGTGGATGGCAAAACCTTGGCTCTGTTAGAAGTATACAAAACATTTCTAATAGGAATCCTTCATCTGAAACCCCCAGTCAGGAGCCCTGCTCCTCCCTGAGACCTGAACTTCATTCTGGAAAAACTCACAGTGTCTCCATTTGAACCAGCTGCAGGTTGTGACATGTGCTATCTATCTTGGAAAGTGCTCTTTTTATTTGCCATTACTTCTGCTGTAAGGATTTCTAAGCTTCAGCCCCTGTTGTGTAAGGAGCCTTATTTGATTTTTCACAGAGACCAGGTGGCTCCGCATACTAATCTTAAGTTTTTAACTAAGGTGGTTTCCGAGTCCACCTTAAATCAGACCATTCAATTGTCAGTGTACTACCCTGAGCATTCCAGTTGGGGGGGGGGAGCAATTCTACATACGCTAGACGTACATAGAATTCTATGTTACTACACTAACAGGATGAAGTCAGTCCGCAAAACTGATCAGTTATTTGTTTCCTTTGCGCCAAAAAGGGAGGGCGCTGCTGTTTCAAGGCAGTGTTTGTCCAAATGGTTGACAAACTGCATTACTTTTTATCAGAAGTATAACGAACCACTTCTGGGGGAAGTCAAAGGGCATTCAACCAGGGGCATGGCTGCCTCTACTGCTTGTTTCAGGAATATCTCTGCCACTGATATCTGTGTGGCTGCCACTTGGAGTTCTGTCCGTACCTTCACTAAGCATTACAGTCTGGACATTGCTTCTAGGCACAGAGCTGGCTTTGGCCTAGCTGTTCTACAGGGACTCTTGTCCTAGATCCCTGTTTACTGCAGACCTTTTTCTGCCTCCCATGTTTCAGACTTGTCTGAATTTGACTGCTTGGGACTCAGTCCTATATGTAATTACCTACTGCAAGAGCCCTTTCGAAGTGAGATAGTACAGTTGCGTGAGAACTTACTGTAACAGTAGATCTTTTTTTTTTTTTCTACTCTTTATTTGTCCACCTCCCTACCTCAGTGTCCACTCCTTCAGACTGCTCATTCCCTTCTGTGCCACTGCTCCAGGATCTGCCCCTAGAGTGCTTCTCTCCTCCCTCCTATCTGCACAGCAGGGTCTGTCCTGGAATTGGTGGTCTTGGGTGAAGCCGTCTTCATCTAGGACCACCGAGGGGCTTATCCATTTTTCTGTGCCCCCCAACCCCGCCCCTGGGACGCCCGGGCGCGAGGACGTACGTCTGAGAGGGGCAACGTGCTGACGAGACGCCTCTCTCAAGCACCTGACCGCGCCCTCCCCGACTCCATGAACGGAGCCGCCAGTCCCCCTCGAGAGCCCGTGTTCCCACCAGCTCTCTTAGGGTGTCGGGTGCATATAGCACCCCTGGTATCCCACCCCGAGGAAGGAGAGCATCCGTTGGGACACTCAATTCTCCCTCCCCCGGCCGACCCCCACCGACCCGAGTCCATTCCTGAACACGGGTCGCCGGTGTGGCATCCAGCGCCTCAACCCTCAGCGCCACCGGGCTGGCGTAACAGTAGATCTTTGAGAGAGACTCTTATAATAGGTACTGCTTTCCCTTCCTCTTTCCCCCTGGGTTTCATTTGCTACTTCTCCTTATATAGCTCCAGGAGCCCACTCCTCTCTCCTGTCGCACCTTTCTAGGTCTCCAGTGAGAGAACTGGAGGGCAGGCATGGGGACCACTCACTATATAGTACCATGCTGATGTCAGTCACGTGACATTGGGTGAGCGGTCCCCCGCCAGACACTGCTAGCTGAAGTTTTCTGTGTGATCCTAGTGCCTGGCAGCTTAGTTCTAATGGTTAGTACCTAGTGCAAAAGCCTCTCTTGAAGATCTACTGTTACGGTAAGTTCTTATGTAACTGTACTTTCTCTTCACATTGGCCTTGTTTTCTCTGTGTCATTTTTCTGTTTTTTTGTTTTCCCAAAAGTAATGTTGAGTTGTAAGAAGCCCTCAAAGCCCTAGGGTCCTCTATTCCAGCCGTAAGGATGCAGGGAATCCATTGCCTGCACAGAGTTGCACACATCGTGTTGTTAATGGCTCGAGTCCAACCACAGTGTCAAGACTTGCATGAGCAGCTGTCCTGTGCACCACTAGACATCAAAATATTGAGCCTTGAAGTGGGGTAAGCATACCCCAATGTTTGGAACAGGTCAGGATGCAAGTCAGCATTGTCAGGTAGGTCACCAGACTATTCGCTCCAGTCCCCTCACCGCCCTTTGGTGTAGCTTGAGGTTACGGGTTCTCCCTCCTGCTGTGTGTCTCCGGTGGTGGTGTTGAGTGGACTTCTGACTCCCTCTGGATGGTTACAGGCAGATCCACCACAACCCTGTCCTGGAGGCCAGCAACATCTCCTGTGTTAGTCCCAGTAGAGCCAAAAATCAGCACCAGTGTGGATGCTGGTTTTGACACTGGGAATTGTGGGGAGCTCACAGCGGGACTGGTCTGCAGCAGTTCTGCTGTACCCAAGCCAGTGAAACCTCCATTTAAATACTGGACACTAGGAGCTACTGGCTTTAGTCCTGCTGTATTCAGGGTTTTACCTGCTCCTCCTTTCAAGCAAGGATGCCGTGTGACATGGCAAGTCCGAGACTCGACATGGGTCTGTCAGGATATTAGTCCCCCGCCGCCTATCTTGGGCTCCTGCTTCAAGTGTTCCAGTCATTATTCAGTGTGGTGTCTAAGTCCCTGTAGCCTTCTGGACCTATGTCTCAGCACCACTGTCATTTGAAAATGAAGAACATGCAGTGCTGATTTAGGGAGATGGCCCCAGCACTATATCAAGTGTCTCTCCCTCCTCCAGCCACCCATGCTAGTCCATCTTCCTTTCCCTTTATGTCCTCTTCAGAGGGTAATGGGACATCTCTCTCCACCTGTCCTCCTCTGCTGAAGACATTCTTTTTTAACATTTCATAAAGGAGATGCAGAAAGCTTTGGACTAGCTTTAATCAGTATTCACTATCACAGGTGCTGTGCCACTGGGCTTCCTACTTTACCTTACCCGGATACCCTGGACATTTTGCCCAGCATACTTACCTGGAAGAGGTGACCATGGCTGTGTGGAGATGCCCATTTACCACCCCTCCTGTTCCCCAGGTCATCTTCACTAGGTACAGTATACAACCTGGATCCCTGAGATGGCAGAGTCATCCCTTATCTGGAATCACAACCCTCTGGTCTCCAGGACGGTGTACGTCTATCCCTGCAGCAAAGCCTTCTTGCTGGCTGTGAATTCAAAAATGGTGGGCATTTTAGGGAGAAAAGTGTTCCGCTTGACCAAGACTAATCTAAACATAGCATCCTACCAGGCTCACATGGTTGGATACCAGTGCCACATTTGGGATCAGGTGTATCAATGCTATCTGATCCGTCCGTTTACAGTGAAGTACAGGCCTGCCAGGAACTTGCTGCTAAAGGCGTAGAAGCAGAACAAAATCAAACTAGGAGATCATTCACAGTGCCTTAGAGGTAGCCTTTCGCACTGCAGCCTCTGCTGTCTGTCTCAGGTGGATGTCCTGGCTACTCTTGTACTGGAAGATCCTCAGTGCTTCTTTCAAAGGCAAGATACTGTTCAGCCCCCAAGTGGTGCGTGCCTTGCCCACTCCAGTTACCGCCTCAACCCCATAGGGTTGCCTACATACCCAGAGGATGTTTCTGGTGTAGAGGAGACTGCTGCACCTCCACTGCATACTTCCACTTCCAAGGAGTAGTTAGTTCCTAGGGTTCCAGATACAGACCTCTTTTTCTAAGCATCACATTGTCTCCTACCAGAGGTTACTGCTCTGTAACTCAACTAAAGAGTGTGGCTCTGTGGAGGAGAAGATCCCTTGGGAGATAGAAAAGTTACTTACCACAACTCTAGATCTTCAAGGTATCTGGTCCATAAAGCCACACTCACCCACGTCAACTGCCTGCCTGCTATTGGCTTTTGGAGTGTAGGCAGAGACTTTGGTGCCTGAGAAGGGAGCCGATACCTTTCTGTAGCACTCCATTTGCTTCTCTGTTTTGAAGCTTGTTTTTCCCCCCAGGATCAAGATTGGTCGGGATTGCTGCTTGCCAGTGCATCACCTGTTCAGTTTCTGATTGGCATTTGACATAGTGAGCTGCATGCAGATTCCCCCTTACTGCTCTCATTTTCAGACTCTATAGTATGCTTTTTCCTCTAGTGAATTCTCTTCTGTTTTTTACCTGGAGCTGACCTAGTACTTAGTCAACTGCTGAGCCCGGGCAGGGTGACATGTATATCTGCAGTCTTTTATGTGTAGCTGTACTAGGTAAAAAACTTCTAGCCTTTGTTAAGGGGGATGTTTGGATAAAGTCTGTACAACTTGACCCACTCAGAGTTCTCTGGAATACCTAATTATTAGTGGTAGATTCAGTGCTAGCCTTCTTAGGAGGTTGCTGTGCTAGTGCTTATTTTTATTCCACACCAGAATGTTTCACTGCATTCATCCTCTCTGTTGTTTTGGAGCAGATTGGGGGGTTTTGTGCCTGTGTGTATGGGCTGTCCGATCAGGATAAGAAGGTCAGTATCCCTCAGGTAAGGACTGCTGGCAGGTGGTAAGACCGATTTCTACCACACTATCCTGGTAGATTGAGGGTACTTTCTTCTTTTCTTTCCCTTGTCATGGGAAACTTTGGTGTGTTTTCCTTCCGTATAGAATGAAAGCCATGCTGCAAGTCCCTTGATTTATTTCAGTGGATACCAGAGAAGGGCCAGTTGGCAATTTAAAAAAAATAAAAAAAATAAATTAAGATTTAGATATGTAACCTATGTAATCATTTGTATGGGTGAAATATAGTCCCTTATGGGATGCCACTTATTTTTTATAGGGTAGATGGTGTATGCCCTATGGGTGGTTGTTTTCCCTACTCATTTTTTGTTGTCATCTTTTAATTGTGTTTTTAAGTTTTTTTTCTGAGTAATTTTGCAATATTCTTCCCCCTATCCATATTTTTGTCACTTGTGTTTACTCTCGTTGCTAAAAAGAACTGAGGCAGTTGGGATGGATGGCAGCAGTTAAGGTGCATGCTGACACACGTGCTGTAGTTATGACACCAGCACTGGCCACCCTAAACGTTTTTCACCCGTAGGGTGCTAGCAGCAATGGAGTTAGATGAAAGAGTGGTGCTCTATGGACAAGATACCTTTGAAGCATTCGTTATGGTAAGCAACGTTCCTTTTTGTTACCATGTCTAGGTGTTTTGTAGCCCTTCCCAAGGATAGTATAGTAGATGCCTCTATTATTATTGCACTGTTTCGTGGGCTGACCTGTCTTGGCAGCAGCAGTGCTGTCGCTCGAATCCGTGAGGGACAGATGAGGGACAGAGCATTTTTGAGGGTAAAATGAGGGATGTCCCTTGAAATCAGGGACAGGAAGAAGTATGGTGGTGACCCAAGTTCGGGTGTGACCCAGGGCAGTTGAGGGCTGGTAGACGGAGGAAGTTCAAGCATCCCATAGGGCACTTTCTTCCTTCGCGTGGAAGCATGACAGTGATCCCCACTGCAGCAGCACCACCACCTTGGGGACCACAGACAGCGAAAATCAGCTGGGGATGACCTTGAGAGACGAGACTCAAGGCTTTGCGCTGTGTACAGGCTGATGTGGCAGTGGCTGGATGTTAGGGGGATAAAAACAGTAATTCAAGAAACTGTTGCACTAATCCCTCTTGTGCTCTGTTTTCTTTCCTTTAGTCAGTGCAGAGTGCAGTATTTATCATCACTCTATTATCGTAAATCAGTTCTTATTTGTGATTTTTTTAGTTGTGAAGGTGAAGTCCTGGATAGCAGTACTAAATGGCTGTCCACAAGTGTATGAATTTTAATCAGCAGCTTTTAGTAGTGTTTGTGTTCTCAGAAATTATTTTCACACTGCCCAAGGTAGCCATTTTCAACTGTACTTGAATAAATCTTTTTATGGGCAACATTCTGTACTGACTTAATGGAACCAGGAATTAGAAGATCTTACTTCGAGAGGGTTCCTGCAGTAGGTCATAACATATAGGACTGCACACCCTGGTGTCAGGACCGCACGGCAAACTTTTGCTAGCAATGTCTGGCGGGGGACTGCCCACCCTACCAGTGTTGACCCTATGTAGTGGGTGGTCCCTGTGCCTGTCTTCCAGTTCTTTCCGGCCGTCGACCTGCGCAAGGACCTCCGAGGTGAACGTTGCTTCAGTCAATCGCCATTTTGTCGGTTTTGTTCATTCATTTTACGATTTCTGGTACGTTTTTTCGCTTCTTTTATGTCTTCTCCACCTCCGACTTCAAAAGCCAAGAAGTGCGGCATATAGATCCCTCACAAAGACGGCCACCGCAGCTGCCTTTTTTGCCTAGGCCCAAATCCACGATACCGGAGCCTGCCCTAATTGCATGCCCTTCAATCAGGCCACTCGCAAACGTAGACCGCAAGCCATGAGGCCCATCTTCTCAAGTCCAGAATGGCCACCCTGGAAAACGAGATGCAGAAACTGAGGGATTCCACTTCTTTCCCTTCCTCGGAGTCGAAAAAGAAGATAAAGAGAAGCATGGGGAACAGGAGCATTCGGATGACCAGGACCGGATCTTATCCAGCAAGGCCTCTACAAGCAAGGCCGTTCCCCCACTGCCTGCCCTCGTGGTTGTTCAGGCCGTGACTGGGGCCTCTCCACGTACCTCTGCTTCTTTCAAGCCCCTTAAAACGGGCTACACTCAAACTTCTTCTACTGGTAAGTCATCTGCCGGCTCCTCTGGCAGACTTCCAGTTCTTACCAGTAAGACTGACTCTGGTTCTTCCGCAACATGCCTGGTAGTCGCTGAGATGGATTCCCGCCTGCTAGGAACCTGTAACGACGCCTACCGATAAGTTGGTCAAGGGTGCTCCCCTTGTCTACCCAGCCCCCCTCCGTCTGATAAGTCGGTCACCAGGGCCTCTGATGACCACCCGGACGTAGCTTACTCATCGTGGGCTGACACCACTCTACCTGACATCCATTTGAGCTTGTTGACCTCTTCCAGCCAGCCGTCCACCCAGGCACCCCCCCCCCCCGGGTCAGGATCTTTCCTCTCCGCTTCTCCCGGTGGAACCTCTGAACCCAGACATTCAGACTGGGACGGAGGAGGAAGAAGAGGGTCCCCTGGAAGTGGTCTTCCCTTCACCCACTCCAGTGGTTGTACCCCTGGTCCTTCCCTCAGATATCGTCCTATGGATGTTGACGCTAGACCCAGTTCTCACGCCGGTTCCGGGAACTATTTCTAGTACGATGGGTCCGACAATGACTCTGCCATCAGAGTTCCTTCCGTCGGACATCCCCAACCCTTCGCATGGGGCTTCACCAGATAACTTACATCAGCCATCAGGGCCCTTACGTCCGCCCCTGACACAGGCTAACCTAACACCAGGCCCGGTGCCCAAACCCCTGACATCAGCTATCCCAACGCCAGACAATCTTCCAGGTCCATCCAGACCTTCAACGGATCTGGGTCCCCCGCCAGGTTACCACCCTTTTTCCGGGGTTTCAGACGCCGGTCTATCCTTCGTCAGGCCCGACGATGACACCCTTTTCCCAGGCTTACTTTCCTGGGTATTAGGCTTATGGCTACCCTTATTATCAAGGGTGCCCTTCTCCTCACTGTCCTGGGCTGGACTCGCATTTCTGCCAGCTACCGCCAACCCCTCCTCTTCAGCCACAACAGGACTTTAAAACCTTGATTCAGTCCTGATGGCAGGATGCCAGATCACAGCTGGTGTCTGACATAGAGAGAAAACTGCCAGCCATGGTGGTTTCACCCCCCCCCCCGCTCCATTTCACTGGTCAGCTCTATTCAGTCTTCAATGGTGCACATTTCTGGAGGTGCCACTCAACAGGTCACCTTACCTGAAATAGGAGCCTTCGAATGGGAGGACTCCTTCAATTCTGAGGAAGATCCCTCAGATACTTCATCTGGAGAGCAATCTGGAGCCATTGCAGCCAAGGGCAAGGAGTCGCCCAAATCACCCTCTGAGGACCCTTCCTTTACTGAGCTACTCTGCATTTTCCAACAGGCTAATGGTTGGAATGCGGAGGAACAAGACCCCAAAGGAAAATGTCTAGCCGAACATCTAGACTTGGAAGAGGTATCCCCCATTCCTGTTCCTCCTTAGACAGCCCCCCATGAGGACCTCACCACTACCATTTGGCAGCTGCCACATTCCATCCTGGCCGTCCCTAAGAAGGCAGACCGGATCTACCGCATACCTGAGGGCATTCCCTTCTTGGATTCACATCCAAAGGCAGACTCGATTGTCATAGCGGCGGCACATCCCGTGTTTGGTAAAATCAAAACACATGAGCACTTCTTCCCCAGACAAGAAATCCCAGCAGCTTGACCAGTTTGGAAAGAAAGATCTTACTTCGAGAGGGCTCTTGCAGTAGGTAATTACATATAGGACTGATACCGGCAGGCGGCAGGACCCCACGGAAAAATTTCTAGCTAGCAGTCCCTGGCGAGGGACCGCCCCCATCAGGTGACGGCATCAGGAGGCGATCGGTATAAAGGGAGCGATTGGACGATCCGCCTTCCAGTTCTTTCCGCCGTTAGCTCATGCAGCTCGCTGAAAGTTCGTGTCAGCCTTGCTTATGTCATTTTTTACTGAAAAATTTTAATTTTCAACTAACGTCAGTACTAGCATCGGTGTATGTCATCCCCTACACCCTCCGAGCACAAGAATAAGTGCAATTCGTGCGGCACCCAACTACTGCACAAGAACGGCCACTCCCTGTGCTTGTTCTGCCTAGGCCCTGATCACCCGGTCGAGAAGTGCCAGCACTGCCTCAGTTTTAACGCAGCTACCTGGAGAAGGCAGCAGCAATCCCTGGAAGCCCATATCCTAAAGAAGAAAATTAGTTCTACGGAGAAGGAGCTGAAAAAACTGAGGCAGGCGTCCACTTCCCCCGAAGGTAATTGGAAGAAGAAGGAGAAGGAGAGGCACCGGGACAAGGGCTCCTCCACCACGTCTAGCTCGGGAGTCGCTGGGACGCAGGTAACATCCCCTCTGGGGGATCGATCCTCAACGGCCGCCCCAGAGGTTTCCGAGGGAGCGTCGGCCTGCCCGTCTGGCTCGCGCTTGGGCCTTGTGGGCACCTCCGGGCAGTTGGAGGCCTCCGCCCCTGGTTCGGCCGCAGGCTCGCAGCCTACCACTGTGGGCGACTCTGGTTAGCCGGGCGTCGGCTCCTCTGATGTCCGTCCGGAGAGGGCCGGTAAGACGTCCGACCCTCCGGGGCGTCGCACGGCCTCCTCTCCACCGGACCAGGCCGATCACTCTACTCGGCCTGCCTCCGGTGACGGCTCTCGTAAGTTGGACGTCGGCTCCTCCAGCGCCCGCCAAGAGCTCGCCACTAAGCCTCACATCGGCTCATCCGACGTCCAGCCGGCGAAGGAACTGACGACGGACCCCCCAACGTCCATCGTACCCAGTTCCCCGCAGCCTTCGCTGCCTTCTGGGGAACCAGAGTCTCCCCAACCCGACCCCAGGGACTTTTCCCCATGTCCCCGGGCAAAGCTGGGGATCTTTTGCCTCTGTCAGTCCTTCCTCCACCTGGTGCGCCGGACCTGACGTCGGCTCCCTGGACGCCGGCCCCTCCGACGTCGGTACCTCCGGCGCCAGGGCCTCTGCCGTCGGCCTTACTGACTCCGAGAGACATTCTGCTCCCATTGGGCCCTCCAGGGTCTCCACTTTGGACCCGCCCGTAAGGCCTCCGGCCGGGCCGTCTACTCCGGCAGCCCCTCCTGCTCCCAGGTATCTTCCGTCTTATTCGATGCCGGTGTACCCGGGAACACAGTATCCGGCGCCACAGTACCCAACGCTGGGCTTCCCGACGCTGCAGTACTCGACGCCAGGCTACCTGCAGCCGGGTTTTGAATACGCTCCATACAGTTATAACCCATATCCTTATCCCCCGCCTCCTCCTCCTCCTCCACTGCCCTTGCGGCCACTGGTCGACTTGCAGGAGACTCTGGCCTCCTGGTGGGCTGAGGCTAGGCTCAGCTCACCAAAGAGGTCGAGAGCTGCCTTCCGGCGACGGAGCCATCCCAGGTTCCCATACGTCCGAGGTGGCACACTCCCTCACCACCTCCAGACTCCAGGGTTCTTCTGTCTGGGTCCAGAGAAGGGCAGGACACGCTTCCCCGGGGGCTTCCCAAGGGGCCCATTCCTCCACCAAGTCAGGAAAGGGAGTCTTTCTCTTCTTCATCCTCCTCTTCACCCTCGGACTCTTCTGATGGTTGCTCTGAGAGAGATGATGAGCCTCGCTCTCCGTCGAAACCCAGGCCAAGGATTCCTCCGAAGTCTCCTCCAGGCTCCAGAGGGTGTTGATTTTCTGGATTCTCACCCTCGTGCTGACTCGGTTGTGATTAGCGCCGATCACGGCCGGTCGGCGAACCCTAAACATCTTAGCTCGTCACCTCCTGATAAGGAATCATGCCTTCTGGACCAGTATGGTAGAAAGATTTACGCTTCCTCCACACTGGAGATCAGGGCCCTGAACTATGTCGGCCATATGGGGGACTACCAGAAGGCCATCCTGACTCAGGTGGAAGCCAAACTGGACTCCTTGCCTGACTCCCAAGTCAAGCAGGAGTTGGCTGATCTCGTCCTCTCTGCTCGTTTGGCCAGTCGACACATGTTACGTGCGACATACGTTGCAGTGGACACTGCTGGGTGGAGCTTAGCTTTCGCTGTAGGCCTACGGCGTCATGCTTGGCTCCGCGTGTCAGGTTTGGTCCCGGAGGTGCAATCTGCTATCCAGGATGCACCCTTACAGGGGTAATGTCAAGGACATCATCACCCATTTGCAAGAGAAGGGGACAGCTCTGAAGTCAGTTGATTCCATGTACCGTCCCCATCAGCAGCAGTGCTGTCCCTCTCGCAGACGGAATTGGCCAAAGGTGAAACCTCAGGGAAGGCGGGCCACAAAATGCCAGGCCCCCGCAGCTGCTAAGCCCCCCCGCCCAGAAAAGCAGTGGGTGCTTCAGCTGCAGCGCTGCCCCACACCACCTGACTTCTTTCCTCTCCCACTGCCTCCGGACTCCCAGGAGGAACTGGTAGGAGGGAGGTTTTCCCTCCACCTTCCAGGATGGGAGAGGATAACCACAGATTCTTGGGTGCTCCAGCTCATAGCAGAAGGTCACTCCATAGAGTTTCTTCAGAAACCACCCCGCCACCCCCCTCTGAAGTCGTCATATTCACGGAAACATCTTCTCTTGGTCCAGGAAGAAATCTCGGCTCTTTTGCTGAAGCAAGCGACAGAGCCTGTCCCCCTTCATATATGAGGGACGGGTTACTATTCCCATTTCTTCCTGGTCTCAAAGAAGACAGGAGATCTCAGACCAATTTTGGATCTCAGTTCCCTGAATCTTTACGTAAAGTACAAAAGGTTCAGGATGCTCTCTTTGGAGAGCCTTCTGCCCCTCCTTCGGCCAGGTCAATGGCTTTGTGCTGTGGATATGCAGGACGCTTATCTGCACATTCCCATCCGCCCATCTCATCACAGATACCTTTGTTTTGTGTTCCAAGGGGACCACTACCAGTTCAAGGTGCTCCCATTTGGTATATCCTTGGCCCCCCGAGTATTTACCAAATGCCTGGTAGTGGTGGCGGCCCACCTGCGTACCAAGGGAGTGCAGGTTTTCCCTTACCTGGATGACTGGCTCCTGGTGGCCTCTTCCAGAACTCTTGCGTTTCCTCTCCCTTACCCAGCAGGTTTTTGCCTGCCTGGGTATTACCATCAACCATTCCTAGTCTCATCTGGACCCATCCCAGAGGCTACAGTTTATTGGGGTGATCCTCAATACGACCATGGGCAAGGCCTTCCTGCCTCTGGACAGGGCAGCCACCCTTCAGACCCAAATAAGTCTGTTGTCTGACCGCAGGATGGTCTCTGCGAGGTTGATCCTTCTGCCTCGGGCTCATGGCGGCTGCTATCCCGACGGTACTCAAGCCGACTCCACATGAGGATCTCTCGTGGACTCTCACGCCTCAGTGGGATCAGCTAGTGGACCACCTAGATCACTCAGTTCTGATCTCCTCACGATGATGCGAGACTTGCAATGGTGGATGGTTCGAGAGAACCTTTTTGGGAGTTCTTTCTTCATCCTCCCCTCCCAGACTCCTAACCACAGACGCCTGAGGCGAAGGTTGGAGAGCCCATCTAGGCCTCATCGGACCCAGGCTCCTGGTCCAAGCTAGAACAAGCTTCCACATAAGTGTGCTCGAGCTCGGGCAGTGTTGTACGCCTCCAAGCCCTTCACCAATACATCCTTCCTGCCACCTAGCCGTCCAGACGGACAACATGTGCGTGGTGTGGTATATCAACAAGCAGGGAGGGACTCTGTCCTACCCTCTATGCAGGGAGGCAGTGAGGGTTTGGGATTGGGCAACACAACACGACCTTCACCTCACGGCGATTCATGTTCCGGGAGTCGACAACACCCTGGCAGACAAGCTAAGTCGCTCTTCTGCTCTGACTCACGAGTGGGAACTGGACCAAGGGGTCCTAGACAATATCTTCCAACTTTGGGGAACACCACAGGTTGTCCTGTTCGCATCCCCCTTAAACGCAAAACTTCCCATCTTCTGCTCGCTCGTTCCAGAGTGACGCGCTTTTTGGACCGACGCTCTGTCTCTAGACTGGAAGGACAGATTCGTCTATGCCTTTCCCCCAATTCCACTTATCCCATGAGTCTTGCAGAAACTAGCTTCAGAAGGAGCGAGAATGATTCTGATTGCTCCTTTCTGGCCCAGGCAAATCTGGTTCTCTCTTCTACAACAATGTTCAGAGGATCCTCCTCTTCCTCTTCCTCTATCTCGAGGTTTGTTGACCCAGGATCAGGGGACCCTGGTCCATCCAGGCCTCAAATCCCTTCAACTACATGCATGGCTTCTGCAAACCTAGCCCAATCCCATTTTGGAGTGTCTCCCAAAGTGGCAGAGATTTTAGTGGAGGCCAGAAAACCCTCCACCAGATCCACTTATGCCATGAAGTGGAAAAGATTCACTATTTGGGCCACTTCCAAGAACGTGGAACCTTTCTCCTGTTCAGTGGGGCTTCAGCTGGAGTATCTACGTCATCTGTTTGACCTCGGTCTCAGCCAGTCTTCTCTGAAGGTACACATGGCAGCCATTTCGGCCTATCATGTTCCCTTCGCAGATAAGGCTTTTGCTCAACTGGAGGTCTCCAAGACCTTTATCAGATGGTCTTCCATCTGAGGCCCCCCATCCGTACTCTTGCTCCTCCTTGGGACTTGAACTTTGTTCTCGAGAAACTTACTCTTCCTCCCTTTGAACCTGCAGCTTCTGTGGATTTGAAGTTTCTTTCGTGGAAGATGCTCTTCCTGGTGGCCATTATTTTGGCTCGAAGAATCTCCAAGCTCCAGGCCCTGATGTGTAAAATCCCCTACTTGATTTTTCACAAGGAACAAGTTGCTCTTCACACAAATCCTAAGTTTCTCCCTAAAGTAGTAGCAGAGTCTACCTTAAATCAGTCAATAGAGTTACCTGCCTTTTTTACGCAGTACTCTAATCAAGGGGAGTATTTACTCCATACTATGGATGTTCACCGGATTCTGAGATACTACACCAACTGAAAAAAGACTGATCAGTTATTCGTCTCTTTTGCTCACAAAAGGGAAGGCAATGCTGTTTCCAAGCAATGCCTGTCTAAGTGGTTGGCCCATTGCATCACTTTCTGTTATAACAAATACAACAAGACCCTCCCGGGTCAAGTCAGAGGCCATTCCACAAGAGGAGTAGCTGCCTCTGCGGCTTGTTTCAAGAATGTGTCTGTGGCAGACATCTGCGCTGCCGCCACCTGGACTTCCGTCCGTACCTTCATGAAACACTACAGTTTGGATATTGCCTCTCGCCGTAGAGCAGGCTTCAGGCTGGCTGTTTTGCAAGGCCTCCTATCTTGAGACTTGCACAACCAAAACTACCTTTTGGAGTAGTTTTCCTCCTCCCGGTGCCTTTCTTTGTTCCAGACTGCTTGGGATTCAGTCCTATATGTAATTACCTACTGCAAGAGCCCTCTTTATGTAAGAACTTACCGTAACAGTAGATCTTCGAGAGAGGCTCTTGCAGTAGGTAATACCTTCCCGCCCTCCATCCCCTAGGCTTTTTCATCTCCTTTTCCATTGTGGGAAATATCCGCTCCGCTCCTCTCTCATCCGGCCTCTTTTGTCCTGTGGTGGGAAAGAACTGGAAGGCGGCCGTTTGGGACCGCTCCTTTATACCGACGTCTCCTGACGTGGGGGAGGTCCCTCGCCAGGGACTGCTAGCTAGAAATGTTTCCGTGGGGTCCTGCTGCCTGCCAGCGTCAGTCCTATATGTAATTACCTACTGCAAGAGCCTCTCTCGAAGATCTGCTGTTACGGTAAGTTCTTAAGTAACTGTACTTTTTCGCCTCTTCCACTTGTGTGCTACAGTCACTTAACTACGCTGCACACATGGTCTCTTTTCAGAAGGCCACTATGGCAAAACTTGAGGCCCGCATACAGTCTATCGAAGGCTCGGAGCTCAAGGCGGAATTAGCCAAGGATTTGTGCCTGTCCAAAATTTCTTGCAGACACGCGCTCAGGGCCACATATTAGTTGGTGGCGCTGTGGTTCGTTCCTCCACCACAGCAGTTAGCCTAAGAAGGCATGCATGGCTATGTATCTCCGGACTTTCTGCAGATGTTCAAGCAGCCATCAAGACGCCCCCTTTTGAGGGTCGGTCATTTTTTTTGGGGGGGGGGTTCCAAAGATCTCGTCACGGGCCTTCAGGACAGTGGCCAGGCCCTGAGATCTGTGAAATCTATGTACAGATCAGGCTTCCAGAAGAAGCAGCCCTTTCAGCGCCAGCAGAAGAAACAAAGCAAACAACCCTTCTTCAGGCTTCAGAACAAGAGGAGAGCACAGGGGCCAACTCTTTTCTCCCCTCCTGCCTCCAAAACACAGAGGGCAGCCGGGGGATCTCCCCCACCCTGTCTCTCTGCTTCCTGACTCATACAGTCCTCCCCTTCCCTCACCCCTACACGGCATGAAGCCAGTAGGAGGAAGGTTTGCCCTACACCTCCAAGAGTGGAAGGGCATAACGTCAAGACGCATGGGTTCTGCAACTCATCTCAAGAGGCCACACCATAGAGTTTTTAGAGATCTCTCCTCCAGGTCATTCCTGTTACTGCCCAAACCAGGCGTTTCTGGTCATGGAGGAGATTTTGGCCCTATTGCAAAATTCAGCCATAGAGCCAGTCCCCCGGTCTCAGAGTGGAAAAGGGTTTTACTCCCATTTCTTCCTGGTCCCGAAAAAGACCGGAGACCTCAGGCCTATCCTGGACCTCAGTCAGCTGAACATTTTTGTAGATTACAAAATGTTCCGCATGCTGATCGTGCAGGGTCTTCTTCCCTTACTGCACAAAAACCATTGGCTCTGTGCACTGGACATGCAGGATGCCTACTTGCACATTACAATATTCCACAGCCACTGCCGATTCCTGCATTTTCTTTTCCAGGGGAAGCACTTTCAATTCAAAGCTCTCCCCCCTTTGGACTTTGTTCGGCACCCAGGGTTTTCACCAAGTGCCTAGCGGTGGTGGCAGTGGCACTTTGCCATCGGGGCATTGCAGTGTTACCTTACTTGGACAATTGGCTCTTAGTGGCCCTGTCCAGAGACAGCCTGGAGGAGTCCTGTCCTTCACACTGGACCTTTTTTCCAGATTGGGGATCACAGTCAGCATTCCCAAGTCATCCCTGCCCCCCTCACAGCGACTTCAAGTTCATTGGAGTGGTCTTGGACACGGTCCAGTGCAAAGACTTCTTGCCCCCAGACAGAGCGGATACTCTGTGGGAGCAAGTCACTCTTCTACTCTCCTCCAGGCACAATCCTTGCAGGGCATTCTTTACGCCTTCTTGGCCTCATGGCAATGACTATTTCTATAGTCCCCTCGGCCAGATTACACATGAGGGTCACCCAATGGATGTTACAAGTCCAATGGGACCAATGCTCGGACGACCTGAATCATCCGGTATTGGTGTCCAGTGCACTCAAGAAAGACCTCTCATGGTGGCAGGATCCTCTCAACCTGTCTCAGGGTTACCTTTCAGGGCACCCCTCCCTCCTGGACCCTCACCACAGATGCCTATTGTCTGGGTTGGGGAGCCCACCTGGGGGATCATCAGACACAAGGGACATGCTCCCAGCTGGAAGCATCTCTCCATATAAACATCCTGGAGATGAGGGCGGTTCTTTATGCCCTTTAAGCCTTTCAGCCCCTCTTGTCTGCAGGAACACTGCTGGTACAGACAGACAGCATGTCAGTGGTCTGGTACATCAGCAAGCAGGGAGGCACTCAATCGTACCCCCTATTCAGGGAGGCGATGCGGGTGTGGTTCTGGGCAGTCCAACATGACCTGTTCCTCATGGCCATGCATGTCCCAGGCGTTCACAACGTCCTGGCAGACAGCCTCAGTCGAACCTCGTCACAAGCTCACAAATGAGAACTGCATCAGGACGTGGCAGAGCTACTGTTCCTTCAATGGGGGCAACCAGAAGAAGATCTTTTTGTCTCCCCATCCAATGCAAAACTACCCAGTTTTTACTCTCTTGTTCCAGAGCCTGGTGCTATCTGGCAAGATGCGTTGTCTCTCTGCTGGACAGGGAAGTACTTGTATGCCTTACCTCACTTTCCCATTCTACAGCATGTCCTTCTGAAACTTCAGGCAGAAGGGGCCTGGATGCTCCTTATCGCCCCCCTCTGGCTAAGGCAGATCTGTTTCCCACTTCTGCAGCAGCTGGCTGTGGAACCCCCAGTTCCCCTCCCTCTTCAACACGATCTGTTGACGCAGGATCAGAGCAGACTAGTGCATCTAGATCTTAGGTCCCTACACCTCTGTGCGTGGCTCCTTCAGACATAATTGTGTCAAACTTTGGGGTCTCCCAGAGGGTCGCTCAGGTCCTGGTAAAAGCTGGGAAGCCCTCCACCAGGTCCACCTATGCAATGAAATGAAAAACATTTTCCATCTGGGTGGCAGCTGAGGGTTGTGATCCCTTCACATGCTCGATTCCACAGGTTGTGGATTACTTGTTGCATCTGTCTGACTCTGGTCTTAGCTATTCTTCCCTAAAGGTTCACTTGTCGACTATTTCGGCCTACCATATCCTTGTGGATGGGAAAACCGTGACTCAGTTGGAGGTCTCCAAAACCTTTCTGAAAGGAATCCTCCATCTGAAACCCCCTATCCACAACCCCTCCCCACCTTGGGATCTAAATTTTATTTTAGAAAAGCTTACACTCCCTCCTTTTGAACCGGCTGTAAGCTGTGATATGCGCTACCTGTCTTAGAAAGTGCTGTTTTTGGTTGCTGTCACTTCTGCTCGAAAAATGTCTGAGCTTCAGGCCGTTATGTGTAAAGAGCCTCATTTAATTTTTCACCGGGACTGGGCGGTCCTGCATACAAATCCTAAGTTTCTTCCCTAGGTGGTCTCTGAGTTCACCTTAAATCAAACCGTTGAACTCCCTGTATACTACCCCATTCACATGAATAGGGGTGAGGCTCTACTTCAGTCATTGGATGTACATAGAGCTTTGCATTTTTATATCCACAGGACCAAGGACACACGCAAGTCAGATCAGCTTTTTGTTTCCTTTACCCCCAAATCTACTGAGAATTACTGTCCAATTTCCATCCTACCTCCACTCTCCAAGGCCCTAGAACGGATTGTGTCAGACCAGCTCACCAACTTCCTAGACAACCACAACACCCTGTGCATGGAGCAACATGGCTTTAGAAAAGGTCATAGCACCTCCACGGCGCTACTTGAATTCACTGGTGCAATCCATCACTCACTTGATAACAGTCATCTTACTGGGTCCACCTTCATCGACTTAACTAAAGCCTTTGATATTGTCAACCACAATCTCCTACTTGCCCAGCTTCAACTAGCAGGGCTCTCACCTAACTCGGTGAACTGGTTCAAAAGCTACTTAGACAACCACTCTCAAAGAGTGAGAATTGCTGGCACACTCTCAGACCAAAAACCAGTCCGGTCCGGTGTCCCACAGGGCTCAATTTTGGGCCCCCTCCTTTTCAGCCTTTTTCTGAACTCACTGCCAGAATCCTGCCCTGAACAGATCCTACTCTACGCAGATGATGCTGTCATCCTGGCATCCTACCATGATCCAGTCCATCTACAAGGTAACCTCCAACAGGTCTTCTCTGCAGTCGAAAACTGGTTCGCAAAACACAGACTTATCCTTAACCAGAAAAACACAAAGGACCATGATCTTCTGCAGCTCCCAAAATAAATACAAACAATATCAGCTCTCCATTAAAACCAAGCAAGGAATCACCCTCGAACAAGTTCATACCTTCAAATACCTCGGCCTCACCCTCTACTGTAATCTCTCCTATGTTCCACACATCAATAACATGGCAAAAGTAGCCAACACCAGGATGGGCCTACTATTCCGACATAGGAAACATCTAACCCCAGAAGCTCTGTCCATAGCTGTCCAGAGCTCCATCATCAGCATCACTGACTACGGTCTCATTATCTATGGATCTGCCACAACCTCATCTCTCAGGCGTGTTTCGACTTCCCTCAATCAAGCCTGCCGACTCGTTACTGGTTCCCACCGTCTCACCCACACCTTCGACCTCTACTCCAAAACAGGCTGGCTGCAACTGAACAACTGAATCAAATACCAAACCTGCATCAGTGCTAAGAAAATCATGATGGGAAAGGCACCACCAGGAGTCAGCACCCTCCTCAAACCCAAAATCACCAACCGCAACACCAGGAGCTCTAAGCCTCAAATCCTTTAAATCCCCCGCTGCTGTACATCCCAAGGCCAAAGGTCGTTTACATACAGGGCTCCAGGTTGGCTGAACAAGCTCTCTAGTGACACCTCATCCACAGCAACGCTTGGAGCGTTCAAAAAAAGCTCCGCCTCTCCATAACTGGCTCCTCCACCTGTACTTGCACCCCATAACATCTTCATTCCCTACGCTGCTTCTGACCTTATAGGTGTCAGTTTCTGCCCTCTCTTCTTGCAGTTACCTGTCCAATGCAACTTCTAATGCACTTGCCCTGTGTCTGTCCAGACAAGGCCCCTTGGCTCCCTCACCCTGACCCTCTACACCTATGCCTTCCCTTACCCTCAACCTTTCCCTTTCTTGCCCTCTTCCTTCCATTGTTTCTTGAGTTACTCATTGCTCAGTCTGATTTTGTCAAGCAAAGTTACTGTCTAAAACCATGTACCTGTAACTGTTTTATGTTTTAGTGTCTGTAACCAGCATGACGTGGAACCTTTGTAAAAGAGCCTTGGCTTAAAGGTACTTTGTAACCCTAGACACAAATAAATAAAAAATAAAATAAATAAAATCCTTGGGGTTGGCAGTTTCTAAGCAGTGCCTTTCTAAATGGCTGGCTAACTGCGCCTGCTTCTGTTGCTAGAAGTACAACAAAGCTCTTCTGGGAGAGGTCAGAATTCACTCTACCAGAGGTATGGCTACATCTGCAGGTTTTGTGAGAAACATTTCTGCAGCTGAAATTTGTGCAGCAGCAACCTGGCATTCTGTCCATACCTTCATGAAGCATTACAATCTGGACATTGCCTCTAGGCGCAGGGCCAGTTTCGGCCTTGCCATTTTGCAGGGCCTACTCCCTAGGCCTGTTCTGGTCATTTTCAGACTTTCCTCCTTCTCTGCTTGTGGTAGTCTCTCTAAGAGTGACTGCTTGGGATTCAGTCCTATATGTTATGACCTACTGCAGGAACCCTCTCGAAGTAAAATAGTACAGTTACATAAGAACTTACTGTAACAGTACATCTTCGTGAGAGATTCCTGCAGTAGGTCACACTTTCCCTGCCTCCTTCCCCCAGTCTCTGCATTTCTTTTAGGTCATATCCTTTCCCCTGTCTCATCCTCTTTACATCTCCGGCGGGAGAACTGGAAAGCGGGTGCGGGGACTACCCACTATATAGGGTCACGCTGATGTCCGTCACTTGATGTCGGGCTGTCCCCTGCCAGACATTGCTAGCAAATGTTTGCTGTGCGGTCCTGATGCCAGGGGGCACAGTCCTATATGTTATGATCTACTGCAGGAACCTCTCTCAAAGATCTACTGTTACAGTAAGTTCTTACGTAATTGTACTTTCTAGGAATGTGGATATGTTGTTCGTCCACACTATCTGGCGTCGTGGGGCTGAGCCGAGTGATATACCACCTGGGTGGGTGGGAGGAGCCAGCTTGAAGACTTTCTGGCACTTCTTAAAGGGCAAAGGACTCTGCCAGATAGTTGGATGAACAAAATATACCACTCCTAGAACTACTGTTACAGGTGAGTAACCTGTGTTTTTTACTGTCATGGTTTATGTGCAGAACTCAGAACAGTGCTCTTCTGTATGTTAGTAACATCGCTGAGACCACACTTACAGTTGTAAGAGTGATCTAAGGTGAATTCTTAGGGTACGAGAACCACAATCCGAAGGTGAGCTGTTCTGATACCCTAAGAATGAGAGACCATTCTTAAAACTGTAAGAATGTAGCCAGTTCAGTGGCATGGAGGGATGAAGCTCTATGCACCTTACCTGTCTCCATGCCAGCAGCCTGAGTTCGGAAACGAACCCGGATCATTGGGAATCTGCCAGGGAGAGGAGGATCGAGCATCCCACAGGATGCTGTCCTTCTCTGGGGAGGGAGCGGTGTTCTGTTCTGCTGTGCAACTGCCACCTAAAAGATCATGACAGCAGTGCAGGCTGGAGTATGTTCAGGAACAGAGGACTCAAACAGTTGCACTCGAGGAATAGGAGAACCATTCGAAAGGTAGGTCCTGTATTACTTTTATTATAACAAGCTGTATGAGCAAAAACTGTACAGAAAACAAACATAGAGGGTGCTTAACAAACCTTGGCGCTTTAGCCGGACTGGTCTTCATCAGGGAGCAAAGCCTCTCAAGATCAGCCTTCATTAAGTACTCTTAAGTGGTAATTGTCAGACTACAATCCCATTAACACTTTACAGTATGTGACCCCATATAATCTATGCTCTAAATCTACAACAATCAGTTCATTATCACGCCCTGAGATTCAGCTTCATGACCCCCCCAGATTAGGCCTGCCCCAGTGGAAATGGTAAAGTATCGTCCTTTAAGAGGAGTCACCTCAGAATGCCTAATGACTGTGCTTGATATTTCGAGAATTACGACTGATTGTGATGATCCAGGGAGTCTTGTTATTGCCTATAATAAGGCGATATTGTGAGCCCTGGATTTCATCACTCCTGTACGTGTTTGTCCTTTAACTCTTTGCCCAGGCCCACCATGGTATGATGGCGTGCTGAGGGAGTTGAAGAGCTTAGGAGGAAGGTTGGAGAGACACTGGCGGAAAACTAACCTGGGGGGGGGGCAGTCTTAGATTGTTAAACCATTATAAGGTCTACCAATTGGCTATTTCCCATAAGAAGGTAGTGTTCCTGTCCAGGGAAATAGCGACAGCAAAGAACAGGCCAGCTCAGCTCTTCCGGACTGTGGACAGACTGTGCAATCCAGCCTGTCTGCAGTCTTGTCAAACATTGTCACAAGACACGTGTGATGAGTTTGTGCAGTTTTTTGCTAATTAGGTGGCCTCCATCAGGGGTGAGATCAGCCAGTGCCTCCCCATTGGACCTTGCAGTGGTCAGCCGTATGGTACTAACACCAAGGTGTCCTGGCTCACCTTTAGCCAACAGGTAATTATGGATATAATGAGGATTATACAGACTCTGCGACCAACTTGTTGTAGTCTGGACCCGGGCCCAACTCACCTTCTAGTAGGGTGCGTTGAGGTGATCGCCCAGGTCCTTGCTGGAGTAGTAAGGGTTTCCTTGGAGAGAGGGATTTTTCTGGATCCCTTAAAGGAGGCAGTAGTGAGGCCCCTCCTAAAAAAGCCCTCCCTGGACCCGGACTATCCAGTAAACTACAGACCAGTCTCGAACTTACCTTTTGTAGGTAAAGTTATCGAGAAAGTAGTCGCTTTGCAGCTGGAGGATCATTTAACAATCCATAATATCTATGATCCTCTGCAGTCAGGTTTCAGGAAAAGACATAGCACTGAGACGGTCCTAGTTCAGGTACTAAATGATCTCCTGATGGCAAGGGATCGGAGGCCCATACAGTCTTGGCCCTTCCTTGATCTCTCAGCAGCACTTGACACTGTATACTATGGTGTGTTGCTCGAGCGCCTGCGTTTCTTTTTCCTGTGGACTGGGGGGGCAGTCCTCAGCTGGTTTCAATCATTCCTTGAGGGCACAACTCAGAAAGTGGTGTCGGGAATTTATTCCTCGGCATCGCATTGTCTGCCCTGCCACCCATGTTGTTTGCAGTGTATATGCTGCCACTAGGGGATATCATAAGACAGTACAGTTTGAGTTTTCACTGTTATGCAGATGACTCTCAGCTGTATCTGTATTTTGTGCCTGAGCAGGAGTTAGTTACTGTCTCGGTGTTTAACAACTGTCTAACTGAGATACGGGACTGGATGAGGTGTTGGTTGTGGACCCTGGCGGTGGACTGGCCAGGTTAGAGGGAGGACAACCCACTAGAATAATACTTGGAACCCCATTGTGTGCTTCAAGCCAGGTGCGAAATCTTGGCATGATCTTGGATGAGAATTTGACCTTGAAATCTCAGGTCTCTGCAGTGGTGAAGTCTGCTTTTTATCATCTAAGAAATATCACCAGGGTGAAGCACCTGGTCCCAGCTGAGGATCTCCCCACACTAGTCCACACCTTTGTAACCAGCAGGCTTGACTACTACAGCTGCCTCTACCTAGGGCTGCCGGGGGTATATATCTGCCAATTGCAGCTGGTTCAGAACACGACGACTAGGTTGTTAACTGGTACATTTAGATCCAGCCATATAACACCTGTGCTGTGCGAACTGCACTGGCTGCCAGTACAGTGGTGGGTAACCTTCAAGGTCGCATTGCTGACCTATAAAGCTCTATATGGCCAGGGACCCATTACCTGCAAGACCTTCTGTCTCTGTACTGTCCCTCCTGAGCACTCCGATCCGCCGGTGAGGGATTGCTAGAGATTCCCAGGGTATGGCTTAAAACATTTGGCCCAAGATCTTTTGCCTTTATGGCACCTACCCTGTGGAATTCTTTATCTCACTGGATACGAGATAGCCTGACCATCGAGGGTTTTAAGTCTAGCCTTAAAACGCATTTGTTCCGTCAAGCTTTTAATGGGTCTTGATTTCCTACTATTTATTGACTGCTGATATTTTTATAATGTTTTTATGAATATTGTGCTTGCGTCCTGAGCTTTGGAAGGGTGCCTTATTATTAATAAAAGAAAGATGATGATTTGTGATCTGGTTATAGAAACATAGAAACAGAAGTTGACAACAGGAGACCGCTAGATCCATTTAGTCTGCCCATTTGTTTTAGACCTGTTTTGACACTCCAGTTGCCCTTTGTAGTTAGAGCTCCCATGTGTCTATCCCATGCATTCTTGAATCCCCCACAATGTTGACCCCCACAACCTCTTGGGGCAGGCTGTTACAAGCGTCCACCACTCTTTCTGTGCAGAAAAAACTTCCTGTTGTTGGTAGAGGACCTCCCTCCTTGCAGCCTAAGATCATGTCCCCTGGTACTGGAACCCTTCTTGAAGTGAAAAAGTTCCTGTGCCTATACCTTGTTAATGCCTTTGATGTACTTGAATGTTTCAGTCATGTCCCTTCTCTCTCTGCTCTGCTCCAAGGAGAACATATTCAGTTCCCTAAGTATTTCCTCATAGGACATGTACTGCAGACCTGGAATCATTTTTGTAACTTTTCTCTGTACTGTTTCCACTTGGTCAATGTCCTTTCTGAGGTGAGGCCTCCAGAACCGGACTCCGTATTCCAGGTGAGGACTGACCAGCGATCTATATGGTGGTAGTACCACCTCTCTCCTCCTGCTCATGATTCCCCTCCCAATGCAGCCCAGCATTCTGTTTGCTTTCCATGTTGCCTTCTCACACTGCTTACTAACCTTCAAGTTGTCTGAGATTATGATTCCCAGATCTGTTTCCTGGTTTGAGGCAGCCAATCTTTCACCTCCTAGGTAATACCCCTTTCTTGGATTTTTCTTTCCTATGTGCATGACCTTGTACTTTTTGACATTAAATCTCAGCTGCCGCACTCCAGATCATTCTTCTAGTTTCTTGAGGTCCGCTTCCATCATGCTCACTCCTTCTGAGGCGTCTACCCTGTTACATAGCTTGGTGTCATCTGCAGACACATCTTCCCTTCCAGTCTGTCAGCGATGTCTGCTATAAAAACATTGAAGAGCGGAGGCTTCAGTACTGAGCCCTGGGGCACCCTGCTGGTCACCCTACCTTCCATTGATCGCGTCCCATTAACCTGTACCCTCTTTGTTCTGCCTTGTAACCAGTTTTGTACCCATATGACTACTTTTGGACCAACCCCTGTGTGGTCAAGCTTCTTTACCAGCCTTCTGTATGGAACCGAGTCGAGGGCCTTACTAAAGTGTAGGTAGACCACAGCTACTGCCCCACCGCCATCCACTATTTTTGTAGCATAGTCAAAAAACTGGAGCAGGTTTGTCTGGCATGACCTACCTGCTGTGAAACCATGCTGTTTAGGGTCTTGTTGGCCGCTAGTTTCGAGGAATGCTATGATCCTCTGTTTGAGTAGTGTCTCCATTCATTTCCCTATTACAGACATAAGGCTCACCGGTCTGCAATTACTAGCCTCTTCGCAACTGCCTGATTTGTGACGTGGAACCATTATTGACTTTTTCCAGTCTTCGGGTACCACAGTGCTCTTCAAGGATTTTGTGAATAGAAGTGCTAGAGGGGCTGCTAATTCTGCCCCCAGTTCCTTATTGATTCTGGGGTGCATTTCGTCTGGTCCCATGGCTTTGTCTGCTTTTAATTTATGTAGCACCTCCTGTACTTCGGCTTTGTAAAGGGACTGGTGTCTACCCCTGGTCCTGGGGTGTTGTGTTTTTTCAGAGCTGGGCTATCCCCTGAGTCTTCTTTGGTAAACACAGAGCAGAAGCATTTGTTGAGGATTTTGGCTTTCTCTGGGTTGTGTTTGGTGCATTTCCCTTCTTCAGTAGCAATCTTTACTATCCCCCCTTTTGCCTTCCAACGTTCTCTAATGTATCTAAAAATGATTTGTCCGGCCCGGTGGTGCTGAGGGTTGAGGCACTGGACGCCACACCACGCTCCATGCTGGCGACCCGGGTTTGGAAACAGACTCAGGTCGCCGGGGGTTGGCAGGGGTTGGAGAGGGATTGAACGTCTGAGGGACTGCTCTTCCTCTCCGGGGGAGGGGGGTGTCCGTGGTCGGCACGCTGGTGCCCCTAGCGGAGGCTGGGGGGGCAATGCGCTGACGCTGTGCTTGGGGGAGTGAGTTGGGGCACAGTGCAGGGAGGGAGTGCATGCTGATGCGTGCATGCTCCCCCTTGGCGTCATTGCATGCCCCACTCACGCAAGTCATCAGCAAGGAGGAAAATGGCGAACAATCGCGGTGGCTTGATGGCTGCCTATGGGACACCCGACTGGAGCGCCTGGCTATGGACAAGGGATCTGGTCTCGTGGGAGTGAGGGGGACTTCTGCCACCCTGCCATTGGGGTTATTAGCAGTGGGGGCTCTAGATGGGGCTGAAGCGGACCGGACGGTGGCTGGATGACTGGAATGCCAGGACGTGTAGGGCAGATTGGGAGCCACAGGTAAAAAAGGACTAACAAAAAATAAAAAAAAATTTATTTGTCTCCTCTCTTTGCCCCTCCAGCTATCTTTTCCTCTGTCTGGGCTTTTGCTTTTCTAATTTGTTTGTTAGACTCTCTCATTTTTTCCTTGTACGACTCCCAGTCTTTCTCAGTTTTGGTTTCGTGGTTTATGCTGTACGCCTTCTTTTTTCTTTGGCTGTAGTGGCCACTTCCTTGGAAAACCATAGAGGATTTCTTTTTCTTTTTGCTTTGCTGACCCATCTGGCACATTGATCTGTGGCAATCTTTATTGCTGTCTTGTGTCTCCCCCACATGACCTCCACCTCCTCAGCCTCTGTTTTCATTAACTGGCTACTTATGTTGTTCCTCATTTTTTTGGAAGTCAGTCTTTCTCAAGTCTAGCACATTTATCTTTGAGTAGCTGGTATCCTGTGTTATGTTTACATTAAAGCTTACTATGCGATGGTCTCTGTTGCCCATATGACATCCCACTTCAGTGTCCTTGATCCTTTCCGAGTTTGGGAGGACAAGATCAAGAATGTCATCTCCCATTGTTGGTGTTTTAACAAGTTAGCACAGTCCCGCACCTTCTAGTGACAATAAGAAGTCCCTACTTCTTGTTGTTGCTGCTGTTGTGCTGCAGTTTATATCTGGTAGGTTGAAGTCCCCCACCAGTATTACTTCGCCTTTATCAGACATTTTGTGGATTTCCTCTATTAGGTCTTTGTCTCCTTTATCACCTTGATTTGGGGGCCTGTATACGACACAGATTCTGAAGGGTTTTCCCTTGCCCATGTCTACTGTTAGCCACAGTGATTCAAAGTCCCCAGGTTGCCCTTTTACTTCTGTAGCTTTTATTTCCTCCCAAATGTAGATGGCTACCCCCCTCCCTTTTTGCCCTGCCTATCTTTCCTGAACAGATTGTAACCGGGAATGGCTGTGTCGCATCCATGATTTTCCGTGAACCAGGTTTCTATTACAGCCACCCAGTCCAGCCTTTCTGTTTCCAAGATGGCTGTGAGTTCGGGAAGTTTGTTAGTTAGGCTCCTAGTATTTGCAACCATTGCCTTCCAGGAATGTACATCTTCTTTGGCACGAAGTTATACCCTCTTCTTGGACTGCTCCAGTTTGCTTTTTCCGGCCAAGAGATTATGTAGGTTGCTGGTTCAGGCAGATATTGGCTCTGATTTTTTTTCTGGGGATGTATGCATGCATTTGGCATTTTGGGGAGTGATGACTAGCCCACCAACGGCAGGGGCGTGAGCTGCGTCATACTCCCCTTTATTTAAATTACCTGTATAGAAATCAAATTGTTGTCCAAGTGCTTGCACACCTTCTCTGTTTAGGTGCAATCTGCTGTATTTAAAAAAAGCTCTTTCCCAATAGTTGTGCCAGTTCCCTGTGTAGTGGTATTCCTTGTCTTGGCACCAGTCACGCAGCCATGAGTTGAATTCGCCCACTTCAATCTCTCTGACTTGCTTTTTCCTTTTTCCCCACACTGGCAGCACTTCTGAGAAGGCTAATTTGGACTGAAGGGGAAATAAAGTTTGTTGGCCAAGTCCTCAAAGCGTTTCTTGGCCTCCTGAACTGTGTGATTTGCCAAGTCATTGGTACCAAGGTGTATTGTTATATGTGTAACATCTCCTGATTCCTGCACAATTGTCTTTATGCAGTTAGTGTCCCTACTTGCAGAGGCTCCTGGTAGACACTTTACCACGATGTCGCTTTTAACGTTTTGTGTTCAGTGGTGGTCCACTCCTCGGATCATGGAATCCCCGATTATGAGAATTGTGCTTTTGTTTATATTTGTGTTGTTTTTATTTACAACTTTAGTATTTTTGTTGTTATTGCATTTGGTTTTGGTATTATTGTTGGTTATATTTTGAGTATTAGTATTTTTGTTTATATTGTAGTTTGTATTGGTTTAATTGGTGTGTTAGCCGTTTTTTGGTGATTTGATTTCTTTACTTTGTATTACTTTGTGGTTGGTAGCAGTGGAGCAAACCTGTTTTCAGTTTGGATGGCCGGGAAGTACTCCTGGTTTGTGGCTTCCTTCCTGGGCCTCCTATGATGCCTCTTTTTCCTTACCATCTGCCAGTCTCCAGACCCTGCCTCGAGTCCTGACCCCTGGCTCACATGCTCATACTGGTGGTGGTGGGTGTTGAGCAGGTGTGCTATAGAGTTCCCTGTATAGGAGGTCGTATATTATAATCCAAGCATCCTGTAGTTGGGCTGCAAGATCTGCTATGGCACAGCATGCATGGCAGGGTCCTGGTTGCCGTTTGTAGATCCTATTGTACACTGCAGCACAGCTTTCACAACTGACAAGGTCAAATTTTTTTGTTTGTTTGTTTTAGTTGAGAGAGAGTGCTGATTTCTGTTTCTTGGCAGGCAGTGTGGACGAAAAAGAAAGCAGAACAGTGAGCTTTTTTTCTTTTTTTGGTACCTTAGTATCTCCTATCAGGTGTTGTGGGTGGCGCTACACACCTATAAAGCAAGAGCACCCAAGGGAGGGTGGGATTAGGGGAGGGTGGGTGGGCATAGCCTATTGTTCCCTGTATGCTGCAGGAAACAATCAGGTAGCTTTGAACAGACAAGGTCTAGCTTCTACTCCTGCAAGGTATGAAGGAATCTGGTTAGTTGCTCAGTTGTTCTGCCCTTTGGCTCAGAACAGCTCCGTGGAGTCCCTGCTGCTTGCAGTAAAACCCCCTGCCTGTTGTCCATGCGTCCCAGCTCCCTGCTGCTATGAGGAGAGTGGAGCAATCCACTGGTTACAGGACAATATCTGCCCTTCTAAAATGCTGGACTGCCCAGGGAACTGCTGCAGCAGATGCTGCTGATAGAGTAGAAGCCACCAACAAGATGAAGCCTGGATGTGGCTATGTTGCTGCGAGTTCCACTTGTTGTGCTTCAGTCAGCAGACCTGCGGGCAAGAGCATGGGGGAATTTAAATCTCCTGCTTGTGCTTCCCTCAGGTGGAGTCTGCTGTTGCTTCCAGCTGAGAGCTTTCTATTAGTCGACCACTGTTTCAGTAGTGGTACAGCAGTACAAATGCTGATTTACATACAGCAGCCAGGAATTCTGGATAAGTGTTCCAGCTGCTTCTTATGTTGAGAGAGCAGCCGCTGGCTGGGTCTGAGCAGAGCGATCGAGGAGAGAAGTCGCCTCAGTGGAGATTGGAGCCTGGACTGTGCAGTCCAAGGGGGATTCACCCAGGTAGAACTGCTGTCACGGAATCCCTACTTCTGCATCTGTCAGAATCGGTCTTCTCTCCATGATTGGTCTCTCTCCCCCAGTCGGTGAAGACCAGTGAAGCTCAGCAGACAGTAAGACTAGGGGCTGGACTGCACTTGGAGCATGCCTCCTTGGGTTGCCCTTTGTGTCTGAGCTGTTGCTTCTGGTTGTTTCTGGCTGAGAGCGTTCTGTTAGCTGACCATTCTTTCAGTAGAGGGCATGGCAGATATAAGGCTGGGGACTGGACCGCTCTTGGCGTATGCCTCATAGGGGTGCCCTTTGTGTCTGAGCTGTTGCTTCCAGCTGAGAGCTTTCTATTAGTTGACCACTATTTCAGTAGTGGTATAGCAGTACAAAGGCTGATTTACATACAGCAGCCAGGAATTTTGGGTAAGTGTTCCAACTGCTCCTTATTCTGAGAGAGCAGCTGCTGGCTGAGTCTGAGCAGAGCGATCGAGGAGAGAAGTTGCCTCAGTGGAGACAGGAGGCTGGACTGTGCACTCCAAGGAGGATTCACCCAGGTAGAACTGCTGTCAAGGAATCCCTGCTTCTGCACCTGTCTGAGTCTGCCTTCCCTCCGGGATTGGTCTCTCTGTCCCAGTCAGTGAAGCTCAGCAGACAGTAAGTCCAGGGGCTGGACCGCACTTGGTATATGCCTCCTAGGGTTGCCCTTTGTGTGTGAGCTGTTATGACAGTGAGTTAAAAACAAGACTCCACATCTTTGAAAATAAAGGGCAGTTATTTTGCTTGCTGTTAGAGTTGTTGGAAATTCAGTTTGGCACATATCCACGTGAAGTACAGGACACAGATTCTTAAGTGTCAGAGTCTTTAACCAAGAAATTATAGCCAATAAGGGTCCCCAAAAAGTGTTACAAGTGAAGTGCGCCAAACACCCTAAATATTTTTCAGTCTCAGAGCAAATGTAACTCCCAAGAAGTATTCCTCAAAAAAAAAAAAAAAAAGGGGGAGGACATTCACTCAAACACTGGCAACCAGCATTCAAGTAGGATGAGACACTGAACTCTGGCCAGTGAATACATAATGGTCCTCTGACTAATAGGAGGGGCTACCAAAGCATTTTTTTCAATTTAAAACAACGTATCTATTTAAATAAGTAAATGCATATTGAAATATAACTTGGGAGCGACAACCCAAAGGACAGTGATCTCTCCACTCCTGTGAATACCGTGTTTGTTTCTTTCTTATTGTATCCCCATATTTTGTTAAAATTATTGCCCACATACAGAGTACATGAAAAAGACAAAAGTCACACAAAGAATTATTTGATAACTGTGCATACATATTAAATATACTGAAGCAGTAAATAAAATGCCTTTTATAGTACCTTCTCTCCTGAATAACTAGCCTTATAACAATACCCTATATACCTGTACAATGAGACCGCACACAATAATACGTAAAACTACCTATTAACTATCTATGTAACGTATATAAAAATCCAAACCCTATAAACAAGTTAGTTCTCCATATAAATTAATCCAAGTTCAGGGCAGGGAAGAGACATTGATTGGTTGGGGTGGCAGCTGATGCTCTGCATCATGTTGTGCAGCTGGTGTCTCTAAGGGGGTGGAGCAAAATAAGGGAAAAAAACCCAGCAGTGACCTCCGCCACTCTTCCTGCCAACCCAGTGCCTAATCGGGAGTGAAGTTTGCAGCAGGGACCTGGTCTGCCCCCGCCACCTTCCAAGATGGGGAAGGGATACCACGGGCAACTACAGGAAAGGTAAGAAGCCTGTGGGGGGAGGTGACTGGGTTAGGGCATGAGTGGTGGACCTGATTGGGGGCCGATTGGTGAACAGGAGGTTAAAACTGTAAATAAAAAAAAAAAAAAACACAAATGTATGAGTGGTCTCAATGCAGTATTAATATATTGTTGATCAAGGTCAATCAATAATGCATTAATAATTTAAAAAAACTTTCCCCGAACATGCCCATTTCCAGGACATCTGCACAAGAGGCACTCTTAACAAAAATATTGATAAGTGTCCCACACAGAGGTGAAAGGGGCACTGCAGTTGGTCAAGAGCACTCCCATTATCTATAATAGGTTAACTATTCATGTGTCGCTCTCTGTACACAAGCTGTGACAATGAAAATTCCAAATCACTGATTCTATAAAGAGAAAACTTGTTGAGAATGTTACCCATAAAAAGAAAACAATACTGATTTTCACATATTTGTTCAGGTACAGTTGAATATTGATCATTAGCAGCATTGAATTCAATTTCTGTAAAAAGGAACATTGCATCCAGCAGGCAGTTAGCACAAATTTCCTGTCTCCTTTAACGCTACTATATTCAAAGGGTTTGGGAGGGGGATTGCAACCCCAGTGCCACAAGTCAGGTCAGGATGGGAAGTTATAACAATGCAATGAATCTCAAACATCAAGTGCCCAACAAAAGTGAAAGGGGAAGGGGTCCCTCCATGTAGGAGTCTCCTACAAGTGCAGCCCAAACCCTGCACAAGGCAGTTCACAACCTCCTTGTGATACAGTGATGTCATGTTCCACTCATGGGCAGGGCATTCATGGATGCACCCTGGACTTGGGGTGCAGCCCGCAGCCACCAAGAGGTATTTGATTAGTAGCAAACAGATCACACCATGTCCAACAGCTGTCTGGGGGCTGTCCTTGTAACTTTTCTTGTCCTACTTTGCCTTGACAGAATTACACTATCCTTATGGAATGAGGATGGCTCAAATAAATCTAGGACCGAGCACTATGATTTTACTTTCTCCAGCCTTATTGTTTATAATACAAGGATACTACAAACTAGTCTTCTTCTCTACCAAAAGGGCTGTCCCTACCGTTCTCTCTATATGTTTAGGAAACTACGGAACAAGTCTGCATTATCTCATCCTTTTCTAAACGTGAGGCTGTGGTTCCTTGTCATCATTGCCATTCTGCTATCTAGGGATATAAAGACAAATCCTGGGCCACTAGATGCTTACTTCTCAGCAGATGACATACATAGTATGTCCAAACATGGGCTTTTAATCGCACACTTGAATATAAGTTGTTTGATGTGTCACTTCGTGGAACTGGAGTCATGGGTCAAGCTGTACAATCCTGATATCCTCTGTCTCACTGAGACCTGGCTAAAACCATCGGTTACTGACTCCCTCTGCTCCCTGCCAAATTACTCTATTATTTGAAGGGATAGGATATCGAACAAACGTCATGGTGGAGTTGCTCTGTACTACAAAAATAATCTGACTGTCTCTCTTCTCACTATCCCGGATGCTCAATCGGTATGTGAATACTTGCATGCTACCCTTGTGTTGGGAGCCAAGAAACTGCATTTTATCTGTACATATAACCCCCCAGCGGGAGGGATTGAGGGTCTAGAGTACCTGTTGGAAAATACCTCTCAGAATTGTAATCATAATGAAGTTGTCATCTTATTGGACCTAAACTTAAACTGGCTTGGGGCAGCTCTCAGTTCTCTTCAATCTCTGACTCATAGCTACAACCTGCATCAGATGGTAACAATGCCAACTAGAAGTCTGTCTTCATCACCACTAGGCACACTATTGGATTGGGTGCTGGTAAACTGGATCGAACACATCTCAGCCGCTGGTACTCTTGCTGATGCCTTAACTGACCATTCTCCTACTTTCTGCATCCTGTCCTTGGGGGGCACATCCATCTCCTCCACCACGTCTCATCACTCTCACAAACTTTGCTCACCTAGACCAAGGGGTGTTTCTGTATGACGTCTCCCGAATTGATTGGTCGGAGAGCTATCTATCACACTGTTCTCGGGATGCTCTTAACCTCTTCATCACTGAATTCCTTATGGTTCAATGTAAACATGCCCCATAGATCACCCAGAGAGTGAGGGGTAAACAAATAAGATGGCTAAACAAAGACTTGCTCAAAAGTTTGCGCCTTAGAGATAAACTCTGGAAGCGCTACAAAACATCAGGCCAGCAAACAGATTTCAATGCTTACCGTACGCTACGGAATTCATGTAAAAGACAAGTCAGAGCTGCTAAGAGCAAGTACTGTAAAGACTTACTGATTAACTTGGATAATGATCCCAGAAAATTCTGGTCACACATCAAATCCTTCCTAGGATCCTCACTGTCAACTACCCCTGGTGATATGCTGATAAATGATGTGGATTGCAATGACTCACAAACCTTAGCTAATTCTTTCAACCTGCATTTCTCTGATCTCTCACAATATACCTCTTCCTTCGACCCCACTGCAGTGTCCTCCCACTTCTCATCAGGAACCTGTCTGGAAAAGCTGGAAGTGTTGTCTCCTGTGCCTCCTTGTACTCCTCCATTCTATTTTAAGGCTGTGTCTAGAAAGGAAGTCCTGAAGCTCCTGAGGTCCATCTCTGATCATACCAGCTCTGGCTCAGGACTCCCTGGAACCCCGCCTCTTGAAACTTGCAGCTCCCCTTATTGCATTGCCGCTGGCCAAAATTTATATGTTATCACTTTCAGGTGGAATGGTCCCCGACCTCTGGAAAGCTGCTCAGATCATGTCTGTACTTAAAAAAGGGGATCCTAAGGTTGTCATGAACTACAGACCAATTGCCATACTCTCGGTACTGAGCAAAATCCTGGAGAAAATTGTCGCAACTCAGACAACTGACTATCTACTTAAACACAGTCTGCTCTCAGATACCCAACATGGCTTCAGGAAAGGGCATAGCACAACGACTGCACTCCTTAAATTCACCACAGACACTTTCAAAAATGGATACTGGCAATCTGACTGGGGCTGTCTTTATTGACCTCACAAAGGCTTTTGACCTTGTTGATCACACTTTGCATCTTTCCTGGCTTCAACACCTGCATTTCTCCTCCTCTGTTGTTGACTGGTATGAAAGCTACCTGACAAATAGAATTCTAGTGGTGAAATTTAATTCCTCTCTATTGAACAGTACCACCATTAACATTGGTATACCTCAGGGCTCCATCCTAGGGCCCCTCCTATTCTCTCTTTATATAAAATAACATTGGAGCTGCTCTAAAATCCTGCTCTGCTATTCTATATGCTGATGATCTTGTCATCCATACAAGTTCTACTAATATAGACACTATCAATACAATCCTTTCCTCTGACTTTAGCAATATCCAAAACTGGTTATACGACCACAAACTGGCTGTCAACACTAGCAAAACTAAAGCCATGCTGATAACTAAATATGTTGCTATGCCTCTTCTGTTCCTCGGCTTAAACACCACTGTCAACTTTATAATGATCTTGGTTGGCTCTCTCCGTTAGCTAGTAGAAAATACTACCTTGGCTTTCTTATTGATTCGATAATTTGAAATCAAACCCCTAGGTGTCTTGCAGCTATGCTTGTTCCTCAGGACACACTCCATGGTCTAGGATCAGCTGATAAATCCTTTCTGAATTTGCCGAGGTGCCGCAGTAGGAAAGGAACTGTTGCATTTGAGCATGTGGCTCCACAGCTGTGGAATTCCCTTCCCCTCGACATTAGACTTTTCAGCTCCCACACATGCTTTAAGAGAAAATTGTGTTCGAATCTGCTGATTGCTGATACCTGTTCCTGCTTTCACCCTACCTAATGACTGATGTCTCTGGCCATACAATAGTATTTCCTCACCTCTATATAACCCTCTTACTGCCTCAGCCTGTCCCGCCTCCCTTTCCCTGCTCATATACAGTCTTGCACTGCAGGTGTCTCCCTTACACTTACATACACTCACATAATCTAATTTCATGGCTTGCTCCCCTCTTCCTCACTTACCGACCTTTTCCTTAATGACACCCCCTGCTGTCAGTGGTTATTTCTTCCTTTTGTATTACCTGTTTTTGTTTCTGTGTACCTTGTTCTGTTCATATGATATGTCACCTGATAATTTATTGTCCAAGGTCCTCTCTATTCATTGCATAGGTAGGCACCTATGAACTTATGAATGGTCTACTCTGTATGTCTCTGATATATTGTATCCACTTTAACTGATTGTATGTAAAGCACTTTACTTTGTATGTTCTGATATATTGTATCGTCTTTAACTCATTGTATGTAAAGCACTTATTAATTGTTATAGAAACATAGAATTTGACGGCAGATAAGGACCGCTTGGCCCACCTAGTCTTCCCATTTCCCTACCTAACGGATAAGCTGCAGAGCCTAGTTAACCAACAGCCTACTTCCCCCTACCCCCACTAGAATTGCCTTATGTCTGTCCCATGCATTCTTGAATTCCCCCACTGTTTTTGACTCTGCGACCTCCTCAGGAAGGCTGTTCCATACATCTACAACCCTCTCTCTGTGAAGAAATACTTCCCCACATTACCTCTGAGCCGCTCCTCCTCTATCTTTAAATTGTGCCCCTTGTTTTTGCATATCTCTTTTCTGAAAGATGCTACCCTCTTGACCCTTTGTTGATTCCCTGAGGTATTTGAAAGTTTCTGTCATGTCCCCCCTCCCTCCTTTCCTGAGGCTATACATCTTTAGTTCCTTCGTCTTTCTTCATATGTCTTCTGATGCAGACCCTGCATCATTTTGTTGTCCCTCTGGACAGCATCCACCCTGTCCATGTCTTTGCGGAGATGGGGTCTCCAGAACTGTACACAGTACTCCAGATGTGGTCTTACCAACTGTCTATACAGAGGGCCAACAACTTCCTGTTTTCTACTGGTGATGCCTCTCCCTGTGCATCCCAGTATCCCCCCCAGCCCTCCTTACTGCCTTCTCACATTGCTGGCCTACCTTTAGGTCATCTGATATGACTACCCCTAGGTCCTTTTCCCTTTTTGTTGTTGTCAGTATCTCACCCCCCATTGTGTACTCTTCCCCTGGGTTTTTGTTTCTCAGGTGCATTACTTTGTACTTCTTTGCATTGAATCTAAGCTGCCATACATTTGACCATTCTTCCAACCTTGCCAAGTCCCTTTTCATCCTTTCTACCCCACCTTGTGTATCAACACTGTTGCAGATCTTTGTGTCATCTGCAAAGAGACATACTTTCCCTTCCAGTCCCTCTGCAATGTCACTTATAAAGACATTAAAAAGGACTGGCCCCAGTACTGAACCCTGCAGTACCCCACTAGTAACCCTCCTTTCTTCTCTGTGGACTCCATTTACTATTACCCGCTGTGTCCTGTTGTCCAACCATTGTTTTACCCAGGCTACCACCATAGGACCAACTCCCAGGCTGGCTAATTTTTTATTAATCTTTTGTGCGGGACTGTGTCAAATGCCTTGCTAAAGTCTAGGTAGGCCATGTCCACAGCCCCTTCCTGGTCTCCTGCTTTGGTCACCCAGTCAAAGAAATCAATTAGATTTGTCTGGCATGACCTTTCTGCTGTGAGTCCATGCTGCCTTGGGTCCTGTGCCCCACTGGCCTCTAGGTACTCAACAGTTCTTTCCTTCAGAAGTGATTCCATCATTTTCCCTACCACTGAGGTCAAACTAACAGGTCTGTAGTTTCCTGCCTCTGTCTTGCTCCCACTTTTGTGAAGGGGAATCACATCTGCCCCCCTCCAGTCCTCAGGTACCACCTCATCCTCCCATGATTTATTCAGACGGGTAGTCAGTGGTGTAACTTCTTGTTCCCTTAGTTCTTTTAAAATTCTGGGGTGAATCCCATCAGGCCTCATTGCTTTATCCACCTTCAGTTTTAAGAGTGCTTTCAGAACTCTTTCTTCTGTGAAATGACTAATATCAACCCCCCTATCCAGGGTGCTTTTATTGACTGGATTAGGTATTTCCCCCTGCTCTTCCACTGTGAATACTGAACAGAAGTATTCGTTCAGTATCCCTGCTTTTTCACTGTCGCTCTTTGCCCAACCACCTTCCTCTTTGTTCAGCCTCAGTATCCCTGCCTTAGTCTTTCTTTGCTCCCTAATGTACCTATTAAAGGTTTTAGCCCACTTCTTTAATGAGTTGGCTATCTTTTACTCGGTTTGGGCCTTTGCTATTCTGACTGCCTTACCCGCTTCCTTCTGCTTTAACTGGTACAGTTCTCTGTCCTGCTTCTTTTGTGTTTCCTTATACTTCCTGAATGCTTTTTTTTTTCCTTACCTTCCCTGCCACTTCTTTTGAGAACCATAGTGTTTTTTTCTTTCGTTTTGATTTGTTTATTTGCTTCACACAAAGACTTGTTGTCTCTGTGATGGCGGTTTTGATGTTTCTTCATTGTTGCTGCACCCCACCTTCTTGCCTGTTTGCTAATGCTTTTCTGAGGCACTCTCCCATTTTGACTAAATCAGCCCTTCTGAAATCCAGTACCTTCACTTTTGTGTGGCTTGACTCTATAGCTAAGTTTATCATGAACCACACTGTTTGATGGTCGCTTGTTCCCAGATGGCTGCCCACTTCAAGATCAGAGATCCTCTCTCCATCCCCATTTGAGAGTACCAGGTCTAAGATTGCTCTCTCCCGAGTGGGTTCCAAAACTAGCTTTCTGAGGCATGCCCCCTGTAGGGCATTGAGAATGATCCTGCTCTTGGATGTGGCTGCAGCAAAGGTGCTCTAGTCAACATCTGACATATTCAGGTCCTCCATCAGCAATATCTCCCCTTTCTCTGCCATCCCAAGGATGCCTTCTATCATTTCCTTGTTCATTTCCTCCCCCTGAGACGGGGGTCTGTATACAACCCCTGTGCAGATTGTGGAGCCATTTCCAGTCTCCAGGGCGACACACAGTGCCTCCTCTCCTCCCTGTTTACCCTTTAGTTCTGTTGCTTTTATCCCTTCCCTTACATAGAGAGCTACTCCTTCTCCTCTTCTTCCCTCCCTGTTCCTCCTGTAGATTGTGTACCCTGGTATGTTGACATCCCAGTCATGGTTCTCTGACTGCCGCAATATCCAGGCATCCCTCTTCCATCAAAGCCACCATTTCAGGGAGCTTTTTACCTAGACTATGGGCATTGGTACTCATTACCCTCCATTTTTTTATGGCTTTATTTCTTTTTGCCCCATCCCTGTCCCTACTGCCTTTGTCTTTTTCTCCATTTACCCATGCCCTCCTCCCTATTGACTGCTCTATTTTGGTGTTTACCTCACTAATTACCCTGATTTTTGGAGGGGTGCTAGGATTTACCTTCTCCTCTTCAGTGCCTGCCCCCTTGGCTAGTTTAAATGCTTGCCACTGAAGCATTTAAATCTATCACCTAAGATTCTGGTTCCCCTCCAGGATAGATGCAGACCATCACACCTGTATAGGCCTGCATCCCTCCAGGTGGAGCCCCAGTCCCCAATGAAGCCAAATCCCTGAGCTGTGCACCAGTTTTTCAACCAGTCATTGAATCCCATGATGCGGAGTGCCCTAGCCTCATCCATGCCATAGACAGGCAGCACTTCTGAGAAAATTACCCTGTGTGCTACTTGTCTACAGCCCTCCCCAACTCCACAAACTCCTGTTGCACTGCCCTTATCCCATTCTTAGCCAGGTCATTCATCCCTAGGTGGATAATGACATCCAGCTCCCTCCCCCTTGCCGCTGCTCCCATGATCCTGAGGATTAGTTTCCTGTCCCTCCAAGCCTTGGCGCCGGGCAGGCACCTTACTTCCCTTTCCCCTCCCTCCCCCTATCTTGTTAAGTTTCTGCATGTCTGTACTCTCCCGGGTCGTGCCTGAAAATAGTCATTTTATGGCTAGTGCACTTACCTGGTTAACAAAAGCTAAATAAAATAAAAACAAGGGAGACATGGAAAGAAAAATGTTTGGGATACAATTATAAATCAAAAACCTGTTTTCTAAAGAAAGATGTAAGGGGAAAAAAAACAATTTCAGGGGTGGCTAAGTTTTGCTGTCTAACTTCCAATACTGGGTATTTTGGGATCTTACTTCTGGGGAATCTCTTGCAGCAGGCCATCACACGTAGGACTCTACCATCAGTTCTTTCCCCGCCATCGACCAAGTCACTTTGGATCTCCAGGGAAACTGCTGTTGCTTCATTACCATTTTCGTGCCCCCTTTTGTTTTTCTCACCTTAGTGTTTGTTTCCATCATTCAGTGTTTTTTTTCCATTTTTTTTTTGTCTTCTCCTTTTTTGTCGCTATTGGAATAAGTGTGCCTGCGGCCAGCAGATTCCTAAGAAGAAAAGCCATTCAGCTTGCCACTTTTGCCTAGGCCTGGATCATGACATCTCATCTTGTGAGTTTTGCCAGAGGTTCAGTGCTACCATCCGGCACCACCATCAGCATACCCTCAAGGGGCATTTACCCAGCCTCCCAGGCCCAACCTCCAGCTGCTCTGGCCCAATCCTTGGCCTCCCAGGCCCAGTCCTGGAGCTTGGCTCCGGGCAAGCCACGGGACAAACGTAGCGATAAGCACAAATACCAGGACAAAGAGAAACACTGGTCCCAGTCCTCGTCTTCCTGCTCATGGTTGCCACACTCGCACAGCTGCATTGGAGTCCACCTCCTCTGGGGCTACCAGACTCCACCAATGCCCCCCCTTCCTTAGGGAAAATGGAAGTTCCTCCTCCCGCCACAATTTTTGTTCCCAGCAGAGGAGCTTCAGTCCAGGGATCTTCCCAGCCCACTAAGCCCCTGCTGCTTAGGCCCATCTCATCTTTGGGTACACAGCAGAGTGGCTCTGTCGGCAGTCCCCCTGCCTCCATGGGTCCCATGAATGAAGGGGCACCTTCGTCACCCCTCCCATCGCCTGCTTCTCCAACGTCGGATACCTCATGCAGGTCCGCACTCCCTCCCCAGTAGATAGGCTTCTCGCTGGCTTCCAGCCCTCATTCCACCCATGCAGGGTTCACCCTTCACTTTCTGCCACATCACCTGTGCCACTGCAGGTCCCTCACCGGCCTACACCCGAGGGTCCATATTACCCTTACCTGACTCCCATGGGGCCTTATCCTGCCTATCCCCTCCCTACGCCAGGAGTTCCTCCGAGTTACCCTTATCCACCAACATCAGGCCCTTCACCGGTTATGGTAGATATACAAGGACTGGTGTCCTCCCTTTGGGGATCTTGCTGACTCCGACGCCTCTGTCGTGAGGACCCACTGTAGGGCCTTCATCTTCTGGCTCCCTCAGCTGCCCTCCCCAGACGCTCTGGCCAGCCGCTCTCCCTCACTGACCCGGCCAACAAAGGGATAAGTATCACGAGATCTGGTTCTCCACACCTGGGAACGAGTGTGCACCAGATGAAGGGATGATGCCTAGGGTCCCGCTGCCTCCACTGTCTCATCCAAAGGGATTTCATGCCTAAGGATGTTCTTCATCCCCTCCCCCAGACGCCTCCTTTTCATCGGCCAGGTGCCGCATCCTGGAGGCAGTGGGTTTGCGCCTGAGGAGCAGGAACTCGAATGTAGTGGTTGGCCATCTACCTGAGTAAGTCTGACGCCCAACCTTTGGTGGTTCCCACACACTTCTGGATGTTTTTGATGTTGTGACAGTGGTGTCCAGAGGTTGGACCGATCTTCTTCCGGCCATGTCTCGCAAGGCTGATAGATACTATCATGCCCCAGAAGGCAGGCCTTTTTGAGGGGAACAAGCTGAGGTGGACTCAGTGGTCATTAACACCATCCATGACTAATCCAAATGACCCAAACATCTCATCTCTCTGCTCCCTGACTGGGAAACATAGAAACATAGATTTTGACGGCAGATAAGGACCGCTTGGCCCACCCAGTCTGCCCATTTCCCTACCTATTGGATAAGCTGCAGATCCTAGTTAACCAGCAGCCTACTTCTTCCTACCCCCACCCCCTAGAATTGCCTTATGACTGTCCCATGCATGCTTGAATTCCACCACTGTTTTTGACTCCACAACCTCCTCCGGAAGGCCGTTCCATGCATCCACAACCCTCTCTGTGAAAAAATACTTCCTTAAATTACCTCTGAGCCTCCCCCCTTCTATCTTCAAATTTTGCCCCCTTGTTCTTGCACACCTCTTTTTTTGAAAGATGCTACCCTCATGGACTTTATTGATCCCCTTGAGATACTTGAAAGTTTCTATCATGTCCCCCCTCTCCCTCCTTTCCTCGAGGCTATACATATTCAGCTCCTTAAGTCCTGCCATTTGGCTTTATTTGGCAAATAGATGTTTGCTTCATCTATGCTCGCCATCCAAGCCCTGAACTACCTTGGCTACATGCTTCAATACCAGAATTCCCTGTGGGATAAGGTCCAGGAGGTTGTCCACTCCCTCCCTGAGGAGACTCCCAGGAAACAATTACAGGACAACCTAAAAGCAGTCTCTGACGTCAGTGACCACCTCCTCAGGACCACTTATGTTGCTGTGGATGCGTCAGCTAGGGCTGTGGCCACCGGCGTTTGCCTACACCAGTATTCTTGGCTCCTAGTTTCCAAGTTCGCTCAGGATGTTCAACAATCCATTCTGAATGCCCCTTTTAGGGGCTCTCTGCTGTTCAGCATTGATGTGGAGGACATCCTCACTAAGCTTCCTGCCTCAAGGAGGGCCATTAGATCGGTCCACTCCCTTTATCATACTCAGCCCAGGCCAAATCAGAAGCCTTTCTTTCATTGTCAGCCTTCCCGCCAAGCCTGCAGCAGGCTAGGACCTTGGGGAAATGCAAGGCTACAGCACTGGCCCTGCCCACCCCAGCCTCCACTGCCAGCAAGCTCCCCAGATGGGGACTTGCATCCACCCTATGTCTGCCACCCCTGACTCCTTGGCCGACCCCCTTCCTCCAGTAGGGCAGCAGGTGGTGGTAGGGGGTCATTTTTCCTTCCACCTGTCCTTCAGCTGACCGAACATTGTTATTCTCTGGAGTTCCTGGAGTGGCCTCCATACAACCCCACCCCTGACTCGGTCTCATTACTCACCTCATCATATCCCCGATCTGGGAGGAAATCCACGTTCTTCTACGGAAGCGAGTTATGGAGACCGACCCCACTTCCCAACAGGGACGGGGTACTACTCCCACTTTTTTCTGGTCCTCAAACACACCGGAGACCTCGGAACTCAATCCTGGACCTCAGCGACCTAAGTCAATCCATTCAGTACAACAAGTTCCAGATGGTCACACTGCAAGGCCTTCTTCCCCTGTTATATCAAGGGGACTGGGTCAGTTCCCTGGAAATACAGGATGTGTATCTTCACATCAAGATATGCACCTCTCACAGGCACTTCCTACGTTTTTACTTCCAAGGAGCTCATTTCCAATTCTGGGCTCTCCCTTTTGGTGTGTCTTCAGCCCCCAGGATTTTCACCAAGTACCTGGCAGTGGTAGCAGCGGCCCTTTGGCACCAAGGGTGCTAATGTTTTTCCCTATCTGGACAACTAGCTCCTTATGCAAAGGCTTTCAATATGGTGCCCCACAAAGAACTGGTCAAAGAACTAGCCAGCCTTGGTACAGTATTAGAGAAACTATCGTCTAATGGGCAGATGCATGGTTGAGTGGTAGAAGGCAGCGTGTTTCAATCAGAGGATATAGCTCAGACTAGGGAGATGTCAGTAGTGGGGTGCCTCAGGGCCCGGTGTTGGGTCCAGCGCTTTTTAACATATTGGTATCATCAATGAAAACACCCATTACATCATGAATATGCAAATTTGCTGACAATATGAAATTGGGGGCTGTCATAGAAAGTCAAGCAGCCTGTCAGAAACTCCAGGAAGACTTATGGGCTAAAAAACAAGCTGAGTTTTAATGAGAGTAAGTGTAAGATCAGCACTTCAGCACAAAAAAAATGACATCTTATTTTCTACCACTACTATCTTTTAAACAGCCACCTAATTTAGCTAACCTGATTGTTAGGAGTAAACTTGCACCAGAACAGGGTGCCATGATACTGAATGGTACACAACCCTGTAATCAACCTGGATGTAAGACTTGTGGTTCTCTGACGAACCCGACCTGCCAGACTGCCACCCGCAGTCCAGGTGTGAAGCCACCAACCCCTCACAGAAACGCAGGTAGTCTGAGAGCCACAGCCGTGGTTCTCTGATGAACCCGACCTGCCAGATTGCCACCCGCAGTCCAGGTGTGAAGCCACCGGCCCCTCACAGAAACGCAGGTATGGACTTGCCCTCAGGGACTGATTACCTCCAGGAAGGGAGCCCTAGCTGCCAATTTTTGCTTTCTTTACATGAGGACAGTTGTCTCTGGGTTTAAATCCAGAGTCTTTTACTGCTGTGGCCCACTGGCTGCAGTCAGCCCCAGGAGCACTCCGATTGGCTCCATATAGCTCTGCACTGTTAATGTTTGATTATATTGTGCTAGATTATGTTTTCTGTTAAAACTGTCTTGTTTTTTTTTTATTTTATAGCTGCAGTTTTCTGATTTAATGTAAATGCCTGTATTGTGTTCCTCATAAGACCAGTTGCGATCTCAGCTCAGGCATTTGAACCCCTTCCTTTCACCTTTTTACGCTAGTGTTGTGTTTTAAATTAGCCCTGCTATTGCTTACTCAGACTTGGAGACGTCTTGCCTAACATTTTGGTCTGCAACACTCCCCCTGTTTAAGCCAGTCTGCATTTCTTTTTAGCTCCACGAGCAGCCACACCCCTCTGACTTTCTTATTTAATTCTCCTCTGCCTTCTCCTTCCAGGTAGTCTGAGAGCCACAGCCATGGTTCTCTGACGAACCCGACCTGCCAGACTGCCACCTGCAGTCCAGGTGTAAAGCCACCAGCCCCTCACAGAAATGCAAGTACGGACTTGCCCTCAGGGACTGATTACCTCCAGGAAGGAGCCCTAGCTGCCAATTTTTTTCACCCACCCAGCCACCCCCGGTCCTGATTAAATACACATAAACCCTGCCCTGGCTTTTAGCTCACCCCTACTGGCTATTGCCAGCCACGTCTCATTGGTTATCTAGGCCTTAATTTTCACTAGTCTCCCCATCCTCCCACAGGAACCACTCATTTCCCTGTCCCTCTCAAGGAACTGTTACAAATCCTGTGTTTATTACTGGTAAAAGGAAATATCTCCACGTTAAGAATGCCATCTGTGCCTATCCTTCTCTATAGTTGCCTTATATTACTAAGTTATGCTCTACCCAAAATTTAGGTTTGCAACTCAGACAAAGGCCAGTTTCCCTCCTCTATCTACCACCAAGATATAGCCTCCCACATTAGACCATGGCATCCTACATCAGGGACGTCTCCTCTATGGTCATGCCCCTTCTCCCACCAGGCCATAACTATAGAACACGTGCAGTTCCCAAGATGGTATTGGCCCTATCAGTTCTCTATGTTTTATCCCTAGCAAAATAGCAATCCTGCCCTTAACACAGCCATTGCTAAACCAATGTATGCTAGAAGAAGTAACAAAAGACTATTTAGCAGGCCAAGACACCACCTTAAAAAACTACTACTGCTTCTCCTACTCTGTTCGGAAAATGTTGACTTAAACCCAGGCCCACCTATTTCTCTGGACACCCCTGCGGACCTCCCTCAATATAAAGGGATTAGCTTTCTCCATATCAGTGTCTGTAGTTTGCTAAAGAAGATTGACTCTATACAGACCTGGGCTCTACATGCATCTCCTGATTTCTTCATGATAACTGAGTCCTGGCTCACACCCTCGACCCCGGACAAATCTATCAACATACCCGGATATATCATCTACCGCTGTGATAGACCGACTAGAGGGGGAGGGTTTGCAATACAGTATATGTCAAAAAGCAAATTCACAGTCACAGTCTTTGACTGTACCTCAAAGGCTAAGGAATTTGAATGCCTGGCTCTAAAATTATCACTTTCCAGTGAGAAATCACTCCTTATGGCAGCATGCTGCCGACCACTGTCTGGTGGCTGGGCACTTCTGCCACACCTTCAAAACCTTCTTGACTCTGCTAATACTGAGTGTATTCTAATGGGGGATTTCAATCTAAATTGGAATGATGACAGCTCTAAGAAATTGAAGGATCTATGCGATGTTAATGGTCTCTTACAAATGGCGACTGCTATAACCAGACTAACAGAAAAATCCCTGAGCACAGCACCCCTCCTGGACCTTATGCTAGTAAACAAACCTCACAATATCTCGTATACTGGAGTATTCTTCAGCGATATACTGTAAGTGACCATTGCGCTACTGCCTGCATCAGACATCCTTCCCAAATAAAGATGGCCTCCAAATTCAAACTGAAAAGATGCCTGAAAAAGTTCTGCCAGTACACTTTCCTGAAAGATCTAAGCAACATTCGTTGGCAGGATTTCTATCTAGCCCCCACCTTTAACGAGACATTTAACATCTTTTACAGCCTCTTACTGGGGCTAATAGACAAACACCCCACTAAGACTGATCAAATAAAAAAATAAAACTCCTGGCTGGTTCTCTTCCATCCTGAAGAAAGCACTTAGGGACTACTGGTGGAAAAAGCAAGGAAATCCCACCTGGAGGCCCGATTGGTTAGCATTCCGTACCACTAGAAATGCTTGCACCAAGCAAATTAGGTCAGAAAAAGCTAGGTACTTCCAAAAAGAACTAGAAGACAATAAAAATTGAGGCAGTATTGCGCAGTGGTTTAAGGCGCTGAGCTGCAAATCTGGTAACATCCAGCAGACCAGACTTGGGTTTGAATCCCACAGCTTCCACTTACATACTGTGTGACCCTGAGCAAGTCACTTAACTTCCCTGTGCTCCCAGGTTGCACCTGTAAAAAAGCTTTCAGCTTATTGTGTCTCACCTGGTTAAATAACTAAAAAAAAAAAACTCTGCCAAATTTTGGAACATCCTCAAAGAGGTCGAAGGTCAGTCCACTGCAACACCTCTTCCAAACAAAATTGTGTGTGATGGTACCACCTATACGGACAAAGCTGATGTACTAGAGAAATTTAATGATCACTTTGCCACTGCAGGGCTTGCCTTTGACACCTCACCTATCAGCAAACTTAGCCCGGCAAGAGACTGCACTGTTGGCTTCACTGATAACCACAACCATAACCAACCGCATCCCACCCCCTTCAGCTTCCTCACAATTACGTTCAAGCAAGTGGAGGACCTCCTCCTTTCTCTGGATACAGAAAAGAGTGCGGGTGCAGATAATATTGAACCTCATTTTCTAAAACTTGGCTGCTACCTATCTGACCGCCTCCCCATTACACACTTATTCAGCACCTCTCTGATTCAAAGTGAGCTACCTGTCTCGGTGAAAACTGCCCACATCCTACCATCATTCAAGACGGGGGATCTGAGTGATCTGAACAATTACCGGCCTATTTCTATACTATCCGTCCTCTCTAAATTACTTGAAAAAATTGTCAGCATCCAACTAAGAGAACATTTGGATTCACAAAAGTTGCTAAACCTGGCTCAGTCTGGCTTCAGAGCCAAACACAGTACAGTATCGGCTCTTGCCAAAGTAACTACAGACTGGCAAATGGCCTTGGACTCTGAGAAGCATGTATTTGCCCTCTTCCTTGATCTAAGTAAGACCTTTGATGCTGTGGATCATACCATCATGCTTACTGCACTGAATAACATCGGACTTGATAGTTCTGCCATTAAATGGTTTACCAGCTACCTAACCAATAGGTTACAAGTCAAAGCCACAGGAGATCTGTCCCCACAAAAATCCTTGTTACGAGGAGTCCCACAAGGCTCCATCCTGGGCCCTATCCTCTTTGCAATATACATCAATAATCTGGACTCGCAGCTGAGCACAGCCAATGTGCACTTATTCACAGATGATACTGTACTCTATACCACAAATTCATCCTTGGATTTGGCCCATGAGTACTTACAGAAAGACTTTGTCACCCTCCAATACAACCTTATCACTCATAAGCTGCTCCTCAACGCCAAAAAGACTAAAGCAATGATTCTCTCACCAAAGTCTACTTCCGGATGTCCACATATCGCACAGATCCGAACACTCTTAGATGAACCCCTTGAAGTAGTTGATACCTTTAAATAGCTCAACTTTCTGTTCCACTTAAAAGAAACCTCAAAGAAACTAAGACAGCGATTAGGTTTATTCTATCGCATTAGACACTTACTTACGTTAGAAGCCTGAATGAGACTAGTACAAACTACATTCCTACCTATACTGGACTACGCTGACTTCCTTTACAGTCATTGCCCATCAACGATGCTAAACAAACTGGACACCCTTTACCACAGGGCTTTAAGATTTATCCTAAATCTTCCCCCGTGGTACACATCACTGTCATCTATACCAGGTTTCAGGATGGACCTCACTCTCAACTAGGAGAAAAAGGAATGCTGTCCTCTGTTTTTTTAGAGCATTATCTGATAACCTCCCTGCATACATCTCGAACCTCTTCAAACGGGCTAAAGGTTCGTATGGCCTGAGACGCTTCTCCATAATCTGCTTCCAGATTCCTAGAGTGAAAACTACCCTTGGCTCGGCAGCAATCAACTTCTCACTTCCATCACTTTGGAACACTATGCAAGATTCACTAAAATTATCCTCACTTCCAAGCATTTTCACATTCAAAGCTCTATAATGGATTATCTGAAGGAATCATGCAACTGTTTCAGACGCCTATGACCTCTAAGCCCCAGGTGCCACTCTCAAATCCTGTGCCTAAGTATCTCATCCACCCCACATTTCCTAACAACAGAAACCTAGGACCTACAAGCCTAGTTCCCTTAATCCAAGATGGCCCTGCCTATTCTCTACCTTTTACCTATTCTGGCCTCCCTCTTGGCTGCCTACTCTTTCACCCCAATTTCTAACCTATTCCTTAATACCTCCTTATTTTTTATCATTTAGGTATGAGCTCTTACTTAACGGAGACTATATGGGATTGTTGTCTCTTCTGATTCCAGTAAAGCTTATCATTATGTACCTTTGCATGTTAATTATGTTGACCGGTATGTATAGGCCCATATTGACCGGCACCTTCACAGTGTTGTTTTTTTTTTTTTTTTTCACTGCTGTCCACCGTAATTGTAATCTTATGACGTGTACTATATTGTATTAATGCCCAGGACCACCTTGAAAATGAGCTTGCTCAATGGTGTTTATGCCTGGTTAAATAAAGTGATTGATTGATTGATTGATTGATTGATTGTGAGCTCATTTCCACTTCGGATTGTGTGGTTACATCACAAAACAGACTATTCAGGATACAGGGTAATTATACCTGCACATCACATACTGTTTATTTCATTCAGTGCAAGAGATGTCCACAAACAGGATATGTTGGGGAGAGACAAGCCAAGCTTTCCACACTAGAATGAATGCACACAGACACACAATTAATATGAAGATGACTGGCAAACCAGTGGGGCAACACTTCTCTCAGAATGACCTCTCAATCTCAGATGTGTCAGTAATGGTCTTAAAAGGATTTTTAAAAAATGCACAACAGAGATGGACCTTTGAGATTAAGCTTATTTTACTTCTCAGTATGGCAGCAGATGGCATGAATATGGATTTGGGTTTCATGACACATTACCCCACGTAAACTTACATGGACTTTTACTTCATAGCATGGATACTTAACAGGACTTCAGTGTGTTGTTGTTTTGTTTTTATTTTCATAGAGTCCTTTTTAACTGGTTATCAATATGTTGATTTCTCACCAAATATATGTGTGGGAGGAGGTTGGGTTGTCTTGGGTGAGTGTGATTGGGGGGGAGTTTAGTGTGTGTGTGGAGAGGGTAATTGTTTGTATGTTTTTTTGGGGGGAGTTGGAGGATGGTGGGGTTTTTTGTGTGTGTGTGGCAGAGCATGCTGTGTGTGGGGGGGGGAGGGGTTGAGGTTGTGCTTACATATTTAGGTAGGCTTATTTTCAGGTGCATGTCATAATTATGCTACAGGGTGTTAGGACTCTTGGCTCACATACATAGTTATCTTTTCCCGGGAGGGAGGGGGAATTTAATTTATGGGGGTTTATACAGATTCTTAAGACTGTTTCCATTCATATAGTTAATTGATTATATACTGACTAATTATTTTAGTTAATCTTTTTATTGTAACTATTGTGATTATACATATAAATACACTACATTCTCCAATATACGCTTACATAAATGTTTAATAGGAGAAGAAAAAAACATGTTGTCTGAAGTATTATACAATGATATTAAAGGGGAAAACAAATGTTGAGAAAACAATATGTAGCAGTACAATCTGTATGATAGAGAGAAAATATGGCAATTTGTGCTTCAAGGGGTAAAAGGAGTAGATACAAAATAGAAATATGAGCAGTCATGATTGTACTTCTATTATGCTGTAATTTAATAGAAGTATCTGTAAGATTATATAAAGGAAGAACATAAAAAAGAGAAAAATATATATGAAAGTGAACAAGAATGAAGAGGGAAAGTGGAGAAGAAAAGGAGATAAAAAGAAAGAGGAGATGAAAAAGGAAAATACTGACTCATTATTGAACTTTGAACATTTTAAGATGCTTGAACTCATTTTCTAGGTGGTCCTTGAGAGATTTATTTTTTTATTTGGCAGTAATACTGACAATTGATATTATCTTGTAAATAATATTGTTACAACACTGTAGGTTTTAATGTTTACAGAGTGTGTTAACTGGTTGAGAGTATAGTTTAGAAAATAATCTCCAGATAAGTTTAATTCTGTATGAATGTTTTCACAGTTGTTCATGCAAGGTACATATTTCTTGTTCCCCTCTTATTTCCACACATATATTTCTGTTGTACAGTTTTTTATCATAAAATACTATCATGTTTTAGCTTCGACATTTGTGGTATTAAATCTTAAGGTCTTGCTTTTAATTTTGAATGTATTCTCCTAACACACATACTCAATAATAACTTCTGTTATAAGCTTTGCCTGCTTGAGTGTTCAGCTTATCTAATGATGTAACCTTGAAAAGATTTTCAGGATGCTGTTCATTCCCTCTAACTTTGTGATTTTTTGAAATAGGTACTTTTAACCAATGAGAATTTTTTTCTGGTTTTTTTATGTATGATCTGGGTGTTAGTAGATTGCGACTCTCTGAACAATTGTCTTAAGTGTCTGAGGAAGGACTTTGTTGGTCCGGTAGCTTAGACATTATTTTCTTTTTGTAACATCTATGTTGGTCCAATAAAAGGTATCAAACCATTTGCTTCTAGATCTATCCTTCTCTGAGCATACCAAGGAAGTGGATTAGGTGGCATCTTCAAACATTAGAAGCCGAGACAGGCAGTGATTATGCCATTGTGTGGAGCTTTGGTAAGGCCCTGCCTGGAATATTGCATCAGTTTTTGGGCACATTATAAAGAACAGGAAATTGTAAGGTTGGAAAAAGTTCAGAAAATGGCAGCGAAGAAAATAAAAAACCTCTCCCATCTGAGAGTTGAGCAAAGATTAACTGAACTAGATCTATCTAGTTCCCCTGGAGTATAAGCACCTACAGAGGGACTTTTGTCTTGTCTTTAGAGCTTTTGAGAACAATGATTTGTGGGGGTGTACTGGGTTACAACTTAAAATTGCAAACAGTGAGTTAAGCAATTACACAGGGAAATGTGTAAGCCCACAAGAAGAGTGGAAGTGTGTTTTTTTTTTTTTTTTTTTTTAATTGTTTAACCAGGAGTGGCACACTAAGCTGAAAGCTTTTTTACAGGTGCAACCTGGGAGGACAGAGAAGTTAAGTGACTTGCTCAGGGTCACACAGTATGCAAGTGGGGGCTGTGGGATTCAAACCTAGGTCTCCAGATTTGCAGCTCAGAGTCTTAAACCACTGTGCTATACTGCCTCCCAAAAGTTTGACCAAAGTGTGGTGTCTGTATGGAATTCATTGCCCAAGTATGGAATCCTTTAAAACATCAATTTATAATTATTTAGGATACCAATTTAAATAAATAAAACCACCAAGTCTAACATGGCTAACTGCTTTTGACTCGTAGCCTTCCTATGATTTCTAGTGGCATGCTCCAGGGAGCGCCTCCTGCTAACCCTAGAGCACACCTGCCGCCTTTTTCAGGATCTAGTTGTGGCCATCAATCTGGCCAAATCGTTCCTCTTTCCCTCCCAGTGCCTTCAGTATAAGAGGGCAGTCCTTGACACAGCTCAGGGCATGGCCTTCCTCCCACAGGACAGGACAGACCACTTAATGGAGCTTGCCAAGCTGCTGTACTCCTCTCAACATGTCCCACCTCACCTTTTCCTATGCCTCCTGGGTCATATGGTGGCCGCCATCATCACTGTTCCTCTAGCCAGGCTACAAATGAGGATCCCCCAGTGGACACTTAGGGTACAGTGGGACCAGCGGGTGGATGACCTCGACCAGAAGTTCTAAGTCTCGGACCCAGTAAAAAGAGTCTTTCTCTGGTGGCTGTAGCCCCGCAACCTTCTCCAGGGTGTGCCCTTCTTGATCCCTCCCCCTCAGCAAATCCTGACCATGGACATGTCCAACTGGTTGGCCAGCTGCATCCTTTGTTGTTACCAAAAGCAGGGCAAGGACCTCCCTGCAGTAGTTCATGGCCATTCCACGAGGAGTATGACTGTGTCGGTAGTGTGCTTCTGTAGCATTTCAGCTGCAGAGATATGCGCGGTAGCCACTTAGCGTTCATTCCACACCTTCACCAAGCACTACAGTTTGGACATCACCTCTAGGTGCAGGGCCCATTTTGGCCTGGCTGTGTTCCAAGGCCTACTCTCCTTAGGTGCTTTCACCTCTACCCTTTCTGTCAGTAATGTCAGGTTTAGAACTGCTTGGTACTCGTCCTACATGTGATGGCCTGCTGCAAGAGATTCCCCCGAAGTAAGATAGTACAGTTAAGTAAGAACTTACCATAGCAGTAGATCTTTGAGGGGATCTCATGCAGCAGGCCTTGCTTTTCCCTCCCTCCTTCTCCCCTTGGTATTTTTTCCTACTCTGTATCCCCTCTTGAGGAGGCCTTCAGCTTTCCTTTTTCTGGTTTCCTTGAACTTTGGGTTCCTCCTCAGTTCCCTCAACCGGGTCTCCGGCAAGAGAGCTGGGGAGGATGTGGGTGCCGCCAGTCTATATAGGGTAGCTGACGTCAGAGGTGGGCGGCCCCCTTCTGATAGTATACTAGCTAGAACGTTTCTGTGTGGTCTTAGTGCCTGACGACAGAGTCCTATGTATGTTGGCCTGCTGCAAGAGATCCCCTAGAAGATCTACTCATACGGTGTGTTCTTATGTAACTGTACTTTCTGGAATCATTTTATTTTTACCCAGTCCCCCGCTCACACACACGCTGTTGATGAGACTGCTGCAGCTGTACCCTTCTTCCATTAGGGACAGTGGGCAAGAGGCTGCCTTGACAGCTGATGTTTATTTATTTATTGGAATGTTCGGATACACCTTTGCGCAGAACTCATTTACAAAGGTTCAATGTCAGAAAGTACAGAAGACAAGAATAAAACATGTCGGGTACAGAATGCAATTGCACAGTAATATGTGGAACCATGCAAGATCCCAGGTAAATATACAATATTTAGAGATTACAACAATTACTTGGAGTTTCTGTATACATGTATGATACAGCGGTACAGGATGTAAAAGCCAGGTGGCCCCTGCCTTTCCTTCTTGGGAACAAGGCACTTCACCTCTGTGACATGAATAGACCCAGCCAGCCATGAGGCCATTTTAAAATATGCACTCTTTGGCTTGACAGAAAGTCCCATGTTCTGCCATCTTGATCCAGAAACTGCCCATCCGTACCAGAATGTTTGGGTAACATTTTCCCAGACAACCCAAAGAACTGCAACTTCCGTTTGTAACCAGTGGGAAATGTTTTGATGTGTGAGTGAATTAGCCCTTTTGACAAATACCTAACTTGTGCTTCATTTTTGATCCCAGGGAAGAGTAACCCGTACTGTGAAGTCACCATGGGGTCCCAGTGCTTTACCACCAGGACGCTGCAAGACACTCTGAACCCCAAGTGGAACTTCAACTGCCAATTCTTCATTAAAGATGTTTACCAGGACATCCTGTGCATCACTGTGTTTGAACGGGACCAGTTTTCCCCTGATGGTACTCTCACTTTATTTTATATTTGTATTATTCAGTTGTTCCTGAAAATGCCGTTAACTGTTGTAATTATTTAAAGAGCAGCCGACACCTTTGGGAAAACTTTGAAAAACATACTATTTGGACACAATTCTGTATCTAGTATAGATTTCTCCTCTCCATTATCACTGAAGAAATTAGCACAAAAACAAGATCTTCCTCCCTTACAGTTCCTTTTCCTCTAACCCCTAGTTAAAATAATAATGCTCTGTTGTGACGTCAGTCTGTTGCCATGGGAATAACTCTGATGTCACAAGGAGAGTATTGTGACATCAGGTTAGGGAAAACGCAGTAGGACCTGATGAACCCTCAAGGAACACCTGTCCTGTTTTCAATCATATAACCTCAGTAATAAATAATGGGGACAAGCACTACAGAGTTAACGGGAAATACAAGCTGCTTTGTGTTCACATATTATGTTTTTCAAAGTTCTTCTTGAGGCGTTGGTGGCTGTTTAAGTAGTAGGTGTCTGTTGCCATGGTATTTATTTAGCTTTATTATGTTAGCTTTTGCACAACGCAGGAGCCTCGTTCTGGTTTGTTGCCTAGTTTTCAAGAGGCTCATTGGGACAGTTATAGCAGTAGAGATGGTTCTCACCTGTGAGGCAGGAAGAATAAAAGTCTGTGACCTCCATATTCAAAAGCTAGCACTGCATGAATGTGGTTAAAGCCAGCATTCCAAGTGGGGCCATATTCACAGACCTCTGGAGCGCTGCCCAAGCCTGGCAGCGCCAAGGTGCTACCCATAGCTCTGCCCTATGCAGATGAGGGGGTCCCTCATGCATACAAATGTAGTGGTATATTCAAAGGCTTTCGGTGGTGCTAAACAGCCCCCAGAGCAGTGTTGTTTACTGCCGCTGAAAACCATGTGTTATCTGGGCGCTAAGCCCCTACCCCCTGAAAGCAGGGCATTTGTACTGCAGCCGCTCGTACCTGTGTCAGACGGTACCCCCATTCCCAGAACACCTATCCTTCCTATAATAGTGATATCCCTATTGGACTAGCAGTCCTCTATGTTCCTGATCACCCACCCTTCTAATAGTAGTTAGATCCCTGGTGATTTAGTGGTTCTCTCACCCCTGACAGCCCATCCTTCTAATAGTGTTAAATCCCTGGTTGTTTAGTGGTCCCTCCACCTGCCAAGGACCCCGACACCCTTCCCAAGTGCCTCCATGACTGTCAGATGGCAGCCAGCCATGGTGCAGAGAGGAGGACAGTGCCAGCCCCCACATTACTGGTAAGAGGTGCTTGGGGTGAGGGAGGTGCAAGTGAGATCCTGTGCTGGTTGGGGGGGTTGGGGTACCACTAAACCAACCAAGATTTAACTACTGTTAGAAGGTTGGCCAGTCAGGAGATGTGGGGACCACTAGACCACCAGGGAACCACTGTTCCTGATGTGGGACTAGCACTCAGTGGGCACCATATTCAGAGCCAGGTGCAATTGTAGCACAGCTGTTTGCGCTACACTTGCAATAGTACATTATCCACTCTGAGCAATATTCAGCCAGTTAGTGCTTGCCTATGGAGCGAAGCTAACTGACTGAATACTGGGCCATGTGGACACTGTGCTAAGTGGCTCTGTGCAGTGCCGATGTGTACTAAGGCTGCATATGGCTCACAGGAGATTGCACTGCCAGAAACAGGTTAGCGCCAGGTCTCTTGTGGACCATATTCAGCCTGAGCATGTAAAGGAGCTAATTGGCTAAAGACACTAGGCAGCCATCGGCATACCCATTATGGGCTCATTTACATGGGACGCAGCAGTCCCTTAGCACCCATGCCATCTCTAACATGGGATGATACTCAGCACTGACACTGTAGTATGGCACGGCGGGTGCAGCGTGGTGGATATCTTTGGGATAGGGCTTTAAACTGCGGTCCTCTCTACCAATCTCTGGGTGCTGTTCAGGTGGAAATGGAAGTTCCCACAGCTCTTATTGTAAAATATTAAAAAAGTATTATAACACAAGATTATATCGTTGTACTTCACATCATGAGTCCATTCCAAGTTATGACAACCAGGGCTACAGTAAGTCGTAAAAATAAATGATATTGCACACCCCAGACCATGCTTCTTGAAATGGTCAAGTGAATCCATGTGTTATCCAGGATACATAATGCTTCCAAAGATCCCTTAGCTGATGTTGTGTTAAACGCTTCCTTTTCTTCATGCAAACATTTTCCATAGAGGTGGAAACAATAATTAGTATATTCCTGTATGGAATATCCTTAGTAATCATTAGATTTGAAGATGTTTTCCCTTGTGTCCTGGCCAACATTCCCCTCTCAATAAAACAGATTCATGCAACCCACCTCCCAATGCCCAGTTGGGCCCTGAATTGAGGAATCAGACTTAGGTTCCCTGCATGGCAAGCACACACTCTAGCCTCTAGGTCATTATACAGTCTTTTCTCAACTCCTAATAGAAAGTTTGATGCGGGAAGCAGGGGTCCAGATGATTTTTAGGTTCACTGTGCATGCACATGCGGCAAACATTTTGTTAAAGTGGCTTTTGAGAGGGGTGTGACACTGTCAGTCCAATGCAGAGTGGTCTGCAAGGGGCTCATCAGTGTCACACCAACCATCAGCCAGGCTGATCATGACACTGTTTTGGCTTGCTGGGCAGACACTTTGTGTAGTTCAAAGGAGAGAGTTGAACCAATCCTAGGTCGGCTCTTTCCTTTGATCTACATATGCCGTCCAGCAAGCACAGCTGATCTGTCATGATCAGCCTGCTGAAAACCATCCCTCGTAGGTTGAATTACACCCTACAGAAAAGAAAACCACTCATCAAAGTCTGTTGCTACTGCTGCCATTACTGTGCCTCCCACCCGACCCTCCCTCACCCACAAACCCCCCACATAACACCAGTACTGACGCTGCCCAGTCCCTAGTGTCGCCACCTGAAATAAAGGAAACTATTCCTCATAGTTGTTTTTTTAATATACCCTGTAACAAAGAAAACCATCCATCGATGTCTGTTGCTGCCGCCGCTGTTACTGTCCCCCCACCCGACCCTCCACCCCACAAACATAACACCAACACTGGGGTGCCCCATCTTCAGTGTCGCCAGTTGACAGAAGAAAACCATCCCTAGTAGTGTTTATTTTTTTTAATATACCCTGTAAAAAAGAAAACTGTCCACAAAGTCTGTTACTGTCCCCCACCCGACCCCCCACTCAGCACCCTCCACCCCACCCCCACAACGTAACACCAACACTGGGATGCCCAATCCTCAGTGTCGCCAGTTGAAAAAGAAAACCATCCTTAGTAGTGTTTTTTTTTTTTAATATATCCTGTAAAAAGAAAACTGTCTGTCAAAGTCCGCTACTGTCATCCCACCACCCCTCCCACTCAACATCCCCCAAGCCCTTACTTACCTACATGGGGGCCCAACGCTGTAATCCTCTCTGGACCACAGATATGTCTTCACTCTTCCACACCGGACCACAAACTGAGGAAATCAGGTACGCGGTTCAGTGAATTTCAGTGGGGTTTTGAACTTGGTCATTTTTGAATATTTTTGCCCCAAATTATCAGCATGCATTTTTGGGACCCCACCTCAATAACAGTGGCAGTGAAATTAGGCAAATCTGACCCGAAAGGTGATTTCGCAGTCGCTTCGTGAAATCACCCTTTGAGCAGGAGTTGGAACATTTTCTCCACCCTTGTTCGTGAGATGGGGCCATAAGAAGGCTATGTTGAAAATCTGGGTTAAAAATATTAAAAAACAAAAACTTTATGAGCCTACATTGAAATTTACGAACACAGGCTTGTAACTTTGGTAATTTTCAATGTTTTGACCTCAGATGTTCATCATAGCCATTTCTTCACATCACCGCATGAATAAGACAGCTGTCATTTTTTAAATCCTGGCCAAAATGTATTTTTGCACTTGTCGCACAAAATCACCTTTTGGGCAGGATTTGAAAATGTTCTCTGCCCTTGTTCATGAGGTGGGCTCATATGAAGGCTGTGTGGGGTCGTAAAAAGCTATGTTGAAAATTTGGGGTAGAAATTTGAGACAATAACAAAGTTATAAGTCTGCATTGCAGTTTTTCAATGCACACTTGTAACTGGTAATTTTCAATATTTTGACCCCAGCTTTTCAACATAGCCATTTTTTCACACCACCTCATGAATGTGACAGCTGTCATTTCTCACATCCTACCCAAAATGTGTTTTAACACTTGTGGCACAAAATGACGCTTCAGCCATTGTTTTAGGTACCCAGCCAACTTAGCATGGGAATAATTGCGCTGCAAAAAATGAAAATTACGTACCTACCGATTATGATCATTCTGTGTATTTTCACCATTCATCACCTTTGGGTATATGGCTGGAGGTCATGACCCGTGGGAGCCTTTTTTTGATGGCTGGAGTCGACGCACCATCAGCGCCCGCCCCGAGGTCAATGCACTGCGTGATGCTCACAAGGGCTGACCATTAGGTGCTGTCGGCCCGCCTCCCCGCCAGTTCTGAGTCACCGGAGAGGTGAGGAAAAGGTTGGGAGGGTGGACAAGAAAGTCCAAGGGACAGATAAAGGAAAAGATATACAACATAAAGGAGAAATAGCGACTGAGAGGACAGTATGAGAAGGAAGTCTAAGGGGATTGGGTAGGGGCCCCAATCTCTGGAAATAGGAAAAGGGAAGAGGAAGGATTTAGGATAAGCGTGAGAGGGGGAGGAGAAAGGTGACAACCATACCCTGGACCTTGACTTATCTCCAGATTATATAGGAACTGCATGGAGTAGCCAAAAGGCTTATTGTCAGAATTCAAGGCACGGAATTACTGGCAAAAACTCCAAAAGCAGAAAACGGCTATTCTGGAAGAAAGACAGGACACAGAGAATTCTCCCCCTCTCAGGGGAAAAGATTTTTGGTGAAAGAAAAGTTTTTTTGTTTTTTTTTTTAAGATACATAGATACATAGACAGTGTCGGCAGATAAGGGCCTATGGCCCACCCAGTCTGCCCATTTAAGTTTGTAAGTTCAGTTTATGTTTTCCAGGAAGTCTGTTGCCCCTTACCCCTGACCTCCAGAATTCCTTTATGTCTATCCCATGCATTCTTAAATCCTGTGATTGTTTCAGCCCCACCACTTCCTCTGGCAGGGTGTTCCACTTGTCCACCACCCGTTCTGTGAAGAAATTCTTCCTCACGTTTCCTCTGAATCGTCCTCCCTCCAACTTCATCCCATGCCCTCTAGTCCTGGAACATCTTTTTCGCTTAAAAATAGTGCATTCCTGCACCCTGTTCCTCCCTGTAAGATACTTGTATGTCTCTATCATATCCCCTCTCTCCAGCGGACAAAGAAATTTAAAGATGGACGGGAACAAGGAGGAGGAGAGAATGGAGAGGAGTGGAACTAAAGTACTGGAGAAGGAGTGCCCCCCATGCTGACCACTCTCCTCTTAGAAACAACATCCCCCTATGTGCCCCTGTTTACCCCACTCCTGACAAAAGAAAGGAGGGGGACCCAGAGACTGAGGCCCCAGGGGGATGGAGGGCGGGACTGTGATGAATGGTGAAGATACACAGAAAGAGCATAATTACGGTAGGTACGTAATTTTCATACTTTATCTGTGTCAGTCTTCACCATTCATCACCTTTGGGTGAGTGCCGAGCCCCCCCCGAAGGGGCTTTTCTTTTAACCCTAAGGGACAGGGTCCCTTAGCTCTCAGTGGGTGACACACTAAGAGGGAGAACCTTCGGGGCCTGGAGAGGCCCAAGAGTGGGGAGAGTGAGACCGGGACCCCCCGGAGGAGGAAAGAAGTTGCCCCGACAAACGCTGTCTCGCTCTACGGGAGAAGAGATAGGTTTTCTGGTGAGCGGAGTTAATCACCCTACGCCAGGCCAGGGGTGACAACCGAGAAAGACGCAGCCATGCTGTCCGCCTAGTGCAGATCGCTGTCCCTATGACCCTGGTAGCTACCTCGTTGGCATCATATGATGCCCTTGCTTGGTGCCTTCCTAGCTTCAGGCCGCGTGCAAAGAGTGCAATGGCTTGTCTGGTTTGCTCCATGTCAGGCATTGAGGCTAGGAGCTGACTGAGCCTGGACCACGGGAACCTGTCATAGGTTGAGTAGTGGGCCTGGTGTGCTGCGATAGAGAGCAGCAACCATGCTGAGTAGAAAGTCCTCCTACCCCAGAAGTCAAAATCTGAGGAGTCTTGATCTGGGGGCCGGTGACGGTGAAGGGCGCGAAGCCCATCGGGAGTGTCCAGTTGCGTCAATCCTGACTGAGGATGAGACATGGAACCTGGAGACTCCGGGGGGGGCGCAATACCGCTGGCAGAGATCCCTGGGGGCAGGAGCTCCAGAAAAAGGTCTCTGCCAGGAACGCAGCGATGCCTCCTGAAAGGGAGCAGGCCAGGAGGGGCACCACAAGGGTGTCCTCGCCGAAATTGCCTAAAAAGGCGTGCGCCGAGTGCTCTGGATTGCTTTGAGTGGGGGGGGTGATACACAGGTCCTCCACCATCCTCACGAGGAATCGCTGATACTCCGCGAGATCAGTAGCTGGAAAAATGTGGACAGAAGTCTCCTCTCCCCCAGAAGAGGGGGGATGAGGAGTCAGAGGACCTTGGCTGTTCGGAGCGCGGCTGCTCAGGGGGAGGTTGAAAAACCTGTCTGTCCATGGCCCTGACGTAAGCGGGGAACTGAGCAGCCACGGCTCTGAACTGCTTCCAGGAGAGGCGCCCAGAAGGAACAAGAATACTTGGGAGCACAGGAGAATGCGGTAGAGGGATGGGGACAGAGCCGAGAAGAGAAGTCGATGGACCTCTGCCTGGGCTAGGGAGCGGACCAAGAGCTCCAGAAGAAGAAAGAGCTCCAGAAGACTCCACAGCCGACAGCTGAACAACCATATTGGAACTACCTTAGCTGCACCCGGAAGATTCCCCCCATGAGGTGACCGGGGCTCTGTAGATCCAGAAGGACTGTCCCCACCTCCAAAGAATAGGGCCCTCTCAAAGAAACCAAGGGGGAAGAGCGGAGATACACACTATGGCTCCTCCCAGAGCCTGGGTGGGTTCCGGATAAAGGCCACCGAACAGAACTCACACCCCTCAACTCCTTAGAATCCGAGAGTGCCCTCCTCCTCGAGAGAGCCAGCCTAGGCAGCTGGCAACCCTGGTCAGGCCCCAAAGGAGCTATCCAAGGAGCACTGCCCTCCCTTCCTGTGGGTGCTCCAATCGGCCCCAAAGTTGGGTGATCTAGGCACACCACTTGAGGGGGTACCACCACTGAAGGGTCAGCGAACCCTCCGAGGCCAGGCTGCAGAGCAATAGTGGCCTGCAACACTGCCTGTTGGTCAGCACCCCTGACCCTGGCCACAGTAGCCGCTGTCCGGTCCTCAGAGGGGGGCTGGTCGCAGCCTGTCGAGGATACTACTAGAGTGCCCACCTGGGCAACTAGCTCCAAGGAGTCAGACTGCCTGTCCAACCCAGAATCCGACTCCTCTTCCAAAGAAGTGGAAACCAAAGTCCTGTGCCAGACAGTGGGTGGGCGCTCTGCGCCATCTCGACCAAACGGGACACCAGAAAAGGAGACTGCACCCAAGATGGTTCCAATGCCCCCCTCAGCACCGTGAACGGTAGCAGAAGGAGGCACGGCTCCAACAAGGGCAGCATTCCCGGTGTCAAAATCTGACACAGCACCATGAACAGCTCCGGGGACAGAGACGGCACCGATGTCGGCCCCAACAGCCGCATCGGCACCGCCCGGCCCCATGGCACCGCAAGCGGTGCAGAGGGAAGAATCGGCACCAACAGCAGTCTTGGTGCCGTGAACGGCGCCAAGATCTGGAACCCCCACGGCGCCGTGGCCTCGCTCAGAGCCGCAAACGACTCCAGAGGAGGACATGGTGCCGTGCTCAACCTCGGCGCCATGAACGGTGCTGAGGGGAGAGAAAGATGAAGACAGTGCTGTAGAAACTCCTGACGGCGCCGCTAGCACTATCGGCGCTAGCCACGGTGCTGAACAACTGGCCAGCGCTGATGAAAACGCCGTCAGAGCCCACGACACAGCGAACGATGCCAAGGCCCAAAACGACGCTGACCGACTGCGTCGAGGATGGCGCCAACCCAGGCCTTCCAAGCTGCAGGTCCGACACCGGGGGAGCCTTCATCCCCGAAGGGGCGATTGCCATAACGGTGCCTCCCATCCAACCCCCGGGGGGAACAGACCGGGCCTCCTGCACCATGGGAGGAGCCTCAGCCACGGCTAGGCTGGGAAAAGCTGAGTCTCCCTCCTCCTCGGTCCATATAGAGCCAGGAGGGGACCCGGAGGAAAGGCCGAGAGAACGTGGCTTGGCCCGACGAGTGCAAAGCCAACCCCCGAAAGTCAGCGGAGCCCGCCCCACTTTCCACGCGTGTTGTTCGATTACTCTCCGATCCATGGAGAAACAGGCGTCGCACGAATCCATGTCATGAAGTAGGCCAAGACACGTAAGACAACGGTCGTGCTGGTCGGTGACGAAATATTTTCAGCCGCATAGGGGGCCTTCCCATCCTGGAAGTTTTTTTGCCCTCCGACCAAGACTTGACCTACGGAGAAAAAAGCACCAAAAACAGACTTGACGTCGCAGAAAATAGAATAATTGGAAAGGTCTTACTGGGCGACGTCGAGTATGGCAAAACAGACCGGCAGGAGGAAACGATGGACTTTGGCACCGAATTTAAGAAAATGATGGAGTCGAGAAAACTGCAAAGCAGGCCTCAAAATCTTCCTCTAGCGTCCCACGAGGTGACCTCAACAGCGGGAGACAAAGAACTGGCAGGAGGGCGGAGTCGACAGCATCTAACTGCCAACCCATGAGTGCCACGCAGTGCATCGGCCTCAAGGGCAGCGCCGATGGTGCGTTGACTCTGCCCATCCAAAAAAAAAAAAGGCTTCTGAGGGGTCATGACCTCCAGCCATATACCCAAAGCTGACGAATGGTGAAGATTGACACAGATAAGATCTGCGCCATGAAAATAGCATTGGGAAAAACAGCAAACGGGACAAAAGAGTGTTGGGATGTTATCGCAGCATCCCCATCCCCCCTGTTACCCTCCTGGGGTTAGTGCTACTAAATCCCGCCACCCCCTCAACTGTCACCCTCTCGGGGTTAGTAATAGTAACCCCCCACCTCCCAAGTTGCATCCCCCTGGAGTTTGCAATAGTAAAGCCCAACCACTATCAATTTTCTACCCCCGCCGAAGTTGCATCCCGGAGTTTCTTATAATAAATCTCCCCCCAAGACACACGGTCATGCGATCGCTCTGTATTGCCGATGCGCGTTTTTTCATATCGGCGATTTGTCCGTGTGACAGTTAACAGTGCAGTTTTGCTGGCGTGCTATTGACTTGGATCCATTGTTTTATAAATGACACCTGTCATGCTCAGAAGGAGTGATCATAAAAAGATGATGTTGAAAATTTGGGGAAAAAATTGTGAGAAACCAACTAAGTTATGAGGAAACGAATTGTTCCAACATTTACTGATAACTTAATTTTTTTTGCAGATTTTCACCCTTAATGTTTAGCATATCCCTTGTGTTACTCCACCTCCTGAACATGGCACATGTCATTTTTCAAATTCCCTCCGAAACTTGTTTCCACAGTCATGCAGCAAAATCATCTTTCGGATGGGAGTTTTAAAATTCCACCTGTTGTGATCATAACATCAGGTCATAAAAACTGTTGGACATTTGGGTTCAAAATGTGGGAGCCTACTCAAAAGTAGATATTGTCTCAGCTGCCCTATCCTGGGTAATTACAGTCTAACAATGTGTCAAAGCCGGACACCACTGAAAATGAGATATTGCATCTTGTCTGCTCCAGCCTGGATAAATAGATGGTACAAATGTGGACACAGCTTTGACAAATGCTTGTTAGGTCTAGGATGTATTTACTGCTAGCTTTTTTTTTAACCTGGTAGTTTTTCATCTAAATTATATTAATGCTACCCACAAACCAGTCTTAGACTACCCCTTCCGCCTGTAAATGAGTCTTAAATTCAGTGGGCAGTGGGGCACCTGCAGCCACCGACTACACTGTTGTGTAGTGCTGTGGCTTTATTTTTAACATTTTGCCTTTTTTGCAACAGCCCTTCTGGCTATCATTGAGTAAATCTTAAAAAGGTCTCCTGCGCTTTACACCACTGATATTACTACTCTTTTCTGTCCCCTACCTTCTGCTTCAGCCTAGTTAGTGTGTGGTGCCATGACTTCTAGCATTTCACAGAACTGCCAGTTCTGTGCCTGTATACCAACATATGGTAAATGAGACTGGTGGTAAATTCCTAAAATCAGAAATTTGGAGTAGATCATGCATCAGTGGGTCTACAGTACTCCTTACCTCCCTTATCTCTTTCCCTGGGAGAGGCAACGTTGCCTAATGGCTAGAGCACAGAACTGTAAACCAGTAGTTGCTCACTGTATGAACTTGAACAAGTCAGTTGACCTCCCTGTGCATCAGTTCCCCTAGCTATAAAACTGGATAGAAGCAGAACCCCACTGAAAACAAGATAGAGTATCCCAGCTGGGTTACCTTGGGCAGATAAACCATGAAGCATCAAAATGTCCTTCCAACCTGCTAGTTTTCCTTCCAGTTCCAGCACCTTACACGGTTCCTCCATAGAACCATGTCGGAGACTTTCTGAAAGTCGTAGGTGTGCCGCTTGCATCCGCCTTGTCTACCGCAGCTTAACATTCTCAAAACATGCTATGGAGCAACAGAAACTGGCACCAGACTCTTCTGTAGTATGCTGAGAAAAGCCTTATTTAAGTACCATCAGGGAAAAAGGGAAAAATGCAAAGATGCAAACACCAGCCTGAAGACAGGAACACCCAAGCGGTTTGCACCAAGAATTTACTGATGAATGCAAAAACCGACTGCGAAATACGGCAGGCAGGGGCTGAAAGGTAAGAACAGGCAGCCAGTCTGGCAGTTCAAATACAAAAAAAAAGACCACACTCACGGAGAAATCAGCCACACTTCCGAAGTCCAGTCCAATTTATGTTTTAATAGTGTGAAAACACACAAAGAAGTGAGGATGCAGACAGAGCTGCTAGCCACAACTGCCCCAGTGCATCGAGTCTCACATTCTTTGTCAGGGGGTGTTTTTTTGTACTTTGAGTTTTACTGATGTTGCTTAAATAAAACATTTTTTCAGCATAGTGCAGTAGTTTCTGGTGCCAGTTTTTGTTACTGACTGATGTGAACTGTTAAAAGGAGGCACAGACTCGATCAGTGAAGAATACTTGTTTTCTTCATATCCTGCTCTTCCTTTCTGATGGTAGCCCCTAAGATGTACTTTTAAATGTTCCCCTACTGCTAGGGGGTTAAAATCAACGTTGAAACATTGGCAAAACTCAACTAGACAATACTGTAAGAAAATGGGATTGTGTCCCTTAAAATTCATTAACTACTGATGCTTGTTTACACAAAATTCACATAATTTATTTATCCAGATAGCGCAGCTGAGATGCAACACCTCGTTTCTAGTGGGGTCCTGCTTTTACCCGTTTCCACAGCTGGATGGACTGGAGCACTGAGAGTTTAAATTACTTGCCAAAGGTCACACAGTGAGTGTTGTGTTTAGCAGGGTTTGAACCTGCAATCTCCTGGTTCACAAACCAGTGCTCTAACAAATAGGACCACACTGCCTCCTCCATAACTGAAGCCAAAATCCTCTGATTATGCCCTCTGCTAGAGAATAAGCATTGTGATTAGATGGCTTCGGGGCAAAGAGGCTGTTTTCCTACAGCTGCCCTTTTCCCCATTTAATGACTCATGGAAGCATGTGATCTTTACCCAGTACTTTGTCAGCTGTAAGAATCTCTGTTCTTTTTATTGGTAGTTCTAATTTGAGCTGCACATTTCCAGTTGTTTCTCTACTGGCAGTGACTGCAGAGATAGTAGTTAATTGTAGAAGTATAAGATGAGGGACATTACTCCGGCAATAGTATTCTTGATACTGAGCACATTGGTCCATAAATAACTGCAGTAACTGTGCAGGGTATTTATTTATTTATTTGCTTTTGGTAACTGGGTAAGCACACTAGACAGCCAGTGCCTATTTTCAGGTGTGACCCGGGAGAATAACAGGGTAATTACATGGGAGAGGATGCACTGACAACAATTACAATCGGGAGCATTGGAGACAGTTACAATCAGGAGCGTTGGAGACAATTACAGTCAGGAGCATTGGAGACAGTTACAATCAGGAGCATTGGAGACAGTTACAATCAGGAGCGGGCATACTCCAACAATGAGACAGTAGTAGTTACAGAGATAACATTTTGTCAGGTGCGTACTGTACATAATAAATACAAGTGTGCATAAAAAGTAAACAGAGCTAAACAAAGGTACAATGAGCAGCTGTGATATTCAAATAAAGAGACCAAAGCTAGTGGAATAAATGGCTGTGCAGATGTAGAAAAAAGAGCCTGATACAGGCTGAGGTAGAACCCAGGAGAAGGCCCCAAAACAGGGAAGATAGGGGCTCAAACGGGAGGGTTCAGAGAGGAGGATGAGAGGAACAGGTGGGGAGGGAAGGAGTTTTAGCTGGTGCCTAGGGGAGATGGGAGAGTGACAGAAGGGGGGGGGGCAGGTTCCAGAGGGAGAGAAGGTAATATAATGCTGACTGCCCAGCAGATGAGTGAGGGTGGGAAAGTGAGAAAGTGTAAGAATCACTGCAGCAGAGGGAGAATGAGGCAGAGTGAATGGGAGAAAGGAGTGAGGACAAGTAGGAGGGCAGGGACCCATACCAGAACTCACACATGAAGGAGGCACAGTGGGACTGGTGACATGAGGGTAGGGAGAGGATGGATAGGGAGGAGTATAGGGAGCAGTGGTGAGTACGTGGGGGGAGCTGGCAGCAAAGCAACAAAAGGCACTAAAAAGGGTGTCCTGTCTTGCAAAGAAAGGTGAGTGGACAGTGCTGTAGACCACATCCGCGCAGTCAAAAACTGATAACGCTATTTTAGTAACAAGCTCCTGGCGGACCAAAGGAGACAAACAGTCTTTTTTTTTGTGGTATAAGGCACGGAGTTTGGGGCAGTGCTTGGAGTGGATGACATCTGTGGACAGAAAAGTCAAGCTTATTATCTAGTCACACACTGAGATACTTGAAAGGCAGAAACCACTTCAAGGGAAGAGCCATCCAGGGTAGAGAAGGCAGGGAGTGAGGACTGCCTGGCCAATTTCTGGCTGGTGCCAAAGGTCAGGGACACTGTTTTCTTAGCGCAGACCCAGAGTTGGTTGGAGTGGAACCAGAGAAGGACATTGTGGAAGTCTTGTTGGAGCAAGCCTTCCACTGCTACTGTAGAAGGGCTTGAGATGTAGATAACTGTGTCATCTGCATACACTTGAATATGCAGTTTAGCAAAGGCAGGGGAAGGTCACTCAGGAAAATGGGGAAGAGGATGGGACCCAGGATGGAGCCCTGTAGAACTCCAGCCTGGACGGGTAGGGGAACCCCCACCTGAAGAAGCCTCATACAGAGATGATACATAGGGGAGTCACCCGTAAATAAACTATTTTTACATCAGTTGCTGTGTGCGCAGCTTTCTCTGTTTTGACTGTCCATATTATCAGAGAGCACCAGCACCTTAAGGCATTTTGTGACATGCACAGTTTGTTTCTTTATATGGGTAGGGGAGGTGACTGGACGCCTTCTACCTGTACTGACTATTGATGGCCCATGGGGTAGGAACGGAACCATTCCACAGTGGTGGCTTGGACACCAGCAGAGCTCAGCTTGTCCAAAAGAAGAGGACAGGCCACTGAGTTGAAGGCTATGGCCAGATCAATGGAAAATGGCCACCATACCGTGCCTCTGATCTATCCCAGTCCGGATAAAGTCTGTGACATACAGCAGGGAGGAGACAGTGGAGTGGTTCTTCCGAAAATCAGATTGGAAAGGGGAGAGAAAGTTAGCTGGGTACAGAAAGTAAGCAAGCCTACAGTAGACAAGTTTCTCTTGCAGCTTGCAAGAGAGGGGAGGAGGGAGGATGGGAGTTGCCAGGAAAGGAGGGTTCACCCCTTTTATGAAAAGGGAGAACTTTGGTAATCTTCCATGACTGAGAAGCAGCACAGGAGGAGGAGAAGTTAAGGAGGTGAGTAAGAGGGAAGGTGATGGCAGGATCTGAGGTGAAGTTTAGGATCCAACCCATCAGGACTAGATTTCAACTGGGCTAGCAAGGTTTCCTGAGTTGTAAAGGGGGTGATGAAAACCTAGGGGTGGGGGGATGGGGAGAAGTGTAGAGTGGGGGGGTGGTGAAGCTAGGAGGCACAGAAACTGAGTAAAGCACAAGTAGTGAAAAGCTCCTTGAAGTGAGCAGTTGCACACAGAAGGTCAGAGACAAGTGAACCACTAACCATGAGGACAGGGGGAGTGGACTGGGTGGCGGGGTATAGGATGCGCATAGTACATTTGTACCATGGTAGAGGCTCCAGTCTGGAGCCGTCGCTAGAGGTGATCCAGTCTCAGACAGTGCTGTACACTGGCAGGGCAGTCTGGAGAAATGTGCACTGCTGCCATCCATGCTGTATTTGTAATAGGGACTGAAACCTTTAGAGTTTTCAGTATGGTACCTTTCAAGAGCACTAAAACCCACTACAGATGTTTAAGAAACTGAGAGGTTAAAGCCCAAGGTGCAGCTGAGGACACATGATGCTCCAGTCTATCACTTATGGAAACAGAAGACCATCTTGGTGGTCATTCTTGCTATAGTGAGCCATCAGCTACATTACATTATTTACACTGGCTCTATGGTGCTGAACGTTGGGGTACACTGACAGCTCAGGTGTGCACCTTGAGACCCCGAATGTCAGGCATGGAGGCTGGCACAGAGGGCAGATGAGCATCCATGTGGTCATTGTCCTCCAGGGGGAGGGTGCTGTGGTGCACCACTCGGAGAGCGACACGTGGTGAGGATTGGTGGCATGGGTGACCACGCCGTGTACCTTCACCCTAGGACATCACTGTGGTATGTGCCAGTGGGTGGAGGGAGGGGCCCTGAAAAAGCAAAACACGAGCCTCGCTTGGCATACCGGATGGTGGCTGCCTCATCCCCACCCCCTGCTGCACAGACATCACTCCCCCAGTCAGCATTCCTCAGTGAACCCAAAGTGCTTCCTCCCCTTTCCCTGGCCTGCGGCCCACCCCCAAGCACACACCCCCAGCACGGGTAAAGCCAGACCTTCTCATGGCTTTTGAGAACCTTGGGAGTCTGGAGGCAGCACTCGGCAGGGAAGGGCAAATTTTGCTGGCAGCGGGAGACAGCTGAATGAGCCTGTAGAACTGGAGTGCCAAGAGATGCAAGAAAAAGAGTAACACAACAAGAAAAAAAAAGAGTTACAGCTGTTATTAATAAACAACTAAGGATGAGACCCACTGTTTTAGGAATACCAGTAAATCTGTTGAATGGCCACATTCCTGACCTCAGTATTCTAATTAGTGTTATCATAGAAGTTCATTTGCAGATTTTGAAATTAAAGCAAACGGTTGTGGTGCTCACTGCTTGTGTTCTCAATAGATTTCTTAGGTCGTACTGAGGTTCCAGTAGCAACCATCAAAAAGGAACAAGAGACAAAGGGACCAGCCACCAAACGTTTACTACTGCGTGAAGTGTCAACAGGGGAAGTTTGGGTTCGTCTTGATCTACAGTTGTATGAACAGAAGACACTTCTTTAAATCCAGATTTTATAAAGGGGCAACCTGCAGCTGACAATGTAACGATGACTACTGTCCTTGGGGAGGAAAAAAAATAGAATTTAATGTACTTTTTTAACCAAGTAACTGAAATGCAACCGACATTCGCACTATGTCGTTCAACTTTGCCATTCAAAAAGACTTTGGTTACTTTGCCACATGCTTCACTGCTGGCAAACTATGCAAAAGTCTGAATTATAGAGATGGCTCCACTGAGGGCTTTTATAGTAGTTATTTTGGTTATGTGTATTGAAGATGCCATTTTCTCTTCAGGGCCAAACAAAGTTTTTACATAGAATTCTGGCACTGATTATTGCATATAAAATTGTTAGCACTTTGATATATATGTTGTACTTGAGAACTGAGGTATGATGTGGTTTGAAGGCTGTTTCTAACCCTCATGTCCGATCTGAGACTGCTGCCCACTGGAATATTAACCTCTCAGGACATTGTAATGGAAGCGGTTGAATGCAGAGCTATTGGCACTTGGAAAAAAAGCAAACTCCTCAGCTACTGTATATTTTTCAAGGAAATTAACTGTCGTTCTGCACTGACAAGGAAGAAATAATTTGTACAGTATGATTTTTGTTGAAAGTTCAATATCTAATTACTTTGAGACCAAGATATTAGAAAGAGAGTTACTCCTAAATAGGATGAGAAAGGCATTCCTTTGTTTTGAATACTGTGATCCATAATTATTAGCAAGACTGGAAGGTTTTTTTTTCCCCTTCAGCAAAAAATTATTGTGTAAAATGTCTGCCTTTTTTGAGCTGATTGTATATGAAAGGGATTCTTGAGTTTTGTCTTTGCCAACAAGTGAGGAAATTATAGTGGTAATCTACTGGGATGACTCTAGTCCATTTATTTTAGCGGTCTTCTGTTGCCGGAGACTACAGTACTGCACAAAATATCGGGAACAGTCAAAAATCAAGACAACAGACCACTGAACAGTGTAGTAAAGTAGTTATAAGCCACCTGGCAGAAATGAGGGGGTTCTGTTAGAGGCACGTTTTATTTATTTAAGTAACGGGCAAAGGGAAAAAACTGTGGACCTGCTGATGCCTGCATTTGAAATCCAATGTTCATGTGATGTATAATATCAAATGTTGCACTAGGATATATTCTGTTTTATTATTTAGTTGGTCTGGATCTGCTGTACGTTTTACATGGTGTGGACACGAAAGGACATCTGTGGGATGCTGACACGTGAAGCAATGTAGGTCTTATCACAGTGCAAGTTAGATGTTTACCAGTCTAAAAGGGAACTAGTGAGAAGTGTAAGATATTCACATCCCGGTGCAAAAGGTTTGTAAACATATCCAGTGTACTTTCTAATACAATATATGAGACTGGGGCATGTGTAATTGCAGAAGATGCTGTTCTTACTAGCAAGGTAATGCTGGAATCCCATTTCTAAACGGTTATATTAAATAAAAAAGCACAAGAGTTCAAGGGAAAAGTTATTTTCTAAACTAAAATCCTCATCAGTCGAAATCAGGACTATGAAAGACCGTGACGACTGTGTCACCTTAGGTTGCTGTGTTCATCAGACCACAGATGAGAGTGATGGCAGTGTTGTTCAGTTGTGCATTGCAAACTTTATTTACAGGTAGTTCAACAGAAGAACTTCTGAGAACCTAGAGAACGCAGCAGACCAGGTATACCTAGTTTCAGAAGTAGAGCTTTAAAAAAGGAATTAAAATAATTGAATTGCATTTAAACGTAGCACAAATCTCATTTTTGTTCAACCCTTTCCATTTGAAAACATTGATCCCTTTTTTAAAATATTTCTGGCATCTTTTGTGTTTTTTTTTTTTTGTCTGCCCCCACCTCGATAATCAGGGTCATGGTAGCTGCACCCTTCTCACTGGGCAGGCAGGAGAGTGGCCGACTTCACAGCTAAATGGTGGGGTTACAAATAAAACTGGAGAACACAGCAGATCAGGGCTACCTAGTTTCAGAAGTAGTGATTCAAAAAAGGAATTTAAAAAACTTGAATTGCATTTAAAAATGGCACCAATCTCGTTTTCATTCAACCCTCCCCCCCACCTTACTAACTTAAACCCCCTTTTCAAAACATTTTTGCTGACTTTTGTTGGAGGGGTTCCATTTAACAGGAACACCAATCTTGTTTTCATTCAACACCCCATTTGCCAACTTAAACCCCTTTTGTAAAACATTTTTAATGACTTTTGTTGAGGGGTGGGTTACACGTGCTCCCCACCTCAGTAATCAGGGTCACAGTGACTGCATCCTTCCCACTGGGCATGCAGGCAAGCGTCGGTATTCACAGCTAACTGGGGGGGACAAATGCCAAATAGCCCATATCCTCCATTTCTGGGAGCTGAGCATGTCCCTTCCACTACATACGCAGCTAACCTCAGTGTGGGATTCCACTGACTGAACAAAAGCCTGGTCCCCCAGGTGGTAGTGTGATGCATCACTGCCGCCATGCCACTCGAGCCACTCTGATGTCCTGGCTGAGTTTGGATCCTTTGAAGCTAAATTGCGGGGTTGAAGGTTTCTTCAGCGCAGAATTTAATTCTGTGTTTAAGACCTCCAAATAAAGTTGTGTTTTTTTTAACACTTGCAGTGTGATAGTACTTTAATACACTACTGCATTGTTTACACTGAATAGGATACCTGTATTTTGGTGTTACCACACAAATATGGCACCCTGTTTTTAAAGAGCAACAACCTTGTCAGTTGGTCTTAAAGAGGACTGGAAATTATGTATGATCTGTAGCTGCTTGTGAGGTTCTGATTTTCAGAAATTATATTCTTACCACAACAATGATCTGTATTTAACTGTACCAGAACAAAGGTTAATGAGAGAAAACTGTGTTTTGTATTGTTTTCATTTTATGGACAACATTGTATACCATTCTCTTGATAGGACCAAGAATTTGGAATTCTGACTGTATCACTGTGAACTCAGTACTCTTGTGATAGGCCAACTGCTCCGTTCTGAATCCATGCAGTGAAATAATCAGAACTTCATACTCCCAGTTCCATGAAGAGAACTGTACAGAATGTTGTCCATATAATCAACAATATGAAGAATGTATTAGGTTTTGCATTCATTCAGGTATATTTAAAAATGTGGGTCATTTGGGGGGGGGGGTATGAATATCATTTCTTAAAACTGGGAACATTACAAGCACCTGCAAATTCACAGATTTTCTGTCCACTTTAAACACGGAATAAAGCACTTCACTTTCTACTTTCCTCTTTACTTTAAAAGAGCTGGAATTGGCCTGTCGAGGATTAAAGTGTCCTATTAAATCTGCTTTTCACAGAAGGTGGGTGGGGTATACTGCCGCTTGAATAAGTAAATGAATGATTTTGAAAACCTGCCAGCATTACTTTTGTTTATCCAACAAAAATTTATAGCCATTTGGTATAATGTTTTCTAAAATGTGTTACAGTATGCACCATTTCTCAATGTACAGGTATTTTGCAATCAATAAATCTTATCATTTTAAATGAACTACTTGTATGTGCCAGATACATAAAAGAATATTCCAGGATAAAGTCACTTTTATGTTAGTACTGTATCATTTTAATTTCAGTTCCAAAATTAAATGCTACTACTGACTTTTGTGTTTTCAGCCAGTAGGCTACCATTGTTGGAAAATGTAGTTTACAAAAATGTAGGGGATATGCAATGGCCTGTCTCAAAATATGCCGTTTATGTTCCTGAGTGAGGGGACAGGATCATGACTCACAGGTGGTAAAAAGATTGAGTATTAAGATTGCCAGATAAATTAATTTATACCATAGATGGATGAATAACATGAAGGAATAAAAATTGATCTTCATGGACATAAAGTCTCCACCACTCATTCACACTAATGGGATCTACACCGGAGGCGCTAGGACCCAGCAGGAGCTAACTTTTTTCCAGGAGGGCCGGCGCCAGAGATGGAACCGTAACGAGCGGCGCCGCAGCCTCTGCTTGTGCGGCAGTGACTTTCTCGGCGTCGACCCTCCAACCGCCTCAGTTCCTTTTTCCGCTGGCGAAAGTGCTCTTCAGTGACTTACTTGACGTCACTACTAGGAGTCAAATTTAAAACTAGCAGCATAGTTTTCAGTTTATTATTTTATAGTATTTTTCGAATAAAGTTCCGCTTACGAAAATTTATTCTTATCAAAAATAGAAGTCTCAGCCTACATTGACAGAGTCGACCATGAGTGGGTCAGGTGACGGTAGGGATACTTCATATGAAAGCTGTTCAGTCAGTCAGGCTGGGTCCGGTCTGCCGCCTTCTCCAGAGGAGGGGTCTGACAACGGACGGTCCAATGCCCGAGGGGATGGGCGGTCCCCCCCGGAAGCATAAAAGTAAACGGTCACATTCTCAGCACCGTTCGGCTTCGAGATCATCTTCTACCCGTAGGTCAAAAAAGAGAAGGCATTACTCGAGGTCGCCCTCTGATATGTCTGTGCATCGACGGTCGGTCATTGGGGTCAGTTGCCAGTCTCCTCATTCGGAGTCACCGGTTTCTGGTTCTGGTCACCGACCTCTTCGACATTGGAGCCCTTCCCTGCCTTCTGGTAGGGTTTTCGATGAGCAGTTTCATTAGTGGGCCACTCTGATGGAGCAGTGGGCTCGGAGGCTGGTTCAGCTGCCTGGCCCGGTCACTCCGGGGCCCTCAGGCTCTTCAGGGTATCGGGCAGGGTGATTAGGCCTCCCAAGTCGTGCAGCGCCCACTTCGGTGCCGTCGACTCCACGCTCAGGTGTTCCCCCCCCACATGGCTGCGGCGCAGGGGGCCACACTGATGCCTCTGTCTCCTGGTATTCTTCCTTCTTTTCCCTCAGATCCTAATTTTCGGGGCCCTGGGTTTTCTTCGGCACTGTCGGTGGATTCTTCGGGCGCCATCTGCTTTGTCGGCACCGTGTTCTTCTTTGGCGCCGAGGCCTGGCTTTTCTTCTGCCAGTCTTCAGGGTTTCTCCTCTCTGAATTCTTTTCCTTCCTCTTTTCCTGCTGATTTTCATCCCTTTCCTGTCCATGCAGTCCCTCCTGGATTATCAGGAGATGATATTGAGCCTGATCCAGATCTTAGACTGGGTGATGATGTGGAAGGAGCAGAACCTAATCCTGTTGCAGAGCCTGTGGTCGAGGTCCTGTCTTTTAAGTCTCTGCTGAAAAATTTGAATTCCACTCTTTCTCTCCAGACTATGGACATTGATCCTGGGAAACTTTTAAGACTCCAATACCTTCATGTTCCGGACATCCCTGTGGATTTAACTCCCCCGGTACAACCCCCCTTTGAGACGCTTTCTCAAATGGTATGGAATAATCCTGTTCTCATTCCTTCTGTGGCTAAACCCATAGATAGAAAGTATGCTGCTCCCAAGGATCAACCTATTTTGGCCTCCCAAGCCTTTGCGGATCCTATTGTAGTCTTGGCAGAGAATGATAAGGTCGTCCTTCCTCAGACTACTACAGCTCAACCTATAAACAAAGAATTTCGTAAGATAGATACTTTAGGTAAGAGAGTCTTTGCTGCATCCACCCTGGGTATGCGTAGTGCCAGCTACCAGGGCTACTTCTCTCAAATGAGTATCTTCTTTGGCATTCGCTCAAACAAATGGTTGAAGCACTATCGGAGTCGGACACCAATTCAGAGCTTCTTCAAACCATAACCAGGGGTATCGATTCCAACAACCAGTAGGTTAAAGCAGCTATAGACGCCTTCGATACTGCCTCCCGAGCGGTGGCGGTGGGCATTTATACCTGCCACCATTCCTGGCTGTGCACTTCAGGTTTCACGAATGATGCACAGCAACAGTTCATTGCGTTGCCCTTCAATGGTGTGTATCTCTTCGGCTCTCAAGTAGAACAGGCTCTAGAGGCCACACAAAGGACTAGGTCAGCCATTAAATTGGCTCGACCTCCTCCTGCCCCCTCTCGGGTAACAAACATCAGTTTCATAATCGTCAGTCCTTTCGAAGCAAAGGCAGGGGAGGTTTTAATAAAAATCAAGCCCATCAGCCTCAAAAGAAAATGCAACAGAAGACGTAAGGACCCAAAGCTCCCAGTGCCGCCTTCTGAGTTTCTGGCCCAAGTCCCACCTCAGCTGCCCGAGGGGGACTCCTTAGTGGTGGGAGGTCATCTGACTTAATTCTACAACTAGTGGAAGTCCATAACTTCGGACAAATGGGTCCTCTGGATAATCCGTGAGGAATATTCCCTCAATTTTTCAGAGAACCCTCTGGATTGTCCCCCCAAACGGCAGCCAAAACTGTCAATACTTCAGTCAGAACTTCTCGCCTCCAACATACAAGGCCTTCTGAACAACAGGGCAGTAGAAGTAGTTCCGCTGGATCAACAGAACACAGGGTTCTACTCCCATTACTTTCTAGTTCCAAAGAAAACCGGGGGCATGCGTCCCATTTAGGACCTCAGAAAGTTAAACAAATTTCTTCCCAAAGAGGAATTCAAAATGATATCGCTAGGAACCCTGCTACCTTTGCTGCATCAGCATGACTGGTTAGCCTCCCTGGACATGCAGGATGCTTACCAACATATTCTTATTCACCCAAGGCATCACAAATACCTAAGGGTCATGGCTTTGGGCCAGCATTATCAGTTCAGAGTCCTGCCCTTTGGGCTATCCTCGGTACCACAGGTTTTTACAAAGTGTTGTGCAATCCTCGCAGCGCATCTCAGAAAAATTGAAATGCAAGTGTTCCCATATCTGGACGACTGGCTTCTAGCAAGCCCTTCCAGCAAGGAACTCTCGACACCGTTGCCATGGCCTCAGACTTTCTCACGTCCATGGTAGTCCTGCTAAATCTCAAGAAATCGCAGCTGCAGCCCTCCCAGAGGCTCCTTGTCATAGGAACTCTTCTGGACACCTCCTGTGCGAAAGCTTTTCTACCAGAGGACAGAAGGAGCGATATCCTACAGATGGCTCGATACATCAGAGAGAACAGCTTGGTCCGAGCTATCTCGATGCAATGGATGCTAGGTCTCATGGCATTCTCGGTATTCACCGTACCCCTAGCACGCCTTCACATGAGAATCTCTCAGTGGATGCTCAGTACTCAGTGGTCCCCAACCACTCACCTTCAGTCCTTTCTCATCAAGGTGACAGAACCTCTGAAGAAGTCACTCACCTGGTGGTCGCAAGAGGACAATCTTCTGGAAGGGTATCCCTTTGCTCCTCTGGATCATTACATTTCCATTACCACAGATGCGTCCCTGATGGGGTGGGAAGCTCACTGTCAGACACTCCACACTCAAGGTACGTGGACTCAGGACGAGTCCCAGCTTCACATAAATGTCTTAGAAATGAGAGCCGTCCTTTATGCAGGCTGGGCTTTGAAGGACATTCTCTGTCACAAGAACATTCTCCTTCAAATGGACAACAAAGCAGTGATGTATTACATCAACAAGCAGAGCGGTGCTCTCTCCTACCCCTTATGCAGGGAAGCGATGAGAGTGTGTGGGAATGGTGCTTGGAGCACAAGGCTGTAATTCAAGCGGTCTACCTGCCGGGAGTGCAGAACGAACTGGCAGACCATCTCACCAGAACAGAGACAGATCCTCACTAATGGTCTCTTGACTCAACCGTAATTCAGTCACTATTCGCAGAGTGGGGAACTCCAGACCTGTGCCTTTTTGCATTCCCACTCAACACAAAACTGCCTCTCTTCTGCTCCAGAATTCCAGGGCCTGGCATTTTCTGTCGGGATGCATTCAGACTGCAGTGGACAAAACGCTTTCTATATGCCTTTCCGCCTCTTCCTCTAATTCAGAGGGTACTTCTCAAGTTCGAGTCCCAGGGGGACAAAATGATCCTCATTGCTCCCTTCTGGCCTTGACAAATATGGTTTCTGTTGCTCAGCAGTATGTCGGAAACCCCTCCAAAAGGGCTTCCCCTTCAGACAAACCTTCTGACTCAGGGGCCTGTGGTCTATCCCAATCTGAGGTTGCGTCACCTTCACGCCTAGCTCCTGAAGAGATAGACGTGAACAGGTTCATTGTCTCTCGCAGAGTTTCAGATATTCTTTTGGCTGCGTGCAAGCCAGCCACTAGAAACATATGGAACATAGATTTTGACGACAGATAAGGACCGCTTGGCCCACCCAGTCTGCCCATTTCCCTACCTAATGGATAAGCTGCAGATCCTAGTTAACCAGCAGCCTACTTCTTCCTACCCCCACCCCCTAGAATTGCCTTATGACTGTCCCATGCATGCTTGAATTCTGCCACTGTTTTTGACTCCACAACCTCCTCCGGAAGGCCGTTCCATGCATCCACAACCCTCTCTGTGAAAAAATACTTTTAAATTACCTCTGAGCCACTCTATCTTCAAATTGTGCCCCTTGTTCTTGCACCTCTTTTTTTGAAAGATGCTACCCTCTTGGACTTTGTTGATTCCCTTGAGGTACTTGAAAGTTTCTATCATGTCCCCCTCTCTCTCCTTTCTCGAGGCTATACATATTCAGCTCCTTAAGTCTCTCTTCATATGTCTTCCGGTGCAGACCCTGCACCATTTTAGTTGCCCTCCTCTGGACAGCCTCCATCCTGTCTATGTCTTCGGAGATTGGGTCTCCAGAATTGCACGAGTACTCCAGATGAGGTCTCACCAACTGTCTGTACAGAGGATAACTTCCTGTTTTCTACTGGTGATTCCTCTCCCTATGCATCCCAGTATCCCCAGCCCTCCTTGCTGCCCTCTCACATTGCTTGCCCACCTTTAGGTCATCTGATATGACTACCCCAGCTCCCTTTCCATTTTTGTTGTTGTTAGTATCTCACCCCCATTGTGTACTCTTCCCTGGGTTTTGTTTCCCAGGTGCATTACCTTGCACTCTTAGCATTGAATCTAAGCTACCATACATTTGACCATTCCTCTAACCTTGCCAAGTCCCTTCTCATCCTGTCCACCCCACCTTGAGCATCAACTCTGTTGCAGATCTTTGTGTCATCTGCAAAGAGACATACTTTTCCTTCCAGTCCCTCTGCAATGTCACTTATAAAGACATTGAAGAGGACCGGTCCTAATACTGAACCCTGCGGTACCCCACTAGTAACCCCCTTCTTCAGAGTGGACTCCATTTACTATTACTCTCTGTGTCCTGTTCGCCAGTCAATTCTTTACCCAGGCTGTCATCTTGGGACCCACTCCAAGGCTGGCTAACTTGTATATTAATCTTTTGTGTGGGACTGTATCAGATGCCTTGCTAAAGTCTAGGTAGGCCATGTCCACAGCCCCTCCCTGATCTACTACTTTGGTCACCCAGTCAAAGAAATCTATCAGATTTGTCTGGCATGACCTTCCTGCTGTGAATCCATGCTGCCTTGGGTCCTGAGCCCCTCCGGCCTCTAGATACTCAACAATTCTTTCCTTCAGAAGTGATTCCATCATTTTCCCTACCACTGAGGTTAAACTTAACAGGTCTGTAGTTTTCTGCTTCTGCCTTGTTCTCACTTTTGTGAAGGGGAATCGCATCTGCCCTTCTCCAGTCCTCGAGTACCACCCCATCCTCCCATGATTTGTTAAAGAGGGTAGTCAGTGGTGCCACTAGTTCTACCCTTAGTTCTTTTAGAATTCTGGGATGAATCCCATCAGGCCCCATTGCTTTGTCCACCTTCAGTTTTAAGAGTTCTTTCAGAACCCTTTCTTCTGTAAATGGGCTGGAATCAACTTCTGTATCCAGAGTGTTTCTACTGTTTGTTTTAGATACCTCCCCCACTTCCTTTGTAAATACTGAGCAAAAATATTTGTTTAGTATCTCTGCCTTTTCACAGTCACCCTCTGCCCACCCTCCCTCCTCTTTACTAAGCCTCACAAACCCTCCCTTGGTCTTCCTTAGCTCCCTGATGTACCTGTAAAAGGTTTTATCCCCCTTCTTAACTGAGTTGGCTATCTTTTCCTCGGTTTGGGCCTTTGCTGTTCTGACTGCCTTCCTAGCTTCCTTTTGCTTTAACTGATACAGTTCTCTGTCCTGCTCCTTCTGTGATTCCTTGTACTTCCTGAATGCTTTCTTTTCTCTTGAACCTTCACTGCCACTTCCTTTGAGAACCATAGTGGTTTCTTACATCGCTTTGTTTATTTGCTTCACAGAGGCTTGTTACCTCTGTGATGGCAGTTTTATTATTCCCATTGTTCTTCCACCCTCCTTCCTGCCCATTTGCTAGTGCATTCCTTAGGCACTCACCATTTTGGCAAAGTCAGCCTCCTAAAGTCCAATACTTTTGCCTTTGTATGGCTTGACTCTATTGCTTGTGTTTATTGTGAACCATACTGTTCGATGGTCGCTAGTTCCCAGATGGCTACCCACTTCTACATCTGTGATCCTCTCATCTCCATTTGAGAGAACCAGGTCTAAGATTGCTCCCTCTCGAGTGGGCTCCAATACTAGTTGTCTAAGGCATGCCCCATGTAGGTCATCTAGAATAACCCCACTCTTTGAAGTGGCTGCTGCAACTGCACTCCAGTTAACATCTGGCATATTTAGATCACCCATCAGCAATATCTCCCCTTTTTCTGCCATTTTAAGTATTCTTTCTATCATTTCCTTGTCCATTTCCTCCCCCTGAGAAGGGGGTCTGTATACAACCCCTGTGTGGATTGTGGTGCCATTGCCGGTCTCCAAATTTACCCACAGTGCTTCTTCTCCTCCCTGTTTTCCCTTTTGTTCTGTTGCTTTGATTCCTTCCCTTATGTAAAGAGCTACTCCTCCTCCTCTTTTACCCTCCCTGTCCCTCCTGTAGATAGTGTATCCTGATATGTTTATGTCCCAGTCATGGTTTTGTGTGTACCATGTTTCTGTGACTGCCACAATATCCAGATGTTCCTCCTCCATCAAGGCCACTAATTCAGGAAGCTTGTTACTCAGACTATGGGCATTGGTACTCATTGCTCTCCATTTTTTGATGGCTTTACCTTCTTTTGCAGCATCCCCCACTGACACGACTACCTCGGTCTTTTTCTCATTTAGTACCCTGTTTTGTAGGGAGAGGCTGGGATTTTCCTGCTGCTTATCAGTGCCTCCCCCCTTGACTAGTTTAAAAGCTTGCCAATGAAGCATTTAAACCAATTGCTCAAAAGACTTGTTCTCTTCCTGGACAGATGCAGACCATCCTGCCAGTATAGGCTGGTGTCCCTCCAGGTGGAACTCCAGTCCCCAATGAAGCCAAACCCCTGTGTTCCACACCATTTTTTCAACCATTCATTAAACTGCGTGGTGCAAAGTACCCTCGCCTCACTCATGCCATTGACAGGCAGCACCTCAAAGAAGGATATTGTGTGTGCTACTTGTCTTAGGCCCCTGCCCAATTATACAAAGTCCTTCTGCACTGCTCTTATCTCATGATTAGCCAAGTCATTTGTCCCTAGGTGGACAATGACGTCCAGCTCAGACTCCCGTGCAGCTGTTCTCGTGATCCTGAGGATGCGCTTCCTGTCTCTCCAAGCCATGGCACCAGGCAGGCACCTTACTTCAGTTTTCTCTGCTCCCCCCCAGTTCTATCCCCCACACTGGAGTCCCCACCAGAGCTGCTTCTTTCCTTGTGGTGTCTTCTGCCTCCTTCCTCGTGGGCCTCCCTCAGTGAAGTTGTCCTCAGCCTCCTTAGTCTCCTCTGATGGTGCATCCATAGGGAGCTATGCTCCCCAGAATGGTGTATGGATGTGGTGTGGAACAACTGACTGGGTGTGCCTCTGTTCCACCATCCTCACCCTCCCTGAGCCCACTGTGGTCCAACTGCTTTGCTTTCTTCGCAACCTCTGAGGTAGTGGTGGTGGCTCTAGTGCTCCTGGATGGGGAGGTTCCCTTCTTACCGTCCAGTGTGGCCTGTGGAAGGTCCCCTTACTACTGTCCAGTGTGGCCTGAAGACGGGCAACTTCCTCCCTCAGGGCAGAGAGTTGTCTGCAAATAGGGCAGCATCTCAGCCTCCAGAAAGACTCCCGGAAGACTGCTGCCCCACAGCCATTACATTACTCCCCACATTTTTTTTTTTGTGTGTGTGTGTGATTGGTTTGTAGGGTTACCACCTGTCCCTATTTTCGCAGGACAGTCCTGATTTGGGCAGCTGTGTCCTGCAGAAAAACATGAAAAATACTAAATGTCCTGACATTATAGTAGAAAAAATATTTTTGGATTTTCCTCTAAATGTTGCAAAAACTATAATACCTTAACTGAAATACCTTAAAATAATAAAAAACACAAGAAACAACTAAAAAACTGCAACACTTAGTCTTAATTCTGATTATTTAGAGGAAACATGTCTGTTGGATTGGTCGAGACGACATACTGCCCTGAGAAAAATCCAGTTTCAGTAAGAAATGTCCCACTTTGAGCTTCTTAAAAGGTGGTAACCCTATTGGTTTGTAATATAGAAATATATATATGTTATACAATGTGTATGCTTATATTGTCAGTGCAGTGTGCTAGAGAGGATATGACAGTGATATGCACCTTGCACTCTTCAGGAAATGATGTCAGAACCCCAGGTATATAGGAACTATTTCCAGGTGGTGGGGTGAGGGGTGGGAAGGGGCTGGGCCTAAACTGTGCCCTCACAAAACAATCAGCTAAAAGCTCTGACCCACCGCCACATGAGTGCCTCCGTCAGCAAGATGCCCTACACAACAATTTGACAGAGAAAATACCCTGCTAATCAAACAGAGAAAATCCACAAATCCAAGTCAGACACAGTACACCTCCCCAGCCCCAAAACAGGCCTGGTGGTTTGTGCTCTGAAAGCTGTCAGCCCCAAAATAAGTCAGCTGTGCTTTAAACCCTTCCTGCACTGAAAATGTTAAGAATTGTAACAAACAAACGTAAACCTAGATCCACCTCCCTCTGTTGCTTGAAAGACTGTCTTTTCCTGTTTCACACTGCAGGTTTTTCTATGACAACTCCTTAACCACAGTAACTTATTTAAAAATAGTTTAACTATCACAAGCTCCTACGCACCAGTAAATTATTTAAAAATAGTTTCTGTCCCAAAATCCTACTAGTCAATCCAGCTACCCCCAAGGGACAACCAAAATGCAGTATTCAAACACTTGTGAAGTTACTTCCAAGATAAGCAGAGTTTGCAAGCTCCTTTTTCAACTCCTCAGCCACCTGTAATTTTTTTAAAAACAGTTTGTCAGAAAATCTAGTAGACAATCTAGCTACCTCCAAGGATCTACCCAAATGCAGTATTTAAATCCTCTGAAGTTACTAACAAGATAAACAGAGTTTGCAAGCCCCTTCTTGGTTAAACACTAAATAAATATGTGAATAAAAAGCAATTACCAAGGGTAGTTAGTTTCACCTCCCACATAATTAAGCAAAAGTGCACGTTTGTTGCAGATATCAAGTGCAATATAGAATTTCTCACACAGCTCACAGCTGAATAAAGAAGTAGTGTCCTTCCAGGTCAAGCAAAACTTACACAGCCAAATGGATGCGTTTTTCACTCTGGTATGCAAAATCTTCTTTGAATCCTTTTTTCTGCCCACCAAATAAAGTTCTATAGTACCTTTTAGACCTCTCAAATTCAGGCTGCAATACTCTACAGTCAAGGTTCACCTTTGTGCCATTTCAGCTTATCATGAGCCAGTACTTTCCTTGTCTCTGGCTCAGTTGCCTGTGGTTAAGAGGTTTCTTAAGGGAATTCTGCATACCAGACCTCCCATCAGACGTCCAGTTGCAGCCTGGGACATTAATCTTGTGCTAGACATGCTCACTCGAAAACCTTTCAAGCCTCTAGCTACTTGTGAGTTGAAATTTCTCACTTGGAAAACAGCCTTCCTGGTGGCCATTACCTCGGCCCGAAGGGTCTCTGAGATACATGCCTTGGTCACACACCCTCCGTATACTGTGTTTCATAAAGACAAAGTAGTTCTTAGGACCCATCCTAAGTTTCTCCCTAAGGTTGTTTCAGAATTCCATCTAAACCAGCCTTTTGTCCTTCCTACTAACTTTGCGAACTTCCAAAATGAAGGGGAGCATTCTCTTCATTCTTTGGACGTCAAAAGAGCTTTGCGTTTCTATTTAGATAGAACAAAAGAATTTCACAAAGCTCAACAACTGTTTGTTTCCTTCAGCGAAACCCGGCTGGGTCAACTTGTCACTATCAGATGCATTTCAGAATGGCTGGTGGCATGTCTTCGCCACTGTTACTCCATGGCGCAGGTTAAGCTGGAAGGCAGAGAGTACGCTCACTCTACTAGAGTGGTCGTAGCATCCCTGGCGGAAATCCACAATGTGCCCATTGCAGATATTTGCAATGCGGCTACCTGGAGTTCAGTGCATACTTTCGTCAAACACTGTGCCCTGGATGTCCATGCCAGATGACATATTATTTTGGAAGAACCATCCTTAATGGACTTCTGTCCTAAATTTGTGAGCTCTTGGTCTCTCCTGCTGCCCTCTTGGGGGATTATTAGCTCGGTACTCTCCCATTACTGTGAATGAGTGGTGGAGACTTTATGTCCAGGAAGATATGGAAATTACGTACCTACTGTAATTCTTGATCTTCTTGGACGAAGTCTCCACCACTCATTCACACGCCCACCCACCATCCCCTGAGCTCACCTCTGTTGTTGGTCTTCAGTCCCTCAATGTTTAGGCTGTGAAGACTTCTTTCTTGACTCTTCTTATACAGGTCTTTCGGACTATCTTATGTCCGCTTTTTGGTTAGGCTATCCTTCTAGGTTAGTCACGCTGCACCTCCTTTGGGGGGAAAAAAGGTACTGAGGCGGTTGGAGGGTCGACGTCGAGATAGTCATTGCCACACGAGCAGAGGCTCGTGACACCGCTCCTCGCAGCTCCATCTCTGGCGCCAGCCCTCCTGCAAAAAATGTTGCTCCCGCTGGGTCCTGGCGCCTCCGGTGTAGGTCCCATTAGTGTGAATGAGTGGTGGAGACTTCGTCCAAGAAGATCAAGAATTGCGGTAGCTACGTAATTTCCATTTATTCGAGCACTTATTCACCTGCAAGGTGAATAACATGTTCTAGGAGCATGTATATAGTTCACTGTCCACACAATGGCAGTTCCACTCGAAGAGCTGATTCATCGGAACGTCTTTAAACTAAGCTGCTCCCACAACTCAGGCAGTATATTCTCTGGCTTCACGCCATGCCATCAGATCTTCCTTTCCACTGGAAGAGTTCGATCTCCTTTGCAGCACTGTGTGTTGTAGGGCTACCAAGTGCACCACTTTTTTTTTTTTCGATATTTTTGATTCCATGGTTCAGCTCCAGCCTTACTGATGGAAGATGGAACCATGAGGAAGTGGAGCCTGCTCCCAGCTTCAAATTCTGCATCACATGCCACCAGAAAATATCATGGATGGACCCACACATGTCTTGCCTCTACTGTTTAGGGGCTGCACATGATCTTTCGGGCTGCAGCCTGTGCGAGACAATGCTCCCATCCTCTCTGGAGGATCGTGTGGCCAGGCTTCTACCCCACTGGCTAAGAGGGACCCAAAACTTTGGCCAAAGGGCTACAAGATGGCCTCCATTGTGATAAGGTGTGCGGCCCAGCTTGCAGCCATGGAAGAGGTGGCAGCTACCGCTGCAATGGGGACCTCATCTGTCTCAGCGCTGCTGCAGGCTGGGGCCAGCGTTGGAGCGTCCTTCACCAGTGAATTCCAGGAAATGTGTTGGGCCCTCCAGGCCTTCAGAGAGGGCCCTGCCTGCGACGGTAAGAAGCCAGTCATTGGACTGGGAGAGATCATGGTCCTTGTGCTCCCTCAACTCCACTGACTGCTCGACTTGGGTCAAGCATTCTGTGGTCAAGGGCCAGGTTGCAAGCTTCATGTGGCCCCTGTCAGGCCTGTCAACCTCAACACTGGCTGATCAGGAGGTCAGGATTTTTCTCGCCCTGTTGAACAGTTGTCAGAGGAGATCAATGAGAAGTTGATGTCCAAGACCCCAATTTTCCCAGTCCTCACTTAGTAGGATGTGGATCAGTCCGTGCCACAGACCGGCCCCACTGAGGAACAGCCTCCACTGGTGGTCATTCCACCAAAGCCAGTGCATGTGGTCTATAATGTGCCACTGGTGGCTTCTCCTCAGCATCAGCACTTGGGTCAATGGACGAGTTTGAGCTCTAGGTCAAGGCAAGGCTCACACTGTTGTTCAGCTGGGAGATGTCGCCATTGATGTTTCTTGCCCTCCTCATCCTTGGATGAGGAGAGGCTCCACTGCCGGATGCAGTGGCACTGTGAGGAACTCCTGTGGTAGCAGTGGAGCATTGCAGAGCAGGGTAGGGCTCCACCCCTGACACTTGTGGTCAACTGGCAGGCACCAGTTGTGCCCACACCAGACCATCCTCAACAGATGTCCCCAGCAGTTGTCTCACAGCCCTTGGTGGGAGCTCCGATGAAGGACTCCTGTGCTGTGGCTGGATTGCCTGGCCACCTGTAGGCGGAAATCACCCAGTCAGATGACTTTTGGGTGGTTCTCGGTGGCAAACAGTTGAGGGCTGTTTTTGAGTAGTTCTTGGACAACTCGGATGGCTCATCCATGCTGTTGTCGAGGACGCATACCTTCAGCCATGTGTCAGTGGAGGAACTGACTTCTGACCATGGGCTGGTGTCATTCGGGGCTCTACTCTGATGAGTCCACATCTGTCCCTCTGTAGCCTGTTTGGAAAAGGATTAAGTACCCTATCACAGATGAATCCCCAGGAGTTGCTTTTTTCATGGCTGAAGCCATATTGGAACCGACTGTGGAACTTCTGCAGCATCCAGCATCCTATCTGGTACCCTCTGCCCATATAGTCCACAAGTACGTGCTTCCTATTGAGTCCCTTACCGGGCTCCCTTACCATCCCTCAGCCGAGGGTCTGGTCTCGGATTTGGCTTTCTGGAAGTCCAAAAACCAAGGTGACATAGAAAAGCACCCCCAGACAAAGACTCAAAGAAGCTTGATCACACAGCCAAGAAGGTCAGCACCACCTCCTGTCTTTGTCTCCGTCAGGCGAGCTACGCCATGGTGATGGCCAGCTTTGATCACTCCTTGCTGGGAATACTGAATGATGTCCTCCCTCAGCTATGTACTGACAGGCAGCTGCCAGTGAAGCTAGTCAGAGGCCAGGTTCACGCGCTGGCTAAACACCAGCTCTAGACGGCCTTAGACATCAGTGACTCCTGCACCTGTCCCATGGCAGTGGCCATCTGATGCTCTCCACCTTCATGGAAGACACTCAACACAAGCTGGCTACTGTCCCTTTCTTGGGCACCGACCTCTTTGGCCCAAGGCTGAAAGGTAATCTCATTCAGATTGTGAAGCCCAGTGTTATCCTGGACTATGTAGCTTCATCCCAGAAGGACCCAAAGGCCTGGAAACTGAAAAATAAGGCTTTTCAGTTTTGGTCACAGCAGCCTCGGCAGCAGTCCCAGCAGGAGCAATACCAAGCTTGGTGCTCCAAGGCCAAGTTCTCAAGCCAGGGGCTAAAAAGAGGTGGGGTAGGGGAAGTGGTGCTTCTCCAGCTCCAGCACCAGCAGCCAGTACCCACTCCAAAGCTGCCCAATGACAGATTGGGGGCTGTCTACCTCCCACCTCTCCAGTCCCTGATCCAGTTCCCTGTGGGGGGGTTGGCTTCGCCACTTCTGGCCACACTAGTCCAACAGACACGTGGGTTCTTGAGGTGGTAGGCAGAGGACTGCCTGTAGATTTCAGGACTGTCCCGCCTTACCAATCCCACGCTTCAGGGGAGTCCTCAGTGTTACAGGACATGCTTTCCACTCTAAGGGAGGATGTCACTCAGCTCTTTGTGAAAGGGGCTATAGCTAATGTCCCAGATGCCCTAGCAAGTCAGGGGTACGTGCCCAGGTACTTCCTAGTCCCAAAATGGACGGGAGGACTGGTGTCCTATACTGTATCTGCATGATCTCAGTCATTACTTGAGGAAGTGCAAGTTTCGGATGGTTACGCTGAACCAGATCATACCATCCCTAGAGCAGGGCATGTGGTTCTGCTTCCTTGACTTCCAGGACATGTTCTTCCACATCTGAGTTCTTCCACATCTGAGTCCATCCCACTGGCAGTACCTACGATTCAGAGCAGAAGGGGTTCTTTATCAGTTCCAGGTCATGCCCTTTGGCCTCACATCTCTGTCTTGGGTCTTCATGGCAATGAAGACCCAGGCAGTGGGTGGAGGAACAATGGAGAGTAATCAAAACAGCCATCATAGAGGCAACAAGCCTTTATGTAAAGCAAATCAACAAAACACAATGAAGGAAAAACACGCTATGGTTCTCAAAAGAGGTGGCAGGGAAGGTTAAGGAGAAAAGGATAGCATTCAGGAAATATAAGGAAACACAGAAGGAGCAGGACAGAGAACTTTATCAGTTAAAGCAGAAAAGGCTGGGAAGGCAGTCAGAATAGCAAAGGCCCAACCCAAGGAAGGATAGCCAACTCTATTGAGAGGATAAGACCTTTATATAGGTACATTAGGGCTAAGAAAGACCAAAGGAGGATACTGAGGCTTAATAAAGGGGAGGAATATGGGTAGAGGTGACAGTGAAAGCATGGATACTGAACGAATATTTCTGCTCAGTATTCACAAAGGAAGAGGAGGAGAGGTACCTAAACCAAACAAGAGAAACACTCTGAAGACGGGGGGTCGATACCAGTCCATTTACAGAAGAAAGGGTTCTGAAAGAACTAATAAAATTGAAGGTGGACAAAGCAATGGGCATGATGGGATTCACCAAGAATTCTAAAAGAACCAAGGGTAGAACTAGTGACACCACTGACTACTCTCTTTAACAAGTCATGGGAGGATGGGGTGGTACCTGAGGACTGGAGGAGGGCGGATGTGATTCCTCTTCACAAAAGTGGGAACACGGCAGAGGCAGGAAACTACAGACCAGTTAGTTTGACCTCGGTGGTAGGGAAAATGATGGAATCACTTCTGAAGGAAAGACTTGTTGAGTACCTAGAGGCCAGTGGGGCACAGGACCCAAGGCAGCATGGATTCACGATGAGAAGGGCATGTCAGACGAATCTAATAGATTTCTTTGACTGGGTGACCAAAGTAGTAGACTAGGGAGGAGATATGGACATGGCCTACCTAGATTTTAGCAAGGCATTTGATACAGTCCCACACAAAAGATTAATACACAAGTTAGCCAGCCTTGGAGGGTCCCAAGGTGGTAGCCTGGATAAAAATTGGCTAGACAACAGGATGCAAGGGTAGTAGTAAATGGAGTCCACAATGAAGAAAGGAGGGTTACTAGCGGGTACCACAGGGTTCAGTACTGGAACCAGTCCTTTTAATGTCTTCATAAGAGACATTGCAGAGAACTGGAAGGAAAAGTATGTCTCTTTGCAGATTAGACAAAGATCTGCAACAGGGTTGATACACAAGATGGAGGAAAGGATGAGAAGGGACTTGGCAAGGCTGGAGGAATGGTCAAATGTATGGCAGCTTGGATTCAGTGCAAAGAAGTGCAAGGTAATGCACCTGGGAAACAAAAACCCAGGGGAAGAGTACACAATGGGGAGTGAGATACTGACAACAGTAAAAATGTAAAGGGATTTGGGGGTAATTGTATCAGATGACCTAAAGGTGGGTAAGCAATGTAAGAAGGCAGTAGGGAAGGCTGGGGGATACTGGGATGCATAGGGAGAGGCATCAATAGTAGAAAACAGGAAGTTGTTAGCCCTCTTTACAGACAGTTGGTGAGACCCCATCTGGAGTACTGTGTGCAGTTCTGGAGACCCCATCTCTGCAAAGACATAGAGTGGAGGCTGTCCAGAGGAGGGCAACCAAAATGGTGCAGGGTCTGCACCAGAAGACATATGAAGAAAGACTAAAGGAGCTTAATATGTATACCCTTGAGGAAAGAAGGAGAGAGGGACATGATAGAAACTTTCAAGTACCTCAAGGGAATCAACAAAGTCCAAGAGGGTAGCATCTTTCAGAAAAAGAGATGTGCAAGAACAAGGGGGCACAATTTGAAGATAGAGGGGGGACAGCTCAGAGGTAATGTGGGGAAGTATTTTTTCACAGAGAGGGTTGTGGATGCATGGAACAGCCTCCCTGAGGAGGTCGTGGAGTCAAGAACAATGGGGAAATTCAAGAATGCATGGGACAGACATAAGGTTGTCCTACTGGGGGGGTAGGAGGAAGTAAGCTGTTGATTAATTAGGATCTGCAGCTTATCTGTTCGGTAGGAAAATGGGCAGACTAGGTGGGCCAAGCGGTCCTTTTCTGCTTTCAAGTTCTATGTTTCTATGGCAGCCTTCCTGCGGTGCAAGGGCATCAGAGAGTACCCCTGCCTGGACGACTGGCTGATTGCCAGTCTGTCCATAAAGGCAGAGGAGTGGTCCAGGGATCTGGTCCTCCAGACCTGCAGAGACTTGGGCATTTTGGTAAACCCGGCCAAGTCTGAACTGAACCCCCTCCCAGGGGATTCACTTCATCGAGGCAGAGCTAGGCTCCCTGCAGACTGGACACTGGATATTAAGGGAAATGATTGATGACAGTTCCATTAGTGGCATGCTCCCATCAAAGTTTCTGTGCTCAGCAATTGAATTCATTCTTATACAGAACTTCATTTTATTTTAAAATAAGTTTTATTTACAGCAAGTAGGTACAGCCATGGGTTCAACTATTGCTAACAGTTATGCCAACCTGTATTTAGGTTGGTGGGGAAAAAATACAGGTTACTCACCTGTAACAGGAGTTCTAGGAATGGTATATGTTGTTCATCCACACTGTCTGGCAGGTATCCTTGCTGCTTTAAATCTTGCTGGAAGGTCTTCAAGCTGGCTCCTCCCACCCACCCGGGTGGTAAAACTCTCGGCTCCGCCCCATGATGCCAGATCTGGCCCGCTGGAAGCTCAGGTTGTGCGTCGAAGCCGGGGAGGTCGGGTGGGTCGTGTGGATGAACAACATATACCATTCCTAGAACTCCTGTTATAGGTGAGTAACCTGTATTTCTAGGGACATGGATATGTTGTTCATCCACACTGTCTGGCAGACTCCTAGCAGTTCTCCAGGAGGAGGGAGGCAAGGGGCACACCCCCTACTTAGGGAATAAAGACTGGAGAACCGAGGCCCCAAAACCAGCATCCCGGCGTGACTCAAGGTCGATGTGGTAATAGGTGATGAAGGTGTATGCTGACTTCCAGGTAGCAGCCCTGCAGATTTCCTGGATAGGGATGTCCCTGGAAGCAGCCACCGATGCAGCAGTATGGCGGGTAGAATGAGCTCTTATCCCTCTGGGAGGCTCCATGCCCGCCAACTTATAGCAGAGATCTATGCAGGAGGTGACCCACCTGCTTATCGTCCACTTGGCTGCAGGTCTGCCAGGTGCTGGCTTCAGCGTGGGTGACAAACAGCTGGCGAACCTCTCCCGAATTTCAGCCGTCGCTCCTTATAATAAGGCGCCCTTCTAGGGTCCAAAGTATGGAGCCTGTACTTCGAGCCTCCGAGGTGTGATTGGGGTAGAACACCAGCAGAGTCAACACCGGTGAAGGTGAAATTCCGACACCACCTTCTGAAGGAATTTCGGTGGGGCGCAGGACAACCTTGTCCCTGTGGAAGACCAGGCAAGGAGACTCGATTCAGCGCCTGGAGCTCTCCCATCCTTCTGGCTGGCGTGATAGCCACCAAGAAGGCAGTCTTCCACGACGGGTGAGAGTTCACACCTGTGCATTGGTTCGAATGGCTTGCCCATGAGCTTTGCCAGTACCAGCAGTAGATCCCACGGAGGTGGAGGTTCTTGCACCGGAGGGGAAATGTGATCAAGGCCTTTGAAAAAGCACCAGACCACCTTCTCCTGCGCCACCGACTGCTCCCCGGCCCGTGCCCGGTAAGCAGAGATGGCTGCCAGGTGCACCCTTAGGGTCGTCGACCTAAGCCCTTGCCGAGAAAGGGACCATAAATAGTCCAAGATGCTTGCCAAGGAACAGGAGGAAGGGTCCAAGCCCTTGCCCTGACACCAAATGGAAAACCTCTTCCATTTGAAGGCATAGCATTTCCTGGTCGACTCCTTACGGGACGCCTCAACTACATTGAGGACCTCGTCGGAAAGACCCAAGGCCTGGAACTCTAGCCGCTCAGGAACCAGGCAGTTAGGTGCAGGGATTGAAGGTCCGGATGGAACACCTTCCCCTGATTGACTGAGAGCAGGTCCGGGCGAGCTGGAAGCTGCCTCGGGAGCCTGGAGCTGAGGCTGAGGAGATCTGGGTACCAGAACTGGCGGGGCCAGTTTGGGGCTATCAGAATCACCTGCGCCTTGTCCCTCCTTGCTTTGAGAAGCACCTTGTGTATCAAGGGAAATGGGGAAGGCAAAGAAGAGGCCCGGGGTCCACGGCCTCGAGAAGGCATCCCCCTGCAGCGAGCCCTGCTGAGGGGGGCAGGCATGGAACAGTCTCAGCTTCGTGTTCTCCCTGGAGGCAAACAGGTCCACCTGAGGTGTGCCCCAATGGGAGAACAGATCTTGTACTACCTCCGGCAGGAGAGACCACTCGTGGGATGCAGCCCCTATCCGGCTTAGGGCATCGGCCAGGGTGTTGGAGGCTCCTGCCACATGAATGGCTAGGAGATCCGCCTCCAGGCTGCGCACGAGTGACCAAATGCAGAGAGCTTCCTTGCATAGAAGCACGGAGCGCGTCCCACCCTGGCGGTTTAGATAGTACATGGTCGTGATATTGTCCGTCTGGACTCGGACCACTTGACCCCGGAGAAATGGAGCAAAGGCGGTGAGAGCTAGGCGGACCGCTCGGAGCTCCAGCAGGTTGATATGGCATTGGGACTTCCGAGGGGACCAGAGGCCATGCACCCGGTGTTCCCCCAGATGGGCACCCCAACCCATCAGAGAGGCATTGGTTGATAGAGAGACCGTCGGCTCGGGGCGGACAAACGGGATGCCCTCCTGCAGATGAACTGGAACGGTCCACCACCAGAGAGCGTGCCACATCCTCTGGGTCACCGTCACTAGCTGGTCCAGTGGATCGCAGCATTGTGACCACTGGCTGGCCAGTCCCCACTGAAGAGGGTGCATGTGCCAGCGGGCCCAATGGACCACACTGGTGCAGGCTGCCATGAGACCCAGGAGGCATAGGAAGTCCCGGGCAGGGCGCGATTGCCCAGCCAGAAATGATTGGGCAAAGGAGGAAAGAACCTCGGCCCTGTCCGCCGGGAGCCGTGCTCTGGCTCGAAGAGAGTCGAGCTCTGCCCCGCTAAAAGAATCACCTGCTTCGGCTCAAGTTCCGACTTGGCCTTGTTGATGAGAAGGCTGACTTGAGAGCAAACCTGAGGGCCAGATCTCTGGACCGCCCACCTCCTGTCTGGAGGGGCTGCATAGCCAATCGTCCAGGTAAGGGTACACCCGACACCTCGGCACCAAGAGAAAGCTGTCACCACTGCTATGTCATTTGGTGAAGACCCTGGGAGCTGGAGACAGGTCAAGGGCATGGCTCGAATCAAAAGGGATCCCTCTGCTCGAAAGCGAAGGAATCTCTGATGTGACGGATGGATAGGGATGTGAAAGAACGCGTCCTGCAGGTCCAGAGAGCAGAACCACACGACTTCCAGGGATGGTATTATCTGAGCCAGAGTGACCATCCTGAAGGTTCGAGACCTTAGGAACTTGTTTAGGTCGTGTAGGTTCAGAATGGGGCACCAGTCCCCTGTCTGCTTCGAACCAGGAAGTACCTGACACAAACCCTGGTCTGAGGGAGGGTCCACCACCTCCTGATCACCTCCTTTTGGAGGAGGAGGCGATGTCGGCTCGGCGGAGCCGACAGTGAGGCTGCGGATCCCGATGCCCCGGATATGCACGGCGGCTCTGAAGGGCGGGCCTGCTTGAATTCCCAAGGGCAGGCCTTTTCCCACCACCTCCAACACCCACCTGTCCGTGGTAATAACGGACCAGGCGGAAAGGAAGTGACGGAGCCGTCCTCCCACGGGGAACCTGGGGTGAGGTGACGGGGTTGAGGCGACACCCTCAACCCGTCACTGGCAGGCTTGGAGGAGGGACTGGCGAGGGACCTCCTGGGCCTTTACCTCCCTGCTTCCTGTTGGAGGAAGTCCCGGGCTTGGGTTTGGGATGCCAAGCTCGAGCCTGCTGGCCCTGATGTTGCTGGGCCGGACGTGCCGTGGGCGCAGAGGGACGAAAGGGCTTAGGCTGTGGTTTGCGGCCTTTGTCCTTCTGAGCGGATGAGACCGAGTCCAAGGTAGCATTGGACTTCTCGATCCTCTGCAAGTGACCTTCCACCCCAGGGCCGAAGAGGTCGGTCCCCAAGAAGGGGACATCTGCCAACTTGTGCTGGGTATCCAAAGTAAAGGTGGATATCCTCAGCCAAGCCCGACGACGCATAGCCACTGCGGCCGCCACAGACCTGGCACATGAGTCCCCAATGTCCAAAGCAGTCTGAAGCTGCTGTTTGGCCACTGCCCTGCCCTGGTCCCGCACCTGCCTAACCATGGTCTGCAGATCCGCGGGAAGATGAGGGACGACCTCGTCCAGGGAGCCCAACAGGGCATGAGAGAAATGTGCCGTGAGGATGGCCGAACTGGCTTGGCAAAGGCCGAGGGAGGACGCAGCGTAGACTTTTCGCCCGGCATAGTCCAATTTCTTGGACTTCTTGTCAGGAGGTTTGTCCACATCCCTAGCGTTCCCGGCACGCCGGAAAATGCTGTCGGTAACTAACCCCTCGGCCGAGGGGTGTTCCGAAAAACCGGACAAGGAACCGGTAGGGACCGCTTACATCCTGGCCGAAGGCGCAGGGCAGGAAGCAGGGTGCTGCCAGAGCTCCAAGGCCGGGCCCACTATGGCCTCGGCCACCGGAAAGGCCTCCGTAGAGGAATCCCCTCGGTCCAGAATCTCCGTGAGGGGATACCTGGCCCGCTTAGAGACGGGTTCGGGCTTCATCCCGGTGGACTCCGAGATGAGCCGAAGCAATCCTAGGTAGGACGAAGGGCTATCGTCCACCGACTGTCCTCCTGAGGACTCCCAAGTCCATTCGCTTGGAGAAAAGGGAGGAATCGCCTTTGGACTCAGAAGAGTCCTCAAAGAGCTGCCTCGGGCCTGAGCCACCCTCCACCTGCCGAGGTCGATCGGGAGTGAGGGTGACAGACAGCCTATGGGGCAGTCCCTGAGCCGACCGAGAATTCTTGGTTGGAGCCCCAAATAACGGCTGTGGAGGTGGAGGTTCCACCGGGATCAGTGGGGCAGCTGGTTTTGGCCGAACAACCGGCCTGGGAACAGGCTCCTCGGGTTAAACGAGGGGTTGTTTCGGCCGCTCCGGTGACAGCCATTTAATGGCCGGGGAAGGCAACGGCATCAGCTTGTTCCCGGTCAGAAGGAGCTGTTGCCACATGAGGTCCTCATATCATCGACGCAACTTACGTCGAAGTCTCCCCTCGTCCGAGGAGGAAGAGGACAAGCGGCGACGCCGCTTGCCGCGGTGCAGAGACCGAGACCGCCTATGACGGCAGGATCGGCTGGACCACGAAGAAGTCCGAGACCGAGACCCGGCTCTTCAAGACGGTGCGGGAGGTGTCGGGGAACCGCACCCTCGGTTCGGAGGGTTCAACCAAGGCCCGAACCGAGGCACAGACAAGCCAACGGGGTCCTCAGCTCCCACCGGGGGAACCGGGGAGAGGGGATTCTTGGCTTCTCCTGCTGACAACCCGTCCAACGGGTCGAGAACAATCTCGTCCGCGTCGACGGGAGTCTCGGTCAACTGGCCTGACGGGGACACCGTGAGACCAATGGCGGCCGAGCGGTTCGACCAAGTCGACGGCCGACAACTCGGGGAGAGGGATCTTTCCCGCTCCCAAGAGCGTCGACAGTGGGACTTACCCTTGTCCCTCTTTTTTGACCGAGAAAACGGTCCAGCAGAAGTTGGTCCCTCACCTTTAGTAGAGAAGGTCAGACAAAGTTCCTTAAAAGAAGCTGAATAAGAGGCACCGAGAGAGAGCGGGACAAATGCCGCAGCCGAGGTAGAAGCGGCCCACGCCACTTCCTCTTCGAGGGCGATCATCTGCTCGAGCTGATCCGCCGAGCCCGCCACCGCAGAAACCGCCGACTGGGCCTCTTTTGACTTCACCAGAGGAAAACGCTTCTCGGGATGCCCCAGTTGTAAACGGGCAGCACGGTCTTCGAGGACGTAGGCTGAAAAGGAAGAGCACAGGTCGCAAGCCTGCGGGACGTGCTCCAGGCCTAAACAGTAGACGCACGTGGAGTGCGGATCCGTCCGAGACATCTTCTGCCCACAAGGGCATCCCGGAAACCGGGAGTCGATTTGTCCATTGCAGCCGCGAGGGATAGAAGACCGAAGTCTAGAATGCAAAAAACTTTTAAATTCGGAAAACCAAAGAATTAGGAACCAGTCTTATACACAGAGCGTTAAGGAGGGAACCTGAGCTTCCAAGCGGTAAGGAAGATCTGGCGTCATGGGGCGGAGCCAAAAGTTTTACCACCCGGGTGGGTGGGAGGAGCCAGCTTGAAGACCTTCCGGCAAGATTTAAAGTGGCAAGGATACCTGCCAGACAGTGTGGATGAACAACATATCCATGTCCCTAGAACATTCCATTTTCACTAACAACAATCAATATGCATCGAATATCGTTCGTGCGAACTACTACGTCATATAGTATGTTAAATTCCATTTTCTCTATGATATGCAGATGTTAGTATACTTTATGTATTTTGTTCACATGTCTATTTTGTATAGTCTGTTTTGTGTACTCGTGTTTATTTTTTTTATGCATTGGAGAACATCTAAACAGGACTGTTTCAAAAACGGTATTTTACCCTTACGACATGTATTTATCCTGTATAAAAATAAACATTCTATCTATCTATCTATCTATCTATCTATCTATCTATCTATCTGTCTTGGGACCGTTACAAAGACAACTTGCTTATCATCTGGGATGGCACTGAACAGTCAGCCAATGCCTTTGTATCCAGGATTAATAAAAATTATCTGAATTTGCTTTTCACCTCAGTAATTGACAGTGAAAATATAGATTTTTTAGATTTAAAATTGAAAGCGAGACCAGGACCCATTGTCACTACTGCAGGCTTTAGAAAGCCAACAGCTGGCAATTAAATTTTGCATGCCACAAGTGCACACCCCCTGCCCTCATCCATTCTGTCCAATACGGACAATTCTTGTGCCTATGATGTAACTGCTCCTCAGAAGAGACCTTTTCAGAGCAAGCTACAGAGATGTACCAGAGGTTCTCTGCCAGAGACTATGATTAGATGAGGCTTTACACAAAGCATCACAAATTAATAGAAACACCTTACTTCAGCTTAAAGCCAAAAACATCAATCAGGATATTATTATTAACTGTATTCTGGAGTATAGTGCCATAGCCCCGCAAATCAAAAACATTGTTTTAAAAAAATGGTATTTGTTATAACAAAGCAGCTCAACAAATTTTTTTTCCCAACCTCCGAGGGATACCTGTGGTCATGCCAACAAACTGGACAACTATTTAAGTCACAGTCACTATACTGTGCCTACCAGACCACACACATGATTTTCCCATACAGCCAATGTTTTGGAAAAACATGATAAAAAGGTGAATGAGGTTAAATTTTTAGGTTGTCAGTGGCTCAGTAGGTAGCACACTCACCTCTGAGGCCGGGAGATCAGAGGGCTGTGGGTTCAGTTCCCACATCTGGCACTTGGGTTAATATCCCAGTACTAACACTATAGTGCACATGAGAGGGGTGCTGCACTTCTGAGGTGCCGTCTTTTGGATGAGATGTTAAACTGAGGTCCCATCTGCCTGTATTGGTGGTAGTTCAGGTGGATGTTAAAGATCCCATGGCACTTATCGAAAAGAGTAAGGGAATTTCCCCGGTGTCCTGGCCAAATTTCCCTCATTCACTAAAAATACCACCAACAGCTTAATCTGGTTCAAGGTCAGTTGGCATTCATCTGTATCCCCCTCTCCCGGGTCATGCCTGAAAATAGACAGGATTTGTCTGGTGAACTTACCCGGTCAACAAAAATTAAATACAAAATAAATAAAAAAAATTCACCTTCCTGGAATTTGTTGAGCACCAGATTAGGAGAGGTGACCAAGCCGTGAAATTGCACCAGAAGGAATCAAGATGGATTTTCAGTCTGACTAGTGTGTACCCAGGAGGTCTTAATAGGGAACTCGATTTAACTATGTATTTATAAAATTAATTTCTCTGTGTTTTGAGACTTTTCCATTCTTTCGTCTTTTTTTGATGTCTGGTTACTCTAATTTTCTGAACTTTGAATTTAATAGTTCATGAAGTACAAAAATATACAATTACAAATGTTAATATAACTTAAAATAACTAGAAATTTGTAAAGGTTCAATTGAGTAAATTGAATTTATTAATCAGTAATTTAGTTAAGACTGATATATTACGGGCGTCTGATTTCTTACATTGATCTTGTAGGTGTTCATTCTCATCCAGAATATTTTTTGACACGCACCTTTAATGGCAACGCATCAACTAGTACAGGAATTCTAAGCAATTAGCTTGATCCCGTACTGGGAATTTTTGCTTTAAAAACAAATAAAAAGTACCAAAACAAAATCGAATTGTCAATATTCCCTGTTGTAACACAACATGATGCTGTTTCAGGCTGAACTGTAAGAAAAAAATACTTACCATATTAATTATGTTTCTTCCCAGTGATGCTCAGATATTCATAACTTTATGCAGTAAGCCTGAGGGGTTGGACTGCACGGAGAGATGGAATACGTGCAAATGATGGAACACTTTGCACGTGAGCATCTTTCAAACACTGCCTCTACTAACTGCCTGTGTTCTAACCTCTTCAGATTTTATAAAGGAGACTGAAAAGGTAGGCCCAGGATAATGCAGTACTAACAATTTTATCATTAAAATTGGGGTTACACAACAATATGGATTTACCAAAAATAAACCTCCAACTGGAGGAACAGATAATTAAGTAAAGTTAGAACAACAAGCCACTTTCAATGAGTAGGCCAGAGTCCAAATTCTTTTGGCTTCTGTGCAGAGAAGGCCTGACTTTGTGCCTCCCTGCTTGTTTATGTACTACATTGTGGTGGTATTGTCGGTTCTGTCCTGTACCACCCTGCCCTGGACTAGGTGAGAAAACACATTTAGAGCCAGCAAAACTGCCCTGAGTTCCAATAGATTTATGTGCTGATGGGACTCTGTGGCTGACCAAGTGCCCTGGGTTGTGTGTTCCCCTATATGGGCGCCCCAGCCCAAAAGGGATGCATCTGTTGTGAGTACCACTGAAGGATTCTGTCTCTCTCTCTCTCTCTCTTTGAAAGGGAACTCCTTGCCTTAAAGTAAAAGTCCACCCTAAAGTTGAAAAAATATATGTTGTGCAGAGTGTTTTAATTTGTATGTGAAGTTCTAGTGTTTCCTTCCCTCTGACTGGTATTAGGAGTTTTTCCTAAATTAGCCTGCTAGCTTTATGCTAGTTTTACGAACCCTGGGGATCTTCATCCCTGACAGCTTAACTGTATTTCTTGATCTTACTTCGAGACACAGCTCTTGCAGCAGGTTACACCATTAGGACCGAGCATGACACCAGGACCCCACGGAAAATTCTAGCTAGCTAACTACAGCGGGGACACACTTACGGTCGGTCCGCCTCCGGCGTCAGGCGTGGTACAAAAAGAAGCGGTCCCAGATTCCCCAGTTCTTTTCCGCCGTCGACTTGGCTACCTGACCCCTTCGGTTACCAGTCTAGCGCGCGACGCGTGAATAGTTCTTTTTCGATAAAATTTTCGAAAATCTTCAGAATCCTCTTCAAGCAAGATCTTGATGTCATCACCAACTTCTGGCCATCCATCGAAGTGCGCTTGTGGAAAGCAGATCCTGTTCAAGGACCCCCACACGGCCTGCATCCGGTGCCTAGGCCCAGACCACGATACCCGGGCCTGTCCTTCTTGCCAAGGGTTCAACAGCCGTACCGGATCCGGTCAGAAGGATTTGCAGGCGTTTCTTCTGGAGGAACAACTGAAGACCATGTCCTCCAAGGGGAAAGCCCAGGGTCCACAAGCACGCTGAGAAGAGAAGGGAGAAGGCCCTTCCAGGTCCCTTCCAGGGGTTGGAGTCCGTGAGCTCGGTTCAAATCTCCCCGCTGCAATCAAGAAACCTTCATCTCAGGAGAAATCGCCAGGCCTTCCTCCCTTCCAGGGCCTTGGCAAGTCCGGGAACGACACCATCACCACCGCAAGTCGGGTTCCGCTCCTCGGTACCCGGCGTCAGGTCTTCAGCCGGTGCCTCCAGCAGGCAGCTGGAGCTCACGCCTTAAAAGGCCTGTAGCCCAGGCGCCGCCTCGACAGCCGTCAGCTGTCGCCCTTCTTCCTGGACCGCCGCGCCCGGACGACCGACGCCGCCATTACATCCCAGCGGACGTAGGGGGACCACGCCCGCCTCCTGAAAAAGAAGAAGGCCCTGTTGCCTCCGGACCGACATCGTCAGGAGCCTCTATCGGAGGAGGACCTAGAGCAGCCCGAGGACCAGACAGGCGACCCGGTCCTGCCGGTACTCCCAGGAACCCTCGCCACTACCAGAGCCCCTGTGGAGCCGACGCCGGGACCCGACGACCGCCCACCGGCACCCGGGCCGTCGTCGGGCCTCTCTCTAGTGGAGGTGAAAGATCTGTTCACCTACTGGTGGGATACCATTAAAAAGGACATGGTTCCCCTCCTCCTCCTCCTACTCCTCCTACTCCGGTTCCTGCCCCCCCCTCGCCATCGGGGTCGGCAGGCCGTGTTCCTCCTCCCCGGGAGCCTAGAACCCCTCCAGGGGGGACCTGATAAACGGAGACCTCCGTCGAAATCCTCTTCTGGATCACCCAGCCCCAAGAGATCCAGGAGACGCCGACGATCGCCTTCAACGGAGGACACGGGATCAGACTACTCCACCTCTAGATCCCCATCTCCACTCTCCATCCCTTCTCCGGACCCACGTGAGATGCCTAGATCTCCTCCGGATGATCCCTCGTTCCCTTGATATTATGAGACATATACAAGAGAACATGGGATGGGATGCTGAACTTAGACCCGAAGAGTGCGACTGCCAAATATCTTTGGCAAAAGGACCAAGCTCTGGTGGTACCACCCTTGGTTGACACTTTCGTGGACATCACCAAGGCGTGGAAGCATCCACACTCGCTCGACGAGACCGAAGAAAGCTGATCGCTTGTACAAGGCTCCTAGGGCTCACCAGTATTTGACGAGCATCCTCAGGCCGATTCTCTGGTCACAGCCTCATGACCGGTCACAGAGGCCACAACATTTGAGCACCCTGCCACCGGACCCAGAGTCCAAACAACTGGACGCATTGGGTAGGCGCACGTATGCTTCCGCTACCTGCGCCATCAGATCCCTGAACTATTTAACCCACATGGTTCAGTTCCAGAACGCTTTGTGGGAACAGGGTCTGGAAGTGGCTGAAAAGATGCCCGAAGGTGAGCAGAAGGAGGAGATGCTTCAGCTCCTCCGTACGGGTTCAGACGTGGGGACCCAAGTGCCAGGCAGCGTATTGACTCCAGCGGACTCCATCGGCCGAGCAGCAGCTTCTGGCGTTTGCCTCGGAGACACTCTTGGTTGCGCATCTCCGGTTTTACCCGGACGATCAAAAGAACATCTTGGGCGCCTTTGAGGAGAAGTATTGTTTGGTAATCCTACAGAAAAGATCCTTACCAAACTCCAAGAGGCCCGGAAGGCGGTAAGGTGGTTCAGGCCATACTCGACTTCCAAGCTTTGGTTCCTTTCAGAGAAACCAGCTGCTGCGGCGCAGACGCAGAGGCAACAGACCCACTCCGCTGCACCTCAGAGGGGCTCTGGTTTTCGTAGAGCCCAGGGCAAACACCCCGCCAGCCGAGGCCAGCGTTCTCCTAGGCAGGCCCAGCCAGCGGGTCCATCTGCCGCCACAGCCTGACTCCTTTCCGGCCCCCGCCCCTCAGGATCAACGGAGTTTATAGTGGGGTCGCGAACTTCCTGCCGGGATGGCAGGCCATTACCACCGACAGGTGGGTTCTTCAGTTGGTCAGTCTAGCCACTTTATAGAATTCGCAGGAAAGCCACCTCGAGGCCTCCTTGCTCTCCCTGCATCAGGGTCAGCACAAAGCCTTGATCTGGCAAGAAGTACTCGCTACTACGAAAGGGAGCGATAGAGTACATCCCAGAGAACCAGAGAGGACTAGGATACTATTCCCACTTCTTCCTGGTTCCCAAGAAAACAGGGGACCTCCGTCCAATCTTGGACCTCAGCGACCTCAATGTGTCGTCACTTACAAGAGATTCTGCATGGTGACCCTTCCGGTCTTATCCCCATGCTCAAACAGGACGCCTTTTTAGCGTCTCTAGACATGCAGGATGCCTACCTGCACATCCCTATGGCTCAGGCGCACAGGAGGTTCCTGCGCTTCGAGTTTCTCGACCACCACCTTCAGTTCCGAGCCCTTCCTTTCGGGCTGTCTTCCGCACCAAGGGTCTTTACCAAGTGCATGGCAGTCGTGGCAGCGTCTCTGAGGAGACAGGGCCACTACGTGTTCCCGTACCTGGATGACTGGCTTCTCATGGCCGCTCCAGAGAGGCGCTTGTCTGCAATCAAGAGCACCCAGGATCTGTTCCGATCCCTGGGCATCCTCATAAATTACTAGAAGTCTCTCCTGGTACCGTCCGCAGAAACTGCAGTTCATAGGAGCAGTTCTGGACACTGTTCGGGAAGAGCCTTTCTTCCGCCGACAGAGCGGAGCACATCAGATCCCTCATAAGGACCTATCATTAAGCAGGTTGTACCTGCCAGGTCGGTCCTTTGCTTGCTCTGACACATGGCTGCGGCCATTCCTACTGTCCCTTTCGCAAGACTCACATGCGAATTACTCAGTGGATGCTCAAGTGCAATGGGACCAAAGGCAAGACCACTTGCAGCATCCGGTCAGACTCACGAATTCAGTGATTCAAGACTGGCAGTGGTGCTAGCCCCAGGGTCGCTCTCATCAGGCGTCCCATTCATTGCGCTGTCCTCGAGGTCACCCTCACCACGGATCTTCCGGTCTTGGGTGGGGGCACCTGGATGGGGTAAGTCCCAGGGATCGTGGACCCAGATGGAAGCTCACCTTCACATCAACGTGTTGGAAATGAGGCGGTCCTCTATGCCCTGCAGGCCTTTCAGTCAGTTATCCCACCGTACTCTTCTACTTCAGACAGACAACACGCGGTGATGTATTACCTCAACAAACAAGGAGGCGCACACTCTTAACCCCTTTGCAGAGAGGCCATGAGAGTGTGGGATTGGGTAATCAGACACGGTGCGAATCTGATCACTGTGCACGCTCCCGGAGTGGACAACACGATTGCAGACGGCCTGAGTCGTTCTCAGGCCAGAGTCCACGAATGGGAACTTCTTCAAGAGGTAGCAGAGGATCTGTTCTTCGATGGGGAACTCCAGATCTAGACTTGTTCGCCTCCCATCCACACGAAAACTGCCCAATTTTTGCTCGCTAGATCCAGGGCCTGGTGTTTTCTGGCGAGACGCGTTATCCCTCTCCTGGGCGAACAGATTCCTCTACGCTTTCCCGTTGATCCAGAGAATTCTTCTCAAACTGCGCAGGGAGCACACACTAATGATCCTGGTGGCCCCATTTTGGCCCAGACAGATTTGGTTCCCTTTGTTGATTCAACTATCTCGGGAACCCCCGCTCCCGTTGCCGCTCAGCTCCCACTTACTGTCTCAGGAGAAGGGTTCACTTGTCCACCCGGACCTCACGCTCCTTGAACCTGCATGCTTGGCTCCTAGAGACATAGCCATTTTACGTCAGCGGGTCTCGCAAGAGGTTGCAGAGGTCCCTTTCTGCAGCCAGAAAGCCGACAACGCATGTGACGACGCCATGAAATGGCGCCGATTTGAGGCATGTCACACGCCGACCTTTCCCTTAGGTTGTCCTGTGGAGTAATCTAGAATATTTGCTCTCCCTCTTTCATTCGGGTCTAGCCTACTCCTCTATTAAAGTGCACCTCCGTGCCATTTCGGCTTACCACCTCCCGGTGGGAAATCGTACAGTGGCTCAGGTGGACGCCTCTCGGGAATTTCTTAGGGGAGTGTTACACCTTAGGCCTCCTATTAGAGACCCTGTGCCTCCATGGGATTTGCTCTTTGTCCTGGAACAGCTCACGCTCCCCCCCTTTGAACCTGCCGCGGATTGCGAGCTACGTTTTCTGTCGTGGAAAACGTTGTTTTTAGTTGCTGTTACCTCGGCAAAAAATTTCTGAACTTCACGCTCTCATGTGCAAAGAGCCTTATTTAGTTTTCCACCGGACAGAGTATCCCTGAGGACGAACCTAAATTTTTGCCTAAGGTGGTTTCTTCACTCACTCTGAACCAGGATATCGACCTCTCCGGTCTACTTCCCGAGCTACTCAAATAGAGGAGAGGCTCTGCCCATACCCTGGATGTTCACCGAGCCTGAGGTTTTACCTCAACAGAACTCGGTCCTTTCGTAGTTCTGAGCAACTTTTCATTTCTTCTCTGAGAGAATGATGGGCCAACCCGTATCCAAACAGTCCCTTTCTCGCTGGCTTGTCCAGTGTATTTCTCACTGTTATGGTATCAAACAAAAGCCCTCCGGGTACAGTCCGGGTCATTCCACTAGAGGGGTGGCTACTTCCTTTGCAGCGCTCAAAAATGTTTCCACTTCTGCTATATGCGCTGCAGCCACTTGGAGTTCTGTGCATACCTTTATCAGGCATTATAGTCTGGACATCGCCTCGGGCGAAGGGCTGGTTTTGGCTACCGTGCTTCAGGGTCTCCTGTCCTAGGTTCAGGACCTGGTATTTATCCTTTATTTTCCTCCTCCTGGATTTTCTGACAGCGTTATTGCTTGGGAATCAGTCCTATTTAGTAATCTGCTGCAAGAGCTGTGTCTCGAAGTAAGATAGTACAGTTACGTAAGAACTTACCGTAACAGTAGATCTTCGAGAACAGCTCTTGCAGCAGGTACCTTCCCGCCCACCTTCCCCCTTGGAGGAGGCATGGCTCAGTCTTTCTGAGCAGGAAGTGTTATCTTTCTGTCTTCTGACGGCGAATCCTAGGTCTCCCATTTTGATGTCAGCCTGCGGCAAGAAGTCTCCGGCGGGAGAACTGGGGAATCTGGCGGGACCGCCCCCTTTTGTACCACGCCTGACGTCGGAGGCGGGACCGACGTCGGGGGTCCCCGATGTAGTTAGCTAGCTAGAATTTTTCCGTGGGGTCCTGGCGCCTGGCGGCTTCGGTCCTAATGGTGTAACCTGCTGCAAGAGCTGTTCTCGAAGATCTACTGTTACGGTAAGTTCTTACGTAACTGTACTTTCCCACAGTGCATCTTGTCTCATGTGACTGTGATGTAAGAGAGACCAAACATTCAGCACACACATGCTAAACAAACTAAATATCTTGGAAGCTTTAGAAGCTGCACAAAAATTACCAGCAGCAGAGTTTTTCAGGACAGTATGACCTTTACGATGAGGTTGGTCACCAAGCTGAATTCTACAGATTTTAAAATTTAGCCATCTCTACTGTTGTGAACTGATTGTAAAGCAATGCTTTCTGCTGGATTTATGGTCTCTGCTACATCACTGTCATATGAAACAAGGTGCATTGTAGGACAAAGAAATACAATTAAGCTGTTTCATATGGAGATCTCCAGGGGTCGTAAAACTAACCTAAATCTAGCAGGCTAATTTAGGAAAAACTCTTTTTAGCAGACAGAGGGAAGGACACAAAACAACTTAACGTACAAATCAAAACACTCTGCATAACATATGTTTTTGCGTGGACTTTTCCTTTAAGTTTGATTCCTCCTTCCACCACAAGAGGGCCTGTAGCAGTGACTTTGTTACTGGGATAAGCTTTGAAAAGGAATATTTTCTTTGACACCAGTGAGACCTGAGGTGGAATTGGATATCTCTCATGTGGAATGTGGCACCCAGCACTGTGCCTGTGGAAGCCACCATGTGGCCTAGTAACTGGAGAAACTGTCTTGCAGTTTTTAAGTTGTGCAGCTTGAAAGAGTTTGCTATTAGCTGAATGTTTTTTTTACCCTTTCCAGAGGCAGATATGCTGTGGCCTGTAAGATATTGATTTCTGCTCCTATGAACTGCAATACCTGTGTAGGAGTGAAAACTGACTTTTTTGTGATTGATCAGGAATCCCAGGGACTCCAGAAGGTCCTGAGTGACCTTTAGATCTTGCTGCACTTGCAGGGGAGATTTTCCCATGACCAGCCAGTTGTCCAGGTAAGGGAAAACAGATATCCCTTGTCTGCGAAGATGTGCCACTACAGCTGCCAGGCACTTTGTGAATACCCTTGGGGCAGAAAAAAGGCCAAAAGGCAGGGTTGAAAACTGGTAGTGACCTGAAGGGAGTCTGAATCTTAGGTATTTCCTGTAAGACCCTTTTACGGTGATGTGGAAATAGGCGTCTTTCAAGTCCAGTGATGCCAGCCAGTCTTCTTTCTGATGTGTTGGCAGAATCAGAGCCAAAGTTACCGTCTTGAACCTTGTTTTTTTAAGATCTTGTTTAGAGCTCTTAGATCCAATATAGGCCACCACTCCCCACTTTTCTTTTTGGTCAGGAAGTATCTGGACTAGAAGCTCTTTCCCCTTTGAGATTTTGGAACTGGTTCCACTGCTTTTAACTGTAGCAGGTTCCAAACCTCTGCCTCCAAGAGCACCTTTTCTGCTAGGGAGGGAGAGCTGAAAACTCTGGACTTTTGCCGAGGAAAAGACTTGAATTCCAGAGACAGACCCTGCTCCACCACCTCCAAAATCCACTTGTCTGTGGTAATGTTCAGCCAAGTTTGGAGAAAGTGGGGAAGTCTGCCTCTGACAGGTAGAAAGGAGGCGGCCTGTGGTTCAGGGCGTCTGTTTGGTTTGTGACTGAGGCTGAGTATGGGACCCTCGCCTCAAGCCTCTTCCTGCTCTGCCCCTGGAGTAACCCTGCTGTGGGTACTGCTGGTACTGGGGTAAAGCCACTGGTTGGAAGAAGGGCCTGCTGTAAAAGGATCTGCCCCAGCCTCCCATTCCATAAGGCCTGGTGGATGGGGAAGCTCTCTCCTTAGCAGAGTTGCTTCTGTAAGTGGCCTTATAGTCATCCGTCTTCTTCATGTATGCCACAGTGGACTCCCCAAAGAGAGAATTTCACTCTAGGGGAAAATCCAAAGCCTTTAATTGTGTATCCTGAGTAAGGTTTGTAGCTCTAAGCCAAGCAAACCTCCTCTCTGCCACCGTGTTTGCCATCCATCTGGCTGCAGTGTCATTAGTGTCAGCAGCCATCTGGAACTGGTACTTAGCTGCCTCTAACCCAAACCTGGCCGTTTCAGCCAGGTCATCTGACAAGGGTGCGGGAGCTTTCTGAGCCATGGTCAGGACTGATTGCCACAGGGATTTTTGGTACTGGGCAGCATATGCCTGGAAGGTAGCCTGACACATAGCCAGAGAGACTGACAGGTACCCTTTTTTGGCCATACTTTCTATTTTTCTAGAATCCTTTTCTGGAGGATGTGAGGACAGAGGGACCTTAGCCTTGTCACAGGCAGCCTGCTGTATGACCCCCTGGTGGTCAGGGTGGGAGAAGAGAAAATCAGCTCCCTCCCTTTCCAGCTGGTACTTCTTGTCCATCCTCCTGTCTATCGGAGGAGTGGAAATTGGTGCCTGTAAAATCTTAAGTGCATCCTTTTTAGAGAATTTTGTAGACTGGGAGGAGGAGGAGAGCCTTTGTGGGTGTTAACCCCATCATCTCTAGGTACTCCACCTCCTCCTTGTCTTCAGTTTGTTCATTGGTGGTGATGTCAAGTGCATCTGCCATCCTCCTGACAAAAGTGAAGTGGGATGAAAAATCCTCAGACACCCTTGGAGGAGAACCAAAGTCCTGTTCAGGGGACACTTCTGGTTCTGTTGGTCCCTCCTCCTCATCATAGTCATCATCATTGTCACCAAAAGTATCCACTCCTCCTTGGGGGAGAGGATGCACATTACTACCAACCTTGGGACCCGGGGGAGGGGGGCAGGAGGCTGTTGAGGAGGAACTATTGCCTGCAGAGACTGAATAATTTTAAAGGCCTGAGCAATCTCTTGGGCCGTAGGTACAGGCAGAGCAGTTACAGAAGTCCCTGGCTTAACAGGCAAGGATTCTGTGTGTTTCAGCTTTTTGCTTCTTTTAGCAGAAACCGGGCAGTCAGCCAGTTCAGTAGCTCTTTTTATTCCCTTTGTGCCCATTTCAGGGGCAGGAACAGAAGAAGATGTGGGTTCAGCCACAATATCTTGGGGTATCGGCTGGTCAGAGCCAGAGGGACCCCTAGGAATTTTCTTTTTTAGCCTTTCAAGGCATTTCTCAGTGGTCTTCTAAGGGAATGTTTCACACATCACATTCCTCTTTTAAGTGATCAAAGCCCAGACAAACTACATAAAGTGTGTGTGTGTCTGCTTTTTTAAACATCTCTCCACGTTGAGTACAGTTTTTGAAACCGGGCTCACCAGTTTTCTTTTTGGATTTTTCTGACATAATCCAAAAACAGTGAACGCTAAGGAAAAAAGCCGTTCGTTCTTTCTTTCTTTTTTTTTCTTTTTATAGGTTCAGGAACCAATGGAACCAGACCATTTGCTAAAACGGAACTGGGTTAGCGGTTCAGTAACCAAGATTTATCGGTTACAAAAAGATAAAATTAATGTTTTAAAGATAAATAAAAGTGGTGCTTTAGTCAGAGAACCCCGATTTTAAACAAAACTATCCTGGTTCCCCCACGTTTATTCCAAGCCGAGAGGAACCGAGAAAAACAATAAATTTAAATGTAAATAAGATTAACTATACAAAACAACTAGTAGAGGCAGTAAATGAAAATAAAAAGTATACTTATAGTCAGTGTTTGTTGTTTTCTTCATGCAGGAGAAAGAGGACAAACGGGACTCCGAGCGACCAGACTTTTCAGGCGGAGAGTAAAATCTGAAGAGGTTAGAACACAGGCAGTTAGTTGAGGCAGTGTTTGAAAGATGCTCACGTGCAAAGTGTTCCATCATTAGCATGTGTTCCACCTCTCTGGGCAGTCCACCCCTCAGGCTTACTGCATAAAGTTATGACTATACTGAGCATTACTGGGGTTTGAACAAAGCTTTTTGCTTCTAAATTGAATGTTTCACTTTATTTTTCATATCACATGGCTGTGATGCAAGTGAATTACCTGTATTTAAGTAACAGTATGTGAATTTGACTCCACCCCCTGATGAAGAGGGCTTAGATCCCTTGAAGCGCTGAGGTGTTTGTGTTTGTTTGGCAGCACTCTTTCCAGTAAACACATTTTTCAGAAGACTTGTGTAGCGCTGCTTCCTTTGTGTGTTTGGACTTTTTGCCTTGAATGCAGCTGCTCCGAATATTTCTTGGCACAGCTGTTCTGTGTGTGTTTTTTTTTCTGGGCACTGGATCTTACCTCCTTTGCCCAATCATTTCTTGTTGTGCACTTGTGCCCTGTTTGGGAATTCCTGTGGCTGCTGGGGGTACATGGCATCTTGCACTGGGTCTGTTTTTTGATACTTAGTCCTTGACTGTCGACCACTAGAGTAAGGACTTCTCACACTCCAAAATGAAGCACTGTCCTGTATAGTAACAAGAGGAGGGGGTGGAGGCATGTTTGCTTTTACCACCGTGGTCACAACAGGTCCATGGACATGAGTCTTGGGGGTTACTTCCGGAGAAGGGTTATTGGAGCCCTCAGGTTGAATGTCAGGGATCTGAGCTTCTGGTAACTCCAGCATAGACAGGGACTGTGGCTGCGGCCTGGGTAGACACAATCTACCAATGGGGCTGCAGGGGTTGAAACTGGAGCGATGCACTGAAGCTGACCTGGGGGAGCCACAGTAGTGTTTTTGGCCCTGTCTATGATGTTATCTTGATTCAGGTGCCCCGAATGGTTATGAGCAGCCCAGGGACAATTCCTGAAAACATGATCTGATTCATCACAAAATTTGCATTTCATGATATTTTCACATTTTGTACTAACGTGACCAAAACCCTCACATAACCCATAGTGAAACCTATCAAATGCACTGATCAAGTGAGTGTAGGCACCATGCTTTAGCAGGGCTTCGGCTGGCCTGGGTAGAACAATATACCTCTGTTAGCACCAGTAGAAAAACTGGCAAATGAGTAGTGCTTTTATCCAGCTGGAGTAACTTGACAGTAAATTTCTACCCCCCAGTCCACAATTGTTCACTAACAAAAATGGGTTGAGGCCATGCCAGACCCTCATACCTCCATTATATTATGTCTGCCACAGTCACCCCCTCATTACGAAACAGGACAGTAATGGTCTTATTAGTAGGTTTCGCTAACGGAATAGCCTGAAAAGGCTTCCATAATGGAGTGTCTTTAAGTTCAGAATACAGCTTCCAAAATAGATCAAAGGCAACTATGGTTTTCAAACTATTATAAAAAATAGTCTCCCATGAAATATGAACCATAGAAACATAGAAATTGACAGCAGATAAGGACAGATAGGTCCACCCAGTCTCCACTTTTTCCCTACCTACCTCAAAAGCTGAAGATCCTACTTAATCTCCGGCTTTACCTCCTCTTTTGTATTCTTGGGGTTCCCCTGTATCTATCCCATGTAGTTTTGAATTTCCCTACCGACTTTGCCCCCACCATCTCTGCTGGGAGGCTGTTCCATGCCTCCATCACTCTTTCCATGAAGAAGTACTTTCTCACATTGCCCCTTAGTCTACCCCCTTCTAGTCTCATGTCATGACCCCTTGTTCTAGAACATCTTTTCTGAAAGATGCTACCCTCCTGTACCTTATTTATTCCCTTTAGGTATTTGAAGGTCTCTGTCATATCTCCCCTCTCTCTCTTCTTCTCCAGGGTATACATATTGAGTGCCTCCAGTCTCTTCTGGTGTGTCCTGTGATGCGGGCCCTGCGCGATTTTTCTTGCCCTTCTTTGAACTGCCTCTACCCTGTCTGTGTCCTTACAGAGATGTGGCCTCCAGAACTGGACATAGTACTCCTAATGCGGTCTCACCAATGATTTGTACAGTGGCATCATCACCTCTTTTCTTCTGCTGATGATACCTCTCCCTATGCACCCTAGCATCTTACTGGCTCTCCCCACAGCCGGGGCACATTGTTTGGCCACCTTTAGGTCATCAGACATGATTACCCCCAGATCTCTTTCCTGTTTGGTGGCAATTACTAACTCCCCACCCATCATGTAATCCTCCCCTGGGTTCCTGTGCCCCAACTGCATGATTTTGCACTTCTTTGCATTGAATCTTAGCTGCCACACTCTTGACCATTCCTTCAGTTTAGCTAGGTTCCTCCTCATTTTTTCCCACCTCTCCCGGAGTGTCTTCCCTATTGCAGATCTTAGTGTCATCTGCAAAGAGGCATACCTTCCCTTCCAGCCTCTCTGCAATGTCACTAATGAAGATATTAAACAAGACTAGCCCCAGAAGTGATCCCTGTGGCACCCTGCTGATCACCCTCCCTTCCTCAGATTTAGCTCCATTTACCATCACCCTCTGCATTCTATCCCAAAACCAATGTCTAACCCAGTCCACCACCTTGTGACCCAGTCCCAAGCTGCCTAGCTTGTTCATAAGCCTCTTATGTGAAATAGTGTTGAAAACCTTGCTGAAATCCAGGTAGGCCACATCCACTGCCCCCATCCCGATCAACTTCCCTGGCTACCCAGTCAAAGAAATCTATCAGATTTGTTTGACATGACTTTCCTGTCGTGAATCCATGCTGCCTCAGATCCTGTGCTTCTCTGGATTCAAAGTGTTTCACTAGCCTTTCTTTTAGCAACAATTCCATAATTTTCCCCATCATTGAGGTCAGGCTGACAGGTCTATAGTTTCCAGCCTCCTCTCTGTTCCCACTTTTGTGGGGAGAGACTCCATCTGCCCTCCCCAGTCCTTTGGAACCACTCCCGTATCCAGTGATTTGTTAAACAGGGCCGCCAGTGGTGCTGTCAGCACCTCCTTTAGCTCCTTTAATATTCTAGGATGCATCCCGCCTGCTCCCATTGCCTTGTCAACTTTCACTTTTGTGAGTTCCTAAAGACTCTGTCCTCTGTAAATGGACTGGTATCCACCTCTGGATCCTGTTGCTTACCTGTGGTCCTTCCCCTTCGTCTATGAATACTGAACAAAAATATCTTCAGGATTTATGCTTATTCCTGGTCTCCTTCCACACAGTCCTCTTCTTTCCCTTCTTCCTGGTCTCCTTCCACACACTTCCCTTCTTCCCCTTTTAGCCTTACCCGGTCTTTCTTCTTTCACTAACCTATAAAAAGTCTTGTTCCCTTCCTTCACCTCATATGCAATTTTTCCCTTTGTCTGCACCTTTGTGCTCCTGCCTGCTTTTCCTGCCTCCCTTTGCTTCTGCAGATAACTGCCCTGTCCTCCTCATTCTGTGTTTCCTTGTATTTCCTTAAAGTCAACTTTTTTTGCCCTTACTTTTATTTATTTAGCTTTTGTTGACCGGGTAAGTGCACTAGACAAATCCTGCCTATTTTCAGGCACGACCCGGGGGAGGGGGATACAGATGAATGCCAGCTGACCTTGAACCAGATTAAGCTGTTGGTGGTATTTTTAGTGAATGAGGGAAATTTGGCCAGGACACCGGGGAAATTCCCCTACTCTTTTCGATAAGTGCCATGGGATCTTTAACATCCACCTGAACTACCACCAATCCAGGCAGATGGGACCTCGGTTTTATGTCTCATCCGAAAGATGGCACCTCTTGGCGACTTCCTTTGAGAAGCATAGTGGTTTTCTTTTTCTCATGCCTTTGTTTATTTGCCAAATGCAAAGCTTTGTCACCTCAACTATGGCTCCTTTTAGATGGGCCCCACTGTTCCTCAACTCCCTTCATTCCTCCTCCTCCTCTGCTAGGACTTCCTTAGACATACTGCTATTCTAGCGAAGTCTGCCCTCCCAAAGTCCAGGACCCTTGCTTTCTTGTAGCTTGACCCTGCCGCAGTACTTGTATTGAACCACACCGTGCGATGATCACTGGACCCCAAGTGTCCACCCACCCTGACATCTGTAGTTCTGCCCCTGTTGGTGAGTACCAGGTCCAGAATCGCACCCTCCCAAGTGGGCTCTAGAACTAGCTACTTGAGGCATGCCCTTGGCTGTGGCAGCCACTGGAATGCTTCAGTTGACATCCAGCAGATTGAAGTCACCTACCAGCAACACCTCTCCTCCCCTTTAGTTGCCATCATATGGATGGCTTCCACTAGAACCCTGTCCGTTTCCTCCCTTTGTGCTGAGGGTCTGTAGATCATGCCCATGTGAATAGATGTGCCATTGCCTGTCTCTAGGGTGACCCACAGTGCCTCCGCCTTTCCCAGCATTCCTTGTGCCTCAGTCGCCTTAAAACCCTCTTGACATAAGGAGCCACCCCTCCTCCCTTTTTACCCTCCCTGTCTCTCCTGAATAAAGTTTTTCTGGTATAGCTACATTCCAGTCATGGTTCCCATTATACCATGTCTCGGTAATAGCGACAATGTCCAGGTCAGCCTCTGCCATCAGGGCCACCAGGTCTGGGATTTTATTTCCGAGGCTGCGGGCATTTGCACACATGGCCCTTCATGTTCTGCAGCCTCCCCTCCTGTCTTCTCCCCTTTTACCCTTGTGCCTCGTCCCCCCCCTTGTCTTTAACCCCGCGCTACTGTCCTCCACAATTCTACCATTCCCAAGTTAATCTTATGAAAAAGAGCATAAGTGTCAGATGGGGAAAATTTCAGGGATTCTTTTCGTAATGTATGGCCTACAGAAGTTCTGTCTGACACCTTTTCTTGTTCTCCTCTATATCTCAGATGAGCAGTCTTATGCTGTTTAGCTAGCTCTGCCCTTTGAAATTGTGAGGTTTCTAAGGTGGAATCCCCATCATGTGGAGCAGACTCCTTTTCCTGTGATGTAGAGGACATCTCCTCCTCAGCCAGACCATTAGTCAAGGGGCAAACTTCATTTTACACAACAGGACTCTTAAGTCTCCATGTGTGAAGATTCATTGGTGGGACAGCAGAAGTCGTAGGGGATTCAGCAGAGGGCTCCACAGATAGTGACAGTTTGGGACTAGTGTTCATTTGTAAAGAGTCAGGGAGTTGTACTGCAGCTGGAATTTCAAAATGAGTTTCCTTTTGACCCACACTAGAACCAGCAGCAAGCACTGTATCTGACAGCCAATTTGCCATCCAAGTCGACCCATCTGGAGACATTAACCACCCAGCATTGAGAAGGAGTGCAGCAACATAAGGAGGGGGAATTTTTATCAGACATGTATCAGCAGGATTCATGTCCCCAGAAGCTTGAGAATTCCCCCCCCTTCAAAAGTACCAGAGGTATGTTCAGACTCTGCCCAACTGGGAGCCAGTACAGAGTTGGCAGATAAAACATCTGATGCACTGACAACCCCGCTTTTTGTCCCATGTACCTGTTCATTGTACTGTAATACTTTTTTGTAGCACCCAATGACTGTCCACCCTTGAAATCTGCTGTATTTTTCTTTTTACTTATTCTTGCCAAACAGGCAGGCATCCAAGCAGGAGCTAGTAAGACAACCAATCGGGATGCTACTGTGCCCCCTGCCTCCAAACTAGCCAATCCTGGATGCCGGCTCCAATCCAGGAACTAGTCTGCTGGCCGTTTAAACCTCGCAGCAAACAACTTTGAGGAGAAGATCAGGGAAGCGAGGGTCCCTTTTGTGGAAGAAACAGGCACCCTCCCCCCTGCACCAGACCAGTTGAAACTGTGGAGTTAGGCATCCAAGAAGGAGCTAGTGAGGCAACCAATCAGGACGCTAGTTGCACCCCCTGCCTCAAAACTAGCCAATCCTGGATGCCAGTTCTAATCCAGGAACTAGTCTTCCGGGCATTTAAACACCACAGCAGATTTGAGCAGCAAACAACTTCGAGGAAAGGACCAGGTCAGCGAGGGTCCCTTTTGAGGAAGAAACAGGCACCCTTCCCTGCACTGGACTAGATGAAACCACAGGGCTAGGCATCCAAGCAGGAGCTAATGAGGCAACCAATCAGGACAACAGCCACGCCCCTTGCCTCCGAACTAGCCAATCCCAGATCACTGCCCCCCCTTACTGCTGTTTTAAAAGGAAGGAACCAACCACTAAGTGTCCTCCCAAGTTAAGGACCCTCGAGACATAGACAGCACAGTAGAATCTGCCCACCGGAGTCAGACCAACAAGGCAGCCAGTGGCCGGACACTCTGCAGCTCAGCAAGCTGGCAGGAGAGTAATAAAGGAAAAAATAGGACATCATGATGATTTACCCTAAACCAGAGGTAAGCTTCCTGTTTATATTCCTGTAACTGCACACACATTGTAAGGGGGCAAGGAGAGTCAGGAACACGCAGTTAGAAGGATACATGTAGGAGTAAAAAAAGGGTAGTAGCGAGTTACAGTCTAGCAATAGTTTGGGTATATGTAAAACAGCCTATCTAGGGTAGGAGTAAAGGGTTTAAAGAGAGTAAAACAACAGGCAGGGTAGAGGCGAGTTAGAGTCTAGCAGCAGTTTGGGCAAGGGGTAATAAGTGTCAAAAGGAAGCAAAACAGAAAAACAGGCAAGGCAGGACATAGTTATGCTGGGAGTGGTGCAGTGTTGTGGTTGTGGGGCGGCAGTCTTTAGGGAGACTTTCTGGAGGCTGCATTGTTGCCTCATCTGCATGCATCTCTCTGGGCTGAGGAGGGAGGTTGCTAGACTCCAGGCTGAGTTGGCTAGGATTCAGGGTGCCTCTGTCCCCACCCAGGGACTGCCAAGTCTGCCGCCATGGCCTCAAAGGATGCCAAGGATGAGGAGCAGCTGGACTATGGTGGGCTTGGAAAGGGTAAGGGTGGTGGGTCAGAGACGCATCCCCCACAGGGTACCACTACCAAATTCCTATGCTGCTGTGGCAGGGTGGGACTGTCCCACACAGGCACCCGCAGTTGTGACCAAGGAGGATGTGGGGTTCCTCCATAGTGGAGACCCCAAGGTAGGAGGTACAGGACCCCAGAAAGAAGGAAGCAACTCCTTGTTAGGGAGATAGATTTGGGGACAGGAAGGGAGGGGGAGAGGGAGGCTAGATGCCTACTCAGCGCCACTGCTCAAAGGGATGGGGAGCAGATCCTGAGGATCGCTAGAGAGGCAGGACAGGAGGGAGAGCTGGATTTCATGGTCTACCTCAGGACCAATGACCTGGCTAGGGACGAGGCTAGGAGAGTTCAGGGAGTTGGGGAGAGGTTTTAGGCAGGTAGCACACTCAGGGGCCTTTTCTGAGGTGCCACCTGTCTATGACGGGGAAGGATAGAGTACTCCGTACCAAGAGCTTCGACACATGGTTAAAGGAATGGTACAGAGAGAAGGGGTTTGGCTACATTGGGGATTGGGGTCCCACCTGGAGGGATAGAGGCCTATACAGGGCATATAGCCTGCATCCATCTGGGAGGGGAACCACAGTCCTCAGTGAACAGTTTAATTGTTAAGTTGATGGTCATTTAAACTAGCCAAGGGGGGTGGTGGAAGGAAATGAGACATAAACTGTGCCCCTCCCAAAACTGAAGTAGGAAGTAGGGAGAGACCGAAGGGAAAGATATCCCCAAGGGTACCCAACAAAAAGGAAACAAAGTGGTGGAAGTGAATAAAGATGGGACTGGGAGCAGAGCCAGTAAGGAGAGAAGGCAAAAGGAGACAGGGGATGATGACAAACAGGGTGGTAGCACATTCTGGAAGGCCATGTGTGCAAATGCTCGAAGTCTGGAAAACAAAATCCCAGACCTAGAGACCCTCATGGCAGAGGCTGACCTGGACAATGTCGCCATTACCAAGTCAGTGCAGTGAGAACCATGATTGGGATATAGCCATACCAGACTTACACTCTGTTCAGAAAGGACAGGATGGGAAAGAAGGGGGGTGGCTTTTTATGTGCAGGATAGCATAAAGGCTACTGAGATATAGTACAGGGAATCCAGAAGGGGGTGGAGGTACTGTGGGTCACCCTAGAAACAGGGAAGGGAGCTGCTATTCGCATTGGCATGATCTACAGCCCTCCAACACAGGGGGAGGGAGTTGGATAAGGTTCTAGTGGAAGCCATCCAAAAGATGGCAAAAAAAGAGAGATGCTGGTTGGGGGGGGGACTTCAGTCTGCTGGGTGTAGATTGGAGCATCCCAGCTGCAGTTTCAGCTAGGAGCAGGGGCATCCTGGACTCCCTGCAGGGGGCATTCCTCAGGCAACTAGTAAAAGAGCCCACTTGTGAGGGAGCAGTACTGGACCTTGAACTCACCAACGGGGACAGTGTTGCAGACATCACAGTGGGTGACCACCTGGGGGCCAGTGATCACCATGAAAAAATTACTCACCTTAGTAATGTTGTTTCTTCTAATGGAGTCTTGCTATATTATGACATATGCAGTTTGTCTCAGCGTTAGAACTGCTCCGGAGGTGAAAGAGTTAACTTCCATGCCAGGCATGGAATCTGGAGCGTGAGCTCGGTTGAAAAAACTCTGTCTGTTGATCTTCAAACTGAAACTGTCAGATCTTTACGAGCAAAAACTCACTAAGTTTCTGTGTGGAAGCTGTAAACCTACACTAGCCAACTGGCTACTAAAATATTAACACATTTTTCTGGTCCCAAAACCAAGACTCAAGTCAGGGGACCCAGAAAATAAGATAAAATAAAATACAACACCCAAACACCCCAAAAAGGAGGGGTGAAGAACACAAGGTGGGCATCATTAAGGCCAACACTGACTGCCCACCCACATCCCAAGAGTAGAGGTTCTGAGAGGGGCAGGCGGGGCATAATATAGCAAGACTCCATTAGAAGAAACAACATTACTAAGGTGAGTAATTTTTTCTTCAAACAACATGAAGTCTTGCTATATTAGGACATATGCAGACTACACAGCAGTACCTCCATGGAGGAGGGACAGAACCTACTTAGGAAATAGGCTCTGAAGCACAGCTGTGCCAAACCGAGCAGCCCTCCTAACCTGGATGTCCAGGGAGTAATGCTTGGTGAAAGTGTGTACTGTTTTCCAGGTAGCTGCTTGACATATCTCTAAGATAGGGATGTCCCTGGCCGCAGCTAGAGAAGCAGCTGTACCTCTGGTAGAGTGAGCCCTCAGGCCAGAAGGGGGAACCTTACCCAGTTTTTGATAGCAAAATTGGATACAAGAGACAATCCACCTGGCAATGGATCTTTTAGTGGCAGGTTTCCCTTTCCCAACCTCACCATAAGTGAGGAATAGTTGGTGAGAGTCAAACCTGTGACCCTTGGTACACTCTATGTAGTAACTAAGGGCTCTCTTCACATCTAATTGTGCAGCCTCCTCTCCCAGAGGAGGAATGGTCAGTGAAGTACACTGGAAGAGATATAGATTGATTAAGGTGGAAATCTGAAACCACCTTAGGCAAGAACTTCCTGTTAGTCCTGAGGACTACCTTATCTCTGTGAAAGGAGATAAAATCAGGCTCCACTGACAAAGCTTGTAATTCACTTACGCACCTAGCAGAAGTGATGGCTACTAGAAACACAGTTTTCCGAGTCAAGTACTTAAGCTCTGCTGAAGACAAAGGTTCAAAGGGGGATTGCATCAGCTGAGCAATGCAAACATTAAGATCCCAGGCAGGAGCAGGGTCCCTGAATGGAGGGTTGGTGTGAAGCAATCCCTTGAAAAACTTGGAGAATACAGGGTGAGCAGAAAGAGAAGAGGGCTTTCCTGCTGAAATAAAAGCAGAGACAGCTGCCAAATGCACTTTCAGGGTAGATGGCCTCAGCCCCAAAGTATTTAGATGGACCATATAGTCCAAGACTGTGGGCAAATCAGCAGATTCTGGGGAAATATGCTTCCCAGAGCACCATATGGAAAACCTTTTCCATTTAGAATTATAAGTAGCCCTGGTGGAAGGCTTCCTAGAAGCTTTCAAGATTTCGAGTACACCTTGAGAAAGGTGTAGGTCAGCAAACTCTAACTCCTCAAGAGCCAGGCCTTGAGGTTGAGGGATTTGAGATTCGGATACCAAACTCTCCCCTGGGCACAGGTTAACAAATTGTGGTTCCTGGGGAGACACAGGGAAGATGGACTGCTAGGACAGAAGGAGTGGATACCAGGCTGTCTGGCCCAATCTGGAGCAATCAGAATCATCTTGCAAGGTTGAGATCTGATTTTGACTAGCACCTTGAACAAGAGAGGGAAGGGGGGAAAGGCATAGAGGAACTTCCCTTCCCAATCGAGAAGGAAGGCATCCAGAGGGACTGAGCCCAACACCGGGAGCCTGCAACAAAAAAGCGGAAGTTGGTGATTGTCTGGGGCTGCAAAAAGATCTATCTGAGGGGTGCCCCACCTGGCAAAAACTAACCCCAGAACTAGGGGATCCAGTGACCATTTGTGATGGCCCTGGGAAATCCTGCTGAGAGCATCTGCCAGGACATTGTCCTTGCCTGAGAGGTGAACTGCTATGAGGGAGGCGTTCAGGGAATAAGCCAGAGACCACAACTCATTGCCTCGGTGCACAAGGCCGAAGACCGAGTGCCCCTTGTTTGTTGATACCACATTGTGGTGGTGTTATCTGTTCTGACTTGTACCACTTTGTTCTGAACAGATGCAGAAAAAAACCTGAAGTGCTAGAAAAACAGCTCTGAGTTCCAACAGATTGATGTGGAGCAGAGATTCCTGAGAGGACCACAATCCCTGGGTGGAGAGGTCGCCATGTGAGCTCCCCATCCCAAGAGGGACATCTGTAGTAAGGGTCAAGGAGTGAGATTGAGGGATGAAAGGAACCCCTGTCTGGATTGCTCTGATCCTGCCACCACTGCAGGGCCTGGATCAGGGTTCGAGTTACTGGGATCAATTTGGTTAGGGATCTCTCCTTTGAGACCAGAAGGCTCTCAAATGGAACTGAATGTCCTCATCTGAAATCTTGCTCTTGCACTACAGCTGTGGAAGCAGCCATGTATCCTAGGAGCTGTAGAAAGTGCCTTGCTGGTCGAGAGACCTGCAGAGTGAAGGAGGAGGCCAGGCCACCAGGGTCTTTACTCTTTCTAGAGGAAGGAAAGCTCTGGCCTGCTTTGTGTCCAGTTCTGCTGCCTATGAAGGTGAGTAGCTGAACAGGCTCTAAAACTGACTTTGGGAGATTGAGAAGAAAACCTAGAGATGTAAGTAGCTGCTGTAACCTGAAGGTGTGATTTGACTTGGTCTGGAGACTGACCCACTATGAGCCAGTCATCCAGGTAAGGAAAGATGGCAATCTTTGCCTTCTTAAGTGAGCAACTGCTACTGCCAGGCATTTTGTGAATACCCTTGTGGGCAGAGGTAAGGCCAAGGGCATTGCTCTGAACTGGTAATGGCCTGAGGGCAGTTTGAATCTGGAGGTACTTTCGTGGGAGCTCTGATGAGAACATGGAAGTAGGTATCCTGAGGTCCAGGGACGCTAGCCAGTCCCCTGACCTTAGGGAGGGTAAAATCATTCCCAGAGTCACCATTTTGAATTTTGGTTTTAAAAGGTGCTTGTTTAGGTATCTTAGATCCAGGATGGGCCACCATTCTCCTGTCTTTTTTGGTGTAAGGAAGTACCTGGAGTACAGTCCTTTGCCCTGGTGTAGGGGAGGAACCCTTTCCACCGCTCTGAGAGCCAGGAGGGTTGAGACTTCTGTTTCCAAAGCAAGAGCCTCTAATGGATTTGCAGGTGGAAAAGAAAAAATTACTCACCTTAGTAATGTTGTTTCTTCTAATGGAGTCTTGCTATATTATGACAATTGCAGTTTGTCCCACCATTAGAACTGCTCCGGAGGTGAAAGAGTTAACTTCCATGCCAGGCATGGAACTTAGAGCACGAGCTCGGTTAGAAAAGCTCTGTCTGGAATATTTCAAACTGAAACTGTCAGATCTTTACGAGCAAAACTCACTAAGGTTCTGTGTGGAAGCTGTAACCTACACTAGCCAACTGGCTACTTAAATATTAACACATTTTCCTGGTCCCAACACCAAGACTCAAGTCAGGGGACCAGAGAATAAGATAAGATAAAATAAAACACAACACCCAAACACCCCAAAAAAGAAGGGGTGGAAAACATAAAATGGGCATCAACAAGTGCCAACACTGGACTGCCCACCCCATACCCAAAGTTGAAGTTCTGAGAGGGGCAGGCTGGGGGAGGGGAGGTCATAATATAGCAAGACTCCATAGAAGAAACAACATTGCTAAGGTGAGTAATTTTTTCTTCAAACAACATGAAGTCTTGCTATATTATGACAATTGCAGACTACACAGCAGTACCTCCATGGAGGAGGGACAGAACCTACTTAGGAATAGGCTCTGAAGCATGGTTGTGCAAACCGAGCATCTCTCCTGGCCTGGATATCCAGGGAGTAATGCTTGGTGAAAGTGTGTACTGTTTTCCAAGTAGCTGCTTGACATATCTCTAAGATAGGGATGTCTCTGGCAGCAGCTAGAGACGCAGCTGTACCTCTGGTAGATTGAGCCCTCAGGCCAGAAGGGGGAACCTTACCCAGTTTTTGATAGCAAAATTGGATACAAGAGACAATCCACCTGGCAATGGATCTCTTAGTGGCATGTTTCCCTTTCCCAACCTCACCATAAGTGAGAAATAGTTGGAGGGAGTCAAACCTGTGACCCTTGGTACACTCTATGTAGTAACTTAGGGCCCTCTTAACATCTAAGCTGTGCAACCTCCTCTCACCAGAGGAGGAATGGTCAGTGAAGAACACTGGAAGAGAAATAGATTGATTAAGGTGGAAATCTGAAACCACCTTAGGCAAAAACTTCCTGTTAGTCCTGAGGACTACCTTATCCCTGTGAAAGGAAATAAAGTCAGTCTCCACTGATAAAGCTTGTAACTCACTTATGCGCCTGGCAGAAGTGATGGCTACTAGAAAACAGTTTTCCAAGTCAAATACTTAAGCTCTGCAGAAGACAGAGGTTCAAAGGGGGGTTGCATCAACTGAGCAATGCAAACATTAAGATCCCAGGCAGGGGCCAGGTCCCTGAAAGGTGGATTAGTATGAAGTAATCCCTTGAAAACTTGGAAAATACAGGGTGAGTGGAAAGAGAAGAGGCTTTCCTGCTGAAATAAAAGCAGAGACAGCTGCAAAATGTACTTTCAGGTAGCTGGTCTCAGGCCCAAAGAGTTAAGATAGACCATATAGTCCAAAACAATGGGCAAATCAGCAGATTCCGGGAATATGCTTCCCAGAGCAACCAGATGGAAACCTTTTCCATTTAGAATTATAGTTGCCCTTAGTGGAGGGCTTCCTAGAAGCCTTCAGGATGTCAAGAACACCTTGAGAAAGGTGTAGGTCAGCAACTCTAACTCCTCAAGAGCCAGGCCTTGAGGTTGAGGGATTGAGATTGGATACCAAACTCTCCCTGGGCACAAGATAACAGGTTGTGTTTCCTGGGAGGCACAGGGGAAGATGGACTGCTAAGGACAGAAGGAGTGGGTACCGGGGCTGCCTGGCCCAATCCGGAGCAATCAGAATCATCCTGCAAGGCTGGGATCTGATTTTCACTAGCACCTTGAAAAAGAGAGGGAAGGGGGAAGGCATATAGAAACTTCCCTTCCCAATCTAGGAGAAAGGCATCCAGGGGGACTGAGCCCATCACTGGGGGCCTGCAACAAAACAGTGGAAGTTGGTGATTGTCTGGGGCTGCGAAAAGATCTATCTGAGGAGTGCCCCATCTGGCAAAAACTATCCCCAGTACTTGGGGATCCAGTGACCATTCGTGATGGCCCTGGGAAATCCTGCTGAGAGCATCTGCCAGGACATTGTCCTTTCCTGGGAGGTGAACTGCTGAGTGAGAAAGTGTTCAGGGAATAAGCCAGAGACCACAACTTCATTGCTTTGGTGCACAAGGCCGAAGACCGAGTGCCCCTTGTTTGTTGATGTACCACATTGTGGTGGTGTTGTCTGTTCTGACTTGTACCACTTTGTTCTGAACAGATGCAGAAAACACTTGAAGTGCTAGAAAGACAGCTCTGAGTTCCAGCAAACTGATGTGGAGCAGAGACTCTTGAGGGGACCACACTCCCTGGGTGGAGAGGTCGCCCATGTGAGCTCCCCATCCCAGAAGGGATGCATCTGTAGTAAGGATCAAGGAGTGAGATAGAGGGATGAAGGGGACCCCTAGTCTCAAACTGCTCTGATCCTGCCACCACTGAAGGGCCTGGATCAGGGTTCGAGTCACTGGGATCAACTTGGAAAGGGGATCTTTTCTCTGAGACCAAAAAGCTCTCACGTGAAACTGGATGTCCCTCATCTGAAATCTTGCTCCTTGCACTACAGCTGTGGAAGCAGCCATGTGTCCTAGGAGCTGTAAGAAGTGCCTTGCTGGTCGAGAGACCTGCAGAGTGAAGGAAGAGGCCAGGGCCACCAGATTCCTTACCCTCTCTAAGGGCAGGAAGGCTCTGGCCTGCTTTGTATCCAGTTCTGCACCTATGAAGGTGAGTACCTGAACAGGTTCCAGCACTGACTTTGGGAGATTGAGCAGAAAACCCAGAGAGGAGAGCTAGCTGTGTTAACTTGCAGGTGTGATTTGACCTGTTCTGGAGACTGGCCTACAATAAGCCAGTCGCCTAGGTAGGGAAAAATAGCAATCTTTGCCTTCTTAAATGAGCAACTGCTACTGCTAGACAGTTTGTGAATACCCTTGGGGCAGAGGTGAGGCCGAAGGGCATTGCTCTGAACTGGTAATGGCCTGAGGGCAGTTCGAATCTGAGGTACTTTCGTGGGAGCTTCTGATTAGAACATGGAAATAGGCATCCTTGAGGTCCAGGGAAGCTAGCCAGTCCCCTGGCCTTAGAGAGAAGGTAAACTATTGCCAGAGTCACCATTTTGAATTTTGGTTTCAAAAGGTGCTTGTTCAGATATCTTAGGTCCAAAATGGGCCGCCATTCTCCTGTCTTTTTTGGGGTAAGGAAGTACCTGGAGTACAGACCCTTGCCCTGGAGTGGGGGGGGGGACCCTTTCTACAGCTCTGAGACCCAGAAGGGTTGAGACTTCTGTTTCTAAGGCAAAGGTCTCTAGAGGGTTTGCAGGTGGAAAAGATCTGGCTCTCATCTTGGAAATTTATGTTGAGAATCAGACCCTGGCTTACTACTTCCAGGACCCACTTGTCTGATGTTAGAGACTCCCAGTCCTGAACGAAGTAAGCCAGCCTGCCCCTACAGGTAATGGAGAATCGCCCTGGGCACCCCATCAGGGTACCTGTTTGGCAGGGGCTTTAGGCTGAGGGGTGGAAGCAGGCCTGCTTGCACCCTGTCTGCCTCTGCCTCTGAAGAACCCCCTCTGAGCATAAGCAGAAGAAGCCTGGTTTGGTAAAAGGCCTGTGAAAAGGCCTACCTCTACCCCTGGGGTCTGCTTCTGAGGAGTGACTTGTCATCCTTGGCTTGTGCACTCTATAAGTTGTTCTATATTCATCCATTTTTCATGTAATTCTCTGTCTGCTCCCAAACAGAGAATCCCTACCACAGGAAAATCCATGGCCTTAGTCTGGGTATCCTGTGACAAACTAGTACACCTGAGCCAAGCCAACCTCTGAAAGGCCACAGATGTAGCCATGACTCTAGAGGATACATCATCAGAATCCACAGCAGCATGGAATTGTACCTTGGATGCCTCAATACCATCAGCAGCCACCTGCTCAGCTCCTGGCAAGCTGGCCAGGGGCCTGTTTGGTCAAAGCCATGACAGTGTCCCATCTAGATTTTGTATCTGCCACATAAGCCTGTAATTTGCTTGTCTGAGTCCCAAGGACACTGCCATGTATTGTTTTTAGCCATGGCATCAGTCTTCCTGGAGTCCTTGTCAGGAGGATGTGAAGCCAGGGAATGTTAGCCTTATCACAGGCTGCAGCCTGAACTACCCCAACATGACTGCATTGCTGTGAAAGAAAGTCTGTATCAGGACCTGATAAGTGTACCTCCTGTCCATCTTCTTGTCAACAGGAGGCACAGAATTAGGAGCTTTTAGTATTTTTATTGTTTGTTTCTAAATGAGTTATGTAAGGGAATAGATAATCTCCTAGACTCTGGGATATCCATCATTTCCACAAAATCAGGTTCCTCTTGCTCATCCACAGCTTCCTCTAATGGGAGCTGGAGGGTTTCAGCAACCTTTTTATAAAACAAAAAGTGAGAAGGGGACTCAGAAAGCATAGGGGGAGATTCCAAAGGTCTGTCTGGGGAGATGTCCGGTTCAATGGGCACATCCAGACTCTCAAAGTCACATTCACACTGATCATAATCAAGGCCCCTGGAATTCTGCGGTTCTGCGGTTGCGGAATTTTCCGCAGAATTTGTATCATGCCGCAGAATATATATAGTGCCGCAGAATTCACTGTTTTTGGTGAATTTTCATATAAATATACTGTTTTTTCATAGTGTCGGGCTTTCTTTCCCACCTTGTTTATCCTGAAGCCCCTCCTCTATGCTCAGCATATGATGTCATCGATGACATCACATCATAGTTAGCCAATGACAGGACTGCATTCTGCCAGAGAAATAAATTAATCATGCCGCAGAAATCAGAAAATGCTGCCGCAGAAGTCAAGGAGCCCTGCCACAGAAATCAGAAAATTCTGCCGCAGAACACCAGGGACCCTGATCATAATCCTCCTCCCTCTCCTCTGGTTCATAAAACTCTTCAATATCATATTCTTGAACCGGTGGAACCGGCCGAACCGACTTTTTACCAGACAGTGGCGGTTCGGACGGAACCGGAGAAAGTGACTGTACAATCTGTATAGCTTTTGCTATTTCTGCAGCAGTTGGAGAAGGAATTTTGGACTCCAAACCTGCTGATTTTTTTAGTTTTCTTTGCTGGAACTGGCTCCTCAGAGCCAGCTTTTCATTTGCCCGAAGAAGTCTAGCCCTGGTCAGAGGGCACTCCCTCCGGTTCGGTTGGCACCGAACCGGGATGGCCATCTGTCAGCGGACTTTTTGGCCTCTCGTTTCCTGAGCCTGCCCACTCTCTTGTCCAGGGTGGCTGCAGGGAAAATTTTACAAATCTGGCAGTCTGAATTGAGGTGGTCAAACCCCAGACAATAGACACATGTAGTGTGTGGGTCAGCCTTGGCAAAGGCTTCCCCACAGACACTACAGTGTTGAAACCCAGTGGGCCCAGTTTTTCTTTGGGGTTTCTCAGACATGATGCCAGCCTAACCAACAAACTTGCCCTTTTAACGGCAGTGCCAGGCAAGACACCCTTATCGGTTCCCAACCGTGTCACGGGTCGTGGAAAAACGATGAAATTCTGTTTTTTAGAACCGAGCAAGAACCGGGAACCGCACTCTAAAAGCCTTAAAATGCTTTCTTTTAAACAGTTTTAACAGCCTGATCGGTTCGAACAGAAATAAACCTATCTATTACTTACAATACCACAGACAGAGCTTGAACCGATCGGTTTGCGGTTAAAATAATAATACTCGCGGTTGAATTTAACCGAGAAAATACTGTTTAAACCGAGAAATGAACCGAGCAGTAGGAGAAATCTCCGGAGCGACTGTTCAGTGAGGCGGAGTAAAGAATCTGACAGTTTTGGTTTGAAAATAACCAGACAGAGCTTCTCTAACCGAGCTCGCGCTCTAAACTCCATGCCTGGCATGGTAGTTAACTCTTTCACCTCCGGAGCAGTTCTAATGGTGGGACAAACTGCAATTGTCATAATATAGCAAGACTTCATGTTGTTTGAAGAGGGCTTCCCTGCTGAAATAAAAGCAGAGACAGCTGCCAAATGCACTTTCAGGGTAGCTGGTCTCAGTCCCAACGAATTAAGATGGACCATATAGTCCAAAACAGTGGGCAAATCAGCAGATTCTGGAGAAATATGCTTCCCAGAACACCACATGGAAAATCTTTTCCATTTAGAGTTATAAGTAGTCCTAGTGGAAGGCTTCCCAGAAGCTTTCAAGATTTTGAGAATACCTTGAGAAAGGTGTAGGTCAGCAAAATCTAACTCCTCAAGAACCAGGCCTTGAGGTTGAGGGATTTGAGATTCAGATACCAAACTCTCCCCTGGGCACAGGTTAACAGATTGTGGTTCCTGGGGAGGCACAGGGGAAGATGGACTGCTAAGGACAGAAGGAGTGGGTACCAGGGCTGCCTGGCCCAGTCTGGAGCAATCAGAATCATCTTGCAGGGCTGAGATCTGATTTTGACTAGCACCTTGAACAGGAGAGGGAAGGGGGGAAAGACATAGAGAAACTTCCCTTCCCAATCGAGAAGAAAGGCGTCCAGGGGGACTGAGCCCAACACTGGGGGCCTGCAACAAAACAGTGGAAGTTGATGATTGTCTGGGGCTGCAAAAAGATCTATCTGAGGGTGCCCATCTGACAAAAACTATCCCAGTACTCGGGATCCAGTGACCATTCGTGATGGCCCTGGGAAATCCTGCTGAGAGCATCTGCCAGGACATTGTCCTTGCCTGGGAGGTGAACTGCTATGGAGGGAAGTGTTTAGGGAATAAGCCAGAGACCACAACTTCATTGCCTCGGTGCACAAGGCTCAAGACCGAGTGCCCCTTGTTTGTTGGATGTACCACATTGTAGTGGTGTTGTCTGTTCTGACCTGTACCACTTTGTTCTGAACAGATGCAGAAAAACCTGAAGTGCTAGAAAACAGCTCTGAGTTCCAACAGATTGATGTGGAGCAGAGATTCCTGAGGGACCACAATCCCTGGGTGGAGAGGTCGCCCATGTGAGCTCCCCATCCCAAAAGGGACGCATCTGTAGTAAGGGTCAAGGAGTGAGATAGAGGGATGAAGGGAACCCCTTGTCTCAGATTGCTCTGATCCTGCCACCACTGAAGGGTCTGGATCAGGGTTCGAGTCACTGGGATCAACTTGGATAGGGATCTCTTCTTGAGACCAAAGGCTCTCAAATGGAACTGAATGTCCCTCATCTGAAATCTTGCTCCTTGCACTACAGCTGTGGAAGCAGCCATGTGTCCTAGGAGCTGTAGGAAATGCCTTGCTGGTCGAGAGACTTACAGAGGGAAGGAGCAGGCCAGGGCCACCAGGGTCCTTACCTTCTAGGGAAGGAAGGCTCTGGCTGCTTTGTGTCCAGTTCTGCACCTATAAAGGTGAGTACCTGGACAGGTTCCAGAACTGACTTTGGAAGATTGAGAAGAAAACCCAGAGAGGCAAGCAGCTGCTGGGTAACTTGCAGGTGTGATTTGATCGGTCTGGAGACTGACCCACAATGAGCCAGTCGTCTAGGTAGGGAAAGATGGCAATCTTTTGCCTTCTTAAATGAGCAACTGCTACTGCCAGGCATTTTGTGAATACCCTTGGGGCAGAGGTAAGGCCGAAGGGCATTGCTCTGAACTGATAATGGCCTGAGGGCAGTTCGAATTTGAGATACTTTTGGTGGGAGCTTCTGATAAGAACATGGAAGTAGGCATCCTTGAGGTCCAGGGAAGCTAGCCAGTTCCCTGGCCTTAGGGAGTGTAAAATCATTCCCAGAGTCACCATTTTGAATTTTGGTTTTAAAAGGTGCTTGTTCAGATATCTTAGGTCCAGGATGGGCCGCCATTCTCCTGTCTTTTTTGGGGTAAGGAAGTACCTGGAGTACAGACCCTTGCCCTGGTGTAGGGGAGAAACCCTTCTACAGCTCTGAGAGCCAGGAGGGTTGAGACTTCTGTTTCCAAAGCAAAAGTCTCTAGAGGATTTGCAGGTGGAAAGATCTGATTCTCATCTTTGGAAATTTTTGAAGCTGAGAATCAGACCCTGGCTTACTACTCCAGGACCCACTTGTCTGATGTTAAAACTCCCAGTCCTGGATGAAGTAAGCCAGCCTGCCCTCAGGTAATGGAGAACCGGCCCTGGGCATCCCATCAGGGTGCCTGTTTGGCAGGGGCTTTAGGCTGAGGGTGGGAGCAGGCCTGCTTGTACCCCGTCTGCCTCTCCCTCTGAAGAACCCCCTCTGAGCATAAGCTGAAGAGGAGGCCTGGGTTGGTAAAATGCCTGTGAAAAGGCCTGCCTCTGCCCCTGGGGCTGCCTCTGAGGAGTGGCTTGCTGCCTTGGCTTGTGCACTCCTATAAGTGGTTCTATATTCATCCATTTTCTTCATATAATTCTCTGTCTGCTCCCCAAACAGAGAATTTCCCACCACAGGAAAATCCATAGCTTAGCCTGGGTATCCTGACAAACTAGTACACCTGAGCCAAGCCAATCTACGAAAAGCCACAGATGTAGCCATGACTCTAGAGGATACATCATTAGAATCCACTGCAGCATGGAATTGCACCTTAGATGCCTCAATACCATCAGAAGCCACCTGATCCAGCTCCTTGGCAAGCTGGCTAGGGGCCTGTTTGGCTAAAGCCATGACAGTATCCCATCTAGATTTCTGGTATCTTGCCACATAAGCCATATAATTTGCTTGTCTGAGTCCCAAGGACGCTGCCATGTATTGTTTTTTAGCCATGGCATCAATCTTCCTGGAGTCCTTGTCAGGAGGATGTGAAGCCAGGGGAATATTAACCTTATCACAGGCTGCAGCCTGAACTACTCCAATATGGTTGCATTGTTGTGAAAGAAATTCTGTATCAGGACCTGACAAAGGTGTACTCCTGTCATCTTTTTGTCCACAGGAGGCACAGAATTAGGAGCTTTTAAAATTTTTATTGTTTGTTTCCTAAATGATTTATGTAAAGGAATAGACAATCTCCTGGACTCAGGGATATCCATCATCTCTACAAAGTCAGACTCCTCTTGCTCATCCACAGCTTCCTCCAATGGAAGCTGGAGGGTCTCAGCAACTTTTTTATAAAACAGAAAATGAGAAGGGGACTCAGAAAGCCTAGGGGGAGATTCTCCTAAAGGTCTGTCTGGGGAGATGTCCGGTTCAATGGGCACGTCCAGACTTTCAAAGTCAAATTCCATGCTGCAGTGGATTCTAATTGGATGGGTTCAGATATAACAAAGTTAAATACGGTCTTGTCTCAGTCTGGTTTACAACAGATTATTACTTTGCCCACTCGACACAATAATAGATCAGGAAATCACACATTGCTGGACTGGATATTAACAAATAGACCTATTAATATGATAAAATGTGGTTTGACCTCTGATTCGTTAAGTGATCATCATCCAGTCTTCTGTATTTGGAAGCATGGGGACTGAAGAAGTCTAAGCCAATTATAAGGATTTCGAGATCTTTTCTAAATTTGATGTACATTCTTTTGTACAGAGTTGCAAAATAGATTGGTCTTTTTTATATTCTATCCCTGATGTGGATTCTGCATTGCATTTTTCATTACTGAGTTTACACATGTTTTGGACCAGTTAGCCCCTTGTTAAAAGAAGGGTCCGAGGGAAAACTTATGGGTGGTTAACACCTCCTTGATTAAACTTATGAGACAACTCAGACAAGGCCTGAAAACGTATAAAATGAACCATTCTGTTTCTGGTTATCATGCGTATAGGACTTTAAGGAACCAATGTAAGGCTAAGATAAGGAAGGCTAAAACAGACTATATTCGTCATAAACAATGTGAAGGGTTATCTAACGCTACTACTTTTTGGAAAACAATTAATAATTTCATAAGGCCTAATGTTTGTCAACCAGGTTCAATGAGGTTGAATGGTGACTTGTTGTCTTGTCCACTGAAGATAGCTAATGAGTTTAATTTGAAATTTACTGCATTGCCTGATTCCTTTAGTGACCAGTCCAAGGTGAACTACTTGGGATTGACTGGAAGATTTTACAGTTAATCCTAAATTGTACTTAAGGACTACTACCCTGGAAGGAGGTAGAGAAGTTGTTATGCTGTATTAAGAGGGACAGCTCAGCTGGTTCTGATGGCTTATGTCCTAGTTTATTGGCGGATGCTGCCTCGGTTATAGCACTTCCAGTTAGTATTATTTTCAACTTGTCTTTTGTTACAGGTACTATACCTAATATATGGAAACATACTTTGGTCACTCCTATATTTAAATCTGGTTCACAACATGAGTTTTGTAACTACAGACCTATTTCTATCTTGTCTGCTTTAGCTAAAGTTCAGGAAAGAATAGTTTATAATCAGTTGATTGGGTATGTGGATCGCTTTGGATTATTGTCTCAGAACCAACATGGTTTTAGAAAGGGAAGGAGTACTGAGACTGCCCTGGTCGAGTTCACTTAACGCGGTACTTAACTGGCATGGATAAAGGGTGTCTGACGGGTGCCGTGTTCGTGGACTCTGACCAAGGCATTCACTCCAGTTGATCACCAATTGTTGATTTCTAGACTTGGGTCATTGGGAGTTGGTGAGTCTTTCTTGGACTGGACGAGGATTATTTAACAAATAGGTTTCAAAGGGTTAAATATAGGGTGCTGTATCAGACTCTGTAATGGTTAAGTGGGTCTCACAAGGTTCTATTTGGGGCCACTTTTGTTTTCTTTGTTTTTTGATCAACTAGTAAGTGTGATTAATAATGCTTCTCTAACACTTTACGCTGACGATGCAGTAATTTATACGCAGGGTTTGGTCATTTGGAGATCTAGGTGTTTCTTTAACAGAGGAAATGTGCAATTTTCAGTCTTCACTTATGGCCTGTAAATTACTCTTAAACAAATCTAAGACAAAGGTGATGGTTTTTGCACCCCACCCAGACTGAGATCTGAGGTTGGTACTTTGGAAGTTAAATCTCTTGATGGATTACTGTTTGACTATGTTGATACATTTCAATATCTTGGGGTATTACTAGATTCTCATCTAAGTTATGAATCTCATTTTTTGAGGTTACCTCAAGAATACATTGTAGATTAGGTTTTTGTACAGAATCCGTTCATTTCTTATTCCTGAGTCTAGGCTGGTTATTTCAAATTGCTGCTTACTTCCTATTGTGAACTATGCAGCTATGATTACTGACACTGCTTCTGTGACAGTGATTTCAAAGAAATCCACTTTACTTCACTTGATAGCTAAGTTTGCTTTAAATTGTTCTAAGTCATCTCATCATTGTGTGATTTTGAAAGAATGGGCTGGTTACTGTTTCATTAAATTTCCAATACTGTGTGGCCAGTTCATATATAAAGTTATGGACCTGGAATCTACATATAGTATTTCAAAGTTTTTGAGACCATATATTGATGGTCATTATTCTAGACATAGGGCAGACAGTAGGTTTCTCGAGATTCCTTTTATGAAATCTAAAAGTGGACAAAGATCCTTTGCTTATATTGCTCCATTCATTTGGAATGAAATTCCTCAAGATATTAGGTGGTTGTGTTCTGTCAAAAGTTTGCCGATGCATTAAGGATGTATTTGAATCTCAATTTAATTGTAACTGTTTTTATGAATTTTTTTTATGAATTTTATACGTAACAAAGACATTTTTGTCTGCAATTTGCTGCATTGTATATGTATGTTTGATTATGTATTGTCTGTATACAATATATGTGGGTCGCACCTGTAAAAGGAACTTGTTTCCAGTGTGCTTACCCGTTAAGCGAATAAACAAACAAACAAAACAAACAAACAAATTCACACTGTTCATAATCATCCTCCCCCTCCTCTGGTTCATAAAACTCCTCTATATCATATTCTTGAACCGGTGGAACCGGCCGAACTGACCTTTTGCCAGATAGTGGCAGTTCGGACAGAACCGGGGAAAGTGACTGGACAATTTGGATTGCTTTGGCTATCTCTGCAGCAGTTGGAGAAGGAATTTTTGACTCCACACCTGCTGATTTTCTAGTTCTCTATGCTGGAACTGGCTCCTCTGAGTCAGCTTTACATTTGCCCGAGGAAGTCTCGCCCTGGTCAGAGGGCACTCCCTCCGGTTCGGTTGGCACTGAACTGGGCTGGCCATCTGGGTCAGCGGACTTTTTGGCCTCTCGTTCCCTGAGCCTACCAACTCTCTTATCTAGGGTAGCTGCAGGAAATTTTGCAAATCTGGCAGTCTGCATTGAGATGGTCAAACCCCAGACAATAAACACATGTGGTGTATGGGTCAGCCTTGGCAAAGGCTTCCCACAGACACTACAGTGCTAAAACAGTGGGCCTGGTTTTTCTTTTGGTTTCTCAGACATAATGCCAGCCTAACCAAAACTTGCCTTTTCGGCAGTGCTAGCAAGACACCCTTATCAGTTCCCCAACCGTGTCACGGGTCATGGAAAACCGTAATGAAATCGCTTTTTTTAGAACCGATAAGAACCGGAACCGCGACTCTAAATGTAATTTTAATAAGTTTTAACAATAACCTGATCGGGTTCAAACCGAATCATAACAACGCTTACAAGTTCCACACAGAGAATGTAAAACCCATCTATTACTTACGATACCCCAGACAGAGCTTGAACCGACCGGTTTGGCGGTTAAAATAAATATATAATTGCGGTTTAAAACAAACTGAGAAAAACACTTTTTAACGAGAAATGAACCGAGCAGTAGGAGGAATCTCCGGAGCGACTGTTCAGTGAGGCGGAGTAAAGAATCTGACGGTTTCAGTTTGAAGATCAACAGACAGAGTTTTTTCAACCGAGCTCGTGCTCCAGATTCCATGCCTGGCATGGAAGTTAACTCTTTCACCTCCGGAGCAGTTCTAAGGCTGAGACAAACTGCATATGTTATAATATAGCAAGACTTCATGTTGTTTGAAACACTGTGGTTCAATATAAGTACTGTGGCAGAATCAAACCACACAAAGGTTGAGGGTCCTGGAGAGCTGATTTTAAAAAGATAGGATGCCTCAGAGATTCCCTGGCAAGGGTAGAGGACTTGGAGGAGTGGACGAACAGTGGGCACATCTAATAGAAGGGATAGAGAAGGCAACAAACCACTGCATCAGACAAGTAAGCAAAAGCAAGAGGAAGAACAGTCCACTATGGTTCTTGAAAGAAGTGGCCAGGAAGGTAGGGGCCAAAAAGTTAGCATTCAGGATGTAAGGAAACATACAGAGGGGAAGATAAAGAGATGTACAGTATCAGGAGAAACAGATGGAGACAGGGCAAGCAATTAGGAGTGCAAAGGTGCAGATGGAGGAAAAAATAGCCCAGGCAGTGCAGAAAGGGAACAAGGTATTTTTCAAATATGTAAGCGAAAAGAGAAAGACCAGGGGAGGGATAGTAAGGCTTAGGAAGGAAGGAGGGGAGTGTGTGGAACAAGTACTTTTGTTCAGTGTTCACAGAGGAAGGAGAAGGAGAGTGTTCACAGAAGAAGGGAAAGGAGAGAAATCAAAGATACGGGCCAGGAGCATCGAAGGAAGGGAGGAAGACACTAGTCCATTTACAGAGGAGAGGGTTCTGAAGGACCTTGCAAATCTGAAAGTGGACAAGCCAATAGAGCCAGACAGGGTACATCCTGGATATCGAGGGAGCTCAGGGAGGTGCTGGCTGCACCTCTGACAGGCCTGTTCAACCACTCACTGGAGAAAGAAGTGGTTCCAGAGGACTGGAGGAGGGCAGATAGTCCCACTTCACAAAAGTGGAAGCAAAGAGGATGCTGTCAACTACAGGCCAGTTAGCCTGATAGCAGTGGTAGGGAAAGTAATGGAATTGTTACTGAAGGAGAGGATTGTGGAATATATGGAATCAAGTGGCCTTCAGGATCTGAGGCAGCATGGATTAACTTGGGGGAGATCATATCAAACAAATCTGATATATTTCTTTGACTGGGTGACCAGAGAATTGGATCAGGGTGGAGCCGTGGATGTGACCTACCTAGATTTCAGTAAGGCATTCAACGACGTTCAACATAGGAGACTCACAAAAAAGCTGGGAAGCCTAGGTGTGGGTCCTAAGGTGGTAAACTGGGTGAGAAATTGGTTGTAAGACAAGAGACAGAGGATGGTGGTAAATGGAGTTCACTTCAAGGAAGAGGAGGTGTGTGAAATTACAAGGGATCAGTACTGGGACCAGTCCTCTTTAAAGGTCTCTTTACTACCAACATTGCAGAGGGGCTAGAGAAGTGAAGGTATGCCTCTTTGTTGAAAACACTAAAATCTGTAATGGGGTAAACACTCCGGGGGGGAGAGTGCAAAAATGTATAGGGATACAGGAAAATTAGAGGAATGGTCAAGGGTATGGCATCTAGGTTTCAATGCGAAGAAGTGCAAAATCATACACTTAGGGCACAGAAACCCAGGGGTGGAGTACAAAATGGGAGGGGGGGTTAGTATTAACCACCACCAAACAGGAAAGGGACCTGGGAGTAATCATATCTGATGGCCTAAAGGTGGCCAGACAGTGTGACAAGGTAGTGGGGAGAGCTAGTGGGATGGTAGGGTGCATAGGAAGGAGTATCACCAGCAGAAAAAGAGAGGCGGTGTTACCACTTTATAGATCACTGGCGAGACCTCACCTAGAATACTGTGTCCAGTTCTGGAGACCACATCTGTGGAAGAACATAGGGTAGAGGCGGTCCAGAAGAGAACCATAGACTTTGACGGTAGATAAGGACCACTTGGCCCACCCAGTCTGCCCATTTCCCTACCTACTGAATAAGCTGCAGATTCTAGTTAACCAACAGCCTACTTCCTGCAACCCCCCACTATAATTGCCTTATGGCTGTCCCATGCATGTTTGAATTCCCCCACTGTTTTAGACCCAACAACCTCCTCAGGAAGACGGCTCCATGTATCCACCACTCTCTCCGTGAAAAAAAATTTCCTCACATTAACCCTGAGCCATCCCCCCTCTATCTTTAAATTGTGCCCCTTGTTCTTACACATCTCTTTTCTGAAAGATGCTACCCTCCTGGACTTTGTTGATTCCCTTGAGGTACTTGAAAGTTTCTATCATGCCCCCCGTCCCTCTTTCATCAAGAGTATACATATTAAGCTCTCAGTCTCTCTTCATATGGCTTCTGCTGCAGATCCTGCACCATTTTAGTTGCCCTCCTCTGGACTGCTTCCATCCTGTCCACGTCCTTGCATAGATGAGGTGTCCAAAACTGCACACAGTACTCCAGATGGGGTCTCACCAACTGTCTGTATAGAGGGATAACCACTTCCCTTTTTCTACTTGTGATGCCCCTTCCTATGCATCCCAGTATCCCCCTGGCTCTCCTTACTGACTTTTCACATTGCTTACCCACCTTTAGGTCATCTGATATGACTACCCCCAGGTCTCTTTCCATTTTTGTTGTTGTTAGTACCTCTCCTGCTATTGTGTACTCTTCTCCTGAGTTTTTGTTTCCCAGGTGCATTATTTTGCACTTCTTTGCATTGAATCTAAGTTGCCATATGTCTGACCATTCCTCCAACTTTGCCAAGTCCCTTCTTATCTTTACTACCCCCTCTTGTGTATCAGCTCTGTTACAGATCTTTGTGTCATCTGCAAAGAGGCATACCTTTCCCTTCAGACCCTCTGCAATGTCCCCTATAAAGATGTTAAAGAGGACTGGACCCAGTACGGAGCCCTGAGGTACTCCACTAGTAACCCCCCTTTCTTCAGAATGTGTTCCATTCACTATTACCTTCTGTGTCCTGTTGTGCAGCCAGTTTGCTACCCAGGCTACCACCCTGGGACCCACTTGATTATTAATCTTTTGTGTGGGACTGTGTCAAATGCCTTGCTAAAGTCTAGGTAGGCCATATCCACAGACCCTCCCTGGTCTATTACTTTGGTCACCCAGTCAAAGAAATCGATTAGATTCATCTGACATGACCTTCCTGCTGTAAATCCATGCTGCTTTGGGTCCTGTGCCCCGCTGGCCTCTAGGTACTCAACAATTCTTTCTTTCAGAAGTGATTCCTTCATTTTCCCTACCACTGAGGTCAAACTTACAGGTCTGTAGTTTCCTGCTTCTGCCTTGCTCCCACTTTTGTGAAGGGGAATCACATCTGCCCTCCTCCAGTCCTCAGGTACCACCCCATCCTGCTATTATTTGTTAAAAAGCGTGGTCAGTGGTGTCACTAAGTCCTCCCTTAGTTCTTTTAGGATTCTGGGGTGAATCCTGTCAAGCCCCATTGCTTTGTCCACCTTGAGTTTTAGGAGTTCTTTCAGGACTCTTTCTTCTGTGAATGGACTGGTGTCAACCCCCCCTACCCAGAGTGCTTCTATTGTCTGGTTTAGGTAACTCCTCCTCATCTTCTTTTGTGAATACTGAGCAAAGTATTAATTCAGTATCTCTGCCTTTTCACGGTCTCCTCTGCCCACCCTCTCCTTTATTAATCTTCACTATCCCTCCCTTAACCTTTCTATGCTCTCTAATGTACCTATAAAAGGTTTTATTCCCCTTAACTGAGTTGGCTATTTTTATCTCGGTTTGGGCCTTTGCTATTCTGACTGCCTTCCCCACTTCTTTCTGCTTTAATTGATGCAGTTCCCTGTCGTGCTCCTTCTGTGATTCCTTAAACTTTTTGAATGCAGCCTTTTTCTCCTTAACCTTCCCTGCCACCTCTTTTGAGAACCATAGTGTTTTTTAACTCCGCTTTGTTTGTTTCACACAAAGGCTCTATGATGGCGGTTTTGATTTTTCTCCATTGTTCTTCCACCCCTTCTTTTTGGCCATTTGCTAGTACATTCTTCAGGTATTCACCCATTTTGCTAAAGTCAGCCCTTCTAAAGTCCAGTATCCTTGTTTTTGTATGGCTTATCTCCATGGTTGTGCTCATTGTGATGCACACTGTGCAGTGGTCACTTGTTCCCAGATGTCTGCTGACTTCTAAATTTGTGATCCTCTCTCCATTTGAGAGTACTAGGTCTAGTATTGCTCCCTCCTGAGTGGGTTCCAACACTAGCTGTCTAAGGCCTGCCCCCTGCAGGGCATCGAGAATGACCCTGTTCTTGAATGTGGCTGCAGTACATGTCATCCAGTTAACATCTGACATATTCAGGTCCCCCATCAACAGTATCTCCCCCTTTTCAGCCATTTTGAGACTGTCCTCTATCATTTTCTTGTCCATTTCCTCCCCTTGAGACGGGGGTCTGTATACAACCCCTGTGCGGATTGTGATGCCATTCCCTGTCTCCAAGGTGACCCAGAGTGCCTCTTGTCCTCCCCCTTTACTTTTTAGTTCTGTAGCTTTGATCCCTTCCCTTATGTATAGAGCTACTCCACCTCCTTTTTTACCTTCTCTGTCCCTTCTGTAGATTGTGTACCCTGGTATGTCGACATCCCAGTCATGGTTCTCTGTGTATCATGTTTCCGTGACTGCCACAATATCCAATTGTTCATCTTCCATCAGGGCTACTAGCTCAGGAGAGCAGCCAAAATGGTGCAGGGTCTGCATCACAAGCTCTATGAGAAGAGACAGAAGGACCGCAATATGTACATCCTGGAGGAAATGAGGGAGGGGGGGGGATATGATAGAAACATTAAAATACCTCACAGGTATAAATAAAGTTCAAGAGGGAAACATTTTTCAAAAAAAAAAAAAAGATGCTCAAGAACAAGGGGACATGCTGTGAAGCTGGAGGAAGGATAGATTCATGGGAGATGTGAGGAAGTACTTCTTCACAGAAAGAGTGATGGATGCCTGGAACAGCCTCCATGTGGAGGTGGTGGAGGCAATAACAGTAATGGGCTTCAAGAATACATGGGATAGGCATAAGGAAACCTTAGAGATAGGGAAAGGTGGGGGGAGTTAAGCTGGAGATCATGTAGGGTCTGTGGTGAGCAGACTAGGTGGGCCAAGCAGTCCTTATCTTCTATCCGTTCTGTGTTCCATGGGTAGCAACTGGGGTGTTTCCTGTAGCAACTGGCTCCATTACCTCCGGCATCTCAACCTTGGAGCCAGCAAGAACAGAAACTACTGGGCAAGTTCTCCTTCTATCTCTTTCATAGCCACCAGCACCACCGAACTAACGCCAAGAGCTGGAGAAACCTCAGAGACTTTGGGCACTGCAGACGCTTATTGTTTTTGTCTTTGGCAGCTTTCACTGCAGCTGTCATCTGACACTGTGCACACATCTGATCTTTCTTTTCAGTGAATCCCCATTCTTTTTCAGCCATTAAGGCAAGCAGACTGGCTCTTTTCTCCTCCATCTCCTCTTGAAGTTCCTCAGTCGTGAAAGCCGAGGCTTCAACTCCCATGCCCGGAGTCTCAGGTACAGCATCCATATCCATACTATCTTCATTACATGCAATTTGTTCCATAACCTGGGTACCTCCTCAGTACTTCGGATGGGGAGGTAGGCTACCTCTTCCACTTCCATCTTCTAGGATTCACTCTATGCACAGGAAGCAGAAAGCACCCCCTACCTCCGAAGAGTAGGGGGATTTCCTTGGTGTCATGGCCAACATTCCCGTTAAGAAAACAGGTCCAAGTAACCCATCCCCCAGGATGCACCTGGAAACAAGCTATCACAGCTTAGTGTGCCTTTCCTGATCAAAAACTGCAAATAAATAAAAATGCTCACCAACTCCGAGATAGTAGCTGCTGTGGGAGTAGGGGAGTTGCTAGGGAACGGCAACCAGAACTCCATGTGGTCTGATTTGGCCCTCGAGGCTGGCAACCCACAATCAAGAACCAAAGTCCTTGATTTTAGAAGGGTTGATAGGTTGAGGGAACTGGTTCAGAGTTAAATTAGGAGTTGTTGAGGCCATAAGGCGGTAGAGGAGGGACAATAAAGGGAGCCATACTGGAGGCATTAAAGGCAAGCATAAGAACAGTATCTAGAAAGAAAAATAGGTTTAAGAGACCACAGTGGTTCTCAGCTAAAGTCAGGAAAGCAGTTAGGACCAAAAAAGAAGGCCTTCTATAAATACAAAAAAAGCAATGGAGGAAGAACGGGAGGATTATCTACAGAAAAATAGGGAGACAAAGAGGGCCATCAGGGAGGCGAAAGCGGACACAAAGCTATGTATCATGGAGGGGTCAAGAATGGAGAAAAAGGTTTTTAGATGTATCGGAGGGGGAAGGGGGGCATAGCATGGCTAGCTGAGGGAGGTAGGGTGGTAGAGGAGGAAGAGCAAAAGGCCACCGTCCTGAATTACACTTTTGCTCATTATTCACTAAGGAAGACTTTGGGCCCATGCCAGAAAGTGACATCAAAGTGGCCGCTAAGGGAATCCCGGAAATGAGGTAGCCAATACTTACTAGCAAGAGGGTCCTGATAGGACTGGCAGCCCTTGAGATAGATAAGGCCCCAGGACCAGATGGGTTGCATCTGGGGATATTTAGGGAATTAGCAGCAGAACTGACTGAACCACTGGCTGGGCTGTTCAACAGCTCGCTTAGGTCTGGGGGCTGGAGAATGACAGACATATCGCTTCATAAGTGGGGGTTGGATAGGGAGCAACCAGGGAACTACAGGCCTATCATTCTGACCTCCATCATGGGGAAACTGATGGAATCACTAATCAAAGAGGACCTCGTGGACTACGTAGAGAGCAATGGACTCCCAAGATAGTAAACAACATGGTTTTGTGGCAGGAAGGTCTTGTCAAACTAACCTGATTTTTTTCTTTGACTAGGTGACCATGGAAGTAGACAAGGGCCACGCTGTGGATCTGCTGTACTTTGACTTCAACAAGGTTTTTGATTCAGTACCACACAAAAGGTTGCCCAGAAAGATCAAAGCATTGAGTGCGGCTAAAACTGTAGTGAACTTGGAGGGGATAGTTGGCTAGAAGGGAGGCAGCAGAGAGCATGGTGGTCAGCGGGGTTAAATCAGAGGAAAGGGAGGTTACAAATGGGGTTCCACAGGGATCTGTCCTGGGTCTGGTCCTCTTCAACTTGCCCATTAGTAACATTGGTGAGGGAATCCAGGGCAGGCTGTGTCTCTTCGCAGATGACACAAAGCCTTGTGAGGGGGTGGATAGTGGTGAGGGATTAAGGAATATGCAGAGGGACCTACAAAAATTAGAGGGGTGGTCAGAGGTCTAGCAGTTAAAATTCAGTACAACCAACCACAAAATAGACCAAGAAGCAGAAAATGCTCAAATTCACAGCAATTTATTAAGGCAGATAATAAAGTGCGAACCTCCACAGTGCAAGTGCACAGACCAGGGAACAAACAGGCAGGATCCCACTGGACTTTTAACTGGTTTTACAGAAGCTTAAGGTCTATTTTGTAGTTGGTTGTGCTGGAACTCTGTTTTGGTTGATGTATTTTCCATTAGCATACCTGGCTGGAGGGCACAGGTCCTCAGGGGTCCAAGCCTCTCAGTTGCCAGCAAGGTCGCTGAGCTCCCAGGCCTCCAAGGCCCAAAACAAGTCCTTGGGAGTCATAAAAAAAAAGAGATCAGGACCACTCCCCCAGGTGGTGGCCCCATTTCCCGATGGCCTCTCCTTCTTCATCGGCTGCACCAATGCATAAAACCGCTGTCCAGGTCTCTGTGTCCACCAGATCCATACCAACAGTGCCTCCAGGGTAGTCAGACATCAACCTGTGGTCATCTGCTACTTTTTCCATCATCAACAGCCCTTCCATCAAGGCCTGATCCTACTCCAGCCCCTTGGGCTGCAGGCTCTTCAGTTTCTCAGGGATCATCTGGCAGGTTGTCGCCCCCGATGCCATCAACCCCACCACCCATCGACACGGAACTTCGAGGCTCATCGACTTGAATGAGATTCTAACCAAATTTACTTCAGTGTTTGTTCACCAGCTGAGTGCATATAGGCCTACATCAATGGCAGCTTTGTTATTGACCCCTCCTTGTCAGCTCCAGGCTGCTCCACGCATGCCATCGTCGGTGTCTCCGACGTCAGACCTGGATGTGGAAGAGGTCAACATCGAGGAGGAGTACTACGCTGATCTTATTCTTCCTGATGAGGAAGAGGTAGAGGTCCTCACTTCAGACAGAGCCACAGCTTCCTCTGTGAGTGATGATTCTGTCAAACATATCCCTAGGTCTCCTCCATAGGACCCCACATTCTTCAATGTTATGAAGCAGTTGTACTCAGCAATGGGTTTCCATACTGAGGAGGAGGATGTCACAAGAAAGGACCTGGTGGACTTTCTAGAGATCCCACAGTCTCATCCCAAGATCATTCCTCCTATTTTGTCTGCTTTAAGGAATGCCAGTATGGCAGCCTGGCACAGGCCTGACATGGTGCCAGCTATGCCCCGCAGAGCAGACAAGCTTTACCATGCCCCTCAGGGGTTCCCATACTATGATGTCCAGCCTGAAACAGACTTAGTGGTCATTAAGGCATCTCATGACTGATCTAAGGTGCCCAAAAACCTTAGCTCCCTCCCCCCTAACAAAGAGTTGCACAGAATTGATCTGTGAGGCAAGAGGGTTTACGCCTCCTCCCCACTTGGGTTGAGGATTGCCAATTACCTGTCTCATATGGTAAAGTACCAGAATGCCAACTGGAGGATGGGCAAGGCTGCCACCCAAGCTCTCCCAGATGGTATGCAGGAGGTTCTCCAACACTTACAGACCACTGAGGACATTAGCAAGCACCTCCTGAGAGCCCTCTATGACATCTCGGACACTATTGCCAGAGCCGCTGCTACCGGCATCTGCCTGTGTCAGCATTCCTGGCTGAGGATCTTTGACTTTGCTGCTGATGTTCTGCAGAAAGTGCTTAATGCCCCCTTCAATGGCTTTAAGCTCTTTGGGCCAGATGTCCAGGACATTATTAATGATTTGCAGGCATCTGGCAGAGCTGTCAAATCTGTTCACTCTCTCTACCACTCTCAACCTAAGGGTAGACTGTGCCTTCCTTTTTGCAAGGCGTCCAATAGACCAGGAGTAGTGTCCCAGCCTCAAGGCAAATGCAGAGCCTCCACTGCCTTGCCTGCCCCCTCAGTTGGAGCTGCGGCCAAATGTCCTTGAGGTGACAGACCAGCCCCAGTGGTGGGACCCATCTCTGCTTGACTCCTTGCCTGACCCTCCTCTTCTGGTCCCCAACCAAGAGGTGGTGGTCGGAGGTCAGTTCTCCCTCCATCTCAGTCAGTGGAGAACCATAACATCAGATACCGGAATTCTTAAAATCATAGAAAGGGGTTACACTCTTGAGCTTATCAAGCAACCCCCAGAGACTTCTCCTCTTCCCTCCAACTACTCCCCAGCCCACCTGTCTGTCCTCAAGAGAGGAAGTACAGTCCCTTCTGCACAAACTGGCCATTGAGCCTGTACCCAGGCACCGGAGAAACAAGGGCTTTTATTCCAGGTTCTTCCTAGTCACAAAAAAGACCAGAAATCTGGGGCCCATCTTATATCTAAAGGACCTAAATCTATATGTCCAGTACACAAAGATCCGAATGGTAACTTTGCCAGGTTTGATGCCCCTTCTCAAGAAAAGTGACTGGCAGTGTTCTCTGGACATGCAGGATGCTTACCTGCACATCTCCGTGTTTCCTCCTCCCCAGAGGTTTCTCCAGTTCCTTTTCCAGGGCAAGCATTACCAGTTCAAGGTGCTGTCTTTTGGCTTGTCCTCTGTGCCACAAGTCTTTACCAAGTGCTTAACAGCAGTAGCTGTGGCTCTCAGAAGGGAAGGAATGTACGTTTTCCCTTATCTGGATGACTGACTTCTAAAGGCCCTGTCCAGGGAACAGCTTCTGGACAATTTGGAGAAAACTCTTCAGTGGTTCCTCTCCCTGGGCATTACCATCATCCTGGCCAAGTCAATCCTGGTCCCATCCCAAAGGCTGCAGTACATAGGGGTGGTTCTAGATTTGGCACAAGGGAAGGCCTTCCTCAAAGCATGGTGGAGTGCCTTATTAAACTGGCTCAGGAGGTGGCCAAGAGCTGTTATATTACTGCTACGGTATACCTGAGGCTGTTGGGTCTGATGGCGGCTACCGTTCCACTGGCTAGGCTCCACATGCTTATCCTCCAGTGGACTGTCCAAGTACAATGGGATCAGTGAATGGATGAATTAGATCAGTTAGTGCTGGTCTCCTCCCCAGTCTGCAAAGTGCTCCAGTGGTGGATGGACCCCCTAAACCTGTTGCAAGGAGTACCATTCCAAATCTCCTTCCCAAAACAAATTGTCACCAAGGATGCTTCTGGTTTTGGTTGGGGGGGATTGCATCTGGGCCCCTTTCAAACTCAGGGATCTTGATCCCAGCTCTAAACCTCCCTGCATATCAGTGTCCTGGAGATGTGGGTGGTTCTGTATGCCTCGGAGGCCTTTTAGAACCATCTTCTTCTGGGTCAGCTGCTGATTCAGTCCAACAACCTCAGTGTAGTGTACTGCATCAACAAGAGGGAGGGTACCCATTCGTACCCCCTATGCAGGGAGGCAGTGAGAGTGTGGTATTGGGCACTAGACCATGACCTGACCCTCTCAGTGGTCCATGACCCAGCAGTGTTAAACACTCAGGTGGACAGCCTCATCTGGATTCAGTACAGCATGCACAAGTGGCAGCTTCTCTCATCCATCGCTGAAGATCTGTTTGACAGATGGGGTTGTCCAGAGTTGGACATTTTTGCATCCCCACTCAATGCAAAACTGCCCAATTTTTGCTCACTCGATCCAGGGCCTGGAGTTTTCTGGCGAGATGCGTTGTCCCTCTCTTGGAGCGGGAGGTTTCTTTATGCCTTCCCTCCATTCCCTCTGTTTCAGAGGGCACTCATCGAGCTGCAGATGGAGGGGTCCAGCATGATCCTGGTAGCTCCATTCTGGCCTCACCCGATATAGTTTCCCCTACTACAGCAGCTGGTGGAGGAACCTCCTGTCCCTTTTCCTCTGTGCAGGAATCTGCTGACCCAGGATCAGGGGACCTTGGTCCATCCCAGCTTTAGGTTCCTCCATCTGAACGCTTGGCTCCTGAGGACACAGCCATCGCCAGATTTGGGGTGTCCAATAGAGTGGTGGATGTCTTAGTGGCCACCCAAAAACCCTCCACCCATGCCACTTGTGCCATGAAGTGGAAGCAGTTTGCCATATGGGCTGCCAAGCATAATTTAGACCCTTTCACCTGTCTGGTGAACCAGATTCTGGACTACCTGATCTCTCTGTCTGATTCAAGTTTCCAGTACTCCTCCCTCAAGGTGCACCTTTCAGATATTTTGGCTTTTTATGAGTGCGTGGGTAACCATAGCTCAGGTGGATGTCACCCATGCATTTTTGAGGGGCATTCTGCATCTGAGACCTCCAATCCATTCCCCTGTACTGGCTTGGGGTTTGAATTTTGGTTTGGAGAACTTGACCCTGCCTTCCTTTAAGCCAGCCACAACTTGTGAGCTATGTTTTCTTTTCTGGAAAGCATTATTTTTAGTTGCTATTACTTCTGCTTGAAGGATTTCAGAGCTTCAGGCCCTCTGGTGCAAGCAGCCTTATTTGATTTTTCACAAAGACAGGGTGTCTTTTTGCACTAATCCTAAGTTTCTCCCTAAGGTGATGTCTGAGTTTACACTGAACTAATCTATCCACCTACCTGTTTATTTCCCCAAGCATGCCAATCCAGGGGAAGCACTGCTCCATACATTAGATGTGTGGAGAACTTTGAAGTATTACCTGCTCCAAACCAAGGAATGCAGAAAGTTGAAGCAGTTGTCTGTTGCTTTCACCCCAGGTAGAGTGGGCATTCTGTTTTCTAAACAATGTCTATCTATATGGTTAGCTAATTGTATTGTGCTCTGCAACAATAAGTATGGCAAAGAATTGCCTGGAGCAGTCAAAGCGTATTCCACAAGAGGCATGGCTACCTCTCTGGCTTGTTTCAGAGGGGTCACAGCAGCTGACATTTGTGTCGCTGCCACCTGGAGTACCATTCACACCTTCACTAAACACTATAGTCTGGACATTGCCTCTAGAGCACGTGCAGGATTTGGCAAAGCTGTGCTGCAGGACCTCCTGTTTTAAGGTTGGCCTTCCTCCCAGTCTGTCTGTTTGCACCTGTAACTACTTGGGACTCATTCCTACAATGTGACCTGATGACTGAGATACCCCTGAAGAAGACAGAACAGTTATGTAAGAACTTACCATAACAGTAGATCTTCGAGGGGATCTCAGTCATCAGGTATTTCTTCACTCCCATCATCTCCCTGTCTGATGCTCTTTGCTGGAACTAGGTATCTGGTGTATCCAGCCTTTCATTTAGGCCTGGGCACCTCTCTCTCTCTCTCTCTCTCTCTCTCCTTGGTTCCCCATGGCTAGAGCTATGCTCCCTTTGTCTCCGAGGGAAAGAACTCAGAAGGGAGCGGGGCTGCTCAAGCCTTTATTTTTTTATTTTTTCCATATGTAGTTTCTTGTTTTTTGCGGGTTTTCTCCCTGCCCCTACATCCATGCATCCCCAGTGTAGCACATGCATGTGGAGGCACACAGGCACATGCTGTTTGGAATACCCCTTCCTTCCAGTTGCACCGTTAACCACCTGCACTGGCACCGAACCTCCAATCGGTGGTGGCAGGACTACGGGCAGGCAACCCCACCCCTTACCCAGGAGAGGAGATCCAATGCTCGATCCTGCTTCTGCCCTCCCCCCCATGCCAACACCCCAGTGATGCGAGGTAGTTCCCGAACCTGGGTTGCTGGCATAGCATGAGGTGTGGCATTCAGCTTCTCAACCCTCCATGCCCCCTGGCCGGCCTGCTCATGCCTTTATAGGGTTGATGACAATGTCAGCATGGGTGGCCCCTGTTATACTGCTGAAAATCTTCCATGTGGATCCTGCTTCACCGACAGTGAAGTTCCTCTGGTGTGACCTAATGACTGTGATCCCCTCAAAGATCTACTGTTATAGTAAATCCTTACGTAACTGTCCTGTTCCCGGAAAGGATCCAGGGATAATAGGGAATATGGATAGACTGTGTGGATGGCTGGTCCTTTTCTGCCATCGTGGTCTGTGTTTCTAAAATAAAACTTCTCAGCTGATTGCATAACTCCCTGCATCCCCATGTTGCCCCCAACAGCCACTCAAGCATGGCACTTTACTTCTTTAGAGTTTCAGCCACCCCGCAGTATCCACAGATGTATCCCACCCACCATCAACAGGCAGGGTGGTGTACATTCCACAGCCCTGGTAGCACACAAGGTGTGCTGTCCTTCCTGTGTCTTGGATGCTAGCCTCTTGCTCTGCCCTCTTAAACCCTGTGCCCAAGCTCAGCTGAAAGTCCATGTCCAAGTAGTGGAAGGACATTCGTGCTTCAGCCTGTTTAGAAGTTATCCCGGTGGTTTCAGAAAGTGAACAAATCAATGAGTCAAGGACACGTTATACAGCTGCCTGTTTTTAAAATAGTAGTACAGTAATGTGGTAGTGTTTTTTTCTGCTCTCAAGGCTGATTTTTGGCCTCTAGGCCCTTGCTGGGGTGCTCAATAGCAGGAATACTCTTGTACAGGTATGTGCAGTCAACCTGGGCTGAAATGATGCACAGGCACTAGACACAAAAAGTATAGACCAGGAGATTAAACTGTCTTACTGGATTTCTTTTTATTATTATTATTATTATAATACATATTCCAAACACAATGTACAGTTTGCGGAGAAAATGCAGATTACCAATAGCCCATGCAGCAGCAAGTTCGATATTCATGGCTCAGTTGCCTAAACCAATCCCGTTTTCCAAAATGCTTGCTGTTTTAAATCCAGATTTCTCTTCAAATGGCTGTTTTTTGCAGACTGTCACAGGACCAGGACTTACAAATGGGGGGTACATTTAGGTGCACAGTCATGCGCACTACGTCACTGTTGATGTTTCAGAGTTTAACCACTCCTTGTTTTCAGAGCTGCACTGCCTAGTCTCCACTGCCGTCGTATACTGTCATTCTCCCATGGGGATCAGTGGCAGCATTGCTGAAGCAACTTCAGTATCAATCAAAAAATGGCAAATGCATTCGTAGACCCCAACATCACAATGTGTATAAACATAGTTAAAAAGTGTTTTCCCAAATCACCACTGTGAAGCTTTTTACCTCTGTCATAAACTTAATCATAGACAATCTCCATTTTTTCTTCATTCCTCTCAGGTTATAGTGCTGCTATTTTAATGCCTTAAAAATAGGTGTCTGGACACGTATGAAGCGTGTTTCAAATATTGACACCTTAAGACTGGCTAGAGGTGAATCTCTATTCATGCTCTTTCTGTATATGCTAACGTGCATGTCTAGCACTTTCTTCATTTCTTATGTATGAAACCATTATTCCAGCTTATTGATAAAAATCCTTATGTCACTATACACTCACAGTGGACATGAACCCTGAATATATCCACCATTAGTATCCTCACATTTTTAGTTTATTTCATTTCTGTATCTTTATTACTTTCCACCATTTATTGAAACTCGCTCTTAATCCAAATCTGAGCACCGACCATAATCCCTGAAAAATAGGTATTTTATAGCAGCGTTAAAAAAACACATATTTTAATCTAACACTCAGAGAAAGTGTACACTTCATTAAAAACTTCTCTTGATGTTTAACTTGTCTGTAGGTCACATTTGTAATCATCGTTGATTGTCTGGAATTAGTGTTGTGTTTTATCCCTTCTCCTTCATACAGCTAATAATTCCACTTTAATGGATACAGTACTACATTTGGACCCAAGAAATTCTTTATCTAATGAGCACCGTTCATACTGTGCATGCATATAATTTTTTTCTTTTACTGTTTGCAACCTATTCCAGGTTAGCATTTTTCTAACGTTGTCACATACGTAATGATGCATTTTTACCAGCCTTAGGTCTGTCACACATATCACAGCTTTATTTATGTACTTCTTCATCCACCATTACTGTGACTCACTTCTAAATCAGTAAACACCTATGACAGTTAATCGGTATGTCTTTGCATTCATATTACTGTCATACTGCACCAACCTCTCAGGGTGCAATACACTAGCATTGCCTACTGTTTCAAATGGCAAATTCAACCATTATTCATTATGCATGCTATTTAATCTTACAAATTTATTTCAACCCAAGTTAATTCTCTGGCTGAGTCCCATATCTAATGTTAGTCGCCCAGTTGGTATGTTTCAAGATGCCCTCGGGTTTTCTTATGGTATATAACCATTTTGCCATGTTTTAAAATTTTTAGATTATGCTAATCGTGTTTTTTTTATAGTTCTGTATATTTTGACAGTAAAAGTCATGTTTTAAAATGCTCATGTCACACTTTGTGTGTTCTCAATATTATTCCCAAATACCATTCTTTTTGCTAACTGTATTTTTATGACTAGAGTGTAAATCTCCTCTGTATTATATTGGCATTCTGGTGTGCAGAGTTAATAAATTAACTTCAGTTTTTGGTTCTCCGCTGTATTGCTTATTTTAGGCAGCTGTGCACTCCCTGGCTAAGGGATCATGCGTGTAATTACAGAATTATGATAGTTTCTATTGTACTAAACTAAAAGACACACTTGAAAAAGGCATAGAAAAAAAGACAAGCCCTGCATAACACATATGAAATTCAATATGGCAGTGTTAGGGCAGAGGCAGGTGCTCACCCTCCCCAGAAAAAGGTGACTGTCCTGTGGGGGGGTGCTCGATCCTCCTCCCCCCACTGTCTGTCTGATGATCCAAGCTCGTTCTTGAACCTGGATCACAACTGCCATGAGCAACAGCACTGCAGTGACTGGTCGTCTTTTAAATTCATTGTTCATGCTAATTCGTATGTTGGAATTACAACACAGTAAGTAGTTTCTTTTTAACAGTCAATTTATAATAACAAACAAATGACCCGCTTGACATTACTAAAATAAAGTACTGCTACAGGCTCATCTACAAGCCCGCCTGCGACTCTACCAGCTGAGTGGGCTGTTCAGCAGGCCCCTGTTTCACAGCTGTTGGGATACCTTGAGGAGCAGTGAGCTTTGGGAATTTTCGTTTGAGGCAAACTTGCATCTCTTCATCAAAAATAGTTGGTGGATAACAAGTCTTAGACCAGACCTCAAAATTCAGTGTACCACAGTTGAACACACCTCTCATTTTCTGCCTTGAACGGGAAAAAAAACACAAAGTAACATGTAAAACAACTGATTCACAGATGCCATATACTCCCTTTTACACTATGCATGTGCTGTGTCCTTTTCAAAAACTAGGACTGCAAAAGGAGTAAGACTGAAATATGAAACTAATGAGTAACTCAAAGTGGAGTTGTTCAAAATACTGACCCATATTTGACATTCTAGGAATGAAGTAACAAAACATAAAAAGCCCTGGGTTCAATTCTGAGACAATGTAATGGGCGGTGCTAAACATGCACCCCCAACCAAAACTGGGATTCTTGGTTAGTGTGGCAAGTCCAGTGAAAACAGGGAGCAAAGAAAATATTTATTTATTTTATTTATTTATTTATGACTGTTTACCGGGTAAGTGCACTGATCCAAGGGACCATTTTCAGGCACGACCCGGGCCATAGAGGCAATGAGTGATGAACAAATAAATTAAGACAAGGAGGTACATCATTAAACAGGCTGTGATAATAGCAGGATTAATAACAGCAAAAAATGTGACAGTAGTAGCAGCAATTTCAATGAAAGAAAAACAAAAAAGTCACATGCCAAGTAAATTAAACAATACATTGAACTGGGAACATCATTAAATCCCCCCGCCCCACCACTACTCACAAAGTGTACCTGAAAAATATCACCAGAAAAAAAAACATTGATAATCTGGTCTACCCCATTATTTATTTAGTTATTGGATTTTGGTAACCTCCTTATGCTACCCAGGACCTAATGTCTAGGTGGGGTCTATACATTTCCTCCCCTCCTTACCCTCTGCCTTAGTGCTCCCTCTCTGAGTAACTATTGTGCCAGCCATATGTAATATCATTGATGTTTTTTCACCTACCACATTGGCTGGTTGGCTGTTTCATGGCTCAAGCACCCACTCTATAAAGACTTTCTAACATCCCATCTGAATTCCCCATCAGTTTCCGCTCATGTCACTGTACGTTTGACTTGCCACATGGCTAGCATGGCATTGCTACATGCACCTGGTTTGCAGTGCCAGGCACACAGGCATCTTGATCCCCTCCTGCGTGATCTCTTCCCTGGTAGTCCAGTGGGTACAGAGCCTCGCAACTCACTCCAACACTTGATCATAAGGTGAACACAAACCAAGGCCAAAGTATAGAAATGTTAACAATTTAATCCACAAACATATCTACACAGCTTACATGCTAAAAAGAGCAGCCAGGATACCACCCCTGCAGATAAACAGCACAATGGTGTTTCACTGCAAGACACGGAGCTTTATCAAGGGCTACAGTATAGTGAATTTACCTAAGGACGTTTAAGTAATAATGATGTAGTGACGTCATAGTGACGTGCCCTCCCCCAATATAAAATACTCATTTAAATAAACTAATACACAGATACAATATCTATTATAGATCCACCACACCAATCCAAAACGTTAGAAACCCCTCATACTCCAAACCACAAATATACCATACAATGAAGGATCCCATATATTATAAAATACTGGCAACCATACAGTAGCTTAAATAATATGGCATGTTGTTAATCAGGATTCCAAATAACCCTGTATTGTCTGTGAGGAAATAGCTTGAATTAACAAGACATCATTATGTCAATGACACACCATCATTTCAGTTTCTCAGAGGTCCCAGTATCACAGAGATTTGTCATCTCATCGCAGGGGGTGTGTGTCTTCACTTGGGATCCTTTAGGGTAATCCTTTCTCATTGATTGGTCCAAACAACCTGTGATTTTTAAAGAGACTCTTCACTAATTGTGGTTGGAGATTTAGGGTAACAGATGATAATGAGAACTGTCCAGTGAACACCCAACTCCTGAACCCAACATTAGTGATCCTTCTGGCAGAAGTTCTTCCCAGAACACTTAGGCAGTCTTCCACTGAGCATGCTTAGTCTCTGGAACAGTCCTGAAGCTTGACTTTTCCTACCACCTGATCATGTGGTCCTCTGGCTTTGCCTCCTCTGCTCTCAGATGGGCACACTGGAGTCCAAAGCATGCCTTGCCAGGGGAGGTCGGGTGGGTCATGTGGGTGTGAACTGAATACTAGTAGCAGAATGATGGTTAAAGGAGAATACACGAACATTACACACTCACTGTAATTCTTGACCTTCTCGGAATATCTTCACCATTGAGTCACACTAATGGATCTTATCTGGAGGTGCTAGGACCCTGTGGGAGCCAGATGTTTTCAGGAGGGCTGGCACTAGGTAAGCTGCATGCATGTGTGGCACTGTGAGACTGGCTTACGGCACCAGGCTTATCTTGGCACCAGCCCTCAACCACCTCAGTGCTGTTTGTACCAGGAAGGTGTAGCATAATCTAATTAGTACTTGCGCACTAAACCTAAGGGCATAAAGATAGTCCTGGTGATCTATGTAACAAGGGTCAACAAACCAGCAACACAGTGTCTTCACAGCACAAACCAAGAAGAAGGGGTGAAGACCAATAAACAGACTGGAGTGAGTCAAAGGGATGGCAGGTGGGTTTGTGAATCAATGGTGAAGGTATTCCTAAAAGATCAAGAATTACGGTAAGTAATTTTCGTATCTTCCAGGAATCAGTCTTCACCACTGATTCTAACTAATGGGTGTACTGAGCATCCAGTTCCACCCAAGTGATACTCAGACTAAATCCCCTGGACTAGGGCGGCAAGAGCCAAGGGCTCACTCAGGATAGAAGTCCATTCAGGATAGTCCTGCCAAAGGTGTAATGTTGCCTGGCATGGACAACCAGGGCATAGTGCTTCACAAAAATGTGCACTATGCTACAAGGTGCAGTTCTGCAAGTAACACTGACAGGCACAGAGCGAATCTCTGCCAAGGCTGTGGCAACAGCTCTAGTGGAGTGGGCATGTACCTGACCTTCCAGCTTGATCTGCACCACGGCATAGCAGTGGCATAGACCACTGACAATCCAGGCAGAAATGCACTTGATTGTAATAGGCTCTCCCTTCTGACTGGGATCGAAGGAGACAAACAGCCTGTTTGGATTTTCTGAAGTCTGTAGTTCTGTCCAGGTAAAATGTAAAGCTCATCTTAATGTCCAGAGAAGGGAGAGTGTATTTCCCTTCATTTTGGAAGTTAGCAAAGTACAAGATTAAGTCTCATGAATCTTCTCCGTCCAAGATGCTTCCAACACCTGGAGGACATATTTGGAATGGCCCAGAGCCTAGAACTCTAGCCAGTCAAGAACCAAGCAGTCAGGTGCAGAGACTGTAGATCTGGATGACTGATCATCCCCCTGGACCTTGTCAAGTGGTCCGGTCTGAGTGGAAGCAGCCATGGAGGCAAGCTGCTGAGATGGAGGAGATCCTGGTAGCAGAACTGATGTGACCAGTCTGGGGCTATCGGGATCAGCAATGCCTTGTCCTGGGGCACCTTGAGGACCACTTTGTAAAGGGAAGCAAAACACAAGGCATGCTGGAGGCCTGGATTCCAGGTCTGAGATAATGCATCCCCTTCTGAGTGCCCATCTCAGTGGCATGGGCACAGACCAGTCTCGGTTTCCTGTTTTCTCAGGAAGCAAACAGGCACACTAGTGGTGTTTTCTACTGGGCAAACAACGGGGACACCACCTCCTGGTGTAGGGACTGCCTGTGAGACATTTCTCCCACATGACTGAAAGTCTCCGCCAGCTGGTTGTTGGCCCACGAAACATGGATTACCACCAGGTCCGCTTGTAGAGCAGAACCAGAGACCAGATAAGAAGTGCCTCCCCACCCAACTAAAGGGATTACTTTCTGCCCTGCTTGTTCAGGTTTGAAGTACTAGGACAGTTGTGGCTAGCAGCCCTGTCAGCACCTTCACTATGTTGTTTTTGTGCACTAAAGCATTTTATTTATTTATTTATTTATTTCAGATTGTAGATTAATACCTTTGAGCCGGGAGGGCTCTTTTACAAAGGTTCCATGTCAAATGGATGAGAGACAAATTTATATAAACACGTTACAGAACATTCGGTGTACACAATGGGTTACAGAACATTTGGAGTACACAATAAGTTACAGGCAGTACAGGTAGCAAGCAGATAGGCCTTAATTTAAAAACATGGAAAGAAGACAAACAGATGTTATTCATAAAGCAAGGTGGAAGTAGCCTTAGGGGGCTTTGTCACAGAATACGGAAGGTGGGGGTGAGGGGAAGAGCAGGGTTAGGTGGGCAGCCACCTAAGGGCTTTGTCAGGGAGGGGGTGGTGAGAAGTGGGTGGGGAGGAAGGCAAGGGGAGGTAAGCAGAGGGGTGAAAGGTTATGAAGGTGAGTAGTCACAGAAATTTTTACTTGCATGCATAGATTCATACATATAGGTTGCATTCATACATAGGTCTTCTGCGCTCTACCTGAACAAGCAGGGCAGAAAGCACTCCCTTCAGCTGTGTCAGGAGGTGCTTCACACCTGGTCCCAGATTTGGCTCTGCAAGTGGACCTGGTGGTAATTTGTGTTGCAGTGGCCAACATTTATACATCAAGTGTTGCTGGTTAATCTCCTTGAGTGCTGGGATCTTCTGCTTCTGTGTTTGACTGTCAGGCTAGCCACCTGTTTTACCAGCTCCAGCCCTGCACTTTATTTCTCGGTCTGCTTCCTGGAATTTGTTCAGGTAGAACACAGCAATTGTGTTATCTGTACTGATGTGCACTACCTGATCCCTGACCAGTGGGGTGAACTCTGTCAGTGCTGGGAATACAGCAGTTTTAACAGGCTGATGTGATGCCTCGATCTGCAACCAGAACTCATTGCTCAGTGGTCTAGCAAATGTGCACCCCAACCCACCAGGGATGCATCAACCAACAAGGTGAGCAATGGTTCTGCCCAAACAAACAGGATAGTCTCCAAGAGGTTCAGTGGAGACAGACACCAACTGGTGGTGTCCAGCGTTGGCTGTGTCACCTGAACTAGCTGGTTCAGATCAGCATGTGACTGAGACCACTGGAGCACCAATTCCCACTGACTGTGATGCATGCCTCATCAGACCTGGTGCACCACAACCACCATTGAGGCCATCAACCCCAGAAGCCAGAGAATGTTGAGGACTGAGCACTGTTTCTCAACCTAAAATGAGCAGGCAAAGGAGAAGAGGTCCTCCACCCTGTCCAGAAGCAAGTGGGCTCTGGTTTGGAGATATTCCGGTTCTGCTCCATTGTACAAAATCACCTGTTTCAGCACCAGTTTAGAGCAAGTCCCAGAATGTCTGAATGGCCAGATCCCTGGACTGCTCCACATCCATCATGGAACCGCCTGTGATGAGCCAGTTGTTGAGGTACAGAAACACGTTGATGCCACTGTATCTAAGGAAGGCCTCCACAACTGACAGGCATTTGGTGAACACTCTGGGTGTCAAGGATATATCAAAATACACAATCCTTAACTAGTAGAGGGTTCTGTCCACAATGAAGTGGAGCAATCAACAATGAGATGGACAGATCTGAATGTAAGTACTTGTCTTGGAGGTCCAGGGAACAAAACCAAGCCCCTGGTTCCAAAGAGGGTGATAATCTGGTTTAGCGTCAGCATGTGGATTTTCTGACTGCGACAGATTTGTTTAGCACTCACAGATCGAGAATGGGGCACCAGCCCCCCATCCATTTTGGTATTAAGAAGTATCAAGATATGGACTCCTGCAGTGCTGGAGTATATGGAACAAGCTTAAACACACAGCATGACTTTGCTCCGCAGTGCAGTAAGAGTGCCCAGGGACTCTGAAGTTTCCAACAGTGGTTGGTACCAACATGCGGGTAAAGTCTTGAATTTAAGAGACAGTCTCGAACCTACCACTTCCAGGACCCACCTATCCAATGTGACAGTGAACTGCTATGGTATAAAGTGGTAGAGTTGGCCCAACTAAGAGCCACAGCAGTGTTTGAGATGGCGGAGGGATGGTACCTCTTAGCATTCACTTATTGCCATTGGAGATAGCCCCGGAGGACTGGCCTCCAGAGGTACCACCACCCCATTTGTGCTGGACATGCCAGATGACTTGGTGGGGTGGAATTGCTTCCTCTGTTTCTGCTGTCCAGGCCCCTGAATGGAACCTTGTTGCCTGGACTTGGACTGCTGCTTAGACTGAGTGACTGAGTTCACTGAGTCCAGGGTTATGTTGGACTTCTCAATCTGCATAAGATGGTCCTCTACCCATGGCCTAAATAAGTTTGTACCAGGAAAAGGCAGATCCACAATTTTACATGGAATATCAGAGGTGAAAAACATGACCTACAATCGGGCCCAGTGGGTGGACACCGCAGCAGCTATCACACAAGCTGACACATCAGCTGAGTCCAGAGCCACCTGCAATTAGTGTTTCAATATGGACAAGCCCAGATCATGGATCTGCTGCACTTCCAACTGGTTGTCTACAGAGAATAGTTCAAAGTGGGCAGAGTCTTTTAGAGAGCTCACAGAAACATAGAATTTGACGGCAGATAAGGACTCATGGTCAAACCTGACGATTAAAATCACATAGCTGGCCTGGTGGATGCCCAGAGATGCAGCAGCTTAGACCCTGAAGTCAAGGAGATACTCCTTGTTCAGAGGGGTTGTTTAGCTCATCTCTGCACCAGCACCTTGCAGAAGACTGCATCTACCACAAGCCCCTTTGGCAACAGATGTTCCAAACCCCTAGACAGACTGCCAACAGGGACCATGTACTTATGGTCAGTATGATGTGGAGGAGGTTTTCATTAGTCTGGGTGCTGCCATACTTGAGCACTGGCCAGGCATGGCATGAGCATAGGGAAAGCTACCTCAAGTGATGAATCCTGCTTGAGGATATCCATCAGGGGATAAGTGTGCTTTGGGAGTTTCCAAAGTTATGAACATATGTTCCACAAGGCTGAAAATAAAGCCTGGTCCCCTGTTGTGGACTGACCAACCAAGGAGTACATAACAGATGGTGTCACTAAATTAGTGTCTCAATAGAGGAACATCGATCACTGACACTGTGTATGGACCATCCACTCCGATGGAGTGAGAACCACTGACAGGAGATGGGAAAGTCTGGACCTGGGCCTGGAGTCCTTCAAAGCATCTTCCCTCAGCTGTGAGTGGTGACTCCACCTGAATCGGCTGCAGCAGTGCTACTGGCAGGGCTGGTGGTAGGGCCACAGGACACTGTACTGGGGCAGGTATGAGGAGAGATGGCCAATGCAGGGACAGGTAGATCAGCAATGTCAGTCAGCTCCAACCCTGGGCTATAGCACCCAGTCCTGCCATGCCACTTTCTCCCATAACATTCTCAACACTGGGAGAGGAAGCTAAATGATCAAGCTAGATGTCTACTGCTGATGGCAGTGTTGGTGGCAGTGGCAAGACCAATACTGAGAGATAATGAAAGAGAACACTACCTCAGCCTTGAGCATCAACCATGTGGTTAATACCATGCTGTCGATGGCTCCATGTACAACACTTGCCTAAGTACCAGTTGAGTCAGAGGTTGCACTGGAGTCAGGACAACCAGGAGCAGTTGCACTGGAGGTGTCTCGAGTGGGGACACAGTTCAGCCTAACCCATCCTTGGGTGCAACCTTGAGCAGCTCCTGTGTCTGAGAGAGAGAGAAATTCTCATCCTTGCCTGAATTGGGGTCAACAGGTTCTCCGGTTGGTATGACTTCCACCAGAGGCAACAGCTCATGGGAAAGTACTCAACCAGGGAGTGTGGGAACAGTCCCTTGATCATCTGCTCTCCCACAATCAACAGTGGCTTTTCTTTCTGTGCATTTGAAGGTAAGGTGGAAATTTGTCCCTGAAAGGATGTAGGGTCAGAACAAAGTCTCTAAAGCCTGCACGCTCCCAAACAGTTACCGGTTCCAAAGATCACATCTTGGCCAAAAGCAACTTGAGCATCAGAACATCCCTGGTGGCTGCCACCTCTTCTTCCATAGACTGTAAGAAAAAACTGCTCACCTTAGTAATGTTGTTTCTTCTAATGGAGTCTTGCTATATTATGACATATGCAGTGAGTCCCAACCTTCGAACTGCTCCGGAGGTGAAAGAGTTAACTTTCCATGCCAGGCATGGAACGCTGAGCTCGAGCTCGGTTGAAACTCTGTCTGTTGTTCTTCAAACTAAAACAGTCAGATCTTTATGAGATAAACTCACTGAGGTCCTGTGTGGAAGCTGTAAACCTACACAAGCCAACTGGCTACTAAACATAAGAACACATTCTTTGGTCCCAAAACAAAGACTCAAGTCAGAAGACCCAAAAAATGAAAACACAACACCAAGTCACCTCAAAAAAGGAGGGGTGAAAACCACAAGGTGGGCATCTACTAAGTGCCAACACTACACTGCCCACCCACATCCCAAAAACAGAGGTTCTGAGAGGGGCAGGCAGGGAAGGAGGTCATAATATAGCAAGACTCCATTAGAAGAAATAACATTACTAAGGTGAGTAATTTTTTCTTCAAACAACATGAAGTCTTGCTATATTATGACATATACAGACTACACAGCAGTACCTCCATGGAGGAGGGACAGAACCTACTTAGGAAATAGGCTCTGAAGCACAGCTGTGCCAAACCGAGCATCACTCCTAGCCTGGATGTCCAGGGAGTAATGCTTGGTAAAAGTGTGAACTGTTTTCCAGGTAGCTGCTTGACATATCTCTAGAATAGGATGTCCTGGCAGCAGCCAGGAAGCAGCTGTACCTCTGGTAGAGTGAGCCCTCAGGCCTGAGGAGAACCTTACCCAGCTTTTCATAACAGAATTGGATACAAGAGACAATCCACCTGGCAATGGATCTTTTAATGGCAGGTTTCCCTTTACCAACCTCACTATAAGTGAGGAACAGTTGGAGGGAGTCAAACCTGTGACCCTTGGTACGCTCTATGTAGTAACTAAGGGCTCTCTTCACATCTAAGCTGTGCAGCCTCCTCTCGCCAGAGGAGGAATTGTCAGTGAAGTACACTGGAAGAGATATAGATTGATTAAGGTGGAAATCTGAAACCACCTTAGGCAAGAACTTCCTGTTAGTCCTGAGGACCACCTTATCTCTATGAAAGGAGATAAAATCAGGCTCCACTGACAAAGCTTGTAACTCACTTATGCGTCTGGCAGAAGTGATGGCTACCAGAAACACAGTTTTCTAAGTCAAGTACTTAAGCTCTGCTGAAGACAAAGGCTCAAATGGGGTTGCATAAGCTGAGCAATGCAAACATTAAGATCCCAGGCAGGGGCAGGGTCCCTGAATGGAGGGCTGGTGTGAAGCAATCCTTTGAAAAACTTGGAGAATACAGGATGAGCTGAAAGAGAAGAGGGCTTACCTGCTGATAAGAAAGCAGACACAGCTGCCAGATGCACTTTTAGGGTAGCTGGTCTCAGCCCCAAGGTATTTAAGTGGTCCATATAATCCAGGACTGTGGGTAAGTCAGCAGATTCTGGGGAAATATGCTTTCCAGAGCACCATATGGAAAACCTCTTCCATTTGGAATTATAAGTAGCCCTGGTGGAAGCTGCTTAGAAGCCTTCAGGATATCCATCACACCTTGGGAGGGTGTAGGCCAGCAAACTCTAACTCTTCAAGAGCCAGGCCTTGAGATTAAGAGATTTGAGGTTCAGGTACCAAACTCTCCCCTAGAGCACAGGTTAGCAGTTGGTCCTGGAAGACACAGGGAAGGTGGACTGCTAAGGACAGTAGGAGTGGGTATCAAGGCTGTCTGGCCCAGTCTGGAGCAATCAGGATCATCTTGCAGGGTTGAGATCTGATTTTGACTAGCACTTTGAACAGGAGAGGAAGGGGGAAAAGTATAGAGAAACTTCCCTTCCCAACTGAGAAGGAAGGCATCCAGAGGGACTGAGCCCAACACTGGGGGCCTGCAGCAAAAAAGGGGAAGTTGGTGATTGTCTGGGGCTGCAAAAATATCTATCTGTGGGGTGCCCCATCTGGAAAATACCACCTCCAAGACCAGAGGGTCCAGTGACCATTTGTGATGGCCCTGGGAAATCCTGCTGAGAGCATCTGCCAGGACATTGTCCTTGCCTGGGAGGTGAACTGCCATAAGGGAGGTGTTCAGGGAGTAAGCCAGGGACCACAATTTCATTGTTTCGATTGCACAAGGCCGTGGGCAGGCTTGCCCTTGTTGATGTACCACATTGTGGTGGTGTTGTCTGTTCTGACCTGTATAACTTTGTTCTGAACAGATCTGGAAAAAACTTGAAGTGCTAGAAAAACTGCTCTGAGTTCCAACAGATTGATGTGGAGCAGAGATTCCTGAGTGGACCACAATCCATGGGTAGTGAGGTCGCCCATGTGAGCTCCCCACCCCAAGAGGGATGCATCTGTAGTAAGGATTAAGGATTGAGACTGAGGGGCAAAAGGAACCCCTTGTCTCAGATTGCTCTGGTCCTGCCACCACTGCAGGGCCTGGGTCAGGGTTCGAGTCACTGGGATCAATTTGGTTAGAGGTTTTCCTTTGAGACCAAAAGGCTCTCAAATGGAACTGGATGTCCTCATCTGAATCTTGCCCTGCACTACTGCTGTAGAAGCAGCCATGTGCCCCAGGAGCTGTAGAGTGCCTTGCTGGTCAAGAGACCTGCAGGGTGAATGAGGAGGCCAGAGAGACCAGGGTCCTTGCCCTGTCCAAAGGAAGGAAAGCTCTGGCCTTCTCTGTGTTCAGCTCTGTGCCTATGAAGGTGAGGAGCTGGACAGGCTCTAGAACTGACTTTGAAAGATTCAGGAGGAGACCTAGAGAAGTGAGCAGTTGCTGAGTTGTCTGTAGATGTAACTTGACTTGGTCTGGAGACTGGCCTACTATGAGCCAGTCGTCCGGGTAAGGGAAGATGGCAATTTTTTGCCTTCTTAGGTGGGCAACTGCTACTGCCAGGCATTTTGTGAATACCCTTGGCGCAGAGGTGAGGTCAAAGGGCATTGCTCTGAATTGGTAACGGCCTGAGGGCAGCTTGAACCTGAGGTACTTTCTATGGGAGCTTCTGATGAGAATATGGAAATAGGCATCCTGAGGTCCAGGGACGCTAGCCAGTCCCCTGGCCTTAGAGAGGGTAGAATAATTCCCAGAGTCACCATTTTGAATTTTGGTTTTAAAAGGTGCTTGTTTAAGTATCTGAGATCCAGGATGGGCCGCCATTCTCCTGTCTTTTTTGGGGTAAGGAAGTACCTGGAGTACAAGCCTTTGCCCTGGTGTAGGGGTGGAACCCTTTCCACAGCTCTGAGAGCTAGGAGGGAAGAGACCTCTGCCTCTAAGGCAAGAGCCTCTGGTGGATTTGCAGGTGGAAAGGATCTGGTTCTCATCTTTGGAAATTTTTTGAAGCTGTGAACCAGTCCCTGGCTACTACTACTACTTCCAGGACCCACTTGTCTGATGTAAGAGACTTCCAGTCCTGGACAAAGTAAGCCAGCCTGCCCCCTACAGGTAGCTGAGAATCAGCCCTGGCAACCCCATCAGGGTGCCTGTTTGGCAGGGGCTTTGGGCTGAGGGGTGGAAGCAGGCCTGCTTGTAGCCCGTCTGCCTCTCCCTCTAAAGAACCCCCTCTGGGCATAGGCAGAAGAGGAGGCCTGGGCTTGGTAAAAAGGCCTATGAAAAGGCCTGCCCCTGCCCCTGGAAGGCTGCCTTTGAGGAGTGGCCTGCCTTTCTTGGTCTGTGCACTCCTATAGGTGGTCCTATACTCATCCATTTTTCATGTAATTCTCTGTCTGCTCCACAAACAGAGAATTACCCACAACAGAAAATCCATGGCCTTAATCTGGGTATCCTGTGACAGGCTAGTACATCTGAGCCAAGCCATTCTGCGAAGTGCCACAGATGTAGCCAAGACTCTTGATGACACATCATTAGAGTCCACTGCAGCATGGAATTGCATCTTGGATGCCTCAATACCATCAGCAGCCACCTGCTCCAGCTCCTTGGCAAGCTGGCCAGGGACCTGTTTTGCTAGAGCCATAACAGTATCCCATCTGGATTTCTGATATCTGGCAACATAAGCCATATAATTTGCCTGTCTGAGTCCCAAGGATGCTGCCGTGTACTGTTTCTTTGCCATGGCATCAATCCTCCTGGAGTCCTTATCCGGGGGGTGTGAAGCCAAGGGAATATTAGCCTTGTCACAGACTGCAGCCTGCACTACTCCAACATGGCTGCATTGTTGTGTGAGGAACTCCATATCAGAGCCTGACAATGTGTACCTCTTGTCCATTCTCTTATCGACGGGAGGTATAGTGTGAGGAGCTTTTAAAATTTTAAAAGTCTGTTTCCCAAAAGATTTATGCAAGGGAATAAACAGTCTTCTAGACTCTGGGATATCCATCATTTCCACATAGTCAGGATCCTCTTGATCATCCACAGCTTCCTCCATAGGGAGCTGGAGGGTTTCAGCCACTTTTTTATAAAACATAAAATGAGAAGGGGACTCAGAAAGCCTAGGAGGAGACACTCCTGAAGGTCTGTCTGGGGAGATGTCCGGGTCAATGGGCACATCCAGACTTTCAAATCCACATTCACTCTCCTCATACTCCTCTTCCCCCTCCTCCGGTTCATAATACTCCTCTAAATCATACTCTTGAACCGGTGGAACCGGCCGAACCGGGTGCTTACCCGATGGTGCCGGTTTGGTCGGAACCGGGAAAAGCGACTGGACAATTTTTATCGCTTTGGCTATTTCTTCAGCGGTTGGAGAGGAACGTTTTGACTCCACATCAGCTGATTTTCCAGTCCTTTTTGCTGGACCCGGCTCCTCAGAGTCAGATCTCCTTTTGCCCGAGGAAGTCTCGCCCTGGTCAGAGGGCACTCCCTCCGGTTCGGTTGGAACCGAACCGGGCTGGCCATCCGGTTCAGCGGACTTTTTGGCCTCCCTTTCCCTGAGCCTACCAACTCTCTTTTCCAGGGTAGCTGCAGGAAAACTTTTACAAATCTGGCAGTCTGCATTGAGGTGGTCAAACCCCAGACAATAAACACAGGTGGTGTGGGGATCAGCCTTGGCAAAGACTTCCCCACACACACTGCAGTGTTGAAACCCAGTGGGCCCGGTTTTTCTTTTGGGTTTCTCAGACATAGTGCCAGTCCTAACCAAACTTACCCGTTTATGGCAATCCGCCAGGTAAGACCCTCTTATCGGTTCCCAACCGTGTCACAGGTCGTGGAAAAAAACGTAATAAAATCAGTTTTTTTTAGAACCGATAAGAATCGGTAACCACACACTAAAAGACAGATTTAGATATTTTAAACAACTTGATCGGTTCAAACCGAACCGATAAACCATTTACAAGTTCCACACAGAATAGAAATAAATGTAAAACCTATCTAGTACTCACAAATACCACAGACAGAGTCTGAACCGACCGGTTCTGTTTAAATTGGTAGAAAACCGAGAAAAACAATACTTAACCAACAAAATGAACCGAGCAGAAGGAGAAATCTCCGGAGCGACTGTTCAGTGAGGCGGAGTAAAGAATCTGATGGTTTGGGTTTGAGGAACAACAGACAGAGTTTCAACCGAGCTCGAGCTCAGCGTTCCATGCCTGGCATGGAAAGTTAACTCTTTCACCACCGGAGCAGTTCGAAAGTTGGGACTCACTGCATATGTCATAATATAGCAAGACTTCATGTTGTTTGAAATTAAATTTACATACCTATCATAATTCTTGATCTTCCTGTGTATCCTCACCATTCATCATCGGTGGGAGATTGGCCAGAGACAAGCACCCAGCGGGAGCTTTTTTCTAGGAGGGAGGCCGGCACCACCCAGACGCACGGTGCTCACCAGTGAGCACTCACAGGTTGGCCAGGAACGGTTGTTGGCTCCTCCCTCTACCTCAGTGTTGTACAGAGAGACAGAGGAAAAAAGGATAGAGAAAAATGAGAGCGGGACAAGACAGCCTGAGGGGCAGTAAAAGGAAAGGATATAAACTGAAAAAGGAATAGGCCAACCAGAGGACAGAGGAGGAGGAGGAGGAGGAAGATCTGGGAGGGTATGGGCTGAAAGGCCCCCAGTACCCTGGATGACCAGTAAGGGTAGGAAAGGGAAAGAGAAGAGAGAGAGAGAGAGAGAGAGAAAATAAGAGAAGAGGGAAGGAGAGGAGGGACCAATGTCCATACAGGACACTCAGATCTTAGGACCAGCAGTGCCTCCAGGAAGGCAGACAGACCACCACAGGGGCTGTTTCCAAGGCAGAAACTCGGCTTCACTGAAATCCTTTAGGGATAGTAGCATGGAGAAGGTCCCTCCCTCCTGCCTCTGAACCCCTAAGGGTGGAAACCACCCATCAGTGAGGATTCCCCACTTCCCCCATTACCATTTTCCAAGGAAGAACCCTGAGGGTTCAGGGGGGAGGAGAGAGGATCCCAACCATCAATGTCTCCCTCCCAAAGGGGAAGGAAACAGGAGGAGGAAGATAAATAATATAGGAAGGGAGTGGAGGGGAGTCCCCGTCAGCCCCAGCCTCCCCATCCCAGGGGACCCGAAGAGCCGGCGCACCCCAACAGGGTGGGCCAACCCCAAGATTATACCCAGGACAAGGGAGGGCCCACCAGAAGTCCCCCGCAGGCTGGTGGAAGCCCTACTCGCCGTCCTCCCAAAAAGTTTTCCAGTCACCTCCTAGGATAAGGAAGGCTCCAAGGAAAAAGGGGGACCCAACCGGTTCCCCGAGGTGGAGGGCAAACAGGGAGGAGGCATCGTCCAGGGACTGAGGCCTTGTGAGGGGAAGGTGAGTCGGATTCAGTGATGAATAGTGAAGATACACAGGAAGATCAAGAAATACGATAGGTATGTAATTTTCATTTCTTCCCTGTGTCAGTCTTCACCATTTATTTATTGGAAATTTCGGAAACAACTTTTGAGTAAGAACTCTTTTACAAAGGGTCCACGTCTGTTAAACAGTACAAATACAGACATAATTGAATTTACAGTACAAATACAGACATAGCTGAAGTATCAGTACAGGAAGTAACAAAAACATAGATAACAGCAAACAGTTTATAAGTTTCATTAAAGTTGTAATACTTAGTGCTGTATGTCATAAGGAAGTATATGAGAGAGAGGAAAATGTAGGATAGGGAGAGAGTGGTTAGTGAATGGAGCGTAGGGATAGAGCAGCCCAGAAGGAGCATTGTCACATTGCATTACAGCTTTGGAGCTGAGAAGCTGGTGCATGTGACAGTGTGTGGTAAGGTGGGAGAAGGTGGTTAGAGAGAGCGAGAGAGAGAAGGGGGGAGAGAGGGGAAGGAGAGAGAGAGACCAAGCGGGGGAGGATTGGTGGAATGAGCATGGAGATTGATGGAGAAAAGGGGGGGGTGGGAGGTGAGTGAGGGGAGGAGGGAGAGAGTGAGAGAGAAGGGTGATAAGGTGCAAGACAAATGAGAGAGCACAACCACTAGTGGAATCAGACCTACAGAGGATGAGGTGCCAGAGTCTGGAGAGCAGGGGTAGGGAGTGGGGAGGGGTGGACTGTGTGAGTGAGTTCATGAGTAGTTGCTGGTAGGCAGGACTGGTGGGTGAGTACTGAGTCCCCCCAAAGGGAGCCGAGTATTTCCCTGAGAGAATAGCATCCCTCAGCCCCCCATGGAGGAGACACGTGGAGGGGAGACCCTCCACCGGCCAGTTAGGCCTGGGACTGGTCAGGGTGAGGCAGGGTCCCCCATTCCCTTGGGGAAGGAAGGCGCCTCTGCAGTTCCCATCTCACCCTGTGGGAGAAAAGACGGGTCCCCCGGAAAGAGGAAGCCATCACCCTACGCTGGGCCAAGGGTGACAACCGTGAAAGGTGAAGCCACGTCATCCACCTAATGCAGATCGCTGTCCCTGCAAGACATGAAGCAACCTCACTGGCATCATAAGATGCCCTTGACTGGTGCCTTGCCAGCTCCAGACCTATAGCAGTGAGGGCTATGGGTTGCTGGGTAGCCTCCAAATCGGGCAGCGATGCCAGTACCTGGCCCAGCATCGTCCACAGATGCCTGTTGTAGGCAGCAAGGTGTGCCTGATGTGAAGCAATGCAAAGTACCAGCTGCACAGAGGATTGAACTCCACAGAGTCAGGATCCGGGGGTCTATTGCGGACCAGACGTCTATGTCCGGTAAGGGTGTCCAGATGTGTCAATCTTGAAGTAAGATGAGACAGAGTGCCTGGAGACTCCTGGGGTGCGTAGCACCGATGCTGGCAGTCCATGGGGGCTGGAACTGTTGCAGATGGAAGCTGCCAGGTGCTGTACGACGCCTCTTGTAAGGGGATCAGCCAGGAGGGGTCCACCAAATGATGTGCCCCAAACTCACCAAAAAAGGCTTGTATCGTAAGCTCAGTATTGCGATGGGCCAAATAGGAAATATGCAGATCCCTGACCAGCCTCGCCAGGAAGTGCTGATAATGAGCTTGATCAACATCAGAGGACATGTTGACAGAAGGCTCCTCTTCCTCAAGGGAGGAAGATGAGGAGGCCAAGGAACTTGAAGAGTCAGACTCTGGCTGCGGAGGGGAAACTGGTCAAAAGACCTGTTTGTCCATGGCCCTAATGTGCTGGGGGAAATCTGCAGCCTGGGATCTGAACTGTTCCCAGGTCAAAGGTCCCGAAGGACCAACACAGCCTGAGAGACAAGGGGCTGGACGCAAAGGCACAAGGGAACTGGTCACCACATATGGCATGCCTCTATCAGGGCTAGAAGACCTATCAGGTGATCTGGAAGAACAGGGAATCCATAAGTCTGCAGCATCACCGTCCTGTGAAGTAAAGTAAAATGGTCGGGACTGGACCCTATACGGGAAGCTTCCCTATGAGGGGACTGGGGCTACATGGATCCAAAAGGGCGGTCCCCAGCCCCACCCAATGAGGACTCCCTTGAAGGGGACAAGGGTGAGAATTCAGATTCAGCACTACGGCTCCTCCCCAAGCCCCGGAAGGCTACAGAGGAGTGCTGCAGCCCCTCACCCCTTCCCCTCAACTCTGCAGACTCAAAGGAAGACCTCTTCCTCGGACCCTATGCCAAAGGACCCCCAACTTCACAGGCTTCCCGAAGAGAGTCACAGAGGAGGGGATCCAGTCCTGAGCTTAAGGAAGGGGCAGCACCAGAGGTGGTAGCCCACCCTTCCCCTAAAGCCCGACCACTCCCATCAGAGCACCGGGCTGCAGCCCCGCGACCATTCCCCCAGAGCCGGCTGCAGTCATCAGAGCTGTGGGGGGCACCTTGTGAGATGCAAGTTTCTCAGTCCCAGAGAACCCCCCCCAACTCCAAGGAGTCAGGTTGCCAATCTGGGTCACCCTCCTGATCATCCAGCTCCGGAGAGGAGGGGATCCAGAGGAGCATTGGACCAGCAACTCGAGGGGCTTTCCCACTGACAGCACCTTGAATGGTGCTGTGGATCGGCCCAGCACCCATCACGCTGCTGTCCTAATCATTGGAGCTGCAAATGGCTCCAAGATCTGGGGCGGCGCCGAGGAATGCCCCACGCCAGGCTCAGCATCCATGGGCCCCGACAACTGGGGAGCCTGTACCTCCGAAGACGTGACTGCCAGGGCGGCGCTCCTGAACAGTTCTCCAGCATAGCGGTAGAGACCTCCTCCATGGCAAAGCTAGAAGTGGAGGAGGCCTCCTCCTCACCGGACCATGTAGGCCCAGGAAGGGACCCGGAGGAAAGGTGAAGAGTCCTACATTTGGACCGATGAGAGTGATGACACTCCCCGAAAGTTGGTGGAGCCCTGCCAACCTTCAACATGCGGTGTTTAAGAATGTGGTGGTCCATAGAGAAGCAGGCATCACAGTAGTCCATGTCATGCTGGGGTCCAAGGCAGGAAAGGCAGACATCATGCTGGTCCATAAAGGAAATTTGCTGGCCGCAGGGACACCGACACATAGGAGGCCAGCCCACTTTCAACGAACGTTTCTTTTCCTCCAAACCTGGCATGATGCAACGGTAACTAAAACTTAAAACAGAAAAGACTCAACGCTGTTAAGAAAATGGAAGATCTTACGGTAATCTTCAGTAACGGTGCTGAGTGGATGGCAGAACTGAGGTGTAAATCAAGGTGGTGTCGGGAAACAGCTTTGATTTGTCAGGAACGGCTCCAAGAAGCGACTTCCGAGGCGTTGACCGACAGACTAGGCCGCAATGGCATAGCAGAATTCACTTGGCTGCAGGTGCGGTGCTGTCTGAAAGGTGGGAGAAGCAGAACTAAGGTGGTGGAGGAGCCAACGGCCGTTCCTGGCCAACCCGTGAGTGCCACGCAGTACTTCGGCCTCATGGGTGGCGCCAATGGTGCCGGCTCCTCCCTTCCAGAAAAAAAAAAATGCTCCCATGAGGTGCTTGTCTCCGGCCAGTCACGCACCAGTGATGAATGGTGAAGACTGACACAGGGAAGATTTGCACTGCCAACCCCACAGTTGCAGAAGGCACTGCACCTTACATTCTTCCAGAGATGAAGGATGGATAGTCACCACGCACAGTATACTCTATCGTGGTTTAGGCTTAGGCACTACATGCAAGTGTCACATTCGTCAGTGACAGACTTTTTCTGCCTGCACAACATACACCTCTTGAACCCTGGCCTTTTCTTTTGTTTTATGGTGAATTTGACAAACGAGTAAGAGCCATGGGATCAGGAGAGCAGATTAAGTTAAAAGGTGAAGTAACTTTCAAAAAAAATGCTTAAAAACCAGCAGAATCCTTAGGCTTTAGCCAAGATCTGTGAGGCAACAGGCCTGTTCCTTTCAGTAGAAGAAAGGATCTGAGTGCAGATGGAGTGGAGCTAGAGGACCACATGACTGGGTGGTAGGAGAAGTCAAGCCTGTAGACTGTTCCAGTGACTGAGGTTGCTGAGTGGAAGACTGCTTTAAGTGTGGCTAGTGAATTAAATCTAGGTAGTCATAACCCTCTTTATCTCAATCTTTGGTGGTCCTGTGTCCCCCTCTAAACAAATATTGGCTGAAAGATGCAGTCACCTGGCCAACAGTTGCTCAGTGTAAAAATAGGTGAAAATCTGGGGAGGTCCCAGTGGCATATGGTCAGGCCTTTGAGGGCTGTGATGTGTCTGTGAATGGCCCTGCCCTTTCTCCTAAGTGCCCCAAATTATTTTTGTGGGTGCACAGGAAGGGACCACAAAGGTCACACTACCCCCCACACTTCTGTGTATTGGGCCCTGTAAATATTAAATATGTCCCCAGATCACCTTGATAAACAAGCAGTTGCATCATGGTTGAATTTACCAGCTAAACAAGTTTTTGTTGTTGTTTAAAAAAAAAAAAAAAAGGCAGGTAGAGTCATGGTGTCATTTAGAATATTTTCAAGGGTCAAACAGGTGTCAAGATCATGGTGTATTTTTAAAAATAAATACTGATAGATAATAGAGTTTCAGAATTTAAAACTAATACTTTACATGCTTTTTTGGCGAACTTCGCTGTCTATGAACCCCAGTGGCATCCTCACCCACGTGTTGCTATCGTCTTGCCTTCCAAGAGGAACCAATGGCTGCTTTGGCTTGTGTAGTTCTTCAAGTTCCCAGGCAGAATACACTTTACCTGTAGAAAATGATATTAAACAAATGGGCAAAAGTAAAATGAAGTATTCCTCATTTTGTTAAATTTCTCTACCATTTACTTTTAAAAACAAAGCATGCCTTGTTTTGTTAAATATCTGCCATTTAATGTTATCACTGGAGGCAAAGTGCAGCAGCCATTCCCAAGGGGCTGAAAATCTCCTGCTCTGTGGTGCAATGAAATCCTGGAAATCCCAGAAATACTGATTTTATGTTTCAGAGACTATCATTCTGTCAGGCAGTATGTAGAACAAGTGTGGGAATCAACTACAAATTGAAGTAGAAGTAAATGTCTAATTTACAAAGATAGGTAATCACACAATCATGCAGTGTTCAAAGTTTAGGTGAATCCTGCATGCTGATTTAACGGTGCTCTGGGTGACACTAGAGACTCATAGAGGAAAAAATTACTCACCGTAGTAATGTTGTTTCTTCTTAAGGGATCACTCACTATATTTACACTTTATGCAGTCATCTTGGCTGGGAGTGATGCCCCGGAGATAGAACTGATGCACATTTGAGAATTTGGAATGTAGGTTCAAAGTCTGCATCTGCCCTCCACTGTGGCTGTTGCTCAGATCTGTTTCCAAGCCAAAGTGAGGGCAGCAACTAGTGAAACTAGCTAAAAGGCTACCAACATTTTGGAATAATGTTTTATAGAACTTTAAAACACCAAACTAATTGAAGCAGACTTGTGAAAATGTATCTCATAAACCACAACAAACTTGCAATTGTAGGAACTGCAACAGTAATGCTCAAGCAACCTCAGTGAAAAAGGAACTGAGTTTTGTGTGAACCTACAGTATTTCAGGTTCTGGAATGGGAGGCAAGGTTGGAGAGTGTAAACACAGTGAGTGATCACTTAAGAAGAAACATTACTACGGTGAGTATTTTTTCTTCTAATCCCAGGAATCACTTACCTAATAGTTACGCTGTATGCAAACTCAGTAGCAGTACCTTGGGAGACAGGGTCCAGAACCTAGTTAGGAAAAAGGTTCTTCAAGACAGCAGTTCCAAAGCTGGCATCCCTCCTGGACTGAATGTCCAAACAGTAGTACTTTGTGAAAGTGTGTACTGTTTTCCAGATAGCTCCTTTAAAAATGTCCAATAATGGGATGCCCCATGAGGAAGCCACAGAGGCAGACGTACCCCTGTGGAACGTGGCATTTTGTTTTTATTTTATTCTTTTTGGGTCCGGTCCCCCCACCCAGTGCCCCTAATGGAGCTTGGCCCCTTCCCCTGCACACCGACCCACCATGCCCAGGCTTACACCCCTGGGCAGGGCACCCTCAATTCAGCAGAAACATGCCTGGCGTACCCCACGGGCGTTGGGAGCAGGACTCCCCAGCGGACACTGGTGGCAGCAGGAGTGGTGGAAGAGTGGAGCATCATGGCCGGGGGACTGGAGATTTTGTGGCTGTATTCCCCTGGGAGGTGGGGCATGCAATGACACCAGTGTCTGTCCTGCCTGCTACTTAAGCAGGCACCAGATTTTTGGTCACTTAGCCAGCCTCCACCAGAGGTCGCCAACAGGAGAGCCGCTACTTGGTTGCTCTATCCTTCTCCACCTGACAGGCTTGCTGATTCCCAAGTCCGTTCCCAAACCTGGAAAATTAGCATTGCAAGCAGTTGCCTTGCTGCGCCAGCGGTCTGGCAGTCTTGGTGGCATTTTACCAGCTTCTTTGTAGCAGAACTGAATGCAAGATACTATCCAGTATGAGACAGATCTCTTTGTAGCTAGTTTACCTTTATCAGCCTCACCCCAGGTAACAAAAAGTTGGGTGTTCTGGGGCTTGACATCCCTTGTATGGTCCATGTAGATATTCAGGACCCATTTTAGGTCCAGGCTATGCAACTTTTCCTCCCCTGGAATGGATTGCTCTGGATAAAGTACAGGGAGGGTCACTGACTGATTCAGATGGACTCAGATACCACCTTAGGCAGGAATTTTCTGTTGGTTCTAAGAACAGCTTTTATCCCTGCAAAAGATTATGTAATTTTGCTCTGTGCAAAGGGCTTGCAATTAATTTATCCTCCTAGCAGAGGTCACTGCAATCAGGAATATGGTTTTCCATGTGACATGCTTCAGGTCAGCAGTGTCCATGGGCTCAAAGGGAGCCTCCATAAGCTAGACAAGGCATATACTGAGGTCCAAGGGGTAAGATCCCTCACTGGTGGGTATAAGTGGTTGAGGCCTTTAAAAAGAACTTTTGAAAATGGGTTGTGAGGCCAAAGTTCTTACCAGCTGATATGTATGATGACACTGCTGTGAAGTGTACCTTTAAAGCTGAAGGCCACTGGCCTAATGACTGTGGGTGTACTAGGTATTCCAGAATTATAGGCAACCCTGCCTCTCTTGGATTTATTTTACTGGGTGTACACCAGGAAGAAAACCGTTTCCACTTAGAGGAATATGCTTTCCTGGTAGTAGGTTTCCTTGAAACACTCAGTACCTTGAGGACTTCCTCTGAGAGATTCAGTCCAGAGAAGTCTAACTCCTCAAGAACCCTACCTTCAGGCATAGGGTTCTAAGGTCAAGTCAACAGAGTATGACTGAGTGGCAGGCTGATTGGATTCTGGCTGGACAGGACCAGGAGCAGTGAGTACCAAGCCTGTCTGGCCCAGTCTGCAGCTATCGGAATCATTGTTGCAGGCTATCTCTCGAATTTCAGGAGTACTTTCTGAATGAGTGGAAATGGTAGGAGTGCATACAGAAACTTCCCTGTCCAGTTCAGTACCAGGGTGTCCTCTGGAACTGTGCCCCTGGCTGGTGGTCTGTAAGAAAACTGTGGAAGCTGATATTTCTCCCAAGATGCAAAAAGGTCTATAATGGGATTGCCCCACTTTCTGAACACTGCAGCTGGAACTTGTTGGGTTAAGGCCCATTCATGATTTCCCTGGCTGATTCTGCATAGGGAATTAACTAGGATATTATCTTTGCACTGAAAATGTTTGCTTCTAGGAAATACACCAGGTTACAGATCCACATAACCTCTATGCACAGTTTTGAGGATCTTGTTCCTCCCTGCTTGTTTATGCAATACATTGTTGTGGTGCTGTCTGTCCTAATTTGGACAGTCTGACTCTGTACTTGGGAGGAGAAAGACTGCATTGCTAGCAGTACTGCTCTCAGCTCCAGGAGGTTGATGCATTCTAGTAACCCCTCTGGGCTCCACGTGCCACTCACCATGAGGTCCTGCAGGTGGGTGTCCCCACCCTAGGAGTGAGGCATCTGTAACAAGAATACTTGTTAGTGATTGCTGAAGGAAGGGAATGCCCTCTCTGAGGTTTTCTTCATTCCACCACTCTAATAATTCTACTATGCCTTGTCACTGGCACTAGCTTTGAAAGTGGATCCCATCTTTGGGACCAGTTGTCCCTCAAGTGGTACTAGGTATCTCTCATTTAGAACCTGGCCCATGGAACCACAGCTGTGGATCTGGCCATGTGCCCCAGTAGCTGCCGGAGGTCTCTTGTGGGCCTTGGCTGGCCTGCTGTGAAAGACTCTGCTGTTCCTATCAAAGCTGTAACTCTGGTCTGCGGGAGAAAAACTTTTCCCTGCAGGGTAATTAACTCTGCTCCTGTGAAGTCCAGTACTGAACAGGCCCTAGCTGGGACTTCTGCAGGTTTGGCAAGAGCCCCTGGTTCTCCAAGGTACTTTTTACCAATTGAACTGAGGACATTTCCTCTTGTTCTGTTTTTCCTGAGACTAGCCAGTCATCCAGGTAGGAGAAACCCACCACACCTTGTTTTCTCAGATGTGCTGCCACCACAGCCAGGCACTTTGTGAACCATGTGAGCTGAAGTGAGACCAAATGGGAGAGCCGTGAACTGGTGCTGGCAGTTTCCCAGCTTGAACCTGAGGTATTTTCTGTGAGACTGATTGGGATATGAAAACAGGTGGCTTTCAGATCCAGGGATCCCACCCAATGCATTTATGCAAAGATGGTATCACTGTCCTTAGAGAGACCATCTTGAATTTTTCTTCCTTTTCATATTTTTTTTTTACTTCCAATTCCAGCAGACTTCTTTCTGTGGGGGGACTGACCTAGAAAACTTGTGTGTTTCTGCAGGTTTAGAAAGTGTTTGAACTGCAGACACAGCCTCTGGCCCACTACTTCCAGTACCCATTTATACGTGATAATGTTTACCCATTCGTGGAAGTAGTGTGCCAGTCTTACTCCCACTGGCAATGGCAGGGCAACCTGGTCAAAATTGTTTGGGGTTTTGTTTTGGCTGGGGCTTAGGCACTGGACCTGCAGCATTGTCTGGAAGCCCTTTTTCTCCTCCTCCTATAGTAATCTCTGATTAGTATTCACAGGAGTGTAAAAGATATAGGTTCTTGGGAATTATCCCCTGCTTTGCCTCCCCTTCCATATGACCTGCAGGAGGTACAGGCCTTTTCCTTGTCATTGCTACTTTTGAAAGTAGTGTTGTACTCATCTACTTTTTTCATGTAGGCCTCTGTTTTGTCACCAAATAATCAAACTCCCTCAGGGGAGAAATCCGTGGCCTTATTTTAAGTATACTGGGAAAGGATAGTAGTGCTCAGTCAGGAAAGCCTTAAGGGACGCTGCATGAGCCAAAACTGTGACAGCAGTGTCATTAGTGTCCACCGCAGTACGGAAATGATATTTTGTGGTATCCAGGGCTGATCTTGTTGTGGCAATCATGTCCCGTGCCACATCCTCAGCTGCTGTTTCTGTCACTGCCGGAATTGTGTTCCAAAGTGCTTTCTGGTACTGTGCTATATGTGCTGAGTAAGCTGCCTGCCTGACAAGCAGGGAAGTTATTGCACAAACATTTTTTGCCATGGCGTCCAATCTTTTAGAGTCTTTTTCAGGGACTGTGCAGACAGAGTGATTTTTTTTTTGTTCTCTCTCACAAGCAGCAGCCTGGACTATTCCATGATAGAAACATAGACTTTGACGGCAGATAAGGGCCACTTGGTCCACCCAGTCTGCCCATTTCCCTACCTACTGGATAAGCTGCAGATTCTAGTTAACCAACAACCTACTTCCTGCCACCTCCCACTACAATTGCCTTGTGTCTGTCCCATGCATGTTTGAATTCCCCCACTGTTTTAGCCCCAACAACCTTCCCAGGAAGGCAGTTCCATGCATCCACCACTCTCTCCATGAAAAAATATTTCCACATTACCCCTGCGCCGTCCCCTCTCTATCTTTAAATTGTGTCCCCTTGTTCTTACACATCTCTTTTTCTGAAAGATGCTACCCTCCTGGACTTTGTTGATTCCCTTGAGGTACTTGAACATTTCTATCATGTTCCCCTGTCCCTCCTTTCATCAAGGGTATACATATTAAGCTCTCTCAGTCTCTCTTCATATGATTTCTGATGCAGACCCTGCACCATTTTAGTTGCCCTCCTCTGGACTGCTTCCATCCTGTCTATGTCCTTGGTAGATGAGGTCTCCAAACTGCACACAGTACTCCAGATGGAGTCTCACCAACTGTCTGTACAGAGGGATGACCACTTCCCTTTTTCTACTTCTGATGCCCCTTCTCATGCATCCCAGTATTCCCCTGGCTCTCCTTACTGACTTCTCACATTGCTTACCCTCCTTTAGACCATCTGATATGACTACCCCCAAGTCCCGTTCCATTTTTGTTGTTGTTAGTACCTCCCCTGTTATTGCATACTCTTCTCCTGGGTTTTTGTTTCCCAGGTGCATTACTTTGCACTTCTTTGCATTGTTTAGTTTAGTTTAGTTTAGTTTAAGTTGTTTAACCAGGTATAGCACACTAAGCTGAAAGCTTTTTTACAGGAGCGACCTGGGAGCACAAGGAGGTTAAGTGACTTGCTCAGGGTCACACAGTATGCAAGTGGAAGCTGTGGGATTCAAACTCAAGTCTGGTCTGCTGGATGTCACCAGATTTGCAGCTCAGAGCCTTAGACCACTGCACTATACTGCCATATGTCTGACCATTCCTCCAACCTTGCCAAGTCCCTTCTCATCCTTTCTACCCCCCCCTTGTGTATCAACTCTGTTACAGATCTTTGTATCATCTGCAAAGAGGCATACCTTTCCCTCCAGACCCTCTGCAATGTTACCTATAAAGATGTTAAAGAGGACTGAACCCAGTACTGAGCCCTGAGGTACTCCACTAGTGACTCCCCTTTCTTCGGAATGTGTTCCACTCACTATTACCTTCTGTGTCCTATTGTGCAGCCAGTTTGCAACCCAGGCTACCACCCTGGGACCCAGTCCCAAGCTGGCTAACTTGATTATTAATCTTTTGTGCGGGACTGTGTCAAATGCCTTGCTAAAGTCTAGGTAGGCCATATTCACAGACCCTTCCTGGTCTATTACTTTGGTCACCCAGTCAAAGAAATCGATTAGATTCGTCTGACATGACCTTCCTGCTGTAAATCCATGCTGCTTTGGGTCCTGTGCCCCGCTGGCCTCTAGGTACTCAACAGTTCTTTCTTTCAGAAGTGATTCCATCACTTTCCCTACCACTGTTGTCAAACTTACAGGTCTGTAGTTTCCTGCAGGGGAATCACATCTGCCCTCCTCCAGTCCTCAGGTACCACCCCATCCTCCCATGATTTGTTAAAAAGTGTGGTCAGTGGTGTCACTAGGTCCTCCCTTAGTTCTTTTAGGATTCTGGGGTGAATCCCATCAGGCCCCATTGCTTTGTCCACCTTGAGTTTTAGGAGTTCTTTCAGGACGCTTTCTTCTGTAAATGGACTGGTGTCAGCCCCCCTACCCAGAGTGCTTCTATCGTCTGGTTTAGGTAACTCCTCCTCATCTTCTTTGTGAATACTGAGCAAAGTATTCATTCAGTATCTACCTTTTCACTGTCTCCTCTGCCCACCTCCCCTGTCCCTTATTAATCTTCGCTATTCCTCCCTTAACCTTTCTATGCTCCCTAATGTACCTATAAAAGGTTTTATCCCCCTTCTTAACTGACATGGCTAATTTTTCCTCAGTTTGAGCTTTTGCTATTCTGACTGCCTTCCCAACTTCTTTCTGCTTTAATTGATACAGTTCCCTGTCATGCTCCTTCTGTGATGCCTTATACTTTTTGAATGCAGCCTTTTTCTCCTTAACCTTCCCTGCCACTCTTTTGAGAACCATAGTGTTTTTACTCCACTTGTTTTCTTTATCTGTTTCACACAAAGGCTTGTTGCCTCTATGATGGCAGGTTTGACTTTTCTCCACTGTTCTTCCACCCCTCCTTTTTGGCCATTTGCTAGTGTATTCCTCAGGTATTCACCCATTTTGCCAAAGTCAGCCCTTCTAAAGTCCAGTATGCTTGTTTTTGTATGACTTGTCTCCATGGTTGTGCTTATTGTGAAGCACACTGTGCAGTGGTCACTTGTTCCCAGATGTCTACTGACTTCTAAATTTGTGATCCTCTCTCCATTTGAGAGTACATGGTCTAGTATTGCTTCATACTTTATGATGATCAAGATGGACCTACAGATATTCCACTCCCTGCTTGTCCACTTGAAATGTCCTCTCAAATTTTTTTGTTGATGGCTGCAGCTGAGGTGGGTGAAACCGTGGTTTTAGCTATGGTCTTGTTAAGTGGCTTATGTATAGGAAGTAACATCCTTTTTGGTGGAGCTGCTCCCAACATGTCTATAAAATCAGCATCCTCTTCATCCTAGTCTGTTTCTAGTGGGGGGATGTTGAGGGTATCAGCCATTTGTCTGACAAACGAGGAAAAATATGAGTAGTCCTCAATTTGTCTTGGAGGAGGTTTGAAATCTTGCTCAGGTACACCCTCTGATTCCATGGGATCACCTTCCTCCATTTGCACATAATATTCTTCTTCCTCCTTCTCCACATGCAGATAGGCTGGAGGCTGAGCTGGGGAAGGTATCTTTTTCAAATTTCCCATGGCCTAGACCACCTGGACAAAATTGCCACATCTTTGATATGTCCTCTGATGAGGGCATTTTATCTGTGCCATCTGACTGCTCCTTTCTTCATGCAGGAAGAGTGGCAGTAACATTATTTTCTTTAAATGTCTTTTTGGCAGACACCATTTCCAGTGCCTGCTTTAGAAACACAGAATGCATTGGCAGATGGGTACATGTGGACCATCTAGTCTGCCCATGTATTTTTATTTATTTTTTATTTTAGTCTTTGGTAACCAGGTAAGGCCCACTAGGCACAAGTGCCTGTTTTCAGGGGCAACCTGGGAGCACTGGGCAGTTAAGTGACTTGCTCAGAGTCGTAAACTATGCAAGTGGAGGTTGTGAGAATCAAACTCAGGTCTGGTCTGCTGGATGCAAGCATGTTCACACCTCGTTCCTCTAACCTCTAGGCTATACTGCCAGCCCAAATATGTATATTACCCCCCAGTCAGGCTGCTGTGTTAAGTTTTCCACACTGTCTGTCCCATGCCAGCTTGAATTCTCTAGGCTCTTTTTTTTTTTTTTTTTTTATTTGGGCCATCACTGGATTCAGGGTTCCACCTTTTGGATACCCCGATATCTGAACCATCTTTACCAAGCCTTTCTGATAGCTGTGCAGCTCTATCTTTTTTCTTGTCACTTTTTACATTATTTGCTGCTGTACATGAGGATGTGGACCCTTCTGATATGTGCTTTCCACCATCACAGGGAACATCCTCAGACCCTTTTTTATTTGTAGGTGACACAGAGGCAGACTGAGAAGACATGTTTCTTTTTAAAATGTTTACCCTTTTAAGTGAGTTTTTTAAGCAAAAAATATGACAGGGCTTACAATTTATAAAGTCGTGTTGTGGACCTAAACACTAAACAAAGCTCATGACAGTCTGCCCTTGCCAAGAGCTAGAAAACAATTCTTACAGTTTTTTGACAGTCCACCAGGTCTCTCTGGCATACCGATATGAGAGAATCTTAATTAGTTCATAATGATTCCCCACAACAATGCAATACAAGAGCCCAATAGTATAAAAATGGCTGCTGTACTGAGAAAACTGTGCCAAAGGTCAAATTGAGGCTCCTGAAACAGGAACCGATTAATTAAGGTGAAAGGGCATAGACAGAAATGGAAAATGAAACTGCTCCATTCTCTGTAAATTGGATAATTTAGAAATTGCTAAAAATAGTCAGACTGAAACAGTAGCCAACTAGAATATTCTCTGGTTCCTGGGAATCAGGAACTGGAGAAATCATAAATTACTGAAAACACTAACTGAACAAAGAGTAATAAAAAAAAAAAAAAGCTAAGATATACTTTAGAATAAATTACAAAACAAAAACCTTGACTGGAGAACCAACTGTTATCAGAATTTACTATAGGGAAGGGGCAACGTTTCTTTTCAGGTGGAGAAATAGATCCGAGCAATGGCCAGAGTGGAGCACAGATGCAGAGTTTGAACCTACATACAGTATTCCAAATTCTAAAATCTGTATAAGTTCTGTTTCTGGGGCTTTTCTATCAGCTAAGATGACTGCATAAAATACAAACATTAAGTAATTCTTCGGGTTAGAAGAAAAAAATTACTCACCTTAGTAATCTTGTTTCTACCAAGGTATTCTTCAATATTATTAACTCTTGCAGTCAGCCTCCAGTGTTGAACTGCCTGGAGAATGGAACATATGCAAATGATGGAACACTTATTGACTCATTGGCTCGTGCCACCATTCAAACTGCTGCCCTTACCAACTACTGCATTCTGTAATGCTCAGATTCATTGCAGCCTGCAAAGAAAGGCCCCTATACTAAACTATTATACTAACAATAATAATATTCAATAATAATAATAAAAACCTCATAAAAAAAGGCCCCCAAACTGTCAGATTAGGACCCAAAGAGGGACACAACACCCAACTGGGTTTAAAAACCTATAACACAACCATAGTACAGACCATTTTCTTTACAGAATTCTAGCCTTTATGCAGCAGCCACTGGTTCTGGAAGGGGAGGTAGGGAGGGTGAGTTAGTAATGTTGAAGACTACCTTGGAAGAAACAAGATTACTAAAGTGAGTAATTTTTTCTTCTAACCCCAAGAATTCTTCAATATTCTTAACTCTTGAAGACTATGAAGCAATATGTTTGGAGGTGGGCACAGAACCTTACTTAGGAAACAGGTTCTGCAGCACCGCTGTGCCAAACCTGGCATCACCTCTGGATTGGGTATCCAGGTAGTAGTGCTTTGTAAAAGTATGTACTTTTCTCCATGTAGCTGCTTTACAAATTTCTAGTAGTGGAATATCTAGGGCAGCTGCTATTATAGCAGCTGTACCCCTTGTGAAATGTGCCCTCAGACCTGCTGGGAGCTCTTTACTGGCTTTTGTATAACAGAACTGGATACATTATACTATCCAGTGTGAAATGGTCCTTTTTTATGCTGGTTTTCCTTTTCCCACATCCTCATAGGTCAGGAACAACTGTTGTCTGTCCTGCATGTGGTCCTTGGTACCTTGGTATGGGTAATGTAGTAGTTTAATGCTCTTTTGACATCCAAGCTATGTAGCCTGTGTTCACCTGAACTAGAGTGGTCAGTGAAAAAGACTGGCAGAGTAATTGACTGATTCAAATGGAAGTCAGAGACTATCTTTGGAGGAAACTTTCTGTTAGTCCTAAACAGCACTCTGTCCCTGTGGAAAGAGATGTAATTCTGCTCTATACACAGGGCTTGGAGCTCAATAATCCTTCTGGCCAAAGTGATGGCTACCTGGATAACTGTTTTCTGTGTTAAATATATGAGATGTGCCAAAGCCATAGGCTCAAATGGGGGTTCTATAAGCTTGGCAGTGCAAACATAAAGGTCCCATGCTGGCACCGGCTCCCTGTGAGGGGGGGGGGTATAGGTGGGCTAAGCCTTTGAAAAACTTTTTAAAAATAGGGTTGGATGCCATAGAGACCACCTTGCCTACTGAAATTTAAACTGATACTGAAGCCAGATGGTCCTTGAGAGTAGTGGGCTGTAGGCCCAAGGAATGTAAATGTGTAAGGTAATCCAACAAGGCTGGTAACCCTGCCTGTGAAGGCACCATATTATTGCTAGAACACCATATAGAAAACCTCTTCCATTTGGAAGCATAGGTTCTCTTGGTCGAGGGCTTTCTTGATCCCCTCAGGACATCAAGGACACTTTCTGAGAGATGCAAGCCTGTATACTCTTAAGTCCTCAAGAGCCAGGCTTTGAGCCTAAGGGATCTGAGGTTCGGGTACAGGATCCTCCCTTGTGAGGAGGTTAGGAGATTGTGCCTCCGAGGGAGGTGTATTGGTGGGGCCACTGACAGGGAGAGCAGCAGTGAGTACCAAGGATGTCTGGCCCAGTTTGGAGCTTTGAGGATCATCGTGGCTGACTGGGACCTGAGCTTTATTAGGACCCTGAGTAGCAATGAGAAGGGTGAAATTCATACAACTTTTTCCCTGACCAGTCAAAAACTAAGGTGTCCAGGGGTACTGTGCCCTTTGCTGGTGGTCTGCAGCAGAACTGTGGTAACTGGTGGCTGAGAGGTCTATCTCTGCTGTGCCCCATCTTCTGAAAACCACATCCAGTACTTGTCTGTTCAGAGACCATTTGTGGTGGTCCAGATTTATTCTGCTTAGGGAATCTGCCAGGGTGTTGTCTATGCCTGGCAGATGGATGGCTACCAGTGAAGCTTGAAGTGAGTAAACTAGACTCCACACCTTCATTGCCTCTGTGCACAGAGAGCTGGACCTTGTTCCCTGCTGCTTGTTTATGTAATACATTGTTTTGGTATTGTCTGTTCTGATCTGTACCACCTTGCCTTCTATCAGGGTTGCAAAGGCTTGCAGGAATAGAAGCACAGCTCTGACGTCCAGCAGATTTATGTGCTGAAGAGACTCTGCACTTGATCAGGTGCCATGTATGGTATGATCCCCCAAGTGTGCCCCCAGCCTAGGAAGGAAACATCTGTTGTAAGGACTGTGGATGGAGATTCTTGTTGAAAAAGGACCCCTTCTTTGAGGTTGTCCCTTACCTGCCACCACTGAAGAGCCAGTAACAATGTCTTTGTTACTGATATCAATTTTGAAAGAGGGTCCCTTCTTTGAGACCAATGTGCTCTGAGGTGGAATTGGATGTCTGTCGTCTGAAACCTTGAACCTATGACTTGCCTGTTGCTGCAGCCATATGCCCCAGTAGCTGCAAGAAGTTCCTTTCTGGCCTTGACTTGTTGAGCTTGAATGTTCCAGCAATCTGCAGAATGTCATTCACTCTTTCCTGAGGTAGGCATGCCCTTCCCCTTAGGGTGTCCAACTCTGCTCCTATGAAGTTTAGCACCTGCACAGGTTGCAGGACAGGCTTTCCTAAGGATCTAGAAGGTCCTAGGTTGACTTTTGGGAATCCTTTAACTGTTGTGGTGATTTTCCCACCACCAATCGGTCATCTAGGTAAGGAGACACTGTGATTCCATGTCTTCTTAGGTACGCCACCACCACTACCACTACTTAATGAATGCCCTTGGACCCGAAGTGAGACCAAATGGTAGTGCTGAGAACTGGTAGTGACATAAAGGAAATCTGAACCTGAGGTACTTTCTGTGGGCTTCCCTTATAGGGACGTGGAAATATGCATCTTTTAAATATAGAGACATGAATCAATCTCCCCTCTGGAGGACTGAATCATTGCTAGAGTTACCATTCTGAAATTTGGCTTTGCCACACGCTTGTTTAGCAATCTTAGGTCTAGAATGGGTCACCACTCCTCATTTTTCTTCTGGGTCAAGAAGTACCTTGAGTAAAAATCGTTTGCCCTTTTGTTGCAAAGGGACTGCTTCTATTGCCTTTGACAGCAATAAGTTTGTTACTTCCACCTCTAACAGTTTCTTTTCTGAAGTGGAAGCTGGCCTGAAAATTATTGCCCTTACTTTTGGGAAGGATTTGAAACTGAGGGACAAGCCCTGACTCATTACTTCCAGGATCCACTTGTCTGTGGTAATGCTCTTCCAAGCCTGGAAGTAGTGAGCCAACCTGCCCCCTACTGGTACCAGGAAACTGACCATGGCAACCATGTCAGGGGTTCTGTTTAGGCTGGGGTTGAGCCAGATTAGCTTGGTTCACCCACCTAGATCCCCTTCTGCCCCTTCCTCTGAAGTATCCTGTCTGCTGAGGATATTGCTGGTACTGCTGTGAAGCTTGGGCTTGAAAAAAATGTCTGCCATAAGTGGTCCTACCTCTACCCCCTTCCATAAGGCCTGTAGAAGGTTGAAGGTTTCTCCTTAGCCGAGTCATTCTTGAAGGTGGCCTTATATTCCTCCACTTTTTTCATGTAGGCCTCTGTTTGGCCTTTGTTTGTCTTGAGACAAATTAGTAGCTCTCAGTCAGGCAAACCTTCTTAATGCTACTGTAAGAGCGATCCATCTGGCAGCAGTGTCTTTAGCATCTACTGCCATTTGGAATTGGTATTTGGAAGTCTCCAAACCACACCTGGCTGTCTCAGTCAGGTTGGCTGCCAGACCAGCTGGGCCTTGTCTGCCATGGCCATGACAGACTGCCACAGGGACTTCTGATATTAGACCAAATAGGCCAAATAGTTTGCTTGTCTAATGGACAAAGAGGCTGACAGCCTTTTTTGGCCATACTGTCTATTTTCTGACAATCTTTATCAAGGGGATGGGATGCCAGGGGCATCTTGGCCTTGTCACAGCCTGCAGTCTGTACCACCCCATCATGGTTTGGGTGAGAAAATAAGAATTCTGCCCCAGACCTGTCTAGCTGATACTTTCTACCAGCTCTCTTGTCCAACGGTGGGATAGAATTGGGAGTTTCCAATATCTTGAGGACATGTTTTTTCAGGAATTTATTGATTGGTAACAGTAGTTTCTTGGTGGGAGTAAGTCCCATTAGGTCCATAAACTCCACCTCCTCCTCACCCTCTAATGACTCACTGGTAGTTAAATCCAAAGCATCTACCGTTTGTTTCACAGATGTGTAGTGTGATGAAAAATCCTTGGGTAGTCTGGGAGAAGAATCTAATTCCTGGTCATGGGAGACCTCTGATTCAATAGGTTCCTCTTCCTCATTGTACTCCTCATATTCCTCATTTTGAACCTGTGAAGCAGGATCCAGGGCCAGAACCGATGCTATCAGTTGCAAAACCAAGGGCTGAACCGAGGGATTTACCGCTACCTGCTGAACCGGAACCAATCCATAATTAGTTGCTGCTTGCAATGATTGGCGAACCTGTAAGGCTTGTGAAATAGCCTTAGTGGTAGGCATAACTGCTTTCTCCACAGAAGTCCCTTTTGCAATGCCGGCCCAGTGGTACTGAGGGTTGAGGTGCTGGACGCCACAGCTCACACTACGCCAGCGACCAGGATTCAGGAACGACCTTGGGGCATCGAGGTGTTGGCGTGGGGGGCGGAGCAGGATCGAGCATGCCGATGGGCAGCTCTCCTCTCCCAAGGGTGGTGAGGGTGGGTTGGCGCCCCCCGTAGTTCTGCTCCCATTGGGTGGAGGTCCGTGTGTAGCGTAGGCAGGAGAGGGGGTGGCAAACAATAATGGGAGGTGGAAGGGGCTGAGCTGGCACCATGGGGTGCATAGTGTGCCTCCACATGCTCGCACGGCCGTGTGCCGGGAAAGGAGGTGACGGGGACCAAACAGCTATAATTAGAAAAAAAAAAAAAGAAGTCCCTTTTGCATTTCCAGCAAGGGGTTCTGTGTACTTAGTTTTTTGCTGGTTCCAGTTTAGATGGCTCTCCCTTACTTGGAGTAGATGGTTCATCAATATTTTTATCAGTGTTATTGGAGAGAATAGGCTGGTCAGAGCCCCTGACTTCTGGAACCATATGAGATGCCATTTTCTTCTTGAACCATTCCAGCCTTTTTTCCACAGTTGTAGGTGGAAAGATCTTGCAAATTTCACACTCCACAGAAAGAGGAGCTTCCCCAAGACAGACCAAACACAAATCATGTTTATCTGCCTTGGCAAGTAACTCACCACAGTGTGAAGTTCTTGAAACCAGTAGGGTCTGTTTTCTTTTTGGGTTTATCTAATGTATTAGAACCCACTGAAAATAAAGTTACCCAGAAATAACCGCAGTTATGTGAAGAGTTTAGTGAAAAAAGAGGTTATCATCCTCAGTTTCTAGCAGTTGATTTTCCTGAGGAAAAAAGGGCTGCGGCCCAATTAAGAAATGTGAAATACAGGTTCAGACACAAGAAACAGTAGTAAAATATATATAAAATTAAAACAGAAGTAAAGAAAACTTAGCAGAAACATTGGTTCCTCAATGTTTTTTTTACAACCGAGGAGGAACCATGAAACTAATACTAAAACTACAAAATAACCTAGCGCCTAACTAATAAAAGAAAAAGTAGAGGCAGCAGATGAAATAATATAGAAATTTACTTGGCTTTCTCATGAAAAGCAATACATTTCTTGACTTGTTAGGCGATATCTCCAAGGCGTCTTGACTAGGCAGGTGGAGAATGAAATCTGAGCATTATAGAACACAGCAGTTGGTAAGGGCAGCAGTTGGAATGGTGGCATGAGCCAATGAGTGTTCCATCATTTGCATATGTTTCATTCTCCAGGCAGTTCAACACTGGAGGCTGACTGCAAGAGTCAAGAATATTGAAGTATTCCTGGGGTTAGAAACAGATTTTGCTAGCAGTAAAGGTCCAGTTGGCCCATCTAGTCTGCCCCGATTTTCCCTGCCTATTCTGACATCTCTGACCCTTCTTGGTCCCTGATGTCCCCTGGCTTCCACAAACTAGTTTTCTCTGTGCCTGTCTCATGCATGTTTGAAGATTCCTACAGTCTTAGCCCCCACAACGTCTACTGGTACACCATTCCAGTCATCCACGACTCTCCATGAAGTATTTCCTCACGTCCCTTTTAAGCTCCTCCCCACAACTTCATTGCATGTCCCCATGTCCTGCTGCCTTCTTTTCTCTAAAAGAGACATCCCACCTGCACCTTGTTCACCACTATGAGGTACTTATAGGTCTCACTCATATCCCCTCTCACACTCCTCTCTTCCTGGGAGTACATATTGAGATCCCACAGCCTTTCCTCAGAGGGTTTCTCATGCAGTCCCTGTACCATTTTGTTGGCCCTCCTCTGTATTGCTTCCACCCTGCCTGTCCTTAGAAACATAGTATTTGACGGCAGATAAGGACCGCTTGGCCCACCTAGTCTGCCCATTTTCCTACCTAACAGATAAGCTGCAGATCCTAGTTAACCAACAGCTTACTTCCTCTTACCCGCCCCTAGGACTGCCTTATGCCTGTCCCATGCATTCTTGAAGTCCCCCACTGTTCTTGACTCCACGACCTCCTCAGGGAGGCTGTTCCATGCATCCACAACCCTCTCAGTGAAAAAATACTTCCTCACATTACCCCTGAGCCGTCCCCCCTCTATCTTCAAATTGTGCCCCCTTGTTCTTGCACATCTCTTTTTCTGGAAGATGCTACCCTCTTGAACTTTGTTAATTCCCTTGAGGTACTTGAAAGTTTCTATCATGTCCCCTCTCTCCCTTCTTTCCTCAAGAGTATACATATTAAGCTCCTTTAGTCTTTCTTCATATGACTTCTGGTGCAGACCCTGCACCATTTTGGTTGCCCTCCTCTGGACAGCCTCCACTCTGTCTATGTCTTTGCGGAGATGGGGTCTCCAGAACTGCACAGTACTCCAGATGGGGTCTCACCAACTGTCTGTACAGAGGGATAACAACTTCCTGTTTTCTACTATTGATGCCTCTTCCTATGCATCCCAGTATCCCTCCAGCCTTTCTTACTGCCTTCTCACATTGCTTGCCCACCTTTAGGTCATCTGATATAATTACCCCCAGGTCCCTTTCTATTTTTACTGTTGTCAGTATCTCACCCCCCATTGTGTACTTTTCCCTGGGTTTTTGTTTCCCATGTGCATTATCTTGCACTTCTTTGCATTGAATCTGAGCTGCCATACATTTGACCATTCCTCCAACCTTGCCAAGTCCCTTCTCATCCTTTCCACTCCATCTTGTGTATCAACCCTGTTGCAGATCTTTGTGTCATCTGCAAAGAGACATACTTTTCCTTCCAGTTCCTCTGCAATGTCACTTATAAAGACATTAAAAAGGACCGATCCCAGTACTGAACCCTGCAGTGTACCCACTAGTAACCCTCCTTTCTTCACTGTGTACTCCACTTACTACTACCCTTTGCATCCTGTTGTCTAGCCAATTTTTATCCAGGCTACCACCTTGGGACCCATTCCAAGGCTGGCTATCTTGTGTATTAATCTTTTGTGGGACTGTATCAAATGCCTTGCTAAATCTAGGTAGGCCATGTCCACAGCCCCTCCCTGATCTACTACTTTGGTCACCCAGTCAAAGAAATCTATTAGATTCTGTCCTGACACGACCTTCCCATCGTGAATCCATGCTGCCTCGGGTCCTGTGCCCCACTGGCCTCTAGGTACTCAACAATTCTTTCCTTCAAGTGATTCCATCATTTTCCCTACCACTGAGGTCAAACTAACTGGTCTGTAGTTTCCTGCCTCTGTCCTGCTCCCACTTCTGTGAAGAGGAATCACATCTGCCCTCCTCCAGTCCTCGGTACCACCCCATCCTCCCATGATTTGTTAAAGAGTAGTCAGCGATGTCACTAGTTCTACCCTTAGTTCTTTTAGAATTCTTGGGTGAATCCCATCAGGCCCCATTGCTTTGTCCACCTTCAATTTTACTACTTTTCAGAATCCTTTCTTCTGTAAATGGACTGGTATCGACCCCCGTCTTCAGAGTGTTTCTCTTGTTTGGTTTAGGTAACTCCCCTCCTCTTCCTTTGTGAATACTGGGCAGAAATATTCGTTCAGTATCCCTGCTTTTTCACTGTCACCCTCTACCCACATTCCCTCCCCTTTATTAAGCTTCAGTATCCCTCCTTTGGTCTTTCTTCACTCCCTAATGTACCTATAAAAGGTCTTATCCCCCTTCTTAACAGAATTGGCTATCCTTTCTTCGGTTTGGGCCTTTGCTATTCTGACTGCCTTCCTAGCCTCTTTCTGCTTTAACTGATAAAGTTCTCTGTCCTGCTCCTTCTGTGTTTCCTTATATTTCCTGAATGCTGCCCTTTTCTCCTTAACCTTCCCTGCCTCCTCTTTTGTGAACCATAGCGGTTTTTTCCTTCATTGTGTTTTATTGATTTTTTTACGCAAAGGCTTGTTGCCTCTGTGATGGCTGTTTTGATCACTCCCCATTGTTCCTCCACCCCTCCTTCTTGCCTGTTTGCTAGTGTTTTTCTGAGGCACTCTCTCATTTTCCCAAAGTCAGCCCTCCTAAAGTCTTGTACTCTTGCTTTTGTATGGCTTGATTGAATGGCTGTGTTTATCGTGAACCACACTGTTTGGTGGTCACTTGTTCCCAGATGGCTACCCACTTCTAAATCTGAGATTCTTTCTCCATCCCCATTTGAAATATACCAGGCCTAAGATTGCTCCCTCCTAAGTGGGTTCCAATACTAGCTGTCTGAGACATGCCCCCTCTAGGGCATCAAGAATGACCCTGCTCTTGGATGTGCCTGCAGCAAAGGTGCTCCAGTTAACATCTGGCATATTCAGGTCCCCCTTCAACAATATCTCCCCTTTTTCTGCCATTCTAAGAAAGCCTTCTATCATTTCCTTGTCCATTCCCTCCCCCTGAGATGGGGGTCTGTATACAACCCCCATGCAGATTGTGGTGCCATTTCCTGTCTCCGGGGTGACCCAGAGTGTCTCATCTGCTCCCTGTTTACTCTTTAATTCCGTTGCTTTGATTTCTTCCTTTACATAAAGAGCTACTCCTCCTCCTCTTTTACCCTCCCTGTCCCTCCTGTAGATTGTGTATCCTGGTATGTTGACATCCCAGTCATAGTTCTCTGTGTACCATGTTTCTGTGACTGCCACAATATCCAGGCAACCCTCTTCCATCAAGGCCACTAGTTCAGGGTGCTTGTTACACAGACTACGGGCATTGGTACTCATCACCCTCCACTTTTTGATAGCCTTACCCCTTTTAGCCCCATTTCTGTCCTTACTGCCTTTGCCTTTTTTTACATTTAAATCTGTTCTGCTCCCTAATAACTTCTGTACCTTGGTGTTTACCTCACTAATCACCATGTTTTGTGGGGGGAGGCTCGGATTTCCCGGCTCCTTTTCAGTGCCTCCCCCCTTGGCTAGTTTAAATGCTTGCCATTTAAACATCTCACCTAGGATCCTGGTTCCCCCCCTGGACAGATGCAGACCATCGCACCAGTATAGGTCTGCATTCCTCCAGGTGGCTCCCCAGTCCCCAATGAAGCCAAAACCCCGAGCTCCACACCAGTTTTTCAACCACTGATTGAATTCCCTGGTGAGAAGTGCCCTAGCATTTCCCTTGCCATAGACAGGCAGCACCTCCAAGAAGGTTACCGTATGCACTACTTGTCTAAGGCCCCTTCCAACTCTACAAACTCCTCTTGCACTGCTCTAATCCCATTCTAGCCAGGTCACTTGTCCCCAGGTGGACAATGACATCCAGTTCCCTTCCTCGTGCAGCTCCTCCCACGATCCTGAGAAGTCGCTTCCTGTCCCTCCAAGCCATGGCACCAGGAAGGCACCTTACCTCCCTCTCCCCATCCTCCCCCATTTCTACCCCCTAATGATTGAGTCCCCCACCAGGAGTTGTTTCCTTCCCCTGTGGGGTCCCATGCCACCCTCCTTTGGGTCTCCTTTGTGAAGGTTCCCAGCATCCTCCTTGGTCTCCACTGCAGGTGCCTCCATAGAGGAACCACTATCCACCAGAAGAGCGAATGAATTGTGAAGAGGTACAGCTGGAGGGATGCAACTCTGTTCCACCACCCTCTCCCTCCTTGAGCCCACCCTGGTCCAGCCCTCCTCTTTCTTGGCAACCTCTGAGGTAGTGGCATTGGCCCTGGTGGTCCCTGGGTGGGGGAGGAGGTTTCACGAATCCTAGCCAGGTCAGCCTGGAGATGGGCAACCTCCTCCACAGACCAGAGAGGTGCCTGCAAATAGGGCAGCATCGCAGCCTCCAGAATGTCTCCCGGAACACTGCTGCCCCACAGCCATTGCACTGCACCACTCCTATCATGTCTTATTTTGTGTCCTCTCTACTGTTTCTCTGGATACTTACTCCTCTCCTTACAACTCTCACCTTCCTGTTCTGGGACAGCAACTTCCATCTTCTTCAGTAGCCTCCTTCCTCCTTGCTCAATATCAGACTACCAGCAGCTGGGGGGAGAGTGAGCTACTTTTTCTACTTTAAGGTTGACAAAACCAATGTTTCTCTATGATCCTTTTCTTCCTACTGCCAAACAGGAAGTTCCTGTTGACAGTCAAATCCAGTGGCTATAAAAGTAGAACTGGCTTTGGGTGGGTGGGATGGAGGGCAATTAGTAAGAAAAATGGCTAGCAACAGGGAGCTGTAATTTGACTCACCTGCTTTGATGGTGTCTAAGCCACACCCCCAGGTAAGCTCTCTTTCCTCCTACTGGTTTAGCAAAGTGAGCTAATACAGTACCTTTCACTGCACAGAATACACACTGACTTTCTTTCTTTTTTTAACCCTAAATAAGTCCCCTTCTACTTCTAATAAAGTTATCTGTCTACTTAATCTTAACAGACACTGACTCCTGCTGAGATATACATTTTAAATTAAGAAAAAAAGGTAGCTTCTTTTAGTTAGCTGCTTTCTGCTCTACAAGCAAGGCTAGCAACAGCCTCCAGAACTGGACACAGTACTCCAGGTGGGATATCACCAGTGAGTGATACAGTAGCAATATCACCTCTCTCCTCCTGCTAGAAACCCCCCTTACTAAACACACCTACATTCCACTTGCTTTTCCAATTGCGTTGTCACACTGACCACCTACTTTGAGGTCATCAGATGTGATGACCTCAAGGGCCCATTCTTGCTTGGTGACCGTAAGTCCTTTCCCAGCATCCTATACACAGTTCCTGGGTTTTTATTTATTTATTTGAAAACTGGTGACCAGGAGAGGCACACTGAGCCAAGGTTCATTTCTAGGTGCGAGCTGGGGGAAAGGAAGGGGCAAGTACAGTTACAAAGAAATACTAACCAGTCTGAGAATGGTAATTACAAAAACAATGACATAAAATGCATAAGTCAAATGTAGTACAGACAGTAATACTAAAAATGTCAACAGGGTGCACAATAAATAAAGTACAAAATCAAAAAACAAGCGTGCAAATCAGGTCAATTCAGAAAGTGCAGGGGAACCTGGATGATGGGATGCCGAACCAGTGCTGAGAGGGGGGGTCGGGAAAGGTAAGGAAGGGTTCTGGAAAAGGGTTGGTAGGAACATGGAGGAGGAGAGAAACATGTTAGTTAGCATCTAAGGGAGGGAAGGAAGGTTGGTAGCTAATTCCAGAGGGAAGGGGGACAGTATGAGAAAACAGATTTTCCAGCTGAGGAGTGTGGGTGAGGAAGGGAGAAAGTGCATGGGTCTCTGAAGTGCGAGGAGGAGGACTAGGAGGAGGGGATGGGGAAATGACATGGGATAAATAGGAGGGGAGGGACCCAGAGAGGGAAGCACAGTGGAGCTGATGATGTGATGGGAGTGGGAGGATGGATAGGGAGGAGTAAATGGAGTAGGGTGGGTGTGAGAGGGAGAGTTTGTAGCAAAGTGGCAGAAAGTGCTGCAGAGGCTGCCCAGTCTGGTCAGGGAAGTGGATGGGGCAGTGCCATAAGCCACATTCATGTAGTTAAAGATCAGAAGAACCATTTTGGTGACTACCTCCTGGCAGACTCCATTAAGGTTTACTCCCTAAAACAACTGTACTGAAGGAAGATGCATGGGATGAACAGAAGTTCACTACATCCAACTCAGTACTCTGCTTCCCTCAATATGCTTTCAATTGAGACCAAGAAAAAACGAAATTCTATTACATTTACCATAATATATTTTGATGGTAGTTCCAACATTGTCACTGGGCATTCATTTACTGCTGGGATATACATTACTACCCTCTCCTGCCACTAGGAGGCAGTGGGGTTAGTTAACAGAAATGGCAAGGCAAGGCACTTTTATTTATATGGTGCCCAATCCCAGGGGCTCTGGTTGCCTCTCAATAAATAAAACAATCAAATAAAAACATTAGGTCATTTAAGAGCAAGAGTCCAGGCCAAAACTTAGGTTAAAGAAGTGTGTTTTTAAGGATCTTTTAAAAGGGGCCAGTGAAGAAGCACCTCTCACTTCCCAGGGAAGGGCATTCCAGAGAATAGGAGGTGCAACACCACATCCACTATCATCTGAGGATTTCAGCCATGCTCGAGAGACGGACATGAGATCTGCCTCCACTGAGTGGAGGGCGTCAGCAGGAGTGTATGGAACCAGGAAGTCTTTCAGGTAGCCCGTACCCATATCATGCAGGGCCTTGTATGTCAACAAGCACACCTTGAAGCTAATGCACCACTGAACCAGCAGCCAGTGGGAAGCACAGAGAACGGGCATGATATGCTCAAATTGTGAAGTCCCAGCTACCAGCTGCGCTGCTGCATTCTGAACTAGCTGCAGGTGGCACATCAGCCTTGTGGATGAAGTACAGTTACGTAAGAGCCTAACGTAACAGTAGGTCTTCGAGAGGATCTCTTGCAGCAGGCCACACCTATGGAACTACAGGCACCAGGACCACAGAGAAGCTTTACTAACTAACAGTCTACCAGGGGACCACCCACCCACTCTGACATCATACATCAATGTCAGCCTATCCTATAGGAGTGGGGGCCCCCATGCCCTCCTCAGTTCTCCTGCTGGAGACCATCAGCCACTTAGCACCAGCAGAGGGAACTGAGGAGGAACCAAAGGTTCCCACCAAAGAAAGGACAAAGAAGGAGGTACAGACACAGAAGGGCCTCTCAGTCCTCTGGGAAGAAGAGAGGGATGGCATGGCTTGCTGCAAGAGATCCTCTTGAAGATCTACTGTTACGGTAAGTTCTTACGCAACTGTACTATCTTCTTTGAGGCTATCTTTTGCAGCAGGCCACACCTATGGAATGAGTGCTAAGCAGTTCCATCATCAGACTGCACAGTCTGGGAGGAGGAAACCTCAAGCCTAAGAAAGTAGGCCATGGAGGACAGTTAGGCCAAAGCTGGCCCTATGCCTAGAGACAATATCCAGACTGTACTGCTTGCACAGGTGTGGACAGAACTCCAAGTAGCAGCAGCACAGATTTCTGCATCTGACACATTCCTGAAACAAGCAACAGAAGTGACCATGCCTCTGGTGGAATGGCCATGAATAATGCCAGGAAGATTCTTGCTGTACTTCCTGTAGCAATAAGTGATACAGTTGGCCAACCATTTGGCCTGGCACTGTTTTGAAACAGGGATGCCCTCTTTCCCAGGGGTGAAAGAAACAAACTACTAAGAGGACTTCCTACAATCCTTCGTATGGTGTGTGTAATAATGCAGAATTCTATGCACATCTAACATGCGGAGCATTGCTTCCGGTGGATTGGCATGCTTTGGGAAATAAACTTGAAGGTGGATGGATGGACTGATTTAAAGTAAACTCAGACATCACCTTAGGAAGAAACTTGGGGTTAGTACGCAAATACACCCTGTCTTTGTGGAAAATCAAATAGGGCTGCTTGCACATGAGTGTTTGTAGCTCTGAAATTCTTCAAGCAGAGGTAATCGCAACTCAAAACAATGCTTTCCATGACAGAAAGCATAGCTCGCATGTTGCAGAGGGCTCAAAAAGAACCAAAGTAAGTTTTTCTAGCACAAAATTCAAGTCCCAAGGCTGGACTGGGTTGCAGACAGGAGGCTTCAGGTGAAGAATGCCTCTCAGAAAAGTATGGGACACATCCAGCTGTGCCACCGTATAGTCATCACCAGGCACATGGAAGGCAGAGAAAGGCTGTAATCTTAAGAATACTCTTAAGAAAAGAGTATTTCAGGCCAGAATCTGAAGGGGACAGCAAGTACTTCAGAATCTGATTCATTGGACAAGTGAAGGGATCCTGCTGATAAGAAGCAGCCCACAACACGTATTTCCACTTCACAGAATAAGCGGCCCTAGTGGGCAGCTTCCTAGCCACCACCAGGAGGACATCAGCCACCTTGGGTGACACCCCATACCAAGCCACGGCTATGTCCTCAGGAGCCAGACATGAAGATGCAGGAATTTGAGGTCCAGATGGACCAGGGTGCCTTGGTTCTGGGAGAGCAAGATGGTACACAGAGAAAGGGATACTAGAGGTTCCACTGTCAGCTGTTGCAGTAAAGGGAACCAGATCTGATGAGGATCATCGTGGCCTCTTTCATCTGGAGCTTGATCATAACCCTCTGAAGCAGCGGAAAGGGATGAAGTGCATGCAGAAATGTCCTTTTCCAGGAAAGGGACAAAGCGTCTCACCAGAAAACTACAGGCCCTAGATTGAATGAGCAGAAAGACAAAATTACTCACCTTAGCAATGTTGTTTCTTCTAATGGAGTCTTGCTATATTCTGACATATGCAGTGAGTCCCAACCTTCGAACTGCCCCGGAAATGAAAGAATTAACTTTCCATGCCAGGCATGGAACGCTGAGCTCGAGCTCGGTTGAGACTCTGTCTGTTGTTCTTCAAACTCAAACCGTCAGATCTTTACGAGCTAAACTCACTAAGGTCCTGTGTGGAAGCTGTAAACCTACACTAGCCAACTGGCTACTAAACATAAAAACACATTTTTTGGTCCCAACACAAAGACTCAAGTCAAGAGACCCAAAATTGAAAACACAACACCCTCCACCCCAAAAAGAAAGGGGTGAACAAAAGGGATTAGGCACCTACTCGTACCAACACTGCACTGCCACCCACATCCCAAAACAGAGGTTCTGAGAGGGGCAGGCAGGAGGTCAGAATATAGCAAGACTCCATTAGAAGAAACAACATTACTAAGGTGAGTAATTTTTCTTGAAACAACATGAAGTCTTGCTATATTCTGACATATGCAGACTACCAAGCAGTACCTCCATGGAGGAGGACAGAACCTACTTAGGAAATAGGCTCTGAAAAACAGCTGTGACAAACCGAGCATCACTCCTAACCTGGATGTCCAGGGAGTAATGCTTGGTAAAAGTGTGAACTGTTTTCCAGGTAGCTGCTTGACATATCTCTAGAATAGGGATGTCCCTGGCAGCAGCCAGGGAAGCAGCTGTACCTCTGGTAGAGTGAGCCCTCAGGCCTGAGGGAGGAACCTTATGCAGCTTTTCATAACAGAATTGGATACAAGAGACAATCCACCTGGCAATGGATCTTTTAATGGCAGGTTTCCCTTTACCAACCTCACCATAAGTGAGGAACAGTTGGAGGGAGTCAAACCTGTGACCCTTGGTACGCTCTATGTAGTAACTAAGGGCTCTTTTGACATCTAAACTGTGCAATCTCCTCTCTCCAGAGGAGGAATGGTCAGTGAAGTACACAGGAAGAGACATAGATTGATTAAGGTGGAAATCTGAAACCCCTTAGGCAAGAACTTCCTATTAGTCCTGAGGACCACCTTATCTCTAGGAAAGGAGATAAAAATCAGGCTCCACTGACAAAGCTTGTAATTCACTTATGCGTCTGGCAGAGGTGATGGCTACCAGAAACACAGTTTTCCAAGTCAAGTACTTAAGCTCTGCTGAAGATAAAGGCTCAAAAGGGGGTTGCATAAACTGAGCAATGCAAACATTGAGGTCCCAGGCAGGGGCAGGGTCCCTGAATGGAGGGTTGGTGTGAAGCAATCCCTTGAAAAACTTCGAAAAAACATGGTGAGCTGAGAGAGGACAGGGCTTACCTGCTGAAATAAAAACAGACACAGCTACCAGATGCACTTTCAGTGTAGCTGGTCTCAGCCCCAGGCTATTTAAGTGGACCATATAATCAAGGACTGTGGGCAGATCAGCAGATTCTGGGGAAATATGCTTCCCAGAGCACCATATGGAAAATCTTTTCCATTCAGAATTATAAGTAGCCCTGGTGGAAGGTTTTCTAGAAGCCTTCAGGATATCCATTACACCCTGGGAGAGGTGTAAGTCAGCAAACTCTAACTCTTCAAGAACCAGGCCTTGAGATTGAGAGATTTGAGGTTCGGGTACCAAACGCTCCCCTGAGCACAGGTTAACAGGTTGTAATTCCTGGGAAGACACAGGGGAAGATGGACTGCTAAGGACAGTAGGAGTGGACATCAGGGCTGTCTGGCCCAGTCTGGAGCAATCAGGATCATCTTGCAGGGTTGAGATCTGATTTTGACTAGCACTTTGAACAGGAGAGGGAAGGGGGGAAAAGCATAGAGAAATTTCCCTTCCCAATTGAGAACTAAAGCATCCAGGGGGACTGAGCCCAACACTGGGGATCTGCAGCAAAAAAGGGGAAGTTGGTGATTGTCTGGGGCTGCAAAAAGATCTATCTGCGGGGTGCCCCATCTGGAAAAAATCACTTCCAAGACCAGGGGATCCAGTGACCATTCGTGATGGCCCTGGGAAATCCGGCTGAGAGCATCTGCCAGAACATTGTCCTTTCCTGGTAGGTGAATTGCCGTGAGGGAGGTGTTCAGGGAGTAAGCCAGAGACCACAACTTCATTGCTTGGTGCACAAGGCCGTAGACGAGTGCCTCCTTGCTTGTATGTACCACATTATGTGGTGGTGTTGTCTGTTCTGACCTGTACAACTTTGTTTTGAACAGATTTGGAAAGCTTGAAGTGCTAGAAATACTGCTCTGAGTTCCAACAGGTTAATATGGAGCAGAGATTCCTGAGGAGACCACAACCCTGGGTAGTGAGGTCGCCCATGTGAGCCCCCCACCCCAAGAGCGAGGCATCTGTAGTAAGGATTAAAGAGTGAGACTGGGTGGCAAAGGGAACCCCTTGTCTCAAATTGTCCTGATCCTGCCACCACTGTAGGGCCTGGATCAGGATTCGAGTTACTGGGATCAGTTTGGTCAGAGGGTCCTTCCTTTGAGACCAAAAGGCTCTCAAATGGAACTGAATGTCCCTCATCTGAAATCTTGCTCCTTGCACTACTGCTGTAGAAGCAGCCATGTGCCCCAGGAGCTGTAGAAAATGCCTTGCTGGTCAAGACGCTTGCAGGGTGAATGAGGAGGCCAGAGAGACCAGGGTCCTTGCCCTGTCCAGGGGAAGGAAGGCTCTAGCCTTCTCTGTGTCTAGCTGTGCACCTATGAAGGTGAGGAGCTGGACAGGCTCTAGAACTGACTTTGAGAGATTTAGGAGGAAACGCAAAGAAGTGAGCAGTTGCTGAGTTATCTGTAAGTGTAACTTGACTTGGTCTGGGGACTGGCCTACTATAAGCCAGTCGTCCAGGTAAGGGAAAATGGCAATTTTCTGCCTTCTTAGAGAAGCAACTACTACTGCCAGGCATTTTGTGAATAGCCTTGGAGCAGAGGTGAGGCCAAAGGGCATTGCTCTGAACTGGTAATGGCCTGAGGGCAGCGCGAACCTGAGGTACTTTCGATGGGAGCTTCTGATGAGAATATGGAAGTAGGCATCCTTGAGGTCCAGGGACACTAGCCAGTCCCCTGGCCTTAGAGAGGGTAGAATAATTCCCAGAGTCACCATTTTGAATTTTGGTTTTAAAAGGTGCTTGTTTAAGTGTCTGAGATCCAGGATGGGCCGCCATTCTCTTGTCTTTTTTGGGGCAAGGAAGTACCTGGAGTACAATACTTTGCCCTGGTGTATGGGTGGAACCCTTTCCACAGCTCTGAGAGCCAGGAGGGAAGAGACCTCTGCCTCTAAGGCAAGAGCCTCTGGTGGATTTGCAGGCGGAAAGGATCTGGTTCTCATCTTTGAAATTTTTGAGCTGAGAACCAGTCCTCGATTACTACTTCCAGGACCCACTTGTCTGATGTTAGAGACTCCCAGTCCTGGACAAAGTAAGCCAGCCTGCCCCCTACAGGTAGCTGAGATCGGCCCTGGCAACCCCATCAGGGTGCCTGTTTGGCAGGGGCTTTGGGCTGAGGGGTGGAAGCAGACCTGCTTGTACCCCGTCTGCCTCTCCCTCTAAAGAACCCCCTCTGGGCATAAGCAGAAGAGGAGGACTGGGCTTGGTAAAAAGGCCTATGAAAAGGCCTGCCCCTGCCCCTGGGAAGCTGCCTTTGAGGAGTGGCCTGCTTTTCCTTAGCCTGTGCACTCCTATAGGTGGTCCTATACTCATCCATTTTCTTCATGTAATTCTCTGTCTGCTCCCAAACAGGGAATTACCCACAACAGGAAAATCCATGGCCTTAGTCTGGGTATCCCAGACGCTAGTACATCTGAGCCTAGCTATTCTTCGGCGTACAGATGTAGCCATGACTTTGATGACACATCATTTGAGTCCACTGCAGCATGGAATTGCACCTTGGATGCCTCAATACCATCAGCAGCCACCTGCTCCAGCTCCTTGGCAAGCTGGCCAGGGACCTGTTTTGCTAGAGCCATGACAGTGTCCTATCTGGATTTCTGATATCTAGCAACATAAACCATATAATTTGCCTGTCTGAGTCCCAATGATGCTGCCATGTACTGTTTCTTTGCCATGGCATCAATCCTTCTGGAGTCCTTGTCATGGGGGTGTGAAGCCAAGGAAATATTTGCCTTGTCACAGGCTGCAGCCTGCACTACCCCAACATGGCTGCATTGTTGTGTAAGGAACTCCGTATCAGAGCCTGACAATGTGTACCTCTTGTCCATTCTCTTATCCACAGGAGGTATAGTGTGAGGAGTTTTTAGTATTTTAAATGTCCGTTTCCCAAAAGATTTATTCAAGGGAATAGACAGTCTTCTAGACTCTGGGATATCCATCATTTCCACATAGTCAGGCTCCTCTTGATCATCCACAGCTTCCTCCATAGGGAGCTGGAGGGTTTCAGCCACTTTTATAAAACATAAAATGAGAAGGGACTCAGAAAGCCTAGGAGGAGACACTCCTGAAGGTCTGTCTGGGAGATGTCTGGGTCAATGGGCACATCAGACTTTCAAATCCACATTCACTCTCATCATACTCCTCTTCCCTCCTCCGGTTCATAATATTCCTCTAAATCATACTCTTGAACTGTGGAACCGGTGAATCCGAGCTTACCAGACGTGTGCAGCCGATTCGTTGGAACCGGGAAAGCGACTGGACAATTTGATCGCTTTGGCTATTTCTTCAGCGGTTGGAGAGGAAAGTTTTGGCTCCACACCAGCTGATTTTCTAGTCCTTTGCTGGAACCGACTCCTCAGAGTCGGATCTCCTTGCCTGAAGAAGTCTCGCCTGGTCAGAAGGCACCCTTCTGGTTCGTTGGAACCGAACCGGCTGGCTATTCAGTTCAGCTGGACTTTTGGCCTTCCTTTCCCTGAGCCTACCAACTCTCTTCTCCAGGGTAGCTGCAGGAAAACTTTACAAATCTGGCAGTCTGCATTGAGGTGGTCAAACCCCAGACAGTAAACACAGGTGGTGTGGGGATCAGCCTTGGCAAAGACTTCCCCACACACACTACAGTGTTGAAACCCAGTGGGCCTGGTTTTTCTTTTAGGTTTCTCAGACATAGTGCCAGTCCTATCCAAACTTACCCATTTATGGCAATCCACCAGGTAAGACCCTCTTATCGGTTCCCAACCGTGTCACGGGTCGTGGAAAAAAAACGCAATAAAATCTGTTTTTTTAGAACCGATAAGAAACGGTAACCACAGTCTAAATCACAGATTGAGATTTTTTAAACAACTTGATCGGTTCAAACCGAACCGATAAACCATTTACAAGTTCCACACAGAAAAGAATTAATGTAAAACCTATCTAGTACTCACAAATACCACAGACAGAGACTGAACCAACAGGTTGCGGTTTAAATTCGGTCGAAAACCGAGAAAAGCAGTACTTTAACCGACAAAATGAAACGAGCAGAAGGAGAAATCTCCGGAGTGACTGTTCAGTGGGGCGGAGTAAAGAATCTGATGGTTTGAGTTTGAAGAACAACAGACAGAGTCTCAACCGAGCTCAAGCTCAGCGTTCCATGCCTGGCATGGAAAGTTAACTCTTTCATCTCTGGGGCAGTTCGAAGGTTGGGACTCACTGCATATGTCAGAATATAGCAATACTTCATGTTGTTTGAAAGAGGCAGTTTTGCATTGAGTGGGGACAATAAAAGATCTAACTGTAGATGACCCCACCTGTTGAACAGATCTTCAACTACTGAGATCAGCAGCTACCACTCATGCATCTTTGACTGTGACCAGCTTAGAGTGTCTGGCAGAGCATTTTGGATGCCTGGAACGTGGATAGCTGACAATTCAAGACTGTGATCCAGAACCCAATACCAGACTCTCGTTGTCCTGGCAGGGGGGCAGTGAGTTCACCCTTGCTTGTTGATGTAGTGGGCTACCCTGATGTTGCCTGTCTGCACTAGCAGAAGTCTTGAGAACAGCTGAGTCTAGAAGGCCTGCAAGGCATAAAGAATGGCCTGCATCTCCAGGATATTTATGTAGAGAGGATTCCAGCTTGGACCATGTTCCTTGAGTTTGGTGGGGCCCCAGATGAGATCCCCATTTCAATCCTGGACCATCTGTTGTGAGGATTTGCTGAGGAGAAGGAGTAAGGAAAGGAATCCCTCTTGACAGGTTGCTGGGTTCCATCCACCAAAGCAGAACCTTCTTTACCAGAGAGGAGACCGTGATCGGCCGTTTCAGGTTATTGGTACACTGGTCCCATTGTACCCTCAGTGTCCATTGGGGAATCCTCATGTGTAGTCTGGCTAGAGGCATTGTGATTATAGCTGCAGCCATCAGACCCAAGAACCAGAGGAAGGTTCTGGCTGAGACATAGCGGCTGTTGTGCAGCAGGTGGGCTTGAGCTATAATGCAATCTACCAGGTCCTGGAGTAGGGAGGCCATGCCCTGAGATGTATCCAGGACTGCTCCAACGTACTGAAAGCACTGACAGGGGGTTAGAACTGACTTGGGCAGGTTGATCATAGAGCCCAAATCCTGGAATAGGTGGGTGGTATGTTCCAGAATCTGTAACAGGCACTCCCTGGACTAGGCTCTGAGAAGCTGGTTGTCCACTTAGGGGAAGACATAGAGTCCCTCCTGCCTGAGGGCAGCTGCTACCACTGCCAAGCATTTGATAAACACCCGAGGTGCCAAATACAAGCCAAAGGGCAAGGCCTAGAACTGGAAGTGTGCCCCCTGGAAATGAAACCTTACGTGCTGTCTATGGGAGGCATGTACTTGGATATGCAGGTAGGCATCCTTCATGTCGAGGGAGCAAATCCAATCTCCCTAATGCAGAAAGAGCAGCAGATCCTGAAGTGTCACCATCTGGAATTTTTTACATTGAATATACAGGTTGAGCTCTTGGAGGTCTAGAATGGGCCTGAGATCTCCTGTGTATTTGGGGATCAGGAAGAAATGAGAGTAGAACTCTCTGCCCTGTTGGGACTCTGGGACAGGTTCTATGGCCCTTTTGCTCAACAAAGAGTGGATTTCCTCCCAGAGCACTGGGATGTAGTCTGGAGGATAAGAGGAGAGAGTTGTTTTTTTTCTGGAGGGTGCTCCAGAAGTTCCAGAGTATGGCTGCTTTCTATGAGCTGCAGTACCCAGGTACCTCTGGTAATTTCTCTCCTCTTGTCCAAGTGCAGGGAGAAACGACCCCCTATGCCCACCTCCTGCATTGTGTGTGGGGGTGGGGTTGAGCAAGAAGTCAGGCCTGACTGGCAGGGGTCGCTGAGCTGCACCACCTCCAATGTTTTTTTTCACCAGTGGTGGAGGACGGGGTGGGCAAGGTAGGGGCAGTATGACGCTTACCATGAAGCTTACTAGAGGGCTTGGGTCAATGGGTAGACCACTGAAAGGGCACATCACCATTTTTGGGCTGGTTGTTGTGGTACATGAAGTGGACCGACAAGCAAGATGTGGTCAGAGGCTTGCAGTTGAGATAGTATGTCCTGTACATCTGCACCAAACAGTTTGAAGCCTCTAAAGGGAGAATTCAGGATGGACAATTGAACAACCTGGGCAAAGCCTGACACCCTCAGCGAAGAGTGTCTTCACAGACAAGTGCCGTCTGTGGCAGCCCTGGCCAAGGTGTCAAATGCATCACAGGCAGCTATGAGAAGATGGATGCTAACGTCGGAACCTGCTTTGAGAGACTGCAGCATCTGCTGTTTTAGGGGGTCTTCTGGGAGGGCCCTGGCTGTTTCAAGGGTCTGTTCCCAGAGCTGGTTTTGGTACTGGACCATATGGGCAATGTAGTTTAGCACCCTGATGATCAGTGTGGCAGAGGCAAAGATTCTCTTGCTAATGTGATTCCACATATGGGACTCTATCCCGGGGCAGGGAACTGGGATGTTCTAGGGATGTGGATATGATGTTCTATCCACACTTTCTGGCACTGCCTTTCTCTTTAAGACTTCGCCAGAACGTCTTCAAGCTGGCTTCTCCCACCCATCTGGGTGGTAACTCCCGCGGCTCCACCCCATGACGCCAGATCTTCCTGTCCGCTGGAAGAAGCAGGTTCCCTCATTGATCTCACGCTGAGTAGGCCCTTTACTACCAAATCTATGGATTTACTTCCAAACTTTAAAAAACAACTTTGTCTTCAGGCTTGATCTTTGATCACTACTGCAATGGACAACGACAAGTCTGCTCGGGGGTTACAATGATGTCCTTGTGGGCAGATGTCCTGAATGAATGTGCACAATGTGTGCATCTACTGCCTGGGACATGAGTACAATCCCCAGGCCTGTGACATTTGTAGCACCTCCCACTCTGCTGTTCTTGATGACCACCATGCCCGACTTGTCTTCAGACGTCTGTGTGAATGGAACCCTCTGGTCAAATAAAAAGATGTCCATCGGGTGGTCTCCGCGGCTGTGGGGTTTGCCAAACAGCTAGTGGCATTTGAATAAGCTCAAACCTCCTTGGCTTTGGCCTTCGTTCCACTTGGGGCCAGTGACCATCACATGGTATGGTTCAATTTGGCTACTACATCTAAATCATCCCATTCCAAGGCAAAAATATGGGACTTCAGAGGAGCTGACTTTGATAAGATGGCCAACAGGGTTAAGCTAGCCGTGGCAAAAAGAAACACAGGTGAGGGGGTACAGGCAAAGTGGGCAAGCATTAAGGATGCAATACTTGAAGCAACATCCCATTGTGCTAGACAGAAAAGGAAGTGCAAAAGAAGAAGGAAACCACTTTGGTTCTCAAATACAGTAGCAGAAAAGGTCAGAGCCAAAAGGCTGGCCTTCAGGAAATGTAAGGGAACACAGCGGGATAAGATAGGGAGGCATACCAAACTGCCCTAAGGGAAGCAGGGAAGGCAGTAAGGCAGGCAAAGTCCCAAACCGAGGAAACACTAGCACGAACAGTAAAAGAAGGTGACAAGACTTTCTACTGATACATTAGTGAAAGGAGAAAGTCCAGAGGGGGGGTATTGCTAAGCTTAATGGAGAAAAGGGAGCATGTGAGGAGGAGGACCATGTAAAAGCATCTATCCTAAATAGATACTTTTGCTCAGTATTTACTGAAGAGAAGGTAGGGCAGGGCCCACAGCTCAGCACTATGGACACAGGGGCGAGGGAGGTGAGCACTACTCCCTTCACAAAAGAAAGGGTCCTACAAGAGCTTGCTAAGCTCAGGGTGGATAAGACAATCGGACCTGATGGCATACATCCCAGGGTACTTAAGGAGCTAAAGGTGGAACTAGCAGAGCCATTAGCAGAACTGTTTAGTGAGTCTCTGAGCACAGGAGAGGTCCCAGAAGACTGGAGAAGGACTCATGTGATCCCGCTCCACAACAGTGGTAGCAGGGAGGAGGCAGGGAACTACAGACCAGTCAGTCTTACCTCATAGTGGGCAAGATTATGGAGGCACTCCTTAAGGAAAGGATAGTGCAACACTTGGAATCCATAGGGGCACAGGATCCAAGACAGCATGGGTTTACAAAAGGAAGGTCCTGTCAAACTAATCTCATAGATTTCTTTGACTGGGTAACCAGAGTGGTGGACCAAGATGAAGCAGTTGATGTCGCCTACCTTGACTTCAGCAAAGCTTTTGACACTGTTCCACATAGAAGATTGATAAATAAGCTGGGTAGGCTCGGGGGTGGATCAGAAGTTGGTCAACTGGGTGGCAAACTGGTTGACAGGCAGAAAACAGAGAGTGGTGGTAAATGGTATACAGTCAGAAGAGATGCAAGTCACAAGTGGGGTACCTCAGGGATCAGTCCTGGGGCCAGTCCTCTTCAACATCTTCATTAGTGACCTTGCTGATGGACTAGAGGGTAAGGCTTGTCTGTTTGCAGATGACACCAAGATCTGCAACAGAGTAGATGATCCAGATGGGGTGGGCAGAATGAGAAGAGATCTGGATAAACTAGCAAAATGGTCAGAAGAGTGGCAACTGGGATTTAATGCAAAGAAGTGCAAGATCATGCACATAGGGAAGAGAAACCCTGAAGCCACCTATAGGCTGGGAGGAGTTGCTAGCAGTCACAAAGGAAGAAAGAGACTTGGGCATCATCATCACTGATGACCTGAAATCATCCAAGCAGACCTCTAAAGCAGTAGGTAAGGCTAGGGGTGTTAGGTGTATTAGTAGGATATCAAGTCGCAAGAGGGAGGTAATAATCCCTCTTACAAGACACTGGTTAGGCCCCATCTGGAGTACTGCATGCAGTATTGGAGGCCACACCTTCACAAGAACATTAACCAAATTGAGGTAGTCCAGAGAGAGGCAACCAAAATGGTGCAGAGACTGCATCAGAAGACATATGAGGACAGATTAACAGCGCTCAATATGTATACCCTTGAGCAAAGGAGGGAGAGAGGTGATATGATCGAGGCATTCAAACACCTTAAGGGCATTAACAAGGTGAAGGAGTCTAACATGTTTAAATGTAAGGAAAATAGCAGGACAAGAGGACACAGCATGAGATTAGAGGGGGGCCGATTAAGGGGGAATGTGAGGAAATTATTTTTCACAGAAAGGGTGGTGGATGCCTGGAATGGCCTACCTCAAGAAGTGGTGGCTATGAATACAGTGCAGGGCTTCAAACAGGCATGGGATAGGCATAAGGGAGCAATACAAATGAGTATGAATAGATAGGCCACTGACAGAGCAAAGGCCAAAGGCACATTTATAAGGTAGAAAAAGAAATGGGCAGACTGGATGGGCCTTGAGGTCCTTATCTGTCGTCAACTTCTATGTTTCTATGTTTTTCTTGGTGCCTCCTTTACAGGAGCATTCAAGGAATTGTGCCAGGCTTTACTGGCTCTCAATCAACTCCTTTCTTTGTGGCACAAATCCAAACCGAAAAAAGAGACCAAAAAACGGTCTCACTGTCGACCATGGGATCGGGAACGCTCTCGGTTGAGGGCTTCCAATTCCTGCACTTCTCCAGATCTGACTTCAGTCGAATCTTCGGCCCAGGTCACCAGCTCCACAGTAACCTCATCGGGCCAGTTGGCTGAGATGCTAGCTGATCTTCCAGCTGATAGTTTTCTCAAGCCAGGCAACCAGTTTTTGACTGAGGAGGTTGACTCTTCTTTATCCAGGACTCCGGTCCTGACTCAGACCATTGAAGAGATAGATTAGTCCGCTGACCCACCACCTCCACTCATCATCCAAGGCCTAGAGGTGCTTCAGCTTTCGCCAGCTCCCTCTGAGCCCTACCTCCGGTCCACTGGCAGTCACCATCAAGGTCTTGGTCTTACTCCCCAGGGTCAAGTGGTTCCTGCCGACATTGGCACTCCTGCTTTTGATGTTCTGGAAAGTGGCACCACTGCTGTTCTTCTTCCTCATCCTCCTTGGCTGAGGAGAGGCTTCAGTGCAAGTTGCAACAATGCTATGAAGATTTCATGTGGCAACAGCTGGTGTTCTCCGGTATGAAGCCTGTTCCAGCTCCTACTCTGGCCATCACCTCCTTTCACTACCATCAGATCAGCGTGGAGTCAGTAGGGTGTCGCTCAATGGACAAAGGCCCTACTTCCTTTATGTGCCTTCTCTACCTGATCTCAGAGTCCATGGGTATGAAAATGGAGCCTGTCCAAAAACGGGCTTGATGTCCCCTAACCAAGATCCTAGACCGGGAAGATACCCCTGAGGAGACCTTCCCAGTGGCAGAGGCCATCCTTGGCCCTGCCTTGGAGTTTTAGTAGTGCCCCGCTTTCCGCCCAGCACCATCAGACTGGATGGCCCGCAAGTCCACGGCTGAAGGCTTGGTGGCCAATTCTGTGTTCCAGTGCTCTGGTAATACAGGGGACATCGGCAAACCACCTGATAAGGAGTTCAAAAAGTTGGACCATGTGGCCAAGAAAGTCTAAGCTGCCTCTTCGCTTGACCTGCACCAGGTGAGCTTGGCCCTCCTCATGGCCCACTTCTCCCATGCCTTACTGGGCACTTTGGATGAGGTGCTTCCTCATCTACAAGTGGACCTCACTACCATGGTCAAACAGGTCTAGGACCAGGGCCATACTGTGGCCAAGCAACAGCTCCAGATGGCCATGGACATTGGGGATGCCTATGCCTGATCCATGGCGGCTGCAGTGGCCATACGCCACAGGACTTGGCTGCAGATCTGAACCTTCAAGGCAGATACACAGCACAAGCTGGTGGATGTCCCTTTCCTGGGTGCTGACCTGTTCAGACCTGGGGTGAGGGCCACCTCACCCACATTGAAAAGTCCAATGCCACCTTGGACTCTGTGACTTCCACCCAGAAGGACCCCAAGGGCTCCAAACCACAGAAAAAGATGCCCTTTCAGTCCATCTCCACTCCTGCAGCCAAGCCAGCCCAGCTTTAGGCTGGGCACCAGGCCCAAGCCTGGTGGCCTCAGCTGAAATCTGTGGTCTTGGTCATCTGCAAGCCTGGTGAGGCCCCGGTTGTTCCTTGGTCAGGCCCTCCTCTGCCTCCAAGCCTGCCCAGTGACGGGATGAGGGGTACCACTCTCATGCCCGTCACACCTCCCCTGGGTCCTCCTGTGGGGGGCTGGCTCCACCATTTCCTTTCTACCTGGTCTGCTGTCACCACAGACAGGTGGGTTCTTGAGGTGGTCAGTCAGGGTCTGTCTCTTGAATTTGAGCAGAACCCTCCTTGCCGAGCCCACACCCTACAGGAGGACTTGGTATTCACAGACATTCTGTATGCTCTTCAGGACAGCATTGCCCAGCTCCTCCTCAAGGAGGTTGTGGTTCCTGTCACGGATCCTCCAGAACACCCAGGGTTTGTCTCTAGGTACTTCCTGGTGCCAAAACGGATAGAGGTCTGGTGCCCCATTCTAGATATGCATAACCTGAACAAGTTTCTCAAGTAACGCACCTTCAGGATGGTCACACTCTCTCTCTCTCTCTCTCTCTCTCTCTCTCTCTCTCAGATCTTACCATTTCTAGAGCAAAACATGTGGTTTTGCTCCCTGGATCTTCAGGACGTGTTCTTTCACATGCCAATCTGTTCATCTCTCAGAAGGTTCCTCCACTTCTGAGCAGAGGGAGCCCTCTACAAGTTCCAGGCCATGCCATTCGGCCTCTACTCAGCCCTCAGGGTTTTCACCAAGTACATTGTAGTGGTGGCAGCTTACCTGAGGTGCCAAGGGGTCCAGGTTTACCCCTACCTGGATGACTGGCTGATCGCAGGTTCCTTCAAGCAGGAGACGGAGTGGTCCAGGGACCTGGCCCTCCAGACCTGCATCTCCCTTGGCCTCCTGGTCATGAGGCCAAGTCAGAACTTGTACCCTCTCGCAGATGGACAGCTTCATCAGGGTGGAGCTTGACTCTTGCAGAGCCAGAGCCTGGCTCTTGGTGGACAGGGTGGAGGCTCGCTCCTCCTTTGCCCGAATATTTTGAGTTGGGCAATTGCACCATGCCTGGGACTTCCTGTGCCTGCTGGGTTACATGGCAGCCTGCACCACTGTGGTCCATTGGGCTCACTGAAGAATGTGCTCTCTGCAGTGGGAGCAGGCCAGCCAGTGGTCTCAGTGCAGGAATCATTTCAACCAGCTAGTCACTGTGACCCAGTGGATGTGGGACGCTTTCCGGTGATGTTTAGTACAAGAACATCTGCAAGAAGGGATCCCATTTGTCCGCCGAGAACTGATGGTCATCCTGATGACCGATGCCAATCTAAAGGGCTGGGGTACTCACCTGATAGAACACAGAGTCCACAGTCTCTGGACCCCCGAGGAGTCCCGATGCCACATCAACCTGCTGGAGCTCTGAGCAGCTCGGCTAGTGCTGACTGCCTTTGCTCCTCACATTCAGAGTCAGGTGGTCTAGGTCCAGACAGAGAACACCAAGACCATGTACTACCTCAGCAAACAGGGTGGGATGCTTACTGGGTGTGAGCTGGTCAGCAGTCAGTGGCACAGGAGAAGGTGGTCTGGTGCTTTTTCAAAAGCCTTGACTACATTTCCCCTCCAATGCATGAACCACCACCACCTTGGGATCTGTTCTGGTTTTGGCATAGCTCACGGGCAAGCCATTCAAACCAATGCACAGATGTGAGATGTCAGACGTGTCATGGAAGACCAGCTTCCTGGTGGTTATCACATCAGTCAGAAGGATCAGTGAGCTGCAGGTACTATCGGTGGAGTCTCCACACTTGGTCTTCCACAGGGACAAGGTTGTCCTGTGCCCCAACCCAAAGTTCCTCCACAAAGTGGTCAGATTTCCACCTTAACCAGGTTATTAATCTTCTGGTTGACTTTACCAATCATAGTTCGGAGGCCGAGCACAGGCTCCATACTTTGGACCTGCTGTGAGTGCTAGCCTATTATAAGGAGCACATGGCTGGAGTTCAGGGAGAGGTTCACCAGCTATTTGTCACCTATGTTGAAGCCACCCCTGACAGACCAGCAGCTAAGTGAATGATTGGCAGGAGGATTGTCTCCTGCATTGATCTCTGCTATAGGTTGGTGGGTAGGGAGCCTCCCATAGGGCTTAGGGCTCATTCCACCCGTCATACCGCTGCCTCTGTGACTGCTTCTAGGGATGTCCCTATCTAGGAAATCTGCAGGGCTGCTACCTGGAGGTCAGCACACACCTTTATTTCCCATTACCACATTGACCTTGAGTCATGCCAGGATGCTGATTTTGAGGCCTCAGTTCTCCAGTCTCTTTTTCCCAAGTAGGGGTGGGTGTGCACCTTGCCCCCTCCTCCCCGAGAACAGCTAGAAGTCTACCAGAAAGTGTGACTAGAACATAATATCCACGTCTCTATAAAAACAGGTTATTCACCTGTAACAGTAGATCTTCCGTGAAGTGGTCTCTTGCAGTAGGTAATACATTTGGGTAACCAGCAGAGGTCGCCGTGGCGCATGGCAGCTCTTCTAGCAGTTTTTTCCAAGGACCACCCACACATGACATCAGCTTCCTGTTTCCTATATAAGTGTGGGCAGTTCCTAGTATCCTCAGTTCCTTTTTTTGCTGTCTTCAGCTCGCATGCAATGCCTAGAACAACTTCTGGGAACAGCAGTCATTGACAAGAAACAACATCGAAGATTCTACAAACAAGGGAGCTCACCCATCAAGAGCTCCCCCCATCTATTGATCTATATTTCTGAACTAACATAGAGCAGGAGTATTCCTCCTCACCCTCTATGTCTCTTTTACTCATAGGCGGCCACCATACCTTCGACGATGCATCTATCTTTTCATTGATGGCTCATAACCGTCCATGTTCTCAGTGATGGCTACCACTGTCAACGATGCATCTGTACTTTCATTGACGGCTCATACCCATCAACATCCTCTGTTGATGAAGCATCTATATTCTCATTGATGGCCATTCCTGTCAATGTTCTCATCGACAGCTCCCACCATCGATGATGCATCTATACTTTCATTGACGGCCCATAACTGTCATCATCCTCATCGACGACTACCACCATCGACGATGCATCTATAAATTTCATTGATGGCCCATACCCTTCATCTTCCTTATTGATGGCTACTACCATCGACGATGCATCTATATTCTCATTGACAATCATACCATCAATGTTCTCATCAATGGCGACCACTATCATCGATGCATCTCTATTATCATTGATGGCAACCACCATCAATGATGTATCTATATTCTCATTGTTGGACATCTCTGTCAATGATGCATCCCTATTTCTCATCATCGGCTGTCCCCCATTGATGGTGCATCATTATGCTGCCTACTCATTGATGGGGCATTTTTCACTCCTTCATCAACAATGCTTCCAGCACTATAAAAAGGCTATATATATATATATGAAATCCTTTTTGGGTTCCATTAGAGTCACAGAGCAAGAGGGATCCTCCTATACTTCACGCCTCATCGACGGCCTCCGCTCCAGGTATCCCTCCGTCAATAGCATGCTCTCATATTCATTCTTAGTAGACCGGCCCGTTGGCGCAGTGGTTGGAATTCAGCTTGCGATGCCGGCGACCTGGGTTCGGGAATGTCCCAGGGCATCAGAGGGCTGGCCAGGGGAGAAGGATGAAGTGTCCTGTAGACTGCTCTCCTTCTCCGAGGAGAGGGTGGGGAGAGTGCCCACCACATGATGGTCCCCTGGCGGAGGCTGGGAGTACTGCAAGCAAGCAGCCAGTGCCTGTATGTTCAGGGGCGGGACAGACACAGTTCATCATTGCATGTTTCCGCCCCCCCCTTACAGTGGGGAAAAAAACACCGCTGCCTGCTGCCCTGATGACATCTTCCCCGCCACCTTCATTGCTCCCAGGCCAACTCCTGACCCATCCCGAAGTTCACGGCACTATGGGCCAGGTGCCGTGACCTTGCCCTGCTGGGGAAACCAGGGGGTATCAGGAGTGCGGCTCATGTGGGGGTGAGACGGCTGGGGTCTGTGATCGGACCAAGGGTACCGGCACGGGCAGTGGACAAAAATAAAAATACAATATCTATTAATTCTTAGTAAATAGGGCTTAAAAAAAAAACAGTGGCTTATGCTATGTTTTTAACCCTCCACCCTCTTAGGTGGACAATCTCAGGGGTCAGGAAGATAAAGATAGGAACCCTGGATTTCACAACCCAGGGGGCAACACCTGCTCAGGCTACACATCCATTCCCCCCTTGTGTTTCAAACACTCTCCACCACCCCTTCTCAAAAGGAACTGGACATCTCCACTGCAGTATGGCATGTCTTGCATGCCATACAGCACTCCCAGCCCTCAGATCCAAAGGGGCAGGGTAACCCTCCATGATCTCCTCCTCCTCCTCTTCCGCTAAGAATTTTCATGATGACCAGGATCCGTTCCCATCCTGGTCACTTCCTCCTTATATGGAAGACTGTTTTTCAGATAAACAAGAGCTCCCGGTTAACTTCACTGGTGCCCTTGAACACGATGATTTTCATGAGCTGAAATTTCTTCCTCAGTCTCCCTTTTTTGGAAATCTCTTCTTTGGATGAAGGCCTGCCTCGACTCCACAGTACCCCCTCCTGATGACCCTTCATTCCACGAAATGATGATACAAATATAGAAAGTCATGGTATTCTCCACCACAAAAACATGACAAAGTAAGGATATGGCAGGATACCTAGATCTGCCACAGGAGCCTATTTGAGTGGTTTCCCCACTAATTACAAACTTACCCAAATGCCATGCTGGCTGTCCCACATCAGCCTTCAGCTATCTCAGCTGTTCCACATATGGTGGATCATATTTATCCAGTTCCTCAGGTTCCTCCCTTCCTTTCAAGCTTTCCCGGAAGTGAACTCTTTATTGCCACTCATGATCACATGGGCTCTTTACCACCTGATAAAGAATCCCGAAGACTTGACTGTCTGGAGAAACTGGTCCTTTTCTCTAGTTCCATGAATTTCAGAATTCCAAATTATATGGGTCATGTGGTTAAATACCACCATACCCTTGGGTCACCTGCTATTGAGATTATCATTCACCTCCCTACTTCACTAGAATGGGGAGTGATTATTGGCTACTATATCAGCTAGTAATGCTAATTCCTGTCACCCACCCACCCAGGTCAGGATATGATGGTGTCGGCATCTTGGCCTGACTGTCAACTATTGGCATTTCTTTGTGACACCACACCTGGCTCCGCTTTTCAGGACTTACACCTGATGTGCAACATAGAATAGCTAAGGCCCCTTTTTAACGGGTCCAAGTTATTCGGGCCAGGTACTCAAACTTTACTGGATGATTTACAGGCATCAGGCAGACCTCTACGTACGGTTTGTGGCATGTACCATGCTCTGCATACGACCTACTGTACTCGATCCCCTTCTATTTTGAAAGAGGTGGAAAATACAGAGATACCAATACAGGTGGCTATGGCGGTTGTACTCAACCCACACTGCAAGTGGCTCTCAACCCCATCCTCCCGGAGGGGTTGGGCAACCCGACACCTAGTAACCAACTAGGGTTTTTTTCTTTTCTCACCCCTCCTCGACCCAGCCTTGGAGGCTGTGGGCAGTCATTTTTGCTCTCCATTTATAGGCCGGACACACGATCACTTCAGACAAATGGGTACTCCAGATGATACTGAGGGGTCATACTCTGGAATTTATCTCCACGCCCACCCCTTGACCTCCCCAACATATTCATCATAACCATCACGTAACCCCTAGATGGCGCTATCCCAAGGGCTACTACCCCTGCCTGCTTGGCTAGTAGCAGGTTAAGGGACCTGAGTTATGAAACAGGTGCCTCCACCTGGAGGTCAGGGTTGTTAATGGTCAAGCTAACCTAGGTACAGCCCTCCGGGACACTGTAACCCCCCTCTTTCCCCTCTAGTGGTCTGAATACTGTACAGTAATCACTTTCACATTACTCCTGGGACACCACACAAATGCCCACACTGTTTGCACTTACCACCAGGGCTGGTTCCCCTGGCTTGACCCTGGGGACCCCCTGTAAAACAAGGTTATGCACAGCAAATAGCAACAGTACAATACTTTGAGCACAAACTGGAGCCACAGTCAGATTACATGCAGCAAAAGTTATATCTGATTTATTCAGGGGACTTGAACAAGGGAGGGGCAAAATCAGATTAATTAGCTTAAAGGTTATATCAATCAAGCAGTTATGCATGCGCTTTGAGTCCCCCCACACAGTCCACCTCTGGGTACCCAGGTGGAGAAGAGATGGGCTAGCCAGGACCATTGCCTGGGGTTGCAGCTGGTTGGGGCCCTGTGATGGAAAACACAACATGCACAGTACACAATATTTGTAATCTGGAGCCAGAGGGCTCAGTTCGTAAAGGAAATGAAACAAGACAGTCAGATGACACACTCAGATTAAGCTATTGTTTATTTATTTTATTTATTTATTTAAGAATCAGTTTACAACCTTTGAGCCAGAGGCTTGTTTACAAAGGTACTTCGTCACATAAAGACATACATTGCGTTTCAGTTACATAGCAAATTAGGCTCGTTTACAAAGGTACTTCGTCACATAAAGACATACATTGTGTTTCAGTTACATAGCAAAGATTTGCCAAAAATCAGTAGGCATTCACCAGAGGTGCCACGTCACATTGTGGTCAGACAGATACAATTGGGTACAGGGTACATGTAATCGATAGCAGGTATTAAACAAGTTGGTATCAAGTGAGCAATTCTGGTAGATAAACATTGAAACAGCTGGCACTGGCCAGGTTAAACCTAGGCATGGTGGACATGGAAGTGGTGTAGGGGATGGTTGGGTGGAGAGCTGCCGGGGCATTGTCAGGAGAGAAATAAAGAGGTGGAGCTATGTTCAGAGACAGGAGCAGTTCGAGTGCTGAAGATGTGGTTCCAGTGCGGTTTTGAATGTGGAGATGGTGATGGCATTGGTGATGGTGGCAGGGAGAGAGTTAAACCAGGTTGGGGCTCTATAGCTGAAGGACCTCTGGCCACGGCTGGTTCTTGTTCTGGGGACTCTTTAGAGTGGTCTTGTAGGAAGACCGTGTTGCAATGGTGGGAGGGCTCTGTGGATGGATGCTGTTACCCCAGGGGGAGAGCCCGAGTAGGGTTTTTTGGTGAGGAGACAGGTCTGGTATCGGAGCCGCTTCATCCAGGGTAAGCAGGTTAGCATCGACATATAGCTGACAGGTGTGTGTGAGTCTGGGGCACCGTAATTAATCTGCACGCTTTATTCAGGGTTAGGTGAATTTTGTTTAGTGCAGTGGTGTCGGCAGCAACGTATACTGGTAGACCATAGTCTACAAGGGACAGAATGGACGATGTAACCGCTAGCCAGAGAGCATTTGGGGAAGGCAGCTTTTGGCGAATAGGATGCCAAGCCGTGTGTTGGTGGCGGATGTTAGGTGTCGATGTGGGTGTGGAAATGTGAGGGCTGGAATCGAAGGTAAACCCCAAGGTATTTGTAGGAGCAGACTTGTTCCAGTGGGTTGGTTGGTGCTTGGAAGGATATAGAGTGGGTGGTTGCTGGCTTTGTTTTGGGGTGTGAAAAGAGCATAGTTTTGGTTTTTAAGATTGATGATGAGTCTGTGCTCCTTAAACCAAGCCTCGCACTGTTGAAAGACTGCTGTAGGGAGTCCTGTAGGGAGATGGGATTATGGTGGGTGGCAAACAGGACAGTGTCGCCTGCATACAGCAGAATTTTGCCAGGGCATGCACTGGGCAGGGTGTTCAGATACAGTGAGAAGAGAAGGGGCCCAGGATGGAGCCTTGGGGACCCCAGAGAGAATGGGACGGGTATCGAGAGTGTGCTATTAATCTTGACACACTGGGATCGAGTGTCAAGATAGCTAGCACACCATGCCAGGGGCCAGCGAGAGACCAGTGAGGCAGAGTGCATTCAGCAGCAGTGGATGGGAGACAGTGTCCGAAAGCCTTTGAGAGGTCTATGAACACTGCACCAGCTAGGGAGCTGGTATCCAAGGAGGAGTGAGAGTTGGAGAATTCAATAAGGGCAGTGCTGGTACTGTGACCATACGGAAGCCATGTTGCTCTGGGCATAAGATGTTATGCTTAGCCAGATAATCAGTGATTTGAATGGCCACCACTTTCTCCAGGGCTTTAGAGAGGGAGGGAGGATGGAGATTGGCGGTAGTTGTTGGCGGCGACCTGTCGCCTCCTTATGAATAGGTGTGATAATGGCTGTTTTTCCAAGCTGTGAGGAATTGTCCCAGGCAGAGTGACTGGTTAATTGGGCTTGTGAGAGGTGCAAGGACTTCATCTAGCACCAGCCTGAGGATGCTGGGGTCCAGTGAGTCACTGCCGGATTGTTGCCATTGAGAGCTTTGGTCAGGATTGGTCTGGCTTCCTGGTGGAAATCTTTCGAGGAGGAAGCTGGGGTGCTGGAGGACAGGGGAGTTTGGCTGGGGAGGTCAAAGAAATTACTTAGGAGGACTGAGCTAAGGTCAGTGAAAGTGGTGTTGAACCAGTTAGCTATGGTGGCAGGCTCTGGTGGAGGTTGTGCCATTTCTAGTGAGCTGGGATGGGGTGGGGAGCAAGCTTACCATTGAGTTGCTTATATTATCCTAGAAGGTCTGGGCTGAGCCCCAGGAGGAGGTAAGGGAGGCCTGGTAATGGTCTGCCTTGGCTTTCCTGATGGCCCATGAGCATTTATTTCGGGCTGCATTGTATGCTTGCCTATCAGACAGACGACCTGTTTCAGTGGCAGAGTGTTGGGAGGTTATCCCTGTTTCTAAGTAATTGTAGGAGGGCCGGGCTAACCCAGGTGGGTTCTGTTTTTTGGACCGGGTTTTGGTTAAGGGTGCAAAGAGATCACAGGCCATGTTGAAGTTGTGAGTGAAAAAGGCGAGGGCAGTATCAATGTTGGTTGCCTGCTGAATGGGGGACCAGTCTATCTGGGTGAGGAGTTCCTTAAGTTTCTTCAGCCCACCAGGGCGGAGGCGCCTGCGGAGGGTGGTCTGGGCTTTGGGTTTGGGATTGGGATTGGGGGTTACCCAGTGGAATAGGATAGGGGAGTGATCACTCAGGGAGTCTGGGAGGACCTGGATGTTTTGGATTTTATGGGGTCGGTTAGTTATAATAACATCCAGCAGGGTGCTGGTACCACTCTTAGGGGTTAAGTCTCGTGGGCTGGGTGACGGGTTGTGTCAGATCTTGGGCGGCAAATGAGTCTCTGGTGGTGGATGAGGAGGTGCTGAGCCAATTTCGTTAAGGTCCCCACTAGGAGTTGTTCTGCCTTATGGTGGAGGGTGGCCAGGTAGTCCGTTAAAGATATTAGGGCTGGGTGCTGGTTCTTTGGGGGAACATAGGCTGTGGTGAGATAGAGAGGGCTCCTAGAGGGGTCTGGGGTGAGTCTGAGGGTAAGGGCCTGGGCCCCATTTGTGAGGGCAGGGGTGGGGAGTGCGTGTCCAGGTATTGTGTCCCTGGTGTAGATTGCACAGCCACCCCCTCGTTTGCCTACTCGGTCCTCCCGGTATAAGGTATAGCCTGGGAGAGACAAATGAGTCTGGAGTTGATTTGGACAGCCAGGTTTCAACCAGGGCTATGATGTCTGGTTGGTGAGCCAAGGCCCAGCACTGTAGGCGCCAAATTTCTTCAGCAGGCTGCATATGTTCATGGAGGCTACTCAAGACCAGTGGGCTGAGTGGGTGGATGGGAGGGGCAGGGCCTGGGTTGGGGTGTATGTTCCCTGTTAGGAGTAGAAGGAGGAGAAGTGCTCTGGTCAGAGGGAGGCTGATGGAGAGTTTACGCAACGTTTGTTGCAGGGGGGTATCCTGGTATTTACTCACGATACCCAAGACTGGACACAGGCTGGACAAAAATCGATACTGCAGGTGGTTGATCTGGAATGCCAGGAGAAGCAGGGCCCACACAAGTCGCAGAGGCATTGTTCCTGTTCAAGCATGGAGCAGGGGCTGGTCCCTAGGCAGGTCTCTTGTCGATGACTTCTCTGTGCAGTGGGCAGTCTGGCTAGGCCAGTCTGGCAAGGCCCAGACCGCATGGAGACAAATTCGGGTGCAGTCCGTTTTAGGCTGGATACAGCTTCCAGCAAGCAGAACACAGTTCACACAGTGGGGATCTAACTCATAACCCACTAGCAGCTCATAGCACATTTACATGTATGGGAATTCTACTGTACCAGGCAAAGCACTCCCCGGTCACAATTGCAAAGTCTCTGCACACACCGGGAGCTTAGGGGTAGCTGGAACTCCTGACAGGCCAATCATATTCAGCAAAATCTTCAGTCTTCTTCAGGTTGAGCCTAGCCCACTTCAGTAGCTTACTTTAGTCACACAAACTTGAATTTAGTCCAAAATAATTCTCTTCTCTCCCTCTCAGGAGCAACAGGCAGACATACAGGCCAATCACTCAGCCTTTTCCCAGTTCTCCCATGCGAATCCACTCAGGATTGCTACTCAGAATTACTTCAGCTCCTTCTTCTTGAGCTTCCAGCTCAGAACTAACTGAAAACTGCAAGCAGTCCAGGACTTCCCCAAGATCCAAAAGATTTGGTTGACTGATTTGGCTGTCAGTCAAAGCAAGAGTTCCCCCTTCAGTTGTAAAAAAAGCGCAAAAAGTTCAAACTACAGTTCCCACAGATTTTGAATTCAGACAGCTCCTGTAGTCCGGCTACATTTTAGGTCCCACCAGTACTGTTTGGTCCAATTTGCAGTCCAGGGCCAAGATAGTGAAGACAAACAAAACAGTCCTTACTACAAAGAAACCATGTTAGACAAACTACATTATCAGTATCACTCTAAATGATTTTCAATAAATAGTTACATCTTTCAACAGAGCTCCCTCTCAGATTACTTAAGCTGCAATCAGGCAGCTCTTAAAGAGACAGCACACAGAGGCTATACAGGCTCTGGTAATCACATTTAAACTGCAAAAATGCAGGACACCAGCCTGGCAGTGAGCATTTAGGCAAGCTAAAGGAAGACTTTTTGGGGACCCCCATTTGTAGGGGGTTACACCCTTCCTTGCCTGGGAAAACTTAGTGTCCATGTCAAATCTGTATCATCATAACACTGAAAATGCAACATATACAAGATATTTATACCATTAGCATGCTATACAAGTACTATCTGATTCATCAATTGGCATAACTTGTCACTTTACTATACATTTCAAAGAACTTCACTATATCATTTCCATTCTGACAATACATTATACATATTTCACACAAGTAAATTGAACATTACTATACAGAATCATACAATAACTTATTGTACTTTAAACAGTGCAAGAGAGGGCCCTTCCCTATCAGCTAACTGGGCTGGATGGGGCAGGGGCACCATGGCGAGAGGGCAAAACAAGTAACCTGAAATGGGCCATCAAGCTCAATTTGGGCAGTGAGCTCTAAGAGACATAAACACCTTTGTGGACTACATTGAGAGGCAAATCCACTGGCCTCTCGGGGGAATCGTAACTGAAGCGCACCACTGACTTGACAGCTCGGCCAGTCTTTCCGGGGTGAACAACCACAGTCTCTGTACTTTCAGCAATGGTCTTGGAGCTTTCATCACTTGTGAGGGGTGCCTTTACATGAAAGGGAATGTCCAAGCTGGGAGCACTGTCAGCCCCTTGCTCTGTAGTCTCTGTTTCTACAACACTTGACTCATTTTGAAGACACTCTGGCACTGAAGGGGGGTTGTCAGCACTCTCATAGTGCTCCTCATGTTCTGGCATGTCACCAGAAAGACTCATACCATCAGCCTCTCCTTCAAGCAAATCATACAGTTCCACAATACACAAAGACTTAGCATCCTCAGACATGGTACTTTGCACTTCACCTTCAGGGAGCATTGGTTCCAAGGATGATTCTGGGGCCTTAGGCAGTCCAGAAGGCCCAGCTTCATCCCCATAATTCAACATAGGATTTCCATGAAACAACTGACTTAGTTCATATGAGGGGTAATAGGCATTATCACACTCACTGTCATCCGAGTTAGACTGGCAGTCACTATCATTCTGGGCCTGCTGCGGGGGAAGTCTTAAATCGACAACCACGGGGGCAGGCTGACTCTGTTTTTTTCTTGCAGCAGCATGAGTCACTGGTTCAGGGGAATCAATCTCGGTGGGTTCAGCCTCAGTTATAACATGACCAATAGGTAGCAAGTGGTTACAGTGCATGGTCTTGACAGCTTTGGAGTTATTTTCTCGGTGCACTTTGTACACTGGCAAATCATCCAACTTTCCAACTATGACATGGGGAAGATGGTGCCATTGATCAGCAATTTTGTGTTTACCATGCAACCCTAAATTTCACAACAACATACGGTCTCCAGGCCTACGTTCTTGAGCCTTTACTTTTCTATCATGTCTCTCTTTGTTGGCTAGACTTCTTTTGGCAGCCATTGTCTGGGCCAGTTGATAGGCATGGATCAATTGAGCCTTCAGTTTTTGTACATATTGCAGGTAATCTTCAGCTCAAACCCCATTGGTAGAAACCCCAAAACAGACATCAACAGGCAGCCAGGCCTCTCTCCCGAACATGAGGCAGTAGGGAGAGAACCTGGTAGCATCATTCTTCATGCAGTTGTATGTGTGTACCAAGGTGCTAATCTGCTGGCTCCATTTATGCTTATCTTTTGGGTGGAGAGTGACTAGCATGTCTAGTAGGGTGTGGTTAGAGCGTTCTGGTTGAGGATCCCCCTGTGGGTGATAAGGGGTGGTTCTTGACTTTCTCACCCCCCCATAGAAACAGGATTTCTTTGATTAGTCGACTCTCAAAGTCCCGGCCCTGATCAGAGTGAATTCGCTGGGGGCACCATAGTGGACGAAGAAATTTTCCACTAGTACCTTGGCCAAGGTAGATGCTTTTTGATCTTTAGTGGGAAAAACTTGTGCATACCGTGTGAAATGGTCCATAAACCACTAACACATTGCCAATGTTTCGCTGATCAGGCTCTAAACTCAAGAAGTCTATGCAGACTAGTTCCATTGGGGTGCTGGTAGTAATGTTGTCAAGGGGAGCAGCCCTCTGAGGCAGGGCTTTTCTCTGCAGGCAGCGACTACAAGTCCTTACATGGTGCTCATCATTGACCCCCATCTTGGGCCAGTGGAATCGAGATTGTACTAGGTCAAGGGTCCGGTTGATACCGAGGTGGCCCATATGATTGTGGAGGGACCTCAGTACCAAATCTTTGATGGCTGCAGGCAGGACCAATTGTTGCTTGTCTATTTGGCCACCCCAATCTACTGTCTCTCTACACAACAACTGATTAAGCAGCTTCAACCTGGGGCCTTCTTTAAACAATAAAGTGATTTGCAGATCAGAGGAATGCAACTTGGACACATCTTTTCCTGCATGAAGGACGTCAAATGCTGGCTGAATCATAGGGTCTCAGGATTGAGCCCATTGAATACTGTCATTGTCAAATTGAGGTAGTGCACTAACATCTAGAGCAGAAAAGTGGCAATACACAGCCCGTATGCAGGTGTCAGAGGGGCCCAAGCAATCCCCAAAGCAGTCCACTGTGTCCGTAGACATCTGTTCATTTCTATCAAACTTTTGGCACAATGCTCAGATGTCAGGTTCAGACAGCCTGACCCAGGCACTCTTGGAAATGGGCCTCCGGGATAGGGCATCAGCATCAATATGATTCAGGCCCGATCTGTATTCAACAGCATAATCATATGTTGACAATGCAGAAAGCCACCGGTACCTCATGGCATGTAACTTAGCTGAAGTCTGTACATAGGTCAATGGGTTATTGTCAGTCCTCACCAATAGTTTTGCCCCATAGAGGTAATCATGAAACTGATCAACAATAGCCCATTTTAACGCAAGGAACTCCAACTTGTGCACAGGGTTGTTTCGCTCTGACGGGGTCAAGCTCCTACTGGTGAATGCCACTGGTCTCAAACCATCCTCATGGTCTTGATACAGTACAGCTCCTAGACCCTGTAGACTGGCATCAGTATGCAGCACATAGGGTTTGGTGGGATCAGCATAAGCGAGGATGGGAACATGGGTGAGCTGGTATATGACTTCGTGGAAAGCTGCTTCACAGTCAGGCATCCAATGGGACCCGAAAAGTCACCTGGGCAGAAATATGCTTTGCCTGCTTCTTTGATGGCCCTTTTTTGTAATTTTGATTGGTGAGAGGGTAACCCTGGGTAAGATTCAAGAGTGGGCAAATCACTTTGGAATAGTCCTTTATGAACCGGCGGTAGTAGCCACAGAATCCCAGGAAACATTGTAGTTCTTTTAAATTGTGGGGCTGGGGCCAAGTAGTCAAGGCTTCAACTTTACTAGGATCAGTCTCTATCCCCTCTGTAGACACTATGTGCCCCACATACTTCACAGAGGTTTGGAAAAACTGGCACTTGTCAATGGACAGATTGAGGCCGAAATCTTCTAGTTGGTCTAGTACTTTGAACAGTCAACTCTCATGTTCCTGTAGAAAGCTCCCAAACACAATGACATCATCCAAGTACACAGGCATTCTAGCAAATATATGTCTCCCACTGCTCGTTCCATCAGTCACTGGAAGGTGGCTGGGGTGCCTGATATCCCCTGTGGCATTCTCAAGAATTCGTAGAACCCCAAAAGACAGATGAAGGCTGTCTTCTCATGGTCCTCTGGAGCCATCAGAATCTGGCAATATCCACTGCGAAGATCCAACACAGAGAATCATTTGCTCCCATTCAAACAATCCAGAGCATCTTGTATACAGGGCATGGTGTATTGATCAGGGATGGTCCACCTGTTGAGGGTCTGATAATCCACACACATTCGTACTGTTCCATTCTTCTTACACACAACCACAATGGGAGAAGTATATGGGCTGCTGGATTCTTGTATCACACCAGCTGCGAGCATTTCCTGCAAGTGTCTTCTCACATCGTCTATGTCTGCAGTGGCTAGGCGTCGAGACCTCTCTCGAAACGGCCATTCATCGTGCAGGCATATGTGATGCTTCACACCCTGGACACATCTCACGTACCATTCCTTCAATGAAAACACTTGATCTCTCTGGGCACTTTTCTGGCAAAGTTCTAGTCTTCCATTCAGCTGGCAATGGGGAGTCACCAAAATCAAACAAGTCGGGAGTCACTCTATCTGTCTTGCCAGGGGGTTTGTTACTGGGCAACACTGCAGTGTCTGCGCAATGTACTATAGCTAGGGTGCATCCTCTTTTCACCCGGATCTCCATACCTAACATATTATGAATCTGGACCATCACTCATCGTGCATAGGCATGAGCACGAGCTGGCAAGATGCTGGGCTTAACCAATAATCCTTTCGGCAATTTTCCATCGCCTGGCATGTCCAACATCAGTATTTTGTTCTTGACATGTTTGCGGAGGTGGACCTCCCCTTGAACGGTACACTGGGCATTAGGGGCCAGTACCCACTGAATCGGGATCCTTCTTCCACACGACCCCTACCGATTCATCTTGGTCCACCCCCTTGGGGTTCTGTTGCAAATCATAGGCCCTCTTGATCAGAGTGGGAATTCTTAGGGCCGTCCCAGTCCATCGCCCTTGTTTCTCACGACAGAGTTGTGCCAGTCTCCCAAACATATGGGCGTTGGTCCTAATGAACAGGGGAACCCCATCATATAGTCCAGTAGGGGGACACACTAAGGCCAGGTCTCGACTTGTTCCTCTACACCAGGTACAGCTGCAGGAAATGACAACCAGAGGCGGACATATCCTAGGTAGGGATAAGATTTGTCGCTCAACCCCCACACATGTACTGTAGGCCTTCCAGGGATTGTAAGGGCACAGTAGATAAGTGTTTGTCATACCAGTCCTTAAATACAGTGGTCACTTGCGACCCTCTGTCCAGCACAGCCCAAGTAGGAATACCATTCACAGCCATGGTAGTCTCCATTGAAGGCCCACTATTTTGGACCAATCTAGAGGGACAGCAGCAGGGACCTGGACAGATATTTTAGCCACATAGGGATTTGAGTTGAGTTACTACTTCTAGTACCCTCACTGTGGTCATTTTGGGCACTCCTCGACCGCTGATTTGTTCTCTGAAGCTCGCCTTGAAGCCTATATACAACTTTATCTAGGTCTTTTGTGGACCGGCGTAGAAACATATAAACATAGAATTTGACAGCAGATAAGGACTGCTTGGCCCAGCCAGTCTGCCCATTACCCTACCTAATGGATAAGCTGCAGATCCTAGTTAACCAGCAGCCTACTTCTTCCTACCCCCACCCCCTAGAATTGCCTTATGACTGTCCCATGCATGCTTGAATTCCACCACTGTTTTTGACTCCACAACCTCCTTCGAAGGCCGTCCATGCATCCACAACCTCTCTGTGAAAAATACTTCCTTAAATTACCTCTGAGCTGCCCCCATCTTCAAATTGTGCCCCTTGTTCTTGCACACCTTTTTTGAAAGATGCTACCATCTTGGACTTTGTTGATTCCCTTGAGGTACTTGAAAGTTTCTATCATGCCCTCCCTTTCCTCAAGGCTATACATATTAAGCTCCTTTAGTCTCTCTTCATATGTCTTCCAGTGCAGACCCTGCACCATTTTAGTTGCTCTCCTCTGGACAGCTTCCATCCTGTCTATGTCTTTGCGGAGATTGTGTCTCCAGAACTGCACGCAGTACTCCAGATGTGGTCTCACCAGCTGTCTGTACAGAGGGATAATAACTTCCTGTTTTCTACTGGTGATGCCTCTCCCTATGCATCCCAGTATCTCCTCAGCCCTCGCTGCCCTCTCACATTGCTTGCCCACCTTTAGGTCATCTGATATGGTCCCAGGTACCTTTCCATTTTTGTTGTTGTTAGTATCTCACCCCCCATTGTGTACTCTTCCCCTGGGTTTTTGTTTTCCAGGTGCATTACCTTGCACCTCTTAGCATTGAATCTAAGCTGCCATACATTTGACCATTCCTCTAACCTTGCCAAGTCCCTATTCATCCTTTCCACCCCACCTTGTGCATCAACTCTGTTGCAGATCTTTGTTTCATCTGCAAAGAGACATACTTTTCCTTCAGTCCTCTGCAATGTCACTATAAAGACATTGAAGAGGACCGGTCCTAATACTAAACCCTGCGGTACCCCACTAGTAACCCCCCTTTCTTCAGAGTGGACTCCATTTACTATTACTCTCTGTGTCCTATTCTCTAGCCAATTCTTTACCCATGCTGTCATCTTGGGACCCACTCCCAGGCTGACTAACTTGTATATTAATCTTTTGTGTGGGACTGTGTCAAATGCCTTGCTAAAGTCTAGGTAGGCCATGTCCACAGTCCCTCCCTGATCTACTACTTTGGTCACCCAGTCAAAGAAATCTATCAGATTCATCTGGCATGACCTTCCTGCTGTGAATCCATGCTGCCTTGGGTCCTGTGCCCTCTGGCCTCTAGATACTGACAATTTTTCCTTCAGAAGTGATTCCATCATTTTCCCTATCACTGAGGTTAAACTAACAGGTCTGTAGTTTCCTGCTTCTGCCCTGCTCCCACTTTTGTGAAGGGGAATCACATCTGCCCTCCTCCAGTCCTCGGGTACCACCCCATCCTCCCATGATTTGTTAAAGAGGGTAGTCAGTGGTGTCACTAGTTCTACCCTTAGTTCTTTTAGAATTCTGAGATGAATCCCATCAGGCCCCATTGATTTGTCCACCTTCAGTTTTAAGAGTTCTTTCAGAACCCTTTCTTCTGTAAATAGACTGGTATCAACTTCTGTATCCAGAGTGTTTCTATTGTTTGTTTTAGGTACCGCCCCCTCTTCATTTGTAAATACTGAGCAAAAATATTTGTTTAGTATCTCTGCCTTTTCACAGTCACCCTCTGCACCCCTCCCTTATTAAGCCTCACTATCCCTCCGTTGGTCTTCCTTCGGCTCCCTGATGTACCTATAAAGGTTTATCCCCTTCTTAACTGAGTTGGCTATCTTTCCTCGGTTTGGGCCTTTGCTGTTCTGACTGCCTTCCCAGCTTCCTTTTGCTTTAACTGATACAGTTCTCTGCCCTGCTCCTTCTGTGATTCCTCGTACTTCCTGAATGCTTTCTTTTTCTCTTGAACCTTCACTGCCACTTCCTTTGAGAACCATAGTTTCTTACATCATTTTGTTTTGTTTATTTGCTTCACACAAAGGCTTGTTACCTCTGTGATGGCAGTTTTTATTATTCCCCATTGTTCTTCCACCCCTCCTTCCTGCCCATTTGCTAGCGCATGCCTTAGGCACTCACCCATTTTGGCAAAGTCAGCCCTCCTAAAGTCCAGTACTTTTGCCTTTGTATGGCTTGACTCTATTGCTATGTTTATTGTGAACCATACTGTTCGATGGTCGCTAGTTCCCAGATGGCTACCCACTTCTACATCTGTGATTCTGTCTCCATCTCCATTTGAGAGAACCAGGTTTAAGATTGCTCCCTCTTGAACGGGTTCCAATACTAGTTGTCTAACGCATGCCCCCTGTAGGACATCTAGAATAATCCCACTCTTCGAGGTGGCTGCTGCAACTGCACTCCAGTTAATATCTGGCATATTCAGATCACCCATCAGCAATATCTCCCCTTTTTCTGCCATTCTGAGTATACTTTCTATCACTTCCTTGTCCATTTCCTCCCCCTGAGAGGGGGTTCTGTATACAACCCCTGTGTGGATTGTGGTGCCATTGCCTGTCTCCAAATTGACCCACAGTGCTTTTCTCCTCCCTGTTTACCCTTTTGTTCTGTTGCTTTCATTCCTTCCCTTATGTAAAGAGCTATTCCTCCTCCTCTTTAACCTCCTTTCCTCCTGTAGATAGTGTATCCTGGTATGTTTACGCCCTAGTCATGGTTTTCTGTACCATGTTTCTGTGACTGCCACGATATCCAGATGTTCCTCCTCCACCAAGGCCACTAATTCAGGAAGCTTGTTACCCAGACTATGGGCATTGGTACTTATTGCTCTCCATTTTTTGATGGCTTTACCTTCTGTTGCAGCATCCCCCGCTGACCTTTCTACCTCGGTCTTTTTCTCATTTAGTACCCTGTTTTGTAGGGAGAGGCTGGGATTTTCATGCTGCTTATCAGTGCCTTCCCACCTTGACTAGTTTAAAAGCTTGCCAATGAAGCATTTAAACCAACTGCTGAAAAGACTTGTTCCCTTCCTGGACAGATGCAGACCATCCTGCCAGCATAGGCTGGTGTCCCTCCAGGTGGAACCCCAGTCCCCAATGAAGCCAAACCCCTGTGCTCCACACCATTTTTTCAACCATTCATTAAACTGCATGGTGCAAAGTACCCTCGCCTCACCCATGCCATTAACAGACAGCACCCCTGAGAAGGATACTGTGTGTGCTACTTGTCTTCGGCCCCTCCCCAACTCTAGAAAGTCCTCCTGCACTGCTCTAATCTCATGATGAGCCAAGTCATTTGTCCCTAGGTGGACAATGATGTCCAGCTCAGACTCCTGTGCAGCTGTTCTCATGATCCTGAGGATGTGGTTCCTATCCCTCCAAGCCATGGCACCAGGCAGGCACCTTACTTCAGTTTTCCCTGCTCCCCCAGTTCTATCCCCTAATATTTGAGTCCCCCACCAGGAGCTGCTTCCTTTCCGTGTGGTGTCCTCTGCCTCCTTCCTGTGGGCCTCCCTTGTGACAGTTGTCCTCAGCCTCCTAGTCTCCTCTGCGGGTGCACCCATAGGAGAACAATGCTCTCCCAGAATGGTGTATGGATTGTGGAGTGGAACAACTGACTGGGTGTGCATCTGTTCCACCATCCTCACCCTCCCTGAGCCCACTGTGGTCCAACTACTGTGCTTTCCTCGCAACCTCTGAGGTAGTGGTGGTGGCTCTAGTGCTCCCTGGATCGGGGAGGTTCCCTTCCTACTGTCCAGTGTGGCCTGGGGGAAGGTTCCCTTACTACTGTCCAGTGTGGCCTGAAGACAGGCAACTTCTTCCCTCAGGGCAGAGAGTTGTCTGCAAATAGGGCAGCATCGCAGCCTCCAGAAAGACTCCCGGAAGACTGCTGCCCCACAGCCATTACATTGCACTACTCCCCACATGTTTATCCACTTTTTGTGTGTGTGTGTGTGATTGGTTTGTTATATAGAAATATATATATATTATACAATGTGTATGCTTATATTGTCAGTGCAGTGTGCTAGAGAGGATATGACAGTGATATGCACCTTGCAGTCTTGAGGAAATGATGTCAGAACCCCAGGTATAAAGGAACTATTTCCAGGGTGGGTGAAGTGAGGGGTGGGCAGGGGTTGGGCCTAAACTGTGCCCTCACGAAACTATCAGCTAAAAGCTCTGACCCACCGCTGAGATGAGTGCCTTCCTGTTAGCAAGATGCCCTACACAACAATTTGACAGAGAAAATACCCTGCTAATCAAACAGAGAAAAATCCAGACATCCAAGTCAGACACAGGTAAACCTCACTAGTCCCAAAACAGCCTGGTGATTTGTGCTCTGAAAGCAGTCAGCCCCAAAATAAGTCAGCTGTGCACCAGGACAGACACAGTAAACAGCATTCCGTCCCTCAGGATTTAAACTCTTCCTGCACTGAAAATCTTAACAATTGTAACAAAAGTAAAGCAAGATCCACCTCCCTCTGTTGCTTGAAAGACTGTCTTTCCTGATAATTCTAAGTTCCTTATTTCACCTTTCAGTTAGAAGTAGCCTCCACCTGCAGAATATCTGCTACAAACCAAAGACAATTGTAAGGTTTACCTCCCTCTGTTGTGAGCACAACTCGCTTTCTTGCAAATCCTGTGTTCAGTATTGCAGCTTCCAGCCAGATGTAGCTTCACCTGAAGAATATTAACTGTTCTGTTGAGTTTGCTATAAAACACTTGCTTATAATACTGTTGTTCTCAGGTCAGTAAGACTCTTTCAAAGCTATTGGCTGAGAAGTAGCTATGATGTAAGCACTTCCTGACACAGTCTGGCCTGGCCTTTTAAGGCACACACAGATAAACACAAAAAACAGTTTTCACCCCCTTGGGCACTGTCTGGGTCAAATATACAGCCTGTACCTGCACTTACTTCAGGACTTATGACAAATTCTTAGCCCAGGGTTTAAACTCTTCCTGCACTGAAAATCTTAACAATTGTAACAGAAGTAAAGTAAGATTCACCTCCCTCTGTTGCTTGAAAGACTGTCTTTCCTGATAATTCTAAGTTCCTTATTTCACCTTTCAGTTAGAAGTAGCCTCCACCTGCAGAATATCTGCTATAAACCAAAGACAATTGTAAGGTTCACCTCCCTCTGGTGTGAGCACAACTCGCTTTCTTGCAAATCCTATGTTCAGTATTGCAGCTTCCAGCCAGAGGTAGCTTCACCCGAAGAATATTAGCTGTTCTTCATGTGCCCATCCTTCCCACAATTATAGCTAAATATGTTTTCTGGGATTTGGGGTGGCTGAGGCATCACACTGGGAGCTGGGGTGGTGGTACTACCAACTGAAAACCTTGGTGACATCTCTGTCTGCTGTGTGGTGAGCATTTGGAGACATCTTGTCAATTCTCTTGCTTCCATAGTCAAGATATCGAGTTTTGAGCTGCTGTCAGCAGGAGATGCCTGGGTGGACACCCCACCCCCATAGCAGATGCATTTGGATAAGGGTCGGTGCCTGTACTTGCAGGAGTGGCCTTCATAAAGAGACTGTTTTTTGTCTCCCTGAACTCCCTCAGAAGTTCATTACATAGTGGCACACCCTCAATGGTCCACACTTCAGAAGGGCCTTCCGATGCTGTGATCACTTGGGCTATGCTCACCCTAGAATTACAATCCCCTTCTTCATCTTCAACCTCCCGGAGTTCTTTTATCAAGTCACAATAGTCCGGTGGGTTACCCCTTCTATCTGGGAGCCTTAATTGAAGGAGCTGCAGTTTAGAATGTTTTGCATGTTGCAGTATGTGCTCCAACCTCACATGGTTTAAGTAACTAGCGGCTACCCCACCTTTTTAGTAAGCCTTCTGTAGTGCTCTTTCCAGATGAGTAACATATGCAGACAAACTTTCACCTGGCCATTGTTTTGTACCTTGAAATTTCCACATCAAGTTCTGCCCTGACTCAATGCTCCCAAAATTGCCTTCAAGTGCAGATAGGTACTTCTGGGCAGATGCATCAGGGTTTGTGGACCTCAGAAATGTAATGGGCTCTAGGGTGGGACCCCTCAAACTTTCTATGATCCTTTTTTGTTTCTCAGCCTCCGCAGACTGCCATTCAGGTACCAAAGGGGCAACACAATTTATCCAGGTCTCCCAATCATCCTCCACTTGGGGGGTTGGGAGGGTGCCGGAGAAGATTCTCAACCTTCGGTAGGAGTCATGACTAATGGCAGATACAGACACAGGAGCCAGCATTGGCATGGGCACAGAAGGAGGGGCAATAATGGGTGCTGGAGCGGGAGGGGGTGTTGGGGGAGGAACACCCCCAAGTGGCACGAATAGTTTCTTTAAGTCCTCCACAGTTTTCCCTTCTTCCAGCAACAACTTAGCAAATTTCTCCTCAAAAGTCTCAGATAGTTTTGGGGGGGGCTCATTCTCCCAGGGGTCTTTACTGTCTTTAGTTATCACTCTCCAGGCAGTGAGGGCTCCTTCAGGAGTGATAGTCCATGGCATTTTGTAACTGTCTACTGGGTCCTTACACTCTATTAATGCCATGAAACTTTGGGCAAGCAGATTAGCCTGTCGACCCACCACCACAGGGTTTTGTAAACATTCAACCTTGGAAAGTACTCCCTCTACAGTGTCCTTATTGGTATCCAGGGGAATATCCAGGATAAGTATAGCATTTTAGGGGTCGATCTCCTGCCCAATACACCACCCCACCAACTGGTGTACAGACACTTCTGTTGGGGTAGCCATTTATTTTTAACAGCAATTCACACATTTGGCCACTAGGGGATGCTAATCCCAGCAGTGAGCCTCCAAGATGTAACCCCGAGGTGGCGCTATCCCAAGGGCTACTACCCCTGCCTGCTTGACTAGTAGCAGGTTAAGGGGCCTGAATTCTGAAACAGATGCCTCCACCCAGAGGTCACGGTTGTTAATGGTCAAGCTAACCTGGGCACAGCCCTCCAGGACACTGTAACCCCCCTCTTTCCCCTCTAGTGGCCTGAACACTGTACAATGATCACTTTCACAATACCCCGGTACAGCAAACAAGTGCCCACAATGTTTGCACTTATCACCAGGGCTGGTTCCTCTGGCTTGACCCTGGGGACCCCCTGTAAAACAAGGTTATGCACAGCAAATAGCAACAGTACAGTACTTTGAGCATAAACTGGAACCACAGTCAGATTACATGCAGCAAAAGTTATATCTGATTTATTCAGGGGACTTGAACAAGGGAGGGGCAAAATCAGGTTAATTAGCTTAAAGGTTATATCAATCAAGCAGTTATGCATGCGCTTTAAGTTCCCCTACACAGTCCACCTCTGGGTACCCAGGTTGAGAAGAGATGGGCTAGCCAGGACCATTGCCCGGGGTTGCAGCTGGTTGGGGCCCTGTGATGGAAAACACAACATGCACAGTACACAATATTTGTAATCCGGAGCCAGAGGGCTCAGTTCGAAAAGGAAACGAAACAAGACAATCAGATGACACACTCAGATTAAGCTATTGTTGCAGGGAGCTACCCTGGTATTTACTCATGATACCCAAGACTGGACACAGGCTGGACAAAAATTGAGACTGCAGGTGGTTGATCTGGAATGCCAGGAGAAGCGGGGCCCACACGAGTCACAGAGGCGTCGTTCCTGTTCAAGCGTGAAGCAGGGGACTGGTCCCCAGGCAGGTCTCTCGTCGATGGCTTCTCTGTGCAGTGGGTAGTCTGGCTGGGTCAGTCTGTCAAGACCCAGAGCGCATGGAGACAAATTTGGGTGCAGTCCGTTTTGGGCTGGATACAGCTTCCAGCAAGCAGAACACAGTTCACACAGTGGGGAACTAACTCACAACCCACTAGCAGCTCATAGCACATGGGAATTCTACTGTACCAGGCAAAGTGTTCCCTGGTCACAATCGAAAAGTTTCTGCACACACCGGGAGCTTAGGGGTAGCTGGAACTCCTGGCAGGCCGACTGCATTCAGCAAAATCTTCGGTCTTCTTCAGGCTGAGCCTGGCCCACTTCAGTAGCTTACTTTAGTCACACAAACTTGGATTTAGTCCAAAATAATTCTCTTCTCTCCCTCTCAGGAGCAGCAGGCAGACATACAGGCCAAACATTCAGCCTTTTCCCAGTTCTCCCATGCGAATCCACTCATGATTGCTGCTCAGAATTACTTCAGCTCCTGCTTCTTGAGCTTCCAGCTCAGAACTAACTGAAAACTGCAAGCAGCCCGGGACTTCCCCAAGATCAAAAAGATTTGGTTGGTTGATTTGGCTGTCAGTCAAAGCAAGAGCTCCCCATTCAGTTGCAAAAAAGGTGCAAAAAGTTAAAACTACAGTTCCTACAGATTTTGAATTCAGACAGCTCCTGTAGTCCGGCTACATTTTAAGTCCCACCAGTACTGTTTGGTCCAATTTGCAGTCCAGGACCAAGATAGTGGAGACAAACAAAACAGCCCTTGCTATAAAGAAAGCAGGTTAGACAAACTACATTATCATTATCACTCTTAATGATTTTCAGTAAATAGCTACATATTTCAACAGAGCTCCCTCTCAGATTACGTAAGCTGCAATCAGGCAGCTCTTAAAGAGACAGTACATAGAGGCTATACAGGCTCTTGTAATCACATTTAAACTGCTAAAACGCAGGACACCAGCCTGGCAGTGAGCATTTAGGCAAGCTCAAGGAAGACTTTTTAGAACTCCCATTTGTAGGGGGTTACAATCAGATCATATACCTATCCTTCAAGAGGACTTGAGGGCTCTACTGGTGACACATGCCATTTCTCCAGTAACCCCCCCTCACAACATCAAAAGGGATTCCACTCCCACTTCTTTTGGGTACCTGGACGAACTGGACCTCAGGAAACTGAACCTTTCCATCCAGTACAAATGGTTTCACATAATAACCTTGACTTCCATCATGCAAATTCTGAAACAGGAAGACTGGCTTTGTGCCCTAGATATGAAAGATGCCTATCTACATCCACTCTGCTCATTGCAGATTTCTTCATTTCTACCTGTTAGGTTACCACTAACAGTTTCAAGCACTCCAGTTTGGCCTCTCCTCGGCCCTGAATGTGTTCACCAAATACCTAGAGGTAGTTGTAACAGCTTTAAGAAGGAAAGGGCACTTCATCTTCCCATATCTAGATAGCTGGCCAATCAAAGTGGAACAGCTTTGCTTTCTTACCTAGGGGCTTCCTGCAAATATTTTCACACTCTAAGGATCACAGTCAATTGGCCAAAGTCCAAACTGACCCTGACTCAGTCTCTAATGCATTAGAACCATCCGAGATACAGTTTCAGCCAGACCTTACCAACCATCTGTCCACCAGACCACACCCTTGTCTCTGGCATCATGCATACAGACTTAGAAAGTAGTTACAGCTAGACAACTGCTATGCCTTTTTGGTCACATGGTCACTGCCATCCCTATGGTAGCACTCACCCATCTTCATATGAGACCTCTTCAGTGAATCCTCCAGAATCAGCGGTCTCAAAGAACAAGAAAAATGTGAAGGCAAGTTCAGAGTCACTCCCTCTCGGACGTCAGCTCTGACTTGATGGTCTATTGAAACCAATTTATGACAAGGAATGCCTTTTTGATCCCTACCTCCCATGCAGACATTCACCACAGATGCTTCCTTGGCAGGATGGAGTGCACACCTGAGTCCTTATCGGATAAAGGGTGAGTGAACCACTTCTCTCCTTCGGCCTCACATCAATCTCCTAGAGCCTAGGCCATTCCGCTTAGCTCTTCTGACATTCCAACCTCTTATGACTCTAGACCATTTCTGATCCAATCAGACAACACTGCAGAGGTGTTCTACCTCAACAAGCAAGGAGGTGCTCCAGTCTTCAACCTCTTGACTAAAAATTAAAGAACCCTGTTACATCCCAACCTGTAGGCTCTATAATCTTCATGTTGGGCTCCTGAGGACACTTTCATAACTAGTCTACAAGTGTCCTCTCCTGTTGCCAATATTCTCTTGGCCTCCTGTAAGCCAGCAAAAAGAGCAACATACAATTCCAAATGGAAACGCTTTTCCATATAGTCAGCCTCTTGATCTTTGGACCCTTACTCTTGTCCACTGACGAAGGTTTTGGGCTACCTGGCCTCACTGTCTGAATCCGGTTTAAGTTATTCTTCCATCAAAGTCCACTTGGCTGCCATCTCGGCCTTCCGTGAACCTCTGGATGGCAGGTTACTGTACCAACATCATCTAGCTAAGATGTTTTTGAAAGGAATGTTACATATTAAAACTCTGAACTCCTATTAGAAGACCCACTCCTCCATGGGATCTCAATTTTATGACAGAAAAATTTAACCTTGAGTCTTTTGAGCCAGCAGCCACTTGTGACCTTCATTTTCTTTCATGGAAAACCCCATTTCTGGTGGCTGTCACTTCTGCTCGACGTATTTCCAAGCTTCATGTCCTCATGGGTAGGGAACCTTACTTGATTCCCCACAAAGACAGGGTGGTCCTTCGTACCAACCCTTCCTTCCTTCCTAAAGTAGTCTCTGAATATACTTTAAATCAGTCCTTGGAGCTTCCGGTCTACTATCCTGACTTCTCCAATCAGAATGAACATCTACTACATACTATAGCTGTCCATCACTGCTATACTAATCAGACTCAATTGATTAGAAAGATGTCTCAACTGTTCGTTTCTTTTGCCCCATGTCGCGAGGGTTTCCAAGTTGCTAAACATATTCTTTCATCCTGGTTGACAAATTGTATCACATTTTGTTACACAAAATCCAACAAGTCTTTACTTGGACCTGTTCAAGCCCATTCCACTAGAGCTATGGCCACTAGTGCAGCTTGCTTTAAAGGGGCCTCCATTTCAGATATCTGCAATGCGGCTGCCTGGTCCATGATTCATACATTCACAAGGCAATATAATCTGGATATTGCCTCACGACATAGGGCAGCCTTCGGCCGTGCAGTCCTACAAAGTATCCTATCATAACTGTCCTCCCACATGGGCATTACTGCTTGGGGTTCATCCCAAACGTATTACCTACTGCAAGAGACCACTCTGTGGAAACTAGTACAGTTACGTAAAAACTTACCACAACAGTCGATCTTTTAGGAGTGTCTCTTGCAGTAGGTTGGTTCCCACCCTCTGTCCCCCTCCTTCTCTAAGAGAGCAAATTCTGGTCCAATGACTATGGGCTGGGAATCCTTTGGTACCTTGGCATTCCCTCGGTCCTTGTTTTGTGAGCTGAACCTAGCAGGGGAACTGAGGATACCAGGGACCACCCCACTTATATAGGAAACAGGAAGCTGATGTCATATGTGGGTGGTCCCTGGAAAAAGACTGCTAGAAGAGCTGCCATGTGCCACAGTGACCTCTGCTAGATACCCAAATATATTACATACTGCAAGAGACACTCCTCAAAGAGCTGCTGTTACGGTAAGTTTTTACGTAACTGTACTTTCTAGGAGTAGTATATGATGTTCATCCACACAAACCCTCCTGACCTCCCCTAGCTGTGGCGCACACTACTGCTTCCAGCGGGCAAGATCTGGCATCAAGGGGCGGAGCCAAGGGAGTTACCACCCGGGTGGGTGGAAAAAGCCAGCTTGAAGGTGTTCTGGTGAAGTCTTAAAGGGAAAGGCACTGCCAGAAAGTGTGGATGATTATCATATACCACTCCTATAACTACTGTTACAGGTGAGTAATCTGTTTTTTAGGCCTCTTGTTGCATTCATGGGCAGCACTGATGACCACTGAATCCACTTGAGGTTGGTTGGTGAAGAATGGCCTCCCTGCTGGGGCATGGTATAATTTGTCTGCTTTCCTGAACACAGCTGGGATCAGATTAGGCTTGTGACAGGCAGCCATGATGGCATCCTCAAAGGGCTCAATTAAAGGAGGGATCACCAGAGGTGGGGCGCCCAGCAGTCACAAGTAATTGGCCAGCCGATGTCGAATTGGATTTTGCTCCTCAGTGTCGAAAGCCATGGCCAATTGTAACTGTCTCATAACTGAGACAAAAGAGGGGTCATGCAAGGGGCACCGTGGAATTTACCTCGGGGTCTGCTTGCCATCAAATGAGACTACGGAGGGAGAGTTGTAATGAGTGGCTCCTCCGTCATCACCATTGCCATCCTCATCCAGAGGAATGAGGTCCAGGCGGCACCCATCTTCATCCTCAAGTACTGAGGGGGGAGCAAGGTCCCTGGGTCCTGAGGCGTGGGTCACGGCCCTACTGGAAGAGCAGATGGCAACTGCAGGGATAGGACTTGGGAAGAAGCAAGCTTAACTTGCATAAAGTTTCACAGGTTGGTAAGCAAGGAGTGAAAGTCCACCACTATTGGCGTCTGACCCACCGGTGTCAGCTGAGGGAAGACCAGGTTTGGTGCTAGGGTCATCACCAAGGAGGGTGGCTGAACAGGCTAGAGTCTGTGGGGATGCTCCTTGGTGTGGACTGGCATTGGAAAAGGTGACAGCAACTGGGACTCAGGCCAGGGAGACTCAGAAGAGGTAAGAGGCTTCATGCCTGAAACAACTGCTAAAGAAATGGCCGAGGCCAGCTGTGGGGGTGGGAGTGGGAGGGGCTGTGTCATGGCAACCGCTGTTGCTGAGCTTATCAATGATAAGCCAGCTGAGCCACCTGAGTGCCCACTGAAAACAAGGGCCTGAACAGCAGGGGCTGTGAAGTCGGGGCATCAAAGCCCCTAGAACCGATGCCCACCACTGAAAAATTAGTGGGGGAAGCTGCCAACAGTAGCCCTGTAGAGGAGAGGACATGCAAGGCAGGGAGGGGGCAACCCCTGACTATGAGGATGGCCCCACCGCAGTCAACGCACAGAGTGGCGACCAGGAGCAAGACGAGGAGGACTGGATTTTCTTGTTAGGATGGTCCTTGTCTCGATGTTTATGCTTTCCTTCTGACTTGTCCTGGGCCTTTGAGGGTTGCAAGCCCAAAGACATTGTGGGGGAAGTGGAGGAGCTCCCAATCTGCAGCTCTTTCTCCATCTGGGTGCCTTTCTGCTTTAACAGAAAAGTTTCCAGCGTCTGCACTCGGTGCTTCCTGGTGGCCTGATTGAAGCTGCGGCAGATCACACAAGCCTGGGTGTCATGTTCTGGGCCTAGACAGCAGACACAAGCCTTGTGGCCATCCTTCTCAGGGATCTTCTGCCCACAGGCATACTTGTTTAAAGAGATTCCTGGAGGTGGCGCTTAGCATAAACAGAGTCGATAAATCACTTTATTGCTAATGTGATACACACTAGGGACAGAAAATAAAAATAAAAAGTTTGACAAAAGATTTCAGTGAAATGGCAGTCTACTAAAGTTGGTGGATCTCTGTGAAGTCCAATGTGTGATGGCCAATGGTGGGAAAAAAACTGAGGCTGCCACGGGGGCTGCCCACTCTTATACGATAGGCTGACATCGCCTTATAACGTCGGAGTTAGAAAAGTTTCCATGTGGTCCTATTGCCTGGTGGCTGAGTTCCACAGGTGAAGCCTGCTGCAAGAGATACCCTCGAAGTAACATCCCAGGTACAGAATGTCACAGTAATCCAACCTAGATGTGACAAAGGCATGTACCAGTGTTGCCAGATCAGCCAATACAAGATAAGGCTTGATCCGGGCAATGTTGCGAAGATGGTAGAAGCCACTGTAGACAGTGCCAGGGTCAGCTTGGAGTCCACAATGACTCCCAGATTCTTCACCCTATCTGCAGTGCAAAGGGCAATGCCATCCAGCTAAAGAAGGGCAGCACTACTGTTAGTTGCCACTGAACCTGACTGATCTGGTTTCACCACTAACACCTCCATCTTCAGTGGATTAAGCCTAAGCCATCTAGCCACCATCCAGTCTTGGATCTCTGTACGGCACTCACTCAGTTCTGAAACAGCTGCACCATCAGGGGCAAAGACACATACAGCTGGATATCATCAGCATAGCAATGAAACGCCAAGCCATGGCATCTGATGATCTTACCAAATGGCAACATGTATTGCTCCCTGAGGCACACCACAGGTGAGTACAGTACTGATCGACGTAAAGGAGCTGAGTGCAACCTGCTGCATTCTGCCAGATATTTAGGACCGCCGGAGGAGCCACACCCAGATCCTACTCTTGGTAGTGACTCTGACTTAGTGAGTCCAGTGGTGGGAGCTGAGTGACAGAGAGAAGGCACCAGGGTGCCCTTGAGGTCACTTCTTGCCAGTACTGCTGCAAAGTGGTAAGGACCTTACACCTTGCAGCTGTCGATGCATCCAGACTTTGAGACCAAATCATCTTGATGCCCAGTTGCCTGTCAGCCTCCAGGGACAGGTCCAGTACAGCAGTGGAGATACCATGAAAGGGATCTGCAGTATTTAGTGAAGACCACTGTTATTTCTGGGAAATACATAGGGAACACACTGGAGGGTATGAGAACCAAGGGGATTTCCCTTATGAGGAGTACCAGGCAGCATTGTGGCACAGGAAGGTTCTCACAGAAGAGGGGTTGTCATTTTTGGAGGGGGGACATTTGCTGTCCTGTGCCCGAGGGATGCTGCTAACCAAGCTGCTGGTGGAGAGAGACCTAGTGAGAGAAACAAAACTGCTACGGTAGGAGATATACCTACACTGTGTGCAGAAGAGTCCAAGCTGGGATGGGTACCAGAGTTTCTGCCTCTGGCAGAGTGGCTGGGGCAATTGCCAGCTGCTGCCAGTACGCAGGCTGAAAAATGCACTGCTGTGCTGTACCCAGCACACCATCCAGTAAGGAGAAAATGATGTGAGGTGCCCAGCGCAGGGTGACCTCTGGGTTCCAGTAGGGAGACTGGCCTGCTATGGAGCCACTGCCTTTGGGACCAGAGGACCAATGGATGCCTGTCAGCAAACCAGTCTGAATTTGACATCCCTACAGCAGTGATGCCTCCTGCAACATTTGCTGCTAGGCATGATGGTGCCAAAGATGCATGAAATGGTTACAGTAAACGATTCTCCCAATTTTCGACTACGGAGATGTGGTCTACAGCAGAGCCCATCTATCCACCCTGGCCAACCTCGACCCCCTTTTTCATTCCTTCTGTCGGCTCATCCTGGAATGCCCACCCTCCACTCCGACCTGTATAGTGCACTTGCTCTTCCCTCGCTGCACTCTAGGCGCTAGCTTCACTGCGCAAATCTCGTAGCAAAGTACTGGTCTAACTCTCTCCCTCCCTATCTCAGCTCTGCACTGGCAACCCAACCCCCTCCCCCCGGCCTACTCTCTGCGCCGCACCAATTTAAACTCTACAACCTTTTATGTGAAACTACAGCAGGGGCATCTGCTTCACATAGACTGCCCAAACTCTAAAATGACCTCCTGGCCGAAATTAGACTGTCCTCTTCCCAAAGGTCCCAAAAAACTCTCCTACAGGATCACTTCTCCGACACATGTAACTGCAACCTGCAGCCCAGATCGGTTCTCACAAGGCACCATAATGTACCTTAAAACAGGTCCACTTTTCAAAATTAATTTCTGCTATCTGCAACGTTGTTTTCTCCAATGTCTCTGTCTGGCATTGCACTGGGGCCATAACCCCCAACTACTGCCCAGCTACTCAATCCATGCTGCTCTGCTATTCAACTAGGACTACCTAACAGAAAGCCTGGCCCAGACTGTTCCTCTCCGGATCTGCTGTTTTATCACTGTCGTCTTCTCCCTTATGTACTCAGGTATTTTCTGTCTTTTGCCCCATTGCTTTTGCATCTGTTATACTATGTTTGTATGTGTTGACTATATGCTTTATGTATCATTTGCATCCGTTATATTGCATTGTATGTGTGATCTATGTACTTATGTATGCAATCCCAGGTCGCATCTGGAAACGAGCGGTTTACCGCTCTGTATGCCTATCTGGTAAATCTCGTAAATAAATAAATAAATAAACTCAAAGCTAACAGCATAATGGGATAACTTGTAAAATTAAGCAAAGTAGAACAGGCTTTGACCAGAGGTAAAACCCACTGGTGTATGAGAAAGAAAACCTAGGAGGGGTGGTAATGCTCCTGTTGTAAGGGGAGAGTAAATCTTTTACTAAAGGACCATAAATTCTTGACTCACTTACCAGGGCAGGATCAAACTTGTGAGTAGAGTGCTAACAAGGAGAGCTTGTGGGAACTGTGTCCACGTATGTGACTGAATGTAGTTCAGTGAAGTGCGACTACTGCTTAAACCACAGTCCAATGGGACTTTTTTCTGTCAGAGCAGATGTCCAAGCTGAGCAAACCCCAAGGCTGAAGAGCAGTTTGTTGTGTGCTGATTGCAGGGGAATCCTCTGGTAAGTGGTCTAAGCACAGAGGGTCTCCCTGGGCCTTGCCTGGCCCAGCTGACACTGACAGAATTATCATATAGTGCCAGCCTCGGCTGAGAAAACACAGTACAGGAGCTGCTTATGTAAAATCTAGTGAACTGTAAGAGGGGCTTGCACATACTTACCAGCTACAGACCAACACACTTCCAAAACAGTGCCACTATCATAGAACCCTGGCTCCTTCCCCCTTCTGACAGTTGGCTAAATCTTTCAAAGCCATATAGCAACAACAGTACCTAGGTTAACTCATGCATTCCTTCAAAGGTAGTATGAAATCACAGCTCTGTATAGTGAAGACGTTCAGCAGCAACAGGCTCTCTCAAACTCGGTCTCAATAAAAATGTCTGTGTCAACAGGTCCACTGCTGATGCAGTTTCTCAGTTATAACTTCTGCAACAGCAGCTCCAATAAACTGAACTCATTCCAGCAAACCTCTGAATATATGAGCAATGCACTAATGAAATATGTGCCTGAACACAGACAATAAATGAACTCAATGACAAATCTTAGCTACATACTCTAGGGTGGGTCCCAGTGACAGCGTGGAACTAACAGAAAAAATAAATTATGGTATGTCTGATAGAATTCTTTATGTGTTATTCCATGTTGTCACTAGACATTCATTTACTGCTCAGATTTAATAAGCAGTACCCACCAAATGTATTTGAAAGGGAGAGAATATTCTTCCAACTTGAACTACTGTATTATCTCATAGCCACTTACAGCACCTTTTAGCCACAGGCCACATTAGTAGAACTCTGAAGGCTGGATTTTCGAAGGGCCTAGCATGGCACAGGGACTAAGTCCCCATGTGCAACTCACTGGTATTCACACTGGCCTAAATGCTTTTTTCAACATTTTTTTTTCACACAGGCAGCATTTTCCTTGCTTTGTGCAGATACACAAATCTTCACAAGTTGCCATAAAATGTGGAAAGATTGCAAAAGGGCAACCTTTTCTGAAAATTGTGCGCATGTGGAAAAAAACAGCGGTTGTGCAAAGGTATCCTCCTCTGCACAACTTTTTTTGCTGCACGTATGCTATTTTTCCATATTTGAGATCTGCCCCCGAGTGTCCAATCAGACATGTTTTGTCAACATGTGCAAAGAAGATGCAAGTCATCTACAGATGGCCTGTGCCCTTTCTGCCCAGGGGGCTGCCATAGCCATGGCCAAATATGCTTAGATCAAAGCTGCAGCCTTCACTTTCACCATCACATAGGTAAAGCTACCAACTTTCTGAGGTCTAAAACTGGGAGAGTTCATCCTGATCATGACCCCCCTCCCCACTGTGTCATTCCCATGGACAATGCCGCAGTCAACGCTGCGCAGAGTCAGTTAAATTGTGCTGCTTGATCTGGCCATAGCACCCCACAGTAACACCAGTAGCAAACATTCAGATTAAAACAATACATCATTCTGCTGCAGCAAGTTCCAAACCATGATGTACAGAAAGTTCATTAGAAGCAAACCTGCATTAAATTGTGATCAGACATTCGAGCTGTGTGTATTGCTCCTCCTGACAGTCCCATCCCACCCGCTTACACTCGCCTCATGTGCTGAGCAAGCTTCACTTCAGTGACTCCCACCACCACACCAGATTGTTTTCATACACTTCCCTACAGCTGACCAGGTTCAGGTACCTTAGTTCCTGCTGCCAGTCTCTTCTCTGTCTGGAGTCCCTCTCAGCTGCTGGCAGGCAAACGTCCACATGTGCTTGTTTGCACTACTATCCATTCTAATCTAACAGGAAGGAACATGCTTTACTGTGCTCCCACTGACATGCTTGCAGTGCAACACGGGCGCAGGGATTGAAGTTGCAAACTGCTGTTCAGCCCAAGCAGCGCCACAGTAGTACTGAAATAACTGTCACTCATGGATTAGCAGTCAGTAGCAAAAAAAAAAAGGGGTGGGGGGGACAAAACTAGGACAAGTTAAGCAAAAACTGGGACAAAAGTGACATTTTGCAAAACTTGTGGGGAAACTGGGACATGCTACCTAAAATAGGGACTGTCCTGGGAAAATAGGGACAGTTGGTAGCTTTACATATAGGCCTCCACTATGCATGTTCTGACCCATCTAGCCAAGGTCACTTTGGAAAGTTTCTGGACCTTTTCAGCTGAGCTGGACAGTACAGAAAGGCTGATTTCCAGAAAGATTGCATTCATAAAAGGTATGTCTTAACTGATCAGCAAACATTTAGCTTGTGCAACTGCTACTCCTTGTCATTCAATGGCTTAGGATGAAAGGAAGGAAAGCTTACCTTTTGGTTAGCATGGAACTCCTCCTCTGGGAGGAAAGAAAAATTACAATGGTAACAATGTCTATTCTAATGGGTTTACTAGTGACTCAGACCATTCTGCTGTAATCTTGTGCCTGAGCTGTTGCCCCCAAAATGGAATTTGGAATACATGCAGATTAAAACTCAACACTGTGGTCATGCTTCTCTAGTATACAAATTGTAAAAAAACAAAGACAAGGCGCTGTGTCAGCATGTGGTCTAAAAGCAAAACAAAATGGTTATATTAAATGCACGCTGAAAATAGAAAATAGAGTTAAAAATCTACGTTTCCTGAAGAAGACCTAAGGTCGAAACGTAGATTTTTAACTCTATTTTCTATTTTCAGCGTGCATTGAATGTAACCATTTTGTTATGCTTCTCTAGTGTTCTCATGACAGATTTGTAGCGTAAGACCAGAAGAGAGCAGTGACCATCTAGTTTGACTATTCTAGTATTCTTGTCTATTAAAAATGTAAAAAAAGGATGCTAACACCACTGAAAGAGCTAGTGTACTGTGTGAAACTAATATTATTTTTTAAAAGCAGTTAACCGTTACCTTTTATATCTGAGGTACTATTTATTTTCCCTTTGGTAGTTAGAAGGTTGTTTACCTGATGTTAGTAGGTGGATGTGTGGAATAGCTCTCAGCCTGGCAGCTGACATATCTAGCCCCCCCCCCCCACACACTCACTGTATCATCAGCATTGTGATATCACTGACTGAGATCACTGCTGCTTGCGAGCAGCCACTCAGTAGCTGGCAGGTGAATAACCTGTGATGCTTCTGTATGTGAGATCACAATGCTGATGATATAGTGGGGGAACTAGAGACAGATATGTCAGCTGTCAGGCTGAGCGCTATTCCATACATCCAGCACAAGATTAACACATAGAAAACTTCTTAATGAGCACAAAGAAAAAGAAACATACTTCAGAAATAAAAAAGTTACACCTGTCTACTTCTTAAAATTTGCATTATTTCCTGTCTGTTTTGGTTCCACTGGCTCTTTAAATACATTATTATAATAACTGTAAAGTTTAACAATAAATGATCAAGCAGTGAAAATGTACAAGTATTTATTATATGTGAAAACCTCTTTTACTGGGGTTCTAGTAGTAGAAGAGATAGGAAAGGGGTTTTATGAATCACTAGTAAACCCCTTAGAAGAAACATCACTACTGTGGTGTCATTTTTCTTCTAACAACAGGAGCTTACTTGTGATGTCATACAGTTCTGTAGATGCCAAGCAGTACCTTGGGAGGCAGGGTCTAGAAACTATTTAGGAAACAGGTTCTGAAGAACTGAAGTACCATAACTTGCATCACATCTAAAATGGATGGCCAGGCAATAATCAGAGGTAAAGGTGAGAACTATTACCAGGTAGCTGCTTTAAAAACTTCTTGGAGGAGTACACCTCTAAGTGCTGCCACTGTGGCAGCTGTAGGTCTTGTGGAATGAGCCTGTATCCTTTTTTCAATTAACATGTTACTGGTTTTTAAGTTTATCCAGCATACAAATTCATCACTTACATTGGTTTCACAGATTCCTGACTGGAGCTATGCAGCATATGTTGCTCTTTGGAAACACATACTAGGTTACAAAACTAACTCCTCCAGTTCTGGAAGGGGCCCCTCAAGGTTCCTGCTGGTGCCCAGTGGCTCTACCTACCTGAAAACTGGGTGCCCATGCCTCTGAGCTGCAACAAAATTCAGTACAATGCACATAAAACAGGAACTGAACTGAAACTCTAGGTTCTGACAGGAGAGGGGCACTTACACATGTGACCTAACTATGTAACCAACTGATACAGGTCAGAGAGGATTGGTAGCACAGTAGGTCCCTGAAGCCATATTACCTACTCAAGGATGCCATACAAATTCGGTGTAGGGCTAGTAAGTCAGTTGGGATAGTGTGGAACTAGAGCAAGATTCAGCTACTGCTCACAGGGTTCTGTTGTTTGGGTGGGTTCCATAGGTATTCTCTCCCCAGATACAGTGGCAATAGTACAAAAGATGGCCAGGTATTGACATAATGCTGGGGTGTGCTGAGGCAGAATCACATTCAAGTTAATGCAAACTGCAACTTGAATGCCTCAGTATACCTGAGCGTTACCTCATGCTGATAAGCTTTCGTATGACAACTGTATCTTAGAATAGGGCTTTTTTTCTTAGCTACTATATAAGTAACTCTCTCATTGCCAGCCAGTTTGTGCATGTTGCTTCCTATTCCCAACGTGTCAGAATACTGGGAACCTCCATCGCCTCTGCATAAGTCTCTCGGCCTCTGTGATAGCTGCCATGAACCGCTTTAACCGATCTTTGTCCTGATAAGGAAGTCTCCTCGTATTATGCAGCACAATAAATATGCAGCAGTGTGCTCCCTTCTTTTTCACACTGCCAGTATTCTGAGGTAGAAATCAAGTTCATTTTTTAAACAATACAGGTGTCTCTTCCTGCTGTGTCCCTACGTTCTTCATATGTATTAGTCCAGAAGGTCTTCCACTCTTCCTGTGTTGTGGAACAACATAATAGCTGTTCTTACCTGCCCTGTATGTTCTCTACCCCTAGAGAATATGCTTTCAGGAATTTTGCATATTTTTTCCCACCCATGGAATTTGCCTGTGCGTGTTATCCCCTCCTGCCTGCCCCGCTAAATCTTCCCATGCACCATGGGATGGTTAAGGTGTGGGGCTAAATGTTCCTGAAGACAAGTCTTTTTGCAGGTTTTTCCATAATTGTGGTTTCTGGAGGTTTGCTCTTTCTCTTAACTTGGTGAAGTCTAGGGTTGCCCCATGCTCCTATCACATAGGTCCTCAACCTCAACTCTCTAGAGCCCTGCTGTTTCCCAGTCTTTCCAGGCAACCACTCTGACTCCTATTTTCAGTCTAGGGTTGAACCAGAGTGGCCAGTACCTGGGGTATTTCCATGGTCTCTTTTAAAGCTTTCTGGACCCTTTGCCATACATCCCACATATAGGCACATAATCATAATAGTAATGAATAATAAACTTTATCTATATAGCGCTCTTCACCAAGTATGAGAGCGCTGCACAGTAAACAATTAAAACCTTGAAATATAAAAATACAGTATAATAATCAGAATTTTCAGTAACAATCAATTACAAAATGATCCCAAATGCAAGCTGAAATAAGTAGGTCTTTAAGGCGGTTTTAAAGCTCTCTACTGTCAGGCACTCCCATATCTGGTAAGGCAGAGAATTCCACAGGGTGGGGGCCACAAATTAAAATGTCCTCGATCCAGATGTTTTTAACCATACCCTGGGAATCTCTCAGCAATCCCTCATTGATTGAGCAAAGCGGTCGGAGGGGGCGGTAAGAATGCAAGAGATCTTGCAGGTAGCTCAGTCCCTATCCATGTAGGACAAGTGGAACACCCTGCCAGAGGAAGTGGTGGGGGCTGAAACAATCACGGGATTTAAGAATGCATGGGATAGACATAAAGGAATTCTGGAGGTCAGGGGTAAGGTGCAACAGACTTCTAGGAAAACAAACTGAACTTACAAGCTCAAATGGGCAGACTAGGTGGGCCATAGGCCCTTATCTGCCGACACTGTCTATGTATCTATGTATATATAGGTCAGCAAGCAGACCTTGAAGGTGATCTGCCACTGAACTGGCAGTCAGTGCAGTTCACGTAGCACACGTGTTATATGACTGGATTGAGATGATCCAGATAACAGCCTGGCCGCAGCGTTCTGCACCAGTTGCAGGTGGCGGATATCAACTTCCGGAAGCCCTAAGTAAAGGGAGTTACAGTAGTCAAGGTGGGATGTCACAAAGGCATGGATCAGAGTAGGTAAGTTGCAAGACAGAACTATATGCTTAATCTGGACAATATTCCTCAGATGAAAAAAGGAGGACTTAACCATGGCTGACACTTGAGAATGAAGTGTCAGACCATTGTCAAGAATTACCCCCAGATTTTGCATCTGTTCAGAGGTTGGTAACTAGGACCCGCCAAGCCACAGTCCTGAGGGGTACCCTGTCCCCAATCCCTCTATCCAGCAACCAAGATCCACCACCAACACCTTGGTCTTGTTCAAGTTGAGCTTTAACCAGCTGATGTTCATCCAGCCCTGGATTTCTACAAGGCAGTTATTAAAAACCGAGAGTGCACTATCCTGGTCAGGCGCAAAAGACAGGTAGAGCTGTGTATCATCTGCATAACAGTGAAACCTCAGCCCATACTGTCTCACAATGTCTCCCAATGGCAGCATATCCACTGCGAACAACATGGGGGGCAGCATGGAACCCTGCGGCACCCCACAATGCAGAGAGAAAGCCTCAGAGAAATTAACCCCCAAGACAACCCTCTGTGATCTACCAGTGAGGAATGAATGGAACCATCTGAGGACCATACCAGACAGGCTGCGGATGGCATGCAGGCAATCCAGCAGCATTCCATGGTCCACAGTGTCGAAAGCTGAAGAGAGATCGAGAAATACCAAGGTAGTATGGGATCCCTGATCTCTCGCAATTAGGAGATCATTGAGCACCCGAGCCAGAGCGGTCTTGGTGCTATGCCTTTTATGAAACCCGGACTGGAGAGGATCATAGATGTCATGGCTGGTAAGATGGTTCTCTAACTGCAGTGCCATGACTTTCCCAACAAAGGAAAGATTAGAGATCGGTCGGCAGTTAGCGGGGCAGTCTGGGTCAAATAATGATTTCTTGAGAAGAGGAGTTACCACAGGGAGCAAGGGAACTCACCCATCTCCAGTGAGCACCAGACTAACTCCACAAGGACTGTGCCGATGACATCAATACAGCCTAATAAAAGGTGGGTAGGGCCCAGATCCAAACTACAACTGGTTGGGTGCATATCTCTGAGAATCCACATGACATCCTCGATCCCCAACCATTCAAACTCCATCCAGCAAAGCTGAGGTGGAGTGACACTTCGCCGGCCATCGTCCCCCCCCCCCCATAGAACGAGCCGAACAGATCTCCAATCTGATGTCAGAAATTGTATCAGTAAAGAACTGAGCAAACTCCTCACACCTTTTGTGAGAAAATGCTCTCCGAACTTGTAGACAGGCTGGATTGCACAGTCTGTCCACAGTTCAAAAGTGCTGAGCTGGTCAATTCTGAGCCGCAGCAATCTCCCTGGACAGGCATTCTGCCTTCTTATGGGAGATTGCTGACTGATAGTCTTTAAAGTGTCCCATCAGTCTAAGTCTGTCAGCATCCAGGCCAGTTCTCCACCAGCTACGTTCTAACATTTGCCGTCTTGTCTCAACTCCCCTCAAAGCCCCATCAAATCAAGGGTACCGAGGGCGAAGGGTGAGAGGGTGAACCCGGACAGGAGCCAGGAAATCCAGAGCCCCCACCACAGCCTTATTATAGGCTTGTAGAAGGTTTTCAGGACCCTCACTTGTACCCGGTAATCCCAATAGGTCCAATTCTGCCAAAAGACCATCTGGGTTCAGGCCCCGCAAAGGGCGGTATTGGACCATCTCCACAGGGGCAGGCATATAAGGAGTAGCAAAGATATTGAACCTTATGGAATGGTGATCTGACCAACTGACCAGTTCCACAACCAAGTTGGAGGTTTCCATCCTCAAGTGAGAGGTGAGAGGTAACTGCCTGTGTGAAACCCAACGAAAACACAAGTTGGAGGAAGTCCTGACCAAATAACGAGAGAGTTCGTCATCGACCCAGGCATTAAAGTCACCCAGCACCATCAACCTGGGGGACTCCAAAACCATGTAGACAAAAAAGTCTGCAGCTTCCTGCAGGAACAACTTCTTAGCTCTGGGTGGACGGTAGATGAGAATGATCCTGCACCTCACACCCATGACCACAGCACACTCGAAGGATCTGGTTCCCTCAACTGGCACATCCACAAGGCTCAATTCCGATTTGTGAGGTTTTGTCTGCCATTTATTTCTGGTTGCAAAGTACATGTTCTGGGGCATCTCCTGTGTTAGGTGCTTTTCCAAGACCAACTAGTCCATTGTAGCATGCAACGTGTTCTCATGTAACCACATCCAGATTTGCTTAAGGCCACTGGCAAAATAAAACTTGAGTTATGATGCTGTGAAGTCTCCCTTTTCCCAGGGCACCTCTAACCATAATATGGAAAACCTTGCTCTCCCTCTTCCCGATAAAAAGAGGTAAACTAGCCAGCCCACCGGCACAGCGGTAGTGTTACCACTTGTGATGCCAACGACCTGGGTTTGGGAATGAGCCTGGGAAGCTGGAGGGCCAGCTGGGGGAGAAGGCTTGAGCGTCCCAGGAACTGCTCATCTTCACCGGGTGCAGGGGACTGAAGCTTGGCGCTTGGCTGACCTCAGGTGGAGACCAAAGGACTGGCAAGCCCAGCCAGTAACAAGAACAGCTGTGTGGTGGACGTCGGTGCTCAGTGCCTTGATGTCAGGGCACACACCACATGGGGAGAAAAATGAGGAAAATGGCCCAGTGGCACCTCTGGTAGATGGAGCACCAGCCCCGATCCCCAATGCCTCCTGCCTGCTCAAGAACCAGCATCCCGACGAAACAAGAAAATACAGGGTGTACGGGCTCCCACCTCGACCCCGACTGCGGGGTAGAACCAAGACTCCATGGGGGATAGACCACTCTGAGAACAGGTAGGAGAGCGGGGACTGAAAAGGCAGATTGTGACTCCCGAAGAGTGGAGTGCCGTGGGCCCGGGGGAGGGAGCATAAAGAGGAAAAAAAGAGGCAAACCACCCCTTCAAGTTGTTACCACACCTACTCTTAAATCTTTAAAGGGTGATATCTTAATAGGTACAAGATTTAGGGATGAACCATCATGTGCACTGCTTGCACCTTGCGCCAGAAGAAAATATTACTTACCATAGTACTTGTTTCTTCCAAAGGGATTCTTCACTATGTGTAACAACTGCAATAATTTCCCCTGGTATGAGCCACCCTGGAGCTTTAGAGTTTTATACTAATTAGAAAATTTAGAATGAAATTCAAACCCTGCTGTGTGGTCATGCTTGCACCAGCATTCTAATGTCAGATTTATTTCTAACGCTAGGCTGAGCAGTGACCACTAAAATTAGCTAAAGGGCTACCAAAAAATATATCAAAAAGGAAACTGAAAAGTTTGTAAAACTGTTTTACATAGCAGAACAGTTACAAAAGGGTATGAATGAGTAAAAAAGCTGAGATCACCGATTATCAAAAGGCACTGTAACAAGTAATTCTCAAGCAAACAGAAAGAACTGATTCTTGTGTGAACCTTTTCCCCCCACTTCTGGAAGGGGAGGTAGGGATTAGGGACTGTTAAGCATTGTTAGAAATCCTATGGAAGAAACAAAATTACTGTGGTGAGCAATTGTTTTTCTTCAAACCCAGGAATCCCTCACTTATGCTTAACAACTGCAGACTCCAGAGCAGTACCTTGGGAGGCTGGGTACAGAACCTGGCACAGTTTCCCAATAGGTAGCACTGAAAATGAACTTCAGGCGCTCCAGCGTATTACAAAGTACCACATGCAATCCAAAAAGCTGTGCTAACCAAGTATTTGGTGGGGGGGAACAAACTCCAAACAGTTTGGAAAAAGATAACATTTATTTTAATAAAAGCAGCAGTAGGCACCCCTGCTGCCACCAACAGCGCTTTTTCAAGGCATGCATTGTTTGGCACGGAATGTTGTTGGTGGCAGGGGCGAATACTGTTGCTTTTATTAAAATAAATGTTATCTTTTTCCACAGCATTTGGAGTATGGATGGACACCCTTCCTTGGTTAGCACAGCTTGTTGGATTGCCTGGGTACAGAACCTATCCAAGGAAAAGGTTCTGCAAGACAATAGTGCGAAAGCTGGCATCCCTTCTGACTGCATGTCCAGATGGTAATGCTTTGTGAAAGTATGTACTGTTTTGCAGGTTGCTGCTTTACAGATTCCTGCAGGGAAATACTTCTTGATGCTGCTGCAGAGGCAGAGGTGTCCCTTGTGGAGTGAGCTCAAAGGCCTTCAGGTGGCAGCTTGCCAGCTTTGCCCTAACAGAACTGTATGGAGGAGACTATCATACTAACATATCAACATATGAAGAAGCCAGCAGAAGAAGACCATTTGGTCTATCTGGTCTACTCATATTGCAGGGTCCACAGCTTGAGCTACTGTCCCTGCTCCCCCCCTTCCCACTCCTCCCATCATCCCTACCCATGATCCTTACCTTCCCCCTATGCCTATCCCAACCTCTCTTGAAGCTGCCCACAGCGCATTCCAAGTATCCACTGCCCTGTCTGTGAAGAAGTGCTTCCTGACCTCCCCCCTCCAGCTCAAGACTGTGCCCCCTTGTGTTACGGTTGCCACTCAGCTTAAGAAGACACTCCTCATCCACCTTATTTATTCCTTTCAAGTACTTGAAGATCCCAATCATGCCTTTTCCCTCTCTTTCTCCTTTCCTCCAGGAAGTACATGTTCAGTGCCCTCAACCTCTTCTCATATGCACTACCTTGCTGACCCACTCTCATCTTTGTAGCACTCCTCTGGACCTTCTCCAGCAGGTTAATGCCCTTAATGAGGTGTGGGCACCAGTACTGAACTCCAGTGACCTCACCAGTGACCTGTATAAGGGTAGTATAACTTCCTTTCTCCTACTACTGATCCCCCTTGCTAAGCATCTTGTTTGCCCTTGCTGCTGCTTTCTTGCACTGCGTAGAGTGCTTCAGGTCACTAGTGATCATCACCCTCAGGTCCTTCTCCTCCTCCTCTGATGCAGATACTCAGACTCCACCCAGGTAGTACTCTGTCCTGGGATTCTTGGCTCTAATGTGCATAACTTTGCATTTCTTGGCATTAAAGCCAAGCTGCCAGATCCTGGACCACCTCCGCAACTTTTCCAGATCATCCTGTAGGTCCTGTATCCCTTCAGCTGTGTCCACTCTCCTGCAGAGCTTGGTGTCACCTGCAGATAGGCACATTTTGCCCTTAATGCCATCCCCAATGTCACTGATGAAGACACTGAACAACACTGGCCCCAGCAGCGAGCCCTGAAGGATCCCACTGGTGACCTCTCTGGTACCAGATAACTTCCCCCCACAACCACCCTTTGATTCTGTCCCTCAGCTAGTTTTCCACCCATCTGGACATCTTTTTCCCAACCCCGAGATCCACCAACTTCCTGATCAATCTTTTGTGATGGTTCAAGATGGTTCTCTTGGATGCTGGTCTACCTTTTCCCACTTTTCCATACATGACACATAACTGAGAATTAGTGGTCCTTACATCCTTTGTGTGGTCCAAGTGGTAGCTCAGCGCTCTCGTAACATCCAGACTGTGTAACATTTGTTCTCCTGAGCTGAATCTTGCTGTAAAGAAAACTGGAAGTGCAACTGACCGATTCAAATGGAATTCAGACACCACTTTAGGAAAGAACTTTCTGTTAGTTCTAAGGGATACTTTGTGCCTGTGAAAAATTATATAGTTAGGATCTGTGCAGAGGGCTTGCAGCTTGCTCACCCTTCCGGCAGATGTGAATACCACCAGGAAAACTGTTTTCCAGGTGGCAAACTTCGAAGCAGCAGTTACCATATGCTTGAAAGAAGCCTCCTTCAGGTGGGCACTGCACAAATTCAGGTCCCAAGGGTAACAGGATCCCTTACTTGGGGGGGTGGGGTGGTACAGGTGATTAAGGCCTTTAAAGAACCTTTTGAAAATGGGCTGTGATGCCACTGACCTGTGACTGCCAGCTGAGGTGTAAGATGACACTGCTGCCAAATGAACCTTCAGAGTTGAGGGCCTACGTCCCAAGGACTGGAGGTGGACTAGGTAGTCCAGGACTGTAGTCAGACTTGCTCGCAATGGGTTGAGCTATCTAGGGGAACACCAAAAGAGAAATCTTTTCCACTCAGAGGTGTAAGTTTTCCATGTTGCTGGTTTCCTGGAAACTTTCAGCACTTCCATAACCGTATCTGAGAGGTTTAGTGCAGAGATCTCCAGGTGTTCAAAAACCATGCTCTGAGATGCAGAGTTCTCGGATCTGGGAATGTTATCCTGCCCCAGGACAATGTCAGCAGACTGTGTCTCAAGGGCAGGTTGATAGGCTGTCTGTTGGACAGGGACAGTGGCAGGGAGTATCAAATCTGCCTGGCCCAATCTGGAACTATAAAAATAATTGTTGCTGACATTCTTCTCAGTTTTAGTAGTACTCTCAGTTGTAATGGGAAAGGTGGGAAGCCATAAAGAATCTTCCCTGACCAGTTGAGGTCTAGGCATCTTCTGGGACTGTGCCCACCAATGGAGATCTGCAACAAAAGAGTGGGAATTGGCTGTTCTTCCAAGATGCAAACAGGTCTATTTCTGGGGTATCCCACCTTCTGAATACTGTTGTTAGCACCTGCTGGCTCAGGGCCCTTTCATGATTCCCCTAGCTGATTCTGCTCAGGGAATTTGCCAGCACATTGTATTTTCCTGGCATGTGGACTGCTGAAGGCTGAACCCCCAGGGAGTATGCTTAGCTCCAGATCGTCATTGTTTATGTGCACAGTTTTGAAGATCTTGTCCCTCCCTGTTCATGTAATGTAGTTGTAGTGTTTTCTGTCCTGATCTGGACAGACTGATCTGTGATGTGGGAGAAAAAAGCCTGCATACCCAGGTACACTGCCCTGAGCTCAAGGAGATTTATGTGCTCCTGCGTCTCCTGTGTACACCACATACCGCTTACAGTAAGAGTCTCCAGGTCAGCGCTCCAGACTAAGAAGGTAGCATCTGTTGTGAGTACAACAGTAGGAGACTGCTGAAGGAAGGGAACTAGCTCTCTGAGGTTGTCCTCTTCCTTCCATCATTCTAGTGCCCTTAGCAAAGACTTTGCGACAGGCACTAGTTATGAAAGTGGATTCCACCTCTAGGACCAATACGGCCCCAGGTGGTATTGGATATGTCTCATTTGAAACCTGGCTCCTGGTACCACTACTGTTGACGATACCATGTGACCCTGCATATGCAGGAAATCTCTTGCAGGTCTGGGATAACCTACTTTGAACAATTTTGCAGTTGCATTAAGATTTGCTACTATTGCCTAGGGAAGAAATGCCTTCCCTTTCAGGGTATCTAGCTCTATACCTACGAAGTCCAAAACCTGTATTAGTTCTGTTTGTGACTTTTGGACATTTATGAGGAAGCCCAGGTCCTCCAAGCTGCTCTTTTTCAGAGTGAGGGAAGACCTGGCCTCCTGAAGTGATTTTCCTGAGACTAGCTAGTTGCTGAGATAGGAAAAAACCACCACCCTCTGCCTCCTCAAATGTGCTGCCACTACGGCTAGGCACTTTGTGAACATTCTGGGTGCTGAAGATAGGCTGTAGGGAAGTGCTATGAACTGGTGATGACAATTCCCTATCCTGAACCTGAGTTACTTTCTGTGGCTTGGCCTTACTGGTAAGTGAAAGTAGGTGTCTTTCAGCTCCAGAGGCCCCAGACAGTCTCCTTCCTGGAGAGACAGAATCACTGAGCCCAGCGATACCATCTAGAATTTTTCTTTTTTTAGGTGTTTGTTCAGATATCTCAGATCTAAACTGGGTCACCACTCCCCATGTTTTTGTGAGTCAGGAAGTATCTTGAGTAAAGTCCCTTTCCCTGCTGTGAGGGAAGTACATTTTCCACAGCATTTGCTCGCAGCAATTTTTCAACTTCAGCTCCTTTCCTTCTTCGTGGGGCAGTAACATGTTTTTCCTTTTGCTTTTTTCTTTGCATTCCAAAATAATTCTTTCAGCTAGGGTGTAAGGCTGGGAACCTTTGTGGTTTATAATCTTGGGAATTTTATGGACTGCAGGGACAAACCCTGATTCACTATTTCCAAGACCCACTTGTCTGTGGTTATTCTTGTCCATTCCTGAAAACAGTGAGTCAACCTTCCTCCCACTGACAATGGATGGGCAACGTGTAGACTTGTCTGGCATTTTGTTTAGCCTGAACCTTGGGGGCTAGTTGAGCAACTGTGCACCTGGTGCTCCTTCTACCCCTACTTCTAAAGTAACCCCCGTAAGGGTTGTAGTTATAGAGGTGTAAGCACGGGGGAAGTATTCCCTACCTCTACCTCCCCTTCTATAAGGCCTCCTGGAAGTGGAGGTCTTTTCCTTCTCAGTATTGCTTTTGTAGGTGGTCTTGTATTCATTCACCTTTTTTATGTAGGCCTCAGTTTTGGCCCCCACATAGTGAATTTCCCTCACAAAGACAATCCATTGCTTTGGTTTGTGCGTCCTAGGATAGACTGGTAGTTTTAAGCCTGGAAAACCTTCTTAAGGACACTGCATGTGCCATGACCCTGGTTGCAATATCATTAGTGTCCACTGTCATGTGGAACAGGTACTTTGTGGCATCTATGGCTGTTTTGCTGTGTCACTCAGATCCTGTGGTAAGTCACCATTAGCCTTTTCACTCATTGCCAAAATAGAGTTTCAAAGGGCTTTTTGATACTGAGCTGTGTAGGCCAAGTATGCTGCCTGCCTTAAAAACAGAGAAGCTGAAGTATAAACTTTTTTTTGCCCATACTATCCAGTTTACTGGAATCTTTCTTAGGAGGCAGGGAGAAAAGGGGCACAACTTGGCCTTGTTACAGGTGGCAGTCTGGATCACTGCCTCATGAACAGGGTTGGAATGGTGGTATTCAGTACCCTGTTTGTCCACCTGATACTTTTTCTCCATTTTCGTATCTATGCCAGCATCTGAGGTGGGTGTTGATATGATTTTACAGGTAGCCTTCTTGAGGGATTTATAGATGGGCAGTAGCAGCCTCTTTACTGGAGTCAGACCCATCATATTCACGAATTCCCCCTCAGTCTTGTGTGTGGTGATGCAGAGGGTATTAACCATATGTTTCACAAAAGTATAGTGACAGGTACAGTTGTCCAAGTGCCGAGAGGAGCCAAACTCTTCTTCAGCAGAATCATAGGACTCTGTGGGTTCTCCCTCCACCTCCTTCTAATAGTAAATTTCAGCCTCCTTCTCCACATGCATTGGGAAAGGAACCAGATCCTGGGAAGGGGGCAGGCATATTCATGAAATTCCCCATAGTCTGGAATGTCAGGAGGAATTGCCATGCCTTAGTCACGTCCTCTACTGAAGGCATTTGTGTCCACTGGCGGCTCCTTTTCTTCTTCAGGGGGAGGAACAGCGACATATTTTTATTTTTGGTTTTTCTTGGCAGGAACTGTCTCCAATGTCTGCTCTAAGGCTCATTTATTTTTGCTAGATTCAGGGTTCCCTTGTTCCGACACCCTGATTTCTGAACCATCTTTTGCAGCTTTTTCTTTCTTATCTGTCCCCTTTGACAGGGACTGCAGCTTATTTTGAAGGGCTGGACCCTCATCCGAGCCTTTAGGTGACATGGAGGCAGACTAAGAAGCCATACAGTCTTTTAATTTTGTATCCCTTTTCTTTTCCATTTTAAGGCAAAACTTGATACAAAATGTTCATCTGAAAGAATCATGATCTGGGCCCAGGCACCTCAAACACAACTCATGGCAATCTGCCTTAGCCAGAAGTTGAAAACATTTTGTACAGTTTTTAATGCCTGTGAGTCCTTCTTGGGCCTGTCAGTCATGCCTGTGACAGGGATGAATAAGACCCTGTCCCATTTGTTATGCAGAAACAGTTAAATGCAAAGATCTGTTCTGTCCTCTCCTTTTCTGTCTCTTGTCTATCTGGTTGGTCAACCAAATGTTCTTGTGAGACCTAGGAACTGCTCACTCTGACGGTCTCGTGATTCTCCGCCTCTTGCTCTGTCTGTGCCTTCCCTAGCAGTTTCTGTCTTTTCTTTCCACTTGCGTATTTGTGACTACAGAAATATATGTGAATTTTTGTGTGAAAGTGTAAGTGAAATTGGGATTCTTTAGTTTGAAACTGTATACAGTTATACTCCTGAAATGACTGCAAAAAGCTATTTGGAACTCAAGAGGTTAACCTGAGATGCTGATTTAAAAACTCTTTTGAAGAGTTCTCAACAAGAGGACATTTCTGGGACATCATGTTGTATTTTGTTACACCTGCAAGGAAAGAAACTTATAAAGTTCTGGTCTCTTAATTAGCTCAGGAGGCAGAATTAAGAACAGCAATGATTTTGCTAGGGTGAGAGCGAGAAAGACTGAAACTTGAAATTAGAGATATCCTCAGACAAAGGACTTTGTTTTCTGTGTCTGTACTGCCTTTGTAAATTGTTATACTGAACAATGTTATTTTTTATTTTGCTGTTGTTGGAAAAAATAAAATGTTACTTGCGAATGTTATACCTGCTTCTGGTCTTCCTATGCTTCCTGACCTGTGCCCTGACGACAGATGGTGGTAGCACTGGGATTTATGCCTTGCATACTCTAAGCCAGGAGTTTTGTGCATGAGTATGGGACATGGTACCAAGGAAGCATAGAAGAAAGGTATGGATCCTGCAGCAGTGAGCCCAGGAGTGGTTACCAGAAAGATGGCAGCCAAACTAGCGGAGACAGAAGTCCAAGCTGAGACTGTACAGCCAGCACCAGCGATGAGAAAAAAAAGAACAGGCAGTGACAGAACCTGAAAGCCTGACTTCCTTTTTCAAATGGTGAGCTATACAACAAAAAGAGATAGAAAAACAGAGAAGAGAAGAGAAGAGAGAAGAGAAGAGAAGAGAAGAGAGAAGAAGAGAAGAGAAGAAATGCAGCAACTTGAGAAGCAGAGAAGAGAAGAGAAGAGATGCAGCGACAGGAGCACAAAGAAGAGAAGAGATGCAGTGATGGATGGATGCCGTGCAAGTTGATCAAAACTGGAGGATCTAGCACTTGTCCAGTAGAGCAGCAAGACACAAACAACTTAAAGGACCTTAAACATACAAAGCTGTGTCCCTCGCATGATACCGAAGCATACCTGACAACTTTTGAAAGGGTTGCCAGAGCCTACCAGTGGCCAAAGCAGCAAGATTAGTACCTTACCTGACAGGTACAACCCAACTTGCCTATAGCAGTATGGACACTGCACAGTCAGAAAACTATGGCCTTGTGAAAAGAGAAATCCTGAAAAGATACGACATCTCAAGAGAGACCTACAGGCAAAGATTCTGGTCCCTGAAGTAGAATTCATTCGACAATCCTCGAGAAGCCTTTACCCGACTCAGAGAACTCCTTATTACATGGCTCCAACCAGAGGGCAAAACAGTCTCACAGATCATTGACACATTTGCAATGGAGCAATTCATCAACATTCTGCCAACAGCTGGCCCAGTGGCGCAGAGGGCTGAGGTGCTGGCCACCACATCTCAACCCCACAACGGTGACACGGGTTTGGGAATGAGCCCGGGTCGTTGGAGGGTGGCGGGGGGGGGGAGGAAGAGGATGCGAGCGGCTGCTGACTGGCGGCCCTCTGCCTCGGGAGGGAGGAACAGGTTTCTGTGGAGCTTGGCCGCCCCCAGTGGAGGCTGGGGTGGCTGCGTCGTTCCAAGGACTGCCGGCACTAGTCCAAAGGAGGGTTAAAGAGACTGGCACTGGAACTGGAACTGTGGTGTGCATGTGCGCCTCCGCGCATGTGCATCACCACTTCTGAGGTCTCGGAAGTAGGACCAATTCACTGGAGTGAAAACAGAGGAAACACCGGGGGGCACCTAGGATGAAGCTTCCGGACTGACTCTGGGGATCTGCCAGGGCACGCAAGGTGCCATAAGATCCTGAAAGACCCCGAGACTGGTAGGGTTGGCAGATGATGACAGTGGCCTGCTGAAGGAGGATAAATTGAATTGTAAAAAAAAACATAAACATCCTGCCAACAGATGTGCAGCTTTGGGTGACAGAACACAGACCAGAAATGGGGAAAAGGCTGTTTCTTTGGCCGAGGACTATCAGATGGCCAGACAGACCATGCAGCAGCGAGGTAACAGCCAAACAATGGGAAGACCCTCTTTTTCCTGATTTAACTCCAAATCAGATAAAAACTCTGGTTGGGGTAACAAATCTGCACCCAAAGACTTTATTTGCTATAACTGTAACAAACTAGGCCGTATTACAAAAAACTGCCATAAAAACAAGGATGGTAACACTGAAGCAGATTTGGCCTTAGCAAATTGGAGCAAGTATTTAACAGATGTCAGGGTGGGAGATAAGACTGTAAAGGGACTTATTGATTTGGGAAGCAGACAGATGGATAGGTGACCCAGACTGAATCATCAGGGGTTCTGCTTGGGCTGAGCCTTAGGTGTTGAGATTGGGTCAGCATGCTTAGAGCCCCTTCTACCTCTGCCTCTGAAAAAAAACCCTTAGCTGGGAGACGTCATAGAGCAGGAAACCACAGGGGAAAATAAACACTATCTCTACCTCCCCTTCCACAAGGCCTACTGGAAGTGGAGGCCTTTTCCTTCTCAATGTTGCTTTTGTAGGTGGCTTTGTACTCCTTCACCTTTTTCATATACTCCTCTGTTTTGTCACCAAAAAGGGAACTCCGCTCACAGGAAAAGTCCATGGCTTTTGACAGCACTAGGTCAGAATTATGCCAGCAAGAACAGCACAGACAACAACTGTGCCTGAAAAAATGCCACCAATTTTCTTTTTGCGAGGGGCTCTGCCCACCACACCCCCATACAAAAGGAGCCCAACTCTGGGGGGGAGTGGATCATGGGGAAAGAAATAATTTGTGGGGCCTTGGAATACTTGTTTCCATGGCCCCTTGTAAAAAAAGAAAAAAACAGAAGTCCTGATCGGCAAAAGTGAACAAGACCAGGATTAGAATCCTAATCTCCACTGCCACCCCACCGAGCTACTCCATGCCACAGCCTTCCATGCCACAGGAGCAGCTTGACAAGCCTCCCGAATTCTCCTCCCTTTGTCCTGTGGCAGCACTACGGACAGTGACCTGGGGAGTGCTTACTTCAAGCGCTGTAAATCCCCTCTTGCTTTCCGTGGCAGTGGTGATCAGAGTAGCGCTCTTTTCTTGCTTTATTCTGGTAGCGCTATTCTAGCTGGTTACCACTTTTGACTGGGTATCCTGAGAAAGGTTGGTAGTCCTGAGCCAAGCAAACCTCAGGGATAGTGCATGGGCTATGACCCTGGAATCGGTGCCACTGGTGTCCACTGCCATATCAAACTGGTCCTTGGTGACATCCAAGGCTGTCTTAGCAGTGTCTGCTAAGTCTTGTGCCAAGTCACCAGATGCTTTTTCACTCATGGCCAGGACAGAGCTCCACAGAGCCTTCTGGTACTAGGTAGTACGAGCCATGTAGGCTGCTTGCCTTAAAAGCAGGGATGCAGAGGTGTCGATTTTCTTCACCATGCTAACCAGCTTCCTGGAGTCTTTATCTGAGGGCTAGGTAGAAGGGGAACTCTGGCTTTATCGCAGGCCACCACCTGTACTACCCCTTCAAGGTTAGAATGGGAATGGAGGTACTCAGCATCTCTTCTATCCAGCTAGTATTTCTTTTCTATTTTTTATCGATACCAGGGGCAGAGGTGGGTGTCTGTAAAAGCTTGCAGGTTGCTTTTTTGAGAGGCTTATGAACCAGCAAGTGCAACCTCTTAGTCGGGGTTAACCCCATCATATCTAAAAATTCTACTTTGTCCTCATCCTACATGGTCTCCTGGGTGTAGAGGTTGAGGGTGTTTACCATCTGCCTCACAAAAGTGTAGTGCGAGGAGAAATCAACCTAGGCCCAGGGAGGACAGATAAATTCTTGCTCAGGGGAACCATTGGGTTCAGTAGGTTACCCCTCCTCCTCTTCCTCCTCATCATCGTCATAATAAAATTCAGCTCCCTGTTCCTTCTGAACTGGCATGGGAAACGGAACCAGGGGGAGGGACCGCCATGCTCATATGTGATCCCAAGGCCTGGAAAAACTGCCATGCCTTGGTCATGTCCTCCATAGAGGTCATTCTACTTCTGTCCACTGACGACTCTTTTCCTTCTTCAGGAAGAGGGGCAGCAACATGTTTTTGTTTTTGCTTACCAGACACCAACTCCAGTACCTGCTTGGAGGATCTTTTATGTTTACTGGGCTCCGGGCACCCCTGTTCAGACATCCTGGACTCTGAACCATCCTTAGCAGACTTGTCCTTCTTCTTACTATGAGGGACTAGACCCTCATTTGAATGCTTAGTTAACGCAGAGACAGACTGAGAAGCCATCATGTCTTCTAATTTTTGGTCATTTTTTTAATAGTTTCAGGGCAAAACTTAATGCAAAACTCACAATCAGAGAAAAGGTGGTCTGGACCCAGATGCCTTAAACACAACTTGTGGCAGTCTGCCTTAGCCAGGAGATTACATTTTTTTCTACAGTTTTTAAAGCCTGTAGGACCTGTTTTCTTTTTGGGTTTGTCAAACATGCCAATTGGGGCATACCCAAATAAATTTAGTTCCAAAAGGGGAAAGAGAAACGTTTGTGGTTAGGGTCTCAAAAATTACACAAACCACAAACAAAAGAAGATAATTTGAGTAAAAATCAAAGCAAAGTTTCAGTTGCATCCCGGTTCCTAAAAAAGGGAACTGGAGAGAATAAAAAGCCACTAATCGGGAACTAGGAGGCTTTTATCTACTTTAAATACAATCTTTTTTTTTAAACAGTATATAGGAACTTAGTGCCATTTCAAACTGAGAGAAACCACGAGGGAAAAATCAAAACTGCCATCATAGAGGCAACAAGCCTGTGTGTGAAATAAATAAAGAAAACAAAGCGGAGTAAAAAATCACTATGGTTCTCAAAAGAGATGGCAGGGAAGGTTAAGGAGAAAAAGGCTGCATTCAGAAAGTATAAGGAATCACAGAAGGAACACAACAGAGAACTATATCAATTAAAGCAGAAAGAAGTGGGGAAGGCAGTCAGACTAGCAAAGGCCCAAACCGAGGAAAAATTAGCCAACTCAGTTAAGAAGGGGGATAAAACCTTTTATAGGTACATTAGGGAGCATATAAAGGTTAAGGGAGGGATAGTGAAGATTAATAAAAGAGAAGGGAGGTGGGCAGAGGGAGACAGTGAAAAGGCAGAGATACTGAATTAATACTTTTGCTCAGTATTCACAAAAGAAGATGAGGAGGAGTTACCTAAACCAGACAATAGAAGCACTCTAGGTAGGGGGGTTGACACCAGTCCATTCACAGAAGAAAGAGTCCTGAAAGAACTCCTAAAACTGAAGGTGGACAAAGCAATGGGGCCTGTGGATTCACCCCAGAATCCTAAAAGAACTAAGGGAGGACCTAGTGACACCACTGACCATGCTTTTAACAAATCATGACAGGATGGAGGGTACCTGAGGACTGGAGGAGGGCAGATGTGATCCCCTTCACAAAAGTGGGAGCAAGGCAGAAGAAGGAAACTACAGACCTGTAAGTTTGACCTCAGTGGTAGGGAAAATGATGGAATCACTTCTGAAAGAAAGAATTGTTGAGTACCTAGAGGCCACGGGGCAGGGACCCAAAGCAGCATGGATTTACAGCAGGAAGGTCATGTCAGACGAATCTAATTGATTTCTTTGACTGGGTGACCAAAGTAATAGACCAGGGAGGGGCTGTGATATGGCCTACCTAGACTTTAGCATGGCATTTAAAGCAGTCCCGACAAAGATTAATAATCAAGTTAGCCAGCCTGGGAGTGGGTCCCAGGGTGGTAGCCTGAACAAACTGGCTGCACAACAGGACCTGAAGGTAATGGTGAATGGAACACATTCTGAAGAAGGGGTTACTAGTGGAATACCTCAGGGCTCAGTACTGGGTCCAGTCCTCTTTAACATCTTTATAGGTGACATTGCAGAGGGTCTGGAGGGAAAGGTATGCCTCTTTGCAGATGACGTAAAGATCTGTAACAGAGTTGATACACAAGAGGGGTAGAAAAGATGAGAAGGGACTTGGCAAGGTTGGAGGCATGGTCAGACATATGGCAATTTAGATTCAATGCAAAGAAGTGCAAAGTAATGCACTTGGGAAACAAAAACCCAGGAGAAGAGTACACAGTAGCAGGGGAAGTACTAACAACAACAAAAATGGAAAGGGACCTGGGGGTAGTCATATCAGATGATCTAAAGGTGGGTAAGCAATGTGAAAAGTTGGTAAGGAGAGCCAGGGGATACTGGGATGCATAGGAAGGGGCATCACAAGTAGAACAAGGAAGTGGTTATCCCTCTATACAGACAGTTGGTGAGACCCCATCTGGAGTACTGTGTGCAGTTTGGAGACCTCATCTACGCAAGGACATAGACAGGATGGAAGCAGTCAGAGGAGGGCAACTAAAATGGTGCAGGGTCTGCATCAGAAACTATGAAGAGAGAGACTGAGAGAGCTTAATATGTATACTCTTGATGAAAGGAAGGACAGGGGAACATGATAGAAATGTTCAAGTACCTCAAGGAATCAACAAAGTCCAGGAGGTAGCATCTTTCAGAAAAAAAGATGTGTAAGAACAAGGGGGGCACAATTCAAAGATAGAGGGGGGACGGCTCAGGGGTAATGTGAGGAATTTTTTTTTCACAGAGAGAATGGTGGATACATGGAACAGCCTTCCTGAGGAGGTCGTTTGGGTCTAAAACAGTGGGGGAATTCAAACATGTATGGGACAGACACAAGTAATTATAGTGGGGGGTTGCAGGAAGTAGGCTGTTGGTTAACTAGAATCTGCAGCTTATCCAGTAGGTAGGGAAATGGGCAGACTGGGTGGGCCAAGTGGTCCTTATCTGCCGTCAAAGTCTATGTTTCTATGGAAGGGGTCTTTGGTTCCTGCGAACTGCTCAGAAACTGGAGAAATAGGCTAAAAAGTAAAATAAAACCTATCTAAATCAGAGATTAGAGAGAAAACAAAGTACTTCGTAAAAATGAGAGAAAAAATGGCAAAAAAAACGTGATTGCAAGAAGATAAACGGAGAGAGCTCTTTGAGGCCACTTCTTCCTCAGGCAGAGAAATAATCTGACATTAGAGGGCAGAATGTGACCACACAGCAGAGATTTGAATTTCATTCCACTGTTCTCTAATTTGCATAAAATTTGACTCTCTGGGGCAGCTCAGACCTGCAGGCTAATTGCAATAGTAAGCATAGTGATGGATTCCTGAGGTGTGAATTTGCAGTTCTTAGTCCCAAGGTGACAGAGACATACATTCTTTTTCCTATAACGCCCGGAGCTTGATTTTCAAAAGCCCCTTAGAGCAACGCAAGGAGCACTGAACCCCTGCTTGTGGCCAAGCTGGGTGTGATAGATTTTCATACATCATGGGTCCCAGTGCCAAAGTTCCTGAGGTTGCCGCAAGCGGTCCATGCACCACACAGATGGTACACGGGAGGGACTGATGGAGGCAGACTCCCCCGGCATTTGCAAAGCTGGCCCGGGGTCTTCTGAATGGGTGCTATGCTGCAGGTGTCAGGTGTACATGTATGTGTATGTAAAGAACCCGCATGTCCCCAGTTATAGAGCCCATACGCGTAGAAAACCACAGCTGTGGCCAGTGACAGTGCCACTGTTATCCATAACATCTATATAATATAGCATCAGACAGCTCTGCAGAGAGAACGTCCACAAACTGCCCTGTCATGCTCCCACTCAGAAATATGCGAACTCCAGAATAAAAATGGAGCACCTCTGTAGTGGTCACTACCACATCATACAACAGAGTACCGCAGCTGTCTGTAGTGGCAGAGGGTGAGACATGTACAGTATAGTACCCGACATCACGCTGTCTTTGATCGCTATATGTACTAACACACTAAATGTTGCAGACACATCCAGAGAAGGCAGTCACTCGCTCTCACATCTGTTGTTGTCAGCAGTGCAGTATGCCCAACTACCACTCTCCCTGCTGAAGCTCTTTGGTTGCAGTTTTACAGTGAATGCAGCATATCCATGAAGCTGTGTGTTTGCCAAAAAGCATGGCACATTGTGAGGGAAACACCACCCATTCACTGGCTTTCTGCTGACAGAAATGCAGATTCGTAGGAAGACCGGTGGCATAGGGACAGACACATCTTTGGCCACAGGCACTCGCTCTGGTGATGCTGCCACTTTCCCCACTACTGCTTAGCTGGCCCACACTGAGTTCTGTTACCTTCAAGGCCACATGCCACACCATCACCTGATAGTGCTCATGGATGTTCCTGACATTCCCCCTGGCTTGGTGCTGCCAGCCCATGTCTGTGGCTCCAACATGCATGAGATCACAGCTGCACACACCAGCACCCCACTGCCGCAGCAGACTCCACTAGCCACTGACCAGGCCACAGCTCAATACAGCACTATGCCTTTTACACCCACAGCTAGGAACATCCTATGTTTGCACCACGGATATAAGGGTGACCACAGTGCTCACTAGTACCTCTGGACATCCAGCAGCTATGACTGGAGGTGGTGCATGGGGTGTTAGACTAGCTCTGGCTGGTCTAACTCTTGTGGACTATGCGACCTTTGGGGAGATTAGAAAATCCCAGTGTAGGGGATGCTACAGCCCCATTGTGGCACAAGCCTTTATCTGCTATGGTGTGGTTGTGCATCCACCACAAGCATGGTGCAAATCAGGCTGGTGCAGATGGTCCCAGACTACTGTAGGCTGTGATAGAAAATCGGGAATGATGCAAGGTGCAGTGCAGTGAGTCCCTTGCATCATAGCTCTTTGACACAAGTACCTTCTGTCATTCCCAACACTTTGAAAATCGAGCCCCCAGTCTCCTAGATTCCCTGTCAGGAAGTACTCATTACTTGGTGGACCGTAGAACAATCATGAGTAGCCATGGTTACCACATAATCAGTTTCTGGAAGTACAGCATAATGGGGCTTGACAGGCTAAGTATGGTACTGCTTGTCAACCTGTCTAGGACCTATACGTAAAGTACTGGGCATGTTCCAGGCAGCAAGGTACACAGGAGGCACTACAGTGGTAGGTGCAGCTGTAACATACAAGAACTCCATTAAATTTAATTTACTGGAGTCTTCCTTTTCCCCACGACATCTTGGATTTGCTTAAGCAAAGCCAGAAATGAAGGATCTTCACAAAGAAACCTGGGGTTATTAACCATAGAGTCCTTACTACAAGATGATAGGGCAGAGCTGGAAGGGAACCCCTTCACAGGGGTCCTCTTCTCCCCCATTCATCCTCCAGATCTTCTTCCATGTTCAAGAGATCAGGACTGTATTCTATCTGGATGTTCTGAATGACGACAGGCACAATTGATGGAGCCAGCAGTTGCAATGCAGGAACTACAGGTGCGTTTTTAAGTCCAATCAATGATGATGGTACCAATGGGAAGCCTTCTTGATGGGTCTACTGGCACTGATAACTGGCAGTGATGGGAGCAGATGAAGTAACATTTCTGAAAACAATGCCACCATAGCCTGGGATTCAATGACACTCATTTGAGGGTTCATGACTGCTGTTGTCACCAGAACTCGACAACGGAGGCAGTATATGGTTTGTAGTAGGTATGGCAGTGTCAGACGCAAGCCCCTACTTTGGTATCTGAGCAACAGTTGGGGGGTCTGCAGTCAATGCTGCTAGAGTGGACAGTGGTGATGATTTACCCTCCTTCAATGGAGACCTTTACCTCATGGGTGATGCATATTTTTCTCTGTGCTTATGGTGATGACTGGAAGAGAAGGGTTTCGGTGATGATTTTTCTTTTTTTTTTTATTTTGTCCATTGTCCTTGATGACTTTGGTGGCAACAGTGTCGCTGACCACCTGGGTGTATCCTTCCTGGTAGTGGCAGGATGCAAGGGAGAAGCCAGCTAAAATGCCTGTGGCCTTGGCTTGGGTTTCCATGGCCTTCATAATGATGAAAGTTTCAGGGGCCCTCTTTTGATATCTCCTTGTGGCTGGGAAGGGGACCCACTGACTTTCTTTTGTTCTGGTTATATTTGTGGCAGATCTTACAGGCCCTCACATTGTGGGACAGGCCTAAATAGCATACACACATAGTGTGAGTGCCACCCTTGTAAATCTTATATATGCTAGTACAAAACCTAAATAAAGGTTCTTTTGATGGTGATACACAGGAACAACATTGATAAGTAAATGTAACTTAGAAAATAATACATACTGAAAAAAACGATAGCATTGTCTCTCTGCAGGTCCAATGAGTGGTCAATGTCAGAAGAAAGAAATGAGGAGCCATGGGACTGTCCATGTTTTAGAGGCAGTGATGTTGCACATCAGTTGTGGGTGACCCTGGCTAGCAAAAGTTTCCAAGTGGTCCCGATGCCAACAGCTTACAGTTCCAAAGGTCTGGCCCAATGAAGTAGCTATCTTTGATAAAGATCAGGTTTTCTTCATGTTTTTTCTTGCCAGACAGTGTGATCAGTGGCAGGTCAGAGGCTCTTTTTATACTTTTGCCAGCATTTTCATCAGGGCTATTTTTTTTTTTTAAAGGACTATTCCTTTTAGGTACCCTGTGTTCTTTACTATGCTTCGAGGATGGCCAAGCAGCGCTATCTATCTTTTCTGTCCCTTATAGCAGGAACTGCTGCTGGCAGCTTGATGTGGATGTGGATGGCTGCTGCTGAGGTGAGGAACCTTCTGATTCTTGCTTTCCACCATCATTGGTAGGCACCTCCATTGTAGAGCCTTGTGTATTGTATTTTGGTGACATTGAAGCAGGTTGAGAGCCTAAGGAGCTTCCCTTTTTGCAGCCCTTTTGTGTTTTAGAGCAAAACTTTTTACACAGTTCACAATTTTTTAAATTATGGTCAGGGCCAAGACACCTTAAACACAGCTCATGGTCATCTGCCTTTGCCAATAGCTGTTGGCAGGATTTACAATTTTTAGTCCTGTAGGCCCCATTTTTATCTTTGGCCTTGCAGTCATACCGACTGGCTGAAAATTGCCCCAAATCAATTTATTTGGTTCTGGTTTTGCTTTTAAATAAATCTGCAAAATAAAATACTGCATAAGTTTAAGTGAAAGCAGTTTGAAAATAGCTGTAAATATGAGTGGTTCCTCAGTGCAGGAACCACAGCGGGACACCATTTCTCTAGTTCCTGGAACTCAGTGAGAACCACAGAAAATCGCAAATTTTGCAAATAAATAAATAAACCACCCAAAACTAATGCAGAGTATTCGCAAATCCAGCTTAACTACTGTGATTCACTTTCAGACAAATAATATTAAATGATAAGATTTGACCTGAAGGCTGGAGAGAGACTTTCGGGCAATGGGTTTCTTTAGGTGGAGAAACAAATCAGACGTTGAGCCTGTAGTGGGAGAGTGATCAGTATGTGGAGTTCTAAATTCCCTCATTTGCATTCCATTTCAAACTCCGGGGCAACACCTCACCATGAAGATAATACAATATAGTACATGGTTACCCTTTGTTATGTATAACAATCAGCCTGCTCAAAATCCTTGTTAAGCACATTCTAAACCGTTATGCGCATTCTAAAGTGTTGTTATGCACATTCTGAACAGCTGTTATGCACAGTTCAAAGGTCATACAATTTTAAATTTCTCATTTTTGCTACACCTAGCTACCTACTAACCACCCCATGCCCAAAGTAATACCTTTTACCTTTTAAAAGTCTGGAAATTTGATTTGGATATGGGAGTAGAACAAAGAAATGATAAGATTTTTTGTTTTCACTTCAGTGAGGGTCTGTCACTCTAGTGTAAAAAAACCATATACTATAAAAAATAAAATATGAACCAAAAACAATTTGGCATGTGTTTCCGTCTTGGGGTTGAGATGACAGCATGGACCTCTCGAGGTTCATATGCTGTCTTCTCAGCCCCTTGATGGAAACATAGCCTTGTTGTGTATGGTTGCCCATACATTATTCTCTATTTTGCATGCCATTATGTAAGCAATAAGACATAACAGGGCATTGGCTGACAAGGGTTAATGCACGCCTAGATGCATAATAAGGCACAGGTCACTTGCACCGAGTGCTTTTAGCACCAGGAAGTGCATTAACACTAGACAGCCTGGAGTGTCTTATTGTGTTTATAAAATGGATTAACTAAGAAACAATAAAAAAATGCAATTTTTTAAAATAAAAAATATATTTTCTTTTGTTAAAAATAACTAGTAGAAAGTAGTCTTTCCTCATCTGTGAATCATCTGTCTTTCAACACATTCAGTAGATGAAATGTTTAAGCAATACGACATGACAGAGTGTGCGTTGTGGTGGGATAACAGTACACTTTGGGTGTGTTGTAAGGCATGAGGCATCGCCAAGTGTCCAGCATACCCTGGAATGTCTTACTGCAATTATAAAATCAATCTAAAATATTTTTTGGGGGTGAGAAGGGTGAAAAACTACAGAAAAATAATGTTAAGCATGTTAATGATTTTTTTTAAACCGTTTATCCACCCCAACAAAATAGTCCCAGCACATCTGAACAATTGGCATGCCATCTCAGTTTCAAATATAATATACAGCTAAATACATTTTTTTAAATTAGCCCTTAAACCCTCTGTTTTACCAGACTTACCCCCATTTACCAGTTTCCTCAACTTTCCTACTCCCTTTTCCCCACCTTGCTCCTGTTGTATCTTTCCTACACTCAAGAGATGGATGTTTACTAGGGATGAATACAAGACTTCACATCTCTGCTCAGTTCTACTGGCAGAATGCTCACACCATAGAAATCCAACCTCTAGAATGGAAGTCCATGATTGTGATGCTGGTGGAGGATTTCATATTACAAACAGCAGACGAACATCCATTTCCTCCCGATGCTGGTGAATTTGAGCATGCGTTTGTGCTCATAAATTGCATCAGCCATTTGGGGGGAAACAAATAGAAGAACAGATAAACAGCTTGAAATGCAAGTTGATTCTGAACTTGTGGTTTCTGAGTATATGTTATACCTTGTCTCGTGGCCAGCTTCTCGGTATTCCCATTGACCAGTTGGAGAATAAATAATAATAAAATGATGAAGCCATACAGTGGGTTGCACTAACGTGTTTACTTTCACTTTTCATTCTCATAATCAAACTATGACTAATACTATCATAAGAGCTTCCTCCTGTGTTTACCTGTGGCTCACTTTATCTCCTGACCTCCATGTAAAGAAGGGGATCTTCTGGGGGGAGGCACAAATCTGTAGCAGTCTCGCCACCCTCTGAAGCCACTTCCCAAGCAGTTTCTGTACTGTTTTCATGAGCCAGGAGGTTGGACAGCACTCAGGAGTTATTTTTGAGGGGGGAGAGAGAACAGAAGAGAAAGTGGAAGCCACATCTCTAGTATTATGCACTCTCTGAAGCATGGACCATGAAGTAGGGCAGCAGTCGGGATTTTAGCGCAGATAGGGGAGAAGAGTAAACGGAAGCTACATCCTGTGCACCAAGCACTCTCTGAGGTATGAACTGGGAGGTAGGGCATTGCTCGGGATTTTTCTAGGGGGTGTATGGACAGAAAGCCAATAAATTTACCAGCAATCCAACTTATAAATTAGCAATATGAAGGGTAAAAGTTCAAGCTGAAAAGACTGAGGTGCTGGTTGTGGACCTGGGGCACCGGTTATAGGGTTTGGGGGTAGGTTCACCTTTGGGACGTTTCCTTGGGGGCCTGCCACTCCCTACCTGTGATGTAAAACCTGGGGGTAATTTCTGATGAAGGCCTGACACTGCGTTTGCAGGTGTCAGCGGTCGTCAAATCCTCTTTTTTTCCATCTGAAGAACATCTCCAGGGTTAAGCATCTTGTTCCGTCTGGCAATCTCCCCACGTTGGTCCATGCCTTTGTGTCCTCGTACCTTGATTATTGCAATTTCCTTTACCTAGGGCTACCTGGGGTGGATATCCATCACCTGCAGCTGGTGCAGAACGCAGCGGCCAGGTTACTGATGGGGACTTCCCGGTCCTGTCATATTTTTCTGGTGCTGTGCGAACTGCACTGGCTGCCGGTACGGTGGCAGATCACCTTTAAAGTTGGGCGTCTGACTTACAAAGCCCTACACAGACTGGGCCTGGAATACCTGAAAGAGCTTCTGGTTTCTTACTGCCCTGGGCGATCGCTCCACTCAGCTGATGAGGGGTTGCTAGAGATTCCAAGGATTTGTTTAAAATCTTCTGGGGCCCAGGCATTCATGCATGTGGCCCCAACCCTTTGGAATTCTCTACCCTGTCAGTTATGGGAGTGGACGACCGTGGAGGGATTCAAACAGGCTCTCAAAACTTATTTATGGAATCAAGCATACTGTGAATGATCCTGCTCTGCCTTTTATCTGGTTTTATCTGTATTTTATTGTATTTATAATGTGTGAATTTATAGTTTATCTGTTATTTAAATTGTTTGTTAGGTGCCTTGGTTTGCTGAAAGGTGCCTTATAAATAAAGAATTATTATTATTTTTAAGTTACATTCTTGCATATTTTGCTTCCTGTCGTTGTGCACCTAATATTTACATATGTCTTGCAGTCTCAATCTCTGATAAGTTTCATGCAAATGAGTCATGGTAGTTCCATATAGTGTCATCACTGCTAGTGGAAATCAATACAGAGGTGCATATTTTTTGACATCCTGTAAACTGGGAGGAGGGAGGGGAGCTTGCTGCACTACAGAGTGGGTCCTAGCCCAGGGCTGGCTTCATTAATTTTCTGGCAGTAGGTGAAAGCCCAAGAATGGCATATTTCTTTTATTTTTTCTGCTTGGAATGTTTTTTTAAACTCATCTTTATTCAAATATGATTCTGTTTGACAGAAATTGCAACCAGAACAAATGTTAACTCACAAATCATATAAACAAGCCTGGGTTTCATACAGGGTTAAAAACAGAGGAAAATGAAGTTATTGAACAGACTAGCAGGTGTTAAACCTTAATTTTACATGGGGGGGGGGGCAACATTTCATTATTCCCTTTTAATGTGTTTTATCTTAAAAGCTCTTGAGGAGCATGGTACAGAGGGGCCTGGCCCGGGCTCGTATCCAATAGCCATTAATTAACCTATTATCTAGCTACCCCAAAGACAAAGGGAAGCCTATACAAGAAGTTTTGAGATGTGGATGATCCTGATTATTTGCTCTCCCAGATACAGTAATTATCTGAGGTGGAATACGGGGTTATTTTATAGAGTTAATTATTGGAACTACTTTGTCCTCTGCTGTCTATCCATCTGAGCCACGGGTACCACACCATCATGTATTTTTCTTCTCTCACGTATATTCTGGCAGTCAGTAGCTCCACATCACAAATATGTCACATGTTATTTTGCCAGTCCTGGGGGGTTGCACTTAACCAGTGCGATGTAATACTCTTTAGGACTGTCACCAGGAAGGCAAGGGTTAATTTTTTCTGTGAAGGAGGAACACCACCACAGTAGGGGTGCCAAGGACCCAATCAGAAAAGTCATCTGGGATATTAACTTGTATAATCTGCCACACTGCCTCCCTCACCGATGACCAACACCCCCTGATTATTGGGCAGGCCCAGAAGATATAATAATGGGATCCAACATCACCACAATTCAACACTGGGTGATATAGGTGGTGTGAAAATGGTAGGTTACCATGGGGGTACAGAAGAATCGGACTAGGATTTTCGAAAAGTATTCCTTCTACCCAGGGGAAGGTCTGGCTCTCCATTCCACTCTCGACCGTTTGTCCCAGTCTTCCCTGGGGATTCTGCCATGGACTTCTCTTTCCCACGCCTCCTTTATCTTACCCAAAGGAGCAGGACATAGTTCATTCAGCATGTTGTATAGTTCAGATATGCACCTCACCTTTCTCCTCAGGGTGACTACACCATAGATGAACTCTTCCCAGGGGGATCTAAGTCTACTCAATAAGGTCTCATGGTCTGCAGTTTTAATAAAGTGTCGGACCTGCAAAAATCTAAAGAAGTCTATTTTGTGAAAATGGAATTTAGCTTTCACCTGTTGGAAAGACATACATGTACCATTTTCCAGGAGTTGCGCGAAGCGTGTGAGGCCCTTGGTCTCCCACAATGCATATCCCTAGTCTAACCTGGGGTGATACCAGATCAGGGACTGTGGACCCAGAGAGGAAGCTGAAGCTAGTTCATGCTTTACCTAGCCCCAAGTTTTTAGAGAGTGTTTCACCCAAGGATTAGCTATCATCTCCTGCAGGGATCCTGCTATTTCTGTGCAGGCAAGAGTAAAAAGTAGCTGGGGACCCCCCCCCATCTTCAATCCCATACCACCCTGGGGCTCGATGTTGTTTTGCCCAGGTGCAGGTTGGCACTATCTGGCTTGCCAGATAGTAATTCTGTAGGTCTGGCATACTTAGGGCCCCATCTGCCTTAGGTCTGTGCAATATTTTCATCGCTATGCAAGGTCTGCATCCTCCCCACACAAACTTACTTACTCCCGCTTTAACTTTGGACCAGTAACTGGGTGGTATGGGTAGTGGCAAAGTGGAAAATAAAAACTAGAAGCAGGGAAGCAAGTTCATTTTGATAGAGTTAGTCCTATCTGCTTGTGACAGCGGCACCAAGATCCACCTAGCTATGTCCTTCTGCATCTCATTCCAAAGTTGACATCAAATAGTCTGGATATGTTGTAGAGATCTGGACTCCCAGGTACCTAATTTGGTTATTTTTGGCCCATAAGAAAGAAAAGGAGGGCTTAAACCATGGGTGCAGGATCCGCTAAGCACCAAGGCTTCCAATTTGTCAAAATGATTTATATATTCATAGCAGATATCTCACATGGGATCCAGGGTAAGATCACTCTGTTCTCAGATGATACCAAGATGGGAGCTGTGGTGGATGACATTGAGGGGTGGAGGGGACTGCAGGGAGACCTGACTAAACTATAGGAATGGTTGGAAACATGGCAGTTGGGGTTCAATGCCAAGAAGTGCAAGGTATTGCACTTCGGAGCCAAGAACCAGAGGAGGAGCTATCAGCTAGGGGAGGTACAGTTGGGGAGCACGGAGGAGGAAAAGGACCTGGGGGTAATAATAACAGGGAATATGAACAACTTGGCTCAGTGCAGGAAGGTGGCAGCGAAAGCCAACATGATGCTGGGATGTACAGCGAGGGGGATCTCTTCTAGAAGTATTTAGGTGATTATTCTCCTGTACAGGTCACAGGTAAGGCCACACCTGGAATACTGCATTCAGTACTGGCACCCATTCCTGAAGAAAGACATCAGACTGTTGGAGGGGGTGCAGCACAGGGTGACTAAGATGATCCAGGCTTTGGAGGGGAAATCCTACGAGGAAAGGCTGAACATGCTTAACATGTATTCCCTGGAAGAGAGGAGGGATAGGGAGGATATAATCGAGACCTTTAAGTACCTGAAGGGGAGTAACAAGGCTAATACAGGAGAGATATTCAGGATCAGAAGAGGGAGGGATACAAAAGGGCATCAGCTGAGGTTGGAGGGAGGAAAATTCAGGAGGGAAATCAGGAGGCATTATTTCACGGAGTGGGTGGTAGACAAGTGGAACTGTCTACCTGAGGAGGTGGTTTCCTGTAGTGTGGCATGTTGTCTTGTACTATTTGACTTAATTTGACTTATTTGATGCGAACATATGTATTGTTGAAAAATTATGCTCCTCTCTCCCTTTTGAATATGTTGTGTAAACTGTGATCCAAATTATAAGCTTGTATCGGTTATGTCATAAATTATATGCTTAACATATTATACTAACTATACCCTATGTGTAAGACTGTATTATATTGTGCCTTATACTGTATATATGTTATCTACTTTTTGTATATCTTATAACTGTACCGGTCCACCTTGCAAATGAGTTGTCTCAACAGTGTTTTCGCCTGGATAAATAACGACTGATTGATTGATTGATTGATTGATAGGATGGTGGGCTGTTTCAAGAGGGGATGGGACAGAGAGAGGGGAATGACTGTGAAGAGAGGAGGGAGGGAAGGGTGGGGCAGCTGCAAAGTGAGGAGCTAGCTGCACAATCAAGCAGACTCGATAGATCATGTGGCCTGTTTCTGCTGGCATTTCATATGTTCGTTTATAAAATTGATTTTATAACTGGATGCCTTTCCAAACTGCTCTAGTGTGTGTAACAAACTGAGCATGGAGTCTCTGGGTGCCTCAAGGAGCAGATAGAATCATCAGCATAGAGGGCTACCTTCTGCTCCAGTCCCCCCGCCATCATTCCCTTGATATGTTGATCCCTGCGGACTGCTGCTGCCAATGGGTCCAAAAAAATTGCAAAAAGCAGAGGAGACAAGGGGCATACCTGCCGAGTCTCTCTTCCAATTGGGAATCTCCCAGAATGTATCCCATTCACTCTGACCTGGGCCTGGGGTGAAGAGTAGAGATCTGAAACTACATTTACAAATTTAGGGCCGAATTTCATCCTCTCCATGGATTTTTGTAAGAATTGCCAATTCACCCTATCAAAAGCCTTTCTGGCATCAATGGAGATAGCTAACTGGAATGCACCCTGTCCCCACTGTGCCAAAATGATATTCAGTAATCGTCTTATATTGTCCTGGATGTATCTTCCGGAAACAAATCCCGTCTGATTGGGGTGCATTAACTTAGAGACTAATCCTTGGAGGAGGTTCACCAGGATTCACATAAAAATGTTCAGGTCAACATTAAAAAGCGAAATTGGGTGGTATGAGCCACACTGTGTAGGATCTTTCTCTCCTTATGCAGGATTGAGATCTGGGCATATCACCAGGAATTTGGGATCTCTTCCCCCACATGTGATGGAAGCAAGCCTGCAGGGGTGGAATTAATTCTTTGTGACAAGCTTTATAAAATTCAGAGGGCAAGCCATCTAGGCCCAGAGACTTCCCTGTCTTCAGCCGTTTAATTTTATTTAGGATTTCTTGCCTTGAAATTAGACTTTGAAGGAAGTCTCTGTCCTCCTGGGTTAAATGTGGCAGGACCAGTGGGGACAAAAACCTCTCAATCAAGGCGTTGTCTGAGCCTATAGGATCTTGGCTATATAGTTGCTTATAATATTTTGCAAACACCTGTGAAATTGAGGGTGGATCTGATACCAGAGCATTTCCTTTTCCCAATCACATACCCCTAGAACTGCCCTGCTACATAGCCGTTTTCTGAAGGCAAAGGCCAGTAGCCTCCTCACTCTGTTCCTGTGCTCATAAAACTTGATTGGTTCTCTGCATGGATCCCTCCACTTGTGATGCTAATAGATACTCCAGGGCAAGCTTCTTAGCCTGCCATAATTCTTTATCCACGGGATCTAGGGTCAATTTATGCCTGAAGTCTGCCTCTCGCAAGTCCTCCTCTAAACACTTCTGGGCTTCTAACCTCTCCCTTTTTAAGCTTGGAACTGTGGGAAATTATCAGCCCCCTAAGGTAGGATTTCAGAGCATCTAATCTCACCATTGGGGAGACAGACTCAGGATCATTCATACATAGATAGGAGTCGATTCCTTTAGATACTTCCTTCCTAAAGTCCCCTGAATTTAGTAAGCCTATATTTAACCACCAGCTCAGACACATAGGGCAACCTTAGGAGGCATACACCAAGTGCGGTCCAGCCCCTAGCCTTACTGTCTACTGAGCTTCACTGATCTTCACCGATTGGGAGAGAGACAAATCACAGAGGGAAGGCAGACTCCGACAGGTGCAGAAGCAGGGATTCCTTGACAGCAGTTCTACCTGACTGAATCCCCCTTGGAGTGCACAGTCAGAGCTCCTATCTCTGCTGAGGCAATTTCTCTCCTTGATCACTCTGCTCAGACCCAGCCAGCAGCTGCTGTCTTCTGCTGAGCTTCACTGATCTTCACTGACTGGGAGAGAGACCAAACACAGAGGGAAGGCAGACTCCGACAGGTGCAGGAGCAGGGATTCCTTGACAGCAGCTGTACCTGGCTGAATCCCCCTTGGAGTGCACAGTCCGGGCTCCTATCTCCGCTGAGGAGACTTCTCTCCTTGATTGCTCTGCTCAGACCCAGCCAGTGGCTGCTCTCTCAGCATAAGAAGCAGTTGGAAGACTTATCCAGAATTCCTAGCTTCTGTATGTAAATCAGCATTTGTACTGCTGTACCACTACTGAAATAGTGGTCAACTAATAGAAAGCTCTCAGCTGGAAGCAACAGCTTAGACACAAAGGGCACCCCTAGGAGGCATACCCCAAAAGCGGTCCAGCCCCTAGCCATACTGTCTGCTGTACCTACCACTGAAATAGTGGTCAGCTAATATAAAGTTCTAAGCCAGAAACAACCAGAAGCAACAGCTCAGATACAAAGGGCAACCCTAGGAGGCATACATCAAGTGCAGTCCAGCCCCTAACCTTACTGTCTGCTGAGCTTCACTGATCTTCACCGACTGGGAAAGAGACCTTCTCTCCTCCAGTCTCTAGTTGTGCTACTAAGTGGCATACCTTAACAAACTGATTGTTTTTTTTCAGCAGGAAGGAATAACAAAGGTTCTGCCCTTCTACCCTACCCCCCTAATTCCACCACCCCCCGAGTTCTCTTCCTATATTGGTTCTGCATGTCACTGCCCACTTCCTACCTGACCTGACTAGGAGGAAAAAAAAAAGCTTTGAAAAACTTTTTTTCCCCCTACCTTTTAATTCTCTCCAGCAGAACAGCTCAGACACAAAGGGAAACCCTAGGAGGCATACATCAAGTGCGTTCAAGCCCCTAGCCTTAATATCTGCTGAGCTTCACTGATCTTCACCTGAGGGAAGCTCAAGTAGGAGATTAAAATTCTCCCATGCTGTTACCTGCAGGTCTGCTGACTGAAGCGTTACAAGCGGAACTCGCAGCAGCATAGCCCCATCCAGGTTCCATCTCATCGGCGGCTTCTACTCTCATTGGCGGCTTCTGCTGCAGCAGTTCCCTGGGCACTCCAGCATTTGAGAAGGGTGTATATTGTCCTGCAGACAATGGATCAGTCCCCTCTCCCTCACAGCAGCAGGGAGCCGGGATGCAAGGACCATAGGCAGGTTTTTTTTACTGCAAGCAGCAGGGACTCCACAGAGCTGTGTGTGCTGTGCCTTAGCAGATCTTGTAGTCCAACTACAGGATGCTTGGACTATAATATACAACCTTCAATACAGGGAACTCTATAATACACCTCCTCAATGCCCCCCCCACCACCACCAGTACCAACATGTCAGCCAGGAAACAGGACTCGTGGCAGGGCCCAGAGACTGGCAGGTGGTAAGAAAAAAGAGGCATCATAGGAGGCCCAGGAATAAAACCAAAAACCAGGAGCATTTCCCGGCCATACAAACAAATAACAGATTCGCTCCACTGATACCAACCACAGACAAAGTAATATAAGGTAAAGAAATCAAACCACCAAAAAAGGCTAACACGCCAATTAAAACCAATACAAACTATGATAAAAACAAAAATACTAATACTCAAAATATAACCAACAACAATACCAAAACCAAATGCAATAACAACAAAAATACTAAAACTCAAAATAAAAACGACACAAATATAAACAAAAGCAAAATTCTCATAATCAGGGATTCCATTATCCGAGAAGTGGAACACCACCTAACACAAAATGTTAAAAGCGACATTGTGGCAAAGTGTCTGCCAGGAGCCTCTGTACGTAGGGACATTAACCGCATAAAGACAATTGTGCAGGAATCAGGGGATGTTACACATATAACAATACAGCTTGGTACCAATGACTTGGCAAATCACACAGTTCAGGAGGCCAAAAAACACTTCGAAGACCTGGCCAACAAACTTTTTTCCCTTCCGTCCAAATTAGCCTTCTCAGAAGTGCTGCCAGTGTGGGAAAAAGGAAATAGCACCTAGCGAGTCAGAGAGATTGAAGTGGGTGAATTCAACTCATGGCTGCGTGATTGGTGCCAAGACAAGGGATACCACTACATAGGGAACTGGCACAACTATTGGGAAAGAGTTTTTTTAAATACGATGGATTGCACCGAAACAGAGCAGGTGTGCAAGCACTCGGACAAAAATTTGATGTCTATACAGGTAGTTTAAACGAAATAAAGGGAAGTATGATGCAGCTCACACCCCTGCCGTCGGTGGGCTGGTTATTACTCCCCAAAATGCCAAATGCGCACATACATCCTCAGAAAACAAATCAGGACCAACATCCGCACGAACCAGCAACCTCCATAATCTCTTGTCTGGAAAGAGCAAACTGGAGCAGTCCAGGAAGAGGGTACAACCTCACACCAAAGAGGATGTACATTCCTGGAAGGCAATGGTTGCAAATACTAGGAGCCTAACCAAAAAACTTCCCAAACTAACAGCCATCTTGGAAACAGAAAGGTTGGACTGGGTGACTGTAACAGAAACATGGTGCATGGAAAACCACGGATGGGATATGGCCATTCCCGGTTACAATCTGTTCAGGAAAGATAGGCAGGGCAAAAAAAGGGGGGGGGGGGTTAGCCATTTACATTTGGGAGGAAATAAAAGCCACAGAAGTAAAAGGGCAACCTGGGGACTTTGAGTCACTGCGGTTAACAGTAGACATGGGCAAGGGAAAACCTTTCAGAATCGGCGTCATGTATAGGCCCTCAAATCAAGGAGACAAAGACCTAATAGAGGAAATCCACAAAATGTCTGGTAAAGGTGAAGTAATACTGGTGGGGGACTTCAACCTACCAGATATTAACTGGAGTACACTAATGGCAGCTACAAGAGGAAGTACGGACTTCTCATTGTCACTACAAGGCGTGGGACTATGCCAGCTTGTTAAAAACCCAACAAGGGGAGATGCCATTCTCGATCTTGTCCTCACAAACTCGGAAAGGATCAAGGACATCGAAGTGGGATGTCATATGGGCAACAGCGACCATTGCAAGGTAAGCTTTAAGGTAAAAATAACACAGGACACCAGCCACTCAAAGATAAAGGTACTAGATTTCAGAAAGGCTGACTTCCAAAAAATGAGGAACAGCATAAGTAGACAGTTAATGGAAATAGAGGTTGAGGAGGTGGAGGTCATGTGTGGGAGACTCAAGAGAGCAATAAAGACTGCCACAGATCAATGTGCCAGATGGGTCAGCAAAGCAAAAAGAAAAATAAATCCTCTATGGTTTTCCAAGGAAGTAGCTACCACAGTCAAAGAAAAAAAGAAGGCGTACAGCATATACCAGGAAACCAAAAGTGAAAAAGAATGGGAGTCGTACAAGGAAAAAATGAGAGAGTCAAACAAACAAATCAGAAAGGCAAAAGCCCAGACAGAGGAGAAGATAGCAGAAGGGGCAAAGAGAGGAGACAAATATTTTTTTTAGATACATTAGGGAACGTAGGAAGACAAAACGGGGAACAGTAAAGATTGCTACTGAAGAAGGGAAATGCACCAAACATGACCCAGAGAAAGCTGAAATCCTCAGCAAATACTTCTGCTTGGTGTTTACCAAAGAGGACCCAGTGGATGGCCCAGCTCTGAAAAAACACAACACCCCAGGACCAGGGGTAGACACGAGTCTCTTTACAGAAGCCAAAATACGAGAGGCGCTAAATAAACTAAAAGCAGACAAAGCCATCGGACCAGACAAGATGCACCCCAGAATCCTTAGGAACTGGGGGCAGAATTAGCAGCTGCTCTGGCACTTCTATTCATGAAATCCTTGAAGAGTGGTGTGGTACCAGAAGATTGTAAAATGGCAATAGTGATTCTACTTCACAAATCAGGCAGTTGTGAAGAGGCTAGTAATTACATAATTACAGACCAGTGAGCCTCACGTCTATAATAGGGAAATTAATGGAAACACTACTCAAACAGAGGATCATAGCATTCCTCGAAACTAGTGGCTGACAAGACCCTAAACAGCACAGTTGCACAGCAGGTAGGCCATGCCAGACAAATCTGCTTGAGTTTTTTGACTACGCTACAAAAATAGTGAACGATGGTGGGGCAGTGGATGTGGTCTATCTAGACTTTAGTAAGGCCTTTGACTCAGTTCCACACAGAAGGCTGGTAAAGAAGCTTGACCACACAGGGGTTGGTCCAGAAGTAGTCAGATGGGTACTAAACTGGTTACAAGGCAGAACCCAGTGGATACAGGTTAATGGAGCACAATCAACGGAAGGCAGGGTAAGCACCGGAGTGCTCCAGGGTCAGTGCTAGGGCTTGTGCTCGTCAGTGTTTTTGTAGCAGACATCACTGATGGACTGGAAGGAAAGGTGCGTCTGTTCGCAGATGACACCAAGATATGTAGTAGGGTGGACACCCCAGAAGGAGTGAGCAAGACGGAAGCTGACCTCAAGAAACTAAAAGAATGGTCTGGAGTGTGGCAGCTGAGATTTAATGCCAAAAAGTGCAAGGTCATGCACATAGGAAAGAAAAATCCAAGAAAGGAGTATTACCTAGGAGGCGAAAGACTGGCAGCCTCAAACCAGGAACTAGTTATGGGAATCATAATCTCAGACAACTTGAAAGTTAGTAAGCAATGTGAAAAGGCAACGATGAAGGATAACAGAATGCTGGGCTGCATTAGGAGGGGAATCACGAGCAGGAAGAGAGAGGTGGCCTTACCTGGAATATAGAGTCCAATTCTGGAGGCCTCACCTCAGGAAGGACATTGACCGAGTGGAAACAGTACAGAGAAAGGCAACAAAAACGATTCAGGGTCTGCAGTGCATGTCCTACGAGGAGAGAGCGGGGACATGATTGAAACATTCAGGTACATAAAAGGCATCAACAAGGTACAGGAACAGGAACCTTTTCACTTCAAGAAGAGTTCCAGGACCAGGGGACATGACCTCAGGCTGCAAGGACGGAGGTACTCTACCAACACTAGGAAGTTTTTCTTCTCAGAAAGAGTGGTGGACACTTGGAACCGCTTGCCCCAAGAGGTTGTGGGGGTCAACACTGTTGGGGGGGAGGATTCAAGAATGCATGGGACAGACACAAGGGAGCTCTGACTACAAAGGGCAACTAGAGTGTCAAAATAGGTCTAAAATAAATGGGCAGACTAGATGGACCTAGCAGTCTCCTTCTGCCATTAACTTCTATGTTTCATACTGTAGGGGTTAAGCAGATGTGTAAGTACACCAGGGAGTGGTTCAACCAGGTCATGGGGAGGATAGAGCACTCCTAAATACAGGACCTCTGCTCCACAGGGAGAAGGAACATGTCTGTATGGGAGAGGCTCCCATGTCTGTGAGAAAAAAGGAGCAATCTCTCTGATTTGGGTGGTCCTCCCGCCAGGCATCCATTAACACTGTTTCATCAAGGAGCCTCCTTAGGAAACACCCTCTAGGACAGTCTGAACTGGGAGGGCCTCTTCTTCTTCTTCTTCTGTCTCAGTGGGTGGATAGCCCCCTACTGAAATCTCCCCCTATGATATAGAGAGCTTCCGGGTCTTCTATCGTGTTTATTAACAATTGCTTGAGAAAACCTTTGTTGGCCCTCTCCTCATTAGGAGCATATAAGCACACCAGGACACATTTTATATTAAAGAACATTGCCTGTATTTTCATGAACCGCCCACTAAGGTCCACTGTTACCTTTTTTTATTTGGAGTGGGGTGTTTTTTCTTATTAAAATTGCAGTCTCTCTCCTGTGGGGATGGGGAGGCCATTCGGCCGCATGGACTTCTCCCACCCAGCCCCTTTTTAGTTTTTGGTGTTCAGGCTCCGTAAAGTGGGTCTCTTGTATAAAAGCAAGGTCCATCTTTTTTCTCAAGTCTTGTAAAATTCGTGCCCTTTTTATTGGCCCATTTAGTCCCTTCACATTATATGTTATAATTTTCAACTCAGCCATGTTTGTATTTGGCCCAAGTGAAGCTCTCTTCTCTGAGGCACCAGCCCACATGCCCCTCCCCCTCATCTGAAATGCACACCCTGATACTAGTCTCCAGGCAACATTAACGCGCAACAAAAACTGTACATATAACTGTATATTAGAAATAAATTTTTTCAAACTTGCTGGGGAAAACCCCCTTTTACTTGTCTGGCCTCAAAAAGTACCACCTAGGCCAACCCTCTTCAGCTCAAAGGTGAGGGAAGGTGGTACAACTATCATAGGATGCACCTAACTGCAACTCAGTTAAGCTGCAGTTTTAGGTGGAACACCAGGGTCCTCCAGTGAACTTGATACGAGCAGAACCAATACACTCCCCCCCCCGAAGTCAATCCTGCTCCCCCACTCCATTTCCTTGTATTATAGGTTAAGCCGAATGACAGGGTTGTGAACTGGTAGTGACTTGAAGGTAATCTGAACCTTAAGTGCTTTCTATGGGATTCCCTAATGGGAATATGGAAGTAGACATCTTTTAGATCCAATGATGCCAGCCAGTCTCCTTGCTGAAGAGTGGGAAGGATCATTGCCAAGGTTACCATCCCAAGCCATGGCTTTGTTAAGTGCTTGTTCAGAGCTCTGAAGTCTAAAATGGGTCGCCACTTCCCATTTTTCTCTAAGGTTAGGAAGTACCTGGAGTAGAATACCTTCCCCTTTTGAAGGAGAGGCAGGGGTTCTGCTGTCTTTGACTGCAAAAGGATGGACAATTCTGCTTCCAGAGGTGCCCTCTCTGTTGGGGAAGCTGGTCTGATAAGTCTTGACCTTAGTTTGGGGAACGATTTGAAGCTTAGGGCCAAGCCCTGACTCACTACTTCCAGGACCCACTTGTCTGTGGTAATGTTTTTCCAAGCCTGGAAGTAGTGAACCAGCCTGCCCCCTACTGGCAGAGGGAAGGCGACCCTGGCAAGCATGTCAGGGGTTCTTTTTGGGTTAGGCCTTAGCCTGGGAGGCCTGATCTCCACACTTAGAGCCCCTTCTGCCTCTTACCCCTGAAGTATCCTCTTTGCTGTTGATAGTCAGGGGTAGCTTTAGCCTGGAAAAATGGTCTGTCATAGGCTGACCTACCCCAACCTCCCCTTCCTTGTGGCCTATATGAGGTGTAAGACTTTTCCTTTGCAGCATTACTTTTGTAGAAATACAAAATCACACATGCCCCCACAATGCAAAGCATCATGGGCTGCATATGCAAATCACCACAGAATATTATGCTGGTTCAACTTTAAGCAGAAATGCATGGTGCCAAAAGGCCTCTCACACAGTTTGCAAAGGGTGCCAACAGAAGACTTAGACATGTGTTTCATCCTACCAGGACTCATCAGTATGCCTCGTCTGTTTGACACCCCAGTGGAATGAACCAGTTACCCTAAGATGGTCTATCTAGGTTATGTTGTGGTGAACCCAATTAAAACAAAAAACTATTTAAAAGACAAAGAACCTCTATGCGCAAGCACTGAGACAATGGTTACCCCAAAAGGGCATTTGGCCGGGAAGCCAAGTTTCAAAGAAATACAAAATCACACATGCCCCCACAATGCAAAGCATCATGGACTGCATTTGCAAATCACCACAGAATATTATGCTGGTTCAACTTTAAGCAGAAATGCATAGTGCCGAAAGGCCTCTCACACAGTTTGCAAAGGGTGCCAACAGAAGACATAGACACGTGTTTCATCCTACCAGGATTCATCAGTATGCCTCGTCTGTTTGACACCCCAGTGGAATGAACCAGTTACCCTAAGATGGTCTATCTAGGTTATGTTGTGGTGAACCCAATTAAAACAAAAAACTATTTAAAAGACAAAGAACCTCTGTGCGCAAGCACTCATCCATCTTTTTCATATTAACCTCTGTCTTGTCCCAAAACAGAGAACTGTTCTCACATGGGAAGTACATGGACTTAGTTTGAGTGTCCTGAGAAAGATTTATGGCCCTAAGCCAAGCAAATCTCTTCAGAGCCACTGTTAGTGCCATCCATCTGGCAACTGTGTCGTTAGCATCTACTGCCATATGAAACTGATACTTTGTGGCCTCCAGTTCACATCTGGCTGTTTCTGAAAGGTCTGCGGCCAGTCCTTGTGGAGCTTTATCCACCAGTGCCATCTCCAAGTTCCACAGTGACTTCTGATACTGAGCAGCACAGGCCATGTAATTGGAGTGCCTAATAGCCACGGAAGCAGCCAAATACCCTTTCTTTGCCATGTTGTCTATTTTCCTGGAGTCCTTATCTGGTGGATGAGACACCAGTGGAACTCTAGCCCTGTCACAGGCTGCAGCTTGGATCATCCCTTCATGGTCAGGATGGGAGAAAATAAATTCTGCTCCTGATCTGTTCAGCTGATACTTCTTGTCAGCCTTCTTGTCTATGGGCAGGACAGAGTTTGGGGTTTCCATTATCTTTAAGACCTGCTTCTTTAGGGATTTATTTATGGGAAGCAGCAGCCTTTTTTGTGGGTGTTAATTCCATCATGTCTAAAAATTCTGCCTCCTCCTCTTCCTCCACAGTTTTGTGGGTAGAGAGATTGAGAGCTTCCACCATCTGCTTCACAAAGGTATAGTGGGAGGAATAATCCTCTGGCAATCTGGGTGGGGAAATCAAGCTCTTGATCCAGAGAAACCTCCAGTTCTTTTGGTTCCCCCAAGTCGTCCTCCTCTTCCTCCTCATAATTCTCTTAGGTAGGATTCTGGGAGTAAAGAACTGACAGTGGAACTGATAAGGGGGATCACTGCAGGAGCCAACACCTGAACCGTTGGTTTCTGCTCTACTGGAACCAGAATGGGGTCTTGTGAAGCGGCAGATTGCAAGGCTTGCAACACCTTTAGAGCCTATGCAGCTGCCTAGGCCGATGGCATGGCTGGTTTGTTCTTCACCGACAGCTCCTTTTCTTTTTCAGCAGGAGTTGGGGTGACATGTTTTTGTTTGTGTTTTTTCTTAGCTGGAAACAACTCCGTGGACGGTTCCACAGTACGCTTTGGCTTAGAAGATTCACCTTTATCTGAAGAAGCTGGTTCCAACTCCTTTGTTTTGTCTTTCTTTGAAGAGGAAGAACTTGGTTCCTCAGTGGAAGGTTCAGTGGGAGCTGTGGGAGTGGACATTCTCTTTTTAAACCGTTCATTTCTTTTTTCTATGGTTTTAGTACTAAATGTCACAGTCTACCTGAATGTGTGAAGCACCCAAACAGAACAAGCACAGTTCGTGTTTGTCAGCATTGGCAAACACCTCCCCACACTTCAAGCAGTTTTTAAAACCAGTAGGCCCTGTTTTCTTTTTTGGCCTTTCTAACATAACCTCCCACACTATGAGTACAGAATTCAAGAACTTGGAGCTGGTTCCCCACACCGAATTTAAAAGAATTAGTTTAAAAGGAAACGGATTTAGTCAGACGTTCAAATAGTAAAACGATCAGTTCCCAACTGGGAAAGAGCCGCGTCAGACTAAAAAGGTAACCAATTTTGCCAAATATCAGAATGGGTTCGATATTTAAGACCAAATACAGAAATAAGAAATAACATGAAATAAAATAACTATATATCAGTTCCTCGACGGTTACGTGGAACCGATGAGGAACCGCAGACTGAGGAAAAGAACAACTAAAACTAGCGTTAAACTCAATAAAACTATAAAATAAGGGCAGCACTTAAGTAGACATTAAAACAGTTTACTTTTCACGGAAAATAAAGTAAAAGTTAGTCAAGCTGAGGGGGCGATCTCCGAGGCGTCTTACTTAGGCAGGTGGAGAATTGAACCTGAGCGTTATAGAATGCAACAGTTGGTAAGGGCAGCAGTTTGAATGGTGGCACGAGCCAAAGGATGTTCCATCATTTGCATATGTTCCATTTCTCTGGGGCAGTTCAACGCAGGAGGCTAACTGCAATAGTTAATCATATTGCAGAATTACTGGGGTTTGAAAAGATATAAATAGTGAAAAAACAGTCCTTCACCATCTGCCAAGTCATTTGTTTTTTCACACACTCAGTAGATGGAATGTTTGTTTATTATGGAACACAGAGTTTTAAACTGCTGCAGAATTATTCTGGCAGAATGTTCGCCACCTCACATGCAACAGAAGGCCTTGTATGGAGCCATGGTCCAACTGTATCTCAAGCAACAAAAGCAGCAAAGATTGCCCTGACAAGCCGGAAAGGATAGAAGAGGAATTTCTCACGGTCACCAAAGAAACACCAGGAACTAAACCATGAATAGTACTTCATTTTTTTAAGTTTGTTTATGTGTGCAAAAAAGGTATCATGAGAGGAAATAATGTTTATTTATTTATTTATTTTTTTAAATTAAAGGGAGTTTCACTTTTTAAGGCCTTGTTGATTGTTTTCAATAACTAAAGGTGGTAGCCGTGTTCGTAATGGCAGTCAGGAATGAGTGCAGTGGCTTATGAAGCCTCCATGTGACTGGTCCAAATAACAGATCCTATTGCCTGAATGTGTTTCAAGCTGTGTATTCCTGGGGAGTTAACATATGGTCTCGGAGCTTACTTACTCGATCAGGAAGTATCGCATCCAATCCATTTTATAATGTTGCATTACAGTTGTTAGAATTGCTGTCTGTAGTGCTAGCATTCTGAATTTCTCTTTTCCAGGTTCCTATTCAGAAACTTCAGCTCCAGGACTGGTCACCATTCCCCAGTTTTCTTAAAAGTGAGAAAGTACCTGGAAAAAGAGCCTTTCCCCAGCTGAAAATAGGAATCTTTCCACCACATCTGGCTGCAGTAACTCTTCCATTTCCAGTAGGAATTTGTGCTCTGCAGTCTGAACAATAGTAATGCATAACTTTGAAAACAGGCAAATTGCAGGGTTATGTCCTGTTCTACCCCCAGGAGCCAGAGGGACTGGAAGAGGGCAACTGTAGTCCCTCTCCACAAAAGTGGGAACAGGGAGGAGGCTGGCAACTACAGGCCAGTCAGCCTGACCTCGGTGGTGGGGAAATTAATGGAGTCACTGCTAAAGGAAAGGATGGTGATATTTCTTGAATCCAGCAGAGCACAGGATCCAAGGCAGCATAAATACCTGTACAACTAGATGTTTGTGAAAACAGGCATTTTTGCTCACATACCTTCAAGTATAAAATAGAAATTCATTAATTGATAGATTAATTGATTTTGAGTGGATTGTCTCCTATTTTTCTGTTGTTAGCCCAAGGGGTGAGCCGTCACCTTTTATTCACTTTCCCCAGCTGTACAGAATGTGCAGCACTTTTGTTGTTTTTGATATCCCACAGGATAATGTGTGTAATAGATAAGACAGGCTGCCAGCCTCAATAATTTGGTGGAGGCAGAAGCGTTTTTGCCATCAGATCAGATTACCTGGAATTCTTACCAAGAGATTCAGCTGTCAGATTATGTTTTGCAGTCTGCTACTTGAGTCACTCCCTTAGGGTCAGGATGGGTGTTGATAAATTTGAACACCTCCTTGGTTGCGCCATATACACGCTTAGCTAATGACCGAGGGCATAACAAGAATTTCTTGGTGGTGAAAAACTTTATTCATGGGTTGAGGTACAACCTATATGCTCATAAACAGCCTCCATTATATCCACCTGTACTTTGTGGTTGCTAGATTAAGCATCTATCGCAGGAGGAATGCTGCTCTTCAATAACCCTGGATGGGGATCCGAAAACTGCTTCAGTGATATTCGGGAAACATTGGTTCCTCCATGTCCCCCCCCTCCAAAGTCCAAGTCAGAACAAGGAGCAAGCATTCCCAAGTAAGAAACTGCCACATTATTTAAATTTCCTCCAATGAAGACATGCCCAACACCAGATCCTCTGTTGGCTTTCCAGGCAGAGGAACTGTTAGGTGCTCCCTCTGTTTTTACCTTCTCTTGTCAGCAATGGTATCTAACTGATGGCCTGAAAGCCTTTCATTTCTGCCATCAAAGGCATCAGGGCATTCTATGCCCAGAGCCCCATGTTCTTTAGTCAATCATGGCTAAGCAGGCGGTATCTGTCTCCTTGGGTGCTAGAGACGACTGTTCCTTTACAGAGGAGCGCTTGCAGCACTTGTAAGTCTCTTGGTGCCAGAGACCTTTGCAGAGAGAAACACCTTCTGAAACGTACTTTTTGCCTTCAGTGGAACGTTCCACATTCCATGTGTGTTTTATATAGTAGCAGCCTCTTGTGTGTTGCATGCTGGTGCAGACAATAAGTGCCGTAAAGCTGCCTTCCTCTTATTTCAGGGCAGTAACGTGACAGAAGTCACGATGCAAAAAAATCATGAAATGTCCCAAAAAACTAAGGTCAAGGCTGTTTGGCTTTCACCAACTGATACTGCTAAGATTTATAAGAAATTTAAATCCAGCAGTTCCATCTTCTTTTTCACCATCTCTGCCATGCCAGTTGGACAGAGAAAGGGCATCAAAATTAAAGATGATTGTGCATGTAGGCACAGTATAACATTATTTTTTAAATAAGTCAATTTGATTTAAAAAAACATTTATTTTAAATAGTTTAAATATTAGAACCCCAAACCAGGAACCAATACACATCATTGTTTTCTTAGTTCCAAGAATCATTGCAGAACTGAAAAAAAAACCCTAAACTACACCAAACTTCCCCAAAACAGAGTTAAGCTAGCACAGAGTAACAAAATAACTTGTAACTTTTATAAAATAACAAAATGATTGTCAGAAACTAAGCAAATGTAGCCATTAGGACTGAAACAGGACTCCAGGGTGACTGATCTCTTCAGTGGAGAAATAAATTTGACATTAGAATGCTGAGTGGAGTGTGTCCACACTGCAGGGTTTGAACTTTAACATTTTTTTTTTAATATGGTATTTCTCTCTTGTCCTGGCCAGCACTCCTAGTACCATCGGCTGTTCCCCCGGCGCTGCTCCCCCAGGATAACGCCCCCTCCCTTATGCTTCCACTACTTACCCTTCATGGCAGGGAGGTGGGGAGCGTCTCAACCCACCTGAAATGGATCTAGCCAGGGAGGTGCCTTCTTAGGGGTGACGCCTGTGGGGGACACTGTCATGCTGCACGGCCAGGGCCTTTTCCATTTTTCATCCCCTGAGGTGAGGCATGCAATGATGCCCAATGGAGAGAGCATGCGCCAACACACACGCACTCCTCCAAGTGTCTGCCCCATCTCCTCCCCTTTCTGTAGCATTGGCGCACCACCCCCAGCTGCCGCTAGGTGCCAGTAGAATGCTGATCGCTGGCGACCCCCCTCACCGGAGAAGGAGAGCAGTACATCGGATGCTTGATCCTTCTCTTCCCCTGCCAACCCCCGGTGGCCCATGCTTGTTCCTGAACACAGGTCACCAGCGTAGTGCGAGGTAAGGCACCCAGTGCCTCAGCCCTCAACACTACTGGGCTGGCAGATGAACTTTAACATTCTGAAGATCCATTTCCTGGGCAAAAACACAAGGCTGACAGTATGCAGTTGTGTATGAATTCACCGATACGCTCTTGTTGCTACAAGCTCAGAACACTATGGAAACTTGTGTTTCCAGGTTCGCAAAGATTTTCTGTTTATTGAACAACATACAATTTGAATTTTTGTTTTTTTTACGGTAGAATGTGGACCAGTGCTCTTTCAGTGTGGGACAGAGAACTTCTGAGTGGTAAAATGAGGGTCTGTCCTTGCATATAGACCTGTCCCGAGGTATGATATTTTGTGCCCGTAATACCAAACTCATAAAAATGCATGTTAAATCTATAGAGGTTACCTGTTTGACATTGCAGAATTGTACCTTCCACTTGGGCTCGTTCTCGGCTCTGCAGCAAAAGTGGATCATCCAGTGCTGGGATCACTACCTATAAGAAACAGCTCATGATATTTAACAGGTTTACACGTGGAGGTATCTTGGACTTGAAGGACAAATGGACAGCAGTAAAAACAAACTTTGCTGAGAAGACAACGGACAGTTATAATACAAACTTTGCTGAGAAGACCAAACAAAAAAATTCTAACGTGTGATTGATTTTCCCACCGAAAGTAAAATATGATGGCATTATTCTTTCTAAGCGAATGCAATCAATCTTTAATTTTTTACTTTACAAAGTACGTTACAAAGTATTCCGTAATACATGACAAGACAAATTGTGTGTTGTTAATTCTTGTTAAGAACTACTATCAGAATTCTTGTTAGAACTACTACCAGAGAGATGTAAGGATGCAGGCCTGATATCTAATCCTACGGACTCAGTCACCTAGGAAAAAAGTGACTGTGGAAGATATTTCAATCAGCTTGTGTTAATTATACAAAGATTTAAATACATGTCCATTCCACTTTTGGTTAAAGTCACTTGGCTATCATCGATGAGGCGTAGTGATGATGCAAAGCATTGACGTAAAACCAACAACTGTCTTTCTGCTGTGTATGTGCATATACAGTACGTGTGTATAACATCATATGCTGTACTTTGTAACAAAACTTTCACACCTTAAAATAGTGTGGCTTGCGCAACTGCAGGACAAATGGGTTGTACTCCCGATGATTGTAATCTTCCAGAAATACATATCCCTGAAAAACAAAAACAAAACATAATTTTGGGAATTTCTACCAAGTTTATATACAGTTTATAATTACACAGTTGTTTAAGTGCTTTAATTTGAAATGAGGAGTTCTGCCAACTTTTATAAACCAGTTAAGAATGTGCCCTGTATGAGTCCCCTCAGCTTGAAGAAGTAAGAGAATGACAGGACAAGTCTGTTGTAGGTCTGGCCCCAATGCAAATGAACAAGTAAAGCGGAATAGTGATTCACTCATTAGACTAAAAGGTCAATACCAACAGATGTACTATGTGCTATCAGTGCTTCACAACCTAACACATTACTTCTTCGGTACGGAAAAGCACACTGTGGAATACCTGCATGCCACTACATTCTTGTCTTTATTCTTAGTTTAGTTAATTAATGCTGTAAAATGGTTCAGACAGCACTGCTGAAATCTAGCCACCTCTTTGGTCTAATCATACCCCTTAAAGGGAACTGTCCACCTGTAATCGTGCTGCACCTCAGTATGAGGCAGAGCACAATTAGTATTTTTGCAAAGTGTAAACATTTTTTAACTTGTGGTCTGTTAGTTATTTAGATTTTATCTGGTTAATCTTGTCATCCTTCCAAAATTTTGACAGAAGCACCCCTAGCAGTGCCCCAACAACCTCCTGTGGCTGTCCCAAGAATAACATATGAGCTGGGAAGAAGCTGCAGGAGCATGTATAGATGTTCTTGATGGATGGAACTAATAATAGCTCAGGTCTGCAATCTTCATGTCCCAGTGCTATACTGAGTCCAGGTATAGACTGGCTCCCACCGGTGCTCCCTGACTCATACATCATTCTTGGGACAGTCACGGGAGGTTATGGGTGCTCTGCTACGGGCACACCTGTCAAAGAGCGGGCAGGAGGGATGGCAGAATCAACCAGATAAAATCTAAATAACTAAACAGACAGTAATTAAAAAAAATGTTACACTCTGCTAAATGCAAATTGGGCTCTTCCTCACATGTAGCCTGATTACAGGTGGACATTTCTTTCCCGTTAACACTTTTTTAGACCCAATAAAATACCAGTGAAACTGGGCTTTAAAACATTATGCACAACTGTGCTTTATAACCACAAATGATTATGCACAACTGTGCTTTAAAACCACAATTGATGATGCACAACTGTGCTTTAAAACCACAAATGATTATGCACAACTGTGCTTTAAAACTTCAAGTGATTATGCATAACTGTGCATTAAAATTATAAGTGATTATGCAGAAAGTACAGTTACGTAAGAACTTACCGTAACAGTAGATCTTCAAGAGAGGCTCTTGCAGTAGGTAATTACATATAGGACTGACGCCGGCAGGCGGCAGGACCCCACGGACAAATTTCTAGCTAGCAGTCCCTGGCGAGGGACCGCCCCCACATCAGGTGACCGGCGTCAGGAGACGTCAGTATAAAGGGGCGGTCCCGGATGCCCACCTTCCAGTTCTTTCCCGCCACAGGCTGAAAGAGGCCGGACGAGAGCGAAGCGGATATTTCTCTATATGGAAAAGAAGCTGAAAAAGCCTAGGGGGATGGAGGGCGGGAAGGTATTACCTACTACAAGAGCCTCTCTCGAAGATCTACTGTTACGGTAAGTTCTTGCATAATCTGTACTATCTTACTTCTCGAGAGGGCTCTTGCAGTAGGTAATTACATAAGGACTGAATCCCAAGCAGTCTGGAATAAAGAAAAGGCACCAGGAGGAGAAACTACTCCAAGAAGTAGCTCTAGCCGCTGCAAGCCTCAAGACAGGAGGCCTTGCAAAACAGCTAGCCCGAAGCCTGCTCTACGGCGAGAGGCAATATCCAAACTGTAATGTTTCATAAAGGTATGGACAGAAGTCCAGGTGGTGGCAGTGCATATGTCTGCCGCAGACACATTCTTGAAACAAGCTGCAGAGGCAGCTACTCCTCTTGTGGAGTGGCCTCTGACTTGACCCGGGAGGGTCTTGTGGTATTTGTCATAACAGAAAGTGATGCAATTAGCCAACCACTTAGACAGGCATTGCTTGGAAACTGCATTGCCTTCCCTTTTATGAGCAAAAGAGACGAACAACTGATCAGTCTTTCTGAGATCCTTCGTCCTGTTGGTGTAGTATCTCAGAATCCGGTGAACATCCATAGTATGGAGTAAATATTCCCCTTGATTAGAGTACTGTGTAAAAAAAGCAGGTAACTCTATGGATTGATTTAGGGTAAACTCGGCTGCTACTTTAGGTGGAAACTTAGGATTTGTGCGAAGAGCAATTAGTTCCTTGTGAAAAATCAGGTAGGGGATTTTACACATCAGGGCCTGAAGCTCGGAGATTCTTCGAGCCAAAGTAATGGCCACCAAGAAGAGTGTCTTCCACGAAAGAAACTTCAAATCTGCAGAGGCTGCAGGTTTGAAGGGGGGAAGTGTAAGTTTCTCAAGAACAAAATTCAAGTCCCAAGGTGGGGCAGGAGTACGGATGGGGGGCCTCAGATGGAGGACCCCTCTGAGAATGGTCTTAGAGACCTCCAGTTGAGCGAAAGCTTTGTCTGCGAAGGGAACATGATAGGCTGAGATAGCCGCCATGTGTACCTTCAAGGAGGAATGGCTGAGACCCAGGTCAAACAAATGATGTAAATACTCCAGCAGAAGCCCCGCTGAACAGGAGAAAGGCTCCATGTTCTTGGAGGCTGCCCAAATAGAGACTCTCTTCCACTTCATGGCATAGGTGGACCTGGTTGAGGGTTTTCTGCCCTCCACTAAAATCTCCGCCACTTTTGGAGACACACCAAAATGGTATTGGGCTAGGTCTGCAGGAGCCATGCATGCAGTTGAAGGGATTTGAGGCCTGGATGGACCAGGGTCCCCTGATCCTGGGTCAACAAACCTTGAGATAGAGGAAGAGAAAGAGGAGGATCCTCTGAATATTGTTGTAGAAGAGAGAACCAGATTTGCCTGGGCCAGAAAGGAGCAATCAGAATCATTCTTGCTCCTTCTGAGGCTAGTTTCTGCAAGACTCATGGGATCAGAGAAATTGGGGGAAAAGCATAGATGAATCTGTCCTTCCAGTCTAGAGACAGAGCATCGTTCCAAAAAGTGCCTCGCTCTGGAGCGAGCAAGAAAAAGGTGGGAAGTTTTGCGTTTTGGGGGAATGCGAACAGGTCGACCTGCGGAGTTCCTCAAAGCTGAAGGATATCGTCTAATACCCCTTGGTCCAGTTCCCACTCATGAGCCAGAGCAGAAGAGCAGCTTAACTTGTCTGCCAGGGTGTTGTCGACTCCTGGAACATGAATAGCCATAAGGTGAAGGTCGTGTTGTGTTGCTCAATCCCAAACCCTCATTGTCTCCCTGCATAAAGGGTAGGACTGAGTTCCTCCCTGCTTGTTGATGTACCACACTACACACATGTTGTCCGTCTGGACGGCTAGATGGCCGGGAAGGATGTATTGGTGAAGGGCTTGAAGAGCGTACAACACTGCCCGAAGCTTGAGCACATTGATGTGAAGAGTTTGTTCTAGCCTGGACCAAGAGCCCTGGGTCCGATGAGGGCCTAGATGGGCTCCCCAACCTTCGCCTGAGGTGTCTGTGGTTAGAGTCTGGGAGGGGGGAGGATGAAAGAAAGGGATCCCCCGAAACAGGTTCTCTCGAACCATCCACCATTGCAAGTCTCGCATCATCGGCGATGAGATCAGAACTAATTGATCTAGGTCATCCACTAGTTGATCCCACTGAGAGCTAAGAGTCCACTGAGAGATCCTCATGTGGAGTTGAGCTCGGGAGACTGTCGGAATAGCGGCCGTCATGAGCCCGAGAAGGCAGAGGACCAACCTCACTGAGACTCTCCTGCATTTGGATAGCAGACAAATCTGGGCCTGAAGAGAGGCCGTCCTGTCCGGAGGTGGGAAGACCTTGCTCATGGTCATATCGAGGATTGCCCTGATGAACTGTAGCCTCTGGGAAGGGTCCAGATGAGACTTGGAATGGTTGATGGTAATACCCAGGCAAGGAAAAACCTGCTGGGTGAGGGAGAGGGAACGCAGGAGTTCCTCCCTGGATGAGGCCGACAGGAGCCAGTCGTCCAGGTAAGGGAACACCTGTACTCCCAAGGTAAGCAGGTGGGCCGCCACCACTGCCAGGCATTTGGTAAATACTTGGGCGGCCGAGGATAGACCAAAAGGGAGTGCCTTGAATTGGTAGTGGTCCGCCTGAAATGCAAAATGAAGGTATTTGTGATGTGAGGGGTGAATGGGAATGTGCAGATAGGCATCCTGCATATCCAGGGCACAAAGCCATTGACCTGGCCGAAGGAGGGGCAGAAGGCTCTGCAGAGAGAGCATCCTGAACCTTTTGTACTCTACATAAAGATTCAGGGAACTGAGATCTAAAATCGGTCTAAGATCTCCCGTCTTCTTTGGGACCAGGAAGAAATGGGAATAGTAACCTGTCCCCTGAAGATGAAGGGGGACGGGCTCTATCACTTGCTTCATGAGAAGAGCTGAGATTTCTTCCCGGACCAAAGGAAGGTGTTCCCTTGAATACGATGACTTCAGAGGGGGGTGGCGGGGTGGTTTCTGAAGAAACTCTATGGAGTGTCCTTCCGCTATAAGCTGGAGCACCCAAGAATCCGTGGTTATCCTCTCCCATCCCGGAAGGTGGAGGGAAAACCTCCCTCCTACCGGTTCCTCCGGGAAGTCCGGAGGTGGTGGGAGAGGAAAGGAGTCAGGTGGTGTGGGGCAGCACTGCAGCTGAAGCACCCGCTGCTTTTTTGGCGGGAGGGAGCTTCACAGCCGTGGGGGCCCGACGTTTGGTGGCCCACCTTCCCTGTGGTTTCGCCTTTGGCCAATTCCGTCTGCGAAAGGGATGGCGCTGCTGCTGATGGGGACGGTACATGGAATCCACTGATTTCAGAGCCATCCCCTTCTCTTACAAATCAGTGATGATGTCCTTGACATCAACCCCGAAAAACACCGACCCCCGGAAAGGTGCCTCCTGAATAGCGGATTGCACCTCCGGGACCAAACCTGACACGCGGAGCCAGGCATGACGCCGTAGGCCCACGGTGAAAGCAGAGCTCCGCCCGGCAATGTCCACTGCATCATATGTCGCATGCAGTATGTGGTGACTGGTGAACGAGCAGAGCGGATGAGATCAACCAACTCCTGTTTGACTTGGGAGTCAGGCAAGGAGTCCAGCTTGGCTTCCACCTGAGTAAGGACGGCCTTCTGGTAGTCCCCCATGTGTCTGATGTAGTTCAGGGCCCGAATCCCCAGTGTGGAGGAAGCATAAATCTTTCTTCCGTACTGGTCCAGAAGGCGAGATTCCTTATCAGGAGGGGACGAGCTAAGATGCTTTGGATTCGCCGATTGGCCATGAGCGGCGCTAATCATGACCGAGTCGGCACGAGGGTGAGAATCTAGGAAGTCAACAACCTCTGGAGCTTGATATAGCCTGTTCGACTTCCTTGGAAGTGGGGCTAAGGCAGACGGCTGTTTCCATATCATGGTGACAAGGTTGGCGTGAGGCTCTATCCAGCGTGGCACTAGTGTAGGAGCTGTCACTGGCAGATCCAGATGTTCAGCAAGTTTCAGTCGCTGAGGATCTGGTTCCAAAGAGTGCCACTGATGAACCTCCTGGATTTTTCTAAGCAACTCCGTAAAAGAAGGATCCTCCAGAGGAGACTTTGGAGAGCGGGGCTCGTCGTCTCTCTCGGAGCATCCGTCAGAAGAGTCTGAGGAATCCAAGAGTGAAGAAACCGAAGAAGAAGAAAAAGACTCCCTTACCCAACCCGAGGGAGGAACGGGTCCCTTGGGTAGCACCCGGGAACATGTGTCCTGCCCCTCCCTGGATCCAGATGAAAGAACCCTGGAATCTGGAGGTAGAGAGGGAGTGTGCCGCCTGGGGCATACAGGAGCCTGAGACGGCACTGTCACTGGAAGGCGGCTCTTCGACCTCCTTGGTGAGCTGAGCCTTGGCCTCAGCTCACCAGGAGGCCAGAGTCTCCTGCAGGTCCACCTGCGGCCGTGAGGGTGGTGGAGGAGGAGGAGGAGGAGGAGGAGGTGGGGATAAGGATAGTGGGGATACCCATATGGAGTGTATCCAAAACCCGGCTGCGAGTAACCCGGCGTTGGGTATTGAGACATAGAGTACCATGGTGTTGGAAAGCCCGGCATTGGGTACTGCGGCGTTGGATACGTCATTCCCTGGTACATCGGTGTTGAATAAGACGGTGGGTACCCGGGAGCCAGGGGCCAAGAAACCTGCGCAGGCGGGTCTGAAATGGAGGCCAGGGGCCCGGCGGGAGAAAACTCTCCTGCATCGGGTAAGACCGACGCTGGGGGCCGACGGCAGAGGCCCTGACGCCAGGGGTACCAACGTCGGAGGGGCCGGCGTCGGAGCCACTGTCCGGGGAGCCGACGTCAGGTCCATCGCACCAGATGGAGGAGGGACTGACGGAGGCAAAAGATCCCCAGCTGCTCCAGGTGATGGAGGGGAAAAGTCCCCGGGATCAGGATGGGGGGACTCTGGTTCCCCAGACTGTAGCAAAAGCTGCGGTGAACCGGGAATGACGGACATTGGGAGGTCCGTCGTTGGTTCCCTCGCCGGCCGGACATCAGACGAGCCAACGTGAGGCATAGAGGTGAGCTCTTGGCGGACGCCGGAGGAGCCGACGTCTGACTTACGAGGGCCTTCAACGGAGGCAGGTTGAGAGGAAGGGTCGGCCTGGTCCAGTGGGGAAGGGCCCGTGTGTCACCCTGAAGGGTCGGACGTCTTACCGGCCCTCTCTGGGCGGATGTCAGAGGAGCCGACACCTGGTTTACCGGAGTTGCCCGCTAAGGTAGGCCGCAAGCCTGCGGCTGAACCAGGGCGGAGGCCTCCAACAGCCCGGAGGCGCCCGCAAGGCCTGAGCGCGAGCCAGACGGGCAGGCCGACACTGCCTCAGAAACCTCCGAGGCGGCCGTTGAGGAGCTGTCCCCCGGAGGGGATGTTACCTGAATGCCCGTGACTCCCGAGGGAGACACAGTGGAGGAGCCTTTGTCCCGGTGCCTGTCCTTGTCCTTTTTCTTTCTATGGCCTTCGGGGGAAGTGGACACCTGCCTTCAGGGTTTTAAATAATTGATTAGCAGTTTTTTTCCTGGGACAATACTAACTGTACAGAAAGTATTTATATAGGTTTTCTAGAAGTGTTATGTTTGTTAAACACAATGAGGCAAGTGCTATGCATTTTTACAATGTTTTAGCACTTTTATGAGCAAAACGCTAATCAATTTTTAGAGTTAAATAAAACCCTGGCCTTAGCTTTTTAAGCTCCTTCTCCATCGAGCTCATTTTCTTTTTGAGGATATGGGCCTCCAAGGACTGCTGCCGTCTTTTCCGGGTGGCCGCGTTAAAGTTAAGGCAACGCTGGCACTTCTCAACTGGATGATCCGGGCCTGGGCAGAACAGGCACAGGGAGTGGCCGTCCCCAGCGCTTGGGGTTGGGAGCCGCATGAGTCGACTTTGTTCTTGTGCTCGGAATGTAGGGACGACATACACCGACGCTAACACTGACATTTGTCGAAAAAATAAGATTTTTCGGTAAAAAAAACGATGAAGGTAGGGCTGACGAAGCACAAACTTTTCCGCGAGGCGCTGCACAAGCTAACGGCGGGAAAGAACTGTAAGGCGGGCATCTGGGACTGCCCCTTTATACTGACGTCTCCTGACGCCGGTCACCTGACGTGGGGTGGTCCCTGCCGGTGTCAGTCCTGTATGTAATTACCTACTGCAAGAGCCCTCTCGAAGTAAGATCTATGCTTTAAAACCAAAAGTGATTATGCACAACTCTGATTTAAAACTACAAGTGAAAATGTAATGCATTATTGCGCTTTAAAATTGCCAGTGTTGCCGGCCCGGTGGCAGGGAGGGCTGAGGCATCATGCCTTACCTCCTGCCATGCCAGGGACCTGTGTTCATGGCACGAGTGGGTTACTGGGGTTCAGGTGCTGAGGAGGAGGATCAAGGATCAAGCATCAAGCATCACAAAGACAGCTTTCCTCCTCCTGGGGGGTGGCGATCAGCGATAGGTGCTTGCCTGGCCCATAGCGGAGGCTGGCACACCAATACTGTACATTGTGGGCAGAGGTGGGGCAGATGCCTGGCGTACCATGCACGGGAGCATGCACAACACCGCCACTGGAATCACTGCATGCCCTTCCTCCTTAGGGAAGAAAAGGTCTCTGGTGGCTGGATGAAGGAGGGGCTTGCAGGTCCCACTACCCAACCAGCTGTGCGCCGTCCAGAACTGGATTCAGTCTTCAGTGGGGGCCTGGGAACCCCCACCACCAACCCCGTCAGGGGTGTAAGCCCTGGGAGAAGATGGCTGGTGAACTTGGTGGATGTTGGAGGGGTGGAGGGAGGGACAAGGGCATCCTCCAGAACATTGGCAGTCAGAGAGAGGGGAGAAAAAGACCACAAAAAAAAAACTGCCAGTGAAACTGCTTCAAAAAACAATATTGAAATGTTTGATATATTAAACACCAAAAATGCTTCTAGTTATTGCCATACATAACATTTAAAGTGTCTTAAAAAGAAAAGCAAGCTTGTTTTACTGATACTAACAGATTAGTATCGGCCTGAAAACTAGCTAACTGTGGCCATCTGTCTGCTAGTTAACTAATTAGTTTACTGATAAGCACCTGTAACACATGGCGCTGCCAGACTGAAGATTGATAATTGTTAGGTTGTGAGATACTCATTTTCCAACATTCCATGTTAATGTCATAGCTTTGAGCTGTGCTCATGTCTCTAGCAGGGGTGCACCATATCCACTTAATTATCAGTTCCCAGTGGCAAGGTGCAGCACATCACTACAGAAAAATATTGTTCCCCCATCCTTTGTTTATACTTCTGGATGTCTGGGCAGCTGCTCAGCCCTGTCTCACTTCTGACCACCAGTGCTCATCTCTCCCAGGACTTAGTTTGACCTGGTCCCCCGCAGATTACCCCCTTCCCTCTGTGGCAGGGTCAGAGAGGGGAGGGACCCCCTCCTAATCATTCATCCAGGTGGGTCAAGGTGTTCCAGGTGATGGCACGGGTCTACAGATGAGCAGGCAGGGATTCATTAAGCCCTACTCTGTTTTTTCACATCTATTTTCACCCACATCCCCTTCTACAACCAGTGTGATGCTTTCTTGTGGAGGCACGCATGTATCACCAGGCCACAGTCCCTCCCTTCTGTGCTGCTCCGGTTTGCACTACTGCCAGTCCTCCACCTGGTGCCACTCACAGACCAGACATGCAAGCCCACCCTCTCCAGGACAGGAGAGCAGTTCCCCAGATACTTGAACCCCCCCCTTGACAGACCTCCACGCACACTCACTGTCTATACATATGGTGGCCGGCCATGGAGGTGAGAGGAGGACTGTGCCAGCTGCCATACTCAGCTCATTGCACAGTCCTAACATTACTGGGGGTTTGCTGGGTGCTGTGCTAGGTATAGATTGGACAGGTGGGGGCACTGAACCAGCAATGTTCACTGGTCTGTTTTGGTGACTGGTAGTCGGGGGGGGCAGGGGTACCATTTATGCCAGAGACAGTTAAGTTACATGGGCCGGGAGATAGAAGGGTGTCGCTGGACACCAGGGATGCAGAGCACTGTATGGAATAGGCGATTGGGGGGGTTGCTACTAGCCACCAGGGAATGTTTGGAATCACTGGAATGGGTGATCGTGTGGATGGGTGCCCCTAGACAACAGGGAATACTCTGGCCACACCGGGATGGGTGATCGGAAGGTGGGGGTGCTACTAACCACCAGGTCAGATATTATCTGCACTGGGATGGGCTATTGGAGGGGGGGCCCACGAAACACCATGAAATCATGGACACAAACTGGGAAGGGGAATCAGGGGGTAGGTGGTGCCATTAGACAGCTGGGAACACTGTCATACAACTGAGGTGAGCGTTCGGGGGGGTACCAGTGGACACCAGTGCAATGATGGATAATGGATAATGGGCAACAATGGTCATGTGCAGGATGGGTATTTGGGGGAGTGGAGGGTGCCACTAGTCACCAAGGAATCATCAAAACTTACCAGGAGGGCTGTTGGGCTGAGGGTGCCACTAGACACCAGGGAAACCTCCTAAAGAACCGGGACAGGTGTTTTTGGGGGGTTGGGGTGTTGCTGGCCCCCAGAGATGATGTCAGGATGGGTGCAACTGGGATGCTGCTTCCAATGCAAATGAGCCCATTATGGGCATGCAAATGGACCCCTCACTGCTTTGCATGCCCAATAGACTTACTTGCATTTTGTGGCTGAATATCATGCCCTGGCTCTTGGTGCTATCTGGCTTGGGGGTGCAGTCCCTTATGAACTAGATACAGGTCAGGTCCATGTTGGGGCAGCGTAGCATGACTTAGTGCTGCACAGACAAATGGCTGCTGTTCAGTCAGATAGTGCCGGTCCGCTATCTGACTGAATACTGCAGCCTTTCAGTCGGGCAGAGGCAGAAGCACAGCACAATCATTTGCACATTTTTGAATATCTAGCCCCTGGTCTTTCTGAGTCCCATTTTGATTGCCAGGAACTGGAGACCACCCTACTGGCTACCATTTTTATTTCTGGCTATTGCTTTATAAAATCTTCCCACCAACCTCATTATTTCTTGGTGGTTTCAGTTTTCCCCTATTTACAGAACAGGAAATGGAGCGCTTTCACCTTAATTAAACTATTCCTATTACTGGAAACTACAATTTGGCACAGTTTTTGAGGGTAAGATACATTTTTATTGTTGGGTTCTTATTCCATATTGTTTTTTTGGGAACCATTTTAGTTTTTCACTAGGATCTCTCTAATTTGGTATGTCAGAGAGAACTAGGGACCCAAAGGCTTAAAAAATTGTTTAAAGCAGCAGTGCGTGCTAGTGGCAAACATTCTGACTTGTACTTTTCTGTTTCATTTTGATTCCTTCTTATCTCCTGTCTTGTATGGTACCCCTTTTCCCTATTTTGTGTTTTACCATTGTGTTTTTTTTTACAGTTGAAATAATAAAAGGAGCGCTCCTTTTAATGTGACTCAGACCAGGTTTTCATTGGTATTCTTTGTTGGTTTTGAACATCCACTGTTTAAGATCACTCTTCATGCAACTACAATGAACTAGCATACAGCAGGCACTGCTGCCCGACCTTATTGGACAACAGGTGTACAAAACCAACTGAGAATACCGATGAAAACCTGGTCTGAGCCATATTAAAGGAGTACTAATTTTATTGTTTCAAATGCAAATTAAAATGCTAAAACAGACTGAAAACTGGGAAAGAATGGTATCATACAAGTCAGTAGATAAAAACAGAAACACAGAAGGTGACGACAGATAAGGACTGATTGGCCCACCTAGTCTGCCCCTTTTCCCCACCTAATGTAATACTGCAGACTCTAGTTGATTTGCCGCTTACCCTCTCTTCCCTACTGTGAGAGTACTCTTATGTCTATCCCATGCATTTTTGAATTCCCCTCCCGGTTTTGCCCCACCACCTCCAAAAGAAATCTAAAATAGAATGAAAATGTAAACGTCAAAATTTTCACTGCTATCATGCACTGCTACTTTCCAGCTTGTTTCCAGCTCCTGACAAAGGCAGACTGCCACAAGCTCTGTTTGAAGTACCTGAATCCAGACCCAACTTTACAAACTGTGAGTTCTGTTTTATTTTCTACCTATAAATCTTAAAGAAAAGGACAAAAAAGAATAAAAAAAATGTGGGCCTCTCAGTCTGCCTCCTTGTCACCATATTATAATGAAAAAGGCTCTGAGGGAGTTCCCAATGGTGGCAGTAAGAACGTATCAGAAGGGACCATATCCTCATGTACAGCAGAAGCAACTTCGGTAAAAGCTGACAAGAAAAAAGATAAAGCTGCTCAGCCAGCTGAAAGGCATGGTAACACTGGATCAGATAGCAGGGTGTCCAAAACGGCAACTCGGAATCCAGTAATGGCAAAAATAAAGACACCCAAAGCAGACACTGGAAGCAGTGTCTGCTAAATAGAAACTTACAGAAAAAATGTCACTGCTACTCGTCCTGAAAGGAGAAAGGAGCAGACAGATGACACAGAAAAAAAATGCCCTCATCTGCAGACATAGCAAAAATGTGGCAATTTTTCCATGCTATGGGAAATTTTAATAATGTGACGACCCCTCCTCCCCCACCGGCTCATGCTCCAACCTACCTGCCAGTGGAGGAGGAGGAGGAGGAGGAAGAATACTATGTACAGAGGGAGGAAGGTGATCCCATGGAACCAGAGGGTGCACGTGAACAAAACGTTAGTTCTCTTCCAAGGCTTTATGAGACTTATCCTTCCTTTTCCTCATTTGCCAGGCACATGCTTGGTACCCTCAACATTCCCCCTCAAGAAACTGAGGAGGGTGAGGAGGATGCCACATTGATGGATATGATGTGGATGGCACCTGCAAGGAGGTTGCTAGCCCAACACATAAGTCACTTCAGAAGACCATATCCCAAATTATGTCTGCACCTACTCTAGCTGTGGCCACTAATAGAGAAACTGAAAGAAAATATAAAGTGGCCAGACATGGAGTGGAATACCTCTATGCTCACCCTACCCTATAACTAACACTATCCTTGGGCACCCGAAATCGAAACCTGCCACCTGCCATTTTTCCCCACTCGCTTAGCCACACTGACTTCTCTACACACTGTCGCAGCACAGTCCAAAATAAATGTACGACTATACTAAACTTTTTTTTCCTTCTTAACAACTTAAATTTCTTTACTGAGTGTGGTTGCGCTCCCTCTCAAGATACTTGTACACCGAGTTCCAGAGTTGCGTGGCACCACATTTCAGAGCTCACCAAAAGGAAAAATAAACAGTTACCTATCTTGAAACTTCTATAAGCAGGCAATACAAAGTAAAATTATTTTTTTTTTTTGGTTAGTTTTCCATTAGCAGGTTATACAGACCTGCCACTAGAGGGATTCTTGGTCTTCTACATAAATCACTGTATTCATTCATGGGCAATATGGCCTACATTATCATTCTACTTCTTTCCGGTTCTGCTACAAGGGGACTTGAGTCTGAAGGGTGGATGGCCACTAACTAAGCTGCTCCTGCTCTCCTTGTTCCCCTTTCTGCTGTATTTTCTCTCTCTAGGTTTTAAGTGAGTACCTAGGTGGGCAAATTCTTGCCTAGAAAATATTGCACTAATACAAATCACGAGACCACTCAATCTGGGACCATGGCTCTCCTTACTGTGTTTTTATTGCTTCTAAGGTGCAGAGTTTTCAGCAATACAGTGCAATTCGAAGTACCTCAATGCAATTCAGTTCTCCAATGTACCTTATCAATGCCTAATGTTATAACAGTCTACCGTGAAGACACTACGTCATTCTCCTCTCCACTTTTAGCCTATTCCCCCCGGTTAGCCTACACCCCCTTGCTACTGTCCTCACCTATGTCCACTCAAGCACTTACATTGATCACGATCAACTGTCATTACAGTGGTGCCGCCTCTTGCGCAGCACGATATGGGTTGCCGCGAAGAAATAAAAAAGCAGTCTCCATTCTTATAAGCTCCTTAAGAAAGTTATACTTCTGCTTCTTCTCTGCTCAGAAACGTGGAGCTCAGTCCTGCCCCCCAACTACCTCACCTACTCGATTTTGCTGAGGCCACAGGTCTCAAAATGATGATGGTCAACATTTTAAGCCTGCCTAAAAACTTGTACAGCTACAAGCCTAGGCTGCACCGTTAACCAGACCTTATCATAATTACTGAGTCGTGGTTAAAAAAGACGAACACTGATCAACAAATATCACTGCAGGGCTACAATTTATTTAGAGCAGATAGAGAGTCTAGAGGCGGGGGTGTGGTTATCTACATCAAATCTAAGTACTTGGTCACCAATATTAGTTGCAAATCTCTAGCCAAGGAATTTGAGTTAGTTTCACTGAGCCTTCATCTCCCCTCCTCGGAATGTATCACTATCCTAGGTGGCTATAGACCCCCATCTGGTGGTGATGAAGTCCTTAATCTTTTGAAATCCATGTTCGTAGATGCAAAAACTGAAACAATATTTCTAGGAGATCTAAATATGGACTGGCTGTCACCTAAATCACACGGCCTCAAATCCCTTTGTGACGAGCTAGGTCTTGGGCAATTAGTCAGTGAACCTACTAGGAACAATACTCTAAATACTGCCAACAGTTCCATTCTAGATGTGGTACTAACCACCCATCCACACAAAATATCTCATTTGGCAGTGTTTCACAACGACACGAGCGATCATAGAATTGTTGCTTGCATAAGATCTCAAATTAAGGCCCGGCCGCAACCCATCTTTATAACAAAAAGATCCTTTCGCAAATTCAGTGCAGTAAACTTCCTATCTGACCTGAGCATGATCATATGGCAAGATCTTTACCTAGCCAAAGATGTCAACAAGGCAGCTTGCATCATAATGACAAACTCACTACAATAATAAATAAGCATGCCCTTTCATCAAAGTAAGGGTACAGAACAATTCCAACCCCGGTTCACCTCGGATCTCAAGGCAGCCCTTATAGCTCGAGATAAGCTCTGGGCTAAAGCTAGACATTCCAAAGAATCTTTGGATTGGCAGGCCTTTAGAACAGCCAGGAATAACTGTGTGAAAAAACTTCACTCTGCTAAAGCTAACTATTATATTTCTACTCTCGAACAAGCTAAAGGTAACCCTCATAAAAAATGGAAGACTATCAAAGCTAAAGAAGGACGGCCCATGGCCCCCTCTGTCCCAACAAAGATAGTTGCAAGTGGCAAGATTGTGGAAAACAAGTCCCTAATCCTGGAGGAACTTAACTACCACTTTGCCACAGCTGGATTAGCTTTTGACTCGTCACCTTATGCTGGTGCTGCGGTGAGCCAGCATACCCCTCCCGCCACATCTAGTCCTGCACCCAGCCCCTTCCAACTCGGAGATAACTTATAAAGCAGAAGATTCTCTTCTTAACTTAGACACCAAAAAAGCGCGAGGGATGATGGCTTGGAACCCTTTTCTAAGGTCAGCTCGCCCATCTCACTGCCCCAATTCTCCACATCTTCAATCTTTCCATTACATCTGCTACTGTGGCGTCCTGCTGGAAATCAGCACATATCCTCCCTCTATTTAAATCTGGTGACCCATGCGATGTAAACAACTATAGACCTATCTCCATATTGCCTATCCTTTCTAAAGTTCTCGAAAAACTGATCCATATTCAGTTAAAATCTCATTTGAAACCTTCTCTCTCATTAACCCAGCTCAATCTGGCTTCCGGGCTAATCATAGCACAATCACTGCACTAGCAAAGTAACCAATGATTGGATCTCTGCTATAGATGCTAAGAAGGTAACTGGTGCAGTCTTTTGGACCTCAGCAAAGCTTTTGATACTGTTGATCACAAACTATTAGTCAATTGCCTTGCAAAGTTGGGTGCCACATACCCTATCACCCAGTGGTTCTCTAGCTACCTAACAGGAAGATTCCAAAAAGTAAAGGCGGAAGGCTTTTTTCTGCTGCCTTGCCAGTTACAGAGAGTCCCCAAGGATCCATCTTAGGCCCTATCTTGTTTTCTCTGTACATTAATGACTTAGATGCTAACATATCTACGTCCAATCTGCACTTTTGCAGATGATACTGTGTTGTATACTTCTGGCTCATCGTTATCTGAAGTCAAGGTGCTTCAAGCGGACTTCACAACTTGAGCATAATCTAATAAAGGCAAAGCTTCTGCTCAATGCTAAGAAGAGTAAGCGATGATATTCTCCGCAGTGCTGTCTCAGGCACCCCAATACCCTTGCCCGAGACTTCATTGTCACCACGCTAAATGAGCCTCTGGAAGTTGTAACCAAATTTAAATATCTAGGTATCTGGATCGACAATAAATTATCTTTCAGTGACCACGTTGAAGATGTCTCTAGAAGGTTAAAAGCAAGGTTAGGTTTCTTCTACAGAAATAGACCCCTTTTCACATGAAACTCGAAACAAGCTTGTACAGGCCACTTTTCTCCCCTACTCATATGGCGATGTAATCTATTCCTCCACCACTCTTGCAAATCTAAGTAAACTGGACATCCTTTATCACCGTGCATTACGGTTCATTACCAACTCCTTACGTTCGCACCACTGTGACTTATATGCAGCTATTGGTTGGACATCCACTTACTACTAGGCGCCTGCTCCATGCTGGGCTATGGACTCTTAAACTGCTCCTGCAGAAATTGCCAAACTATCTCTCTTCCCTTATTAGTATCTCACATAGTACATACTCGTTGAAAATCTGACTTTATTATGCTTGACATACCAAGGCCTGGACTTCCTTTGGTAAGCGATGCTGTGCATATGCCCTTCCCTCCATTTGGAACCAATTACAAACCATACTGAAACTAACTAGCACAGTTTCAATAAACTTCTACAAATCAGCTAAGTTCAGCCAAAATAAAAGACACCTGTAACTGTCATTAAGTCTCTTCCTTCCCATATGTGCCATATTTATCCACTGGTAAGGTATAATTGATTTGTCACACTAACTCTTTCCCTTCCCTTCTACTCCTGGCTTTATCTTTGCTTCGCTCCACTGCTACTCTATCAAATCACTCCTCCCCCATATCAGTTGTAGACTGTTTGTTCTAGCTGCCAAAATACTGTATATGTATTGCACACACCAGTCATCATGTTTCATTTATCAGTATGCAACCTGTAAGTCGCTTCCCTGTCTCATATCAATGTTTACCACCTGCGGTCACCCTATGTGGTACCCTTGTATGTATATCCAGCCTGTATCATGTAACATGCATTTCATGTATATACTGTTATTACCTATCTGTGTTTGTACTTTAAGTGTTTATGTCACAGGAGCTCCTTGTGAATGAGCTTGCTCAATGGAGTTTTCCTACAATAAACTTGAACTTGAAAATAAAGAGGTCTCATCTCTGTTTCCATGTCTGACTGAGGGCCAAGGGATACACAAATCGAGCCGACAAGCAGAAGAAGAGCTCTCCTATCTCACTGTGTGGAAAAAGAAAGCAAGAGCACACGCTCATGGCACACATAGAAACACAGCAGCGCTCTCCTGTGGTCATTCCACTACTGCAGTGATTACTTTACTAGAAGACTTTCTTTTTTTTTGGTTTTTTATATAATTTTTATATACAAATATTTATTGTTATATAGTTTTCCAAAACATTACATCTATAGCCCATTATCTAAGTGTAATAATACCTTCCAGGGAGGGCGTTATGGGATATAATGGACCTTCCAGGGGCTATAAGGCCCTCCGCCTGTGACGTCGGGCCTCATTATGCCCCTGGGTGGTCCATATATCTACCTATCCACCCTGTAAATACTGCACTTACTTGACAAGTGAGTTCTGGAGCTATTGGTCTAGAATTGTCTCTGCAGTTCAAAAATGTAAAACTGCAGGAACATAAAAACTTTCAGCTCACTCTCCCATGGCAAGAATTCTGCTGGAACTGGAAGTAAAGAAACTGCTACTAGCAAAAGCAGTAGAAAAGATTCCTGCCTTTCAGTGCGGCAAGGGTCTATTCTCAAGGTACTTCCTGACCCACTAGAAAATGGGGACTGACAACCCATTTTAGATCTCAGATATCTGAACAATCATATAAAAAAGGGAAATTCAAGATGGTCACACTGAGGACAGTAATACCATCTTTGCAGTCAAGCCACTGACTGGGATCTCTGGATCTGAAAGATGCTTCTTTTTATATCCTAATCAGGCCATCTCACAGGATATATCTCAGGTCCAAACTAGGGAGCTGACAATACCAGTTCACAGCTCTACCCTTTGGCCTCACCTCGGCACCAAGGGTATTCACAAATGTACTTGGCTGGGGTGGCTGCATTCCTGAGGAGGCAAGGTGTGGTGGCTTTCCTGGATGACTGGCTAGTCTAAGAGAAAACAAAACAAGAGACAAGGTGCTCGCTGTAAAAAGCACCTTAGAGAATCTGGAATTCTTAATAAATCTACAGAAATCCCAAGTGGAACCTGTTCAAGTACTGGACTTTATAGGAGCTGAGCTAAACAACCTGCAGGGGTAAGTCTTCCTCTCACAGACCAGAATTACAGGTTTGATAAATGTAGGGCTTTGCCCATAGTTAAGTGGGGGAAAAGCTCCTCCCCCACTTCCTATTTAACTCAGCAGGCTGCACACTGCCCTGCTTGAAGCGATACTTTTCGCTATCGTCTCAAATGCTGGACCTCGGCTGCTCCTTCACTCCCCGTCTCTCTCTTTTCGACTCTTCGTTTGTTTGCTGTTTCCCTGTCTCCCTCTCTCTTTCCTGTGTATGTTCATCCATTGCTTTTTTTGGGGGTGGGTTCTTGCTTGCTATCTGAGCTGCATTTTCTCCCTGAATTCTCCCTGCTCCTTCGCTTGTTTCGAACGCCTGCTGCCTGAGCTGCATTTCCTCTGCATTCTTCCTGCTCCTCCGCTCACTCCGAGTGCCTGCTTCTCTCTCTGTTTTTTCAAGCAGCCCCGACTCCGTGCCAGATCGTCGACGCTCCACCCTCCTTCATCTGCTCCTTACAGCTTCGGTCCCTACCGACTGCGGGGCTTCTACCGCTGCACCTACCAGCCTGCATTGACGCCAGCTTATCTGCTGCATTGACTCCTGCCTTGTCTGTGCACCACCTTTCTCCTCAGCTTACCCTGCTCAACTGGAGAACCATCCAGCGTATCGTGCAAGCACCAGATCAGCATTCTTTCTCTCATGCCACTGCTTCTCCTGAGCAAGTCATTCCATATCCACATCGGCACCGCCCGCTGCTTGTACTTAATCACCTATAACCATTATAGACTCGGACCATGGATCCTGCATCACGTTTAGAACTAGCTAAGCTGGGGACCTAAGCAAGACTGAGTGCTCAGTAATACTACCTGACCCATGTGCACAACAGAAAACAGAAGCATTAATTGTGGCCGTGTTCTGCAGGCTTGTTACTATTTAACATTTAGGATGTTGCTTCCTTCATGGCTCCTTGCTATCATTGCTACTTGATTATATATACACAACCTTTAGGAATTATTAGACTTACTGCCCGTCTTAATGCATCCACCTACAACTACTGCTATTGGCCTGCGTATGGGTCATGCTTACAACTCATTACCCATAGCCTGCTCTATTTGCAGTCCTGTTTCCTGCTCTTCCCCAGCTGCCTGGAATCACCTATGTCAAACTGGCAAGGTCCTTGCTCAGTGCTCATTCAGCAGCTTCCAAGGTTACTTGGCCCAGCATTGGACTGGAGATTCATCAATTCCTCCAACGTGCCATGCCCACTCTGTGCCTGGAGGTCCGTATACTCCTATCTCATTGCCTACTGTACCTCATCCCTTCCTCACCTTCAGGATCAGAGGTTTAACTGCATACCACTCGTTTACCCATAGCTTGCCCTATTTGCATTCCTGGCTTGTAGTCCAACCGTACTGGCTTTCTCCTTTGGGGCTTCGCTTCCACTTCTTACTTACCTTATCAGCTGACCTATGCGTGGTTTAGCTGCGCATGCTAGCTTCCGTGGGGCTAGCTGCTACTCTACTTACCTTACCAGCTGACCTACGAGGGGTCCAGCTGTGCATGCTAGCTTACGTGGGGCTAGCTGCTAGCCTACTTCTCTTACCAGCTGACCTACTCGGGTTCAGCTGCATGCTAGCCTTCGTGGGGCTTAGCTACTATTTACTAGTCACTTACCGACTGACCTACATGCGATCATCGCACTTATACTACTTCCTACTTCATCAGCTAGCCTACATGGTTCAGCCGCACCTCCTCTCCTCATTTGGACCCACCTCCATATATTTCCTGGATGCTTCCTACCAAGATGCGTCATTGATCCAGATCTACTGCCTCCAATTCCTGCCTGGATTCTCAACCTGACTCTACTACTGTATGCCTTCCTCATTGTGGCATTTCATTTCAGAGCCATATGACTTAACTATGATTCATCAGTTCATCAGACTTCGTCTCAATCCTTCTGCCATTCATGAAGATGCTGAATGATCGCATGATATCATTTTTTTGTACCCCTGGCTTTATGCTGTATGTAATTTTGCACTACTATTTCCAGCTACTATGTCTGCATCTTGCAGCTTTACTTATTGCTACAACTGACCTATGTACAGGTCCACTTATTTACATTACTTGCCCATACTACCTGCTTCGCTCTTACAGGGCCTAGAGGTCATCATGACTAATTCACCATTTACAATCAACTGCGCTCCTCATGAGCTAGAAATACATCTGACCTATAGCTACCTATTCACTACGATCTTTACCTACTTCACACACTTGCTTCCCTTCTCCAGATTGGAAGTTCCTACTGCTCCGTCCTCCCGATCAAGCAGCATACACCAGTTCTTGTGCTTCACCACTATGGCCTTCATTTCTAATCTTTCCATGCAAAACTTGACCCAACGGTCCTCCTCTTTTAGACATGGATGTTGAACCTTTGATTCCTGGATCTCCTCTGCGAAGTCATCCTCACCTGCTGGAGTGCTTCACCGCCTGCAACTCATCGTTTCAAACTCATATCAACCTTGAATTCCACTCTGCTTCATTCTGGCCTGCTCATGGATGCTCGAACTTGGAGTTTACTAGAATGGATGCTTGCTTTATTCACCTGACATGTCACAATTCAATACGTCTTCAGTTCCCCGTTTCTCTGGATTGGGTTCTACAAACTTGTGGGTCAGATTAGCCGATTAAAATATTTAGGATTACTCTCCTTTAGTATGCTCAGAAGGACGGGCAGGTCAGTAGCCATGGGTCCTCAGAGGTTTCCCCCCCAAGGGGATTTTTCTCCTGTGTGCTACTGGTCACACTCTCTGGAGTTGGAGGAGGTGATCATACTGCTACTCATATTCTTGGGGGTGTCTTCCTACTCAACTCCTTCATCAGTTGATACAGAACAATCGTTGATATCATAATTCTTTTTGGGGGGGTCTCATAATACGGGACTAAGCTTCCTCCCTACAGGTGGGATACAGAGAAAGGCCAAAAAACTATCAAATCATAACAAGTGACTCATCAGTTCAAGCATCTCAGCACCTTGCATATTATCCAGTTCATATGTACTATAATCACTGACTTGCTCATGTCTATGATAAAGTACCTAAGCACGAATCATTTCATACTACTAGTACCCTGCAAGCATTATCCTACTTACTGGTCTGGCCTCTGTATCCAAGCACAACCTACAGCATCCAGCTACAATATGTAACATAAGCACTGAGCTCTGAACCACAGTTGACAACAGTAGAGTCCTTCATAGCAGGTCGCTCTAGACCTGCAAGGGACTTCTTGGAATTACTGGGAAGCCTGGCCTGCATTCACAGCTATGATTCTATGGGCTAGATTCCAAATGAAAATTATTTTTGGGGGGAGGGAGACATGGATACTGTAACTCTTTGCTTTAGATTCTGGCCACACATCAAGTGCACCCCTGTAAACATAAAAAAAAAAATTAAGAATATATACATTGATATAGAGAATACCAGATGGGCAGCTATGCATAAACAGAGTATTCTGCCACAGAGGAGTTCCGATTTCTCTGACCTTGACAGCAAAGCTCGACAGGTGCATGGGAATTATTTATTTATTGAGTTCAAGAAGTTTCACAAGGAAAGACATACTGAGCTAAAGAAAAGCTTGTTTCCAGATGCATCGGGGGGAGGGGGGATGGAGGAAGAGGAGTTCAAGAGAAAATAATCATGATAATAAATTATACAGTATGTGAAATAAGCATTAACAATAGAAAACAGAAAAATAAAATTGTACTGTACGTTGAGCTAAGCATTATCCATATGCAAATTAATGGAAGGAACATAGCAGGGTGCTTGCCCAGTGGACTAAAAGGAGGTACATTACAGATGCTGAGGCAATGTAGGGCTAGTTGATGTAGGCAGGGGAAGGAAATGAAAGAAGGGGGTAAGACAGGTGGAGGACATGGAGGAAAGAAGGAGGAAAGAGGGGGAGGTTAATAAATAAAAGTTACAAAAAGAGGAGGGGCATGAATCAGGTGCAGTTGCAGAAGTGAGAAGAGAAGTCATGAAGAAAGGAGGAGAGAGAGTGCTGGGATGGGGAAGAGTGAATGGATGGGAGAGAGAATTCTAAAATTTGGGGAAACGGTAGGAGAAAAAAGCCAGGCCAATGAGTGATTTTCTTGAAAGGAGAGCGAAAGAATGATAGAGTTATGCACGGATTAGGATGAAGTTGGTGGGAGGGAGAGGAGGGAGTGTAGGTAAGGAGAGGGAAGTGAACCAAAATTTTGAAATAAGAGAGGTACAATGAGTGAGGCATCTAGCGTCAAGGGAAAGGAGGGACAGGGAAGAGTATAAGGAGAAGTGGTGGGTGTGAGGTGGACAGTCCAAAGCAAAGCGGCAGAAAGAGTGAAAGAGGGGGTCCAATCTGGCAAGGATGGTCTTCAGTGCAGCACTGTAAACAATGTTACCACAACTGAAGATGGGTAGAATCATTTTTTGGATAATAGCTCGGCAGGCAGGAAGAGGGATGCACCCTTTATTTCTGTAGACAGGAAGCCAGTTGATGTAGGGTGGACTCTAGTAGGACCTAGAAAAAGAATAGCAGCAGTAGGCAGGAGGGAGGAGGAAACACACAATAAGGCAAAGGGAGGAGAGAACATGTTTGCTGTACTAGCAACACATGGGAAAGAGGATGCAGGAGGAAATTGCACAAGGGATTGTACTCACAAAGAGAAGGGAGAGGGGGGCATTACTAGTGGAGGGACTGAGTATGGCATAGCAGGGGGAGGGATAATACTCGGAGAGGTGAGGAGGGAGCGGAAGGTTGGCAGTCAAACAGGAGGAGAGGGAGGAGTCTCAATTGAGAAGGACAGGGGGGAAGACACTGGGACACACTGTAAAAGCACAGTCTTGAGTGGCCCCAGAATTGAGAATCTGGGTGGGGGTGGCAACGGGCACAAGGAAAGAGGAGGGAGGTGTACTAGTGTTGGGGGACTCCATACTCAAGGGGATCAGATGAGGCAGCAAGGAGGAGAGGCATAGTCAGATATGGGTGGAGTCCATACCAGGATTAAAGGCAGACAAGGCAGGACAGACAATCCTAAAGTGCGTAACGAGGGGTAGGAGGAAACCACACATTGTGGTACATGTGGGGACAAATGACCTAGTGAGGGAAACAGTGGAGGTAACAAAGGAGAGGATTGAGGAAGTGGGAAGGTTGTGTGAGGAAACTGGGGAACCTGTGGCATTCTCCGAAGTGCTCCCAGTACCCTGCGCAAGCACAGTGAGAAAGGAGAGGATTAGGGAGTTGAACACATGGTTGGTAGAATGGTGTCAAACTAAGGGATATGGGGTAGTGGGTGGCTGGGGCAGTACCTGGGATAATAACATTCTGTTTGCAAGGGATAGGCTGTACCTGAGTGGAGAGGGGAAAGAGGTATTAAAGCAAAGACTGGGGAGGTATATTGTGACAAAAGTGGATTTAAACTAGTTGGGGGGTGGCAAGTGAACAGCAGGTATTCAGGGATCTGATAGAGTGGAGCCTACCCCCCAGGCTAGCAGGGAAGGACTCAGGATGGCCAAAAAAGGAGGGAGTAGAAGGAAGGAAATGGGGGCCAATGAAGGAAAGGGGGAAGGATGGAAGGTGGTCTCGTTGAATGCAAGAAGCTTAGGCAACAAATCTGCTGAGCTACAGGCACTCTTAGCAGTGTGGAGGGTGGATATTGCAGCTGTCACAGAAATGTGGGCAACTGAGCACCGGGACTGGGATCTGGCAATCCCAGGATACAGAGTATACAGGAAGGACCGTAAGGAAGGGTGGGGGGTGGGGCGGCAGTCTGTGTGAGGGATGGAATGAAATGCACAAGGGAAGTAGGGGAAGAAAGGAGAACAAAGGCAATCTGGCTGCAGTTCCTAGACTCAAAGGGTAGGAAACTGAGGTTTGGGATGGTATACAGGCCACCATCCCAGTCTGAGAAGCTTGACAGGGAATTAGCAGGACAAATCAGAAGGGTATGTAGAAAAGGGAAGGTGGTCATCGTGGGGGATTTCAACTTGCCGGGGGTTGACTAGAGCATTCCAGTCACCTCCAGTGCTAGGGAGCAAGTGCTCCTGGATGCAATCCAGGAGGGCCTCCTGACACAGTTGGTTAGTGTACCTACTAGGCAAAAGAACTTTAGATCTAGTGTTGTCAAATGGGGAGGCAGTAAGGGAAATAAAGGTGGAGGACCCACAAGCTGACAGCGATCACCAAACGGTGTGGTTCAATATCACGATGTGTGGGGCACCAGAGAAATCAGTTACTCAGGTAGTAAACTTCAGAGGTGCAGACTTTGGGAGGATGCAGGAAGTACTGAAAGGGAAACTAGAGGGCATAAGGCAGGAGGTGGATGCAGAGCAGAAATGGGATATTATTAAAAGGGGGATTACAGAGGCAACAGAAGCCTGCACCAAGACACAGAGTAAGAGGAGCAGAGCAAGAAAACCATGCTGCCTGAACAGCGAGGTAGTGGAGGTGATGAGGGTAAAATGAGAGGCACACCAGTGGTATAGAAGGATAGGGGAAGTGGACAGAGAGGAGTATGCAAGATGGTCCAGGGAGGTGACCAGAAAAGTGAGAGTAGCCAAGGCCCAGAGGGAAGTGAGATTAGCACAGGAATTAACGGGGGACTTTTCAGATACATCAGGAGAAAAGGAAGTGCAAGGAGAGACAATAGTGAGGATAAAAAGGAGTGGGAGTGGACGGAAAAGGGTGAGGAGCAGGCAGAAGCACTGAATGAATACTTTTGCTCAGTGTTCACGGAAGAAAAGGTGGGACCGCTACCACCATGGGCTGGGAGGGTGGGGACAGGGGGAGAGGAGGCAACAGATGGAAGAATTGAGGCAAGTAGAGTCCTAGAGGGACTGAAGACACTGAAGGTAGACAAGGCACCAGGGCCTGATGGTATCCACCCCAGGGTGCTGAGGAAGATGGCAGAGGTGTTGGTGGAGCCGCTTGAGGATCTGTACAGCACCTCACTGGAGTCGGGATGTCTGCCACTGGACTGGAGGATGGTACATGTAGTACCATTACACAAGAGTGGACCAAGGGATGAACCGGGTAATTATCACCCAGTAAGTCTCACCTCCATAGTGTGCAAACTCATGGAGACAATACTAAAGGAAAGACTGGTGCCATACCTGGAGAACAATGGCCTCCAGGAAGTGAGGCAGCATGGGTTTGTTTCAGGGAAGTCTTGTCAAACCAACCTCATACAATATTGTGACTTTGTGACAGGTGAGCTGGATCAGGGTCATGCGGTGGATGTTCTTTACTTGGACTTCAGCAAGGCCTTCGATTCTGTGACTCATGGGTGGCTTGGGGGGAAGTTAACTGGTGTAGGGGTTGGGGCAAAAATGATGAACTGGATTACAAGCTGGCTGAGTGGGAGGCTGCAACGGGTGGTGGTGAGATGGGAGCTCTCAGCTCCAAGGCTGGTGATGAGTGGGGTGCCACAGGGCTCTGTTTTGGGGCCGGTATTGTTCGGGCTCTTCATATCAGACATTACACATGGGGTGGTGAGCAAGATAAGTCTGTTCGCTGACGACACCAAAATCGAAGCAGTGGTGAATGGAGAGGAGGGATGGAAGCATCTGCAGGGGGACCTAAGCAAGCTAGAAGAGTGGTCAGAGAGGTGGCAGCTGGGGTACAATGCAAAGAAGTGTAAGGTTATGCACTTTGGGGTGAAGAACCCAAGGAGAGAATACTGGCTGGGAGGGGATAAGCTGGGGATCACTGAGGAGAAGGACCTAGGGGTAATGATAACAGGGACCATGGACAACACTGCCCAGTGCAGGAGAGCAGCTGCAAAAGCGAACAAAATGCTGGGGTGCATAGCGAGGGGTTTTTCATCCGGGCAGAGATAGGTGATCTTGCCCCTCTACAGGTAGCTGGTAAGGCCGCACTTAGAGTTTTGTGTGCAGTTTTGGAGGCCATACCTAAAGCATGATATCAAGCTACTGGATGGGGTGCAGAGGAGGGCAACAAAGATAATATGAGGAATGGAAGGGACAGACTATGACAGCAGGCTGAGAGACCTGAATACGTACACCCTGGAGGATAGAAGGGACAGGGGAGTCATGATAGAGACGTTCAAGTATCTGAGGGGAATCAATAAGGATGGGGCAGATGGGGTCTTTAAGTTAAGGAGGGGAAGGGTCACCAGGGGGCATGCGCTAAGAATAGAGGGGGGAAGATCTAGGAAGGAAATGAGGAGACACTATTTCACAGAGAGGGTGGTAGCAAAATGGAACGCCCTACCAGAATGGTAGCATCATGTAAATCTGTGAACAGTTTCAAAAGGGCATGGGACAGGGAACAGGGGAGAGTGAGGGGGGGGAGGTGGGGGTGGCAGTGGGATGACAAATGGGGCGGGGCTGGCAGCAGCGTAAACTAGGGGTGTTAGCCACACACTCGAGCAGACTTAGATAGACTGGGTGGTCTATTTCTGCTGGCACATTTGTATGTTTGTATGTATAATGCGCAAAGTTAAGGGTGGAGCTTTTTTTTTTTTGCCGCTTCTTTATGCCCACCTTACGTCCGGCTTCTGCTCCGGTCACGGACCCTGGAGCCCCGACCACCGGACATCACCGAATTCCCCTGGTCATCTCTGGCCACCCCAGAGAGCGGGTCCGCGATACCGACTTCGCATCGGCCGCGGAACTGTGACTGGTTAGGGGAACGCCCGTGGCCAATCTAGGGCAATCCTGGGCAAAGCGTCATTTAGACGCTAGGCAGGGATTTTATCCCCCTATACTTCCCCTTCCTCGAGGAGGCGGGGATGTGCAATGACGCCAGCATCCACCCCGCCTACCTCGCCCCTTCCTCGCCACAGGCCGGTAGCGTGAGGTCTCCCAGCCTCTGCTAGGAGTCCTCATCGCTCCGGATACTGTTGGGACCCTCCCCCCGGAGAAGGAGAGCTGCCTATGGGCGCTCAATCCTTCTCTCCCCGGCCGGCCCTCCGATGACCCGGGTCCGTTCCCGAACCCGGGTCGCCGGCGTCGAAGCGAAATCTAACCGCTGCGCCGGTGGGCCGGCCAGGGTGGAGCTTTTTGTGGATGACGACATGCTCCGAGAAATTAATGTGTCGATCTAACCAGACACCTAGGTACTTAAATTAGGGTACATCTTCGATATAAGCCTCATTTAAGGTATGGAGAGGGGGGGGGGAGTTAAGCCTGAAGAGCTTCTGCTTGGAGCCAAAGGTCATAGAGACTGTTTTCTTAGCATTTAAGAATGGCTGACTAGAACAGAACCATAGCTAAACATTATTGAAGCCCAGTTGTAGCCTAGCCATCAGATTGGTGGGGGAGGAACCAGAGGCAAACAGAACTGTGCCATCTGCATACATGTGGATGGACACAGATGAGCAAGCAGAGGGGAGGTCATTTGGAAAGACTGAGAAGAGTAATGGGCCAAGGGTGGAGCCTTGGGGGACACCAGTGCTGATAGGGAGAGGAGGGGATAGGAAGTCACCAATTTGAACAGATTGAGACCTTCCCTCAAGGTAGGCGTGAAACCAGTTAGATGCAGATTTTGTCAGCTCCTCAACCTCAGGTTTGTCAAGAAGGAGGGGGTCAGCAGCAGTGCTGAAGGTTTTGGCCAGATCTATGAAGATGGAGGAGGTGATGAGGCCCTGGTCCATGCCTGAGAGAATGGGATCAGTAAGCCAGAGGAGAGAGGTGGATGTGGAGTGGTGTTTGCGAAAGCCAGACTGGAAGGGAGTGAAGAAATAGAAAGAATCAAAGAAGGGGGAGATCTGAAACAATACAATGTGTTCTTGCAATGTAGCTAAGGTGGGGAGCAGAGAATCAGGAATCAGAGCTGCAAGGTGACAGAACTCACTAGTTGTGCAAAAAGTTGCTCTTCTATGTTTCATAGTGTATAGTAATATGTGAAATGTGCACACAGTGGTTCTTTTACTTTCAGAATGAAACTGACTTATGCAGTATCTAGAGGTTTCAGAATGCTGTTGTAACACAGAAGGGTAAAATCACATTCCATAACCTTTGAACTGGGGTATAACAGCAATTTGAAAGGAATGGAATTCTATACAGAAAAATGTTCTACTATACACTATCAAATCTTTGTGTATTGGCAAGGGTTGAGCTTGCTAAACCTTTAACATTGCATTCCATATGAAAGACATCCAGTGTCACTTAAGGGTCAATTCATCTCAAAGATGGGACCCCCGTTCAAAATTAGTGCCAGAGACAAAATCACTGGTACAGTCACTAGAGTGGTGGGAGGAGGAAAGCAACCTCAGAGAGGGCATCCCTTTCCTTCAGGAATAACCAACATGTATTCTTACTGTGGATGCGTCACTCCTAGGGTGGGGCACCTACCTGCAAGGCCTTACAGTAAGTGGCATATAGAGCCCACAGGAATCTCTGGAGCACATCAGCTTCCTGGAACTCAGGGCAGTACATCTGGCAATGCAATCTTTCTCCTCCCAGCTGCAAGATCAGTCTGTCCAAATCAGAACAGACAACACCACAACAATATACTACATAAAGAAGGAGGGAAGGACAAGCAGTACTCCAGAGAAGATTTTATTTTATGCCTCATTTTCAAAGTGAGAGCATACATACAAATGCTGAAAGAGGGTTGAGAGAGGAGTATTTTTTTAAACCAAGCATTTTCTGTTGCTGATGGCACCCACCTTGGTGTCTGGTAACTGAAGACCTCCACTCACACCTTATTCATGACTCAGGCTGTTGATGGTCCTGGCGACGACAGCACTTCACTCTCTCCCAGGTTGGAGACGTTTAACTGTACTGTTGCCTTGGTTCAAATGGCATCTTGCCATCACTGCTCACTCCCATGCTGTCTCAGTTGCCTACACTCTAATGCCCGCCTGTCATTGAAGTGTTCTGCTGCCATGCACTCCCACGCGCTCCCCAACCAAACCGCAAACACACATGCCCACATTGTGAGAGGTGGTTAGAAAGATCACGTTGGTGCATTACGCAGAGCAAGTGGAGCTGCAGAGGCAAAGCAGGGGGTGCAGGGAGGATGACAGGATTAGTGGGGTTGAGGCGAAGTCAGTAACAGCTGCTTCAGATATTAGGGTGGACTCCTATTGATCTTCTTGCCACCCAACAGTGACACCAACTCTGCCCCACTTCCTTATTTTCAGTTATTTCTTCCTGTTCCTCATATTTCGTTGTGTTGCTTCTATTTCATATTCTTTTGCTCATTATGCAATTTACTGTAGGGTAATTACTGTGTGGCAATTTTATTCTTACAGAGTTCTTGAAATTGTATATTTTATTATACTTATTTCCATATTATTGTATTATTTTATATAGATGAACGTTTTATCCTTTCTCCTGCCTAACCTTCCCCATAGGACACATCTAGAAATGAGCTAATACCAGCTCAGTTTGATTTTCCTGGTAAAACTTTTGAAATAAATACATAGATACACAGATATATAGATACTGTTGGCAGATAAGGGCCGCCAGGCCCATCCCGTCTGCCTGTTTATGCTACCTGACCAAGTGTAAATGAATACATTTTGTTGTAAAGTGTAATTTAGTAGGCTATCACAAATGGAGACTTTGGTCTGTTGACAAAGTGTGCTGCCTCAGTTTGTCTCCCATTGAAAGGAACAGTTTGTCAACATTTGTAAACCAGCTGAGCTTTGGTCCATTGCTTTACTGATGTTAGCTGAATCTCTGGATGCAAGCACAGCCTTGTAATGCATTGGGGGATATCCATCATCCTCTGTACAATGTTGTGTTAAGATAATCCTCTGGGACTTTTTGTAACACAGTACTTCCAAGCTTCCCCCAAAATTAGTTTTTATGTTTTATTATCTCAGTTACAGGGTGGCAATAGACATGGGCTCTCTGTGACCAGCCTTAAATCACTATCCCCATTTTTATCAGCTTTTTCCCTTCAGCATGAAGGTGTTTACATGATAGTAATAACATCTGTGCAGTTAGAGAGGGTGGATGTCTGCTGACTCCTTGTGACTGCACGCAACTGCTTTCATGCGAGGCACAGGGTTCCTGGCTGCTGATATCCTGGGAAGGGAGAAAAAACAAGTGAAAACATGATGGACTGACAGGATGAAGCAGTACACTTGGACCCCACCCAATGTCCTATACTTTTCAACTTGTCTTCTCTTCGAAGGCGCGATATCTTCCCCCATTGACCTCACTGCTGGGGTAACCCATGGAGTTAGAATGATGGATGCAGGTTGGGGCAATAGGGCTGGGTAATTTCCCAGGGCAGGTAGGGGCCAGACCTGTGTGAAAGGAGAAAATACAGAGTCAAAAACAGAAGTGAGAGGCTTGCCTGCCAGCACAGTGGTAGAGTTAATGCTTGCGAAGCCAATGACCCAGCTTCGGGAACGAGTCAGAGCTGTTGGAGAGCTAGCCAAGGGTAGGAGGACTGAGCATCTTAACAGATGCTCTCTTTATCCACAGAGGGGGGACTCACAGGTCCACTGTTCTGTTGCCACCTGGGTGACCACAGATGGCAGTGTAGAGGATAGAGCTGGGAAGGGGAAGCTGGAGTGAGAGCCAACATCAGTCAAGTGCATCGGCTTGCCAGCACTCAATGGCATGGCAGACTCCAGGAGGAAGGGTGGGATTTATGGTGAAAATCAGGACAGAATTGGACAGATGAAACCTTTACCCATCCTCCACACTCACTGTTAGACCACCACCACCACCAACATTGAGGAATCACCCCAGGTCTTCATTGCCACTGTGGGTGGCCAGATGGACTCTGGAAAATAAATGCTGAAGTGGCTGAAGGTGCACCTGGTCCTGGAGGGCATGCCGGGGGCAGCACAGCAGTGTGTCATGGGTGGGCAGTGGGGTCTTTGAACTGGTTGGTGAGTGAGGTCTCGACGAGTAGGAATAGGGGTTTGGTCCTGAGGGAAAAATACATAAAAAAAAAAAAAAAAAACAACAACAAATGTGAGAGAAACGTGGGGATAGTTTCAATGCATGTGTGGAGGGAGGAAGGTACAGGATGAGTGAAGAAGAGAGGGTTAGGTACAGAAGCAGAAGAAGGAAGCATGGTCAATGAGTAGTTATTTATTTATTTATGTATTAATTTTGCAAGCCAAAACTTACAAATCAATATTACCACAGAAGGATAGCAAAAGCATATAGAGTAACAGATTCATAGAAAATGAGTCATATAGGACACTTCTCCTATAGGTACATCATAAGGGGAACAACCCGGAAGCAAAGACAAATAACCCTGCAGCATGCAGCTAAAGAGGAATAATAGGGGATCCTGTTTCCAAAACATAGTACACATAATTAAATACAAACGACTAAATAAACATCATGGCCAAAAAGATTCCCCCACATAACTCAATATTATACATGCACTTAAAAATGTCCACTTCCTTACAGTAGGTAAATAAAGAACATTAACCAGAATTTCAAGGCAGCAATCAGCAATATCAGGACAACAAACTTGAGAAGAGCAACCTGAGATTAACAGGATCGTTTACAGTCTGTATTAGTCCCCAAAATTTATAGCCCATACCAAGCAGGAGTCAGCATGCAGAAAACATTGCAATTCACAACATCAAGGGGCTAATATATAACAGGAGCTAAGGCTCAAAGTTCCCATAGCTTTAAAGCTCCAGAGAAAGTCATCAGACAGGCAAATGCAGTGTTTACAAGGAACGTACGACGAGGTAAAAAAAACAGACCTCCATTATGTTGCCAGCACATCACATACCTCTGTCTCAGGCCCAATCCATAACTCACAGCAGAAGAAGAGGTCCGTGACCGGCATTAATCTTCCTCCGAGGAAGCACCATCCTCTGCCATACCCTCCATCTCCTGCTTGATGCATAGATGCATTTTATCTGCATCTTTTGGATTGGTAAATTGATACTGCCACCCCTGCCATGTCAAGCTCAGCCTAGCAAGGAACAGCAGCTGATGCTGAATCCTGAATTTCTTGAGCTGAATCCGTATTCCACTGAATGCCTTATGTCTCTGCCTGGTGCTATATGACAAGTCTTGGAAAGAGCTGCAGGGCGTCCTCCCAGTATTTCAAATTTTATCTTCTTTTGGCCATGGCAAGCACCCAGTCCCAATCGCCCACGCTGATACAATCATTAAAGTTGTAGGAGCCATGGAATCCAAAGTGGCCCACCTTGGAGTGATGCGATATGATTTCTCAAGCAAAATGGGGGGGGGGGGGCCTCATCCTCAGATAAATCCAGAATAGTCAGTAAAAAAGAACAAACAAAACCTAGGCAGTCCTCCTCCTCCGCCAATTCATTGAGGCCCAGTACTTGTATGTTCTGCTCCCTGGTTTGGTTCTCGACCACTTCCAGCCTCTGACGCAGCAAGGAATTTTCTTTTATTAATTTGGTGGCCGCATCACAAGCCTTGAGTACCGAGGCTTCAAACCTCTGGACTGTTCGTTCACAGTGGTCCATCCTAGTTTCCAAGGCTGAAACTCTGGGCGTTAGGGCATCTAATTTCTTGTTGATATCTTGGACCAACCTCATCAATTGATTCAGCATTGCCTGGATAGAGAATAGGGGTGCTCCCCCTGCAGCTGGTTCAGCTGGGACCGCGGCATCACCAGAAAGTACAGGCTGCTCCTCTCATTGCTGCTGTGATTTCTTAGGGGCAAAGAAATCTGAAGGAGTGGCTGTAGCTCCCCGATTTTCCCCCATCTAGACATTCTTGTACACACCACACACCACTCACCACTTCATGCCTTAAATGTTCAGGAAATTCTAGCTTATATCAACTTTTATTCAATAAACCATGGGAGCTCAGAAAAGTAGCTGCTTCCTCAAAGCTGCTCAGCAGTGCCCCCGAGTAGGATTTTCAGGTAAGGGAGAAGAGGAATAGAAGGAGGTGAGGAGGTTAGATGGGGACCTTTTACAAGACTGTGTGCTGTCCCACAGATGTTTTAGGGTAGGGAGGGGAGAAGGACTGGTAAACAGTTTCTACGAGAGTATGAGGAAGGTCTAAAATGGTCAAGGATAGAGTTGAGGTAACAGGGGCGGGAGCCAACCATACTATGGAGATGAAAAAATGAAGCAAGAAAGGTGTCTCCTCTCCAGGAAGGGAAGCAAGATGTTGTAATGTAAGCAGCATTGGTATATATGGGGTAGACAGCTAAGGGCAAAGTTACATAATAAATGGAATGGGGTCCAGTCTGGTCAGAAACATAGAGACTAAAAATGAAAATTACATACTCACCCCCATTCTTGACCTTCCAGAATATCTTCACCATTTATTCACACTTAAGAGTCGGTGCCAGAGGCACTAGGACCCAAGGGAGCAAAGTCTTTCGCAGTCTAAAGCTGTGGGGACTGACATCGGTGCTGGCGCTGCCCATAAGGGAAACATAATGATGTGGCGCTCATGGGCTGGCCAGTAATGGACGCTGCCCCCCTACTTTCCTCAGTTCTGGTTGCCAGGAGAGAAATTAGTGGGAGAGAAAAAAGAGAGACTTAGAGTCCTAGCCCAAAGGGATAGGAAAATGATAAAGAATATAAAATCATAAAAAGAATAAAACCAAACAGGGGCTGGCAGTATAGCTAGAGGTTAGGGTATTGAGCTGTGAATGAGCTTGGTGCATCCAGCAGACCTGGGTTTGATTTCCACACTCTCCAATTGCATATTAGAGGGTGTAGACAGAATGAGCAGGGACCTGCAGAAGCTTGAAGAATGGTTGAGGGTTTGGCAGCTGAAATTCAATGCAAAGAAGTACAAGATAATGCATATGGGGCACAAAAACCCTGAAACAACATTTCAGCTTGGGGGGGTGAGGATATAACATGGAAGCAGGAAAGGGACCTTGGGGTTATCATCTCTGATAACCTCCAGGTAGGGAAACAGTACAACAAGGCAGCAGGTAAAGCAAATAGGATGCTGGGATGCATAGGCAGGGGCATCACCAGCAGGAAAAGGGAGGTCATAATTCCACTATACAAGACACTAGTGATGCCCCACCTGGAGTACAGTGTACAGTTCTGGAGATCTTACCTACGTAAGGACATAGACAGGGTGGAGAAGGTTCAGAGGAGGGCAACAAGATGGTACAGGGATTGCATCACAAGTCCTATGAGGACAGGCTGAAGGACTCGAATATGTACTCCCTGGAGGACTGGAGGGAGGGAGAGAGGGGATATGATAGAAACATACAAGTACCTTACAGGGAGGAACAGCATGCACGAATACATTATTTTCCAGCAAAAAAGATGTTCCAGGACTAGAGGGCATGGGATGAAGTTGGTGTGAGGGCGATTCAGAGGAAACGTGAGGAAGAATTTCTTCACAGAACACAAAGGGTGGTGGACAAGTGGAACACCCTGCCAGAGGAAGTGGTGGGGGCTGAAACAATCACTGGATTTAAGAGTGCATGGGATAGACGCAAGGGAACCCTGGAGGTCAGGGATAAGGGGCAACAGACTTCTAGAAAAACGTAAAGGGAACTTACAAGCTCAAATGGGCAGACTGAGTGGGCTATAGGCCCTTATCTGCCGACAGTGTCTATGTATCTATGTATCTATGACTACCAACTTAAGAGAAAACTAAGGTGTGGCCCTAAGTGGCACAGAGATAGCAACTAGAAGGAGCCAGAGCCTACTAACCACCTGGACAGGAAGGTGAAGAAGGGCAGCAGCCCTGGTATGAAGCTCCAGCTAAGAGGAGACAGCAAACAGAATCTCTTAAAAGAGAGAAAAGGAAAGCCTGTTTGTACAAGGACAGAAGAGGTTGGAAGAAAGAGGCAAGATAAATGCTAACACTACTGGAACTGAGGCCAGTTTTTCTTGGTGTCATTACTGTTTTATGACTCAGTAGTTACACTCTGGAGTGACCTTTTGTTTGCTTTTCTTTTTTCCCTTAATCCTTTTTTTTTTAAACATGAGCAGAAGAAGGGTGGGGATAGGTCCCTGTCTTTATTATTTACTGCCTTGTGCATTATTTACTGCCTTATGCTATCATTTATTGCCTTGTGCTTCACCATTGTCTTGTTCTTGTCAACTGTATATTGTACCCTCCCGGGTAGTGCTTGAAAACAGGCAGGGTTTTTGCCTAATGCACCTACCTGGTCAACAAAAGCTAATAAATAAATATAAATAAGTAAGACAAGGGTGTACCCCAGTGAAGTCTGAGAAGGTGGCAAGAGGATAAGAAGAGAAAGAAAGACACAGGGTGAGCTGCTCAGAGTCCCTGGCTCTGGCTCCCAACTGATGGGGGCATGGTGGGCAGGTGTGTGAATAAACATATTAACATACAAATTTGCCAGCAGATAAAAGCCTTATAGTCTATTGAGTCTGCTCGAGTGTGCAACTAGCAACCCTCATATTGCAGCTGCCTCTCCCTCCCCTTCCCTCCCCTGACTCTCCCTCTTACCCTATCTCATCCCCTTTTGAAGCAGTCCACTGTTCTACAGGATACCACTTTGCAGGCAACGCATTCCACCCAGACACCACTCTCTCTGTAAAAAAGTGTCTTCTAATTTCCCTTCTTAACCTCCCCCTCCAATCTGAGATTGTGACCTCGAGTGTCCCTACCACCCCCTTAACTTGAATAGTCCCTCTGTGCCTGTCTTGTTTATTCCCTTCATGTACTTGAAAGTTTCAATCATATCGCCCCTGTCTCTCCTCTCCTCCAGTGTGTACATGTTCAGCTCCCTCAGCCTGCTCATGTAGGGTATGCCCCCTAGTCCCTGGATCATCTTTGTTGCCCTGCGCTGCACCCTCTCCAGTAACTTATGTCCTTCTTCAGGTATGGGCATGAGTACTGCATGCAGTACTCCAGGTGTGGCCTAATCAGTGACCAATACAACGGCAGGATCATCTCCCCTCTCCTTGAAGATATACCCCTGACAATACAACCCAGCATTTTGTTGGCCTTTGCAGCTGCCTTCCTGCATTGTGCTGAGTTATTCATTGAGCCTGTTATAAACACCCCCAGATCCTTCTCCTCCTCTGTCCGGGCTAGCTGAACCCCCCAGCTGATAGCTCCTTCTTGGTTTTTTTGCCCCAAAATGTAGCACCTTACACTTTTTGCCATTGAACCCCAACTGCCAGATGTCCGACCAGGTCTCCAGTTTTGACAGATCATCCTGTAACCCATGCCACCCTTCTAGGTCATCCACTACTGCTCCCATCTTGGTGTCATCTGCAAACAAACTGATCTTGCTCTTGATGCCCATTGAGATGTCTGATATGAACAACACAAACAACACCGGTCCCAACACTGAGCCCTGTGGTACTATGCTTGTCACTGCCCTCGGAGATACTAACATACTATTTGTCAGCAGATTAGGCCTTACAGTGTATCGAGTCTGCTCGAACCTCAGACCCCTAGTTGGGTGCCGAGGCCCCCCCCGTGTTCCAGAAACTCCTATCATCCATCCCCACCCCCCTGGGACAGGCCATCATCTGATACATCCACTTTCTGTGTCTGTCCCACCCTCTCTTGAAGCCCTCCACTGTGGATCTCTGAACCAGCTCGCCAGGCAGTGCATTCCAAGGGTCCACCACCCTCTCGTGAAAATCTCTCCTCTTCCCTCACCCTTCCACCTTTCAACTTCAAACCATGCCTCTGGTGATACCTCCTGCTTTAGTCTAAAGATCCCTCCATGTTTACTCTATTTATTCCCTTGAGGTACTTGAAGACCTCAATCATGTCCCCCCTGTCTCTCCTCTCCTCCAATGAAAACAGGCAGAGCTCCTCAAGTCTGTCCTCATACGTCAAATCCCCTAGTCCTCGTATCATTTTAGTTGCCCTCCTCTGTACCCTCTCCAGGAGCTGTATGTCCCTCTTCAAGTGTGGTCTCCAGTACTGTACACAGTACTCAAGGTGTGGTCTAACCAGTCCATTGTACAGCGGCAGAATCATTTCCTTGCTCCTAGAGGTGATCCCCCTTACGATACATCCCAACATCCTGTTTGCCTTGCTAGCTGTTCTCCTGCACTGCTCAGAGTTATTCTACATGCATCCACCACGACCCCTAGGTCTTTTTCCCCTATTGAGGCCTTCAGCGCCTCCCCTCCCAGGGTGTACCTGTGTTTAGGGTTTCCCCGCCCAAAATGTAACACCTTGCACTTGGTGATATTGAAATTTAATTTCCATGTGTGACCCCAGCTTTCCAGGGTGTCCAGGTCCCCTTGCAAGGCCAACCTTCCCTCTTCTTCCTCAACTACTGCTCCCATCTTGGAGTCATCAGTGAAGAGACTCATTTCACACCCTACACCTTCCCTGATGTCCGATATGTATGCACTAAACAGGATCGGACCCAGGACCGAGCCCTGTGGTACCCCACTACCAACCACTCTAGGGTTCGAGAGCTCCCCACTGACCACAACTCTCTGGGTGCGTCCAGCTAGCCAGTTTTCAATCCATCTGACAATCAAAGGGCCTACTCCCAACCCCATCAGTTTCTCTACCAGACCATGCTAGGGGACAGAGTCAAACACCTTGCTGAAGTCCAAGAATAATACATCCACAGGCTTTCCCCTGTCCAGTTCTGATGTTACCCATTCATAGAACTCCACAAGATTGGTTTGACATGATCTACCTGGCACAAACCCATGTTGCCGACTACCCAGATCTCCCACCTCCTCCAAGTACACCCCCAATCGTTCCTTTAGTATACTCTCCATTAATTTTCCCACCACCGAGGTCAAACTGATCAGTCTATAGTTACCTGGTACTTTCCTCGATGCCCCTTTATGGACTGGCACCATATGTGCCTCTCGCCAATCCCTAGGTACCCTCCCTGTCTCAAGTGACCTGTTGAAGAGCTCCGCCAGGGGTGCAGCCAGTATGTCCACCAATTCCATAGTACTCTCGGATGAATGCCGTCCAGCCCAGGAGATTTGTCTTTCTTTAGGGCCTTGAGGGCTAACCACACCCTTTTGTCGGAGATAGCATCATCCGTCCCCTCCACCTTACTGGCCTTTTTATCCTTATCCTGATGTGACACCCCTGGGGTACCTCTCCCTCCCTCTTGCTCCATTTCTGTTGCTCCCCTGATCCCACTCACTGCTGCTTCTATCCCCATTGTGCCTTGCTTTGTAGATATCTCATCCCCCTCCCTAGTGAACACAGAGGCAAAGTACTCATTAAATACCTCTGCCTGGTCCCTCGCGTCTTCCACCCACCCTCCTTCTGATCTCAATCTGCTGAGATGGCCCTTAGTTTTCCTCCGCTCCCCAATGTACCAGAAGAACCCCTTTTCCCCTCCATGTATCCCCTGTGCCAGCTGCTGCTCTTTACTGACTTTGCCCTCACCATCTGGGTGATTTTCTAGATGCAAGATGGTACATTTCTTATCCCTATCCCTCTTGTTGTTTTATATTTTGTAGGCCCTTTTTCTCTGACTGCTGCCTGAACCTCACTGGACCACCAGCATGGTTTATGTGACCTTGCTCCCTTACGTTCACCTTAGCGCAGGTCCTGACTGCCTCATGAAGTCCCTGCTTTATGACCTCCCATCTCCTTTCCACATTTGTCATTGCTGTAATCCCTTCAAGTGATCCTTGAGAATATTTCCCATGCCCACAAAGTCTGCCCCTGAAGTCCACTGCCAGTGTCCTAGATCTCACCCCTCCCCATGCTTATTTGAAACCAGACAGTATTATGGTCGCTCCCAGTCAAGGGATCCTCTACAACTAGGTCTGTTACCAGATCCCCATCTGCCAGAACCACATCCAGGACATGCCCCTCCCTTGTGGGCTCCATCACATGCTGTGTTAAGAACACATCCTGGAAGCCATCCAGCAGCCTCTGCTCCTTGGCCACCTTAGAGGACATGGTTCCCCAGTTTGTACCTGGCATATTAAGGTCCCCCCATCAACACCACTCCCTCCCTTTTGGTCCACACTGGGCAATGATGTTGTCCAGTAAACCATCCTCCAGAACATCACCCATCCTGGGGGGCCTATATACTACACCCAGCTTGACCTTAACTCCTGCTGGGGATCGTAAGGTGACCCATAAGGCCTCCACGTTTCCCTCCGCTTCTTCTACCCTAGCAATTTCTATGTCATCTCTAATGAACATAACCACTCCACCCCCTCTGCCCTCCTTTCTATCCTTCCTAAGCATAGTGTATCCCCACACGTTTAGGTCCCAGTCATGGTTTTTGTTGGCCCATGTTTCCGTGACCGCCGCCACATCCACCCCCCCCTTGAACAGCATGACCTGGAACTCTGGCAACTTGTTTCCCAAGCTCCTGGCATTTACTAACACCCTTCCCACCACCACCTTCTGCTGCCTTCCCTGTAACTAGTTTACTACGCATCCCATCATTTTCACCCCTGCGCCTGCACCGGACAGCTTACTACCCAGCCTCCCATGTGGCACTGAGTCGAATGCCTTATTTATTTATTTGCTTTAGTTAACCAGGTAAGCACGCTAGACAGCAAAGTGCCTATTTTCAGGAGCGACCTGGGAGAGTTACAGGGTATCCATGAACACAAGATATAGGGTAGGGGTTACATACAGGAGTCATGGGTTACATACAGGAGCCATGTGCTCCGACAGTTGGTAATACAGTAGAGGTTACATACAGGAGCAACATGCTCTGGCATAGGGTAATACAGTGATAACATCAAATAACAATTAGGAATTCGCAGCAAGAACAACACAAGCAGGAGCAAAACATCAAAAATAGTTAGGAGTACATATGTGTGTCATAGCCTGGCCTAGATGCCTGTAATGAGAAAGAGGACTTGGTGCTAGACCAGGTTAGATTAATGATTAAGAGCGATAACGTCGCTCCACCTGGGGTGGTAAGTGCCTAAGGAGGGTAATCAGCAGCGGAGATAATGCTAGGAGAACTGCACACTGGGGGGGTGCCTGGTTTATGCTTAACACAGGCAGCTGGATGCGGTTTTTAGGAAGTTCCATAGGGAAGATTTGAAGCAAGGGTGGGAAGGGGAGGCACGAACACGAGCTGGAAGGGAGTTCCACAATTCTGGCGCATGGACGGTGAATACCCGATCACCTGTGAGGGTGCGGGTCTTGGAGACCAGACAGGCCTGAGTTGCACTCGATCTGAGGCTGTAGACAGGGGAGGCATGTTTTAGGGGAAGGGCGAGTGAGGCGGGAGTGGCCGTTCTAACTATATTGTCGATGAAGTTGCCAAGGATGTAGGTCTGGAGTTTATCTGGGGGTAGCCACTCCAGCCGAGAATAGAGCTCACAGTGGTGCATGAGGCGGGGAGCCAAGAGTACGAGGCGGCATATGTTGTTGTAGGTGGTGTCCCATTTGGCAAGGCTAGAGGTCAGGACAAGGGCAAAGGCAACAAGCCCATAGGAGAGTGTGGGAAGGAGAATCCCCTTAGTTATAGCAAGCCGGGCTGCAGGGGTGAGGCAGTCTTTAGCTCTGTAGGCTAGGCCGAGCTTGCCATTCAACGCTTTACAAATGGTCCGAATGAGCGAGGAGAGATCCAGTTGAGGATCAAGGGTGACACCTAGGTATTTAACAGAGTCAGTGTTCGGAAGGAGGGAGTCAATTGACCCATGGATTTTTAAGGGGATCATGCAACATGCAGGAGGAGGTTTTGGCCACGGAGCCAAAGAGCATGGCCTGCGTTTTCTTCAGGTTCACTGTAGGTTTGTGTCCATCAAGCCAGTTTCTGATAAGAGAGAAATCAGAGTTGAGCTGGGAGTTGATGGAGGTGATGTTCTGTGAGCTGGCTAGGATGACTAGGTCGTCGGCGTAAAGAGTTAGGTGCCCATTAGTAGTGACGGAGGGCAAATCATTAATAAACAGGGAGAACAGGATTAGTCCAAGGACGGATCCTTGGGGCACCCCGCTGTTCACTGGGGAGAGGGTTGAAAGGGTTCGATTAAAGCAGGTGTATTGCTGCCCACCCCCTAGGTAATTGCAAACCAGTCAAGGGCATGGAGGGAGAATCCGTGAGACTGCAGGACAGAGAGGAGGACGGGATGGTCCACCCGATCAAAGGCCTTAGATAGATCAATGAAGATTTCCCTGGTCAATTTGCCTTGGTCAGCTGCGGACTGGATCTTGGAGGTAATCATGGCCAGGGCAGTCGATGTGCTGTGCCCTTTTCGGAAAACGTGCTGGGCAGGGTTTAGAACATCATGTCCCTGGAGGTAGTGGGAGAGTTGTGAAGCAACCGTGTTTTCGAGGAGCTTGCTGGCAGCGCATAGTATAGCAATGGGGCGATAATTATTGACATCTTTTGGGTCGCCATGTTTAAGGATTGGGATGACCTTAGCAACCTTCCATATGTCAGGGAGGATCCCTGAGATAAGTGAAGCGTTGAAGATGTGAGCGACCGGTCAGGCGAGGAGAGAAGCCCCCAGGCTAAGTAGCTTCGGCTCAAGGTTGTCGTGGCCAGCTCCCATGTGGTGGGAGAGGTCGGAAAGGAGTTTCTTGGTCTCACCAACAGTGATTCATTTAAGGTAGAAAGGTGGATGGGGGGATGCTCTCAGCAGTTTTGGGGCAGAAGGTAGGGAGGGAGTTGGACCCGGCAGGTCTGAGAACATGCGGTTGAATGAAGTGGCGATGGTTAGGGGGTTATTACAGTTTGTACCCCCTATAAGCATATCAGTGAGTTGTTCCTTGGCCGACCCTCCGACAAGGTTTTTCACGTTTATCCAGAAGCGCCGGGGGTTATTTGCCGAGGCAAGCAGGGCAGCTCTGCAGTACTCACTTTTTGCGGCACGTATAGCTCGCTTACAGGAGTTTCTTAGTTGGCGATACTCCAGGAGGTCATCGTTATTGCAGAGAGCCTGTGTTTTACCCAGCTTTGTCACGCTGTTTCATGAGGAGAGAAGGTCACTATGGAGCCACTTCAGAGCTGTGCCTCTAACTCTTCTCTTGGAGAAGGGTGCGTGCCTGTTTTGCAGTGGGACAAATACTGCAAGGAAATGGTCTAGGGCTGCAACAGGGTCATTTGTAGAAGTGATCCTGGACCAGTCAACCCCCTGTAGGCCTTCGAGGTAGTTGTTAATTCAAAATTTAGAGTAGTCCCTCATCAGGAGCACTCGACTGGGGACTTTGGGAGAGCTAGAGCCCCATACGCAGTAGGTTGGGGAGTGGTTGGAGATGGTATCAGGGAGTATCCCATAGTGGATGATTTTGTCGAGTCGGTTGCTCATCACCCAGTCAATGAGCGTCCCAGTGTCTCCATGGCGGGAGTGCCTAGTGAGTTCAGTGATGACCTGACTGAGAGCAAGGCCAGAGAGCAGCGGCTCGAACTTCTTATGGTTGGGCCCCAGCCAGCTGAGGTGTAGGTCCCCTAGGATGAGGATCTCATTTGGGCCAACCCTGTCCCTAAGTTGCTCAAGCAGGGAGGAGAGCCCTAGTATGCCTCCCTTCAGAGGGTTATAGGCGCAGATGAGATGCACCTTTTTTGTATTCCCTAGGAGAAGGAGGGTGTGGAGGAACGCGCAGGATTGGGGACTCAGGGGTGAGTGTGCAACTATGGACACATTTAGGTGCACCTTATAATACAGGAGCACGCCCCTGCCATGCTTACTACCTGCCCTATTGCACCAGGCAAGACTGTAGCCTGGGAGGGAGCAGGCAGAGTCAGGGGTGCTGGGCTTGAGCCAAGTTTCAGTGATGCCCAAGATGTCAGGCTTATAGAGGGCTACCCAAGCTGTTAGTTCCACAAGGTTCTGGAGGATGCTGTGGATGTTAAGGTGTGCTATTTTTAGACCTTTGGCTGCACATCATGCTGATGGGAGTGTGACAGAGGCCGGGGTGGTGAGGCGACCCAGACAGCTGGCTGAGGGACCAGTCCGTGCATGAGGGGCCATGTCCCTGGGTCGAGTGCTGGCCAGTGAATGTTTACAGCAGGGGAAAGGTGCCAATGGCAGGAGAGAACCTGACAGTGGGTGGCCGCTGCTGATGGACGTGGAGGCTATTAGGGAGCAGCAGGCGGGCAGGCAGAGGTAAACCAGGAGCTCACCTAGGAGCGTTGATTGGCTCTACGCCGAGGGAGCCGGGGAGTTGGACCTCCAGCAAGATGAAAACACAGCGAGAACTGGAGGCTGGCTGAGAGAAGCAGGTAGGGCTGGGTGAGGGGGAGGGAGTGGGACTTGGGGGGGGGCTCATAGTGGTATAACAGGGAAACAGGAATCAGCAGGGATGGTTAGCAAGAATTGACTGTAGAGACTAATAGAGGAAGTGGGAATGCCCCTAATGGCAGGACAGTATAGCCTGCCAATGGCAAAGCGGGCTGATAGGTTTTTGCGTGCACGTGACCTCCACTATAAATTGGAGTGATGACCATGGGTGGTGGTGGGGGCGGTGGGGCACCCGACGCAGTCAGCGGGGCCAGCACTTCCCACAGCAGCAGCAGCTTGAGGGGCACAGTGCAAGGCCAAGGCATGCAGCGAGGCAGAAATGGCTGGGCCAGGCGTGCTGGCGACGTGGGAGCTGAAGGTACTGCAGTAAAAGTTCGCTTTGGGTGCAGTAAAAGTAATTTTTGGTCCAAGCAGGATAAAACAATGTCCAGAGTGCTGGAGCCGCACTCTGCAAGTCTAAATTACCTGGCATGGTGCATATTATGGGAGCTTTGGGGTCAGAGCTTGGGGTGGGGTAGGCCTCCGACCTCTTCCTTCCGGGGTAGGCATCCCAAGGGAGACAAAGCAGGGGATGAGCACTTATAACTGTAGGCAAAGGGGAGAGGAGAATAGGAGCAGGGGTACGAGTGGTGGACGTGGGGGGGGGGGCAGATTAAGGAAGGCAGAGGGTTAAAGAGTCGGCCCTGTAGGAGTGGCTGTATAAACACAATTGGTTAGAATATGCTATCGGGAAAACACAGATTAGCGCAATGGTTATAGAAGTTAACTTTCTATAGATGTGGCACTTGTATGGGGTTATCTGTGCAAAATGGCTGGTGCAACACTACAGAGTAGGTTATAATGTGCATAACTGTTACAAGACCTTTACGAGGCTATTTATACAAATTAGCTTTCTAAAGTTGTGTAGAAGGAGAACACAGTTTGGCACAAGGTATACAAATAAGCTTTCTAAAGTTGTGGCACTTGTATGGGGTTATCAGGACAAAATGGCTGGTGCGACATCGTCAAAGGCAACCACAGGCATTCAAGGGGCTACTGTAGTGACTGTACAAAATGGCTGGTGCTACATGAGGCAACCACATGCATAAAACTCAGTAGTCTAATGCAACCAATGTCTTTAAATTAAATCTCTTAAATGCTCAGCACAAATTAACCACTTGCATAAAACTCAGTAGTCTCAGGCAACCAACGTCTTTAAATTAAATGACTTTAAATGCACAGCACAAATTAAGGTAGCAGCCAGAGCTGCCATAAAGCGCGTACCATCGGGCCCTTAAATTAAGGCAACAGTACAAACTGGCTTGCACATCGAGACTAATTACAGAAGTAAATAAACTGTCTTCATTCATGCGCCGACTGAAAGGTGCCAAGATAGCACTTCCCACAGCAGCAGCAGCTTGCAGGGCAGAGCGCAAGGCCAAGGCATGCAGCGAGGCAGAAACAGCTGGGCCAGGCCTGCTGGTGACGTGGGAGCTGAAGGTACAGCAGTAAAAGTTAGTTTTGGGTGCAGTAAAAGTAATTTTTGGTCCAAGCAGGATACTGAAGTCCAGAAACAGGACATCCACTGCATGGCCCTTGTCCAACTGTCTAGTTACCCAGTCATAGTAATCCACCAGGTTGGTCTGACAGGATCTGCCTGTGACAAACCCATGCTGTCTAACATTCTGCAGCCCATTGGTCTCCAGAAGGGACACCAGACTGTCCTTCAGGGTTGTCTCCATCAGTTTTCCCATAATAGATGTGAGGCTTCCCGGCCTGTAGTTTCCTAGTTCATCTTTGGGACCACTGTTATGGAGGGGTATCGTATGAGCCATCCTCCAGTCCTGAGGTACACTTCCTGAGACCAGGGAAGCATTGAATAGGTCTGGCAAGGGCCCCGTCAGGATATCCGTCAGCTCTCTCAGTACTCTGTAAATGGTGAATATATTCTGAAAAATCAGGAATTACAGTAAGTATGTAATTTTCACATCTCCCAAGAATTAGTCTGCTCCAGTTATTCCCACTTATGGGTCAGAGTACCACGTGGAGTTGGGTCACCCAGAGGGAAATGATAGTTTCCTCAGCCATCTGTGGTGGATTACCACAGGAGGGCAGGGACTCTCACAGATCGGGTGGGACCTGAGACTGGTCAGGGCTGGCAGAGACTCCCTTGGCCTGGGAGCATGGGGGCACCCTGACAATCACTCCCGATCCTGTGGGAGAAAAAAAATGACTCTCTTGGTAATACCAGCTGAGCACCCTACGCTGGGCCCAGGGGGCCAACTGAGAAAGGTGAAGCCAGTCTTTCTACCAAATGCAGACTGCAGTTTCCACCAGCCTGGAAGCTACTACCTTGCTGGCATAGTAAGATGCCCTCACTTGGTGCCGCCCTCACCAGCTCCAGGACCTGGGTGGAAAGGCAAATGGCTTGCCTGGTTGTCTCATTATGTGGCAAGAATGCTAACAGCTGACTTAGCTTCACCCACATGTCCTTGCCATAAGTTGCCTGATGTGCAGAAATGCATGTCATGGTGTGTGCCACTGCAAAACTCATCTGCCCCAGTCATCAAACTCAAAACAGTCAGTGTCATGGGGATGGTCAGACGCTGAACGTCTCTGCCCAGAGGGAGTCTGCAGTACCAGAATCCCAGAAGAGGAATGAGGCATGGACCCTGGAGATCCCGTGGGAGCATAATATCTGCAATGGATGTCCCTCTGGGCCGTATAGGGGGCAGGGATGGAACCAGACATTCCTGGACACCTCCGTAAAAGGCCCGGCTATGGAGGGAAGACAGTAGTGTCTTTTCAGTAGGCAAAGAGCTGGGGTATTCTGTGCCTGTGCAATTGACCAACCTTCAATTGTAGAGCAAGTTGGCTCAGCAACAAATATTCTAAATGTGCAATATTTCATGGTTGCTGTCTATATTTATGTCTCTGGAATGCAGTTAATAATACAATTTATACAAAGTTTGGGACTGGCCTCCTATAACTGCATCCATCAACCAACAACAGTGCGCTGGGTCATCATTTGGAATTTCCACAAGGAATGACAGTGCCAGAGTAGCAATATTGCATCCAGAGAAAGACTCAGCTCCTGCATTATTTCTCCTAGTATCTGCTGGTACTGGGTGTACTCAGTGTCAGAGGAGAGGTGGACAGAGGTATCCTCTTCCTCAGAGGAGGAGGGGGGAGAGGAGGGGTCAGGAAGCTGCAGTGCAGGGACGTTAGGCCCAAAGATGGCCTAGTCTGCTCTGAGTTGGTATTGAGAAAATACTCCAGCCGTTGTTCTGAACTGATACCAGGTCATAGACCTAAGGGGACCAAAAATGCCTGGGAGAGTGGGAGGAGGAGGCAGCAGGGAGGTGGGAAGGGGAGTCATGAGAGACCAGGCCAGGTCCTCTGCCAGGGCTACAAGAGTGCTCAGGGGACCTCTCCCCAGGTGAGGGCCTGGCAAACTCACCTGCCAGTGAGTGATCAACAACAGTGAGCTGGTTGAAATGGTGCCCATGAGGGGGAAGTCCCCTGGTGGGGACAACGGAGCCGTGTACATCCCATGGGGTAGCGTGACAGAGCCAATCAGTTCTGAGGAGAAAGTCAGGTCTGAACCAGCACTGCAGCTCCTGCTGGAGTCACCATCAACTCAAAATAAGGAGTGAACGGCAGGCCCAGACTCCAAGATCCTTCCCTCACCAGAGCCAAACCTGGGCCATGGGCCAGGCCCAGGCTCTAGGCCAGAGCTTCCAGGGGAGTCAGTGTGAGAACTGGTAATACAAATGGTGCCAGCTCTGTCCCCAGTCAGACAGAAATTGCTAGTAACACGATCCGCACAAGAAACAACACTGGGATCTGAAATGTCACCATGAATGGTGCCAGAAGGGTCCCTGTCACCATTCCCAGCACCGATCACAGACACCGCCCCTCTGAAGCTCTTGCCCATGAGTCAGTCCCAGAACTAGACCCAGGAAGGCCCCCATCCTCATCAGTCCCCTCTACAGGCTGAGGCCATCACCAAGGTCCTCACCTGGGTCATCCAAAACTACGTCAAAGGCCCTAGAAGAAATGACTCCAGAAGTCTTCCTTCTGTGGGCACCATGAATGGTGTCAGAAGGAGGCCTGGTCTTGTGGTTGACACCTCTTCGCTCACCAGTATTGGCCTCTGTACAAGGAGCTGGGGTGCTGTTGAGCTGCAACAGCAAGGTGCCCACTGGTGTAGACTCTGTGTATATCTTCTGCCTCACCACTGGAGAAGTCTGCTGCACTGATGGGCCAACAGACTGGAAGAGGTGGTCAGTCAGTCCTCTGGGGGAGACCGACTGTCAACTAAGCCCCTCCTCCAGGTTCTCCGATATCTTGGAAGGGCAACCATGTGGAGAGGTCTGGTGTTCCTCAGTGCATACAGTACTGGGAAGAGGCTCAGTAGAAGAGCCCAGGGAACTTATCCTGGTGTCCCTGGTGCAATGCCTGCCTCCAAATTTGGGGGGCTTGGGACCCCACTTCAATGTGTGGATTTCTATTGTGTGGTAGTCCATAGAGAAACAGGCATTGCACCTATCCATGTCATGGTTAGCACTGAGACAGGTTCAATATACATCATGCCAGTCCTGAATGGTGATGTAAGTAAGTAAACTGATTTATATGATGCCCAATCCCAGGGGCTCTGGGTGCCTTACAAAGGGTCAGCCAGGCAGGGTTATACAGACAGTAACACACAGGGTCCATAATTAAACAAATAAATGAAATCCTTTATCAATGATAACAATAATAATAAAAAATAAATAGCATTAAAACCAACTGCAATTAATCAGAATATGCAGCCACCACAGGAGCAGTGATGCATAGTGGGGCCACCATATTACTTCTTCTGCTTGCTGGATGCCCTCTTTCCCTTGCACTCCTTAGAACCAGACATGGCGCTGTAAGGAAAAAAAAAACAATAAACAGGATAGAAAAAGGTTTGGCACCACACTAATCATTAAAATAAGAAAGACAACACTGAAAGATATCAGTGCCAAGGGGTACAGTGATGAACAAACAGCAATGGACTGAGGAAGGCGTTGTGATGCAATACAAATGATGACTAGTATTCCCCTGGTGTGCACTCGATGGTGGCAAAAACAGAACTGAGGAAGGTAAAGGGCCAGCGTCGGTAACTGGCCAGCTCATGGGCACCACATAATTAAATCTACCTCATGGGCAGCACCAGCATCGATGTCGGTTCCCTAAGCTGTGTACTGCAAGCTACTTTACTCCCGCATGGTCCTAGTGCCTCTGGGACAGACACATAAATGAGAATAAATGGTGAAGACTGATTCTTGGAAGATCTGTCAGCATAAAAAGACCCATGGTCTATTCAGTCTACCACTTTTCACTACCCTATTAAGAATAAGGTATGCACAGGGGTTAGATTAACAGCCTGTTAATCACTCCCCTGGGGCATAATATGGTACAAGGCACAGCCAAGCCTGACTCTGAGTATGCGCACCAGCATAATTTGTCTTGTATGTCTACCCAACACTTGTGCATGTGTGCATAGTCCAGCTTGTTTATGAAACAGATAATAGTGCAGTTATCGTGCTTGTTTTGGAGTTAAAAGTATATACCCCAGAACAGAATAACATGTACTTTCAAATCCCATTTTTAATAAAGACTGCTTCAGAAAAACATATCTCATTTCACATGTGCTCAGAGCTGTGCCTGTTGAGCGGTGAGATAGTATTTTGTGTAAAATGGAATAACGTTACTGGTGAGGGTGAGAGCATTGTTAATGTTAGTGTGGACAATGGTTTTGATACAGCTAACAATAAAAAATTAGGATTCTTACACAGGATGTCTTACTGTCATGGTTACAAGCTCCACAATCTAGGATTTTTTTACACAGAACGTCTTGTTGTCATGGTAAGCAGCTCCACACTCTCCATCACACCTGTACACTGATTGCCTTTTATAGTGAATGTGAGTGTGTAACTGATAATAAAAATGGAATAATGGGATTTGAAAGTGGCTGTTATTCTGTACTGTGGTGTCTAATTTTAATTTCAAAATGAGCAGTCTAAGTGATACTTTTTTATGTATTTTTATTAGTTTCAATTGTATCATGTTCATGAGACAAACGTAACCTTGGTTCCAAGTATAGGAATGTACATGCCTTATGCATAAACATAAACGGATATTATATTATCACTTTTCATCCTATGTTACAACAAGTTAGGGACAAATGTTAAAGCCATCAAAGCCCATTCCTGTCAGAAGTCTGAGAATGAACTGCAGCAGCAGTGACCACAGACAAAGTTCTAAGTTAGTCTGACAAGCTCATGTGTGCTTAATTTGACTTTAGTACGCCCTTCTTTGAGGCGATAATATCTGTGCCTGCTCTGCAATTACTCAGATCAAAACATGAAAGGTCACTCTCCTTAAGGGTCCTAGTAACCGCCATTACATTGATGTACATATTGCTTTATGTAGGGTATCATTTAAATTGTACTAGCCATCAAACTTCAAAAACAGAATTTTATAAAATGGCATATGAAGTGCTAGGTTTGTAAAAAGAGCTCCATTAGCAGAAACCACAAAAAGCATCTGACATGATGTTTGGCTCTAGGCAAGCAACCCATAACATGGCGTTGCCTGCCCTAGAAACTACTTTTGCCATATGTTGACTTTTTGTGACTTATAAAAGTTATTACCTCCGTAAAGCCTATTTCAGAACTTATGTATAGGCTGAGCGGCCTACCAGGGCTGTAGCCCCACCCCAAAAGTAGTATAATTATGATATGAAGTAGGAACGGGGCTTAGAAGGAGTGGAGATCGTAATAGGATCAGGGAGGTCAAATGTACTTAGGTTATCTTTGCTGGTAGGTATACATGTATGGGGTTATAATATATGCTATATATTATCCCATACATGTATACCTGCTATCAAAGATAATCTAGGTACATTTAGGTGGCCCTCCTCCCAGATCCTATTACATTCTCCATAAAGGGTATGATTATGCTGTTTTTAGGAGAGGGTCCCTCAGCTCATACATGGAAGTTATGAGCCAGGCTTTACATAGGTAATAATGTTTTTTATAATCCATAAAAAAAGTTGAAATATGGCTAAAATAGCTTTTAGGGCAGGCAACTTCATGTTATGGCTTGTCTGCCAGAATTGTGTCAGTTGCTCTTTAAATGCAAATATATTCAATGGGTGTAATACAGCTTGAATCATTTAACAGTAATGTTAGCTTAGAGGAGAAACTGTTGTGCTAACAAAAATGGGTATCTTATCATGCTGATTTGGTAGGAAAGTGACAAGTTGGCTACAGAATGGTGCTGTGTACCTCAGAGCCCTTCACTGTCCTGCATACAGTGTGGCACCCTGGTGCCACGAGGCGCCCACCATTTGAAACTACCAGTGCTTCTCTAGTCTCAAGTAGTACTCATGGATTTGAAGCCAATTACAGATTTTTAATACCTGCATCTGAAGGGATGAGATATCTTGATAGTGAGTCTACACATATTAAGTATTTCTAGTCTTGCTGCCCATTGAAAACATAGATTATGTTGCATTCGTTTTTATTTCTAGGTATTCTACGTACACTACACTACTCAGATCATCATCATCATTTAATTTACTGAAGGCAAATTGAGAGAGACCTCTCATTTACAATTGCATTCAAAGAGGGTACAAAAATACATTACAAAACTGGTATAAACATACATAATATAACATTTAAGTTGCATACATAAAAACAATATCATAATTTAAAAAAAAGATTTTCATCCAAAGCAATCAAAATGATTATACACTAAACTCTCTAGTGAAGCTCTAAAATAAGCTAGAGGGGGTAAGACTGTTAATTTACATTTTTTATGAATGAAGTCCCATGTTCAGGGGACAGATACGGCAAAGATAAATTTCCCATATTTAGACCTGCATTTAGGTACATAAAAGTCTGAAAATTTAGCAGATTGAAAAGAATGCTTAGATAAATTTCTTTTTTTTTTTAACTTCAAATTTTATTTAATTTGAAGAGAACCATTCCTTAGAGAAACAAATACATTGTACAGGGTTTACCACAATACACATTTCATCCTAAATGAAGGTACAAATAAATGACTGAGACATATTATAACACAGAGATTTGTCCGTATAATGATCTTATATTTTTGTCTATTATAGATCCAAAGTTTTTCTACGGAATCATGTCTTCTGGAAACAGTTTGATGTTGTCTATTTGGAGATGATCAGGAGTTGCAAGTCTCCACTGATGTTCATCTAGTCTCTTTAAACGTATGCTTTTTCATTTATTCCAAGTGTTTGTATCTAAACCCTTTAAGGTGAATAAACTTAACTATAATTTGATACATGTTACTCCATTATATTCTTAGATAACCAGATAATAAAGTATTAAACTTTTGTTGTATATCCATCTAATCATTACACAATAAACTTATTGCAAGTTATGTTCTCTTGTTTCCTTTCTTATTAAGTTCATATAAAAAAATGAGGTAAAACCAATACTCTTATAACCTCATTTAAACTCAGAAAGACAGTCAACCCAGCATGTATTTATACTTCATTATAATAATTTCTCCCCAGTTCCTAACAAAGAAAGCTTTATACTGTATTTCCCCCCTTTATTGTTCTCCCTCCCCAGTGCCCAAAACCTCTAGTTTGTCTCTAGAATTGTATTTAGTTTGTTTAATATTAGATTTTATTTATGAAGTAATTGCTCCAAAATTGAAGTACCTTCTTTTTCATCCCAATGATGAAACCAAGGGAGCCACCTGGTATTAAATTTATCAGTGGATAATCTTAATCTTGCTGTGATGGCTTCTGTTTCTCTATTTTGGTACCAGTTAGAGGCCTGTGGGGGATCCCTTCTAGACCATTTCTGAGTGAGTGCCTTCAGGGCTGCTGCTATAAGTATGTTAAAAAGGTAGCTACCTGTTTGAGATTTTATTTCCTGAGGAGGGGCTCCTGATACCATGTTTTCAAATTCTAGAGGAGTAGTCAGGCTTAAGATCTTTGCTGTTAAGGCAGTTATCTCTGTCCAAAAAAGAGTTAGTTTAGGGCAGCCCCAAAAGATATGGTGATATGTACCTTGGGCCCCACAGTCTCTCCAGCACTTGTTTGTTTTGGAGGCAGCATAATTGTAGGATATGGATGGGTTTTGAAAAATCGAATATTAATTTTCCATCTAAATTCTCGCCACGAGGGGGAGTTAGTTGTCTGCTGGGTGCCCAACCACATTGTCTGCCATGTGTGATTTGAGATATGTAGCTCTACCTCCAAGCCCCAATGGGCTATAACTTTTTGTATTGCCAGGGTCCCCCTATCCTCCATCAAGGTTTTATAGATCCTTGAAATGTAGGATTTAGTGTCCCTGAGATTGCCTTTTTGATATGTAAACAAAATAGGGTCTGCTGGGTTTTGTGTTAGATCCATCAGTCCAATTATATGTGTAACAGTGTACACATTGGCAAAATCTGAAGGAGTCTGTGTTTGAAAGTCTGAATTCAGATTAGGCTTGGGCAAAAGATTTCATGGTCTATCCTTTGAAGAGCTGCTGAAGATATTTGAGGCCCTTCAAAGCCCATCTGAAAAAGATTGGGTCCTTTTCTTGGGCTGGGAAGCCTGGCAGGTATGTGAAGGGAAGGTACTTCCAGACAGGTCGGGCTATCTCCCATGTCTGTCTCACCTGGAGCCAGAGCGTCATCGTGTGTTTGGTTAGTATATTTGTGATACCCTTTAGATCTTTTGGGAGAATCCTCCATGGGAGTAAGTTAAGGGGAGCTGAATGACACTCCCTCTCCTCTATTTCCAGCCAGCCATGACTTTTCCCCGGTGTCAGTATCTTAAGTACTGGTAAAAGCTGGGCTGCCAGATATTTTGGAAAGTCAGGGAGTTCCTTGCCTCCTTTGTTTTTTTCTTTCATGAGTATGTCCCATATGACTCTTGGTCTTTTTCCAGCCCATATAAAATCTGACAATTTTTTTAAAAATCCTTCCAGTCCTTTAGGGGGATTGGAAGTGGGAGGGTCATGAAAAAAAAGAAATCCAGGCAGAATATTCATTTTCATTGCTTCTAGTCTATTACTAAATGTAAGGGGGAGAAGACTCCATCGGCTTAGATCTGCAAATATCTATTGTCTGAGAGCTCCATAATTACGTTTATACAATGTTGTAAGTTGTGTGGGAATCTGAATTCCCTAAATACCTCACTTTGGTGTCCACCCATCTGAAGGGAATCAAATCTATCAATCTCTGATCCCTTGTACCTCCTATCATCAGGACTTCTGATTTTGTCATGTTTACTTTAAACCCTGAGGCTTCTCCAAACTATTTATTGAGTTCCAATAGCTTGGAAATAGAAATAGAGGGGTAGCTCAGGTATATCAGAGTGTTACCTGCATATAGGGAAATTTTATGGTTGTATGTTGTATAATGATACCTTCAGTGTTTTCTCTCTGTTTGATTGCCTGCACAAAAGGCTCCATGCTGGTTGCAAAAAGTAATGGGGATAGAGGGCATCCCTGTCTTGTGCCTCTAGCAATGTTAAGGGAGGGCGATAGGGTCCCATTAACTCTTACTGTGGCCTGTGGTTGATGGCATCCCAGTTTTACCCATTTTAAGAAGTTGCCCCCCAAACCCCATTTTGCTTAGATAAATTTCTGTATTGAAGGGTATTTAATAAATACATTGGTAAATCATTAGTAATAAATCTATAAACAAATACCAATGGGTTTCTCTTTGTGCTGCTAAAGAAGTCCAACCCACATGTTCATATAGCTGACAGTGTTGCATTTTGTATGGCAAACCAGTTATAAACCTTAGTACACTGTAATATAAAAGGTCTCAAGAACTAAGTATTTTCAGGGTAATATTCCTATGAATACAGCCACCATAATCTAACACTGAGAAAAATAATGAATTAACAAGAAGCTTCCTGATGGAGTAACTAAAATGATTCTTATTTCTGTAAAAAAAAAAAAAAACTGTAGTTTTTTAACTTACCAGAAAGAGTGTATATACAATTTAAAATTCAACTGCTGGTCCAAAATTAAACCCAAATACTTACATTCATAAACTCTAGTTATGCTAGTACCTTTAATGGAAATTATAGTCAAACCAGGCAAGGTCTTCCTTTTCCTAGTAAAAAGCATCCATAGGGTTTTCTTTTCATTAAGAAGTAACCATTAATGCAGTAAAGCTTCTTGTATTTTATCAAAGTCTGTCTGTAAATTGTGAACAGCTAAATCCAATTTACCATGATGAGTGTATAAGACTGTATCATCTGACTGGCCCAGTGGTGTGGAGGGCTGCGGCATCATGCCTTATCTCCTGCCATGCTGGCGACTCATGTTCACGATGCAAGCGGGTCATCGGGAGTTGGCCGTGGTGAGAGAGGATTGAGCATCTGGAGGATGACTCTCCTCTTCCAGGGAGGGTGGGAAACAGAGACTGGCACCTGCTTGACACCTAGCAATGGCTGGGTGTTGGCACACTGGGTCCTGCACACTGGGGCACGGAGGTGGAGCAGCCAACCAGCATGCTGCGTGTGGATGCGTGCGCAGCTCAGCCATTGTTGGCAGTGCACACTCCCCTCTGCAGAAAAGCAAAGATTCTGGTCCCGGCCAAGCGGCATGATGACCGTCCTCTGCAGGCACCGCCCCCCGAGAAGACACCTCCCTGACACTGGATCGGGACTTAGCAGGTCGAGTCACTCCCTGCCACCTTGCCATGAAGGGCAAGCCATGGAGGTAAGACAGGAGGGGGTCTGATGTTCATGGGACGGGGCTGGGAGGATGGCAGAAGAAAGGGCCGGCCAGGACAGGGGGAGAAATAATCATACAAAAAAGACTGCATCATCTGCATACAGTTGTATTTTCAGCAACCAGTTACAATAACCCTACAAATATAGCACAAGAAAAAACAGCTAGGTCTGAATGCCATATCATGGACAGTGACAAGGATTAAAAAGCGCTGTGCAGTAAGTGCTACCCAGGTTGCTGTCCATGTTACTAGGAAGAAGACAAGGGCTGGGGAATCAAGAAGGCTGGCTGAGCCGCTCCTGTGGCTGAGAGGACTGAGACATGGAGTAGCTCAGCCAGAATGGTGGTGGAGACCAAGGTTCTAATCTTAGTCTTCTATCTTTACCCATTCTTCACAGTATCTTTACATTTAAAAATATGTCTAAAAATTAATACAATGTAGTATAAAATATTAACTGATGTGATTTAGACTGTGAATCGGCATTTTGCTGTACATATATGCTTTTTTTATAATAATTTGTTAATTAATTCATTGCCACATGTTGGTTGGCTTTTCTAATGGGTATCAGTATATATTTGTCATGTGCTCTCTTAACATCCACGCCCCCTGATGAAGGGTTTCTTGACCCAAAGCACCGGGGCATTGTGGCAGTGGCACGGTCTCTGTACACACTCACTTGAATTTGCTTAATAAAGCATTTTGAATGATCATTGGACTGTGAGTGTTGCCTTTTTCTACAAGCTTTGTTGGAGCACACGTGTTCCTGGATATTGTACTACAAAGGGCTGGCAGCATTTACTTGCACCCCTCTCAACCTGGGCTATTCGCGGGTCTTCTCCTTGGACCTCTACAGTACCCTGTGTGACTTGCTAGAGAGGTCCCACCCCCAAGACAGGAATGGAAGGGTCAAAGCAGTGCAGGCAGGAGGGGTGGGGAAGGGATAGCAGAGAGGCAGCCCACAGAGCAGGGGAAGATCAGCCAATCAAGGAGGAGAAGAGAAAGGGCTAAAAGGGGAGGCACAGCAAAGCGTTCTCACTTCCTCCTGCATTTGTTCATGAATCCCACCTATCTTCCTAAAAGCAGGACACTGGGCAGGCAAAGAAAGAATGGGGAACCATTCGTTCCACTAAGGGGGATTGCACTAAGGTTCGGGGAGGAGTTTTCACATTTTTTTCCCAAAAGAGGGTTTTCTCCTACTCTGAAGGGACAGACTACAACAAACAAGGCAATATTAACAATATCACAGCCCAAAAGGGCTGGCAGTATAGCCTAGAGGTTAGAGTAATGAGCTGCAAACAAGCTTAGTACATCCAGCAGACCAGACCTTGGTTGGATTTTCACAACCTCCATTTGCATACTGTGTGACTCTGAGCAAGTCAGTTAACTGCTCAGTGCTCCCAGATCACCCCTGAAAACAGGCACTTGTGCCTAGTGGGCCTTACCTGGTTACCAAAGACTGAAAAAAAAAAATGTGCGGCAGCTTGGGAATCTCTGGAAAGGTAAAAGGCAGAGAAGGGGGGGACCAGTGCCTGGACGAGATGGGTCCCTCTTGATCGGTATGGGGATGGGGGCTGGTAGACTCACACCTTGTCCGGGTGTGACTCAGCACCCCCATTGGGATTCCTCAAGATGAGGGAAGCCCCGACAGACAGGGCCAAGGACTCTCCTATCAGCCAAGTGACTCCCCCTAGCTGCTGGAGGAGAGGTCCCCTAATGGTTACCCAATTCTCTTCATGAAGGAGGGGCTGACCTGAGATGGAGACCAGATTCATATGATCGGCAGAGCAAGGAGTGCAAGTCACACTGAACTGGCCTTGCCATGAAATTTTGACAAATAAACACTTGGCCATGACCATTTAACTCCAGGTAAAGTGTAGTGTGTTATTCAGGAAAGGGGGAAGGGAATGTGGTCTGTCAGTCTGATGTGCTGCGGATACCTGACACTATCAACTAAACAGAGATCAACACAACTAATTTCACATGGCCTGCTGAGCAGCCACTAGATGATAATGGTGTTCAGCCACTACAGACCTGGGCCAAAGTTACATACTAACATATGAAACTGCCAGCAGAAAAAAAACCTACTTGATTTATCAAGTCTTCTCAATGGCAAGTTCATGGACCTATGTTACGTGACACTCCATACCCACTCTCCTGGCCTCTTTAACCTCCATTTTACCTGTCCCACTCCCTCTTCAAACCACCAACTGTTGTCAAGTTTATCACCTCATCCAGTAGACTATCCCACTTGTGTACTACCCTCTCGATGAAGAAATGCCTCCTTCTTGGACCCACCCCCACCAGCATGCAACTAATACATTTGCACTCTTGTTCCTGCTGACATAGAAAGATCATAGGAACAACTTGTTAATCACCTTTAAGGTATTTGAAGGTCTCAATTACATCCCCTTATTCCCTTCTCCTAGCAAGTAGATATTTAGGTTTTCCAGCCTCTGCTCATGTCATAAGAGCGTGCCTGCTGGTCGTGAATCATTCTTGTAGTGCTTCTCTGTACTGCCTCCAGCAGGCTGTTCCTTTTTTGGTATGAGCTCCAAAACTGCTCACAGCACTCCAGGTGCAGACACACCCTTGACCTGTACACTGGCAATATGACCTTTCTTTCTACTGGTGAGCCCCTTTTTTGTACAACCTATCATCCTGTTTGCCTTCGCTGCTGCCTTACTGCATTGCATAAAGGGTTTCAAACTACTCGTCACCGCTACACCCAGGTCCTTCTGAACCCAAAAGCTGAAAAGGGGTAGAATTTAAGAAATAATATTCTCAGTGAAATACTAAAGTCATAATTTTGGTATTCCAGCAAGAAATCTGATATTCCGTCCAATTCTTTGACTGTACATGCTCTGGGATTGTAGTGCACTGCCCACCCCCTTCTTTCTCCCAAATTGTCCCCCAGTAGAAGGGACTGCTCTAATTTTATTTATTTTACAATTTAATTGTGTATAGGATAGCAACTTGAGTTGCAATATCTCATTTCCAGTGGGGTCCAGCTTGAGCCAATTTTTGCAGCCAGGTGGTCTAGAGTACTGTGAGGTTAACTAAGTTAAGTTAGTCTAAGTTGCCCAAGAATACACTTACACTTCTGAACTGCTCCCACATCCATTCCACATGAAGAAGGTGCTGCCACAAATGAAGCTGTTACAGGTATGTCAGTCTCTTTCCCTCTGTCCCCATTACAATCTCTCACCCTACCCATCTGAGACCCACCACTTCTTTCTCCAGCTTTAAGCTTATAAATTTGTTAATCTCAGCTGCCAACACTGCACAGCTATCCGCATTCTCGCACCGCCTGGCCTTAATGTCGGTATCTTCACGCAACGCACTACTGGGACAAAATACAGGCATTCAGGCCCGGTGGTGAGAGAATGAGGATTGTTGCATAGTTTTGCCATTTGAAATTAAATGTGGAAATTTGAAGCTGGAAAAAGGAGTCTCTCAATTGGTGGGAGGTTGGGGCTCAGATGAATGGGTGGGGGTTCCCCGTTGATGGTAATCCATGCCGACTATCATAGGGCAATTTTTAGTTTTCCGGGCCAAAAAGTGGCATTACAAATGTGGTGAAATACTGTTAAATTCGAGCCCTGTTGAACAAGTGACCCAGAGATGAAAGGCTCCTTAACCTACTACCAGTCCACAGAGTCACCTGACCCACTTCAGTGTCCATACTATTATGTTATAAATGGTAAGATTTACAAAATATTAATAAAATGTAAAACTAAAAGAAAAAGACATTTTAAAGAAAAAGAAACATGTCTTAAAAAATGTGAAACAACTACAACTTGTGCATTAGAACCACTTGTGCTTTTAAGAGGGCCTCATGTACACGAAAAGATTGGCTGAACCAGTGCTGACAGTTTACAATTACTGGAATCCTCGGTAGCATGGGGATGGACTAGATGGGCCACTTGGTCTTTTTCAACCTTCTGAATCATGTTTGTAGCACTTTTGGCTCAGCTTCCTTACACTTAGTCTATTGTAAAGCATGGGTTAGTACTCTACTGGGTACCTATAACAGGGCCCCCAGTAGCTGTTGCCTCTTGTGAGGTCAGGACTCTCAAACTAGAAAACTGGTAGTTCCAGACCAAATTCTGGAACTCCAGTAGTGTTTCTTAGTGGTAAGTTTGGTGCTTTCCACTACAGTGCAGGTGGTAGAAGGTACTGTAGCAGACTGTGCATCCAGAGAAGGCAGTTGTGCATCTCAGGCGCCCGTCACAATGATGGGCAAGCATCCTGATAGGCTGCCACAGCATCAAGGATACAGGGCCCTCCCAGGTTTGGGAATGAGCCCGGGCTGCTGGGGACCGGCGGGGGGGGGAGTATTGAGCATCCGGAGGACAGCTCTCCTCTCCTGGGGAGGGACAGGGGTCCCAAGTCGGTGCATGGCTGTCCTCTGGCAGAGGCTGGAGATGCAGCAAGTGCTGATGATGTAGAGAAGGGGTGGGGGAGTGGCAGATGTTGGTTCCATGCCTTGACTTCAGGGTGACAGCCACTCCCGAAGAAACAGGGGAAAATACCCTTCAGCTCCGGCAGAGACAGAGCACCGGAGCTTGCCCTCAATCTGCGGCCGCCTGCCTGGCACCCTGCCTCCCGACGCTACTGACTGCTCAGGGTGTTAGGGGCCCACCTTATCCCCACCCGGGGGGGTAAACTGGGGCTACGTGGGTGAAGGAGGACTGTCCAGGTAGGGCGGACCGCAGAGGGATGACTCCTTGGTGCTCCTGAGGAGACCAGACCTGAGTGGAGGAGAGGAGGATAAATACAAAAAAAAATAAAAAATAAAAAAAAAAGGATACAGGGCCCTGCATCCCCTGCTAATATTTGCATAATTGTGATGGATTTGGTACCTTTTTGTTGCAGTAATCTAGATACTTTGACAACAGCAAGCATTTCCTGTTCTCAATGTCTTCAGCTGACTGGCTTTCAATGAGTTTTTCAAGTTTTTGCTGAAGTGGCTCTGATACAGACTCGGACCATTTCTTGTACAGTAATTCTTTCTTTCTCAGTTCGAGGACATCTCTGTGGAGCAAATACTTGTCCAGCTCCTAAAGATAAACAAGTCAGGCAACCATTAATGTCAAAGTTTGTGTTAGATCTGGGGGGAGAAGGGGAAGCAACAGTGGGAAGGAGCACTTTGTTTAATATATGCTTTGTTATCAACACTATTTACAGTGAATGCATTTTTTTCTCCACTATTTGCTATGAAAAGGGTCTCAGACATAACATTTTTGATTGGCTGTCAGAGTTCTATCAACCTTATGTTAATTTTTTATAAACACACATCTAGAGTTTAATGACATGTTGAACAAGGATTAACAATATTTAAAAAACAGTTTTCTTATAATAGCAGTAAGGCACTCCCAGGGGTTATGTTAATGGTCAATTAATCACACTATAGGAGCATGTGGCACTCAACTATGCCTCATGCCACATTACACCCCTAGAGGGTGATTAACAGACCATTAAATTGCCCCGTTATGTCTTAGGCTTATTGCTTAATTGATGGCCTGCCACAGGTGCATGTTACTAGAACTTATTGAGCATAGTGTATGGGCAGCCATACACAACAAGCCTGCACTGGCAATAAGTGGTTGCCATGGCAAACATCTACGCCTTGAGAGGAAGCTCCAGAGGTTTGGGTTACCATAGCAACCTCAGATGCCAACTCAGGCTTGTCTGTGTATGGCTGCCCACAGCTTGTCTTTTATAGTTCATGGGCATGCCATGTATCAAGCTCGAGTCTGACATGATGTATGAAGGCTACAATCCCTCTTTTGTGGCTAAAGCACTGACCTGAGAAACTGGAGAGGCAGTCTGAGGTGGCCAACATTATAGGTTACCTGCTGCTGCCAGCTCATTCACTGCATAACCTTGAGAAGGAGCCTGATCTCCAGGTTTCAGTCTTGCCTGGCAGCCTGCATCTCCAACCCAGAATGGGGGTAGCAGGGCTCAAGTGGTTGTATTTTGGACTAAATTAAAAAATAAAACAAATGAGTCTTTGTTCATTGGTGTCACAGATGTAGGAAGGAAGGAAGATAAGCAATAACATTCTTTGTTGTGCTGTAGTAGTGACATTTGCACTGCAGCACAACATTACACCACTATGGCAGTACACACGTATTCTATGCATGGAATTCCATGCACGACAGCATTCCACCTTACACTGTAAAGGGAATAATACATGGACAGCCATACACAACAAGTCTATATCTGCACTGTGAGGTTTCTATGGCAACCAGAGTGAAGCACGAGTGATTCCCTGGTTGCCATAGAAAACTAAAGATGAAGACACAGGCTTGTCTATGTATGGATGATCATATATGATATTTTATAGTGTATGGGCATCCATGCTCATTTCAAACACTCTGCTTCCTTTCAGTGAACAGGTGACTGGGGGGCACTTGAGGGTTGGTGGTGGGCTCAAACTACTGACTCAATGTGTGGCTAGTGACTGCATCTGTTTATGAAAGCTAGTTTAAAAAAAAAAACAACTTCCAGTTTGATTGGCTACAAGAAAGTAGGTGTGTGGCAGCATTCTAAGTTGTTGTGCTGCACTAGTGACATCACTACTGTGGCACAACATGTTAATGCCACTACTGTAGCACAACAACCCTATTCTAGACATGGATTTCATGCAGAACAACATTCCTCCATACATTATAAAAGCTTCACTTAGACCTCTCTGTAAACAGCTCTGCCATGTTCATCATGTTAACTCTGTGTAGAAACTTGTATGTTTCCACTATTCTCCTCCTCCTTGCTGATCTCCGTTTGCATTCTCACGACACACTGTTATGTCAAAATGTTACTGATACTGCCTGTCTATGTCAAAATATTTTATTGAAATTACCTGTCTCTGCTATGCACTTACTCATTGTTTTGTTCTGTATTGATGTATTACATTGTCCTGCCAGGACCCTTTACTCTCAAATGGGGATGGAGAAAGAATCTCAGATTTAGAAGTGGATAGCCATCTGGGAATAGCGACCACCAAACAATGTGGTTCACGATAAACACAGCCTAGAGTCAAAGCCACACAAAAGCAAGAGTATTGGACTTTGGAGGGCTGACTTTGGGAAAATGAGAGAGTGCCTCAGAAAAGCACTAGCAAACAGGCAAGAAGGAGGTGGAGGAACAATGGAGAGTAATCAAAAAGCCATCACAGAGGCAACAAGCTTTTGTGTAAAGCAAATCAACAAAACACAACAAAGGAAAAACCACTATGGTTCTCAAAAGAGGTGGCAGGGAAGGTTAAGGAGAAAAGGATAGCATTCAGGAAATATAAGGAAACACAGAAGGAGCAGGACAGAGAACTTTATCAGTTAAAGCAGAAAAAGGCTGGGAAGGCAGTCAGAATATCAAAGGCCCAAACCAAGGAAAGGATAGCCAACTCTGTTAAGAAGGGGGATAAGACCTTTTATAGGTACATTTGGGAGTGAAGAAAGACTAAACGAGGGATACTGAGGCTTAATAAAGGGAAGGGAATGTGGGTAGAGGGTGACAGTGAAAAAGCAGGGATACAGAACGAATATTTCTGCTCAGTGTTCACAAAGGAAGAGGAGGGGGAGGTACCTAAACCAAACAAGAGAAACACTCTGAAGACGGGGATCAATACCAGTCCATTTACAGAAGAAAGGGTTCTGAAAGAACTAATAAAATTGAAGATGGACAAAGCAATGGGGCCTGATGGGATTCACCCAAGAATTCTAAAAGGACTAAGGGTAGAACTAGTGACACCGCTGACTACTCTCTTTAACAAATCATGGGAGGATGGGGTGGTACCTGAGGACTGGAGGAAGGCAGATGTAATTCCCCTTCACAAAAGTGAGAGCAAGACAGAGGCAGGAAACTACAGACCTGTTAGTTTGACCTCTGTGGTAGGGAAAGTGATGGAATCACTTCTGAAGGAAAGAATTGTTGAGTACCTAGAGCACAGGACCCAAGGCAGCATGGATTCACGATGGGAAGGTCGTGTCAGACGAATCTAATAGATTTCTTTGACTGGGTGACCAAAGTAGTAGACCAGGGAGGGCTGTGGACATGGCCTACCAAGATTTTAGCAAGGCATTTGATACAGTCCCACACAAAAGATTAATACACAAGTTAGCCAGCCTTGTAGTGGGTCCCAAGGTGGTAGCCTAGATGAAGAATTGGCTAGACAACAGGATGCAGAGGGTAGAAGTAAATGGAGTCCACAGTGAAGAAAGGAGGGTTACTAGCAGGGTACCGTGAGGGTTCAGTACTGGGACCGATCCTTTTAATGTCTTTGTAAGTGACATTGCAGAGGAACTGGAAGGAAAAGTATGTTTCTTTGCAGACACACAAAGATCTGCAATAGGGTTGATACACAAGATGGAGTGGAAAGGATGAGAAGGGACTTGGCAAGGTTGGAGGAATGGTCAAATGTATGGCAGCTCAGATTCAATGCAAAGAAGTGCAAGGTAATGCACCTGGGAAACAAAAACCCAGGGAAAGAGTACACAATGGGGGGTGAGATACTGACAACAGTAAAAATGGAAAGGGACCTGGGGGTAATTATATCAGATGACCCAAAGGTGGGCAAGCAATGTGAGAAGGCAGTAAGGAAGGCTGGGAGGGATACTGGGATGCATAGGGAGAGGCATCAATAGTAGAAAACAGAAAGTTGTTATCTCTGTGTACAGACAGTTGGTGAGACCCCACCTGGAGTACTGTGTGCAGTTCTGGAGACCCCATCTCCACAAAGACATAGACAGAGTGGAGGCTATCCAGAGGAGGGCAACCTAAATGGTGCAGGGTCTGCACCAGAAGACATATGAAGAAAGACTGAAGGAGCTTAATATGTATACCCTTGAGGATAGAAGGGAGAGAGGGGACATGATAGAAACGTTCAAGTACCTCAAGGGAATCAACAAAGTTCAAGAGTGTAGCATCTTTCAGAAAAAGAGGTGTGCAAGAACAAGGGAGCACAATTTGAAGATAGAGGGAGGACGGCTCAGAGATAATGTGAGGAAGTATTTTTTCATGGAGAGGGTTGTGGATGCATGGAACAGCCTCCCTGAGGAGGTCATGGAGTCAAGAACAGTGGGGGAATTCAAGAATGCATGGGACAAACATAAGGCAGTCCTAGTGGGGTAGGAGGAAGCAAGCTGTTGGTTAACTAGGATCTGCAGCTTATCTGTTAGGTAGGAAAATGGGCAGACTAGGTGGGCCAAGCGGTCCTTATCAGCCATCAAATTCTATGTTTCTATGACCCCCTTGTAAATGAGCATACTCAATGGAATTTTCCTGCAAATAAACTTAAACTTGAATTTTGTTGCCTTTGTAACAAATCTGAATTCCTCTCTCCTCAGCAGTTGCTCCTCTCTCTTTCATACTGCCTGAACATTCTATGACATCAAAACACCAATGGTGTTATTGATGTCGTAGAATGTTTTAGAAATATAGAAAGCTCAGCAGCTGGTGAGGAGGGTGGAACTCTATGCTGCTCTGAGGGCACCCTAACACTATTTATGTATCAAACATTAGTCAAACCATATCAGAATACATTACTGGTATAGAAACGAATATGGAAGGGCAGTTAACTATCTAAAAATAATTTTCTATCTCCTTTAAGGACACTGCATGAGGTAATAGTAGTAGTAGTAGTAAAAACTTTATTTTTATACAGGACAGAAAACATCTCTTTAGGTCAGGTGGCCCAGTTTACAAGACAGTCCTGTTAACTGACATGTTGCCTATACATAAGAAACATAAATAACCAATGAAACATACATGACAATACCAATACAAACAGTACTCTATCTGCAGTGGTCATTAGTATCCTCAACAGTTTGGAAATGGTACTTCATGGCATCCAGGGCTGATCTTACTGTGGCCAACACGTCCTGCATTAGATCACTGTCAGCTCTATCAGCAAGTGCCAGAATTGTATTTCGCAATGCTTTCTGGTACTGTGCTATGTTTGCTGAATAAGCAGCCTGGTTAATGAGCAAGAAAGCTATAGTATAAATGTTTCTGGCCATAGCATCCTGTTTTTGGAATCCTTTTCTGGAGTCCATGCAGAGAGTGTGACTTTTGCTGTCTTGCAAGCAACAGCCTGACTATACCTTGGTGATTAGGGTGAGCATACAGGTATTCTACCCGTCTGTCCACCTGATATTTTCTATCAGTCTTTTTATCGATGGCTGCAGCTGAAGTAGATGCAGACGTGACTTTGATATGGCCTTCTTAATGAACTTTTGTATGAGAACTAGCAACCCCCTTCAGGAAGCCATACCCATCATGTCCATACACTCAGCATCCTCTTCACTCTCCTCAACTTCATGAGGGTGGATGTTTAGAGTATCAAGCATATGTCTGACAAATGAGGAAAATGAAGTATAGTCCTCATTATGTCCTGGAGGAGAGCCAAAATCTTGCTCAGGCGCACCCTCTGGTTCCACGGGTCACCTTCCTCCTCTTGTACATAGTACTCTTCCCCCATCCTCCACAGGCAGATATGCTGGAACCTGAGCCTATGTCTTGGAAAATTACCACAGTTTTGCTATATCCTCTGATGAGGGCATTTCTCTTTATCATCCACCTGCTCCTTTCTCCATTCAGGAGTGGCAGTGATTTTTCTTTCAATTCATTTTAGCAGGCACCATTTCCAGTGTTTGCTCAGAGGCTGTTTTACTTATATTTTGCCATCAACTAATTCACGTGTCCCCTTTCAGACATCCTGGTATCTAATCCATCTTTACCGTGCTTTTCAGATGGCTAAACAGCTTTATCTTTTTTTCTTGTCACCCTTTACATTTTGATGCTGCTGCTGGACATGAGGGGACAGAACCTTCTGATACGTGCTTTCCACCATCACAGGGAACTCTCTCAGAGCCTTTTTTATTATTTTTTGGTGAAAAGGAAGCTGACTGAGAAGCCATAAGAAATAATTACTTACTATAGTAATATTGTTTCTTACAAGGTACTTCCTAGTAGGATTAGACAATATTGCAGTCAATCTAGATCTGCTGACTGTCCCCAAAACATTCATTTTGGAATGTATGCAAATTAGAAGAAATTAGAATGTTATATTCAAAACTGCTGCCTCTTACTCCCTAACTGCCAGATTCTATTTTGTAGAAGAAATAGTAGGCTAATCACTAGTTAAAGCAGCAGTACTACGAAAAAAAAATCTGCGCTTTTTTGATAGTTTATTCCCTGTGCCCTGCTAATCATATACCTGGTACTCTTTCTCATCGGCATTGTACTATCGCCGAGTAATTTGCTCAGTTATTCTCTGCTTTTGTTTACATTTCTGCCACCCAGCATGTTGCACTGGAACCCCCTCTACTGCCAACTGCACATTTGAATGACTTGCAGGGACATCAGGAATGGTCAGCAAAGGGTCCCTCTGCTGTTGTCAAAAGACGTGATGCGACCGGAAGAAAAAGCGCAGCTGAAATTAATCAGCCGCCATATTTGTTGTAGCGCTACAACACTTCAAATAAATTGCAAATATCTACAAAACTAAGGACGACTGGGAAAAAATATTTACTGGTATGGAAACTGGAACTTTGGCCGCATGCTTACAGCTGAAAAACAGAATTTTGATTGGTCACTTCCTGATTTCGTAGTACTGCTGCTTTAAAATTAAACACCCTTAACACTAATGTCCTCCCCTTGGTAGAAAGGACAGATTCCAAACAGGCCAATAAAATCACAAAAAAAGAGCCAGTGGTCCTAGCCATTCTTGTGTGTATTAACTATTTATAAAAAAATGTTAGGCCAATGATTAATGGCAATGTTAGAAACTCCAATGAAAGTATTGCTGAACCTATTCAGGTTATGTAAGGGGGTGGAGGGTGGTAGGAATGGGAGGTCTAATCCTACTAGGAAATCCCTTGTAAGAAACAATATTACTATGGTAAGTAATTTTTTCTTCAAGACCCAGGAATCTCCTAGTAGTATTAGACAATATTGCAGACTGCCAAGCAGTGCCTTGGGAGGAGAGTATAGAACATATTTAGGGAAAAAGGTTCTGCAATACTGCAGTACCAGATCTAGCACCAGTCCTGGACTAAACGTCCAGGCAGTAGTGCTTTAAGGTGTTGACTGTACTCCAGATAGCTGCTTACGGATCTCCAGCAAGGGATGTCCCTTGCATCTGCCACAGAAATGGCAGTTCCATGAGTGGAATGTGCCCTGAGGCTCTGTCGTGGCTATTTATCAGCCTTATTGTAACAGAACTGGATGCAGGATACTATTCAATGTGCAACTGACCTCTTTGAGGCAGGCCTGCCTTTTCCCACTTCACCACAGATAACTAACAATTGTGAGTTGGAATTCCTGCGGTCCTTAGCACGTGTAATGTAATAGCTGAGGGACCTTTTTATGTCTAAGCTATGAAGCTTTTGTTCACCTGAACTGGATTTGGCTATGAAAAATACTGGCAGTGTGATGGACTGGTTCAAATGGCACTCAGTTACCCCCTTTGGAAGGAACTTCCTGTTAGTTCTATGGACTACCTTGTCCCTATGGAAAATAATGTAATTGGGGTCAGTACGAACAACTTGGAGCACACACATTCTTCTTACTGATGTAATTGCCACTAGAAAAACAATTTTCCATGTTACATATTTTAGGTCAGCTGAAGCCATTGGCTCAAAAGTGGGTTTCATGAGTTTGGCTATGCACAAATTTGGGTCCCAGGAGGGACTGGTTCCTAACAGGAGGGAACATATGTGCCAACCTTTTGAAAAACTTTTAAAAATAGGGTGTGAAGCTATTGTTCTCTGATCACCTGCAGACAAGGCACAAAAGCACAAACTGCTGCTAAGTGAACCTTATGGTTGCAGGCCTGAGGCCTAGAGACTGCAAGTGTGCCAGGTAATCAAGCACTGTGGGCAAACCTGAACTGAGGGGCTGATATTCTTAGGCATACACCAGATGGTAAATAATTTCCATTTTGAAGCATGAGTCTTTCTTGTAGAGGTTTTCTGAGACACTTTCAGCACTTTAAGTACTGTACCTTTTCTGACAAATTAAACTCAGAAAATTCTAATTCTTCAAGAACCAAGCCTTCAGGTGAAGGCTCTCGAGGTTCAGAAAAGCCAACTGCCCCTGGAGAGCTGTTAGGAGATTGAATCTGTGGGGCAGACAAATGGGTTGCTTGGTGGACAGACTGAGCAACAAAGAGTACCAAGGCGTCTGGCCCAGTCTGGAGCAACCAGTATCATGGTTGCAGACCGGCTCCTCAGTCCGAGAAGAACTCTTGACACCAGTGGAATTAGAAGGAAGGCATACAGGAACCTCCCCGCCCAATCCAGGGCTAGTGCATCCATGGGCACTGTGACCAAGGATGGTGGCCTGTAGCAATACAGTGGAAGTTGATGATTGTCTTTTGAGGCAAACAGATCTATTTCTGGGGTGTTCCACTGCCTAAACATTGTCTCCAACACTTGTCTGTTCAGAGCCCATTCGTGGTGATCCTGGCTGATTCTGCTGAGTAAATCTGCTAGAGTATTGTCCTTCCTTGGAAGATGAATGGCCAACAGATGCACCTCCAGGGAATAAGCTAGGGACCAAATCTTTATGACCTCTGTGCACAGTTTTGAAGATCTGGTACCCCCTGCTTGTTGATGTACCACATGGTGGTTATGTTGTCTGTCCTGACTTTGACTGACTGACCCTTCAGTTGAGTGGCAAAGGCCTTTAGAGCAAAGAAGACTGCTCTCAACTCCAAAAGGTTGATGTGCAGTTTGGACTTTTGAGGTGACCAAATTCCGCTGATTTTTGAGGTTGCCTGTGTGTGCCCCTCACCCTAGAAAGAGGCATCTTATTAAGACTACCATGTGGTGGTGTTGCTGAAAAGTGATGTCCTGTCAAATGTACTCCCTTTCTTTCCACCACTGCAGCCCAGTAACAGAGTTCTTGTAACTGGCACCAACTTTAAATGGGGTCCATTCTTTGAGACCAGTGTGATCTGAGGTGATACTTGATATCCCTCATTTGAAACCTGGAGCCTGACACTACTGCTTTAGTTGAGGCCATGTATCCTAGCAATGCTAGGAACTGTCTTGCAGTTCTGAGCTCACCTAAAGCAAAAATGTTTGCTCAGGTCAGTAGATTTGACACCCTCTCCTGTGGAAGAAAAGCTTTTCCTGGATAGTGTCCAGTTCTGCTCAGTGACTTCCAGTGACTGACCTGACTCCATCAACGATTTTTGAGCATTGATAAGGAAACCTAGTGACTCCAGGGAACTTTGGGTCACCTTGATGGAATCCTTTACCTGCTGGTATGACTTTTCTAACCAGCCAGTCATCCAGGTAAGGAAATACACTGACTCCCTGCCTTTCTGAGGTAAGCTGCCACCACTGACAGACACTTTGTGAATACCCATGGGGCAGAAGTGAGCCCAAAGGGAAGTGCTAAGAACTGGTAATGACCTGAGGGGAGAGAGATACTTGGGTACTTTCTGTGGCAAGGTCTGATTGGAATGTGAAAGTAGGCATCTTTCAGATCCAGGGATGCCAGCCAGTTTCCTTTTCATAGAGCAGGGATGACTACTGCCAGTGTTACCATTTTGAACCAGGGCTTTGCCAGGTGTCTGTTTAGGTACCTGAGATCCTAGATTGGATGCCAATCTCCATTTTTCTTTTTGGTCAGGAAGTATCTTGACTATAAGTCCCTTCCCCTTTGGGCATGGGGGACTGGCTCTATTGCCCTGGCATGCAGGAGCTTTTTTACTTCCAACTCCAGCAGAATGGTCTCTGTTGGAGTTGAAGGTCGGAAAACCCTACTGCCCTGGAGTTTTGGGAATTGTTTGAATTGCAGGCAAAGATCCTGACTCACTACTTCCAGTACCCAGTTGTCTGTGGTAATGTTTTCCCAATGTTTGAAATAGTGCGAAAACCTGCCCCATACTGGAGGAGTGGGGGCAGCTTGATCTGTGCAGTCTTGGCTTCTTCTGGATTATGGTCTGGGAGCTGAGCTGGGATAGCAGACCTCTAGTCCCTGCCTCTGTAATACCCTCTAACCTGTGTGTAGTCTGCAGGCATAGGGTACAGGGCAAAAGATCTGGGGTAGTACCCCTACCCTTAACTCCCTTTCCTATGGATCTATAAGAAGTTGAGGCCCTCTCTCTCTCTCTCTCTCTCTCTCTCTCTCTCTCTCTCTCTCTCAGTTACTCCTATAGGTGGTTTTGTACTCCTCTACCTTTTTCATGTATGCCTCAGTTTTGTCACCAAAATGGGAATTATTTTAACATGGAAAATCCATAGCCTTTAGTTGAGTGTCTGGTGTAAGATTGGTTGCTCTGAGCCAAGCAAACCTTCTTAATGAAACTGACAAGGCCAACATTCTGGATGCATTGTCATTTGCATCCACTGCCATGTGACATTGGTACTTTGCGGCATCCAAAGCCATCCTGGCAATGTCTGCTATATGGTGTGCACATCTCCTGAAACCTTATCAATTAAAGCCATCATGGAACTCTAGGGGGCTTTCTGGTACTGTGCCGCAGCATAAGCCATGTAAGCTGCTTGTCTAAGAAGAAGGGAAGATGCTGTAACCTGGGCACCGCCTCCCAACAGGCTGCTACCCCTACCTGCTGCCCACAATGCAGGTTGAAGGGCCTGGGTTCTGATTGGTTTATACAAGGGGCTCAGTACCAACAAGAATGCTATTTGCATGGTGCCTCCACCCAGAGTGACTTTTAAGTGGGTCTGATAACCACTAACACAACCCGCTGGGATGTTGTACCTATCCACTGCTCCCACCAGTGGCCCCACACATGGCTTGATATAAAACACTTTACTTGGCATTCAGTGTTACAATTATTGGTGCGTGCCAGTAATATGCTCACAGTAGCACAGTTACCAAAAGGGTATGGACTGCTGAGACACACCCTGTGCACATGTAAAGAATGATTTTCAGTAATAACAATGCACCTTTTAGTTTTCCATAATGACACAGAATTTAGTAATGATATGCTCAAGGACCAGTGTAACATTCAACAAATAAACTGGTTTATTAGGGGATTTGAACAAGGGGAGGGGATACAAATCAAAGCTAGATTTAAGGCAGTTCTTAGGTTTCTGAGAACACATTCAAGTATCTCAGATAACCTTCTGGACAGTCAAGTCACTGCTATCTGGGTACCCAGGATTAACTTATTTGCTGGTCTGAAGCATTGTAGCTGGTTGGCTGGCATTGCAGCTGGTTGGGGCCCTTAAATAAATAAATAAATAAATAAATGGTTAATGATTCTTTCACCCTTGGCTGCAATGGCATCAACAGTAACTTTAAACACCCAAGAAATTGTAATCCTCAGGCCCAATGGCCTACAAAACAGTCTAACCACCACAGTGAACATAGGAAGCAAATCAGATGGCAAAACACTTTTAATTTTATGTTGCAGGGACAAGCCCTGTTGTTACTCACAGAACCAGAACCTCATGATCTGGGATTGTGGCCAGGCTGTTTCCCCTCGAACAGCACTTCCTGATGACACCTTAGAGAAACCGGTCAAAGTTAGTGGGTTCTGCCTTCTCTCCTGGCTTGTGCATACTGGGGCAGCATTCTTTTTTTGCTTCAAATAAAGCAGTATTTTGGATTAACACCAAGTGTGGACTTGGTTTGTGGTGAGTAGTGCTGGACTTCTTGTGTTTGCAGGTTATGTTTGTCAGTAGCATACTCAGCTGTGGGTGGCTATTCCTGTGAATGAGTGTTTATCCTCAAACCAGATTCGGCTCTCTGGTTCTTGGCTGTAGGCTTCAGGCTTTTGTCCTTCTTGGCCAGGACAGCAATATGGGGACCAGGACTAGCATGACTCACCCCCACATCAAGGCCTGTCCCCAGGTTGGCCACAACCTCTGACTGAACTTCTGCACAGGAGCTGACTCCTGATCAGGTTTTCAAGCAGCGTGTTTTCAGAAGGCAACAACAGTCTTTGGAAAGGTTGTTTGGCATCACAGGTTTAAATTCTGGCACAGCCTTTTTGAGCCACAGCTACCCACTGGCACTCAGCAGTCTTTGTAGTGTAAGCTGGCAGGATTTAGATTCAGGTCTCCCCATTTAGCAAATGAGCAGGAGACAATTCCGATAGCCCCAGACTTCAGTTTAAGGTAGCAGTTTCTGAGGCAAACAGATCTCTCACCGGAATACAGCTTGGCAATTTTCAGATACACTGACACACCTCAAGGCCATCTGGAATTTTAGTTCAGAGGAATTCACTTCTCTTTTCTGACTGGTGGCTTTGAAAAACTATCTGCAGCACTTGGCAGTCCCAAACAATCCATGCAGGATTTCAGGCCGAGGAGAGGTAGACAGGCCTCTCCCGAATTCTCAAGCTGAGTGCAGAGTCTCCTCACTGACTGGGAGCTCAAGAAAGACTAACTGTTCAAGAGAATCTTTCGACTGAGTGAAAACAGAATCTAGTAATCCGGTTGGCTGCCCAGGCTGTCTGTCACAGTTCCAGCATCTTGATTGGTCAAAATGGGCACTAAGCATACAGTTTACAGTTACTCCCAGCAGCCATAGTAAAAGGACCGAGTAGGACCCCTTGAGTTCCTATTGGCTCAAAAGCAGGGTCAAAGTAGAGAGGCTGGTGATCTTTCTGGAGAACAATAGTCTCCAGAATGGTCAGCAGCATGGGTTTGTCTCAGGAAGATCCTGCTAGACAATCCTGATTGAGTACTATGACTGGGTGACAAGGGAACTGGACAAAGGCCATGTGGTGGATGTCCTATATTTGGATTTCAGCAAGGCATTGGATTCCGTGCCACATGGAAGACTGGGGGGGAAGCTGGAATATATAGGGGTGGGAACAAAGATGGTAAATTGGATCACCAATTGGCTGAAGGGTAGACAGCAAAGGGTGGTGGTGGTGGGGGAACTCTCTTCACCAAGGGATGTGACAAGCGGGATGCTGCAGGGATCAGTGTCAGGACCGGTGTTGTTCGGGATTTTCATTGCTGACATCTCCCATGGGGTCCGGAGTAAGATCAATCTCTTTGCGGATGACACAAAGATGGGAGCTGTGGTAGATGACATTGAAGGGTGGAGGGGGCTGCAGGACAACCTGACCAAACTACAGGAGTGGTCAGAGGCATGGCAGTTAGGGTTTAACGTCAAAAAGTGCAAGGCATTGCACTTCAGGGCTAAGAACCAGAGGAGGAGCTATCAGCTGGTGAGGTACAGCTGGAATGCACTGAGAAAGAGAAGGATCTATGGGTGCTCATAACGGGGAGTATGAACAACTTGGCTTAGTGCAGGAAGGCGGCAGCAAAAGCCAACAAAATGCTGGGGTGCATATCGAGGGGAATCTCCTCTAGAAATAGGGAAGTGATCCTGCCCCTCTACACTTCGCTGGTCAGGCCGCACCTGAAATACTGCATGCAGTTTTGGCACCCATTTCTGAAGAAGGACATCAGATTGTTGGAGAGTGTACAGCATAGGACAACAAAGATGATCCAGGGATTAGAGGGAGACTCCTATGAGGAGAGGCTAGGTGAGCTGAACATGTATCCCCTGGTGGAGAGAAGGGATGGGAGGATATGATTGAAATCTTTAAATACCTAAAGGGGATAGACTAGTACAGAAGGGATTTTCCAGATCAGAAACAGGAGGGTCCTGAGGGGCACCAGCTGAAATTGGGGATTCAGGAGGGAAGTCAGGAGACAGTATTTCACAGAGAGGGTGGTGGACAAATGGAATACTCTGCCTGAGGAGGTAGTAGAATGTAGCATGGTAGATGACTTTAAGGGGATGGGACACAGTGCAAGGGGGTAATTATGAAGGGGAGTGGTGGGTGGTGCAGCTGCAACGTGAGGGGCTAGCTGCACAATTGAGCAGACTCGATAGACCATGAGGCCTGTATCTGCTGGCATTTTTTGTATGTTCATAAAGTATCATCATGGCCACTAGCCAGACAGAAAGTAAACAGTCCCAACTTTAAAGTTCATTTTAAAACATAACAGTTCCATTTCAGCAATAAACATTTACAGCATTTAACAGAGCTTCCTATGGATTGGTAGGCGACTGTACAATGGAACTTGTAGGAGTGCTGCCTGGCCAGTCATGAGTTTTGTTTCATTCTGACCCAGCCCAGGCTGTACACTGTATACACAGGGCTGAACCTCTTAAAGGCATAGCGCAACGGCATTGATTTGCACGTTCGCACAGAGACCAGGAATGCAGCAATACTTTACATTTGGTCTTACATTTCTATCACTGGAACTAGCCAGGTTCAAGAACTGGAACACAGGCTGGATCTTTGCCAGGCAGAGAGCAACGCAGTGCCCAATGAGACAAACCAAGGTAAGCACACCTTTTTTTTAGGGAGGTACACTCTCCTCTGCCCAGAAACTTGGTGTCCGCACCAAGTCTATAAAAGAATTGGCAGTATTTACATTAATGTTTTACTATGTACAAGTCTGGACAACATGGTACTATATACAACATCTGCACAGACATAATGTGACTATTCACAATATAGCATGCTATTAAATCTGATTTTACCTTAGACATTAGGATATCCCACAGTACTTAAAGATATTGTCATGACTTATTATGCATTTTTTGAAATCACATGAGGTTAGATGGACATATTAAAGTTACGAAATATGGTTTGTTAAACACCTGAAAAATTTTAGCCGTAAGCTTCATGTGATCCCCTTTTTCCTATTTCAGTGACCCCTATTCTACTAGGCGAAGGTTTTGATTTTTGAGGAGGCAATGAACACTATTTTGGACAATGAGTTGGCTGTAACATACATGCCTTTTTGTACAACATTCATGGGCAGATCAACAGGCTTTCTTGGAGTGTCATATGTGAGCCTTAATAGAAGTTTGACAGTTCTTTCTGAGTGACGTGGCAAACTTGGCATTGGCATTTGCACTTCTGCTTCAGCATTTGGGTTCATGACTCGGGTTCATTGTCCAGCAACAAACAGCTTCTGAAGAAATGGTACCACTGCACTTTCTTGATGGTCATCAGCACTTTCGAGCCCTTTGACTTGAACATCACTATTATTCTCAGATGCTTTAGGCTCATCGTCATCTGTGAGGGGTATATCTACAGTACAAAGTTAGAATCATCCAAAACACTCTTGGTGGTCTCAGGGACAATTCAATTCAATTTTATTTTACCAGGAATACACTGTTGAGTGAACTCATTTAAAAGACGGTCCTGGAAGGACTCAAGTGAAACATAGTACAATAATGTTACAGATACATAACAATGACAATGCAAAGGTTACAGATATATAACAATGACAATGCACTTTAAAACTAAAATTAGTACAAGGTGTGCTTAGAAATAACTAACAACATAATTCTAGAATCAGAGGATGATTGACGGACACATAAAGCATAAGTCACTAGGGCTTTTAGGGAGGACATTAAGGGACAGTAGAGGGGGTAAGACGGGTCTGCAGGAGAAGGGGGTGGTGGTGGAGGTGAAGATCAGTGGATGAAACATCCGAAGGGGGAGGATGCAGAAGCAGCACCAACAGTGTTGAAAAATAAGGAGAGAAGAAGGGGGATAAAGGAAGGGAGAATATAAAGATGGTAATTCAAGAACAAAACACAACTGGTGTTAGTTTGTACAAGAGTACAACAGTCAGCAAAGTAAGTGCTAAGCACAAGATGTAGAACAGATTTCACATACAGTAGCTAGGGCTTAAGTTAGGAGTAGTATTTGCAAGTCTCTTTCTGAAAGTGTCTAAGTGGAGATTTAAAGGTAAGCATCCCTACTATTTGTGTGAGCTTTAGACATTTTTGAAGGGTATTCCACAAAGTAGGGAGAGCATGGCTTAGGGATGAGGTACCATAACGAGTTCTTATTTTGGGGATATCAAACAGAATATAGGAATATCTTCTAAGAGCATATACCCCAGAAATACACTTGAAAAGGTTGGAGATGTAGGGGGGAAGTTTATTGGTAATGGCTCTGTAGGTCCAGATGGAGGCATTTCTCCACCTCCTGGTACTAAATGAAGACCAGCCTAGCTGAGCGTAGAGGAAGCAATGATGGGTATTAAATGGTTTTGGTGATAAATCTTAGGGCTATATGATGCAAAGTATCCAGTTTAGATAGGGCAGATTTAGAACAGTGACTATAAAGGAGGTCAGCATAGTCAAGAAGTGGGAGAAATGTGGTTTGAACAAATCTTAGTTTAGCCTCATAGTTAAGAAGATGTTTGATGCGGAAGAAGAGGCCTAGCCTCTGTCTTAGTTTTTTAGATAGCTCATCAATGTGTAAGGAATGAGAGCTTACAGTCAAGCAAAAATCCCAGGTACTTGAACTTATCCACTACTTCAAGTGGCTCCCCCAAGAGTGTCAATATCTGCAACTTGGTGCTTGATAGTTTAGCAGACGTTGCTTGGGCATGGGGGGAGAGAAACATAACTTTTGTCTTTTTAGCATTAAACAGTAATTTCAACTGCAGCAGGTTTTGTTGAAGGAGACTGAATTCATACTGTAGTTCCATGAAAGCAAGTTTAAGGGTAGGCCTAGCAACGTGGAGTACTGTGTCATCTGCAAAGAGGTGGACACTTGCTGTATTGATTTTGTAGTCTATATCATTAATTTCGATTGCAAGTAGTAGGGGCCCCAAAATTGATCCCTGTGGCATGCCTCTTAGCAAGGTTTTAAGGGGAGATAGGTCTCCTTGTGCTTTGACCTGTTGTTGTCTACCTTTAAGGTAGCAGGAGAACCATTTTAAAGCAATGACGTCTAGACCAAGGTGATACAACATAGTCAATAGTAGGTCATGGTCCACAGTATCAAAAGCCTTGCTTAGATCCAGGAAGAGTGCACTGACATGTTTTTTTGGAGTCAAGTGCAAGTTGCCAATCATTTGTGACCTTAGTAAGGGTGGATACTGTACTATGTTTCGGCCTAAAGCCAGATTGTAACAGATTAAGCATATTGTTGATTTCCAGATAATCTCTAAATTGTGAGTTGACTAATTTTTCTAGAAATGTTGTCAAAATGGGTAACAGTGAAATAGGCTGGTATTTGTTAAGCTCAAATGGGTCACCTGATTTGAAAAGTGGGATAATATGTGTTATTTTCCATGCGGTGGGGAGAGCTTCTTGAGAAAGGGACAAGTTGAAGAGGTGTGTGATTGTAGAGTTCTGGAAATGGTAACCAAGTTTCAGAAAGAAGGGTTCAAGCTGATCAGCTGTGGCACTTTTTCTAGTGTCCAGAGTGTCCAGAGTAGTTAGGAGATCTTCAACTTGCTTGAAGGATATACTGTAGGACTAAAACTAAATTTGGTTGAGTGATAGGAGGTCCTTGTGAAGGGGCATGATAGATCATTAGGCCACACTGGGAGAGAAGCTTGCTCGCTGAAGAGGTATAGAAGGCTAAGCCAGCAGTGATAAAATGATCACTGAGCTGTTCTAATATGCATGGTTTGGTCGTGAAGGTGCTATCGCCAATAGTAATTTTAGTTGGCAGAGATGACGAGGGACCGTGTCCTTCAATTTCCTTAAGGATTTTCCAGAATTTGGCACTGTTGTTTTTAGAGGAGTCTAGCGCTGACTGGAAATAGTTCACTTTATGGCCCTTATTAGCTTAGTGCAAAGATTCCTAGATATTCTAAAGGCCAACCAATCTGATGGTAATTTAGTTTTATGTGCCTTTTTCCATAAGGTGTCTCTGTCATGTAATGCTGATTTTAATGCATTAGTGAACCAGAGGCAGGACCTCTTCTTGTTCTGATTTTAACAAGTGGGGTATGTTTATCGATCACTTTCAGGACAATGTTCTGGAATATGTTATAGGCTTCTGTGACTGAAGGTGCCAGATAGAATTCTTGCCATCTAATCTGTTTTAAGTCAGCCAGGAAATCTGAGGAATGGAAATTTCTGAGACACCTTTTAGTCTGAGGCTTGGGGAAGAAATATGTTTGGGTATGATCCTTATGCATGCTATGGCCCTGTGATCGCTAACATCGTTATGGAGTGCCCCAGAGTGTGAGATATTGCGGGGTTTGTTGACAAGGATTAAACCAAGAAAGGTGCTATGGGCAGGGTTTTTGGTATCAGGGTGGGTGATGTCAGGAATAAGCTGAGTGAGGCTGTAGATGTTGCATAATTCTTTTAAGGATTTAGAACAGGGAGAAATCTCCCATAGTAATCCATTCTGAGTTAGTAGGTTCCGATAATTTACTTAAATGGGGTGTTATCCTGAGGCTTGCTGAAGGAGATCTGTAGCAACCTGTTATATATATATATGAGCTCAACAGATGGTATAGAGACTTTGACTGTAAGGTTTTTGAACTGTTTATTTACAGTGGAGGAGTCAACAACTGAGACTGTGGGTTTATCTGAAACATATATTGCAACCCCCCCCCCCACCGGTTGGCCTATCTGCCCTGAACACATTATATGAAGGAATGTTAATGTTATGATCAGGAGTATAACCCCTTAAACAAGATGCTGATATCACCAAGACATCAGGTTTGGTGTGATATACAGTACCCAAGCCTGGATCATGTCCATATTTTTAAATAAACTACAGGCATTAATATACAGAAAACTGAGGCCTTTTAGATGAGGCAGAACAGAAGGAGCCTTGATGAGCATAGGGGGAGGGTGGCTAGCAGGAAGTAGGGCAGAAGGAGCAGATAGCAAGGTCAGACAGGCATTAGGCAGGGAATAAAGGCTGAATTTGTAATGCAAAAAGAGCTATAATCACGGGGGGGTGAGCTTGCAGGGAGCGGGAACTAAAGGAGTAGTAAGCAAGTCAAAAAGGAGTTAGGCAGAGAAAAACCATCAGACTACACAATTCGCTTAAACATTTCAAAACATTAATAATTGTAGCAGAAAATGCAGTTGCTAAATACAGATTTTAAGCAAGTAAATAGAGTAACAGGCAATAGGGCAGTGCTGCGAGGCAGCTGTCAATCAGATGGAAGAAGGGAAATGGCACCAGAATCAAATGCTCTGTTTGAGCTCTTTGGCACAGTTTGGCCTGTACCTTGCGATGATTTCAGGGACAAGTCAAGCTGGGTGGCTGGAGATCTGCTGGAACCTCCAGAAAAGCAGTTCCCTGGGGAATTGAGGCGTAGCATCAGTTCAGGGGCAAATGCCTTGTGGTGGCTTCAGGGACAAGTCAAGCTGAGCACTGGAGATCTGCTGGAGCCACCAGAAAAGTGGTTCCCTGGGGAGCTGAGATGAGGTGCCCATTTAGGGGTGAATGCTTTGTGACAGCTTCAGGGACAAGTCAAGCTAGGGACTGAGATTCTACTGGAACTGCTAAAAAGCAGTTCCCTGGGTAGCTGAGGTGAGATGCCCATTCAGGGGCAAATGCCTGTTGAGGGAAAGGGACTAGTTAGTTTTCTGCTAAGGAAGACAAAGGGGAAAATTAACCTTTCAAAAGAGCTGTAATTGCTGGGGGGAAGGTGGCTAGCAGGGAGTAGGGCAGAAGGAGCAGAGGGCAAGGTCAGACAGAACAGCAACACTTTCTTTTGAATGAAGCAGATTATGTAGCCATCTAATACAGTTGCACTTTCTGGTTCACCAGCTTGTCCACTGGGTTCAGCACTTGGTTCAATTAGCTCTGACAAACAAAGAGAATCATTCATTTCAGAGTTTAGGCTATTTGCATCCCTATTTAGAGGTTCAGGCACAATGGATAAATTGGAATAATTAGAAACCACAGGGTTTTCAGTGTCATTGCTGTGAATAGCAAAAGGGCAACCTTGGAACAATAGTGCAAGTTCAGGTGGGGGGGTAGTAGGCAGTACAAAACTCCTCATCACTTTCAGAATTAGCATCATAGGCAGTTTCTGCATCATTTACTGGAGCAGTGGACTGAATAGCAGGAGCTGGCTGACAAGGTTGCTTGTTACGTGTAGCAGACCTGCTTATAGGGCATCTAGGAGCTTCAGATTCTTGCACTTAATTCAGCACTATCTGACCAATAGGCAGGAGGTGATTTCTGTAAATTGTTTTAGTGATTTGAGTGACCCCCATTCTGGTTGCACTTTGTACACTGGGAGATCATCCAACTTGGCAATCACAATGTAAGGTGCGTGGCCCCAACGGTCAGCTATTTTTATGCTTGCCTTGAAATCTGAGAATATGCATTAGCACGTGGTCACCTGGCTGAAGTTCCTGTGCTTTGATTCACTTGTCATGGTGAACTTTATTGGCTAAATTCATTTTTGTAGCCATAGAGTTTGCTAGCTGGTATGCATGGTTTAACTCTTCTTTTAGTCTTTTGATATACTGAAGGTAACTCTCAGACTTGGTACCATCAGGAGAAACACCAAAACACACATCTACAGGAAGGTGAGCTTCTTGGCCAAACATGAGGCTATATGGTGAGAAACCAGTGGCATCATTTTTTGTACAATTATAGGTGTGAACCAAAGCACTGATCTGTTGACTCCATTTAGGCTTGTCTCTTGGATCAAGTGTGCCCAGCGTATCAAGCAGGGAGCAACTAAATATCTCTGTCTGGGGATCTCCTTATGGATGGTATGGGGTAGTCCTAGATTTTCTGATGCCCCAGAGAGATAACAGTTCTTTAATTAGTCTGCTGTTAAAATATCTGCCCTGGTCAGAAAGTATGTGTTGAGGCGTACCATAATTCACAAAAAGAATTCTCCACCAAAACTTTTGCAACTGTAGAGGCCTTTTGGCCTTGGTGAGATAGGCCTGAGCATACCTTGCAAAATGATCAGTGACCACGAAGATGTCTGAAATGCTTCTTGAATCTGGCTCCAGACTAAGGAAATCTATACAAACAATTCCATTGGAGCACTTGTTACTGTATTAACCAATGGGGTGGCTCTTTCGTGGCTGGGCTTTTCTTTGTATGCATCTGCTGCAAGCTTTGCAACATTACTCAACATCTAGACCCATTTTGGGCCAGTAGAAATGTGATTGGGCCAAGTCCAGAGTTCTCTCACTCCCCAAATGTTCCGTATCTGACATGATTACCCAGCTGTTCTGCCTCTGGAGCTGTTTCTTGTACCAGCCCACTGAGTTTGCATCCGCTGAGCCAATTCCTTGCTTCAGCCTACACTGAGGATGTCGAGTTCAAAAGGAACAGTGTGAGAGACCGTGCCTAGTTTTTCTAAAACATCATTTTGAACTTAACTTGTGTGGAGAGAGTGAATACCTGAGAGCAGGGGGCTCGGGGAGTGAACTACTGACTCCGGACAGAGGGTGGGGGAACAGCATTCAAATTCTCATGCTGCCTGCTTGAGATTGTGACTGCCCAGCTGTTCTGCCTCCGGAGCCATTTCTTGTACCAGCCCACTGGGTTTGCATCCACAGAGCTGATTCCCTACATCAACCTACACTGAGGACATTGAGTTCAAGAAGAACACTATGAGAGACTGTGCCTAGTTTTTCTAAAACATCATTTTGGACTTAACTCGTGTGGTGAGAGTGAATACTTGAAAGCAGGGGGCTCGGGGGAGCGAACTATTAACGCAGGACAGAGTGTGGGGGAACAGCATTCAGATTCTCACGCTGACTGCTAGCGCGAGTGATAATGAGTGGCGCAAGCACCACTCCACCGCAAAACCAACTTAGAACTTTTCTATTAGGATTATTGTTTTTATGTGAATATAGAATGACAGTATAGGACTTCACAAGTACTTCAGTACAGAACGCCTGTTAATTGATTCATGGAGAGGTACTAGAAAATTATTAGGTATGTATAGCGGGTACTGTATTAATGAATATTCAAGCTGTTGAGTAGTCATAGATACTTCCTATACTACTAGTGCCAACAATATTTATAATTTCTTCCAGTTTGTTTTGCTTTTAACTGATACAATTTTTTTAATAAGTTTGCTTGCTAAATTAAGACGTCTAGATTGTTATTACTAGCATAATTATTGCAATCAGGTATACTGCTAGGATGAAGTTAGTTACATTGATGTATTTATTTTTAATAGTTAGTATAACAGGGAAATACAAAATATGTAACAAAGATCAACATGTAAGTTTATCTCTACTGCAGAGGGAGGAAAAGAATCAAGGGTGGGAAAAACGTGGCTCTCTGCTTCTGGCCGAGTGGTACTATATGGGACAGCACCTGGCCATTAGCAGGCAATTAAAAACCAAAAGAAGGAATCTATTTTCATTTGATGGGACCAATACAAATACAGATCTTGTTCTGTGCACCTTGTGTATTCCAGGAATAATTTCAACACTCATGCTACCATTTGGCACTTTTGATGATAAGTGGGACATTGAAGCAAATCCTGGGCCTTGGAATACAGGTGGACTTCAAGTAACACATGAAAATGTACATATGTAACCCCTGCAAATGGGGGTTCCCAAAAGACTTCCAGGAGCTTGCTTGAATGCTCCAAGCCTGAATGGTGTTTGGCTTAAGCCTATTTATCAGTGAGTGTTTTTAGAACCTCTGGTACTGTCTCTTTAAGAGCTGTCTGCTTGCAGACATAATTAGTTTGTATGGGGACTGTGTGTCTTTGATTGAGTACCACTCAAGCTGCTGCTATTCACTCCATTTTGCAGTCACTAGGAGTGCAAAGGAACCTATCTGAAAGATGTAACTGTTTGCCAGAAACCATTTAGAGTGATAATGAAATTACAGTTTGTCTAACCTGCTTTCTTTTGCAGTCAGAGCAGTGTCTGCCTAGTTCCCCATTCTGGTTTTGAACTGCTGAACTGGACCAATCAGTGTGTGGGGTGAGCTAGCTCTAAAATGGTGCCTTGGACGAATCAGAACTTGGACTCATGGTCTGAGCCAGCCACAAGAGGATTGTGTGGGCAGTGACTCTGGGAGATGTAGTTTAGACTTCAGTGCCTTTTGGACCAACAGCAGCAGTCTATTGTGAGTGACAGCAAATCCAGTCAAGAACTGGGCGGAACTCAAAGGAAGTGCCCGGTTTGTCTGTTGGAGTTTCAGTTGAGCTTTGGCAGTGAAGAAGGAAGGAGCCCTGTGCTTTTTCAGTGTGCAGTTTTAGTCAAAAACGTGTAAGGCCCCGAGTTCCGGTCTGCAGCTTGTGTAACTGCTTGTTAGGACTGAATCCGTCCTGTGAAGAGAATCAAAGGATATCTGAAGAGTAGAAACCAGGCTCACCCTGTAGAAGACTGGAGGAATTGCGGAATTGCACTCGGTCTGTCAGGAACTGAATCTGCTGTGTGTTCTCCCGGGTATTGTGCAGTAATTGCGATCGGGATACAGATGCAGCCTGCCTGGTATAGTGCTTTCTTTTACCATATAAATGTGTGAGGAGTCTCTTAGAGCTCAAGAGTAGCCCTGCTGACATTGAAGGACCCATCTTATTTGGAGGTCGTGAGTACTAATTCAGGGTCGCTCCTGTTGAATTGCCACATTAAATCCAAATGGAATTACTGTACTGCTGACTGTTTAATTTTCCTTTTCTGTGTGAAAGGGCCCTACCAGCTGCCACGGTTTGACTAGCCATTAGGCTTGGGTACCCAGGACAGTAACTGATAGGGATAGGCCTGTGCACAGAGCCATAGGTAGATTATTAGAGTGATAAGCTAATTAACCTGATTTCCCCTGTCCTTGTTATATCCCCAATAAATCAGAGCTGCTTGTTTCAGCAAAGTTATACTGCCTGAGGTATTTGTCTATGTTAAAGTACTGTACTGTGATTGTTGCACTGTATCTCATTTCACAGGAGGTCCCAGTGCGGAACCAGTCCTGGGGTAAGTGTATACTGTGAAGGTAATTCTGATATATTGTGTGGGCCACTAGTGGGAAGAAAGGGGTTGCAGTGTCCCAGAGGGCTGTGACCAAGTTAGTTTAACTATTGCAAACCCTGACCTCTGGGTGGAGGCACCCGCCATTGGATCCAGGCCCCTCAACCTGTTAGTGGCAAATCAGGCAGGGGTAGTAGACCCTGGGATAGCGCCATCTAGGGGTTACACATAGTTTAATAAATAAAATAGATTTAGTGAGAGTATAGGCAGATAACATCAAACCAGACATAATGGAGGTTTTCTGAGTCATGGCTTCAAAAAAACATTCTGGACAATGAAATTCGGATAGCAGGATTTAAGATGACAAGGCAAGACAGAGGCAAACGGGGTGGAGAAGTAGTGATCTATACCAGCAATAAATTAGAGTATTTAAAAATCACATATTCAGATAACTTAGAGGGGATTTATTGTTTGGTAATTGAATTAGTAACAAATAAGCTTATGATAGGGATAGTATATGTAGCCCCAAAATACAAATTATCCCATTTTGATAAATTGGCTGCTACACTTTCAGATATAGTCCAGGATGCCAAATTGATTTTTCTGGGGGATTTTAATGCTGATTGGAACTCAGGTAGGGGAAAAAGGCTGAAACACAGTTTTGATATTTTAAGACTACAACAAATAATACATGGGATAACTAGAAGTACAGGACACATGGATAAAGGACCCCTATTGGACCTAATGTTCATATTAAAAAATCTAACAGTGAGATTAGCAGAAATTTTGTCATTAAACTTAAGCAACCACTGCCCAATTAGGTGTGTAGTTGAGTGGGTTAAACCAGAGAGATCAGAAAAGAAGTTAATTGGGTAACAAATGGGATGGTCTTTAGGGATACTGCTTTTAGGGAAAGCCTGAGGAAAGAAGATTGGACCAGAATTAGTTTAGTACCAGATTTAGATCTGGCAATACAGGACTTCACTAATACAGTGGTTAGAATAATAAATAAACATGCCCCTAAAATTAGGAACACGTTAGGTAGAAAAACAACTTCTGTGGATTACTGAAGAACTAGTTAAAAAACTTCTAAGAATAAAGAACAGGTTATGGAAAAAGTCAGAAAGAACAAAATTACCTGAAGATTGGTCGATCTTTAAAAAATGGCGTAATAAATGTTCAAATATAATAAGGCTGGCCAAAATAAAATATTACAGACAAAATACAGAGAAGACTACAGACTCAAGAAAGTTTTGGTACTTATATAAAAACTGCAGAACCAAGTAAATGTGAAAAAAAATCCATTAAACTAATTAATAATCATGCATTGGTTGAAAGTGAAAATCTTGTAGCTAACTTACTAAATGATTATTGTATTGAACTTCCAGAGTTAAATATGCTGGATTACAAGCAAACTTCCCCACTACAAAAAGTTCCTTATGAGGGATATAATATCTTGAATACTGAGGACAAGAAACCAAGATTTAGGTTTAAGGCACTAAAAATTACTGACATTGAGAGGGAGTTAAGAAGGTTGAAGATAGGGAAGTCCTGTGGTTTAGACACAATTGAACCTGAGTTCCTAAAAATAAGGTCTGATATATTAGTCCCCGTTATCACCTATTTATTTAACTGGAGCCTGGGTGTTGCAATTTTTCCTGACTCATGGAAAATTGCAAAAATAATTCCAATAGACAAGGGGGGGCGGGGCTCGTTGGTAGTTACTAATTATAGGTCTGTTACACTGCTCCTGGTCCTCTCAAAAGTATTTGAGAAATTTGTCCATAGACAATTATCAGGGCACCTAGAGCAATATGATCTGTTTACAAAAAAGCAATATGGCTTTAGAACAGGGAGGTCCATGAACACGGCCCTCGGAGACTTTAATAATCTTATATCAGAGCCCATGAACCAGGGATAAATGGGGCCATGTTCATGGACCTCAGTAAAGCCTTTGACATAGTAGACCATGGGATAGCACTGGAAAAACTGTGTGAGATTGGCATCCATGAGGACACTTTGCCCTAGTTTAGCTCTTATTTGTCTCTAAGAAGACAATGTGTATCAGGAGGTAATTCTTTGTCAGCTCTGAGGGAGGTGAGGAAAGGGGTGCCTCAGGGTTCAATACTGGGGCCCCTTCTCTTCAACACATATCAATCACCTCCCTGGAGTGATTAAGAATGGAGGGGTGCACTTGTACACAGATGACACTGCCCTAGTGGCATCTGTGGCAACCATGCCACTCTGGAAGCAAAAATGCAGGAAGATTTGCTTGCAGTGGAACACTGGTTTTAAGAAGCTAGATTAGTAATGAATTTTAAGAAAACACAATGCATGACATTCACAACAGACAACAGAAAAACAATAGGAAGAGAACTGAACCTGTTTTTTAAAAATAAACAGCAGATACCAATAACCCATTCACATACTGTAAATATTTGAGAGTAATGATTGATAGAAGATTAACATATGAAGCACACATTAAAGTTACAGCTAAAAAGTGTAATCAGAAACTGGGTGCACTGAGGAGAACATCTACCATTCTTGCTGTACCTACTAGAACTAAGCTGGCGACTCAACTTATCCTTCCTGTTCTAAGCTATGGGGTTTTGTTGTACAGAAATGCCCCAAAAACCTATTTGAAATTAACTGATCAACTATATTATAGAACTGTGAGATTTGCTAGCGGTAGCAAGTTTGGTGATCATCACTGTAAAGTTTTTGATAAGTTTAAATGGGTGGGTCCAGAATTAAAAAGAGAAATACAATGGACAGCCTGGTGTTGGAAATTAATGAATGCAGACCATACCCATCCCTTGAAGGATTTAATAATTGCAAATCACAGAGAGAATAAATATGGTTTACGTAAAGCTTCTATTGACATCACTTGGCCCAGGGTAAACAATAGATTTGGGAATTTAACTTTGATTAGAAATTTAGCAAGGACATGGAATGGGATTCCTAGTTTTATTAAACAAAAAATTACTGATCTAGCATTTCAACAGGAGATGATCAATTACTACCATAAGGGATGTACATGTTGATCTATAAGTCTATATTGTAAATTCCTTTCATCTGGTAGCCCTAACTAATATATTGTACTATATCATACAGCTCAGGTTATATATGGAATATCTCTCATTATATCCTCAACTCTCTTTCTCTTTCTCTTTCTCTCTCTTTTCTTTCTTTCCTCATTCCTCTCTGTCTTTAGAATTGTACTCTATATATTATACAACTTATACAACTTTCTACATCTCCTATTTTACACATACAGTCTATGTTACAAATGTCTACTATTATGCATAAAGTTATGATAATGGCTCTATTGTATTTATAGCATGTCTCTTATTACTATAATTATACCATCTGCTAGTCTCCTACTTATACAGATATAGAAATTAAGAGACACATTCTCTCCCTTCCAAATATGCTCAGATATTAGCCTAAGTTCATTTTTATAGCTTATACTGTGTATATAGGCAGCAATCATATTCATATGAAAGTTGTTGTTTGGCATATATGTAACCAATATGTTCTTTTGTTGAAAATTAATAAAAAGATAAAGTGGATAAATTCCTTTCAGTATTCACTTTATGTATTTTGTCTATGTGAATTGTGTTATTTAACTGATCATATGAGCGTTATGAATGATATCTTACATGATTTTTGTACAGGGCATGATTTGTGGACAGGGCTTATCCCTAAATTATATTTTTCCAGGACAAAAATAAAAGTTTTATCAATCAATCAATCAATCAATATCATTGTGCAGGGCTTTTAACACAACAGCTTTAAACTTTGATGGCAAGACTAGTTGTCTTTTGACAAGTTCACCTTGGTTACTGGTTACTTCTCTGTACAACAATTGACCATGCAACTTGAGTCTTGGCCATCCACGCACGACAACAAACTAGTATTAGTGCCAGTGGATGTAGGTTAGAGATCTCACCTTCTTGTTTTAAGACAGAAATGACTTTCCTCATCATAGGGTCACTACTTTGTTCCTTCTGTAAATCAGCTTTGGTTAATTGGGGCAAAGAACTTAAATCCAGAGCAGCAAAGTTACAGTAGGCTACTGGTACACATGTATCAGGAGGTCCCAGGCAATCCACCACACAGTCAAGACGGTCTACAGGAGATGGCTCATCTTTTTCAAACTTGTGACACAGTTTCTGCTGGTTGCTCAGAAATGCACACCAACTTTGTGTCTGAGGAAGGTCTATGGGAAAGAGTATCAGCGTCAATATGCTTTAATCCTGGAACTCAACAGCATAATCATATGTGGAGAGTGCTGATAGCCATTTGTATCCTGCGGCATCTAACTTGGCCAAGGTCTGGACATATGTTAATGGGTTGTTGTCTGTTTTAACTAGAATTTTAGCTCCATGCAAATATTCATGGAATTGATCTACTATGGCCCAGCTGAGTGCTAAGAATTCTAATTAGTGAACTTGATAGTTCTTTTCGGAAGGTGACAAACTGCTGCTGGCAAAAGCTATTGGGCGTAACCCCTCAGAATACTCTTGATGAAGCACAGCCCCTAAGCCACTCAGGCTAACATTTGTGTGAAGCACATATGGTTTTGAAGGATCAGCATAGGCTAGCACAGGGGCATGAGTCAGCCGGTAGATGATTTTGTCAAAGCAGCATCACAATCAGGGGTCCATTTCAGGCCAAAAAGTTTGTGAAGTTTAAAATAGGTTTTACCAGGCTCTTTATCAGTGCCTTTCTTAAACTTCTTGTGAGTGAGTGGGTACTCTTGAGTTAGATTCAACAGAGGCTGTACTACCTTGGTGTGGTCTTTAACAAATCTGTGATAACTGCAAAAGCCTAGGAAGCTTTGTAGCCCTTTGAGGTTGTTGAGCTTTGGCCAATCTGTTAAAGCTTCCACCTTGCTAGGATCTGTTTGGATATCTTGGGAGATACAATGTGACCCACGTACTTAACAGAACTCTGGAAAAACTGGCATTTGTCTATGGACAATTTTAAACTGAATTCTTCCAGCTAGTCAAGTACTTTAAACAGGCGAGCTTCATATTCTGCTAATATCTTTTAGAACACTATGACATCATCATCAAAATACACCAGACAGTCAAGAAGATTCATGATACCCACTGCAAATTCCATTCGTCTTTGAAATGTTGCGGGTGCACCCAAGATTCCCTGGGGCATTCTGAGGAACTCATAAAAACCCAAAGGACAAATAAATGTAGTCTTCTCCCAATATTCAGGGGTCATTCAGATTTGATAGTACCCACTGCGTAAATCAAGAACAGAAAATCATTTGCTCCCATTTAAGCAATACAGGGCATCTTGCATACGTGGCATAGTGTACTGGACTGGGACAGTTCTTTTATTGAGGGTTCTGTAGTCCACACACATCCTTACTGCTCCATTTTTCTTTCTCACTGCTACTATTGGAGATGCATGAGGGCTCCTGGACTCTTGGATTATTCTTGCTGCCAGCATTTCTTGCAGATTATGGTTTACATCATCTATGTCAGCAGATGCTAATCTTCAGGATCTCTCATGGAAAGCTCATTCATCATGAAGTTGAATGTGATGCTTGGCACCAGTGACATAACCCACATCCCACTCTTTTAGGGAGAATACTTTAGTCCTCTAAGCCAGCTTTCTACTGATCTGAGCTTTACAGCCATCTGGAATAGGTGAATCTCTGAAATCAAACATATCCACAGACACCACATATTCTTCCCCACTCTGCTTCCTAGAAGGCTGCACAGCAGTGTCAGCACAGTAGACTTTGACCAGGGTACAGCCTCTATGCACCTTAATGTCTCGATCGGTAACATTCTGTACTTGGACAACTGCACACCGGGCATAAGCATGGGCACATACAGGAAGTTCACTAGGCTTGACTAATAACCCATCAAGCAGCTTACCATCTTTCAGAGCATCCAGCATGAGTATCTGGTTAGTCACGTCATTCTTCATCCTTACAGTGCCACTGATACTGCATTTAGCATTTGAGGGAAGCATGATAGCAGAAGGGTCTTTTTTCCATACAATTTCCACAGGTTCATTCTTATCTTCCTCTTTGGGTTGCATTTGGAGTTCATAGGCCTTCTTTACCATAGCATGGATGTGCAGTGCTCTACCAGTTCTTTTATGCTGTCTCTCTCTCTTGGCACAATTAGGCAAGGCGACCAAACATGTGGGCACTGGTGCCACTCAACACAGGTATGCCATCATCAGTCCAGAGGGAGGGCACACCAGAGTTAACATTTCCACAGGATCTCCCACATCTGCAACAGAGGACGGGAAGGAAAGCCACACTTTGAAATAACCAAGATATGGGTATGATTTGTCACTCAGTCCCCGTACATGCAGTCTATCAAGCGGTTCTACTGGGTAATTAGATAAGTGCTGATCATACCAATCTTTGAAAATTATAGTTACTTGAGACCCATTATCTAGTACTGCCCTGGCAGGGATCTTTGCAACATGAACAGTAATCTCTGCAGAGGGACCTACCAGCTCTGCCCAGTCTGGAGAGGTATTGTCAGGATTCTCAACTGCAGATTTGCCAACATAAGGCTGGTATGCAGACTTAGCTAAAGGCTTTAAAGTGCTTTGTTTAACTTCATTGAGTAGCTTGATAGTTACTTTTCACAAATCTTCAGGGAACTGGCACACCCTTTTAGTGTGGCCATCCTCCCCACAATGGTAGCAAAAAACAGGTCTAGGATTTTGGGCTTGAGCAGGCTCTTCCATTGGCTTACCACTACTGTACTGACAGGTCTTAGAGTCATCTTTTTGCCTATATGTGCATTCATTCCCACTAGGCCTTTTCCAGGATGAGTTTTAATGGCAGAATTGAGCAAAATCACTTACTAGAGCTCTCAACTCCCTCATTTCTTTTAATGTATCGCTGTTAGCTTCCCCACTAGGAACCCGAGCACTTGCTCCCTTTACTTACATCTTTTACTGTGGGCCATCTAGAATTTTAGCTCAGATGAATTTACTTCTTTTCTCTGACTGGTGGCTTTGAAAAACTATCTGCAGCACTTGGCAGTCCCAAACAATCCATGCAGAATTTCCGGCTGAGGAGAGGTAGACAGGCCTCTCCCTGAATTCTCCCTGCTGAGTGCAGAGCCTCCTCACTGATTGGGAGCTTGAGACAGACTAACTATTTAAGAGTCTTTTTCAACTGACTGAAAACAGAAGCCAGTCATCCAGTTGACTGCCCAGGCTGTCAGTCACAGTTCCAGTGCCCTGATTGATCAAAATGGATGCCAAGCATACAGTTCACAGTTTCTCCCAGCAGCCATAGTAAAAGGACCCGTTAAGACCCCTTGAGTTCTAACTGACTTAAAAGCAGGGTCAAAGTATCATCATGGCAGTTGGCTGGACAGAAAGTAAACAGTCCTAACGTTAAAGTACATTTTTAAACAGAACAGTTCAGTTTTAGCAATAAATATTTACAGCATTCAACAGAGCTACCGATGGCTTGGTAAGTGACTGTACAATGGAACTTGTAGGAGTGCTGCCTGGCCAGTTGCGAACTTCGTTTCACTTGGACCCAGCCCAGGTTATACACTGTATACACAGGGCTGAACCTCTTAGAGGCAAGCAGGTGACGCCATTGATTCACACGTTTGTGCAGAGACCAGGGATGCACAGTACTTTACATTTGGACTTGCATTTCAATCACTGGAACTAGCCAGGTTCAGGAGCCAGAACACAGGCTGGATCTTTGCCAGGCAGAGGGCAATGCAGTGCCCAAGGAGACAATCCAAGATAAGCCCACTTTTTTGTTGGGGGGGGGGTTACAAACCCAAGTAACCGTTCTTCCTTATTGTGTCAATTTTTCTGGGATCTTTGTCTGGTGGGTTGGATGCCAGAGGGACTTTTGCTTTATCACAGGCTGTAGCCTGTATAACACCCTTGTGATCTGGATGGGTATACAGATAATCAGCAGAAGCCCTATTCAAATGGTATTTCTTTTCCACCTTCGTGTCCACTCCAGGGACAGAGGAAGGTGTCAGTATTTTAAAAGTAGCCTTCCTTAGGGAATTATGGTTAGGAAGGACCAACATTTTTGTGGGAGTGATACCATCATGTCCAAACAATCTGCCTCTTCCTCGTCATCCATAGATTCCTGTGAAGTGAGGCCAGGTGTCAGCCATTTAGCTGACAAAAGAGAAGTGGGCTGAAACATTATCATGCCCACATGGGGGTGGGGGGCCCAAACTGCTAGTCTGGGGATACCTCCATTTCTATGGGTTCTCCAAGATTCAGCTTCTCTTCCTCTTCCTCTTCAATGTAAACTTCAAATCCTTGGTCCCTGGGAACCGTGGTGGGATCTGAACGGTAAACCAGTATGGAATCTGCAATCTGTAAAATCTGGATGATTTGCAGGGTTGTGGTAATTTTCTCTGCAAGGGAATTTTATTTTTGTCTGTTGGGAGTTCCTTTGCTTTTTCAGCAGGAGGTGCAACAACATTTTTCTCTTTATATTTCTTCTTGGCAGGCACAGACTCAGGTGTCTGCTCACTTTTGCTTTTCTGCGTAGTATGCTCAGCCCCCTTTTCAGTAATTTGGGGGCCTGAGGTGTCCTTAAAGGGTCTCTCCTTTGTCTTGGAGTGGGATAAAGAAGAACCCTCTTCACATTGCTTTGGTAACATTGAGGTGGGAATAGAAGCCATCTGTTGCAATCTTGTGGCTCTCTTTTTAATAATGTGTGTACAGAAAGCACCACAAACTTCACAATTACAGAAAAAATGACTGGGACCCAAACACTCTATGCACAAATTGTGGTGATCAGCCTTAGCAAAGGTCTGAAAGCACTTTATACAATATTTAAAACCTGTGGGTCTTGTCCTCTTTTTTCTGGTCTGTCTGACATGCCAGACTGTCAGAAGATTGAGAAATAATGTACCAGAACCAAATTTGGAGCACTCACAGTTGGTTTCTACGTTTAAAAGGAACTGCAATTAAAACATACTTATTTGTTTTTATTCAAAAGCAATCAGTTCATAAAATGAAAAGGAACTGATTGGTACCCAGTAAATGGGTATTCAGCTGTGATCACCTTCAAAAAACACAATGGGTTCCTAGGAGCAAACAGGAACCAATCGCGATTACATACGAACATACAAAATTGCCAGCAGATACAGGCCGTTCGGTCTATCGAGTCTGCTCGAGTGTGCAGCACTTCAGTCTATTAAACTGCAGCAACCTCCCCTCCCTCATATGCCCTCCCCCCATCTCATGCCCTCTCCTGGTTTGTACCCTTCCCTTGAATCTGTCCCACCACCTCTTGAAGTCCCCAACACTCTGCAGCGAAATGACCTCTTCTGTCAGAGCGTTCCACCCTACCACCACCCTTTCTGTGAAATAGTGCCTACTCCATTCCCTCTTGAACCTGCCCCCTTTCAACTTCATAGAGTGCCTCCTGGTTTCCCATTTGCCCTTCAGATTGAACATACCAGTACCTCTGCCAACTCTCTCAGCACCCTGGGGTGGACTCCGTCTGGGCCAGGTGCCTTGTCCACCTTCAGGGACTGGAAGGTCCTCCCTCACCTTTTCCACCATGATTTCCCATCTGTGGTTGCTTCTCCCCCACCCTCTCCCACCTCACCTTCCTCTCAGGTATGGGCTCTTCTCTCTCCTTGGTGAAGACTGAACAGAAGTATCCATAAAGTACTTCTGCCTGCTCAGCCCCCTTTTCTACCCACCCACTTCCCCTCCTGATCCTAACAATCTGAGCCTTGCTCTTCCTCTTCTCTTTGATATATCTGAAGAAATCCTTTTCCCCTCCTTTGATCCCCTGCACTAACCTCCGTTCCCTAGTCACCTTTGCTGCCCTTATCACTCTGCTCACTTCTCTGGATTTCTTCACATATTCTCTGTCTTCTGCCCTGTTGGATTGCTTATAGGTTCAAAATGCATTCCTCTTTTCCCTCACCTTCTCCACTACCTCTCTACTCATCCAACTAGGTTTCTTGGTCCTGGCTTTCTTGCCCTGGCTCTAGACACAAGTTTTAGTGGCTTCAGCTAGTCCTGTCTTGATGACTGACCATTTTTGTTCCATGTCCATTTCTGGGTGGATGCTTGCCATATGACTTTCCAGTATGTTTCTCATCCTACCAAAGTCTGCCCTTTTGAAGTCCAGGACCCTAGTTTTTGTAGTAGCTACTTCCCTACCCAGATTGATTGAAAACCACACTGGGGGGGGGGTGCTGTTGAGCCCCGAGTAAGATGGCTGCATTTAGATAATGCTCCTCAATATTGCTCGGTTTGAAAGCTAAAAACAAGAGTTTTTTAATCACACTATGCAGCCTTATATACAGCATTCGATATTGGAAACCTACAGATTCAGGATGGAAAGTCCTCGGAAGGACTGCAACCACCCCGATGGAGCAAAATCAAAAAATGCTCCCACCAGCTCTGCCATGCGGTCTATCTCTACCACACAGGCCCTGGATTTGGAAAATGCAGGAGAAGAAACTGCAATCTCTTGGCCTTAAAATAAATAGGCTCATCTCCTCCATCTCAGGTCTGGTGGATAAAATCGATGGTATTGCTAACAGGGTGACTACTCTAGAAACCTCCATCGATTTAGTAACAGCTGAATCATCCGAAGCTAAAAATGTTCGATGCTGCCATGGGTGCCACAGCTACAGTGTTGAAAGAAAATGGGCATCTGCGTATGCGACTGGAGACCCTGGAAAATCAAACTAGGGCTCCCAATATTTGTCTTCTTGGTCTCCCAGTAGGGTGTGAAGGTGACCATTTGGTTTTATTTCTGCAGGAATGGTTATTCTGGCAGTTCGAGGAACAAGTCAGGGAGCGTGTTAAAATGGTACAGAAGGCTTATCGCAACCAGTCGAGGAAAACCAGATAACCCAGAGGCCCGACGAGCAGTTTTGGTGGTGGTGGATGGTGTGGCAATGAGGGACTACCTTCTGGTTTAGCTAGACAACACAAAACATTGCTGTGTGAAGGGGAAACAGTACAAATTTACCTAGATATTAAGTTACGCCACCAGACAGAGGCGCAAACAGTTTGATGGCTCTAGAGTGCTTCTAAGAGGCGGGATCCAGCATAGTATGATATTCCCTGCTCACTTGAGGATTAATCATCATGGCAAGATCTTCATTTTCTCGGATCTGAGGATGCCAGTCATTGAGTCCGGAGCAGGCTCTGAAGAAGACGTTCTGAGGATGCAGAGGTTCTTTCCTCTGAAGACGATGAGTCATGAAAATTAAGAATGGATTACCTGATTTGAGATGAGGGTGAACTAGAGATATTTTGTCTGTTGATTATTAAGTCCCCTTTTGTGGGAGTGCATGAGTATGCGCTCAGACTGCCATATGGACTCTCAGTTTTGCATAATTTGTTCTTCACCTTCATAGCTATGTTTTGTGTTGCTGCCACTAATGATGCTGTAGTAATCATTAATCATTGGTTTCCTTTTGCAAAATGGGATCGTGTTTAATTAGTTTAAAAATGTTAATAGTTCTAACCATCTGCAGTCTCATAACATGAGTCATTATGTTTAATTAGATGTACAGGAGTTGTAGCATTGTCTTATTTGCATTTAGCACTTTCCATGTGCTCTTAAAAAGATAAAGCATGGACTTCAGTATCTATCCTCTTTTGAGAAGATTGGACTCTTGGACACTACACAGTACTATATTGTTTTAGCTATTTCCATGCAGCTCATGGGCTTTTCAAAACAGCTAAAAATCTAAATGTGCCAAAAATGATTTCTAATACTAAGTAACCCCCAAAGATAAATACTTTATGCAGTAGGTTAGGCTCAACATTGTATTTTATGAGGAGTGGCATCCTCAGGGTGTCCTTTTAATAACATGATATGTCACTGCTGGAAATGTACTCTGTTTAAAATGAAACAATAAATACAAAGTTCAAAAAAAAAAAAGGAAACCGCACTGTGCGGTGGTCACTGCCTGCCAGAGGTTCCTCCACCCTTACATCCCTGACCTATGCCCATCTTCCAGTACCAGGTCTAGTATATTCCCCTCCCTCGTTGGCTCCATTAACCTCTGGGTAAGAAAGCCATCCTGGAATTCTTCCAGGATTATCTGCTCCCTGGCACAATTGGTTGCTGGGATGCTGCAATCCATCCCTTGTAGATTAAAGTCCCCGACTACCACTGTGCTCCCTTTGCCACTATGCCTCCATATCTGCTCCCCCAGTTCCCTGTCAATGTCCTCCTTCTGGGCTGGAGGTCTATAAACAACCCCAAGACAGATCTTGGTCCCTTTCTGGCTGTGTAGTTGCAGTCAGATTACTTCCGACCTGCCCTCCTCCCCTTCCTCCTATTCGTCTGATCCCTTCTCTTACATAAATGGCAACCCCTCTCTATCCCTCCGGAAAAGTTTGTACCTGGGATGGATAGGTCCCAGTTATGGTGCTTGGTTGCCCACGTCTCAGTAATGGCAGCTATGTCCACCTCCCCCTCTGCCATCATTGCCTGTAACTCTGCCAACCTGTTCCCCAGGCTCCTAGCATTTAGTGAAACCATTCTCCACACTGCACCTATCCTTCCTTACCCTTCACTCCAACCCCTATTTCTCCTAAGGTCGTATCTATCCTTGTGGTGGGAGGAGGTCCACAGGACTCCCCTCCTCATGATTTCCAGCTCCAGTGCCTCCCCCCTACCTAGTTTAAATGATACCTCTCATTGATGATATTCCTGAGCTTTTGCTTCAACACCTGTGAACCTGCCCTGCTGAGGTGTAACCTATCCCCTGTATAAAGATCTGTGTTATCCCACCTGCTACCTCAGTCCCCCATCAATCTATACTCCTTGGTCCCACACCATTCCCTCAGCCACTTGTTGAAGTCGCTGATTCTTCTCTTCCTGTCTGTACTGGCCTTTGGCACTGGTAGAACTTCTGAGAAGGCTACCGTTGTTCCCTCATTGATGCTTAGTTTTCCCACTTCCCTGAAGCTGTCTTGCACCTCCTCTATCCTTCTCCCTTCCATATCATTCATTCCCAGGTGCACCACAATGTGAGGCTCCCCCCCCACCTTCCCCACATATCTGCCCATATGCTGTCCCACTCTACTCACTGTCATACCTGACATGCACTCTACCCAGATGTTACTTTTTCTGGTTCCCCTTCCCCACCAACCTTATACCCTTAAGTATAGAACCCCTAGAATTATGACTCTCTGATGCTTTTCCTTCTCACCCTCTTGTTGCTCTCCACTCCCCACCCCCAACTTGCAAGGCCCTCTCATCTCCCATGTCTCTGCCCCCCTTTGCCTCTCCTAACCTTTGCCCTGTCCTCTCCCCCCTCACAACTATGACCGGGCTACTGACCTCCACCTCCAAACTATTTTCTGTCTGTGGTACCTCCCCTTTGCACTGACTTGTTGCTCTGTCCATCATGCTACCACCTCTTCTACTATCACTTCCCTGTGTCTTCCCTGAAATGTGGCCCTCCCCCACTCAGACTCCCCTCCTCTCAATATCCTTAGCCTTCCCAGGGCTGCATGCTGCTTCTCCCTTCCTCCTGTCTCCTAGCTCTTTCTTTCCCTTTGGAAAGACTGCATCATCATCACCTCACTGCTCCCCCTTGCCAATGTGTTTTCTTAGTGTACTGCCTACTGTATCACCATCACCTCGCTGCCCCCATTGCCAATGTGTCTTCTTGGTGTACTGCCTACTGCCTCCCCATTGTATACCTTTTCCCCTGTAGTGTCATCTCCCTGCTCCTTCACTGTAGCTCCCATCTCTCTGCTACCTGGTCTTCTAGACTAGCCAACACTGAGACTCTGTTTGCAGTGCTAGTCTCCTTTCCTTGAATGAGCCCAGTCCCCCGTCCCACAGGCTGATATCTTTGCTCCAACCCAGTCTTAGTCATGCTCCTGTGCCTGACCTCCTCCAGTCATCACTTCCTTCCCTTGGCTGCACCTGCTTGTGTGACCCTTCAGTTGTCCCACCAAGCTCTCCCTTATTTTTGTCTGTTTTGAGCTCTTTCGGATACTTCATTAATTTCCCCTCCTGGCCATGTCCCCCCCAATTCTGTCTCCTCCATGCTTCCAGTTCCTTCCTCAACCACTCTATTTGCTGCCTGAGCTGGCCCACCTTCCAGCACACCCTACAGCCCCCTGCTCTCCAAGCCACTCCCCAGGAATATGGCTGCTCCACATCCTTGGCAACATACAACCCTTCCCATCTCCCACCCTATTTGACTGCCTCTGCACATCCTCTCCTCCCTTATCCTGGTACCATCCCACTCCATGGAACCCTTCCCCCACCTTGGACTCCCCATGTCTGTACAGGATATATGCGGCCCTCCCATTTAGGCTCTTCCCTGTCTACCAGGGTGGCCTGCTGCCCTGCCTGCTGATGCCCTGCAGACACTACTCAAGATGCTACACTCCTGCTTTGTTTCACTCAAGCTTCGGGGTCGCTCACGGTTTGGGGTCGCTTGATCCCCTTTGAAATATAAATGGATCCCAGCCCCATTATTGTCTGGTCTGAGTCATGTGATCACCCCTCCCCCTCCTGTGTAATCCCAACCTCTCCCTCACTCAGTTAAATACCCCCTCCTCCCAGCCAAGACAAAATCATTTGTTTTGTAGTTACACTGTTTAAATCACACAGCACACATTGCAATCTCATTAAATGCTACCTGAATCCTAAAAGAAAAGAAACAGCACAGAGAAAATACTTATCTTCTAGCTCCAGCTGCCTCAGCCTGTCTCCCTCTGCAGAGTTTCACCTCCAACTGACTGTGATTCAAATAAAGTACTTTTAAATAAGTAAATACAATGAAGTAAAGAACTAAACAGCTAACGGTCAGAACCGCAAGTTACAATACTTTAAATAAATCAGTTCCTGGGAATAGAGATGGAACCGCTAAAGCGAGTCACTAATATACTAAACTTAGTAAACAACTGTAAGAGGCAGAGTATGAATAAAATTATTGAAAAGCAATACCACTTTTTCAACAAATTAAACAGTGTTGTTGCAAGGTTGCTATGCAGTCTTGGGGGAAAGTCCTGCTGCCTAAAAGGAAACATTTAATCTGGCAGTTAGGGAGTAAGAGGCAACAGTTTTGAATGTAGCATTCCAAATTCTTCTAATTTGCATACATTCCAAACTGAAAGTTCTGGGGGCAGTCAGCAGATCTAGACTGGCTGCAATATTGTCTAATACTACTAGGAGATTCCTGGGTCTTGAATGATTCCTAATTTATTTGCCCTTTTATTTTAAGGTTTCTGGATAAAAACAATGCAAGTAAAGTTTTACTCTGATCCCAGGCAGTTTACACTGAGCTTGTGACAATCTGCCTTTGCCAGAAGCTAAAACTATTTATAGAAGGGTTTTTTAGCTTGTGCATCCTCTAGGATAACTTAGAGAGATCCTAGTAACAACCTGAAAACGATTTCAGAAAACAGCTAAAAATAGCATATAAGAGCCCAGTAATAAAAACGTCTCTGACCTCCGAAAACAGTGCTAAAGGTCAGATCGCAGCTTCCTGTACAGGAAGCAATTAATTTGAGTGACAGGGCACAGACTGAAATGGAAAGTAAAAGCGCTTCTGTTTCTAAGTAGTGTGGCTTTAAAAAAAAGACCACTTACGCAAAGAATGCAGGTAGTGGTAAAATTAGCCAAAAATATCTAAAAGAGAAAAGGCAGCCAAAAAGGTGGTCTCCAGTTCCTAGGACTCAAAATGAAAGCCAAAAGGGCCAATGTTTAACATAAAAACATCCTAACTAGCCAAAACAGCTATAAGAAAAAGGTAGCAAAAGATGATCTCGGTTCCGGAATCAAAACAGGAGCCGGAAGGACCAGTGTTTAACATAAAATAGTAGGAGTAAAATTAATGAAACACTTAAAACTACTAATTAACTATTATTTTTAAAATAAATAAGTGACTGGAGACATGTTGTAGCAGAGCTCAACTTCATAGAATCATATCACAGAATCACAGAAGTTTGACAGCAGAAAAGGACCATACTAGGCCCATCTAGTCTGCCGCTTTTCCCCCTGCACCTCCCCTCCCTCCCTGCCCCGCCCTCCCCGATACTCAGCCCCATATGCTTTTCCCATGTCCTCTTGAATTCTTCCACCGATTTGGCCCCCGCTACTCTGTCTGGTAGTCTGTTCCAGGGCTCCACCACCCTCTCCATGAAGAAACACCCTCTCACATTGCCTCTGTATATTTTTCCTTGCAGTCTGAGGTTGTGCCCTCTAGTTTTGATCCCCTCCTTCCTCTTATGTAAACCCTCTTCTCCCACTTTATTGAGCCTCTTTACATATTCAAAAGTTTCAATCAGGTCTCCCCTTTCCCTCCTTGTCTCCAGTGTGTACAGATCCAGCTCCTTACACCTCTGCTAGTATGACTTTCCCTGCATACCCTGCACCATCTTGGTTGCCCTTCTCTGAACCCTCTCCAACACATCTATATCCTTGTGGAGATGTGGCCTCCAGAACTGAACCCCATACTCCAGGTGTGGCCTCACCATGGCTTTGTAAAGGGGCATTATTACCTCCCTCTTTCTGCTAGTAATGCCCCTGCCTATGCATGCCAACATTCCATTGGCCTTTCCCACCGTCCTGCTACATTGGATTCCTACCTTAAGGTTCGAGGAGACTATGATCCCCAGATCCCTCTCCTGTTCTGCTACTTTAATTTCCTCCCCACCTAGGGTGTACCCTGCTCTTCTGTTCCTACTCCCCAAGTGCATCACAGCACACTTGCTAGCATTAAATTTCAGCTGCCACGTCCCAGACCATTTTTCAAGTGTCTTTAAGTCTTCCCTCATGTCCTCCACCCCGGTGTCCACCCTATGCATATTTTTGTATCATCAGCAAATAGGCACACCCTCTCCCTCAAACCCCCAGCAATATCAATGATGTAATAGATACTGAAGAGAAGCGGACCCAAAACTGATCCCTGTGGCACTTCACTCTTCACCCTCACTGTCCCGGAGTGCACCCCATTTAGCACCACCCTTTGAGTTCTCCCTGACAGCCAGGCCTCCATCCAGCTCGCTATTTCCCACCCAACCTTAGGCTTTCCATCTTGCTCACCAGCCTCCTATGGGGGATGGCGTCAAAGGCCTTACTGAAGTCCAGAGAGGCCACATCCACCGCCCCCCCCCCGGTCAATCACCTGAGTCACCCAATCAAAGAACTGAATTAGGTTTGTCTGGCAGGACTTCCCTTCGTGAAGCCATGCTGTCTGCTGACCTGCAAGCCACTCTCCTCCAGTTAATTCACCACCTCTCCTTGATTAATGCTTCCATTACCTTCCCTACCACTGACATGAGACTGACAGGTTGGTAGTTCCCCTTCACCTCCTTACTACCTCCCTTGTGTAAAGGCAGTACGTCTGCCCTCTTCCAGTCCTCTGGCACTCTCCCTGTATCCAGGGACAAGTTGAAGAGCCTTGTCAAGTGTGTGGCCAACTCCTCCTCCAATTCCCTCATCACCCTGGGGTGTAGTCAGTCAGACCCCATTGCCTTGTCCACTTTCAATCTATCTAGCTCTGCCCTATCCCTGTACACAGTGAATAGGCTCAGATCCACCCATTTACCCTCCTTCCCATATGACTTTATTGCAGGTCCCCTACCGTCCTCCTCCTTCGTGAATACCGAGCTAAAGTACTTCTTTAATAACTCTGCTTTTCACAGTCCCTTTCCAATTTTATTTCTCCCACCCCCCTCAGCCTAGTAATCCCTGTCTTGCCCTTCTTCTCCTCACACATCTGAAAAGGTTTTATCTTGCCTTTTGGCCGTTTTTGCTATATTCTCCTCAGTATCTGCTTTTGCCATTCTGATCTTCTTCCCTGCCATATTCCTCTTTTCCCTATACTCTTCCTTATCTTCCTCGCTGAGTGTTCTTTTAAATTTTCTGAAAGCTCTCCTCCTTTCCCTGACTGCCCCCACAGCCACCTTTGTAAACCAAAGTGGTCTCCTACCCCTTTTGCTCTTCCCAACCTTTTTTATGCACATTTCCACAGCTTTCAGTACCCCTCCCTTGATAGCTTGCCATAACTCCTCCACTGCCCCAGTATTTTCTGTACCCTCCATTGTCTCCCTTACTATCCTTCTCATCTTGTCAAAGTCTGTGCATCTAGAGTCCATGACTGTAGTACTAGTTTTACTTGTCTCCCTGCCCTGACCCTGACCCTGAACATTACCATGCTGTGATCACTGTTGCCCAAGGCTTCTCCCACCTGCACCTCCTCCACACTCTCCCTATTTGTCAGGACCACATCCAGCAGGTTGTTGCCCCTTGTCGGCTCCCTCATTAGCTGTTGAAGGAATACCCCCTGAAATGCAGCTAGTATCTCCTTGCTTCCTGACGATGCTACATTTGAGATTTCCCAGTCTATATCTGGGAGGTTTAGGTCCCCTACCAGCAGTAATTCTCCTTTTAGGGCCAGCCTTGTGACTGCCTGAATTAACTGTTGATCACCCTCCTCCCCTTGCGTAGGTGGCCTGTATACCACCCCCAGTCACAAGGATTCTCCCATCCTCCTGCCTAGTGTTACGCACAGTAGCACAGTCTCCCTGTCCTCTTCTTGTCCTTCAGTTACACTTATGCCCTCCCTGATGTATAAAGCAACTCCTCCCCCTTCTTACCCTCCCTATCCCTTCTGAACATCTGTAACCTGGGATAGTCATTCTCCAGGTGTACAGCTCTGTTCACCAGGTCTCACTTTATATCTACTATATCTTGTTCTTCATCCCCCATGATGGCCTCCAAGTCCACCATCTTATTTGCTAAGCTCCTGGAATTGGCTGCTAAGCCCTTCCATCAGGTTCCCTCTACAACCCCCCTTCTCTATTCTCCCTCATGCCCAGTATTTTAGCACTATCCTGGAGGGGGAGGCTGGTAGTCCCCCATTTCTTCTGCCTTGTAGTGTGAATGTTTCCCACCCTCTCCCCAATCTAGTTTAAATTGTAGGTTTCTTCTATGAACTCTCCTAATTTGCTTTTTAGCACTGCCACACCCTCCCTATTCCAGTGCAGTCTGTCTGGAGCAAATAGACTCTCATCCCCCCACGTGGATCCCCAGTCCCCTACTAGCCCATACCCCATTTGTTTGCACCACCACACCAGCCACTCATTGAACTCCTTAATCTTCAGTCTCCTATCAGTACTTGCCTTTGGTACTGCAACACCTCAGAGAAAGCCACTGATTTGAACTCCAGACTGCTGCAGTATCTAGCAAGTGCTCTAAATCTGCCTGCACCTCCAACAGGCTTTTTCCCACCAGGTCATGTGTTCCCAGGTGAACATCAGGTGAGTTTTCTCATCCTGCTGGTTCTCCCTTGAGGGGATATAATGAATGACCTCTGCCGCCATCATGTCTGGCAGACCCTCATTCCATACTGTGCTACTTGCCCCCCGCCCCTTCGAATTCCTTTTATTGAGTCCCCAACAAGTAGGACCCTGTTCTCCATCACCTTCTGTCTGCATTTCCCTTCTATCCTTCTCCCAATCCCTTCCATTTCATTTCCCAGCATATTCTCACTATCCCCTTTGCCGGTTTCATCTCCCGGTGTACTGTCTTCCCCCTTCGCTCCCCTAGTGCCATGCTCCCCGCAGGCATTTACTGCTAGGCTGCCTGCCTCTGCCCCACCATCTGCAAGCTTTTCCTTCCCTTGATTTGACTTGGGGCAACCATTCTCACCAGGTGCGTAAATAAATCTGACAAATGTCAGAGTGGAAGGTGGCTGCAGAGTTTTTCAAACAGCTTTTCTAAATTTGATAATTAGAATAGGGATTCCTGGGGTTAGAAGCAAACCAATACTCTCTCCTCTTGGGAAGAAGCAAGTAAGTTAATTGTCAAAACGCTAGTAAAACCTAACCAGGTTGTGAGTCAGCTCTTGACGAATGCATCCCATTTTTGTGCACTGCTCCCACCAAAATCCTGGAAACTGCCTTACCTTTACAAAGTTATGTTCAGTGTTCAGCAGAGACTGAGCAATCAAATCAGCTTCATGGCTTTCTGCACTTGCAACTGCCTATAAAAGAGGAATTCAGAAGTTATGCTGTGATGCAAAAGACCCAACAGACATAAAGGACAGCTGATCACAAAGTGCGTGCAGTTAGGCAGGCCCAGTGGCACACACCAGGGAGTCCTAGGTGTGTGAGTCAACTCAGGTGTCACACCTTGGTACCAACAGCATATTATAAAAGGGAGAAGCTAGGCCCTGAGGGAGGGAGGGTGCGTGCATCCAAACATATGCATTAATGTTTTTTGTTTACTGGCTCGGCTACCCTACTTCACAATTTGTAGCACACACAGCACTGCTTATTCTGATTTTCACTCTCTAGTCTCCTTTTATCAACCACTCTTATATTACTTTATTGAATATATTCTTTCTGACGTTACTGTATCTTTCCCCAACATAAAGAATTATGGGGTATGTTTGCACGAACGATGGAATATAAGATAAAAGTATATCGTATATGGGTGATCACAGAATGTAAATACTATGCCACTCTGTTGCCTGTGATGACATCAGTGTCATCCCTGCTAATATTTCTGCACGCCACTTACTGGTCAGCTACGGAGTAGCTTTGGGTTTCACTACAAATGACAAGGTGTAACTATTGCAGCACTGATGATTAGGGAGGGAAGAAATGTGAATCTGGCCTGCAAAAAGGAAATGGTTGCCACTTATTTACTGTACAACTCTGAGCAAGCCACAATCATGAATGTAGGAAAGCATACACTAAGTAAGTCATGACTTACAGTACAAGGTGACTGAAGAGGTGAGAAGCATTTCTGAGCTCTGACCACTGACTCTGTTTACTTCTACTGTTTGATATCCACCCCTACTGGTGTTATAATATGAATGCTGTTTTCTGTTTAAATTAAGCATAATGTTAAGTGCTTGCTATTAATTCTAAGAAAACAAAAACAATGCTGTTTGGGGGTAGGCTTAAAGGAGAACTGCACAGAAGAAAAAATTACTCACCGTAGTAATCTTCTTTCTTGCAAGGTGTCCTTTAGAATCAGTAACAATAGCAGTTAGCTGGCTAGGTACAACTGCCCCAGAGGTAGGCCTTTAAGATAATGAGCTTAGGGAATTAGCCAATCAGAAAAGAGTAGGGGTGTGTGCTGAGGGAGAGCAGCCTGAAGGGCTTTAGAAGTTTTTCAAAGATAAATGGGTACATGCTCCAAAAGGCCAAAAGTGAACCAACAGGATTCAAAAAACATACAAACGTCCAAACTACAAAAACAGATATCAAGAACCTGAGCAGAAAACATTTTAAATGCAGAGTCAAATTTGGTAATAAAACTGAGAACAGAGCCCTTCTCCTAAAAGGTGAACTGGGGAGGAAGGGTGGGAGCTTACTGATGCTAGGACCCCCTGGAAGAAAAAAGATTACTACGGTGAGTAATTTTTTCTTCTCACCCCAGGAATCCTTTAGCATCAATAACAATAGCAGATTATGAAGCAGTACAAAAAGTGGAGGTGAGCAGAGAACCTACTTTGGAAAGATGCTCTGCAGAACTGCCTGCCAAATTTGGCATCAGATCTGGATTGACACATCCAAACTGTAATGTTTGATGAAATGTGTACAGATTTCCAGATAGCTGCCTTGCAGACGTCTAGAAGGAGTATGTCTCTGGCAGCTGCCACAGAGACTGTAGTGCTCCTGGTAGAATGGGCTTTGAGCCATTCAGGAGGTTGTTGACCAGCTTTTCGTAGCAGAATCTAATGCAAGAGACTAACTAGCGGGAAACAGTTCTCTTGGTAGCTGGTTTTCCTCTGCCTACTTCCCCACAGGTGAAGAACAACTGAGTGGAAGAGCTTCTGAACTGCCTAGTATGCTCTAGGTAGTAAAAGAGAGCTCTTTTAATGTCCAGATTGTGGAGTTTTTGCTCACCAGGAGTGGATTTCTAGTAAAGAAAACAGGTAGAGTAATAGACTGGTTAAGATGAAACTCAGAAACCACCTTAGGAAGGAACTTCCCTTATTTATCCTGGAGTTCAATTTTGTCTCTGTGAGGAATGATGCAATTGGGCTCAGTGCACAGGGTCTGTAAGTCTGAGATCCTCCTGCCGAGGTAATGTCCACTAGGAAACAGATTTCCAAGTAACAAACTTGAGATGGGCAGTGGCCATAGACTCAAAGGGTGGTTCCATGAGCTTGGCAATGCAGAGTTCAGGCTCCAAGGAGGAACGGCTCCTAACTGGACACTGAAGGTGCAAAAAGCCTTGAAAACTGTTTAAACATAGGGTGGGAAAAAACTGACTTCTTTCCCACTGAAGGGTAGGCCGAAATTGCAGCCAGGTATAACTTGAGAGAGAGGGCTTAAGCCTGAAGCCTAGATGCACCAGGTAATCCAACAGCTGAGAGTCTGAAGCTGTAAGAGGATTGACCTTTTGCCCTTGCACCAGAGGGAAAACCTTTTCCATTTGGCTGCATAAGTCTTTTGTGTTAAGCTTTTTAGCCATTCTCAGGATCTTAAGGACCTGTTCAGAGTACTGAAAAACTAGGAACCCTAACTCTTCAAGAGCCAGACTTTGAGGTAAAGAGAGTGTACGTCTGGATAATTCACTCCTGTCTGGGGAAGGGTCAGCAGAGAGTGAGCTGGTGGCAGGTAAATGGGCCTACTGTAGGACAGTGAGAGAAGGAGAGGATACCAGGCTTGTCTGGGCCAATCCAGAGCCACCAGAATCATAGATGCAGGCTGTTGTCTGAGCTTCAGCAACACCCAGAGTATCAGGGGGAAGGCAAATAGGAACCTCCCTGACTAGTCCAGAATCAGTGCATCCAGTGGAAGTGTTCTCGGGACTGGAGGCCTACAACAGTACTGAGGAAGCTGGAAGTTGAGGGGAGAAGCAAACAGATCCACTTCTGGTGTGCCCCACCTTCTGAAGACTGTGGCTAGCACCTGCTTGTTCAAAGTCCACTCGCTTTGGCTCTGACTGATGTGACTGAGAGCATCTGCCAGGTGTTGTGCTTGCTTGTGAGGTGGATAGCTGAAAGGATGACCCCCAGGGAGTAGGTGAGAGATCAAACCTTTAGCGCCTCTGAACAAAGCATCCCTGATCTGGTACCACCATTCTTGTTTATAGAAAAGATTGCGGTGGTGTTGTCTGTCCTTATCTGTACAGTCTGCCCTTTTATGACAGGGGCAAAGGCCTTGAGTGCCAGGAAAATGGCTCTGAGCTCCAGAAGGTTTATGTGCACCTGTGACTCTTGAGAAGTCCAGGTACCACTTCTACTGAGGCACTGTCCAGATGAGCCCCCCAGCCCAGGGAGGAAGTATCTGTGGTAATCACCTTTGTGGGAAGAGAAGCCTGGAAGGGGATCCCCACTGCCTAATTTGCAGGGTCCTTCTACCAAAGCAGAGCCTGAGGAAACTGTTCTGTCACAGGTATCAGTTTTGATAAAGCATTACTCCTTTGAGACCAGCGAGCTTTGAGACAGAATTGCAGGTCTCGCATCCTGTACCTGACCCCTAGGAGCACTGCAGTCATTGATGCCATGTGTCCCTGGTCTTGGCTGTGCCTGCATGAAAGAATCTACCACTGACAGAAAACCTTGAATTCTCTCTGGAGGGAGAAAGGCAGATTGTTTCATTGTGTCCAGCTGAACTCCTATGAAAGTGAGTAACTGAGTGGACTCCAAGTGAGATTTCTTTAGATTTACCAGGAAGCCCAGAGATTTCAGAGTGTGCTCTGTGAGGGAAAGGGACTCCTTGACCTGATGAGGAAACCTTGCCACTATGAGCCAATCATCCAAATAGGGGTAGACTAAAACACCCAGCTTTCTGAGGTGTGCTGCTACCACTGCTAGGCACTTAGTAAAAACTTTAGGAGCAGAGGACAGACCAAAGGGCATCACAGCAAACTGATAGTGACACGAAGGAAGTTTGAATCTGAGAAACCTCCTGTGAGACTTCCTTATGTTTGTACAGATATCTGAGATCCAAAATAGGTCACCACTCCCCAGTTTTCTTTTGTGTCAGGAAGTACCTGGAGTAGAGGCCTTGCCCTTTTGTGGGCAGGGAGCCCTCCACCTCGTAAGCTAGAAGGTTTTTACTTCTAACTCCAACAGAGGTACCTGTGTTGGGGTTAGGGGCTTTGCCACCTGGGCACGCCTAAGATGTGGCATCTGCTTGAATTGTAGTGGCAGACCCTTTTCCACTATCTTCAGGACCCACTTGTCTGAGGTAATGAGGAATCAGGATTGAAGATAGTGGGAGAGTCTACCCCTACTGGCAGAAGGAGGCAACCTGGACACTCACATCAGGGCTTAGGCTGAGAGGCTGCTGACTGGGCAGAGATGGCTCTTCTTTGGCCTTCTGCCCTCCCTCTGTAAAATTCTCTGTACTGAAAGTAGTCAGGCTGAGGATGGGGGCATAAGGCCTGGGATAATAACCTCTGCCCCGTGTCTCCTAGAGTGAGATTTTTGTGGGGCAGGAGGTTTAGGCTTAGAGGAATGACTTTGTTAAGAAGCCTTGTACTCATTGACCTTTTTCACATAGTCTGTTGTCCTGTAATTAAACAACATGTTTTGATCACAGGGAAAATCCATGGCTTTAGAATGCCTCAAAGTGATGGCATGGGCCATGGCTGTAGAGGCAGCATCATTGTTGTTGTTGTCTGCCATTTGGAACTGGTATTTTGTAGCTTCCAGGGCAGTTTTTGCAGTGTCAATCGAGTCCTGCACCATTGCGTCTGATTCACTCTGGGCAATAGCCAGGAGAGAATTCCACAGTGCTTTTTGATATTTGGCTGTGAAAGTCATATAGGAGGAAAGGCGGATAAGCAGAGAAGCTGTAGTGTGCATCTTCTTTGCAATAAAATCTATTTTTCTGGAGTGCTTGTCAGGAGACAAGGAAGGCAAAGAGACTCCAGCTTTCTCACATGCTGCCTGCTGTACAATACTCTCATGGCTGGGGTGTACACACAGGAACTCAGTGTCATTTTTAAACAGTTGGTATTTTTTGTCACAGCGCTTGTCACCCCCTGCCAAAGAAGTGGGGGTTTGAAGCAATTTCACGGTATTTTTTCTGAAAGGATTATAAATAGACAAGACCAATCTCTTAGGGGGTGGAAGACCTTCCATTTTCCTATAATCTTGGTCTGCGTCATCATCCTGGTTGGTCTCCTGGGTATGGAGGTCCAGGGTGTCCAGCATATTTTTTTTTTTATTAATTTATGTTTATTAGACACTTTTATACACATATGCAATGATGCAATGAGTAGATATTAAATGGTATACAATATCTTCATGAAACAACTTTATACATACCTTCAAGTTAAGAATTATATACTCTGACACCGGACAATAACGGCTAAACTCCCTATCACAATCCCACCTTTATTAAAAATTTCCATTGACGCCATAAACCGGAACCAATGCGGGCATCTCATAGGAAATCTGTACATGTCTTTTATATTCTGACAGCTGGAGTTACGGGCAGCATTACTGGTTATGAGCACTTCACCCAGAACACCAAACCCCCGACTAACTGAAACAGTATTGTTCCTTTACTCAGGGAACAAAAGATGGTTCCACCCCTGAATGATATAGAATCCATCCCTGCCATTTCAGTCTAAATTTCTGTGTACAATCCTGGATTTTTGCCGTTAGGCTTTCCATTTGGTAAATTTTCAATATTATGGATCTCCAATCCTGAATAGTAGGGGTTTGTACAGACATTCATTTTTTGGTAAGGGCCTTTTTGGCTGCTATAAGATATATAGGCAACAATGTTTTATCCCACAGGGGGGAACGGTCTGGATATATTGAAAGCAGGACAACCTCCCGTTAGTTCTACCATTTCCCCTAAGCAATTAGTTAGTTGCAACTGGAGACTACATAAAAAGGGCATAAGGAGGGGACAATTCCACAGAACATGACCCAAGTCGGCCAATGTGCATCCGCAGCATTGCCAGCATCTGCCACATTCTGCAGGAAGAAATTTAGTTAGGATCACCGGGCCACTGAAATATCTAGTTCGAATCTGCCATGAAAATTCCTGCCAGAAGGAAGAAGAGATCACCCTGATGGCTAACAAAGTTGCCACTGTCCAGTCTACGAGCTGAACTTCGGATACCAAATCCTCGTTCCGCTTATCTAGAATTTACTTAGTTGAGTCTCCCAATAGGTCTTGAATGACCTGTACATATTTCCTATGAGATGTCTGCATTGGTTCCCTTTATGGTGTCAATGAACATTTTTAATAAAGGTGGGATTGGGATAGGGAGTTTAGCCATTATTGTCCAGTGTCAGAGTATATAATTTGTCACTTGGAGGTATCTAAAAAGTCTGAACCCTGAAGACCATATTGTATCTTGAGCTTCTCAAATGGCAGAACCCTTCTTTCATCCAGAAATTGAAATAAATGTGAAAACCCAGAATGCCGCCATTGAGAGAAAGCCTGATCCATATGTGAGGGTTGGAAAAGGTAATCTTTAGAAATTATTTTACAATAATCATAAATTGGTTTTATTTCTGTTTTTTTCCTTAGTCTGAACCATATTAGAATTGAATTAGCTGTGATCGGTGTGAAATGTTGTAGTGCTGGTGTACTGTCACTGGGTGAAAAAAGAATATTAGATATGTCGTATGTGTCATTTAAGGTAAGGATTAGGAAGGAGGGGGGTTGGGTGGAAGCAGGGTACGATAAGGCGGAAGCACTAAATGAGTACTTCTGCTCAGTATTTACTAAAGAGAAGAGGGGGGTGACACCCAAGGTGGGAGAAATGGCAGAAGCAGGGGGGGAAGTGGTGACAGATGGGGAACTCAGGGAGGGAAGAGTTCGAGAGAGTTTGAAGGCACTGAGGGTGGACAAGGCACCAGGCCCAGATGGCATCCACCCCAGGGTACTGAAGGAGCTGGCAGAGGTCCTTGCAGGACCTTTGGCAGACCTATTTAATGCCTCACTACATTGGGGTGTGTACCCTGGGAGGATGGCTCATGTGGTGCCCCTCCACAAGAGTGTATTTAAGATATTTAAACTAGCAAATGGGGAGAGGGGTGCAGCACCCCATACGTTGAATGGGAAGAACACCCCTCCCCCCTCAGCTAGTGGTCAAACTGGAATTCAATGTGTTTGCCGTTCATTTGCATCACCAGGTAAGAAAAAAGGTTTGTCTCCCCATACGATGCACAGGGGTAATGCCAAACCTCACCCAACAACTAACACACCAAAATCTGGCCAATGGAAAATCATGTACACAAATGCTCACAGCCTGGGAAATAAGATCCCAGACCTGCAAGCAATAATGTCAGAGGCTAAACTGGACATAGTAGCAATTAGTGAGACGTGGTTTACCAGTAACCACACTTGGGAGACTTCAGTACCTGGCTAGTGTATTGTTCAGAAGAGACCGAGGTGCAAAAGGGGAGGAGTGGCCCTGTATGTTAATGAAAATATCAAAGCTACAGAAATCAGAATACATAAGGAGCCAGAAGAACTGTGGGTCACCCTGGAAACAGGAAATGGGACAGCCATAAGAACTGGGTTGTCTACAGGCCCCAGACCAGAGGGAGGACATAGACACATTACTGTTAGAAGATATACAAAACATGACAGCTAAAGGAGGTTCTGATAATGGGAGACTTCAACATGCCAGATACAGATTGGTCAATACCAGCAGGAACATCTGCCAGAACTAGACTCATAGTGGATTCCTGCAGGGAGGGCCTCAAACAACTGGTACAGCAACCCACAAGAGACAGGGCTATCCTAGATCTAGTACTGACTAACAAAGAAGGGATCACAGATCTCCAGGTAGAAGGTCACCTGGGGGCCAGTGACCATCACATGGTATGGTTCAATTTGGCTACTACATCTAAATCATCCCATTCCAAGGCAAAAATATGGGACTTCAGAGGAGCTGACTTTGATAAGATGGCCAACAGAGTTAAGCTAGCCCTGGCAAAAAGAAACACAGGTGAGGAGGTACAGGCAAAGTGGGCAAGCATTATGATACAATACTTGAAGCAACATCCCATTGTGTTAGACAGAAAAGGAAGTGCAAAAAGAAGGAAACCACTTTGGTTCTCAAATACAGTAGCAGAAAAGGTCAGAGCCAAAAGGCTGGCCTTCAGAAAATATAAGGGAACACAGCGGATGAAGATAGGGGCATACCAAACTGCCCTAAGGGAAGCAGGTAAGGCAGTAAGGCAGGCAAAGTCCCAAACTGAGGAAACACTAGCACAAACAGTAAAAGAAGGTGACAAGACTTTCTATAGATACATTAGTGAAAGGAGAAAGACCAGAGGGGGTATTGCTAAGCTTAATGGAGAAAAGGGAGCATGTGAGGAGGAGGACCCTGTAAAGGCATCTATCCTAAATAGATACTTTTGCTCAGTATTCACTGAAGAGAAGGTAGGGCAGGGCCCACAGCTCAGCATCATGGACACAGGGGGGAGGGAGGTGAGCACTACTCCCTTCACAAAAGAAAGGGTCCTACAAGAGCTTGCTAAGCTCAGGGTGGATAAGGCAATGGGACCTGATGGCATACATCCCAGGGTACTTAAGGAGCTAAAGGAGGAACTAGCAGAGCCATTAGCAGAATTGTTTAGTGAGTCTCTGAGCACAGGAGAGGTCCCAGAAGACTGGAGAAGGGCTCATGTGATCCCACCCACAAGAGTGGTAGCAGGGAGGAGGCGGGAACTACAGACCGTCAGTCTTACCTCAGTAGTGGGCAAGATTATGGAGGCACTCCTTAAGGAAAGGATAGTGCAACACCTGGAATCCATAGGGCACAGGATCCAAGACAGCATGGGTTTACAAAGGAAGGTCCTGTCAAACTAATCTCATAGATTTCTTTGACTGGGTAACCAGAGTGGTGGACCAAGGGGAGCAGTTGATGTCGCCTACCTTGACTTCAGCAAAGCTTTGACACTGTTCCACATAGAAGATTGATAAATAAGCTAGGTAGGCTCGGGGTGGGTCAGAAGTTGGTCAACTGGGTGGCAAACTGGTTGACTGGCAGAAACAGAGAGTGGTGTTAAATGGTATACAGTCAGAAGAGATGCAAGTCACAAGTGGGTACTCAGGGATCAGTCCTGGGGCCAGTCCTATTCAACATCTTCATTAGTGACCTAGCAGATGGACTAGAGGGTAAGGTTTGTCTGTTTGCAGATGACACCAAGATCTGCAACAGAGTAGATGATCCAGATGGGGTGGGCAGAATGAGAAGAGATCTGGATAAACTAGCAGAATGGTCAGAAGAGTGGCAACTGGGATTTAATGCAAAGAAGTGCAAAATCATGCACATAGGGAAGAGAAACCCTGAAGCCACTTATAGGCTGGGAGGAGTTGCTAGCAGTCACAAAGGAAGAAAGAGACTTGGGCATCATCATCACTGATGACCTGAAATCATACAAGCAGACCTCTAAAGCAGTAGGTAAGGCTAGGGGATGTTAGGGTGTATTAGTAGGGTATCACAAGTCGTAAGAGGGTGGTAATAATCCCTCTGTACAAGACATTGGTTAGGCCCCATCTGGAGTACTGCAGCAGTATTGGAGGCCACACCTTCACAAGGACATTAACCAAATTGAGGCAGTCCAGAGAAGGGCAACAAAATGGTGCAGGGACTGCATCAGAAGACATATGAGGACAGATTAACGGAGCTCAATATGTATACCCTTGAGCAAAGGAGGGAGAGAGGTGATATGATCGAGACATTTAAACACCTTAAGGGCATAAACAAGGTGAAAGAGTCTAACATGTTTAAATATAAGAAAAATAGCAGGACAAGAGGACACAGCATGAGATTAGAGGGAGGCCGATTAAGGGGAATGTGAGGAAATTCTTTTCACAGAAAGGGTGGTAGATGCATGGAATGGCTTACCACAAGAAGTAGTGGCTATGAATACAGTGCAGGGCTTCAAACAGGCATGGATAGGCATAAGGGAGCAATACAATGACTATGAATAGATAGGTCACTGACATAGCAAAGGCCGATGGCACATTTATAAGGTAGAAAAGAAATGGGCAGACTGGATGGGCCTTGCGGTCCTTATTTGCCGTCAACTTCTGTGTTTCTATGTTTAGATACCAAGTTGTTTGGACAAGGAATCATGAAATATGTTATTCAGGTACAAGATGAACTGGGAAACTACAGACCAGTGAGCCTCACATCCAACATGGGTAAGCTAATGGAGACTATCCTGAAGGAGAGGCTGGTGACCCTCCTAGAGGCCAAAGGACTACAGGACAGCAGACAGCATGGCTTTCATATGTGGTAGATCCTGCCAAACCAACCTGGTCGAGTTCTATGACTGGGTAACTAGGCAGCTGGACAGGGGCCATGCAGTGGATGTCCTGTATCTGGACTCCAGTAAGGCATTCGACTCGGTGCCACATGGAAGGCTGGGAAGGAAGTTAGTAGGCACAGGGGCAGTGCAAAGCTGGTGAGATGGGTAGGAAACTGGATGCAGGGAAGGCAACAGAGGGTGGTGGTGGGGGGGAGCCTCACACCCAAGGGCAGTGACGAGCGGTGTCCCACAGGGCTCGTGTTGGGACCAGTGTTGTTTGGGATATTCATTGCAGACATATCATGGGACATCAAGAGCAAGATCAGTCTGTTTGCTGATGATACCAAGGTTGGCGCGGTGGTGGATGACCTAGGGGATGGCAGGGGTTGCAGGATGATCTGGCAAAGCTTGAAACCTGGTCAGACACCTGGCAACTGGGGTTTAATGCCAAAAAGTGCAAGGTGTTGCATTTTGGGATGAAGAACCCAAGGAGGAGTTACCAGCTAGGGGGAGTGCAGCTAGCCCAGACAGAGGAGGAGAAGGATCTGGGTGTGCTCATTAAGGGTCAATGAACAACTCGGCACAATGTAGGAAGGCAGCTGCAAAGGCCAACAAAATGCTGGGTTGTATTGCAAGGGGTATATCCTCGAGGAGGGAGGAGGTGATTCTGCCACTGTATAGGTCATTAGTTAGACCACACCTGGAGTACTGCATGCAGTACTGGCGTCCGTATCTGAAGAGGGACATTAAGTTACTGGAGGAGGTGCAGCGCAGGGTGACAAAGATGATCAAGGGGCTGGGGGACTTATCATGAGAGGAGGTTGAAGGAGTTGAACATGTACTCACTGGAGGAGAGGAGAGACAGGGTGACATGATTGAAACCTTTAAATACATGAAAGGAATAAACAAGACGGGTACAGAGGGGCTGTTCAAAGTAAGGGAGGGAGGGCCACCAGGGGCCATGATATGAGACTGGAGCGAGGAAGGTTCAGGAGGGAGATGAGGAGACACTTTTACAGAGAGGGTGGTGGCTGGGTGGAATGCATTACCTGCAGAAGTGGTATGCAGTAGAACAGTGGACTGCTTCAAACGAGGATGGGACAGGACAAGGGGGAGGGTTAATGAAGGGGAAGGGTGGAAGGGAGGGGCAGCTGCAGAATAAGGGGTGCTAGCTGCACATTCGAGCAGACTTGATAGCCCTCTAGGCCTTTATCTGCTGGCAAATTTCATATGTTCGTATGTTCGTAACTCCAAGGTTTTCCAAGTGGCCGAGAAACTGTTAACTACAAGATAAGAATATGAAGGAAGGCTACCTGGGCGTAAAGTTTAAGAATAGGTAAATTTGCCCTTCCTGAGCTGTAAGAAGCTGAGAATGGAAAGGCGGACCCTTGGATGTTGATTGTCCCAGATAAATTTCAAAAGTAATCTATCCCAAGACTTAAAATAAAAGGGTGCAGGGAAAAATGGGATGTTTTGGAAAAGATATAGGAGCCGGGAGAGGATGTTCATGCGGACAGTTGCAATCCATTGAAAAAATGTTAGCGGTAGAGAGGACCATCTTTCCAGACCCTTTTGTATTGTTATAGCAAGTGGCTCATAGTTAACTAGTTCTAACACCTCCTGATTCAGGGGGATGTGTATTTCCAGATATTTGATCTTTGTGGATCTCCACCGGAGGAGAAGAAGACCGTAAAGACTTTTAGTTGGAGAAAATTAAAGATAAGAGCTCCGATTTTGCAATGTTTAGCTTAAATCCTGCCAAAGCTTCATATTTGGAGAATTTGCCAGACCGCTGGAATAGATGTGTCTGGCAAGAGAAGAGTCAATAGGATGTCGTTAGCATACATATTAATTTTATATTGTTGTTGCCCTAATGTGATGCCCTCTATCTCAGAGGAAGTTCTTATGGCTGTTCCTAGTGGCTCCATATAGAGAGTGAATAAAAGGGGGGAAGAAGGCAGCCCTGTCATGTGCCTCTATGTAGTGAGAAGGGGGGAGATATTCCTTCATTGACTCTCACATATGCTTGAGGGGCGACATAAAGATTCCCCAGTAGTTTTAAAAATGACTTCGGGAATCAGAGTCTCGACAGGGTGTCCCGCAAAAATTTCTAGGACACCCTGTTGAAGGCCTTCTTTGCATCCAGACTAATGACTGCAGCAGGGATCTTCTGGTCACAAATATATTCCATAAGAATTACAGTTTGACGTATATTGTCTGTAGTATTTCTATTTTTAATAAAACCAGATAGTTTGTTGTGGACTAAACTGGGTAAAATCTGCTCCAGTCGAGTGGCCCAAAAGCCATGAAAAGTTTATAATCAGTATTGAGGATTGAGATGGGTCGGTAGGAAGGATTAGTAGGATCCTTGTTTTGTTTTAATAAGGTTGCTAATGTGGCATATGCCCAAGAGGGGGTAGGGGGAACCCCCCCTTAACTTCTCTAAACATCAAGAGTAATTGTGGGGATAAATCCTTAATAAATGGCCTGTACCATTCGGACGAGAACCCATCAGGTCACGGGCAATGATAAGAAGAGAGAGATTTAATCCTGTGGGATATTTGTTTGAGTAAGATGGGGGACTCCAGAAGTTCCCACTGAGCAATGGTAAGGGGAAGGAGAAGATCCTTCAGAAAGACAGCTGCTCCTCTGATGTGGAGCGGTCATCCTCCCGATATAAATGTTGGTAAAGGTAGTGAAGGAGTGAAGAATATCCTCCTCTTTATGTGATATTAGTCCAGAAGAGGGGTTCCTAATCTTGAGAACAGTAGTGGAACTTTTCTGTCCCTGAAGGCACTGGGCTGCTGTGGGTCCCACGAGGTCTCCCTCGTATTTAGACTGTTTTAGGTTAAGAAGAGCTTACTGGATTTTGATGTCCATTAATTGCTGTATTTCCACTTTTGTTTCTCGTATCTTTTGTTGGAACTCACAATCCCCTTCAGTACATAATAACTGGTAGGTATTTAAGTGTTTCAACAGTGTGTTATATTTAGTTTCTAGTTCCCTTTTTCTCCTGGAGGCATATTCAGTGGTCTCTCCCCTGTTTGTAACTTTTAGGGCATCCCAAACCAGGGCCTCCGGAACCTCTGGGGAAATATTTTCCTGGAGGAAAAGGGGAATACGTTTTTTAATATGTTCCACATATTGTTTGTCTCTTAGCAAAATTGGGTTAAAACGACACAGCGTCAGTTTTTTTCCCCTGCCAAAATCAAGTTTGAGAATGAGGGAATGGTGGTCCGAAAGGATCATTGGGCCTATGGTTATATCCTGAATCTGACCAAGATGTTCGCGTGTTACCCCTAAAATAATCTAACCTGAAGAAAAAATTACTCACCTTAGTAATGTTGTTTCTTCTAATGGAGTCTTGCTATATTATGACTATTGCAGTTTGTCCCACCACTAGAACTGCTCCGGAGGTGAAAGAGTTAACTTCCATGCAGAGCATGGAGCTTAGAGCGCGAGCTCGGTTCAGAAGCTCTGTTAGGGTGATTTCAAACCGAAACCGTCAGATCTTTACGAGCAAAAACTCACTAAGGTTCTGTGTGGAAGCAGTAACCTACACTAGCCAACTGGCCACTAACATATTAACACATTTTCCTGGTCCCAACACCAAGACTCAAGTCAGTGGACCAGAAAAATAAGTTAAAATAACTAAATAAACCAACACCCAAACATGAAAGAGGGCATCAATAAATGCCAACAGAGGACTACCCACCCTATACCCAAAGTAGGAGTTCTGAGAGGGGCAGGCTGGGGGGGAAGTCATAATATAGCAAGACTCCATTAAAAGAAACAACATTACTAAGGTGAGTAATTTTTTCTTCAAACAACATGAAGTCTTGCTATATTATGACTTATTGCAGACTACACAGCAGTACCTCCATGGAGGAGGGACAAAACCTACTTAGGGAAGTAGGCTCTGAAGCACGGTGTGAAACAAACCGAGCATCCCTCCTGGCCTGAATATCCAGGGAGTAATGCTTGGTGAACGGTGTACTGTCTTCCAAGTAGCTGCCTGACATATCTCCAAGATAGGGATGTCTCTAGCAGCAGCTAGAGATGCAGCTGTACCTCTGGTAGAGTGAGCCCTCAGGCCTGAGCAGGAACCTTACCCAGCTTTTGATAGCAAAATTGGATACAAGAAATGATCCACCTGGCAATGGATCTCTTAGTGGCAGGTCTCCCTTTCCCAACCTCATCATAAGTGAGAAACAGTTGGAGGGAGTCAAACCTGTGACCCTTGGTACGCTCTATGTAGTAACTTAGGGCCCTCTTAACATCTAAGCTGTGCAGCCTCCTCTCACCAGAGGAGGAATGGTCAGTGAAGAACACTGGAAGTGAAATAGATTGGTTAAGGTGGAAATCTGAAACCACCTTAGGCAAAAACTTCCTGTTAGTCCTGAGGACTACTTTATCCCTGTGAAAGGAAATAAAGTCAGTCTCTACTGATAAAGCCTGTAACTCACTTATACGCCTGGCAGAAGTGATGGCTACCAGAAATACAGTTTTCCAAGTCAAATACTTAAGTTCTGCCGAAGACAGAGGCTCAAAGGGGGGTTGCATCAGCTGAGCAATGCATACATTAAGAATCCAAGCCGGGGCAGGGTCCCTGAATGGAGGATTGGTGTGAAGCAATCCTTTAAAAAACTTGGAAAATACAGGATGAGCAGAAAGAGAAGAGGGCTTCCCTGCTGAAATGAAAGAGACAGCAGCCAAGTGCACTTTCAGGGTAGCTGGTCTCAGTCCCAAAGAATTAAGATGGACCATGTAGTCCAATACAGTGGGTAGATCAGCAGATTCCTGGGAAACATGCTTCCCAGAACACCATATGGAAAACCTTTTCCACTTGGAGTTATAGGTAGCCCTGGTGGAAGGCTTCCTAGCAGCCTTCAGGATTTCGAGAACACTTTGAGAAAGTTGTAAATCAGCAAACTCTAACTGCTCAAGAGCCAAGCCTTGAGGTTGAGGATTTGAGATTCGATACCAAACTCTCCCTGAGCACAGGTTAACAGATTGTGGTTCCTGGGGAGACACAGGGAAGATGGACTGCTAAGGACAGAAGGAGTGAAACAGGGCTGCCTGGCTCGTCTGGAGCAATCAGGATCATATTTGCAGGGCTGAGACCTGATTTTGACTAGTACTTTGAACAGGAGAGGGAAGGTGAAAGCATAAAGAAACTTCCTTCCCAATCGAGGAGAAAGGCATCCAGGGGAACTGAGCTCAACACTGGGAGCCTGCAACAAAACAGTGGAAGTTGATGATTGTCTGGGGCTGCGAAAAGATCTATCTGAGGAGTGCCCCATCTGGCAAACACTATCCCCAGTACTAGGGGATCCAGTGACCATTCTGTGATGGCCCTGGGAAATCCTGCTGAGAGCATCTGCCAGGACATTGTCCTTGCCTGGGAGGTGAACTGCTATGAGCGAAGTGTTCAGGAATAAGCCAGAGACCACAACTTCATCGCCGGTGCACAAGGTCAAGACCGAGTGCCCCTTGTTTGTTGATGTACCACATTGTAGTGGTATTGTCTGTTCTGACCTGTACCACCTTGTTCTGAACAGATGCAGAGAAAACCTGAAGTGCTAGAAAAACAGCTCTGAGTTCCAACAGATTGATGTGGAGCAGAGATTCCTGAGGGGACCATAACCCCTGGGTGGAGAGGTCACCCATGTGAGCTCCCCATCCCAAGAGGGATGCATCTGTAGTAAGGGTCAAGGAATGGGACAGAGGGATGAAAGGCACCCCCTGTCTCAGATTGCTCTGATCCTGCCACCACTGAAGGGTCTGGATCAGAGTTCGAGTCACTGGGATTAACTTGGATAGGGGATCTCTTCTTTGAGACCAGAAAGCTCTCAAATGGAACTGAATGCCCCTCATCTGAAATCTTGCTCCTTACACTACAGCTGTGGAGGCAGCCATGTGTCCTAGGAGCTGCAGGAAATGCCTTGCTGGTCGAGAGACCTGCAGAGTGAAGGACGAGGCCAGGGCCACTAAGGTCCTTACCCTTACTAAGGGAAGGAAGGCTCTGGCCTGCTTTGTGTCCAGTTCTCGCCTATAAAGGTGAGTACCTGGACAGGTTCCAAAATTGACTTTGAAGATTGAGAGAAATCCCAGAGGTAAGCAGCTGCTGGGTAACTAGCAGGTGTGATTTGATCTGGTCTGGAGACTGACCCACAATGAGCCAGTCGTCCAGGTAGGGAAAATGGCAATATTTTGCCTTCTTAGATGAGCAACTGCTACTGCCAGACATTTTGTGAACACCCTTGGGGCAGAAGTGAGGTCGAAGGGCATTGTTTGAACTGATAATGGCCTGAGGGCAGTTCAATCTGAGGTACTTTCAAGGGAGCTTCTGATAAGAACATGGAAGTAGGCATCCTTGAGGTCCAGGGAGGCTAGCCAGTCCCCTGGCCTTAGGGAGGGTAAAATCATTCCCAGTGTCACCATTTTGAACTTTGGCTTTAAATGGTGCTTCTTTAGATATCTTAGATCCAGGATAGGCCACCACTCTCCTGTCTTTTTGGGGGTAAGGAAGTACCTGGAGTACAGACCCTTGCCCTGGTGAGGGGGAGAAACCCTTTCTACAGCTCTGAGAGCCAAGAGGGTTGAGACTTCTGTTTCCAAAGCAAGAGTCTCTAAAGGGTTTGTAGGTGGAAAAGATCTGGTTCTCATCTTTGAAATTTTGAAGCTGAGAACCAGACCCTGGCTCACTACTTCCAGGACCCACCTGTCTGAAGTTAAAGACTCCCAGTCCTGGATGAAGTGAGCCAACCTGCCCCTACAGGTAGTGGAGAGCCGACTCTGGGCATCCCATCAGGGTGTCTGTTTGGCAGGGGCTTTAGGCTGAGGGGTGGGAGCAGCCTGCTCGAACCCGCGCCTGCCTCTCCCTCTGAAGAACCCCTCTGTACATAGGCTGAAGAGGAGGAGGCCTGGGTCTGGTAAAAGGCCTGTGAAAGGCTCACCCCTACCCCTGGGGCTGCCTCTGAGGAGTGGCTTGCTCGCTCCTTGGCTTGTGCACTCCTATAAGTGGTTCTATATTCATCCATTTTCTTCATATAATTTTCTGTCTGCTCCCCAAACAGAGAATTTCCCACCACAGGAAAATCCATAGCCTTAGACTGGGTATCCTGTGACAAAGTAGTACACCTGAGCCAGGCCAATCTCGAAAGCCACAGATGTAGCCATGACTCTAGAGGATACATCGTTAGAATCCACTGCAGCATGGAATTGCACTTTAGATGCCTCAATACCATCAAGAGCCTCCTGTTCCAGCTCCTTTGCAAGCTGGCTAGGGACCTGTTTGCTAAGGCCATGACAGTATCCCATCTAGATTTCTGGTATCTCGAACATGATTCATATAGTTTGCTTGTCTGAGTCCCAAGGATGCTGCCATGTATTGTTTTTGGCCATGGCATCAATCTTCCTGGAATCCTTGTCAGAGGATGTGGCCAGGGAATATTAGCTTTATCACAGGCTGCAGCCTGAACTACCCCAACATGACTGCATTGCTGTGAAAGAAAATCTGTATCAGGACCTGACAAAGTGTACCTCCTGTCCATCTTTTTATCCACAGGAGGCACAGAATTAAGAGCTTTTAAAATTTTTATTGTTTGTTTTCTAAAAGATTTATGTAAAGGGATGGACGACCTCCTGGACTCTGGGATATCCATCATCTCCACATAGTCAGGCTCCTCTTGCTCATCCAAAGCCTCCTCTAAGGGAAACTGGAGGGTCTCAGCAACTTTTTTATAAAACAAAAAATGAGAAAAGGACTCAGAAAGCCTAGGGGGAGACTCACCTGAAGGTCTGTCTGGGGAGATGTCCGGTTCAATGGGCACATCCAGACTTTCAAAGTCACATTCACACTGATCATAATCCTCATCCCCTTCCTCTGGTTCATAAAACTCTTCTATATCATAATCCTGAACCATTGGAACCGACCGAACCGACCTTTTCCAGACAGTGGCGGTTCGAGGGAACCGGACAGGGACTGGACAATCTGTATTGCCCTGCTATCTCTGCAGCAGTTGGAGAAGGAATTTTGACCCAAACTTGCTGATTTTTAGTTTCTTTGCTGGAACTGGTCCTCAGAGCCAGCTTTTCGCTTGCCCGAGGAAGTCTCGGCCCTGGTCAGAGGGCATCCTCGTTCGGTTGGCACCGAACCGGCTGGCCATCCGGTCAGCGGACTTTTTGGCCTCTCGTTCCCTGAGCCTGCCCACTCTCTTGTCCAGGGTGGCTGCAGGGAAAATTTTACAAATCTGGCAGTCTGAATTGTGGTGGTCAAACCCCAGACAATAGACACATGTAGTGTGTGGGTCACCCTTGGCAAAGGCTTCCCCACAGACACTACAGTGTTGAAACCCAGTGGGCCCGGTTTTTCTTTTGGGTTTCTCAGACATGATGCCAGCCTAACCAACAAACTTGCCCTTTTAATGACAGTGCCAGGCAAGACACCCTTATCAGTTCCAAACCGTGTCACAGGGTCGTGGAAAAAACTGTAATGAAATCCGGTTTTTTTAGAACCGATAAGAACCGGAACCAGACTTCAAGAAGCCTTAAAAGGCTTTAAACTTAAATTTTAATACAATTCGATCGGTTCAACCGAACCGATAACAATTTTACAAGTTCCACACAGAAAAAAACTATCTATTACTTACGATACCATAGACAGAGCTTGAACCGATCGGTTTTGCGGTTAAAATAATTAAATTGCGGTTAAATTCAACCGAGAAATAGCACTTTAAACCGAAGTAATGAACTGAGCAACAGGAGGAATCTCCGGAGCGACTGTTCAGTGAGGCGGAGTAAAGAATCTGACGGTTTCGGTTTGAAACCACCCTAACAGAGCTTCTGAACCGAGCTCTCGCTCTAAGCTCCATGCTCTGCATGGAAGTTAACTCTTTCACCTCCGGAGCAGTTCTAGTGGTGGGACAAACTGCAATAGTCATAATATAGCAAGACTTCATGTTGTTTGAATAGGTGTGATGCCTATTTGAAAAGAAAGTACAACCTGGGTCTGATGGGAACAAACAACGCCAAACATCTATTATGCCCAAGTGATCCACTGTACGCTTGAAATATTGAGCAGTACCTGATTGGCGCCGGTGGCGTGGGTTAGAGCTATCCATGTGAGCGGACATCATTATATTCAAATCCCCTCCAAGTATAAGTTGGCCCTTAAGGATGTCCATTATCCATGCCATGAAGTTTTGAATTACCGAGGGTTTAGACATGGGGGTTAGGTACACATTTACTAAAGTCACCTCCCAGTTATATAATCTGCCCTGTAGGATAACAAATTTACTGTTGAGGTCCACATGGGACTGATTAATTTCTAATAGAGTTGAGGCCGGGATCAGGATGGCCATTCCACGACGGCGACCACCATGATGAGAAGAGGCAAAGACCATCTCCCCCCAACACAGTTTGGCGTGTTCATCCACGGAAAGATGTATTTCTTGGATCATATAAAGATCAGCTTTTTGTTTTTTAATGTATTGTATAAAGCGTGAGCGCTTAATGGGTTTGTGGAGGCCATTTAAGTTCTGGGAAAAGATTTTTACTGATAACTTTGCCATAGTTTAATCCATATTTTTGTCTTTTATTTTTGTCCCATAGGAGAGCAGTCCTGCCAAGTGACGGGACCGTGCCCCCTAGAGGACCACATAAAGAAGCTGTCGGCATATCTCCAAGCTGTTCCAGTTCAAATAAAGATATTGTAAATAATATATTTGTTGTGCATACGTGTCTTTTTTCCTCCCCTTTCCCCCCATAACAAATTCCTAAACCCTCCTCCCCAAGCATGCAGAGAATATTGGTGAAGTGGCCATAACACATCAAGTGCTTAGCATCGCTTTGTTTGTCCCCCTGGAAAATGGTTCTTCCAGCCATATGGGCCACCTCCCATATGGGAATCAAACACTGTCGGAAAACCAACCAGCACATCCTCTGCCAAGATTCCAAACCTGTTAAAATTCTGCATGTAATATTTCTTTTGTGCATATATATTTCCCCAACCCCCCACAAACTATATTACCAAAGCCCCCCACTGACCTCTTAAAGGTAAACCATACTAATTCTTTCCCCATCCTCCCCCATCTAAAACACAAAAATAACACACAACATTTAAACCCCTCAACTATATACAAAGAGGCCCCTTTAACATTGGGGACCACAAGGTAATCAATAACTAACATACTAATAAACAATATAAACCTAAGCAATAAAAATTTGGGTGGAATTACTAAGAACCTTGTGACTTCCAAATATGAAGTGTCTGTCTGTGGACACTTGTGGAAAGCCTCAGGCAATTCCCTGAAGGGGAATGCTGTGAGGTTTAGGAACTTCTTGCCCTCATTATAGGCGGAGTACCACCTAGGGGACCCTAAGAATACCCCAAAAGTGAGAATATCCAGCAGGAAACCTCCACTAGTGTGGTTCAGCATTTACCCTGGATTTAAATACCACCTCAAACCAAGGCCACCCCCATTTTATGGCTTGATGACTTATCCCCAGTCCACTCCATAACTCAACTCACTTCTGGTTAGCATGTATGCTGGAATAACATCCCCGCAGACCACTGCTTTTTTTGGGGGTGGAATGGAGAGTTTGGGCAGGGTTAATAAAGACATGGTATAAGTGTAGTACAACACATAATACACAAAGTCTCCCCCCTCCAGAATATTCCTTCCCCCTCCCATATTTAAAGAGAGGATGACAATTAGTACTCTTTTAGTTTCGAATGTGTTTAGGCCGAAGGGTCGGGTCCCACATTGGGTCAAGCGGAGCCACCCTGCCTCGATTCAACTCGTCCTCATAAAAGGGGACCACTACCCCAAGGCTATGTAGGGGTGGGGTCAAAACCAAATTACAATAACTTAGGAGGCCTCCACCCTTAATTAGCTACCCCACCCAGCCAGCAGCCCATGTACCGGGCACTCATCATATCACATTGTATTGTTAATGTATTGCCTGGGAAGGCAACGTAGATTAGTAATATAAAAAACTCAGAGGCATTAATATGAGACCCACCTCTCTATCCCCTTCCAGCAATGTTCAAATAATGCTAGATCAGACTAGTAGCTAGGAGAAAGCCAGGTACAGTGAGGAAAAACTGGCTCAAAATGAGTCACCACCATCAGCTGGACGACCAAACTAAATTTCCACTTTTGAAATTGTCATTCATCAGGCCTGATAATAAACTAGGAATCTCATCATAGAGCCATGGAACTCAAGCAAACTGACAACCCGAGGAGGACAGGGTCATCACCGAGCCAATTCCTCTATCCAGTCAGGATATCCCCATGTCAAATACAACAAGTCCTCCCCATGAAGTGTGGGGGCCCGTCCACGGGAGCAAAATCAGGACAAAGAAACTTAAGTTCTAGGAGGGAGTTCAACCCAATCTCGCAGCATCTAAGGCCAGATGAGTAATTTTTTAGCTATTCGGCCTGGGCTGATCCCCGCCATTTAATGGCTATATTTTTCATCCTAACCCAAAATGCAGTCCTTAAAGCCAAATTATATATTTTTATTATATTTTTGAATGGACTGCCTGGGATAGTTATTGTGGGCCTGAGCCCCGGGCTAGGACAAGAAGAACCCCCCCCCATGCACCCTGTGAACTGAGTAGGACCAGGATAGGACAGAATGGGGGATCCAGACCAAGAGGAAATAAGAAAAAGCTCAGCACAAGCCTACAGTCCCCCTTCAAGTGGCCAGGGTGGGATTTCGATACTGATGAACTCTTTCCAGCAGATCCTCAATTGGAGTATTGCGAAATTGGTCAACAGAGTCCCGTTGTGGCTTTGGGGCTGTTCTGGATCTGGCAAATGCTGCCGGCTTCTCCTTGACTATGCCACGGGACATTAAGTCCAGGAGCATTTCCTGGGCCGTAGAGTAGGAGACTGTTCCAGAGGGGAGCAGCACCGACAATTTCGCTGGGTAAGGCGTGCAAAATTTGATTTTCTGGGCCCGCAGTAGTGGAAATAAGGGAGCGTATTCCCACCTTAGTTTTTGGGTATATGGTGCATAGTCATTGTCTAAAATCAACTGATGAGAACCCAACCTTGTAAGACCTGCCTGCCAAGCCTTCTTAAGTAGTTGTTCCTTTGTGTGGTAGCTCTGCAGCTTTATGACGAAGGATCTTGGTCTAGCATCTGCATGAGCGGGTTTTGGGCCTAGGGCCTGGTGTGCCCATTCTATAACAATTGGAAAATCTGGCTCTAGGTTTAGAATAAGTCAGAAAATATAGTCCAAACAAAAAAACTGAGTTGGTCCCGTCTTCAACCTCTGACAGACCGTAAATGCTAATGTTTTTCCGTCGATTTCTATTCTCCATATCTTCCTGTCTGGCCACCAGGTAAATTTGCTCTTTTAGAATAAGCAGATGTTTTCTTCCATAACCTCTAATTTATTTGTATTTGTAGCTATTCATTGATCAGCTTCTCCTACACGTTGCTGGAGGGCCTAATATCTGATTTTAATTTCCCAATGGATTCCGCATTTCATTGCAGAATTCAGAGATTGCAAGCAAGATATTTTCCCTATTTGAAGGTCATGGCTCTTTTTCTGCTCATTTTGGATGCGGGCATTGCTTTCCCTAGGCCAGGATCTCTATTTTGCTTTGCCCCTTGTTCTGACTCCAACATGCTCCTCTCCTCATAGTCTTCTAGATAGGAGAGTGACTGGAAGCGATTGCGCTGCTGTTTAGCCATCTTTGGCTAAATTGTCAGAGAAATCCCATGCTCTGCAACACCAGAAGGTACTAATACAACAAAATCAATGAATTTTAGACCAAGGATAAGGTTATTTTAGTTTGGTTTGTAAATTTGTGCGGGAGGGTTCGTGCTGCTGATGTTCTATAGCCCATGCCGGAATCGGAAGTCGGGTGTCCAACATATTTTTAATAAATGTAAGCACAGAGGAGGAATCCTCCTGGTCAGTAGAAGAAGACCCAAAATGATGGTATGGGGACACATCAGGTTCCAGGCCCTCCGAATGTATTTCTGGTGCATCATAATAATGTTCTTCCTCTTCTGCCTCAACCTCAGAGTCTCCTGTAGTGAGACCTATGGAAGAATGTTTACCAGAAGGAGCACCAGAAAAAATAGACCCCATGCTTTGTAGGGTCTGACAGACTTGCCATGCTTTTACCATATCTTCCACAGATGGGAGCTCCTGAGAAAAATCAGGTTGGCTGCCAGACTGTGGCTGTGTATGTTTGTTTTTTTCTTTGTGCCTTTTGTTGCCTGTTGTCTCACTATTGGCTTTCCCAGGAGGAACAGGAGCATTTTCGTCTTTGCAAACATTCTTTTTAGCCACCTCACCAGTGGCTTGATCATGCTTCCTTTTTAATCCAGACACTTCATCAGTGCCTTTATTACTTTTTGGTTTTGAAGGAACCTCATCAGCTCATTTGGAAGCTTTATTTTTTGGGCACTTCATCGGCATCTCCTTTTCTTGGCTGGGATTTGGAGGCTTCATCAGCACCCCGTTTTAATTTTTATTGTTATTATTTTTTGATGGCCCCTCATTGGTAGCCTTTGATTTTTCCTCAGCCATAATTTTTTCAAGTCTCTTTGCTCTGTTTCTCAAAGTTTTTTTTACAAAATTTGGTGCAAAGAGAGCAAGTATGATCTGGACCTAAGCATTTAAGACACAAGTTATGAGAATCTGCTATAGCAAAATTCTATGACAGTTGACACAATTTTGAAACCTGTTGGTCCAGTTTTCATTTTGTTTTGGGATCTCTGACATGCCAGTCCACAGAGAATCCTGAAATATAATGCAGAACTGAAGAAAAACTGTCGGTTCCCTTGTGGTAAGGAACCGCAATTACTGAGGTAAAAAGTAGTGAAAAATGTCCAAAATTGTTGGTTCCCACAAGAAAAGGGGAACTGTGATTAAAATATTAAGGGAACCATCAAATACACCTAGTTGCGATTAAAATAAATTAAAAATAAAGAGGAGGGAACCATGGGGGAACCACGGAACCGGAACCACTAAAAAGCTAAACAAATAAACTCAGCACACTATAAAAAAGGTTTTTGAAGAAAACTTTATCAGGAAAAAGCAGGATAGACTCTTAACAAGGAAAGTTGAGAGACACTTCAGGGGCAGTGTTGCTCAGTCAGCAGAGAAAACATCCTGAAGCCTTTCAGGCTGCTCTCCCTCAGCACACACCCTACTCTTTTCTGATTGGCTAATTCCCTAAGCTCATTATCTTCAAAGGCATCTCTGGGGCAGTTGCACCTAGCCAGCTAACTGCTATTGTTGCTGATGCTAAAGGACTCCTGGGGTTAGAATCTGAAGGTAATTTTTCCCAGGAGAAGTTTTTTAAACTGGTTCAAATTCTGTTATTGTTCCAAATATACTTGCCTATTAGCGACCTTGGTGGTTATTTAAGCAATAAGGCATGACAGGGGATGTGTTATGGTGGGATAACAGCCACCTCGGTGTGAGTTGACATGATGCAAAGCCAAGTACCTCTTGGCCAATCAGGAGCCAGCATTCTTTCCTAACCATTTCATAATTCTGATTAACGGTCTGGTTTTGAGTGCCATTTTAGAATTGTATGATGTAGTTGATATCCCTCTCCAACCATAGAGTTCTGTATTAGAACATGGATACATTGTTTCAACAATGGAAGAGCTGAGCAAGGGACATAAACTACATTATACAGTTCTAAAATGGCACTTACGTTCTGTGTGGAAATCAGAAACACCCAATAGGATAACTAATAAGACTGTAGAGATGGAACTATAACAAAATTTGAACTAGTACTTGAAAATCAACTTCTAAAGAAAAAAATGACTTCTAGGTTCAGTGCAGTTCTCCTTTAACCTGCAGGATTGTCTGACCATCTCTACACCCACTGGGGAGTTAATTGAGCAAGTCCAAGTAGTCAAATACTGGGGAATTTTCTTTGACTTCACTCTGTCTTTTGTTCCCCATGTGTACTCTGTGGTTTGAATTATCAGTCAACACCTAGGATTGCTGTACAGGAACAGACATTTACTTTGAAAGTTAGGAAACCCTTGGTCACAAGTCTTTTTTATATCAATCATAAATTATGGCTCTGTGGTTTGTTCTGATGCTAACAGAACTGTGTTAGAGAGGATCTGTGTTGATTTAATCATGCTTGCAAATTTGCACTTGATTTGAAATTTGATCCACATAGATGTGATTCTTATGTTTCCACAAACTGGTTAGCATTTTATCAGAGAGACTCTTATCAGATGACACTGATCTGTAAGAACGCCCTTTTGGGCCATATGCCAATTAGGGTTCAAAATTCAGTATACTACTCACGTGATGTGTGATCAAAGGTTTCAGTTTCCTTGTTGAAAAACGGCTGTTGGTCAGCACTCATTTTTAGTAATAGTTGCTAAAGTTTGAAATTATCCACAAACTTAAGTTTGTGAATATGAACATTTTTTAGAGCATTATCCTATTTTCAAAATAAGTTTTTATGTAAGTGTAAATAGTTTTTATTAGTATGTATATTGTATGTTATCTCATGTTTTATTTTGTGTATTTGTACGTTTATTGTATGTATTTGACTTGGACACCTTTATTGCCCAAAGGGGGCAGGGCATCGACATGCACGCATGCCAATATGTGCAGGCATGCGTGTGTCACTGAACACTAACACCCTGAGGGAACCAAGCAAAAAAATATCAGATGAAAACATCCTGGCCAGTGTGGCATCCCCCCACTGCATGACCCTACCAGGCAGGCTACCATAGTGGAAAACCTGAACATATCTGGAACGGGTTGGTGATGGGGTTGGGGGCCGCCGACCAAACCAGGTATGCTAGGAGATAAGTATGTATACAACTCTGACAATATTTGAATTCTACTATTCAGTCCTTTTCCTAGTGGCTCCACATGGCACTGCTGGGTTATGGTAAGAACTAGGCCCTCTACTGGTGGTCCATGAGACAGCAAGTATATAAAGTTAAAGCTGTTACCCATTTAGCAAGGGGGCGTTTCTTTCTCTGAATGGCTAGATTTATTGTTTCTGGAATTTCATGTTCCTGGTTTGATTTCCATCGTGGACTGGAGGGTGCCTGGCACCCATATTCAGAGGAAAGTCATGATATTCAAGAGTCTTTATTGCAGAATTTAGTTGTTATTAAAACTTAGTAGTGTGGTTACCCCACTATCTATGTTCAGATCAGTGCCCTAAAAAGCTTACAGCACCTCTGGTAAAATGTAACAAATCATACTATTGTCGATCTGTTGGTGCAGTGGTAGGGCTACTACTCACAATGTCAGTGACCCGAGTTCAGGAACAAGGCGGTGTCATTTGGGGCCAGCTGGGGGGAGGAGGACTGAGCATCCCAGGGGGTGTTCTCCTTCTCCAGAAAGGGAGTTTGAGCAATGCCCCTGTAGCAGCACCACCTGGGTGATCAGGAACGGAACTGCTGGCCAATAGAATTTGGGGAGATGAAATGCTGGATGATGCTCTGCGGCAGCATTCTCAGTGTGCTTATGCATAGCATCCTTGACACTGGCATCTCAAGGGAGGGACACATAAAAAAGGGAAAATGGCCTTGGCACTCATGACAATGGATCCCTGACATAACCATGGTTTAACCATAGCTCCATGGAGGATGGAGCTGGCAAATAAGAGAGGTCTTGGAGGGTCGGTTGACCTAGGAGCTCCTGAGGGAGATGAGTGCTGGAGACAAGTAGGTGGCAAAAAGTATAGAAAAAACATAATTTTTTTTATACACACAATTCTGCTTATAGTTCACATCTGAGCTGTATTTATCTTCCTCTCTTTCATTAGTACTACGGAAAGCTGTTTTAAAATAGGGATAAACGGATCCTTGTCCCTTAAGACTTCATGTGCTACCATTTCCCATCTATATGTGATGTCATAAAATCCTGTTTATGAATCCAATTGGTTGCAGTGGAAATGATTACGTCACAAACAGGAGATTTTGATAACGAGTGTAGACAAACAGCAGTAGCAGATGAAGGCCAAATGGCTGGGATCCTGTTTCTATACAAATATAATTTTTTTTTCCTTTTTGTTAATAAAGGTGTTTATCCTCCTGGGCTGGCTGGGTGGCTGTTCAGCCCTGCCCCCAGGTGCCACTGGCTGGCCTTACTGCCGCTCTCCTTCTGTATAGGTATTTCCTCTATGGAGCAGGGCCATGGGGAAGGCTGTCCCCGTGACTCTCATCCAGAAGGCCCCTAATACCCACTGGAGTGGCATGGTGGGTCATGGTGCCTTGGGCAGGGCTTCATGTGGCCCAGTCCCTCCATTTTTCTCCCATTTATTTCTTCTACTTTCCCAGAACTGTGGTGTGGCACAGAAGTGTATGTGCACAGAAGAACACATGAGCTCTTATACCTCCTAGACATCCATCTTGCCCCCCTCAGAGACATGCTTACCACCAGGCTCCACCTGGTGGTAGCCAAGAACTGGGAAGGAGAACCACCCCTACCCAATAGAGGAGAGCTACCTGTCAGCAGCTCACTCCATCTCCCAGCCCCCGCCAGCCAGAGCGTGTTCCCAAGCTAGGTTCACTGGTGTGGCATGAGGTAAAGTGCTTTACAGCACTCAGCCCTCTCTGCACCACTTGGCCAGCTATATACAAATTCCTTAAGTACTGATCAATAAGGGGCACAAAGGCAGGAAATATAGTCATATGACAGTAGTGGTTTATCACTTTCAAAGTTAGCCCAGAGGCATCACAGGCTCTTTAGAACTCATATTATGGGTTTCATTACATATCCATCCTACTGACAGATCAATCCTGGTATTGATATGCAGGAGGAAACTCCAACATTCCTTACTGCGCTGCCAATTGTCGCCTCACTATCTGCATGTTTCCCCAAACCAGGAATTCCTTTCAACTGGGCAGTTGTTAGTTACGGACCTAATCAGCTGGCAGTTACACAATGGTTAGTAGAACTGGTAGCATAGTGGTTGGGAGCACTGAGCTGCAAACCTGGAGAATTGGGTTTGAATCCCACATCCACCTCTTGCATATTGTGTGACCATAAGCAAGTTACTTAACTTCCTCTACTACCAGGATGCACCTGGACAGAAACCTCAGCTAGTGTGTTTCCTGGCCAAAATTTTAAAATAAAAATAAAACAAATTAGCTTGCTGTCTTCCACAAACAGAATGTGTTTCATCCCTATGAGGAGACTAGGGTGTGGTCATGTAGCATTGTCTTGGCTTTCACACTTGTTGTGGTACAAATTCCATTCATCTGTAAGGCTGCAGACACTTCTCCATGGAAATGCATCAACTATAAAGTATACAAATGTACTTTGGTTTGACTCGTAACGAAAATCCTTGGATGGAGAACCATCAAAAAAAGACCCTGAAAGATGCCAAAACAGATCACTCGTGATAAAAAGGACTCTCACATTATGGCAAACTTTAAAATTGATTCCCAATAATTAAACAAAATGCCATTTGCCTTTACTTCATCTTTGTAAATGTCCCTTTCTAATCCAATACCAATTATTAAAGCTATTTATAGTCAAACGTGAGCTGTTTTCGTCAGAATCTTCCAGCTCCATCTGCTTGACCATGCAGTGAAGTTAATTATAACCCCACGCTATAGCATCATAATTATTTCTATGACAACAGATGGTGCTATCACAAATGCTGGATTTGTGGATCCTTCACTGAATACTCAAGCCACATAGTAGATTAGTGGGAAGAGGTAGAAAGCTCTGTATAAGCACAAAAAAACCTAAATGGCAAATGAGAGTGAGCAAATGGGTAGGTGTAATGTTAAAATGTGACAATATAACAGAGGACTGCATTGAGGAAAATTCACAGGTAATCAGTGTACTATTTATAACACAGTGCCACTCTGGTGATCTAGTGCCCCCCTCCCTGTCCCGATCTGCCTTTACAGTGTAATACTAATAACACAGTGCCACCCTGGTGATCAAGTGCCTCCCTCCCACCCCACCCTGATCCGCTGGTACAATGCAATAATACATAACATCAAAACCCTGAGTATCCAGTCCCTTCTCCCACCCTGCCTCAATCCACCAGTAAATTGTATTAATACAATACAGTAAATCCCTGGTGATACAGTGGCCCTCACCCTTTCCAGTCCTGGCAGGTTGCGCCCTCACTCTTGCTCCCCCATCCCAACCCCAGATCTGGCGCACCGGTACAACCTCCTCACACTACTAATGGCTGGTCAATAAATGAACTGTCAGAGTGACTACTGTACAGTATGTGCTCTGACAGTTCAAGCTTCTGGCTGTGGTGGTATGAGGAGGGCTGTGCCAGTCGCCGGATCAGAGGTCTGGATAGGGGGGAGCGGGGTGGTGGGCACTACCTGCCAGGGTGGGGGCCACCGGATCACCAGGGATTTACTGTACATGATTCATACAATATACTGGTGGATCGGGTGGGGGTGGGGGGACACTGGATACTCTGGGTTGTGCTGTACTATATCATTACACTGTACCCAATGATCAGGGTGGAGGGGGCACTAGATCACCAGGGATGTGGGTTTGGAATATATTACATTGGGGTGACACTGTATACGGCTGGCAACCTCCCAGAGGGTATCTAAATGCCATTATGCCTGCTTTTTGATGGTCTACCAGTACTTAGACCATTGTCCTCTGCGAAGGTTCTCTGAATATGATTTTTGGGGATGTGGCAGCCTACATCTGCCACAAGCCCCCGTAGCACCATGCCACAACCATTTTGTGGTGCAAGTGTGTGCAACTTCTTTGTGCAAGCAGCCTGCGTTCACTGCAGACTGCATTGCTTAATAGTTCTGGTTGCATCTTTGGACGCAGCAAGGTGCCAGTTACAGCACAACTGTTTGCCGAAGCACCTTGCGCCTGAATAGGGCTTTGAAAATCTGGCCCCTTGTCTTTCTCTCTCAATTGTTCATTCTGAACTGTGACAGCACTGAGGTTGGCAGCATAATTCAGTGCTGATGTCCAGCCCTCAAGTCATCTCGATTCGCTGATAGATAGTGTCTGACATAAGGATTAACTAACCCTATGAAGTAGCAAACCTTGGTTACATGTCCAAAACTCCAAAGAAAATGTCTCTCAAACTTTGCAGCAGTTAAATATCAATTTATTGGAACAATTAGCACCCCCACTAGTGCTTGCGTCATTTCATGTCACTCTGATGCTTTATCAAGACATAAGCATCCTACATGCCATCACAACCGTGACCCCACAGCAGTGTTTGAAAAGAAATTTGATGTACTTAAATGAAGCTGTCACCAGTCATGTTATTAGCCAAGAGTCTTGTGAGTTTCTAACTGTCAAATGTCCAGTTAGGGCTACCATTTATGGACTGCTCAAAATTCATAAGGACTTGATGAATCCCCTGGCCCATCCGATAGTAGCCACTATTAGCTCTCTGACAGAGCCTTTGACACAGTATGTCAACCAGAGACCACAATCATACATCAGCGATATGGACCGCATCCTTGAGGTACTGAAGGATGTTGCAGCGAGGAGGGAATGGATATTATCCTCTTTGAATGTCCAGTCCATCTAAACCAACAATCCACTGGGGGGGGGGGAGGTTAGAAGCCTTATGAGAGGCCCTGTATGACCTGACAGATTATTCAGCATGAGTTATTGAGTTCTTACTTGTGTTCATACTAAGGATCATACTAAGGATTATAAGGAGCAAGGAGGCTGGTGAAGCCCATAGGTGCTCCTGTTTAGTACTGTGAGATTCCCGGAGATCAAAAAGGTGTTGAGTTGATTCTAAAAGACAGTTTTGGTTTCAATAATCACAATTTCTAAGGGCAAACAATTGCATGGGTTTATGACTCTTACTGTGAAAAATAATTTTCTGCAAATGTGGCTAAATTGTTTGCCAACAAGTTGGAGGGGATGGCCCCTTATATTACAGGCACAATTTTTAAACTCCAACCCCAATTCTGACATTAAATAAGGATATTGTACAATGTTGAATGGAAAAAGAAGATCACCTCTCAATCGGCATGTCTCAAGAGTCGTTAGTTTTAAAGCTGTTAACCTAGTCTTGTAAGGTTCATTTTTCAGACCATACATATGTTTTGTATATTTACGTTGGACTCTTTCCAAGAGACTACAATCTGTTTTCCTGAAGGGGCACCATAACTGGGAGGCATATTCCAGGTGGGGTCGGACATATGCTGTATGTAATGGTAGCATCACTTTTGGGTCACGAGAGTTGATGTTATGTCTGATTGACGAGATTACCCTATTGGATTTATTTATTACCTCGTTAATACGCCTGGAGTGTTTTAAATCATTAGATGTTATGATACCTAAGTCTTTTCTTCATGAGATGTATTTAGAATAGCACCTCCTAGGACATATGTGATATTGGGATTTTTAGTGCCCAGGTGCATAACTTTGTATTTATCATTATTCAGTCTCATGTCTCATTTTGTAACCCAAGATGAAATTGTATCCAGATCACACTGTATTGTACAAATATCATCTGAACTGGCACATGGGCCACTGAGTTTGACATCATCTGTGTATTTGATGGATGCCTACAGACAACTGGTAGTCATATCTGATATAAATATTTGAAAGAGACAAGGGCCCAGAACAGAGCCCTGCGGGACTCCGCTAGTAACATGTCCTAAATCTGATAAATGTCCATTGATTAGAACTTTCTGAGTTCTTCCAGACAGCCTATTGTATAGCCAATGAATAATTAGAGGGTTTATATGCAGATTATGTAGCTTAACTCTCAAAGCCCAATGGGGCATCACATCAAACGCTTGACGAAAATCAAAATAGATTACATCGCAGGGTGTCTTATTATCTAATTCAGAACTAATGTGTTCATAAAAACACATTAAGTTTGGAAGGCAGCCTCTACCCTGTTTGAATCCATGTTGAGAGGGATCATGAGAGTCAAGAACAGGTGAAATAGTATCCTTAAAGCAGCAGTACTACGGAAAATTGGTATTTTGGTTTTGCTAGTAGGGGAATGTAATCATGTGTCCTAGTACTGACCTAGCCGTATTTTGTGCTGCAAAGTCCATTTTCTCCACGGTTAAATCAATGTATGCTTGTTTACAAACATCAATTGGTGACCTGTGTCTCCCTGCTGGCAAGGCAGCAGCATTCTGGGTAGATCATTACTGTTGCTGGTTCCTCCTCTTCCTTCCTGCCAAGGATGTGCTTTCACAACACTTAGATGCATTATCTGTGTGTTGCTTTGAAGAACATATCACCCATTATGAGTTTTCAGGCAGCAGTGAGATCAAACTTTCCTAGTTAGTGCTGCAACTCCTTCAGTCCTTTTCTGTGTGTTCTTGTGTTTTGACTTCAGTGCTGAGTCAAGCAACCTACTTTATACGGCTGTATTTTCTGACTGCTGTGACTGTACACATTACTTTATATTCTGTGGTACTGTACAGCCCATCTATTATGGACACTGCAGTTTTCAATGTCTACACCATCGTTGTTGGTGGCGGGGACAGGGGAAGCAGAAATGCTCTAGGTGGGGTGTCAGCAGCCAAGATTGCCACTGTATTTCTTGCTGCCATTGCATTTCTGTGAAAATTGCCCTATCTGTCGCTGGGGGGGCAGGAGGGGATGTTGAAAGGTTCCCGGGGGCTTTTCAGGTGCAGGCATTTATTCTGCATTCTAAATTGCTTACATTTACATCCATGGCAATTTTCCCAGGTTATGGACAGGTGTGCGGGCAATTCCTGTCTCACCAGGAAAGCACAAAAAAGTAAATGATGAGGAAACAATAGCACTCATCCCAGAAACAGGAGACCATACACATGAGAATGGGTAAGAACAAAAAAAAAACAGTAATCGTACCACAAAGAAAGCGATAGAAAAGACCTGTCTCTCTCTGAAATTGTGCGAACTGTCATCCCGAGTATTCTACATCACTTTTGTGAACACGCGCACCACAGGGAGCAGAGGAAGTAAACAAAAGATGTGCTGGGACTTGGGGGAGAAATGCAACTAAACTACAGGCAGCTGCCATATTTCCTGTGGCTCTGCAAGAATAAAAATAAAAAAATATATATCTCCAAAACAAAACATCGCTGGAAAAAATAATTGTAGGTATGCGAACCGAATTATGACTGCATACAATCAGCCAAAAGAGCAATTTTGATAATTACTTCCTGGTTAGGTAGTACTGCTGCTTTAATGAGACTTCCCATAATCTTGCAAATAGTCGATGTTAAGCTAATAGGTCTGTATTTCTTCCAAGCAGTTTTGTTTCTTTTTATGTAGAGGGATTACATGTGCATTTTTCCAATCTTCAGGAAAGAAACTATGTGCTAATCACTCTCATATAGAAGTTTTAATGGGTACACAATGCTGTCTGCTAACAGGTATAAAAGGTGACCCAGCAGTATTATCAGAGCCTAGACTAGTTTTCCTTTTCATGCAATTAGTTTTTTCTAATTGTTTCTGCAGACACGATGATATTGCTTGCATTAACCTGAATTGTATTAGGGTGATATTGTCATGATTTGTGTCTGCAGTAAATACTTCACAGAACTTTTGTTAAACACGTTTGCTATGTCTTTAGAGTTGTGTTCCAATTCTGTATCAGAAAGGAACGGTCCCACTTTGCTAATTGTTTTGTTTAATGAATTAATATAGGAGAAAATATATTTTCATTTGTTTTATGATTGAGTTTGCAAGCTGAAACTCCCATTTTGACTTGCCTTTTAATTTTCACCTTACACTTTCTGAATTCTGAGAAAAGAACCCAATTGGTATTGCTTTTATCTTTTATATAAATACTGTATTTTTGTTCTGTTTTAATAAGCTGTCTAATAGATTTATCCAGCTATTTGGGAGAGTGTTTTTTATTATGGTATTTTGGTCAGAAAGGAATGAACTTGTCCCTTATGTCTGTTAAGGTATTCTTAAAGAAATTCCAATAAGTATAAATAGTATTCTGGTTATAAGCTAAGTCCCAATCAATATTATTTAATACATTTTTCATGTCTGTAACATTACCCTTATGGTAAAGAAAGATATTTGTAGACCCTGTATTATAAGAAAAATGTTTATGTAATGAGAAAAGGATTGAATTATGATCACTGTTACCTATAGGTGCGGTAACAGAGATATTATCAAGGGATAGATGGTCATTACAAAATACCAAGTCCAGGACTCTATCTTTTCTAGTTGGAATGAGATTATTTTGTCTTATTTGTAGTTGAGTGCACAAAGATAATAATTTGTTTCCCTGGGCGGAGGAGGTAGTATTACTTGTCCAGTTGATGTCCCCTGTGGTAAAATCTCCTATTAATAAAATGTCACCCATGCTACAGGCTAGTTCCAGTTCCTGGAAAATAGCATCAGAAGTTACAGATGGGGAATTGAGTGGATGATAACATGTCCCAATAATAATCGTCTCAGAATATTCAAGCAGTAGTTTAATCCATAGTGTCTCAGTGTCAACATCATGGCATCTGATCTTGTCTGATTTATCAATAGTGTTAAGGCAACTATTGATAAATAAGGCTACTCCCCCACCTTTTCTGGTACTGCGATTTAGGTTATAGCCTGGAAGAGTGAATTCCCAGGATGCTTTTCTGTCCCACCAAGTCTCCGTGATAGATATAATGTCAGTATGTGTCCGACAGATCCTAATTTTAATTCATCCAGTTTCTGGTTTAGGCTTCTGGCATTAAAGTATATGCAGTTTAGTTTAATGGAAACAGTATGATTCAAATTGTTACCAGTTTTTAGAGAGGTTGGAAGTTCCTGCCCCTCCCCCAGATTTTCTAGTTTAAATGTTTATTGATGGACTTGATAATATGTTTACCTAATAGAGTACTGCCCCTTCTGCTAAGGTGCAGCCCATCCCAGCAGTAAAGTTAATTTCTATCTGAAAACTCCTCCCAGTGTGTAATGCAAGAAACACCCTGCCTCAAACACCATTTCCTTAGCCATTCGTTTATGACTTTTATTTTATTAGAATGGTATACAGACAGTCTTGGGATCGGGAGAATCTCAGAGAAGGCTATGTCACAGCCCAGGTCTACTAACTTATTTGTTAGAGCAACGAAATCTTGTTTTATTTTTTGTACAGAATCAGGAAAATTATTTGCCCCTGTGTGTATGACCACCAGAGGTCTATCCCCAGCATTGTGCACTATATCATGAACCATAAGGGTAATATCTGATATCCTTGCACCCCTAAAAGAGGAACAAGTTCTGTTAGATTTATCTAAATTACATATAACCCAGTCCACATGTTTCACAATGGAATCCCCTAAGATAAATACTTCTCTGGAGCTGGAAGGGTGGACATTGTCAGTATCCACTGCATCTTCCCTGTCAGTGCAATTGTAGTGACTGACTGTGTCAGTGTTAGAATGAGGGGCCGAACTGTATGCTGGGTTATTGGGTAGACAGGGAACTAGGTTAGAAATAAACTCAGTGGTACTGTCAGATTAAATACTACATGGTGGATTGGGCTGGGAAAAGATGGTTTTAGAAACCTTCTCTGTGTTAACAGAGAAGGTACTGACTAATAATGTATTTCTGTTTATGAACAGTGTATACAATCAGATAATGGGGACGTATGCCTCTTTGCAGATGACACAAAGATCTGCAACAGGGTTGATACACAAGGAGGCATGGAAAGGATGAGAAGGGATTTGGCAAGGTTGGAGGAATGGTCAGAAGTATGGCAGCTTGGATTCAGTGCAAAGAAGTGCAAAATAATGCACCTGGGAAACAAAAGAATAGAGACAAAATCATCAGTATAGACATCTTACTACCCCACCTCATGTACCTGGTACAGAAAAGTTTTGAATCCTACCAAAAAAGTAATTCTACACAACTCAAATGACATTCTGCGCCACAGGTGCGAAAACACATTTTAGCCAGGATTTGAAAAATGGCAGTGATGACTTACATGAGGAGAGGTAATAAAAAGTCTATGCTGAAAATTTTGGGTCAACATATTTAAAATTTACAATGTTATGAGTGTACGTAGCAAAATTGCAACGAATGGGCATGACTTTGATATTGTAACATATTTTGACCCCAAATTTTAAACATAGCATCTTATTACCCCACCTCATATACACAGTACAGAAATATTTTCAAATCCACACCAAAACATAATTTCATGCAACTGCAGTACCATTCTGTGTCACATGTACGAAAACACATTTTGGCCAGGGTTAGAAAAATGACACTTGTAACATACATGAGGTGAGGTAATCAGCATTCCATTCTGAAAATTTTGTGAATTCACCAAGCGACTGTGAAATCACCTTTTAGGTGGGTGTTGCATACTGAGAGTCATATTGTTCATGAGGTGTGGTCCCAAAAGACTATGTTGAGAAATTGGGGTCAAAATCTCAAAATTGATTGACTTATGAATTAAAGTTGAATCCCCATTGAAATACATTGAAGCACATTTACCTTAGTTTCTTGTATTGCAGTACGTTCCAGCAGAAAGACGTGTCTTCAATTAGGAGAGTGGATCTCGATACTGGGACATCTTCAGGTGAAGGAGGGTGTGGGGGGTGTCAAGGGGGGATGCAGGGAGGTGGGTGCACAGTGGGATGTCGGGTGGGTGTTGTGGATGTGATCATTGATGGACTTTTTTTTTACACGGTTACAGGATAAAAAATAGTAAAACAAAGACATTGAGGGACGGTTTTCTTATTTCAGCACAAAAGAGATGTGGGAGAGTGGGGGGATGCCACTAACCACCAACAAAACAGAAATCTGGGCATCAGAGGGTGGGGGGTACCATTACACACCAGGGATAAAGCTGGGACAGCGGGGACTGCAAATATCAGGGATCAGGGCATGAGGGCCACTAGACCACCATAAAAAGGTATTATCTTACAAACCAAATGGCATCGGGTATGGGGGGAGTAACATATATACCAATATGGGATTGGGGCTGAGGAGGCACTGAACCAGGGATGCTCTTTGAAAAAAGTAAAGAAGACATTGAGGGACAGTTTTCTTATTTTCAGAAGGAAAAATAATGGGAGGGTGGGGGATGCCACTAACCACCAATAACATACAAAATGGGCATCTGGGATTGGTGAGGGAGGCCACTAGACCACCAGGAAATTTATTTATTTATTACATTTTGGTGACCGTAGGCCCACTGAGCCCTAAGGTCCTTTTTCAGGGGCTGCCCGGATAACAATACAAGTTATAAGAATGAACAAGGACATAAGGAAATATTTGAGGCATTGTGGAGTTACATCATGAGGTGGTTACAGTAAAGAAAAATAGTGGATACAGGCATGGTTACAGGCATGGTAAAAGAAAAGCAGTGGATGCAGGCATGGGTATAGGCATGGTTATAATTAATGACAATATTAGTTATACTGCAGATTGGGGAGGGAGGAGGGAGGGAGGGAGTTACATATACTGGGGAATTGGGGCTGGGGCTGAAGCAAGGACCTGCACTGCAGTATTATGTTTAGGGAATCTTTGCATTTACCTTAGTTTCTAATATTGCAGTTGACGTTTCCAGGATCTTATTTTTTTATTTTAGTGGAAGGGGCTCCGGGCAAGGGAGCTGGATGTGATTTCTTTTATCCACTATCAGTTGTTTTTCTGTGGTCTGTATAAGAGATTACAGAAACTTCAGCTATTGCCTGCTGTATATAAGGATTTTTTTTGAGGTAATTGACATGGTGTACTGTAGAGTCACATGAATTTAGAAACAAGAGAAACTGGGCAACTGTAAGGTATAACAGTTGGAACTGTCAAGGACCTTTACTATCATGGACGTTTATTGTTCGAAGTCTTTACAGTTCGAACAGTAAAGTTCTACCTGTAAAGAACTTCAAACAGTTATTTTCAGGTTGATTAATCCTTACTAAGCGTAGTGACGGTGATATGATTCTCTCCCAAGAACACATACTTCACCAGTAAATTTTAAATACTAATTAGATAATGTTGCTAAGCATGTGACTGACACCTAAATACAGATCTTGGACATTCCTAACCTTGTAGGATTTCTTTAGAAATCCACTTTTAAACAGAGGAAAATAAACAAGATGGCGGAAGCACAAACCGTATTCTCTGAGCAGGAGCTTTACAATTAACAGTTTGAATAGTTTTCAATAACCTGCCTGTCTGGCGACTATCACAAATTCATTATAATTCAGAAATGGTGAATTTTGTTTTCACTAAAGTATCCAAAGACACACCCTTGGCACTGCCCCATTATCCTGAAAATTTCAGGTAAAAATTATATTCCCTCTGATCTGTAGATGACAGCAAACAATCCCACGTTAACCAATGGGAAAAATGTTTTTTTTGTTTTTAATTTACCACTTTATATCTCAAAAAACATGTAAGATTTATTTATTTCATTTTGTTAACTGGGTAGGCCCACTGGGTCCCAGAGGTCCCTTTTCAGGGGTGACCTGACACCATCACAAAACTTTCCACATCTTGAGATATTTACAGGGTGAGCATGCATGCCAAATTTCAGGCTATTTTGTCAAAAAAATGCTAAAGTTATTAAAGTACATAATTTATATACAGTATATAACATTTTCTGAAGCTTACTCTACTATGAATTCCACTCTTTGAACAAATTTATCAGAATTCTATATAGGAACACAAAAAATGCTAGAAAACCAAGTGTTCATCACAGATCTTTAACACAGTGTCAGTGGCTCAGCAGGTTGCCTCTGAAGCTGGAAGATCAGTAGGCTGTGGGTTCAATCCCCACACCAGGCACGTGGGTTAAATCCCAGTACTGACACTGTAGTGCAGCATGAGGGGGATGCTGTACTTTTGAGGCACCATCTTTTTGATGAGATGTTAAACCGAGGTCCCATCTGCCTGTTTTGGTGGTAGTTCAGATGGATGTTAAAGATCCCATGGCACTTCTCAAAAAACAGTAGAGGTGTTTATTAGTGAAAAGAATCACACAAAATAATACATCACCAAATAACACACTGGGTACAAGCAAATCAGTTACTAAAATTAAGGAAATAAATAACATACAATCAAAAAGAATTTAAATTATAACTTGTAGATACCAAAACAACTGGGGGGGGGGGGATAAAGGAGAACCTCCTGAAAGAAACCAAATGTGATCTGTGTCCAGAACCAAACAAACACTATGTAGTCTCGAATAACTGGATACATGTACGATAAGAAAAAAATACTTACCTTAGTAATTGTGTTTCTTCTAATGGAGTCTTGTTGAATTCTGACAATCTGCAGTTAGCTCCAGCCATTAAACTGCCCCGGAGAGTATAGGGTTAATTTTCTATGCAGTGCATAGAACGTTGAGTCGAGCTCGGTTGAGGTCTCTGTCTGCAGCCCTTTGAAATCCAACCATCAGATTCTTACGAGCAAAGACTCACTAACTACACTATGTAGAAATTATAAAATTTTTAAATAGCCAACTGGCAACAAAAGTTTTGGATTCCCAAACGGAAGACTCAGTTCAGGAAACCCAAAACCAAAAACCAATCCGAATAAGGATAACATACAACAAAACACCCAAAATAAAAAAGGAGGGTGTGCAAGAAGCACCCCTGGGGTGCAGCACTGCACCTGCCCACCCACTTCCCAAAAAACAGGTTCTGAGAGGGGAGGTAGGGAGGGAGGAGGTCAGAATACAGCAAGACTCCATTAGAAGAAACACAATTACTAAGGTGAGTAATGTTTTCTTCAAACAACATGAAGTCTTGCTGTATTCTGACAATCTGCAGACTACCAAGCAGTACCTCCATGGAGGAGGGAGAGAACCTACTTTGGGAATAGGCTCTGAAGTACTGCTGTGCCAAACCGAGCATCACTCCTAGCCTGGATCTCCAGAGAGTAATACTTGGTAAAGGTATGGACTGTTTTCCAGGTGGCTGCTTGACAAATTTCTAACAGAGGGATATCCCTGGCAGCAGCCAGGAAAGCAGCTGTACCTCTTGTAGAGTGATCCCTCAGGCCTGAGGGTGGAATCTTTCCCAGTTTCTCATAGCAGAATTGTATACAAGACACAATCCACCTGGCAATAGTTCTCTTGGTGGCAGGTTTGCCCTTTCCCACTTACCCATAAGTGAGAAACAACTGGAGGGAATCAAACCTGTGACCCTTGGTACGCTCTATGTAGTAGCTAAGGGCTCCTTTAACATCTAAACTGTGTAGCCTCCTCTCTCCTGAGGAAGAATGATCAGTGAAGAAGACAGAAAGAGACACAGACTGATTCAAGTGGAAGTCTGAAACCACTTTGGGTAAGAACCTCCTATTGGTTCTAAGGACCACTTTATCTCTATGAAAGGAGATAAAATCAGGTTCCACTGACAGGGCTTGCAGTTCACTGATAGGTCTGGCAGAGGTAATGGCTACCAAAACATAGTTTCAAGTCAAGTACTTAAGCTTTGCTGAGGACATAGGCTCAAAAGGAGGTTGCATAAGTTGAGCAATGCAAACATTTAAGTCCCAGGCAGGGGCAGGATCCCTAAAGAGAGGATTGGTATGAAGCAATCCTTGAAAAATTTACAGAACACAGGATGAGATGATAGTGAGGAAGACATCCCCACTGACAAAAAGCAGAAACAGCTGACAAGTGTACCTTGAGAGAAGCTGGTCTGAGGCCTAGGCCATTAAGATGGACCATATAATCCAGAACTGTAGGCAATTCAGCAGTTTCTGGAGAAATATGCTTCTTGGAACACCAAATGCTGAATCTTTTCCATTTTGAGTTATAAGTATTTCTGGTGGAGGGCTTTCGAGAAGCTTTGAGAATATCCAGAATCCCCAGAGATAGATGCAAATCTGCATACTCTAATTCTTCAAGAGCCATGCCTTGAGATTGAGAGACCGAAGACTGGGGTACCAAATCTACCCCTGAGAGGAGGTTAATAGGTTGTAATTCCTGGGAAGAGACAGGAGAAGATGGACTGCTAGAGACAGTAACAGGGGGCACCAAGGCTGTCACTTTGCAAGGTTGTGACCTTATCTTGACTAGATCTTTGAACAGTTGGGGAAAAGGAGGGAAGGCATACAGAAATTTCCCTTCCTAGTTCATAATCAGAGCATTCAGAGGGACTGAGCCCAGGACTGGGGGTCTGCAACAAAACAGAGGAAGTTGATGATTGTCTGGGGCTGTAAAAAGATCTATCTCTGGAGTGCCCCATCTTGAGAAAATTACTTTCAACACTAGGGGGTCCAGGGACCATTCGTGATGGCCCTGGGAGATCCTGCTCAGTGCATCTGCTAGCACATTGTCCTTTCCTGGAAGGTGGACTGCTATCAGAGAGGCCTGCAGGGAATAAGCCAGAGACCACAATTTCATGGCCTCTGTGCACAAGGCCGTAGGCAGAGTGCCTCCCTGCTTGTTGATGTACCACATGGTGGTGGTGTTGTCTGTTCTGACCTGAACTACCTTGTTCTGCACAGACTGAGAGAAAGCTTGCAGGGCCAGAAAAACTGCCCTGAGTTCCAGGAGACTGACATGAAGAAGGCACTCCTGAGAGGACCACAGTCCCTGGGCTGTGAGATCCCCCAGATGAGCTCCCCACCCCAAAAGGGAAGCATCCGTAGTAAGGACCACCGAATGAGACTGAGTGACAAATGGGACCCCTTGCCTTAAATTGTCCTGATCCTGCCACCATTGAAGAGCTTGGATCAGTGTCAGAGTCACTGGAATCAGCTTGGTAAGAGGGTCCTTCTTTTGGGACCAAAAGGCCGTCAGATGGAACTGAATGTCCCTCATTTGGAAATTTGCCCCTTGGACCACTGCTATAGAAGCTGCCATGTGGCCCAAGAGATGAAGGAAGTGTCTTGCTGGTCGGGACACCTGAAGGCTGAAGGAAGAAGCCAGTTCTATAAGAACTTTGCCCTTTCCAGGGAAGAAAGCTCTTGCTTTGACAGTATCTAGCTCTGCCACTATAAAGGTAAGAAGCTGTACTGTTTGAGGACTGACTTGGGGAGGTTGGAGAAGAAACCCCAGGGAAGAGAGCACTTGCTGGATCACTTGCATGTCTGACTTGATTCTTGGTCTGGAGACTGACCCACTATGAGCCAGTCGTCCAGATATGGAAAAATGGAAATCCTCTGCCTTCTTATAAAGGCCACTACTACTGCCAGGCACTTTGTAAAAACCCTTGGAGCTGATGTTAGGCCAAAGGGCATTACTTTGAATTGGTAATGGCCTGAGGGCAACTTGAACCTGAGGTACTTTCTGTGGGAGCACCTGATGGGAATGTGAAAGTAGGCATCTTTGAGGTCCAGGGAGCCTAGCCAGTCCCCTGGCCTTAGAAAGGGAAGAATTATTCCCAGAGTCACCATCTTGAACCTTGGTTTTAAAAGATGTTTGTTCAGGTATCTTAGACCTAGGATGGGTCACCACTCCCCTGTTTTTTGGGGGTAAGGAAGTACCTGGAGTACAGACCTTTGCCCCAGTGTAGGGTAGGAACTCTCTCTATGGCTCCTAAGGCTAGAAGAGATGAAACCTCTGCCTCTAGGGCTAGGGTTTCGAGAGACTTGCAGGTGGAAAAGATCTGGCTCTCATCTTTGAAATTTTTGAAGCTGAGAACCAGTCCCTGGCTTACTACTTCCAGGACCCACTTGCCTGAAGTAACAGACACCCAGTCCTGGACGAAGTAAGCCAGCCTGCCCCCTACTGGAATAGGAGAGTCGACCCGGGCAGGCCCATCAGGGTGTCTGCTTGGCAGGGGCCTTAGGCTGAGGAGTGGATGCAGCCCTGCTCATCCCCCTTCTGCCTCTCCCTCTGAAGAACCCCCTCTGTGAAAAGGAAGAAGAGGCCTGTGCTTGGTAGAAAGACAAATGAAAAGGCCTGCCCCTGCCCCTAGAATGCTGTCTTTGAGGAGTTGCCTGCCTCTCCTTGGCCTGTGCACTCCTATAAGTGGTCCTATATTCCTCCATCTTCTTCATGTAATTCTCTGTCTGCTCCCCAAACAGAGAATTACCTTCCACAGGGAAATCCATGGCCTTAGCCTGGGTGTCCCATGAGAGGCTAGTACATCTGAGCCAAGCCATTCTCCAAAGAGCCACAGATGTAGCCATGACTCTTGATGACACATCACTGGAGTCCATAGCAGCATGGAACTGTACCTTAGATGCCTCAATCCCATCTGCAGCCACTTCCTCCAGCTCCTTGGCCAGCTGGGAGGAGGCCTGTTTAGCCAGTGCCAGTACAGTGTCCCACCTGGACTTCTGGTACCTGGCTGTATAGGCATATAATTAGCCTGACTGAGTCCCAAAGAGGATACCATGTATTGCTTCTTTGCCAAGGCATCCATCCTTCTGGAGTCTTTATCTGGGGGGGTGTGAAGCCAAGGGGACATTAACCCTGTCACAGGCTGCAGCTTGCACGACCCCAACATGGCTGCATTGTTGGTAGAAAAACTCCATGTCTAAGCTTGATAAAGTGTACCTCTTATCCATTCTTCTATCAACAGGAGGTACAGAATTAGGAGACTTCAAAATTTTTTGTGTCTGTTTCCCAAAAGATTTGTGCAAGGGAATAGACAGCCTCCTGGACTCTGGGAATTCCATCATCTCTACAAAATCAGGCTTCTCTTGATCTTCTGTAGCTTCCTCCATAGGGAGCTGAAGAGTTTCAGCTACTTTCCTGTAAAACATATAGTGGGGAAGGGACTCAGAGAGCCTAGGAGGAGAAACACCAGAAGGTCTGTCTGGGGAGATGTTCGGTTCAATGGGCACATCCAGACTTTCTGCTCCATCATAATCATCATCTTCTTGTTCATAATCCCCCTCCTTCTCAAATTCCGGTTCATAAAAATCTTCAGGGACATATTCCTGAACCGGTTTAATCGACTGAACCGAGCCCCTAGCCAACGGAGCCGGATCGGTAGGAACCGGGCGAAGTGATTCAATAATCCGAATCGCTCAGGCAATCTCATCAGTGGTCGGAACATGAACCTCTGGATCCGAACCGGCTGATTTGTCTTTCCTTTTCCTTTTTGTAGGAACTGATCCCTCAGGGTCGTCTCTCCTCTTGCCCGAAGAAGTATCGCCCTGGTCAGAGAGCACTCCTTCTGGTGCGGTTGGAACCGAACCGGGCTGGCCATCTGGGTCAGTGGACTTCTCGGCCTCCTTTTCTCTTAGTCTACCTAATCTCTTTTCCAGGGTAGATTTAGGAAAATATTTACAAATTTGGCAGTCTGTATCAAGGTGTTCAAACCCCAGACAATAAACACAGGTGGTGTGGGGATCGGCCTTAGCAAAGACTTCCCCCAACTCACTGCAGTATTGAAACCCAGTGGGCCTGGTTTTTTTCTTGGGTTTCTCAGACATGGCCAACCTACCCAAACTTACCCTTTTTTTGGCAACTGCCAGGCAAGACTCCCTTATCAGTTCCTAACCGTATCACGGGTATTGGAAAAACCATTTAAAACAAGTTTTTTTTAGAACCGATAAGGACCAGTAACCACACACTAAAGCAAAGTACAAGGATTCAGTATATAGGATCAGTTCAGTCGAACCGATTGAACAAACTTACAGTTTCCACAAAGTAATGAAAAATAACTATCTAAAACTCACAGTACCGCAGACAGAGCCTGAACCGACAATAAGGAACAAATTCAGAATAATTTTGGCTTAAAACTGACACTTTAACCGACTTTCGAACCGAGCTTAAGGAGAAATCTCCGGAGTGACTGTTCAGTGAGGCAGAATCTGATGGTTGGATTTCAAAGGGCTGCAGACAGAGACCTCAACCGAGCTCGAGCTCAACGTTCTATGCACTGCATAGAAAATTAACCCTATACTCTCCGGGGCAGTTTAAAGGCTGGAGCTAACTGCAGATTGTCAGAATACAGCAAGACTTCATGTTGTTTGAAGCTGTAAAATCATTATAGCCAAAAAAATGGGAAAAAGAAAAAGGAAAGAACTGATATAAGTGAATCTGCCATCAGAGATCCTAAGGAAGAGCTCATGTAATCGAGCATCTGTGTCTGTAATCCAAGGAGATTCCTCCACTCTGATTTTAGATGAACTAGTTGCCATGTTTTAACGCCAAACAATAAATCCTCTGTAAATCAGATGTAATCTTAGATACCAGTTCAAGATAAGTAGCCTCTTTTTGCTGTAGCGTGAACAGACATCTTGAGTTCCTTATGTGCCATTTGATTGATTTGATAAAAATGTATTTTTATACAGGATACAAATTGTTGGGGCTTCATCCCCATTTACTGCAATGTCCTGTGATAAAACAATTATGCAAAATATAATACACAACACATACAAATGTACAACATGTTAAAAATGTATCTATAACATTGACAAATTGTGTTCAAACGTAAATCCAACTGTTTTTTAAAAGTAGTCGTTACAAATCGATTTTAACTTATATGGAAGTTTGTTCCAATAAGAAGCCAAACTATTTTGCAAAATATGATCACCAAATCTGTTGCGTGTTCTTTTCTGGGGTATCCTTTGAGATTTAATAGCTGTGAATACCTCATTCAGTATGTTCACTTCTGATTTATTCCACCTGTTTGGATAAGACCCATAGAGTAACACAGAAAAATTCACTATAGCAAAAAATGGGTTCCTTCCAGTGGGCAACCAAGTTATTTTAAAACTAGGAGATATAGGAACACGTGAAAAAAAGATGGTGTATAGATTCAAGTTGTTGATTACAGATGTGTCTCGATACATCTTGTCAGCTATCTGTTCATGTTTTTGATTAGCTTTATCGCTTAATTTTTCATGGCAACACAGCTAATGAACATCCCATACACGTGGAATTCTCTCGTTCATCAGATATTTTTTCAAAGAGGGCAGAATATGTGGGGGACACTGTGGAAAGGGAAGAGGACCAGTAAAGTAAGAATCAATAATGTACAAGTATACGGTCTTCCTGTGACTAGTCAAAATTGTTGTGCTAGTAATCCTCCAGGCTTTCAGTTTTAAGAAAAAATTCCAAACAAAAGAGGGTGTCTGTCTAGGAGCTCCAAGATCTCTCAATTGTCCTGCATCCCATCTCTTAAACCATGGTTGACAGGAAAAATAAAATGAAGAAATCCAAACTTTTCCCATATTTAACAGTAGGGGCCTTAAATAAGATGTGAAAAAACTAATTAAAAAAAAAAACGAAGGGTTAACCATATTCAGGCTGCCTTCTCTAATCTGGAGGTACAATCTTGATCGGATTCAGGTGGCTTCCCCATATAGCTTGAAAAAATATGCTTTAAAAGGTTGTTTTAAAATTCTTTGGTGGGGGGAAGGTAGCTAATGTATAGAAATAATGGGACTAGATACTGTGGGCCGGATATTCAAACTGCGCTATTTTGTGGCGCAAGCCCATGCGATGCACAAAATAGTTGCGCAGGGGTGTGGCCGGGACGATATTCAAAGGAGTTGTGCATTGACAACTCCTTTGAATATCACCCTCGCCACAGCACTGTGCATGGCGCAGTGGAACTTGCGCACCACAAGTGGTCAGAGGAGCATCTAACTCATGGGTGGCGCAAGTGCTCATTACGCCATGCACAAATTTCCGATATTCAGGTGGGGGTTGGTGACACATGTAAATGGGCCATAATTCATGCAAGGTGCAGGGGGGCTATTTGCATCTGTTTATGGCCCCATTTGCATGCCATTAGCATGCAGGTGCACCGATCCCCGAGACTGGCGCCTGGCGCCCCTGCCAGGCAGCAGCCATCGGGACCGACACCCTTGCAGCCCGATCACGGGCAAAGAGTAAATCCCCCACTGGCCCGATCGCGGCAGCAAGTGTCCCCCCAAACATATCCCTGGTGGTCCAGTGATCGCTAGCCCGATCGCTGGCTGCATCATGCTGAAACCCCCCAGAATGTATCCCTGGTGGTCCAGTGGACCGCTAAGCCCGATCACAGGCTGCATCATGTTGAAACCCCCAGAATGTATCCCGGTGGTCCAGTGGACCGCAGCCTGATCGCGGGCTGCATCATGTTGAACCCCCAGAACATATCCTGAGGATCCAGTGACCAGCCCGATCGCTGGCTGCATCATGTTGAAACCCCCAGAGTTCGGTGGTCCAGTGACCACTAAGTTGATTGGCGGCTGCATCATAGCTTAAACTTCAGATCATATCTCTGATGATCTAGCATCCTCACTTTACCACCATTTGCGCCACCACCCGCTTTTCCGGCAGCCGGCGGGCGGTAGCACCACCGCCAGCCGCTCGCCGTTCACCCGACTGATTGCACAGAGTAGGGCTGCATGCCTATTGGCAGAGCAAGAGCTATCAAGCACACAGTCGATAGCAAGGTCAGAACAGATATGGAATGAATGAATTCATTCACATATCTGGACTGCCTTGTACTGGCACGGGCTGCACGCCATTGGCTCTTGCTCTGCACCACTGGCTTGCAGATCCCTCGGCAGTCAGTCAGCGGGCGCGGGCGGCAGGCGGGTGCGATGCTGCCGCCGCCGCCGCCGGGGAACGGTGGTGGGCTTCGTGGGTGGGGTGGGGACACCAGATCACCAGGATATGGTCTTGGGGGTTAAATATGATGCAGCCCGTGATCAGGCTTAGCGGTCCACTGGACCACCAGGGATATGTTCTGCGGGGGTTTAATATTCAGCCCGAGATCGGGCTTACGGTCCACTGACCACCAGGGATACATTCTGGGGATACTTTGCTGCCCGCGATCGGGCTGGTGGGGGGTTATTGATCGCGCTTTGCCCGCGATCTGGCCAGTCGGGGGAGGGGGATTTTATGCTTTTGCCCGGATTGGGCCAGTCAGGGGTGGGGGATTTTTACACTTTTGCCCGTGATCGGGCTGCGGGGGGGCACAGTGAGTAGGTTGAGGGCCAGCCACAGGTGGAAGCTGCCGTGTTGCACCCTGCAGTGTGGCAGCTCACCTGTGGATGGCCCTCAACTTACTCCTATTTTTTTGGCTCAAAGTTGTGCAGGCACAGGTTGGGGGTTGCGCCTGCACTACTCTGCACAGCCCGGCTGAATAACGGGCTGTGCAGTTTATGCATGGTTCCTCCTCCTCCAGTTCAGCATGCATTCATTAGCATTGCGGTGTTGCTCAGTATGTTTTCAGTGGCGTAACTGCCTCCTGCTGAATATTGCAGAATGGCGCAATTTCCGACTTGCGCAGGTGCAACCCTTTTGAATATCCCACCCTGTACGTTTTAATCAAAACTATTTTTACTAATTTTCCGCTGTTTCCATTTGGCCACCAGAGTTTTTCCTTGTTCTAGCTTTTTTTTTTTTAACTTAATTAGTTTTCTATTTATAGTTTATCATACTGATACACATTAGGCAGAATTCCATTCTCAATACATAGCCGTGTTATAGCAATTAATCAGCTTATTTATACATTACAGATCTTATTTTTAACATCGGTTGCTTTCCAATGAACTGCCTTCAGTTAATATTTTCTTTCCTGGTACTTAAACCTACAACAGTAATATATCATAACTCCAAAAGGTAGATATCTACCTTACTACCCTTCAGCTAAACAAACTTTTTTATTCGATGTGGATTTAGCTCTTAACTGTCCAGTCTCTCTATTCAATTAAAGCTTCCTTGCTTATGTCTCATGTTACTTTTAGATTTCCTCACCCTTGTCTCCTTACTTTCAGTTTATGACCCATCTCTCGGATTATGTCCCTCAGTTCTGAAGAAGTTGGTCTAGAACTGAAATTCCTTCAGTGTCTTCGATATAATCATAAAATGGTAACCGCCTAGCATTATGTTGATCCACTCTTAAATTTAACTGTGCGGTGACCGCTTCCATGACTTTGATTTTCTTAATGCTACTTCTCCACATGCCTTTGGTCAGTGAATTTTTAACCACTGCTGAGTGATAACCTTAGAGCTGCAGTTACCAGAATATAAATAAGTGTTTATGGTTCTTTGTTCTAATTTCCTTTGGGGTCAGAGTTAATATTATATTAACTGCTGAGAGCTTTTCCTGAAGATGGAAAATGTTTTGTAAAGCCAGTATGACTTCCTGCCAAAAGTCTCTAATCTGGTGGCATTCCCAGAAAATGTGTGTATATGTACCCCTGTTTCCACAGCCCCTCCAACAAAGGTCCATAGGAGGATTAGTATAGTGTGCAGAGATCACCGGAGTAATAAAATATCTAGAGGTGACCTTTCACTTGAACTCTTTCCACCCAGGACAGCTTGTAGTTTTAGGGATCCCCCCCCAAGATTTTGCCCCATTCCCCTTCAGTTATTATAGTATTCAGTTCCTTTTGCCACTCGTTCTCTATTTTAGCCACTTGTACCTTCCCCACATCTTCTTGTAGAGCCCTATATATGAGTGAGATATACCCTTTCTGATCAGCCATATGACTTTTTTGGTGAGTAGCTATTAATGGAGGAGGAGGGTGGGTTTTTAAGACCTCTATCCCTACCATGGTAGTAATGTAGTGCCTGCATTGCAGGTATTTAAAAAAATCTGTTCTTGGGAGGTTATATTCTCTCTGAAGGTCAATAAATGATTTGACCTCTTCTCTCTCTATGAACTGGATAAGATTGTTCAATCCCATCCTTTTCCACCTGGAAAAGCAGCTATCCCCTTGACTAGCGGGGAACTTAGGGAGATGATTTAGAGGGATATATTCCCAGACCAGATTCGTAATTTCCCACCATTGCCGTATGCCTAACCAGAGTTTTTTTGTATGTTTAGGCCATCTGTTCTTAGTTAATTAAATGTCTGGCTGTGTGGCTATCCATGGCAGTAATTTCAAAGGCACTGTAGGTGGGCCTCTGTTTCCATTAAGTACCAGCCCCCACTCTGATCCGTGTTTAATATTTTAGGATTGGGAGAACTTGTGCTGCTGTGTAATAATTATAAAATTGGGTATCCCCTTTCCTCTTTATCTACCGTGAGAAGCTCCCATCTCTTCCTCGGCTTTCTCCCTGCCTAAATAAATCTAGAGAGTTTATGTTTAAGTTCCTTCCAATCTTTATGTGGGAAAGGGATAGGTAGATTTGTGAATAAAAATAAGTATCTGGGTAGCACATTGACTTTGACTGTATCAATCCTATTCGTAAAAGTCAATGGAAGTGTTTGCCATCTGTTAATATCTTTGAAGATCTTCCTTTGAAGTAACCCATAATTCAGATGGTATAATTTGGATATCTTGGTTGGAATCTGTATTCCTACATACCTAGTTTTGTCTTTCACCCATTTAAATGGGATCTCTCCCTGGAGTGTCGTGGATAGGGCTCCCCCAGTTAGCAGGATTTCGGATTTATGTTTGTTAATTTTGAAACCAGATATTTTACCAAATAATGTAAGTAATTCCAACACTGGGGGAATCGACATATCCAGGTCTGATAAATAAATCAGCGTGTAGTCGGCATATAAGGATATTTTATTTGTTGTCCCCCGCCCCCGTCTGGATACCTTTAATACCTTTTCTTGTTCTAATTGCCTGGGCCAGGGTTCCATCGCAATGGCAAACAGTAACGGGGACAATGGGCAACCCTGCCTAGTACCCCTCTGATATTGTGCCATTGACCCGGACCATAGCCTTGGGATTTTGATATGCAGCCATAATCCACTGCATGAATGAGTCTTCAAAGCCCATATGTAGAAGTACCTCTTGTAAATATGTCCAATTCAGCCGATCGAAGGCTTTTTCAGTGTCCAAAAAAATCGCTACTTGAGGTGATGATGGTTTGCTTTCATTACTAATTATGTTGAGGAGTCTTCTGATATTATCAGATAAATGTCTACAGGAATAAAGCCCATTTGGTCTGGGTGAATTAGGTCCCAATATGTTTCTGTATTCGATTGGCCAGAATCTTTGTCAGTATTTTAAAGTCCTGATTCAGCAGGGATACAGGTCGAATAACTCACAACATGAGGGGCTTACCTGGTTTAGGATTACTGTAATGATTGCATCCTGCCAGGAAGAGGAATTTTATTCTCCTCCAAGACCGCATTCATGAGAGCAGTCAATTTCGGAACTAAGGAACTTTTCCGTTTTTTGAAAAATTGGGTGGGTAGCCCATCTGGGCCCAGTGATTTACCGGTTGGAAGGTTCATAATAACCCCTTGAACCTCCTTCTCTGTTATAGGAGCTGAAAGCTCTTTCTGTATTTCTGGGGTTAGTTTGGGGATATCCAGGGCCTTTAAAAACTCAGCTGTTTCCCTTTTAACTTCCTGTGGGTTTTTGTTTTCTGTATACAATAATTTGTAATATTCTTTAAATACTGTGGCTATAACATTTGGTTTCACCCATTTTCTCTTATCATTAGTTATGTCTAAAATAAATGGAATATATCTGTTCGCTTGCTCTTTTCTCAACCGAAAATCCAGCAGTTTAATTGCCCTCCCCCCTCATAATACTTTTGATTTGTAAATCTTAGAATGCTTTTCGCTTTTTCATTGTCTATCATCCTCAATTCCTCCCTTTTTTGAGTAATTTTAAAGTTCCTCTCCTTTCCCTGGGTTGGCTTTTGTGTACCCTTTCCAGGCTTCTATGATTTCTAATAACCCTTTCCTCTTTTTATCCCTAAGTTTTTTTTTTGTGATGCCAAACTAATTAATTGCCCCTTACTACGCCTTCATTGTGTCCCACCAGAGAAGTGGGAGCTATCCGAGATCAGGGACTCAATGACTAAATTTTCTATGGTCTGCTCAATTTGCTTTACTGCCGATTTATCATTAAGTAGTGAGACATTCAGTCTCCAGCTTGCATGTCTGGATCTGCCCCATACTACTTTAACCATGATTGGGCGTGATCCGATAAAGTAAATGACCCTATCTTAGATGATGTAAAGTAGTGAATATTGACCTTGTAGGTCAGTATGAAATCTATCTGCAGTAAGATTTGTTGGCTGCAGAAAAACAAGTGTAGTCTTTTTCCTGCATGCTGGTATCTCCATACATCCACCAACCCACTTTCCTCCAGCCTGGCTTTTAAGCTTTCTATCTACAGATTTTGAGAGCTTGCTGGCCCACCCGATTGATCCATTGTTGGACAGGGAACGGCATTAAAGTCTCCACCAAGTATCAGTATGACCATGGAGAGGTCCACAATCTTCTGGAAGACTTCCAGATGGAACTTACCTATTCCTATATTAGGTGCATATACTATATATTGACTATATGTATCACTTGATCCTGAACCAGTCCTGTGACCCTAATGTATCTCCCGTCAAATGCCTTATCCACCTCCTGTATGCTTAAGGGACAATTTATTTTCAACAAAACAGCTACCCCTGCTTTTTTAACCCCTGCACATTCAGCAGATTCCACTCTCCCTACCCAAGCTCTCCTAAATTTTAAGTGCTCTGAATCCGAGAGATGGATCTCTTGCAAGAGAGCTACGTCGCAGCCCGATCTCTTCAATTCCAAAAGTAATTTGGTTCTTTTCACGGGTGAATTAATACCATTGACATTATACGAAACTATATTCAGAAAAGCCATATTCGGGTATTAAGTTTTGCCAATGATCCGAATATTGGAGACTTGGCCAGTCTGCCACGCACTCCCCCTCCCTTTTCAAAAAGCCACCAAGATCTGACCTAGCTTCTCTATATTGAACAGAAAGAGACCACGTCGAAATAACAAGTAAAACTTGTACATTATTAAACTCAACATTTGTATATAATGCTAAACTGTTTTAACTATGTAACTAACTTTAAGTTATCAGCCTTTGACTTCCAAAGAAACTTATAGCCACCTCTGTGACCAATTATTGTGCCCCTCAGATGTTTGTGGGGTGTTGTAGCAAGTACCCTTATGAATATGGCCTAACAACTTTCTATTAGTTAAAGACATCCCTTGGTGCGAGAAAAATCTGTGCCTCCCATGATATTTCCCCCTTCCCAACTGTTATCTATTACTACATGCCCTTTTAATTCCCCCCTCAATACTTATTACTCTTAATCCAGTCCAGTTTACTTAACCCCAGAATGGCAATCCTTCTTTGTTAACTCAGAAGCCAAAGATCCCCCTTTTCTTCCGCTTTCCATCTCTCATCCCCCTCTCTCCATGTACAAGTGGATGAAAGTCTGAAAATGAGCAACCGTGTCCTACCAGAATAACATGTTGTTTCCTCTCTCTGTGAGGCTTAGACACCAAAGCCTCATGCAGGCCTCTCCACCTCGACTCTAGCCCTTCTGTGTCTTTTAAGCATTAGTGTGACACATCCCTTCCCCTCCCATCCTCCTCCCGCCTGCAAGCTTTTCCTTTTTAGTTCCCCCTTCTCATTGTTCCATTTTATTCAGAGTACCCTTCAATGTTCTCAAAAAGTTCTCCATATTTCTCTCTGATGCTTAAGAAGAAGAAGCCGTAAACACAAATACCACGATTAAAACCGTTATTGCCATCAGTCCTTCGGTGGTAAAGCATCCCCTCTACTCGAGTCTGACGGTTTGCTTCTTTTCTCAGCTCTCTGCAGTAATTTTGCAATGTCCCCCAGTGTGGATTTTGGGTATGAAAAGGGAGCCCTTCTGTTCTTGCTCTTGCCTCTGGTAACAACACTCCAAGCACTTGCCCTCAATTGTTTTTCCATCATTTCATATGCTAAGTCTGGTACCGCAGTCTCTAAGTTCTTCAAATACGGGTCTGCATCGAGCAGCGTAGGAAAGATCTTTGTGCCATTTTCCTCCAGTACTTTCAATCTGGCTGGATATAGTAATTGCGCTTTAATTCCCTTTTTCTCTTTTGGTTCCCTAATTAGTCCTCTGGTTCGCCGTCTTTCCATCTGAAGCATCGTCGAGAAGTCTTGATCAAAGTAAATTACCATCTCTTTATATTTTAAGTCTCTGTGTCGCCATGCTTCCCTTAATAGTCATTCCTTTGTTTGGAAATGCAGCATTCTAATCACGAATGACCTAGGCCTCGATGCTGGATCTGTTGGCTTGGGCACTAGCTATCGATGTGCCCTGTGGATCATTAAATCAAGATCTGAGGGAATTTCCATCGTGGATCTTAGTACCTGCTGGATGAAGTCCGCTGCTGTGGCAAACCCTTCCTCAGCTCCTTCCATCAGCCCATGTATTCGAAAGTTATTACGCCGGGACCTGTTCTCCAGGTCCTCAAGTTTAACACTTATTTCCCGGTCTCTTTGCATCAAGTACAGTAGCAAGCGATCATTACTTTCCTGTGTATCCGTCAGTTCCTCCAGACGAGCATCATTTTGGAGACTTTCTTATCTAAGAGCGCATGTCCTGCCTCAGGTCTGCCAGGTCACTGTCAATTTTGTTCACTGTGGTCAGTATTTTTGCAGAGTATGCTTAGTACCCTCAGTGGAGTCCATTTCATCCTGATCTAGGTCAACAGAAGAGTCGAGGTGTAGTGTCTGCATGCTGGTAGGGCCGTAAGGCCTTCTGGTGATCTGCTCAGCAACGTTTGTCTCTATTTACCTCCTGAATGCAGTTGTCTGGAACCCTTTGCTTTCCGGGTTTTCCTGCCATCCTGAGCTTACCAAGTATGTACTTATTTATTGTAAAAGTAAGCTTGTTTAGGGGATTAGAAAAGATTAGGGGTAACGCTGGGGAGCTCAGCTTTTAGCCTCTGCCATTACGGTGATGTGACCGGAAGTCTTGTTCTAGCTTTGGGACCAGTTCAAAATATCCATCTGTCCTTCCTCATAAAGGATACTTAAAATTTTAATAGGTGTGCTCACTAGTTGAATACCTGCAATTGGTTGTCTAGGGGAGACCTTGATTTCTATCTGTTTCCCTGTGCATTTCTCCAGGTTTAGAAACGCGGAAAATGTTTCAAATTCAGTACAGATACTTATGGCATGTGTCACTGAGGGAACATCAGAGACCATAAGACTCAAATCATCAGCATAGGCCATGGAATTGTGCAGTATTACCCGTTCAGGCACTGTATGGGGCGCAGAAGGGGGTGGTGTTAAGGCTCTGAGCAATGGGTCAATGCTAAATACATACTTTGTATAACAAGGGGCTGAGGGGCAGCCCTGCCTAACCTGTTTATCACGGATCATGGTCCTCAGCCATTTACCAAGGGACAACCATAACTTCTTTATGACAGAGACTATGGGCAGGATTCATATGCAGGGAGAAGTACCGCGCGCTGCGGGAAAACCTCCGCGACAGTGGGAAACCACTCATGAGTTGCAGGTCGCTTGCAGCCGCGGGTATTCATGATGGTGGATCCGAGTACGACCGCTCCATGGAATACGGCAGCCAGGATGTTGTCATCATGGACAGCACTGCAGCTGCGGGAGACTGCTACGGCAGCAGAACCCGCCGTAGCACTCTCAGTAATCATGCCGCATGTGAATCGCTATCGCAGCCAGAACGATTCCAGTCTGCAACAGTAGTTGCGGAGGGAAACTTAAAAGTTTCTCTTTGTGATCCTGCCCCATGTATCCACCCTATAAAGGGAGAGGGATTCCATAAGAGTGCAGTGCAAACCATAGATACTCACGGTTTACAGAATCAAAAGCCTGTCTCTGATCCAGAGCAAAATAAAACCATCCAAGTGCTGTTTAGCACCTCTTTCAAAATTTCCTCAAAAGAATTAAATTATCAGTTATCGAATCTTTTTTACTGAATAAGATTGGGTTAGGTTATCAAAGACTGTGCTGCTAAAGCCAGTCTATTATGTAATAATTTCATCAGTTAAAATCACTGTTCAGGACAGTAATTGGCCTCAATTTTCAAGGTGATGTTTGTCCTCCTTTTTATAGATAGGTCAGATTACCCTGTAACATAGATAATAGGATATCATCAGAGGTCAAGATGCTCGTAAAGACTTATACCAGTTCAGTGTTGATATCTTCAATCAATTTGAATAACCTAATTTGCAAGGCTGTCAGGACCTGGTGCTTTTCCAGTCTTTAAAGACTATATAGCAACATTTACTTAATTTAGGGAAATAGCTTGAGTTACAGTGTGGGTGACAGCATCTGGACAGTGTGGTATGGCAAAACTATCAAAAAACCTGTGCCCATTGATGTCCTGCACTGGAGTTTTTTTAAATAAGTTGGTTGTGTGTTGTGTAATTACTGTTAGAATCCCCTCTGTTGTATCCTGTATGTTGTTGTGACAATCAATTAAAACATCAAAAGTCTTTTGAGAGTTTCTAGATTTACAACTATCACAGGGCATATCACCACTGTCGCATTTACTATGAAATCCTGACAGTCAGTCTTCTGAACTCCATAAGCCCGAGTTCAGGAAATCGACAGTCGGAGACCGACAGGGTCTTAGTGCAATGCAGGGCAAGTCCCTGACTCCCATGCCCCCATAACTAAAGGGGAAGCTGACCTTGGAGCAGGTTAAAAAGTTATGGGGCAAACACCGCAAACAAAATGTTTCCCTCCTGGAACAGAACCCGAGTTGAGAGCGCGTGTTGGCTGAGCCTAGCCCTCCATGCCATGGGAGCAGCTCAGCCAGCATGCATTTTCTCCTTCCTTGTGGTGATGACTGAGGGTGAGGGTAGCGGTTAGTCACATCCGCTACCTTACCCCTGTCGCACCAGCTTCCTTCTGTCAGGTGGGTGTGTCAGGCTGTCGAACTTGGGATCCGAATGTCGGGATTCCGAGTGTTCTATTTTGTAGTGATACCCTGCTGTCTTTCCTTGAACCCCAAACTGCTGTTGTCACTTCAGCCCTTCTGCCTGACAGGCATGAAAGCTAACTATGTCTTCTTTTATTTTCTGAATCTGTATTTAAGACCACTGGTGATACTGAAAAAACAACTTCTGGAGTTGTTTTCTATTTTGCAGGTATTAGGAGTACTGTATGTCCGCGGTGGTGTTTGCTTTCAGAACGCATTGGAGACCTAAGGTCCTTTTAGTGTCTTTCATGCAAATGAAAGGGGCCTCATAAAAATAAAACAGATTTCTGGCCTCGATGAAGTGTTTGATAGTTTATGCTAGGAAGCTATTTCCAATAGTGCAGAATTAAATAGCCACACCGGGACCATACAATAAGAGAGTCTACCTCGCTAAATGTATTAAGATAATATTATGATTAGAGAATTCCACCAGTTCAGCAGCAGTGGAGTCTACTAACATATTTTTTGCAATAAAAAATAAATCAGTACATGTAGCAAGGGGGTCTTTGTGAAACGTTGGATCAGACCTAAGGTGGAAGGAACGGTAGGCATCTTTCAGAGAAGCTGACTGAATAACATTAACTAGATGTGTAGTAACACAGAAAAGTTTTGTAGTTTTCATCTGTTTACCTCTGTCTGCCAAGGAAAGACCACAATTAAAATCTCCTCCAAGCACTATATTATATGCGGAATGAGATGAAATAATGCAGTATGGTCAGCCTTTGTCTAGGCTGCATAAACATTAATTAATTGATATATTTGAACATTGATCCAGACATCTAAAATCAACACTGTACCTGGCAGCAGATCCACTAATTCCCCCTGAGGAGCCGGAGGTCGCGAGGGCTGCGCTGTACTGCCCTCCCTGCCAGGATTTCATCACCCTCCCCGAGGACCAGGAGGTCGCGAGGGCCAGACAGAAAAGCCCTCCTGCCCTGGAATCTCCACTGAACGCCTAAGATTTCGAGTTCTCCCCGAGGAGCCGGAGGTCGCGAGGGCTGGGCTGTACTGCCCTCCCTGCCAGGATTTCACCCCCCTCTCCCCGAGGACCAGGAGGTCGCGAGGCCAGACAGAAAAGCCCTCCCTGCCCTGAATCTCCGCTGAACGCCTCAAGATTTCGAGCCCCCCTCCCCCCGAGGAGCCGGAGGTCGCGAGGGCTGCGCTGTACTGCCCTCCCTGCCAGGATTTCACCCCTCCCCCGAGGACCAGGAGGTCGCGAGGGCCAGACAGAAAAGCCCTCCCTGCCCTGAATCTCCGCTGAGCGCCAAGATTTCGAGCCCCTCCCCGAGGAGCGGAGGTCGCGAGGGGCTGCGCTGTACTGCCCTCTTGCCAGGATTTCACCCCTTCCCCGAGGACCAGGAGGTCACGAGGGCCAGACAGAAAAGCCTCCTGCCCTGAATCTCCGCTGAACGCCTCAAGATTTCGAGCCCTCCCCCCGAGGAGCCGGAGGTTGCGAGGGCTGCGCTGTACTGCCCTCCCTGCCAGGATTTCACCCCCTCCCCCGAGGACCAGGAGGTCGCGAGGGCCAGACAGAAAACCCTCCCTGCCCTGAATCTCCGCTGAACGCCTCAAGATTTCGAGCCCCTCTCCCCGAGGAGCCGGAGGTCGCGAGGGCTGCGCTGTACTGCCCTCCCTGCCAGGATTTCACCCCCTCCCCGAGGACCAGAGGAGGTCATGAGGGCCAGACAGAAAAGCCCTCCTGCCCCTGAATCTCCGCTTGAACGCCAAGATTTCGAGCCCCCCTCCCCGAGGAGCCGGAGGTCGCGAGGGCTGCGCTGTACTGCCCTCCCTGCCAGGATTTCACCCCCCTCCCGAGGACCAGGAGGTCGCGAGGGCCAGACAGAAAAGCCCTCCCTGCCCTGAATCTCCACTGAACGCCTCAAGATTTCTGAGCCCCTCCCCGAGGAGCGGAGGTCACGAGGGCTGGCGCTGTACTGCCTCCCTCCTGCCAGGATTTCACCCCCTCCCCGAGGACCAGGAGGTCGCGAGGGCCAGACAGAAAAGCCCTCCCTGCCCTGAATCTCTGCTGAACGCCTCAAGATTTGAGCCCCTCCCCGAGGAGCCGGAGGTGCAAGGGCTGCGCTGTACTGCCCTCCTGCCAGGATTTCACCCTCCCCGAGGACCAGGAGGTCGCGAGGGCCAGACAGAAAAGCCCTCCTGCCTGAATCTCCGCTGAGCGCCTCAAGGTAATTTCCCAACAAGTGCCCTGCTGCAGTCGCGACTGTCGGAGCTCTCCTGGCTGTGGACCAACCTGCAGTCTGCTCTAACTGGGGCTTTGGTGCCTTTTCCAGGCTCGCTCTGAACGCTCTCTTACAGTGCCAGGTGTCTCAGTTGGACTATTTCTGTATATTCCTGTGCCTAGCTTATAGCCTGATTAACTAATTTTTAGAAAAAAAAATAGCTAGTTTAAAGGAATCAGGAAGAGGGTATTGTGTTTAGCCTGTTGTAACTGTTGTAATTCCTGCTAGTCTTGCTGCTGCTGCGACACTATTCTTTCTCCTCCCTAAGACTGCCCGCCCCTCAAGCTAATCCTGTACCTGCCTACTTAACCTCGCTCTTCTCCCTCTTCCACAGATTTGAGCCCCCCTCCCGAGGAGCCAGGGTCATGAGGCTGCCTGCCACTCCCTGCCCAGGATTCACCCCCCTCCCGAGGGACCAGGAGGTGAGGGCCAGACAGAAAAGCCCTCCTGCCCTGAATCTCCGCTGAGACGCCTCAAGGTAATTTCCCAACAAGTGCCCTGCTGCAGTCAAGCCGTGGAGCTCTCCTGGCTGTGGACTAACCTGCAGTCTGCTCTAATTGGGGCTTTGGCACCTTTTTCCAGGCTCGCGTCTGAATGCCTCTCTCTTACAGTGCCAGGGTGGCCCGCCCGGAACGCTAAGCGGCGTTACGACTCCCCGCCCACCACCACCACCCTTGGTCGGCTGTCCCTTTTATAGAGCTACTCACATGGGGATCCAGAACCAATCAGTCGACTTTCCCATTTGCTGGTTATACCATTCCAGCACTAGAGGACCTGCACTCAGTTCTCTCTCTCTAATGTTGTATCATCCACAATTATGATCCTTGCTGTTCTGGTACTCCTTCTACCACGAGACCACTGCTCATCCTCGACCCCTTTTATCTCCATGGATCTGCCCCTCCAAACCACTATCCCCCCACTCCCAATTCTCTGTCTTTCCTCAGCTTTTTGCACATCTACCCTCTGTCCATCCCCCTTTTCCATCCTGTACCCTGGACTACCGTACCATTCCCCTAAATCCATCCCAACCTCACTACCACTCAACCCCACCCACCCACCCCTGTGCGCTATCCCCAGTACCATGCACCCTTTCACGTGGTCAATCTCCTCGTTGGCGTGTCATCTCTTCTCTTCCCATCCCATGCACATCCCTGGTGAGGTCTTGGCTCCTGCATACGCACCTTCCCTCACCAACCACCACCTGTGAGGCGCCTAATCGTTCTGCTGCTCCTGCTCTCCGAAATGTGCACCTAACCTTGGGCCGCTTACTGCGCTGCCTAAGCCTACCTGTGGTAGCGGTCTCCAGTGCTTTCATGAACATATGCAGTCTCCCAAAAAAATAGCTGCCCTCCAATGCTGGGTTCACAGCACTCCCCGGACATCCTCATGCAGAGACCTGGCTCTCCCCACTTATGCCTGACTCAGCTGTCTCTCTACCAGGCTTTCCTGTTCAGGGCTGATAGGTTGGGCAGGCGGGGAGGTGTGCTATCTATCTGCGTGACTCTGTCCTGGGCCATGCCCTCCCTACCCTGAGCTCAACCACAGGCGCAAGCCATTACCCTTAAAATCACTCCCTTATCCTGGTGGGCCCCTCTACCTAACCACGGTTTACATACCCCCGAATACAAAAAACTTAGCGGTCTCCTCCCTCCTTGACTATCTATCCTCCTTACCCCAGAAGGCTGAACAACTAATATTGGGTGACTTAAACTCCAACTGGCTCAGTTCCTCATCTGATACTATAAAGGATGAGCTTGCGGCCCTTGACCTGTCTCAATTGGTCACTCAGCCCACTCGTCTTAACAAAGCAACGGGGAACCTGCTCCCTCTTGGGCGTAATCCTCTCTAACCGGCCACATAGAGTGGCTTCCATGCCCATCCTTGCAACGGACTCTCTCAGCGACCACTCCCGTCATCTGCCATTGGTCCTCTCCCACCCTCAGCCCTGTGGCCTGCACCACCCCACGATGCAGGTTTCTCCCGGGGGTCTTGACAACCTCAAACGCCACCTTGCACAAGTCAACTGGACCCCAGTGGCCTGTGCTCCAGACATAAACTCTGCACTAACCTACCTCACTACTGCCTTCACCCTCGCCTGTGATATGTTTGCCCCATCTCCATCTAGGAAAAAAAAGCGGTCTGCTGCTTGGATATCCTGCTCTGATCCAGCAACTAAAAAAGCGGGATAATCTCTGGCACATTACAATGACTCTGGTAAGTGGCTGACAGACAAGCCTACAGGCTGCCCGTAACCAGTGCACCTGGGCCATCAAGCAGGCAAAAAGCTAATTACTATCAGGCTGCTTGAGCGCCCACCTGGGGCTCATCCAGAGCCTTCTGGGACAACATTAAAGAACTGAATGGTAAAACCCGCCCCCCTCTGTCTCAGATTGACATAAAGCGGGCTGTCTCGACTGACCTAACATGTATTGCTGACTGCCTTAATAAAACACCTTCACGGACTTAAAGGTGCAGTCCTCCTGCCCACTTACGGCCCAGTTACCACGTCCACCTTCTCACACATCTCAAGGCCCACTTTTCTGCTTCAGGCACTCACCCTTGATGCCAAACCCTTTTCTCATAAAGTCCCTGCCTCCCAAAACCCTAGTAACAACCCTCTTGACTCCAAGATACTCCGCCTTACACTGGGCGTCATCTAATCCCCTCACGCTTATCTTAAACAAATCCTTATGTTTAGGCCAATTCCCGGATGCTTGGAAGCACGCTGAAGTAATCCCCATCCATAAGCCTGGGGATCGCATGCTACTAAATAATTACAGGCCTATCTCCATCCTCCCCCCCCCATCCAAAGCTTTAGAAAAATAGTATCCACACAGCTCTTAGAATACCTATCTAAGCACAACCTTTATGTCCGAAGCAGCATAGGTTCATCCTGGCCACAACACAACTACCGCCCTTCTGAATTCTCCACCACTTACACTCCGGCTTGACAAGGGTTGTCTTGCAGAGCAGTATTCATAGACCTATCTAGGAAGGCTTTCGATACGATTGTACCCCTGCTGTTAAACTCCCTATCCAACTGGGACTCTCATCTGGCCCAATGAATTGGTTCTCTAGCTACCTGCAAAACAGGTCCCAAAGAGTTATACTAAATGGGACCCTCTCCTCCAACCTGCCGGTTCTCTCAGGGGTCCCGAAGGTTCCATCCTCGGACCCACCCTCTTCAGTCTATTACTAAACTCTCTCCCAAACTCCTGCTCCAGCAAAATACTGCTCTATGCTGATGGCGCTTGATTATCCTAGCATCTCACCCTGACCCGCTCCTACTCCAAGGCACACTGCAAAGCGCCTTCCTCCAAGCCGAAAAATGGTTCAATAATCATCGACTAGTCATGAACCTGAAGAAAACTAAGTCCATGCTGTTCTCACACCGGCAAAACAGTGCTAAGAACACTCCCCTTCTCATCACCACCAGCAAGCTCCTTACTCTAGAACAGGTAACATCCTATAAGTACCTGGGCATCACCTTTGACCCTGGCCTTACATTCCACGCCCACTTAAAAACCCTGTCATCTGCCATGAACTCGGATCGGGCTCCTCTACATATAAAGATTGCCTCCGGAATCTGCGTTAAGATTAACCATTACCTCATTGGTGCTGTCTCTCTGGCGACTACGGACTTCCTATTCTACGCTGCGGCTGACCCCACCTCCTTATCTAAGGTACAGACCGCTATTAACAAAGCCTGTAGGCTCCTTACAAGGTGCCAACAGCAGAACTCACACCTGCCTGCTATACTCTTCCTCCAACTACTCACTCTTGATGAAGACTGAAATACCATACCTGCCTACTGGCTAAAAAATCCTTGTCAGGGCTTTCCTCCAGGAGTCTCTGCTCCACTGCAGCTGGCTGTCCGCCCCTGCCTCACCGTAACTCCATCGCAGCCACCTTCATAGTTCCCAGGGCTAGGACCCTGCCAAAGATCCTTCCATCATAAAGCCCCCTTTGGTTTAACTCCTTCCTGAGGCTATCTCTAAGATCCCGTGATTGGCGGTTCAAAACTGCCCTCCGTCAACATTATTGACAGTCGATGCTGCAAATGTCGATAGCTGACCTAACCCAGCCTTTGCCCTGTGCCCCTGGTTCCTTAGGGACCGGATACTGTCTGTAACTATGTTGTTATTAATTGATGTGTAATATGATGTATAATATGCAAGTTAACTTATGTATATTACTCAACTTATGCTTGTACCTGTATAGTTGCTGCCTGTAACTCCAGGTGTTTTTGTATCTCACCTGTATGTAATCCCTGTCCTAAAACCTCACTATTTGTTGTCTCCCCCCCATTTTGACGAGGTACCTTTGTAAACGAGTCGCTGACTCAAAGGTTGTAAATCTGATTCTTCAATAAATAAAAAATTAAAAATAAATAATTTTGTCAGCTTAAATTCTATGTTAAAATATAAAGTTCCCACCCCTTACTACATATTCATACAAGTGGATCAGTATGAAGGACCTACATGCCAGATTTTAAGTACCCTGGAAATCTCAGTCATGGTATGTATCGGGGTGTACTGTAAGAAATAAACAGCTGGTCCTCTAGAAATTAAATGAGAAAGGGTAGCTTCCCTTTTCCTACCTGATTTGTTGCTATTGACAATGATTGTAGCAAAAGACAGGCCAGTAGAAACATGCATTAGGAATACGTGTTAAGGAAAGAAAGGGCACAAATTATAATAACTTCATGGTGGTTATTTCTGTCTCCCTTTGGGACCCCTGGCATTCTTCTTTAGTTTTAGAAACACAGAAACATAGACTTTGACGGCAGATAAGAACCACTTGGCCCATCTAGTCTGCCCATTTCCCTACCTACAGGATAGGCCACAGATCCTAGTTAACCAACAGCCTATTTCTTCCTACCCCTAACAAGAATTGCCTTATGTCTGTGACATGCATTCTTGAATTCTCCCACAGTTTTAGACCCCACAACCTCCTCAGGAAGGCTGTTCCATGCATCCACTACCTCTCTGTGAAATAATACTTCTCACATTGCCTGAACCCCCCATCTTTAAATTGTGTCCCCTTGTTCTTGCACGTCTCTTTTTCTGAAAGATGCTACCCTCTTGGACTTTGTTGATTCCACTGAGGTACTTAAAAGTTTCTATCATGTCCCCCCTCTCCCTTCTTTCCTCAAGGGTATACATATTAAGCTCCTTTAGTCTCTCCTCATACGGCTTCTCTTGCAGACCCTGCAACATTTTAGTTGCCCTCTTCTGGATTGCCTCTATCCTGTCTATGTCCTTGAGGAGATGGGGTCTCCAGAACTGGACACAGTACTCCAGATGGGGTCTCACCAACTGTCTGTACAGAGGGATAACAACTTCTTGTTTTCTGCTGCTGATGCCTCTCCCTATGCATCCCAGTGTACCCCCAGCCCTCCCTACTGCCTTCTCACATTGCTTGCTAACCTTAAGGTTCCTGTATGTTATTTTTTACCCCCGGGTCGCCCCTGAAAAAGGGACCTCCAGGGCCCAGTGGGCCTACCCGGTCAACAAAATTCAATAAATAAATAAATAAGGTCATCTGATATGATTACCCCCAGGTCCCTTTCCTTTTTTGTTGTTGTTACTACCTCCTCCCCATTGTGTATTCTTCCCCTGGGTTCTTGTTTCTCAGGTGCATTATTTTGCACTTCTTTGCATTGAATCCTAGCTGCCATACTTCTGACCATTCGTCCAACCTTGCCAAGTCCCTTCTCATCATTTCCACGCCTCCTTGTGTATCAACCCTGTTGCAGATCTTTGTGTCATCTGCAAAGAGGCATACTTTCCTTCCAGTCCCTCTGCAATGTCACTTACGAGACTTTAAAAGGACTGGACCCAATACTGAACCCTGCGGTACCCCACTAGTAACCCCTTTTTCTTCAGAGTGGACTCCATTTCAATTACCTTCTGTGTCCTGTTGTCCAGCCAATGTTTTACCCAGGCTACCACCCTGGGACCCACTCCCAGGCTGGTTAATTTAACTATTAATCTTTTGTGTGGGACTGTGTCAAATGCCTTGCTAAAGTCTAGGTAGGTCATGTCCACAGCCCCTTCCTGGTCTACTACTTTGGGCACCCAGTCAAAGAAATCTATTAGATTCGTCTGACATGACCTTCCCGCTGTGAACCAATGCTGCCTTATGTCCTGTGCCCCACTGGCCTCTAGGTACTCAACTATTCTTTCCTTCAGAAGTGACTCCATCACTTTCCCTACCACAGAGGTCAGACTGATAGGTCTGTAGTTTCCTGCCTCTGTATTGGTTCCACTTTTGTGAAGGGGAATCACATCCGCCTTCCTCCAGTCCTCGGGTACCACACCATCCTCCAATGATTTTATTAAAAAGAGTAGCCAGTGGTTTCACTAGTTCCCCCCTTAATTCTTTTAGAATTCTGGGGTGAATTCCATCATGCCCCATTGCTTTGTCCACCTTCACTTTTAGGAGTTCTTGTAGAACCCTTACTTCTGTGAAAGGACTGGGATCAACTCCCCTATCAAGAGTGCTTCTGTTAATTGGATTAGGCACTTCCGCCTCATCTTTTGTGAATACTGAGCAGAAATATTCGTTCAGTATCCTGCTTTTCACTGTCCCCTGCCCAACCCACGTTCATTCTATTCAGCCTCACTATCCCTCCTTTGTCTTTCTCGCTCGCTGATGTACCTATAAAAGGTTTTATCCCCTTCTTAACCGAGTGGCTATCTTTTCCTCAGTTTGGGCCTTTGCTATTCTGACTTCCCTCCCTGCTTCCTTCTGCCTTAATTGGTACAGCTCTCTGTCCTGCTCCTCTGTGTTTCCTTATACTTCCGGAATGCTATCTTTTTCTTCCTGACTTTCACAGCCACCTCTTTTGAGAACCATAGTGGCTTTTTCTTTCATTTTGATTTGTTTATTTGCTTCACACAAAGGCTTGTTGCCTCTATGATGGCAGTTTTGATGATTCCTCATTGTTGCTCCACACCTCCTTCTAGCCTGTTTGCTAGTGCCTTTCTGAGGCACTCTCCCATCTTGCCAAAGTCAGCCCTCCTGAAGTCCAGTACCCTCACTTTTGTATGGCTTGACTCTGTAGCTGAGTTTAACGTGAACCACACTGTTTGATGGTCACTTGTTCCCAGATGGCAACCCACTTCTAGATCTGAGATCCTCTCACTGCCCTGTTTGAGAGTATGAGGTCTAAGATTGCTCCCTCATGAGTGGGTTCCGAAACTAGCTGTCTGAGGCCTGCCACCTGTAGGGCATCAAGAATGGCCCTGCTCTTAGATGTGGCTGCAGCAAATGTGCTCCAGTTAACATCTGGCATATTCTGGTCTCCCATCAACAGTATCTCCCCTTTCTCTGCCATTCTAAGAATGCCTTCTATCATATCCTTATCCATTCCCTCCCCCTGACATGGGGGTCTGTACACAACCCCTGTGCGGATTGTGGTGCCCTTTCCAGTCTCCAAGGTGACCCACAGTGCCTCCTCTCCTCCCTGTTTACTATTTTGTTCAGTTGCTTTTATCCCTTCCTTTACATAGAGAGCTACCCCTTCCCCTCTTCTCCCCTGCCTGTCTCTCCTGTAGGTTATGTACCCTGGTATGTTAACATCCCAGTCGTGATTCCCTGTGTACCATGTTTCTGTGGCTGCTACGATATCCAGGCATCCCTCTTCCATCAAGGCCACCAGCTCAGGGAGCTTGTTGCCCAGACTACGGGCATTGGTACTCATTACCCTCCATTTCCTGATGGCCTTACTCCTTTCTGCCCCATCCCTGTCCTTCTTGCCTTTGTCACTTTCTCCATTTACCCCTGCCCTTCTCTCTATCAACACCTCTATGTTGGTGTTTACTGCACTTTACTACCATGATTTTTTGGGGGGGGGCTAGGATTTTCCTCTCCTTTCCAGTGCCTCCCCCCTTGGCTAGTTTAAATGCTTGCCAATAAAGCATTTAAACCCATCACCTAGGATCCTGGTTCCCCTCCTGGACAGATGCAACCCATTATTCCAGTATAGGCTTGCATCACTCCAGGTGGACCCCCAGTCCCCAATTAAGCCAAATCCCTGAGCTCCACACCAGTTTTTCAACCACTGATTGAATCCCATGGTGCGGAACACCCTAGCCTCTCTTACGCCATAGATGGGCAGCACCTCCGAGAAGGTTACCGTGGCGTGCTACTTGTCTAAGGCCCCTCCCCAATTCCACAAACTCTTCCTGCACTTCTCTAATCCCTTTCTTAGCCAGGTCATTTGTCCCTAGGTGGACAATGACATCCAGCTCCCTCCCCTGTGCAGCTGCTCCAGCAATCCTGAGAATTCGCTCCCTGTCCCTCCAAGCCATGGTACCAGGCAGGCACCTTACCTCCCTCTCCCCTTCCTCCCCCAGTTCTACCTTCCTAACAATGGAGTCCCCCACCAGGAGTTGTTTCCTTCCCCTACGGGGTCCCCTGCCACCCTCCTGTGGGTCTCCTTTGGGGAGGTTCCCAGCATCCTCCTTGGTCTCCACTGCAGGTGCCGCCATAGAGGAACCACACTTTGCCAGAATGGCATAGGAATTGTGGAAAGGTACAACTGGAGGGATGCACCTCTGTTTCACCACCCTCACCCTCCCTGAGCCCACTGTGGTCCAACTCCTCCTCTTTCTTGGCAACCTCTGAGGCAACAGCAGTGGCACTGGTGGTCTCTGGATAGAAGAGGAGGTCCCACAAATCCTGGCCAACTCAGCCTGGAGAAGAGCAACCTCCTCCCTCAGCCCAGAGAGGTGCCTGCAGATGGGACAACAAAACATCCTCCAGAATGTCTCCCGGAAGACTGCTGCTCCACAGCCACTGCACTGCAACACTCCCACCATGTCTTATTTCTGGCCCCTTAACTGTTTGCAATCCTTACTCCTTCCTCTGTTTTTTTTCTCTCTCCTTACTTTCTGCCTGTGTGCCCTTTAAGCTCCTGATTGTCCTGTTCTGAGACAAAAATATCCTATATTTCTCAACAGACCCCTTACTTGCTCAGAGGCAGACCTCCAGCAGCTAGAGGGGGCCGGAGAGCTACTCTTGCCCTTCTAGGATGGTGGGTCTTTGGTGGCTCTGTGATCACTCACTTTCTGCTCCCAACAGGACGTTCCTGTTGTCAGTCAAATTCTGTGCCTTTATAAAAGTAGAGCTAGCTTTGGGTGGGAGGGGAGGAGGGCAATATAGTCCCAGCAGAGAAGTACAGTCACACAGCAGTCCTTTCTCCTGGTGTCTTCTGCCAAGCTACTAGCAACATCTTTCTAAGGCAGTATTTAAATGTAGCTTCCTTCTAGCTAAGCACTCCACCTACTTACTAGATCTTTCTACAAGTAATTTAAACCTCACAGCTACCAAGTCCTTTCAATCACCTGAGATTTACACCTAGATAACTTTTCAGATAACCATTCAGTTCAGTTAACTCAGACAAACACACACTTTTTTTTGTTTTGTTTGTTAGTTTTTTTTTACCCTAAATTAAAGTTCCAAGTACAAGAGTTCTACTTCTTTAGTCCCAGCAGAGAAGTCCAGTCACATAGCAGTCCTTTCTCCTGGTGTCTTCTGCCAAGTTTTCTACACAAAAGGACTGTCTATCTTGAGTAAAGGATCCTTTGTCCTTTCTATAATCATCTCTTCTGTATCAGTACCTAGATCAGGTATGGAAGAACTAAGGGAGGACTCATCTGATTCCTCTCCCGACACCTCAGTGTGGGCACTGAGGGCAGTGTACCTGTTAGTCAAGGGGACCTGCAATGTTTTGGAGACTTTAGAAGGGGGAGGCTTCCATCCATCCTGGCATCTGAGAACCATCCCATCTCCACTGGCAGAAGGAGGGGGGGGCATCACTACCACCTCCTTTGAGGTAGAAGCCAATTCAAACCCTGCTCTATGGGATTAGAGACTTGGTCAGGAAGAGATCCAGGAGTCTCAGTCTGAGGAGGAGGGACTGTCAGGTTGTTACCATCTAGATCTGCCTGAACCAACACTACCTAGGACTGGGTGGGTTTTGGGTGGGGGAGGTTTCAAGTTTGCTGAGTCCGGGATGTTCATGATCTGTGACAAAAAAGACTGTAGGCTTGCTAGTTTGTGGGCCCCTTTGAAACATGTTATGCTGGGCCAGAACAATCAGTAATCTGCTTAGAGCTATCTGCTTGTGCATCCTGGTTATGGGCCGCTTTAGGGCAGATAGTATAAGAGTGCCCAGGTTCAGAACATAGACTGCACATTTGTTGATTTGTACTGTAACTATTAGTATGTCCCAGAACATTACAAAAGGTGCACTTTAGTTTGTCACAAAGGCTGCTCAGATGGGTGGGAGACCCGTACCTGTAGCATGCTTTGGTTTGTCCAGCGTAAAAGAGCACACCTCGGTCTCGGCCTATAAAGGAGCTGTTGGGAAGATGTTGAAAGCCATTGTCCATAGAATGGAGTATTACTTTAACCCTCCAACCCCCTGTCCAGATCTGCTCAGAATCAAAAATAGCCTCTGGATTTCCTTGACTAGTACAACACTGTTTCAACCAAAACAATAGGTCAGTCACACTCACTCCTTCATTTTGAAAGAGGACAGTAATAGTTCGAAATGCAGGTTTCATCAGAGGGGTAGCTTCAAAAGGTGTCCACAAAGGAGATGATTTAAGCATATTGAATGTTTGCCAAAATGTTTCTAAGCCCTGATTTAGTTGAAAACTAATATCAAATGTTGTCTTTCCAGAGACATGAATCAAGGCATACATCTCAGTGGCTAGAAAGCCCATTGAACCTTTCAAGAGGGTACGAGCAATGTACACTCTGTCCAGTGGGGAATAAAGGCCTCTTTTATAATTGAGGCATACAGCGTTGTGTCTCTTAGCTGGAAATACTGGTGCATAAAAAAGGGAAGCATAAGGTCTAACTCTCGGTTACTGCTCTGAAGGTACAGCTGAAGGCCTTGCATCAGGCAGGGCTGAGGTGGACTGTTGGGGTGCAGTCACATTCAAACAACATGAAGTCTTGCTGTATTCTGACAATTTGCAGTGAGGTCCAACCTTCGAACTGCCCCGGAGATGAAAGAGTTTACTTTCCATGCCAGGCATGGAACGCTGAGCTCTAGCTCGGTTGAGACTCTGCCTGTTGCTGTTTGAACTCAAACCATCAGATTCTTTACTCCGTCTCACTGAACAGTTGCTCTGGAGATTTCTCCTTTGCGCGGTTCAATTTGTCCGTAAAAGTACTGTTTTTCTCGGTTTTCAACCGAATTTAAACCGCAATCTATTGGTTCAGTCTCTGCCTGTGGTATTTGTGAGTACTAGATAGGTTTATATTGTTTTCTATTCTGTGTGGAACTTGTAAACATGTCATCGGTTCGGTCTGAACCAATCAGGTTGTTTAAAAATCTTTACTTCTACTTTTAGAGTGTGGTTAGCGGTTCTTATCGGTTCTAAAAAAAAACGGATTTTGTTACAGTTTTTTCCCCGACCCGTAACACGGTCAGGAACCGATAAGAGTGTCTTGCCTGGTGGATTGCCATAAAAAGGGTAAGTTTGGTTTAGGACTGGCCATGTCTGAGAAACCCAAAAGAAAAACCGGGCCCACTGGGTTTCAACACTGTAGTGTGTGGGGGAAGTCTTTGCTAAGGCTGACCCCACACACCACCTGTGTTAGTGTCTGAGGTTTGACCACCTCGATTCAGGCTGCCAGATTTGTAAAAATTTTCCTGCAGCTACACTAGAAAAGAGAGTTGGTAGGCTCAGGGAAAGGGAGGCCAAAAAGTTCGCTGACCCGGATGGCCAGCCCGGTTCGGTTCAAACTGAACCAGAAGGAGTGCCCTCTGACCAGGGCGAAACTTTGGGCAAAAGGAGAACCAAATCCGAGGAGTCGGTTCTGGTTAAGAGAACAAGAAGAGATAAATCAGCCGGTGTAGATCCAAAAGTTTCTTCTCCAACCGCTGATGAAATAGCCAAAGCGATAAAACTTGTTCAGTCGCTATCCCCGGTTCAGACTGAACCGGCACCATCAGGAAGGCACTCGGTTCGGCCGGTTCAACCGGTACCGTATTATGATTTGGAGAAATTTTATGAACCGGAGGAGGAGGAGGAAGGAGAGTATGAGGAAAGTGAATGTGATTATGAAAGTCTGGATGTGCCCATTGACCCGGACATCTCCCCAGACAGACCTTCAGGAGTGTCTCCTCCTAAGCTTTCTGAGTCCCCCTCCCATTTCATGTTTTACAAGAAAGTGGCTGAAACCCTTCCGCTTCCTATGGAAGAAGCTGTGGATGACCAGGAGGAGCCTGACTATGTTGAAATGATGGATATCCCAGAGTCCAGGAGGCTGTCTATTCCTCTTCATAAGTCTTTTAGGAAACAGACATTTAAAATTTTAAAGACTCCTAATTCTATACCTCCTGTGGATAAGAGAATGGACAAGAGGTATACTCTGTCAGGCTCAGATACGGAGTTCCTTACCCAGCAATGCAGCCATGTTGGGGTAGTGCAGGCTGCAGCCTGTGATAAGGCTAATATACCCTTGGCTTCACACCCCCCAGATAAGGACTCCAGGAGGATTGATGCCATGGCAAAGAAACAGTACATGGCAGCATCCTTGGGACTCAGGCAGGCCAATTATATGGCCTATACAGCTAGATATCAGAAATCTAGATGGGACACTGTAATGGCTTTAGCCAAACAGGTCCCTGGCCAGCTTGACAAGGAGCTGGAGCAGGTAGCTGCAGGATGGTATTGAGGCATCCAAGGTGCAATTCCATGCTGCAGTGGACTCCAATGATGTTTCATCTAGAGTCATGGCTACATCTGTGGCCCTTCGCAGGATGGCTTGGCTCAGATGTACTAGCCTGTCTCAGGATACCCAGACTAAGGCCATGGATTTTCCTGTTGTGGGTAATTCTCTGTTTGGGGAGCAAACAGAGAACTACTATGAAAAATGGATGAATACAGGACCACCTATAGGAGTGCTCAGGCCAAGGAAAGGCAAACCACTCCCCAGAGGCAGCATTCTAGGGCAGGGTAGACCTTTTCCATAGGCCTTTCTACCAACCCAGGCCTCCTCTTCTGCTTATGCTCACAGGGGTTCTTCAGAGGAGAGGCAGATGGGGTACAAGCAGGCCTGCTTCCACCCCTCAGCCTAAAGCCCCTGCCAAACAGGCACCCTGATGGGTTTGGCAGGACCGATTCTCCACTACCTGTAGGAGGCAGGCTGGCTTACTTTGTCCAGGACTGGAGGTCTTTAACATCAGACAAATGGGTCCTGGAAGTAGTAAGCCAGGGACTGGTTCTCAGCTTCAAAAAATTTCCAAAGATGAGGACCAGATCCTTTCCTTTTTTTTATTTTTTTATACTTTAATTTTTATTCATTTCTCTTTTTTGTTGCTTAAACTTAGACAGTTATTATAACAACCAGTTTAACATTTTACACGTTACTGTTTACATGAAGATCATATCATTATGCTTCATCAGTTTACTAAAAAAAAAAAAACAAACATAAATATTGAGAATAATAATAAAAAAAAAACAAAAAAACTTGGGAGATAAGTTTATAGTCAGGTAGGCACGTATTATCATTTGATTAAGCCTGTCTAATAGTAACATTAGTCACCTTAGGAGAAGGGAATCGTAAAAGTAAGGATAAGGCAGAGGAAGGATGCTCAGCCTTCCTAATTACTCTCCCTTTATCATAAAATTAGAAGAGGATCCCAGCCAGTTTAAAGGGTAAAAGAAAAAAAAAAAAAATGAATGAGGAAAAGAGATGAGGGGAAGGGGAAGGAAGCAAATACGTCGAAATAGGAAGGGGGGAAGAGGGAGGAGGGGAGAGGGGAAGGTATCCTTACACTATATCCTTATATAATTCCCATCTATTCCATCTGTCATCATAACTTTCCCCTCTACGATTTATTGTGTATGTTATTCTTTCCATCTGTTGAATTTGGTTAATGATCCCCATCCAGTCATGCATTTCTGAGGCTGACTGTTGGAGCCATTTTTTTGTAATAGATTTTAAGGCAGATATTAAAAGGATCGCCCATAGGTACCATGCTCCCCCCCCCATTCTAACTTCAGCTGGGTAAAGTCCTAGTATACAATGCTCCAGTCCTATTTCTGTTGATAAGTTAAATAATGCGGTTAAATGCTTAATTATTTGGGACCAAAAGTTATAAATTCCCGAACAACCCCAGAATATATGAGCCTGGTCCGCTGCAGTATCAACACATTTCCGCCAACAGGTTCCCTCTGTTTGTGCCCCCATTTTCCATAGCTTCCTCGGTGTGTAAAAATACCTAATCCTTACTTTCCAGGCATATTCCCGCCAACCCGGCGATGATGTTGTTTTCCAAGTGTTCCTGAATACTGTCGTCTAAGTCTGAGAATTCAAAACAATATCGAATTCTTCCTCCCACTTCCTCTGTACCCTTTGTACATTATGTGCTTTGTCAGCAATCTGATTGCCATATAACATAGTGGTAGCCCCCTTCCCGTGACTTCCATCCCATACTGACTCTATCACTCGGGGGAAGGGTCGTTCATCCTGCCACTTCATAGCTTGTCTCAGTCTGTAAGATATATAGTCTCTCAATTGGTAATAATAAAAACGATCTTGTACTGATCAGTTATATCTAACTTGAAGTGTTTCAAATGGTATCAGATCCGGCCCTCTAAGAACCTGCCATGCTGCACATATCCCTTTACTCATTTGTATCTTATACCAGGTGTGCATGGCTGCTGGACGGTATTCGGTATCACATTACCACCATTTATATCTCCATAAATTTTTGGCTGTATGTCCTCGTCTTGTGCTCTGAATCCAACATGTTAACATGACCTGGACTGTATGTATCTGAAAGGTGGATATATCAATCTGGGAAGGAGGAAAAAATAAAATAGCTTGTAATGGGGGGTTATTTGCCATGGTTAACTCCATTTGTTGCCAGTGCGCTTTATATTGGGGGTGGGACCACATGAGAGCACTTTTCACTTGGGCGGCAAGCCAGTACTCATGAAGATCTGGGCATGCCCTTCCTCCTCTCCACGTGGGAAGGATTAATGTTTTTTTTGAAATCCTCGGATAATTTCGGGCCCAAAGAAAGGTCATTATCCGTTTCTGCCACTCTCCTATATCCCTTCGCAGAATCAGACATGGCACCGCCTGAAATAAATAAAGAAATCTTGGCAATATGTTAGTTTTAATTGTCTGGAGTCGAGAATAAAAGGGGAATGGGAGCAGAGACCAACTATTCAAGTCCGTCCAGACCACTCTCGCCAAAGGAAGGAAATTATCTTCAAAAAGATTTTTAGGAGTTACTCCAATATGAACACCCAGGTATTTAATAGTTGGACAATCCCATTTCATTGGGTATTTAGACTTAAATTCCTGAGGTACTTCTACATTTAAGACTAGTACCTCCGTCTTTGCCCAGTTTAATTTATAACCTGAAAGCCTGAAATAGGTTTCAATTTGGTGAAATACCTTCGTTAATGATGCTTCTGGCTTCGCTAGATATAATAGAATATCATCCGCGTACAGTGCGATTTTGTGTGTAGAACTGCCCCAGGTAATACCCTCTATTTAATCTTATACTTTGAGCAAGGGGTTCTATGTAAAGGGCAAATAGAAGCGGTGAGAGTGGGCAGCCCTGACGTGTGCCTCTAGAAAGATTGAAAGGTTCCGATATAAAACCATTAGTTCTCACGTATGCTACCGGAGAGGTATATATCTTAATTAACATATTGAGGAGAGTGTTTGGGAAACTGAAGCCGGCCAGGGAGAGCCACAGAAATTCCCAGGATACTTGATAAAACGCCTTTTCTGCGTCCAGGCTCATAATATAGGTTGGTTGTTTTATTTTCTGTATTTTTTCAATGATATTGATAGATCTACGGACGTTGTCCATGGTCTGTTGGCCTGGAACAAAGCCCGCCTGATCCATGTGTATCAATTCCGGTAAAACCTGTTCCACCCTTTTAGCAATAATTCCTGCCATTATCTTATAGTCCATGTTTAATATTGAAATTGGGCGATAGGATCCACAATTCATGGTGTCCCTGGCCGGCTTCGGTATTACAGACAAAATTGCCTGTGTCCAGGAGGGTGTCATGTTACCCTCATCCCGGTGGAGGTAATTGTATGCATTACATAATAAAGGGGAAAGAGAGTCTCTGAACTGTTTGTAAAATTCACTAGGGAGACCGTCTGTACCGGGACATTTACCTGTTTTAATCCTCTTGATCTCTGATTTAATCTTGGTTTCTGTGAAGGGACGACTCAACACCTCTCCCTGTGTGTGGGTTATTCTAGGCAAGCTCAGTGGGCTCAGAAATTCTTTAACCTCCTGCTCCGTTGGCTTGGGGCCTCCATTATATAATTTTTCATAATATTTTTTAAAAACTTCTGTTATTTTTTCTGTTTTATGTTGTAAAGTTTGATTTACAGGGTCTCTAATTTTGGAAATTACCGCTCGACTCTTGAACTGACAGAGTCGACTAGTCAACAATTTCTGGGCTCTAGGACCCCCCTCATAGAACTTCTGCCTCAAATAGGTGAGCTTCTGTTCTACCTGGTAGTCAAGAATCTTTATATATTCTTCATTTAATTTTTTTAATTGTTTCCCTCCCTCTCTCTCTGTTAAGATTCTGCTGTTGTAACTGCTCTAAGTTTTGTATTTGCTCCTGTAACTCTTTTCGTTTTTTTTCCCTATTTTTCTTTAGTCTGGAAGAAATTTCTATAAAAGTCCCTCTGACAATCACCTTTATTGTATCCCATAAGATACCCGGAGATATTTCAGGGTGCTAATTCGTTTGAATTGCTTGTTCAATAGTTTGGGTTATTTTTTCCTGCACTTCTTTCAACTGCAGGAGAGAGGTGTTAAGTTTCCAAAATGTGGAGCTTTTCGGGGGACCTATGTTTAGTTTCGGGTAGATAGGACTATGGTCCGATAGTGGGGCAACTCCTATATCCGAGTACTTACAGATTTCAAGTGATTCTTTAGTGGTTATAAAATAATCCAATCTTGAATAGGTTTGATGAGGTGGCAAGAAAAACATATACTGTCTGCTCTTCTTATTTAAAGAGCGCCATACGTCTATTAGACCTATTTCCTCCAACAGCTTAGCTACCTTGTGAGCTACCCCTTTTTCCCTCCTAAGTGGCTGGCCTGTAGAATCTGGTTTAGGATTGAGTCTCAAATTGAGATCCCTGCCCACTACCAGATATCCCTCTGTCCATTCCATGATTTTAATAAAGAAATCACGATAAAAGGTGAAATCAGTGCCCGAAGGAGCATACAATGATGCTAAAGAAAAAATTACTCACCTTAGTAATGTTGTTTCTTCTAATGGAGTCTTGCTATATTATGACATATGCAGTGAGTCCCAACCTTCGAACTGCTCCAGAGGTGAAAGAGTTAACTTTCCATGCCAGGCATGGAACGCTGAGCTCGAGCTCGGTTGAAACTCTGTCTGTTGTTCTTCAAACTCAAACCGTCAGATCTTTACGAGCTAAACTCACTGAGGTCTGTGTGGAAGCTGTAAACCTACACTAGCCAACTGGCTACTAAACATAAGAACACATTTTTGGTCCCAAAACAAAGACTCAAGTCAGAAGACCCAAAAATGAAAAACACAACCAAGTCACCCCAAAAGGAGAAGTGAAAACAACAAGGTGGGCATCTACCAAGTGCCAGCACTGCACTGCCCACCCACATCCCAAAAACAGAGGTTCTGAGAGGGCAGGCAGGAGGTCATAATAGCAAGACTCCATTAGAAGAAACAACATTACTAAGGTGAGTAATTTTTCTTCAAACAACATGAAGTCTTGCTATATTATGACATATGCAGACTACACAGCAGTACCTCCATGGAGGAGGTCAGAACCTACTTAGAAATAGGCTCTGAAGCACAGCTGTGCCAAACCGAGCATCACTCCTATCCTGGATGTCCAGGGAGTAATGCTTCGTAAAAGTGTGAACTGTTTTCCAGGTAGCTGCTTGACATATCTCTAGAATAGGGATGTCCCTGGCAGCAGTCAGGGAAGCAGCTGTACTTCTGGTAGCGTGAGCCCTCAGGCCTGAGGGAGGAACCTTATCCAGCTTTTCATAACAGAATTGGATTCAAGAGACAATCCACCTGGCAATGGATCTTTTAGTGGCAGGTTTCCCTTTACCAACCTCACCATAAGTGAGGAACAGTTGGAGAGAGTCAAACCTGTGACCCTCGGTGCGCTCTATGTAGTAACTAAGGGCTCTCTTCACATCTAAACTGTGCAGCCTCCTCTCGCCAGAGGAGGAATGGTCAGTGAAGTACACTGGAAGAGATATAGATTGATTAAGGTGGAAATCTGAAACCACCTTAGGCAAAAACTTCCTGTTAGTCCTGAGGACCACCTTATCTCTATGAAAGGAGAAAAAATCAGGCTCCACTGACAAGGCTTGTAATTCACTTAAGCGTCTGGCAGAAGTAATAGCTACCAGAAACACAGTCTTCCAAGTCAAGTACTTAAGCTCTGCTGAAGAAAAAGGCTCAAAGGGGGGTTGCATAAGCTGAGCAATGTAAACATTAAGATCCCAGGCAGGGGCAGGGTCCCTGAATGGAGGGTTGGTGTGAAGCAATCCCTTAAAAACTTGGAGAATACAGGATGAGCTGAAAGAAGAGGTTTACCTGCTGAAATAAAGGCAGACACAGCTGCCAAATGTACTTTGGGGTAGCTGGTCTCAGCCCCAAGGTATTTGAATGGACCATATAATCCAGGACTGTGGGTAAATCCAGCAGATTCTGGGAAATATGTTTCTCAGAGCACCATATGGAAAACTTCTTCCATTTGGAATTATAGGTAGCCCTGGTGGAAGGTTTCCTAGAAGCCTTCAATATATCCATTACACCTTGGGAGATGTGTAGATCAGCAAACTCGAACTCTTCAAGAGCCAGGCCTTGAGATTGAGAGATTTGAGGTTTGGGTACCAAACCCTTCCCTGAGCACAGGTTAACAGGTTGTGATTCCTGGGTAGACACAGGGGAAGATGGACTGCTAAGGACAGTAGGAGTGGATACCAGGGTTGTCTGGCCCAATCTGGAGCAATCAGGATCATCTTGCAGGATTGAGATCTGATTTTGACTAACACTTTGAACAGGAGAGGGAAGGGGAAGCATAGAGAAACTTCCCTTCCCAATTGGGAACTAAGGCATCCAGAGGGACTGAGCCCAACACTGGGGGCCTGCAGCAAAAAAGGGGAAGTTGGTGATTGTCTGGGGCTGCAAAAAGATCTATCTGCGGGGTGCCCCATCTGGCAAATATTACCTCCAGGACCAGGGGATCCAGTGACCATTCGTGATGGCCCTGGGAAATCCTGCTGAGAGCATCTGCCAGGACATTGTCCTTGTCTGGGAGGTGAACTGCCGTAAGGGAGGTGTTCAGGGAGTAAGCCAGAGACCACAACTTCATTGCTTCTGTGCACAAGGCTGTAGACCGAGTGCCTCCTTGCTTGTTGATGTACCACATTGTGGTGGTGTTGTCTGTTCTGACCTGTACAACTTGTTCTGAACAGATTTGGAAAAAACTTGAAGTGCTAGAAAAACTGCTCTGAGTTCCAACAGATTGATGTGGAGCGGAGATTCCTGAGGGGACCATAATCCCTGGGTAGTGAGGTCACCCATGTGAGCTCCCCACCCCAAGAGGGATGCATCTGTAGTAAGGATTAGGGAGTGAGACTGAGTGACAAAGGGAACCCCTTGTCTCAGATTGCTCTGATCCTGCCACCACTGTAGGGCTTGGATCAGGGTTCGAGCTACTGGGATCAATTTGGTTAGAGGTCTTTCCTTTGAGACCAAAGGCTCTCAAATGGAACTGGATGTCCCTCATTTGAAATCTTGCTCCTGCACTACTGCTGTAGAAGCAGCCATGTGCCCCAGGAGCTGTAGAAAATGCCTTGCTGGTCGAGAGACCTGCAGAGTGAATGAGGAGGCCAAAGAGATCAGGGTCCTTGCTCTGTCCAAAGGAAGGAAGGCTCTGGCTTTCTCTGTGTTCAGCTCTGCGCCTCTGAAGGTGAGGAGCTGGACAGGCTCTAGAACTGACTTTGAAAGATTCAGAAGGAAACCTAGAGAGATGAGCAGTTGCTGAGTTATCTGTACATGTAACTTGACTTGGTCTGGAGACTGGCCTACTATGAGCCAGTCGTTCAGGTAAGGGAAGATGGCAATTTTCTGCCTTCTTAGGGAAGCAACTGCTACTGCCAGGCATTTTGTGAATACCCTTGGAGCAGAGGTGAGGCCAAGGGGCATTGCTCTGAACTGGTAATGGCCTGAGGGCAGCTCGAACCTGAGGTACTTGCGATGGGAGCTTCTGATGAGAATATGGAAGTAGGCATCCTTGAGGTCCAGGGACGCTAGCCAGTCCCTGGCCTTAGAAAGGTAGAATAATTCCCAGAGTCACCATTTTTGAATTTTGGTTTTAAAAGGTGCTTGTTTAAATATCTGAGATCCAGGATGGACCGCCATTCTCCTGTCTTTTGGGGTAAGGAAGTACCTGGAGTACAATCCTTTGCCCTGGTGTAGGGGTGGAACCCTTTCCACAGCTCTGAGAGCCAGGAGGGAAGAGACCTCTGCCTCTAGGGCAAGTGCCTCTGGTGGATTTGCAGGTGGAAAGGATCTGGTTCTCATCTTTGGAAATTTTTTGAAGCTGAGAACCAGTCCCTGGCTTACTACTTCCAGGACCCACTTGTCTGATGTCAGAGACTTCCAGTCCTGCACAAAGTAAGCCAGCCTGCCCCCTACAGGTAGCTGAGAATCGGCCCTGGCAACCCCATCAGGGTGCCTGCTTGGCAGGGGCTTTGGGCTGAGGGGTGGAAGCAGGCCTGCTTGTACCCGGTCTGCCTCTCCCTCTAAAGAACCCCCTCTGGGCATAAGCAGAAGAGGAGGCCTGGGCTTGGTAAAAAGGCCTATGAAAAGGCCTGCCCCTGCCCCTGGAAGCTGCCTTTGAGGAGTGGCCTGCCTTTCCTTGGCCTGTGCACTCCTATAGGTGGTCCTATACTCATCAATTTTCTTCATGTAATTCTCTGCTCTCCAAACAGAGAATTACCCACAACAGGAAAATCCATGGCCTTAGTCTGGGTATCCTGTGACAGGCTAGTACATCTGAGCAAGCCATTCTGCCAAGTGCCACAGATGTAGCCATGACTTTGATGACACATCATTAGAGTCCACTGCAGCATGGAATTGCACCTTGGATGCCTCAATACCATCAGCAGCTACCTGCTCCAGCTCCTTGGCAAGCTGGCCAGGGACCTGCTTTATAGAGCCATAACAGTATCCCATCTGGATTTCTGATATCTAGCAACATAAGCCATATAATTTGCCTGTCTGAGTCCCAAGGATGCTGCCATGTACTGTTACTTTGCCATGGCATCAATCCTCCTGAAGTCCTTGTCAGGGGGGTGTGAAGCCAAGGGAATATTTGCCATGTCACAGGCTGCAGCATGCACTACCCCAACATGGCTGCATTGTTGTGTCAGGAACTCCATATCAGAGCCTGACAATGTGTACCTCTTGTCCATTCTCTTATCCACAGGAGGTATAGTGTGAGGAGTTTTTAGAATTTTTACTGTCTGTTTCCCAAAAGATTTATGCAAAAGAATAGACAGTCTTGTAGACTCTGGGATATCCTTCATTTCCACATAGTCAGGCTCCTCTTGATCATCCACAGCTTCCTCCATAGGGAGCTGGAGGGTTTCAGCCACTTTTTTATAAAACATAAAATGAGAAGGGGACTCAGAAAGCCTAGGAGGAGACACTCCTGAAGGTCTGTCTGGGGAGATGTCCGGGTCAATGGGCACATCCAGACTTTCAAATCCACATTCACTCTCCTCATACTCCTCTTCTTCCCCCTCCTCCGGTTCATAATATTCCTCTAAATCATACCTTGAACCGGTGGAACTGCGAACCGCACACTTACCTGATGGTGCCGGTTCGGTCAGAACCAGGGAAAGCGACTGGACAATTTTAATCGCTTTGGCTATTTCTTCAGCGGTTGGAGAGGAAAGTTTTGGCTCCACACCAGCTGATTTCCTAGTCCTTTTTGCTGGAACTGACTCCTCAGAGTCGGCTCTCCTTTTGCCCGAGGAAGTCTCGCCCTGGTCAGAGGGCACTCCCTCCGGTTCGGTTGGAACCGAACCGGGCTGGCCATCCAGTTCAGTGGACTTTTTGGCCTCCCTTTCCCTGAGCCTACCAACTCTCTTTTCCAGGGTAGCTGCAGGAAAATTTTTAAAAATCTGGCAGTCTGCATTGAGGTGGTCAAACCCCAGACAATAAACACAGGTGGTGTGGTGGTCAGCCTTGGCAAAGACTTCTCCACAGACACTGCTGTGTTGAAACCCAGTGGGCCCGGGTTTTCTTTTGGGTTTCTCAGACATAATGCCAGCCTAACCAAACTTACGGTTTATGGCAATCCGCCAGGTAAGACCCTCTTATCGGTTCCCAACCGTGTCACGGGTCGTGGAAAAAAACGTAATAAAAACCGTTTTTTTTAGAACCCATAAGAACCGGTAACCACACTCTAAAAGACAGATTAATATATTTTAAACAACCTGATCGGTTCAAACCGAACCGATAAACCGTTTACATGTTCCACACAGAATAGAAATCAATGTAAAACCTATCTAGTACTCACAATACCACAGACAGAGTCTGAACCGACCGGCTGCGGTTTAATTTCGGTCGAAAACCAAGAAAAACAATACTTTAACAGACAAAATGAACCGAGCAGAAGGAGAAATCTCCGGAGCGACTGTTCAGTGAGGCGGAGTAAAGAATCTGACGGTTTGAGTTTGAAGAACAACAGACAGAGTTTCAACCGAGCTCGAGCTCAGCGTTCCATGCCTGGCATGGAAAGTTAACTCTTTCACCTCCAGAGCAGTTCGAAGGTTGGGACTCACTGCATATGTCATAATATAGCAAGACTTCATGTTGTTTGAAGTTATTCCCCCTCCCCAATCCTGCCTTTAACCGCTGCAAATCTTCCTTGTTTGTCCAACAACGTGTCCACCTTCTCAAATTGAATGGTATTGGGGATAAGTATCGCAGCCCCCCTCCTACGACCCCCACCGTATTCAGCAGCAATCACTTCTTTATATCCAAATTTTACTAATTTGCCATGTTCTGTATGGTTCACGTGGGACTCCTGAAGCATGATGACATTCGCCTTCAATTTCTTTAAATAGGACATAACCCAGGATCTTTTGATGGGATGCGCTAGCCCATTAACATTATATGATAAGATTGTTAACTCTGAACTAGCCATCGAGTTTTAGTTTTGGGTCTAAGCTGATTTACAAAGTTATATATGGTACATCCTTCTCCATGGTACCCCCCTTTCCCTACAAGGATTACCTTGACAGTATTCGATTCTCTCTTAATAAGCAAAAAATTAATAACGTTTTTGAAAGAAACAGTACTTAATAATTCAGGAACTTTAAACATTTTGACTTCCAACGTGGAGATCCACCTTCTTCTAGGAGATCTCTATATGTTCAGTATTACCTTTAAACAAAAAAAAGAAAGGTTACTGAACAAGGGAGATATACAGGTTACTCACCTGTAACAGGAGTTCTAGGAATGGTATATGTTGTTCATCCACACTTATTGGCAGGTTCCTTGCCGCTTTAAATCTTGCCGGAAGGTCTTCAAGCTGGCTCCTCCCACCCACCCGGGTGGTAAAACTCTCGGCTCCGTCCCATTACGCCAGATCTAGCCCGCTGGAAGCCAGGTCGAGGCGTCAAGCCGGGGAGGGATCAGGTGGATGAACAAATACATATCATTCCTAGAACTCCTGCTACAGGTGAGTAACCTGTATTTCTAGGGACATGGATATGTTGTTCATCCACACTTACTGGCAGACTCCTAGCAGTTCTCTGGGAGGAGGGAGGCAAGGCGCACACCCCCTACTTAGGTATGAAGACTGGAGAACCGAGGCCCCGACCGACATCCTGGCGTGACCCAAGGTCGATGTGGAAGGGGAAATCGGTATATGCCTGCTTCCAGGTAGAAGCCCTGCGGATATCCTGGACAGGAGTATCCTCAGAAGCAGCTAACGATGCAGCGGAAGGGTGGGTAAAATGAGCACTTATCCCTCTGGGAGGCTCCATGCCCGCCAACCTATAGCGGAGACCTATGCAGGAGGTGACCCACCCACTCGTCGTCCGCTTGGCTGCAGGTCTGCCAGGTGCGGCTTCAGTGCAGATGACAAACAGCTGGCGAACCTCTCCCGAACTTCAGCCCTACACTCCCTGAGTAGGTGAGCATTAAATAGGGTCCCAATGGATCCTATATACAGCCTCCAAGGCGTGAATGGGGATGAACCCCGGCAGAGACAATACCCGGTGAGGGAAGACTCCGCCACCGCCTACGGAAGGAACTTCGGGTGGGGTGCACAACAGATTTGTCCCTGTGGAAGACCAGATAGGGAGATTCAAAGGAGCGCCTGGAACTCTCCCCTCCTTCTGGATGGCAGAGTAGCCCCAAGAAGGTGTTCTTCCACAACAGGTGGGGAAACTCGCACCTGTGCAACGGTTTAAATGGCTTGCCCATGAGCTAAGCCCATACCAGCGAAGATCCCACAGAAATGGGGATACTCTCCCCAAAGGGGAGGTGTGATCGGGGCCTAGAAAAGTGCCAGACCACCTTTTCTGCGCCACCGACTGCCTTCCGGCCCGTGCCCGGAAGACAGGGGGTCGTCGGCCGAAGCCCTAACTCAAAAGAACAGACCGCAGATGGTCCGGAATGCTCGACGAGGGACAGGAGAGGGGACCAGGCCCTAACCCAACACCAAATGGAGAAAACTCCCATTTGAAGGCAAGCATGTTTGGCCAACTCCTGGCAGGACGCCTTGAAGACGTCGAGGACCTTGCCGAAGGACCCAAGGCCTGGCCCCTAGCCACACAGGGACCAGGCCTTCAGGTGCAGGGATTGAAGGTCCAGATGGAAACCTTTCCCTGAAAAAACAGAGGTCAGGACCGGGCGGGCTGGAAGCCGTCTTGGGAGCCTGGGGCTGAGACTGAGGAGAGCTGGATACCAGCGCTAGCAAACCAGTCTGGGGCTACCAGCATTGCCTGCGCCTAGTCCCTCCTCGCCTTGCCCGTGGGTCAAGGGAAATGGGGAAGGCGTAGAAGAGGCCCAGGGTCCGTGGCCTCGATGGCATCCCCTACTGCTAACCTGCTGAGGGGGTGGGCATGAGACAGTCTCGGCCTCGTATTCTCCCTGGAGGGAAGGAGGGAGAAGATCCTGTGCTACCTCCGGCAGGGAAGACCACTCGTGAGGCGCAGCCTATGTCCGGCTTAGGGCATCAGCCAGGGTGCTGGAGGCTCCTGCCATCGAATGGCTAGGAAACCTCCTCCCAGCTGCGTGAAAGACCCAATGCGGAGAACCTCCTTATGCAGAGGCAAGGGGCTCGTCCGAACCTGGCGGGGTAGGTAGTACATGGTTGTGGTGTTGTCTGCCTGGACTTAAACCACTAGACCCCGCACAAACGGAGCGAGCGGTGCAAGCTAAGCGGACCGCCTGGAGCTCCAGCGGGTAGGAAAGACATCGGGACTCCCGAGAGGACCAGAGGCGCACTCTGTATTCCCCTTGATGGGCACCCCACCCATCCGAGAAGCATCGGTCAGAGAAGACCTGAGACTCGGGGCAGGCGAACAGGATGTTCTCCTGCAAGAGCTGGAATGGTCCAAGGAGAGTGTTCCTCAACTCCTGGGCTGTAGTCACGAACTGGTCCGAAGGAATGCAGCACTGTGACCGCTGGCTGGCCAGCCCCACTAGGGGGACGCATGATCCGGTGGGTCCAAACAGACCACGCTGGAGCAGGCCGCCTCGATGCCCAGGAGATGCAGGAGGTCCCGGCAGGGCGCAATTGCCCAGTCGGACCTGACTAGGTAAGGGAGGAAGAACCTCAGCCCTGTCCACCAGGAGCCGAGCTCGGACTCAAGAGTCGAGCCTTGTCCCGAAGAAGGAACACCTGCTAAGACACGAGTTCCAATGTGGCTCCGATAAAAGGAGACCAGTCTGACAACCAGAGCTCTGGATCATCCCCTTCCGCCTGGAAGGGTTGCAGTCAGGCCGCCATTTGGGTGGGGTTACGCCCGGACCCCTCAGTGCCGCAGAAAACTGCTGGGCAGAGACAGAAGGGCCTGGCCTGGAACTTGTAAAGAGATCCCCCGCTTAAGAAGGGAGGAGTCTCTCAAGAAATGGATGGAACGAAGTGTAAGTACATCCTGGAGGTCCAGGAAAGAAGCCACACACCTCGTTCTGAGGATAGGATATCTGGGGCAGAGAGACCATCCAGACTTGCGGAAAGAATGGGGTGCAAGCCCCCCATCCATTTGGGACCAGGAATACCTGGACACGAACCCAGGGTCTGAAGGAGGATCCGCAACCTTCCTGAACACCTCTATTTAGAGGGCCAGGCAAGTCGGCTCAGCGGGCCGACAACGAGGCTGTGGACCACAAGACCCCGTGGGGCAACGGCTCGAAAGGGAGGTGCCTGCTCGCAATCCTGAGGCAGGGCTTTCCCCCAGCACCTCCGACACCCAGATGTCCGGGAAAGCGGACCCGGTGGAAGGGGGCGGAGCCATCTCCCCACAGGGGAACCCGGGTAGGGATGACGGGGCCGGGGAAGCGCCCCTTAGCCCATCACTGAGCAGGCTTGGAGGAGAAATTGGCTGAGGGAGCTCCTGGGCCTTTACCTGCCTGCTTCCTTTTAGAGGAAGATGCTGGCTTGGAGACAGGACGCCCAGCGCAAGCCTGCTGGCCCTCATGCTGGGGTTGAGGGGCCAGTCGAGCCACAGGGGCCCGGGGGCAAAGGGGCTTACACAAAGGCTGCCGGCTGCCCTTGTCACTCCAGGTGGGAGTGACCGAGTCCGGAGTGGCATCGGACTTCTCGGTCCCCTGGAGGTGTCCCTCCACTCCAGGGCCGAAAAGGTCAGTCGCCAAGAAGGGGATGTCCGCCAACTTGTGCTGCCCAATGAAAGAGGATAACCTCAGCCATGCCCTGCGCGACATGGCCACTGTGGCCGCCACCGACCTGGCACAGGAATCACCTACGCCCAGAGCAGTCTGAAGCTGCTGTTTTGCCACCACCCTACCTCCTGGTCCCGCACTAGCTGGACCTCATGGTCCCAGGGTCGGCCGGGAGATGGGAGCACCTCATCCAGGAAGCCCAAAAGGGCGTGGGAGAAATGTGCCATCAGTGCAGCGGAGCTGGCCTGTTGGAGGCCTATGGAGGACGCAGCATAAACCTTGCGCCAGACATAGTCTATCCTTTTGGACTCTTTGTCAGGGGGCCTATCCACATCCCGAGCATTCCCAGAACACTGGAAAACATTGTCGGTGACTAACCCCTCAGCCGAAGGGTGCTCCGAGAAACCGGGCAAAGAACCGACAGGGACAGAGTACTTCCTGGCCATCCTGGCTGAAGGCGCAGGGCAGGAAGTAGGCTGCCGCCAGAGCTCCAAGGCCGGGCCCACAATGGCCTCGGCCACCGGGAAGGCCTCGGTGAACCCCTCAGTCTAGAATCTCCGTCAGAGGTAAGGGCCCGTTTGGACACGGGCTCGAGCTGCATCCCGTGAACTCCGAGATGAGCTGAAGCAGACCCATGAAGGACGATGGGCTGTAGTCACAGATTGTTTGGAGAGGACCCCTATGTCCTCCCGACTAGGGAACACAGAGGAGTCGATCGACTCCGAGGGTCTGCAAGAGCTGCCTCAGGCCTGGAGTCACTCTTCGCGTCACGAGGGCGGGCCGGAGTGAGGGGGACAGACAACCTGTGGGACAGGTCATGACCCAACCGAGGATCCACTGAGGGCGGTGGGGCAGCAAGGTTCGGATGAGCAACCAGCCCCGGAGTGGGCACCTCGACTGCAGCGAGCGGTTGAGTCGGCCAATCGGGCGGCAGCTGCTTGCTGGACGGGGAATGAATCAGAGTCGATTGATTCCCGGACAACGACAACTGCTGCCACATGAACTCCTCGTAACATCAACACCATCTGCATCGAAGCCACTCCTCATCTGAGGAGGAAGACGAGGAAGAACGGTAATGCCACTTAACTCGGTGCCCCGACCAAGAACGCCGAAGTCGGCGTGAGTGGCTTGACCAAGAGGAGGACCGAGACCGAGACCGAATCCTCGGGAACTGAGGGTGGCCTGGGAAGGAGCGGGAGGGCCCGCTCTTCCTCGGCTTGGAAGAAAGGGCTGAGGCCTGTCGACCCGAAGGTACAGGCAGAACCTCAGCATCTGCCGGGGGGACTGGCGAAGGGATGGCGGCTCCAGCAGAAGACAGCCCAGATGACGGGTCGAGAGATTCGACAACGTCGACGGGAGTCCTGGCCGGCAGATCTGACGGGGACACCGTGAAGCCAGCGGCCTAAGCCGCACCCTCGACCGAAGTCGAACGTCGGCCGGCAGGGGAGAAGGAACTCTCCCACTCCCTCCAGCGCCGACGATGGGACTTAGCCTGCGACTCCTTGGACTTGGGCTGAGAGGCAGGTCCCGAAGGTCCCTCTCTCTTCGAGGAAAGGGACTGGCGAAGCTCCTTGAAGGAAGCTGAATGAGGAGAACTCAAGGATAGTGGGATAAGCGCTGCGACCAAGGGGGGGGGGAGCTGCCCCCTCCGTGGAGAGAAAGAAGATCGAGCTGCTCAGCTGACACAGCCGACGCGGACACTGTCCGACGAGTCTCCAAGGAATTTTCTGGTGCGGAAAAAATTTCAGGTCGCCCAAGCCCCAAACGGGCCGCACGATCCTCCAGTGAGCTGGTCGAAAGGGCACCGCAAAAATCGCAAACTTGCGGATCATGAGTCAAGTCAAGGCAGTAAATGCGCGTGGAGTGCGGGTCTTTCCTGGAGGAATTAACCGGCCACCTCCGGGAGACGGAAAACGAATGATTCATCGCCGCAGTGAGAGAAGATCAAAGTTTAGAAAAACTTCCAATTAAATTCGGAGAGACTGAAAATTTCAGGAACCAGTCGAAAAAGCGGAAAAAGCTAAGGAGGGAACCTGAGCTTCCAAGCGGTAAGGAAGATCTGGCGTCATGGGGCGGAGCCGAGAGTTTTACCACCCGGGTGGGTGGGAGGAGCCAGCTTGAAGACCTTCCAGCAAGATTTAAAGCGGCAAGGAACCTGCCAATAAGTGTGGATGAACAACATATCCATGTCCCTAGAAAGAGTATTTATGCTCCAAATCACAAAACTGTAGCTCTCCCCTGGAGCCTATGCTGTAAATGAAAACGGCCCCTATATTAGCTGTAATCAGCTGTGCAGTGATGCAGATAGTTATACCGGGCTTTTCAGTGTAAATGTTGCCCAGTTACTTTCAGCAAGCAGCTAAACAGACACTATTCACAATAGCTCTAGTAGTATCCGTAGTTAAGTCCCCCCCCAGAATCAGGCCCAATATCACCTCAAGTCTTTCCTATGCCCCAGCCCCTCCCTTCAATGTGCAGAGGTAGTTGTTCTCTTCCTCTCAGTTATCGAGCTTGTGTCCTAGGAACTATCGAGAGGAATATATTATTCACATGCATAGAGAATCTAAAAGTCATTATAACAAAGTCCCTCTATCTGTTCCATACGTTTTACTGTTGCATAGCCTTTCAAGATGAGCCATCAAACAAGGGACAAGAAGTTTTATCAGCTATTCATTCTGTCCCAGTCTGATATAACTTGGTGTGAATATAGGCCCCTATAGTCACCGCTTGGCCTTTCAGAGACATAGAAGTACCTGAATTGGATAATCAGTCCTGAGTATCTGTAACCCTTATTTTCTTGTTTTCCTGCAGCTTTTGTATTGCAGTGTTGATCCCTGCTGTCCACGGTGTTGCTGTTTGGCCTCACCTCCTTTTGTTCAGAGCAATCAACCATTCGGTGGGGGCCTTCATGAGTGCGTGTGGTCTCTGCTCGAGGGTCGTCTCCGGCATTGCCTCCGTCCAGCCCCTCTCTACCAAGGCCCTTCTCGTCTCTTCCGCAGAACCATACAGTTTGATTCCTTCCGGCCAATGGATTCGGATCCGAGCTGGGTAGGGTGTATTAAAATGAATGTTTTTTGCTCTCAAAATCTTTAAGATAGGGCCATATTTTAATCTCTGCTTCTGTACCTCAACTGGGTAATCATGATCAAAAAATAGGCGACTCGCCAGATATTTTATCTCTTTCTGTTGCCGTGCTCTCCGTAAGATGTCTTCTTTTACTTTAAAACTATTAAATTTGAGCACTACCGATCTAGGCCTGGCTTCTACTGGGGGGGTTGCCTGTAACGCCCTGTGCACTCTTTCGATACCCAGTTGGTATCCTGCCGGTAGCTGGAGCACGTCAGTTATAAGATCCGAAATGAATTCAGTCATCCATCCTGTTTCTGCACCTAAGGAAGACCATGGATCCATATATTCTCTCGCCTCGATCTACCCTCAAGGTCCGTACATTTATTTTGTAGCTGTTCCGTTTGATTTACTAGGGCTTGTATTATTAGGCCCATTTTAGTAGTGTCATCCTCCGTATTGCTTATTCGGTCTTCTGCTTCCCCCAGTCTCTTCTCCAAGCCCGATAAACGTTGATTCAGCTGTTTGAATTCCGCCCTGTTCTCGGCTCTCATTTCTTTTATCTCACTAAAAAGCTTCTCAAACCGCGACCGAGACAGTTGGTCATTTTCTGCATCTGTATCTGGAACACTATCAGGAGAAGGGCTTCTACTCTCGCCCCCATGTTGTGTTTTGAATCCAGCTGCATCGGGACGCTTAGGCGTTTCTTTTATCTTTGATCTGCCTCTGGCATCTTTTATTTGTTTAGTACTTGCCATTTTGTCTGGTTTGGTGCTAGATTATTCTATTTTTAAAGTTTTAAGGCCTCTGGAAGGGAGAGCTCTCTTTAGCTTGCTGCTAGTCGCTCCATGATGTCACCGGAAGTCCGACCAGATCCGTTCCACCTGCAAATCCTTCAGACGCACTTGTCCTAGAGGCAGAGGTCTCTTCCCTCTTGGCTCTCAGAGCTGTAGAAAGGGTTCCACCCCTACATAAAGGGAAAGGATTGTACTCCAGGTACTTCCTCACCCCCAAAAAGACAGGAGAATTGCGGTCCATCCTAGATCTCAGATATTTAACAAGCACCTTTTAAAGCCAAAAGTTCAAATGGTGACTCAGGAATAATTCTACCCTCTCTAACGCATGAGACTGGCTAGTCTCCCTGGACCTCAAGGATGCCTATTTCCATATTCTCATCAGAAGCTCCCATCAAAAATACCTCAGGTTCGAGCTGCCCTCAGGCCATTACCAGTTCAGAGCAATGCCCTTCGGCCTAACCTCTGCTCCAAGGGTGTTCACAAAATGCCTGGCAGTAGTAGTTGCTTTCCTAAGAAGGAAAAGGATTTCCATCTTCCTGTACCTGGACGACTGGCTCATAGTAGGCCAGTCCCCAGACCAAGTCAAGTCACACCTGCAGATAACTCAGCAACTGCTCACTTCTCTAGGTTTCCTTCTGAATCTTTCAAAGTCAGTTCTAGAGCCTGTACAGCTCCTCACCTTTATAGGCGCAGAGCTAGATACAGAAAAGGCAAGAGCCTTCCTTCCCCTGGACAGGACAAGGACCCTTATCACACTGGCCTCTTCATTCACCCTACAGGTGTCTCAACCAGCAAGGCATTTTCTGCAGCTCCTGGGGCACATGGCTGCTTCTACAGTAGTGGTGCAGGGAGCAAGATTTCAGATGAGGGACATTCAGTTCCACTTGAGAGCCTTTTGGTCTCAGAAAAAGGATCCTCTGACCAAACTGATCCCAGTGACTCGAGCCCTGATCCAGGCTTTGCAGTGGTGGCAGGATCAGGACAATCTAAGACAAGGAGTTCCTTTTGTCACTCAGCCTTACTCTTTAATCCTTACTACAGATGCCTCCCTCTTGGGGTGGGGGGCCCACTTGGGAGAACTGACCACCCAAGGGTTGTGGTCTCCTCAGGAATCTCTGCTTCACATCAATCTTTTAGAACTCAGAGCAGTGTTTCTAGCACTTCAAGTTTTTTCCAAGTCTGTTCAGAACAAAGTAGTTCAGATCAGGACAGACAATACCACCGCAATGTGGTATATCAACAAGCAAGGGCACTTCGGTCTACGGCCTTGTGCAGAAGCAATGAAGTTGTGGTCTCTGGCCTATTCCCTGAACACCTCTCTGACAGCAGTACACCTCCCAGGCAAGGACAATGTTCTGGCAGATGCCCTCAGCAGGATATCTCAGGGCCATTACGAATGGTCACTGGATCCCCTGGTTTTGGAGGTGATCTTCTCCAGATGGGGCACCCCACAGATAGATCTTTTTGCAGCCCCAGACAATCACCAACTTCCCCTCTTTTGCTGCAGGCCCCCAGTGTTGGGCTCAGTCCCCTGGATGCCCTGGTTCTCAATTGGGAAGGGAAGTTCCTGTATGCTTTCCCCTTCCCTCTCCTGTTCAAGGTGCTAGTCAAAATCAGGTCTCAACCCTGCAAGGTGATTCTGATTGCTCCAGACTGGGCAAGACAGCCCTGGTACCCTCTCCTGTTGTCCTTAGCAGTCCACCTTCCCTTGTCTCTTCCCAGGAATTACAACCTGTTAACCTGTGCTCAGGGGAGGGTTTGGTACCCGAATCTCAAATCTCTCAATCTCAAGGCCTGGCTCTTGAAGAGTTAGAGTTTGCTGATTTACACCTCTCTCAAGGTGTTATGGATATCCTAAAAGGCTTCTAGGAAGCCTTCCACAAGAACCACTTATAATTCCAAATGGAAAGATTCTCCATATGGTGCTCTGGGAAGCATATTTCTCCAGAGTCTGCTGGCCTGCCACAGTCCTTGACTATATGGTTCATCTGAATAGTTTAGACTCAGGCCAGCTACACTAAGAGTGCATCTGGCAGCTGTCTCTGCTTTTCTTTCAGCAGGTAAGCCTTCTTCCCTTTCAGCTCATCCTGTATTCTCCAAGTTTTTCAAGGGACTGCTTCATACCAATCCGCCATTCAGGGACCCTGCCCCTGCTTGGGACCTTAATGTTTGCATTGCTCAGCTTATGCAACCCCCTTTTGAGCCCTTGTCCTCAGCAGAGCTTAAGTACTTGAATTGGAAAACTGTTTTCTTGGTGGCCATCACTTCTGCCAGGCGCACAAGCGAGTTACAAGCCCTGTCAGTGGAGCCTAATTTTATCTCTTTCCATAGAGATAAGGTGGTCCTCAGGACTAACAGGAAGTTTTTACCTAAGGTGGTTTCAGACTTCCACCTTAACCAATCTATGTCTCTTCCTGTGTTCTTCACTGACCATTCCTCCTCTGCTGAGAGGAGGCTGCACAGTTTGGATGTGAAAAGAGCCCTTAGCTACTACATAGAGCGTACCAAAGGTCACAGGTTTGACTCCCTCCAACTGTTCCTCACTTATGGTGAGGTTGGTAAGGGAAAACCTGCCACTAAAAGATCCATTGCCAGGTGGATTGTCTCTTGCATTCAATTTTGCTATGAAAAACTAGGTAGGATTCCACCCTCAGGCCTGAGGGCTCATTCTACCAGAGGTACAGCTGCATCCCTGGCTGCTGCCAGAGACATTCCTATCTTAGAGATATGTCAAGCAGCTACCTGGAAAACAGTACACACTTTTACCAAGCATTACTCTCTGGATATCCAGGCTAGGAGTGATGCTCGGTTTGGCACAGCAGTGCTTCAGAGCCTATTTCCTAAGTAGGTTCTGTCCCTCCTCCATGGAGGTACTGCTTGGTAGTCTGCAAATTGTCAGAATACAGCAAGACTTCATGTTGTTTGAAGAAAAAATTACTCACCTTAGTAATGTTGTTTCTTCTAATGGAGTATTGCTGTATTCTGACCTCCCCCCCTGCCTTCCCCTCTCAGAACCTTAGTTTTTGGGATGTGGGTGGGCAGTAGCAGTGTTGGCACTCAGGAGGTGTCCCCGCTTTTTATTATCACCCCTTTTTTCTTTGGGTGAGTGGATGTTGTGTTTATTTCATTTTTTGGGTTTCCTGACTTGAGTCTTTGTTTTGGGACCAAAAAATCTGTTTATTATATTTAGTAGCCAGTTGGCTAGTGTAGGTTTACAGCTTCCACACAGGACACTCAGTGAGTTTAGGTCGTAAAGATCTGACGGTTTGAGTTCAAACAGCAACTGGCAGAGTCTCAACCGAGCTCAAGCTCAGCGTTCCATGCCTGGCATGGAAAGTTAACTCTTTCACCTCCGGGGCAGTTTGAAGGTTGGACCTCACTGCAAATTGTCAGAATACAGCAAGACTCCATTAGAAGAAACAACATTACTAAGTTATTACTAAGTTAAGTAATTTTTTCTTATGTGGCAGTACTTTAGCACCAGCCCCGAGCTCTAGATCACCCTAAGCAGCAGTCACACATGTAGCCCGTGCAATGTCTAGCAAAGTCAATACTGGATTATGTGTTAACTGAAGGTCGGGGGGCAAATCCAAAGGAGAGTGCATCCCTGTACTCAGTGACTCCATCTCTGAGTCAGAGCAAACAGTGATGCCCTTTCTCTGTCTTGTGGGGTGCCACAGGGCTCCATATTGGCACCCATGTTGTTTGCAGTGTGTATATGCTGTCATTAGGAGGCATCATTAGGCGATACGGTTTCAGTTTTAACTGCCTTGCAGATGATACTCAACTGTATCTGTCCTTTCTACCCACAAAGGGGATGCAGTCTCTGTGTTTAACATCTGTCTCACTGAGATCAATGACTGGATGAGCATCAGCTGGCTGAGACTGAATCCAGGCAAGACCGAAGTGCTGGTTGTGGACCCTGGTCATCCAGGGGTGGGTTTGGGTTCTGGGCAGGCATCGGGCATATGGCTTGATGGCATCCAGCTCACTACCTCTGACCAGGTGCGTATCTTGGGTGTTATCTTTAATGACAGTTTGACCCTGAAACCTCAGGTGTCTGCAGTTGTCAAATCCTCTTTTTACCATCTGAGGAACAGCGCCCGAGTAAAACACCTGGTTCCTCCGGATGACCTTCCAACATTGGTTCATGCCTTCGTCACCACCCACCTCAACTACCGCAATGCCCTCTATCTAGGGCTTTCTGGGGTTGATATCTGCAGCTTGCAGCTAGTGCAGAGTGCGGCAGCCAGGCTATTGACTGTAACATCTAGAACCAGCCATATCACGCCTGTACTGCGTGGACTGCACTGGTTGCCTGTTCAGTGGCAGATCATCTTTAAGGTCAGTCTTTTGACCTTTAAAGCCATACATGAACTGGGACCCAGCTACTTGCAAGATCTCTTGACTCCCTACTGCCCCCTCCATCCTCTCCGATCTGCCGATGAGGGATTGCTAGAGATTCCCAAGGTACACCTAAAGACATCTGGTGCTCGTGCTTTTTCCTTTGCAGCCCCTACCCTGTGGATTTCTCTACCTCTTTGGTTGAGAGAATGCCTGACCGTCGACAGAATCAAGTCGGAATTTAAGACTTATCTTTTTCAGATGGCCTTCCCAGATGATTTTTATTAATTTATATATTTGTAATTTTATTTTATTTTTTTTGCTGTTAATTTCTTTATCCGCCTGGTCCCTGGAAGCTATACATCCTGTCGGATTCCCCCAGCCCCGTCCCCCACTCGCAGCCTACTCTTCCAGTTGCCCCACGGCTTACCCCCCATGGTGGGGCGGTGGGGAACCCCTCAACCCACCTAACTCCAGATCCGGTGCTGGAAGGATTACTGCCCATCGCGGGGGCGGCGCCTGCGGGGACCGACCATCACTATGCCTCAGCAGTACCCATTTTCCTCCTGTTTTGGATCCCTTAGACAAGGCATGCAATGACGCCCAAGAAGCGAGCACGCATGCTCTCATACATACTCCTCTGAACATCTGCCTGGTCTACCCCCATGTTGTAGCTTTTGGTGTGCCAGCCCCTTAGCCTCTGCCAGGGGCCAGTCGAGCACCGAATCTCTGGTGTCCCCCCTTCCCGGAGAAGGACAGCAGTCCTCGGGCCTTCGATCCCTCTCCTCCCTGATGACCCCAGCGGCCCGTGCTCATTCCCCAAGATGGGTCGCCGGTGTAGTGCGAGGTAAGGTGACCAGCGCCTCAGCCCTCAGTGCCACTGGGCCGGCCAAGTAATTTTATTTAATTTATATGTTTTATTGTAATTAACTTGTAAAGTGCCTTGTTTTAAGAAAGGCACTATATAAATAAAGTTTTGCTTGCTTGCTTTCCACTGCGAAATCCTCTGCCAATTCTGTGGAGTGAACTGAATCGGGTCCCTGACTTAGGCCAGCCCGAACAGGAGCTGTAAAAGCCTTTACAGACAGAGATCCATTTGAATGAGAAGTATTGCCAAACACAAACAGTGAGGGATCCCACTGAGGTGCTGAAAATGTATACTGACCATCTGGGGATACTGTGGAAGGGTCGGCTTTAGCAGTGTCCTGGAAGTAGATCCTTGCTCTTCCCTAGCCTCAAGTAGCTCTGGGTGCTGAATAGGGGCTATAGGCATTTCTGGCAATGCCTGAGTCAGGAAATCAAGATGACAAAGCAGCAGTAAGTTATTTTTTTCTTATTTGAAAATGAGCTTTCTCTTCTGCTAACAATGCCTGTAAATGGTCCTCTGACTGTACCTCTGTGGCGATGTTTTCTTCATGTAGCTCTGCAGCTTCTGAATTGTTTTGCCTCTGCTTCTGAGTTTCCGTCTCTGTTTCCATCCATCCATACATCCGTGTCCTCAGGCTGTAAAAACACACCCTCAACCGGGCATGAAATTTCCAGCTTCTCTGACTCTAGATGCCCAGCGGCATCAAAGAAGGTGTCAGTCTCCAGCAAACCAGAGGCCGGGGAGGAGACCTGCTCCCCAGCCTCCCTCACGTCCATCTCCGTTGACAACATGCAAGGACTGGCCATCCTAGCAGACGACCTGTAGACCCCCCTCCGGGAGAGATGGGGAATTTATCCAGTGTCCTGGCCAAATTTTTTCCATTCACTAAAAAACAAAATACCTTCAGCAGCTTAATCTGGTTCAGTGTCAGTTGGCATCTATCTGTATCCCCCTCCCCAGTGACGAAGCCGAAAATAGGCAGAATTGTTTAGTCCTCCTTTTCCAGTCAACAAAAAATAACTAAATAAATAAAAATCTTCTACCATCTAGGTAGCTGCAGTATTCAACATCGGGTGAAATACTGGAAACCTCTGTGAACCCTCATGAATACCAAAGAATTAAGATAAAATTACTTACCATGGTAATCTTTCTTCCAGGGGATACTCCAATATTCATAACTCTATGCAGTGTCCCTTTAAAATGCAACTGCCTGGAGAGATGAAACATATGCTAATGAGAGAATGTTCATTAGCTCGTGCCATTTTCAAATGCTGCCTTTACTAACTGCTGCATTCTAACCCTTCAGATTTCAAGGGAGCCTGATCTAGAGGCCCAATCAAACTAAATATACTTAACCCTAATAACTAACGCCTATAGGCCCCAGCTGGGGACAGAAAAGTTTTAAATCACCCCAAAACTCCCCTTAATGTCAGAATCATCTGAAGAAGGGGATAACAAGGTCCAACAGGACTAAAAAAGATAGAGAATATGCTAGTGTGTGGCACCCCTACACATAGTCAGTCAGCCTGGAGTGCAGAGGCCACTGATACTAGAAGGGGAGGCAGGGTGGAAGAGTTATTAATATTGGAGTATCCTCTGGTAAAAAGAAGATTACTATGGTAAGTAATTGTATCTTCTTACCCCAGGAATACTCCAATATTGCTAACTCTATGTAGACTAAGAAGCAGTACCTTTGGAGGCAGGCACAGAACCTACTTGGAAATAAACTCTGCAGGACAGCTGTGCCAATCCTGGCATCACTTCTAGACAAGGGTTTGAGGCTGTAATGCCTTGTAAAGGTGCAGGCTGACCTCTAGGTAGCTGCTTTGCAGAGTTCCAGTAATGGGACATTCCTGGCAGCTGTCACAGTTGCAGATGTACCCCTTGTGGAATGATCTCTAAACCCTGCTGGGGCCTCTTTCCCACCTTTGATTAACAAAATTGGATGCACTGAACTATCCAGAGAAAAATACTTATTTGTAACATGCCATAAAAAACAGAACCCAAAACAAGAAATCTGATTAGTGAAAAGATAGCATATGGTACATGATCAAGCATGGTCTAATTCCACAGTAGATCATGGTAGCGATCGGGTGCGCACAAAAATAATTAGACCACGCTTGGGATCCTGCTTGTGCTACATAACGTCAGTGAGGAGCCAGCCGAACAAGCTTGGACAAGAGAGTCAATACCATGCTTCCAACAGTAGTTTGTGCCCAAACACCCATCCACTGATGCACCCGACAGACCTTGCACGCTGGGAAAGTCAGTGGAACATAAGCACTGCAATATAAACAAGCACAGTGGCACTGGGTTCAATGCGGGAAAAACAGTGAGCAGCATATAAATCTGTCCTTCCCCGTAGCTGTGCCATTCGATGAATAGGAACAACAACAGTATAATGAGCTTTGCATGGTAAAAGAGGGTGACCTGCACAGAAATCTGCATCTAACTGAACCGGTGCCATGGTGGCTATCTCAACATTCAAATCTCCACACATACCCAGAGTGCAACAGCAGAGAGACACATAAAGACTTCACAACGGAGCTGAGACGGGAAAAGAGAAGTGACAGGGAGAAAAAGTAACAACACTCAGCATTATGTATACTTGTGCAGGATAGTTTCCCCACTTTGTTTATTTTCCAGGAAAACAACATAAGTATATGAGTAGATGTTAAATGTGCAGCGTACATGTGTACACTGTAAAGTGTATAGAAGGTTATGGAGAGAATAGTGACAGATAAGAAGAAAAAATTACTCACCTTAGTAATGTTGTTTCTTCTAATGGAGTCTTGCTATATTATGACATATGCAGTGAATCCCAACCTTTGAACTGCTCCGGAGGTGAAAGAGTTAACTTTCCATGCCAGGCATGGAACCTTGAGCGCGAGCTCAGTTGAGAACTCTGTCTGTTGTTCTTCAAACTCATACTGTCAGATCTTTACGAGCAAAACTCACTAAGGTTCTGTGTGGAAGCCATAAACCTACACTAGCCCACTGGCTACTAAATGCAAGAAGAAAAAATTACTCACCTTAGTAATGTTGTTTCTTCTAATGGAGTCTTGCTATATTATGACAATTGCAGTTTGTCCCACCATCAGAACTGCCCCGGAGGTGAAATAGTTAAATTCCATGCCAGGCATGGAACTTGGAGCACGAGCTCGGTTAGAGAACTCTGTCTGTGTTGTTTCAAACTGAAACTGTCAGATCTTTACGAGCAAAAACTCACTAAGGTTCTGTGTGGAAGCTGTAACCTACACTAGCCAACTGGCTACCTAAATATTAACACATATTAACACACATTCCTGGTCCCAACACAAAGACTCAAGTCAGGGGCCAGAGAATAATATAAGATAAGAAAAGATAAAACAAAAACACAACACCCCAAAAACCCCCAAGAAAGAAGGGGGTGGAAAAACATAAAATGGGCATAACGCGTGCCCACACTGTACTGCCCACCCCATACCCAAGTAGAAGGCAGGCTGGGGGGGAGGTCATAATATAGCAAGACTCCATTAGAAGAAACAACATTACTAAGGTGAGTAATTTTTTCTTCAGACAACATGAAGTCTTGCTATATTATGACAATTGCAGACTACACAGCAGTACCTCCATGGAGGAGGGACAGAACCTACTTAGGGAATAGGCTCTGAAGCACGGCTGTGCCAAACCGAGCATCCCTCCTGGCCTGGACATCCAGGGAGTAATGCTTGGTGAAAGTATGTACCGTTTTCCAGGTAGCTGCTTGACATATCTCTAGGATAGGGATGTCTCTGGCAGCAGCTAGAGACGCAGCTGTACCTCTGGTAGAATGAGCCCTCAGACCTGAAGGGGAACTTTCCTCAGTTTTGATAACAAAACTGGATACAAGAGACAATCCACCTGGCAATGGATCTTTTAGTGGCAGGTTTCCCTTTTCCGACCTCACCATAAGTGAGAAAAAGTTGGAGGGATTCAAACCTGTGACCCTTGGTATGCTCTATATAGTAACTTAGGGCCCTCTTAACATCTAAACTGTGCAATCTCCTCTCACCAGAGGAGGAATGGTCAGTGAAAAACACTGGAAGGGAGCTAGATTGATTAAGATGGAAATCTGAAACCACCTTAGGCAAAAACTTCCTGTTAGTCCTGAGGACTACCTTATCCCTGTGGAAAGAAATAAAGTCAGTCTCTACTGACAAAGCTTCTAACTCACTTATGCGCCTGGCAGAAGTGATAGCTACTAGGAAAACAGTTTTCCAAGTTAAATACTTAAGCTCTGCAGAGGACAGAGGTTCAAAAGAGGTTGCATCAACTGAGCAATGCAAACATTAAGATCCCAGGCAGGGGCGGGTCCCTAAAGGTGGATTAGTATGAAGTAATCCTTTAAAAACTTGGAAAATACAGGGTGAACGGAAGAGGGGCTTTCCTGCTGAAATAAAAGCAGAGACAGCTGCCAAATGTACTTTCAGGGTAGCTGGTCTCAGGCCCAAAGAATTAAGATGGACCATATAGTCCAAAACAATGGGCAAATCAGCAGATTCTGGGAAATATGCTTCCCAGAACACCAAATGGAAAACCTTTTCCACTTAGAGTTATAAGTAGTCCTAGTGGAAGGCTTCCTAGAAGCCTTTAGGATTTCAAGAACACCTTGAGAAAGGTGTAGGTCAGCAAATTCTAACTCCTCAAGAGCCAGGCCTTGAGGTTGAGAGATTTGAGATTCGGATACCAAACTCTCCCCTGGGCACAGGTTAACAGGTTGTAATTCCTGGGAAGACACAGGGGAAGATGGACTGCTAAGGACAGAAGGAGTGGGTACCAGGGCTGCCTGGCCCAATCTGGGGCAATCAGAATCATCCTGCAAGACTGGGATCTGATTTTGACTAGCACCTTGAATAGGAGAGGGAAGGGGAAGCGTAAAGAAACTTCCCTTTCCAATCTAGGAGAAAGGCATCCAGGGGAACTGAGCCCAACACTGGGGGTCTGCAACAAAAAAGTGGAAGTTGATGATTGTCTGGGGCTGCAAAAAGATCTATCTGAGGAGTGCCCCATGTGGCAAAAACTATCCCCAGTATTTGGGGATCCAGAGACCATTCGTGATGGCCCTGGGAAATCCTGCTGAGAGCATCTGCCAGGACATTGTCCTTTCCTGGGAGGTGAACTGCCATGAGGGAAGTGTTCAGGGAATAAGCCAGAGACCACAACTTCATTGCCTCGGTGCACAAGACCGAAGACGAGTGCCCCTTGTTTGTTGATGTACCACATTGTAGTGGTGTTGTCTGTTCTGACTTGTACCACTTTGTTCTGAACAGATGCAGAACCTGGAAGTGCTAGAAAACAGCTCTGAGCTCCAGCAGGTTGATGTGGAGCAGAGATTCCTGAGGGGACCACACCCTGGGTGGAGAGGTCGCCCATGTGAGCTCCCCAACCCAGAAGGGACGATCTGTAGTAAGGGTCAAGGAGTGAGATAGGGGATGAAGGGACCCCTAGTCTCAGATTGCTCTGATCCTGCCACCACTGAAGGGCCTAGATCAGGCACGAGTCACTGGGATCAACTTGGAAAGGGATCTTTCCTTTGGGACCAGTAGGCTCTCAAATGAAACTGAATGTCACTCATCTGAAACCTTGCTCCTTGCACTACAGCTGTGGAAGCAGCCATGTGTCCTAGCAGCTGTAAGAAGTGCCTTGCTGGCCGAGAGACCTGCAGAGTGAAGGAGGAGGCCAGGGCCACTAGGTTCCTTACCCTTTCTAGGGGCAGAAGGCTCTGGCCTGCTTTGTGTCCAATTCTGCACCTATAAAGGTGAGAACCTGAACAGGTTCCAGAACTGACTTTGGAAGGTTTAGAAGAAAACCCAGAGAGGTGAGCAGCTGCTGGGTAACCTGCAGGTGTGATTTGACTTGGTCTGGAGACTGACCTACAATGAGCCAGTCGTCTAGGTAGGGAAAGATGGCAATCTTTTGCCTCCTTAAATGAGCAACTGCTACTGCTAGACATTTTGTGAATACCCTTGGTGCAGAGGTACGGCCGAAGGGCATTGCCCTGAACTGGTAATGGCCTGAGGGCAGTTCGAATCTGAGGTACTTTCGGTGGGAGCTTCTGATGAGAACATGGAAATAGGCATCCTTGAGGTCCAGGGAAGCTAGCTAGTCCCCTGGCCTTAGGGAAGGTAAAATCATTGCCAGAGTCACCATTTTGAATTTTGGTTTCAAAAGGTGCTTGTTTAGATATCTTAGGTCCAAGATGGGCCGCCATTCTCCTGTCTTTTTGGGGTAAGGAAGTACCTGGAGTACAGACCCTTGCCTGGTGTGGGAGAGACCCTTTCACAGCTCTGAGAGCCAGGAGGGTTGAGACTTCTGTTTCAAGGCAAAGGTCTCTGAAGGACTTGCAGGTGGAAAAGATCTGATTCTCATCTTTGGAAATTTTTTGAAGCTGAGAACCAGACCCAGGCTTACTACTTCCAGGACCCACTTGTCTGATGTTAGAGATTCCCAGTTCTGAACGAAGTAAGCCAACCTGCCCCCTACCGGCAAAGGAGAATCGGCCCTGGGCGCCCAATCAGGGTGCCTGTTTGGCAGGTGCTTTAGGCTGAGGGGTGGGAGCAGGCCTGCTTGCACCCCGTCTGCCTCTGCCCCTGAAGAAGCCCCTCTGAGCATAAGCAGAGGAGGCCTGGGTTTGGTAAAAAGGCCTGTGAAAAGGCCTACCTCTACCCTGGGGTCTGCCTCTGAGGGTGGCTTGCGCTCCTTGGCCTGAGCACTCTTATAGGTTGTCCTATATTCATCCATTTTCTCATATAATTCTCTGTCTGCTCCCCAAACAGAGAATTTCCTACCACAGGAAAATCCATGGCCTTAGTCTGGGTATCCGTGACAAGCTAGTACACCTGAGCCAGGCTAACCTATGAAAAGCCACAGATGTAGCCATGACTCTAGAGGATACATCATTAAAATCCACAGCAGCATGGAACTGCACCTTGGATGCCTCAATACCATCAGCAGCCCTGTTCCAGCTCCTTAGCAAGCTGGCCAGAGGCCTGTTTGGCCAAAGCCATGACAGTGTCCCATCTAGATTTTTGGTATCTTGCCACATAAGCCATGTAATTTGCTTGCCTGAGTCCCAAGGACGCTGCCATGTATTGTTTTTTAGCCATGGCATCAATCTTCCTGGAGTCCTTGTCAGGAGGATGTGAAGCCAAGGGAATATTAGCTTTATCACAGGCTGCAGCCTGGACTACTCCAACATGACTGCATTGCTGAGAAAGGAATTCTGTATCAGAACCCGACAAAGCGTACTTCCTGTCCATCTTCTTGTCCACAGGAGGCACAGAATTAGGAGCTTTTAAGATTTTTATTGTTTGCTTCCTAAATGACTTATGTAAGGGGATAGACAATCTCCTAGACTCTGGAATATCCATCATTTCTACAAAATCAGGTTCCTCTTGCTCATCCACAGCTTCCTCCAATGGGAGCTGGAGGGTTTCAGCAACTTTTTATAAAACATAAAATGAGAAGGGACTCAAAAGCGTAGGGGGATTCTAAGGGTCTGTCTGGGAGATGTCAGTTCAATGGGCACCCCCAGGCCCTCAAAGTCACATTCATACTGTTCATAATCATCCTCCCCTCCTCTGGTTCATAGAAACTCTTCTAAATCATATTCTTGAACCGATGGAACCGGCCGAACCGACCTTTTACCAGACAGTGGCGGTTTGGACGGAACCGGAGAAAGTGACTGGACAATTTGTATAGCTCTTGCTATCTCTGCAGCAGTTGGAGAAGACATTTTGGACTCCACACCTGCTGATTTTCTTGTTTTCTTTGCTGGAACTGGCTCCTCCGAGCCAGCTTTATGTTTGCCCGAGGAAGTTTCGCCCTGGTCAGAGGGCACTCCCTTCGGTTCGGTTGGCACTGAACCGGGCTGGCCATCCGGGTCAGCGGACTTTTTGGCCTCTCGTTCCCTGAGCCTGCCAACTCTCTTATCCAGGGTGGCTGCAGGGAAATTCTTACAAATCTAGCAGTCTGAATCGAGGTGGTCAAACCCGAGACAATATACACATGTGGTGTGTGGGTCAGCCTTGGCAAAGACTTCCCCACAGACATCACAGTGTTGAAACCCAGTGGGCCCGGTTTTTCTTTTGGGTTTCTCAGACATAATGCCAGCCTAACCAAAAACTTGCCCTTTTGTTGGCAGTGCCAGGCAAGACATCCTTATCGGTTCCCAACCGTGTCACGGGTCGTGGAAAAAACCGTAATGAAATCCGTTTTTTTTAGAACCGATAAGAACCGGGAACCGCACTCTAAAAACCTTTAAACACTTGATTCTCAAAGATTTAAAACAACCTGATCGGTTCAAACCGAACCGATAAACATTTACAAGTTCCACACAGAAATAAACCTGTCTATTACTTACGATACCACAGACAGAGCTTGAACCGATCGGTTTGCGGTTAAAATAATAATATTCTTGGTTGAATTGAACAGAGAAAACACTGTTTAAACCGAGAAATGAACCGAGCAGTAGGAGAAATCTCCGGAGCGACTGTTCAGTGAGGCGGAGTAAAGAATCTGACAGTTTCAGTTTGAAACAACACAGACAGAGTTCTCTAACCGAGCTCGTGCTCCAAGTTCCATGCCTGCCATGAAATTTAACTATTTCACCTCCGGGGCAGTTCTAATGGTGGGACAAACTGCAATTGTCATAATATAGCAAGACTTCATGTTGTTTGAACACATCTTTCTTGGTCCCAAAACAAAGACTCAAGTCAGGGGATCCAAGAAAGAAAATTAAAAACATAACACCCAAACACCCCAAAAAGAAGGGGTGAAAAAATAAGGTGGGCATCTACTAAGTGCCAACACTGTACTGCCCACCCACCTCCCAAAAGTAGAGGCTCTGAGAGGGGCAGGCAGGGGGGGAGGTCATAATATAGCAAGGCTCCATTAGAAGAAACAACATTACTAAGGTGAGTAATTTTTCTTCAAACAACATGAAGTCTTGCTATATTATGACATATGCAGACTATAAGCAGTACCTCCATGGAGGAGGACAGAACCTACTTTAGAAATAGGCTCTGAAGCACAGCTGTGTTGAACACCGAGCATCACTCCTAGCCTGGATGTCCGGGAGTAATGCTTGCAAAAGTGTGAACTGTTTTCCAGGTAGCTGCTTGACATATCTCTAGGATAGGGATGTCCCTGGCAGCAGCCAGAGATGCAGCTGTACCTCTGGTAGAGTGAGCCCTCAGGCCTGAGGGAGGAACCTTACCCAGTTTTCATGCAAAATTGGATACAAGAGACAATCCACCTGGCAATGGAACTTTTAGTGGCAGGTTCCTTTACCAACCTCACCATAAGTGAGGAACAGTTGAGGAGTCAAACCTGTGACCCTTGGTACGTTCTATGTAGTAACTAAGGGCTCTTTTGACATCTAAACTGTGCAGTCTCCTCTCGCCAGAGGAGGAATGGTCAGTGAAATACACAGGAAGAGACATGGATTGGTTAAGGTGGAAGTCTGAAACCACCTTAGGCAAAAACTTCCCGTTAGTCCTGAGGACCACCTTATCTCTGTGAAAGGAGATAAAATCAGTCTCCACTGACAATGCTTGCAATTCACTTATGCGCCTGGCAGAAGTGATGGCTACCAAAAACACAGTTTTCCAAGTCAAGTACTTAAGCTCTGCTGAAGACAATGGCTCAAAAGGGGGTTGCATAAACTGGGCAATGCAAATATTAAGATCCCAGGCAGGGGCAGGGTCCCTGAATGGAGGGCTGGTGTGAAGCAACCCCTTGAAAAACTTGGAGAATACAGGATGAGCTGAAAAAGAAGAGGGTTTACCTGCTGATAAGAAAGCAGACACGGCTGCCAGGTGCACTTTTAGGGTAGCTGGTCTCAGCCCCAACGAATTCAAATGCACCAAATAATCTAGGATTATGGGCAAGTCAGCAGATTCTGGGGGAATATGCTTGCCAGAGCACCATATGGAAAATCTCTTCCATTTGGAATTATAAGTAGCCCTGGTGGAAGGCTTTCTAGAGGCCTTCAAGATATCCAATACACCTTGGGAGAGGTGTAGGTCAGCAAACTCTAACTTTTCAAGAGCCAGGCCTTGAGATTGAGAGACTTGAGGTTCGGATACCAAACTCTCCCCTGGGCACAGGTTAACAAGTTGTGACTCCTGGGAAGACACAGGGGGAAGGTGGACTGCTTAGGACATAAGGAGTGGGTACCAGGGCTGTCTGGCACAATCTGGAGCAATCAGGATCATCTCGCAGGGTTGAGATCTGATTTTGACTAGCACCTTGAACAGGAGAGGGAAGGGGGGGAAAGTATAGAGAAACTTCCCTTCCCAACTGAGAAGGAAGGCATCCAGAGGGACTGAGCCCAACACTGGGGGCCTGCAGCAAAAAAGGGGAAGTTGGTGATTGTCTGGGGCTGCAAAAAAAGATCTATCTGCGGGGTGCCCCATCTGGCAAATACTACCTCCAGTACTAGGGGATCCAGTGCCCATTCGTGATGGCCCTGGGAAATCCTGCTGAGAGCATCTGCCAGGACATTGTCCTTGCCTGGGAGGTGAACTGCCGTAATGGAGGCGTTCAGGGAATAAGCCAGAGACCACAACTTCATTGCTTCAGTGCACAAGGCCGTAGACCGAGTGCCTCCTTGCTTGTTGATGTACCACATTGCAGTGGTGTTGTCTGTTCTGACCTGTACAACTTTGTTCTGAACAGATGTGGAAAAAACTTGAAGTGCTAGAAAAACTGCTCTGAGTTCCAACAGATTGATGTGGAGCAGAGATTCCTGTGGGGACCACAATCCCTGGGTAGTGAGGTCGCCCAAGCGAGCTCCCCACCCCAAGAGGGATGCATCTGTAGTAAGGATTAAGGAGTGAGACTGGGGGGTGAAGGAGACCCCCTGTCTCAGATTGCTCTGGTTCTGCCACCACTGAAGGGCCTGGATCAGAGTTCGAGTCACTGGGATCAATTTGGTTAGAGGGTCTCTTCTTTGAGACCAAAAGACTCTCAAATGGAACTGGACGTCCCTCATCTGAAATCTTGCTCCCTGCACTACTGCTGTAGAAGCAGCCATGTGCCCCAGGAGCTGTAGAAAATGCTTTGCTGGTCGAGAGACTTGCAGGGTGAAAGAGGCCAGAGAGATCAGGGTCCTTGCTCTTTCCAGAGGAAGGAAGGCTCTGGCCTCTTTTGTGTTCAGTTCTGCACCTATGAAAGTGAGAAGTTGGACAGGCTCTAGGACTGACTTTGGAAGATTGAGAAGGAAACCTAGAGATGTGAGCAGTTGCTGAGTTACCTGAAGGTGTAGTTTGACCTGGTCTGGAGACTGGCCTACTATGAGCCAGTCATCCAGATAAGGAAAGGTGGCAATCTTTTGCCTTCTTAAGTGGGTAACTGCTACTGCCAGGCATTTTGTGAATACCCTCGGGGCCGAGGTAAGGCCGAAGGGCATTGCTCTGAACTGGTAATGGCCTGAGGGCAGTTTGAATCTCAGGTACTTTCGATGGGAGCTTCTGATAAGAACATGGAAGTAGGCATCCTTGAGGTCCAGGGAGGCTAGCCAGTCCCCTGGCCTTAGAGAGGGTAAAATAATTCCCAAAGTCACCATTTTGAATTTTGGTTTTAAAAGGTGCTTGTTTAGGTACCTGAGATCTAGGATGGGCCGCCATTCTCCTGTCTTTTTTGGGGTAAGGAAGTACCTGGAGTACAACCCTTTGCCCTGGTGTAGAGGTGGAACCCTTTCCACAGCTCTGAGAGCCAGGAGGGTAGAAACTTCTGTTTCTAGGGCAAGTGCCTCTGATGAATTTGCAGGTGGAAAGGACCTGGCTCTCATCTTTGGAAATTTTTTGAAGCTGAGAACCAGTCCCTGGCTGACTACTTCTAGGACCCACTTGTCTGATGTTAAAGACTTCCAGTCCTGGACAAAGTAAGCCAGCCTGCCCCCTACCGGTAGTGGAGAATCGGCCCTGGCCACCCCATCAGGGAGCCTGCTTGGCAGGGGCTTTGGGCTGAGGGGTAGAAGTGAGCTTACTTGTACCCCATCTGCCTCTCCCTCTAAAGAACCCCCTCTGGGCATAAGCAGAAGAGGAGGCCTGGGCTTGGTAAAAAGGCCTATGAAAAGGCCTGCCCCTGCCCCTGAGATGCTGCCTTTGAGGAGTGGCTTGCCTTTCTTGGCCTGTGCACCTATAGGTGGTCCTATATTCATCCATTTTTCATATAATTTCTGTCTGCTCCCCAAACAGAGAATTGCCCACAACAGGAAAATCCATAGCCTTAGACTGGGTATCCTGTGACAGGGTAGTACATCTGAGCCAAGCCATTCTGCAAAGTGCCACAGATGTAGCCATGACCCTTGATGACACATCATTAGAGTCTACTGCAGCATGAAATTGCACCTTGGATGCCTCAATACCATCCGCAGCCACCTGTTCCAGCTCCCTGGCAAGCTGGTCAGGGACCTGTTTTGCTAGTGCCAGCACAGTATCCCATCTGGATTTCTGGTATCTAGCAGCATAAGCCATATAATATGCCTGTCTGAGTCCTAAAGATGCTGCCATGTACTGTTTCTTTGCCATGGCATCCATCCTCCTGGAGTCCTTTTCAGGAGGGTGCGAGGCTAGAGGAATATTTGCCTTGTCACAGGCTGCAGCCTGCACTACCCCCACATGGCTGCATTGCTGAGTGAGGAACTCCATATCAGAGCCTGATAATGTATACCTCTTGTCCATCCTTTTATCAACAGGAAGGATAGAGTGAGGAGTTTTTAGAATTTTTACTGTCTGTTTCCTAAAAGATTTATGCAAGGGAATAGACAGTCTCCTAGACTCTGGAATATCCATCATTTCTACATAATCAGGTTCCTCTTGGTCATCAACAGCTTCCTCAACAGGGAGTTGGACAGTTTCAGCAACTTTCTTATAGAACATAAAATGAGAAGGGGACTCAGATAGCCTGGGGCCCCTGACGGTCTGTCTGGAGAGATGTCCGTTCAATGGGCACATCCAGACCTTCAAAATCACATTCACTCTCCCCATACTCCTCCTCCCTTCCTCCGGTTCACAAAAAACTTAAAATCAAAATCTTGAACCGGTGGAACCGGCCGAACCGAGCGCTTCCCTGATGGTGCCGGTTCGGACGGAACCGGGGAAAGTGACTGGACAATTTGAATTGCTTTAGCTATTTCCTCAGCGGTTGGAGAAAGAACTTTTGGCTCCACACTAGCTCACTTTCTAGCCCTTTTAGTTAGAACTGGCTCCTCAGAGCTGGCTCTCCGTTTGCCCAAGGAAGTATCGCCCTGGTCAGAGGGCCCTCCCTCCGGTTCGGTTGGAACCGAACTGGGCTGGCCATCCGGGTCAGCGGACTTTTTGGCCTCCCTTTCCCTGAGCCTACCAACTCTCTTTTCCATGGTGGCAGCAGGAAAATTCTTACAAATCTGGCAGTCTGCATTGAGGTGGTCAAACCCCAGACAATATACACAGGTGGTGTGTGGGTCAGCCTTAGCAAAGGCTTCCCCACAGACACCACAGTGTTGAAACCCAGTGGGCCTGGTTTTTCTTTTGGGTTTCTCAGACATAGTGCCAGCCTAACCAAACTTGCCCATTAGTGGCAATCCGCCAAGCAAGACTCCCTTATCGGTTCCCAACCATGTCACGGACCGTGGAAAAAAACGTAATGAAATCAGTTTTTTTTAGAACCGATAAGAACCGGGAACCGCACTCTGAAGGACTAGAAAGTTTATTTAAAAACAACCTGATCGGTTCAAACTGAACCGAAAACACGTTTACAAGTTCCACACAGAAGAAAATAAATGTAAGCCTATCTATTACTTACAATACCACAGACAGAGCTTGAACCGACCGGTTTAATTTCGGTCAAGAAACCGAAAAAGAAGACTTTTTAACTGACAAACGAACCGAGCAGAAGGAGAAATCTCCGGAGCGACTGTTCAGTGAGGCGGAGTAAAGAATCTGACAGTTTGAGTTTGAAGAACAACAGACAGAGTTCTCAACCGAGCTCACGCTCAAGGTTCCATGCCTGGCATGGAAAGTTAACTCTTTCACCTCCGGAGCAGTTTGAAGGTTGGGACTCACTGCATGTGTCATAATATAGCAAGACTTCATGTTGTTTGAAGCTGATGTTTTAACTCCAGTTTGTAATTCATATTCATTTCTTTTTCTAATAATACATATTAACTTCCTATATTCCTGGCCATGTTACAAGTGGATTAAGCCACTCGAAAGGATGGGTCTACTTTGGAATTAATCCATGGTTGGGTGGTTGGAGGCACTCAGCCTTTGGCCTCGTGCCCCAATCCCACCCCCAACCATGGATGAATTCCACAGTAGACCCATCCTTTCAAGAGGCTTAATCCTTAATTGGACACTGGGTTTACTTTGCCCACATCACCATAGATCAGGAAGAGCTGCTATCTGTCGTGCCTATGGTCCTTAGTGTGAGTCATGTAGAAACTCAAAGCTACATTTACATCCAGGCTGCTCTGTCTGTGTTCCCCTGAGCTGGGATGCTCGGTGAAAGAGACTGGCAAGGTAATAGGCTGGTTTAGGTGGAAGTCAGAAACCACCTAGGGGAGGAACTTCCTATTTGTTCTCAGCACTACCTTGCCCTATGAAAGGAGATATAGCCCTTTAAATACACAAGAGCTAGGAGCCCACTAATCATGTGGCAGAAATGATGGCCACCAGGAAAACTACTTTCCAGGTAACATACCTTAGGTTTGTTGAAACCATGGATTCCAAAGGGGAAAGCCTGAGCTGGACAATAGAAATGTTTAGATCCCAAACCAGCACTGGTTCCCTGTGAGAGGGGTGCAAGTGGGACAAACCCTTGAAAAACCTCCTGAAGATTGGATTGGATGCCACAAAGGCATCCTTTCCAGCTGAAATGTATGCAGACGTTGAGGCTAAATAGACTTACAGAGTTGAAAGCTATAAGTCCAGAGAGTGTAAATGAGTTAGGTTGTCCAACAGGGCTGGAACCCTTGTATGCACTGGCACCACACCATTGGTAGAACACCAAACTGAAAACTTTTCAATTTTGAGGCATAGGTTTTCTTGGTGGAGGGCTTCTTGTACCCCTTAACACCTCCAGGACACCTGGGAGTTGCAAGCCTGCACTATCCAAGTCTTCAAGAGCCATGCCTTGAGTCTAAGTGACCTGAAGATTGGGTACATGATCTTCCCTTGGTAGGAGGTTAACAGGTTGTGGCTTGGCCACGGACCTGAGGAGCAGCGGAGAATATCACGGCTGCCTGGACCATCTGGTGCTATCAAAATCTGCTGACTGTGATCTGTGTTTGATTAGTACTCGGAAAAATCAGGGGAAAAAGAAAGGAAGGCATATAGATGCCTCCTTGACCAGTACAGGATAAGAGCATCCAGGGGGACTGTACCCCTGGCAGGTGGTCTGCAATAATAATGTGGCAGGTGGTGGTTCTCGTGGAAAGCAAAGAGATCCATCTCTGGGGTGCTCCACCTCCTGAATAGTATATCCAGCACCTGCCTGTCTAAGGCCCACTCATGATGGGCCTGACTGATCCAGTTCAGAGCATCTGCTAGGGTGTTGACCTTTCCTGGCAGAGGGATAGCTTCTAGAGAGGCATTGTGGGAGTAGGCCAGACTCCATATCTTCATTGCCTTTGTGCACAGGGGGCTGGACCTTGTCCCTCCCTGCTTGTTTATGTAGCACATTATGGTGGTATTGTCTGTTCTGAACTGTACCACCCTTCCCTGGATTAGTGGAGCAAAGATTTGCAGAGCTACCGCCTTAAACTGCAGCAGATGTATGCGCTGGAGTGACTCTGCACTTAACCAGGTACCATGAATGGAGTGCTTCCCTAGGTGGGCACCCCACCCCAATAGTGATGCATCTGTTGACAGGATAACAGGTGGAGACTTACTGGAAGGAAACCCCTTATCTGAGATGATCTCCTTTCCCCCACTGACGAGCCTGCAGTAATGTACTTGTTAGTGGAATTGACCTTGAATGAGGAGTCTCCTCTGGCACCAATATGCTCTGAGGTGGAACTAAATGTCCCTCATCTGGAACTTGGAACCAGGGACTGTGCCCATTGCCGGAACCATGTGGCCCAGGAGTTGTAGAAACTATCTTGCTGTTATCTGCATGTTTGGTTTGAATGAACCAGCAGGTCACAGGATGCTGCTTGCCCTTCCCTCAGGAAGGTAAGCTCTTCCCACTATGGTATTCAGTTCTGCCCTTATGCACTGCAGTACTTGGCAGGACAGGCTTTTTGACATTTATCAGAAATCCCAGAGACTCCAAAACGGCCTGGGCTACCTGCAGATATTCCCTTACCTGTTGGAGGGGACTTCCCCCTGACCAGCCATTCATCCAGGTAGGGAAACGGAGAAACATAGAAACATAGACTTTGATGGCAGATAAGAACCACTTGGCCCACCCAGTCTGCCCATTTCCCTACCTATTGGATAAGCTGCAGATTCTAGTTAACCAACAGCCTACTTCCTGCAACCCCCCACTATAATTGCCTTATGTCTGTCCCATGCATGTTTAAATTTCCCCAATGTTTTAGACCCCACAACCTTTCCAGAAAGGCGGTTCCATGCGTCCACCACTCTCTCCGTGAAAAAAAATGTCCTCACATTACTCCTAAGCCGTCCTCCCTCTATCTTTAAATTGTGCCCCCTTGTTCTTACACATCTCTTTTTCTGAAAGATGCTACCCTCCTGGACTTTGTTGATTCCCTTGAGGTACTTAAAAGTTTCTATCATGTGCCCCCTGTCCCTCTTTTCATCCAGGGTATACATATTAAGCTCTCTCAGTCTCTCTTCATATGGTTTCTGATGTAGACCCTGCACCATTTTAGCTGCCCTCCTCTGGACTGCTTCCATCCTGTCTATGTCCTTGTGAAGATGAGGTCTCCAAAACTGCACGCAGTACTCCAGATGGGGTCTCACCAACTGTCTGTACAGAGGGATAACCACTTCCCTTTTTCTACTTGTGATGCCCCTCCCTATGCATCCCAGTATCCCCCGGCTGTCCTTACCGACCTCTCACATTGCTTACCCACCTTTAGGTCATCTGATATGACTACCCCAGGTCCCTTTCCATGTTGTTGTTGTTAGTACCTCCCTGCTATTGTGTACTCTTCTCCTGGATTTTTATTTCCCAGGTGCATTACTTTGCACTTCTTTGCATTGAATCTAAGTTGCCATATGTCTGACCATTCCTCCAACCTTGCAAGTCCCTTCTCATCCTTTCTGCCCCCTTGTGTATCAACTCTGTTACAGATCTTTGTGTCATCTGCAAAGAGGCAGACCCTCTGCAGTGTCACCTATAAAGACGTTAAAGAGACTGGACCTAGTACTGAGCCCTGAGGTACTCCACTAGTAACCCCTCTTTCTTGAATGAGTTCCATTCCTATTACCTTCTGTGTCCTGTTGTGCAGCCAGTTTGCTACCCAGGCTACCACCCTGGGACCCACTCCCAGGCTGGCTAACGATTATTAATCTTTATGTGGGACTGTGCCAAATGCCTTGCTAAAGTCTAGGTAGGCCATATCCACAGCCCCTCCCTGGTCTATTACTTTGGTCACCCAGTTAAAGAAATCGATTAGATTCGTCTGTCATGACCTTCCTGCTGTGAATCCATGCTGCTTTGGGTCCTGTGCCCCGCTGTCCTCTAGGTACTCAACAATTTTTCTTTCAGAAGTGATTCCAACATTTTCCCCACCACTGAGGTCAAACTAACAGGTCTGTAGTTTCCTGCTTCTGCCTTGCTCCCACTTTTGTGAAGGGGAATCACATCTGCCCTCCTCCAGTCCTCAGGTACCACCCCATCCTCCCATGATTTGTTTAAAAGTGTGGTCAGTGGTGTCACTAGGTCCTCCCTTAGTTCTTTTAGGATTCTAGGGTGAATCTGTCAGGCCCCATTGCTTTGTCCACCTTGAGTTTCAGGAGTTCTTTCAGGACTCTTTCTTCTGTAAATGGACTGGCATCAACCCCACTACCCAGAGTGCTTCTATTGTTTGGTTTAGGTAACTCCTCCTCTTCTTCTTCTTTTGTGAATACTGAGCAAAAGTATTCATTCAGTATCTCTGCCTTTTCACTGTCTCCCTCTGCCCACCTGCCCTCTCCTTTATTAATCTTCACTATCCCTCTCTTAACCTTTCTATGCTCCCTAATGTACCTATAAAAGGTTTTATCCCCCTTCTTAACTGAGTTGGCTATCTTTTCCTCGGTTTGGGCCTTTGCTTTTCTGACTGCCTTCCTCACTTCTTTCTGCTTTAATTGATACAGATCCCTGTCGTGCTCCTTCTGTGATTCCTTATACTTTTTGAATGCAGCCTTTTATTCCTTAACCTTCCCTGACACCTCTTATGAGAACCATAGTGTTTTTTTATTCTGCTTTGTTTTCTTTATTTGTTTCACACAAAGGCTTGTTGCCTCCATGATGGCAGTTTTGATTTTTCTCCATTGTTCTTCCATCCCTCCTTTCTGGCCATTTGCTAATGCATTCCTCAGGTATTCACCCATTATGCCAAAGTCAGCCCTTCTAAAGTCCAGTATCCTTATCTTTGTATGGCTTGTCTCCATGGTTGTGTTTATTGTGAAGCACACTGTGCAGTGGTCGCTTGTTCCCAGATGTCTACTGACTTCTAAATTTGTGATCCTCTCTCCATTTGAAAGTATCAGGTCTAATATTGCAGCCTCCCGGGTGGGTTCCACCACTCGCTGTCTAAGGCATGCCCCCTGTAGGGCATCGAGAATGACCCTGCTCTTGGATATGGCTGCAGTACATGTCATCCCGTTAACATCTGGCATATGCAGGTCCCCCATCAACAGTATCTCCCCTTTTTCAGCCATTTTGAGAATGTCCTCAATCATTTTCTTGTCCATTTCCTCCCCTTGAGATGGGGGGTCTGTATACAACCCCTGTGCAGACTGTGATACCATTCCCTGTCTCCGAGGTGACCCAGAGTGCCTCTTGTCCTCCCCTTTACTTTTTAGTTCTGTAGCTTTGATCCCTTCCCTTATGTAAAGAGTTACTCCACCTCCTCTTTTACCCTACCTGTCCCTTCTGTAGACTGTATACCCTGGTATGTTGACATCCCAGTCATGGTTCTCCGTGTACCATGTTTCTGTGACTGCCACAATATCCAAGTGTTCCTCTTCCATGAGGGCCACTAGCTCAGGAAACTTGTTTCCCAGACTACGGGCATTGGTACTCATTGCCCTCCATTTAATGTTGGCTTTATCCTTTTTTACCCCAACCCTGCTCTTATTGCCCTTGTCTATTTTTCCATTTACCCCTGTCCTGCCCTCTGTCAAGCTCTGTACCTCAGTGTTTACCCTACTACCTGCCATGTTTTGTTGGAGGAGGCTTGAACTTTCCTGCTTCCTATCAGCACCTCCCCCCTTGGCTAGTTTAAAAGCTTGCCAAGGAAGCATTTAAACCTGTCACCTAGGAACGTGGTTCCCTTCCTGGACAGATGTAGACCATTGTGCGAATATAGACCTTCATCTCTCCAGGTGGACCCCCAGTCCCCACTGAAGCCAAAGCCCTGTGCTCTGCACCAGTTTTGCAACCATTCGTTAAACTGCATGGTGTGCAGTACCCTAGCCTCACCCCTGCCATAGACTGGCAGCACCTCTGAGAAGGTTACCGTGCTTGCTACCTGTCAGAAGCCCCTCCCCAACTCCATAAATTCATCCTGCACTGCACTGATCTCATGCCTAGCTAGGTCATTTGTCCCAAGGTGGACAATGATATCTAGTTCCCTCTCCTGTGATGCTGCTTCTGCAATCCTGAGGATTTGCTTCCTATCCCTCCAAGCCACCTAGCTTTATTAGGAGGGTCGCCACCACTGCCAGGCACTTGTGAAACTCTTGGTGCTGCTATGAGACCAAAGAGTGTTGAAAAAACTGGTAGTGCCTTGAAAGGAGTCTGAAACTCAGATATTTTCTGTGAGACTCCTTTTAAACTAGGTTTTACCAGGTGTATGTTAACAATTCTGAGAAACCCTTCTCCTTTTTCAAAGAGGGCACAGACTCTATTGCCCTGTTCAAGAGCAGGGCCTGTAGTTCTTTTTCTATCAATTTTCTTTCAGAGAAAGAGAAAGAGAGAGAGAGAGAGGCTGCTTTGAACACTCTTGTTCTTAGGGGAGGAAGGGATTCAGAGCTTAGTGACAGACCCTGACTCACCACATTCAGGATCCACTTCTGTGGTAATATTTATTTATTTATTTATTTTTTAACAGGCCTAGAAACAGCAAGTCAGTCTGCCCCGACTGGCACCTGGAGGCAGTCTGAGGAATGGAATCAGAGGCTCTATTTACTTTTGTGGCTGGCCTTGCCCAGTCTGGGAGCCATGCTTTGCTTGCTTCCCTTCTGACCCTGCCCTGGAATAGCCAACCCGGCTGAGTTTATTGCAGTTGTTGTGGTACAGCCTGGATCTTGTAAAAGGATCTGGTGTACATAAGTCTACACTTACCTACCCTTCCATAGGGCCTGGAAGAGGAGGAAGGTTTTCCTTTGCTAAATTGCTCCTAAAGGTGGCTTTATATTTGTCCCCTTTTTATGTAAGCCTCTGTCTGTTTCCAAATAAAGAGTTATTATCCACAGGAAAATCCATGGCCTTAGCCTGGGTATCCTGAGTCAGGTTAGTAGCCCTAAGTCAAGCAAGCCTTCTTAGGGCCACTGTGCCAGCCATCCACCTGGCAGCAGTGTCATTAGTGTCTGCTGCCATTTTAAACTGGTACTTGGAGACTTCGAGTCCCAACCTAGCAGTTTCAGCTAGACCAGAGGAGATTCTTGACGGATCCTTTTCTGACATGGTCAGTACTGAGTGCCACAGGGCTTTCTGGTACTGGGCTGCATAAGCTTGGTAGTTGGCTTGCCTGATTGCCCAAGGAGCAGACAGGTGGGCCTTTTTTTGCCATGCTGTCAATTTTTCTAGAATCCCTTTCAGGAGGGTGTGAAGCCAGAGGCACTTAGCCCTTTTACAGGCTGCCTGTAGGATTATTCCCTGGTGATCAGGGTGAGTGAAAAGAAACTCAGCGCCTGCCCTGTCCAGCTGATATGTTTTGTCAGATTTTTTATCAATGGGAGAGACAGTATAAGGTGTTTGAAGTATAGCCATAATGTCGTTCTTAAAAAACTTGTACAGAGGGACAGCAACTTTCCAGTGGGAGTTAACCCCATAATTTCCATGTACTCAGCTTCCCCGTCATCCTGCACCTCCTCATTGGTGACCAGATCCAGGGTTTCCACAATTTTTCTGACAAAGGATAAATGTGAGGAATAATTCTCAGTAGGTCTAGGGGGTGAACCAAACTCCTGATCAGGGGAGACTTCAGGTTTGAACCCCCATCTACCTCAAGCTCTTCTTGTTCCTCATATTCCAATTGTTCCAGGAGTGGAGGGGGAACAGAGGTAATTGCTTGCCTTGTCAGGGCTTGAGCAAGGAGCTGAGGGGGGATCAAGCCCTGCAGCACCTGTATAACATTTAAAGCCTGTGCACTGTCATCAGGCGAAGACATACTAGCAGACACTGCAGTAGCCCTTGTTGCATTCCAACAGGGGTCTCAGTATTTAGTCTTTTTAACCTTTAGTAGGCACTGGGAGTCAGCGGTTTAATGCCTCTTTGCCAGAGTGTTCACTCATATCAGGGGTGGTCTGAAAAGCCTTGGTGGGTTCATCCACAGCTTTTAAGGGTGTGGACTGGTCAGAGCCCGAGACACCCTTTGTCAACTTTTTCTGCTGCCTTTCCAGACATTTTTCAGGCGTCTTTTGAGGGAAAGACTTGCAAATTTCAGAATCCTCTGTGAGGTGTTGCTGTCCAAGGTAGAAAACACAAAAATCATTTTTATCTGCTTTGGCAAACACCTAACTACATTTAACACACTTTTTTAAAAACCCCGTAGGTCCTATTTTTTTCTTAGGTTTATCTGACATATTTATGATAAATCTAAGAAATAGGAACCGCAAACAGTAGATTATAACAGTAAAGTTATAAGTAGCGGTCAGTTCTGGAACCGAGAAAACAGTAAAACTTCTCTATTGTGGTTGGTTCCTGGAACCAGAAACCAGGGTGCAGGAACCGAAAAACTCAGTTAAAAATACTAAAAATTAAATAAAAATAAACCAAAAAGGAACCAGGCGCTAAATAAAAGCTCGATTAAACTAGCTAATTATCAGATCCTCTACGTTCCTGGGAACCACGAGGAACCGATAAAAATAAAAAATACACACAAACAAGGTTTTAAATTTAAACAAGAAGTAAAGGCAGTAAGCAAAAAAATATGAAGAAATACTTACATATTTTAGAAGTTACATGTCAGTAATGACTTGTGAGAGAGGGAGAGAGAGAGACAGAGATCTCCAGGCGTCTTGGCTTGCAGGCAAAGAGAGAAATCTGAAGGGTTAGAATGCAGCATTTAGTGAAGGCAGCATTTGAAAATGGAATGAGCTAATGAACATTCTGTCATCAGCATATGTTCCATCTCTCCGGGCAGTTCTGTCTTAAAGGGACACTGCATAGAGTTAGGAATATTGGAGTATTCCTGGGGTAAGAAATGCTGCACCCTGTAATGGTATTCTTCGTAAGAAACTGATCCAACTTAAGCTTTAAAGGTTCCAATTCTATAAATTGTCCAACTATAAAAATCTAATATACTCTTCTTATTAGGACAGGGGAATTTTTTGAAACAAAAAAATCATTCCGCTGTTATCTTCCATTAATAAAATAAAAAAATCTAAGTGGTAATTCAGGTCTCCTGAAATATATTTTATCCACTGCTTATGGAGTATGCAAGCGTCTGTGACCCAGGGAAAAAAAGCTTCATGCCTTTTATTTTTATTTATTTATTGAATTCTCGGATTACAACCTTTGAGCTACAAGCTCATTTACAAAGGTTCCACGTCGGGAAGAAAATGTGAATGTACAATAGTAAAACACAGAGTTTCAATGAACATTAAACAAATGTCAATAGTAATATGACTGACAGAGTACATGGGATAGGGTTTGTGCCTTAGCATACAGGCAAAGTCAGAGTTGCAGCAGTAATTAGCATGCGGGAGTGGGGGGAGGAGGAGGCAGGGAAGTTCAAGAGTGAAAGGGGGGAACTGAGAAGGTGTTCAGCTTGCGGAACCACTGGCTAGGGGTCACCTTGTCAGGAAGGGGTGGGAGTGGAAGAGCGGTGGTTAGGAAATAGGTAGGGGCGAGGACACCTGGGGAAAGAGGGGGTGGGACTGGGACTGTGGGCGGGGGAAGAGGAGGTGGGGGAAGTAGCAGGTTGGGTGATTGCATAAGTGTGCATTGGTGGGGTAGTCAGAATTTTTTACCAGGTGGGTTGATCAGCTAGGGCAGGTGCATTGCCCTTAGCTGGACAGGTGGGATCTAAGGGCAGATTTGAACAAGCCGATTTTGCTAATAGTGGTTAGTTCTGTTGGGAGTGAGGTAAGCCATAGCAGGGCATGGTATTTGAAAGATCGCTGACCTTGGGTGGTGCGATGATAGGGGATCTTGATGGAGATCTTTTTGGATGTCCTTATAGTCCTTGTTGGTGCAACCTGGTGTATGAGGGAGCTGGGCCCTGGAGGCGATAGGCCCAGTGTTGCTTTTTTGGCAAGGAGACAGGTTTGATAGCGGGCCCTGTCATTCAGATTTAGCCAACCAGTTTGCTGGTAGAGGTGGCAGTATGGGTCAGGTGTCGGGCTCCAAGTGCAAGTCTGCAGGCTTTGTTGAGCATGGTGGCGAATAGCCTGAGGGTGCTGTCATGGGCTGCACTGTAGATAGCAAGGCCATAATCAATAGTTGAGAAGACCGAGCTGGTTATGGCAAGCTGGAGGGCTTTATTAGAAAGGCAGCTTCGGTGCTTATATAGCAGGCCGAGCTTCCTGTTAGCTGTAGTGGCCACATGATCGATATGTGTGGTGAATGAGAGGGAGCTGTCTAGGGTGAGGCCCAGGGACTTGAATTTGGGGACCATTTCAATGGTGATCTTTTGTAAGTTCTGGATATTCAGGGTTGCAGCCCTGTAGCGGCTGTGCGCAGGGGCGAAGAGCATGGACTTCGTCTTTTTGTGGTTGACTAGGAGTTTAGCTTTGTTAAACCAGTCTTCCACAGTGAAAAATCCTGTTGAAGATGCTGCTCCAGTGCGAAAAGGTCAGAATGACTGGAGTAGATCACTGCATCATCAGTGTAGAGAAGATTTTTGTTGACAGGCTAGTGGTAGGTTGTTTAGAAAGAGGCTAAGAGGAGGGGCCCAGGATGGATCCTTGGGGACTCTGATGGACACTTGTAGGGGTCAGAAAGTACATTGCATATTTTACCTGCTGTACATGTCCAGAAAGGTAGCTCTGGAACCAGCACAGTGAGTCAGAGGAGAGCCCAGTTACCTCTAATTGGACTATGAGGAGGTCATGGTTGACCGTGTCAAAGGCCTCAGTGAGGTCGATAAAGGTTGCCCCACCAAGTGCCACTGGTCAAAGGCACGTGAATGTAACCCGTGAACTCAAGAAGCACTGTGGTGGTGCTGTGGTGTTGCGGAAGCCATGCTGCTGCTGGCATTGTAGCTGGTATTTGTCAAGGTGTTCCACCAGCTGATCGTAGACTATACGCTCGAGTGCTTTTGAGATCGGTGGGAGGATTGAAATTGGGCGGTAATTGGCATGATCAGTCTTACTGCCTGCTTTGTGAACTGGGGTTATGATCGCAGCTTTTCAGAGTTTTGGGAAGGTGCCTGTGGTGAGGGACAGATTATGATACAGGTCAGTGGGGTTAGCAGCTCACCAAGGGTAAGAGAGATTAGTTTTAGGTTGAGACCCTCGGAGCTGTGCCTGGACTTCTCAAGGGCTTTGGAGAGATATTTTTTAACCTCACCTTTAGACAGTACTCTGAGGTAGAATGGTGGGGCATGGTATATTGGGGGGGTACATTCGGGGCTGGGCTGGTTGATGCCAGCTTGGTCTTGGAAACTGGGGGGGAGCACTGTACTGAGGTCAGTAAAGGCTTTGTTGAAGATGTCTGCAATGGATTTGGGGTCTTGTGTAAGGGATCCACTGTGGCTCAGCATTGTGGGTGCTGAGGTATCCCATTTCTCATTGATTGCATTAATGTTATTCCAGAACGACGGCTGTCCACCAGGTGGAGTTAAGCTCAGGTCTGTGGAAGTTAGCTTTAGTCTGATGGACTGCGATGGTGCATTTATTCCGTGCAGCCTTGTAGTTTTGCATATCCTGATCAGAGAGTATTTTTGTACTTATACCTAGGCAGTCCCTGGAGCTCATCAGAGCAAGGAGGTGAGGGTTATCCACATTTTGTGAGAGCCACTGATTTTCCTTTTTGATATGGGGGCAAATATGTCGCAAGCAGCACTGAAAATAGCTATAAATTTACTCAGAGCTGTGTCAACGTGTAACCCCTAGATGGCGCTATCCCAGGGGCTACTACCCCTGCCTGATTTGCCACTAACAGGTTGAGGGGCCTGGATCCAATGGCGGGTGCCTCCACCCAGAGGTCAGGGTTTGCAATAATTAAACTAACTTGGTCACAGCCCTCTGGGACACTGCAACCCCCCTTTCTTCCCACTAGTGGCCCACACAATATATCAGAATTACCTTCACAGTATACACTTACCCCAGGTCTGGTTCCGGCACTGGGACCTCCTGTGAAATGAGATACAGTGCAACAATCACAGTACAGTACTTTAACATAGACAAATACCTCCAGGCAGTATAACTTTGCTGAAACAAGCAGCTCTGATTTATTTAGGGGATATAACAAGGACAGGGGAAATCAGGTTAATTAGCTTATCACTCTAATAATCTACCTATGGCTCTGTGCACAGGCCTATCCCTATCAGTTACTGTCCCTGGGTACCCAAGCCCAGTGGCTAGTCCAAACCGTGGCAGCTGGTGGGGCCCTTTCACACAGAGAAAGGAGAATTAAACAGTCAGCAGTACAGTAATTCCATTTGGATTTAATGTGGCAATTCAACAGGAGCGACCTGAATTAGTACTCACGACCTCCAAATAAGATAGGGTCCTTCAATGTCAGCAGGGCTCACTTGAGGTACACAAACCTCTTCACACATCCATATAAGAGAAAGCACTATACCAGGCAGGCTGCATCTGTATCCCGATCGCAATTACTGCACAATACCCGGGAGAACACACAGCAGATTCAGTTCCTGACAGACCGAGTGCAATTTTCAGCAATTCCTCCAGTCTTCTACAGGGTGAGCCTGGTTTCTACTCTTCAGAGATCCTTTGATTCTTTTCACAGGACGGATTCAGTCCTAACAAGCTGTTACACAAGCTGCAGACTGGAACTCTGGGCCTTATACACGTTTTTTGACTAAAACTGCACACTGAAAAAGCACAGGGCTCCTTCCTTCTTCACTGCCAAAGCTCAACTGAAACTCCAACCGACAAAACCGGGCACTTCCTTTGAGTTCCTCCCAGTTCTTGACTGGATTGGCTGTCACTCACAATAGACTGCTGCTGTTGGTCCAAAAAGGCACTGAAGTCTAAACTACATCTCCCAGAGTCACTGCCCATACAATCCTCTTGTGGCTGGCTCAGATTATGAGTCCAAGTTCTGATTCGTCCAAGGCACCATTTTAGAGCTAGCTTACCCCACACTGATTGGTCCAGTTCAGCAGTTCAAAACTAGAATGGGAACTAGCAGACACAGTTCTGACTACAAAGAAAGCAGGTTAGACAAACTGTAATTTCATTATTACTCTAAATAATTTCTGGCAAACAGTTACATCTTTCAGATAGGTTCCCTTTGCACTCCTAGTGACTGCAAAAATTAAGTGAATTGCAGCAGCTTGAGTGGTACTCAATCAAAGAAACACACAGTCCCCCATACAAACTAATTATGTCTGCAAGCAGACAGCTCTTAAAGAGACAGTACCAGAGGTTCTAAAACACTCACTGATAAATGGCTAAAGCAAACACCATTCAGGCTTGAAGCATTCAAGCAAGCTCCTGAAGTCTTTTGGGAACCCCCATTTGCAGGGGTTACACCCTTCCTGGCCTGGGAAAGCTTGACGTCCGTCAAGCAAGTACTTCATAAATTTCAACTGCAGCCATATACATTTGCATTAGGCTCGCACATGTAATCATCAGTCAATATATCATTTTACCAAGAACACATTTCTGAAACATTGCAGTACGTCACTCTTTACACAGTATTACATACACATTGTACCATAACTCAAGTTATTACCTCTTGTACATGAAACCTGAAGAGAGGGGGCCCTTCCCTATCAGTTACCTTGGGGCTGGATGGGGCAAGGGCACCATACTTAGAGGGCAACACAAGTAACTTGGAGTTAGCACTGATGCTCAGTTTGGGCAATGAGCTCGGGGACACATACACTCCTTTATGGACAACATTGAGAGGCAAGTCCACAGGCCTCCCAAGTGAATCATAACTGAGGTGCACCACAGGCTTTACAGCTCGACCAGTCTTTCTAGGGGAACTGTTATAGTCTCTGCACTCTGAGCCTCATTTTCAGCATTGTCCTCACTTGTCAGGGGAGTCTCCATGGGGTAGAGAGGCTAGAACTTGGGGCACTTTCAGCTCCAGGAGTTACAGTTTCTGAGTCCACAACATTTGGCTCGCATGGAGAGCTTTGGACACTGGCAGTGGACTGTCAGGGCACTCAAAATACTCTTCTTGTTCGGTGTATCACCAGTCTGCCCCAATCTATCATTTTCCTCCTGAAAACTCAAACAGTTCAACCATGCACAATGATTCCATTTCATCTGATCTGATGCTTTGCACTTCACTTTCTGGGAGCATTGGCTCCAGGGATGAAGCTGGGGCTTAGACAGTCCAGAAGGCCCAGCTTCATCTCCAGTATTGACTAGGGATTGCCCCGAAACAATTGACTCAGTTCGAAGAAGGATAGTATTCAAAGTCACTCTCACTTTCTTCCGATATGGACTGACAGTCATGCTCAACTGGGACTTGTGGAGGGAACACTTTAACTTTGCTTCTGTAGGTGCAGACTTTCTTGATCTTTTCTTAGCAGCAGCTCTAGTCACTGGTCCAGAGGGGCATCTTCTAGGGCTCAGACTCAATTAAGATTTGTCCAATGGGCAGTAAATGATTTCTATGCATTGTTTTTACATCTTTTGAATTATTCTCAGGCCTTACTTTGTACACTGGCAGATCATCTAGTTTGCCCACTACAATGTGAGGGAGATGGTGCCATCTGTCAGCAATCTTGTGCTTGCCATGCAGTCCCAGATTTCTTAGCAATACCGATCTCCCTCCTGGAGTTCCTGTCTTTCACCTTTTATCATACCTTTCTTTGTTGGCCAGATTTCTTTTGGCAGCCATGGTTTGAGCCAGTTGGTACGCATGAGTTAGCTGGGCCTTTAACTTTTGCACATACTGTAAGTAGTTGTCAGCTTGAACCCCATCAGGAGAGACCCCAAAACACACATCTACTGGTAGTCGAGCTTCTCTCCAAACATCAGGCGTGTAGGGGAGAATCCAGTGGCATCACTTTTGGTGCAGTTATAAGCATGTACCAGGGTGCTAATTTGTTGGCTCCATCTAGGCTTGTCCTTTGGATGCAGGGTGCCTAGCATATCTAGCAAAGTGTTGAAACGCTCAGGCTGTGGGTCCCCTGGGGTGGTGAGTGGTTCTGGACTCGCACTCCCACAGAGAAAGCATCTCTTTGATCAGACAACTCTCAAAGTCTCTCCCTTGATCAGAATGGATTCTTTGTGGAGCCCCATAGTGAACAAAAAGTTTCTACAAGTACTTTGCCACAGTGGATGCTTTCTGGTCTTGGTGGGAAAGCTTGGGCATATCTTGTGAAATGGTCAGTGACCACCAGCACATTACTGATATTTCTTTGATCTGACTCCAAACTCAGAAAATCAATACAGACCAGCTCCATGGGTGCACTGGTGGTGATGTTAACAAGGGGCAGCCCTCTGGGGCAAAGCTTTCCTCTGTAAGCAGCGACTACAAGTTCGAATGTGTTGCTCCACATCAGCCCCCATCTTAGGCCAATAGAATCTGGATCTCACCAAGTCAAGTGTTCTGTCTATACCAAGGTGCCCCATGTGGTTGTGCAAGGACCTCAGTACTGAGTCTCGAAAGCAGTGGGCAGCACTAGTTGTTGTTTGTCTACTTGTCCCCTCTGTCTACTGTTTCTCTGTATAACAGTTTATTGATCAGTTTCAACTTAGGACCTTCTTTGTATAACAGTGCAGTTCTCAAATCAGTGGAGCGTAATTTGGACACATCTTTTCCTGCATAGAGGGCTTCTAAAGCTGCTTTGATCATGGGATGCGAGATTGAGCCCGCTGAATACTGTCATTGTCCAGCTGAGGCAGTGCACCAATGTCTATTGCAGAAAAGTGGCAATAAGCAGCAGGTATGCAATTCTCAGAGGCTCCCAAGCAATCCACCATGCAGTCCACTGCGTCCGTGGACATTTGTTCCTCCCTGTCAAACTTCCGCAGAGTGCCCGAATGTCAGGTTCTGCCAATCGGACCCAATCATTCTGGGGAACAGGCCTCGGGAGAGAGCATCAGCATCTATGTGGTTCAGACCTGCTCGGTATTCGAGAGCATAGTCATGTAGATAATGCAGAAAGCCACCTATGGCCAGTGGCATCCAACTTAGCTGAGGTCTGCACATAGGTCAAAGGATTATTGTCAGTTTTACTAGTATTTTAGCCCCATACAAGTACTCATGGAATTGGTCAACAATAGCCCACTTCAAAGCTAGGAACTCTAACTTATGTACAGGATAGTTCTTTTCGGATGGGGTCAGGCTTCTACTGGCAAAGGCCACTGGTCTCAGGCCATTCTCGTGCTCTTGGTACAACACGCCCCAACCCTTGCAAGCTAGCATCAGTGTGCAGGATGTAGGTTTTCTTGGATCGGCATAGGCCAGCACTGGAGCATGGGTAGTTGATATATGATCTCATGAAAGCAGTCTCACAATCAGGAGTCCAGCGGCCCCAAATACTTCACTCGGATGAAAATACACTCTTTCAGTCTTGAGGGACGCTGACTTTTGGTATTTTTGTGGGTTGGGGATACCCTTGAGTAAGGTTAAGTAAAGGGCGGATCACTCTTGAATAGTCCTTGATGAAGCGCCGATAATAACCACAGAATCCCAGGAATCTTTGCAGTTCTTTTAGATTTTGGGCTGTGGCCAGGTGGTCAAGGCCTCAACTTTACTTGGGTCGGTCTCTATTCCTCGGTGGATACTATGTGTCCCAATACTTTACTGATGTTTGAAAGAATTGACACTTATCAATGGACAGTTTAAGGCCAAAGTCCTCCAGTCGGTCCAATACCTTAAATAATCTGCTCTCATGTTCCTCCAGTGAGCTGCCAAACACAATAACATCATCTAGGTATACCAGGCACTCTAGCAAGTTCATGTCCCCCACTGCACGCTCCATCAATCGTTGAAAAGTGGCTGGGGCACCTGAAATCCCTTGAGGCATCCTCATGAATTCATAGAAGCCAGCCGGACAGATAAAGGCTGTCTTCTCGGTCCTCTGGGGCCATCGGGATCTGGTAGTACCCACTGCGGAGATCCAGCACAGAGAACCACTTGCTCCCGCTTAGGCAGTCCAAAGCATCCTGAATGCGGGCATTGTGTACTGATCAGGGATAGTCCGCCGGTTTAAGGTGCGATAATCCACACACATCCTTACTGTTCCATTCTTTTTCCTCACTACCACAATGGGGAAGCATAAGGGCTTCTGGATTCTTGTATTACACCAGCAGCTAACATCTCTTGCAGATGCCGTCTCACATCATCTATGTCAGCAGGTGCCAGGCGTCGAGACCTCCACGAAATGGTCTTCGTCATGCAGCCGGATATTGTGCTCAGCTCCTTGCCGCATCCTATATCCCCTTCCTTTAAAGAAAACACCTGGTCTCTCTGGGCAAGCTTCTCACTGATCCTCACTTTCCATTCAGCTGGCAGCGGGAGTCGCGAAATCAAACAAGTCAGCACGCTACTCTGTCATTCTTCCTTGAACTCTTGCTGCTGGGTAGCACTGCAGTGTCTGCACAATGCACATTAGCCAGGATGCAACCTCTGTTTACTCGAATGTCTCTTTCAGACACATTATGAACTTGGACCATTACCCTTCTGGCATAAGCATGGGCTCTAGCGGGCAAAATACTAGGCTTGACCAGCAGTCCCTCTGGCAATTTTCCATCGCCTGGTGCATCCAACATTAATATTTTATTCTTAACATCCTTTCTGATACGGACCTCTCCTGTAGGTACACTGGGCATTTGGCGCCAGGATCAGAGACTCAGGATCCTTCTTCCATACAATTCCGACCGGTTCCTCTGGTTCTGTTTTTCAGCATCTCTGTGCCTCATAGGCCTTCTTAATTAAAGCCGGAACTCTTAAAGCTCTACTAGTCTTTGACCCCTGTTTTTCATAACACAACTGTGCCAGCCTTCCGAACATATGAGCATTTGTTCCAGTCAACAAAGGGACACCATCATACCGTCCAGTGGGGGGACACACTAAGGCTAGGGTCTCTACTTGTTCGGCCACTCCAGCCACGGAGGTGGGGAAAGACAGCCAAATTCGGATATACCCGGAATAGGGGTAGGCCTTCTCACTTAACCCCCATACATGCAGTCCTTCTAATGGTTGTAAGGTACGCCTGACAAATGCTTCTGATACCAATCCTGGAACATAATTGTCACTTGGGAGCCACTGTCTAATACAGCTCTTGTAGACACTCCATTCACCTTTACAGTGGTCTCCATGGAGGACCCACTATTCTGGACCAGTCTGGAGAGGCGGTAGTGGGGGCCTGGGCAACTGACCTTGCCACAAGGGCGTGAATTAGCATTTTGGTGCCCTCACTGGGATCATGTCGTGCACCTCTTAACCACTGATTTCTTCTCAAGCTCTCCTTGTAGCCTATATGCAACTTTGTCAGTGTCTTTTGGGGACTGGCATTCCCTTTCATGTGCCCATCTTTCCCACAATTATAGCAAAACATACTTTCTGGAGTTTGAGCTGGCCGAGGCGCCACACTGGGAGCCAGGGCGGGGTATTACTAACTGGAAACCTGGGTGCCATCTCTGTCTCTGGCGTGATAAGCATTTGGAGACATCTCGTCAGTTTCTCCACTTCCATGGTCAAGGAATTGAGTTTGGAGCTGTTATCAGCAGGGAGATACATGGGTGGTACCCCCACCCCATAGCAGATGCAGTCAGATATAGGTCAGGGCCCGTACTTGCAGGCGTGGCCTTCATAAAGGGACTGTTTTTGAATTCCCGGATCTCTCTCAACAGTTCGCCCCATTGTGGCATATCTTTTTCCTTGTCAGAGCACTCATTGACTGTCAACCTCTGCCCCTGAACTTCACTTGATGGGTCACCCTCAGTCACTCGGGTCGTAGCCACAGCTGTTGGTGCAGGTACCTCCCGAGGTCGCCTTTTCTCAACTCCTAGAATTTCTCTCATTAACTCATCATAGGAGGGTGGGGATTCCAGTCGATTTGCCAGGCGTAACTGAAGCAACAGCAGTTCTGAGAAGGGGGCAGACTTAAGGATTCTGTCCAGTCTGGTTCGGTCCAGTTCAATCGCTGGCAAACTACCCTTTCTGAGGCATTCTTGCAACAATTTTTCCAGCCGAGACATACTCAGACAACAACTCCCTTGGTACTGTTGTGCATTTCTTACTCTCCACCATAGGTCCTCATCAGAATCTGGGCTCCCATACACATTCTCCAAGGCCTCAAGATAGGCCTGTGCAGTCGCTTCAGGGTTACTGGCCCGTTGCTTAGCGGATGGTAGCCAGGGCAGGACCTCGGAGGCTCTCACTAACCCTCTTTCGCCGCTTCCGAGCATTGCCATTCTAGCACTTGGGGGCAACATAGTCTATCCAGGTCTCCCAGTCATCCTCCCCTGGGGGTGGGAGGTGCCAGAGAAGATCCTCAACCTTGGTGAAGTCGTGACTAATGGCAGGTGCAGAAATAGGGTCTGCATTGGTTCAGCCACCATTACGGGCACTGGAGCAGGAGAGGGTGTTGGGGAGGAACACCCCCAGGTGGCAAGAATAGTTTCTTCAAGTCCTCCACAGTTTTCCCCTCTCCCAGCAACCATTCAGCAAATTTCTCCTCAAAAGTTTCAGATAGTGGTGGGGGCTGATTCCCCCCCGGGTCTTTACTGTCCTTAGTTATCACTCTCCAAGCAGTGAGGGCTCCCTCTGGGGTAATGGTCTGTGGCACTTTGGAGCTATCTATGGGATCCTTAAACTCTACTAGGGCCAGGAAAGTGTGGGTGAGCAGATTAGCATGCCGACCCACCACCACAGGGTTTTGTAAACCTTCCACCTTGGAAAGTACTCCCTGCACAGTGTCCGTATTGATACCCAGGGGGATGTCCAGGATAAGCATAGCATTTTGGGGGTCGATCTCCTCCCCAGTACACCACTCCACCAGCCGGTGCACAGCCACTTCTGTCGGGGTACCCATTTTTTTCTTAACAGTGGTTCAGTGAATATGGCCACTAGAGGACACACAATCCCAGCGGTGAGCCTCCAAGATGTAACCCTAGATGGCGCTATCCCAGGGGCTACTACCCTGCCTGATTTGCCACTAACAGGTTGAGGGCCTGGATCCAATGGCGGGTGCCTCCACCCAGAGGTCAGGGTTTGCAATAATTAAACTAACTTGGTCACAGCCCTCTGGGACACTGCCAACCCTTTCTTCCCACTAGTGGCCCACACAATATATCAGAATTACCTTCACAGTATACACTTACCCCCAGGTCTGGTTCCGGCACTGGGACCTCCTGTGAAATGAGATACAGTGCAACAATCACAGTACAGTACTTTAACATAGACAAATACCTCAGGCAGTATAACTTTGCTGAAACAAGCAGCTCTGATTTATTTAGGGGGATATAACAAGGACAGGGGGAAATCAGGTTAATTAGCTTATCACTCTAATAATCTACCTATGGCTCTGTGCACAGGCCTATCCCTATCAGTTACTGTCCCTGGGTACCCAAGCCCTAGTGGCTAGTCCAAACCGTGGCAGCTGGTAGGGCCCTTTCACACAGAGAAAAGGAGAATTAAACAGTCAGCAGTACAGTAATTCCATTTGGATTTAATGTGGCAATTCAACAGGGAGCGACCCTGAATTAGTACTCACGACCTCCAAATAAGATAGGGTCCTTCAATGTCAGCAGGGCTCACTTAAGGTACACAAACCTCTTCACACATCCATATAAGAAAGCACTATATCAGGCAGGCTGCATCTGTATCGATCGCAATTACTGCACAATACCGGGAGAACACACAGCAGATTCAGTTCCTGACAGACCGAGTGCAATTTTCAGCAATTCCTCCAGTCTTCTACAGGGTGAGCCTGGTTTCTACTCTTCAGAGATCCTTTGATTCTTTTCACAGGACGGATTCAGTCCTAACAAGCTGTTACACAAGCTGCAGACTGGAACTCTGGGCCTTATACACGTTTTTGACTAAAACTGCACACTGAAAAGCACAGGGCTCCTTCCTTCTTCACTGCCAAAGCTCAACTGAAACTCCAACCCGACAAAACCGGGCACTTCCTTTGAGTTCCTCCCAGTTCTTGACTGGATTGGCTGTCACTCACAATAGACTGCTGCTGTTGGTCCAAAAGGCACTGAAGTCTAAACTACATCTCCAGAGTCACTGCCCATACAATCCTCTTGTGGCTGGCTCAGATTATGAGTCCAAGTTCTGATTAGCCAAGGCACCATTTTAGAGCTAGCTTACCCCACACTGATTGGTCCAGTTCAGCAGTTCAAAACTAGAATGGGGAACTAGCAGACACAGTTCTGACTACAAAGAAAGCAGGTTAGACAAACTGTAATTTCATTATTACTCTAAATAATTTCTGGCAAACAGTTACATCTTTCAGATAGGTTCCCTTTGCACTCCTAGTGACTGCAAAATTAAGTGAATTAGCAGCAGCTTGAGTGGTACTCAATCAAAGAAACACACAGTCCCCCATACAAACTAATTATGTCTGCAAGCAGACAGCTCTTAAAGAGACAGTACCAGAGGTTCTAAAAACACTCACTGATAAATGGCTTAAACGCCAAACACCATTCAGGCTTGAAGCATTCAAGCAAGCTCCTGGAAGTCTTTTGGGAACCCCCATTTGCAGGGGGGTTACAAACGTCTTTGGCATTTAGGGTAAATGCCCAGCTCAGTTGCAGGAGGTGTTGCTTAAAGAGTCCTAACATGCACTTTTTTAGTATGAGGGATATTATCACCTTGGCGGGTGGTTTAGGGGCCTTGTTGGGCCAGGCGAAGATGACGGGTGAATGGTCACTTAGGGAGTCTGGGAGCACTTTTAGGCCAGAGATACATTCTGGTTGGCTAGTTAGTTAGTACCCAGTCTAGCAAGGTACTGGTGCCTGATCTGTAGTTTGTAAGGGTGGGTTGTCCACTAGCTGAAGGAAGATGATTGAGGAGACCGCATCCTTATAAGTGGCAGAGTCCTGGGACAACCAATTGATGTTGAAATCACCCAGCACTATGACTTCACTGCTAGAGCGGATGTTGGCTAGATACTCATGCAGTACTCTAAAACCCTCAGCTACCTCCGTAGGGGGTAAGTAGGCTGAGACGAGAGTAAGGCCCTTGCCCTGGGTGCCCTGGGTTAAGCGCACAAAGAGTATCTGAACATTTTTTCCCATTCTTAAATGTGGGAGAGCTATCCCCTGCAGGTAATCTTTTATATAGATTATGCAGCCGCCACTCCTCTTTCCTAGCCGAGGGAATGTGGGTAGAGGGTGACAGTGAAAAGGCAGGGATACTAACATACTATTTGCCAGCAGATTAGGCCTTACGGTCTATCGAGTCTGCTCGAACTTTAGATCCTTAGTTGGGTGCCGAGACCCTCCCATCCCTTGTGCTCCAGAAACCCGTATCATCCATCCCCACCCCCCTGGGACAGGACATCATCTGATACATCCACTTTCTGTGTCTGTCCCATCCTCTTGAAGCCCTCCACTGTGGATCTCTGAACTAGCTCACCAGGCAGTGCATTCCAAGGGTCCACCACCCGCTCAGTGAAAACCTCCTCCTATTTTCCCTACCCTTCCACCTTCCAACTTCAAACCATGCCTCTGGTGATGCCTCCCTGCTTTAGTCTAAAGATCCCTCCATGTTTACCCTATGTATTCCCTTGAGGTGCCAAGACCTCAATCATGTCCCCTGTCTCTCCTCTCCTCCAGTGAAAACAGGCAGAGCTCCTTAAGTCTGTCCTCATCACGTCAAATCCCTAGCCCTCGTATCATCTTTGTTGCCCTCCTCTGTACCCTCTCTAGGAGCTGTATGTCCCTCTTTAAGTGTGGTCTCCAGTACTGTACACAGTACTCAGGTGTGGTCTAACCAGTCCATTGTACAGCTGACAGAATCACTTCCTTGCTCCTAGAGGTGATCCCCTTACGATGCATCCCAACATCCTGTTTGCCTTGCTAGCCGCTCTCCTGCACTGCTCAGAGTTATTCATACAGCCATCCACCATGACCCCTAGGTCTTTTTCCCCTATTGAGGCCTCCAGCGCACCCCTCCCAGGGTGTACCTGTGTTTAGGGTTTCCCCGACCAAGATGCAACACCTTGCACTTGGTGATATTGAAATTTAATTTCCATGTGTGAGCCCAGCTTTCCAGGGTGTCCAGGTCCCCTTGCAGGGCCAACCTCCCCTCTTCTCCCTCAACTACTGCTCCCATCTTGGAGTCATCCGCGAAGAGACTCATTTCACACCTATACCCTCCTGATGTCCGATATGTATGCATTAAACAGGATCGGACCCAGGACCCGAAACCCTCACGGTACCCACTACCAACCTCTCTGGGGTTGAGAGCTCCCACAGACCACTACTCTCTGAGTGCGTCCAGCTAGCCAGTTTTCAATCCATCTGACCATCAAAGGGCCTACTCCTAACCCCATTAGTTTCTCCGCCAGACCATTGTGGGGACAGAGTCAAGCATTGCTGAAGTCCAAGAATAATACATCCACAGGCTTATCCCTGTCCAGTTCTGATGTTACCCATTCATAGAACTCCACAAGGTTGGTTTGACATGATCTACCTGGCACAAACCCATGTTGCCGACTATCCAGACCTCCCACCTTCTCCAAGTACACCCCCAATTGTTCCTTTAATATACTCTCCATTAATTTTCCCCCACCGAGGTCAAACTGATGGGTCTATAGTTACCTGGTACTTCCTCGACCCCCTTGTGGATTGGTACCACATGTGCCTCTCGCCAATCCTAGGTACCCTCCTGTCTCAAGTGACCTGCTGAAAAGCTCGCCAGGGTGCAGCCAGTATGTCTGCCAATTCCCATAGTACTCTCGGATGAATGCCATCCGGCCCAGGAGATTTGTCTTTCTTTAGGGCCTTGAGGGCTAACCACACCTTTTGGCGGAGATAGCATCATCCGTCCCCTCCACCTTACTGGCCTTTTTATCTTTACCCAGATGTGACACCCCTGGGGTACCTCTCTCTCCCTCTTGCTCCATTTTTGTTGCTCCCCTGATCCCACTTACTGATGTTTCTATCCCCTTCGTGCCTTGCTTTGTAGATATCCCATCCCCCTCCCTAGTGAACACAGAGGCAAAGTACTTGTTAAATACCTCTGCCTGGTCCCTCGCCTCTTCCACCCACCCTCCTTCTGATCTCAATCTGCTGAGATGGCCCTTAGTTTTCTCCGCCCCAATGTACTGAAGAACCTTTCCCCTCCATGTATCCCCTGTGCCAGCCGCTGCTCTTTACTGGACTTTGCTCCCCTCACCATACGGGTGACTTTTCTAGATGCAAGCTGGTACATTTCCTTATCCCTATCCCCTCTTGTTGTTTTATATTTTTTGTAGGCCGCCTTCTTTTCTCTGACTGCTACCTGTACCTCACTGGACCACCAGCATGGTTTATGTGACCTTGCTCCCTTACGTTTCAACTTAGTGCAGATCCTGACTGCCTCATGAAGTCCCCGTTTTATGACCTCCCATCTCCTTTCCACACTTGTCATTGAGGTAATCCCCATCAAGTGATCCTTGAGAATATTTCCCATGCCCATGAAGTCTGCCCCCTGAAGTCCACTGCCAGTGTCCTAGATCTCACCCCCCCTCCACCCATGCTTAGTTGAAACCAGACAGTATTGTGGTCGCTCCCAGTCAGGGGGTCTTGTACAACCATGTCCCTTACCAGATCCCCATCTGCCAGAACCACATCCAGGACATGCCCCTCCCTTGTGGGCTCCATCACATGCTGTGTTAAGAAAACATCCTGGAAGCCATCCAGCAGCCTCTGCTCCTTGGCCACCTTAGAGGACAGCGGGATACGGTAGTGGTGGTCAGCGGATAGTGGACACAGTGACCCTGACATCAGGGGAGCTTCAGTCATTGGGATACCAGGCCCTGATGTGGAGTTAGGGATCCCATCCCTGTATATAGGAAGCGGTCCCAGAGCTGTATTACAGCAGGCGTGTGGCAATGCAGTAGGAAGTAGTGGCCATGGGAGATGTTACTAGCCTGACTGCACATGGTGGCATTGCTGGTTTTTCAGCATCGGGCATTGCTGGTAGGTGTGGGTGTACTATGGGAGTCTGATGCAGTTCAGACAGTGGGAGTTCTTTTTGTCTTGGTGCACCCTTAACAGCACATTGGGTTGAATTGGGTGCATATACTTTATGGGTTAGTTTGGGATTGGATCTTGGGCAATGCCCGTTCTCTGGAGATAATATGTATCTTCCTGGGAACTGTTGGGTGCAGGGCCAACCCTTTGTGTATAGGATCTGTAGGTGGTGCACCTGGTGAGATAGGGTACCATTTGACTTTAAGGGGCAGTGCCTGCTTTTATTGATTACTCAGATGGGCAGGGATGCAGTGAGAGTGGTGGTAGAGAACTGAGTGGGAGGAGTAAAAGTGTATTTAAAGGAGGCCTGGGACGGGGTGGGTAGGTGGGAGAAAAATACCACAGTGCTTTACCAGCAGACAGAGCAAGCTGTGGTGCCAAAGTCCTATTCAAAAGTCAATACAAAAGGTGCTCCAATCGGTAGCGACACTGAGAGGAGGCCGTCCAATCAGGATTTGCCTGAAAGTTACCGCACCAATCGGAAGAAAAAATTACTCACCTTAGTAATGTTGTTTCTTCTAATGGAGTCTTGCTATATTATGACTGATGCAGTTTGTCCCACCATTAGAACTGCTCCGGAGGTGAAAGAGTTAACTTCCATGCAGTGCATGGAACTTAGAGCGCGAGCTCGGTTAAGAAAGCTCTGTCAGGGTAATTTCAAACCGAAACCGTCAGATCTTTATGAGCAAAACTCACTAAGGCTCTGTGTGGAAGCTGTAACCTACATTAGCCAACTGGCTACTAAAATATTCACACATTTTCCTGGTCCCAACACCAAGACTCAAGTCAGGGGACCAGAAAAAATAAGATGAAATAAATAAAACACAACACCCAAACACCCCAACAAGAAGGGGTGGAAAACATAAAAGGGGTATCAATAAGTGCCAACAGTGGACTGCCCACCCCATACCCAAAGTAGAAGTTCTGAGAGGGGCAGGCTGGGGGGGAGGTCATAATATAGCAAGACTCCATTAGAAGAAACAACATTACTAAGGTGAGTAATTTTTTCTTCAAACAACATGAAGTCTTGCTATATTATGACTGATGCAGACTACACAGCAGTACCTCCATGGAGGAGGGACAGAACCTACTTAGGGAATAGGCTCTGAAGCACGGCTGTGCCAAACCGAGCATCCCTCCTGGCCTGGATATCCAGGGAGTAATGCTTGGTGAAAGTGTGTACTGTTTTCCAAGCAGCTGCTTGACATATCTCTAAGATAGGGATGTCTCTGGCAGCAGCTAGAGATGCAGCTGTACCTCTGGTAGAGTGAGCCCTCAGGCCTGAAGGGGAACCTACCCAGTTTTGATAGCAAAATTGGATACAAGAGACAATCCACCTGGCAATGGATCTCTTAGTGGCAGGTCTCCCTTTCCCAACCTCACCATAAGTGAGAAATAGTTGGAGGAAGTCAAACCTGTGACCCTTGGTACGCTCTATGTAGTAACTTAGGGCCCTCTTAACATCTAAGCTGTGCAGCCTCCTCTCACCAGAGGAGGAATGGTCAGTGAAGAACACTGGAAGTGAAATAGATTGGTTAAGGTGGAAATCCGAAACCACCTTAGGCAAAAACTTCCTGTTAGTCCTGAGGACTACCTTATCCCTGTGAAAGGAAATAAAGTCAGTCTCCACTGATAAAGCCTGTAACTCACTTATGCGCCTGGCAGAAGTGATGGCTACTAGAAATACAGTTTTCCAAGTCAAACACTTAAGCTCTGCCGAAGACAGAGGTTCAAATGGGGGGTTGCATCAGCTGAGCAATGCAAACATTAAGATCCCAGGCGGGGCAGGGTCCCTGAATGGAGGATTGGTATGAAGCAATCCCTTAAAAACTTGGAAAATACAGGGTGAGCAGAAAGAGAGAGGCTTCCTGCTGAAATGAAAGCAGAGACAGCTGCCAAATGCACCTTCAGGGTAGCTGGTCTCAGTCCAAAGAATTAAGATGGACCATATAGTCCAAAACAGTGGGTAAATCAGCAGATTCCGGGAAATATGCTTCCCAGAACACCATATGGAAAACCTTTTCCACTTGGAGTTATAGGTAGCCCTGGTGGAAGGCTTCCTAGAAGCTTTCAAGATTTCGAGAACACCCTGAGAAAGTTGTAGATCAGCAAACTCTAACTCCTCAAGAGCCAGGCCTTGAGGTTGAGGGATTGAGATCGGATACCAGACTCTCCCTGAGCACAGGTTAACAGATTGTGGTTCCTGGGGAGACACAGGGGAAGATGGACTGCTAAGGACAGAAGGAGTGGGTACCAGGGCTGCCTGGCCCAGTCTGGAGCAATCAGGATCATCTTGCAGGGCTGAGACCTGATTTTGACTAGCACCTTGAACAGGAGGGAAGGGAGGCATAGAGAAACTTCCTTCCCAATCGAGGAGAAAGGCATCCAGGGACTGAGCCCAACACTGGGGGCCTGCAACAAAAAGTGGAAGTTGATGATTGTCTGGGGCTGCAAAAGATCTATCTGAGGGTGCCCATCTGGCAAAAACTATCCCCAGTACTAGGGGATCCAGTGACCATTCGTGATGGCCCTGGGAAATCCTGCTGAGAGCATCTGCCAGGACATTGTCCTTGCCTGGGAGGTGAACTGCTATGAGGGAAGTGTTCAGGGAATAAGCCAGAGACCACAGCTTCATCGCCTCGGTGCACAAGGCCGAAGACCGAGTGCCCCCTTGTTTGTTGATGTACCACATTGTAGTGGTGTTGTCTGTTCTGACCTGTACCACCTTGTTCTGAACAGATGCAGAAAAAACCTGAAGTGCTAGAAAAACAGCTCTGAGTTCCAACAGATTGATGTGGAGCAGAGATTCCTGAGGGGACCATAACCCCTGGGCGGAGAGGTCGCCCATGTGAGCTCCCCATCCCAAGAGGGACGCATCTGTAGTAAGGGTCAAGGAGTGGGATAGAGGGATGAAGGGCACCCCTTGTCTAAGATTGCTCTGATCCTGCCACCACTGAAGGGCCTGGATCAAGGTTCGAGTCACTGGGATTAACTTGGATAGGGAATCTCTTCTTTGAGACCAGAAGGCTCTAAAATGGAACTGAATGTCCCTCATCTGAAATTTTGCTCCTTGCACTACAGCTGTGGAAGCAGCCATGTGTCCTAGGAGCTGCAGGAAATGCCTTGCTGGTTGAGAGACCTGCAGAGTGAAGGACGAGGCCAGGGCCACCAAGGTCCTTACCCTTTCTAGGGGAAGGAAGGCTCTGGCCTGCTTTGTGTCCAGTTCTGCACCTATAAAGGTGAGTACCTGGACAGGTTCCAGAACTGACTTTGGAAGATTGAGAAGAAAGCCCAGAGAGGTAAGCAGCTGCTGGGTAACTTGCAGGTGTGATTTGACCTGGTCTGGAGACTGACCCACAATGAGCCAGTCGTCCAGGTAGGGAAAGATGGCAATCTTTTGCCGTCTTAGATGAGCAACTGCTACTGCCAGACATTTTGTGAATACCCTTGGGGCAGAGGTAAGGCCAAGGGCATTGCTCTGAACTGATAATGGCCTGAGGGCAGTTCAATCTGAGGTACTTTCGGTGGGAGCTTCTGATAAGAACATGGAAGTAGGCATCCTTGAGGTCCAGGAAGCTAGCCACCCCTGGCCTTAGGGAGGTAAAATCATTCCCAGAATCACCATTTTGAATTTTGGTTTTAAAAGGTGCTTGTTCAGATATCTTAGGTCCAGGATGGGCTGCCACTCTCCTGTCTTTTTTGGGATAAGGAAGTACCTGGAGTACAGACCCTTGCCCTGGTGTAGGGGAGAAACCCTTTCTACAGCTCTGAGAGCCAGGAGGGTTGAGACTTCTGTTTCCAAGGCAAGATTCTCTAAAGGGTTTGCAGGTGGAAAGGATCTGATTCTCATCTTTGGAAATTTTTTGAAGCTGAGAACCAGACCCTGGCTCACTACTTCCAGGACCCACTTGTCTGATGTTAAAGACTCCCAGTCCTGGACGAAGTAAGCCAGCCTGCCCCCTACAGGTAATGGAGAGCCAGCCCTGGGCATCCCATCAGGGTGCCTGTTTGGCAGGGGCTTTAGGCTGAGGGGTGGGAGCAGGCCTGCTTGTACATCTGCCTCTCCCTCTGAAGAACCCCCTCTGAACATAGGCTGAAGAGGAGGCCTGGGTCTGGTAAAAAGGCGTGTGAAAAGGCCTGCCCCTACCCCCGGGGGCTGCCTCTGAGGAGTGGCTTGCCGTTCCTTGGCTTGTGCACTCCTATAAGTGGTTCTATATTCATCCATATTCTTCATATAATTCTCTGTCTGCTCCCCAAACAGAGAATTTCCCACCACAGGAAAATCCATAGCCTTAGACTGGGTATCCTGTGACAAAGTAGTACACCTGAGCCAAACCAATCTACAAAAAGCCACAGATGTAGCCATGACTCTAGAGGATACATCATTAGAATCCACTGCAGCATGAAATTGCACCTTAGATGCCTCAATACCATCAGCAGCCACCTGCTCCAGCTCCTTGGCAAGCTGGCCAGGGCCTGTCTGGCTAAGGCCATGACAGTATCCCATCTAGATTTTGGTATCTCGCAACATAAGCCATATAGTTTGCTTGTCTGAGTCCCAAAGACGCTGCCATGTATTGTTTTTTGGCCATGGCATCAATCTTCCTGGAGTCCTTGTCAGGAGGATGTGAAGCCAGGGAATATTATCTTTATCACAGGCTGCAGCCTGAACTACTAACATGACTGCATTGCTGTGAAAGAAATTCTGTATCGGACCTGACAAAGTGTACCTCCTGTCCATCTTTTTATCCACAGGAGGCACAGAATTAGAGCTTTTCAAATTTTTATTGTTTGTTTCCTAAAGATTTATATAAAGGGATAGACAATCTCCTGGACTCTGGGATATCCATCATCTCTACAAAGTCAGGCTCCTCTTGCTCATCCAAAGCCTCCTCTAAAGGAAGCTAGGGTTTCAGCAACTTTTTATAAAACAGAAAATGAGAAGGGACTCAGCAAGCCTAGGGGAGATTCACCTAAAGGTCTGTCTGGGAGATGTCCAGTTCAATGGGCACATCCAGACTTTCAAAGTCACATTCACACTGATCATAATTATCCTCCCCCTCCTCTGGTTCATAAAACTCCTCTATATCATATTCTTGAACTGGTGGAACCGACCGAACCGACCTTTTGCCAGATAGTGGCGGTTCGGAGGGAACCGGGGAAAGTGACTGGACAATCTGTATTGCCCTGGCTATCTCTGCAGCAGTTGGAGAAGGGATTTTTGACTCCACACCTGCTGACTTTCTAGTTCTCTTTGCTGGAACTGGCTCCTCAGACTCAGCTTTACGTTTGCCCGAGGAAGTCTGGCCCTGGTCAGAGGGCACTCCCTCCGGTTCGGTTGGCACCGAACTGGGCTGGCCATCCGGGTCAGCGGACTTTTTGGCCTCTCGTCCCCTGAGCCTACCAACTCTCTTATCTAGGGTAGCTGCAGGGAAATTCTTGCAAATCTGGCAGTCTGCATTGAAGTGGTCAAAGCCCAGACAATAAACACATGTAGTGTGTGGGTCAGCCTTGGCAAAGGCTTCCCCACAGACACTACAGTGTTGAAACCCAATGGGCCTGGTTTTTCTTTTGGGTTTCTCAGACATAATGCCAGCCTAACCAAAAACTTGCCCTTTTGTTGGCAGTGCCAGGCAAGACACCCTTATCGATTCCCAACCGTGTCACGGGTCGTGGAAAAAATCGTAATGAAATCCGTTTTTTTTAGAACCGATAAGAACCGGGAACCACACTCTAACAAGCCTTAAAACGCTTCAGAATGAAGTTTAAATACAATTTGATCGATTCAAACCGAACCAATAAACATTTACAAGTTCCACACAGAAAACCTATTACTTACAATACCATAGACAGAGCTTGAACCGATCGGTTTGCGGTTAAAATAATGAATATCGCGGTTGAATTTAACTGAGGAAAAAACTCTTTAAACCGAGAAAATGAACCGAGCAGCAGGAGGAATCTCCGGAGCGACTGTTCAGTGAGGCGGAGTAAAGAATCTGACGGTTTCGGTTTGAAATTACCCTGACAGAGCTTTCTTAACCGAGCTTGCGCTCAAAGTTCCATGCACTGCATGGAAGTTAACTCTTTCACCTCCGGAGCAGTTCTAATGGTGGGACAAACTGCATCAGTCATAATATAGCAAGACTTCATGTTGTTTGAAGTGTCGGCTCCGTTAGACCAGCTGGTCTAACATTGCCCTCGTAATTTTTAATCAAGCTTTTTCTTTGCTGTCCCATCCTGACTGCACCTCCTCCCTCCTCCCAGCCCCATCACATACCTCGTCATGGACTTACACATACCTACTGCTTACCCAGTATCAATTCGTGGTGGATGGATATCCGAGTTGGTAGTGCCTGAACGTGTGTGTGTGTGTGTGCCGGCCTCAACTTCAGTGGACCGGAGCTTTTCTCCTCTACTTTTTCTTCCCAGGAGTATTAGCCATGCAATGACATACTTTTGTTTATTTAAAGGGAGAGTTAGCTTTTTTTTCTGCATTTCAATTCCCATGTTTAAAAGGTGTCTGCAGCCAACTATATGGTTATAAATTTTACACATGGTCCCAGATTTTTTTTTTAAATGGCCATATCTTGAGTTTCATACCTTTTTGCATTTTAATAGTCCCAACTTAATCTCCAGTAGCCTGATGGTCCAAAGTGTTCCCGCAGCAGCATGGTGCCGACCAGACAGTAAACTCATGCATGGACGCATTTTTGAGTTTCCATGCAATATTAGATAAAGACATATTCTTATATTATACATTAAGCTAAGCTACTTAAACTAAGTCTGGTGTTTAAATGAGTGCTGGAACTAGTTAAGTGTCTGATTAAAATGTAAAGCTGTGACTCTGGGCATGTGCGTTAGCTGTTGCTAATGCACGTACCTGGATTCACGGTTTCACTTTTTAATCAAACATGTAGCCAGGTTTCAGTGCTCGTTTAAACACCAGACTTAGTTTAAGTAACTTAGCGTAATGCATAATATAAGAATATATCTTTAACTAACATTGCATGGAAATTCAAAAACTCGGCCATGCATGAATTTACTGTCTGGTCAGTGCCATTATCTTGCAGGAAAGTGTGGGACCATATGGCTGCTGGAGATTAGGTCAGGACAATTCAAATGTAAAAAGGTATGAAATCTCAAGATATGGCCATTTAAAAAAAATCTGGGACCATGTGTAAAATTTATAAAAATATTGCTGGCTGGAAACACAGTGCGTAGACCCAGAGGGAAGGTATGTAATCTTAAAAGGTACCCTTTATGGGACAAAGGTCACGTTAGTGAATGTGTATTTTCCCCCTCTTACATCTGTTTGTCTTTTTAGAAGATCTTTTGCAAAACTCCTAGACATTATGCACGGCTGCCTTATCATAGGGGGAGATATCAATTTAACTTTGACACCTCAGTTGGACTCCTCTGCTCCTTCCAAATATAGGCTAACATCAGCTCAAAAATTATTTATTTCTCAACTTAGGGCATTGGGTCTAATCAATGTATGGAGACATTTTTATCCTCTTTCGCGGGGATATACGTTTTTTTCCCCCAGACACAATTCCTACTCAAGATTGGACTACTTTTTCATTTCAAAAGAACATTTGGACTGTTTACAAGATTTAACTGTAAGACCTAGATTTCTTTCTGTTCATTCTCCCCTATTTTTGAGGCTAGATTTTAAAATACCAAAGAAATCCACTGGGTGGCGCTTGAATACATCTTTTGTAAAGAATAAAGCTTTCAGGGACAGCTTTAACTCAAAAATAGCTCAGGTTATTGCAGAAAATTCGTCCCAGGAGACATCCAATACAATAGTTTGGGATACTGTGAAGGTTGTGATCAGGGGGGAGATAATTGCGTATTCAGCATACAAGAAGAGATATTGGGAAACAAGATATGGTGAATTACATGAGAAATTAAGGGAAATACAAACAAAGTTTACCCCTATTACCATGGAGGCCCAAGCCCAGATTAATCAGACAAAGGCTGAGCTCCAAAAACTTTAAGATGAAAAAACACAACAGGCACTATTTTACTTAAAAACATATAGGTATGAGGGAGGGCCAAAATGGGGGAGAAATTTAGCCCGGAGCCTTAGGGGACATAGGACAGCCACAATCGTAACACATTTTAGTGGATCCGGAGAGAAAAACAAGAGCTCTTGACTCACAGCACATATTGCAACTGTTCCAGAAATATTATAGGCAGCTATATGAGAAACCACAAGGTCCAGAATTTAACAAAATCGAGGATTCCCCTTACATTAAGAAAGCTAACTAAGGAAATGGAAATCAGATTAAAAGCCCCTATCAGATCAGAGGAAGTCAGACGTGCCACAAAAGAAAGTAAATCATCAAAAACCCCTGGCCCAGACGGATTTCCGTCTGAGTGGTACAAGACTTTTAGTAAACAACTGACTCCTTTACTACCGAACGCCTTTTTAGAAATTCAACAGGAGAGTCCCCCTCCTCCATCATGGGATTACACTAATATTTCACCTGTCTTAAAAGTAGGCAAACCAGCAGAATTATCTACTTCATAAAGGCCAATATCCATATTAAACACGGACTACAAGTTATTTATGTCCATGTGGGCACATAGATTAGAGGAACTGTTACCCTACTTGATTAATTCAGATCAATCTGGGTTCATTCGAGCCAGAGAAACTACAGATAATATACATAGAACGATCCATTTGTTGGACCACTTAAATCAGAGACAGATACAGGCAGTGTTGCTCAGCCTTGATGCAGACAAGGCTTTTGATCGCGCGTCGGTTGGCCTTTTTTATGGGAAACTTTGCGCAACTTTGGATTTCCTAGGGAATTTTCTAGCATGATACAGAGAATTTATACCTCTCCAAAGGCATGTGTTAAAGTGAATGGACAGTTATCTTCAATGATACAGTTGGGAAGGGGAACTAGGCAGGGCTGCCCACTTTCTCCCTTACTGTTTGCCATATACATTGAGCCATTGGCTGAAGCCATAAGGCAACATCCTAATATTCAGGTGGTCCCTTTAGAAGGGAGGGATTTTACTATATCATTATATGCAGATAACGTATTATTAACACTCCTAGAACCTGAAAAGTCCATTCCTGCTACTTTACAAGTGATAGATAAGGTTTTCAGAAATAGCCAGATACAAAATAAATATACAAAAAACACAGCTATTATCTTTAAATTTCACCCCCTCTCAGTCTCTGAAGAACCAGATCCCTCTGAAATGGAGAAATAAGAAGATTAAATATTTGGGTGTAAATATTCCCCAGAAACTAGAACATTTGGAACTGTTTAATTTAGAGCCCCTATTGACAGAGATAGAGAATTTAGTCGGGAATTGGCCACATCAGGTATTATCTTTTTCAGCTCGAATACAAGCTATTCGGATGACCTTATTTCCTAAGATATTATATTATTTCCAGACTTTACCGATTATTCCATCACAATTCTATTTGCATCCTGGGCTAGAATTTTTTCGAGGTTTGTATGGGCTGGGCAACAGCCAAGGGTCAGATGGTCTCTGTTACAGTTACCAGTGGCAAAGGGGGGTTGTAATCTTCCAAACCTTAGAGATTACCATGAGGCAGTAACATGTAAAATAGTGATGACATGGCTGAATCCTCAGGTAAAGAAACCATGGAAATGTATTTAATTTATACTAAATGATCTAGTAAACATTATCCCTATTATACTTGCCCCCCAAAATTCTTATCCACAGTTACAAAACTTTACATTTGGAACCCGTTATTACGTTAAAGGCTTGGTATGAGATAAGGGCATCTACTACAGTAACTGAAGTTTTCGGTTATTTTAAACTAATAGGTACAGAAAGTGTATCTTTGGAGATGGGTGCTGTTCGGGTCCATCAAGAATGGCAGAAAAAAGGTCTGCTTTTGTTATATCAATACCTGGACATGAATGGAGTACTGCCTTTTGCCACACTACAGGCAAAATATCAATTACCCCATACACATCATTATAGATATCTACAGATTCGGACAGTTATACAGATAGGATTAGCATTAAATACTCTGCCCTCTCTCATACCTATGTTGATGTCCCTTTTTAGGGACGCTATAGAAGGCAGGGAACAAATTCATTTAATTGGACAAATATATAAAGCAATAAGAGATTTTTGGAAGGAATCCACTGAGGATATCTTAGGGAGATGGAATAGAGAATTAGGGACTCAGATAACTTATGAGAAATGGTTGGAACCTATTCCTCACTCGATGAGAGTATCACAGTCATCATACTGGTCAGAATATACATGGAAATGTTGTAGTAGATATTTTTATACCCCTGACAAAATTGCTAAATTTGTATCTATGGGGCAGGGCCTTTGTTGGAGAGAATGTGGAGAAAAATGGCAAATATAACACATATTTTTTGTGCTTATCCGAAAGTTACTCAATACTGGTTAGATATAGAAAAGAGCATACAAAATATTGTGGGACCAGAAATTAAATTATCCAATCAGATGCTTCTGCTTTATATTGGGGAAGACGGAAAAGCTCCACCAAGTAGAAATGTTATACCTGTACCTGGCAGCAGCTAAAAAGGTTATAACTTGCCTATGACAAACGGCTAAAGTACCCACCCTCTCTGATTGGCATTCATTGATGACTAAGATATACTATCTAGAGAGAATAGTAGCTTCTAGAGCTGGAAGGAGGTCACAATTTGAACTCCAAAGGAGGCCATGGGTTTTCTATATCACGCCTCTGGATGAAACATCTGTTACCTGATAGAGCTATTTAAAAGTGACCAGTTTTTGTAGGATATGAATTTTGATCTGGAGTCATTTGATGTATAACAGAATGATGTTGTAGAAACATGAATTGCCAACCTGAAGAACATTCTATGTATTGTAAGACAAAAGAGCAATACTGTATAGATGTACTCCTGCTGTCATATATATATGTATAACTATATAAAAAACAATAAAAAATAAAGAATATTTAAAAAAAAAGTATCGCTGGCTGCAGACGCCTTTTAAATATCAGGGTTAAAATGCAAAAAAAAAAAAAGCTGACAGTGTCCCTTCAGAAAGTTGTACCAGGAAAGACATACTGAGCTGGTAACAGCTTATTTCCTGATGTGTCCTGAGGAGAAGGGGGAAGGGAGCAAACAATATAAAATGTGCATTATGTAAGGTGCAGTAATAAGAATAACATACATTACACTAAAAGACAACAAATAAATGACAGCAGAGCAGATACATGTACAGGTGTGTAGACAGAGCAAAGTAGAATAAAATAATAAATTAAGGTGAAAGGTAATACGATACTTGGAGCAGGAGCAGATTAAAGACCACACAGATTCCCATGGAGGAATGGTATTTATTGTTTGAATGTGTGGCCATGCGTGAAGGTCCAGGTGCAGTCTGTAGGATCCTTTTCATGTATTGGCATATGGAGCGTGAGGGCATTTCCTTCAGGAAATTGCAGACTTTGCTGCTGATAGAGTGTTGGAGTAGCCCAGATGGTTTATTCAAGGTGATATCAATGCCAAGCTCGATGATGAGCTCTCGCACTTTGGACAAAATTTCCAGGGGATGAATTTTTGGGCCACGTACAAACAATTACTTCTGCAGTCCATAAACACAGTCACACCTTGGACTTGATATTTTACCTGGGGCTAGAGGTAGGGGGTCTCAACACTGATCTGGTCAGTTGGTTAGATCACTGTACAATCAAGTTCTCCTTCAGGGCACCCCCTTGTGGTCCACCTCCAGTGGAGATGATCAGGTACCACCTCCCTTAGAGAGAGCTTTGGCCTGAGGGACTTCAGGAGGTACTGGACATCTTGGGTATGATGGTAGCATGTGTGGTGGGTCAGAGGAAATGGTGGTGGTCTATAACAGGGCTATCATGGCGGCCTTCAATTAGGTCACACCTATTTCCATGTGCCCCTTGTATCACACCATGGCTTGCCATGGTACAATGATGAATTAAGTGAGATGAAGGCAAGGGGCCAGAGGTTGGAGCATTACTGTAGGAGATCCTGGGATGAGGAGGACAGACTGGCTTTGACTATTCACTACGGTGAATATCAAAGGACAATTACCAGGAAGAAGGCCAATTTTCCATCAAGGGAGACTACTGTCAGGAGAAATCGACCTGCTCAGCTCTTTCAGACTATAGAATGGTTACTTCATTCAACCTGTCTGGAGTCCGGGAGAGATTTTTCACCTGCTAAATCCAAGCAGTTTGCTTTATTCTTCTTGGACAGGGTGTTCTCTGTTCAAGACAAGATCTCCGTAAATGGACTATGGCAACCCAACGGGATTAAACCAGCGCTCCACAGTAGTGCTGAGCTGTCATGAGAAGTTTAGACCAGTGGTGATGGATGAGGTAAGTGGGGTGATTTAGGAGCTGTGACCAACATGATGTGAACTGGATCTAGGTCTGACGTGATTACTGTCGGACAACTGGGCTCAGGGTTCGGGGGGATTGTCTGATATTCCGTGATGGAGGGTTCTTTCCAGCTGCATTGAAAGATGCACTGGTGAGACCTCTCTTGAAAGAGCCATCTTTGGACCCTGACAACTTAGCAAATTACTGTCCAGTCTCTAACCTGCCCTTTCTGGGCAAGGTTATTGAGAAGGTGGTTGTGTTGTAGCTTGAGGCATGCCTCATAAACTTTGACATCTATGAGCCTCTCCAATCACAATTTAGGGCCAAGCCTAGCACTGAGACTGCACTGTGCAGCGCGCATAATGACCTCCTTAGAGTAAGAGATAGAGGTGAACAATTAATTCTCCTTCTCCTAATCTCTCCTCAGCTCTTGATGCTTTAGACCATGGGCTGTTGCTGGACCAGCTGATGCAATACACATGTCTCACTGGTTGATTCATCTTCTGGTTTCAGTCCTATGTCAGGGACAGGACACAGAGGGTTGTGCTGGGAAATCTCTCTTCATGCCCCATGTCACTGCCCTGCAGTGTTCCCCAGGCCTCTGTCTTTTCACCCCTGTTGTTTGCAGTGTATAGGCTGCCCCTGGGTGAGTTCATTAGATGGTATGGGCTGGAATTTCACTGTTATGCAGATGACACCTATCTATACCTGTTTTTTGCATCAGGTACACAGGATGCAATCAACATTCTTAATAAGTGCTTGGCTGAGAGCCAGGACTGGATGTCATTGAGCTGGTTGAGGCTAAACCCAGACAAGACTGAGGTACTTGTGATCGATCCAGGTCACAGAAGGAGAGTGACAGTCTCTGGAACTGAGACTGGGCATCAGCTCAGCTCATCTAGGCTCAGAGCTGCCCCTAAGGTGAGAAAACTGTGGGTCATCTTGGATGAAAGGCTGACATTTGAGGTTCAAACATCAGCAGTCATCCAGAGTGGCTTTTACCATGTGTGGAACATCTTCTGGACTAGATCCCTTATTCCCCCTGTAGACCTTGCAACACTGATACATGCATTTGTCACATCCTGACTTGATCACTGTATCTATGTATACCTCAGAGTCAGTGTAGATATGCTGCAGCTTCTGCAGTTAGTACAGAGTGCAGCTGCTAGGTTGCTAATGGCCTTTCTAGGTAGAGTCATGTCACACCAGAACTGTGTAAACTTCACTGACTGTCAGTAAACTGACAATCTCTTTTAAAGTTGATCTTCTAACTTACAAGGCCCTACAAGGGTTGGGTCCTGACTATCAGTGAGATCTCCTGCATCCTTATCTACCCTCATGCAATCCTCACTCCACCAAGGTGGGGACTCTTAGCTGTATTGAGGGCCAGGTTAAAAACCTTGGGCAACCAGGCCTTTGAGGTAGCTGGCCCAGTCTTATGGAACTCTTTCCCAAGGGCTCTCAGACAGGCCCTCACAGTGGAGGCCTTTGAGATGGGTCTGATAACTTTTCTGTTTCAACAAGGTTTGGGGATTGATTAATCTCCTGTTATTCACCATCTCTGCTGATTTTTTATTGCTGATGAGTTTTACTTAATATATAAGTGACTGTATTGTTTTATTTAAATTTATATTGTTATGACTATTTTGCACTGTTTTTAAGGCACCCTGGGCCTCTGGAGAAGGGCACCAATATAAATAAAACATACTATTACTACTACTCAGATGCCAGTGCTGTACAGTACAGTACGGTACAGTGGAACAGGAGCAGGACATTACCATACTAGATCACTAATTAGGAGCAATTTAAGTAATTTAAACCAGGGGGTCCAGGGTGGGGAGCAAATTGTGCCCATCAGCGGAGAAGGTGTGATGTGGGGAGCACTGACAGCACAAGGGTCTGGAGGAGTCAGGTTCAGTTGCAGGAGGAGGGAGTAAAGTCACGAAGGAGGGTATTGTGGGAGGAAAAGGATGAGACTGACTGGATAGACAGAGGAAGAGAGAAATAGGGCTTAGGAAAACAATATAAGAAGGCAGCTTGTCCCACAGTAGTTTCCATGGGGGTGAGGGAGAGAAAATGTGAAGCAATGTTCCAGAGGGGGTGGGGGAGGGGGTAGTAGGGCAGGAAGATCCCAAGGCAGAATTTGGAGATGAAGTAGGTACAGTGGGTGAGGTGTCTTTCATCAAGGGAAGGGAGGGGGGGAGAGAGAGGAGCAAAAGCAGCAGTGGTGAGCATATGAGAAGGGCAGTCTAAGGAAAAGTGGCAGAATGAATGAAAGAGTGAGTCCAGTCTGACAAGGGTGGACTTGGATGCTGCACTGTAGGCAATGTCACCAGAATCGATGACTGGGAGGATCATCTTCCTGACCTGCTCCTGGCGGGCAGGAAAAGGGATACTGGTTTTGCTTTTCTGTAGTGTGCACCTAGTCAACATGTATATGGCTGTGCTGACGTCTGGTGGTGCCCCTACCTACTGGCAGTCCCGACTCTCATCTGACTCAGCCTTTGTTGGCTGATGATAGCCCTGTGAGACACAAGTTCCCCCCACCCCAAAAGAAGAAAGTCATCTCTGGGACGCTTGGTCTTCCTTCTCCAGGCAGGCCACCGATTATTTGAGCTTGCTCTTGAACCCAGGTTTCTGGTGTTTCAAGTGGTAGTGCTCTGTATATGCACTGGCCACTATTTTGTTCTTATTCTGAAAACTTAGTACTCAGAATACCCAGTTCAGTACTGTAAATGTGTGTATTTTTGAATACTGTGAACCCGTTCTAAACACTAGTATTCAGAATAGCACACCTTGGATATCTTGAATGTTTTCTGGATTCTAGAGAACTACTTGGCTTTTTCATTTCATTTCATTTTTATTTCACATAAAACCATTTAGGCAAAGCCTATTTTCAAATAGCTTAGTGTCAAGGAGACAAACATAAACAAGTGATACAGAGATTGGGGCAATACAGCATCATTAAGGAGAAATAGTAACGATACAAATTACAGTGTGGTGAAAATGACAAAACAGTCTGAACAATCTTAGTGCTACGCCTACTGCAATTTAGGTAAAGTGCAGCGTCAAACAATTAGGTTACTGAACAGTCATTAATTTACAAGAAAGTGCCATAACATCAGACCTGTCACTTAATGCAGTCACAAGTCTCAGAAGGAGAGAGCAGACTGGTCTTAAGAGAACCTGATGAGGAACAGGTCTTTAGGGAGACAGAAAGGTCATTCCATTGTCTAGCAAACCTAAAAGATAAACAAGATTGGCCTAGAGTGGTTCTTTTCTGTGGAAGCAGCAGGGACTGTTGTTCTACTCCTCATGTAGAGTAATGGTTATCAACAGTGGTAAACATTGACTTTAATCCAAGGGACAGTAGGCCATGCATAGCTTTGTAACCAAGGATGAGTGTGTGATAGTCTAGTCATGTGTCCAAGTCAAGCTAGTTAAGAGAACTATAGAGGACACAAGTATGCATGTCCAGTTTAAGGCCAAGAGCAAATCGGCATGCCCTGTTGAGTAGATCCCTGACTCTAGATAAAACATTATCGCAGGCAGAGCCGTATACTACAATCCCACAGTCGATGAGACTAGTTATGAGGCACTGCACAAGCTGCTTCCTGATTTCAGGGATGAAATTGTGCCTGTGCCTGTATAACATACCTAGCCTGTGATTTACCATTTTTATCAATAGTTCAATATGTGTACTGAATGTCATAGCGCTATCTAGTGTTACTCCTAGGTACTTGAAAGTTAGCACCTGTTCGAGTTGGGAGCCTGAGTCATTGACGATGGTCAGGGCTGATATCTTGTTTAGCATGTTCCATGTGCAAAAGAGCAAACATTTTGTTTTCTGCTTATTCATGCCAAGTTAGTGGTGGACCACGTCTGTACTGCATTAAAATCCTACTGCAGTTTGTGTTGAAGAGTGTGCAGGCATGCGTCGCTTGTGAGTAAGACTGCAACACTAGATCCATTAAGAACAAGACTGCAATTATTGCAGATCTTGTCAGGACAGCGGATCTGGCTTGCATCACCGAGACCTGGTTGGATGAAAATGCTGGCCCCATACTGAAAGCTGCTATTCCAGCTGGGTACTCGGTGATACACCGCTCGAGATTGGACTGCGGGGGGTTGCGGTCTGTTTTAAGACCGAACTGGGCCTCATGAGTGTACCGGTTGAGGAGGCTGGGTCATTTGAGTGTACCGTAGTAGCAGGTGTAGGCTGTAGGACAGCCCTCATCTACCGTCCACCCGGAGATGAGAAGTGATTCCTCTAGGAAGTAGTGGACTTCGTCATCGATACGGCGTTTGGGTCTCCCAGGCTGATGGTCCTGGGTGACTTCAACGCCTGGGTCGATGACAAACTCTCACAATTTGGACAGCACTTCCTCCAGTTGATGACATCACTGGGCCTCACACAGATTGTTACCTCTGCTACCCACAAACATGGTCACTCGCTTGACCTAATCTTCCTCCTGGGGGTCGAAGCCTCCGATTTGGTGGTGGAACCTGTTGAAAGTCCAATCACTACACTGTGAGGTTCAATTTTTGCACCCCCCTTCACAGGCCCACCCCTGTGGAGATGGTCAGATACCACCCTTTATGGGATGTGAGCCCTGAAGACCTAGCGGCGGTACTTGACCTATCAGAATTTCCTGTGGCAAGAGGGAATCCAGAGGCTTTGGTGCAGGCCTATAATAAGGTCGTGACCACAGCCCTGGATTCTATTGCTCCTGTCCGTGTTCGTCCTCTCTTTCTTTGCTCTTGGTCCCCTTGGTTTGATGGGACCTTGAGGGAGTTGAGACGACAAGGACGAAGGTTAGAGCGGTGTTGGTGGAAATCTGCCCTGACGGCCGACCATCTTAGATTATTAGAACATTACCAGGTCTACCAATCTGCAATCGCCCATAAGAAGGCAGAGTTCCTGTCTGGAGAGATTGCTGCCTCTCAGAACCGACCGTCTCAGCTCTTTCGAACAGTGGACAGGCTGTGCAACCCAGCCTGTCTACAGTCTCGAAGAACCTTTTCACAATTGGAGTGCGATGAGCTTGCTCAGTTCTTTGTGGATAAGGTGGCCGACATCAGTGTGGAGATCCAAGCCTCACACTCTATGGGGGATGCTACTGATCAGTGCTCGGTCACTGTCCCTCACCTTGCCTGGAGTTCTTTTGACCGGCTGGAGTCCGTGGATGTCATGCGAATTGTCCAGGGTATGCACCCTATGTGCTGTAGTTTGAATCCGGGCCCAACTTCCCTGATTATGGGTTGTTGTGACATCATTGGCCCGATCCTGGCACAGATAGTCTGGTGCTCCTTTGACTCGGGTGAGTTTCCTAGCTCCCTGAAGGAGGCAGTGGTGATACCCCTCCTGAAGAAAGCTTCACTAGACCCAGACTCTCTTGCTAACTACAGACCGATCTCGAACCTCCCCTTTGTGGGGAAGGTTATTGAGAAAGTAGTGGCTGTACAACTGGAGAACCACTTGACCATCCATAACATCTATGAACCCCTCCAATCCAGTTTTCAAAAGAGACACAGTACTGAGACTGCTCTGGTTCAGTGCTCAATGATCTCCTGATAGCGAGAGATCAGAAAAAACGTTTCATTCTGGTACTCCTGGATCTCTCCTCAGCATTTGACACCGTGGACCATGGGGTGCTGCTTGAATGCCTGAGGTTCATCTGTAGCCTGACTGGTACAGTCCTCAGGTGATTTAAATCATTCCTCACTGGCAGAACTCAGAGGGTGGTGTTGGGGATTTATTCCTCCGACCCTCTCTCTTTGTCATGTGGGGTCCCTCAGGGCTCAGTGTTGTTCCCCATGTTGTTCGTGGTGTACATGTTGCCCCTCAGAGACATTGTAAGATGGTATGGGCTGCAGTTTGTCTGCTATGCTGATGATACCCAGCTCCACCTGTCTTTTGCACCTGACCAGGTTAGTGTTAGTTGGTGTTTAATAACTGCCTCACAGAAATCCAAGATTGGATGAATCCCAGTTGGCTGAAGTTGAACTCAGGAAAGACAGAGGCAATAGTTGTGGATCCCGGTCACCGGATAGGGGGGTTGGGGGCTGGTCAGCCCATGGGGATTTTTCTAGGGGGCTCCCAGCTCCTTGCCTCTGAATAGGTATGGGGCCTATGGGTGATACTTGATGACAGGCTGACTCTGCAGCCTCAGGTGTCGGCATTTGTCAAGTCATCTTTTTACCATCTGAGGAACATCACTAGGATCAAGCACCTTGTTCCATCCAGTGACCTACCCACGCTGATCCATGCCTTTGTGGCCTTGCACCTTGATTACTGCAACTCCCTTTACTTAGGGCTACTGGGGGTTGATATCCACTGCCTCCCGCTAGTGCAGAACGCTGCAGCCCGGTTGTTAACGGGGACTCCCTGGTCATGTCACATCACACCGGTGTTGCGCAAACTGCACTGGCTGCTGATTCAGTGGCGGATCACCTTTAAGGTTGGATTACTGACGTATAAAGCCCTACATGGACTTGGCCCGGACTACCTGAAAGAGCTTCAGACCCCCTACTTCCCCGAGCGACAGCTCTGCTCGGCTGACAAGGGGCTGCTAGAGATTCCAAGGGTATCATTAAAAATCTTCAGGGGCCTGTGCATTTATGTACGTGGTCCCAGCCCTTTGGAATTCTCTACCACATCAGCTGCTGGAGTGCGCAACCCTGTTGGGGGGGGGTTAAACAGGCACTTAAAATGTATTTATGGGGCCAAGCCTTTACTAGTTAAGTATATTTAGTAACAGATTTTTTTGACTATTTTTATACTGTTGCTTTATGTCACTGTTTTTAGTCATTTTTTTTGTAAAGCGCTTTGACAATTTTGAAAGGTGCTAAATCAAATAAAGATTATTATTATCATCTGCATAGAGTAGTATGTCAGTGGATTTACAGGCAGCCAGAATATTATTTATAAATTGGCTAAATAGAAGGAGACTCAGGATTGACCCCTGGGGAACATCAATTGAGATAGGCAGTTCTTGGGAGGGAATGCCTCATCTTTTTACTGCTTTGGTTCTGCCTGATAAGTAGTTCTTGAAACAGGCTACTGAATCAAGGGAGAGACCCAGATGTACGAGCTTGTGGTAGAGGAGGGTGTGGTTCACAAAATCAAAGGCCTTAGTTAGGTCAATGAAGATGGAACCAGTCATCTCTCCTCTGTCCAGGGCACTGTGGATTGAGTCAGTGTATTTGAGAAAGGCAGCCATGGTGCTACGATTTTTATGAAAACCATGTTGCTCCCTGGCTAGTAACTCATATTGGGAGAGGTATAGAGTGAGTTGGTCATTGACCACCCGCCCAAGGGTTTAGAGAGTGGAGAGACTATAGAAATGGGATGATAATTTGAGGTAAGGCAGGAGTCACCTCGTTTTAGTATGTGGGTCACATGGGCTTTCTTCCAGATGTCTGGAACTATACCTGCTGATAGGGACAGATTGAAAAAAGCCTCTAACATGAAGGTGACCTCTTTTATTATGGATTTTAGCAATTTCAGGTCAAGGTTGTCTTGGCCCAGTCTTGTATTAATTTTCATCCTTTTTAGATACCCATAAACTTCAGACCGAGTTAACCTTCTAAAGTAGAATGGGGGTCTGTTGAGGGGAACTAGGATGTCTTCTGTTATGTCACGCTGGGGCCTTTGTACTGGAGTAAAAACTGAGAGGTCACTGAAGGATTGTTTTGAAGGTGTCTGCAATGTTAGTGTCCCCAATGACTGTGGTAACATCCTGTATGATAGAGTAGGGTAGTGTTTGTTTAGGTTGCCTTTTGATTTCTTTAATTGCAGACCACAATTTTTGTGGTCATTAAGAAGATGCTGTTGCTAGGTTCCGTGGTGTGTAGCCTTGGCTGCTTTGATATGAGACTTCACAAGGCTGTGCAGCTTCTTGTACTTGGTTAGGTATAAGGTAAGTCCCAGGTTTTTATAAAGGGCCCAAGCTCTGTCTCTTTGCCTTGATAAGGATTTGATGACAGAGGTGTACCATGGTTGGGAGTTCCCTTTAATATGTATGTTTTTTGGAGGGGCAACGATGTCGCAAACCCTGTTAAATTGGTGGATAAAATAATCAAGAGCTCAATTTACATCCTGCATTTGCTCCAGAAAGGACCAGGCCACCTGACTAAGCAGAGTTTGGAGAAGAGGGCACTTATGTAGGTGGAAAACATGTGCCTTAGCAATGAGGGGTTTACCCTTGGCCACTTTGGTATACCACTTACAAGTGACTTGGGAGTGGTCGTTGAAAGAATCAGGTAGGACAGCACTTGATATGACCCTCTCAGGGTGGGTGACAAGGATCCAATCAATGAGTGTGGCAGTTCCAGTTTTGTAATTAGTACTGGTGGGTAGCTTTTTTTTTATATTTTATTTTTATTCAAAGGATGTGACATACACATGAAATACAGTCATTATCATGATACCAACATGTGTTAACTGTTCTGTTTAGTACAATATATCAAGGACAATAAAATAATTGTACTTTAACCTGTGTCTATGTTTTTAATTCTACAAGGACTAAAGTTATTAACTTGATAAGTAATTCACACCAGGTATAGTCATTAGAAGTTCGGTTCATTCCAAGGATTAAAGTAATTAAGAATCAACCAGATGTGACAGCAATACTCTAAAAACCTCAGCAGATTCTCAATTTATTTAATATAAGGGGAACAATTGTGGTGTGGAGAGGCTCAGGGGACAAAGCCTGGGTCCTGTCTGGACAAATGCAACACACAAGGTCTCCAAAGAGTTTCTAATGCGTGGTAGTTGTCGTGGAGTTTGGCTGTAAGAGATTCCATATAGTAAATGTCTAAAACCACCCCCCTTCAATCCCCTAGAGACGGAATAACAGTAGTTCTCCATCGTCTGGTAATAGCTTTTTTTGCTGCTAAAATATAGATAGGAAGCAGGGTACGCTGCCACGAGGGTCTGTGAGGGCGAAATATAGATAAAATAATCAATTCGGTCGAAAATTCAACCGACTGGCCCAAACAGTCTGAAACCTCCTGTTGGAGCGCGAACCAAAATGGAGTCAACTGAGGACATGAACAGAATATATGACTCTGGTCAGCATGTGTACATGCACAATTCCTCCAGCATCTACCATAACTAGACGGTAAATATTTCGCTAGGACAGCCGGTGAGCGAAAAAAGCGACTACGGCACTTCCAGGCAAACTCCTGCCATTTTGTGAAGTGTGTTACTTTGCATGCTAAAGGAAATGTCCGTAGCCAATCTTGGTCTGATATATCCTTGGCAAGATCCCTACACCAGCTATTTAAAAAGTAAGTGAGAAATCACCCATCCCCTGCCTGAGAATTTTATAGATATGTCCCACTTGGTGTCCCCATAAATGTCTGTTTATATGGTCTTCTATATATGTCCATGCCATGGGGATGGGGTCAGGTAACTTTGTTACCACCTCTTTCTGTCTTAGAATATAATTTTTAACCTTGGTATACCTATAGATATCAGTGTCGGTTAGGCCGTAGGTTGCTTTTAGAGTTTCAAATGGGATAATGCCTGTATGGCATAGGAATTGCCTGAAAAATTGAAGACCCACTCTTCTCCAGCTTGCAAAATTATGATCTATGGTAGATGGGAGAAACCTATCATCTCCCGAAATTTGCGTATAAAAGAAGAAAAGTGCTCTAAAACCTTTGTGTGTTTTTAACTTGTACCATAATTTCAAAATCTATGCCGTAAAGGGAGTGTAATCTCTTACAGACGCTATCTTGGCTGCCATGGAAAAAGTTACCTTGGTAATGTCATATAGGTCATTAATGGCAAATTCTAACTCCTTCCAGGGAGCTTCATATGCCGAGGATATCCAAAAAGCCAATATTCTGAAAAACGCAGCCAAGGCATAGAATTTCAGGTTTGGAAGATTGGCACTGCCCAGAGAGAGCGGGAGTTGCAGTAGAGACATCCTAATTCTAGGGCGCTGACCATTCCAGACAAAATTCGAAATGATTTTATCCCATGATTGAAAGTAGAATTTAGAGGGAAAGGTAGGAACATTCTGAAATAGATATAGGAGTTTGGGTAGTATAATCATACGAACTGTTTCAATTCTTTGAAAAAAGCTTGATGGTAGTTTAGACCAACGAGCCAATTCTGATTGAATTTGGATTGATAAAGGTTCGTAATTTAATAATTCCAAGTTATCTAAGTTTTTTGGTATATGGATTCCCAAATATTTAATCTTTGTTTGATGCCATTTCATGGAATATTTCTTTTTAAGGGTTAGGGATGGAGAGAAGTATAATGAAAGGAGATCTGTTTTGGCTATATTTAGTTGAAATCCCTGGTGGGTAGTTTAATGATTTGGATAAGGAAAATATATGCTAATTTGTCTTTAAGACTGCAATTAATGCTTGCCAACCAGTTGATGTTGAAATCCCTGAGCACGATTTTTAAAATGGGTAGGGAAAATACTAGCTTCTGATTGACTAAGGCAGCCTGGCACCCATATACTTACCTCATCCTAATACCCAGCAAGAAACAATTACTCACCGAAGTAATATTACTTCTTCCAGGGTATTCTTTAGCATTATTGACAGATGCAGTATGCCTGCTGGGTTCAGCTGCCCCAGAGAGGAGGAGTCAATGCAAATGAGGAAGGCACTGGCCAATCAGGATAGAAATAGAGTAGAGTGCTGCCTGCAATCAGCCTGAGGGACCTCAGAAAGAATTTCGGAGCTGAAAAAGAGCAAAAACTGTGCCCAACAGGGGCAAAAAACTGTCAACAACACACAAACTATCTATTCTAATCCACTATTGTGGAAACATTTTATCACTCAGATCAATGCCAGTTAGCAAGTTTGGCTAAATCCCCTAACAGAGCCCTCAGACAAGGTTTCCAGGGGAGGAAGGGTGAGAGTGTCAATAATGCTAAAGAATACCCTGGAAGAAGTAATATTACTTCAGTGAATAATTGTTTCTTCTCACCCCAGGAATTCTTTAGCATCTATTGACAGATGCTGACGTCAAAGCAGTGCAGTTGGAAGGAGGGCACAGAAACCTATTCAGGAAAAAGGCTCTGTAGCACTGCCCTGCCGAATGTCGCATCTGAATGGGACTGCACAGCCAAGCAATAATGCTTGGTGAAAGTGTGGACCGATTTCCAAGTAGCTGCTCTACAAACTTCCAGCAATGGGATATCCCTGGACGCTGCCACTGAAGCAGCTGTTCCTTTGGTAGAGTGAGCTCTGAGCCCAAAAGAGGTCCTTCTGCCCACCTTGTTGTAACATAACTGAATACAAGAAACGATCCAATGAGAAATGGTTTGATCGGTTGCCGGTTTTCCCCTGCCCACCTCACTGAAGGTGAAAAAGCTGAGATTGTCCCTCTCTGAACTGCTTGGTATGGTCTAAGTAGAAAGAAAGGGCTCTCTTCACGTCCAGGCTGTGCAGTTTGCGCTCACCTGGGGAGGACTTATCTGAGAACAGCACTGGCAGAGAGATGGACAGAATAAGGTGGAACTCTGAGACCACCTTGGGAAGGAACTTTCTATTCATCCTCTGGACAACCTTGTCCTTAATGGGAATAATGTAGTTAGGATCTGTACACAGGGCCTGCAACTCTGAAATCCGTCTGGCAGAGGTAATGGCCACTAGGAACATAGTCATCCAGGTAACGAATTTCAAGTCATCTGTAGCCATAGGTTCAAAAGAAGGATCCATGAGCTTGGCTATACAAAGGTTAAGGTCCCATGGGGGAACAGGTTCCCTTACGGGGGTGCAGGTGGAGAAGTTCCTTGAAAAACTTCTTGAAAATGGGTTGAGAAATAAGTGATTTCTCTTTACCTGCAGAAAGGTAAGCCGAAATGTCTGCTAAGTGAACTCTTCAGGAAGATGCCTTTAGAGCTCCCGCCTGAAGATGAACCAAGTAATCCAATAAGGAAGGAGAAGAAAAAATTACTTACCTTAGTAATGTTGTTTCTTCTAATGGAGTCTTGCTGTATTCTGACATATGCAGTTAGGTCCTGCCTTTCAACTGCCCCGGAGAACAAAGAGTTAAACTTTCCATGGCCAGCATGGAATGTTCATCATGAGCTCAGTTGAAGCCCCTGTCTGCTGTTGTTTAAACTGCAACCGTCAGATCTTTATGAGCAATACTCGCTAGAAGTTCTGTGTGGAAACTGTAAAACTCATACTAGCCAACTGGCAACTATATCTATGTAAAAGGGTTTTTGGTTTCAAAAGGAAGACTCAGGTCAGGAAACCCAAAAACAAAACACATCCAAAACACAACCACTCACCCAAACTAAAAGAGGGAGAAAAAAGGACACCCCTAGGGTGCCAAAACTGCTACTGCCCACCCACATCCCCAAATCTAGGTTCTGAGAGGGGAGGCGGGGGGAAGTCAGAATACAGCAAGACTCCATTAGAAGAAACAACATTACTAAGGTGAGTAATTTTTTCTTCAAACAACATGAAGTCTTGCTGTATTCTGACATATGCAGACTACCAAGCAGTACCTCCATGGAGGAGGGACAGAACCTACTTTGGAAACAAATCTGAAGTACTGCTGTGCCAAACCGAGCATCACTCCTAGCCTGGATATCCAGACAGTAATGCTTGGTGAAAGTATGGACTGTTTTCCAGGTGGCTGCTTGGCAAATTTCTAAGAGAGGAATATCCCTGGCAGAAGCCAGGGAAGCAGCTGTACCTCTAGTGGAATGAGCCCTCAGGCTTGAGGGTGGAGTTCTACCTAGTTTCTCATAGCAGAACTGTACACAAGAATCAATCCACCTGGCAATAGATCTCTTAGTGGCAGGTTTGCCCTTACCAACTTCTCCATACGTAAGAAACAAATGTAGGGAGTCAAACATGTGACAATTGGTGTGCTCTATGTAGTAGTTAAGGGCTCTTTTAACATCTAAGCTGTGTAGCCTCCTCTCTCCAGAGGAGGAATGATCAGTGAAGAAAACAGGGAGAGATATAGGCTGGTTGAGGTGGAAATCTGAAATCACTTTAGGTAAAAACTTTCTGGTAGTTCTTAGGACCACTTTATCTCTATTGAAAGAGATGAAATCAGATTCCACTGACAGGCTTGCAATTCACTGATATGCCTGGCAGAAGTAATGGCTACCAAAAACACAGTTTTCCAATTCAAGTACTTAAGCTCTGCAGAGGACAAAGGTTCAAAGGGGGGTTGCATAAGCTGAGCAATGCAAACATTGAGGTCCCAAGCAGGAGCAGGATCCCTAAAGGGGGGATTGGTGTGAAGCAATCCCTTGAAGAACTTACAAAACACAGGATGGGCTGACAGAGGAGAGGGCTTGCCTACTGACAAGAAGGCAGAAACAGCTGCCAGATGCACTTTAAGTGTGGCTGGCCTAAGGCCTAGGCCATTAAGATGGACCATATAGTCCAGAACTGTAGGCAACTCAGCAGAGTCTGGAGAAATGTTCTTCTTAGAACACCAAATGCTGAACCTTTTCCATTTGGAGTTGTAAGTCTTTCTGGTGGAAGGCTTTTGAGAAGCCTTAAGGATATCCAGAACCCCCTGGGAAAGATGCAGATCTGCAAACTCTAACTCTTCAAGAGCCATGCCTTGAGATTGAGAGACCGAAGATTCAGGTACCAAATCCTCCCCTGAGAGGATGCCAACAGGTTGTAATTCCTGGGAAGAGACAGGGTAAGGTGGACTGCTAGGGACAGCAACAGGGGATACCAGGGCTGTCTGGCCCAGTCTGGAGCAATCAGAACCACTTTGCATGGTTTTGACCTTATCTTGACTAACACTTTGAACAGGAGAGGGAAGGGGGGGAAAGCATACAGAAATTTCCCTTCCCAGTTCAGAAATCAGAGCATCCAGGGGGACTGAGATCAAGACTGGGAGTCTGCAACAAAAGAGAGGAAGTTGGTGATACAAAAATATCTATCTCTGGAGTACCCCATCTCGAGAAAATCACTTTCAAAACTAGAGGATCTAGGGTCCATTCGTAATGGCCCTGGGATATTCTGCTCAGAGTATCTGCTAGGACATTGTCCTTCCCTGGGAGGTGAATTGCTATCAGAGAGGTTTGCAGGGAATAGGCCAGGGACCACAACTTCATTGCTTCTGTGCACAAGGCCGTAGACCGAGTGCCTCCCTGCTTGTTGATGTACGACGTGGTGGTGGTGTTGTCTGTTCTGACCTGGACCACCTTGTTCTGTACAGATTTGGAAAAAGGTTGCAGTGCCAGAAACACTGCTCTGAGTTCCAAAAGATTGATGTGAAGCAGAGATTCCTGAGGTGACCACAGTCCTTGGGTGGTAAGATCCCCAAATGGGCTCCCCAGTCCAGCAGGGAAGCATCTGTGGTGAGTATCACTGAATGAAACTGAGTAACAAAAGGAACCCCTTGTCTCAAATTGTCCTGATCCTGCCACCACTGCAAGGCCTGGATCAGGGTTCGAGTCACTGAGACTAGTTTGGTAAGGGAATCCTTTCTTTGGGAGCAGAAGGCTCTTAAGTGGAACTGAATGTCCCTCATCTGGAATCTTGCTCCTTGGACCACTGCTGTGGAAGCTGCCATGTGGCCCAGAAGCTGAAGGAAATGCCTTGCTGGTCGAGATACCTGAGGGGTGAATGAAGAGGCCAGTTCCATGAGGGTCCTTGCCCTTTCCAGGGGAAGGAAGGCTTTTGCCTTTACTGTATCTAGCTCTGCACCTATGAAGATGAGGAGCTGTACTGGTTCGAGAACTGACTTTGGAAGGTTGAGAAGGAATCCTAAGGAAGTGAGCACTTGCTGGGTCACTTTCAAATGTGTCTTGACTTGGTCTGGAGACTGACCTACTATGAGCCAGTCGTCCAAGTATGGGAAGATGGAGATCTTTTTTCTCCATAGGAAAGCAACCACTACTGCCAGGCACTTTGTGAAAACCCTTGGGGCTGACGTTAGACCAAAGGGCATTGCTCTAAATTGATAGTGGCCTGAGGGCAACTCGAACCTGAGGTACTTTCTGTGGGAGCACCTGATGGGAATGTGAAAGTAGGCATGTTTGAGGTCCAGGGAGGCTAGCCAGTCCCCTGGCCTTAGAGAGGGAAGGATAACTCCCAGAGTCACCCTTTTGAACTTTGGCTTCAAAAGATGTTTGTTCAGATATCTTAGGTCCAGGATGGGCTACCATTCTCCTGTCTTTTTGGAGGTTAGGAAGTACCTGGAGTACAATCCTTTGCCCTTGTGTAGGGTGGGAACCCTCTCTATAGCTCTGAGAGCTAGGAAAGAAGAAACCTCTGTCTCTAGGGCAAGGGTCTCTGAGAGATTCGCAGGTGGAAAGGATCTGGTTCTCATCTTGGGAAATTTTTGAAGCTGAGAACCAGTCCCTGGCTTACTACTTCCAGGACCCACTTGTCTGATGTTAGAGACTTCCAGTCCTGGACAAAGTAAGCCAGCCTTCCCCCTACTGGTATGGGAGAATCAGCCCGGGCAGACCCATCAGGGTGTCTGCTTAGCAGGGGCTTTAGGCTGAGGGGTGGATGCAGGCCTGCTCATCCCCCGTCTGCCTCTCCCTCTAAAGAACCCCCTCTGAGAGAAAGAAGAGGAGGCCTGAGCTTGGTAAAAAGGCCTTTGGAAAGGCCTGCTCCTGCCCCTGGACTGCTGCCTTTGAGGAGTTGCTTGCCTTTCTTTGGCCTGAGCACTCCTGTAAGTGGTCCTGTACTCATCCATCTTTTTCATGTAGTTCTCTGTCTGCTCCCCAAACAGAGAATTACCAATTACAGAAAAATCCATTCCTTAGCCTGGGTATCCTGTGAGAGGCTAGTATATCTGAGCCAAGCCATCCTCTGAAGAGCCACAGATGTAGCCATGACTCTTGAAACATCACTGGAGTCCACAGCAGCATGAAACTGTACTTTAGATGCCTCAATCCCATCTGCAGCCACCTGCTCCAGCTCCTTGGCAAGCTGGTCAGGGGTCTGTTTAGCCAGAGCCAGCACAGTGTCCCACCTGGACTTCTGGTATCTAGCTGTATAGGCCATATAGTTAGCCTGCCTGAGTCCCAGAGATGCTGCCATGTATTGTTTCTTTGCCATGGCATCAATCTTCTGGAGTCCTTGTCTGGGGGGGTGTGATGCCAAGGGGATATTTGCCTTATCACAGGCAGCAGCCTGCACTACCCCAACATGGCTGCAATGCTGGAAAAGGAACTCCATGTCTGAGCCTGAGAGAGTGTACCTCTTTCCATTCATCTGTCCACAGGAGGTATAGAATTAGGAGACTTAAGAATTTTATATGTCTGTTTCCCAAAGGATTTGTGGAGGGGAATAGACAGTCTCCTGGACTCTGGGATGTCCATCATCTCAACAAAGTCAGGCTCCTCCTGATCCTCTACTGCTTCCTCCACAGGAAGCTGGAGGGTAACAGCCACTTTTTTGTAAAACATATAGTGAGAAGGGGACTCAGAAAGCCTAGCAGGAGAAACACCTGAAGGTCTGTCTGGGGAGATGTCCGGGTCAATAGGCACATCCAGACTTTCATGATCACCATAATCATCCTCATACTCACCTTCCTCCTCCTCTGGTTCATAAAATTCTTCAAAATTGTAATCCGGAACCGTGGGAACTGACCGAACCGAACCCCTGCCAGATGGTGCTGGTTCGGTCGGAACCGAAGTTAGCGATTGCACTATCCTTATCGCCTATCTCATCGGCGGTCGGAAATGAATTTCTGGGTCTGAACTGGATGATTTATCTTTTCTCTTCCTTTACACCGGAACCGACTCCTCAGAATCGGCTCTCCTTTTGCCCGAAGAAGTATCGCCCTGGTCAGAGGGCACTCCTTCTGGTTCGGTCGGAACCGAACCGGGCTGGCCATCTGGGTCAGCGGACTTCTCGGCCTCCCTTTCCCTCAGTCTACCTCATCTCTTTTCCAGGGTAGATTTGGGAAAATTCTTACATATTTGGCAGTCTGAATCGAGGTGGTCAAACCCCAGACAATAAACACAGGTGGTGTGGGATCAGGCTTGGCAAAGACTTCCCCACATACACTGCAGTGTTGAAACCCAGTGGGCCCGTTTTTTTCTTGGGCTTCTCAGACATAGCCAATCCTATCCAAAACTTACCCTTTTTTCGGCAATCCACCAGGCAAGACTCCCTTATCGGTTCTTGACTGTGTCACGGGTCTTGGGAAAAAAACGTAATAAAATCCATTTTTTTCAGAACTGATATGGACCGGTTACCACACTCTAAATAAAGCACAAACTTTTTTACCTCAAACTGATCGGTTCGGCCACCATTTACAAGTTCCACACAGAAACTAAACAGAAAACCTATCTAGTACTCACGGTACCACAGACAGAGACTTGAACCGACAGAGCGGTAACAGCAATTCGGTAGAAACCGACCGAAAAAAACGACACTTCAACCGACTTTTTTGAACCAAGCAAAGGAGAAATCTCCGGAGTGGCTGTTCAGTGAGGTGGAGTAAAGAATCTGATGGTTGCAGTTTAAACAACAGCAGACAGGGGCTTCAACCGAGCTCGTGGTGAACATTCCATGCTGGCCATGGAAAGTTTAACTCTTTGTTCTCCGGGGCAGTTGAAAGGCAGGACCTAACTGCATATGTCAGAATACAGCAAGACTTCATGTTGTTTGAAGAGGCCTGTAAAGGGTGTAAGCCCTTATCCCTACATCAGAAAGAAAAGCGTCTCTACTTGGAGGCGTAAGTTTTCCTTGTGTAACCACCCCCCTACAAATGGGGGTTTCCAAAAAAGTCTCTCTTGAGCTTGCCTAAATGTTCACTGCCAGGCTGGTGTCCTGCATTTTAGCAGTTTAAATTTGATTGCCAGAGCCTGTATAGCCTCTGTGCACTGTCTCTTTAAGAGCTGCTTGATTGCAGCATAAGTAATCTGAGACGGAGCTCTGTTGAAAGATGTAACTATTTGCTGAAAACCATTTAGAATGATAATGATAATGTGGTTTGTCTAACCTGCTTTCTTTGTAGCAAGGACAGTTTTGTTTGTCTCCACTATTTTGGTCCTGGACTGCAAATTGGACCAATCAGTTCTGGTGGGACCTAAAATGTAGCCGGACTAGAGGAGCTGTCTGAATTCAAAATCTTAGGAACTGTGGTTTGAGTTTTTGTGCCTTTTTTCCAACTGAAGAAGGAGCTCTTGCTTTGACTGACAACTAAATCAGCCAACCAAAGCTTTTGGATCTTGGAGAAGTCCTGGGCTGCTTGCAGTTTTCTGTTAGAACTAAGCTGGAAGCTGAGCAAGAAGGAGCTGAAGTGATTCTGAGAGCAATCCTGAGTGGATTCACATGGGAGAACTATGAAAAGGCTGAGAGTTTGGCCTCCATGTCTGCCTGCTGCTCCTGAGAGGGAGAGAAGAGAATTATTTTGGACTAAATCCAAGTTTGTGTGACTAAAGTAAGGTACTGAACTGGGCCAGGCTCAACCTGAAGAAGACTGAATATTTTTGCTGAGTGCAATCGGCCTGTCAGGAGTCCAGGCACCCCTAAGCTCCCGGTGTGTGCAGAGACTTGGCGATTGTGCCCGGGGAGCGCTTTGCCTGGTACAGTAGAATTCCCGTACATGTAAATGTGCTATGAGCTGCTAGTGGGTTGTGAGTTAGTTCCCCACTGTGTGAACTGTGTTCTGCTTGCTGGAAGCTGTATCCAGCCAAAAACCGACTGCTTCCGAACTTGTCTCCGTGCAGTTTGGGTTTTGCCAGACTGGCCCAGCCAGACTACCCACTGCACAGAGAAGCCATCGATGAGAGACCTGCCTGGGGATCAGCCCCCTGCTCTACGCCTGAACAGGAACGATGCCTCTGCAACTTGTGTGGGCCCTGCTTCTCCTGGCATTCCAGATCAACCACCTGCAGTCTCGATTTTCATCCAGCCTGTGTCCAGTCTTGGGTATCATGAGTAAATACCAGAGTAGCTCCCTACAACAACAGCTTAATCTGAGTGTGTCATCTGATTGTCTTGTTGTTTCGTTTCCTTTACGAACTGAGCCCTCTGGCTCCGGATTACAAATATTGTGTACTGTGCATGTTGTGTTTTCCATCATAGGGCCCCAACCAGCTGCAACCCCGGGCAACTGTCCTGGCTAGCCCATCTCTTCTCTACCTGGGTACCCAGAGGTGGATGGTGTGGGGGGACTCAAAGTGCATGCATAACTGCTTGATTGATATAACCTTTAAGCTAATTAACCTGATTTTGCCCCCCCCCCTTGTTCAAGTCCCCTGAATAAATCAGATCTAACCTTTTCTGCATGTAATCTGACTGTGGTTCCAGTTTGTGCTCAAAGTACTGTACTGTTGCTATTTGCTGTGCTTAACCTTGTTTTACAGGTGGTCCCCAGGGTCGAGCCAGAGGAACCAGCCCTAGTGGTTAGTGCAAACAGTGTGGGTACTTGTGTGTTGTACCAGGGGTACTTTAAAAGTGATTATTGTACAATGTTCAGGCCACTAGAGGGGAAAGAGGGGGGTGACAGTGTCCCGGAGGGCTGTGCCCAGGTTAACTTGACCACTACCAACCCTGACCTCCAGGTGGAGGCACCCGTTTCAGAGCTCAGGCCCCTTAACCTGCTACTAGCCAAGCAGGCAGGGGTAGTAGCCCTTGGGATAGCACCACCTATGGGTTACACTTGTGCTGGGTTTTTCAGCCATCCGTAAAACATTCAGTACTTGCTGTGAATACAAAGAGTCTGGGAATTCTAACTCCTCAAGTACCAGGCTTTGAGGTGAAGAGACTGGATGTTGGGGAACACCACTCCAGTTTGAGGAAGAGTCAGAAGGCTGAGACGCAAAGGAAGTCTGATGGGTTTCTTGACCGACAAGGAGAGGAGCAGGGAATACCATGGCTGACTTGCCCAATCAGGAGCCACCAAGATCATGGTGGCCAGTTGTTTCCTTAACTTGAGAAGTACTCTGTACAGAAGAGGAAAGGGAGGGAATGCATAAAGGAACCTCCCCGTCCAATCTAGGGTCAACGCATCCATGGGAATAGTCGTCAGAACTGGGGGCCTGCAACAGTACAGGAGTAATTGATGGTTCAGACTGGATGTGAACAGATCCAGATCTGGGACGCCCCATCTTCTGAACACCTTGTGAAGGACTTGCTTGTTGAGGATCCGCTCATGGTGGCCCTGACTGATGCGGCTTAGGGCATCTGCCAAAATGTTATCCTTGCCTGGGAGATGGATGGCCGAGAGAGACATGTCCAAGGAACAGGCAAGGGGCCAGATCCTCATGGCTTCCGTGCAGAGTTTGGTTGATCGAGTCCCTCCCTGTTTGTTGATGTAGAACACGGCTGTCGTGTTGTCTGTCCTTACTTGCACAGACTGACCCCTGAGCTGAGAAGTGAAGGCCTTGATGGCGAGGAGCACAGCTCTGAGTTCCAGAAGATTGATGTGAAGGGAGGATTCCCTTGGTGTCCAAGTCCTGCTTATGGACAAGTCCCCCAGATGGGCCCGCCATCCAAGGAGGAATGCATCAGTAGTCAAAATTTGGGAAGGTTGAAGAGTTAAAAAAGATACCCCAACCCTGAGATTGTCTGCTTCTTTCACCAGTCCATGGATCGAAGAAACATCTCTGTGACTGGGACAAGCTTTGTAAAGGGGTCTCTTCTCTGGGACCAATGAGACCTGAGGTAAAACTGAATGTCCCTCATCTGGAATCTGGCCCCTGGCACGACCGAGGTCATTGAGGCCATATGACTGAGAAGTTTGAGGAAATGTCTGGCTGGTCTTGGTTGGCCTGCACTGAATTAATTTAGCAGTGAAAGGAAAGAGTCGACCCTGTCTGAAGGGAGGAAGGCCTTTCCTTGCAGGGTGTTGAGCTCTGCCCCTATGAAGTGTAGAATCTGGGCAGGCAGAAAATGCAACTTTTTTTCATTGATAAGGAAGCCCAGGGACTCTAGGATATGCCTTGTCCAAATTAGGGCCTCTGAAACAGACTGGGACAAGTTGGCCACAATCAGTCAATCGTCCAGGTAAGGATAGACTGAGATTCCCTGTCTTCTGAGATGAGCTGCAACCACTGCCAGGCACTTGGTAAATACTCTGGGAGCAGAAGTGAGCCTGAAAGGCATGGCTGCAAACTGATAATGCCCCGGAGGGCAGATGGAATCTGAGGAACTTTCTGTGGAATTGCCTTATTGGCACATGAAAGTAGGCGACCTTCAGATCCAGGGAGACTAGCCAGTATCCTTGTTTAGTGAGTGTATGACCTGAGTCAAGGTAACCATTTTGAACTTTGGTTTTGTCAGGTGCTTGTTCAGGTACCTTAGGTCCAGAATAGGTCACCATTCCTCCGTTTTCTTTAGGGTCAGGAAATATCTGGAATAAAGACCCTTTCCCCATTGGGAAAGCCGTACTCGTTCCACGGCCTTGGCCATCATGAGATTCTTGACCTCTACCTCCAGCAGTAATCGTTCTGCAGGGGAGGAAGGTCTTGGTTGTAAGGGCCTGTGAAGAAGGAAGAATTTTTTCGAACTGAAGGGATGGGCCCTGCTCCACTACCTCCAAAACCCACTTGTCTGAAGTGACCTGATGCCAACAATGGAGGTAGTGCGAGAGCCTGCCCCCCACAGGGAGAGGGGAGGCGACCAGCCAGGAGTCAGAAAGACTGCTGTCTAGACTGAGTAGAAGTAACAGGAGTGGGGTTAGCTCTTCTTTGACCCCTCCTGCTCCTACCTCTGAAAAAACCTCTCATGTGAGAGAAATCCATGTTATATGGCATGGGGAAGAATGTGCTAGGGAAATAACCCCTGCCCCTACCCCCTCTATGGTGAGCTCTCTGAGAGGGAGGGGGTTTTTCTTTCACTGAATTACTCTTGCACGTTTGTTTGAACTCGTCCATTCTTTTCATATAGACTTCAGTATGATCCCCAATGAGAGAGTTATTCTCAAAGGGGGAGTCTAACACCTGGGCTTGGACATCCTGGGTAAGACTAGTAGTTCTCAACGAAGCAAAACGTCTAGGAGAAATAGCCTGAGCCATGACCCTCGAGGCTGTATCATTATTATCTACGGCCATGTGAAACTGGTACTTTGTGGCTTCCACGGCTCATTTAACAGTTCGGAAACATCCCTGAGCATAGTGTCCCCCCCCCATGTTGCACTATGGCCAGAACAGTTTTTAATAGAGCCCTCTGATATCTAGCTGTGTATGCCATGAAAGAAGACATGCACAGCAAGAGAGAAGCGGTAGCATAAGATTTTTTACCCATAAGATCTATTTTTTTAGAGTCTTTTTCTGGTGGAAGTACAGATAGTGACACATTAGCTTTGTCACAGGCCGCTGTCTGAACTACCCCTCTGTGATCTGGATGTGTATAAAGAAAATCAGCAGTAGACTTACCGAGCTGGTATTTCTTCTCAATCCTTCTGTCTACCCCAGTAGAAGCTGAGGGGATTTCCAGAACCTTAAACGTACTTCTCTTCAAAGTGTTGTGGATAGGGAGAATGAGCCTCTTAGGAGGAGAAATGCCCATCATCTCCACATAGTCGTCTTCCATCTCCTGATCGGTGTCATCCTGGAGAGGCAGGTCCAGGGTGTCCACCATCTGTTTTAAAAATGTAAAAAAGGAAGAGACTTCTTCACTTGTATCAGTATCATCATTAATACCAACCCCAGGGTGGCCGTCAGGAATAAGAGGGTCCCCATGAGGCGATTCGCCACCATGATCCTTTCCCTCATCAAAATAAAAACCCCGGGCATAGGGGTCCTCAAGGAGGGAATCACTCAGTCCTGCAGGAGCTGAGAAAATATCGCCCATAGATCGTAAGTCTGACATAAATGCCATGCTTTTACTAAATCATCTGCAGAGGGCACATTTATATCAGCTACTGTTTTCTCCGAATGCCTTTCAGGAGGAGGAACAGTAGTGTTATTATCTTTCTCAGACTTTTTTTTTGTAGGGACAGGCTCAGAAACCTGCTCTGAAGTTCTTTTAGAGGCTTGGCTAGAATTTTTACTTTGAAAGCAGCACTCAAAAAGGAAGAAAGTGGCACAGGAAGGTCTTTGAAGAGGACAACTCTGGGGCAGTGTTGCCAGTTCAGCGGAGAAAAGTTCTGCGGTCCCTCAGGCTGATTGCAGGCAGCATGCAGCTCTATCTCTATCCTGATTGGCCAATGCCTTCCTCATTTGCATTGACTCCTCCTCTCCGGGGCAGCTGAACCCAGCTGGCATACTGCATCTGTCAATAGATGCTAAAGAATTCCTGGGGTGAGAAAACAACGGTGCCAGTGGGATTTAGAACATGGGCAAATCACATATAGAATTCATGACCCTCTTCACTTGTTCCTGATCACCTGCACAAACATGTCTGACATGTTTACTCATCGAAAAACTTCAACAAGGCCCTAAAAAAACAAAACTACCTTAAATGAAAAAAAAAAAATTTTCTCTCATGATCCCCTCTTTATATATACATCAACAAATTAAAAACTAGGCAGCCCAGTGGCGCTGAGGGTTGAGGTGCTGGATGCCACACCTCACGCCATGCCAGCGACCCGGGTTCGGGGGCGAGCCCGGGTCGTAAGGGGTCGGCAGCGGAGGACTAAGATTGAGCATCCGTCGACAGCTCTCTTAGTTCTGGGGTGGGTTTGGGGTTCTCCCATGGTGCTGGCATCCCCTGGTGGAGGCTGTGGGCACTGCAGTGCATGGCGCAAGAAGCATGGGGACTGGGGCAGCGGCAGATATCCTCCGAGAGTGTATGGGAGCGTGAGCACACTGGGTGGGACATCATTGCATGTCCATGCCTCAGGGGAGGAAACGCAACAAGAAAATCCCTCTACCCTCGGGTGAGGTGACGGTGATATCTGGCAAGCCGACCCACCACATGACCAATACTGGTTGACTCTCTGGTTCTCCTTGGGGTCTGGGGGCCTCTCCGTGGGACCGGGAGAGCCCCAGACCCCGCATACCCGATGTAGCTTCTGGAGTGGCCAGTTCAGGTGGGCGGTTGAGTGTGGCGGCTGTCAGTGGGGATCCTGAGAGATGCCCCGAGAGTACAGTGCAGAAATAGACTCTACAAAAAGAGAAAAAAATTAAGAACTGTTCAGTTTTAATTCCTGTTGTTTCTTTGGTGTCCATGAAAGAGCCCCCTCCTTTCGGTATACCAGGTACTCAGAATACTCCAGCATTCAGTATACTAAATGTCACATAAAGGTACTGAGTTTAACTGTTTATAACAGCCTACTTGAGATGCAGTATTTCATTTTCATGCCTAAACCAAAAAGATGGCAAGGAACTAACTCAAATTCACCAAGCAGTCCTGTGTTCTAAATTCCACGCCTCACTTCCTGACCCTTGCTAATCCACTGTTTAGAATTATGCCATGCACTAATATACTGACACAATTTATTTACTGGTTGCCAAATGATAAGTAAGTTTACTGGCACAAAGTTACTGCTACCGGCTGTTGGCAGAGTGGCATACCTGGATGTGAGAGAAAGACTTGGGTGACAGCCAGTCATCTGTAGCCTTTCTCCTCATGCAGCCAGAAGAAGTATGAATATTCATGGAAGACAGGGCTGGTGCACTCTGTTTCTCACGCATAGATGACCATGGAATCCGTCGCCCAGGTTTGGTATGTCTAGAAGCCTTTTCAGGGAAAAAAAAGTTAATAAAGCAACACAATTAATTCACTACTACGTATATTTAAACAGGACAGCACACAAACCATTTTCTGATCAACATGGAGTTTAAGTGAGCTGAAAGAATACTTTCTGTAAAAAGTGGTCACTTTTCTTCTCACGCAAGATGTCCTTATTGCATTTCAATGACAAGTAATTAGTAACATGAAGCAAGTTTATTTATAGCCTCCAGTCAGTTGGCAAGGAACAGGATACTTAAATCCTCTTACTGTTGCATGTTCTGGCATGCCTAATCAGACCATTACAAGACAACGAAAAAGGCAACCAGGCTTCTTTACCCCCTACTGAAGAGCCCTTACCAGGATCTTTCAGCACTAAAATATAAGTGGAACTTCTGAACTGATCCTCCGTATACCGAAATGCTAAAAGGTTAAATCTTTATCATTACCAATGACAATGTCAGATGCATCATTTTGTGTATTTAAAGGGACATATAAGGTGTCTCTTACAGATATAAGAGAATCTCCTTGTGGGTTCTTTGAGTGACAGAACACAAAAGATGACACCCTTATACCTGTAAGATTGTCCCTAAGTGTTCTTTACAGGTATGGGATTATAAATTATTAAACCATATGTGATTTTTTATACATAAAATTTTATTTTTATTTATTTATTTCATTTTTGTTGACTGGGTAAGTGCACTAGACAAATCCTGCCTATTTTCAGGCACGACCCGGGGGAGGGGATACAGATGAATGCCAACTGACCTTGAACCAGATTAAGCTGTTGGTATTTTTTTAGTGAATGAGGGAAATTTGGCCAGGACACGGAAATTCCCCTACTCTTTCGATAAGTGCCATGGGATCTTTAACATCCACCTGAACTACCACCAATCCAGGCAGATGGGACCTCGGTTTAACGTCTTATTAGAAAGACGGCACCTCAGAAGTGCAGCACCCCTCTCATGCTACACTACAGTGTCAGTACTGGGATATTAACCCAAGTGCCAGACGTGGGAACTGAACCCACAGCCCTCTGATCTCCCGGCCTCAGAGGTGTAAAAAAATCCTATTTTTTTTTTATAAAAAACACCTACCCTTTTATAAGTGGAATATTCCACTTTAACAAACTCTGTATTTAAGGTCCTTTTATACATATAAGAAGTCTCAAGTTTGTTCTTAATACGTGCAGTTTGAACTCACTGTTGATTGGGTCAGTTGGTGCTGATAATTCGTAACATTTATTGTCTCAGGACTGCCCATATAGTATGCAAGAAACAATTACTCTTCCTAAGAGACCCCTCACTATGTTAACATTTTATGCAGTCATCTTGGCCGAATTTAGAACATAGGTCCAAACTCTACATCCACGCTCCACTTTGGCTGTTGCTCAGATCTGTTTCCAAGCCAGGGTGGAGCAACGGCTAATAAAACTAGTTAAAAGGCTACCAAAAATTTTAGAAAAACGTTTATAGAATTTTTAAAAATATCAAACAAATAGAAGCAGACTTGTGAAAATGAATCATATAAACAATAAGAACAAACTTATAAATGTAGGAACTGCAAAAGTAATGCTCAAGCAACCTCAATTAAAAAATAACTTAATTCTTGTGTGAACATATTTTATGTTCTAGAAGGGGAGGCACAGTAGGGAGCATAAACATAGTGAGTGGTCCCTTATGAAAAAACATTACTACGATGAGTATTTTTTTTTCTTCTAACCGCAGGAGTCCCTCACTTAAATGTTTATACTTTATGCAGACACTGTAGCAGTACTTTGGAAGGTTGGGTCCAGAACCTAGTTAGGAAAAAGGTTCTGCAAGACAGCAGTTCCAAAGCTGGCATCCCTTCTGGACTGTATGTCCAAATAAAAAATTACTCACCTTGGTAATCTTGTTTCTTCTAAGGGAATCTTACTGTATTCTGACTTATGCAGTATGACATTGCCATAAGAATGCCCCGGAGCCGAAATGGTTAATAGAACCTATGTAAATGATGGAATGCTAGGCTCGAGCTCGGTTTTCAGATCACTGTCCCTGGTAAACAGCTTCTAAACCGTCAGATTCTTATGAAGCCTACTCTAAGCAGTTTCCTACTACTATAAAGTAAAGATAATACTAATAGCAATAATAACTTGAACTTATAACTCCCTTCCCAAATAAAAGCGGGGAAAGAACAACAATATGTTGTGTACCCCCTCTTTAGAAATTTTATTTTTCCCTTAATGGCATCACTAAGACTCAAGTCACAGATGCCCAAAAAACAAGAACTCTAGATACCCCCAGGTTTGCACCAACTCTACCACAGCAGTAGTGCAGTGACCTTAGGTTTTAGTAGGGGCGGTACGGAGGGAGCTCAGAATACAGTAAGATTCCCTTAGAAGAAGCAAGATTACTGAGGTGAGTAACTTTTTCTTCAAACCCCAGGAAATCTTACTGTATTCTGACTTATGCAGATTACCAAGCAGTGCCTTTGGAGGTGGCCTAGAACCCATTTAGGAAACAGGCTCTGCAGGACAGCTGTGTCAAACCTGGCATCACCTCTGGCCTGGACAGCCAAACAATAATGTTTGGTGAATGTGTGGACTGTTTTCCAAGTTGCAGCTTTGCAGATGTCCACTAGGGGGATATCTCTAGCAGCTGCTAGAGAGGCTGCAGTACCCCTGGTAGAGTGGACCCTGAGGCCCACAGGTGGTTGCTTTCCCACCTTGCCATAACAGAATTGAATACAAGCTGCAATACACCTGGCAATGGATTGTTTGGTGGCAGGTTTACATTGTCCCACCTCTCCACAAGTGAGGAAGAGCTGGGTCTGATCCTGCCTATGACCCCTTGTGTTGTCCAGATAGTAGCTGACTGCCCTTTTTACATCCAGGCTGTGCAAGCTACGCTCACCTGAAGTGTAGTGGTCAGTAAAGAAAACTGGCAAGGTAATAGACTGGTTAAGGTGTAAATCTGATACCACCGTGGGCAGGAATTTTCTGTTAGTTCTGAGAACTATTTTGTCCCTATGGACAGCAATATAACCTTGCTCTGTAGACAATGCCTGGAGCTCACCGATCCTTCTGGCAGAAGTAATAGCTACCAGGGACATTGTTTTCCAAGTCACATATTTGAGATCTGCTGTAGACATGGGCTCGGAAGGAGGCTGCATGAGCTAAGCAATGCAAATATTCAAATCCTACATGGGAGTAGACTCCCTGTGAGGTGGGTGCAAGTATAATGATCAGGTGCACTCTTAACGTGGCAACAGTTAAACCTGTAGAATGCAAATGGGCAATATAGTCTAGGACTATAGACAGACTAGCCTGGGCATGGTCCAAACCCCTACCCTGGCACCAGAAAGAAAACCTATTCCATTTAGAGGCATACGTTTTCTTGGTAGAAGGTTTCCTGGAAACTCTCAGTATGTCCATAACTCCTTCTGAGAGATGTAAACCTGCATACTCTTAAGTCTTCAAGAGCCATGCCTTGAGTCTGAGGGATAGAAGGCTGGGTTACATGATCCTGCCCTGTGAGGATGACAGCAGGTTGTACCTCCTGGGAAGGCTGACTGGTTTGGCTACAGACAATGATAGGAGCGTGGAGTACCAAGGCTGCCTGACCCAATCTGGGGCAATAAGAATAATTGATGCTGGTTGGAGCCTGAGTTTGTTTAATACTTTCAGTAATAGGGAAAAGGAGGGAAGGCATACAGGAACCTCTCTGTCCATTCCAGCAGAAGTGCATCCATATGGATTGTGCCCTTGATAGGGGGCCTGCAACAGTATTGTGGGATTGGGTGGTTGTCTGGGGCTGCAAACAGATCCACCTCTGGGGTGCCCCATCTCCTGAATATGGTCTGTAAGACCTGCTTGTTCAATGACCACTTGTGGTGGTTCCGATTTATTCTGCTGTGGGCGTCCGCCAAAACACTGTCCTTGACTGGAAGGTGGACAGCTGTGAGGGAAACTTTCAGGGAGTAGGCCAAGGCCCAAACTTTCATTGCCTCTGTGCATAGAGGAGTTGACCTTGTTCCTCCCTGCTTGTTTATGTAATACTTTGTGGTTGTATTGTCTGTTCGGACCTGAACCACCTTCCCTTTGACTTGATTGGAGAAAAACTGAAGAGCCAATAGAACATCTCTGAGCTCTAGAAGATTTATGTGCAGGAGAGATTCCTGCTTTCTCCACATACCATGAGTAGTGAGGTCCCTCAGATGTGCACCCCACCCCAGGAAGGATGCATCTGTTGTAAGTACCAGAGAAGGGGGCTGTTGCAGGAAGGGAACCCCCTGCCTGAGATTGCTTCTTTTCCTGCCACCACTGCAGGGCTTGAAGAAAAGTGATTGTGGCTGAGACCTATTTTGAAAGGGAATCCTTTCTTTGGGACCGGTGTTCTCTCAAGTGAAATTGAATGTCCCTTATCTGAAACCTGGCTCCTGGCACAGTTGCTGTGGAAGCTGCCATGTGGCCGAACAACTGAAGAAAGTGCCTTGCTGGCCTTGAGACATGAAGCTTGAAAGATTCAGCTACTTGCATAAGGCTGTCCACTCTGTCCTGAGGCAGGTAAGCCATACCTTTCCTCGTGTCCAGTTCTCCACCTACAACTTTGAGAAGTTGAACTGGTTCCAGAACAAACTTTTTGTGGTTCACCAGGAATCCCAGAGAGGATAGAATGTCTTGTGTTAGTGACAATGCCTCCCTGACTTGCTGGTGGGAGTGGCCTACTATGAGCCAATCGTCCAGGTAGGGAAAGACTGACACCCCTTGTCACCCTAGATGGGCCACAACCACTGCCAGGCACTTTGTGAACACTCTTGGGGCTGATGTGAGCCCGGAAGGCAGTGCCCTGAACTGGTAGTGGCCAGAGGATAACCTGAACCTGAGATACTTTCTGTGTGACTTTCTGATTGGGAGATGGAAGTATGCATCCTTGAGATCCAAGGATTCTAGCCAGTCTCCCTGTCTTAGACAAGGCAGTATTGTAGCCAGAGTGACTATCTTGAATTTTGGTTTTGTCAGATGCTTGTTTAAGTACCTGCGATCCAGAATGGGTCACCACTCCCCTGTTTTTTCCCTGTGAGGAAGTATCTTGAATACAGTCTCTTCCCCAACTGACTGGGAGGTACTGATTCTACTGCCTTGAGCACCAGGAGGTTTGAAACCTCTGATTCCAGTAAGGCTGTTTCTGATGGTGAAGATGGTTTGAAGGCTCTTGACCTGAGCCTTGGCATTGCCTTGAAGCTGAGGGCAAGTCCCTGGCCCACTACTTCCAGGGCCCACTTGTTTGTGGTGATGGATTTCCACTCCTGGAAGTAGTGGGCTAACCTGCCCCCTACTGGGCATGGGAAGGTGACCCGGACAATCCCCTCAGGGTGTCTGCTTCGACTGTGCTACTGGCTGGATACTGGGGCTAGTGCGGCCACTGCCCCTTCTGCCCCTGCCCCTGAAGTATTCCCTGGGCTGGTACTGGGGAAAAACATGAGGCTGGAAAAAAGGCCTATATGGAGTTCTACCCCTGCCACCCCTTGGATGGTGTTTCTGGGGGTTGGCATCTCTCTCCTTGACTGCTGCACTTTTGTAAGCAGCTTTATAGTCATCCATTTTTTTCATATATGCCTCTGTTTGCTCTCCAAACAAAGACACAGGGTCACAAGGAAAATCCATAGCTTTGTTTTAAGTGTCTTGTGTGAGGTTAGTGGTTCTGAGCCGTGCAAACCTCCTTAAAGACGCAGCTGAAGCCATCTGTATGGATGCAGTGTCATTAACATCCACTGCCATCCTGAATTGTGTTTTTGAGACTTCGGTGCCCCTCTTAGCAGCTTCTTCCAGATCAGCAGCCATGGGAGGGGGGACTGCTTTGGCTATCTTCAGAACCGTGGACCACATATTTTTGTGGTACCTGGCTATATAGGCCATATAAGAAGCCTGTCTAATAGCCAGGGAAGATCCAAGATAAACGTTCTTGGCAATAGAGTCCATCCTCCTAGAGTCTTTTTCTGGAGGATGGGAGGCCAGAGGGATGCCAGCTTTGTCACAAGCTGCAGCCTGCACCACATCTTCATGGCTGGGGTGTCCAAATGGGAAATCAGCCTCAGTCTTAGCCATCCAATACTTTCTGTCCACCTTTTTGTCTGTAGGAGGGACAGAAGTGGGGGTCTGCAGGACCTTCATGGTCTGCTTTTTTAGGGACTTGTGTAATGGAAGGAGCAACCTTTTAGATGATGGGATGTCCATCATTTCCTTTTAGTCCTCTTCCTCTTCATCATCCACTGATTCTTGGGATGGGAGGTCGAGAGACTGAGCAACTTGCTTCGTAAAAGCAAAGTATGAAGTAAAATCCTCATTTCCCTTATCAGGGGAATCTGGTCTATGTGGATCAGGAGAGATGTCTGGGTCTATGGGATCACCATAGTCCTCATCCTCATCATCTAGTTCATCACCGTAACCAGTGTCTTCAAAAGGCTCCCAACCTTGGTCTATTAAACCTGGGCCCTGTGAACTGGGAGTTCTTGGAACTGGCTGTGGATCAACCAGAAGAAAAAATTACTCACCTTAGTAATGTTGTTTCTTCCAATGGAGTCTTGCTGTATTCTGACATATGCAGTGATCACCAACCTTTGAACTGCCCCGGAGAACAAAGAGTTAACTTTCCATGCAGGGCATGGAACGCTGAGCTCGAGCTCAGTTGAAGCCTCTGTCTGCTGTTGTTTAAACCCCAACCGTCAGATCTTTACGAGCTATACTCACTAGCCGTTCTGTGTGGAAACTGTAAAACTCACACTAGCCAACTGGCAACTAAATTTGTTAAAAAAAAGTGTTTTTTGGTTTCAAAGCAAAGACTCAAGTCAGGAAACCCAAAAAACAAAACACAACACACACCCAAAATAAAGGAGGGTGAGAAAAGGGCACCTCTAGGTGCCAACACTGCTCCTGCCTACCCATGTCTCAAAAATCAGGTTCTGAGAGGGGAGGCAGGGGGGGAAGTCAGAATACAGCAAGACTCCATTAGAAGAAACAACATTACTAAGGTGAGTAATTTTTTCTTCAAACAACATGAAGTCTTGCTGTATTCTGACATATGCAGACTACCAAGCAGTACCTCCAAGGAGAAGGGACAGAACCTACTTTGGGAAAAGGCTCTGAAGTACTGCTGTGCCAAACCAAACATCACTCCTAGCCTGGATATCCAGAGAGTAATGCTTGGTGAATGTATGGACTGTTTTCCAGGTGGCTGCTTGACAGATTTCTAAGATAGGAATATCCCTGGCAGCAGCCAGGGAAGCAGCTGTACCTCTAGTAGAGTGAGCCCTCAGGCCTGAGGGTGGGGTTCTACCCAATTTCTCATAGCAGAATTGTATACAAGAGAAAATTCACCTGGCAATAGATCTTTTAGTGGCAGGTTTTCCCTTAACGACCTCTCCATAAGTGAGGAGCAACTGGAGGGACTCAAACCTGTGACCCTTGGTGCGCTCTATGTAGTAGCTAAGGGCTCTTTTTATATCCAGGCTGTGCAACCTCTTCTCCCCAGAGGAGGAATGGTCAGTGAAGAAAACAGGGAGAGACATAGACTGATTAAGGTGGAAATCTGAAACCACTTTAGGCAAAAACTTCCTGTTAGTTCTTAGGACCATTTTATCTCTATGGAAAGAGATGAAATCAGGTTCCACTGACAGAGCTTGCAATTCACTGATGTGCATGGCAGAGGTAATGGCTACCAAAAACACAGTTTTCCAAGTCAAGTACTTAAGCTCTGCAGAGGACAAAGGCTCAAAGGGGGGTTGCATAAGCTGAGCAATGCAAACATTAAGGTCCCAAGCAGGAGCAGGGTCCCTAAAGGGAGGATTGGTGTGCAGCAATCCCTTGAAGAATTTACAAAATACAGGATGGGCTGACAGAGGAGAGGGCTTGCCTACTGACAAAAAGGCAGAAACAGCTGCCAGATGTACTTTAAGTGTAGCTGGTCTAAGTCCCAACTCATTGAGATGAACCATATAGTCCAGGACTGTAGGCAACCCAGCAGATTCTGGAGAAATATGCTTATCAGAGCACCAAATAGTGAACCTTTTCCATTTGGAGTTGTAAGTCTTTCTGGTGGAAGGCTTTCGAGAAGCCTTAAGAATATCCAGAACACCTTGAGAGAGGTACAGATCAGCAAACTCTAACTCTTCAAGAGCCAGGCCTTGAGATTGAGAGATTTGAGATTCCGATACCAAATCCTTCCCTGAGAGGATGTCAACAGGTTGTAATTCCTGGGAAGAGACAGGGGAAGGTGGACTGCTAAGGACAGCAACAGTGGATACCAGAGCTGTCTGGCCCAGTCTGGAGCGATCAGAATCACTTTGCATCGTTGAGACCTGATCTTGACTAGCACCTTGAACAGGAGAGGGAAGGAGGGAAAAGCATACAGGAACTTCCCTTCCCAATTGAGAACCAGAGCATCCAGGGGGACTGAGCCCAAGACTGGGGGTCTGCAACAAAAGAGAGGAAGCTGGTGATTGTCTGGGGCTGCAAAAAGATCTATCTGTGGAGTGCCCCATCTGGAGAAAATCACTTTCAAAACTAGGGGATCTAGGGACCATTCGTGGTGGCCCTGAGATATCCTGGTGAGAGCATCTGCTAGGACATTGTCCTTCCCTGGGAGGTGAACTGCTATCAGAGAGGTTTGCAGGGAATATGCCAGAGATCACAACTTCATTGCTTCTGTACACAAGGCCGTAGACCGAGTGCCCCCTTGCTTGTTGATGTACCACATTGTGGTGGTATTGTCTGTTCTGATCTGGACCACCTTGTTCTGTACAGACTTGGAAAAGCTTGCAGTGCCAGAAACACTTCTCTGAGTTCCAAGAGATTGATGTGAAGCAGAGATTCTTGAGGTGACCACAGCCCTTGGATGGTAATATCCCCCAAGTGGGCTCCCCAGCCCAAGAGGGAGGCGTCTGTGGTGAGGATTAGTGAATGAGACTGAGTGACAAAAGGAACTCCCTGTCTTAAATTGTCCTGATCCTGCCACCATTGCAAAGCCTGGATCAGGGTTCGAGTCACTGGGACTAGTTTGGTAAGGGAATCCTTTCTTTGGGACCAGAAGGCTCTTAAGTGGAACTGAATGTCCCTCATCTGGAATCTTGCCCCCTGGACCACTGCTGTAGAGGCTGCCATGTGGCCCAGGAGCTGCAAGAAGTGCCTTGCTGGTCGAGACACCTGAAGGGTGAAAGAAGAGGCCAGTTCTATTAGGGTCCTTGCCCTGTCCAGGGGAAGGAAGGCCTTTGTTCTTATTGTATCCAGCTCTGCCCCTACAAAGGTGAGGAACTGTACTGGCTCGAGAACTGACTTTGGAAGGTTTAGTAGGAATCCTAAGGAAGAGAGCAGTTGCTGAGTTATCTGAAGATGTGAATTGACTTGGTCTGGAGACTGACCCACTATGAGCCAGTCATCCAAGTATGGAAAGATGGAGATCTTTTTTTCTCCTTAGGAACGCAACCACTACTGCCAGGTACTTTCTGAACACCCTTGGGGCTGATGTTAGGCCAAAGGGCATTACTCTGAATTGATAGTGGCCTGAGGGCAACTCGAACCTGAGGTACTTTCTGTGGGAGCACCTGATGGAATGTGAAAATAGGCATCTTTGAGGTCAGGGGCTAGCCAGTCCCTGGCCTTAGGGAGAAACAGAATTATTCCCAGAGTCACCATTTCAAATTTTGGCTTTAAAGGGTGCTTGTTTAGATATCTCAGATCCAGGATGGGCCGCCATTCTCCTCTCTTTTTGGAGGTTAGGAAGTACCTGGAGTACAATCCTTTGCCCCTGTGTAGGGTAGGAACCCTTTATATGGCTCTGAGAGCCAAGAGGGAAGAAACCTCTGCCTCTAGGGCAAGGGTCTCTGATGGATTTGCAGGTGGAAAGGATCTGGTTCTCATCTTGGGAAATTATTTGCAGCTGAGAACCAGTCCCAGGCTTACTACTTCTAGGACCCACTTGTCTGATGTTAAAGACTTCCAGTCCTGGACAAAGTAAACCAGCCTGCCCCCTACAGGTATTGGAGAATCGGCCCAGGCAGACCCATCAGGGTGTCTGCTTGGCAGGGGCTTTAGGCTGAGGGGTGGAAACAGGCCTGCTCATACCCGTCTGCCTCTCCCTCTAAAGAATCCCTCTGAGCATAAGCAGAAGAGGAGCCTGGGCTTAGTAAAAGGCCTTTGAAGGGCCTGCCCTGCCCCTGGAATGCTGCCTCTGAGGGTGGCTTGCCTTTCTTTGGCCTGAGCACTCCTGTAGGTCGTCCTGTACTCGTCCATCTTCTTCATGTAGTTCTCTGTCTGCTCCCCAAACAGAGAATTACCAATGACAGGAAAATCCATGGCCTTAGCCTGGGTATTCTGTGATAGGCTAGTACATCTGAGCCAAGCCATCCTCCAAAGGGCCACAGATGTAGCCATGACTCTAGATGAAACATCATTGGAGTCCACAGCAGCATGAAATTGCACCTTGGATGCCTCAGTCCCATCCGCAGCCACCCGTTCCAGCTCCTTGGCAAGCTGGTCAGGAGCCTGTTTAGCTAGAGCCAGCACAGTGTCCCACCTGGACTTCTGGTATCTAGCTGTGTAGGCCATATAGTTAGCCTGCCTGAGTCCAAAGATGCTGCCATGTACTGTTTCTTTGCCATGGCATCAATCCTCCTGGAGTCCTTATCTAGGGGGTGTGAAGCCAAGGGAATATTTGCCTTATCACAGGCAGCAGCCTGCACTACCCCAACATGGCTGCATTGCTGGGAAAGGAACTCCGTGCCTGAGCCTGAAAGAGTATACCTCTTGTCCATTCTTCTGTCCACAGGAGGTATGGAATTAAGAGTTGTTAGAATTTTGAATGTCTGTTTCCTAAAAGATTTATGGAGGGGAATAGACAATCTCCTGGACTCTGGGATGCCCATCATCTCAACAAAATCAGGCTCCTCCTGATCCTCTACTGCTTCTTCCATAGGAAGCTTGAGGGTTTCAGCCACTTTCTTGTAAAACATAAAGTGGAAGGGACTCAAGCCTAGGAGGAAACACTGAAGGTCTGTCTGGGGAGATGTCCGGGTCAATAGGCACATCAGACTTTCATAATCACCATCATCATCATTATCTTCATACTCTCCCTCCTCCTCCTCTGGTTCATAAAATTCTTCTAAGAGTATAATCCGAGGCGGGGAATCGACGAACCGAGCCCCTGACAGATGGTGCGGTTCGGCGGAACGAGATTAGGATTGAACTATCCTTATCGCTTTGGCTATTTCATCAGCAGTCGGAGAAAGAACTTGTGGATCCGAACGGATGATTTCCCTTTTCTTTCTTCTAACGGAACCAACTCCTCAGAATTGGTTCTCCTTTTTGCCAGTTTCGCCCTGGTCAGAGGCACTCCTTCTGGTCCGGTCAGACGCTGGACGGGCTGGCCATCGGGTCAGCGGACTTCTCGCCTCCCTTCCCTCAGTCTACCTAATCTCTTATCTAGGGTAGCTTTGGGAAAACTTTTACAAATTTGGCAGGCTGAATTGAGGTGGTCAAACCCCAGACAATAAACACAGGTGGTGTGGGGATCAGCTTTAGCAAAGGCTTCCCCACATACACTACAGTGTTGAAACCCAGTGGACCTGGTTTTTTTCTTGGGTTTCTCTGACATGGCCAATCCTAACCACAATTTACCCTTTTTTTGGCAATCCGCCAGGCAAGACACCCCTATTGGTTCCTGACCGTGTTACGGGTCTTGGAAAAAAAACGTAATGAAATCCGTTTTTTTTAGAACCGATACGGACCGGTTACCACACTTTAATAAAGACAGAAGTTTTTTAACACAAACCTGATCGGTTCAAACCGAACCGATCCAATGTTTACAAGTTCCACACAGAAACTAATACAAAAACCTATCTAGTACTCAAAGTACCACAGACAGAGACTTAAACCGACAGGTTCAGTAGCAGAAATTCGGTCAAAACCAAGCGAAAAAAATGACACTTTGCCGACTTTTTGAACCGGCGAAGGAGAAATCTCGGGCGCTTTGTTCAGTGGTAGTAAAGGAATCTGACGGCTGGGGTTTATACAACAGCAGACAGAGGCTTCAACCGAGCTCGAGCTCAGCGTTCCATGCCCTGCATGGAAAGTTAACTCTTTGTTCTCTGGGGCAGTTCAAAGGTTGGTGATCACTGCATATGTCAGAATACAGCAAGACTTCATGTTGTTTGAAACGGAGACTGTAAGGATTGAATAATCCTAATCGCATTAGCGATTTCCTCAGCAGAAGGAACTGTGGTTAATTTAGGTTGCAGTTCCTGGTGCTTTTCTTTCCCTTTCTTTTTAACCATGACGGCCAGTTTAGCAGCCTTATCCGTGGTTCTTTTCTTAGTGGAGCTATCGCCCCTGTCACAGGGCAGCCCTCCGGTTCAACTGGTTGCTCATCGGCTGGATTAGCAGCCTTTTCAGCCATTTTTTCCCTTAGTCTTTTTTGTCATCTTTCAATGGTAGACTGAGGGAAATTGGCACAGATTTCACAGTCTGTCTGAAGGTGGTCAGACCCCAGACAGAATAAACAAATAAGGTGTGGATCTGCTTTAGCAAAACGTTCCCTGCACTCGGTACAGTGCTGGAAACCTGTGGGTCCTGTTCATTTTTTAGCCTTCTGTGACATTACCCAGACACCACACTAAACTAGACTAAACTAATTTTTTTTTTTCGCGGTTGTAAAACCGATAAAGAAAAAACAGGAATTACCCTGGAGTTTTTTTGAACATAAACAAACCCAAGGTTTAGCCTGGTTAAAAGACCCACAAAAATCAGGAGTTACCCCAGTTAAACTAAGCTAAAACTAACTGACTACACCGAGTCAGAAATAAAATTAACTAAATATAGATAAAACACCAAGAAAAATATAAGTAGATCGTCAGTTTCTTCCCTGTTAAAGGACCGATAAGAAAAATGACTACTTACCCTAAAATAAGCAAAATCTAAGCAATTGCTACCTGAAAACCAAGGACAGTGAAAGAAATACTAATAAATAAACCTTACTAGTGATAAAAACTGAGAAAATAAAGTTTTTTGGAGCGATGAAGGAGAGCTCTCCGGAGACGTCTTACTGAGGCAAGCAGAGTAAAGAATCTGATGGTTTAGAAGCTGTTTACCAGGGACAGTGATTTGAAAACTGAGCTCGAGCCTAGCATTCCATCATTTGCATAGATTCTATTAACCATTTCGGCTCTGGGGCAGTCCTATGGTGAGACCATGCTGCATAAGTCAGAATACAGTAAGATTTCCTGGGGTTTGAACAGTAGTGCTTTGTGAAGGTGTGTACTGTTTTCCAGGCAGCTGCTTTGCAAATGTCTAATAATGGGATACCCCTTGATGATGTCACAGAGGCAGAGGTACCTCTTGTGGAGTGTGCTCTGAATTTATTTATTTAAAAGTTTGTGACTGGGAAAGGCACAATGAGCCGAGGCTCGTTTCCAGGTGCAACCCAGGGGAACAATCAGGTAAGGGGTACAAGGTAAAACATACATTCACACTTAAAATCAGGACATTACATTACAATAGATAGAAACTTTATTTGTATAGCGCTCCTTCCCAAAAGGCTCGGAGCGCTTAACACAGTTTAAAAAACAATTTGCAACATAGCACATAACAAACAATTTAACATATTGCAAAGATCTCCATAGAATTCTATTGTGCATCAACCCAGCTCACCAATAAAATAATATAAAATAATAAAAACAGTACATCAGAGTGCGAGTGCAGCACCTGAGTAGGTGTTGGAATTACATTGATAATTTTGTAGTTTGTACAGGTGAATTTAGAACATCAGGACATTTTAGCAATTACGAGTGCCGTTGCAAGCACACAAGTTAAGTGCTATACTAGAGAGGATTTGAGCAAAAGGAGGTGGAGCAGCATCACAAGGGAGATGGTGGGAAAGAGAGGAAATTAGTAGGCTAGGTGGGAGAGGGCGGGGTGGAAGTGGCAGCAGCAGTTGGAATTGGGTAGAAGATGAAGGTTGGACTTTAGAGAGGTGAGCAAGGAGGAGTGACAAGTGGCCGGGGGAACTGGTCCCAGAGAAGAGGGAGGCAATAGGAGAATGCATGCTGTCCCACTTTAGAGTGAGAGTGGGGCAAGGAGAAATAATGAGAATCCCTGGATTGGAGGGAGTACGAAGAGGGGAATGCAGGAGATAGGCGGGAGAGGAGATGGGAGGAAGAGACCCAAACCAGTACTTGGCAATGAGGGAGAGGCAGTGGAGTCCCCATCTGTGGGAAAAAGGGGAGATGGAGAGGGAGGAGTAGATGAGACAGTGATGAGTGAGGGAAAGGGAGGAGGTAGCAAAGTGACAGAATGAGTTTAGAAGTGTATCAAGTTTTGAGAGGGAGGAGGCAGGAGCAGAGGCATATACAATATCTGCGTAATCAAATACGGGCAGAATTGTTTTAGTAACCAGGTCGCAGCGAGTAGGAAACAAGAGGCATTCTCTGTTACGACACAGGATGCCACGTTTTGGATGGAGTTTGGTGCAAATGGCATTGATATGGGAGGAAATCTAGATGGCTGTCCAGCCAGCCTCCTAGGTGTTTGAAGTTGTTGACCACCTCTAGGGAGGAGCCGTTTAGTGTGATGAAGGTGGTGGTGTGGGGGACTGGAGATGAGCCAGCCTCTGTCTGGAGCCGAATACCATTAAAGCGTTTTTTTGTGTTAAGTTTCAGCTGGTTTTCCTGAAACCAGTGTTGGACTCTGGCAAAGTCTTGCTGTAGGGGGTTAGTAACGTTATCAGTGGGGGAGCTCAAGAAGTAGATCACGGTGTCATCCATGTACATCAGTATGTGGGAGGTGGAGCAGACGGAGGGAAGTTCATTTATAAAGACTGAGAACAGAATGGGTCTGAGAATGGAACCTTGGGGTACACTGGCTATGATAGGGTGGGATGAGGAGAGGGCATTTCCAAATTGGACCTATTGCTGTCTGTTGAGTAAATAGGATCTGAACCAGTTGGCTGCATGTTGGAATAACCTGTACAAGTGTAGTTTGCGGAGCAGAAGTTGGTGAGAAGCAGAGTCAAAGGCCTTAGACATGTCCACAAAGATGGCCAAGGTGACCTGGCCTTGATCCATTGCAGAGTGGCTATGGTCTGTGACTTGTACCAGAGAGGTTACGGTGGAGTGATGTTTCCTGAAGCCTGACTGGTCGGGGGAGAGAGTACCAGAGGCTGTTAAATGGTCAGGGGCCTAGAGTATATCAGTGATTCTTGCAGTCTGGCCAGAGAAGGCAGGAGTGAGATGGGCCTATAGTTTCCGGGCAAGGTCGGAGCCCTGCCTTTGAGGAGAGGTATCACTTTAGCAAATTTTGATACTTGGGGGACCATGCCAGATGAGAGGGAGAGGTTTAGGAGGTGGGCAAGGGGATAGGCAATGGATGTGGCTGAGATTTGGAGTAGTTTTGGATGGAGTCCATCAGGGCTAGATTTTACAGGATTCAAGGACATGAGTGCCTGATAGACTTCTGTGGATGATATGGGGGGAGTTATAGCCACATTCTCTTGGTGGTATTTTTCCATCTTTTTCATAGCAGAACTGAATGCAAGAGACTATCCAGTGAGAGACAGAACTCTTTGTTGCTGATTTGCTTTTGCCAGCCTCACCTAGGTAACAGAAGGTTGGGTGGTGTGTGATCTGACATCTTTTGTCCAGTCCCTGTAGATAGTCAGGACTTGCTTTCTATCCTGGCTTATCAACCTTTCCTCACCAGGACTAGAATGCTCTGAACAGAGTACATGGAGGATCACTGACTGATTCAGGTGGAATTCAGATACCATTTTAGGAAGGAATTTTTTGTTTGTTCTAAGAACTACTTTATCCCTGTGGGCAGTCATGTAATTTAGCTCTATGCAGAGGGCTTGCAATTCACTTACCATCCTAGCGGAGGTCACTGCAACCAGGAATATGGTTTTCCAGGTGACATACTTCTGGTCAGCAGTTTCCATAGGCTCAAAAGGAACCTCCATAAGCTGGGCAAGGCATATGTTGAGGTCCCAGGGCTGGGGAGGGACAGGTTCCCTCACTGGTGGGGTACAGGTGGTTTAGGCCTTTAAAAAAGGTTTTAAAGTGGGGTATGAGGCCAAAAACATTTCCTTGCCAGTTGATATGTATGCTGATTCTGCTGTTAGCTGTACTTTTAAAGTTGAAGGCCTTAAGCCTAATGACAGTAGGTCTACTAGGTATTGCAGAATTATAGGCAATCCTGCCTCTGTTGATTTATCTGGGAGCACACCAGTAAGGGAAACAGGGGTAATGGAAAATAGTTTAATCAGGAAAAGCACACTAAGCCGAAGCTTGTTTCCAGGTGTGACCTAGGAGCACAAGGAATTTTAGTGGCTGGCTCAGGGTCACACAGTATGCAAATGGGGACTGGTGGGATTCAAACCCAGGTCTCCAGGTTTGTAGCTCAGTGCCCTTAACCACTATGCTACACTGCCTCCATGTAAGAAAACTTTTTCCATTTAGAGCGACAAACTTTCCTGATAGCAGGTTTTCTTGACACGTTAAGCACCTCAGAACTTCTTCTGAAAGGTCCATCTGGAAAATACTAACTCCTCAAGAACCATGCCCTCTGGTGCATGGTCCTAGGATTCAGGAATGTTATTCTGCTCTGGGACAAAGGCAACAGACTGTGACTGAGTGGCAGGCTGATTGGATTCTTGTTGGACAGGACCAGGAGAAACATAGAAACATAGACTTTGACAGCAGATAAGGACCGCTTGGCCCACCTAGTCTGCCCATTTCCCTACCTACAGGATAAGCTGCAGATCCTAGTTAACCAACAGCCTATTTCTTCCTTTGCCCCACAAATATTGCCTTATGTCTGTCCCATGCATTCTTGAATTCTCCCACAGTTTTAGACCCCACAACCTCCTCAGGAAGGTCGTTCCATGCGTCCACCAACCTTTCTGTGAAAAATACTTCCTCACATTGCCCCTGAACCGCCCCCCCTCCTCTATCTTCAAATTGTGTCCCCTTGTTCTTGCACGTCTCTTTTTCTGAAAGATGCTACCCTCTTGGACTTTGTTAATTCCACTTAGGTACTTAACTTACTGTAAGCAGGGGGGCTAGGGCCTTAAAGGACAAACTAGGGGCATACATGTACAAAATTTAAACTGAGGTCAGAAACCCTCTTGGGAGTACTGGACCCCCTCTACATAGTGCCCTGAGATTCTTTATAGGTCTGCCTTGGAACACCCATCACTGTCACCTATATGGGGCATAGAAACATAGACTTTGATGGCAGATAAGGATCGCTTGGCCCACCCAGTCTGTCCATTTCCCTACCTATTGGATAAGCTGTAGATCCTAGTTAACCAACAGCCTACTTTGGTAACCTGTGAAGACAGTGACTGTAGCAAGGCAACTGGTCACAACGGCGACTGAATTACAGTGACAACATTTTTCAGCGATCGTGGAGTTCCTCTCAACCCGAGGTGTGCCCCCTGAGTTGGAATATATAATTAGAAGTCGGTACAGGGGCAAAGCCCGCAAGAAAATACTTTTTCTAAAGTTGTTGCGATGTGGATTTGGAGCCGTTGTGACCAGTCACCTTTCCGCAGTCGCTATTATGACATGGAACCGCCTACTTCTTCCTAACCCCCACCAGAATTGCCTAATGTCTGTCCCGTGCATTCTTGAATTCCCCCACTGTTTTTGATCCCAAGACCTCCTTAGGAAGGCCATTCCATGTGTCCACCACCCTCTCTGTGAAAAAATACTTCCTCATGTTGCCCCTGAACCGTCTCCCTCTATCTTCAGATTGTGCCTCCTTGTTCTTGCACATCTCTTTTTCAGAAAGATGCTGCCTTCTTGGACTTTGTTGATTCCCTTGAGGTACGTGAAAGTTTCTATCATGTCCCCCCTCTCCCTCCTTTCCACGAGGGTATACATATTAAGCTCATTTAGTCTCTCTTTGTATGGCTTCTGGTGCAGACCCTGCACAATTTCAGTTACCCTCCTCTGGACTGCCTCCATCCTATGTCCTTGCAGAGAAGGGGTCTCCAGAACTGCACACAGTACTCCAGATGGGGTCTCACCAACTGTCTGTAAAGAGGGATAACAACTTCCTGTTTTTTACTGGTGATGCCTCTCCCTATACATCATAGTATCCCCCCAGCCCTCCTTGCTGCCTTTTCACATTGCTTGCTTACCTTTAGGTCATCTGATATGACTACCCACAGGTCCCTTTCCATTTTTGTTGTTGTTAGTACCTCCCCCCCCATTGTGTACTCTTCCCCTGGGTTTCTGTTTCCCAGGTGCATTACTTTGCACTTCTTTGCACTGAATCTAAGCTGCCATACTTTTGACCATTCCTCTAACCTTGCCAAGTCCCTTCTCATCCTTTCCACCCTCCCTTGGGTATGAACCCTCCTGCAGATCTTCGTGTCATCTGCAAAGAGGCATACTTTTCCTTCCATTCCCTCACCAATGTCACTTATAAAGACATTAAAACAGACTGGTCCCAGTACTGAACCCTGCGGTATCCCAGTAGTAACCCCCCTTTCTTCGGAGTGGACTCTGTTTACTATTACTCTCTGTATCCTGTTGTCCAGCCAATTTTGTACCCAGGCTATCACCCTGGGACCCACTCCCAGGCTGGCTAACTGGTTTATTAATCTTTTGTGCGGGACTGTGTCAAATGCCTTGCTAAAGTCTAGGTAGGCCATGTCCACAGCCCCTCCCTGGTCTACTACTTTGGTCACCCAGTCAAAGAAATTATTAGATTCATCTGACATGACCGTCCTGCTGTAAATCCATGCTGCTTTGGGTCCTGTGCCCCGCTGGCCTCTAGGTACTCAACAATTCTTTCTTTCAGAAGTGATTCCATAATTTTCCCTACCACTGAGGTCAAACTAACAGGTCTGTAGTTTCCTGCCTCTGCTTTGCTTCCACTTTTGTGAAGAGGAATCACATCCGCCCTCCTGCAGCCCTCAGGTACCATCCCATTCTATCATGATTTATTAAAAAGGGTAGTCAGTGGTTCACTAGTTCTTCCCTTAGTTCTTTTAGAATTCTGGAGTGAATCCTGTCAGGTTCCATTGCTTTGTCCACCTTCAGTTTTAGGAGTTCTTTTAGAACCCTTTCTTCTGTGAATGGACTTGTATCAACCCCCATCCAGAGTGCTTCTATTGATTGGATTGGGTACCTCCCCCTCCTCTTCTTTTGTGAATACTGAGCAGAAGTATTTGTTCAGTATCCCTTTTTTTTCAATGTCACCCTCCCCTTTATTAATCCTCACTATCCTTCCCTTGGTCTTTCTTTGCTCCCTAATGTGCTTATAAAAGGTTTTATTCCTTTTCTTAACCGAGTTGGCTATCTATTTGTCGGTTTAGGCCTTTGCTATTTTGACTGCCTTCCCCACTTCCTTCTGCTTTAACTGGTACAGTTCTCTGTCCTGCTCCTTCTGTGTTTCCTTATACTTCCTGAATGCTATCTTTTTCTCCTTAACCTTCCCCGTCACCTCTTTTGAGAACCATAGTGTTTTTTTCCTTCATTTTGATCTGTCTATTTGCTTCACACAAAGGCTTGTTGCCTCTGTGATGGCAGTTTTGATGTTTCCCCATTGTTCTTCCACCTCTCCTTCTTGCCCATTTGCTAGTGCTTTTCTGAGGCACTCTCCGATTTTGCCAGTCAGCCCTCCTAAAGTCCAGTACCCTCACTTTTGTATGGCTTGACACTACGACTGTGTCTATCACGAACCACACTCCTTGGTGGTCACTTGTTCCCAGATGGCTACCCACTTCTGAATCTGAGATCCTCTCTCCATCCCCAATTGAGAGTACTGGGTCTAAGACTGCTCCCTCCCGAGTGGGTTCCTATACTAGCTGTCTGAGGCATGCCCCCTGTAGAGCATCAAGAATTACCCTACTCTTGGATGTGGCTGCAGCCGAGTGGGTTCCTATACTAGCTGTCTGAGGCATGCCCCCTGTAGGGCATCAAGAATTACCCTACTCTTGGATGTGGCTGCAGCAAAGGTGCTCCAGTTAACATCTAGCATATTCAGGTCCCCCCATCAACAATATCTCCCTTTTATTTTCCATCCTAAGGATGCTTTCTATCATTTCCTTGTCCACTTCCTCCCCCTAAGATGGGGGTCTGTATACAACCCCCGTGCGGATTGTGATGCCATTTCCCATCTCCAGGATGACCCACAGTGCCTCCTCTCCTCTCCTCCCTGTTTACCCTTTAGTTCCATTGCTTTGATCCCTTCCCGTACGTAGCGAGCTACTCCTCCTCCTCCCTGTCCCGTCCCTCCTGTAGATTGTGTAACCTGGTTTGTTGACATCTGAGTCATGGTTCTCTGAGTACCATGTTTCTGTGATTGCCACAATATCCAGGCATTCCTCTTCCATCAAGAATATTTATTGGAAGGCAAACTGAGAGCAGGAGCTCTCTTTTAAAATTGCCTCCAGTATGCAGAGACCGTGGGCTGGACCTCTCTAGTCATGTAGAGACTATACTGGTACACTTTTATATATAAATTCATTACAAACTCGGTCCCTTCCTATCTACAGAGCAAGCTAAATCCTAGATCCCTAAACTCCTACACTCTCAGATCCACAGCACTGACAAACTTCATGTGGCCAAGATTTTGAATGAAGGCTGGGGAGCACGCTCTGGCAACAATGGTCCCACGCACTTGGGAGACCATTAAGAAAACATTGCGGATGACTAACATAATACCAATCACCCAATTCAAGGTGTGTTTAAACAGATTGATGCACAACCACTGTGACTGTTACGGTTGATCCCGCTCCTTCTCTGTGCACCTATTGTAACAAATATACAATGCTACTGTATGTAATTTCTGTAATTTTATGTAATTGTAATGTAATTTCTTACTGTTCCTCACTGTTAATGTTTCTGTATGCTGGAGGCAATTGTAAAAGAGCGCCCCTGCTCTCAATTTGCCTTCCAAAAACATTAATTGAAAAGGGCAGAGGACCCTAAGCTTTCTCAAGATGGCGCCTGTAAAGCTGCTGCTTTGGACATGGGGGTGGGGGGAGTCTTTGGGAAATAAGAACAAGTATGGGGGTATGGGGCTAGGACAGGAGGAAATAGATGGAAAAAAGGAAAGAGGGAGGAGAGGGAGGAGGGGGATAGGGCAAGAGGGTTAAAAAGTTGAAGCAGTCTTTGCACAAAGCAAATCTGGCCAGCAGTCAAACAGGAGGGAAACCCACAGGGAGCAGAAGAAAAAACTACTCACCATAGTAATGCTGTTTCTTCTTAAGGAATCCATTACTATGTTTACACTTTATGCAGTCATCTAGGCCAAGAGTGATGCCCAGGAGATAGACTTGGTGGGCCAGGCGGTCCTTTTCTGCCGTCATGTTTCTATGTTTCTGTGTTCTACGCAAATTTGGGAATTTGGAATACAGGTTCAAACTCCGCATCTGCACTCAATGTTGGCCATTGCTCAGATCTGTTTTCAAGCTAGAGTGGAGTAGTGGCTAATGAAACTAGCCAAAGGGCTACTAAAAATGTTTAGAAAAATTTTCATAGAACTTTTAAAACACCAATCAAATTGAAGCAGACTTGTGAAAATTTATAATATAAACTGTAAGAACAAGCTTATAAATATAGGAACTGCAGTAGTAATGTACAACCAGCCTCAATTAAAAAAAAAAAAAACTGATTATTGTGTGAACCTATTTCATGTTCTGGAAGGGGAGGTAGGGTGGGGAGTGTGAACATTGTGAGGGATCCCTTAAGAAGAAACAACATTACTGTGGTGAGTAATTTTTTCTTCCAATCCCAGAAATCCCTTGCTTAAATGTTTACACTTTGTGCAGACTCAGTAGCACTACCTTGGGAGAATGAGTCCAGAACCTAGTTAGCAAAAAGGTTCTGCAAGACAGTAGTTTCAAAGTTTGCATCCCTTCTGAACTTTATTTCCAAACAGTAGTGCTTTGTGAAGATGTGCACTGTTCCAGGTAGCTACTTTGCAAATGTCTATTAGTGGGATGCCCCTTGTGGAAGCCACAAAGGCAGATATACCCCCTGTGGAATGTGCCCTTAGACCTCTGGGTGGTATTTTTCCAGCTTTTTCATAACAGAACTTTATGCAAGAGACTATTCAGTAAGAGAAAGTCCTCTTGGTTGCTGGTTTGTTTACCTTTGCCCATCACTCCATAGGTAACAAAAAGCTGAGTGACCTGAGACTTGACATCCCTTGTTCGGTTCAGGTAGATGCCCAATACACGCTTCTGCTCACCTGGGCTGGAGAACTCAGGACAGAGCAAAGGAAGGGCACCTGACTGGTTCAGGTGGAATTCTGATACCACCTTAGGTAGGAATGTCCTTTTGGTTCTAAGGACTACCTTATCCAAGTGAAAGATTATGTAGTTTGGTTCTGTGCAGAGGGCTTGCAGCTCGCTTACCCTTCTGGTTTTCCATGTGACATATTTTAGGTCAGCAGTAGCCATGGGCAGAAAGGGAGACTTCATTAGCTGTGCAAGGCAGATATTCAAGTCCCACGGAGGACTGGGTTTCTCACAGGTGGGTACAGGTGGCTAAGACCTTTAAAACACCTTCTAAAAATAGGTTGAAAAGCCAGTGGCATGCCCTTGCCTGCTGCTGTGTAGGCTGACACTGCTGCTAGATGTACCTTTAGTGTTGATGGCCTCAAGCCTGAGGACTGCAAGTGTATTGGGTAGCCCAGGACAGTGGGCAACCCTGCCTGCACTGCAATTATCTTTCTGGGGGCACACCATATGGACATACGAAACTGCCAGCAGAAATAGGCCACTTGGTCTGTCAAGTCTGCTTGAGTGTGCAGCTAGCCCCCTCACTTTGCAGCTTCCCCATCCCCATCAAAATTACACCCCCCTCACCCTGTCCCATCCCCTCTTGAAACTACCCACCGTCCTACATGATACTACCTCCTCCAGCAGGGCATTTCATTCTGTGAAAAAGTGCCTCCTCATTTCCTTCCTATATCTATCCCCCTCCAATCTAAGGCCATGCCCTCTCGTGTCCCTTCCCTTCCTTAGCTCGAATATCCCCTCAGTACCAGTCTTGTTTATCCCCTTCAAGTACTTGAAAGTCCCAGTCATATACCCCTGATCCCTTCTCACATCCAAGGAGTACATGTTCAAGTCCGTTAGCCTCTCCTCGTATGGCCTATCTTGCAACCCCTGGATTATCTTGGTCACCCTTCATTGAACCCCTTCCAGTAATCTCACATCCCTCTTCAGGTATGGGCCCCAGAACTTCACACAGTATACCAGGTGTGGCCTGACCAGTTATCTGTAGAGCGGCAGGATTACCTTCCTGCTCCTGGAGGAGATGCCCCTTGCGATGCAACTCAGCAATCTGTTGGCCTTTGCTGCCACCCTCCTACACTGCTCTGTACTGTTCATATTCCCCACTACCACCACCCCTAGATCCTTTTCCTCCTCCTCAGTGGTACCTAGCTACACCCCTCCCAGTTGGTAACCCCTCCTTGGGTTCTTTGCACCGAAGTGAATTACTTTGCACTTTTTCACACTGGACCCCAACTGCCATGCTTCTGACCACTCCGCCAGCTTGGTCAGATCATCTTGCAGCCCCTGCCAGCCTGCTATATTGTCCACCACCTCCCTCAACTTGGTATTATCAGCGAACAGACTGATCTTATTCCTGACACCATGCAAGATGTCTGCAATAAAAATACCAAACAGCACCGTCCCCTGCACTGATCCTTGTGGCACCCCGCTCGTCACAGCCAGTATGAGAATCTCTTCCACTTAAAGGTGTATGCATTCCTGGTTGCTGGCTTCTAGGAAACTATAAGTACTCTCAAGACCTCCTCTGATTTAATCCAGACTACTCTAGCTCTTCAAAGAACCATGCCCTCCAGTGTAAAGTCTTGGGGCCTGGGAATGTTATCCTGCCCTGAGATAGGGTCAGCAGGTTGCAATTCACTGGCAGGCTCATTGTCTTCTCGCTGGACAGGGCTGAAAGCAGTGGGTACCAAACCTTCCTGGTCAAGTCTTGGGCTATTAGAATCATGCTGCAGGCTCTCTCCTTCAGCAGCTCTTTCTGTATCAGTGGAAATGGTGGGCAGGCATACAGAAATTTCCCTGTCCAGTTCAGAGCTAAAGCATCCTCTAGGATAGTGCTCTTGGCTGGTGAACCAACAGTTCTAAAGCAGCCCTTCAACAGAAAGAACTGTAATTCTGACTCCAAAGTGAGTTCAGGCTTTTTTTATTAGCATAAGGTGCAGTGCTTTACCCCAGCACTTCTGTCCTTCAGCCTTCCTCGGGGGACGCTTTACCCAAGTGCTTCTGTCCTTTGAGCTTCCTAGGCGGGTCTCCCGAGAAAGGTCAATGGACTGAAGCGCTGGGATAAAGCACTGTATCTAATGCTGATAATAAAAGCTTGAACTTACTTGGAAGCAGAGTTATAATTCTTTCTGTTGGAGTGTGGAGTGCTGCCTTAGAACTGCTGGTTGTCCTGTTTGGGGTTTGGCTATACCCCAGGTAAGCACCCGCAGCGTTACGCTGTGCTCAAGGCTAATTACTGCTCTTGGCTGGTGGCCTGCAACAAAACTTTGGAAGCTGACTGTCCTCTCAGGAGGCAAACAAGTCTATCTCTTGGGTGTCAGTCTTTTGAAATCCGTGGCCAGAACCTGTTGGTTCAGGGTTCATTTGTGGTTTCCCTGGCTGATTCTGGTTAGGGAGACTGTCATGACAATGTTGTTGCCTGGCTGGTGTACTGCAGAGATCTTTTCATCTAGTGAGTAAGCCAGGCCTCAGATCCTCTCTGTGCACAGTTTTGAGAATCTTGTACCTCCCTGCTTGTTTATGCATTACTTTGTTGTGGTGTTGTCTGTTCTGATCTGGACAGACTGACCTTGCAGGTGGTAGAAGAAGACTTGCATTGCCAGAAATACTGCCCTGAGTTTCAGGAGACTGATGTGTTCCAGTTCTGGGTCTCTTGTGGGTTCCAGATGTCACTTACTGTGAGGTCCTCTAGGTGGGCGACCCACCCTAGGAGTGAAGCATCTGTTATGAGCATACTTGTTGGGGGATTGTTGGAGGAAGGGAATGCCATCCCTGAGGTTGCTTTCTTCCTGCCACCAATCTAATGCCCTGACAATAGCTTTTGTCACTGGCACTAGCATTGAGAGGAAGTCCTATCTTTGAGATCAGTGGTCCCTTATGTGGTACTGAATATCCCTCTCTGAAACCTTGCCCATGGGACCATAGCTGTGGAAGCTGCCATGTGGCCTAGTAGTTGTAGGAAATCTCTTGCAGTCTTTGGTTGGCCCATTGTACAGTATTTTGCTGTGAAGATCAGAGATATTACCCTCCCATGAGGGAGGAAGGCCTTTCCCTGCAGGGTACCCAGTCCTGTGCCTATGAAGTCCAGTACCTGAACAGGTTCTGTTTGGGACTTCAGCAGATTTATCAGAAGCCCACATTTTTCCAGATGCGTTTTACCTTCTGAATAAAGCACCTTGTTTCTTGTTTTGTTTTCCCTGAGACTAGTCAGTCAACAAGGTAGGGAAAAAACACCACACCTTGCCTTTTCAGGTGTGCCGTCATCACAGCTAAACATTTTATGAAGACCCTTGATGCTGAAGTAAGGTCAAAGGGAAGGGCTACAAACTGGCACTGGCAGCTTCCCAGCCTGAACCTAAGGTATTATCTGTGGGTAGCCTGACTGGAATGTGAAAGTATGCCTCATACAGTTGCAGTGACCCTAGGCAATGCCCTGACTATAAGGATGGTACCACTGTGCCCTCTGAGACCATCTTGAACTTTTCTTTTTTATGTATTTGTTAAGATATCTGAGATCTAAAATGGGTCACCACTATTCATTTCTCTTGTGGGTCAGGAAGTACCTTGAAAACAGGCCCCTGCCCCACTAAAAGGCAGGGACCCTTTCCACTGCTTTTGCTTGTATTAGTTTATGTCCAGTTCCATCAGAATTCTTTCTGTGGGATAGTGAACTGGAAAACCTGTGTGTTTCTGCACTTTTGGGAATTTTTTAGACTGCAGGGACAACCCCTGGCTCACTACATCCAGGACCCACTTGTCTGAGGTAATGTTTATCCAGTTCCAGAAGTAGTGGGCCAGCCTTCCCCCCACTGGCAATGGTTGGACGACCTGGGCAGAAGTGTCAGGGATTTTATTTTGGCTGAGACTTTTGGGCAGGTGCTACAGCAGAATGCTTAGAGCTTCTCCTACCTCTGCCCCTACAGTAACCTCTATGGGAATGATACCCATGGGGGGGGGGTATGAAACACAGGGTCTTGGGAAGTAGCCCCTGCCTACCCTAGAACGAGCCCTGTAACATAGAAACATAAAATGTGTTGTCAGAAAAGGACTGGTAGCCCATCTAGTCTGCTCTATTTTTCCTGCCTATTACTACACCCTGGACCCTGTTTGGTCACAGGCATCACTCCCTCCTTCTTTACCTCTACTTATGATACCCATGTGCATATCCCACGCATGTTTGAAGCTCCCCACTGTATTTGCCCCTACCATCTCTTCTTGCAGGCTATTCTAGGCATCCACTACTCTTTGTGAAGCAGTATTTACTCATATCCCTCTTAAACTTCCCCCGTCAAGCTGCATAGCAAGCCCTCGTATTCTAGTACTCCTCTTCCTGTGAAACAGACTCCCTCCTGCACTTTGTTCACCCCTGTGTGGTACTTGTAGGTGTCACTCATGTCTCGTCTCACTCTCCTCTCCTCTCCTCTGGGGAGTACATGTTGAGCTCCCACAGCCTCTCCTTATATGGTTTCTCATGTAACACCAGTACCATTTTGGTAGCCCTCCTCTGGACCTCTTACACCCTGTCAATGTCTTTTCTGAGGTGAGGCCTCCAGAACTGGATGTAGCACTCCAGGTGGGGTCTAACAAGTGAGAAATACAGAGGCAACAACCTCTTCCTTCTCCTGCTAGAAATCCCCCTCCCTATGCATCCCAGCTTCTGGCTAGCCTTGCCTACTGCCTTGCCACACTGCTCTGTCACCTTTAGATCATCAGATATGATCACCTCAAGGTCGATCTCTTGCTTGGTGACTGTAAGTACATGGGAGGAGGGGTGTGTGGACACAGATCCTTTTACAGAAGAGACAGTCCACTGGGGTTGGAAGCCCTAAAGGAAAACAAGGTGTTCAAAGTCATACAGATGGGGAGCAGGGAAACCTGAGGGCTGCATATAAGATGGGGGGATCTTATATGCAGCCCTCAGGTTTCCCTGCCCCAGGTGTATGACTTTAGACTTTTTGGCATTGAAACCAAGCCACAACTCCCCAGAGCACTCCTCTAGTTTCCCCAGATCCCTTTGCATTCTCTCTACCCTCTCCTGGGTGTCCATCCTGTTGAAAATGTTTGTGTTGTATGCAAAGAGACACACCTTCCCATCCGGTTCCTCAGCAATGTCACTTATGAAGACTTTGAAGAGGACTGGACCCAGTACCAATCCCTGTGGTACTCCATTGGTCACTGTCTCATCCTCCGAGTGACTGCCATTTACCACCACCCTCTGCATCCTATCCTTCAACCAGTTAAATACCCAGTTCACCACCTTTTCCCACCCCCAGGCTGATAAGTTTATCAGCCTGCTGAGTGCTACAGCATCAAAGGCATTACTGAAGTCTAGATAGGCCACATCCACTGCCCTTCACTGATCCACCTCCCTAGTTGCTCAGACAAAGAAATCTATGACATTTGTTTGACTTGACCTCCCCCCTGCGAAGTCATACTGACAGTGGTCCTGCAGCCCATTTGTCTCCAGGTACTCCATCAGGCTCTCCTTCTGCATGGACTTCACTGATTTCCCTACCACTGATGTGAGACTGACTGGTCTGTAATTACTAGCCTCCTGCATGCTGCCGCTCTTATCCAGAGGGAATATACTGGCCCTCTTCCAGTCCTCTGGAATCACCCCGTCTCCAAAGAGATGCTAAGTAGTGTTTCCAGAGGGGTGGCTAGTACCTTGGTCAGCTCCTTTAGTACCCTTGGCTGGATCCCGTCCTGCCTCATCACCTTGTTTTTTTTTTTAGGGCTTCCAACCCCCAGTGGACTCTCTCTTCTGTAAACGGATTTGTGTCCACACACCCCTCCTCCCATGTGCCTGTTAATACATGTCAGTTGTCCCCCCTTACATTGTGAAGACAGAAGTATTTGTTTAAAATGTTATCTTTTAGTCTGAGAGGGCGCTAATGAGCAGCTAACCAGCAGGACGCAATCCTCTGAAGCTCCGCTCTGTAAAAGGCTAAATGTAATAAAAATAGAGCTTTAGAAGCAATTTACTGACATTAAAAGGTTGGTGAAGTGCTGGTAAATATGGACAAATATCTCACGTTGGCCAAACAAACCGAAATGCGGACAGATCAGCTCCAAAAAGGAACGCGGTCCTGGAATCAGTGACAGACGTGGGGCAGGGGCCTATATCGCTGCTGGCAGCCGAAATTGCGGTCATTAGCCAAGCAGTCAGAGAACAAGTATTGCAGGGCTTGAGCCCATGATTGGACACATTTGAAAAAAAAAAAATCACAGATCTTACAGCAGAACTGAGTGGTCACAGCAAACGGATCATAGATTTGGAGCAGCGGGTGTCAGATATCAACGATGCCATGGGTCACTTCCTGACAAGGAGGCCACCTGGAAAAGAGCTAGAGGCCCTCTGAGAAGTAGTGGATTCCAAGAAAATTATAACCACCACAGCAATCTGCGGCTAAGGGGCTTTCCGGAGGGAAAAGAAGGGAAGAGTGTTATTGAGTTCTGTGTGGCAACACTCCCCAAAATACTGGGCTTAAACCCAAAGAATGGACATTTAAAGATAGAGAGAGCCCGCCGTGCATTGGCAGCTAGGCCAGAAGTGGACCAGCCCTGCGGCAGATCATTTTTAGGCTACACCACTTCGGAGACCGTCAGGAAGTGATGGCCCCATTTATGGCCAAGAAGAAAAAATTACTCACCTTAGTAATGTTGTTTCTTCTAATGGAGTCTTGCTATATTATGACAATTGCAGTTTGTCCCACCATTAGAACTGCCCCGGAGGTGAAATAGTTAAATTCCATGCCAGGCATGGAACATGGAGCACGAGCTCGGTTAGAGAACTCTGTCTGTGTTGTTTCAAACTGAAACTGTCAGATCTTTACGAGCAAAAACTCACTAAGGTTCTGTGTGGAAGCTGTAACCTACACTAGCCAACTGGCCACCTAAATATTAACACATATTAACACATATTCCTGGTCCCAACACAAAGACTCAAGTCAAGGGCCAGAGAATAATATAAGATAAGAAAAGATAAAACAAAAACACAACACCCCAAAAACCCCCAAGAAAGAAGGGGGTGGAAAAACATAAAATGGGCATAATGCGTGCCCACACTGTACTGCCCACCCCATACCCAAGTAGAAGTTCTGAGAGGGGCAGGCTGGGGGGGGGGGTCATAATATAGCAAGACTCCATTAGAAGAAACAACATTACTAAGGTGAGTAATTTTTTCTTCAAACAACATGAAGTCTTGCTATATTATGACAATTGCAGACTACACAGCAGTACCTCCATGGAGGAGGGACAGAACCACTTAGGAATAGGCTCTGAAGCATGGCTGTACTAAACCCGAGCATCCTCCTGGCCTGGACATCCAGGGAGTAATGCTTGGTGAAAGTATGTACCGTTTCCAGGTAGCTGCTTGACATATCTCTAGGATAGGATGTCTCTGGCAGCAGCTAGAGACGAGCTGTACCTCTGGTAGAATGAGCCCTCAGACCTGAAGGGGAACTTTCCCCAGTTTTGATAACAAAACTGGATACAAGAGACAATCCACCTGGCAATGGATCTTTTAGTGGCAGGTTTCCTTTTCTGACCTCACCATAAGTGAGAAAAAGTTGGAGGGATTCGAACCTGTGACCCTTAGTGCAGCTCTATATAGTAACTTGGGCCCTCTTAACATCTAAACTGTGCAATCTCCTCTCACCAGAGGAGGAATGGTCAGTGAAAAACACTGGAAGGGAGCTAGATTGATTAAGATGGAAATCTGAAACCACCTTAGGCAAAAACTTCCTGTTAGTCCTGAGGACTACCTTATCCCTGTGGAAAGAAATAAAGTCAGTCTCTACTGACAAAGCTTGTAACTCACTTATGCGCCTGGCAGAAGTGATAGCTACTAGGAAAACAGTTTTCCAAGTTAATTACTTAAGCTCTGCAGAGGACAGAGGTTCAAAAGGGGGTTGCATCAACTGAGCAATGCAAACATTAAGATCCCAGGCAGGGGCCGGGTCCCTAAAAGGTGGATTAGTATGAAGTAATCCTTTAAAAAACTTGGAAAATACAGGGTGAACGGAAAGAGAGGAGGGCTTTCCTGCTGAAATAAAAGCAGAGACAGCTACCAAATGTACTTTCAGGGTAGCTGGTCTCAGGCCCAAAGAATTAAGATGGACCATATAGTCCAAAACAATGGGCAAATCAGCAGATTCCGGGGAAATATGCTTCCCAGAACACCAAATGGAAAACCTTTTCCACTTAGAGTTATAAGTAGCCCTAGTGGAAGGCTTCCTAGAAGCCTTCAGGATTTCAAGAACACCTTGAGAAAGATGTAGGTCAGCAAATTCTAACTCCTCAAGAGCCAGGCCTTGAGGTTGAGAGATTTGAGATTCGGACACCAAACTCTCCCCTGGGCACAGGTTAACAGGTTGTGATTCCTGGGAAGACACAGGGGAAGATGGACTGCTAAGGACAGAAGGAGTGGGTACCAGGGCTGCCTGGCTCAATCTGGGGCAATCAGAATCATCCTGCAAGGCTGGGATCTGATTTTGACTAGCACCTTGAATAGGAGAGGGAAGAGGGGAAAGGCGTAAAGAAACTTCCCTTTCCAATCTAGGAGAAAGGCGTCCAGGGGGACTGAGCCCAACACTGGGGGCCTGCAACAAAACAGTGGAAGTTGGTGATTGTCTGGGGCTGCGAAAAGATCTATCTGAGGAGTGCCCCATGTGGCAAAAACTATCCCCAGTATTTGGGGATCCAGAGACCATTCGTGATGGCCCTGGGAAATCCTGCTGAGAGCATCTGCCAGGACATTGTCCTTTCCTGGGAGGTGAACTGCCATGAGGGAAGTGTTCAGGGAATAAGCCAGAGACCACAACTTCATTGCCTCGGTGCACAAGGCCGAAGACCGAGTGCCCCCTTGTTTGTTGATGTACCACATTGTAGTGGTGTTGTCTGTTCTGACTTGTACCACTTTGTTCTGAACAGATGCAGAAAATGCCTGAAGTGCTAGAAAAACAGCTCTGAGCTCCAGCAAGTTGATGTGGAGCAGAGATTCCTGAGGGGACCACACTCCCTGGGTGGAGAGGTCGCCCATGTGAGCTCCCCAACCCAGAAGGGACGCATCTGTAGTAAGGGTCAAGGAGTGAGATAGGGGGATGAAGGGGACCCCTAGTCTCAGATTGCTCTGATCCTGCTACCACTGAAGGGCCTGGATCAGGGTACGAGTCACTGGGATCAACTTGGAAAGGGGATCTTTCCTTTGGGACCAGTAGGCTCTCAAATGAAACTGAATGTCCCTCATCTGAAACCTTGCTCCTTGCACTACAGCTGTGGAAGCAGCCATGTGTCCTAGCAGCTGTAAGAAGTGCCTTGCTGGTCGAGAGACCTGCAGAGTGAAGGAGGAGGCCAGGGCCACTAGGTTCCTTACCCTTTCTAGGGGCAGGAAGGCTCTGGCCTGCTTTGTGTCCAATTCTACACCTATAAAGGTGAGAATCTGAACAGGTTCCAGAACTGACTTTGGAAGGTTTAGAAGAAAACCCAGAGAGGTGAGCAGCTGCTGGGTAACCTGCAGGTGTGATTTGACCTGGTCTGGAGACTGACCTACAATGAGCCAGTCGTCTAGGTAGGGAAAGATGGCAATCTTTTGCCTCCTTAAATGAGCAACTGCTACTGCTAGACATTTTGTGAATACCCTTGGTGCAGAGGTAAGGCCGAAGGGCATTGCCCTGAACTGGTAATGGCCTGAGGGCAGTTCGAATCTGAGGTACTTTCGGTGGGAGCTTCTGGTGAGAACATGGAAATAGGCATCCTTGAGGTCCAGGGAAGCTAGCCAGTCCCCTGGCCTTAGGGAAGGTAAAATCATTGCCAGAGTCGCCATTTTGAATTTTGGTTTCAAAAGGTGCTTGTTTAGATATCTTAGGTCCAAGATGGGCCGCCATTCTCCTGTCTTTTTTGGGGTAAGGAAGTACCTGGAGTACAGACCCTTGCCCTGGTGTAGGGGAGAGACCCTTTCTACAGCTCTGAGAGCCAGGAGGGTTGAGACTTCTGTTTCCAAGGCAAAGGTCTCTAAAGGACTTGCAGGTGGAAAAGATCTGATTGTCATCTTTGGAAATTTTTTGAAGCTGAGAACCAGACCCAGGCTTACTACTTCCAGGACCCACTTGTCTGATGTTAGAGATTCCCAGTTCTGAACAAAGTAAGCCAACCTGCCCCCTACCGCAAAGGAGTAATCGCCCTGGGCGCCCACTAGGTGCCTGTTTGCGGTGTGCTTTAGGCTGAGGGGTGGGAGCAGGCCTGCTTGCACCCCGTCTGCCTCTGCCCCTGAAGAAGCCCCTCTGAGCATAAGCAGAGGAGGCCTGGGTTTGGTAAAAAGGCCTGTGAAAAGGCCTACCTCTACCCCTGGGGGTCTGCCTCTGAGGAGTGGCTTGCCGCTCCTTGGCCTGAGCACTCTTATGGGTTGTCCTATATTCATCCATTTTCTTCATATAATTCTCTGTCTGCTCCCCAAACAGAGAATTTCCTACCATAGGAAAATCCATGGCCTTAGTCTGGGTATCCTGTGACAAGCTAGTACACCTGAGCCAGGCTAACCTACGGTTGCGGTTTAATTTAGCTAAAAACCAAAAAATAATACTTTTAAACCAACAAAATGAACCGAGCAGAAGGAGAAATCTCCGGAGCGACTGTTCAGTGAGGCGGAATAAAGAATCTGACAGTTTGCGTTTGAAGCACAACAGACAGAGTTTTCAACCGAGCTCACGCTCTAAGTTCCATGCCTGCATGGAAAGTTAACTATTTCACCTCCGGAGCAGTTCTAACCTGCGGTCACACCGCAATTGTCATAATATAACAAGACTTCATGTTGTTTAAAGTACAAACCTAGCATAATTGTGAGCAAATGCTTTCTCCCAGGGACCCAGGTTGATGGCCATGGTAAATGGTCACCCCAGGTGTGAACTAGGTAGTTGCCACACTTGGTTTGCCTGTCTGAGGATGGCAGGCTTCGAAGTAGATGTATTGGTAAACAGAACTGTAGTGACAACCCCCATCCCTCTCGTTGGTGCCATGTGTATGAGGAGCAGCCCTGCTAGTTGAACAAGGGGGGCCAGTGGGGTGGATTACACTTGGAAGAATATTAAAAAAAGATGTGGGGCAGAGAGGAAGCATACCACCCTTATACCAACTGCAAGAAACCCCGAGAGTTCTTACCGGGTCTGGAGGATCTGGGCTTTGCAGAATGGGATGAGAGGGGGTTGAGATGTCTGAGGGATCTGTACGCTAAGGATGGAATGCACCCCTTTGAGGTGATTCGAGAGAGTCTAGGCCTGCCAAACCCACACCTCTTTAGATTTTTTTCAAGTGAAACACTTTGGGGAGAGGGTAGTGAGGAAACCAGAGAGCAATCCCCAAATAGACAAGATAGAAAGGGAAATACTGGGAGCAAGGCAGCATGAGAGGGGACTAATCAGGTGAGCAGCAAGATTAGACAGGGGTGTATTCCCAGATGGATCAGGACCAGTGAGGGAAAAATGGGAAAAAGACCTCGGAGTACCCATCTCCGAAGACAATTGGGCATGCTTATTGAGCTCACATATGGGCCTGTTATTATGCAATAGGTTTAAGGAGGCCCAATATAAATGTTTGCACAGACTTTTTTGCCCACCCAGCATGGTACATGGATTTCACCTGACAATATCCCCAATATGTGGCAGCTGCAAAACAGAGAGGGGAACATATTTCCACTCTTTCTGGGGGTGTAGAGTTCCACAGAAATACTGGATGGAAGTGGCCTCCCACCTTAAAGACACATGGGGAGTGAGGATAAAGTTATTCCCCCCCTCTCCCTCCTCATGGGGACTGAGCAAGAAAATGAAGGGAAGTGGAGCCTGCATGCTCGGTGGATAAGAATAATGCTGGTGACTGCCAGGCAGGTTGTCCTCAATACATGGGTGCCCAGTGCGAAACCACCCAGATGTGTAAAAAACTCCTACTGGCTAATTTAGCCTCAGAAAGACTAACCTATGCACTAAAGGGTAGGGTGGAAGGGTTTGAGAGGGACTGGGGACCATACCTAGCCTCATTAACACCAATAGAGACCAGTGGACTATACCAAGGTCCAATTTAGAGAAAGGGAATAAATAATAACAGGGACCGGGCTTCTCCTGATGGTGCCCTCCTTGACCAGGTTGAATAAGGAAGAAATAAATATATAAGAAATATGAACATCTCAAACTGTAAAAATATCACAGAAACAATAACAGATGACAAAAAACAAAACAGTGATTGCAAAGTGTCAGTGTCAGTGGCTCAGTAGGTAGCACACTCACCTCTGAGGCTGGGAGATCAGAGGGCTGTGGGTTCAGTTCCCACATCTGGCGCTTGGGTTAATATCCCAGTACTGACACTGTAATGCAGCATGAGAGGGGTGCTGCATTTCTGAGGTGCCGTCTTTCGGATGAGATGTTAAACCGAGGTCCCACCTGCCTGGATTGGTGGTAGTTCAGGTGGATGTTAAAGATCCCATGGCACTTATCGAAAAGTGTAGGGAATTTCCCCGGTGTCCTGGCCAAATTTCCCTCATTCACTAAAAATACCACCAACAGCTTAATCTGGTTCAAGGTCAGTTGGCATTCATCTGTATCCCCCTCCCCCGGGTCGTGCCTGAAAATAGTCAGGATTTGTCTAGTGCACTTACCCGGGCAACAAAAGCTAAATAAATAAAGTGCATGAACTTACTCCACAATACCTATTCCCCACTTCTTAACTTTTTCACAGTTTCTAGGCTCATAAGTTACTGATTCTTGTTCAATTCCATAGACTATATCTAATTAAAAGTAGAATAACAGAAGAATGATCAAACTGGACAACATGTTAAGTAAAGGATTTTTATATTAGCAGCATAAAAACTGGAATACAGGACATGTAAACTGCGAAGAATCAGAAAATTGAATGTATATGTATCTGTTAGACTGAATGTTATTTGAGAATCTAATAAAAATATTATAAAAAAAAGTTAACTTTTTCACGGTCTTCCTCTTCAAAGTCCCCCGCTGGTCTCCTGATCTTCACTACACAACCCCTCGCCTTCTTCTTTTCGCTCAAATACCTGAAGAAAGTCTTATTCCCATTCTTGACCTCCTGGGCAATCCACTTCTCAGTTTAAGCCTTTGCTGTACTCATCTGTCTTCCTTCTTCCCTTTGTTATTCTCGATATACCTCCCTGTCCATCTCTGTTTGGGTCTCCTTGGACTTTTTGAAAGTTGTTTTTTTTTTCCTTTACCACTTTGGCCACCTCCTTTGAGAACCACAGTGGCCCCTTCTTCTCTTTCCTCTGCTTGCTACCTTCAAACAGATTGTTACCTTAGTTATTTCCTCCTTTATTCTTTTCCATTGTGCCTCCACCCCCCCCCCCGGCTATCTCCCCCTTCAAGGTATTTCCTAAGGTAGTCTCCCATTTCTTTCAAAGCTGCAATCCTGAAGTCCAGGGCCCTCATCCTAGTGTGGTCTACTTCCAGTCATATCCATATGCCAAACCACACTGTATGATGATTGCTTGTACCCAAGGGGCTACCCACTTTGACATTTGCAATACTGTCCCTGTTCGTAAGTACCAGATCCAGCAGTGCCCCATCTCTAGTGGGATCTGTAACCAGCTGCCTGAAAAATGCCCCTTGCAGGGAGTCTAGGATGATCCTACTCCTAGCTGTAGCTGCTGCCAGGATGTTTCAGTCTACATCCAGCAGAGTAAAGCCCCCCTTAATTACTACTTCCCTTTTGCTTGCCATTTTGCCTATGGCCTCCCTCAAAACTCTGTCCTGTTCCTCCTCCTGTGTTGGTGGTCTGTACATCAACCCTAAGTGTATGAAGGCCCTGGACCCTGACTCTAGGCCAACCCAAAAAACCTCCAGCCCCTCCTATTCCCACTGTGTCCCTGTATTTCTATGTGCTTTATACCTTCCCTTACATATACCCCCCTTCCTTCATGCCTTATGCTTTTGAAACATGGTGTAACCTGGCATTGCCACCTCTCAGCTGTGGTTGTCACTGCACCATGAGTCTGTTATGGCCACCAGGGGCCAGATGCAGGATGTAGAAACCTATTCCTTATCACTGTTGCTCTTGTAAATGGTTTTGTATTCATCCACATTTTTCATGTATGCCTCTGTTTTGTCGCTACTAAGAGAATTCCATTCTAACTGGAAATCCATGGCTTTTGTGTGAGTGTCCTGGGACAGGATGGTTGCCATTAGCCAGGGGAATCGCCTCAAAGAAACTGCCTGTGCTGAGGCAGTGTCATTGGTGTCCACAGCTGTGTGGAAGTGGTATTTAGTTGCATCCAGGGCTGACTTTGCTGTGGCAGTTGGCTCTTGTGCCAATTCATCATTAGCCTTTTCAGCCAGTGCAACTACTGTATTCCATAGTGTCTTCTGCTACTGGACTTTATGGACTGAGTAAGCTGCCAGCCAAATAAGTAGTGAAACTGATAGGCAAACTTTTTTGTCCATGGTATCCAGTCTTCTGGAGTCCTTTTCTGGGGGCTTTGCAGAGAAATGTACCTTAACCCCCTCACATACAGCCGCTTGGACTACACTTTGATGATCACAGTGGGCATTCAAGTATTCAACCCCCTGTCTGTCAACCTGAGGCTTCTTTTCAGTTTTTTTTATCTATGGCTGCAGCTGAAGTAGGTGCAGACAAGATTTTTAAAATGGCTTTTTGTGATGGTTTGTGAATGGGGACCAGCAACCTTCATGTAGGATCTAGCCCCTTCACATCCTTAAATTTCACATCCACCTCCCACTCCTCCCCCTCAGTTTCCTGAGAGGGGATGTTGAGGGTGTTCAGCATTTGCCTAACAGAGGAGGAAAAAAGATGAGCAGCCCTCTGTAGGCCATGGAGTGGAGCCAAATTCGTGCTCAGGAGAACCATCAGGTTCAACATAGAAACATAGACTTTGATGGCAGCTAAGAACTGCTTGGCCCACCCAGTCTGCCCATTTCCCTACCTATAGGATAAGCTGCATATTCTAGTTAACTAACAACCTACTTCCTCCTACCTCCCACTATAATTGCCTTATGGCTGCCCCATGCATTCTTGAATTTCCCCACTGTTTTTGACCCCACAACCTTCTCAAGAAGGCATTTCCATGTGTCCACCACTCTCTCTGTGAAAAAATATTTCCTCATGTTGCCCCTGAGCCGTTCCCCCTCTATCTTTAAATTGTGCCCCTTGTTCTTGCAACTCTCTTTTTCTGAAAGGGACTGTGTTGATTTCCCTGAGGTACTTGAAAGTTTTTATCATGTCCCCCCTCTCCCTCCTTTCCTCAAGGGTATACATATTAAGCTCTCTTAATCTCTCTTCATATGGTTTCTGTTGCAGATCCTGTGCCATTTTAGTTGCCCTCCTCTGGCCTGCCTCCATCCTGTATATGTCCTTGTGAAGATGGGGTCTCTAGAACTGCACGCAGTACTCCAGATGGGATCTCACCCACTGTCTGTACAGAGGGATGATAACTTCCTGTTTTCTACTGGTGATGCCTCTCCCTATACATCCCAGTATCCTGCCAGCCCTCCTTACTGCCTTTTCACATTGCTTGCCTACCTTAAGGTCAATTGGTTCACCTTCCCCTTACTCTCTATAGTACGTTTCTCCCCCTCCTCCCCAAACAGATAGGTTGGAGACTGCACTGGGGTGGCGGTGGGTGGAGTGGGGGCAGGCACATTCATAAAATTTCCCATGAGCTGGAAAATTGTCACATTTTCTTATGTCCTGTGATGATCCAAAGCCTGCTCCTTTCCTTTTTCAGGAAGAGTGGTAATGACATTCTTTTCTTTTTGTTTTTTTCTTGGTATACACAATTTCCATGCCTGCTCTGAGGCTCTCTTATTAGTATTTTTGCAATCACTTGACTGAGGTTTCCCTATATTGGACACCCTGATATCTGTACCGTCTCTACCATGCTTATCTGACAGCTGAGCAGCTTTATCTTTTCCCCTGTCCCCTTTGACAGGGATTGCTGCTGTATTTGAAAAGATGAACCCTTTGATGCATGCTTTCCACCATCATTAGGAACTCTCTCAGAGCCTTTAATAATTGTATATTTTTTTGATGACAAGGAAGCAGAATGAGAAGCCAAAAACCTTTCTTTTCTAGCCTTTAGTTTTGGGGTTTAACGCATGATTTACTACAGAGCTCACAATTAATAAAATCGTCACCTGGACTCAGGCACCTTAAACAAAGCTTGTGGAAGTCTGCCCTTGCCAGGATCTGGAAACAAATTTTGCAGTTTTTAATGCCTGCTGATCCTTTCCTTTTCTTGGGTCTATCAGACATGACTATTGCTGAAGACCTTGAGCGGAAAATAAACAATCAGTTCCAATTTGGAGATCTGGCAGAAAAAGTTTTAGTTCTGTCTGAAAAATTGCAGATTTAAAAAGAATATGGTCCTTTTTACTAGGAACTGCTAAGAAATTAACCCAAAACCACCAAAAGTGGCAGTAAACTGAGATAGGAAGAGAAATCGGTCTGGTTCCCTCAAAAACGAGAACCATGACTGTAAGCAGCTGTAATTTAGTTAAAATCACCCAAATTAAAGAAAATAATAGTGGTTCCCCAATGGTAGGAACCACGCTTTCATAGGCTTTCTCCGATTCCTGGGAACTGAAATGGGAACCGAAGAAAACATTACAAATGAGCCAAATCACTAAAAACCCTAGCCTAAACTAACGTTGAGTAATCGAGGAACTAACTGAACATAAAACACCTATTTTAAAATAATAAAAATGCTTTCTGGAGACCAGAGTACTGGAGCTGAACTTCTTATGACTGCTCTCTAACAGGGTGAGAAACAAAACTGAGCCATCTGCATAGAGTGGAGTAGCAGAGTGTGAACCTAATTACCAGTTATTTGCATAGGTTCTGTCTCCGGGGCATTTCTCTGCATGGTGAAGGGATGTAGAATGTGTAAATATTCAGTGAGAGATTCCTAGGGGTAGAATGCTCCTTGTGGCTCCCATAGAGGCAGAGATACCCCTTATGAAATATTCTCATAGGCCTCTGGGGGTACTTTGCTAGCTTTTTCTTAATAGAACTGTGAACAGAAAACTATCCAACTAGAAACAGTCTTCCTAGCTGCTGGCTTGCCTCTACCAGCCTCACCATTGGTAACCAAAAGCTGTGTGCTCTCAGACCGGACATGCCTTGTCTGGTCCATGTAGTCCCCTAGTGTTCTTTTTATATCCAGACAGTGCAGTTTTTGCTCACCGCTGTAACCCCCCTACAAATGGGGTTTCCCGAAACGTCTCCCTTGAGCTTGCCTAAATGCTCACTGCCAGGCTGGTGTTCTGCGTTTTAGCAGATTAAATGTATTGCCAGAGAGTGCTTGTATAGCCTCTGTGTACTGTCTCTTTAAGAGCTGCCTGGATTGCAGTCTTAATTAATCTAAAAGGGAGTTCTGTTAGAAGATGTGCTTGTTTGCCGATCATTTGTTAGGGTAGTACTAATATTGCAGTTAGTTTTAACCTGCCTTCTTTGCAGCAAGGACTGTTCTGTTTATCTCCACCAACTTGGCCCGGAACTGTCAGAATGGGCCAATCAGTACTGTTGGGACTCTAAAATGGAGCCTGCCTACAGGGGCTTGGTGGGGTCAAAACTTGTAGGAATTGTAGTTTTTGCATTTGGCGCCTAAAATAACCTGGAGGGGGAGCCCTTGTTGTGACTGACAGACAGATCAGAACCTTTTGGATCTTGGGGAAATGCCCAAGCTGCTCGCAGCTAGTTTCAGTTCTGAGTTGGGAAGTGAAGAGATAACAGCTTGAAAGATTCAAGCAGTAGCTCCGGCTTAGATTCGTGCTTGAGAGCTGTGGAAAGGCCTGAGTTTTGGCCTGCATGCCTGCCTGCTGTCCCTGAGCGGGAACTTGTGCCTTTTTCTGACTGAATCCGAACTTGGAGAGTGAAGTGAGCCACTGAATTGTGACAAGGCTCCTACCTGAAGAAGACCAAAGATTTGCTGAATGCGATCGGCCTGTCTGGACTTCCAGCCACCTCTGAACTCCCGGATTGTGCAGAGACTCTGTAATTGCGATGGAGAGCCTTTTGCCCAGTACAGTGGAATTTCTTTACATGTGAATATGTTGTGTGCTTATAGTGGGTCGTGATTTGGTTCCCCACTGTGGTTTGAATTGTGTTCTGCTTGCTGGAAGCTGCATTAGAATTTCCTTATGTGTAAATGTGCTGTGTGCTGCTAGTGGGTCGCGATTTGGTTCCCCACTGTGGTTTGAACTGTATTCTACTTGCTGGAAGCTGCATCTAGCCCCACGGACTGAATGCAAAATCATCTCCATTGGGCCTGGGCCTTGCCACACTGGCCCAGCCCAACTACCTGCTGCACAGAGAAAGCCATTGATGAGAGACCTGCCTGGGGATCAGCCCCCTGCTCAACATTTGAACAGGAATGACGCCTCGGTGATTCGTGTGGGCCCCACTTCTCCGGGCACTCCAGCTCAACAACCTGCAGTCTCAATTTTGCCCTGCCTGTGTCCAGTATTGGGTATCGTAAGTAAACATCAGGGTAGCTCCCTGCAACAAGAGCTAAATCTAAAGTATTGTCATCTGATTGTCTTTTTGCTTTTTCATTCACGAACTGAGTCCTCCGGCTCCAGATTACAAGTAGTGTGTGTTGTGCATGTTGCTTTCTTCCATCACAGGGCCCTAACCAGCTGCAACGTTCCTGGCTAGCCCACCACTTTCCTACCTGGGTACCCAGAGTGTGTGACTGTGTGGGAACTTAAAGCGCATGCATAATTGTTTGATTAATATAGCCTCTAAGCCAATCAACCTGATTATGCCCCTTCCTTGTTCAAGTCCCCTGAATAAATCAGATCTCACTTTTTTGCTGCATTTAACCTGACTGTGGTTCAAGTTTGTGCCAAGAGTACTGTACTGTTGCTATTTACTGTGCATAACCTTGTTTTACAGGGGATCCCCAGGGTCGAGCCAGAGGAACCAGCCCTGGTGGTAAGTGCAAACAGTGTGGGTACTGGTATGGTGTACAAGGGGTACTGTGAAAGTGATTATCGTATATTGCTCAGGCCACTAGAAGGGAAAGAGGGGTTACAGTGTCCCAGAGGGCTGTGCCCAGGTTAGTTTGACCCCTACCAACCCTGACTGGTGGAGGCACCCGTTTCAGAACTCAGGCCCCTTAACCTGCTACTAGCTGCACAGGTAGGGGTTGTAGCCCTTGGGATAGTGCCACCTAGGGGTTACACCTGTACTTGAATGCTCAGGTTAGAGAACAGGAAGGGTAACTGGTTCAAGTGGAATTCTGGCACCACCTTAGGTAGGAACTTCCAATTGGTTCTAAGGACAACCTTATCCCTGTGCAATATTATGTAGTTTGGATTTGTACAAAGGACTTGCAGTTCACATACTCTCCTGGCAGATGGCATGGCTGTCAGGAAAACTGTTTTAAATATTTAAATCAACTGAAGCCATAGGCTCAAAAGGAGCATCCAACAGCTGGGCAAGATAGATATTTAGGTCCCAGTGAGGGACTGGTTCCCTTACAGGGGAAGCAGATGGCCGAGGCCTTTGAAAAACCTTTTAAAAATGGGTTGTGAGGCCAAGGACCTGTCCTTGCCTGCTGATGTGTAGGCTAACACAGCTACCAGGCGTACTTACTTTCAGGGCTGAATGTCTCAGACCTAAATCCTGTAGGTGTGTAGGTGTATGGATTCAGATTCACTGGGGACTGGGGGGTTGATTTGGAAGGATCTGGGCCTGTACAGAGGGGATAGCCTACAGCTTTCTGCAAAGGGGGCCTCAGTACTCAATATGGAGTTTAAATGTTACATATAAACTGATGGGGGGGAAGATGGATTACCAAGGGAGGCATAAATTGCACCCCGCCCACAGGTTAAAGAAGCTGAGAAAATTTCCCCCAGGGCAGGGGAGCTGGAAGAACGGAGAGTGGGCAGATCAGAGGAAAGGGGGAGTAAGAACAAAAGATGCAGAAGGAGAGATGTAAAGTACAGAAGAGCCAAGGGGGACACAGAAGTAAGGGGGAGTTTGGGGGAGTCTCAGGAAGCAACACCAGCAGAAAGAGGGAGAGGAAAGGGGGTTTGTAAGCAAGGAGGAAGCAAGGTTTGCAGAGGCATGTGCACCAACTCAAGGAGTCTAGGAAATAAAATTTCAGACCTGGAGGCCATCACAGTGGAAGAGGATCTGCACACGTAGTGGCCATAATTGAGTCATGGTGCACGAAAAATCACAACTGGGATATGGCCATACCAAGATGCTCTCCATTCAGACGCGATAAGGGAGGGAGGGAGGAGGGGATGTAGGGTTATTCTGTATGTGAGGGAAGGTATCACGGCTTTGGAAGTGAAATGGAACATACAGGCAGGAGAAGGGCTGGAGGTACTGTGAGTCATCCTGGTGACAGGAGCAGAGGCCACAGTTCACATTGGGATGTTATACAGGCCTCCAGCACTGGGAAGGATTTGGACAATGCATTAGAGGAAACCACTGGCAGGATGCTGAATTAGGGGGAGGTGCTGCTGGTTGGGAACTTCAACCTACCTGATGTGGACTGGAGCCTGCCAGCTGCAGCTTCAGCTAGAAGCAGGGAAATTCTAGACTCCTTACAGGGTGCGTTTTTCAGGCAGCTAGTCAGTCAACCCACTTGGGATGGGGCAGTACTGGATTAGGTGTTCACTAACAGAGACAGTATTGCAGATGTCACAGTGGGCAGTCCCTTGTGTAACACCCCCCCATCTGGGGGCTTATCTTGCACCTCTGGGTGTTCTCCCACTGCCGCTGGTGCTCTGTTCCTTCACGGCACTTTTTACTGCTTAGCCCGTGTCCCCTGAGCATCCCCTAGTCCCCTCCAGGCAGCCCTGGTGTTGTTGAGCCCTGCAGGGCTTGCAGAGTGCATTTGTGAGCAGCGGGCATTCCAGCCGAAAAGCCAGCGCTCGCACCATCAGGAGGTGCACTGTTGCTCCTGACCGCTTGCTGCAGTCTAAAGTCTGGAGGTGTCTCTGTGGTTTCCGGTGTTGGGTTAAGTTAAAAAAGGGACAGGGAACATGTGAAGCCAGGCAAGAATATTTTAAAATAAATAAACAGGCAGACACCTGAAGTGCTGCCTCTGGGGCACCAAAAGCTAAAGGGCATTGTATTGACCTTGTGGCATGATGCACTTTAATGTAACCTTTATTTGTTTTTGCCTGATGTTGATGAATGTACCTTGTAATCTCCCGGGTCACACCTGAAAATAGGCACTTGGTTGTCTAGTGTGCTTACCCGGTTAACGAAAGCAAATAAATAAATAAAGGACAGGGCAAGGAATGCCCTTATGAATATTGATGAGCCCATGCAGCGTTTTTGGGGGCAGTGTGTTATGGGAGCCGCAATTCCCTGAGGGTACATTTTAATAACTTAAAAGTGGACATGAGTAAGAGAGAACTGTTGGGGCTACAAGACAGTGGGGTTACAATTTAATAAAAGCAATATTACTGGCTGCACCAGGACTTCACATCTGGGAACACTGTTTGAACTGCAGAAAAACTGTGTATATAGACTCCATCTTTGTGCCTAACAGCCAATTGGGAGCCAGCATTGACAAAGGGACTTGTGGGACATACCAGACACTCTTGGGGAATTATCTGGGACAAAATCTAGTGCCAAAAAGCAAGCCAATTAACAAATGGGAACTGTTCAGGACAGTTTGGGCAGCCAATAGGATCTCTGCACCTAAGCCCCATGTAAAAGGGGGTAGCTGCTCAGATTTTTCAGATTTGCCTGAGAGTTCAGTGTGTGTGCCTCTGAGGAGCCAGCCAGCTCTCAGAGGTTAGGCCTGTTAGGCCTAGACTTTTTCGGCTGTCAGTCCACAGGTCCGAGGTGTCCGGTTGGCCCATGCTGGGGTCACAGCAGCAGGGGATTCATGCAGCAGTCAAGCTGGAAATAAGGATCAGCCTGCAAGCTGGCTGGAAGGACCAGAAAATTAAATATAAATGTTTGCCAAAGTGATGTGCGGCTGGCCAGTTCGAGATGTCTGGTTTGCATGTTTTCGGCCAATATTGAATCAGTTAAGCATCAGCTGTTTGCTCCTGCATCCCGAGACCAGTGTTTTGATGAGGACCATGAGAGAACCCTTCCTCAAGCTTCATGAAATATCTGCACAGGTCTCATGTCGTCAGAGCATCCTCAGGGTCTGGGTATTGTGAGTATTTTCAGGGTAGCTCCCTGCAACAACAGCCACAAATCATTGTGTACCATCTAATTGTCTTGTTTTGGGTTTATTGCAATGGACTGAGCCATTCAGCTCTGGATTACAAATATTTGTGCTGTATGCATGTTAACTGTTTTCCTTCTTCAGGGCCCCAATAAAAGCTGCAATGCTGGCCTACCCCTGGCAACGCTTCAGGCTAGCCTGTTAAACATACTGGGTACCCAGGGTTTCAAAGGGACCTACAGTGTGCATGCTGAATCAATCTGAATCAAATCAGTAGTTCCAGTCATTTGCTAGATTCACACCCCACCCTTGTTCACTTCCCCCAAATAAACCAGATTGTTGGTTTTCGCGTTTAACCTGGCTAGTGTGTACCTTGTTGGCTGGGTCACAGTATTACTATTGCATTGTTGCTTCATTGATCTTATTTTCCAGGGGGTCTTCAGGGCTGTTGAAGACAACACATCACTGATGGTAAGTGCAAGGGGTGTGCACATATTATTATTGTTATCTGGTGAATGTGAATGTTCTGTTGCTTTATTGTTCAGGCCACTAGGTGGGTTAGTGGATGGTTATAGCATCCCGGAGGGCTATACCAGAGCAGTTACGCTACCCCAATACCATTCCATCGGGTGGAGGCACCTGTTCACAGAGCTCAGGCTTCTCAACCTGTACATAGTCTTACAGGAAGGGGTAGTAGCCCACAGAGGTTACACTTGTGGAACAGCAATCACTGTACAGTGTGATTCAATATCATGATCACTGTAGAAGCAAACCACATGATGACGAGGGTCCTGGACTTTAGCCGTGCAGATTTTAAAGTAATGAAAACTGCCTCCAAAACAGCCTAGCAGTGGTGAATTGACAGGGTGAGATACAGGAAATAAAAAGCATTGTGGCAGCACTCTACGATAGGTAGAAAAAAAATGATACTAACAAGTTAGTAGGTTTTGCCATCTGCTATATTTCAATTAATCACACAAGGCACAACACAAATATTTTTTTCACTTTATTTTTTTATTGAAATTCGAGTATATAAGAAAGCACACATCTAATACAATAGACTAACCTCCATGTAAGGTATAAAATATTACTTAACAAAACACAGTATTTAGGGTAAAGATATTGGAGAAGCCTTATATACACATATTGATAATAAAACACAAACCTAGACAGGATGTAAGTGGAGAGCAGAAGGGTTACAATCAATAGGGTATTATAGGATCAGAAATAGCAACCATGTATGAAATACATGCTAGGGCAGGCTATGGCAAGGCATTCAGTAAATTGCAAAAAGTGATAAATGTGGTAATATGAACAATGTTCAGTAATGGAGAGGTGAAGATAAGAGAAAAGTCTGCAAGGAAAGAAAGAAGAGAGAAAAAAGCAAGGAAGAAGGGAAGGAGAGAGGGAGAAAACAGGGAAGAAGGGAAAAAAGAGGAGAAATCTGTGCATAAAAGTTTCGAGAAAACCTAATCTGAGAGCAAAATAAGAAGGAGGGCTAAATATCCCTTAGAATTAGGGTCTAGAAGAACTAGGTTCAATGTACTTGAAGTAATCCTGCCAACATCTGTCATATACAGTGAATTGGTTATGACGATAACATGAGATAATTAGTCTAGGGAGGCATACTGAGAGAGGCTTTGAAGAACATCTGAAAGAGAAGGCACAAGAGTTGATTTCCATTTCATAAGAATCAGACGTTTGACCAGAAGAGAAAGTATGTTTAGCCATCTACAATGTGCATGTGAGAGGAGAGAGCTATCGGGTATAAGGATGCCTAGGAGGAATGGCTTGGGGTCAAAAGGTAGTTTTTGTCCTGTTACTCTGGAGGCAAGTAAACAGACTTTATGCCAGAGCTTATTAATGGGAGCGCAAGACCACAAGATATGAAGTAGATCCCCGATGGCCAAATTGCAGTGCCAGCAATTATTATTATTTAATAGGCCCATTCGTTGAAGCACAGAGGGGTTTCCTATACCAAAGATGTAGGATTTTAGTTTGTATTAAAGAACTACGGGCATCTTTTATTTATTTTATTTATTTATTTACTGTATAATCGGAATTACAATCCTTTGAGTCATAGACTCTTTTGCAAAGGCTCCACGTCATTTACAGGGGCTGGAGGGAGAACCAAGTACAAGGAAGACAGACGGAACAAGCAATTATATACAGGTTTCAGTACAGACAGTATTTATACAATGGCTCCACGGTGGTTACAGGGGGTGGAGAGACAGAAGACAATATAAAGCATTAAAAGAAACACATTTTTTTTTTTTATACACTTTGATTTTTACAGGTTACAGAATTGACATGGCAGTTGAGAGGCGTTTTAAAAGCTTATGGGAGGCATACATGTGGGCCCAAGACAGAGCTAATGCAGAGGGTGGTACGTAGGGACTAGGAAGTCCCTGAGTCAGTTATGGGGATGAAGGAGGAGAGAGCAGGCCTTATTGGCATTCACATTTAGAGTTTTCAAAGAGGTGTGTTCGAAAGCCTGTTTTGAAAAGTGCGATGCTGTGGGTCTGGGAGAGAGTAGGGGGGAGGGTGTTGAGCCATTTGGGGGCACGGTAGCAGAAGGATCTCTGCCGTAGAGACGTTCGACATGGGGGGACTGTGAAGGATGAGGTAGCTGACTGTTTGGTAGTCCGCCTGTGAGGGGCCGGGCTGATGATGGGGAGTAGACCTGCTGGAGTAAGCTGGAGGTGGATCTTTTTTGCGTAGATGCAGGTTTGATATTTGAGTCTTTGATGGAAATTAAGCCAACCTGTTAGTGTGTACAGATCGCAGGTGTGGGTGAGTCTGTCACAGCCAGTAACGAGGCGGCAGGCTTTATTAAGTGCTGTGATTATGCTACTTAGGGTGGAGTTGTCAGCAGTGCCATAGATAACAATCCTGTAATCGAGAAGTGAGAGGATGGAGGAGGTGACAGCTATCTGCATAGCATGGGCAGGCAGGGTGTTCTTGATCCTGTAGAGGGTACCAATTCTGGAGTTAATTGCTGACGAGAGGAGGCGTACATGTCTGTGGTAGGAGAGGGAGGTATCTAAGGTGACACCTAGATATTTAAAATGAGTAACATGTTCCAGATGGGTACCATCCAAGTTTGTGATTTGGAGTGTCATCTGGCTGTGTGGGCTTTGGCGATGTGCAAAGGTCATGGACTTAGTTTTGGAACAGTTAATGATCAGGCGGTGTACAGTAAACCAGTTTTCCAGCTCTCTGAAAACCCTGAAGGAGAGCTGGAGGGTGTCTGGCTGTGGGTGTTGCCAGTAAAGAACAGCAACATCAGCATAAAGTAGGAGATGACCGCTGCAAGCTTTGGGGAGTGAGTTAAGGAAGAGTGTAAAAGCAGTGGGCCCAGAATGAGCCCTGTGGAATGCCCGAGCACACAGGTTTGGGGTTGGAGATGGTGGAGTTGATTCTTACTTGCTGAGAGTGACCCGAGTAGTCCTTGAACCAGGCCGAGACCTCAGCGGCCACATTTAGTTGTGGCAGGACTCGGATGAGAAGATCATGATTGACCGTGTCAAATGCCTTTGTTAAGTCTACATAGATGGCCCCGGCAATAGATCCTTGGTCCAGGGTCCCATGGATGAACGTGGTTAGTTCAGTGAGGGCCGTGATGGTGCTGCGGCCAGCACGGAACCCATGTTGTTCCTTACTTAGGAGGTTGTGTCTCGTAAGGTGCTCTGTAAGCTGGTCTGAGACTATTTTTTCAAGTGCTTTGTAGAGAGGAGAGAGTATTGAGATTGGTCTATAATTACCGGTGCAGGTGGGGTCGCCATTCTTTAAGATAGGAGTGATCAAGGCTTTTTTCCAGTTAGAGGGGAATTGGCTGAGGCAGAGCGAGAGGTTAAGAATTTTTGTGAGATGGGGTAGTGTGACATCGAGGGTAAGCCTAATAAGTTTTAGGTCCAGGGAGTCATTGCTATAGCGGGTGTTAGCGATAGCTTTGGAGATATAACATTTGGCCAAGTTGTCGGAATGGTTCGGAGCCGGAACGGGGTGGGAGGTCTATATTCAGCTGGACAAGGTGTGGGGGGTTTGGGAGGTGGAAGAAATTTGGGGGAGGATATGGAGAGGTCAGAGAAGGAGTCGTTGAGGGCTTCAGCGATTTTAGCTGGGTCTTGAGTAATGTCCCCATTCACATTGAGTTTGGTAGGGGTGGGGGAGCGAGTTTTGCCACTGATTTCCTGAATGTTGCTCCAGAATTTTTTCCCGTCTCCCCAGGAGGTGGAGAGGGTATGCTGGTAGTATTCAGCTTTTGCCCTGTGAGTTGCCCAGGTGCATTTATTACGCGTCTCCCTATATAGTTGTCTGTCCCTAGTACGCTGTGTGTCTATGGCCTTGTGCCAAAGGTTGTCCCTGTGTTGCATAAGGTTTATAAGGGAAGGTGTGATTCAGGGGTAGTCCTGGTTTTCACCACCTGCTTTGTAAAGGGCAAATATATCACAGGCTTTGTTAAACGTAGTTATAAAGTGGTAAGGGCGGTATCCACTGTCTGTGTGTTATATATGGGTAGCCAGTTGCTATTTTCAAGGTATTCTTTGAGCGTCAAGCCTCCTTTTGAGCTTATGATGCCATGTGGTGGTTGGTGGTGCTGGGGGGAGTTTACCCGACCACCAGCAGATAACCGGGGAGTGGTCACTGATAGCATCTGGGAGCACTGAGGCCCGGGTGATGTTACGTGGTCTGTTTGTAAAAATAAGGTCTAATAGTGTGGAGGTCCTGGTTCTTGTGTCACACCTTGTTGGGGAGGTAACAATTTGGGTGAGGTCCATAGCCTGTGCTGCGTCTTTGTAGGTGGAGGAGGATGGGGATAGCCAATCAATGTTGAAATCGCCCATTAATATGGATTCGTTAGCATTTGGGAGGTGAGCGATAGTGTGTAGGATTGATTCAAATGCAAGTTTCTGGTTTCTCGGGGGGATATAGGAAGCGATGATGTGGATAGTTTTGGTGCCCAGACTAATTTTGACTGTAAGTGTCTGCGCCCCATGTTCTGGGGGGGGGGTCCATGACTGTGGCACTGAGTGTAGATTTAACGAATATTGCACAGCCACCCCCACGCTTATCAGGTCTATCTGCCCTGAAAAGGTTATAGTTACTTAAGGAGACTGCATCATTGGGGATTTTTTTGGATAGCCAGGTTTCTGAGAGGGCTAGAATGCCAGGAGCATGTTGGGTAATCCAACCTTGAAGTAGCGTGTGTTTTTAGAAGACTACAAATATTAATTGATACCAGCAGCAGTCTTCCTGAGGTTTGTTTGGGGTGGGGGTTTGTGATGGGGGGTCCAGGGTTGGGGTGAATATTTCCGGATAGCAGGAGTAGGAGTAATGTGTGCCTTAGTAGAGAGAGACTGCAATACTTGTGGGACCCAAGCTGAGAATGATAGGGTGACTGTTTTATTTTTTTGTTGTGGGTGGGTTACTGGTAGACTAGAGATGATGCAGGGAAGCAGGAAGGGTTGCGGGGCGATGTCACGTCTTCGTGGGTGGAGGGGGGCTGAGGTGTAGGCTGGAGTAGGGCAGAGGTACAGTGTTGATCCATCTGTAAAGCGGGTGTAAGTGCAGGAGTATGAGAGAGAAGGTAAATTAGGACAAATTGATGTTGGTGTGCAGCGTAGGAGTGTCTCTGCCAGCCAATGTCTGGGGTAGATGAAGGGATAGTGAAGTTGGTGAAGTCATGAGGTGGAGGAGCCACAGGGTGGGGTTGCAGAGCAAGGAGAGTGAGCCTGCTGGTCAGCAACGTTGTGATTAATAGAAGATGCATAGTGACTTTATGTCAAGAGGGAATGTGCGACAGCGGGCCTCTAGGGATGGAACTGTATAACCTGCAGCTGGAAAAGTAGGCTGATAGGTTATTTCGCCCTGTCACCTGACTTGAACAGGGTATAAGTTCAAGAGCCGACCAAGGGTGGTGGTGGGGGCGGTGCGGAGCCGAACGCATAGCGTTCGGCGGGGCTAAGCCTGATCCGAAACTCGCAGGGCAAGGCAGCTGCTTTTCTGCTGGGGTGAACGAGCGGCAAGGCTGGGGGCTGGCGGCCATTTGAAAAAGGCACCACACAGCAACGGATTCCTTTAGGTAAGCAGCAAATTACCTGGCTCAGCGTGCTGTGCTTGTCTTATGGCAGGGAGGGCTTCTCGGCTGGCCCTCACGACCTCCGGTCTCCATGGGGGAGCGGGGGTGGTGGTCTGCAAAGAAAATGGAGAAGACAAGGGGTTTAAGTAGGCAGAGGGAAAGGTAAAATGATTAAGTAGCTAGGCAGGCTGGGGGCTGGATGGGGGGAGATGAACAAAGGAGCTGGGGCTACTGATCAAATTACGGTCCTGAGAGCTGTTGCAGTGACTGCAGGTTTCAGTATCACAAGCACACTTAAAGAGTCCCTCTAAAAGCCACACAGAAATTGCCCAACTTCACTTAATCTACAAACAATCCCACTGTAAAAGTAAAGAAATTCAAATTCTTGTTTGTCCCAAACGAGTTACAGGCAGGGGACTGAAATATGCACAGAGGCTAGATTTAAATCAGACACTGGCCCTTCAGGCTGCTCAGCCGTTTCAGTTCCTTAAAAGGAGTTGTAACCGGGGCCGTAGGGCGCATGCGCGCCTCCACACTCATGCGCTCCTACTCCTGGGGCTCCTGAGTGATAACCAGAGGCAGAAAATGCCGGCGGCAGCAGGATGATGACCGACTCCCCGCAGGCTCCACTCCCGGGCCGGGTATAAGGTAGGCGCCGGCTATTCCGGGGGACGGGGCTGGAGGGGGTTGGTTGGAATGTGGCGGCCGACTGGAGGAGCAGAAATAGAAACATTAAAAAAAAAAAAAAAAAAAAGAAGAAGGGGACATAAGGTGTCGGAAAACATTTTATAGAAATCGACAGGGAATCTGTCACCCCCAGAGGATTTGCCGGATTTCAAGGAAGACAAAGCTTTCTGGATTTCCTGAAGCGTGAAGGGTTCATCTAAAGAATTTGTTTGAAGAGTAGAAAGATGAGGAAGATGTAATGATTTAAGGAACTGTTGAATTTGTAAAGTAGATGGAGGATTTATGTTAGAGTATAGTTTTTGATAAAAGGTTTTCATGATATGATTTATAGAGGGCTTGTCGGAGTGAATCGTACCCTGTTCATCTTTTAGGCTTAGGATGTGTCATTCCATTTGTTGTGCTTTGAGCTGGTAAGAGAGGGTTTTATTTGTATCGCCATGTTCCCAAAACTTATATTTAAGTTTAAACAAGGCCAGTTCGGTTTTACGAGAAATTAATTTGTTAATTTTAACTCTAAGTTGAAGAATTTCAAGATGAAGTTGAGAATCAGGACAGTGCTTATTAGAAGAAAAGTATAAATTCTCTTTAGCCTTAAGAGATTTTTCCAAGTCAGCCAGCTGTTGTTCCCTTACTCTTTTCCTATGTGCAGCATAACTGATAATTTTCCCTTGAATTGTAGCTTTAAGAGCTTCCCATATAGAGGACACAGAAGATTTGGTTGGGGTATTGTGAAAGAGGAAGTCCTGAATTTGTGCTTTGATCATGGGTAAGAAATTGGGATCCCTGAGAAGGAGAGAGTCCAGCCGCCAGTAAGAAGATTTAGGTGCTAATGGGCCCCACAAAAGTTGCAATTTGACAGGGGAATGGTCCGAGATTATGATGGGAGAGATGGATGAATCAATAGTTTTTTCCATTATAACAGGAGAGGCTAACCACTAGTCAGTTCTACTGTATGTCCTATGTAGAGAGGCGTAAAAAGTGAATTCTCGATCACGGGGGTGAAGGAGGCGCCATACATCAGCTAATCCAGCATCTTGCATTAGTAATGAGAGGGCTTTAATATTTCTAGGGTGGGCCTCTGTAGTGGGGCTACTTCTGTCAATGCTGGCTTCTAAAGCTAAGTTAAGATCCCCACCAAGAATAACTGGTGTATTATCAGTGTTAAAGGATCGAATCTGTTGAGCTAAATTATGAAAAAACTCTGGGGAACTGGAGTTGGGTGCATAGACATTAACGTGCAGAAGAGGACCAGAGTTGGTATTCAGTTTGAGCATCACCCATCTGCCGTCAGTATCAGAAACTGAGTTTACAAGGGACCATTTGAGACTCTTATGAATAAGATTAGCAACTCCTCTTTTTTTTGAGGTATAGGATGATTCGTAGATCTGACCGACCCAATCTTTTTTAAGTCTATAAACATCCTCTGCTAATAATTTTGTTTCTTGAAGGAAAGCAATTCGTGTTTTATGTTTTTTGAGATGTGAAAGAATTTGCTTCCACTTACAAGGAAAATTAAGTCCCTTCACATTCCATGTATATAAAAGTATGTCACTCATTTGTTAGTGCTAAAGAAAGGAATAATTGCTGGAGTGTGAAGGGACAAATAAATGAGGCAGAGGATGATTAGAATACAATATAGAGAGCTTACGTATATGCAGAGAGTGGCAGGAACATTCAAGCCAAAAAAAGTGAGCTGTATGATACATGAGTAGCACAGATATCTTATTAAAGTTAGAACAGAGATGGGGAAGGAGAAATGTCATTAACAACAACAACAATACTAGTAAGCTAAATAACAAAGAAAACGTTTTATGGGTGTGAGGAGATATGAGTCAGCCAACTGGCTAAGAGATTCTCTCACCACGCTCTGGGGCATCAATGTAGGGAGGAGACTAGGGAGGACCGGTTATAAATATCAGCCCAAACCTAAGTCTGATCCCAGTAATATGATAAAGTAAGTATCCCCGATAAGCTAAACTGAAAGGGAATTATACCAAGAAAGGCAGGGGACTGTAATAACCTCAGCTTAATTCTAAGCTAACAGGGCAAGGTATAAGGATAAAGCTAAACACCAGAACTTATTTATAAACATTAGTAGTAATAGTACAAGATATATCTACTTGAAATAACAGTAAATTAAAGAACCATATATGAGATGCCAGTACAGCCTAGCCATAGAGCAAGGAATTCAGGGAGCCGGGTGGAATGCAAATGAACAAATATAAAAGGAAAAGTAGATCAATACCACATTAGAGTGACTCTGAGTATACTTTGCAGTGCAACCGAATAAGTACATAATAAATACAATATTGAGGGGGAAAAGGGAGGTCAATTTAAGCCCTTATGCCTTGAGCCAAATGCAAATTGGGATTATGTGGAGAGATATAGGCTTCGGTGATAACTGTAGACAGAAGAGATAGTCATAGTAAAGATCAGCTCAGATTACTCAAAAATCGCCTAAATAGGTGTTATATGGAGTGACTAGGTCTAGAAGACTAGGCCTAGTGAGCCCCAAAACAAGAGGGACCACACAGCAGTGGATTTCTATAATATCTGTAGGCTTCGAGTAAAATAAGGAGCATAAGGAAGATGTAGATTGACAATCTTTTGCAACAGTACACCAAACATAGCCCACCTCTTTGAGTGCTAATGATAGTTCCATATTGTAAACAAGAGGTAGTAAGAATAATGGAGCGTAAGGAACGAGATAGATTAAATGTAGTTGCCAATAATACTTAAGAACCTGTCATCAGGAGAGGGAAGGGGTAAGTTGCCTTGTAATATATAATAATTCAGATATGAAAAAAGGAAAGACAATAATCAAGATGCATACCGATTGAAGATATGCAACCGAACAGCCAAAAGACTATAAACCTGATGCACTGCTAAACTGGAGAGTAAAAGGCTAGATACAGACAGCCTGTTTAGTGAGGTAATGTATAAGATCTAACACTAAAATAATGGGTTACAAAAGCAGTGCTGATATACCAAAGTTCCCTTGAAGACCTTTAAGCTGCTCATTTAAACACCGCAACAAAAAGTAAATTGATCGTGCCGTGATGTACAGCCTTTGCTTTCTGCCCCTGCTGGGAGCGAAAGCAACCAGGTAGCATAGACTGTAAAGCGGGCGGCTAGGCAGAAAAAGTGTACTGGCACTCCCTTTAAGTATCCTGGAAGCAAAACCTACCAAGATATAGCAACTGTGACCATATTACTGACCATATAAGCTCATGACATCTTACATTTATTAGCAGGATTGTGACTATTGATGTTCTTGCTTTTGATCTTTGCCCTTCGTTTCTTTTTGGGTGGCTCTAAAGATTTGAGTGGGGAACTTGCAACAACTTCTGCCCATGAAGTATCAGCAGAAATAAATCCCTGAGGCACAGGGCCCAAATTAGAGGTCTGAAATTTGCTGGGAAAGATCCTCCTGCGAGGAGTGCATGTCATCCTCCAAGAGAGCAAACTTATTGCTCAAGGGAATAGAGGGGTTGATTTGAAGGTGAGAGGCTGCAGCTTGGGGTGTTTGGGGTGAAACCTTGCTAGAACAGCATGAAAGTCTTGAAGAATAATCCCCTGACAGAAGCTTTTCTTGCAGCCGTGTTGATTGCCTTGGGGTCAAATCAGTTGCGGCGTTGCTGCTTGGGGCTGCAAGTTCTGCATCACTTTCCCCACGTTCCTGTACCTTGTCGTCCACCCTCCGTGTGGGTACCAAAGCTGTGTTCGGGTTGCCAATTGCTGCTGAACCTCCCAGGGTAAGACTGCAGAGAGAGACCTCCAGATAGTTGGCTAAGGCATCAGGGGTTTCAAAATCCTTGAAGGAAGAGCCTGAGAAAAGGCATAGTGTTGTGAGGTAACGTAAAGCAAATTTAGTGCTTCTTTGGTGGAGGATTTGTTTAAGTGGATTGTAGGCCTTCCTTCTGATAGTTAAATCTTTTGAAAAGTCTCTGTAGATGGAAATATTAAACTCTTTCCACTGAAGTTTCTCCATTTCTCTGGCTCGTTTCAGTATTAATTCTGTGTGGGAATAGTTCAAGAAGCGAGCAATGATAGACCTTGGTCGCTGGCCTGATGTTGGCCTGGGACCCAGAGTGTGGTGAGACCGCTCAATGATTAATGTTAGGTCAGGAGGCAGTTTAAGCATTGCAGGCAGCATATGTAATAACAGCGCAGTAGTGTCTCCTAATTCTACACCTTCAGGGAAGCTAAAAAAATCGTAAATTGTTGCGATGATTACGATTTTCAATATCATCAGTTTTGGCTTGTAGGGATTTAATAGTTCGATCTTGATTGCGGACAGTAGCCTGGAGGTCATGAATAGTAGTGGTGTTACAGACTGTTGCTTTCTCATTAAATGCAATTTTCTGGTTATAAGTTTCAAGAGTGGTCGCATTCTGTTGCGTGGTTTTTAGATCATTAATCTCAGCCATCAGTTTAGAAAACATTACTTCCACTCTAGCAAGTGAGCTTTGCTGTACTTGGAGATCTGCCATAATGCTAAAGGATGAGGTCTAGTATGCTGCAGTACAGTGCAGAATAATTGAATATAAGTAGATGATGGACCAAAAATGACTTACAAACTGTGTCAGGCAGTAACATTACAGGATGGTCACAGAAGTTGGTACCAAAGAAAGGTCTGGTGAAGGATGGATGAGGTTAGATTGCAGTAATTCCTGCAGAGATTCTGAACTATGCTGCTATCTTCTGCCTGGTCAGGCCAAGCCCCCACAACACAAATATTCATGTTGTTCCTTGTAACTTTCATTTTTTTTTACTGATCATAGAGTGCTGCCACAGTGTTTTTGTTGGTACTTGCTTCTCTAGGCAAGCACCCACTCTTACCCAACAGTGTGTGTAGCTAGTGTTTCCTGCATACCTCTCAACCTCCTGCCTCATAAATCAGGGACAAGGCTTAAAAAAATCAGGGACAAAGGACCAAAATCAGGGACACTTCTTCAAAATTGGAGATATCCACTCAGGAAGCTGGTAGAATAAAGGGCTTAGTGTAAAATGCATTTTCTAAAGAAAAACAAGCCTGTAACTTTAATGTTTGACATTAGTTTGCGCTTATAGCCCCCGCTGTTTGGTCACGGAAACACAATTTTTAGGAGAGACAGAGTAAAATTTTGAGGCAAAATCAGGGACATCCCTGAAAATCAGGGACAGTTGAGAGGTATGGGCTGGGGTAGAGGAACACTTGAAAAAAATACGAGAAGGTTTAGTGAAGGTAGCCAGCCTCTGAGTGAAAGAAAGGAAGGGCAGTGAGGCAAGGAAAAGCTCAAACAGAAGAAAGGATAGCCAAAGGGGTGTCAAATAGAAATAAAACTTTCTTCAGGTACCGAAGTGAGAAAAGGAAGGCAAGGGGAGGGATAATGAGGATAAGGAGGATGGCCGACCGTGACTGCCTAGAGAAGGATAAGGAAAAAGATGACATCCTGAACAAGTACTTCTCAGTCTTCACAGTGGAGGTGGGGGGCAGACCAACAAGGAGCAGTAGGAATACAGGAGGGGGTAGGTGAACACAACTCCATTTTGCAGAGGAAGGAATCCTGAAGGGACTTGCAAACCTGAAAGTGGGCAAGGTCATTGGACCAGATGGGATACATCCAAGGATGCTAAGGGAACTTGGAGAAGCTTGCTGTACATGACCCTTGTTCAACATATAACTGGAAAGAGGAGGGTTCCAGAGGACTGGAGGAGAGTTAATGTGGTTCCACTCCGCAAGAGTGGCAGCAGGGAGGAGGCTAGCAACTATAGACCAGTCAGTCTCACATCACTGGTGGGAAAATTAATGGAAACCCTGTTAAAGGAAAGGCAGGTGGAACATTTTGAATCTGGTAGGTAGCATGGATTCATGAGTGGGGAGGTCATACCAGACAAATCTAATCAATTTCTTTGAGTGGGTGACCAGGGAACTAGATCAGGGAAGTGCCGTGGATGTGGCCTACTTGGACTTTAGTAAGGCCTTCAACACTGTACAGTGCAGGAAACTAGTTAAGAAATTGGATAGTCTAGGGGTGACAGCCAAAGTGGTAAACTGGGTAAAAACATTTTAATGGACAGGTGGCAGAGGCTGGCAGAAAATGGCACTCACTCAAATGCAGGGAGAGTGGCCAGTGGGGCGCCACAGGGCTCAGTATTGGAACCTGTCCTGTTCAATGTCTTCATAAGTGAAATCACAGAAAAACTTGAAGGGAAGTTGTGCCTTTTTGCATATGACACCCAGACCAGTAATAGGGTGGTTACTCAGGAGAGGGTGGAGAAAATAAACACAGAAACAGAGATTTTCCAACATAAGGATCGCTTGGCCCACCCAGTCTGTCCATTTTTCCCTACCTACAGTATCACCGTATACCCTATTTGATCTCCGTCTCTTTTTCCCTCCCCAAATTTCTTGTTACTAAGATCCCCTTAGGCCTATCCCATGCGCTCTTGAACCCCATTACTGTTTTCACCCCTACCACCTTGGGTGGTAGGCTATTCCATAAATCCTCTACCATTTCTGTGAAAAAGTACTTCCTCACATCCCTCCTGAACCTACATCCCTCTAACTTCACAGCATGTCCCCTTGTTCTTATACATCTTTTATTTTGAAAAATACTTCCTTCCTGTACCTTATTCACCCCCGTGAGGTATGTAAAGGTTTCTATCATATCCCCCCTTCCCTTGTCTCTGCCAAGGTGTGCATGTTGAGCTGTCTCAGTCTCTTCTCATAGGGCTTGTAATGTAGACCCCTCACCATTTTAGTTACTCTCCTTTGGACTGCCTCCATTCGGTCTATATCCTTCCGTAGATGTGGCCTCCAGAACCGTACACAGTATTCTAAGTGAGGTCTTACCAATGATCTATACAGAGGCAACACTATCTCCCTCCTTCTGTTGGTGCTCCCTCTTTCTATGCATCCCAGCATCCTACTAGCCTTCCCATATGCTTTGTCACATTGCTTGGCCACCATTAGGTCCTCAGAGATTATTAGCCTCAGGTTGCTTGGTATGTAAGCAAAAAGACATGACAGGGTGTGCACTGAACACATTATACCGCACACCCAGGGGTGTAGTAAGGCACAAGGCCACAGGCTGAGTGCCTTCAGCCCCTGAAAGTGTGGTAATATGTGTTCAATGCACACCTCCAGAGTCTCTTAGTAAGCAATAACCCATGACAGGGTGTGCCATTATTGGGGATTAACAGGTATCCGGGTGCATTGTGAGGCACAAGGCTGCAGGCCAAGTGTCCTCGCAGCACCTGGGTGTGCATTAATCCCCAATAATGCCACTCCCTGGAGTGGGTTATTGCACTCATAACATGGGGTATGCAGAAAAAGACCGCTAAATGCTCTAAAGATTTGTTTTATTCTTTTAAAACAGGAAAAATAGGGATGTATCCTGCCGCCTTGTAAAACAGTCCCTAGTCGAAAAACTACATATCCTGCTATTTATGCACTCATAAATGTGACACATGCACTACTGAGATGATCTGTCACATTTATGTTACACAACATGGTCTGGATTACCGTGTAGCACATGCCACAGTGCTCTCCCCACACACACAAGAAAACCACATATGCTTTATGTGTGTGTGTCTCTCTCATGATACTGTGGCTGAATGGGGAGAGAGACAGACAAACAGAAAGACACGCACAGAGATGATTGGCTGCACAAGGGAACCATTCTCTGTCTCCAGGCCACCTCCCCAACAATGTGTAACAACAGCAGGTGTGATCTGCCCCACTTGCTCCGCATGTCTTACACAGTGCAGGAATTCCCATGTCTCTCTCTGCGGGTGCTGGCGGGGGACACCAAAGGGAGGAGAAGTACAAGCGGCACTAGCAATTACACAGTGCAGGAATTTGGATCTGCACTCTCGTGCTCTCTTTCTCTTACTGACACATCCTGCACACCCCCGGCTCAAGAATCGCTGTGTTCGGCGGTCACCGGCCTGTCGCTCTCTCTCTCTCTCCAGCGCAATGACAGCAGGGCAGCTAATAACACACTGGGAGCAGCAGGTAAGGTTAGCTGTGTCTCGGGTGCTGAACTGGGTGTTGTGACTCTGCCACTAACTGCTCGTCCCACTGAGTCTCTCTCTGTCATGCGACCCGCTCACAACACTCCGGAGTAGGGGACCACAGGGCAATGGTCACCGGTGGGGATGGGGCATGGCAACAGGATATCTGGGTGCCACCTTTGAACTGCTGCACAGACAGAGAGACAGTGCTTGATCCTCCATCTCGTCACAGCTCCGAGTGTCATCTGGAGGGACATGCTTGGCCAGGCACGCCGCAGGAAGCCGCAGGAGTCACCCTGGATAGAGAGCACCTATCCCAGCCATCCGCTGCCACCTCCACTGCTGTTACTGTCTTCCACAGAGAAGGTGGATGACTCTGCAATCTCTCCAGCATCGGGGGCAGTGTGTGCCGGTTAGGTTGGGCGGCTGTTGTGGGACGTTTTACTTGTCGCACGCCGAGCTGTTGCATTTGTGGCTGCTCCACCTACTGTTCCCATACTGTATTACTTTAGGACTGCAACATAGGGGGAGCAAGGGTGGTTGTGGGATGATGTACGGGTGGTCAGGGAAGGTAAGAGCATGGCAAGTGGCTCCACTGACAGGCTGACTCAGACAGAGCCACACAGAACGGGGAGTGCGGCACTTCTTCTGTCTGTGACACACCTGACCTGACCTGGGGGGGGCACATATATTATTGCTGGAAGCAATCTGGCTCACTCCCCCTACTGAACATTAACTAAGCTGCACTACCTTGCCCGATCCCACTGTGTGACTGTCTTATAACAGGGCTACTGCACACAAAAATGCAAACACACACAGGATTCATGCACTAACGGTACTCACTCTCTCTCGTGTCTCTCTCGCTCTCTCTCTCTCTCTCTCTTTCTCAGGAGCACTCGCTCACCCCACTCACTGTGCGGTGCTCAGTGGTTCCCGGGGTGGGCAGGACAACAGACATATGGGGTAACTAACAGCCTGGGGAACACAGATCTCCCTCTCTCCCATTCCACCACACCTGCAGTTGTTGTGTAGGGGCAATACTTTTGTGAAGGCACTCACTTAGCGAGGATTGCAAATCGCTGCCTTTGCAAAATTATTTTCTCCTACACAACAAGTGCAGGTCTGCTCAGGGATCTCCATCAGATCCCTTCACCCTAACTGTGCAGATAAGGGTGCATTAATGCACTGTCACCTGACGGCACTCCACCAATCACCTCCCGCCCTCTCTCTACCTCATGTTATAATTGCACTTATAAAATGGGCTACTTTTTTTTTAAAACTTGTTACAGTTAGAAGAAAACATGCTAGACTTAAAAAAAATGTGTTAGTTTATGAGAATTTATGACAAAATAATCCTTCTGCCTATTTGAAAATGATGTCATACACATGAGCAAGTTTGTTCTTTCATCAGTACTGCTGGAGCACTGTAGGAGCAGTACCCCCGTGCATTGGTGTGTAGTTTTATTATTAAAGAAAGAGGGAAAGAATGTAACATGTTCATCTGTGTTTTGTTTTTTAATTGAACTGTGGCCCAAGACAGCAGGATCATAACAGGCAGGGACTTGGAGAAACCGCAGTGCAATAGCAGTGAAAAAGTTTTTTCTGGGTAATTTATTGTACCAGTGTTTTACTTTTCGGTCGTTCTGTTTCCCGGTCTGGTTGAACTACATTTTACCCCCAAAAAATAAAAATAGGTGTACTGTGGATCAGACTGTGTCAGGCCCCTAAAATCATCTTCCAGGTCAGTGTGTTAGATTGTTTGTTCCTATCGTCGGCTGGAGCGGCGTTACTGACCAAAACGTCACATTGAAGTCCATGTATTTTAAGAAAAGTTATGAGCTGTATTTCTATTTAAAACACTTGGTTTACACATGCGGGAGACAGGGATGCAGTCAACAGTGGAGATGGAGGGATGAGGTGCTCTGTGGGAGTTGTAGCTCAATTGGCATTACATAAAGAAAAGTAAATACAAGGTTTTATTTATATTTAAATGTTTGATGGGTGTAGGGCTGAAGGCTGCTCATTTGTATGAATTAATGGTTTTGGTGCTTACACAGGTCACGTGGTAACAGTTATGAGTCGTTTTACCGATGGGGAAAGTGGCAGTTTTTCAAAAAAACAACATTCTAACGGCTCATTGATATTCATTTTAATGTGGTCCTGCTTTTCTGATCTTGTTTCACCTGTGCATTAAATGGATTTGATGCACAGGTAACCAGGTCTCAAACCCCTGATCCTTTGTCTTGAAGCCAGCACCCCTTTCCTGTGCTCCCTCCAGCAGTGGTCTGCAGTACAGCTCCTTTTAACACTCCTATCTCCCTCATCCTATTACTGCTAAATTAAACCTTCTCTACCCCCCCCAAAAAAAAAAAACATCCCTCAACTATGCCTCGATCCCATATTTTTCTCTGCCCACATCTTCACTTTCCTCTCAGTGGTAACTCAGGTCTTAAACCCCTGACCCTTCATCTTATAGCCGGCACCGTTTCCTTGGCCCCATCCAGCCATAGATTCTAAGACAGCTCCTTCTAACACTCTCATCTTCCTCATTCTCCCACTTCAGCTAAATTCTCCAGCTCCACTATGAACATACGAACATACGAAATTTGCCAGCAGATAAAGGCCTAGAGGTCTATCTAGTCTGCTCGAATGTGCAGCTAGCACCCCTTATTCTGCAGCTGCCCCTCCCTTCCACTCTTCCCCTTCATTGACCCTCCCCCTTGTCCTGTCCCATCCCCTTTTGAAGCAGTCCACTGTTCTACTGGATACCACTTCTGCAGGTAATGCATTCCACCCAGCCACCACCCTCTCTGTGAAAAAGTGTCTCCTCATCTCCTCCAGTCTCATATCATGGCTCCTGGTGTTCCTCCCCTCCCTTACTTTGAACAGCCCCTCTGTACCTGTCTTGTTTATTCCTTTCATGTACTTAAAGGTTTCAATCATGTACCCGTCCCTCCTCTCCTCCAGCGAGTACGTGTTCAACTCCCTCAGCCTCCTCTTGTATGATAAGTCCCCCAGCCCCTTGATCATCTTTGTCACCCTGCGCTGCACCCCCTCCAGTAACTTAATGTCCCTCTTCAGATACGGACGCCAGTACTGCATGCAATACTCCAGGTGCAGTCTAACTAATGACCTATACAGTGGTAGAATCACCTCCTCCCTCCTCGAGGATATACCCCTTGCAATACAACCCAGCATTTTGTTGGCCTTTGCAGCTGCCTTCCTACATTGTGCCGAGTTGTTCATTGACCCTGTAATGAGCACCCCAGATCCTTCTCCTCCTCTGTCTGGGCTAGCTGCACTCCCCCCAAGCTGGTAACTCCTCCTTGGGTTCTTCATCCCAAAATGCAGCACCTTGCACTTTTTGGCATTAAAACCCAGTTGCCAGGTGTCTGACCAGGTTTCAAGCTTTGCCAGATCACTAGGGAGTCAATCCTTCACTGTCTCTCTACACTAAATCTCTGTCGGACCTACAACCCCCAGTAGTATCTCCCTTACTATTCTCTCAAATAACCGCCCTCAAGTATTCCTCTCCTAAGCTTCTCTTCCTTACCTTCCCCCTCTCCTCACTGCATAATAAATTTGGTTCTGGCTGGCTAGAACCTTCACCCTTCCAGCCTGCAGCCTGTGGCAATACCTCTTAACTATCACTCCCTCTTCTTCTCATTGTATACATAGTATATTGCTTCCACACAAATATCCCTGTACCTCTGACTTCAGCGACCGGCTCAATTCCCTCCCTCCCCAACAGTTGTGATTTTCTGCGTTACCTTTGCTAACACATCTCATTTTAGCTGTTTTCCCAGCTTCTAATTAACTCTTTTTCTGACTACAAGATTATTTTGCCACTATCAAATCAAATCAAATCAAATCATACTTTATTTTTAAAAAGCACCTTTCCAAAACCAAGGCGCTTGCACAATAAATAATTCAAATACATAAAAAACAATATAATGAAATCATTCAATATAATTATTCATTATAATGCTATGATCCTATTGACACTCCTCTTAGTAATTTTCCCATGCCCCCCAGGGATATTTCTCCAGATGCTCCCCCTTTGCACACCCCTCCTATCACCACAATCCATTGCGCCTCTGCATCCCCTGTATTTTTCACTCCCCTCAGCCACCGCACTTCCTCTCTTCTACTGCTCTGTGGCTCCCAATGCTCCCCCCATGTCCATTAGAGCACACTCCCTTCTTTCTATAGACTGCCACCTTCGTCTGTCCCCCCCCCCCAACACCTCTGTCTCCTTCATCACAATTTGGTCACCTTCAAAGGAGGAAAGCATTCGCCTTGCTAAGGAGCTATTTAAAAAAGCTTATTTTTTTACTCCTGCTGTGCTCAGGTAATGTAGAAGTCAACCCCAGTCCTCCTAGTCCTCTCACCTCTCCATCTGACTTCGCAACTGCCCCAGGCCTAAAAATGATGTTAATTAATGTTCTGAGCCTTACGAAGAAATTTGACCAGCTCCAAACCTGGGCTGCCCACACAAACCCAGACCTTATTATACTCACTGAGTTGTGGCTCAAAAGCACAATACCTGATCGGCAGATCATCCTCCGTGGCAATAAGGCTTTTAGAGCTGACAGGACAACTAGGAGAGGCCGTATGGTCATTTACGCTAAGGACAAATTTAACATTACTAATATCTTTAGCATGACGAAGCCAAAAGAATTTGAACTAGTGTCCCTAAAAATGCACATGCCCTCTACAGAAAGCCTTACTATCATCAGTTGCTACAGACCCCCTGCCGGTGGCTCTGATATACTTACAACCCTGAAATCAATTGTAGCCCCTGTCAACAATGAAACTATTATTTTCGGGGACCTAAACATGGATTGGCTCACCTCCAAATCCAGTGCCCTTAAAGGTCTCTGTGATGATCTCGGCCTTTCCTAGCTCATCACTGAACCTACCAGGATAAACTTGTTAAACAATGTGAATAGCTCCGTCCTAGACATTATGCTAACCCACCATCTCCACAAAATCCTGCAATCCTTCGTCTTTCAGAAGGATCTGAGCGACCACGGGATCGTGGTCTGCACCAGAGCCCAACCAAAGGGCCCCCTCTCGCCCAAGTTCTTCATGAAATGGTCCTTCCACAAGCTTAACCCTGACAGCTCCCTGACAGATCTTAGCAACACAAGCTGACAGAGCCTATAACTAGCCAAAATGGCTGATGAGGCAGTCGATATCCTCAATGACAAACTAACTATTTTCCTACCTCCTACCACTGTTGCCGTCTACTGCCGCTACCCCTACCACCCTCTCTTCGCCTGCCGTCTTTCGGCTCCATAGGCCTGGCCGCAGGTTGGTACCTCATCCCGCTGTTGCCGTATCTGACGGCACCTCCTTTCCACTTAATCTCTCCCTCCCGTCCTTTTGCCAGTTTTCCCTTCCTTGTGTCTTTTCTACTGATGCCTATCCTCTTATTTTCTGCCTTCTACTATTCACATTTTTGAGTATGTTCCATGATTAAGTGCTAAAGTATATTTTTGTTTACTAATGTATGTTACATTGCCATATGTATTTCTCTCTGCATTTTTTGTACTCGTTGTCTTAATAATCTGGCTGTACTCTTTGTGTATTGTAATTGTACCTCCCGGGTCGTGCCTGAAAACAGTCACTTGCTGACTAGCGCACTTACCCGGTTAACAAAAACTAACTAACTAAATAAATAAATAAACGTGTTTGGCAAATAAGCACGCCCCCCTCATCAAAATTAGAGCCCGCAGATTCTCCCACCCCCGGTTTACACCCAGTATTAAAGCTGCACTATCAAACTGTGACAAACTCTAGTCCCGTGCAAGGTGCACTAAGTCCCCGTCCAACTGGCAGGCCTTCAGAGCTGCAAGAAATGCAGGCGTCAAACTTGTACACTCAGCCAAGGCAAACTTCTGCATCGCTACCCTTGAACAAGCTACAGGGACCTCGGCTAAGATCTGGCAGACTATAAAATCCATTAAAGGATGTAAAGCAGCCCCTTCCATTCTTGCCAAGATCCAAGCCAATGGTGTCATTACTGAAGACAGGGTTTGGATCCTTGAGGAACTTAATTTGCACTTTGTCACTGCTGGGCTGGCTTTTGATTCCTCTCCCTATGCCGGTCTAGTTACCCCTCCCCCGGACAACAAATCCCCTGCTCCCCTCCACCCGACCCCTTTCAGCTTCAGCCTGTTTCCTTCAAGGAAGTGGAAGATAATCTCAGTAAACTGGACACCAGAAAGGGTGGTGGCGCAGACTGGTTAGAGCTGTTTTTCCTTAAGCTAGGTCATTACTACCTCACAGCCCACATACTACACATTTTCAATCTCTGTATTGCCACTGCCATAGTACCATCCTGCTGGAAATCTGCCTATATTATACCACTATTCAAATCCAATGACCCTTGTGACTTAAACAATTATAGGCCCATCTCTATCTTGCCTAGTCTCTCCAAGATTCCCAAAAGATTAATTTATAACCAATTGAAAGCTCATATTGAACGCTTCTCCCTTCTGAACCCTGCTCAGTCTGGTTTTAGGCAAAACCATAACACCATCTCTGCCCTCGCAAAAGTTACTAATGACTGGATCACAGACCATGATTCCAAGCAGGTCACAGGTGCCGTATTTCTAGACCTCAGCAAGGCATTCAATACTGTGGACCCCAACCTTGTTATCCAGAGTCTTCTTAACCATGGTAATTCTACGTCTTCAGCACAGTGGTTTGCCTCCTACCTCTCAGGTAGATCATAGAAACTCAAGGCTGACGGTCTACTCTCAGATTCCCTCCCTATTAAAAAGGGTGTCCCTCAAGGGACCATCTTAGGCCCTATCCTGTTTTCCATTTACATCAATAACCTCAACTCCAATATTGTTAACTCCAAGCCACATTTCATCGCAGACGACACAGTGTTGTATACATCAAAGCCAACTCTGATCGAAGTCTGTGATGAGCTACAAGAAAAAATTACTCACCATAGTAATGTTGTTTCTCCTAATGGAGTCTTGCTATATTCTGACTTTATGCAGTTAGCCCCAGAACTTGAACTGCTCTGGAGAGTAAAGGGTTAACTCTATGTCAAGGCATAGAACGTTGAGCTCGAGCTCGGTTTTCAAACCTCTGTCTGTGGTACTCTGAAGTCTAACCATCAGATTCTTATGAGCACTATACTAACTTACTAGTTAGAAATTGTTTAGAAAATTTTTAATGCCAACAGCCACCACCAGATTTTTTAGGGTCAAAAGACTCAAGTCGAGAACACCAAAAAGAATATAAGCAGATAGTGAAAACAAGCAAAAAATTAATAATAAACCCCCTAGAAAGATAGGGCATGCCAAGTACACTTCTGGGGTGCAGCACTGTGCCTGCCAGACCACATCCCAAAATGACTAGGTTCCAGGAGGGGAGGCAGGCAAGGAGGTCAGAATACAGCAAGACTCCTTTAGAAGAAACAGCATTACTATGGTGAGTAATTTTTTTCTTCAAACAACATGAAGTCTTGCTGTATTCTCACTATATGCAGACTACCAAGCAGTGCCCCCTTGGAGGAGGGGGTCACAGAACCTATTTTGGGAACAGGCTGTGCAGAACAGCTGTGCCAAACCTAGCATCACTTCTTGGCTGAATGTCCAGAGAGTAGTGCTTGGTGAAAGTGTGAACAGTTTTCCAGGTGGCTGCTTTACAGATTTCCACTAATGGTATGTCTCTAGCTGCTGCGACTGAAGCAGCTGTACCTCTAGTAGAGTGAGCCCTCAGGCCTGAGGGAGGCTCTTTCCCCAACTTTGAATAGCAGAACTGGATACAGGAGACAATCCACCTGGCAATAGATCTCTTAGTGGCAGGTCTGCCCTTTCCCACTTCCCTATAAGTGAGAAACAATTGAGAACGGCCATTTTTATGGGCCTTAGTATGTTCCACATTGTAACTCAGAGCCCTCTTTACATCAAGACTGTGTAATCTTCTCTCTCCAGAGGAAGAATGGTCAGTGAAAAATACAGGCAATGACACAGACTGATTCAAATGAAAGTCTGATACCATCTTAGGAAGAAACTTTCTGTTGGTTCGAAGGACCACCTTATCCCCGTGAAATGAAATGAAGTCAGGATCCACTGATAAAGCCTGTAATTCACCGATTCTCTTGGCAGAGGTAATGGCTATCAGGAATACAGTTTTCCAAGTCAAGTACTTTAGCTCAGCTGAAGATAGAGGCTCAAAGGGGTCTGCATACGCTGTGCAATACAGATATTCAGGTCCCAAGAAGGGGTAGGCTCCCGTAAGGGAGCATTAACATGTACCAGGTCCTTGGAAAATGTCTTGAAAACTGGATGGGATGCCAGGGAAGAGCCCTTACCAGCAGAAAGGAAGGTAGACACAGCTGCCAAATGTACCTTGAGAGTAGTAGGCCAGAGGCCTAAACCATTAAGAAGCACCAAATAGTCCAAAACAGTAGCAATATCAGCCAGTTCTGGCAATACATGCTTCTGGGAACACCAAAACCCAAATCTCTTCGATTTGGAGTTGTAAGTCTTTCTAGTAGCAGGTTTCCTGCTAACCTTTAAAATGTCCAAAACTGATTGGGAAAGATGCAGGCTTGCATATTCTAACTCTTCAACAGCCAGGCTTTGAGCCTGAGAGTCTGAAGGTTGGGGTAAAGAATCCTCCCCTGAGAGGAGGTAAGAAGATTGAACTGTCTGGGAAGACACAGACGCATTGTCACTGACAGTGACAACAGAAGGGGGCACCAAGGCTGTCTGGCCCAGTCTGGAGCTACTAGAATTACCTTGCAAGGTTGAGACCTGATCTTGATCAGGACCTTGAATATCAGAGGAAAAGGAGGAAATGCATAGAGGAAACCTGCTTGTCCAATCCAACAAAACAGCATCCTGAGGGACAGAACCCAGAAGAGGTGGTCTGCAGCAAAAAAGAGGAAGCTGGTGATTGTCCGGGGCTGCAAAGAGATCTATCTCTGGAATGCCCCACCTCTTGAAGATGACCTGAAGAATTAGAGGATTCAGGGTCCATTCATGGTGACCTGGGAAATCCTGCTGAGAGCATCTGCTAGAATGTTGTCCTTCCCTGGGAGATGCACAGCCATCAGGGAAGCCTGAAGGGAATAAGCTAGAGACCATATTTTTATGGCCTCTGTGCACAAGGCCAAGGACTGACTGCCTCCCTGCTTATTGATGTACCACATGGTTGTGGTATTGTCTGTCCTGATCTGCACCACTTTTCCCTGGACAGCAGTTGAGAACATCTGAAGTGCTAGAAGACAGCTCTCAGTTCAAGGAAGTTTATGTGTTGGAGAGACTCCTGGTGAGACCAGATTCCCTGAGCTGTAAGCTGATCTAGGTGAGCCCCCACCCCAATAAAGAGGCATTTGTGGTGAGAATCACTGAAGGAGCCTGACTGATAAAGGGGACACCTTGTCGAAGACTGTACTCCTCCAGCCACCACTGGAGGGCCTGAACTAGAGTTTGAGACACAGGAACCAATTTGGAGAGAGGGTTTTTTTTCTGAGACCAAAAAGATCTGAGATGAAACTGAATCTCTCTCATCTGAAACTTTGCTCCCTGGACCACTGCTGTGGATGCTGCCATGTGACCCAGCAACTGTAGAACGTGTCTGGCTGGACGAGAAACTAGAGGACGAAAAGAGGAAGCCAGAGTGACAAGGGACTGAACCCTTGAGAGAGGAAGAAATGCTCTTGCTTGAATAGTGTCTAGTTCTACCCCTATGAAAGTGAGAAGCTGGGCTGGTTCCAGAACATACTTTTCTGTGTTCAGAATGAAGCCCAAGGAGTCTAGAAGCTTTTGAGTGACCTCTAAGGCTGACTTGACTTGGTCTGAGGACTGGCCCACTAGGAGTCAGTCATCCAGGTATGGGAACAGAGGGATACCCTGTCTCCTGAGGAATTCCACCACTACTGCAAGACACTTGGTGAACACCCTTGGAGCAGATGTTAGGCTGAAAGGCATAGCTCTGAATTGGTAATGGCCTGAGGGCAACTCGAACCTTAGGTACTTTCTGTGAGAATGACTGATAGGTATGTGGAAGTAGGCTTTCTTGAGATCCAGAGAGGCTAGCCAGTCTCCTCATCTCAGAGAGGGAAGAATTACTCTCAGATTCACTATTTTGAATTTTGGTTTTGTTAAATGTTTGTTCAGGTACCTTAAATCTAGAATGGGTCACCACTCCCCTGTCTTTTTTGGAGTAAGGAAGTATCTGGAGTACAGTCCTTTTCCCCTCTCATAATGAGGTACTTTCTCTACTGCTTGCATAGAAACATAGAAGTTGACGGCAGATAAGGACCGCAAGGCCCATCCAGTCTGCCCATTTCTTTTTCTACCTTATAAATGTGCCGTCGGCCTTTGCTCTGTCAGTGGCCTATCTATTCATACTCATTTGTATTGTTCCCTATGCCTATCCCATGCCTGTTTGAAGCCCTGCACTGTATTCATAGCCACCACTTCTTGAGGTAGGCCATTCCATGCATCCACCACCCTTTCTGTGAAAATAATTTCTCACATTCCCCTTAATCGCCCCCTCTAACTTCATGCTGTGTCCTCTTGTCCTGCTATTTTTCTTATATTTAAACATGTTAGACTCTTTCACCTTGTTAATGCCCTTAAGGTGTTTGAATGCCTCGATCATATCACCTCTCTCCCTCCTTTGCTCAAGGGTATACATATTGAGCTCTGTTAATCTGTCCTCATATGTCTTCTGATACAGAACCTGCACCATTTTGGTTGCCCTTCTCTGGACTGCCTCAATTTGGTTAATGTCCTTGTGAAGGTGTGGCCTCCAATACTGCACGCAGTACTCCAGGTGGGGCCTAACCAGTGTCTTGTAAAGAGGGATTATTACTTCCTCTTATGACTTGTGATACCCTACTAATAAACCCTAACACCCCTAGCCTTACCTACTGCTTTAGAGGTCTGCTTGGATGATTTCAGGTCATCAGTGATGATGATGCCCAAGTCTCTTTCTTCCTTTGTGACTGCTAGCAACTCCCCTCCCAGCCTATAGGTGGCTTCAGGGTTTCTCTTCCCTATGTGCATGATCTTGCACTTCTTTTGCATTAAATCCCAGTTGCCACTCTTCTGACCATTTTGCTAGTTTATCCAGATCTCTTCTCATTCTGCCCACCCCATCTGGATCATCTACTCTGTTGCAGATCTTGGTGTCATCTGCAAACAGAGAAGCCTTACCCTCTAGTCCATCTGCAAGGTCACTAATGAAGATGTTGATGAGGACTGGCCCTAGAACTGATCCCTGAGGTACCCCACTTGTGACTTGCATCTCTTCTGACTGTATACCATTTACCACCACTCTCTGTTTTGTGCCCGCCAACCAGTTTGCCACCCAGTTGACCAACTTCTGACCCACCCCGAGCCTACCCAGCTTATTTATCAATCTTCTATGTGGAACAGTGTCAAAAGCTTTGCTGAAGTCAAGGTAGGCGACATCAACTGCCCCTTGGTCCACCACTCTGGTTCACGCAGTCAAAGAAATCTATGAGATTAGTTTGACAGGACCTTCCTTTTGTAAACCCATGCTGTCTTGGATCCTGTGCCCCTATGGATTCCAGGTGTTGCACTATCCTTTCCTTAAGGAGTGCCTACAATCTTGCCCACTACTGAGGTAAGACTGACTAGTCTCTAGTTCCCTGCCTCCTCCCTGCTACCACTCTTGTGGAGCGGGATCACATGAGCCTTCTCCAGTCTTCTGGGACCTCTCCTGTGCTCAGAGACTCACTAAACAGTTCTGCTAATGGCTCTGCTAGTTCCACCCTTAGCTCCTTAGGCACCCTGGGATGTATGCCATCAGGTCCCATTGCCTTATCCACCCTGAGCTTAGCAAGCTCTTGTAGGACCCTTTCTTTGTAAAGGGAGTAGTGCTTACCTCCTCCCCTGTGTCCATGGTGTTGAGCCAGGGCCCTGCCCTACCTACTCCTCAGTAAATACTGAGCAAAAGTATCTATTTAGGATAGATGCTTTACAGGGTCCTCCTCCTCACATGCTCCCTTTCTCCATTAGCTTAGCAATACCCCTCTGGACTTTCTCCTTTCACTAATGTATCTATAGAAAGTCTTGTCACCTTCTTTTACTGTTCGTGCTAGTGTTTCCTCAGTTTGGGACTTTGCCTGCCTTACTGCCTCCCCTGCTTCCCTTAGGGCAGTTTGGTATGCCTCCCTATCTTCATTCCGCAGTGTTCCCTTATATTTCCTGAAGGCCAGCCTTTTGGCTCTGACCTTTTCTGCTACTGTATTTGAGTACCAAAGTGGTTTCCTTCTTCTTTTGCACTTATTTTCTGTCTAACACAATGGGATGTTGCTTCAAGTATTGCATCCTTAATGCTTGCCCACTTTGCCTGTACCCCCTCACCTGTGTTTCTTTTTGCCAGGGCTAGCTTAACTCTGTTGGCCATCTTATCAAAGTCAGCTCCTCTGAAGTCCCGTATTTTTGCCTTGGAATGGGATGATTTAGATGTAGTAGCCAAATTGAACCGTACCATGTGATGGTCACTGGCCCCCAGGTGACCTTCTACCTGGAGATCTGTGATCCCTTACCTGTTAGTCAGTACTAGATCTAGGATAGCCCTGTCTCTTGTGGGTTGTTGTACCAGTTGTTTGAGGTCCTCCCCCTGCAGGGAATCCACTATGTGTCTAGTTGCAGAAGCAGAAGAGAGGAGACTTCTGCCTCTAAGGCCTTTGTCTCCAAGGGAGAGGGAGGACTGAAGAACCTTGCTCTCATTTTTGGGAACCCTTTGAAACGGAGAGCAAGTCCCTGGCTCACTACTTCCAGGACCCATTTGTCTGAGGTAATATACTCCCAGGCCTGGGAGAAGTGAGCCAGCCTGCCCGCTACTGGAACTGGGGAGGTGACCCTGACCGACACCTCAGGGTGTCTGTTTGGCAGGGTGCTTAGACTGCGTCGATGATGGGGTCCTGGTCATCCCACACTTGCCTCTTCCCCTAAAGAACCCTCTCTCTGCTGGAAAGAAGAGGAGGGGGCCTGAGCTTGGTAGAAAGGCCTATGAAAAGGCCTGCCTCTGCCAGCCCTGAATTGTTGCTTCCGAGGAGTGGCCTGCTTTTCCTTGGCTGCAGCACTCCTATAGGTGGTCCTACACTCATCCGTCTTCTTCATGTAGTTCTCTGTTTACTCCCCCAAACAGAGAATTACCAGTTACAGGGAAATCCATGGCCTCAGTCTGGGTATCCTGCGAAAGGTTGGTACATCTAAGTCAAGAAAATCTCCTCATGGAGATAGATGTAGCCAAGACTCTAGAATGCACATCATCCGAGTCCACAGCAGCATGAAACTGCACTTTGGAGGCCTCTACACCATCTACAGCCACCTGCTCCAGCTCCTTGGCTAGCTGGGGAGGGGCATTCTTAGCCAGCTCCAGAACTGTATCCCACATAGACTTCTGGTACCTGCTGTATATGCCACATAATTGGATTGCCTGAGCCCCAAAGAGGATGCCAAATACTGCTTCTTAGCCATGGCATCCACTTTCCTGGAATCCTTATATGGGGGGTGAGATGCCAGGAGAATACTAGCCTTGTCACAGGCTGCAGCTTGCACTACCCCAACATGGCTGCAATGTGCTGAAAAGAATTCTGTGCCAGGGCCTGATAAAGCATACCTCCTGTTGATTTTTTTATCCACAGGAGGAATAGATGTGGGAAATTGCATGATTTTCTGTGTTTGTTTCCCCAGGGATTTGTGCAATGGGATAGACACTCTCTTTGACTCTGGAACATCCATCATTTCCACATAATCAGGCTCCTTCTGATCCTGCTCAGCCTCTTCCATAGGAAGCTGAAGAGTCTCAGCCACCTTCTTGTAGAACAAGAAGTGGGAGGGGGACTCAGAAAGCCTGGGAGGGAAACACTGGAAGGCCTGTCTGGGAAGATGTCAGGCTCTACTGGCTCATCTAGGCCTTCAAACTCTCCTTCTTCATCCTCTTCCTCCTCCTCCCAATCTCCCCCATAGTATGTCTCCGGATCAATATCTGAGGCAAAAACCTCTGACCGAACCGATCGCCTCTGAACCGATGTCGGTTCGGTCAGAACCGAGCAAAGCAATTGCACAATAGAGATCGCTTTCAATTTTTCCTCAGTGGTTGGAACATGAGTTGTTAGATCCGAACCGGATGATTTTCTCTTTCTCTTTCTCTTTGACAGAACCAACTCCACAGAGTCGGCTCTCCTTTTGCCCGAAGAGGTATCGCCCTGGTCAGTAGGCACCCCTTCAGGTTCAGTAGCAACAGAACCGGGCTGGCCATCTGGATCAACGGACTTCTCGGCCTCCATTTCCTTCAGCCTACTCAAACATTTTTCAAGAGTGGTTTTGGGAAAGTTCTAACAAATTTGGCAGTCTACCTTGAGGTGGTCAAACCTCAGACAATAAACACATACGAGATGGGGATCAGCCTTAGCAAAGACCTCCCCACACTCGGTACAGTGCTGAAACCCAGTGGGACCAGTTTTTTTGGGGGGGTTTCTCAGACATGCCAAAAATCAGAAAAGTCACCCTTGTCAGCTATTAAGCAGGTAACAAAACTCATCGGTTTCAACTCATATCATGGTTTGTTAAAAACTACAAAACCTGGATTTTTTTAGAAACCGATAAGTACCAGAAAACCACAAATGTTTTACAACAGAACAGAAAAAGCAATAGGTTTCAGTTCTGAACCGGACCGACCGGAAAAGAACCGAAGACAAAACAATTTCTAATAATGTCATAAAATACCACTACCTACTACTACCACTTACTGTTACCAAGACAGAGGTAAGAATACCAGGAATTACAAACTGTGATTGAAAAAAATGACCGATTTGAACTTTTACCAAACCGTAGCACAGAATGGATCTCCGGAGCGACTTCACAGTTAGGCCGGGTAAGAAATCTGATGGTTAGACTTCAGAGTACCACAGACAGTGGTTTGAAAACCGAGCTCGAGCTCAACGTTCTATGCCTTGGCACAGAGTTAACCCTTTACTCTCTGGAGCAGTTCAAGTGCTGGGGCTAACTGTATATAGTCAGAATACAGCAAGACTTCATGTTGTTTGAAGCAGATTTTATAAAGCTCGAACTGAACCTCATCAACTCAAAACTAAGGCCATGTTCTTTACTTGCAACAACTCCCCCCATCTCAAACCCCACTAAATGCCTCCATTGTTACCACCTTAGGAGAACTGAGGCTGTTTCTAAATTTAAATATCTAGGTGTATGTCTTGACAGAAAGCCTTTCTTTAATGTCCACATGGACAATCGCTCCAGCAAGCTCAAAGCCAGATTAGAATTCCTCTTCAGAAATAGATCTTTATTTTCTCCGGAGACTAGATTAAGGCTCGTCCAGGCCACATTTCTACCACTTCTTGACTATGGTGACATAATTTATAACCCCACCTTGGCCACTAACGTGCACAAATTGGATGTTTTGTATCATTGTGCTCTGCGGTTCGTTACCAATGCTCCATTCAGAACTCACCACTATGATGTATATGCTTCTGTTGGGTGGACATCCCTTTCATCTAGGCGCCTGGTTCATTTTAAAATCTGGATGCTTAAAATCTTGTCTAACAAGCTCCCTAGTTATATTTCCTCCCTTGTCCACATCTCCCACTGTTCATGGTCCTTAAGGAAGTCTGACTTTATCCACCTTGATATTCCTAGGACACGCACCTTCCTCGGTAAGAGAGCTATGCCCTATGCCCTCCCTGCAGCATGGAATAGCCTACAAGCGGTCCTCAAGGTATCCAGCCTTGTTTTGATTAATGTCTTTAAAAACCTTAACTGCCAGTAAAGTTAAAGATATATGCAACTGCCACAGGTCTTAGCCTCATCCCATGGCCTATCACCTCCCGCCTACCCAACAATCCTCCCTCTTCAACCCTCTCTCCCGCCACCCTCCTCCCCTTCACACACACCCTTCCCTTTCAACCCACTCCCCTGCCACCCCTCTTTCCTGCCCATTCTTCTCCTTCATCCCCCTTCTCCCTACTCTACTCCTGCCCTCTCTTTCCCTTGTCCCTTTACCAACCTCCCCTCTCACCTCTCCCTCACCCCACCCTGCCCCTACTCCTCTTATCCCAGCTGTTATGCCTCACTCCCCCTTTCCCCACCCTCCCTCCCTCAAATGCCCTTTCCTTACCCTCCTGTCATTGCTGCCACTCTTGCACTTGTCCATTGGACCCCAGCCTACCTATCTCCTCCACGTCTCCCTCTGTCACACTTTCACCACCTTCTCCCTGGTCTGCTTAGTCAACTCCTCTCACCCTTTTTTTCTTTTGTACTCCCCCTTTTTCTCTTTATCTTATCTCCTCCACTTTGCCCTCTTTTATACTTTCACCACCTTCCCCCTGTGCTGCACAGCCATCCTCCCCCTTTTTCTCTCGTTTCCCCCTTTTATCACTCTTCTTTTTTTCTCTTTCACCCTGCACCACACTAATATCCCGCTATAACTTCCCTTGCTAGCCCTTCCTTGTCCCACTCCATTACCTTCTTGTCCTCACCTTCTTCTTTTCTCTCATCTCTATCTGGGCCCCCAGGCTACTTTGCACTTATTTTTATGCTTATTGTTTTAAGATGTTGGCTGTCTGTTTCTCTTTATTCTTCCACTTGCAGATGGAATTGCCTTATAAACGCTGTCACCGTTACGTAATTAGCACACATTTTTGTATCCAATGTTACCCCTCTTGATTTATGTATGTATTCCACCTTGATGTTTCTCTGTACTTGTCCTGTTAAATGTTAACAGGACCTCCTTTAAGCTGGCTCAATGGAGTTATTCCTGCAATAAACTTGAACTTGAACAACCAATCAGAATTTTAGATTCAGTGCAAAGAAGTGCAAAGTAATGCACGTGGGAAACAAAAACCCAGGGGAAGAGTACACAGTTGGGGGGTTCTAACGACAACAAAAATAGAAAGAGACCTGGGGATAGTCATATCAGATGACCTAAAGGTAGGCAAGCAATGTAAGAAGGCAGTGAGGAGGGCTGGAGGGATACTGGGACACATAGGGAGAGGCATCACCAGTAGAAAACAGGAAGGAGGACTGCGTTTAGTTCTGAAGACCCGATCTCCACAAGGACATAGACAGGATGGAGGCAGTCCAGAAGAGGGCAACTAAAATGGTGCAGAATCTGCACCAGAAGCCATATGAAGAGAGACTAAAGGAGCTTAATATGTATATCCTTGAGGAAAGGAGGGAGAGGAGGGACATGATAGAAACTTTCAAGTACCTCAAGGGAATCAACAGAGTCCAAGAGGGTAGCATCTTTCAGAAAAAGAGATATGCAAGAATAAGGGGGCACAATTTGAAGATAGAGGAGGAATGGCTCTGGGGCAATGTGAGGAAGTATTTTTTCATGGCGAGGGTGGTGGATGCATGGAATGGCCTTCCTGAGGAGGTTGTAGGGTCAAAAAAAGTGGGGGAATTCAAGAATGCATGGGACAGACATAAGGCAATTCTAGTAGGGCGTAGGAAGAAGTAGGCTGTTGGTTAACTAGGATCTACAGCTTATCCAATAGGTAGGGAAATGGGGAGACTGGGTGGGTCAAGCGGTCCTTATGTGTCGTCAAAGTCTATGTTTCTAAATATGGATTTTCTCTCCCCATTTTATAATCATCAATAACACACCATCCAGTCTGTACTCTGCCTTTGGGTTGCTGTGCCCCAAATGCATTATTCTACACTTTTTCGCATTAAAACGCAACTGCCATATTCTTGACCACACTTCAAGTTTTCTCAAGTCTCTGCTCATCTTTTCCACCCTACCTGAAGTATTCACCCTATTGCAGATTTTGGTATCAAACACAAAGAGGCAGACCTTCCCCTCTAGATCAGCTGCAATGTCACTTATAAAGATATTAGAGGACCAGTCCCAGTACTGATCCCTGAGGCACACCGCTGGTCACCCTCTCCTCCTCTGAGTGATCTCCATTTACTACCACCCTCTGCTGCTAATTCCTCAACCAATATCTTACCCAGTCTACCACCTTTCGACCCATTCCTAGGCTGCTCATCTTATTTAAAAGTCTTCTGTGAGGAACTGAGTCAAATGCCTTTCTAAAGTCTAGGTAGGCCACATTCACTGCTCCACCCTGACCTAATTTCTTGGTCACTCAATCAAAGAAATCTATCAAATTCATTAGACATAACCTCCCACCCATGAATCCATGCTGTCTCGGGTCTTGCAACCCATTTGATTCAAGGTGTTCCACGATCCTCTCCTTCAGCAGTGACTCCATTCACTTTCCCAACACCAATGTGAGGCTAACTGATCTATAATTGCCAGCCTCCTCCTTCCTACCACTTTTATGGAGTGGGACCACATCGGCCCTCCTGTAGTCCTCTGGAACTACACCTGTTTCGAGTGAGCAGTTGAAAAGTACAGTACTGTCAAATATTGTCAAAGGTGCAGCCAGTACCTCCCTAAGCTCCTTCAGTACCCTAGGATGCACCCCATCTGGTCACACTGCTTCCTCCACCTTCAGATTAGCAAGTGCCTTTAGGACTCTCTCCACTGAAAAAGGATTTGTGTCCATCTCTCCTCCTATAGAGATCCTTTTACTTTTTTGTGGCCCATCCCCTTCTCCCTCCACCGTGAACACTGAACAAAAATATTTGTTCAGGATGTCTTCCTTTTCCTGGTCCCCCTCAGCACTATCCCCCTCATCCTTTCTTAACCTTACAATCCCTCCCCTGGTCTTCCTTTTTTTACTTACATACCTAAAAAATGTATTGTCCCCTCTCGCTACCTCTTGGGCTATTTTCAGTTTGTGACTTTGCTCTTCTTACTGCTTTTTCTGCTTCCCCTCTGTTTCTCCTTACACGCTTCCCTGTCCTCCTCCATCTTAGTTTCCTTACATCTTCTGAATGCCACTTTGTAGGCCTAACCTTTTTAGCTACCTCTTTCGAGAACCATAGCGGTCTCTTTTTCCTCTTACTCACTTGTTTGATGCAAAGGGTTGTTGCCTTCATTATGCCCCCTTTCAATTTCACCCACTATTCTTCCACCCCACCTACCCCCCCCCCATGCCAGTTCATTTATGAGGCATTCACCCATCTTTAAAAAATCTGCTTTCTTGAAATCCAGGACTCTCACCCTTATGAGGTTCAGTTTTACAGTCGTCCTTCTACTGAACCACACTGTAAGGTGATCAGGTCCCTAGGTGGTCCCCCACTTTGATGTCTACAACACTGTCCCTATTACTGAGTAGTAGGTTGAGCATTGCCCCATTACGTGTAGGCTCACTGTGCAGGTGTCTGAAAAAATGTCCCTTGCAGTGAGTCCAGGATGTCTCTACTTTTATTTGAAGCAGCAGCTGGAATGCTCCAATCTAAATCTGGGAAAAGCACTTCCTCCTTTCCTGTCATCCTGCCAGTGGCTTCTACCAGTATCATATCTAACTCCTCATCCGGTGATGGAGGTCTGTAGATCACAGCAATGTACATTCCTCTTTTCCAGGGCAACCCACAGTACCTCAGCCTCCCCCTGTAGCCCCTGTATCTCTGTTTCCCTTATGCTTTCCTTCACATAAAGCACCACACCTCCTCCTTTCCTCCCCACCCTGTCCTTCCTGAATAGAGTGTAGCCAGGTGTGGCCATGTCCCAGTCATGGTTTTCAGTGCACCATGACTCAGTGATGGCCACTATATCCAGGTCGGCCTCTGCCATTATAGCATCTAAACCTGGAGTCTTATTTCCTAGACTTCTAGAATTCGTACACATAGCCTTCCAGATTATGCAAGCATCCTGCTTTTTATCCCCTTCCCCTTTTTGCCCCCAAACTCATTCCCTTCTTTCTTTTTAATGTTACTGTTCCTCCCTCTCTCAGTTACTAACACCCTGCTTCATTTATTAATTTGCAATATGGGGGTTATTCTCTCTCCTCAGAATCCCTTCTCTCATCACTACAGCCAATAGGGGACAAAATGAGTAGGGACCTTAGAAAACTAGAGGAGTGGTCAAGGGTATGGCAGTTGGGGGTTAAATGCCAAAAAGGCGGCATCATGCACAACTGGGGCACAGAAACCCAGCAATTGAGCATAAAATGGGAGGGGGGTACTTCTGGGCACTAAGCAGGAACTGGACCTTAGTGTTATAATATCTGATGACCTCAAGGTTGCAGGGAAGTGTGACAAGGCAGTGGGCTAGGCCAGTAAGATACTGCAGTATATAAGGAGAGGTATCACCAGTAGAAGAAGGGAAGTGATATTAACCTTGGTACAAATCATTGGCGAGACCACGTCTGGAATATTGTGTCCAGTTCTGGAGATTGCATCTCAGAAAGGACATAGACAGGATAGAGGCAGTCCAGAGGAGGGCAGCTAAAATGGTGCAGGGCTTGCACGAGAAACCATACAGGAACAGACTGAGAGATCTCAACATATACACCCTGGAAGAAAGGAAGGGAGAGACTTATAGATATCTTGGTGTGTGGCTGGACAATGATCTGAGGTGGGATGACTACATAGCTAACATTTTGAGTGACTTGCATAGAAGATTTGGGGCATTATAGGGAGCAAAATAATGCATGTCCATAGAGGTCAGGAGGCAGGTTTTAAATATAATGATTCCCCTGGTGCTTGATAAAAGAAATATACTCTACATTGGGGTTTCAGGGGGGAAGGAGCTGGCAAGATTAGATGTATGTTATAATGGCCTTGCCCACTTCATCCTTGACATCCCCCTGTATGACTCACAACTGTAGTGAGCTGTAAGTCAGTGAGTGCATAATGGATACAGTTAAAATTATATCTGTTAAAACAGATGGATTGTGTTTTATTTAGATTTTGTATTGAATTTGTTGTTGTGTTTAAGTTAATCCTGCATATTGCATGTATTCATTTTAAGTATTCACATTCACATTACCTCCCACCCCCACCACGTCATCACCTCTGGCATCCTCCCTGATACTCCCAGTGACCATAACCCAATATTCATAGTTAGGAAAGTCCACAGAACTAAATCACCACACAAAAATGAAAATTACGTACCTACCGTATTTCTTGATCTTCTCTTGTATCTTCACCATTCATTACTGATTGGTTAAGCCGAGGCGCGCACCCGCTCACGGATTTTTTTTTTTAGAGTCGGCTCCAACGGCGCTACCGAGGATGACGTATCACAATATGTAAGAGGGGCGTCAGTTAGTTGTCAGAGACTCCTCCTCCATCTCAGTTCTATTAGCCGGAGAGGTGAAAATAAAGTGTAAGAAAAAAGAAAGTGAGGCAAGAGAGCCGAGGGATAGAAAAAGGAAAGGAAATAAACTGAAAAAGGAATAAGCCGATGGAGAATAGACAGAGGAGAGAGAATTCCTACCCTAAGGGACTGCAGGGCCTCCTTTCCGGGGCGGCTCTAGGGGAGGAACAGAGAGAGGGAGAGGAAGTAGAAGAAGAAAGAGAAAGAAAGAAAGAAAGAGGCATGTTGAGAAGGAGAACAGTGCCCATCGAGCATTGTTGGTTGAGAGGCTTATAGGCTCGAAACTAATAAGGGAGCAAGAATCCCAGTTGCTAGGACTGAGGAGAGGTTCCACCAAACCTCCTGAACAGACCCAAGAGAGGGCAGACTCTCTGAACCCTCAATATGCCAAGTCCCTTCATCCTAGTTGAGGGCTCCTAGACTGTCCGAGCAGAACCTGTTCCGGAAGAGCGCCCATCCAGGAAGAGGACTAAGTTCCTTAGCACCTTGTTAAGTGCTACCACAGAAGAGTATGGGAAAGACTATGCCTTCTCGAAGGCAGTTTGTAAGAAAAATAGAGAGGAACTCAATCAGACTTGCTAGGACAAGGCAGACAGAGGCTTGAAGCTGACAAGTTCAGTCAGCAGCTGGAAAAGCTTTGAAAAATAATGCCTGCCAGGGGGATTCCAAACTTTGAGGAGGCCGAGACAGGGCATGGCCACCAGGCTGTGAAACTACATGACCTGAAGAAGGTAAGGAATCGCACCATAGGGCAGTCAGAAAGAGTTCCCTCAGAATTGAAGAAATTTGCAACCGTACTCGTTCCTCTCTACCTTGAGGAAAAAAAGAGAGAACCCATTCACAAGAATGGGGGGAAAAAACAGATTTTTTTTTTGACATAAAGGCCAAGGGGGGAGAGAGGAATGAGACGGGAGGGGGAGACGCCACAGAAGAAGGCCACTGAGGGGAAGGTGGGTGGGTATCAGTAATGAATGGTGAAGATACAAGAGAAGATCAAGAATTACGGTAGCTACGTAATTTTCATATCTTCCCTGTCAATCTTCACCATTCATTACTTGGGTGAGTACTAGCCCTCCCCCTTGAAAAAGGGGGGTATAACCCTGAGGGAACAAGACCCCAGCCTCCTGTTGGTGAGGAACAGAAGGGGAAGACCCTGGCTAACACAAAGAGAAGCCTAAGTGGGAGAAGAGCTAGGAGGTGCCCCCCGAGGACGAGGAGACAGAGAAAGTCCCTGCAAAAGTCTCCTAGCTCTGGAGGAAAGAAAGTCGGGTCCCTCGGAAAGCAGAGCACATCACCCTACGCCGGGCCAGGGGTGACAACCTTGATAGATGGAGCCATGCTGTCCGCCTAATGCAGATCGCTGTCCCCACAAGCCTGGAAGCCACCTCACTGGCGTCATAAGATGCCCTTGCTTGGTGTCTTGCCAGCTCCAGGCCTATAGCGGAGAGGGCAATAGCCTGTCTGGTTTGCTCCGTATCAGGCATTGATGCTAGGAGCTGGGACAGCATCGACCACAGATGCCGACTGTAGGCAGCGTGGTGAGTCTGATGTGATGCAATGCAAGCCACGCACGAGAAGAAGAGAACACTCTTCGCCTCCCCACCGTCGAATTGTAGTGAATCTGAATCAGGGCGGTCGTGGGCGCCAGGCGGTGGTGCCCGGAAGGGAGTCTCTAGGTACACCAAACCCCGAGGACGGGCTGGGAAGGACCCAGGATTCCCGAGGGGCACAATACCGGGACGACAGTCAGCCGGGCTGGAGAGGGCGGCTGGCGCATCACAGGAATGGATAGACACCTCCTGGAAGGATAGGCCAGAAAGGTACCACCAGGTGCTGGGCACTGAATTCTCCAAGGAATTCACGCATCTCCCATTCAGTATTGTCTCACCTAACGTAAGAGATTCAAGATCCTCACCATCCTCGAGAGGAATCATTGATATTCAGTGAAATCAAGCCGGAAGAAAGATGAGCAGGGTTCCTTCCTCAGAGGAGGAAGACGAGGATGATGGAGAGCTCGAATGTCCAGAAGATTCCTGTGGCGTGGGAGAGTCGAAAGACCCGCCATGCATGTATCTAACGATGGAGGGGCAGCAGAGAACCTCTGAACTGCTCCCAGGATAATGGACCTGAGGACACATGGCCTGGAAGAACAGGGGTGGATGCAGAGGTACTGGAGAAGGCACCTATGAAGAGGCAACTGACCTCTGCCAGGGCTCTGAAATCCGGGGAACGGAGCCCGAGCTGGCGGGATCCTGGACAACAAACCAGGCCGCAAGACAAGACCCTGAGGATGCGATGCCTGGAAGAGCCCAGGGGAACCTCCCCTGTGACGAACCCAGGACTGCATGGGTCCAGAAGGGCAGTCCACAGCAACGCCACCAGAGGGAACCCTGGGGCCCAAGAGGAAAGGGCGGGGTTCGGCGCTACGGCTCCTAGCCACCCCACGAGGGTGGCCGACGGAGACCGGGGCACCCGCCCCTGCCTCGAACCCTCGGACTCTGAGAGAGCCCTCCTCCTTGACTGCAGCATTCCCCCACCCCGAGAGGAGGCAACAGCACCCGGGAGGGCAGCTGTCACAGGCCCCCTAGGAGGGGGAGCCTCCTCCTCAGTCCTCACCAGATCACCCCCCTGGGACCCAGGGCCACCCCTAGCCCGAGGACCCTCAGGGGAGGATGGGAGTGGGGACAGTGGAAGGGGCCCGCTTCGCCGCCTAGCACCCTGTGCCACCGGGGACCCTGACCCCGAAGAGTCAGGGTGCCAGGATGGGTCCACATCTGTGTCATTGGCCTCCGAAGAGGATGAGACCAGCAGAACCTCAATGCTGGCAACCCCAGGGATCCCCGGAGCAACAGCGCCGCAAACAGCGCCGGTGCCAGGGACGGCGCCGGATGACCCCCGCCCACTTGTGACAGCCAGGCCCAGTCCTGGCTCCCCTGCCGCACCAGTTAGGCCCACGGCGCCGCTCCCGGCGTCGGAACCCAACCTGGCACCGCTGGAAGCACAGACCAGGCCCGCGGCACCGTGAGCGGCACCGAAGGCCAGGGCGGCGCCGTCTCGATCACCGGTGCCACAAGCGGTGCCGGGATCCAAAATGGCACTGGAGGGTGGCGTCGAGGGTCCACCGGTGCCAGGCCCAGAAATTGTGGGCCTCGACACTGGGGAGCCTGCACCCGAGGATGACTGCCGAGGCGGTGTCCCCGGCCACGGCCCCGGAAGGGACCACGATCTCCCGACACCGGGAGAGAAGCTTCCTTCGCAAGAGAAGAGGAGGAAGCCTCCTCCTCGCAGACCGTGAGTAGGCCCAGGAGGGACCCGGGAAGGGCCTAGAGACCTACCTGGGAATCCCTGAGCGATGCTGCCCCTCAAGGTCGGCGGGCCTTGCCTCAGCTTGAATGTGCGGACTTTGAGGACACGACGGTCCATGGAGAAACAAGGTCGCACGCGTCCATGTCGTGGTTGGGTCCCAGGCAACGGAGACAGACATCATGCCGGTCCGAGACGGAAAAATGCTGGCCACAGGAGCACTGACGCATAGGGGCGCGGCCCGCCTTCGACTTACGCCTTGTTCCCGAACTGGACATGATGCGAACTAAACAAGGAAAAAAAGTAATAACGCACTCGGCGCCGCAGTATAGAAATAAAAAGGAACGGTCTTACTGGTATACGGCGTCGAGTGGATGGTTTGAGAAAAACGAGGAGTCTTCAGTTGAACCGAGAAACTATACGCTACCGCGCAGCAGGTGCAGCCTCGACGGCGGGAGAAACAGAACTGAGATGGAGGAGGAGTCTGCGGCACCTAACGGCCGTCGGCATGTGACGCCACGTCGTCTCTAGTGGCGCCTGCTGGAGCCGACTCTCAAAAAAAAAAAACTCCAGTAGGGTGTGTGCGCCTCCGGCTTAACCCAAGCAGTAATGAATGGTGAAGATTGACAAGGGAAGATCCATACAACTACGCTCTTTCAAGTCTCTTGACCTTGAACCTCCCTTGAGTAACCTTGCCACTTCTGACTGGTCCCCCTAACCTCCTTCCCCTCAGTTGATAAGGCCCTTGCCTACTTCAAAGAAGTCTTTCTTGTAAACTGGAACACCTTTGTCCCACTCAAACAAACTAGAGTCAGAGGTAACCACTTACCTTGGATAACCCCTGAACTTCTTGCCTGCCTCAGGGCTAGAGATTGAGCCTGGAAGCATCATAGAGCTACCCAGCATCCTAGCGACCTTGCGAACTATCGCATGCTCAGAAACACTTGCACCAGGGCTACAAGGTTAGCCAAGTCTGAATATTTAAAATCTGTCTTCATCTCCAACATAAATTCCCCTTCAAAGTTCTTGAAGGTGGTCCACTCCCTATTTACCCCCTCATCTCACCCACTGCCCCCGGTACTTAAAGTAAATAGCTCACTAGTGTCCGGACCCACCAGCTGTAGCTGAGGAATTTAACTTCTACTATACCTCCTCCGCCACTGAGCTTCTGAAATCCCATCTCTCCTACCCTTCCCCCTCCCCACCCTCTACCGGTGTGCCCTCTCCACCACCCTCCCACATCCCCTTATCTTTTGCTACTGTAACCGCAAATTATGCCTTAAGTGCCCTCCTTACCATCAACCCCTCTAAATGTGCCTCCCCTGATTGTCTTGACTTAAAACTTCTCTCCCTCTCTGCTTCAGCCATTGCCTACCCCCTCTCAATAATCTTAAATCTCTCATTTTCTACTGCCTCGGTCCCTCTTCATGGAAACATGCTGTGGTCCTCCCTCTACCCAAAGAGGGTGACCCCTCATCCCCTGACAACTATCGCCCCATTTCTCTCCTCCCTACCCTTGCCAAGCTTCAAGAACACATTGTCCTCTCCCAACTCACCTCTTTTCTATCTGATATCTCCTTTTTCACCCCTTTCCAGTCTGGTTTCAGGAAAAAACACTCAACTGCCACCTCTTTCCTACAGCTCACAGACTCCATCCTAACCAGGATGGACAATGGCCAAATTACCTCTGCCATTTTTGTCGACCTGGTCAAGGCCTTTGACACCGTCTCTCACTCCCTTCTCCTCGACTCACTCATGGCAGCTGGTCTGTTCCCCTCCACCACAAATTGGTTCAAGGCCAACCTTATTGGCAGAACCCAATCAATTAAGATCCTGGACTCCACTTCCCCTTCCCTCCCGATTAGCACTGGAGTCCCCCAGGGCTCGGTATTAGGGCACCTCCTATTTTCCATCTTCTTAAATGACTTCTCCTCTATTTGCTCCCCATCCTCCACTATACATATGTATGCTGATGATACAGTCCTGTATGCAGCTGGCTCCTGTCCTGATGAGGTTACAATCAGCTTACAGCAAGACTTCAACAAGGTTCAGCTCTGGTTTGCTAACCATCAACTTTTCCTTAACACTAAGAAGACTGTCTCCATGACCTTTGGCACAAGGCAGAGACTCTCTAGGCTTCCCTCCCTGCCCACTTTCAACACACTTGATGGGGCTTTACTTGAGGACACATCCTCCTTCAGGTACTGAGGTGTTTGGCTGGACCAACACCTAAATTTCTCTGGACATATTGACACCATCCAGAAAAAGCTGTGCCCCAAACTTAGTGCCATGTTCAGGAACCGTAGTTGCATCCCTCCTACGGCTGGCGTGAACTTGTTCAGAAGATAATACTGCCCATTTTCAACTACTGTGATGTAGTCTACGGTGCTGCCACTAAGTCCTCCCTGGCCAGACTGGATACCCTCTTCAATTCCTTCTGCCATTTTGCCCTGGATACCCCCCCCCGCACCCACCACTGCAATCTTTATCGTTCCCTATCCTTCCCCTCGCTTACAAATAGGTGACTCTCCCGCTGTGCTAAATTTACCTCCAAGCACTGGTTGGGTGAGCTCCCTTCCTACCTCACCTCCTCCTTTATAACCTCCCACCCTCCCATTCCCTTAGATCAACTGACTCCCATACCTTGGTTGTCCTCCACAGATCCAGCCGAAATCGGCCAATCTGGTTACTCTCACCGCCTCCCAAAAATTTGGAATTTTCTCCCATCTCAAATCTGGCACTCATCCTACACCTACTCCATCAGCTCTGCCCTCAATAATTACCTTGCACCTAGCTGCTCCTGCCATGTCCCTCCCTAATTCCCTCCTCTAAGCCCTGGACAAACCCTACCTCTCTACCCTCACCTTCATTTTACCCTGTGCACACCCATCCACCAAATCTCTAGCCCTTCTTCCACCTAATTGCTCCCCCATACTAGCCTCCCTTGATCTCTCACAGAATGTAAAGGACCTCGAATGCTCTCCATGGGTCCCTCTCCTATCCCCCAAGGGGCTTGTATCTCTGATCTATTCCCTTCCCCCACCATCCTAAAGGGGTCTCTCTGGGACACTGCCTTATCCCCTTCTCTCTGGTCCCACTAGTCCCCTTTCAGGGTTCCTCGCATCCGGAGGGGGTCTCGGGACACGACTCTTCCCCCTCCCCCACTGCACCCCTCCCTCCCCTTTTCCCTTTTTCTTTCACATAAGCGTTTGTTTACTTATTAACTTAGCACTTATTATTGTTTACTCTTTCTACATGTTATGTGCAACACTGTTGTAATGCTGTTTGTAACACCTGCCTTACAACTGTATGTTAATGTTGATCTTGTAACTTTTAATGTCTCATTCCTATTGTACTCCTTCCCCTGAGGTCGCACCGGGCGACAAGTGACTTGTTGCTCAGTGTGCCTTCCTGGTGGAACATTTCAATAAATAAAAAATAAATAAATAAAACATGACTAACATCTTGGTTGTTTGTAAGAATGGCCCCAGGTCATTCATGAAGAAAAAAATTAGTCACCTTAGTAATGTTGTTTCTTCTAATGGAGTCTTGCTATATTATGATATATGCAGTATAACCCCAGGTTAGAACTGCTCCGGAGGTGAGTTAACTTCCATGCAGAGTATGGAATCTTGAGCGCGAGCTCGGTTGAACACTCTGTCTGTTGAAGCTCAAACTTAAACTGTCAGATCTTTATGAGCAAAACTCACTAAGGTTCTTGTGGAAGCCAGAACCTACACTAGCCGCTGGCTGCTAACTAAAAATACTTTTGATCTTGATCCCAAAACAAAGACTCAAGTCGGGGATTCAAGAAGAAACTTAAGCATAACACCTAAGCACCCTAGAAGGGTGAAATAAAGTGGGCATCAAAGAAATGCCAACATTGCATTGCTCACCCACCTCCCAAAACAGAGGTTCTGAGAGGGCAGGTTGGGGAGGTCATAATATAGCAAGACTCCATTAGAAGAAACAACATTACTAAGGTGAGTAATTTTTCTTCAAACAACATGAAGTCTTGCTATATTATGACATATGCAGACTACACAGCAATACCTCCATGGAGGAGGGACAGAACCTACTTGGGAAATAGGCTCTGAAGCACAGCTGTGTAATCGAGCATCACCTCCTAGCCTGATATCCAAGGAGTAATGCTTAGTAAAAGTGTGAACTGTTTTCCAGGTAGCTGCTTGACATATCTCTAGGATAGAATGTCCCTGGCAGCAGCCAGAGACGCAGCTGTACCTCTGGTAGAGTGAGCCTCAGGCCTGAGGGAGGAACCTTACCCAGTTTTTCGTAACAGAATTGGATACAAGAGACAATCCACCTGGCAATGGATCTTTAGTGGCAGGTTTCTTTACCAACCTCACCATAAGTGAGGAACAATTGGAGGATTCGAACCTGTGACCCTTGGTACGCTCTATATAGTAACTAAGGGCTCTTTGACATCTAAACTGTGCAATCTCCTCTCACCAGAGGAGGAATGGTCAGTGAAGTACACAGGAAGAGACATGGATTGATTAAGGTGAAAGTCTGAAACCACCTTAGGCAAAAACTTCCTGTTAGTCCTGAGGACTACCTTATCTCTCTGAAAGGAGATAAAATCAGGATCCACTGACAAGGCTTGTAGCTCACTTATGCGCCTGGCAGAGGTGATGGCTACCAGAAACACAGTTTTCCAAGTCAAGTACTTCAGCTCTGCTGAAGACAATGGCTCAATGACAAGAAGACAGACACAGCTGCCAAGTGCACCTTTAGGGTAGCTGGCCTCAGCCCCAAGGAATTCAAATGCACCAAATAATCCAGGATCGTGGGCAAACCAGCAGATTCTGGGGAAATATGTTTACCAGCACACCATATGGAAAATCTCTTCCATTTTGAATTATAGGTAGCCCTGGTGGAAGGCTTCCTAGAGGCCTTCAAGATATCCAATACACCTTGAGAAAGGTGTAGGTCAGCAAACTCTAACTCTTCAAGAGCCAAGCCTTGAGATTGAGAGATTTGAGGTTCGGATACCAAACTCTCCCCTAGGCACAGGTTAACAGGTTGTGATTCCTGGGAAGGCATAGGGGAGGGTGGACTGCTAAGGACATGAGGAGTGGGTACCAGGGCTGCCTGGCCCAATCTGGAGCAATCAGGATCATCTTGCAGGATTGAGATCTGATTCTGACTAGCACTTTGAAAAGAAGGGGGAAGGGGGGAAGCATAGAGAAACTTCCCTTCCCGACTGAGAAGGAAGGCATCCAGAGGGACTGAGCCCAACACTGGGGGTCTGCAACAAAAAAGGGGAAGTTGGTGATTGTCTGGGGCTGCAAAGAGATCTATTTGTGGAGTGCCCATCTGGCAAATATTTCCTCCAGTACTAGGGGATCCAGTGCCCATTCGTGATGGCCCTGGGAAATCCTGCTGAGAGCATCCACTAGGACATTGTCCTTGCCTGGGAGGTGAACTGCCGTAAGGGAGGCGTTCAGAGAATATGCCAGAGACCACAACTTCATTGCTTCAGTGCACAAGGCCGTAGACCGAGTGCCCCCTTGCTTGTTGATGTACCACATTGTAGTGGTATTGTCTGTTCTGACCTGAACTACCTTGTTCTGGACAGCTGTGGAGAAAACCTGAAGTGCTAGAAAAACTGCTCTGAGCTCCAGAAAATTGATGTGAAGCAGAGATTCCTGAGAGGACCACAGCCCTTGGGTGGAAAGGTCGCCCATGTGAGCTCCCCACCCCAAGAGGGATGCATCTGTAGTAAGGGTCAAGGAATGAGACTGGGGAGTGAAGGGAACCCCCTGTCTCAGATTGTTCTGATCCTGCCACCACTGGAGGGCCTGGATCAGGGTTCGAGTCACTGGAATCAATTTGGTTGGGATCCGCCCTTGAGACCAAAAGGCTCTCAAATGGAACTGAATGTCCTCATCTGAAATCTCGCTCCCTGCACTACTGCTGTAGAAGCAGCCATGTGCCCCAGGAGCCAGAAAATGCCTTGCTGGTCGAGAGACCTGCAGGGTGAAAGAGGAGGCCAGAGACACCAGGGTCCTTGCTCTCTCCAGAGGAAGGAAGGCTCTGGCTTCTTTTGTGTTCAGTTCCATGCTCATAAAGGTGAGAAGCTGGACAGGCTCCAGAACTGACTCTGGAAGATTGAGAAGGAAACCTAGAGATGTAAGCAGGTGCTGGTTACTTGTAAATGAAGTTTGACCTGTTCTGAGACTGGCCTACAATGATCCAGTCGTCCAGATAAGGAAAGATGGCAATCTTTGCCTTCTTAAATGAGCAACTGCTACTGCCAGGCATTTTGTGAACACCCTTGAGCTGAGGAGAGGTCAAGGGCATTGCTTTGACTGGTAATGGCCTGAGGCAGTTCTAATCTGAGGTACTTTCGATGGGAGCTTCTGATGAGAACATGGAAGTAGGCATCCTTGAGGTCCAGGGAGGCTAGTCAGTCCCCTGGCCTTAGAGAGGGTAAAATAATCCCCAGGGTCACCATTTTGAACTTTGGTTTTAAAAGGTGCTTGTTTAGATACCTGAGATCCAGAATGGGCTGCCATTCTCCTGTCTTTTTTGGGGTAAGGAAGTACCTGGAGTACAACCCTTTGCCCTGGTGTATGGGTAGAACCCTTTCCATGGCTCTGAGAGCCAGAAGGGCAGAAACTTCTGCTTCCAGGGCAAGTGCCTCTGATGGGTTTGCAGGTGGAAAAGATCTGGCTCTCATCTTCGGAAATTTTTTGAAGCTGAGAACCAGTCCCTGGCTTACTACTTCCAGGACCCACTTGTCTGATGTTAAAGACTTCCAGTCCTGGACAAAGTAAGCCAGCCTGCCCCCTTTCGGTAGTGGAGAATCGGCCCTGGCTACCCCATCAGGGAGCCTGTTTTGCAGGGGCTTTGGGTTGAGGGGTAGAAGCAGGCTTACTAGAGCCCCTTCTGCCCCTTCCTCTAAAGAACCCCCTCTGGGCATAAGCAGAAGAGGAGGCCTGGGCTTGGTAAAACGGCCTATGAAAAGGCCTGCCCCTGCCCCTGACATGCTGCCTTTGAGGAGTGACTTGCCTTTCTTTGGCCTTTGCACTCCTATAGGTGGTCCTATACTCATCCATTTTCTTCATAATTTCTCTGTCTGTTCTCAAACGGAGAATTTCCCACAACAGGAAAATCCATAGCCTTAGACTGGGTACCCCAGACAGGGCAGTACATCTGAGCCAGGCCATTCTGCTAAGAGACACAGATGTAGCCATAACTCTAGATGAAACATTAGAGTCTACAGCAGCATGAAATTGCATCTTGGATGCCTCAATACCGTCTGCAGCCACCTGCTCCAGCTCCCTGGCAAGCGGTTCAGGGGCCTGTTTTGCTAGGGCCAGCACAGTATCCCACCTGGATTTCTGGTACCTAGCTGCGTAAGCCATATAATTTGCCCGACTGAGTCCCAAAGATGCTGCCATGTACTGCTTTTTTGCCATGGCATCCATCCTCCTGGAATCCTTTTCAGGAGGGTGAGAGGCTAGAGGAATATTAGCCTTGTCACAGGCTGCAACCTGCACTACCCCCACATGGCTGTACTGCTGAGATAGGAACTCTGTATCAGAGCCTGATAAAGCATACTTCTTGTCCATCCTTTTATCCACAGGGAGGATAGAATGAGGAGTTTTCAGAATTTTTACTGTCTGTTTCCTAAAAGATTTATGCAAGGGAATAGACAGTCTCCTAGACTCTGGAATATCCATCATTTCCACAAAATCAGGCTCTTCTTGATCATCAACAGCTTCTCAACAGGGAGTTGCAGAGTGTCAGCAACTTTCTTGTAAAACAAAAAGAGAAGGGGACTCAGATAGCCTGGGAGGGATACTCCTGAGGGTCTGTCTGAGAGATGTCCGTTCAATGGGCACATCCAGACTGTCAAAATCACACTCACTCTCCTCATACCCTCCTCCCCTTCCCTGGTTCATAAAAATCTTCAAAATCATAATCTTGAACCGAGGGAACTGACTGAACCGGCGCTGCTCAATGGTGCCGGTTCGGACGGAACTGGGGAAAGAGACTGGACAATTTGATAGCTTTTGCTATTTCAGCGGTTGGAGAAAGAACTTTGGCCCCAAACTAGCTGACCTTCTAGCTCTTTTAGTTGGAGCCGCCCTCAGAGCTGGTTTTCATTTGCCTGAGGAAGCATCGCCTGGTCAGAGGGCACACCTCAGGTTCGGTTGAACCAAACCGGCTGGCCATCCGGTCAGCGGACTTTTGGCCTCCTTTCCTGAGCCTACCAACTCTTTTTCCACGGTGGCAGCAGGAAAATTCTTACAAATCTGGCAGTCTGCATTGAGGTGGTCAAACCCCAGACAATATACACAAATGGTGTGTGGGTCAGCCTTGGCAAAGGCTTCTCACAGAGGCCACAGTGCTGAAACCCAGTGGGTCCGGTTTTTCTTTTGGGTTTCTCAGACATAGTGCCAGTCTAACCAAAACTTGCCCGTTAGTGGCAATCCACCAAGCAAGACTCTCTTATCGGTTCCCGACCGTGTCATGGTCGTGGAAAAAAGCACAATAATAAAATCAGTTTTTAGAACCGATAAGAACTGGAATCCGTGACTCTAAAGGGCTAGAAAGTAATTTTAAACTCCTCTGATCGGTTCAAACCGAACCGAAAAAGACGTTTACAAGTTCCACACAGAAGAAAATAATAAATAAGCCTATCTATTACTTACAATACCACAGACAGAGCTTGAACCGACGATTGCGGTTAAATTTCGGTAAAATAAACCGAGAATTACACTTTAAAACCGACAAACAAACCGAGCAGCAGAAGGAATCTCCGGAGCGACTGTTCAGTGAGGCGGAGTAAAGAATCTGACAGTTTAAGTTTGAGCTTCAACAGACAGAGTGTTCAACCGAGCTCGCGCTCAAGATTCCATGCTCTGCAGGGAAGTTAACTCTTTCATCTCCGGAGCAGTTCTAACCTGGGGTTATACTGCATATGTCATAATATAGCAAGACTTCATGTTGTTTGAAAAAGGGCCTTGGTTCATTGTATTTACCTGGTAAACAAAAGTAAAAATAAAAATAAATAAAATTAATTGATAGCTCAGTCGGCAGTTGGCCGTGGTGGTGAGAGGAGGGCTGTGCTGGTTTCCAGCTCGAGATGGGATGGGGGAGTAGGGTGGTGGAGCACTACCTGCCGGGGGGGGGTCCACTAGACCACCAGGTATGTTATTTAATCAATTTCTGGGGAGATCGGGGGTAGGGAAGGAGGGCCACTAGACCACCAGAGATATTAATTTTATTTGAATGGAGATAAGGCTGGGTGGGGGGGGGGAGTGCTATCAACCAGGGACATTAATTTTATTTGAACGGAGATCAGGGTTGGGCAGTGACTGCTAGCCACTAGGAACATTAATTTTATTTGACTGGAGACTGGGGTGGGGGGCTGGTGGCCATGGCACATTGCAGCAAATGTCTAAACCCTTGCAGAGGACACACTTCTAAGTACCCTTAGACCAACCCTAGCTGGTCTAACGATACTTAGAAACTTGCCCTCTGAGATAATTTTATGAATCCTGACTTAGGGGATATGCAGCCTGTGTCTACTGCAAGTGCCCTAGCACCACGCCACTGCCCATTTGTGGTGCAGAGCTGACAGAAGACCCCTTTGGTGCAGACAGCCTGCATTTGATGCAGGCTGGTTTTGTGAATTGCTCTCGGTGCATTTTCTGGTGCAAGCCACACCTTGCACCATTCTCTGTGGCACAAGTCCCTTGTGCCATTCAGGGGAGCTTTCTGAATTGTACCCAGGCTATGAAAATTAGTATACAAAGCAGGTTACCACCTAACAGTATTTGGTGTTCCATGCACGATTTTTGGTATGCATGGAACACCAAATAGCAATGAATTTTGATTCCTGATTTAATTTAATTTTTATTGAACCAGAGATCAGGTCACTACAACAGAGCACAGCAGCATCACAACACTGTATAAAGCAAGCGGAGAAAAATATTACTCATATACTGTCTAGTTTGGACTACAAAAATAATATATACGATGAAACATACAGGAATGGATGTTATTGCCCAGATTCTCAATAAACTAGACAATGTATAATAAACACCAAGTTGTAAGAGTTGGTTTATCTCGGTGAACTGTGGTGACCCCAAACTGTAACTAAGTTGCAAAAGAGTTACCTATAAGCATCATGTCCAGTACCAGCTTTGATATTTGGCCAGGAACTCAGGTAGCCTGCCATGCAGAGAAGCAGCAACATGGTCCATAAAATAAATATAATTTATAATCTGCCACCATGCATCCACTGTAGGCAGTTTCTTTTGCATCCATAGCCTTGTAATGGCTTTTTGACAGCTAAAATATACAAATACCACAGATTTGGGAGCCACTCAGAGACCAGGGGGAGGGATAGACATGAGAACTGCTGTAGGGGAGACAAGGCCTGTAGGAAGGGACCAGCACTGAAGTTGGTCTGAAACTGCTTCCCAGAAAGGGGTAAGAACCTGGCAGAACCAATATATGTGTGTATGGTCTGCCTGGAGGTGGCCACAGAACATTCAAAGGTGGCTATATTCAGGTGGCATAAATTTAGCTGGAATGGCAGTGGTGCAAAAGAACAGATATCTACATTTCCAAATGAACTCTCTTTAGAATGTGGAGGAGGAGACTTTAAAGGAAGAGAGAACATACTGCAACCATTTGGAATATGTAATGGATGAATTTAGTTTTTGGTTCCATTTAGTTAAGATGGAGTGGGTGGAATCTCCCAGTAGGTGCTGGAGTCATCTATACATGTTTCCTATCAGGTGACACCAAGTATCACCCTGGAGGAGCAAATGGGTTTAGTTACCCTCTTTGTGTAGGAGGTAGGACTAGACCTGAAGGTAATGAAAATGCTCTCGTCCTGTAAGACCATATTACAACTGTAACTGCTCAAAATGGAGCACTCCTTTGGTGTCCAAAAATTAAAAGATGTAGGAGAGTCTCAACTGTCATCATCTGTGAAAGGTGTGGTCAGTTTGAATGGGGAGAAAGTCTGAATCTGCAGCTAGGACTCTGCAATAGTAGAACACATGGGAGAGTTTCAGTAGACAAAGTGGCTTAAACCAAACTCGCAGGGTCTGAGCAGTGAAGTCCGCATAGTCTGCCAGGTGGGAAGCACCAGCATGGTAGGAAAACTACAGTCTACCATTGTTATACAAATCAATTAATACAAACTCTGTTTCCTGGGGAGTCTGGGAACAAATCCAATAATAGACTGTTTGGAGGTGCGCAGCCCTAGATAATTTACCAAATTCAGGAGGTTAACCTTGCCTAATGTTGCGGACAGCTGCAGGATAGAATAGCTTAGTCTAGGGCAATGCCTCCCCCGATAAACTGAGAAATTATCCCATTCCAGGATGAAAATTAACAAGAGGCTGGCATGATGGGAAGGGTCTGCAAAAGTATGAAATACAGGGAACAACATTTATCCTAATAGTCTCAAGCCTGAAGAAAAATGGGAGTTGTAATTGACTCCATCAGGAAGTGTCATTAGTTATGGTGACTATAAGGGGTTCATAACGGAGAAGTTCCAAATTATCCAGATTCCTGGGGTTCTGGATCCCGAGATATTCTAGTTTGGCACATCTCCATTTCACAGGAAGCTTTTGTCGAAGTGCTACTGAAGGGAAATAGTTCAGCAGTAGCACCTCTGTTTACGTAGGATTATGGAGTAACAGACAGCATACCAAAGGTTTGGAACACAGATAAAGCTGTGGAAAGGGATTTATCTCGGTCTAACAGGGTGAGGAGGATATCATCTGCATACAGAGATGTGGTGTAATGGACACCTCTTAAGGGAATTCTCTCCACCTCAGGGGCTTGGTGCAGTGCTGCCACAAGAGGTTTGATGTATTGGGCAAACAATAACAGTGAAAGAGGGGGCAACCCTGTTTGGTGCCTCACTGAAGAGCAATAGGAGGTGTTACTGAGCTACTGACTCTGATATCTGCCTGGAGGACAAGATGAATGTTTTGGATCCATTTCAAGAATGGATTGGGAAATCTGAAAGTCGATAGGGTGTCCTAGAGAAATCTCCAGGACCCTGTCAAACACCTTCTCAGCATTCAGGCTAGTTACTGCAGCAGGGATGGAACACTGGTTCAGGTGTTCCATGAGAAGCAAGGTACGACAGATATCGTCCACTGTCTGTCTGCACTGAATGAAGCCAGATTAGTCAGGGTGAATAAGGGGTGGAAGAAGGTAATACAGCCTACATGCCCATGTAGCCATATATAATTTATTTATTTATTTTTATTTACTGTGTTTTCTTGCCCCTGATGCTGACTGGACCCCTTCAGCCCCTACACCCTGCCCAGCCCCATCACCCGCTATCCCTGGGACTTGCCTCTCTCCTGTGTTCCCCATGGATGATTCCCCCCAAAGGAAGGGCTGCCCAGGATCCACCCTTTACCCCTGATCAGAGTTTACTGTCAGTCGAGAAGCGAATGCCTCAGTTGGCAGTGTGGGCCTGCTGCAGGGTAGCAGGTGGCATCCTGCGGGGTCAGGGTTTTTCCTGATTTTCTCTTCCCCTTCAACCAAGCATTGCGAGAAGTTGCATCCAATGCCTAAGCATTAGAATGTCAATGCTCCCCACCCTGAACTCTAGCTCTGTTGCACTGCCACTTGTGATCAGCCAGGTGGCAGTAGTGCAGCACAGACCAGGATCCTCCCTCCCTCCCTCCTTGAAGAGGTGAGTGTCCAGGAGATTCAACCATCCTCTGGCTGGCCCTCCGGCAGCTCAGGCCCGTTCTTGAACCCAGGTTGCTGGCATCGCAGGCAGTAGTGCTATCACTGCACCTTCAGGGCCAGCTTAGCCATATATAATTTATAATCAACATTCAAAATGGAAATTGGGTGGTAGGAAGCAGGGCAAGTTGGATCTTTTCCCAGCTTTAAAATAGCTAAAAGGGTGGCATGGCTCCAGGATGGAGGTGGGGAGACTCCCTTATGGACTGCCTGATAGGTGGTAAGTAGGTGGAGTATCAGTATGTCGAAAAAGGACTTGTACCATGCAACCTGGTAGGCATCCAGGCCAGTGCATTTAAGAGGTTTGGCCTCCTGAAGTGATGTCTGAAGCTCCTCCATCTGAATGAGGGGACATGAGAGATTCCTGCTGAGTTACTGTGAAAGAAGGAAGGGAAAGGCAAGAGAGAAATTTCATAATTTGAGAGGATGGTGAGGAGGAAGATTCAGTGTATAAGGAGTGGTAGTACACCCAAAAAATACTAAGTATCTTTTGCGAGTCCTATACAGGCTGCCCCAATTTGATAGAAACATAGAAGTTGTCAGCAGATGGGGACCGTACGATCCATCAAGTCTGCCCTTGGCTTCCTATCCCCCTACTTAGCTGCCTGCTTGTGTATCCCACAGTGTCTGTCCCATGCCCGCCTGAATTCCCCCACTGTCTTGGCTCCCACCATCCCCTCCGGTAGGCTATTCCATGGTTCCACAACATGCTTTGTGAAGAAAAATGTTCTTGTATTGCTTCTGAACTTTCCTCCCTTAAGTCGAAAGTTTTGCCCTCTAGTCCTGCTGTAGTCCTTTACCTGAAAGAGGTTCTGAACATGCACCCTGTTGTTTCCTTTAAGGTATCTGAATGTTTCTAACATGTCCTTACGATTTCTGCGTTGTTTTAGGGAGTACAATTTGAGGTCATCCAGTCTTGCCTCATACAGTTTCTGATGCAAGCCCTGCACCATCTTTGTTGCTCTTCTCTGTACCGTCTCCAGCCTATGTCCTTCCTGAGGTGTGGCCTCCAGAACTGGACACAGTACTCCAGGTGAGGCCTGACCAGGGACTGATACAGGGGCATGATTACTTCATGCCTTCTGCTCGTGATGCCCCTCCCTATGCATCCCAGGATACCACTAGCCGTCAGTGCTACCTTTTCACATTGTCTACTGAGCTTGAGGTCTTCTGATATGATCACCCATAGGTCTCACTCCTGCCTGGTAGCCACTAGCTTCTCCCCTCCCATTGAGTACAGTTTCCCTGGGTTACGCTTTCCCAGGTGTATGACCTTGCATTTTTTGGTATTGAATTTCGATTGCCAGGTCTTGGACCACTCCTCCAATTTTTGGAGATCAGTTTCCATGCTTTGCTGTCCCTCTGTCATATCTACTGTGTTGCTGACTTTGATACCCCGATTGGGGGTCCTTGAGCTGGAGGACAGAGACAGCCTTTCTCCACACCCTGAGTCTTCGGGCTAGGAGCCTGGTACCTCCTGCACCTCCTCAGTAATAAGCAACTAAAAAAGGTTAAAGTCTGTTGCACTCTGGCATCCATAATAGCCTGGATGTCAGCCTTAATTAAGTTGTTACGGACAGCTCTCACTCTGTCTCCTTGGGTGTATAGCTGTTGTAGGGAATGCAGTTCCTCTGTCAGCTGCCTGTATCTCTGATTCTGTAGCAGTCTTTGTGTCCAGGGAGTAATCTAGCTACCAGATTGTCTTAGCTGCTGTTCACAGTTTTGAGGAACTTGTTCCTCTTTGTTTGTTTATGTAGTACATTGTAATGGGATTGTCTATTTGAATTTGAACTGACTGACTCTGTAGCTGGGAGGAGAATGACTGCATTGCCAGCAGTACTGCCCTGAGCTCTAGAAAGTTTATGTGCTCCTGAGGGCTCCAAATACTACTTACTGTGAGATGGGCACCCGCCCTAGGAGAAGAGTGTATGTTGTGAGGACGTTGGTAGGAGATTCTTGGTGGAAGGGAATGCCCCCTCTGAGGTTGCTTTTCTTCTTCTGCCACTCCAGTGCCTGTACAAAACATTTTGTGTGCACTAGCTTGGACAGAGGATGAAACTTTTGGGGCCAGTAGGCCCTTAGGTGGTACTGAATGTCCCTCATTTGAAATATGGCCAATGGCACCACACCTACTGTATGGATGATGCCACATGGCCTAGCAGTTGCAGAAAATCACTTGCTGCCTTGGATGCCCAGGATGAATGATTCTGCACTGGCATTCAGATTTGATTCAATTTCCTGTGCTGTGGAGGGGGTTGTCTAGCCAGGAAGCCAAGGAAGTAACTGTGAATACTTCCTGTATGCACATGCATATGAAAAATTATTGTTTTTTTTTCTAAGTTACATTACTTGTTGTGCCCAGGTGGAGCAGTGGAGGAGAGAAGGAACCAGAGAAGCTGAAGCACAGCATTCACTCACACTAATGAAAGCTACTATGGTGCTGCTGCCTGCTAGTCAGCTGCTTGCAGTCCAATCAATGAAAAAGAACCAGTGCAAGAGTCACAGAGAAAAATACACAATCTCCGCCCCTTCTTACGTACAGTATGCACCACCCAGGCTTAGCCTCACACTCGCGCATGTCCATGTGAGACTGAATGTGGTCAGCTGGCATGGATGGCTAATGTTGTGGCTGTGACTTCAAGCATGTTTTTTTTCAGTGCATCTTTGCTGGCTTAAAAAACAATGGCAGCAGTGCCAGTGAGGGAATGAGGACTGCGCCTGTAACTGCCTCCCCAAGGTAAAACTGTTTTTATATAAACAAATGTTTGCACCCTGCAGGTAGGATGCCTAAGTTAGGTTTTGACAGGCAGGTAGTCAGTGCTTTGCTGCTCTTCTAAAGTGATCTAATGATGCTGCTGTTGTGGTGCTATGGACATGGTAGTGATACTGAGGGGTGAGTGTTGTGGGGCTCTTACCTGCTGGAATGGGGAGTAGGGAGCTGCACTCTTTTGTGGCATAGGCTGGCTTTTCACCATAACTATCTAAAGCACAAAAGTTGCTTGGGAGAGCTAGCAGCAGGCTACTGTGTTGGGGCTAAGGTTCAGGTGCAACTTGCTAGGCTTTCGGAGGGGAACTTGGAGGTACCTTATTGAGCTAGTGAAGAGGATAACATGCTGGGCTGGGGGAGGACCAGTGACATTTGGGAAGGGGGCTGGGGAGCAACTTGCTAAGCTGCGGGGAATGGGGTAGTAGGGTAGTAAATCCTGTTAGAAAACATGCACCAAAAAGCACCAAAACCCCAAACTTTTTTGGCTTCACCTGACTTTCAACTGAAAAAGTGCCACTTCTCAAGGAAAACTCACTGCGATGCTGTGAAATGGTGAAGTGGGCAACTTACAAAGGTTTTCACAAAGCTGGATTTTGCAACTTTGCTGGAAGTTCAGCTGCAAAGTAATACAGATCCCAGTCTAATAGTTAATTCTGGAAACTTCTGCATACACTTTTTTAAAGGCTGGTTGCTCTGTCTAATGCTGCTCCAATGAAGTCCGGGACCTGTACTGGTACTGTCTGGGACTTTTGCAGATTATTAGAAATTTCAGGTTCTCCAAGGTTCTTCTTACCAGTTGGACAGAGCACCCTGCATTCTGGTTTGTTTTCACTGAAACTAGCCAGTCATCCAGGTAATGAAAACCCATCACATCTTGTCTTCTTAGGTGAATTGCCACCACAGCTGGGCAGTTTATGAATGCCCTTGGTGCCAAGGTGAGGCCAAAGTGTTGGACTGCAAACTGATGCTGGCATTTTCCCTGTCTGAATCTAAGATATTTTCTGTGGCTGGGTCTGACTGGAATGTGGAAGTAAGCATCCTTCAGATCCAGCAACCCCAGCTAATCTTCTGACTGTAGCAGCGGTATCACTGGGCCCAGTGTGACCATCTTGAACTTTTCTTTCCTGATGTTTGTTCATATATCCTGACTCTAAAATGGGTCACCATTCTCCATTTTTTTTGTCTGTCAGGAAGTCTCTTGAAAAGAGGCCCTTGCCCCACTGTGAGGCAGAGACCTTTGCTACTGCTTTTGCCTGCAGTAGTTTCTTTACTTGCAGTTCCAGCAGACTTGTTTCTATTGGTGAGTGAGCTGAAAATTTTTTGGCCTCTGTAATCTGGGAAATCTTTGGAATTGCAGACACAATCCTTTATCCACCACTTCCAGGACACACTTGTCTGTGGTAATTTTTTTCCCATTCTTGGAAATAGTGGGGCAGCCTTCCTTCCCCAGCAACAGTTGAATGGAAACGTGGGCAAATTTGTCACGGGTTTTGGTTGTGTCTTAACAACTGGCGCTGCAGCATGCCTGAAGCCCCACCTGCCTCTACCTCTGTAGTACCCTCTCTGAGGCTGGTGCGTAGACATCGTAGGGTCTTGCATAGTAACCCCTGCCCCTATCCCCTTCCATAAGGTGTATAGGAAGTGCAGACCTTTTCTTTCTCAGTGAAATTCTTAAATGTGGTTTTCTAATCATCCACGTTTTTCATGTACACCTCTGTTTTGTCACCAAACAGGGAATTTCCCTCCAAGGGAAAATCAATAGCTTTAGTCTGACTGTCCTGGGTAACAATGGTAGCCCTTAGCCAGGCAAACCTAACTGCCACTGCATGAGTCAAGACTTTTTAAGAAGACTTATTGGTGTCTACAGCCATGCGAGACTGGTATTTAGTGGCTTCCAGGATTGACTTTGCCATGGCAGCAAGGTCCTGTGCCAGTATGCAAGTCAGGCTGGCAGCATAGCCTAGAGGTTAGAGTAATAAGCTATGAATGAGTGTGGTACATCCAGCAAACCAGGGTTTGTTTCCCACAACCTACACTCGCCTACTATGAAATGGTGAGCAAGCCACTTAACTTTCCCAGTGCTCCCAGGTCACCCCTGAAAACAGGCATTGTGCCTAGTGAGCCTTACCCGGTTACCAAAAAGAATAAAAAAAGTGGAAGTTGTGGGAATCAAACCCAGGTCTGCTGGATGTACCAGGAAGCTCATTCACAGCTTGTTGCTCTAACTTCCCCTAATCTCCTCTCCTCTTCATAATAAATATCGTCTCCATCTACAGGCAAGAGGTCTGAAACTGGAGCTGGTGGTAGTGGGGGGGCACAAGTACACTAAAAAAAGTTTCCCATGGCCTGGAAGGCCTGGAAAAACTGCTATACCTTTGTCACGTCCCCCGTTAACGGCATCTGATTTTGTTCCACTGCATTTTCCTTCTTTTCCTTCACAGGAGGAGTTGCAGGGATATGCTTTCTTTTTATTTCCTCTTAGTACACACTGTTTCCAGCACCTGCTCTAATGCTCTTCTATTTGACTTTTTGCCATCCCTGGAATCAGGGTTCCACCTTTCAGACTCCCTGATGTCTTTACCATCTTTTCCAAGCCTTTCTGATGGCTGAGCAGTCTTATACATTTGTTTTTAACTTCTTTTTATTGACATTTTTGTGTTAAAACATAACATCAAACAAGACAACATCAACAAAGCTGCAGGTCTGATAAAATAGCATACTGTAACATCCTCCGAGGTACAAATACAAAAACAGGTTATGCATAGGCTGACTATACTGTCCTAAAGATAAAAGGTTACAAAATTTGGCACAGTTTTATCTGTTTTATATGTCCAATTTGACAGGGACTGCTGCTTAAGAGAAGAACCTTCAGATGCGTGCTTTCCACCATCATTGGGAGCTCCTCTGAGCCCTTATTGTGCTTTGGTGACACAGAGACAGAGAAGCCATAAACTCTTCTCTGTTTAAACCCCCTTTGAGTTTTAGGGCAAAGCCTTTTGCAAAGTTCACATTTTATAAAGCAGTGATCTGGACCCAGGCACTTTAAACAAAGCTCGTGGAAGTCTACCTTTGCCAGGTGCTGAAAACACTTTACACAGTACAATTTTTAAAACCTATGGGTCCTGTTCTCTTTTTAGGTCATCATGCCGAACACTGATAGAATTTGTAAAATTAAATATATGGTTCCCAGTCACAAAAGTGCTAAAACAAAACTATTTTAATTAACAAACACTTTTAAAATGAATCAAAATGTATACGATTAAAAAAAAAAATTACTCACTGCTGTAATCTTCTTTCTTCCAAGGGGTCCTTTAGCATCAGTAACTTTTTTGCACTTAGCTGGCTAGGTGCAACTGCCCCGGAGGTGTGTCTTTAAGAGATATTAAATGAGCTTAGGGCCAAGCCAATCAAAAGACAGGCGGGCGTGTGAGCTGAGTGAGAGCTGTTTAAGGCTTCAGAATTTGTTCAAGGAAAAACGAGAGCAAATGCCCTGAAAAAGAATCCACAGGATTCAAAAAACATGCAAATGTCCACAAAAGTGGAAACAGAAACAACAGCAACATGAGCTAAAAACCTCATCAATAAGAAACTCCAAATTTGGTAAAAGGTGACATAAAGAGCACTTTTCCGACATGTGAGACAGGGAGGAAGGGTTGGAGCTTACTGATGCTAAAGGACCCCTTGGAAGAAAGAAGATTACTGTGGCCGGCCTGGTGGCGGTGAGGGTTGAGACGCTGGACGCCACACCTCGCACCACGCGGGTGACCCGGGTTCAGGAACGGACTCGAGCCACCGGAGGCTGGCAGGGGAGAGGTTGGATTGAGCATCCCAGGACTGCTCTCCTTCCTCTGGAGTGGGCTTGCGGGGTTGCGTCACACTTGGGCTGTCCCTGGTGAAGACTGGGGAAAGCACAAGGTGCGGCGCCAGCTTGGGGAGGAGTTCGGCAAGATGCTTGCGTAAGCGCTGCACGTCATTGCACTGCTGGCTTGGGGGGGGGGGACAAAACCAAGGTGGAAAAAGGGCTGGGCACGACCAAGCAGCTTGATGGCCATGCACCCACCAACCTGGAGGCCTGTTGTGTAATTGCGTCAGGGGGTCCGGTAACAGCTGTGCTTGGACCCTCATGTATCGAGTGAGCCTGCTGTCCTCCGGGTCGGTGGGGGCCGGCGGCTGGATGCCTCCGCTGGAGCTCTGCAGAGGTGCAAAAATCAAAGTATGATAAAAAAAAGAAGATTACTGTGGTGAGTAATGTTTTCTTCTTACCCAAGGAGTCCTTTAGCATCAGTAACTTTTTTGCAGACTACCGAGCAGTACCAAGTGGGAGGTGGGCAGAGAACCTGCTTAGGAAAGAGGCTCTACAGAACTGCCCTGCCAAATTTGGCATCAGATCTGGTCTGCACATCCAAACTGTAGTGTTTCACAAAGGTGTGCACAGATTTCCAGGTAGCTGTGTTGCAGACATTCATTAGGGGAATGTCCCTTGCTGTTTCAAGCGAGGCTGCAGTGCCCCTGGTGGAGTGGGTCCTGAGCCCCACTGGAGATTGTTGACCAGCTTTCTCATAGCAGAATTTAATACAAGAGACCAACCAATGAGAAATAGTTCTCTTGGTAGCTGGTCTTCCTCTGCCTACATCCCCGTAGGTGAGGAACAACTGAGTGGAAGAGCCTCTGGACTATCTAGTATGCTCTAGGTAGTGAAAGATGGCTCTTTTGACATCCAAGCTGTGGAGCGTTTGCTCGCCAGGAGTGGATGGCTCAGTAAAGAAGACAGGCAGAGTAATGGACTGGTTCAAGTGAAACTCTGAAACCACCTTTGGCAGAAATGTCCTATTTGTCCTGAGCGCAACTTTATTCTTGTGAGGGATGATGTAATTTGGCTCAGTGCACAGAGTCTGTAGCTCTGAAATCCTCCTGGCAGAAGCAATGGCTACCAGGAAAATAGTTTTCCAAGTTACAAACTTGATGTGGGCCGTGGACATAGGCTCGAAGGGTGGATTCATGAGCCCATCTATGCAAAGGTTCAGGTTCCAAGGCGGAATGGGCTCCCTGGTTGGAGGCTGGAGGTACAAGAGGCCTTTGGAAAACTGTTTAAAAAATGTTGTGGGGAAAAAAATAACTTTTTCTTTCCCACCGAAAGGTAGGCCGAAACTGCTTCCAGGTGCAACTGGAGTGAAGATGGTTTCAAGACTGACACCTGTTGGTGTACCAGGTAGTCTAGCTGCTGAAGGTCTGAAGCTGATAGGGGTTCGACCTTTTCACTCTTGCACCAGAGGGAAAACCTTTTCCATTTGGCTGCATAAGTCTTCTTAGTGTTCAGTTTTTTAGACATCCTCAGTATCTTTAGGACCTGTTCAGGTACTGTGAGGATGGAAACTATAACTCCTCAACAACCAGGCCTTGAGGTGAAGAGAGTGCTATGACGCTCTGCCATCTGCTTATGGTTACTGTATGATATTTGTAACATAAATATATGGTCTGTGATTGTCTCCTGGCACCCAAGTCAGACCGTGCTTCAGTGAGTGACCTTTGACCCCAAAAGGTTTCAGTGTAGCTAAAGCTGTAGGATGTGAAAAAAGACCAGAGAAAACATAATTAACTACCTTCCTTTCAGAGGGATAGTTTATGACTTTTATAACCTGCTAATGCTTTTGAAGTAGAAACTAATTATGAATTAGCAGGAAGGAAAGTCATTTGGCTGATCCTGTGTTTTTTATCACCTAGCTGAGAATTAGTGACAGAGTGTGGGCTTGTTAAATTCAAAGAGAAATGTCTGCTCAAAGACTGTCATATTTGGGAAATGACTTTTTTCTGATGTTCACATTAATTAAAATACCTTCTTGTAGGAAATTATGTTATAATTAACTCTAAGGGAGGATCTAGCTGACCTCACCAAAAGGGGATGCGGAGAGGGAGGTTGAAATGAAACATGCATCTGGGAAATGTGTGTCATATCATTCGGGAATCTGAGAGATTTTTAACTCTCTGGATTTGAAGGCACTTGTAGGGTAACAACCAAATAGGAAAAACTTAAGTATTGTAGTAGGAGTTTGTGTTCTGTAACTTCCCATTTTTTCTTTTGAGAGAGTAAACCAATAATATAAGTTGTTCTGCATTTTATTTCTCCTGTTTTGCAATTTTTAGTAAACTACATTTTCTTTAATACTACCTGTGTTTCTCCGCAGTTCTTTTGCATGTGATGCTGAATCTGTATTTAAGTCTGACAGCTATTAAGGGCTTGCATGGTGTTACTAAGCTTGTAAAAGGTAAGAATATACCTAGGTCCCATATATAGTTGTAAGGGTTCATTTTGGATACCTGGCTGGGTGCCTTTGGGTGAAAGATTATATTGCATCCCCCCAAAGAGAATATTATCTGAGCCTGTTAATTGGGTATGCTAGCATAAGGTTCACAGTTTGAATCCCTCCAGAATCGAGGCTCATAGATGATTCAGACCCAAAACAGACAGGAGGGTTACCCTGTCTGTCACCTGTTCACACTATTGCACTCTGAGGTTGGCACTGTGGGAGCAGAGGGCCTGACCTGTGGAGTGCATTTGTGACAAGTGTATGTCTGGGTACTGCACTTCCATCTGAAAAAGGGTCAGCAGGGAGTGAGTTGGAGGCAGGTGAATGGGCCTGTTGCAGGACATTGAGAGAAGGAGAGGGTATCAGGCTTGCCTGGGCCAGTCCCGGAGCCACTGGGATCATTGATGCAGGCTGCTGTCTGAGTTTCAGCAAAACCCTGAATATCAGGGGAAAGGGAGGAAATGCGTATAGGAACCTCCCTGACCAGTCCAGGATCAGGGCATCCAGAGGAAGTGTTCCTGAAACAGGGGGCCAGAAACAGTACTGAGGAAGCTAAAAATTGAGAGAAGAGGCAAACAGATCCACGTCTGGTGTGTCCCACTGCCTGAACACTGTGGCTAGTACTTGCTTGTTCAGTGTCCATTCTCTCTGGCCTTGACTGATGCAGCTTAGAGCATCCGCAAGAGTGTTGAGTTTGCCTGGGAGGTAAATAGCCAAGAGGCTGACTCCCAGGGAGAATGCTAGCGACCAGAGCTTCAGAGCTTCCAAACAGAGTATTCCTGATCTGGTACCACCCTGCTTGTTTATGCAGAACATTGCAGTGGTGTTGTCCATTTGAATTTGAACTGCCTGCCCTTCTATGCTGGGAGTGAAAGTTTTGAGAGCTAGTAAGATTGCTCTGAGTTCCAAAAGATTAATGTGCAACTGTGACACTTCGGGAGTCCAGTTGCCGCTTACTGAGGCATTGTCCAAATGAGCTCCCCAGCCAAAAAGGGAGGCATGTGTGGTAATCACCTTTGTGGGAAGAGGAGCTTGAAATGAAACCCATGCCTGCAAATTTGCAGGGTTCTTCCACCACAGCAAGTTTTGGAAGAACTGCTCTGACACATCAACTTTGAAAATTTGTTGCTTCTCTGAGACCAGCGAGCTCTGAGGTAAGCTTGCAGGAGTCTCATCCTGTACCTGACCCCTGGGACTACTGCAGTCATAGAGGGCATATGTCCCAGAAGTTTGAGGAAATGTCTGGCTGGTCTTGGCTGTCCCTGGGCAAAAGAAACTACCACTGAAAGGAAACTCTGAATTCTTTCCTGTGGGAGGAAAGCATATCCCTTCTGAGTGTCCAGCTGGGCCCCTATGAAGGCGAGCAGCTGGATGGGTTCCAGGTGAGATTTCTTTAGATTTACCAGGAAATCCAGAGACTCCAGAGTCCGTTCTGGGAGGGAAACAGATTCCTTAATCTGGCAAGGAGGCTTTGCTACTATGAGCCAGTCATCCAGATAGAGGTAGAGAGCGACACCCAGTCTCCTGAGATGTGCTGCTACCACTGCAAGACACTTGGTAAAGACTCTTGGTGCCGAGCAGAGACCGAAGGGCATTGCGGTGAACTGACAGTGACCCAAAGGAAGTTTGAACCTGATGTACTTCCTGTGAGATCTCCTTATGGGTATGTGGAAGTAGGCATCCTTTAAGTCTAGAGAGGCTAGCCAGTCTCCCTGCTGTAAGGACTGTATGACAAGTGACAGAGTGACCATTCTGAATTTGTTTTTTTCAGATGTTTGTTTAAATATCTGAGATCTAAGATAGGTCGCCACTCCCCAGTTTTCTTTTGTGTCAGAAAATACCTAGAGTAGAGGCCCTTGCCCTTTTCATGGGCAGGGACCCTCTCCACTGCTCGTAAAGGCAGAAGGTTTTGTACCTCCATTTCCAACAGCAGTATCTGTGTTGGGGACAGAGGTCTTGACACCTGGGTATGCTTGAGGTCTGGCAGCTGCTTGAACTGCAATGACAGACCCTTCTCTACTATCTCCAGCACCCACTTGTCTGATGTGATGAGGGACCAGTGCTGAAGATAGTGGGAGAGTCTGCTTCCAACCGGAAGCAAGGAGGCAACCTGGACACTCATATCAGAACAGACTGAGAGGCAAATGGCTGGGTAGAGGTGGCTCTTCTTTGGCCCCTTCAGCCCCGCCTCTGGAAGACCCCTTGTACTGGCCGAAGTCAGATTGGGGATAGGGACTGTAAGGCCTGGGAACAAAACTTCTGCCCCTACCGCCCCTGGGAAGGGATCTCTGAGGGGTGGCAGGCTTAGGCTTGGATGAGTGGCTCTTCCAGGAGGCTTTGTACTCATTGACTTTTTCCATGTAGTCAGTGGTTCTGTAATCAAACAACATATTTTGATCACAGGGAAAATCCATGGCCTTGTTCTGAGTGTCTGTGGTCAGACTGGTTGTTCTAAGCCAGGCGAAGCGTCTCAGAGAGATGGCATGGGCCATCACCTTAGAGGCTGCATCACTGTTGTCATCTGCCATGTGGAATTGGTACATAGTAGTTTCCAGGGCAGTTTTTGACGTATCCACCAGCTCCTGTACCATAGAATCTGATCTTTTGCGGGCGATAGCCTGGACAGATTTCCAAAGGGCTTTCTGATATTTGGCTGTGAATGCCATCTAAGAAGAAAGTTTGAGGAGAAGGGAAGCTGTGGCATACATTTTCTTTTCTATAAAGTCAATTTTCTTGGAATCCTTATCAGGGGGAGAGGGGCACAAGGAGACTCCAGCTTGCTCACAAGCTGCCTGCTGCACTATACTCTCATGGCTAGGGTGTGCAGACAGGAACTTGGTACCATTTTTAGACAATTTATTTTTTTCTCTCAAGCCGCTTATCAACCCCTGACACTGAAGTGGGGTGTTGAAGCACCTTCATGGTATTTTTTCTAAATGCATTATACATAGGGATGACCAGGGTCTTTGAGGATGAAAGACCCTTCTTCTCCCTATAATCTTCATCTTCATCGACATCCTGTTTGGGCTCCTGCATAGGGAAGTCCAGGGTGTCCAGCATATTTTGTGTAAATGTAAACATAGAGGAAGGATCCTCATGGTTACCCCGGGGGATCCCCAAGATGAGGGTCCGGGGACTCCTGGGGCTCAAGGCCCTCAAATTCCATGTCAGGGGCATCAAAAAATTGATCATCATCTGCATCACCCTCACAGTCTACAGAAGAGAAAACTGTGGAAGAGTGCTTGCCAGCTGCAGTAAATTGAGGACCCATCTTTGAAGGGTCTGAAACAGTTGCCATGCTTTTTCCATATCTTGCACTGAGGGAAGAACCTGGGCAGTTTGTAAGTGTTTTGCTTTTTCTGTATGCTTTAAGCTGCCTGTTGTCTCACTATTGGCTTTCCCAAGAGCAACAGGAGCATATCTATCTTGACAGTTTCTTTTTAACCACTTCAGAGGCTTGATCAAGTTTCCTTTTCTCATTACTAATATTTTTCAATTTGTGAGGAACTTCATCTCTGGAAGTTTTATTTTTTGACTGGGATCTGGAGGGTTCCTCAGCACCTCTACTTTTGGTATTAGTACTTTTGAATGACCCCTCATCGGAAGCCTTTGATTTATCCTCAGCCATAATAATCAAAGGTTTGTCTGCTATGTTTATTTATTTGCTTTTGGTAACCGAGTGGGTGCACTAGGCATAAGAATGCCTATTTTCAGGCACGACCCGGGAGAAAACAGCTAAATACATACAAATAAACATGTGATGCAGCACATGAAAGCGGCGCAGTTCAGAGGGAAACAAAACTTAGGGTATGGAGAGACAATAACTTCAACAAGCCAAGTGAAAAAAATGTAAATGTTACGGTATTATGCAGTTACAATACAGATTGGACAAGTAAACACAGGAATCAAAACAGAGTGGGAAAACAGGCATTGCAAGAGACAGCATACAAAACAATACAATAAGTGCCAAACTGAGTGGTTAATGAGCAGGGAGAGGAAGGGACAGTGGTAGGAAGGAGAGAAAGAGAGGGTGGGGATGAGAGAGTGGACATGAAAGAGGGTATAAGAAAGGCGGAGGAAGAGGTGTCAGAGAAGTGGATTACCTAGAGAAAAATAGAGGGCAAGGAGAAAGAAATGGTCTAAGGTGGATTAAAGCAAGTGCAGGGGTTAGCATCATGCAGATGCTCACGGTGAAGTTTCTTAAAGCTAGTATGGGTGGTCGCTCGACGGATAGTAATGAATATGAAGTTCCAGTATTTTGGAGCCATGAAAGAGAAAGCACATGTGCCCATGTTGGTTCTGCATTTGGGAATGTGAAAAAGGGCTTCATCAGTTGATCGTAGCCCATAGGAGAGAGGTTGTGAGTTCAGTAGGGAGGCAAGGGATGGGGGAGGCCTGATCTGACAACACAGTCAATTAGTGAGCCAAACGACTGGAGTCGGTGGGCGGAGGGACACGACCATTTTAAGTCAGTATAGAGCAGGCAATGGTGTTTGTAACGTGGTGATGCAGAGGCATTGCGGCAGATGCTATCATAGGTGGTGTCCCATTTATGGAGGGAGGATCTTGCAGCAGATAGGTAAATGACTGAGCCATATGCTAGGGCTGGGAGAAGAAAGCCTTGTGCCACAGCTAGTCTGGCTGAAGGGGTAAGGGCGCAGCTAGTACGATAGGCACTTCCTATCTTGGCGTTGACAGACTTACAGATAGTTGTAATGTGTAGGTCAAGGTCTAGAGATTCGTCGAGAGTACCACCTAGTTATTTAAAGGATTTGGTGCTAATCAATGGTGAGCCGTCCGCACACGAGATTATAAGGGCATTATGATTCGCTTTAAGTCTAGCAGATGAGCCAAACAGCATGGAGTATGTCTTGCTAGAGTTGAGAACAAGTTTGTTCTCAGTGAGCCAGGACTGGATACCAGTGAAGTCCAAGGCAAGAGGGTGGTTTAAGTCTGCAACAGTTCTAGCACTGTGGTAGATAACTAGGTCATCAGCATATAGCAGGGATGAGCAGTTAGGTGCAAGTAATGGGATGTCCTTAATGAAGATAGAGAAAAGCAAGGGGCCAAGTATGGAGCCCTGGGGCACTCCAACATGAATGTTTGCCAATTTAAGCAAAGCAAACCAGTCCTGGACCTGTGTACTGAGTGCAGGTTTCTGTGAAAATGCCACTGGCCAGTCCTGCCCCAGTTAATTAACTCTATTACTGGTGCATTTTTTGGGGGGTTGTAGAAATGGGATCTATACCAGTGCCAATCTTAATAGAAGCCCAGTAATATTCACCTATGCACAGGTGGCTGCTGGACCCTTATGGACAGTCCTGACACAGATGATACCAAGGTCCAGTAATATAGCAAAAACGGTTTCCTCGTAATTGCCAATCTAGAGAGAAAATCCCCAGGCACTGTTTAAATTTGAAATTCACTGCAGGTGCCTCGCGGTAAACCCCGTGAGGTCTGAAGTAAAAAAACAAGGTAACTGTCCCTAATTCGATGGTTCCCACAATAATTTGCCCCAGAATGAAGGAAACCATCGGAAAATAAGCACCCATGATAAAATTAGGCTTTAAACTAAATAGTCGTGGTAAAATAAAGTCAAAATAGCATGGTTGCACTAAAAATAGAAAGTTTGCATGGTGCTAATGAAAAAGTAAAACTTTCACTCAGCACACTAAAGGAAATAATTTATGAGGAAAACTTTACCCAGATAAGCACTAGGAGGCTGTCGACAAGATAAGTTGGCAGACACCTCAGAGGCAATATTGCTCAGTCCAGCAGAGAAACAATTCTGAAGCCTTTAGGAGCTCTCACTCAGCTCACACCCCCTCCTGTCTTTTGATTGGCTTGGTCCTAAGCTTATTTAAATATCTCTTAAAGGCACATCTCTGGGGTAGTTGCACCTAGCCAGCTAAGTGCAAAAAAGTTACTGATGCTAAAGGACTCCTGGTGTAAGAAGTTTTGTTTTTGCACAAAATGCGTCCGGTTCCCTCAGGTGGGAACTGTGTTATAAAGTGGCCTTCTCCAGTTCCAGTGAACCAATCGGGACCAGAGAAACCGCAAAAATGTCAAGTATTAAAATAAACATGCTAACTAATGCAGAGCAATTGAAAACTGAATTTTACAAGAAAATAACAAACCATGGTAATAAAATATAAAAGCAGTGAAGACCAGAAGGCTGCAGATGACTTTGGGTTATTGCTCTCTTCAAACAGAAAAACATATCTGATGTTAAACCAGTAGGAGAAGTGTGACCATAGTGCAGAGTTTGAACTTGTATTCCGCATTCTATAATTTACATAAAGTTTCTATTTCACACTCCTGCTGACTGATGCTATTTGTAAGCCACCATTAATGGACTCCTGTTGTTTGAAGTGGAAGGTAACGCATATTTATTTTAGTCTTTAGTAACCGAGTAAGGCCAACTAGGCACATGTGCCTGTTTTGGGGGGCGACCTGGGAGCACTGGGTGGTTAAGTGACTTGCTCAGAGTCACATAGCATGCATGTGGAGGTTGTGAGAATCAAACCAAAGTCAGGTCTGCTGGATGTACCAAGCTCGTTCACAGCTTGTTACTGTAACCTCTAGGCTGCACTGCCAGCCCAATATATACTATACTCTATATTCTAGGCAATACTGCATATCAGGAGGATGTGGAGGGTGACTGTTAAAGTGACGAAAGGAAAGAATGATCTAGTGGCAACAGTTGCAAGTACCCAGAAGCCCTACACACAGTGCAGTAAAGCAGTGACTATGGTAAACAGAATGCTGGGATGCATAAGCAGGGGGTTCATCAGCAGAAGGAAGGAGGTTATACGCTGTACTGATCTCTGTTGCTGCTGCACCTGGAATACTGTGTTCAGTTCTGGAACTTCTACCACAGGAGGAATGTAAACGAGTTGGAGGCTGTGCAAAGAAGAGCCACCAAGATGATTCGGGGCAGCAGGGGTGCTCGTCTGAACAGAGGCTGGAGAACCTAAATATGTACTCATTGGAGAATGGGGGTGGGGACAAGACAGAGTCCTTTAAATGCCTGAAGGGTATCAACAGGGTAGAGTCCAGTGAATTATTCTGGACTAGTAATAACAAAAATATGAGAAGGAATAGCTGTAAATTGGCAGATGGCAAATTCAGAAGAGATGCTAGGAGATATTAATTTACAGAGAAGGTAGTTGAGGTGAAGAACAAGCTTCTGGAGGGGGGTTGTTAGTGGAAAAATCTGTGGGCAGCTTCCTGAGGAGTGGGATAAGGTAACAGGACTGTAAGGGTGACGGGGGGGGGGGGGCATGTAACCCCTAAGGTGCATGTGGCCACATAAGGCAGACCTGATACACTATAAGGTTTTCCTCTGCTGGCGGATTTCTATGTTTCTCCAAGCACTGGTATTTTTCTGTGACATTAGGGCCATGCCAATGCAGATTGGCACCATTGTTCAAAGCCCCTGAAAGTCACACCACACACCAGATTCACCAAGGCTCATGGGGCCTTTTCTTTATCATAAGGTCACATTTTCTTACTGTCCTGACATTAAGCTTCGACCCCAAGCAGTTAACGTTTTTGTACTTAATTTTTACACAAGGAAAATCAAAGGTCATTTATTTATTTAGACATGTTAACAGAGGGCTTCTTTGCACATTTTAAGTTCCTTTGTCAAAACATACTCAGTACAATAGAAGTATTAAAAACAAACAGGCCGAAACTAGAATGTAATTATATTGTTTTCGTTATCCTTTTGAACTTTATGCATACTGTTTTGGCACCAGACAAAACACTACAAACTAGCTTCCCAGGTTGAACCCGAGTTGGCGTAACAATGTTTACGTATTTAAACAAGAGTTACACATCATGTCTGAAGTTACAGGCATTTCTTTAAGTACTGCGTAATATTTAAAACGTAAAAGCAATAGCGTCAGCGACAGCATGCATGCAAAATAAATTCCTAAGGAAGTGTAAGCCGAAGTCCAAGATTACCGCACTTACAGGTTCTGCAGCCAGCGCTTCTCTTGTCAGGCGATCTCTTCTTGACTCCGCTGAATGACATTTGGCAAAACCCGCTGCTGGTCTCTTCTGGGGGCATGGTCGAAAACATGTTTGACTGAAACAGGTACAAATATATAAATTTGTTAGTCGCACGTCGTCCCTCACTAACAACCAACAAGAAAAAAAAACAACCAACCAAAACCAAAAACAACACTTTTTTAAATTCACGTCACTGAAAAATCCCATAGTGAGTGATGTCAAATGTGTCTCAATGTACAGTAAGTACCTCGGGTAATAGTGAATTCATAACTGTTAATGACCTGGTTGCATTTTGTCATCAGATCAAATAAGATGAACTTTAATTTGAAACACATAAAAACTTGCTTACCTAAACTAGAATTATTTGTCCTCTACTATCCATTGTCATCTCAGTTAAACACCATTATACTGGCTTTGCCTTCGGAGGCACTGCCAGTTTACGAGATGCCCCTGCCGGTAACTTGCAAGCCCAGTGCTTCCTCCTAGGTAGCCAGCTCTCTCCGCCTGGTAGCCAGCTGTATCGAGCGAGTCTTTCTCCTATGTCCCGCTTTAGAATTAGGAGGCCGTCCCAAAGTAAGCCGGTGATAGTGTAGTATATCTGGATGGACCTGTCACCGTGCTGACATGCGGAGTAGTTCTACCGAAACTCGGGTAATTCGCAAAGTTATTCACCAACTCTTTTCTCAGTCTGCATTCACAGGCCAAGGGATGCATAGCGCTGCAGCGGACCGGGGCGTCTCGTTGCCTGGGTAACTTTTCTCCGCTGTCAAACGCTGAGAGTGAAAGCGAGAAACGTCCCTCGGATTGGCGGTATAGTTGGCCAGTGTGCGGCGAGCAATTCTCGTAATACAGAACACTGACTGTCAGTCTAGCCAATTACAGTCTCGGATGGAGGTAGCTTCGAATGGGAGGTTGGCTCACGGGAGCAGCTCTTCGTGGGACATTCTCCTGCTAAGAGGTTTGTGAACTTTTCTTTTTCAAGAAGTTGTGGAGGATTTGGACACGCTGCTCATTGGGCAGCCTTGCGAAGACAAGAGAAAGGGAGCAGTCTGTACACAGTAGCGGATCGATAGTCGGAGAGGTAGTATAAGTGTAACTTGCAGTCAGGGGTGTAGCCAGGGATTTCAGATCTGCACACCAAGTGGGCTCACTGCTACCCCCCCCCCCCATTAGGGTGTGCCCCCCCGGGGTGTAGCCAAACAATATACAAATGTACACCAGGACGGTGTTTGTTGCCTCATTTGGCACAATAAATACAACTTTTGTAACTCATGACAATGGTTGTTGCCATGCATGGTAATACAAATGCCATGCATTGCTCCCTAAGACACCCACATACCAGCCCAGAGTCTATAAAGTTGTATTGTCCTTTGGATGCAAAGACAGCATTAGTGACCAGTCCTTCTAGTTTGACTCCTATGAATAAAATTACAGAAAGGTTCAGCATTTTCTTTTGTTAGTTTTCATGGAAAAAGGAAGCAGTTCAAAGCCTATTTGCTACCCCCCTTAAATAAAATTGCACACTGTGGAGTACTTGGAGTATGCCTGGCTACACCCATGCTTGCAGTATAAACCTCAACTCATACATCTTAACTGCTCCTAATTTTCAGGAACCTCCCTGATTTTGCCTCAGAATTTACCTTTGCCCCCACACCTAAAAGTGGTGTTATGGTCAATAGCTAGTCTAGGGGGATTCAAGGAGACGGCCCTATAGTGACTTACTTCCTTGCTGCTTTTCACTTTACTGGAGAAGTCTAATATATCGATGTTAAGAAAATATACAAAACTATAGATTATTGTGTATTTCATGGTTTCCAAGTCTCCAGCATTCTGCTGGAGTCTACAGCAATTTACTGCATCATTCAGCCCTCCAGCAAGCAATAATAACCTCAGCATGCTGAGCTGGAGGTCAACTACCTTCTGCCAGCTTTTACTATATTCTGGTCAGGAAGTCAAATTTGGCAAGCTAAGGTACTTGTAAAGTGCTCATATCATTAGTGATAGCTGATAGCGTCTAAATAAAGATTATTGGGTGATAGTGTTGAATATTGGGTACGCCTAGGACCAGGGAGCAGATGGGGACAACTGTCCCGGGCCTAGTGGCTCAGGGGGGTCCATAGGGGGACCTGTAACAGGAGATGTGAGGCTAAGGGGGCAGTCCCAAAGGTGTGTCCTGAGTCCAGGAATTTTTATTGGCACACTTGCCTAGGACCTATGCTATTAGCATGGTGCTCAAGTTACATTATTTGGTATAGTTGCCTTTATGTTAGTTTATTTGGGCTGAGGTTCATCCCCACACTAACCTGTAAAGAATAAAAGAAGGTCTGGTAGGGGGCAAAGCCCCCCACCCAGGTTAAACTGACAACCAAGTAAGGAAGATCACTAAAGCAGCGCTGTATTCAGAAAACTTTTACTGCAAGCTTCCTATGTGTACCCAATATTCTACATTATCACTGACTATTGATTAAAAAGAAACCTGGCAATAGTAGAGAACACGAGAGGAGGAGGCAGTATAGTGCAGTGGTTTAACGCTCAGAGCTGGAGACTTGGGTTTGAATACTACAGCCCCCACTTGCATACTGTGTGACCTTGAGCAAATAACTTAACTTCCTTGTGCTCCCAGGTCGCACTGTAAACAAGCTTCCAGCTTAGTGTGTCTCTCCTGGTAAAAAAAAAAACTTGTGCAGCTGTGTTTCAAAATCAGACACCAGTATACAAATAGGGTACCCTATGGTAGTTATGTGATACATGCTCTGTCAGTTATTTTTTAGCTTGTTAGAGTTGGTGGGGGCTGCCTTCCCTCATGTATTTTTCAACATTTGGTGCAGGGGAAAACCCCCCAATTGAGCAAACTAAAAAGTAAATGACTGAGCTTTACTTTGGCAGAGTACACATCGTGGCATCATGTTTGTCACTCTGTCTGAGTGGAGGGCTGTGCCCCTACACCCTCTGTGTCTTTTTTAACATAGGGGATGCGGGTGCAGGGAAGTGCCCCAACTCAAACAAGCTAAAAAAACAACCAGCAGAGCACGAATCCTGAAGTGGACGTTTAAAAATACTGATACTATCACTGACGCTGTCATGCAATCATGTACACTGGTGCAATCAATCAGATGTGACCTATGCTAGCTAATTCCTTACAGAAATGCCGGTGGTCCAGTGTTATCCACTTCTGCAAAAATCCCTGGTAGAGTAGCTCATGCAGTGTCAACAGAGCTGAGTGTTAGTTGGGTAATTTAAGGTTATAGCTGCCAGGATCCACCCATTTACAGCAGTGGCAGTTTTAGACTACGTGTGTGGTGTCATGGTGGCAGTTTGTCCAAACAGAGTCATTAGCTGACTGCAACAGAGTTTCCACTTATCTAAACATTTTTACTGTCAGTGCTACTGAGGGGGAATTAGCCAGCAGAGGTAAAACTGACACCTTGTATAGAATCAATCTAATGTCTTAGTGATGCCTTTACAGCTGCAGTCTGATGTTGAGAAATACAGAGTTCTCACTGATAGAAATTATGTTTTAAGGGCTGCAGTAGCTATCAGTAGTGTCCTATCATATGGAGAGGATGAATTTTTTGTGCAAATGCTAGGTATTGGCTGGAAAGGAAGCTGATACGGTATGATCACTACTACACATGAGTGGCGGTTGATAACTTGTATCTGGACAATGCCGGTTGTGCACTGTGATGTGTGTTATGTGTTTGTTCATGCAGGGAGTGTCTGCTTTGTTGATATCTAACAGTGGCCATTGAATGTTTTATTTTTGGTGTTCAATGGTGGAATCCCACTTGATGTTCCAAAACAGGGCCCCATTTATTAAATGAAGGCATGTGGCTTTTTAGTGCACTATTCCAAATAATATTTATTTATTTATTTAGTTTTTGTTAACCGGGTAGGTACACTAGACAGCATAGCTGCCCATTTTCAGGTACGACCTGGGAGATTACAACAAGAGGTACGTAGACAATAGTAGATACAAGCAAACATCATGGGAACAAGTTGAAGTCAGACATACAAACTGTAAAAACCAAAACAAGGCACTGCGTCAGCATGTGGTCTAAAAGCAAAACAAAATGGTTATTTATTTATTTAGTTACGAGATTTACCAGGAAGGCATACTGAGCAACATGTTCGATTCCAGATGCGACCTGGGGGCCGAGCCCAGTACATGTCAATAGTAGAACATTTAAATACAGAAATGAAATTGACGAACATTGTCTGTGATATCAAACAGAGTAGTACAGTTTTGAACAATCACAAGCAGGAAGGTAAAAAAATACGGACAGAATACATGTCGCAGAATACATAAATGAAAAATAGCGAACATTGTCTGTGATAACAAACAGAGTAGTACAGTTTTGGATAATCACAAGCAGGAAGGTAAAAATACAGGCAGAATACATATTGAAGAATACATATCACAACCAGGAGTACTCCTGCACAAATTATGGGTACTAGTAGCGGGCGACAGCAATTTAGCATAAGTAGCTGGAGGAGAAGTGTGCCTGAAGTAGTCTGTTGCATTGACCGGGAGTTTGTGCGTGTCTGATGGGGGCTGGAAGGCCATTCCATATCTGGGGGATCCTGTATTTGAAAGCTGACTGTCCTTTGGTAGTGCGCATTAGTAGGACGTTTAGAAGTCTGGGTTCGGTGCTTCTTAAGGAGTACACAGGGGTAGGTTGTTGCGATAAAGTAGAAACAAGGTAGGGAGGAGGGAGTGAGTCTAGAATTTGGCAGCAAGCCTCGTGACAGTTTATTTGTCTCCAGTCATGGAGAGGTGGCAGGGCTAGGAGCTGTATAACGTGACAGTGGTGGGTGGATGGGGGAGTCTAGGATGAAGCGGCAGAAGGAGGAACAGGGTGTCTAGACTTGTCAGTGTAGATGCAGGGCTGTGAGTATACTATGTCACCGTAATCCAGAACTGGGAATATCATTCTTTGTACTATGGCAAGCCTTGTTTCCTTGGGGAGGCATGTTTTGTTACGGAAGAGAGCCCCCAGTTTAGGGAGCAGTTTCTTGTGCAGGGAGTCAATGTGGGAGGCGAAATCTAGGTGTTGGTCAAGCCAGACACCCAGATATCTATATAAAATGCATGCTGAAAATAGAGTTAAAAATCTACGTTTCGACCTTAGGTCTTCTTCAGGAAATACTAAAAGAGAAAACAGCACAAAGTTAGTGTAGAAGAAGGTAAAATAAGAGCTATATATATATATGTGGAGAAAGAATCTCTTAATCTTACCATTTATCACTTCTTCCCTGAGCCTCCCTTTTCTTCTTTCTCCATGTATGTATATATATATATATATATATATATATATATATATATATATATCATTTTACCTTCCTCTACACTAACTTTGTTTTTTTCTCTTTTAGATATTTCCTGAAGAAGACCTCAGATCGAAATGTAGATTTTTAACTCTATTTTCTATTTTCAGCGTGCATTTAATATAACCATTTTGTTTTGCTTAAAGTCAGACATAGTACACTTATACAAAATTTTCCAGCAATGACAGTACATTTGCAGGAATCTATATGTGGTAACAAAACAGGAATGTAAGTGCAAATAACTAACAGTTACAAGTCATTTAACTAATAAGTGTTGGAAGAGAGGAAATAGCAAGATTTCCAGGCAGGTTTGAAAGTAGTAGAGGTTGGAGCCGGTAGGCTACTAGGACGAACCAGTACAGGAGTGGGTGGATAGAGAATAGGAGCAGGGTTCAGAGCTTAGAAGAGCCATACGAAGCTCCTGTTTGAAGCTGCATGGAGAAGGAGAGATTCTGAGACTCAGTGGAAAGGAGTTCCATAGTTTAGGGGCCCAGCTAGAGAAGGCATTATCACCCATTTTGGTTTTACATCTCGGTTGGACAAGAAGGGATTTGTCAGCTGATCTCAGTAGGTAGGAAGACGTCACAGATTTGAGCAGTAGAGCCAATTTGTCAGGTGTCTGGGAGGAGATTATATTGTTTATAAAACAGTAGGAAGTAAACTGACGGAAGGCTGAGGGGATAAACCATCCCAGAATGGAGTACAGTGTGCATCGGTGAGTAAGTTTGGGTAAAGACAGAGCAAAATAGCAAATGCTGTTGTAGCAGACATCCCACTTTCAGAGGAGCCCTCCAGTAGTTGCCGGTAAGGCTATTAATCCATGTCAGTGGCTCAGCAGGTAGCACACTTGCCTCTGAGGCCGGGAGATCAGAAGGTTGTGCGTTCTATCCCCACACCAGGCACTTGGGTTAATATCCCAATACTGACACTGTAGTGCAGCCTGAGGAGCCGTCTTTCGGATGAGACATTAAACCAAGGTCCCATCTGCCTGTTCAGGTGGATGCTAAAGATCCCATGGCAGTTCTCGAAAAGAATCGGGGAATTTCCCCAGTGCCCTGGCCAAATTTCCCCCCATTCACTAAAAATACCACCAACAGCTTAATCTGGTTCAAGGTTGGTTGATATTCATCTGTATCCACCTCCCCCGGGTTGTGACTGAAAGTAGGCAGAATTTGACTAGTGCACTTACCCGGTCAAAAAAAAAAGCCCCCCAGCCCGGTGGCGCTGAGGGTTGAGGCGCTGGATGCCATGCCTCGCACCACACTGGCGACCCGGGTTCGGGAGCGGACTCGGGCCATCGGGGGTTGGCCGGGAGGGAGAAGATTGAGCGCCCAACAGCGCTCTCCTCTCTCTGGGGTGGGTTGGAAGCTTTCCCGCTGCAATACCGCCGCCACTGGAGAACTTGGGGATGATGGTGTAGCAGGAGATGCTACGGCACTGGGTCAATGCTGGCAGAGGACTGGAGCGGATGCACGTCTCGGCGTGCGCTTGACTCCTTGTGCCTCATTGCATGCCAGCGTCGGAGGTGTAACTTGGAGGAAAAACATCTCCAATCCTCCTAGATGACGACTGCTGATGCCTGCTTCATCACCCGCCGACTGGAAAGGGCAGACTCCACTGTGCAGCTCGCTCTCCCGGGGATACAGGAGGGTAAAGGGGTTCCTTCCTTGCCCTGCCTGGGGGGTAATCCAGGCCATCAAAGGGCCCCAGGGGATTAGTGAGTGTGGCACTCATAGAGAAGACCCTGGGACAGTTGGTAGGGTCGGGGTCCAGAGCACCTTGGAGGCCTGAAATAGTGGAGGTTAGGAGACAGTAGAGGCACAGAAAAATAGAAAGTAAAAAAAAAAAAAAAAATGCAATTTAGGTCTCAGGGTCCCCTGTGCAATGGCCATCCTCGCCGTGAATTTTAGGCTGTGTCTCAACTTATATGCCAGCCCAAGTTGAATATTGACGGGTTTAATGACTGAGGCTATGTGCAGGTCAAAATCCAAGGCAGGATCAAGGGTTACTCCTAGGTATTTAAAAGAGGTAACTGTGTTAAGGGGAGCGCCATCAAGCACTCTGATACTTAATGGCTGGGTGCAGGACTGAATTTTTGAACCTGAACTGAAGAGCATGGTCATCACCTTATTTTTATGACAAGCTTGTTTTGCAATAGCCAGCTCTGAAAGGTACTGAAGTTACTATTGAGATTCAGGTTGATATCTGAGAGGTTTGAGGAGGATGAGTAAAGAACAAGATCACTGGCACATTGTTCCCTAGTCAAGTGCCTCAGTGCAACTTTCAGTGATGCAGCATTCAGGCACTTGACAATCCTTACAAGACACTGGTTAGGCCCCATCTGGAGTACTGCGTGCAGTACTGGAGGCCACACCTTCACAAGGACATTAACCAAATTGAGGCAGTCCAGAGATGGGCAACCAAAATGGTGCAGGGACTGTATCAGAAAACATATGAGGACAGATTAACGGAGCTCAATATGTATACCCTAGAGCAAAGGAGGGAGAGAGGTGATATGATCGAAACATTCAAACATCTTAAGGGCTTAACAAGGTGAAAGAGTCTAACATGTTAAATATAAAAAAAAATCCAGGACAAGAGGACACTGCATGAGATTAGAGGGAGGCCGATTATGGAGGAATGTGAGGAAATTCTTTTTCACAGAAAGGGTGGTGGACGCATGGAACGGCCTACCTCAGGAAGTGGTGGATATGAATACAGTGCAGGGCTTCAAACAGGCATGGGATAGGTATAAGGGAGCAATACAGATGAGTAGGAATAGATAGGCCACTGACAAAGCAAAGGCTGATGGCACATTTATAAGGTAGAAAAAGAAATGGGCAGACTGGATGGGCCTTGCAGTCCTTATCTGCCATCAACTTCTATGTTTCTATGTAAATAAAAAATAATTCTGACACTTGTGTGTTACTACATTTTCAAGGGATTTCCCACAAATTTACCCAGTTCCATAGATGGCAGCATTAAGGACTATAAGTCAGTCTTGTCATTAAAACTTCTCTCATTACGCATTTGAGAATTCAGTACTTACTGTACCATCTCTAGAGTTTGACAAATGATGTATGCCTCCTTTACATTTAAAGGACTATAGAACATTACCAGTTTTGAAGTTCAACTGGTTTATTTTCTCATTTGCTGCGATATAGTTTTTATTATGCATTTAAAGTAAGAGTATGATTCAGATTTTAACAGTTTTGTACTTTAATGCCCATTTCCCTGTGGAGTCATAGTCAATCTGTACCAGAATTACAAATGTTACTAGTGTACAGTTAGGGAGAGAAGGGATCATAACTGTGGCTGAAATACTGACCGGCTGATCTGTTTTCACGTTCCTGACTGCCTGTTCTGCAGTAGCTTTCATTTTTTATTAAAGGTTGCATAATGTGCCGCAAAAACATTTTGAAAATGATCCCCATAGACTTGTATGGGGTACACACTCGCGATCTCCCTGGATAAATGTCACAAAATGTGAGAGCGCGGGGGCAGAGCAGGTAGACCGGAAAATGGAAAGGGATCGGCTGGCTAGTGGCTCAGCCACAGTTACAATCCCTTCCCTCCCTTAATGGACACTACATAGAAACATAGAATTTGACAGCAGATAAGGACCACTTGGACCACCTAATCTGCCCAATTCCCTACCTAAGTGATAAACTGCAGAGCCTAGTTAACCAACCGCCTACTTCCTCCTACCCCCACTAGAATTGCCCTATATCTGTCCCATGCATTCTTGAATTCCCCCACTGTTTTTTGACTCCACGACCTCCTCAGAAAGGCTGTTCCATGCATCCACAACCCTCTCCATGAAAAAATACTTCCTCACATTACCTTTGAGCCATCCCCCTTCTGTCTTCAAATTGTGCCCCCTTGTTCTTGCACGTCTCTTTTTCTGAAAGATGTTACCCTCTTAGATTTTGTTGATTCCCTTGAGGTACTTGAAAGTTTCTATCATGTCCATCTCTCCCTCCTTTCTTCGAGGGTTTACATATTAAGCTCCTTTAGTCTCTCTTTGTATGTCTTCTGGTGCAGACCCTGCACCATTTTGGTTGCCCTACTGTGGACAGCCTCCACCCTGTCTATATCTTTCCAGAGATGGTATCTCCAGAACTACATGCAGTACTCCAGATGGGGTATCACGAACTGTCTGTACAGAGGGATGACAACTTCCTGTTATCTACTGATGCTGCCTCTCCCTATGCATCCCAGTATCCCCCCAGCCCTCCTTACTGCCTTCTCACATTGCTTGCCCACCTTTAGGTCATCTGTTATAACTACCCCAAGTCCCTTTCCATTTTTGTTGTTAGTATCTCACCCCCACTGTGTACTCTTCCCCTGGGTTTTTGTTTCCCAGGTGCATTATTTTGCATTTCTTTGCATTGAATCTAATCTGCCATACATTTGACTATTCCTCCAACCATGCCAAGTTCCTTCTCATCCTTTCCACCCCACCTTGTGCATCAACCCTGTTGCAGACCTTTGTATCGTCTGCAAAGTGACATACTTTTCCTTCCTGATCCTCTGCAATGTCACTTATAAAGACATTAAAGAGGACCAGTCCCAGTACTGCACCCTGCTGTACCTCACTAGTAACTTCACTTTAGACTCCGTTTACTATTACCCTCTGTGTCTTGTTTTCTTGCCAATTGTTTATCCAGGCAACCACCTTGGTATCCACTCCCAGGCTGGCTAACTTGTATATTAATCTTGTGTGTGGGACTGTGCCAAATGCCTTGCTAAAATCTAGGTAGGCCGTGTCCACAACCCATCCCTGGTCACCCAGTCAAAGAAATCTATTAGACCTGACTGACACAATCTTCCTGCTGTGAATCCATGCTGTCTTGGGTCCTGTGTCCCGCTGGCCTCTAGGTACACAACAGTGCTTTCTTTCAGAAGTGATTCCATCATTTTCACTACCACGGAGGTCAAACTAACTGGTCTGTAGTTTTCTGCCTCTGTCCTGCTCCAACTTTTGTGAAGTGAAATCACATCTGCCCTCCTCCAGTCCTCGGGTACCACCCCATCCTCCCATGATTTGTTAAAGAGACTAGTCAGTGGTGTCACTGATTCTACCCTTAGTTCTTTCAGAATTCTGGGGTGAATCCGACTGGCCCCATTGCTTTGTCCACCTTCAGTTTGAAAAGTTCTTTCATGACCCTTTCTTCTGTGAATGGACTTGTATCACCCCCATCTAGAGTGTTTCTCTTGTTTGGTTTAGGTACCTTCCCCTCTTCTTTTTTGAATACTGAGCAGAAATATTCATTCAGTATCCCTGCTTTTTTCCCCACTGTCACCCTCTGCCCACATTTCCTCTCCTTTAATAAGCCTCATATCCCTCTCTTGGTATTTCTTCACTCCCTACTGTACCTCAAAAAGGTTTTATCCCTTCTTATTAACAGAGTTGGCTATCTTTTCCTGAGTTTGGGCCTTTGCTATTTTGACTGCCTTCCCTGCCTCCTTCTCCTTTAACTGATATAGTTCTCTGTCCTGCTTAGCACCCTTTGCAAACTGTGTGAGAGGCCTTTCGGCACCATGCAATTCTGCTTAAAGTTGGACCAGCATAACATTCTGTGGTGATTTGCATATGCAGCCCATGATGCTTTGCATTGTGGGTGTGTGTGTGATTTTGTGTTTTCTAGTTCTCTGTCCTGCTCCTTCTGTGTTTCCTTATATTTCCTGAATGCTATCTTTTTCTCCTTAACCTTCCCTTCCACCTCTTTTGAGAACATAGTGGCTTTTTCTTTCATTTTGTTTCGTTGATTTGCTTTACACAAAGGTTTGTTGCTTCTGATGGCAGTTTCGATTTTTCCCTATTGTTTCTCCACCCCTCCTTCTTGCCTGTTTGTTAGCACTTTTCTGAGGCACGCTCCCATTTGGCCGTAGTCAGCCCTCCTAAAGTCCAACACTCTTGCCTTTGTAAGGCTTGATTACACAGTTGTGTTTATTGTGAACCACACTGTTTGGTGGTCGCTTGTTCCCAGTTGGCTACCTACTTCTAAATCTGTGATCCTCTCTCCATCCCCATTTGAGAGTACCAGGTCTATGGTTGCTCCCTCCTGAGTGGGTTCTAACACTAGCTGTCTGAGGAATGCCCCCTGCAGGGCACTGAGAATGACCCTGCTCTTGGGTGTGGCTGCAGTAACTATTACTAACTTTTGTAATTCTGGCACAGATTGACTATCACCCCCACAGGAAAATGGGCTCTGAAGACCAACAAGGTATGTCACATTTCCTTTGAGGTTTTTGCTCACCATGCTTGCTTCTTTTTGGTGCATCTCTGTTCAAGAGGGTCTTGGAGGACTCAAGAGCAGCTGAGTTGTTACATACTGTAGTGCCCTAAAGTGGTGCCACAAAAAGATTGCCCTCTCCCTTGGCAATCATGGATGTGTGACGGTAAAAGGGGTTCCAGGATATAGAGTGGCAGAGCCAGTGGCACCTTCTAGGTGCACACACACACACACACTTTCCCTCGGCAAGGTAGTAGTGCAGAGCAGGAAAAAACATATATACTTTCTATTAATTTTGTCAGCAAAGAGATTGGAGGGGATGGTTTGCTAGTTTAAGAGCTGTTATGGAGTGTGTGTGTGTGTGTGTGTGTGTGTGTAGAAGACGGAATGATTGGCTGTGCTCAGGGAAACCAGCGTACGATAGAATATCTCACAACGTAGAATTTGTTATAAAGAAATAAACAGTAATGTATGTGAACTGGGTAATAAAATGGGTCTTCAGAGATCCCCAAAAATATTACATAAAGAACAGATTATTTCCATGGAGCCAGGTGTGATGTGGTTCTTAGCAGAAGTGTGTAGTGCCTTTTTTTTTTACCTTTTGTTTTACCAGGTGAGATACACTAAGCTGAAAGCTTGTTTACAGGTTCATTAATCAGGGGTGCACAAGTAAGTTAAGTGACTTGCTCAGAGTCACACAGTATGCAAGTGGGGGCTATGGGATTCAAACCCAAATCTCCAGCTCAGAGCCTTAAACCACTGTGCTATACTGCCTCCAAATAGTATGCTAAACATGTTCAAAACAAGCTCTAAAATGCATCACAGAGCACCTAACACCCCAGAGCTTCAGGGGTCAAAACTTCAGAGCTCCCTTGGAAGGTATGGTATTTTCTGTCAAAAATGTAATGTAAAAGACAATAGCACAGAACATAAAGGATTATTTTTTTTTTTAATATCATGTCAAGTATGCATACCAACCCCCATTGTAAAATCCTGGATCTGCCACTGGTTACCCTGATTGAACAATGGGGATTGTAAGCATAAAATAAATGTCAACTAGAGTTACAGACTTGTTCTTTGTTGGAAAATAGATTTTACATTAAATCCCTTCTTCTACTAGCTTCTTTAGTGGATATTTGTCCCTGTTTCTTTAAACCTTGTCCCTGGTTTATGAGTCAGGGTTTAAGAGGTTTGGTCATGTGATTTATGTCAGCATAAGGGTGTGCTTTAGAGTTGTGTGAACCTCCCACAGTTCGACCCGGTGAGCATTGACTGTCCAACCACGTAAGGTTCACCAAAGTTCTACTTAGGGCAAACTACTCCGGGCTGGTTCATACATTAAAAAAAAAATGAGATAGAATGAATAAACAATATTATAAATAACTGGGCTGAAGCAGCCAAAACAGCAGGATGATGCAGTGGGCCACATTGAGGGGTACTGTTTTTTTTTTTTTTTTTTGTTCGTTGTTTAACCAGGAGTAGCACACTAAGCTGAAAGCTTGTTTACAGGTGCAACCTGGGAGCACAGGGAAGTTAAGTGACTTGCTCAGGGTCACACAGTATGTAAGTGGAAGCTGTGGGATTCAAACCCAGGTCTGGTCTGCTGGATGTCACCAAATTTGCAGCTCAGAGCCTTAAACCGCTGTGCTATACTGCCTCCCCAAAACTGCCTTCTTCCGAAAACTGTGTCCGTTTAATTAGTGCCAAACATGGACAATGCCAGTAGTAATAAACAAAAGTATGTGGCTAAATAACAATGCTCAAATAAAAAATAAAATGTTTGTAATTGTAAGGCCTATATGTATGCCCACAAAATATCAGTACAGAATCCCAGTGTGAGCTACTGGTTCCAAGAATTATGTGCCCATTGGGGCAGTACCACACATTGAGAGTGCTTATGGTTCTGCCATGGATCAGTGCTGTACACACTGGTTTCATCGGCAACGTTGCCCCCCTTCCCAAGAAAAATGATGTATGTGGCTTGTGTAGGCCTGTCAAAAATTCACCAAACATTCAAGATTGAGTGAAGACAGCAGTGCAGCATCCTACAGTGTGAGCGACTGGTTCTGAAAATTGTGCGCCCATTTGGACAGTACCATACATGAACAGTGCGTCCGGTTTCGCCCTGGATTAGTGTTGTACACACTTTGTGGGCAGTGTTGCTCCAAAAATGTATGTGGCCCGTGCAGGCCTGTCAAAAAAATCAAACCCAAGCAGACATTTTTTGAATAAGGTTAAGCACAGAACTGCTCGACTCATATATATGCTCAGGGACTTATAGAGTATATATGAGTCAAAGCTAAAAGTTTAAGTGAAGGAAACAACAGCGCAGCATCCCACTGTGTGTGTGTGTGTGTGTGTGTGTGTGTATGGGCTACTGGTTTAAAAAAAATTAAAAAGAACTAATTGACACAGAAGCCCTCCCCATTCACGTCATCCTCCTCTGTTGGCCCAGCTGGAAGTGTAGAAGATTCATCCTCCATAAACTGTGGCAAAAAGGTATGTGGAAAAAGGGATATGTTAATTAAAAAAAAAAAAAAGGAAGGAAGCATCTCTACATTTTAGGTCGACAGGCATGTCCTCCTGTTGGTGACAAAATTGCCAGCAGCGCTGAAAATTCTGTCTTGAGTATGCACTTGCAGGTGGGCAAATGAGATGTTCAACAGCTGCCTATCTAAAGGAGGGCCAAATGGTCTTTTTTTGGTACCAGTACACTAGTGGCTCATCTTCTTCTACTAGTGCCACATTCTCATCCAGATAAGCCTGCACCATTTTGGTTTCTGACATCTGAGGCAGCACTGTGTCAGAAAGTGACCTGCTGTACTTTTTCATCAAGCCACAGTCAGACAGTTATTCCCATAGTGGTTAGTCATCAATGGCTGTCGTTCTGGGGGTGTGAGATGGGTGGTGTGCAACAGGAGCAGCAACAGCAGTAGTAGCAGGTTGACTTGGAGACAGAAATGACCAACTTCTGTGACGTTCAGTAGTAGCAGTGGAAACACATGGGGATCCTTTCTCTTCCCTCTGCTCCACCTGGCCTGTCAGTGCAATTGATGAGTGTTGTTGTTGTTCTGCTCTGGTGGTGTTCCTGTTTTTGTTTTGTGCCATACGTACCGAGACCAGATGGACAAGCCAGGCTTCATAGGACTGCTGATCATTACCGCATTCTTGTGCATTAAAGGATCATTGAGCAAATAGGTTCTGTCAGGGCTTGTTAATCAGAGCTTGGTTAGTAGCTGCAGGGCACGGGAGATGTCAAGGGCCCAGTGTTCCATTTGAACAGTGTCGAATGATTTTGGACACAATTGTGTTGCATAATGTATGTCTGGGAAACAGCGTACCCAGGTCTAGTCCTCCAGATATAGCCGGCTCTTACTGTTCACATTTTGCAGCACGTCCTTCCTTACATGTAGTCCACTGGTCATCAATAACATGTTCTTTGGATGTTCATCACTAGATGGCTGTCTCCTTGGGGTTATTTGGTAAATTTTAGTTATTAGTCCCAAGAGATCAATGTCCAACAATGTATTAAATAAATAGATTCCTAGATTTCTAGAGTCATAGACATGTGTCAGCAGAAAAGGACCCTCCTGGCCCATCGAGTCTGCCCATTCCCTCCCTCTACTTGTCCTCCCCCTCCAAGATTCCTCCCCCTCCCCTTAACAATCCCTTGTGTCTGTTCCAGGCCCTATTGAAATCCTCCACTGTACTGGCCTTCACCACCTCCTCTGGCAGTCTTTTACAATGTGAGTTACTTCAAATCTGATCTTACCAGCTCCTCTGGAACCTTGAAGAGTCTGTTAGACAGTTGTGCCCCATTCTAGAGCTGCTCTAGTCTGAGGCATAATATCTAGGTTTCATTTATCAGGCCTGTCACAGAAACTGCTGTTTCATTGGTAGAGTCAATGTTGTTCCTTAGGTTAGGGAAGAAGCCTTCCAGTTTTGCTTTCATGGTGATACAATGGCCATTGAAGACATCTATCTTGTGGTCTAGGTCGCCAATGGCCTTAAACAGGTTTCCTTTTGAGGTTTCTGCCTTGTTGTTTGTTATTTCCTCTGAGCCACTTGGGTGTGCATTGTTAGTTGGCTTCTGTGACTTGGCCCTTCCCAGTTCTTGTTGGGTCATCTGGTGCAGTGTAGGCATGATGAAAATTCATCAAATCAGGTATTTATTATAACATTTGTTTTGCTGCTGACTGTAGCCAAAATAAAACTGAAAAATCACAAATTGTATAGCTTCATTTTGATGAAAGTTTGTTCAGGGATCTGAGGTCCTCTGTGGCATGTGTTGTACTTGTGGCTGCAGGATCTGCACCCCACCCCCACACAGGAACATTATTGTTACAGGGTGCAAACATGGCAGCGACCTCCCTCAGAAGGCCACGAATGTCCTCTGTGGAATAGTACTGTGCAGGTTCCATTTCATCATCAAACAAATCTTCAGGCACTGCTTGCTGGACTGCAGGTTACTGGATTTTTGTGGTAAACATTCATTGCTAGTATGAGGTGTGTTTGCTTTTCTGTGAGGTACAGATCTTGTTTGGTATCTTTAGGGTGGATCAGGCACATCCTGATTTGCATTTGCAGGAGGACCTGACTAAGCTGCAGGAGTGGGCGGAAACATGGCAGTTTGGGTTCACCACCAAGAAGTGTAAGGTTCTGCACTTCGGATCCAGGAACCAGGGGAGGGATTAACACTTGAATGGGGTACAGTTGGGGAGCGCCACAGAGGAGAAGGACCTAGGAGTGATCATTACAGGGAGCATGAACAACTCTGCTCAGTGTAGGAAGGTGGCAGCACAAGCCAACAAAATGCTGGGGTGTACTGCAAGAGGGATCTCCTCCAGAAGGAGGGAGGTTATCCTGCTCCTGTATAGGTTATTGGTCAGGTCCCACCTGGAGTACTGCGCTCAGTACTGGTGCCCATTTCTGAAGAAAGACATCAGATTGTTGGAAGGGGTGCAGCGAAGAGCCACAAAGATGATCCAGGGATTAGAGAGAAAGCCCTACGAAGACAGGCTGGGAGAGCTGAATATGTATTTGCTGGAGGAGAGGAGGTATAGGGGGATATGATAGAGACCTTTAAGTATCAGAAGGGGATAAACGAGACCAACACAAGGGATTTTCCAGATAAGAAGGGGATGGAGACGAGAAGGCATGGACTGAGATTGGAAGGGGGAATGTTCTGGAGGGAGATGAGGAGTCATTTTTTCACTGAATAAGTAGTGGACAAATGGAACACCTTACCAGATGAGATATTGTCTTGTAAGACGGTGGGCAGTTTCAAGAGGTGTTCGGACAGGGTAAGGCTAAGGGATACTGGGAAGAGGGGGGTGGGAGGGGAAGCTGTGAGGTGAGGTGCTAGCTACACACTCGAGCAGACTCAATAGACGGTGAGGCCTGTTTCTGCTGGCAATTTCATATGTTTGTGTTTTCGTGTTTGTCTCTATCTGTTGAATCAGCAACAGATGTTTCTATGGATTGTCTCAGATCCTCCTGTCCCTTATTTAGGCTGTATTGTATACACTGGTATGTCATTCAGTTGTTCTACAATTAAGGGACATCTCCCGAATAATCGGCAGTCTTGTGTTTCCCAGGCACACCAAGATTCCTCATTAAGGCCCTGTCCCCTGGCAGCAGTCCTTGGGCTCTCATGTTATCATATCTAACGTTGTTAGCTTGGTTCCACTTCCTAGAGGTTTCTGAGGCTAGTTTTATGCACAGTCCATCTAATCCCTAAGCCTTTGTACATACTGCGGATACATTTTCAGGGTGTACTGCATCAGTAGAAACTCCAAAATAAATGCCCACAGGCAATCGAGCTTCTCTTCCAAACATGAGAACTGTTTGATTTTGAAAGCAGCACATGGGAAGTCAAAGAGTTTGGAACTCTGATTTTGAAAGCAGCACAAGGGAAATCACAGAGTTTGGAACTGTCTGATTTTGAAAGCAGCACAAGGGAAATCACAGAGTTTGGAACTCAGTGCTTTGGCTTCTCAGAAGGAACTAGAAGGGGGACAAGATCAGATCTACAGTACAGTAGCTTCTTGTTTTACATTGTTTCTTGTGGATTCTACTTGGTAGAAGGTTATTTATTTTCTTTCTTACTATTAAGGGGCTAGCAGGGTATTGTTTGGGGCTGTTGGAATTTTAAAACCTGTTTTGGTAGCTATAAGTGGACTCATTTGTTTGATTCACTGTGTGGCAGGCTGCATTTGTAGAGACCTATTTCTTCTGTTTTAAAACATAATTGGTGTGATTTAACTGGGTCTGTTTCTTTGAATTGGAGACATATTTCTTCTAATTCCCAGCCTATTCTGATGTGTTGTTGGTGAAGCTGTTTGAATTGGAGTCCTGTTTCTTTGGGTAGCAAACTTATTTTGGGGGCTTTGAGTAGAATTGTGATTCATTGTTGCTGGCTTCACTAGCTGCAAAGTTTGAGTGCAGAGTGGGGGAAGGGTGGTAATGGTCTGACCAGAGGCCCAGCCTACCTGATTGTTTCTGGAAGACTTGGGCTGGTCCCCCCCTTGGTCCATTATTTCCTTTATACCAGGGGTTCTGACATCACTTCCTCAAACAGGCAAAGGATATGCACCTGTCATAGCAAAAGCAGACATCCAGGAAAGGAACAGCAGCAAGTGAAGAGGTGACTGCTCTCTCAGTGGAAGGGAAGTAAATGCAAATCTAGGAGCTTTCATTATTACTTCTTGCATTGATATTGCATTGGGAAAGGAGGAGTAGGAGTTTGAAGAAGGTTGTGCAATGGCTACTTAAAGTCTGTTTTTGAGTGTGGATAGGAAGGATAGGAATATAAAAAAGCAGTTGCTCAATATATCTAAACGTGTGCAACAAAGGAGGTAAGGGAAATAAAGAAAATGTTTTGCACTGATAGAGGAGGGAGAGGGGAGACTTAGGGGAGTGTTTGGTATCCTGCATCTGGAAGGGTAGGGGGTCGCTGGTGGGCAGTGACAGCAATGGGTAGGGTGGTAGGCTGCAACAACTGCGGTGCACTAATCTTTCTAACAGTTGCCTGGAGTGTGGGAGGATGTTTAGTGTGCAACCACATAGAAAAACTTAGAAAGGAGATTGAGGGTCTGCAGGAGGAACTAAGACAGGCAAGGCAGATTGGGGTGGGTTTAGCCCAATACTGGAGGGAGGAAGAAGGGGAGATGAGGGAGGGTGATTTAAGCCAACAGTGGTGAGGAGAGGGTCAGAAGAAGGGAAGCAGAGACAAAGGGGCCCAGGCCAGGAAGAACAATTGCCGGGGAAACCAGGTCAGGAGACAAAAGACAAATGGAAGGAGGAGATAGGGACTTGTGAGGGGAGGCGAAGAAGTGGCAAAAGTCATGGAGTGGAAAGGAGAGAACAGGTTACTATGAAGAGAGAGGGAGCGGGCATTTGTGAAGGGCCTTCAGAAAATAGTTGTGCACTGCTAGAGAGGAAGAAGGTGGAGGAGGAAAATGATGAAATTAGAGGAGTAATTGATAAATGCCTGGACCTATCTGGAGTGGGGGGAGTTCTGCTGGGAGAATTGCAACAGGGGTAAAAGAGGGAAATAATGTGCAGGAGGAAGAGGAGGAGCTGGAAATGAGAGAGGGAGATGAATGGAAGTAAGCAGGGAGTAAGAGGGGTGGAATCTTAGTGCTGGGGGACTCAATACTAAGAGGAGTTAGGTGGGGTAGCAAGGGGGAGAGGCATAGTCGCATTTGGGTGGAGGCCATGCCAGGAATGACAGCGGAAAGGGTGGGACAGTCTGTTCTGAAATATGTTAGAAGGGGTAGGGACAAGCCTCATTTAATTATACATCTTGGGACAAACGACCTGGCTGACAAGACAGTAGATACAGTCCAGAGGAGGTTTGAGGAACTAGCACAATTATGTGAGGGGGCAGGAAGATCAGTAACTTTTTCAGAGATACTTCCTGTGCCAAAGGCAAGCACAACAAGAAAGCTGAGAATAGAGGAATTTAACGGATGGCTAAGAACCTGGTGTTGTGCTAAAGGGTATGGGCTGTTGGGGGTGGGAGGGACCTGGGAGGACAGTAGTCTCTATGCCAAGGACAGACTACACTTGAGTGAGGAGGGAAGAAAGTGTTGAAACAGAGGATGGAGGTACAAGAGGAAGTTGGGAATTTAAACTAGGAGTGGGGGGTGGCAGTTGGGAAGAGATATGCAGAGACCACAGGTTGGGAAACCATATGAGCTACCCCATAACAGTGACAAAGGACAAATGGCAAGTACTGTTGGTGATGCTAGGAAAGGAGGGCAGGATGGGGAGGGTGGAAGGTGGTTACCCTTAATGCTAGGAGCCCTGGGAGGAAAACTGCAGAGTTACAGGTTCTCATGCAGAGAGGAGAGGTGGACATTGCAGTCATCACGAAACATGGGCCACCCAATACAATGACTGGGACCTGTCTGTACCAGGGTACAGATTATTTTGTAGGGATAGAGTGATTGGGAAAGGGGGGGGTGGCACTATATGTGAAGGAAGAACTGAAGTGTGTAAGGGAGGAAGGGGAGGAGGGTAGTACGGAGTCACTTTGGTTGCAAATCCAGGATTCCAAGAATAGGATTCTTAGAATGGGAGTGGTGTACAGGCCACCATCTCAGACGGAGGAGTTAGACAGGGAACTAGTGGGACAGATCAGGAGGACCTGTGAGAAGGGTAGTGTGGTGATTGTGGGGGACTTCAACATGTCATGAGTGGACTGGAGTACCCCAACAACCAGGAACAGAAGGGAGCAGGTACTGCTGGATGCCTTCCAGGATAGCTTCCTGCTGCAAATGGTCAGTGAACCAACCAGGTTAGGAAATACCCTTGACCTTGTGCTGGCAAATGGGGACTTTGTGAGAGAACTTACAGTGGAGGAACCGCTGTCAGGGAGTGACCACCGCTCAGTATGGCTCACATTGGATATGGGCAAGGAAGGAGTGGAATCTGGCACAATAGTGCTGGACTTCAGGAGGACCGACTTTGGGAGGATGGGGGAAGTGGTAAAAGAGTACCTGGCCAGAATTCAATCTATTATGGACACTAACCAGAGGTGGGAGCTCATAAAGCTGGGGACAGTGGAGGCAACCAAAACCTGCTGCAAAGCCCAGAGCAAGAAGGCTAGGGCTAAGAAACCGATCTGGTTGAGCAAGGAGGTCATGGAAAAGGTAAGGAGGAAAAGAGCTGCCTTTAGGAAGTACAAGAAAACAGGGAGGGGGGAGGACAGGGAGGAGTACTTGACAGAATCGAAGGAGGTGACAAGGGCAGTAAGGGGAGCCAAAGCATCTACGGAACTCAGGCTGGCACAAGGCATTAAGAAGGGGGAGAAGGACTTCTTTAAGTACATCAATCACGGAGAAAAGGAGCTGTAAGGACCACATAGTAAGGATTAGGAAGGAGGGGGTTGGGTAGAAGCAGGGTGCGATAAGGCGGAAGCACTAAATGAGTACTTCTGCTCAGTATTTACTAAAGAGAAGAGGGGGGTGACACCCAAGGTGGGAGAAATGGCAGAAGCTGGGGGAAGTGGTGACAGATGGGGAAATCATGGAGAGCAGAGTTCGAGAGGGTTTGAAGGCACTGAGGGTGGACAAGGCGCCAGGCCCAGATGGCATCCACCCCAGGGTACTGAAGGAGCTGGCAGAGGTCCTTGCAGGACCTTTGGCAGACCTACTTAATGCCTCACTACATTCGGGGTGTGTACCTCAGGACTGGAGGATGGCTCATGTGGTGCCCCTCCACAAGAGTGGCCCCAAGGATGAACCGGGAAACTACAGACCAGTGAGCCTCACATCCATCATGGGTAAGCTAATGGAGACTATACTGAAGGAGAGGCTGGTGGCCCTCCTAGAGGCCAAAGGACTACAGGACAGCAGACAGCATGGCTTCATACGTGGCAGATCCTGCCAAACCAACCTGGTCGAGTTATATGACTGGGTAACTAAGCAACTGGACAGGGGCCATGCAGTGGATGTCCTGTATCTGGACTTCAGTAAGGTATTTGACTCAGTGCCACATGGAAGGCTGGGAAGGAAGTTAGTAGGCACAGGGGCGGGTGCAAAGCTGGTGAGATGGGTGGAAACTGGCTGCAGGGAAGGCAACAGAGGGTGGTGGTGGGTGGGAGCTCTCACACCCAAGGGCAGTGACGAGCAGTGTTCCACAGGGCTCAGTGTTGGGACCAGTGTTGTTTGGGACATTCATTGCAGACATATCATGGGACATCAAGAGCAAGATCAGTCTGTTTGCTGATGATACCAAGGTAGGCGTGGTGGTGGATGACCTAAGGGATGGCAGGGGTTGCAGGATGATCTGCAAAGCTTGAAACCTGGTCAGACACCTGGCAATGGGTAATGCCAAAAAGTGCAAGGTGCTGCATTTTGGGATGAAGAACCCAAGGAGGAGTTACCAGCTAGGGGGAGTGCAGCTAGCCCAGACAGAGGAGGAGAAGGATCTGGGTGTGCTCATTACAGGGTCAATGAACAACTCGGCACAATGTAGGAAGGCATCTCCAAAGGCCAACAAAATGCTGGGTTGTATTGCAAGGGGTATATCCTTGAGGAGGGAGGAGGTGATTCTGCCACTGTATAGGTCATTAGTTAGACCACACCTGGAGTACTGCGTGCAGTACTGGCGTCTGTATCTGAAGAGGGACATTAAGTTACTGGAGGGGGTGCAGCGCAGAGCAACAAAGATGATCAAGGGGCTGGGGGACTTATCATACGAGAGGAGGTTGAAGGAGTTGAACATGTACTCACTGGAGGAGAGGAGAGACAGGGGTGACATGATTGAAACCTTTAAATACATGAAAGGAATAAACAAGACAGGTACGGAGGGGCTGTTTAAAGTAAGGGAGGGGAGGGCCACCAGGGGCCATGATATGAGACTGGAGCGAGGAAGGTTCAGGAGGGAGATGAGGAGACACTTTTTTACAGAGAGGGTGGTGGCTGGGTGGAATGCGTTACCTGTTGAAGGGGTATGCAGTAGAACAGTGGACTGCTTCAAACGAGGATGGGACAGGACAAGGGGGAGGGTTAATGAAGGGGAAGGGTGGAAGGGAGGGGCAGCTGCAGAGTAAGGGGTGCTAGCTGCACATTCGAGCAGACTTGATAGACCGCTAGGCCTTTATCTGCTGGCACATTTCGTATGAGATGGTAGGGAACTAGCCAGTTGCATCACTTTTTGTAGAATGTTAGACATGAACAAAAGTGCTTACTTGTCAAAAATATGTTTAAGTTTTGTTCGGCGTCTAGAGTACCAAGCATATGTAACAAAGTCCTGTTAAACCATTTGGGTTGCATGTCACCTTGTAGGTGATATGGAGTTGTTCTTGACTGGCAAATGCTCCACAGGGACAAATGTACTTCCACTAATTTACTTTCAAAGCCTCTGCCTTGATCCAAATGGATTATTTGAGGCACACCATAGTGAACAATAAACTTCTCCATCAGGACTTTAGCTATTGTCGACGCTTTTTGGTCTTTGGTTGGAAAGGCCTGTGCATATCATGAGAAATGATCTGTCACAAGTAATACTTTGGCCAGCGTTACTGTTCAGATCGAGACTGAGGAAATCAGTGTAAAAAAGTTCCTTTGGAACACTAGTTGTGATATTAACTTGTGGCTCTGCACGCTTGGGTAGTGTCTTTCTTTGAATACAACATTTATTGTTGACAGTACTTTTCAACTTCTACCCCTATCCTGGGCCAGTAGAATCGGTGTTGAATTAGATCTAGTGTGCGGTCTAGACCCAAATGGCCCATTTCATCATGCAGCGCTCTCAGTATGTTTGCAGCAGGTAACAATAATTGATGTTTCTTGTACTTATCAGTACCTTGGATACCTTGGAATTTTCGGTATGCAAGTCCACCACATATTTTTAGTTTTTGCCATTCTCTGAGCAACAAAGGAATATTTCTATGCATGGTAGTTAATTCTTCAGTTGGTTCCCCTATCTGGAACACAAATATAATGTTTCTAAAGCAATAGTTGTCAGACTTTGTCACAGTGAGCCTCCCCAAATCCATGGAAAAAATTTTGAGCCTCCCCCAAAAATTGAAATAATCTTGGGCCTCTCCAAAGAAAAATAACGTACTGTACTTTGCGCAGTACACCATGAATACATTGAAACCCTTTTGAGCACTTGCCTCACATTCAGTTCTTTGTCTTATACTGACTTGGAACTTTTGAAAAAGAGCTCCTGTGCTCAAAGATGTTATCTGAATAACAAAATAAACAAATATTATTATTCACTTTATTGTACCCCCCCCCCCCACAGGCCAACCTTTTTGAACCATTGTTCTCCTTGTTGCATTACCTTCATGGGTCAGACTACTTCCTCTGTTTCCTCTCTATATGAAATAACCTTCCTGCATACTTTGTCTCTCCCCCTCCTTCTCTGCTCCTAAGCAACATCTTGGGGATTACTTTGCTCCTTCCTGCTATTGCTCTTAGCACTTCTCTGCTCAACCCTTGTATTTTGGCTGTTCTGCCATCATTTTACAAATTGATCAATTACCACCACCACTCATTATTAATGTATTGTTCATATTTATTTGCACTATTGTTCAGTGTATATTTCATGATCGTTTTGCAGTTACCTTCTGAAATGTATTCACTCCCTACCCTTCCCCAGGTACACCTGGAATGAGCCTTGGCTCATTCACCTTCCCTTGTCACCTATTAGAAAATAAATACATCAAATTCATCTACTGTTATTATCCTCTTTCAGTTTGCTTCCTCTCTTCATACAAAATATATAAAATCCCAAATTTAAATACAGTACTTTTTCAGACTTGCTTGAGCCTCCCCTGGAACAGGTTGGGACCTCCCCAGGGAGGCTGGCCTCACCATTTGAGAACCCCTGTTCTAAAGCATGGGTCTCAACACTGTTCCCTCTGTAAGACTTTTTGGTGTAAGTGTGGCAAGGAAGACCTATCAAGAACTGTGAAACTACAACAGGCTGCAGGCAAACATTTAGCAGTGGCACCCAAACTTTCAGTAAACCAATTTGGATTTGCGGGGATGGTTGCTCATCAGTGTCGTACGCTTTAAACAAGGCTTGCACGGTTGCTTCAGGAATTATGATCCAGTCATTATTTTGGATGTCCCCATGTGGGTGTCTTGATAGAGTATTGGCATTAATGTGTTTCAGTCCAGGGCGATACTCTACACAGTAATCACATGTGGGCAATCCTGAAAGCCCACAATGACCAGCAGCGTTAAGCTTGGCTGTTGTTTTAACATAAATTAATAGATCGTTACTGTGTTGTGGGTACCATACAGGTACTCATGAAACTGGTCAACAATTGCCCATTTCAGTGCCAAGAATTCTATCTTGTGAACTGGACAGTTGCGTTCAGGTGGTGTCAGACTTCTACTTGCAAAGGCCATGGGTCTTAGGCCCTCTGCTCTAAGTCCTTGAAATCTTGCATTCATATCCAGAGTGTGCAGCTTGTTTGCGCTAACTCAGATACACTCATCAGTTATTTGATAATGTGCACAAAAGCCTTGTCACAGTTGGCATCCCACCTGGATCCAAACGGTTAACTGATTCAGTAGTAACTTTTAGGAATAGGCTAATTTCCTGGTTCTTTTCATCTTTGTTTGGTGGTGGATGCCCTTGTATTGGGTTTACAGTGGTCAAACAATTCTGATATAGTCTTTAATAAATCTCCAATAGTATCCATAGAACCCGCAAATGCTTTCCAATGCTTTCCTTTCAGTTGGTTTTGACCATGTAGTTAGAGCTTGTACGTTATCAGAATCGGTGTGAACTCCTTCTCGAGAAACAATGTGTTGCATATACTTTGCTGAACTTCTGAAAAATTATCACTTCTCTACAGATAATTTCAATCCAAACTCTTCTAGTCGATCCAGCAATATGAATTGATGGGTTTCTTGCTCTTCCAAGGTTTTTCCAATGATGATATGAGGTAGACAGGACACTCATGCAGATTAATATCATCCATGGCTTATTCCATGAGTCACTGGAAAGTGGCTGGTGCTCCCTATGTTCCTTGGGGCATCCTCCACCATTCATAAAAGCCTAATGGACAGATGTAGGCTGTTTTCTCCATGTCTGACTTTGCCATGGGTATCTGGTAGTACCCACTTTTTAGGTCCAATACAGAAAACCACTGATTTCCATTTAAGCAATCCAGAGCATCTTTCATTCAAGGTATTGTATACTGATCAGGGAGTGTTAGTTTGTTCAGGGCAGAATAGTCAGCACACATTTTCAATGTGCTGATCTTTTTCCATACCGTCACAGTAGGTGAGGCATACTGGCTGTGTGACTCTCTGATTATACCAGGTGCTAACATTTCTTGTAGATGTTTGATAATGTCAGTGTCAGCAGGGGCCAGGCATCTGTATGTTTCTCTGAAAGGCCTGTCATTACACAAACAAATTTTGTGCTGCTGTCTTTTCACACATCCAGCATCCCACTCATTCATGGAAAATACTTGGGTTCTGTGGTCTAAATGCTGTCTCACTCGATCGTTCCACTCCTGGGGTGCTGAAAAATCATTAAAATCAAACAATTTGGGTTGATTCTACTTCCTTTTGCTGTTGAGGTTGAACTACAGTGTCAGTGCTGTATACTTGTGCCAAGGTCCTCCACTTGCACATGGTGATGTGTTTGGTAACATTTTTCACTTGCACTATTATTCTCCTGACTGAAGCATAGGTGCTCACAGGCACAACCTGGGCTTCCTGAGCAGTCCCTCAGACAGACCAAGTTCTTCTGGGGCATCAATCTTGAGTAAATACTTCTCGGTATTCTTTCTCAAACCATACCTCAGGTGGTACACTCAGAGTTTGGTGGTAGGACCAATTCTTCACTGTCTCGACACCACACGATATCAACAGAGACGTCATCTTGGTTATTTTGCTTCTCTGCATGACTGTGTTCTGTGGACTAGTCCATATAAAGTCACACTTTATCTAGGATTTTATTTCTCTTTTTCATCACACAATTGTTTTAGATGCTCAAACAAATTTGCATAGGTTCCAGTGATGATTGGTATACTGTCATACAGTTTAGCTTGGGGGCATACTAGAGCACAGAATGCAACATGACCTTCATCAACCTCAGTCATATTTTTAGGAATAGTGATCCAAACTTGGGTAACTCCCAGGTATTGATATTTTTCATCACTAAGGCCCCACACATCTAATCCTTCAAGATGCTCCAACAGCAAATGACATAAGTACTTGTCATAGTAATCTTTGAATACAGTAGGTACTTGTGAGCCAGTATCCAGCAAGGCTCTGTTAGGCTTCCCTTCAGTTTTGACTGTCACTTCAGATATGGGTCCAACAGCTTTCTCACAATAAATTATTCTTTTTGCACTTTGACATATTTGAGGTACAGCTGTCCTCAGGTGGAAACGACTTGCATCTGGGGCTGCAGTGTACTCACTTACCAGGCCACGCTGGAGTTACCCTCCTTCTGTCATCTTGTGATTAGCTGTACGCTCACAATTCTCAGATCCTCAGGATTATGACACTCTCTTCATAAATGTCATTTCTTACCATATCTGTAGCAGAACATGTCTCCTCTCCACCTTGGCATCCATGGATAGTCTCTGTGTTGAAACTGTCCCTGATGACTTGTGTCAGCTACCCACATGGCTTTTGTGGAAACGGCCATTCCAGGGCCAACAGGTACTTGTGAAGTCTCACCAGTTGGGTTAGCTTGTCAATATGCTCTAGCAGTTCTCCATTGCTCGGCCCTATAGGTGTAATCCCAGTTGTACGTATGGGGTTCATGACTCTCATCACTGGCAACAGTCTCTCTTTTTGTGTTTGAATCTCTCCCATAAGCTCATCATAGGATGGTGGCTTGTCCATACAGTCTCTCCAATGGACACTTAAGATTTGATCAAAATGCATGGCTCCATCTAGCACTTGAGTAGCACAAGCACGGTCCGTGGTGCCAGACGTCAAGCATCCTTTCCTGTAAGCTGTCTGCACAACTTTCTCTAGCCATGTTAAAAAGTCAGATAACTGTTCTCCCTCTAGGTGCTTGGTCAACAGTAACATTTTAAGGACAGTCCCAGGTTTCTCTACACATCCGAACAACCATTTGAGGGTTGCTAAGTAATTCTGTGTAGTTGCATTTGAGTTTGTGGCTTTGAGTACAATGGTCGTATCTAAAGCAGGACCACAGAGACACTCTCCCATTCATGTTCTTTTCTCAGTGTCGGAACATTATAGATCTTGCACCATCTGAGTGGCTTGCTCAATCCAGGTATCAATCAATCAATCAACATCTTTATTTAACCAGGCGAACACCATTGAGCAAAGCTCATTTTCAAGATGGACCTGGGGTCCTTATCACATAAAGGGTTTACATTCATAAGCAGAGCATACAAGTGAGTTAAATATACAACAATTACAGCACTACCATGACACAGGGTTACAAGGAGGACGTGGCAATGTGCAAAAGAACATAAAGTATCAAAGTCATCTTCCCCGATGGGAGTCGGTTTTGTGCCAGAAAATGGTTGAAGCCTTCTATATTCTTTGTACTGTCTTGCTGAGGTGGCTGAAACTTAATCCCTGACAAGACTAAGTGAGGAAGTAAAAGTTTATTTAATTAAGCGCCCCATCGCGGTGGCTCTGAGCACTGTACAAGGTATGAAAACACATACAACAATAAATAATCATAATACCAATAATAAGATAAAACAGTTAAACATCCAGTTTAAAAAGGTATTGCAATAGGTTGTTAGCTTAACTCTAAATAATCTGAAAAGGCTTTCCTAAAGAGATGTGCCTTCAGGCCCTGCTTGAAAGCCTCCAGCGATAGGGCCTCCCTCAGAGATTTTGGTAGCGAGTTCTATAATACTGGGCTTGCCACCTCAAACAAGTGGTCTCCAGAGGAGTTAAGGTGGGCCCTGGGAACTGCTAGGAGGCCCTCAGTAGAGGAGAAATGCAAGCACACAGGATGAGCAGGAGTCAGGAGGTCATTCAAGTAGCCAGGGCTCAATCCCTGTAGGGCCTTATAGGTGAGCAAGCCCACCTTAACTGGCAGCCAGTATAGTTCATGCAAAACTGTGGTCACATGACAGGACCTTGGAAGGCCCATCAGTAACCTGGCTGTCACATTCTGCACCAGCGGCAGTCACCGGAGGCCCCCCCCCCCAGTGACCCTGAGGTACAAATCTTAAGTATTGCAGTAATCAAGCCACGATGTCAAAAATGCAAGTGCCACTAAGGGCAGGTCATCAGATGGAATCAAGGCTTTAATCCAGGCAACATTCTTCAAATGGTAAAAAAAACACTCCTGGTGACGATTGACACCTAGGCCTCCAGCGTCAGTCCATCATTGAGGCTGACACCCAGATTTTTCACCTTGATGGACACCGCTAAGCAAGTGGGGCCAAGAAATATTCCTGTTCCCATCCCAGCATCATCCACATCCCACCGACAACCAGGCTCAATCACTAGTACCTCCGTCTTGTCAGGATTGAGTCTCGGCCAGCTAGAGTATGTCCAGTCATGGATCTTGGCCAGAAATTTGTTCAGCATCTCCACAGCACCATCTGTCCTGGGTGCAAATGACATGTACAGCTGGGTGTCATCTGCATAGCAATGAAAACCCAAGCTGCACCGTCTAATGATCTCATCAAGGAGAAGCATGTATACCGCTAACAATGCAGGCGACAGGATCAAGCCCTGGGGAACTCCACAAGGCAAGGACTTTGGGCAGGATGAAAAGTTTCTTATCACCACCCTCTGTGTCCTGCCTGAAGGAAAGGGCTCAAACCAGTGAATGACAATACTGGTGAGTCCAGAGCTCCCTAAGGTGATCCAATAGCACTGCATTGTCCACAGTGTCAAATGCTGAGGAGAGATCAAAGAGAACGAGAACTCACTGCTACCCTCTATCCCTTAGCCTGAAGAGATCATTTTGCAATCTGACTAACGCTGTTTCAGTGCTATGTCTTGACCTAAACCCTGACTGGAAAGGCTCATAGATGTCGTGGGCCGCAAGGTGTGCCTCGAGCTGCAGCTCCACCACTTTCTCAATAACCTTCCCCAGAAATGGGAGGTTAGAGATAGGTCTATAATTCGCCAAGATGTCAGGGTCGAGAGATGGTTTCTTTAGTAGAGGTCTCACCAGCACCTCTTTCAAGGTGCTGGGAAAGCATCCCTCAAAAGCGAATATTGGACAATTTCGGCGAACAGGAGACCCAACGGAGTCGGCACATCTCATTAAGAGATGAATTGGGCCCAGGTCAAGTTTGCAGTATGTGGGCGGCAGCTTGGAAATCACTTTGCAAACCTCAGTCACCCCAACCGGCCTGAACTCGCTCCAAACAATAGGAGTGCATCTGGACACACTCAACTCACCACCGCAAGGTTGCAAGTGCCCCGTTGGAAAGATTTCAGCCCTAATGGAGAGCATCCTGTCAGAGAAGAACAGAGTAAACTCCTCACACTGAGTGACTGAAAGGGCTTTTTTTGGCTGCAGACAGGCAGGATGGAGAAGCCTGTCCACAGTTTGAAAAAGCAGAGCTGGTCTGTTCCTCCCTGCAGCAATCTCCCTGGACAAGAACTCTTCCTTATTATGGTTGATTGCTCTTTCTTTGATATTCACCATAGTGAAATCTCAAAGCCAGTTTGTCCCCTTCAGACCGAGTCCTTCACCAACAATGCTCCAACCTCTGACTCATGGTCTTTATCTCCTTGAGAGTGCCATCAAACCATGGGGGTCCCAAGCGGAAAGACCTGGGTCATACACAGACCAGTGCAACAGAGTCAAGTGTCTTGGAAACAGCCTCATTATAGACTGCAACTGCCTCACCTGCACCTGTCGCATATGCAGCACTCACACCAGATAGATCCATTATCACCGTCAGTCCCTCTGGGGACAACCCGTTCAAAGAGCGGTAGCGGATCATCTCCACAAGGGAGGGACTAATGGAAGGGGGGCCCGAATGAAAACCTCACCATGCAATGATCTGATCAAATGATGGGATCAATCCTGAGATCAGAGACCTCAAGCTCCAGTGAGAACACTAAGTCAAGGGCACAACCGTGGCTGAACTACTGGTTGTTGAGGCAGGTCAGAGGGGGGGAGTAGTGGCTGCTGGGCAGCGGACGGGGCTTTGGCTTGGTTCTGCTGCTCTAGTGGCTGCCTCAAAGGTGAAGAATATTGGTGTCATTCTGGATGAGGGGCTGGCATTTGAGGCACAGGTGTCAGCAGTAGTCTGGAGTGGTTCCTACCATCTTAGGAACATCAGCCAGATAAAATCCGTTATCCCCACTAAAGACCTGGTGATGCTAGTGCACGCATTTGTGACTTCCAGGGTTGACCACTGTAATGCTCTGTACCATGGGGTCAATGGATGTATATTTCAGTGCCTGCAGCTGGTGCAGAATGTTGCTGCTAGGTTGCTAACCAGCCTTTTAAGGTCATGTCATGTCTCACCAGAGCTGTGTGATTTGCACTGGCTGCTGGTTAAGTGGCATATCTCCTTTAAAGTCATCTTGGTGACTTACATAGCCCTACACAGGGTGGACCCCAGACTACCTGAGTGAGCTCCTGCATCTTTATGTGTCCTTGTGCTCTCTCTGTTCCACTGAGGAGGGCATCCTTATGGTACCCAGGGCAAAATTAAAAACCTGGGGAAACAGGGCCTTTGAGGTGGCAGGCCTGGTCCTCTGGAACTTGCTCCCTAGGGCCCAGAGGGAGTTCCCTTCGGTGGAGGCCTTTCTTCAAACATTGCTGTGGAACTGAGGGGTTAGGTGTGTCTCTTTGCAGATGACACAAAATCTGCAACAGGATGGACACCCAGGAGGGGTGGAGAGAATGCAAAGGGATTTGGGAAAACTGGAGGAGTGGTCTAGGAAGTGGCAGCTGAGTTTCAGTGCTAAAAAGTTTAAAGTCATGCAGGTAGGGTAGGGAAACTCGAGGGCTGTGTATAAGATGGGGGAGGTACATCCAGTTGGCAAGCAAGAGAGGGAGGGTCCTTGGGGTGATTATATCTTATGATCTCAAGGTGGCAAGGCAGTGCAACACGGCAGTAGGCAAGGCTTGTCTGATACTAGGATGCATAGTGAGGGGGATTTCTGGCAGGGGAAGGGAGGTGGTGTTGCCTCAGTATCATTCACTTGCTAGGTCCCACCTGGTGTACTCTGTCCAGTTCTGGAGGCCGCACGTCCACAAGGACATTTACAACGTGGAAGCAGTCCGGAGGACAGCTACAAAAATGGTGAGGTGGGGTTACATGAGAAATCATACAAGGAGCAGCTGCAGGAGCTCAGCATGTACTCCCTGGAGGAGAAGAAAGTGAGAAGGAACAAAATTGAGACCTGTAAGCACCTCATGGGGTGAATAAAGTGCAGGAGGCGATTCTCTCTCATGGGAGGAAGAGTGCCAGAACACAGGGCATGCTATGAAGTTATGAAGCTTTGGGGGGGGGGGAGTTTAAGAAGGATGTGAGGAAATACCTCTTCAGAGAAAGAGTAGTGGATGCCTGAAATAGCCTGCTAGAAGTGGTGGGGCGAGGACAGTGGGGAGCTTCATACATTCGTGGGACAGGCACATGGGTGTAATAAGCAAAGGTAAGGGAAGAGGGAGGGACACCTTTGACCAAGTAAGGTCCAGGGTGTAGTAATAGACAGGGAAAATGGGGCAGACTAGTTGGGCCTACTGGTCCTTTTCTGCCGACACATACTATGTTTCTGAAGACCTCTCCAAGCATTTGGGGAATAATTCATCCCAGCTGAGATAAATCTATTTATTTATACTGATATTTGATCTGTTTATCACATAACTGTAAGCTGCTATAGTAGCAATGTTTTTTGTTAGTGGGGTCATTGTGTTATTTTATATTAATATGTGTTTATTGTGTTGTCCTACTCCGATCTGTTGCAGTCGTGCCCTGAGCTTCTAATGAAGGGTGCCAATTATAAATACGCTCTACTGCTGCTATTCTTATGCAGTTCCCCCACAACATCCAAAATATCCAATTGCTTGTGAATTTTCCTGTCCAGCTAAGGTTAAGAACTCTTTTCAGTCCTGTTCTGTTTTACGTTCTGTTCTAGAAGTTTCTTGATCCCCTCCGCTTCCTGTGGAAGGTGATCCAGCGAATTTGCCAAACCTCATCCTCCTTGGGAGTCAATGATGCGGCCAGTTCAGTAGCAGTAAGAACTTTTATTGTTTCCACATGCAAACTTTGGATCTTTTTCTCAGGCATGCTTACCACAGGCTGTATTTTCATCCTACCAATGCCAGGCAATACATATCCCAGCACAGACACCAATTCAGTGGTATCCCCTCCCTTGGGATGTTACTAACCAAAAACACATTTTTGGGGTCCAATCACTGTTGCAAATACCATTTTTAATTTTCTTTAAGCGTTATTTTGAATTTCTGAATTTTTCCCAGACTTTTTTTGAAATTTTTGAGGCTTTGGAAATGGCTACAAAAATTTAAAAACTTTTCCAGAATTCCCTCAGGGTGGTGGGCACTCTCAGTGATCCCTCCCAGATGTGTCTACTTTGTAAACATTAGATCCCAGTGGTGCCTCCAAAAATTTAACTGGGTCACTATGCAGATATTACAGGTGTAATCTGTCGGTTACTACTCCGCCTTGCACCCATGGAGGATGAGTAAGGTTGTGGGCCCAGGGCTTTTTAAACTCCTCATATGGTGGGTTCAGATGGAAGGGGAATAAGGGGAATCGTGTGATGCCTCCACCCAGAGAAGGAAATAGTGGACCTGATAACAAGTAGAATACTGCCCCAGGAATGTTGAACCATCCCACCTCCCCAATAGATGTCGGATGCCAGCAGAAAACCTATATGTACCAGTATCCACATTTTAGTTGCATTTGCTAGCACTTTTGTACCAATGAGGGTAGCTCACTAATAATATGATCACAGAGCAGTTTTCCAAAACTAACAACAGGACTTTATATTTTCTGGAACACTGGCCCCCTGAAGAAATGGGGTTACGCAGAATTGGTTTAGCAATGATTTTCAGTTTGTTTATTAAAAGCAATAAACAGGATGATGTTATGTCATATTAGCTGTCACGCTCATTTACATGACATCCTGTGCATATCTCACACAGCTACAATAATAAATGTTCAATAAATAATAAACACATAAAACACAAATATTTCATATGATGAAAATGTTACAGCAATTACAATATTACAAATTAAATATACAGTTAAAAGAAACTATCCCAATTACAGCATGCCAACTAAAATTAATGTTTAACTATCTCCCACAAGCACAATTGTCTTGTTCAGTTGTCACCAACCACTGCAAAATGTTATTTAAAGAGATCTGGTTCTTACGATCTTGAGCAATAACAGCCCAATTGCCATTCTCAATATTTTGAGTGCATCTACCCCAAGCAATGCAATCTCTGGTGTCTAGACCTCTCCACAGAGATAGTAGAGTAGTCCTCTCAACATCCTCAGTAGCAAATCCCCACAAGTTCAATATGCTTACAACAATTACACTTTCAACTGTAGTCTTGTTCCAACTATTGAGAACTCTGGTAAACTTTACACTGTTAAAGGCCTGGTGACACAGTGCCCGGGGCCTTGCGTTGGTGCACTTACTGATACTGACTTTTGGCTAGTAGTTTTTATCAAAACCAATTGTAATCCAACAGAGAAAATTCAACCAAAAATTGTATTCCAGCAGGAATAATTCAGCAGCAGAAGTTCCTGGCTGGCAGGCCAGTAGCAGTACTCACATGCCCTGTGTGTATCAATCTGTGTGCCCTGTGTGTATCAAGCTAAAGGCAGTCTCAGACAATTCTGGACCAGCGATGTTGCAGCAGCTGGTGGACGGTGTACAGCATGTAGGCCCAGGCTAGGTCCGATCACTGTAGTGCAGCTATCTCTGTAGATGAGACTCTCTTCATTTTCAAGTGATAATATGCTACTATAGAACATACAGTAGGTCTGACATTAATCTAGGGGTTGTGAACTCTAGTCATTTTATAGGATCGAGGAGAGGCTGATAAAACAGCTTTGGGTGCGCAGACAAGGCTTCCATTACTGCCTATTTTGTTAGCATGTCTAGGATTTCCTCCTGGATGTGGGCTTGTTCCTAAGAAAATACCAGCACTAAGAAAATGCCAGCTTCTGCCGAGGAACTTCCTAACAGCAGGTTAACAAGAACTGTAATCCGTAGCAAACAAATGTCTTTAGAACACATGACTCTTGCTCTCATGTGATTGCCTCCCTGTTTTGAGTAAAGAAACAGTCTATCCATGAGAAAAAAGGTCTAAGGACCTAGTGATGTCCTCTACCAGACCTCACACTGAGGCAAAAGAAAGAGTCTGGACAGCAGGGGTCAGAAACTTACCAGATAAATCTGATTGACAGGAGCTAAACACAGGGTATAGTAAGAGGTGTGAAGTAGGAGGGGCATAAGGGGGAAGAAGACCACCCTCAGCACGACAAGTGTTTTGACTCATTTATTTATTTATTGGTTTCTTTTTCCTTAAAAAAATATATATCTGAGGATCAGTTACAGGATTTTAATACTGTAAATAAAAAAAAGAGAACTAAGAGAGCTTCAGTAGCAGATAAGTAGTGGAATTGCAGATAATGTGGGGAGTGGTGCAATGTAGTGGCTGGGGCAGCCATATTCAGGCAGACCTTCTGGACACTGAGGTGCTGCCCTATCTGCATGCATCTCTCGGGACTGAGGGATGAGGTAGCCAGACTCAGAGCGGAAGTAAACTGGGTCAGGAGTACCATCACCCCTGTCCAGGAACCACCCAGTCCAATGCAGCTGCCTCAAAGGATGCCGAGAACGAGGAGCACTTGGATGACAGTGGGCTCAGGGAGGGTTAGAGCAGTCAGGCAGAGGCATCCCAGATCCTATTCCTTCTCAAGAACTCATATGCCACACTGGCAAATGAGGACAACCAAATAGAGGTACCCAAGGAGTGGAAGGAAAGGATGTGGAGGTTAGCAAGGAGGTGACCTCAGTGGGGAAAGCAGTGGACCCCAGAGGAGGAGGAAGCGAATCCTGGTGGGGACTCCATCATAAGAGGGATCCAGCTAGGAACACGGGAGGGAGGACAGGAGGTGAGGTGCCCACAGGTGCCACAGCATGAGGGATGGAAGGAAGATACTGGGGATCACTGGGAAGGCAAGACAGGAGGGTGAGCTGGATGTCATTATCCACCTAGGTACTAATGACTTGGCAAATGGGGAGCCAAAGGAAGTTCAGGAAGAGTTTAGGAAACTGGGAGGGTCTCAAGCAAGTAGCTACCTCTGTCACTTTCTCAAGTACTACCTGTGAGAGACAAGGAGAGCATAGGAGTGCATGCACCAGGAACTTTAACTCATGGTTGAAGAACTGGTGCTGTGAGGAAGGGTTTGGATTCATTGGTGACTGGGGACCCATCTGAGGGATGGAGGTTTGTTCAAGCCTGACGGCCTGCATCCATCCTGGAGGAATCCAAGCACTCAATGATAAGTTAAATGCTACATTGACAAGCATTTAAACTAGCAAAGGGGTGGCAGGCCAGCAAGGATGGTACCTACTTGCTCACCCCCACAGCCTAGTAATGGAACCAGTGAACCAGAGGAGTGGCTATCTCTGCAAAGCAGTGTGCAAAAGTTGGAGATTAGTGTCCAAAAGGTGGATAAGCAGAAAAGGGGCAAAATTCAGCAGAAGGGCAGACAGCAAGGAGAACCAGGGATAAATGACAACCAAGGAAGGGGCTGGAGGAGAACAGTGAAGCAGTCTAGGGAGGTCAAATCATGGAAAGCCATGTGTGCAAATGCCAGGAGCCTTAGCAACAAGATGGAAGATCTGGAGGCTGTCATGGTACAGTCAGACCTGGACATTGTGGCCATCACTGAAACCTGGTGTAATGATAACCATGACTGGGAGATGGCCATACCTGGCTACAACATATTCAGAAGAGACAGAGCAGGCAGGAAGGGAGGAGGAGTGGCACTGTATGTGAAAAATGACATAAGGGCCACAGAGATCCAGGAGGAACAAAATGGGGAGGAGATACTGTGGGTTAAGCTGGAAAGGAAAATGGGGCCAGCCATCCGCACAGGTGTGGTCTATAGACCACCAGCCCAGGAGGAAGAAACAGATAAGGAGCTGATGCTAGCCATCCAAAGGATGGCTGACAAGGGTGAGGTAGTACTGGTTGGAGACTTCAATATACCAGATGTGGACTGGAGCATCCCAGCAGCAGCATCAACTGGAGCAGATTTATCCTGGACTCCCTTCAGGGTGCCTTCCTCAAGCAACTGGTCATGGAACCAACTCAGCAGAAGGCAATACTGGACCTTGTCTCACAAACAGGGACAGTGTGATGGGGGTAACAGTGGGGAGCACCTGGGTAACAGTGACCACCAGTCATTGTGGTTTGAAATCACAGAAAGAGCAGAACCAAACCACACAAAACACGTATCCTGGATTTTAGGGGCAGACTTTGGGAAAATGGGGAGATGCTTGAAAGAGGCATTAAGGGAATGGGACAGGAATCAGGGATTGAGGAACAGTGGGCAGTATTTAAAATGGGGATTATAAGAACAACAGAATTATGCATTAAGCAGGTTAGCAAGAGGAAAAGAAAGAGGAGACCATTATGGTTTCCAAAGAGGTAGCAAAGAAAGTGAAAGCCAAAAGACTGCATTCAGGCAATACAAAAAAGACACAGGCAGAAGGGGATAGGGAGAAGTACCAGGAGAAACAAAGGGAGGCAGGGAAGTCAGTAAGGGAAGCCAAAGCTCAGACAGAAGAACACATTGCAAAATCAGTGGTTAAAGGGGACAAAACCTTTTACAGGTACATAAGTGAAAAAAGAAGGACAAAGGGAGGGATAGTTAGACTGAAGGGGGAGGATGGGAGCAGCGTGGAGGATGACAACAGTAAAGCTGACATATTGAACAGGTATTTCTGCTCAGTCTTTACTAAGGAAGAGGGGGTAATGGGTCTGAAGGGAGTACAAGGGTGAGAATGGTGCAGAAATGGACACAAGTCCCTTTGCTACCCAGAAAGGGTCCTGAAGAACTGGAAGTAATAAGAGTTGACAAAGCAATGGGGCCAGATGGGTGCACCCCAGGGTCCTTAAAGAACTAAGAGAGGTGGTGGCTGAACTCTGGCTATCCTGTTCAGCCAATCACTGGAAACAGGGAGGTACCCAAAGACTGGAGGACAGCAGATGTAGTCCCCTTATACAAAAGTGGGAACAAGAGGAAGCAGGGAACTACAGACCAGTCAGCCTCACCTCGGTAGTGGGAAAGATCATGGAAGCACTACTGAAGGAGAGATTGGTGGAACATCTGGTTGTCAATGGACTACAGGACCCAAGGCAGCATGGTTTCACCAGGGGAGGTCATGTCAGACCAACCTCATTGAATTTTTGACTGGGTGACTAGGGAGGTGGATCAGGGAGGGCAGTGGACATGGCCTATCTGGACTTCAGCAAGGCCTTGACACTGTGCCACATAGAAGACTATTACACAAACTGGGGAATATGGTGTGGGCAGGACAGTAGTGTGGTGGGTAGGAACTGGCTGGGTGGCAGGACACAGAGGGTGGTGGTAAATGGCTGTCACTCCACAGAGGGAAGAGTGACCAGTGGGGTACCACAGGGATCAGTGCTGGGACGGTCCTATTCAACATCTTCATCAGTGACATTGCACAGGATATAGAAGGCAGAATTTCACTGTTCTGATGACACAAAGCTCTGTAACAGAGTAGACACAACCAGAGGGTGTAGACAGAATGAGAAGGACCTGCAGAAACTTGAAGAATGGTCAAGGGTTTGGCAGTTGAAATTCAATGCAAAGAAGTGCAAGATAATGCATATAGGGCACAAAACCCTGGCACAATATATCAGTTGGGGGTGAGGATATAGCATGCACCAAGCAGGAAAGGGATCTTGGGGTTGTCGTCCCTGATGACCTCAAGGTAGGAAACAGTCGACAAGGCATCAGGTAAAGCAAATAGGATGCTGGGATGTATAGGCAGGGGCATCACCAGCAGGAAAAGGGAGGTCTAATTCCGCATACAAGACACTAGTGAGGCCCCACCTGGAGTACAGTGTACAGTTCTGGAGACCATACCTACGTAAGGACATAGACAGGGTAGAGAAGGTTCAGAGGAGGGCAACAAAGATGGTGCATGGGTTGCATCACAAATCCTATGAAGACAGGTTGAAGGAACTGAACATGTACTCCTGGAGGAGAGGAGGGAGAGAGGGATATGATAGAGACATACAAGTATCTTACAGGGAGGAACAGGGTGCAGGAAAACACTATTTTAAGCGAAAAAGATGTTTCAGGACTAGAGGGCATGGGATGAAGTTGGAGGGAGGACGATTCAGAGGAAACATGAGAAAGAATTTCTTCACAGAACGGGTGGTGGACAAGTGGAACACCCTGCCAGAGGAAGTGGTGGGGGCTGAAACAATCACAGGATTTAAGAATGCATGGGATAGACATAAAGGAATTCTAGAGGTCAGGGGTAAGGGGAAATAGACTTCTAGGAAAACAAACTGAACTTACAAGCTCAAATGGGCAGACTAGGTGGGCCATAGGCCCTTATCTGCCGACACTGTCTATGTATCTATGTAGATGGTGATCTGGTGTGTGAGTGATTGCCTGCTGCTTTGACTATTGTGTGTAGCCCCACTGGTGAACGGCTTGACATAGCATATTCTTAACTGTTTCAACGTCATTTCAAATCGGAAGAGCATCAGGAATAGAGGGCATGTCATGAAGCTGGAAGGGGTTAACAGGGATATGAGGAAACATAGAAACATAGAATTTGACGGCAGATAAGGACTGCTTGGCCCACCCAGTCTGCCCATTTCCCTATCTAATGGATAAGCTGCAGATCCTAGTTAACTAGCAGCCTACTTCTTCCTACCCCCAACCCCTAGAATTGCCTTATGACTGTCCCATGCATGCTTGAATTCCACCACTGTGTTTGACTCCACAACCTCCTCCGGAAGGCCGCTCCATGCATCCACACCCTCTGTGAAAAATACTTCCTTAAATTACCTCTGAGCCAACTCCCATCTTCAAATTGTGCCCCCTTGTTCTTGCACACCTCTTTTTTTGAAAGATGCTATCCTCTTGGACTTTGTTGATTCCCTTGAGATACTTGAAAGTTTCTATCATGTACCCCCTCTCCCTCCTTTCCTCGAAGTACTGCTTCACTGAAAGAGTGGCAAACACCTGGAATAGACTGTCAGTGGAAGTGATAGAACTGAAAACAGTAGGAGGCTTAAAGCATGCATGAGATAGACACACGGAAATATTAAACAGAGGAGAGAAATAAGTAAGTGCCTCAGCCGGGACTTGAATCCAGGCTGCCCGGCTGAGACACTTACTTCCTTCCTTCTCTCCTCTGGTTGTATGTCTTCCATAAATGTGCACACTGTTCCCATGTGATTGAAAATGAAGTAATTATTTGTGCAGCACCAGGCTGTGCATTGGAGAAAGAGTAATGTGTCCTCTGGGATGGCCAAGGTTCCAGCTGCCTCTGTGGTGCAGCTGGTTAGTGCAGCCACAATGTTATTCCAGGTGGCTTGGGTTCAAGTCCTGGCTAACACACTTACATCTTTCTCTTCTCTGTGTGTATTTCATAAATTTGCACATTGCAACTATGTGAGTGAAAATGAAGTAATTATTTGTGCAGCACCAGGTTGTGCATTGGAGAGAGTAATGTGTCCTCTGGGATGGCCCAGGTTCTGGTTGACTTGGTAGTGCAACTGGTTAGCGCGACTGGAACAGTATTCTGGGCAGCCTGGGTTTGAGTCCCAGCTGAGGCACTTACTTCTTTGTCTCTTCTGTGTGTGTTCCATAAATGTGCACACCACACCAGTGTGATTGAAAAAATAGGGAAATATTAGTAAATAGGCAGGAAGGAGGGAGTGAAGGTCACTGTGGACCAGTTAGGATCTGCAGAGACAGACTAGGCAGGGACCACCTGGGCAGAGTGGGTGGGCCAAGTTGTTCTTTTCAAATGCAAAATTCTATGTTTCTATGTTGCACAGGGCCTTAATACCATTCAGGCCCTCCTCCCCCATCAAGGTTCTCAAAAAAGCTGTGGGATGTGTGTGTGTGTGTGTGTGTGTGTGTGTGTGTGTGTGTGTGTGTGTGTTAAGTATTAGAAAGTAGTTTTGTTATTGCTAAGGACATCAAGGGCATTTGTACTTTGGGCTTTCTGCGTGATATCTAAATCACAATGCTACTTACGTAAATAGTTCTGTTATTTATGTTACTGTCTGTATTGGATTATATTGTGTTCTGTACTGTCTGCGGAATGGAAGCTTATTAAAATAAACTCAGTTTAAAAATAAAAAAGAAAGTAGGTTGGTTTTCCTCCCTTGAAAAAATAGAATTTTGCCAGCTTTCTCACATCTTTAGAGTGACATTCTGCAGAAAGCATGACCTTGACTTCAGGATGCCATCACAAGAACTTGGGTGTATGTTAATACCACCTCTGAGACCACTCTTACAGTTGTAAGTGTGATCTCACTCACATTCTTAGGATATGAGAACCGTAAACCTTCTGATACTCTAAGAATTTAAGACCATTCTTATAACCTTAAGAATGGCCTCGACAGTGGTATTATTTATTTAATATTTTGGTGACCAGAAAAGGCAAACTGCTGAGCTGAGGCTTGTTTCCAGGTGCGACACGGGGGTACAAACAGTTAAAATTTTACAGACATGTAGGTATAATGCAATAGGTGTACATACAGTATATGAGGCAAATTCAATACAGAAAATCAACAGAGTAATCCTTGGATTGATTACAATGGCAACAAAACACACAGTGCAAAAAGGGATACATATGACGACAAACAAGGTGCATCAGTGGTGTAAAATTATTGCAAGTAGATTTTGTGCTTAAACTTTCTGACCAAGGAGACTCAGCTATAGGAATGTAGATCTGAAGGGATGAAGAATCAGTAATAGGGACTGAGGAGGAGGGGAGGGACCATGCTGAGGTGGAAGGGAGACAGGTTCAGGGTGGCGTTGGGAGGAAGAAAATAAGTTTTTTGATAGAGAGGTTTGTGGCAGAGTTTCGGTGCTCCGGGGTGAGTTTGTTCCATAGAAGAGGTAGACGGTAGGAGAAAGCACTCTGCCCCACCATGGAGTGGGGGTGAGAGGTAGAGAAGGAGCAGGGGTTCCAGGAGCAAAAAGAGCATGGGGGGGGGTACAAGGCTAAGGCAGGATGAGGGGTCAGGAGGAAGGAGCCCAAACCAGAATTTGATGATGAAGGTGAATATACCTCCTCTGCAAGAGGGGAGTGATGGAGAGTGCGGAGTACAGGGAGCAGTTGCGCAAATGGAGAGGAGAGTTTGAGGCAAATGTGCAGAATGAATTCAGAATGGTGTCTAGTTTAGAGAGGGATGTGGTGGTGGCTGTGCTGTAGACCATGTCTGCATAGTCAAGGGATGGAAGGATCATTTTAGAGACAAGCTCGTGCTGAACAGGGAGTGAGAGGAAGTTTTTTTTTTTCGATAGAGGAATTCTAGCTTTGGTCGGAGCTTGGAGTTTAGAGTATCAATACATGTAGCGAAATTAAGATGTTCATCAAGCCATATCCCCAGGTATTTAAAAGCCTGAACTGTATCTATGGTGCAGCTGTTCTGGGTGTGAAATACTGGTAGAGATTGGAGCCTGGAGAGCCTTTGAGCAGAGCTGAAGATCATTGAGACTGTCTTCTTGTTATTTACCTTAAGATCATTAGCTTGAAACCAAGCCAAGACATTACTGAAGTCCTGCTAGAGGGGTGACTGTATGTCCTTAGTGGAGGGCCCCCGATGTGAAGATGAAGGTGTCATCTGCTTATGTATGAATGAGGGAACTGGAGCAGATGGAGGGGAGATCGTTGATAAATATGGAGAAGAGTAAAGGGCCTAGTATAGACTCCTGGAGGATACCAGCCAAAATGGGGAGAGGGGAAGAGGTGGAGTTGCCCAGTTGTACTGCTTGCTGTCTACTGATAAGACAGACATTAAACCATTGAGTGGAGGGGAGTGCCAGACCAGCGGAGTGGAGTTTGTTCAGTAGTAGTGTGTGCAAGATGGAATCAAAGGCCTTGGTGATATCAGTGAAGATAGCGGTGGTGATATGGCCTTTGTCCATGGCACAGTGAATGGCATTTGTGACATGCAGTAGGGAAAAGACAGTAGAGTGATGTTTCCAAAACCCTGATGGGTAAGGGGAGAGAATGTCAGATGAGGTAATGAAGTCTAGTAGTCTTGAGTAGGCTAGTGATTCCCGGACTTTGGCAAATGAGGGGAGGAAGGAGTTGGGTCGGTAATTTTCGGGGGATGACGAGTCACCACCCGTGTGAAGAGGAATCATGCAGGCTGTTTTCCAGAGGATAGGTACAGTGCAGATAGTGATAGGTTAAAAATGTGCACAAGAGAAGTGGTCATGGCTGCTATAGACAGAGAAAGTAGCTTAGGATGTAGCCCATCTGGGTTGCATTTGTTTGGGTGTAGCGAGTTCAAGACCAGGAAAACTTCCTGAGGGGAGACCGGAGAGAAGCAGTAATCATCCTTAGAAGGAAAGGGGGGAGAGAGGGAGGGCTTTGTGGCAAGGGGTGATCAGGGAGGGCCCAAGCGGTGAAGAACCTGTTAAAAGATTTGTGCCACTGAAGAGGGATCTGTGATGGATGCGCCGTCAATTTTGAGGGAAGGGGAAGGAGAGGGATGTGTGTGAGGATTGATAAGTGAGTGGACTGTCTTCCAGAAAGAGGAGGGTGTGCTGGAGTTTAGATGTAAATGTTTTTTTAAAATAAGTGGATTTGGCGAGATGGGTGGCCTTCATGCACTTATTTCTGATGGTTCTATAGGCGATTTGTTTGAGATTAGGAGGACTTGTATCGAGCCAGGCCTGTTCACAGGATTTGTACATGGTAATGAGCTAGGGTGAGATCCAGGGGTGGTGAGAGTGATTGAATGATTTTTTTCATCAGAGCATGGAGGACCTAGACTTGGTGAAAAGTTATCAGAAAGTGATTGAGGGTAGAGTCAATGTCAGTTGTGGAGTAGATAGGGGACCAGTTGGCTGAAGTGAGGTTGTGAAGAAGGGTATGTGTGTCAAGAGTTCGAATTAGTGGGATGTTAATATATTTGGGGGCAGAGTGGGGGAGATGGACTTTTCTAACACAGTATATTATGCAGTGATTGCTTAGTGCATCTGGAAGCACACCAGTGACAGAGATGCGGTGAGGGTGTGATGTGAGAATCCAGTCTAAAAAGGAGTACTTTGAGGAGCGGGGCTTTTATCTGGTAGGTTCCTTTATTAGTTGAGTGAGGTTTAGGAATTTGACTTTCTTGAGGTAGTAGTACAATTCTTTATTTTTATGCAGGATAGATCTCAGTTTACATCATTAAGTTAAAAACTAGTTTTCAAGATGGTCCTGTTTCATAAAAAAATGACATATTTCACATTTACAATATACTAGTGCAAATAATACATTTACATTACAACCATAACAAGCACACATTTCTTGAGGGGAAGGGGATCCAACAGACAAGTTAATCCTAAATCCAGAGAGACAGCTTGACCAGGTTCACAACTGAGATGCTTTACTATACACTTTTCATCCATTTCGCATGGGTTTTTAACCCTTGCTGTGCCGTGGACTGATATATCAGTCCAAAGATCCTATATGTTCTAATTCTTTTGGCAACCTGAAGGTTAAATCATTTTCAAGTAAATTTACAAAGAGTGTTGGATTCTTGTTCAGACTTTTTATGGAATTATCTGTAGAATTCTATAGAGAATTAAAGTTTGCTATAAAGGTCATATCACAATATTTATTTTTAAATTTCGATGTTTAAACAGTTTTTTTTGAGAAACTATTAAATTATGGCCATGTTTATATTTATCTTTTTTTCAATTTACGTACCAAATACTGTGGTTGGCCAAAGTATAAAATTCTGTAAAATTCACTGGCCTATATCATTTTCCTTTTATTCTCAAGTGCTAACCGACCTAATTCATTATACATCAAATCAATCAATCAAATCTTTATTTATCCAGGTGAACATCGTTGAGCAAGCTCATTTACAAGATGGACCTGGCTAAGTCCAGATTACATTACAAACAACTATATTTACAATGGGAATAAAACATAGTAGAAGTGCAAATCAGGATACACAGACGTACATAGCATAACATTTAGTTCGGGATCATCAATACGACAAGTGAACAGTATGAATAGTGGGAACAGGCAAGTCCACAGAGATACAGAGATGGATATTGTTATAGTAATTTTCTGAAAAAAGCACAAGCGAAACCTAGGTATCGCTATCATAACAGTCAGACAAAATAAGTGATAACAGTTTTTCTCTTGACACAGTTTACAAAGGAGTAAAACAGGTATAGTTAGGTCTGAAGGGAGCAGACAACCTGCCTGGCACTATCGCGGCAGCTCCAGGGAGCGCTTACATTGGGACTGGGAGGCGGCTGTACCATGGCTTGCTGGTAGAAGGTGTGAGCGAGGTACTGAGGCAACAGATGGGACAGCATCTACCGCATATATTTTCCAAAACTAGGTGCTAGCATTGGCTGTCCATGTCCAACGGACTGTCGGGCCACAGGAAGGTTGCAAGGCAGGGACGGTATGAATACGCTAGGGCGCTTATGGCCAGTCTCGGTCAACGATTCAAAGAGGAGCATAATCACTCATACTCCCGATAATTACACTTTAAGCCGTGGGAAAAGATCACATCGGTCAGGGAAGGAAGCAGTTATAGCTATTTTAGCAGAGTACGGGCAGACCATTCGATTTTTGCTGGAATTGGAAGGCTCGCTGAGGAGAACTGCAGAGGCAATCTGGAGCAAGGGCCAGAAGGCACTCGCAATCCAATTGGTTGGTGGCTTTAGCGGTGCTTTTGTTGGAGAAGAATCTGGGCAAATTTTTTCGGATGGCGGCTTGTGAAGGTGGGAGAGTTTGTGCTTTAGGTGCAAATGCCCCTGTAAGACGTACCTATGTCAAGCAAGAGGGGTACAGGGACCAGAAAGTAATAAGTTCATGTGGATTACTAAAACATGCACAAATTAACCTGGGGTAAGGCCAGTCATGGCTAAGTCCAGTCTCGGGGGAGCAAGCTAACAGTGGTTAGCGATTAGGAGCCGAGGAAACAGTTGCACGGTTCACACACACCTTGAGCATATAATACTTCGGAAGTAGCTTAGTTTCAGTAGTTTTTGCATTTTGTTCCACAAGGATGGCATTGTGAAGCTAAAGGTCATTCTGCCATAGCGGGTGGTAGCTTTAGGGATGCATAGGGAGATATAGGAGGCACTCCTCAAGCCGTACAGTCCCAGCTCACTTGGGGAAGACATTCCGAAATGTAATGTGGAAGCCTTTTTAAGATAGCTCTGTAGGTCCAAAGACATCTGAATGTAAGCGAGGACCATCCTACAGCTTTGTACAATAGGCAGTGATGAGTAGAGAGGGGAAGACCGGCAATGAACCTGATGGCCCTATGATAAAGCGCGTCCAACTTGAAAAGGGAGGCTTTGGGACAGTGACTGTATAGAAAATCTCCATAGTTGATTAGGGAGAGAAAAGTAGATTGGACTAGTCGCAGTTTGGCATCACGAGTGAGGAACTGGCTAATTCTATGGAACAGACCCATCCTCTGCCTTAGCTTCTTTGCCAAGTCTTCAACATGCTCAGAGAATGAGAGGTTTTAGTCTAACCACACTCCTAAGTATTTAAACTTTAGGATGAATTCCAATTTCTCTCCCAGAATTGTGGAGATCAGAGGCAGTGACCCAGAGCTGGCAGGGTTTTTCACATGGCTATAGTGTGAGAATAGCATTGCCTTTGTCTTTTTTGCATTTAAAAGAAGCTTTTTGTGGAGGAGCGGAGTCTGAAGCAGATCAAATTCTTCCTGTAGGTCTGCACAGGTTGCTTCGGCAGTTGGACTACTTATGTAAACCACTGTGTCGACAGTGAACAGGTGTATTTTTGCCTTGTTGATGCCCACATCAATATTGTTTACATAGATTGCGAAGAGCAGTGGACCAAGTATAGATCTATGTGGCACTCCCCTCAGAAGAGGTTTGAGTGGGGGAGAGCTCCCCCTCAGCTTTGATTTGTTGCTGGTGTTCTACCAGGCACTCCGTGAACCAGTGCAAGGATACTGAGTCAAGATCTGTGCTCTTCAGGGTGGAGATTAGCAGGCTATGGTCCACAGTATCGAAAGCCTTACTAAGGTCTAGAAATACTGCACAGATAAAGTTTCTGCTGTCTAGATCACTGTACCAGTCATTTGTTACTTTGGCAAGGGCTGAGATAGTGCTATGTTTAGACCTAAATCCTGATTGCATAGGGTTTAGTAAGTTGTTAACTTCCAGATAGGAAGTTGATTGCTGACAACCTTTTCTAGGAGCTTTGACAGGATTGGCAGTAAAGAAATCGGTCTAAAGTTGTTGAGGTCATAGGTATCACCAGATTTGAACAACAGGATAATATGGGCAGTTTTCCAAATTATAGGAAGGGACCCTTGGGACAGTGATAATTTAAATAGATGGGTGATAGGAACAGCAAGAACATGATAAGCAATTTTTGTAAAGTAGGGATCCAAAGAATCAGCTCCAGCACTTTTCTTTACATCCAACTGAAGTATCAAATCTTCAACCTCTTTCAATAATACAGGTTGGAATGAGAAGCCGGGTACCGGGGCAGTAGTGTCTACACAAGGGACACTTAGCTGTGAGTGGACCAGGGCTGCAGGGGAATTGTCAAAGGCTAGACCAGCTGTGGCAAAGTGATTGTTGAAAGCTTCTAAGATCCCCTGTTTATCACATATAGTTTTCCCCTCAGATGTGATTTTTGGTGGCAAGGAGTTACCTGGGGTATAACTGGACTTATCCTTGATTGTCCTCCAGAATTTAGAAGAGCACTTTGCAGCAGAGTCCAGCTCCCTAAGACAGAATGATGCCTTCGTGTCTCTGACCATTTTTGTACATGTTTTACGTGCCTTCCTAAATTGACACCAGTCTGAGTCCAGCTTCATCTGCCATGTCTTTTTCCACAGCTTATCCCTGCCTAGCAGGGTGGTTTTCAGTTCAGGTGTGAACCAGCGACAAGTTTTGTTTTTTACTCGGATTTTTACCATTGGGGCATGTGCATCTAGGGCTCCTACTAGAATTTCGTTAAAGATATCATACGCCGTGTTGACCGTGGTGCCTAGGTAGAAGTCTTGCCAACGTGGAGAATGTCCCAGTTCATATGTATAGGTGGCCCTATCGAGGTTGTGCTGTGTCCTTTTAGTGATGAATTTAGTTGAAGGGCCTGTGTGATGTAGTGACCTAACTGCAGCAATAAAACAATGGTCACTGACATCGGCGAAGAAGGTTCCAGCGTGCGTGAAAAAATGCGGCTTATCAACTAATATAACATCCAATAATGAGCTATTACAAGGGTTCTTTTTATTAGGATGTGTAGGTTCTTGAATTAGCTGTGCTAACCCATGAGCATCACAAAAGGTGTTTAGGAGTGAAGCAGCCTTGGAGAGCCAGTCAAAATTACAGTCCCCAAGTATAATTGTTTCAAGATTCTGTTTCTCAATGACATTACCAAGGTGTGATTCCCACAGATGGGGTCTATAACAACCAATCACTCTAATGGCCAGAGAAGTGGATAATTCAATCTTAAGTGTCAGACATTCAAACTAATTTTTAACGGAGGTTGAATCCATGCAGGATGCTGCGAACCTTTCCTTGACGTATATTGCCACTCCACTTCCCCAGTAGGTCTATCAGTTCTGAATAGGTGGTAGGAGGGGATGCTAATCTCTCTATCCTGGGAGGCTGGCCTGAGCCAGGATTCAGATATTACCAGGACATCAGGTTGAGTATGGGCTGATCCATGCCTGTATCATAGTGAACTTTTTTAGGAAGCTACAGACATTGACATGCCAAAAACTAATTCCTTTAAGAGTGGCAATGTCCGATGGAGAAGAGAGGGGAGAGATGGGACCAGGGTTTAATTCGATGTTACGCAAGTATATCAGTAACAGAAGTAGCAGCATTCTTAAGGCATCAAACGTTAGTTAGAGATGCCTAGGCCTGGTACGCTTATGATTCTTGATATGTTGGATAAACCTATCACCACCCCTAAGGGTGTACCGCCCTAATGCTAGCTGAAGCAATACCCTGGCCAAGATGTGCAGAGGGTGGCTAATACAATATGGAACAGAATGACTAACTTTGAGGAGGCGACTCAATACGGGTACCATCATGATAGGTACCCAGGTTGTTCTCAGACAGTAGTACTATCTGCACGGCACATAAATAACTAGTGGGTGAGTCAGTGTACAGAGAACAAAACTTTAAGGGGTCAGTCTCTGCATGCACAGGCTTCTGAGGGTAAAATGCCACCTGGACACAACAGAGGATGATCAGTAGAGATATTAGCGAAGAGCCTTTCATAAGGTGCTATCCAGGCCCCCCCATGCTCAAAGGCAATAGGAGGTAATGTTAAGTACAGTTTAGGGTAAAGGAACCTCAGTGACAGTGTCAGGAGGTGCCTATGATATCGGCCAGCTATCTTAGGGGTGTTCCTGATTGGACAACTGAAGAATTGGAGAGGTCGACGAAGATCTTCGTAGGCGTGCTTTTAGAAGTTGGTGAGGAAACAATGTATTTAATAAGTGGAGGGGGTGAAGGATGGGTGGGTGGGTGTGAAATTAGCAGCTTTTGCTGTACCTTGAGCTTGGAGAATCTGGGCTTGAGGTCTTGGGCGGTGGCTGTGGAAGCGCCAACCGCCCAGTGTCCGAGAGCCTGCGCCTATGGGGCAGGGAGCCCCTGGAGAGCTTGAACCTGGCTGGGCAGAGAGGGAAAAGCACAAGTTTAAGTGCTGGCCGTGGACAAAGGACTGTCTGCATTAGCAGGAGAGCCAAATTAACAGGACAAAGGGATGTGTATTCCCTTGGCGCCTAAAGTCTGGTGCACACACAAAATTCAGGAAGGAGCTTAATCACGTACATTCTTAGCCCTTTGCACTCTAAGCAGTGGTAGAATTTAACTTTTAACAATCAGGAAGCAAGTAAATATAGCCTTTTTGTGCCAAGTTCAGTAAGCAAGTTCAGTTTTGGCTGAGTTTTCAAAGAAAAACAGAAGCCGACTGCAGGAGCCAATCGGAGACCAGCACCTGAGAGTGCTCGAGTTCCAATTGGTTAGCAGTTTTTGCTGTACCTTGAGCTTGGAGAGTCCAGGCTTGAGGTCTTGGACAGTGGCTGTGGAAGCGCTGACCACCCAGTGTCGTAGAGCATGTGCCCGTGGGGCAGGGAGCCCCTGAAGGGCTTGATCCCGGCTTGAGCTTGGAGAGTCCGGGCTTGAGGTCTTGGGGCGGCGGCTGTGGAAGTGCCGACCGCTCGGTGTCTGAGAGCCTGTGCCTGTTCCTGTGGGGCAGGAAGACCCTGGAGAGCTTGATCCCAGCTTGAACTTGGAGAATCCAGGCTTGAGGTCTCGGTTGGCGGCTATGGAAGTGTTGACTGCCTGGTATCCGAGAGCCTGCGCCTGTGGGGCAGGGAGCCCCTGGAGAGCTTGATCCCAGCTTGAGCTTGAAGATTCTGGGCTTGAGGTCTCAGGTAGTGGCTGTGGAAGCGCTGACCACCCGGTGTTTGAGAGCCTGTGCCTGTAGGGCAGGGAGCCCCTGGAGAGCTTGGTCCCGGCTTGAGCTTGGAGAGTATGGGCTTGAGGTCTGGGGTGGCGGCTGTGGAAGCGCCGACCGCCCGGTGTCCAAGAGCCTGTGCTTGTGGGGCAGGAAGCCCCTGGAGAGTTTCATCCTGGCTTGAGCTTGGAGAGTCCGGTCTTGAGGTATCGGGCTGCTGCTGCTGTGGAATTGCCGACCGCCCAGTGTCCAAGAGCCTGCTCCTGTGGGGCAGGGAGCCCCTAGAGAGCTTGATTCTGGACATGTCACAGTGATGTTTGTGGATATCACATCTCAGTATGAACCTGGCCAAGTTGTTGTATGTCACATTTACCTCTTTTAGTAGGGTTTTACCTGCCAACCCCTACACATGACTACTGTAGTCAAGGACAGGTATTAACCATTGATTTACAATGGTGACTGTCATTTTTCTATCTGTACAGAATCTAGTTCTTCGAAGTGCCCCTAATCTTTCATTTATTTTTCCTAGTATATCTGTGATAAGAAAACCAAATTTCAAACTCTCAGCCACCCAAACCCCCAGATATTTATACTATTCTTCTTATTTCAGTATTTCATTCTTAATAGTTTTTATTATAATATCTCATTTTTTATTTTTGTTTTTGTTGTTGATCTAAAGACCATAGTTTTCATTTTTTACTGTTTAAAACATGTCTGGACTGTGTCAACCATTTCTCTAACTTTGTAAAATAATTTTGTAGCCCCTTTTCTATAGCTTCCATGAAGTCATCACTAGCCAACAACACTGTGTCGTCAGCATACAATCTTATGGTAGTTTGAATTGCAGTATTGACCGAGTTATTAATATATATCATAAACAAAGTGATCCCCAATACAGAACCCTGGGGGGCTCCTCGCAGTACCTTTACTTTACTTGACAGAGCATTTCCTACTTGAATCTGCCGAATTCTGCTTGCTAAATAGGACTGGAACCAACTCAAGGTGTCTTCAGATATCCCTAGTTGTATCCTCCACTGAATTAATAATTTATGGTCCACAGAGTCGAAGGCTTTGGACAGATCCACGAACACCACACCCACCGCCCTGCCCCATCTAATTGGGATGCTATTATATCAACAAGGTCGGTGAGTGCAGTGTCCATGGAATGACCTTTTCTAAAGCACAGCTGAGAACTGGATATCAGTGAGTACTTAGATGAGGGGAGAGGCAGTCTAGATTAAAATCTCCCATCAGTATGCTCTCACAATCACTTGTAAGGGAGACAATGGAGGAGATGTTCTTTGTGGGTGATTCTGTGGTGATTTGGGGGGCGGCGTAGATGACTGTGACATAGAGGGGTAGGGAGGAAGGTAAGGTTAAGTGCGCTGCTAGATACTTGGGAGTGTCAGGAATCAGGACTGGATTTCTGTGAGGTGGTGGAACAGGTGACGGATTTATGTACATGGCAGCTCCCCCATCCCATCTACCCCAGTCTTGGCGATGGCAAGTAGAATTGGGTATGACTAGTGCAGACTCTGGAATCCTGGAGGACAGCCAGATTTCAGATATGCAAAGGATGTGTGGGGAGTGCTGGGGCATCCAAATGTTTAGATTAACCAATTTCAGGAGTAGACTTCTGTGGTTAAGGTGGTGTATGCGGAGACCCCTGGGGGAAGGGAGATGGCATTGTGGGGTTGGCTGGGGTTTAATTCCACGTCACCAGACAGAAGCAGGATAAAAAAAAAAGCAAAAGGAGATGGCAGGGTATTTATGCACTTTTGGACAGTGGATGGTGAGAGAAGAAGACAGGCATAGAGGTGAGCAGTGAGCATGGCAGAGGTGGGGTCTGATGAGAGTGATGTGGAGGAGGGGAGGATAGAGGAACTTGGAGGCCATGAGTAGTGAGGTGCTGTAGATAGGCAAAAGGATGAGGAGGAGAGGGTGGATGAGGCAATAGACAGTAGGACAGGGGAAAACTGGGGGGTTGGTTGGACGGGGAAGGAGGAAGGATGAAGAGAGGAAGAATATAGAAGGATGTGAGAAACATGCTTGGAGGTATGATGGTGTCAGGACTGACTTGAAAGGGAAGCAGAAAGGCTTATGTGAGAACTAGAACTTGAGGGGGTATATGTGCTTATGTGGGTAAACACCTAGGTGAGTTGAGCTATTCCATGGTACACTGATACTTGGGACTTGCACAGGAAGTTAACTATAGCAGTATTGACTGTTGAGGCTGGAAGCTGCCAAAATGGCTTGGTGCCGGGGAGTGGGGGGAGCGTACCACTAATGGTGCTCGGTATGGGTGCAAAATTCCACTGATTGAATAATTTGTCTATAAAATCCACAGTACTTTAGGGTGGGGGGGTGGCTGGGGAGGGTGGGTGGCAGAAGCTAAGTGATGCTGTGCACAGCACCGCTCTACTGCACAGAGTGCTACTTTACCTGTTGAATGTGTGCTAGGCTCCTTTAGCTGCTTGGGGGAGAGGCACAGAACTGCTGGCCAGTAATTGATCGAGTTCAATCAATAATATATTAATTAAAAAAAAAAAACTTCTAGGGACATGTATATGTTGTTCATCCACACTGTCTGGCAGGTTTCTTGCAGCTTTAAATCTTGCTGGAAGGTCTTCTAGCTGGCTCCTCCCACCCACCCGGGTGGTAAAACTCTCGGCTCCGCCCCATTACGCCAGATCTTCCTTACTGCTTGGAAGCTCAGGTTCCCTCCTTAGCGCTCTGCGTTTCAGACTGGATCCTAACTCTTCGGTTCGTCCGAAATTGGTTTTGAAGTTTTCTAAACTTTGGTCTTTATCTTCCCTCACGGCTGCGATGGACAGATCTATTCCCGGCTTTCAGAGGTGCCCTTGCAGGCAGAAAATGTCCAGGATGGATCCGCACTCCACGTGCTTCTACAACCTTGGCCTAGATCACGACCCGCAGGCCTGCGAGTTGTGCCGCTTTTTCTCTGCCAACGTCCTGGATGATCGCGCTGCCTGTTTGAAGCTCGGGCGCCCCGAGAAGCGTTTCCCACCAGTAAAATCAAAGAGGCTCATTGGGTGGTTTCCACGGCGGCTGGCTCAGCTGAGCAGCTCGAGCAATTGATCGCCCTCGAGGAGGAGGAGGCGGCCCAGGCCGCATCTTCCTCCTCCTCGGCTGCGGCATTTATCCCGCTCTCTCTGAGTTCCTCGTATACGGCTTCGTTCAAGGAGCTTTGTCAGTCCCTTTCCATAAAGGGAGAGGGGCCATCGGGGCATTCTTCTTGGCCCAAGAAGAAGGAGTCGAAGGGTAAGTCCCCGTGTTGGCGTTTGTGGGAGCGGGAGAGGTCCCCTTCCCCAGACAGATGACCGTCGACTTCGGTCGAAGTTCCGGCTGAGGCCGCTGGCTTCATGGTGTCCCCATCAGGCCAGCCTGCCGAGACTCCCGTCGATGCAGTCGAGATTTTTCTCAATCCGTTAGATGGGCTGTTGACTGGTGAAGCTGACAACCCTCTTTCACCAGTTCCCCCGGTGGATACCAAGGATCTGCCTGTGCCTTCGGGGCTGCAGTCCCTGGTTAAAGTGCCCGAGCCGAGGGAAGAGCGGGTGTCCCCCGCCCCTTCCCAGACCCACCCTCTGTCCCCCCGAGGGTCTCAGTCTCGGACCTCATCTCAGTCAAGCCGTTCCCACCAACATCGGTGGTCTCTGTCTCGATACTGAAGTAAGTGGCGACACCGTTCCTCCTCGTCCTCTTCCTCGGATGAGGGGAGGCTTCAGCGTAAATTACGTCGGCGCTACGAGGAGCTTATGTGGGAGCAGTTGCTGTTGTCCGGGCCTAAGCCGACTCCGGTCCAGACCCTGGCCATCAAGTGGCTGTTGCCTGAACGACTAAAGCAACCACTCGCCCCAGTTGAGTTGCCCGCTCCAGGGCCGGTTGCTCGGCCAAAACCAGCTGCTCCACCGATTGTGGTGGAACCTCTGCCTCCACTACCAAAGTCTGGGGCACCGACCAAGGATTCCTCGGTCGGGTCACGGGCTGCCCCACAGGTTGTCGGTCACCCTCACTCCCAACCGTCCTCGGCAGGTAGAAGGTGACTCAGGGCCGAGGCAGCTCTTCGCAGACTCTTCGGAATCCGACGACGACTCCTCCCTGTTCTCCAGGCAGGTCGACCTGGAGTCCTCTGGGGCCCAGTCATTGGACGATAGCCCATCATCCTTCTTGGGTCTGCTTTGACTCATCTCGGAGTTCACCGGGATGCAGCTCGAGCCCGTGTCTAAACGAGCCAAGTATCCCCTGACGGAGATACTGGACCGAGGGGATACCCCCATGGAGGCCTTCCGGTGGCTGAGGCCATTGTCGGCCCGGCCTTGGAGCTTTGGCAGTGGCCTGCTTCCTGTCCTGCACCCTCGGCCAGGAAGTATGCGGTCCCTACCGGCTCTTTGCCCGGTTTCTCGGAGCACCCCTCTGCTGAGGGGTTAGTCACTGACAGCGTTTTCCAGCATTCCGGTAACACTCGGGACGTGGATAAGCCCCCCGACAAAAGTCCAAAAAGCTGGATTTTGCCAGGCGTAAGGTGTACGCTGCGTCCTCTCTTGGCCTCCCACAGGCCAGCTCAGCCGTGCTGATGGCACACTTCTTCCACGCCCTCTTGGGCTCCCTGGATGAGGTTGTCCCTCATCTCCCGACCAACCTGCAGACCACGGTCCATCAGATGCGGGACCAGGGTAGGGCGGTGGCGAAGCAGCAGCTTCAGACTGCTCTGGACATAGGTGATTCCCTGTGCCAGGTCAGTAGCTGTCACAGGCCGGGCAGCCACGCAGGGCGTGGCTGAGGATATCCACCTTCACGGCAGATACCCAGCACAAGTTGGCGGACGTCCCCTTCTTGGGGACTGACCTCTTCGGCCCTGGAGTGGAGGGACACCTCCAGCGGATCGAAAAGTCCAGTGCCACCCTGGACTCGGTCACCTCTGCCCAGAGGGACAAAGGCCGCCGTCAGCAACAGCAGAAGTCCTTTCATCCTTTGGCCCCTGCACCTTGACCGGCCCAACAGCACCAGCAACAGGGCCAGCAGGCTCACGCTTGGCGTCCCAAACCCAAGCCAGCAGCTTCCTCCAACAGGAAGCAAGGAGGTAAAGGCCCAGGAGGTCCCTCTGATGGTTCTTCCTTCAAGGCTGCCCAATGACGGGTTGAGGGGTGCCGCCCCCAGCCTCGTCACTCCCCCCTGGGTTCCCCCCATGGGGGGACGGCTCCGCCACTTCCTTTCCGCCTGGTCTGCTATCACCATGGACCGCTGGGTGTTGGAGGTGGTAGGAAAAGGCCTGCCTCTGAAGTTCGAGCAGGCTCCACCCTTTCGAGCCATCGCCCCTTGGGGGTCCACAAGGTCCACAGCCTCGCTGTCAGCCCGCCGAACCGATATCACCCTGCTCCTCAAAAAGAGGTGATCAGGAAGGTGGCGTATCCTCCTCCAGACCCGGGTTTGTGTCCAGGTATTTCCTGGTCCCAAAACGGATGGGGGGCTGGCACTCCATTCTCGACCTGCATGACCTGAACAAGTTCCTAAGGTCTTGGACCTTCAGGATGGTCACTCTGGCTCAGATAATCCCATCCTTGGAATGAGATGTGTGGTTCTGTTCTCTGGACCTCCAGAACGCATTCTTTCATGTCCCAATCCATCCATCTCATCAGAGATCCCTCCGCTTCAGAGCAGAAGGATCCCTTCACGAGTTCCAGGCCATGCCCTTCGGCCTCTCCCTAGCTCCCAGGGTCTTCACCAAATGCATGGCAGTGGTGACAGCATTCCTGTGGCACCAAAGGGTCCGGGTGTACCCCTACCTGGATGACTGGCTGATTGCAGCCCCCTCCAGAGTGGAGGCGGAGCGGTCTAGAGATCTGGCCCTCCAGGTTTGCTCTCAAATTGGCCTCCTCATCAACGAGGCCAAGTTGAACTCATGCCAAGCAGGTGATTCTCTTCATCGGGGCAGAGCTCGACTCTCTTCGAGCCAGAGCTTGGCTCCCAGCAGATAGGGCCGAGGTTCTTTCCTCCTTTGCCCGATCATTTCTGGTTGGGCAAGCGCGCCCTGCCCGGGACTTCCTGCGCCTCCTGGGCCTCATGGTGGCCTGCACCAGCATGGTCCATTGGGCCCATTGGTACATGCGTCCCCTTCAATGGGGACTGGCCAGCCAGTGGTCACAACACTGCGATCCATTGGACCAGCCCGTGACAGTGATCCAGGAGATGTGGAACGCTCTCCAGTGGTGGACCGTTCCGGCACATCTGCAGGAGGGCATCCCATTTGTCCACCTGAGCTGACGGTCTCTCTATCGACCGATGCATCTCTGATGGGTTGGGGTGCCCATCTGGGGGAGCACAGAGCCCACGGCCTCTGGTCCCCTTGGGAGTCCTGATGCCACATCAACCTGCTAGAGCTCCGAGCAGTCCGTCTAGCTCTCACCGCCTTTGCTCCATTTCTACGGGGTCAAGTGGTTCAGGTCCAGACGGACAATACCACGACCATGTACTACCTGAACTGCCAGGGCGGGACACGCTCCATGCTGTTATGCAAGGAAGCTCTCCGCATTTGGTCCCTCGTGCGCAGCCTGGAGGTGGATCTCCTAGCCATTCACGTGGCAGAAGCCTCCAACACCCTGGCCGATGCCCTAAGCTGGATAGGGGCTTCGTCTCACGAGTGGTCTCTCCTGCTGGAGGTAGTACAAGACCTCTTCTCCCACTGGGGCATGCCTCAGGTGGACCTGTTTGCCTCCAGGGAGAATGCGAAGCTGAGACTGTTCCATGCCCGCCCCCCTCAGCAGGGCTCGCTGCAGGGGTTGCCTTCTCGAGGCCGTGGACCCTGGGCCTCTTCTCGCCTTTCCCCATTTCCTTGATCCACAAGGTGCTTCTCAAGGCGAGAGGGACAAGGCGCAGGTGATTCTGGTAGCCCCAGATTGGCCCCTGCCAGTTCTGGTATCCAGATCTCCTCAGCCTCAGCTCCAGGCTCCGGGCGGCTTCCAGCGTGCGGACCTGATCTCAGTCAACCAGGGAAGGTATTCCATCTGGACCTTCAATCCCTGCACCTGACGGCCTGGTTCCTGAGTGGCTAGAGTTCCAGACTTTGGGTCTTTCCGACGAGGTCCTCAACGTCGTTGAGGCATCCCGTAAGGAGTCAACCAGGAAATGCTACGCCTTCAAATGGAAGAGATTCTTCATTTGGTGTCAGGGGAAGGGCTTGAACCCTTCCGCCTGTCCTTTGGCAAGCATTCTGGACTACCTGTGGTCCCTTTCTCAGCAAGAGCTTCAGTCGACGACCCTTAAGGTGCACCTGGCAGCCATCTCTGCTTACCGGGCGTGGGCCGGGAAGCAGTCGGTGGTGCAGGAGAAGGTGGTCGGGCACTTTTTCAAAGGCCTTGACCACATTTCCCCCTCCGGTCAGAGAACCTCACCTCCGTGGGATCTACTGCTGGTATTGGCCAAACACTTAGGCAAAGCCATTGAACCAATGCAGTGCGATACTTCCCACCTGTCGTGGAAGACCGCCTTCTTGGTGGCTATCCGTCAGCCAGAAGGATAGGAGAGCTCCAGGTGCTCCATCGAGTCTCCTTACCTGGTCTTCATAGGGACAAAGGTTGTCCCTGTGCCCTCGAAATTCCTTCGAAGGTGGTGTCGGAGTTTCACCGTAACCAGGTGGTGACTCTGCGGTGTTCTACCCCAATCACACCGGAGGCGAATATAGGCTCCATACTTTGACCCTAGGCAGAAGCCGCTTATTATAAGGAGCGGACGGCTGAAGTTCGGGAGAGGTTCGCCAGCTGTTTGTCACCTACGCTGAAGCCGCACCTGGCAGACCTGCAGCCAAGCCGGATGATAAGCAGGTGGGTCACCTTCTGCATAAGAGCTGTGTTATAGGTTAGCGGGCATGGAGCCTCCCAGAGGGATAAGAGCTCATTCTACTGCCATACCGCCACCGGTAGTTGCTTCCAGGGATGTCCCTATCCAGGATATCTGCAGGGCTGCTACCTGGAAGTCGAGCACATACTTTTTTACCCACTACCACATCGACCTTGAGTCATGTCGGGATGCTGGTTTTGGGGCCTCTGTTCTCAGCTCTATTTCCCAAGTAAGTATCGGGGTGTGCGCTTGCCCTCCTCCTGGAGAACTGCTAGGAGTCTGCCAGACAGTGTGGATGAACAACATATCCATGTCCTAGAAATACAGGTTACTCACCTGTAACAGGAGTTCTAGGAATGGTATGTTGTTCATCCCTACGACCTCCCTGGCTTCTACACACAGCCTGGCTTGCAGCGGGCTAGATCTGGCGTCATGGAGCCGAGCCGAGAGTTTTACCACCTGGGTGGGTGGGAGGAGCCAGCTTGAAGACCTTCCGGCAAGATTTAAAGCGGCAAGGAACCTGCCAGACAGTGTGGATGAACAACATATACCATTCTTAGAACTCCTGTTACAGGTGAGTAACCTGTATTTACTGGAATGTACCCATTTCCAGGGCAACTACACATAAGATACTCTTCACAGATGAAGTGTCTTGTGCGCAGAGGAAAGGAGTGTTCCAATTAGTCAGGATCACTCACTGGATCTGTAATGGATTTAGAGGATGATGCCACCATACTTGTTTCATCTCTATTGTGTGTTGTAAACTTGGCTTCTGATGAGTGACTCTAAAGCAGCAGTGCAACGAAAATGGGCTAACATTTGACCCCACCTTTTTTCTTCTTAATCAATGCCAGATTTCTTCTAGTTTATTTTGGTGGTGAAATTTTCAGTTTCCTTTATCATTTAAGAATTTTATGAACATTTTAAAATAATTATTTCTCCAGAAAAAAAGATGGCCACCTCATTTTTGTATTGAAATAATACTAAGGACCTGAGGAGGGTATGAATCCAGACAAAAATACAAAATGTACCATACAGAGCATCAGAAGCATCCAGAAGACCCAAATCAACAGTTCAGACAATATTTTTCATAACCATAGCAGAAAATTAGCTTTTTGGACAAACTTTTTTGTTGCACTGCTGCTTTAAAGAGGAGGAACATATTTTATTTTGTATCCACACACGAAAATAACTTTCGAAAGCTTTACAGTGTTTTGTTATATTTGACAGTATACTTTTGTAGTATGTGGCAGTCTTCCTCACAGCTAACTTCAGGGGGCAACGCTTTTGCATGTTATCATTTGGTTCTGGAACCAGAGCCAAGTATGAAGATCGTATCTGGCTCATTACTGCTCCACTGAACATGATTACTGGTGCTGTGTATCTGTTAGCATTGAGTTGCTGTGTTCTCTTGCATCTGCCCCCGCCATCCACACAACCTTATTGGTACTAGACATAATTCTACAGAGAATGTATGAACCTGTATGAATGACTTGCTCATTTGTCTGTACCTAGAACGTCATTGCCTTATGATGACTACCTCATCTGATCTGTGGTTGTTTATGGATGTTTGGGTCTCAACTGCAGATTATTTTCTCCTTTAATGGTGGTGTTGCTGTACTAAAACAGAAGCTGCTCACACTGCCGCTGTTTGCTGAGGATGCACAAGCTGCTGGCATATCTTCATAGACAGTTGTTTGTTTGTTACAGGACTGAACAAAAATGAACCAGTTGCAGAACTTGCTGAAGGAGAGCCTTAATGGGACAAAGCATGTGGAAAATGCTGCTGTTATTCACCTAAAAGATGGCTTGGTATTGGCAACTACCCCAGGATTTAATGTAAGAGCAGAGAAACCCATTGGAGAATTGGGCAAGTGAAAAAAAAAACACTTTTTATTGAGAAGATCGTCTTATTTTTTCTTTTTTTTTCACTTTGTCTTTTTATTGAAATTCGAGTATATAAGAAAGCACACATCTAATACAATAGAAGACTATCCTCCATGTAAGGTATAAAATATCACTTTACAAAGCACAGTGTTTAGGGTAAACATATTGGAGAAGCCTTATATACATGTATTGATAATAAAACACAAACCTAGACAGGATGTAAGTGGAGAGCAGAGGGGTTACAATCAATAGGGTATTATAGGATCAGAAATAGCAACCATGTATGAAATACATGCTAGGGCAGTCTATGGCAAGGCATTCAGTAAATTGCAAAAAGTGATAAATGTGGTAATATTTTATTTATTTATTTATTGTTTTGGTAACGAATAGAATCCGCTGGGCCCGAGAGGTCCCTTTTCAAGGCGACCAGGGAATTACATGGAGTAATACATGGGGTAGCATACAGTACAGGTACATTACACTAGACAGGGAGGAACAATGTTCAGTAATGGAGAGATGAAGATAAGAGAAGAGTGTGCAAGGAAAGAAAGAAGAGAGAAAAAGGCAAGGAAGAAGGGAAGGAGAGAGGGAGAAAACAGGGAAGAAGGGAAAAAAGAGCAGAAATCTGTGCACAAAAGTTTCAAGAAAACCTAATCTGAGTGCAAAATAAGGAGGGCTAAATATCCCTAAGAATTAGGGTCTAGAAGAACTAGATTCGATGTAGTCTTATTTTTTCTCAAAGTACCACTACACCTTCTTGCAAAATGTATTTATTTTCTCTCAGGCAAGAGTAGCGTTTTGTCTGAGATTGCTTTTTTTCACAATTTAAAAAAAAATATTTTTTAGCAGTCAGAAATATTTGATAGTACCAGTCAGTAAAATTGTGAAAGTTCATTTATATACATTACACACTGATCCAAATATCACATTTATCTGTGCAAGGATTCAAGCTTTGCAATGCTGTCTCCAGATTCTTATACACATTTGTTTCTGTCCTCCCCAGAGCTGTTTATTGTTGTTCTTCTGTGGTCCCGGGCTGCCTACTAACCCTGCTAGCAGGCTGCTGACGACATGGCTGCTTCAATGTACAGATTCTAGTTTGAACAAATGTTAACCCTCTCTTATCACTAGTGGGTCCCATTTCATCTGAATCTTCATTTAGAAACTGTAACATTCTCTGTCCTTTCCCTAAATGCACCTGTGCCCATGGGTGGGCCTATCCACATCTGCCACAGCATAGTCTACTACAGGATCCCCATTTCCCCACTGTCCTTCTTGCACTATGCAGCTGGCATTTTTCTCGATAACCATGAGCTGGAAACTCTCTGATCCCTTACTGTCATTATCTCCCTGTAATGGCCATTTCTCATCCTGGAAGCAGTCACTCTGCTGTGCTTCAAATGATCTCTGTTATCAGCCACACCATGAATGCCACATCCCTCTTCCAAGCTCAGTTCCTGCAGGGGAGATCATTGAGTATTGGTGCTTTTTCTGCATGAAACCCTTCGACTCACCTCCTGTCCTAATGCAAGCAAGGGCTTGCTTGATTAGATCCATACTCAGCCACGTATGCTGCTTGGTGACAATCAGTCCACCTGTGCAGACCCCTTCTCCTGCGGGTCAGACTGACAAAGCCACTGCTGAGGGACTTAGCTTCCTTCAACCCTCCATATGCCCTGGATATCAGTGTCCTAGCTTGTCTTGCTGCCTTCAGTTCTGCTTCAGCCTCACCTGTCATCTTCAAGTGTGATGATGCTGCACTGGCCAGTCTCTCTGGAGTCCCCTTACCAGGATCTCCCTCAGTGTCTTTAGGTAAAATTCCACAGGCCAGCTGGCCATCAAGTTGTTTTCCTTGAGGGGAACCCCACTCCTGAGGTTCCGGCACTCTTTGTGACACCTCTACATACTCCACAGCAATGAGCAAAACTCCAGAAATAACACCCAGATACCAGGTCCCATGGACCTGTCTCCAGTGCTGGAAGCATCTCCCTGACTGGCTACCAGGTTCCCAATTCATACCACTCTCTACACCCTTGAGTCTTCTAGGTGTCTTGGACCTCGGCTACACTTGGAGCTCGAAGTGCACCTGGCACCCTCCTTGTCTGTTTACTACTCCCTAGTCATGGCTCTCTGGCAGGAGTTCTAACTGTTAAAACACTGGTGCCCATGTCATGCCAATTCAGGAGCCAGCTCCCACCCAGGTCAAAACCTGGGCACTAACTCTCCCTGACACCAAGGCATGCCTGGCACCTTGAGATGAGAGTGGCACTAGGACACCTGGCTCTCAGGTAGTGATTGGCACCAAGAAGACACCTATTTATCTACTGTATTAGCTCCTCCCCATCTACAGTACACCCTCAGGGTGATGCCAGGGCATCCATCCCCACAGACTCACTTTGGTGTAAGAAAACCTTGCCCTGCTGTAGGAAGGGGTTGTTGCACATACAGTATATACGCAAGGCTTGCTCTGCCACATGCGATTGCAGGCAAGAAAAAAAATTATTTTTAAAGGGGGATTATTTTTTTTGTTTGGTGCTACTAAATGGTGTTTACAATAGATCCTGTTTAATGTATGGTGCTATACATAAGTATATATGTGTATATATATTCTTTGCAAAAAAATCTTAATTAAGCACCAGTTGTAGTTTTGGGAATTGTGGATTTGTATCTGAGGTTGCAGGAGCCTGTGCTTCTGCACACAGCAGTGTTATGATTTGAGCAGCGTGGATTTCTATCTGCTGTGACAATTGAGTGTGTACGTCACATCAGTGCTACTGCATTTGTGTCAGCTGAAAACAGTTGCACAGTATGTTATCTGTCATTGTACCTGATGATGGCTGTCTGTGGTTGCTTGTGTGGTCTTGTTCTTTTGCTGCTTTGGGGGAGTTGGGGTTGGGTTGGAAACCCTACCACCATATTTGTTTACTTATGTGGTATTCAGTTGAGCCTTAATGGGTGCATCAATGCAGTTTTTTGCAAATAATTTTCTTTCTTCGTGAGATGGTGGAATTGTATCCTCCTTCATGCAGGTCCCTTTGGGACTCACCTCTTTTTCTTAAAAAATACCTGTTGAATCTGGGCTTTAAGGTTATTACACTATCAGCTGATACCACATGTTCTGACAGTCTGTTTCAGGTATTCACTGCTCTGTGAAATAATTCTTCCTGATTCTTTACTTGAATCTTTCTCATTTTCATGACATTGGGGTCCCCTTGTCCCTTCATTCTTGTGCATCCTGAAGAGCTGTAGTTGATCTGATGGTGTTATTCCATTTAGATATTTGAATATTGTAATCATATCTCTCCTGAATCTCCTCATTTCCATGAAGAACAATCCCACTTGTCAGTCATCACCGTATATCTTTTTCAAGCCGACAGACATTTTAGTTTTTCTGCTCTGCACTTTCTCCATCATATCAGTATCTTTTCTTTTTTATCACTACTGTGTTTCTCCTTGCTCCGTATGGCCCCCATCTGACTGACTCCCCCAACTCCGTCCCCTGGAATTACCGGGGCTTACCTTATGCCCGGTCCAAGACCGGTGCCTGCAGAGAGTCGGTCACCATCCTGCCACCAGTTGCCTTTTTCCATTTTCTCCCATTTTCCGAGGAACTCAGGAGGCGATTTACCATGTGTAGAGGCATGCATGCACCTTACAGCCCTGGTGAACGGCCCCTCCTTCACCCGCCCCATTGGCCTATCACTGCACCCTTGCTTGCGCAGCCCTCGCCTCCACCAGGAGGTAGCCGTGAGCGAGGATGCCAACCCACCTCCTCGGGGAGGAGAGCTGCCTTCTGCCGCTCCATCCTGCTCCGCCCGCCCCCCCTCGTGCCAACCTCTGACGACCCAGGCTCACTCCTGAACCTGGGTCACCAGTGTGCCACGAGGTGAGATGTCCAGCGCCTCGGCCCTCTGCGCCACCGGGCCGGCATATTGGTATCTTTCCTGAGATAAGAGGACCAGAAGTGCACACTGTTTTTAAGGTGGGGCCTGACCAAGGACCTGTACAGTATAACAGATATAGTATATTGCTACATAATATATATCCCTAACATACATATATATATATATATATATATATATATAAGGATATGCTATAATGTCTCTCAATCTGCTTATGAAGTTTCTCTTGATGCATGCCAGTACTTTGTTGCCTTACTAGTTGCTGGCCCACACTTTTCATAGCACTTCTTATTGTCACTGAGAAGTCATAACACATGGATTAATGTATATCTAGTTCTACTAGAGACACTGGCACAGCTCAAAGCTCTGACACCAGCACAGATCTCTGGTGCTGTGACAGTTTCCCTTCCTCTAACTGATAAGTCTTTTGTGCCAGTGTGACAGGGACAGCAGCACTTCCGAGTATCTCCTGCATTTTGACTAAATATTTGTTGTTTTTTCTCAGAATATGAAACTCCAGTGGAGACCTACAGTATTATCTGTCTTTAAAGATAGTACTCTCTAAACTCAGTCATGCCTGTTTTAAATTTAAATTGATGCTGGCTCTGTGGCGCAGAGCAATGGGGCATCACTCTGGCACATGGGCAATCCTGGTTCGCACTCTGAGCCCAGATGCCAGGAGCAGAGGCTAGCAGAGAGGGAGTCCACAACGTCCTTTGGACACTTTCCTGCTGGGGGTGTGGTGGAATGTGACGAGCTGCTGTAGTAGTGGCTCCTGGTAGTGGTTCATGGAGGCATACCTAGTGGCATGGGTTACTATATGCTGGCATAAGTTCCTGCCCCTAGGACACTACTGCAGTGGCACGCCTTGTGGGTGCCCCAGAAAATGGAAAATGGCCACCTGTAGTGCCAGATGATGGCCCTCTGTTGGACCACCCCCACCACTGATTGCCCAGCACGCCATGCCTGGCCCCTGCCTGACATCCCTGGTGTAATGCTTGCTTACCCCCCCGCTGCCGGCTCCCCAGGGGAACCCCCTCAGGGATAAGCTGGACCACCGTGGGGGCTGTTGGCAGAGCCTGGGGGAGCCTGAGACAGGCATGGCAGTGAGGGTTGGTCCTGCGGTGCAGCAGGGGGAGCCAGCTTGAAAGCCTGAAAGAGTGAGGCTGCGGGGGCCCGGTGGGAGCAAAAACAAATATTTAAATTGGGAAACCTGCTATTTATTCCTCACAAACAGCTTTGGTGGTCTGTTTGGGGACCACTAAGCCAAAATTAATATTTTAAGGGTGTCAGAGAAGTATTAAACCTTAATGCAAGAAATCTAGGAAACAAACTGGTTGATTTGTAGGCCCTGCTGTAGTAGCAGAAGGAAGGTCTGATTTAGCTGCAGTCACTGACACCTGGACTACCCCGAGCCATGACTGGGATATTTCCATTCCAAGATACACCTTCTTTAGAAAGGGCAGGGAAAAGCGTGTGGTGTGGGACTGTATGTCAGGGAGGGCATAACAATTACAGGGGAGAATATGGTGGGAGGGCCTTAAAGCACAGTAGGTAAAGATACATATGACAAATGGAAGGAATGTAAGGTTGGGTATAGTATAGCATTCACCTCAACAGCATGAGGAAAAAGATAGAATGATGGGGGACATGATTCGCCAGGCAGCAAGGAAGGTGGAGGTGGTAATAGTGGGGCATTTTAACTTGCCCAGGATAGACTGGGTTGTACCTGTTGCTGGCTGCAACACAAGGCAATTATTCCAAGCTGCAGTCAATGATGGGTTCCTGGTTCAAGGGGTAAATTAACCCACTAGAGAAGGTGTCATTCTAGATTTAGCACTAACTAATAAGGACCATGTTAAAATATTGGTAAGGGAAATAGTTGGAGGTAGTGATCATCAGACCGTGTGGTTTTGCATTGACGTAGGAAAAGAGATCTTAAATATGCAAATGAGGGTATAATATTTTAAAAAGGCTGACTTCAACAGAATGGACTGGATACTAAGGGAGAGTCTGGCTAAGTTAAGAGAGGACAAAGACATGGACCAGAAATGGAGAATGATAGAGGATGGGATCAGGGAAGCCTCAGAAATGTGCCTTGAAGAGAGAGAGGAGAAAAGCCAAATCCAAGAGGTTAGTTTGGTTCAGCAGAGAGGTCAGCAGGGCTGTGAGGTAAACAGAGCCTCAGATAGGAGGTATAGGATGTCCAGGATGAAGAGACAGGGAAACATAAGTGAAAAAGGCGAAGGAGGCTATAAAAGTGGTAAGGCAAGCAAAGGCCAGGACACAGCTGCAAACTGTGGAAAGAGTAAAAAAAAAGGGGATAAGACCTTCAGATACAGTAGGGAAAAGAGGGATATCAAGGAGGATATAGTTAAATTATGGAAGAGTGGTGGGTTGATGGAGGGCAGTAAAGATAAAGTAGAGGTGCTGAATGAATACTTCTGTTTTTAATAAAAAGAAAGATGGACCATTACGACAAGGGAGGAAGGGGGAGGGGGGTTATGTTGGATGTAAGAATCAGAGTGGACTGTGTCATTAGAGGGCTCAGAACCCATAAGGTTGGTGTGTCCCCAGGTCCAGATGGCATTCATTCCAGGCATTTGAGGGAACTGGCTGCTGAACTGGCTGAAGCATTAACTGACTTGTTTAACAGTTTGTTGGATATGGGGGTGGTGCCATTAGAGTGGAGAACGGCACATGTGTTCCACTGCATAAGAGTGGACCAACTAATGGAGATTATCTTGAATGAGTGGTTAGTTGAATTCCTAGAGGTGAACGGGTGTCAGGATGATGGATAGCATGAGCTCATGGCTGGAAGATTGTGCTAGACTAACGCGATTAATTATTATTATTATGTCTGTATTCCCCCACCCCCGCCCGGGTCATGCCTGAAAATAGGCAGGATTTGTCTAGTTCACTTACCCGGTCAACAAAAACTAAAAAAAAAATAAATAAAAAAAAAATTTTTTTGACTGGGTGACAAAAGACAGTTGACAAGGGGTAGGCAGTAGACATACTGTATATAGATTCCAGTAAATCCTTCGACTCAGTTCCACATAAGAGATTAATCAGAATGTTGAAGGACTTAGGGGCAGACAGCAAAATGACAGCCACTGCCACTGCTGGCAGAATATTTCAGGGTTCTACCAGCCTTTCTGTAAATTAAAACGTTCTCACATCCCTCTTGAACCTCCCTCCCATCAGTTTCTTCTACTCATGCTCCTGGGATTGTTAATTCACTTCTGTAATTGTCAATTGATATATCTGTAACCTCTAAAGTGTGTGATATCTGTGTACTCTATGTGCCATCTCTATGGCCCGGGTCGTGCCTGAAAACGGTCTCTGGGACCGGTGTACTTACCCGGCTATCAAATGCATAAATAAAATAAAATTGAACTGTTAGTCATGCCAAATAGTTACAGTTTACGTTGTTTATTCCTTTCAGGAACTTGAAGGTATCTCTCATATTACCACTCTCTTGTCTAGTCTCTATGAAGTATAGGTTTAGTACCTTGAGCTGATCCTTGTAAGATCTCTCCTGCTGGCCCTGAATCATCTTGGTCACCCTGTGTTGCACTGTCTCCAGCCTGCCCCTGTTCTTCCTTAGGTGAGAACTTCAGAACTGAGCACAGTATTCCTGGTGTGGCCTCACTAACAAAATAAAAAGAGATAGTAAAACATTTTTTTCTATCGTAAGTACCCTTTCCGATACATCTCAGCATCCTGTTTGCCTTATTATAAACCTTGTTGCACTGACTTGATTGTTTAAGGGAGCCACTGATGATGACTCCTAGGTCCCTCTCCTCCACTGTAGTACTCAGCTTTACCTTTCCCATCCAGTACCCTGTCCTGGGGTTCTTGTTCCCTAGGTGCATCACATTCACTTTTTTGGCACTGAATTTCAACTACCAAACCTTAGACCACCTCTCTAGTCTTTGCAGGTCACTCTGCATTTCCCTAATTCCCTCGTCACTGTTTACCCTTATACAGAGCTCAGTGTCATCCACGAAGAGACACAGCTTACATTGCATTCCTTCTCCGATGTTGCTGATGAACATTTTGAAGAGGAGAGGACTCTAGGGGCATCCCACTCATGACCTCTCTCTCAAATGACTGGACACCATTAATCACAACCCTCTGCTGCCTCTCCTACAACCAGTTTCCTACCCATCCTACTATGTCCCTTGCTGCACCCAGAACCGTCATCTCCTTCAGCAGTCTTTTGTGAGGCACCGAGTCAAAAGCCTTGCTGAAGTTGAAGTAGAGTAAATTCCCAGTGTGGCTGTGTCCAATACCTCATCACTCAGTCAAAGAAAACTGTTTGGTTGATCTGACAACACCTACCTGCAACAAACCCATGCTATTTACTGTCCTGGAGACCACTGCTCTCCAGGTAGGTCGTGAAGTCCTCTTTGACTTGTAATGCCATCCGTTTACCCACGACATTGGTAAGACTGACAGGTCTGTAGTTCCCTACTTACTCCTGGTTCCCCCTCATGGAGTCCAATTACTGTACGTCCACTACCCTCCAGTCTTTTGGAGCTGCTCCCATTTATAATGAGCTATTGAATAGCCTTACCAGGGATTCAGCCAGTTTTAATGCCAGCTCATTAACCACCCTTGGATGCATCCCATCAGGCCCAGGGTATTATCTATCTTTAGGACTGCTAACCCATTCTAGACCCTGTCACTGGTAAACACTGGCTGTCTCATCTCTGGGACCCCCTTTATGGCTACCTTGATGCACTGTCTGATAGGGGCCCACAGTCTTCACACGTGACAGAGCAAAAATAATCATTAAGGACAGCTGCCTTTGCACATCCTCCTCTGCTACCCTACCTTCCTCAGATATCCTAATAATTCCCCCGCCTTTCTTTCTCCTTTCTTTCTTTTTTCTCTAATAGACCTGAAGAACTGCTTTTCCCTGCTATTGACCCCTCTGCAGTACGCAGCTCAGTGTCTGCTTGTGCCTCCCTAACCACCGTCTTTGCTTCCTTGGTTCTCAGTTAATATTCTCCTCATTCTTCCTCATCCTACATTTCCTTATACTCAGGCAAGGCCTTTTTGGGGGGCCCTTGCTGCTTCCCTGACCCTTTCTGAGAACCATGTTGGTCTCTTGTACGTTTCTTTTGATTACTGGTCTTACGCATAACTTATACGCCTCGAGAATGTTACTTATTTAGTTTCTGCCCCGGAAAGGACGACTAGGCAATTCTGCCTATTTTCAGCCTCGTCCTGGGTGAGGGGGAGATTCAGATGGAAACCAACTGACATTGAACCGGATTAAGCTGTTGGTAGTATTTTTAGTGAATGGGGGTGAATTTGGCCAGGATACTGGGGACATTTCCCAGCTCTTTTCGAGAAGTGCCATGGGATCTTTAATGTCCACCTGAAAAACCACCAGAACAGGCAGATGGGACCTCAGTTTAATATCTCATCTGAAAGACAGCATCGCAGGAGTGCAGCAACCCCCCACCCCCACCCTGTGCTGCACTATCATGTCAGTATTGGGATCTAACCCAAGTTGTTGGTGTGGGAATGGAACCCGCAACCTTCTAATCTTCCAGCCTCAGAGACAGATGTGCACCCTGCTGAGCCACTGTCACTGCTTGGCCCCCTTAATTGCCCCCCATGTCTCCTCCACACCTCCAGTGCTGTCTACTACAATTAACTTGGTCCTAACTTGTTCCAGACGAACTCCCTCATCCTACTGAAGCCTACTCAATTGAAATCAAGGACCCTAGTTCTCAGTTGAGGCTTTCTGGTCCCAAGGGCCAGCTCAGACTAAAGAGTTATGGTCACTGAACCCTAGTGACTCCCCTACTCGCACTCCTCCTACCTCCTCCGAGTTGGTGAGCACCACATCGAGAATGGAAGCCTACCTGCTGGGTTCCTTAACCAGCTGCACCAGCAGACATTCCTGGAATGTATCCAGCAGGGTCTTGGCTTCTGGTGCTCTGAGCAGCTGGAACATCCCAGTCAATGTCCGGCAGGTTCAAATCACCCACCACTAGCTCTCCCTTTGCTACTCCCCTTCTTAGTTCTTCCACAGGCTCTCTAACCTCTCTTCCATTTGTCCTGGCGGTCAGTAGATCACCCCTAACAGTAGTCTCTTGCCTAAAAGCCACCTTGAGCTGCACCCACAGCAACTCTTTTTTCCCATTACTTCCCCGATGTATCTATTTTCCACAGCCTTGATGCCTTCCCTAACATATAGGGCTACTCCATCTTTACCTTTTCCTCTATCCCTCCTAAAAATTGTGTAACCAGGGACTGTCAGGTTCCAGTTATTATTTACTGAGGCCAAATGTTCTGTGATGCTTATGAAGTCCACCTCAGTGTCTGCCATCAGTGACTGGAGCTCACTCATTTTATTATGCAGTCTCCTGGCATTAAGATAGACCCCCTTCCATCTAATTCCTGATTCCCTTTTGCTTTTTATTGGTTTTTCTCCCTTATTCTTCCAGTTCTCCTTAACTTCTTGTTCTTCATGTTGACTGCAGGCTTTCTCTGAGTCCTCCTTCTTTGGTCCCTTCCCACAGCCTAGTTTGAACCTCAACCTTATATTTGCCCACTGTGCTGCTACAAGCCCCCAGATTGGAGGAGTACTAGCTAGTTTCCTTTTCCCCCTATCCTATCACCATGGTTCCCTAGTCTCAGTCTCCCCAGTAGTCAGTTTTGTCTGTCTGAAGACATCAAACTTCTTTCCCAGTGCACTGGCCCGCTCTTTTGTAAGTTGAAGACTGTCACCCTTGAAGAGCCTCCTGTCCCAGTAGTCCCCACAGTCCCCCACAAAGTGGTAACCCATCTACTGACACCATCTCTATAACCACCAATTAAACCCCTCAATCTCCTTAATTCTATCTTTCCCCCTCCCTACTCCACATAGGGAGGACCTCAGAAAAGGTCAAGGAGGCAGAGTGTGCTTTCAATCTGCAAAAGTGCCACTTCACCATCTCAGATCATTGGTACCAAAGTGTACCAGCACCCGCAGCTCCCCTTTCACTCTCCACCATCCTCCCTATCCTGTTTATATCCAGGATTGCCAATGCACTAGAAAGGCACCTAACTATCCCTCTCCCCATACCTCTCAACCTCCTGCCTCATAAATCAGGGACAAGGCTTAAAAAAATCAGGGACAAAGGACCAAAATCAGGGACACATCTTCAAAATTAGAGATATCCACCCAGACAGCTGGTAGAATATGGGGCTTAGTGCACAATGCATTTTCTAAAAAAGAACAAGTCTGTAACTTTAATGCTTGACATTGTTTTGTGCTTACAGTCCCCACTGTTTAGCCACAAAAACACAAATTTTAGGAGGGACAGAGTAAAATTTTGAGGCAAAATCAGGGACGTCCCTGAAAATCAGGGACACTTGAGAGGTATGCCTCTCCCATCCAGCTCCCCTCCCACCACCCTTTCTACCTCCTTACTCCTGCCTCCCCCCCACCCCACCGCCGGGTACCACGAAGTCATTCAGCCTATTACTCCTGACTGAATCAGAGTACCCCCTTCCCAGCAGAGTCAGGCACCTCAGTTTCCTCCAGGGGTGTAGAGGGATTTGCCGTCCGAGTGGTGTGGGATTGGTTATCTTCCTTATGGGTAGCCCTGCCTCTCTTCCCCCTCCCCACTACTGTCCACACCCCTGGGCCAGTGGGCCACTGGTGGAGTGGGGCGTGGGTGTGACGCAGATGAGATATCTTATCTCTTGCTGCTACCAGCTGAGTGTGGAGCGGTGCAGAGGTCTTGCAGATGGGGCAGTGCCGCCTCCTCCTCTAGAGGGTAACCTTGAAAAACAGCATCCCACAGTCACCAGAACTGACTAGCTTCCCATGTACCTCATCTCCATAAAGAGCCTATGATAACTGTAGACCACTGATGACAACATGTATTACTTTTGAAATGTAAAATTACACATATCTCCATAATGCAAAGCATTGCGGGAAGCATATGCAAAGCACCATTAAAGAGTTTAGACTGGTTCTTCTTTAAGCAAGAGTGTACCGTACTAAATGCCCTCTCATACACCCAGCAAAGGCTGAAAACAGAGGGCATAGACATGTGTATTACCTTAATTGCCTAATGCCTTTCGACTGGAACGAGACTTGTTACTTCCTGTCCCAGTTTGCTACCTGGTTGCCTTTCCTAGATTACTACCGTTATACTCCTATCCGATGTGGATAGCTTGGGTAAGGAAGCTACCTACCACAAGCTTACTGTCTTTCAATACTATGTTTTTAGTACAGCTCCTGAACTCCTACCCTATATAGTTATTTGGCCAGGGATTATAATTTGTTTCAGCAGATACAGTACAACCCAACAATCTTACAGCATTTATTACACTACAGTGTCATATATTAGAGGTAAGTTACCCATTGCTGTGGATCAGTTGATACTGAGGTGTACCCCAGATAGGGAGTTGTATTCGTTTTTTCCTTTAGGACTGTTGGCTACAGCACCCGAGGCATACCTGATCCCTTTAGGGGCAGAGTCTCCTGCAGACTATCTGCGGATACCCTGCAAATGCCACAGATAAAGATCTACCAGTCCTGCTCTGTGCCACTCACATGGTGTGACACGAGCATATTGGGACATGCTGATAACAAGAGTTAACTAAAGTGAAGTCAGAATGCGGACAACTGCTTCTCTTCTGCCTAAGCCACACCCACCAATTAACAGTTATTCCCCCCAGCTAACTGCAGGAGCAGTTTTCAGCTGTCTTCCTCCAACTCAGACCAGGACACTGCTAAGTTTTGTGCCTCTCATATCCTGACTGAAGGTCCCACTTTATCTTGCAGACCCTACACGTCTTTTCTTATATATATTTTATCCACATTCCGGTGGAGTTGGTAGGCAGCTCTGGTCCCTCCATTGGAGGGGCTTGGCCTCCAGTCCTCAGCTTTCCCACACCCGACCCTCCTGGTAATCCCCCACAGGTTGCCCCCCATGACAGGGCCGAGGGTGAAGGGCGTCGAGTTTCCCTCCCCCCACGAGACCAACATCCAGACTCTGGAGGGTGTTGTGGAGCCATCATGGAGCCTTCCAGCTCCGCTTCCACCTTTCTCTCCCCCTCCTTTGCTGCGGTTGCTTGTGCGTGTGTGGAGGCACATGCATACAGCAGCCTGCGGCACCCTCCCTAGTCTAGTCGCTCCCATCTGTACTACCTCCAGGCCTCCATCCGGGGGCAGTCTTGCAGCGGGCGTGGTTTAATCCCTACCTGGGAGGGGAGAGCTGCCCTACGGCTGCTCAATCCATCTCCTGGCCTCCCCAACCCCGCCGATTCAGGCTCATTCCTGAACCTGGGTCACCGGTGTGGGGTGAGGTGTCGCGTCCAGCGCCTCAACCCTCAGTACCACCGGGCTGGCCTGCAGACCCTACACTTCTAATATAGTATTTGTTTGCTTACCCCCTAGTTAGAAATGTTCTAGCTGCCTCAGCTCAGTTTTTTCCTTGGTCTAAGAGCGAGAGCTAACTAAAGTAAAGTCATAATGCAGACAGCTGCTTCACTTCTGCCTAAGCCACACTCCAATCAACAGATCTTACTTCGAGAGGGCTCTTGCAGTTGGTACTAAAAGATAGGACTAAGCCGCCAGGTGCTAGGACCACATGGAAAACTATTAGCTAACAGTATCTGGTGGGGGACCGCCCCCTGATGTCACATGACCGATGTCAGTGTGCTGCTATATAGGGAGTGGTCCCCAAGCCTGCCCTCCAGTTCTTTCCCGCCGTCGACCTGCGCATGTCGGACCTCACGGAGAACTTTGCTTCTGTCGACAACATCTTGAATGAGTATCCCTCGCTTAAATTTCTCGAATTTAACCTTAAATATTACATTTATTCTTGTATAGAATGTTACTATATAGTTCTGCATGTCATCTTCAACATCATCCGAATCGCGTAAAAATAAGTGCGACTCCTGCGGGACTCAGCTCCCCCACAGGGGCAGCCATTCCCTCTGCCTTTTCTATCTGGGCACAGACCAGAAGACCAAGGAGTGTGAGATTTGCCAGGGGTTTAACCAGGCCACACGAAAACGCTGTCACCAGTCTCTGGAAGCCCATCTTCTAAAACAAAAAATAGCTTCCATAGAGAAGAAGCTCAAGAAACTCACGACCTCTTCTTTTTCCTCCCCTGAAGGCCATCGCAAGAAGAAGAAGGGCAAGGAGAGACATAGGGACTGGGAAGAGTCCCCTTCCAAGCCACGGGCCCTGTCAGGCACCGCAGCCCAGAAGGTAACTTCCCCTCCGGGGAAGAAGTCTTCATCCACAGCTACCTCTGTGGTTATGGAGCAGCCACCGCCCCCCCCCACCCCATCAGGCTTGGACTCAGGCCCAAAGGGAGCCTTCGGGGGAAAGGAGGCACTCACTAAGCCTCTCAGGATTAAGAGGCCTAGCAGCAACAGTGGAACTGGTAAATCAACTGCCGGCACCTCCGACGCTCGCACAGACCTGGCTGGTAAGATGCCTGTCGGCTCCTCAGATGGCCACACAGCACCTGCCCCTCCATCAGGACCTGACAACAGATCTGTTGTTGAGGAACAGGATCAACTGATGTCTGAACCACAGCTGACACCGGAGTCTCCTCTGGTTTCTCCCTCTCCACTGGTAGAGGTGGCCCTTCCGGCCTCCCTGATCTCAGGGGACATGGAGAAGGGAGAAAGCCTGCCATATGGGTCCATTCTGCCCACGACACCGGAGCTACTCATGCCTGAGGCACTGGTGAACCTTATGAAGGCTGCGATGGTACCTCAAGGCCCACTGGCCCCCCCAAGGGCTGCCGGTCAGCCCAACGCCAACCCTGTCAGGACCTTCAGGGCATCTGCCCCCTCCCCTGGAACCTCCATCAGGGCCTTCTGCTCCTCCATCAGGTCCTGTTCTGGAGCCTGCAGCCCTGTCATCTGGCTTGACACCCGAGCCATCTGCTACTCTGTCTGGGCCGATGCCAGGCCCTTCAGACAACCCTCTGGGTTACCCAACACTGGGCTACCCGATGCCGATTTATCCCATGCTGGAGTATCTGGCACCGCAGTTGTTGTTTCTTCATTTATTTAAACATTGGTAACCGGGAAAGGCACACTGAGCCAAGGCTCGTTTCCAGGTGCAACCCTATATCCAACACCGGGGTACCTTTTGCCAGGGTTCCCGACGCTGGGGTATTCATCGCTGGGCTTTAACTACCCCTACTACACGGATTACCTGGGATTCGCACACCCCAGCCCGTCTGCTCCATCTCCACCTTCCCCACCTCAGCTTCAGGTGGACCTTCAGGCAATGCTGCAGTCTTGGTGGAATAAGGCAAAATCGCAGCTCACGTCTGAGCTCAAGAAGAGGCAGCCTTCATTGGCCCTGATGCCAACTCCTAGGCCTCTGTCACCTAAACAAATCCTGCCAGGGGGCCCTTGCCTTCGACATCAGGTAGGACGGTGGAACATCTTCTGCCTGCACCACTTCCCACCAAATTCACACAGCCTAGGGACCTTTCCATGCTGGTAGACATTCCACTGCCAAGACTTAGTTCATCTGATGAGAGCCCGACGTCGGGTTCAGAACGTGACTCAGCTCACTCTGGTACTGACTGTGAGTCACCCACACTGGACGATCCAAAGCCCAAGGAGCCACCCAAGTCTCCGCTGGAGGATCCTTTCTTTACGGACCTTCTCAGAAAGATCCAGACAGCATATGACTGGCACACTGAGGCCCAGGATCCCCAGCACCAGAGGCTGGCAGAGCATCTAGAACTATCTAATCTGTCACCTACCCTCATCCTGCCCTAGATGGGACTGCATGAGGTCCTGGCTACCACAGTTTGAAAGCAGCCCACCTCACTAGCACCTGTGGTCAGAGAGTCAGACAGAATATATTAGACACCCAAGGGCAAGGATCACCTGAGCGTTCACCCCAAGGCTGACTCAGTGGTCATTAGTGCTGCCCATGATAGGTTAACCAAACCAAAACACCTTAGTACTTCTCCACCGGACAAGTAATCTAAGGTCATCGACCAGTATGGAAAGAAGACTTATTCTTCTTCCACTTTGGCTATCAGAGCCCTGAATTACATGGCTCATATGGTAGTCTACCAAAAATCCATTTTGGGACAACTGGAGTCTAAGATTGACTCTCTCCAAGACACCCAGTTGAAAGAGGAAATGGCAGGCATGGTCAGGTCAGCTAGATTGGCTAGCAGACACACCTTGAAGGCCACCTATAATGCTGTGGATGCATCAGCTGGGGCACAGCCTGTGGAGGCATGCATGCCTCAGAATTTCAGGTCTGGCACCAGAGGTCCAGACAGCCATTCAAGATGCACCTTTCTGAGGTCCAGTCTTGTTCAGAGAGGATGTCAAAGACATCATTACAGACTTGCAGGACAAGGGCAAGGCATTGCGTTCCATCCAGTTTATGTCTAAACCCCCTCAGAAACCTAAGCAGCCATTTCGGCAGCAGCAATGTTGCCAGCAAAGGCAGCCCCAGAACAGATGTCAGAACAAATGTCGGGCCCCTTTGGCAGGCATGGTGCCCCTGGCAAAATCCCATAGAGCCTCGGGAGCTGCTGTCTCCACCCTTCCCACTGCCTCCTGACTCACTGGACCCCCTCCCTCCTCTGGAGCGAGTCATAGAAGAAGCGCTAGGAGGAAGATTTGCAAGACACCTACTGGGATGGGAGGCTGTAACCACGGACTTGTGGGTACTCAGCTGGTGGCTCAAGGCAAACGCTAGAGTTCACAGAACAACTTCCAGAAAATCTTCCAGGTCACTCGTCCTACCCACAAAGCCACATTCCCTTAGTAAGAGAGGAAATAAGCTCCCTGCTAGCAAAAAGCAGCAATAGAGCTGGTTCCCACAAAGCAGAAAGGGAAAGGTTTCTATTTGCACTTCTTCATGGTACCCAAGAAGATGAGTGATCTCAGAACCATTCTGGACCTGAGTTCCCTGAACCTTTACGTGGAATACAAGAGGTTCTGAATGTTGTCTCTGCCAAGCTTGATTCCTCTCTTACAGAAGGACCATTGGCTATGTGCACTGGACATGCAGGATGTCTACCAGCTCATCTCAGTTTTTCCACCGCACCGCAGATTCCTCAGATTCTGTTTTCTGGGAGAACATTTTCAGATCAAAGCTCTTCCTTTTGGCCTTTCCTCGGCACCCAGAGTGTTCACAAAATGCCTGGTGGTGGTGACAGCGGCCTTGCGCAGACAAGGGTATGGGTTTTTCCGTACCTCGACGATTGGCTTCTTTTGGCTCCATCGAGGGGCAGTTTCGCCAGTTCCCTGGCCATTACTCTGGACCTTTTCCAGAAGTTGGCATTACTGTTGACCATTCTAAATCCCACCTTTTTCCTATGGAACAACTCCAATTTATTGGGTTGGTGTTGGATATGGTCCAGGGCAGAACTTTCCTGTCACTAGACAGGATGGAAACCCTGCACAAACAGACACACTTTATGGCCTCACAGAGAAGGACATTGGCCAGGACAATTCTTCACCTTCTCGGTCTCATGGCTGTGGCAATCCCTATGGCTCCCCTAGCCAGACTTCATATGAGAGTCACACAATGGACTCTCAGGGTACAATGGGACCAGAGATCTGACGATCTCAGACCTGATGACTTGGGGTTTGTTGTGGTGGCAGGACCCAGGTAACCTCCTTCAGGGTGTTCTGTTCTGTACAGACCCTCCCTCCCTGATCCTAATGATAGATGCCTCTGGATCGGGATGGGGAGACCACCTGGGTGCTCACAGGACTCAGGGCTTTTGGCCCGACAGCGAACTCCCTCTCCACATCAATGTGTTGGAGTTGAGGGCAGTACTGAATGCTTTACAAGCTTTCCAGAATTTAATACAGCTGGGGAAGCTTATGATCCAGACAGACAACATGTGCTTTATCTGGTACACAAACAAACAGGGCAGAACGAGCTCATACCCTCTCTGTCGCGAAGCGATGAGTGTATGGTACTGGACAGTCGGTTACAGCCTTCTTCTGACAGCAGTTCACATTCCAGATGTTTAAAACATCCTGGCAGATGTGCTTAGTCACACTCAAGCCAGAGCCCATGAGTGGGAACTGAGACAGTCAGTGGTAGACAACATCTTCGAAAGATGGGGAAGACCAGACCTAGATCTGTTCACATCCTGAACGAACACAAAACTACCAGCTTTCTGCTCGCTTGCTCCAGGGCATGGTGTTTTCTGGCGAGATGTGTTGTCTCTGTGTTGGAAGGGGAGGTTCATGTACGCCTTCCTTCCACTTCCACTAATGCAGAGTTCTTCTGAAACTTCAGGCAGAAGGGGCATGAATGATTTTGATCGCTCCCTTCTGGTCCAGGCAGATTTGGTTCTCACTGCTTCAACAGCTGTCAGTGGACCCTCCAGTTCCACTACCAATCTGCCAAGATCTTTTGACACAGGAACAGGGAACCCTGGTCCATCCAGGTCTGCGGTCCCTTCACCTTCATGTGGGGCACCTACTGACATAGCTGCAGCCTGCTTTGGGGTCTCCCCTAGAGTGGCACAGATCCTAGTGGAGGCCAGGAAGCTGTCCACTAGGGCCACATATGCTATGAAATGGAAGAAATTTTCAATGTGGGACATGTCTAAGGAGTTGGAACCTTTTTCCTGCCCGGTTCCTCAGGTCCTAGACTACCCCTTGTACCTCTCTGACCTGGGACTTAGTTATTCGACACTAAAGGTCCATTTCTCCGCCATTTCTGCCTACCACATCCCTGTGGGTGGCAAAACTTTGGCTCAGCTGGAAGTATCTAAGACTTTTCTGAAGCGGATTCTTCATTTAAAGCCCCCAGTTAGGAGCTCTGCTGTTCCCTGGTATCTGAATGTCATTTTGGAGAAACTCATACTGTCCCCATTCGAACCTGCAGTGAGTTGTGACATGTGCTACCTTTCATGGAAAGTGCTCTTTTTGGTTGCTATTAGTTCAGCTAGAAGGATTTCTGAGCTTCAGGCCCTGATGTTTAAGGAGCCTTATTTGATTTTTCACAGAGACTGAGTGACTCTGCCTACAAATCCTAAGTTTCTGCCTAAGGTGGTTTCAGAATCCACCTTAAACCAGTCTCTTGAGTTGCCAGTGTATTACCCTGAGCATTCTAATTGAAGTGAAGCAATTCTGCACATGCTGGATGTACGCAGAATTCTTCATTATTACACGAACAGAATGAAGCCAGTCTGTAAGACTAATCAGTTGTTTGTTTCCTTTGTGCCCAAAAGTGAGGGCGCTGCGGTTTCAAAACAGTGTTTATCCCAGTGATTGGCAAACTGTATCACATTTTGTTATCAGAAGTATAACATAGAAAAATAGAATTTGATGGCAGATAAGGACCGCTTGGCCCACCCAGTCTGCCCATTTCCCTACCTAATGGATAAGCTGCAGATCCTAGTTAACCAGCAGCCTACTTCTTTCTACCCCCGCCCGCTAGAATTGCCTTATGGCTATCCCATGCATGCTTGAATTCAATCACTGTTTTTGACTCCACAACCTCCTCCAGAAGGCCGTTCCATGCATCCACAGCCCTCTCTGTGAAAAAATACTTCCTTACATTACCTCTGAGTCCCCCCATCTTCAAATTGTGCCCCCTTGTTCTTGCACACCTCTTTTTTTGAAAGATGCTACCCTCTTGGACTTTGTTGATTCCCTTGAGGTACTTGAATGTTACTATCATGTCCCCCCTCTCCCTTCTTTCCTCGAGGCTATACATATTAAGCTCCTTTAGTCTCTCTTCATATGTCTTCCGGTGCAGACCCTGCACCATTTTAGTTGCCCTCCCCTGGACAGCATCCATCTGGTCTATGTCCTTGTGGAGATTGGGTCTCCAGAACTGCACACAGTACTCCAGATGGGGTCTCACCAGCTGTCTGTACAGAGGGATAACAACTTCCTGTTTTCTACTGGTGATGCCTCTCCCTATGCATCCCAGTATCCCCCCAGCCCTCCTTACTGCCCTCTCACATTGCTTGCCCACCTTTAAGTCATCTGATATGACTACTCCCAGGTCCCTTTCCATTTTTGTTGTTGTTAGTATCTCACCCCGCATTGCGTACTCTTCCCCTGGGTTTTTGTTTCCCAGGTGGATTACCTTGCACTTCTTTGCATTAAATCTAAGCTGCCATACATTTGACCATTCCTCTAACCTTGCCAAGTCCCTTCTCATCCTTTCCACCCCACCTTGTGCATCAACTCCTGTTGCAGATCTTTGTGTCATCTGCAAAGAGACATACTTTTCCTTCCAGTCCGTCTGCAATGTAGCTACAAAGACATTGAAGAGGACTGGTCTAATACTGAACCCTGCAGCACCCTACTAGTAACCCCCGTTTTTCAGAGTGGACTCCATTTACTATTACCCTCTGTGTCCTATTCTCCAGCCAATTCTTTACCCAGGCTATCATCTTGGGACCCCCTCCCAGGCTGGCTAACTTGTATATTAATATTTTGTGTGGGACTGTGTCAAATGCCTTGCTAAAGTCTAGGTAGGCCATGTCCACAGCCCCTCCCTGATCTACTACTTTGGTCACCCAGTCAAAGAAATCTATTAGGTTCATCTGGCATGACCTTCCTGCTGTGAATCCTAAATAACAAAACCCTTCCAGGGGGAGGTTAAAGGGCATTCAACTAGAGGAATAGCTGCTTCTACTGCTTGTTTCAGGAATGTCTGCGCTGCAGATATTTGTGCAACTGCCACTTGGAGTTCTGTCCACACCTCCACTAGGCACTACAGTTTGGACATTGCTTCTAAGCACAGGGCAGGCTTCAGCCTAGCTCGGGGCCTAGCTGTTCTACAGGGACTCTTATCCTAAGATCCCTGTTTACTGCTGACTTGTTCCTACCTCCCACATCTCAGACTTGTCTGACTTTGACTACTTGGGACTCAGTCTTACCTGTTAGTACCTACTGCAAGAGCCCTCTCGAAGTAAGATAGTACAGTTATATAAGAACTTACCATACGTAGATCTTCAAGAGAGGCTCTTGCAGTAGGTATTGCTTTCCCTTCCACCTTCTCCCTGGGTTTTCTTCTGCTCCTGTCATAGCACTTTAGCTGTGGGAGAACTGGAGGGTGGGTGTGGGGACTGCTTCCTATATAGCGACATGCTGACATCGCTCACAAGACGTTGGGGGGGGGGGCAGTCCCCCGCCAGACACTGCTAGCTAAAAGTTTTCTGTGTGGTCCTAGCACATGGTGGCTTAGTCCTACAGTACCAGCTGCTTCCTTGCTCTGCTAGTGAGAACTAACGCAAGACCTCTCACAATCAAAGGGAAATAATCAGCGGGGTACTAGAAGGATCAGTACTAGGATCTGTGTTGTTTAAAGTATTCATAAATAACATAGGGGAGGGCATAAGTAGCAAGACCTGCCTCTTTTTGAACAAAACCAAAATCTATACGAGGAGTTAAGAGAATTTAGGGGAGAGCTTGCCAGGTTAGAAAGATGTGGGATTGCCACTTGTCAGGCTTTTTACCTGGTGATCAGGTTTTCAGGCTCCCTATCATGTAATCTGGTTTTGCTCTGTGCTTGTCAGGTTTTTGAGCCATTTTGAGTGCTCACATACTTTTGAAACCAATTTTGTCATATCATTCATTGTTTAAGCAACATGTGTGGTTACATACAAGTTCTGTTGTCAATAGAGCACTTTGTGAAAACAGTCAGCCTGGGAGGTGTAAAGTATGTCCATTAATGCCATTAGCACTTACTCACCTAATCTTTCCACTGCATCTTAAAGTGGCATAGCAGAAGAGCTGACCCCACCTTTTGTAACAGTAACAGAGCCAGTTGTCTTCCACTTTAATTTACTGGTAAACATTTTCATCTCTAGCAGAATTTAGGCGTTTGTAGATGTTTTAATTATTTTTTTTTCCCTCAAGAAAAAAAGCATGGTCACTTCTTTGGCTTTGAAATAGTACTGTGGACATGAACAGGAAATGGAGCCAGAAAAAAAGATATAAAGTACACATTACAGGAAACAATTTCTTTATTATGTATTATTACATGCCATGTATACTGTTGTGTGCTATTTACAGTATTTCCCTTGTCTCTCACAGATCGTATCTGTAGATGAGATTTCTTTGATCTCTGTATGGTAATCTGGTAAACCAATCTCAATAAATAAATAAGTACGTAAATAACTAGGAAGAACCTAGGAAAGTAACTTTAACAGGTACAGTAGAGTACAGTATCTTAACATTTTTTGTTGAACTGGTGCTTTAATTGTTGTCTTTTATTGATATAACAAATGACGTTCTAGGAGGAACAATGCATGATGAGTCGTGAAAAGGGGTGGGGCTAGGGGTGGAGCTTAGGATCCGGTTTTTGCCTCATCCAAAGGTGGCAACCCAGATGGCCAGGCCTTGTATATGGCAACTGGGGTTTATTGTGAATAAGTACAAAGTAATGCACACTGGCTGGAAAAAGCCTTTAGCTGAAAACATGCTGGTTGGTGTAAAAGTCACAATAACTGAACAGGAAAAATACCTGAGAATAGTTATTACCAAAAAAGTTAAATGGACTATGCAATGTAAGAGAGCAGTAGCTAAGGCAGATAGGATTCCGGGGTGCATTGCCAGGGGGCTCACGTGCAGAAGGAAGGAGGTGATCCTTCTACCTATGGTGCGGCTCCACCTGGAATATTGTATGCCATATTGGTGTCCTTACATAAAAAAGGGATTCACATCACCTCGAGGCGGTACAGAGAAGAGCAATGAAAATGATTCAGCACCAACAGGATAATTCATAAAAGACAGGTTGAGAAGCCTAATCATGTATTCACTAGAAGATAGAAAGGAGATGGGGTTGCATGACTGAAACCTAATATGTAAAGGGCATAAACAGGGTAGATATTGGGAACTTCTTTAGTTTGATTTGAATAAAGTACCTTAGGTTACTAGCAAAGTCTTTAATGAAATTGTCAGTGAACTGAGATAGTTCTAACAAGGACCCAATGGTGGCCACAGTAGGGTGTAACTCCCTTCCGAAGATGCGGTGAGCCTCGAGGCACTAGGGGGCTTTTGTGGTCTGTCTACGTGTATGTACTTTAATAAATGGCACTTATATTCTCCAATTTATGTTTTGCACTGGTTTTCTTTTGGATTGATGGACTTGCCACAATAGGGGGACCTGGTGGGGCGATCAGTCACTTATGTATTTTAGATAATAAGCAAATGGTAGGCATTACCAGATGTTCTGCTATCAAAAAGTCTCACAACTGTTTGTTAATATCACCATTTTTAAAGCTGCCTTAACTATTATGTCAACTGCATTTTTCATTTCTTCTGTTAGATTACCAAAGGTACATAAAATTCCTATCAGTCAGTTGTCTTTTTTTCTCTTTAACATATTGTTAAACTGTTTATAATCACATAACAGAAATTTAGCACTTTAAGATGACAGCCCATGATCGCACCAAACAACTTTCGCGCGCCCATGGGTTTAAATCCCAGCCACGCTGCATCAGCTAATCAGCTAATCGGCATTCACATCAAGAGCTAAGCCGCCACTCTGCAAACTTGAAAACATGCCTCATGTTAAGTGCCTCAACTCACCAAAATCCAAGGCTGTCAAGAGAGATTTCTGTTGCCTTCAGACAGCCGAAATCTTACCGGAGGTGCTAGTTGATAATGCATGCATTTCGTGCACAGTTGTGGCAGAGTTGTCAGCTTGTGCTGCCCCAGTCACCCCCAAAGAAAGAGATGGACACAGTGTGCACATTGTTCTCCGAAAGTCCATTTTGATTTTGGTCATCATGATGTAGTGCATGGTGTGATGAATGCCATTTGTTTATTTGAAACCAGAGAAAAGGTAAAAATAAATGAAAGCCCAGTCAGGAAATTTAAAACCGATTGTCTGACACAGTTAAGGGATACCCAGACCCTTCCAATCTTCCTCTGAGTCATGAGCTGCTAATAAAGTCCCAGGGTCATCCTGCACTCCTAACAGAAAGCGTTGAGGATTAAATAAAAACAACTGTGAGGGCACTGTGTTCTGAGGGTGCAGTGATAAACGGCAGGGTGTTAATAGCCACTGCACTTGGCATTGTTAAATCCACTAATCCTCAGCTGTTAATTAAGAATGGTGGGCCCTCTAGCATTCTGTTGTCAATGGTCCTGGCTGTTTTTAAAAAGAATCGGCTTCAGTAAAAAGCCTGCCTGAAAAACCTCTGAGGACTTTACTGAGCTAAAGAAACAGTTCCTCAAAAGAATTTCAAACGCAGCTGCCCAAGAGCTCATTCCAACTGAGCTAATAATCAATTTAGATGAAATGGGGGTTAATTTAATCCTCTGCTCCGAGTGGACCATGGACACTGTTGGTTCTAGGCAGGTGGAAGTCACAGGGCTTGGCGACAAATGGCAGGTAACTGCAGATCTTACTTCGAGAGGGCTCTTGCTGTAGGTAATTACATATAGGACTGATGCCGGCAGGCGGCAGGACCCCATGAAAAAATTTCTAGCTAGCAGTCCCTGGCGAGGGACCACCCCCATGTCAGGGGACCAGTGTCAGGAGACGGTATAAAGGGGCAGTCCCTCATGCCTGCCTTCCAGTTCTTTCCCGCCGTTAGCTTATGCCAGTGCCTTGCAGAAAAGTTTCTTCCTCGTCAGGCTCCTTTGTCGGTTATTTTACAGAGTTTTTTCGCTCTTTTCCTAGTAATCATCAGTCATTCGTTGGTGTATGTCGTGCCTACACCCTCCGAGCACAAAAATAAGTGCAACTCGTGCGGCGCCTAACTCCCACAGAAGGACGGCAATTCCCTGTGCCTTTTTTGCCTAGGCCCCGACCATCAAGTAGAGAAGTGCCAGCACTGCCTGAGTTTCAATGCGGCTACCTGGAGAAGGCGGCAGCAGTCCTTGGAAGCCCACATTCTCAAAAAGAAGATGAGCTCCATGGAAAAAGAACTCAAAAACCTTCGGCGGGTATCAACTTCCCTAGAAGGCCACCATGAGAAAGGACAAAGAAAAGCACAGGGACACGGGCTCCTCTCCCACCGCGACTCCCTTGGAGTCGCCGTGTTGAAGGTAATGTCCCCCCTTGGGGACCACTCCTCGACGGCCACCTTAGAGGCTTCTAAGGTGGCATTGGCCCACCCATCTGGCTCGTGCTCGGGCCCGTCGGGTGCCTCCGGGCTCTTGGAGGCCTCCGCCCCCGGTAAAGCCGCGGCTTCATGGCCTACCAGCGCAGGCGGCTCCGATAAGCTGGATGTTGGCTCCTCCAACGTCTGCACAGAGAAGCTCGATAAGTCGCCCGAGCCTTCGGGCGGTGCGCGACCCCTCTTCCGCCAGACTAGGCCACCCCTCCATCGTGGCCTGCCTCTGGCGAAGGTTCCGCTAAGTCGGACGCTGGCCCCTCCAGCGCCCGCCCGGATCCCGCTGGCAAGACGCACATCGGTCTGCCCGACGTCCGTACAGCGGATGAGCCGATGCCGGACCTTCCCACATCCATCGTTCCTGGCTCCCCGCAGCCTTGCTGCCCTCCGGGGACACCGAGTCTCCTCAGCCCGACCCCAGGGATTTTTCCCCTCCATCCCCGGGCGATGCTGAGGTCCCTGTTCCCACCTCTGTTAGACCAACCTCCTGCTGATCTGACGTCGGCTTCCCGGCTGCCGGCCCCGACGCTGGCACCTCGTCTGCCGACTCCGACACCAGTAATGGCGACTCCCGCTTCTGGATGCTGCCCCGGCGCGGGCCCTCAACCCTCCGGGCCTTCTGCCCCGAGTCCGCCCCGGTAAGGGCCGTCTGCTCCGGCAGCTTCCCTGGCTCCAGGTACCTGACCCGTCGTACCGGGACGCGTATCAATGCCGCAGTACCCAATGCCAGCCTACCCGACGCCGCAGTACCCAACGCCACAATACCCGACGCCGGGCTTCCCGCCGTCGGGTTATGGATACTTGCTTTATGGGTATAACCCATACCCTTAACCCCCTCCTCCTCTTCCTCCACCGCCCCCCCAGCCGCCGGTGGATTTGTAGGAGATTCTAGCCTCCTGGTGGGCTGAGGCCAAGGCTCAGCTCACCAGAGAGGTGGAGAGTCATCTTCTGACAACGGTGCCGGTACTGGTTCCCGTACGTCCACGGCGACAAACTCCCTCCCCTCCTCCAGACACCAGGGCTAAACCCTCTGGGTCCAGAGAGGGGCAGGACACGCTTCCCCGAGGGCTTCCCAAAGGGTCCGTTCCTCCCCCTAGATGGGAAAGGGAGTCGTCTTTTTCTTCAGTTTCTTCCTCTTCCTCCTTGGATGCCTCGGATGCCTCTGACGGCTGCTCCAAGAAGGACGACGAGCCTCGCTGTCCATCAAAGCCCAGGCCAAGGACTCCTCCGAAGTCTCCTCCGGAGGATCCTTCCTTCATGGAGCTGCTATGTAAAATCCAGGCAGTGCATAAGTGGCAATCCTTGGAGCCAGACCCACAGTGGTTGAAACTCGCTAAGCATCTGGATCTGCCCGTGACAGCTCCCACCTTGGTGCCACCCTGGATCGAGCCTCATGCCCACCTTGTTACCACCATTTAGAAACAACCATCGGCATTAGCCCCTCTTCCATGGAAGTCGAACAGGCTATACCAGGCTCCAGATGGTGTTGACTATTTAGATTCCCACCCTCGAGCTGACTCGCGCCGCTCATGGCCGGTCAGCTAGTCCAAAACACCTTAGCTCGTCACCACCTGATAAAGAATCACGCCTTCTGGACCAGTATGGCAAGAAGATTTTCGCTCCTTCCACGCTGGGGATCAGGGCCCTGAACTATGTCGGTCACATGGGGGATTACCAGAAGGCCATTATTTCTGAGGTGGAAACCAAATTGGACTCCCTGACGGACTTTCAAGTCAAGCAGGAACTGTCTGACCTCGTCCGCTCTGCACGTTCGGCCATTCGACACATGCTTCGTGTGACTACGATGCAGTGGACACTGCTGGACGGAGCTCAGCTTTCGCCGTAGGCTTACGACATCATGCTTGGCTCCGTATGTCAGGGTTGGTCCCAGAAGTGCATTCCGCTATACAGGAAGCGCCCTTCCGGGAGTCGGTGCTCTTTGGGGGTGATGTCAAGGACATCATCACCGATCTGCAGGAGAAGGGGACGGCACTAAAGTCTGTCGACTCTATGTACTATCCCCATCAACCACAGCGCCATCCCTTTCGCAGACAGAACCAGCCAAAGGCGAAACCTCCGGGAAAGCGGGCCACTAAATGCCGGACCCCCACAGCTGCCAAGCCCCCTCCACCCAAAAAAGCAGCGGGTGCTTCAGCTGCAGCGCTGCCCCACACCACCTGATTCTTTCCCTCTCCCACAGCCGCCGGGCTTCCCGGAGGAACTGGTAGGAGGGAGGTTCTCCCTCCACCTTCTGGGATGGGAGAGGATAACAGATTCATGGGTGCTCCAGCTAATCGCAGAAGGACACTCAATAGAGTTTCTACAGAAACCACCCCTCATCACCCTCCCCAAAGATTGTCATACTCTCGGAAACATCTTCTTCTGGTCCAGAAAGAGATTTCAGCACTGTTGCTGAAAGAGGCGATAGAACCTGTCCCCCTTTCCCTACAGGGAATGGGTTACTATTCCCACTTTTTCCTGGTCCCGAAGAAGACAGGAGATGTAAGACCTATCCTAGATCTCAGTTCCCTGAACCTATTCATGGAATACAAGAGGTTCAAAATGCTCTCACTGCAGAGCCTTCTGCCCCTCCTCCGCTTGGGCCAGTGGCTGTGCTCTCTGGATATGCAGGATGCCTATCTATATATCCATTCGCCTGTCCCACCGCAAATATCTCCGTTTTGCTTTCCAGGGGGACCACTACCAATTGAAGGCACTTCCATTTGGCCTCTCCTCGGCTCCCCAAGTATTTACCAAATGCCTTGCGGTGGTGGTGGCCTACCTGTGTACCCAGGGAGTGCAGGTTTTCCCGTACCTGGACGACTGGCTCCTTGCGGCCTCATCCAGGGAGTAACTCCTGCACTGCCTCTCCCTTACCCAACAGGTCTTTGCCTGCCTGGTATTACCATCAACCATTCCAAGTCTCATTTGATCCCATCCCAGAGACTCCAGTTTATCGGGGCGATACTGGACATGACCCTGGGCAGGGCCTTCCTGCCACCGGACAGGGGGCCACTATTCAGACTCAGGTAAGCCTGTTGTCCGGCCGCAGGTGAGTCACTGCAAGGTCGGTTCTTCGCCTTCTCAGGCTCATGGTGGCTGCTAGCCCAACAGTTCCTCGCGCTTGGCTGTACATGGGGGTTTCTCAGTGGACGCTTTGCTCCCAATGGGATCATTTGGAGGACGACTTGGATCAACTGGTCCTGGTCTCCTCTCCCATGGTTCGAGACTTGCAGTGGTGGATGGTCAGAGAGAACCTGTTTCCGGGGGTTCCATTCTTCCTTCCTCCCCCCTTCCAGACTCTGACCACAGATGCCTCGGGCGAAGGTTGGGGAGCCCATCTACGTTCTCATCGGACCCAGGGCTCTTGGTCCAAGCTTGAACAAACACTTCACATCAATGTGCTCGAGCTCTGGGCAGTGCTTTATGACTTCATTCACATATTTGGGACTGTCTAGTACAGTATGCCGTGCAAGCCCATTGGTCACACTGTGGACCAATGGACTTAACCCATACTGTACTTGTCATCTGACAGGAGGCCGGGTGGTATCTTGGTGGGATGTAGCCACCGCCCGATGATGGTGGGGAGTGGGTGGGCAAGGGGTCCTGTGTGGGTGGGAGGGGTGGGGGGTGCCACTGGATCACCAGGGATGTTTTGTACAGCGATTTACGCGATCAGGGCTAGGGGCGGGGAGGTATCACTAGACTACCAGGGAATGCTTTAGGGTACTTTTACCGGCAATCGGGGAGACGGAGGGAGGGGGTGCCACTAGACTACTAGGGAATAGATTAAAGCACATTTACCGGTGATCGGGGTAACGGGTGGGAGGGGGGTACCACTAGACCACCAGGGAAGGTCTTTTATGGCGATTAATGATGATCACAGCATTGGGAGGGAGGGAGGGGTACCACTAGACCACGAGGGAGATATGTGTGCTTGTGGACGGTGTTCTGGTGGGCGGGTGGCCACCCACAGCTGGTGGCTACTGTGTTGCACCCTGCAATACAGCAGCCCACCTGTGGGTGGGCAGGAGTTGTTCCCACTATTCACGGGCTCAACTTTGAGCCCCCCCATGCGGCGCACTGCAGGGTTGCACCATCTTATGCACTGCACATCCCGGGCTGAATATCGGGATGTGCCACATATGCATGGGCACGTCCCCTGCATCTGCACCGCATACATTTACACTGTGCCCCAGTACATCGGGATTTGTGCTGTGCCAGGCAGCCTTTTCAGTATCCCACCGGGGAGCAATGCGGGGTTGTGCCGGCGCAACTCTGTTGCGCCATACGCAACCCCTTTAAATATCCGGGCCACTGTGTAAAGTGGAAGAAGCATCCCACTTGCTTACTGTAAGGAAAAGCTGATTTGAAGGTATTAATTGTAGCCCTCTCGAAATCAGTCATGACAATGGCTGGGCAGAGATTTGGGTTTAGATCTTTTAGTGCTGTTAGCATACTGTCATAACATTCCCGTCTTTTACTAGGCAAAAGTGCATAAATAGCAGGCTGGACTTTGCCAAAGTGCTCGCCCATGATATCATATAACTGGTAGAAAAGAGGGGGAGCAACACTGAAAGTGCTGTCAGCATGCCACACCTTTGTTCTTTCAAGGAAACATAGATTTCCATCTGTCTCAAATATCAATATCCTGTTGTTACCAGGGCCACTGTCATGTAAAAAAAATGTAACACTGTCAGTGCCAAAGTCCTGAGTGTAGGTTTTATAATGTTCTGGAATTGCCAGCTCCACAAGATCTTTTGGGTTTGGTGGTGCCCCATGAACCCGGACTCTCTGCACAGTTTGTTGTAGGTTACGGTCTATCAGCTTTCCTGTGGCTACTAAAGACATGTTTTGTTTTGCATGAAGTAGTACCTGAGTGGTTGTATCCTGGGTTGTTCCTGCTCTTTGCTTTACAATACTGACAGCCAGGGATCCGGATAAGGGAAGTACTGACCTATTTTATTCACCTCATTTTAGGAAATACTCCTCAGAAACTTTTTTTGAGGAGTACCAATACTCGCCCAACATTTGTAAATACTCCACTCTCCAAACAATAGTGCATCATTACATAACTGGTGATTTAAAAGGAGCAGTTTTTCCAGATTTACTGCACTTGTATGCATCCCAGTTCTATTTTACTCACTATGTTTTGAAACTGGTGAGTAAATGACTGCCAACATTATCTGGAGCATTGCTGGCACTTGATCAATTCTTATCTAGAAAAAAAAACTACATTGTTTTTTTAAAGGTACTCCTCACTCCACTCTGTCCAGACATTTGTACGCATTTGAATTTGGTTTTACTCACCTCACTTTCAAAATGAGGAGAACAGTACTCGTCCCCAAAAATCTTATCTGGAGCCCTGCTGACAGCTACTGATTTTGCCACAGCACAGGGATCTGGTGCATGCGTGTGTGTGGAAAACCGATAAATAATACTTGGGTCATCAATGGAGGCTGTGTGAACGCGTGCATTGCAAACCTTTACTATTTGTACTGCACGCTCACATTGCCATATGCCTTTTCCCTTGGCTCCCCGTTTGTGGAACGTATAGATAAAGTTATTCTTGTCCACAAGTTTTCTTTTTTGGCACTTGGAGGTGATGAAGCGGCAAGTCATTTTCACTAAAGGTAGTCGCAAACAGAGCCATAGCCACAGACTAGGTTGATTTTATACTGCTAGCCATCCGTTCTAGTTGGACCACGTCATTGCATGTAGTCATTGCTAGTTGGTGATCTTCATCCAATAATGTGGCTCTGTGTAACACTGTGCTCTTTGTTTGTTAGTTGCTGTCAGTAGCTGTCAGTTCAGTAGCTGTCAGGTAATTGCATGCCTGAGTGAAATTGACGGGAGCAAGATCACAAAGGAGCGAATGTTTGTTGGAATGAATTGCGAGGAGTGAATACCGCGGGAGTGAGTTATCGGGAGCGTATTGACATGTACCCGTTTCCAGTTTTTCCTGAATTCTTTTAGAGTCCTATAAAATACATTGTGTGAGTAGTACTGAGCCAATCTACAGTGCTTCTCGCTTCTAATTACCTAGCATAGCCAAAGATTGGGTTCTTAATTATCATTAGCACCCTCTGTGCTCTGTTAATCAAAACGTACACTTCTAATGTGGCTTGCTGCCATAAGACACGTCGACATCTAAGCACTGTTTTTTCAAATTGGTTAACAATTGACTCTAACGAATTACTGGGATTTGTATTACTTTGTGCTCCATTTAGTTACTAAAGAGGATTCATAGCATCTCTATGAGTGGACAGTGATTTTTTTTCAAAATCCACTGTTCCATTTTGTGTCATGTCAGTTGTTTGGTTAAGTTCTGACATATTAGCTATTTTGAGCATTGAGTAAATTTCAAACCAGAGGGCAACCTGATCAAATGTAAAAAACTTATAAGAAAGCCAACACAACTCAACCTGCTTCAGTGTCTTTGTAGTCTAATCCATAGTATCTAGGGACAACCAAAATACTGTAGAATCCTGATTATCCGAACTGCCTGGGGGACATAGAAAATGTTCGGATAATTGGGAGTCTGGATAATCGCGAGTTCCTTTTATGTCGGGCAGTGTTAAGTAAAGTCAGGCAAAATGCTAGTAGTGAACAAAATAAGATTGTAGATTGCAGAAATTTATAATAAATATACTTTTTAAATGTGTCATTTTTTACAATATAGTCTGATACCTACTTTTGTCTGCAAAAATGAGCACTCTCATGTAGACAAGTTGAGCTATATTAAAAAAAAAACTGCAGTCCATGGTAGCTTTTACAACAAATTCAACACCCCCCCTCAAACAGCTGTATTTACACCGACAGCAGACAAAATCCTAGCTAGAGTTTATTTGTAAAATTTTAAAACATCCGACTGCTCATAAGAAAGTTGTCAGACTGGTCCATGAATACAGTACCACGCATGTCTCCTCTTCTGCTGGCTTAATGCTGACTTCTGTTTGGGTGGCGGGGCAGCTTGTTGTAAAATCTTCTAGTGTGTGCACTCCCATTCCCAATGCAGGCTAACCTCCATGGGGGTACTGATATGCCGATACAGGTTATTAAAGAGGTATGAGAGAGGTAAGAGATTGTACAGTACCGTTTTTACCACCAAAACTTGTGAACTTATGGAACATGGGTCCATGAAAAGCTGTAAACCATGCTACTGCTGAGTTTGGGAAAAGTAAGGGCGGGGAAGAATATGGTTGCATCTGCGCTTCACACTGTGATAACAGCTATCAATCAGCTTGCTTTTCATATGCTGAGGGGTTTGACAAGGCTTTGAGTGTATTGTAATTAGCACCTTACTCATGTGGCTAGTTCAGGGCCTTAACAGAGTCTGTAAAATCTGTGCCAATTAACATTTCTGTGAAACTGCTGGGGGACAAGTCGGGTGTCCGTTAGGGAGTTCTGGTTAAGAAGGGTTCAAATAATCGGGATTCTACTGTAACAGCACTTACCCAACCATCACTGATTGTGGGGATACACTCCTCAACAGATATACTGCCAAGAAAACAAAAATATGTTTTGCAAAGATTTAGTTAAATATCACAGTAAAAACTTACATGAGCAAACACAAATAAGTGTGATCAGTGTATCGCACCAGGGTAGCCAGTTCAAAACATTTTCATGCTAAAGCCCTTTTTCAGAGGTTCAAAAACCATTGTCTGTCAGTGTGCTTATATAGGTGCATAATTTACATTTCTTTATTTATTTTGTTTATTTATTGAAATGTTTCACCAGGAGGGAACACTGAACAACAAGTTGCTCTTCTCACGGTGCAACCTGGGGGAAGGGGGTTACATAGGGTTGTGAAGGATGATCAGTTACAATAGTATGTGGGTAGTACAAATAATACAACATTGTAAGATTGTGCAACAGTTGGAACACAAGGCATTGTACAGTAAACAGTAATGGAACATTGGGTAAATTACAATACATGTCCAAAATAATACAAAAGAACATATAAACATACAAAACAGTAATAATGCGATAGAACCATTTATAGTGCATGAGTGTACCAGGAGCAGGCTCGAGGTAGTACACAAGTGCTATTGGAGTAAAAAGGATGGGGTAGGTTGTGCAAACTGGTGACCCAGAAGGGCAGGTGGAGAAGAGAGGGGGAGAGGCAAGAACTGAATATGAGGAGAAGGGGTAGCCATTTCCTGATCTACATATGATTTAAATAAGCACAAGGTCACAAATTACATAAATTACATAAATAACTCTACAGCATTTAAAAACACAGAACAAGCTGGCCCGCCAGCACAGCGGCATGGTGTCTGCTTGCGGCGCCGACATCACAGGTTCAGTGATGGACTTGAGAGTCAGAGGGTCGGCCGGGGGGAGAAGGATAGAGCATCCCAGGGATTGCTGTCCTTCTCCGGGAGGAGAGAGGGAAGAGTATCCGGCGCTATGCGGACCTCTGGTGGAGGCTGGGGGTACCGCTGGTGCCTCATGCAAGGGGGGGAGACGGGGAAAATGCTGGCATCATTGCATGTCCCCATCCCCAGGCATCTCAGCAAACTGGGGAATCTAGCTCCATTCTTGACAGCCCCTGCTGCTGCTCCTGCTGTGACTAATGCCTGCGGAGGCCGCTCTATGGCCCTGCCCTGGGAAGTAACCAGGGCAAGAGACTGTGTTCCTTGGGAGGCATCCACCTGGTGGGTATGGGGTAGCAGGGGGGCTGAACCCCCTGACGTGGGGGGAGGGAGACCGGAGCAAAAAAATAAAAACACAGAGCAACCCATAAGGCAAATGCCACATATTTTTCAAACTTAAAGCACTTTATACTTTTTGATTGAAAAGGGTCTGTGAAAAGTCATAGTACCAATAAATGTATTTGTTTGCCCGTAACCAAGCCCCCAAATTTAATACCATCTGGAAATTGAAAATAGGGGATAAGGATGACTCAAAACCAGTGAATACACAAAAAAAAAAACACAGCTGAAAAGTACACCAAACACTAGAATGCCGCAAATAATGATAGCGCAATTGCACCACAAAGGACCCATAATGCTGCAATGAAATTGTGCAAAAACAGTACTTTGCATCAACAAAAAAAGTGTAGTTTTACCCCAAATAGCACAAAACTGGCACACACACAGAGCTAGCTAATGCAGTTAAAATGACGTAGAAATGACTCTCACATATGACTCCAAGAACCTGAAACAGGCAAAGTTCTAAATGTAACCCCCCTGCAAATGGGGGTTCCCAAAAGACTTCCAGGAGCTTGCTTGAATGCTCCAAGCCTGAATGGTGTTTGGCTTTTAAGCCATTTATCTGTGAGTGTTTTTAGAGCCTCTGGTACTGTCCCTTTAAGAGCTATCTGCTTGCAGACATAATTAGTTTGTATGGGGGAACTGTGTGTTTCTCTGCTTGAGTACCACTCGAGCTGCTGCCAATTCACTCCATTTTTGCAGTCACTAGGAGTGCAAAGGGAACCTATCTGAAAGATGCAACTGTTTGCCAGAAATCATTTAGAGTAATAATGAAAATACAGTTTGTCTAACCTACTTTTCTTTGCAGTCAGAACTGTGTTTGCCTAGTTCCCCATTCTAGTTTTGAACTGCTGAACTGGACCAATCAGTGTGGGTTAAGAGTAGCTCTAAAATGGTGCCTTGGACGAATCAGAACTTGGACTTGTAATCTGAGCCAGCCACAAGAGGATTGTATGGGCAGTGACTCTGGGAGATGTGTTTGGACTTGCGCCTTTTGGACCAACAGGGTAGTCTATTGTGAGTGACAGCCAATCCAGCCAAGAACTGGGAGGAACTCAAAGGAAGTGCCGTTTTGTCTGCTGGAGTTTCAGTTGAGCTCTGGCAGTGAGAGGAAGAGCCCTGTGCTTTTAGGTGTGCAGTTTTAGTCGGGAAAGCAGCGTGTAAGGCCCCAAGTTCCGGTCTGCAGCTTGTGTAACTACTTGTTAGGACTGAATCGTCCTGTGAAGAGAATCAAAGGATATCTGAAGAGTAGAAACCAGGCTCACCCTGTAGAAGACTGGAAAATTGCTGGTGCGCTCGGTCTGTCAGAACTGAGATCTGCTGTGTGTTCTCCTGGTATTGTGCAGTAATTGCGATCGGGATAGAGAAGCCTGCCTGGTATAGTACTTTCTTTTACCATATAAATGTGTGAGGAGGCTTGTGTAGCTCAAGTGAATCCTGCTGCCATTAAAGGACTTTTGCCTGTTACTGTTTACCATATAAATGTGGGAGGAGGCTTGTGTAGCTCAAGTGAATCCTGCTGCCATTAAAGGACTTTTGCTTGTTGCAGTTTGTCATATAAATGTGTGAGGAGTCTCGTGGAGCTCAAGAGTAGCCCTGCTGACGTTGAAGGACCCTATCTTGTTTGGAGGTCGTGAGTACTAATTCAGGGTCGCTCCCTGTTGAATTGCCACATTGAATCCAAATGGAATTACTGTACTGCTGACTGTTTAACTAATTTTTCTTTTCTCTGTGTGAAGGGGTCCCTACCAGCTGCCACGGTTTGGACTAGCCCTAGGGCCTCGTGCAGGGACAGTAACTGGTAGGGATAGGCTAATGCACAGAGCCATAGGTAGATGAGTAAAGTGATAAGCTAATTAACCTGATTTCCCCCTGTCCTTGTTATATCCCCCTAAATAAATCAGAGCTGCTTGTTTCAGCAAAGTTATACTGCCTGAGGTATTTGTCTATGTTAAAATATTGTATTGTGATTGTTGCACTGTATCTTCTTATTTTACAGGGGGTCCCAGTGCCTGAACCAGTCCTGGGGGTAAGTGTATACTGTGAAGGTAATTCTGATATACTGTGTGGGCCACTAGTGGGAAGAAAGGGGGGTTGCAGTGTCCCAGAGGGCTGTGACCAAGTTAGTTTAACTATTGCAAACCCTGACCTGTGGGTGGAGGCACCCGCCATCGGATCCAGGCCCCTCAACCTGTTAGTGGCAAATCAGGCAGGGGTAGTAGCCCCTGGGATAGCGCCATCTAGGGGTTACATAAAAATAGAAAAATACACAAAATACAGTCCCCTCCCCATACACAAAAGTCAAATTAGATACCCAAGTAAACAATATACTGGTTAAAGCAGAGTTAAACTGAGCTTCAGTTTGAGGGAAAGGATACAGTCAGAAAGTCCCCAAGACTTACCTGAGGCACCAGACTAACAACATCTGACCAAATACAGCAGTTAACATGCTAACATATGAAACTGCTAGCAGAAGAAAGCCATACTGTCTATCGAGTCTGTTGGATATAGGTACACTTGTAATTTTTTACATTGAGTTCTGCGCGCCTCCCCCCGTAACTGCAGCTCTCCCCCTGAATCTGTCCAGCCCCCCCTTGAACCCACTGACCCTCTTACAGTTGACCACCTCTGCTGGCAGTTCATTTTACCTTGACACAATCCATTCTAAAGAAGTATTTTCTGACTTCAAGTCAAAACTTGCACTGCTCCATTGTCTGTCTGGTGCCCAACAATATCTAGTGACAGACAAAAAAACAGCACTAACCCTTCCTTCACTGCTTGTGGGGATACACTCCATGACAGATATGCTGCCAAATAACAAACAAAAATATGTTTTGCAAAACATTTGTTTAAATATCACAGTAAAACCTCACATGAGCAGACAAAAACAAGTGGGATCAGTGTATCGCGCCAGAGTAGCCAGTCCTAAATGTTTTTGTTCCAAAACACTTCTTCAGAGGTTCAAAACCATTGTCTACCTGTGTGCTTATAAAGTTGCTTAATTTACACACAGTTTAAATAAACATGAGCTAAAGAAACGTTTTGGTGACTGTTTGACCTACCAGGCTGCTGTGTCATGGCCAGCATCAGGTCCTTGTTAGAAGTGTTATCTCAGTTCATTGACAGTTTGATTGCAAGCACATCCATGGGAGCAATGTTTGCACCAAATTTTGCAAACTTTTGTCTTGGGAGGTGGGAGGAGCAATTCATCTTTGACGCTAATATCAATCCTTTTTTAGTAAGAGAGAGAGCTATAGGCATTTTTTATTTATTTATTGAATTTTGTTGACTGAGTAGGCTCGCTGAGACCAAAGGTCCCTTTTTCAGGGGCAACCTGGGTTTAGATACAGATAGCAAAGCACAGACCATAATTATAATTCATTATGGCGGAGAGCTTACTCATAAGCATAATAGATTGTTGGTACCATTAAATACGTTGAAGGCATTTCAGATCAACACTAAAGGACACAATTATACAGTGCCCGACTAACTGTTACCTACAATAGAGTGAGGACCGCATTAACAGACTATGCTGAAAGTGCCATACATAATTCAGGGGTGCTGACTGATATCTGTAGGTTTTAGTGGTTTCGGAAAAATTAGTGAGGACAGTTGCAGGTGCTGTTGCTGGAGGTGTGCTTTTTTGTGAGTGCCATCTTGAGGAGGGGAGGGCTGCCATGAGGGTTCTTGGGAGCTTGTTCCAGTACTGCAGGGTTTTCTATTTGAGAGACCTTTACCCAGCTGCTGTGCTCATTCTTGGTCTCTTGACGGGGGTTGAGACGAAGAGCGGAGAGTTCTTTCATGCAGCCTGTGCTCCACTAGGTTCTGGAGGTGAGGTAGGTGATTGTGCAGTATTTTGTACATTAGGCAGAGTGAAGAGTGCTTAAGATTGTTGTTGAATTGGGGCCAGTTCAGTGTTGCAAGAGCCTTGCAGTGGTGTTCTTTTCTGTCTACCTGGGCTGTAAACCTGCTTATGTTGTGGTAGAGCATGCAGAGTCCGCTTAGTTCAGTGTCCCTCAGAATGGCCAACGTTGGAGCTATATAGAGGAGCGCCAGAAGCAGGACAGCATTCGTTATCATGTGGCAGGCGACGTTGGTGAGGTACTCTCTTAGTCTGTGTAGTAATCCAGTTTTCTGGTATATTGTTTTGGTGGTGTGCTCAATGTGTGGTTTTAATGTTAATTCTTGGTCTAACCACATTCCCAGGTATTTTATGCTGCTCACAACTTCCGGGGTGGTCCCCCTGGTGTCTGAGATCTTGAGAAGCTTTTTTTTCTGTCTTTTCCAAGTTTTCTAGGCCTGAAAAGCATGGTCTTGGTCTTCTTTATGTTTAGCACCAGATGGTTAGACGAAAGTCATCTACATAGTTTGGCAAAGTCTTCATTTAGTCTTTTCTCGATATCCATGGTGTTGTTTCAGTTTCTGTACAGGACTGCGTTGTCCACTTACAGGATTGTTTTTGCTTCTCTGCAGTTGGATGTGAGAGCATTGATAAATAAGGAGAAAAGTAATTAGACAGACAATATTTTTACCGTGTGGAGAGGGTCAGTGTCAGTGTGCATTGATTTCAGATAATATCTGGAGTCTGCTAACCCCAGCCTATGATTCAGCTAGGGAGTAGGGACCAAATCAGTTACTTCCATTTAAATGTTTGTAAATTAAGTAATGGATGTACTGTTACTGGGCTTTTTAGAAAATCAAGTGATTGAAATACCCTTTCAGATGCTGAGATCTGTCATCCAAAGCATGTCATTCATAACTTGCCAAAAAGGACAGTTTTTGCACATACACAGAAGTTGTAGCTCTAATGAACTTTTTGGAAAAAGATCAGATGAACTTGCAGTTAGATAATAGAAAGAGGTTACCCTGAGCAGTTTTTGCATCTGGTAGGGAACATAGAATGACACAGACCCATCAGGACCCTTTGTTGAGAGAAAATAAAGGGAACATACTTGGGGTAAAACTTGTTTCATTACTACTTCACTGACCTACGCAGCCAGTATAGTGTTATACTTGTGCAACTGTATTAGTTTGGTTTTGCCTGTTTGCACTCTCTATTCCAGAGGAATTACCACCCTGTAGTGGTACGAAGGCAAGGAACCCTCGGAGAGGGTTCCACCACTAGAGGTGCAATGGGACGGTTCCAGTTGCTAAATGTACCTTAGGAATCCCCCTAAGGAGAGAGTGCTGCTGCTGGAGGAGGAGGGGAGGATGGTGGGGCAAAGAAAAAATGCTTCACAGTGAGGTTTAGAGGAACTGCTTATATAGCTCAGCAAGTGGGAGTGGCTGGCTGCTTGGCCACCGAATTACAGGCAAGCCGTTCAATTATAGCCCACAGGCATGACAGGTAAGAAAAATATTGTAAAATAATTGGAATATTCTCAAGTTAGATGCAGCACCAAAGGACACAGTAAATGAAGGTCCTCAGATGACATGTAGAAGAGTAAGAGTATAGACAGATTCACAGTATACAGTTTTTATCGTGTAACCCTTACCCCACTACTTGTTTCTCAGACAAGGCAACAAACCACAAGTTGGTAGAAAATAGGCATCACCTCTGGCATTATCGCAAACACCTGCTCGGGCATCTCAGAGGTTGGTGGGTAGAGCACAAAACCAACATTTCTATTTTAACCCAGGTCAGGCAGAGAAGTGCCAGGGCTATGCTGTGTCTCCTAACTGTGGGGCCCCAAAAACATTAACACAGGTCACTAAAAGATGAATTGTCCACAACCAGGAATTTGGGATGTTACTGGCTTTTTATGTTTGTCGTATGTGCGGACGAACATGTTGATATGAGAGTTGCTGTTGAGGGGTATGAGTGGGGTGTGTCCACTGGAGAGCTCTGTTCAAGGGGCAGGTCTGTGGCAGGCGACTCAGTAGGCAGGCTGCTGATGACTGTTTTTGGAGTGGAGTTGGCAAAGTTTTCAAAGGACAGAACTAAACCAATAGTAGCGTGGCTCGGTCCTTTGATGTGTAAACAGCCCTGCAAGAGATTACATTTACTTCCTGGTTTCGCGTTCATGCAGCTGTTGTGCTTACAGTGATGATGGCAGTTTCCATCAGGAACGAGCTTGCTTAGTAAGAGCCTGCTCAAGCTGACTTGTGAACGAGCTGAGCCTGTCTTCAAAAGCAAATTAATCCCTTCCCGCTCCCTTCCACTGCTCCTGTCCTCCCCGCTCCCTCCATACTGTTTGAGCCCCCCCACCAGCAAATCACTCCCTTCCCGCTGCTGCTGTTCTCCCCTTCCCTCTCCCTCTGTTCCTGTTCGAGCCCCCCCAGCAAATCAATCCCTCCCGCTCCCTCCCACTGCTGCTGCTGCTGCTGTCCTCCTCGCACCCTCCGTTCTATTCGAGCCCCCACGCAGCAAATCAATCCCTCCCGTTGCCTCCCACTGCTGCTGTCATCCCCACAACCTCCGCTCCCCGTCCCCACTGGACACTGGGGAGCCCACTCCCAGTGTCCGGAAATGTACACAAAATCATCACTGTTAAAAAAAGAAAACCATCCCCAATGTCTTTCTTTTTTTTAAACTGCAAAAATGAAAACGGTCCCTTGTTGTATCCTCTGTCCACCTCCCCCATCCCGACCCTCCACTGTGCATCCACCTCCCGCACCCCCTTTACCCATACTTACCTCTGGAGGTCAGGAGCAGTGATCTTCTGTGGACCGGGACATGTCTGCACTCTTCAAAGCCAACCGGCAAAGTGAAGATTTCAAGGTAAGCCTGAAACATATTTTTGCACCTGTGGCACAGAATGGCGCGGTCGCTCAGTGAAATCACCTTTTGGGACAAGTGAATGAAATGACAGTGTCACTCTCCATGAGGTGGGGTCATAAGAATGCTACATTGAAAATTAGGTGTGAAAATATTAACAAATAAAGTTATGAGCATGCACTTAAATTAGCAAATGCAGGCTCGTACCTTTGATACTTCTCAATATTTTGACCCCAAATTTTCATCATAGCCATTTCTTCGTTGTACCTCATGAATGTGACAGTTGCCATTTTTCAGATCCTGGCCAAAATGTTTTTTTGCATCCTGAAAGGTGATTTTGCAGCCACTGTGTGAAATTACCTTTCGGACAGGAGTTGAAATTGTACTCCTCCTTTCTTCATGAGGTGGCGTAATAAGACAGCTATGTTGAAAATGTGGTGTAAAAATATTAAAAAACAATAAAGTTATGAACCTGTGTTGAAATTTGCCAATGCTGGCTCGTAACTCCCCCACCCCCAAATTGGCACCAGTGCACACGATGAACATTCGGCATTGACAAATGCTTGTTACTCCTGACACAGTGTTAACAGTGAATAAAGTGGTGCCACCAGGGCTTGTAGCTGTGATTACAGATGACACTTGTAGCAGGCAAAACATTTCCAAATTTTCTTGCAGGCAAACTTTCTTACACAAATGTTACCACACCTGTCCAACCCTATTCCAGGAGACATGGACTTTTATGAACTGCTGCCAGCCCTATTTCTAGGTTCCTGGACCTATTTAAAGCATCACTAGGTGACTAAAATGCCTAAAACACATTTTGCTCTGGATAATCAGTTAGATCTGTTTGCAAATGGAATGAGGGGATAGCTCACTCTGGTCACAAACTAGATTATCTCTACCATTACTTTAAGACACAGGATTCTCCGCCACACAGGACTACAAGAGACATCCTACTACACAAACAGTGGGTCAAGGTCCATGGCATCTGTATCTGACAGACACCAGACAACCCCCTTAAACAGTTTACATTTCACACACTTGTTCCTTTCAGAACACTTGAAAAGTACTTGAAATCCTTAGATCTCACACAAGTCCATTTCTTTAACTTGTACACACAAAGTCTCTACAAATTGGGCAGTTCTGATGGTTCTTACAGTCTTTTGGGGGTTTGCCCCAAGTACTCACTGAACCTTCAATCCCATTCTTTCTTTTCTGTGAAGAATCTTCACCCCCTCAGGACTTCACAGGATCTGGTTGCCACCACTTCCAGAGAAACCAGCCTTTGAATTACAGTACTATGGCAGAAACACAAATGAGGGTCCTTCCCTCTTGACAAGAGTGCCAGCAGGCAGCTCTTGCCCTTAGAACTCTCACTGAACTCCTCTCCCTTCAGACTTCAACTTCAGAATGCTGACTGCCAGTTCAAAACAGCTGTTGGCAAAATGTGGCCTATGCTGCTGCGAGAGTTCCGAGCAGCATTACCTCATCCTCTGCTTAGCAGAGCCAGGCAAATGATGGTGTAATGTTTTACAGAGAGCATATAAAACCCGATGAACACTGCCCAAGCTATCTGCCTGGTCTAAAACTGATGAGATTCTAGTAACCCCAGGAACTGGCTGGTTACAATCTTACAGAGACTGCCTCAACATGGTTAGGCAGTCCACTAGTTGGCACACAAGGGAGTTGCAACCAGTGTGGCTATATGGAGAATACCAGTCACTTAAAAAATCTGAGATTAGATGAAATGTGTGCTATCATGGATTTTATTACCTGTAGTAGAATAGGGGTGGTATATAGTATTTTATGTAATTGTGACGTATTTTGCATTGGCTGTATGAAACAACATTGGAGACAGAGAGTAGCAGAGCATGTCCGAGCTGTTAAAGGGAAGCAGTCGTTTGCGGGCCTCCTGCCCCTGCAAACCTTACCCTCTGGTTTAGGTTTTCTGAGAAAGCGCCTTTTTTCTTGCGGCGCAAAATAATTCAATTTCATTTTGAAAAGTCTGCTACCCGGAAGTATGGCGGACACTGAGGTGGCTCCATTAAGTGTAAAGGTGCGGCACCGCACTGTGCGCTTCTATCAAATACATTGAAGTGCATGGTGCCGTGCCACACCATTACGCAATGGAGCCCTCAATGCCACCATACTCCGGGTAATGAACTTTTCAAAATTAAATAAATACTTTAATGCCGCAAAAAGAAACGCTTCTCAGAAAAGCTAAACCAGAGGATAAGGTTTGCAGTGGCGGGTGCCCCTGCAAACGATTGCTTCCCTTTAACACAATGACCAAATATGTGTCTTTGCAAGGCATGTGTATGCTCAAGCTGATGTTCTTAACCATAGGTACAGGTTTATCAACTTGGAAAAAGTGAAAAAAAAACAGCCATTGGGGATGGGGGGGACTGAGAAAACCTTTTAAATAGAAGGGAGAATTGTTGGATTTACTTCATGGGAGCCTAGTCCTACCCACGTATTAATGAAAAATTGGAAATAGCCATTTTTATAGGCTTGCATAAATTCATATAACAGCAAAACAGCAGTATTGCTAAGTATTGATGCTTCGTCGATAGAACTACATACATTAGGTGGTGTACTGGTCGAACTTCTGCCTTTGATCTGAGGGGTATGGAGTTTGAACCCCAATCAATGATGTTGTCTCTGTAATAGGTTTTGTGGTTATTTAGCAGTATTTAAACTACTATAAGCACTGAATAGTGCAGTGGTAGGGATTCTGCCCTCCATCTGGAAGGTCTGAGGTTTGGACTTTGTACATAAAAAGAACATTTCTTGTTATATGCATTTTGAAAATATTGTATATTTTTTGCTTAGAAAATGGGCAAAACGCTATCAGCTCTCTGATTGGCTGAGAGCTGAAAGGGGGTGGTACATTAAGTTACGATAGACGCCTGGTTTGAAAGAAGTGCCAATTCAAGGTGTCCCATTACCTAAGAATATCCCTGGGCACCCCGAATTGGCATACTGAGCAGCCGCCATTTTTTTGCCCTCGCTAAATGGCCGAGATGTCGTCAGTGCATAGAATCTCATGCGCCACCTTCCCCCACCTGCCGTCCCAGTCTACAGCTTAAAAATCAGTTGAAAACATTTCTTACTTGAAACTTCTATCCCTTGCTCTCCCTTGCAGTTTGTTTTTTATCGCTCTAACTACCGCGGCTTCTTCGCTTGCTCATTTACGCAGTGTCATCTTCCGTGACCGTTCTCATACACTTCCAGTTACCTCGCCAACTGCCTGCAAACCAAAAAACATTAAATAAAAAAATATTTAAAATTACCAATACTCCTTGTGTCTGTCTGTGTCGAGTCTGTGCCAAGTCGCAACCATCAAATTTCAGCACGCAGGACATTGAAAAGAAATTGCACCAATGAGGTGCAGTAAGAAGGGGACACAGTAATGGGGAGGGCTGAAACGCGCTCTTTAAATAGAAAAAACAGAACTCCATGCTACCCTCCCACATAGAACTTCTCTTTCTACCCTTCTACGGGGGGGGGGGCTACTGCAAATGAATCCATACAAAATAAAGAGACACTGCAACATAGAAAACAAGGCTTATCATAGGCAGCAGCACCCTCTAGTGGCATTTCCTAAAGGGACTATTTAACAGAAGCTCCTGTTTCTCATATGTTAATTACTTTTCTACCTGTTTTTTTCCTTAGAAACTCATTTTTATAAATAAAAAAAAATGAAAGCCCATTTTCTAAGCGCAATAATGCCCTCCAGGGTGGGCGGTATGGGCAATACTGGACCGCCCAAGGGCTATAAGGCCCTCCGCCTGTGGCGTCGGGCCTCATTATGCTCCTGGCCGGTCTGGTGTTGCCCAATACCGCCCACCCTGTTGGACATTATTGCTTGCTTGGTTTTCTGTTTTCGATTCTACAGTACCTAGAAATTTACACTAAAGAAGTGCAGTGGAATCTTGAGAACCCATTCAGATTCAGGTCCACAAGAGAGCAGAATAGCATGTGTTCTGATATAGACAAAGTTATCTACAAGCTTTAATTGCTCCAACATTATGATGAAATACAGTTGCTAAATATTGTAGATCAACTACTTTGATATATATGATACATGTTTTTAAATGTTGTATTGTTATTTAGAAAATGTGTAACCTTGTGCTTATTTGTATAATTTTAAATGATGCATCTTTATAAGCACAATGGTAGCCAATAGTTTTTGAACCGCTGAAGAAATGCTTTGGTATGAAAACATTTAGGACTGGCTGCCCTGGCATGATACACTGAATCCACATGTTTGTGTCTTCTCATGTGAGTTTGTACAATGATATTTAAATACATATTTTGGAAAACATATATATGTGTATGTATATGTGCATATATGTGTGTGTGTGTGTATATATATATATATATACAGTGGCGTGAAAAAGTATTTGCCCCCTTCCTGATTTTCTCTATTATTGCATATTTGTCACACTGGATGTTTTCAGGTCTTTAGACAAAATATAATATTAGATAAAGGGAACCTGAGTGAACAAATAACACTTTTTTTTACTTATTTCATTTATTTAATGAAAAAAGTTAACCAACACCAACTGGCACTGTGTGAAAAAGTAATTGCCCCCTAGTTAAATCAACCCAATTAAAGGGATAATTAGAGTCAGCTGATTGAACACAGCCAGGCTTGATTACAGCCAGCCCTGCTCAATATAAACCTCACTTATTTTGGCCCTTACCATCAGAGTCACGTTGCCAGCACAAAGATTCAACAAGCACATTATGCCATGATCAAAGGAAGTTCCTGAAAAGATCAGAAAAAATTTGTTGCCCTCTATCAGTCTGGAAAGGGTTACAAAGCTATTTCTAAGGCTCTGGGACTCCATCGAACCACAGTGAGAGCCATAATCTCAAATGGAGAACACTTGGAACAGTAGTGAACCTTCCCAGGAGTGGGCGGCCTGCCAAAATTACTCCAGGGCACAGTGTAAAATCATCCAAGAAGTCTCAAGGATCCTAAAACAACATCCAAGAACTGCAGGCTACTCTTGCCTCAGCTAAGGTCAGTGTTCATGACTCCACAATCAGAAAGAGACTGGGCAAAAATGGGCTTCATGTGAGAGTAGCAAATCGGAAACCACTGCTAACCAAGAAGAACATAAATGCTCATCTCTCATTGTCAAGAAACACCTGGATGATCCACAAGCCTTTTGGGAAAATGTTCTATGGACAGATGAGTCCAAAGTGGAACTTTTGGACAACATGGATCCCATAATGTCTCGAGTAAAGCAAACACAGCATTCACAGTAAGAACACCATACCAACAGTCAAACATGGTGGTGGTAGTGTGATGGTGTGGGGATGCTTGCTGCCTAAGGACCTGGATGACTTGCCATAATTAAAGGAACCATGAATTCTGCTCTGTACCAGAAAATTCTTAAGGAGAATGTCCAGTCATCCTTCCGTCAGCTGAAGCTGAAGCGTGGTTAGGTCATGCAGCAAGACAATGATCCAAAACACAAAAGCAAGTCCACATCAGAATGGCTAAAAAAGTAAAATTAAAGTTTTGGAGTAGCCTAGTCAAAGTCCAGACTTAAACCTAATAGAGATGCTGTAGCAGGACCTGAAGCAAGCAGTTCATGCTCGAAAACCTACCAAATGTTACTGAATTAAAGCAGTTCTGCGAGGAAGAGTGGGTTAAATTCCTCCACAGCGATGTGAAAGACTGATATTGAATTATAGGAAGTGTTTGGTTGCAGTCATTGCAGCTAAATGTGGCATAACCAGTTATTAAGTGTAAGGGGGCAATTACTTTTTCACACAGTGCCAGTTGGTGTTGGTTAACTTTTTTTCATTAAATAAGTGAAATTAAAAAAAAAACAAGTGTTATTTGTTCATTCAGGTTCCCTTTATCTAATATTACATTTTCTCTAAAGACCTGAAAACATCCAGTGTGACAAATATGCAATAATAGGGAAAATCAGGAAGGGGGCAAATACTTTTTCACGCCACTGTATATATTTATATATATATATGTATATTGCACTATCTCTATTGTGAGGTGTATCCCCATAATCAGTGAGGCTTGGGTGAGTGCTGTTTTTTTGACTGCCCTTAGATATTGTAGACGGGCACCACGCAGACCTTGGAGCTGTGTGAGTTTTGTCCTGAAGTCAGAAAATACTTATTGGGTTGTGCTAAGGTGGAATGAACTGCTGGCGGATGTTGTCAACCATGAGATGGCCAGTGGGTTCAAGAGGGGGTGGGACAGATTCAAGGTGAGGATTGCAGTTACTAGGGATTGGGGACGGGACTCGTCAATGTAAAAAATGACACATGTACTCATATTGCGTTGACTCGATAGACAGCATGGCTTTCTTCTGCTGGCAGTTTTGTATGTTCGTATGTTAATTACTATATTTGGTCTGATTTTGTTAGTCTGGCACCTCCGGTACATTTTGAGGTTGTTGCTAATTTTTTGACCATTTCCTTTCCCTTTAACTGCAGCTCAGTTTAATTCTCTTTTCACCAGTACACTGTTTACTTGAGTATCTAATTTGACTTGTGTGTGTCGGGGTGATTATATTTTGTGTATTTTTCTATTTTTAGAAGTTTGCCTGTTATAGCCTGTCGGAGCCATGAATAAGCGCCATTTCTAATTGCATTAACGAGCTTCGCATGTTTGCCAATTTTGTGCATTTTTTGGCAGAATTGCACATTTTTAACTGACACAAAATACCGTGTATGTTTTTGCACAACTTAATTGCAGAAATTTAGGGCCCTTAGTGGCACAATTTGCGCTATTATTATTTGACTCATTCTAGTGTTTGGTGTCATTTTCTGCTTTTTTTTGTGTATTCACTGATTTTGAGTCATTCTTATCCCCTATTTTCAACTTCCAGATGGTGTTAACTTTGGGGATTGGTTACGGGCAAACAAATACATTTATTGGCACTATGACGCTTTGCGGACCCTTTTTAATCAAAAAGTGCAAAGTACTTTATGTTTGAAAATGATGTCCATTTGCCTTATGTGTTGTTCTGTCTATTCTGCCTTATAAGGCAGTTGCTGAATTTTAGCTACCCAAAGACTGTTGCGGGCACAGTGAAGCGTGCATTTGGCTTATCACTTGGCAGTTGCAGGCATCAGCTACATAAATCCTTCCCTTTTCTTCTAAATGAGATTTTCCATTATTAAGAACCACAGGCCATGCCTGTGAAGACACCCGAATCTCACTTGAGACCGTCAAACCAAGGGGATTCACAGCAGACACGTGCAGGTGTACCAGAGCATGATAAGAGTGCTCTTCCAGACTTACAAAATATTCCTAAGCTCTCGGGGCTTGGCTGTGGCCTACTGCCAGAATACCATGCTAATTCTGAAGGCAATAAGCTCACAGTGACTCCAGCAGTTCCTCTTGACGATGATGATGATGATGATGATGATGATGATGATGATGATGATGATGGTTACAGTATGTCTGAGAAAGAAAAGGGTGAACAGTCAGAGGATGCCAAGTTCGCTTCTCTTCCATTTCTGTTTGATACTCTGCTCTCCTCTTTTCTGATCGAGGAGACAAGTCAAACCCTACAGCTGGTGGCGCTTCAATTGTCTGTATCATTATCTGTGAATCCCATTTTGTCCAGTTCTGGGAATGCTCCCAAGTGCTTCCCACATTTCCTTAATTTTGAGAAGATAGTTAATAAAGAATGGAGTGACCTGGATAAAAAAGAAGCTATTTACTAAGAGTAGGGCTAAGTGCTGTTCTTTTCAGGAAGTGTGGTTTAAAAAATGGTGGACTCCACTGATCACAGATGCAGTGAGCTCTAATGTAGTCAAGCATACAATTATTCCTGTTGAGGGAGCAGTCCTTCTCTCAGACACCAGTGACAAGAGAATACATGCCACTGGTAGGCAGGCTTACTCTGCTTTGGGGTCAGCTATTAGGGAGGCATCTGCTGTAACCTTAGTGGCATGAGCATTCTGTAATTAGGTAACCACACTGTCAATTCACTTTCCTGAGGATTGTAAAGTGAAAGATTTGATTACCCTATATAATTTGGCTTCTACATTCTTAGAGGTTATAGCTATGGTTTTATGTCATAATGGGGATCACCAAAGGGCGATCACCGTTACAGCGAATGTACATCGCCAAAAATAAGAACGGCAATGTACATTCACAGTGACAAAAACACACTTAAGTGTTTATGTGGGGGGCTTTGCCCCTGCACCCCTCCACACCCCCTCACTAAAATAACTAACTCCGGGTGGGGGGGGTGCATGTCACTGAGAGGGAAGAACCCGGACAAAAGGCAAGAAAAAACTGGCACAGAAAGCACAAAAATATTGTGCTCCACCCCAGTCCCGAACCCTGCACCCTCCCTACCAGCCACCGTGCCACTAGGCCAGCTCGGCAGCTTCCCCCTCTCACCACCAACCACATACTTTATGGATACCTTCCGGTATCCTGTTGCTGTTCTCTCGCCTTGCACTTTCCTGGCGCTACCCTTTCCAGGTAGCCCACAACTCAGGCGCTGAGATTGAGTCACTCATATTTGAGTCGCTCAATCTCAGTCGCCTTTTTGATGGGATACCTATGGCTATGGATGTGTTACAGCTTTCTGCTGGGTTCATTGTGGCAGCAGTGGCTGCTATGAGAGTGGCTTGGTTGTCCCAATAGTCAGCTGACCAGACTTCCCAGACACTTTTTTTGTTTGTTCCTTTTTCGGGTGACCTGCTTTTCAGACCCAGATTGTGAAGTATTCTGAAAGATATTAAGGATAAAAAGAACCAGCTGTCCATGCCTAATTTAAGGACCAGCACAGCTCTACTTTGTCATGTAGAGGCAAAGACTCAAGCCATGTTCGGGGTGCCAGAGGTAATTTTTTTTCCTTTTGAGGATACGGAAATCGATGAGCAACAGTTTTGTTCTACAGTTTTATGAACTCTCAAAACAGAGGTTCTTTTTCCTGCCTGACATTTTGGTGGTGCTAACTGAAGGGGCAGATTTTGGTTCGACATGAGAATTTCATAGGCATCATAGGAATAATATTGAGTCTTCAAGCGTTAGCCATAACACCTTGCCAGTTTTCCTTGGACATTGTACCCACAATTGTACCTATCAAGCGATAATTTAAAAATATCCATTGTTGGATTCTTTGCAATATACTCTGGTAATGAGTTCCACATTGTTACCACCCTTTGGTTTAACCAATGTCCTCTTTTAAGGGTTCTAAAATTCTCTCTCTTGAGCTGGTACTCATGTCTTCTTACATCTCTGTTAGTATATTTACACTGTAATCCTGTACATTCCATTAAATCCTCATTTTAAAGGCCTTATATACCGAACAGAGATCATGCCCTAGTACGCCTGTATTCAAGCGAGTAAAGACCCAGTTCTCTTAGTCTTTCACCCCATGACAAATGCTTTAGATTAGTTACCCTTTTAGTTGTTCTACGTTGGATCACTTCCAAAAGGGAGGCATCCCTTTGTTTGTATGGTGCCCAGAACTGGCTGCAATACTCCGGGTGGGGCCTGACCAACACACCATACAAGGGCATTACCACACTTCCATCCCTACATTTTGCATGCCTGAAGATACATCCCAGCATTCTGTTAGCCCAGATCACTACCTTCCTGGTGTGGTCATTAAATGTTAGTGTGTTGTCCATAATGACCCCTAAATCCTTTTACCTGTCGGTTATATCAAGTTCAGCACCAGTCATAAAATACTTATATATTCTATGATTCCTACCTAGGAGAATAACTTTAAATTTGTTCTCATTAAAGAACAATTTATATTCCTTTGCCCATGCTACAATTTTATTCAGGTCTGCCTGCAGGTGATGATTAATTTCTTCATTTTTTACAATAGCTCCAAGTTTTGTGTCATCTGCAAACTTACATATGCAAGTTGCAGTAGATGTAGACACGGATGACACAAATATATTGAAGAGGTTGGTCCCAGCACTGAACCCTGGGGAACTAACTCTACTAGTGACAGTTCCCCAGTCCGAGCTGTACCATCTTATTGTAACCCCTTGTTTTCTGTTATCTAGTCATGAGCAAATCAATCTAATAATGTTTGGGCTAAAGTTACATTCCAGTTCTTTATGGGGAACCAGATCAAATGCCTTTGCGTAATCTAAATATATAACATCAACAGGGAGGCCTGTTGTCATGACACAGGTCAGGAAGCATAGGAAAAACCAGGAGCAGTTGTAGAATTTGCAAAAAGTGTTTATTAGTACTAGCAGTAACATAAAAAAAATAAAATTGTTCAGAATAACTATTTACAAAGGCAGAATAAATAGAGAAGTTCCATCTGAGTTTTCCTTCAGTCTCTGTGTGTCTCAAAACATTACAACTCTCTCTCTTATAAATCCTTGCAACCCCCCTCCTTAACAAGCATCCTGTTATTTTTCTGAAGTGTTCTTGTAAATTTCAGGCAGGTGCAGCAAGAACACAATGTCCCAGAACTGAGGCTGCTTATCCACAGCTTCTACAAAAGGCTTAAAAATTGAATTTCAGGTTCCCAATAGCTTGTTGCAATCATCTCAAACTATAATTATATTAATTTCAATGGTAACACTATACAGTTTCTAAACAAAGGGATCCCAATATCGATTACATTTCTACATGATGATTTGCATATATTTTTATACCAGCAGATATGCAAGGGAGGAAAAGACAGAAACAGCAAGTGAAGGTAGAGAGATATCGAGAGGCAAATAATTGCGAGACTGTCAGGGTGATCAAATCCTAGGTCTCACAGGAAAATTTGGTTGCGCAACCAGACAGATAAGACAGGAAAGGAAAGAACAGAACAGATCCATGCATTCAAACTCTTCATAACAACTGGGACAGGGTTTCCCTGTCACAAGGCCGTTATACAATGCACAGATGATGGGCTCAACAAAATAGAAAATATTAGTTTGACAGGATTTAGGTGTTGTGAAACCATATTGGGTTAAGTCTCCCAGTGCATTTTCCTTTTTATGATTATCCATGATTTTCTTAACAAATGTTTCTAAAACGTTTCCCAGAACCGATGTCAGGCTAATCGGCCTGTAGTTCGCAACATCTTGTCTGGAGCCCTTTTTGTAAATCAGCGTATTGTTTGCTTCTTTCCATTCTGGGATGACCTTGAATAGGGATAGAATTCTTGTAAACAACACAGCTGCTGGACCTGCCAATTTGTTTGATAGCTCCTTTAATAATCTGGGGTGAATGTTGTCAGATCCAGTGGGATTTACTGATTTTGATCCAGCTTTAGTTTAACAGTACTTTCAGTGATGATGGGTGAGGTTTCATTAACTAAGGTGGATTCTCCTACAGAAAGTTCACAAGCAACATTTAGTTGGTATATACTTAGGAAAAAAAAGAATTAAATTGTGTTGTCATTTTGCTTTCTTCTTCGATTATAGTATTACCAGTGGAGAGGGGTTCCACTCTTTGTTGTTCCCCCTCAACCCATTAATGTAATTAAAAAAGGATTTTTTATTGACTTTTGTTTTATTAACCAATTTCATTTCTGCATCCTTTTTTTTTAATTGAATGCTTACACCTCCTGTGTCTATCTTTATATTTGGCCCAATTCTTATTAGAAGGGTTTGCTGGCCCATCTTATCCCTCATGCCCTGTGTGTGTGTGTGTGTGTGTGTGTGGGGGGGCACCTACAGAATTTAAATGAAAGATGGTCTCAAACATCAACAAATTCCTAGGTTCTGGAGATCATATTGCAAGGCTCTGTGCTATAGGGTTGTCAAACTTGCCTTCTGGAAACTGGTTCTTCCAGTTCATGATGTGGACCATTCCCAGGAAAGGGAGGCAGTGGATCAGGCTGTCACCCATTTATCCAAGATGAGAGCAGTCAGGCCAGTGCCCACTCAGGAGATGGGTCAAGGAGTTTTTCCTCTATCTATTTTCATCTTTCCGAAAAAGTTAGGGGGAGGGTTGTCTGATCATGGACCTTCAAAGACTGGACAAATTTATGAGTCAAACCAAGATGGAGTCCTTGCATTCAGTAATCAGGGTTGTTCAGCCAGGAGATTACCTGACCTCCGTTGACCAGTCCATGCTTACTTGCACATTCCTATCCCCAGATCGCATTAGAGGTTTTGCAACTTTGCTATTCAGAATCAACATTTTTAGTACCAGGCACTCACCTTTGGCCTCGCCTCTGGATCAAGAGTGTTTTGACAAAGTTCTGATAGTACTGTAGCTGCCTTGTGGTCAGTGGGTCAGTGGGTCACCAGATGTTCCCTTACCTGGATGATCTTCTAATCAGGGTGTCATTGGAACAGGTGGCTGAAAGTTTAGTTCTATGAACACTGCAAGTCCTGGCATAAAATGGCTGTACAATGAACAACGAGAGAGCTCTTTTCAAGCGTCTTAAATCTGGAACATCTGGGAGTGTCATTTCGATGAGTTTACAATGAGTTTTCCTCTCTCCATCGAGGGTAGAGAATATCTTTTATAGGAAAAGTCAGTATATCAGGTCTCTGTCAGTAGTGTCAGCTCACTAATGCCTTCAGATGATAGAGCTGATGTTGGTGGCAATTTAATTAGTCCTTTTGGCTTGCCTCCGTATGAGACCTTTACAAGTTTGTCTGTTTGCAAATTGGTCTCAAGCTTCAGAACTGTATCAGGTTCCAGTTTGAATCCAGACCAGAAAAAAACTCCAGCACTACCCACCAAAAAACAAACACAATGATCAAATTGGTGGTCACGCCCTGATGACGCTGTAATGCGAAAATGGTAGCAGGTTTGTGGGTCCCACTGGTTGCTCCTGAAAGAGGTCCAGACACGCTACTTTTGTATGATCTAAAAAAAATGCTATTTTGACCACCACTTTGATTATTGTGTTTGTTTATTTCTTGGTGGGTAGTGCTGGAATTTTTTTCAGATCTAGTTTGGTGCTTTTCTCCATGCACACCCGGCTGTTAGGGTGGCTTTTTCTTTGTTTCCAGTTTGAATCCCCCTGTCTGTCTGCTAGTCACTGGCTTGGTGGAAGAATCCCCACAGTCACTTAAATGGGATGGCTCTGTTCTCCCCTCTGGAGGTGATAATGATGATGGACGCCAGCCTTCTTGGTTGGGGTGCAGTTCTTAAGTAGCTTCTGGTTCAGGGTGTTTGGATCCAAAGAATGCAGAGATGTTGGCAGTTTTTCTTGGCCTTTGCCAGTTTCAGGATCAGGTCAGGTCTAGGGCAATAAAAGTATATTCAGATAATGTGATGACCGTTGCGTACATAAACAATCAGGGAGACACAAAAGAGATGTTTTAGGGTCTGCAAATGGTTTCTGGTTTGGAACTCACTCAGCCATAGTTTTTTTTGTGTGGTCAGTAGGGCTTCTCCCTCATACTTGTCTTCTGTGTCTCCTCTGTCCCCATGGGATCTGAATTTTGTTCTTAGTACATTCTGCAAACCTTCTTTTGAGCCTTTATCCACCATTCCTGAATATTTTCTGTCCAGCAAGATGTGTTCCTAGTAACATACAAACATAGAATTTGACGGCAGATAAGGACCGCTTGGCCCACCCAGTCTGCCCATTTCCCTACCTACTGGATAAGCTGCAGATCCTAGTTAACCAGCAGCCTACTTCTTCCGACCCCCACCCCCTAGAATTGCCTTATGACTGTCCCATGCATGCTTGAATTCCACCACTGTTTTTGACTCCACAACCTCCTCCGGAAGGCCGTTCCATGCATCCACAACCCTCTCTGTGAAAAAATACTTCCTTAAATTACCTCTGAGCCGCCCCCATCTTCAGATTGTGCCCTCTTGTTCTTGCACACCTCTTTTTTTGAAAGATGCTACCCTCTTGGACTTTGTTGATTCCCTTGAGGTACTTGAACGTTTCTATCATGTCCCCCCTCTCCCTCCTTTCCTCGAGGCTATACATATTAAGCTCCTTAAGTCTCTCTTCATATGTCTTCCGGTGCAGACCCTGCACCATTTTAGTTGCCCTCCTCTGGACAGCTTCCATCCTGTCTATGTCTTTGCGGAGATTGGGTCTCCAGAACTGCACACAGTACTCCAGATGGGGTCTCACCAGCTGTCTGTACAGAGGGATATGTATAGCAATATATTCCATGAGATGGAGTGGTGAGCTTCAAGCTGTCTCTTGTAGAGAACAGTATCCCATTTTCCATCAAGACAAGGTTGTCCTAAGGACCGTGCCCTCTTTCATTCCAAAAGTGTCCTTTTGCCAGAAGCCATCAAATTGCAAAGGAAGACATTTGCAGTCTTGATGTGAACAGAGGGGTTTCCAGCTGTTTTTCATCCTTTATTTTTTGGTCTTTTTCTTTCTCTTCTTTTTTAATTATGAGTTACTCTATCTTGGTTATCGTGTTATTACTAAGTATATGTCACAAGAAAAAAAGGCAAGACTTCAGATGTACTGTTATACTTAAATGGGTTCTTAATTGTACACATCTTTGTGGGAAGCTTTGAGATCAAACAGTTGCTGTTCCAATTCTGTCTGACAGGCTGCATCTTTTTCTTATGAGAACCATATTTAATAATTACCCCAGTGACCGTAGCTTTCATAGCATCACATGTATTAGCCAGGGACGTATCTCCCACTTTATTGTTCTGGCAGTATTCTCTAACTGTCTCTTGAACTAGCTCCTTAGAATCAAGTTGGTTGAGGAAGGAATTATTCATTCTTCAGAGTGTCTTGGGTGGGTGGGATAATATTAAATGGGGGCAATAACAAATCTAGTTTCTATTGGTGAATGGTCTGACAAATTAATGTTGCCAGTCCTTGCCTCCCCAATAGCTTAAGCTCATTCTGTACTGACCATTATTATATCTGTCTGTGAATAAGACCTTTGGGGGGCTGAATAGAACATGAAAGCAGAGTTCCTGGGGTGTGTGAAATGACAGGTATCAGCTAGGCCCATATCTCTGGTGAGCTGCTTTAATCCCTGGTCTACTCTTGCCTCCTCTCTTGCCCACCTACCGTAAGTTCTTTCTATCCCTGCCTTCATGGAGAACGAACTACATTAAAATATCCTCCTACTGTGCAGAGCACATTAGGGTCTGTGGGTAAGGTCAACAGGACTGACTGAAACAATATATCTCTTTCCACTTCTGTGTTTGGGGCATAGATATTTAGGATATGAATGGGGACATCCCTGTATTGCCTTGCATTTGGCACCTACCTCCCTAGGAGGTCTGCCTTGATGGTTGTGATTGTGAGTGGGGCATCTCTTCTCACCAGGATTGCCACCCCTCTTCTATGTGGTGAGCACTGAATGAAGCTGAGTGGCACTGTCCTACCCAGGAACGTGTCAGTTTGCTGTGTTGAGCAGGGGTGAGATAGGCCTCTTGGAGCAGTGCCACTACTGTCTTCTGTTTATTAAGTTAATTTATTAGTCTATCCCTCTTAATGGAACTATTGATGCCCTTGACATTATAGACATTATAGGAGACAACCTTCAAGTCACCTACCATGGTGATATGCAGTAACTCCCCTCACCTCTCCCCATTTGCTCCTTCCCCTTTCTGGCAACATATTCATCCATCTTGCATAGTATAAACAGACTTTAAACAAATGTTTGGAAACCACAATAATCAGGAACTGCATCAACTGGATGCCAAAACACATAACAAACATTAATCTTTCTCAAGTGCTTTACACAGGAGGCTGTGGATCCTGCACAGAACCTCCCTGTGTAGGTGTCACCAAGCTGGTTAGTGCAGCACCTGCAGGCCTCCTCCTTCCCCGCTTTAGGCCATCCCGAAGAGTCATTACCGCTCAGTGGTAGTACAGGTATCTGCTGCATAGTGCCCAGGGCAGAGCACACTATGTGGTTCGATCCGGTTTGCACCCCATGGCCAAGGACCCAAATTCCAGATACACCATGGGTGGTGCCCTCTCCCGAGCCCAGGAAATCCAGAGTACCCAGATTGTGTCATGCTCCAAAGGGGGAAGCCCCCCCCAACCCCCTTAAACTGATAGCAGCTATTGGTATATTAACTCATTGCCTCCACAGGCTCACTCTGAGATTACACCACTTGCCTCCTGAATCTCCTGTATACTTTTAACAGTGAATCCTGGGCCTTTCTAAGCAAAATCAAGCCATAGTCAGCATGTTGCAAACAAATGCTAATAGCTCAATCACTGTACATGCTAGACACAAAGTATGAGTGGCGGAGTTATTCAGCACAAAATTGCCTTTCCAATGGTGGCATGCATGTAATGATAAGTAATTTAGTTTTTTTCCTATGCTGGTCAAAAGAGCAAACTAAATATTTTTTTCACTAAAAAAGTGCAACATAAGCCATTTTTTTGTTGGAAAATATGTAAAATATCACCACCAAATAAAGCATACAGACATTAGGTGGTGTTATTAGGTGGTGTTTTAATATTATGTTAGTTAAAAAAAAGATATCTTTTTACTATAAAACGTAATTTTCCCCCATTTTAGTCAAGGTGCTTTGGTGAGATTTGAGGGCTGAATCTCAACCACACACACCATATCATAAACAAATGTGTATAACTCCAAAAGTATACATGATACACACAAAGTATCAGCATGAAAGTTGATTAGCACAAAAATGCCTTTCCAATGGTGCTATGCAACCAGTTGTAATCAATACAGTTTTTATCTTATACCTGCTGAAGTGCCAAAGAAGTGAATTTTATTCAAGCTGCTTAGGTGAATCTTGATGGAAAACATGTCAGCCATACACACCATACCATAAACAAATGTGAATAACTCCTAAAGTATACATGATATACACAACATATCAGTGGCAAAGTTGTTCAGCACAACATTACCTTCCCAATGGTGGTATGCAAATAATAATATGTAATTTTGTTTGTTTTTTAAACTGGTTGAAACAGAAAAAAAAATATTTTTTTCACTAAAACAGGCAACATAAGCCATACACACCATACCATAAACAAATGCAAATAACTCCTAAAGTATACATGATATGCACAAAATATCAATGACAGAGTTGTTCAGCATAACATTACCTTTCCAATGGTGCTATGCAGTCAAATATATATTAAATTCTGTTACACTATATATTAAAATATATAAGTGACTTCTCCAGACGTTGCGTGGGCACACTGGGAGTCAGTAGCTGACTTCTGCAGACGTCCTCAGGACACACCAGTGTTTTTTTACTGACGACTACAGGCGTCTGCTAGGAGACAATGAGTTAACTGCGTTTACTGTCAAGACGGGTCAGTGTCCCTCAAGCTATCTCATGTTCCACATGCCACTTCATCACCACGAGTGCTTCAACAAGCTTCCTTGCAACAGGATATGGTATCCAGTGTTAGGCTGTAAACTGCGATCAAGGTGGGAGCCCCTCTGGTGATCAGGGTCCAGGGGTCTCTTGACCCTGCTGCCTGCCGAGTGGATCCCTTCAGTTGCCAACTAGATCAGGCCTGATTACTGCCATTAGATCATTCAGCAAGGAGGATTGCTGCAGAACTCTAGGCATTGAAGGCACACAACATAACCACAGCTGGCTAGGAGATAGCGGGGCCCTGCCCTGAAGCTCAAATTGCAGATGCTAGGGTGCCTCAGATTCCCCAGACAAGGCAGCAACTTCTCCCCAAGCCAATCACACCCATAAGGGTAGGACGAGTACAGCTAACAGGCAGCAGCTTTCACCCCTCTTGCCCCACAGAGTGGACTGGGAACCCCCACTAAAGGGACCCACCATCAAAATCCCTATTAGTAGGAACAGGCACCAGTTACATACGAACATACGAAGAAGCCAACAGAAGAAGGCCATTTGGTCTATCTAGTCTGCTCGTTTTTCAGGGTCCACAGCTTGAGATACTGTCCCTGCCGACTGTCTTCAATGAGATCACCTCTTCTGGCAGCACATTCCAAGTATCCACCACCCTCTCTGTGAAGAAGTGCTTCCTGACCTCCCTCCTAAACCTCCCACCCTCCAGCTTTAGACTGTGCCCCCTTGTGTTATGGTTGCCACTCAGCTTAAAGAGACTCTCCTTATCTATCTTATTTATCCCTTACAAGAATTTGAAGATCTCAATCATGTCCCCTCTCTCTCTCTCCTGTCTTCCAGGGAGTACATGTTCAGTGCCCTCAACCTCTTCTCATATGCTTTACCCTGCTGACCCGCTGTCATCTTTGTAAACCTCCACTGGACGTTCTCCAGCAGGTTAATGTCCTTTTTGAGGTGTGGGCACCAGTACTGAACTCTATACTCTAGATGAGGCCTTACCAGGGACCTGCACAAGGGCAGTATAACCTCCTCTTTCCTACTACTGATCCCCCTAGATACACATCCCAGCATCTTGTTTGCCTTTGCTGCTACTTTTTTGCACTGCGTGGAGTGCTTCAGGTCTCTAGTGATCATCACTCCCAGGTTCCTCTCCTCCTCTGATGCAAATATTCGAACTCCACCCAGGTAGTACTCTGTCCTGGGATTCTTGGCTCCAATATGCATAACTTTGCATTTCTTGGCTTTGAAGCCAAGCTGCCAGATCCTGGACCACCTCCCCACCTTTTCCAGATCATCCTGTTGGTCCTGTATCCCTTCAGCTGTGTTCACTCTCCAGCAGAGCTTGGTGTCATCTGCGAATAGGCACATTTTGCCCTGAATGCCATCTCCAATGTCATTGATGAAGACACTGAACAACACCGGCCACAGCACAGAGCCCTGCAGGACCCCACTGGATAACTCTCCGGTGCCAGATAACTCTCCCCCCCCCAACAACCACCCTCTGGTTTCTGTCCCTCCGCCAGTTTTCCACCCATCTGGTCATCTTGTCCCCATCCCCAAGATCCTCCAACTTCCTGCTCAACCTTTTGTGGGGCACAGAGTCAAAGGCCTTGCTGAAATCAAGATAGAGGATGTCTACCACTTGGCCCCTGTTTACTGTCTTAGTGACTCAGTCAAAGAAGTCAATCAGATTCATTTGACACAATCTCCCCTCATGAACCCATGCTGCCTCGCATCCTGGAGACCATGCTCCTCTAGATATTCCACCAACCTTTCCTTTAGTATGGTCTCCATGAGCTTGCCCACAATGGAGGTCAGACTGACTGGTCTGTAATTCTCTGGGTCATCCTTTGGACTACTTTTGTGGAGGAGCACTACATGTACTGTTCTCCAGTCCTGTGGTACCCTGCCTGACTCTATTGAACTGTTAAATAGGTCTGCTAGTGGTCCTAACAGTTCCTAAGCCAGTTCCTTTAGTAACCTTGGATATACTCCGTCTGGGCCTGGTGATTTCTCCACCTTCAATGCCAGCAGCCCCTCCCTCACTCTATCCTCCTCTATCACTACATCTGTGTTACCCTCCCCCTTCCGCTCCTCTTTTCCTCCTGAAGGCACTGATCCATCCTTCTCCCTGGTGAAGACAGAACAGAAGTATTCATTTAGTATCTCTGCTTTTCCCCCATTATCCTCCACCCACTCTTCCCCTCTCTTAAGCCTAACAATCCCTTCCTTCTTGTCCCTTTTCTCATTTACATAGCGAAAGAAAGCCTTCTTCCCCTTTTTAATTCCTTCAGCTATCTGCAGCTTCTTCTATGCCTTTGTTCACCGGACTTCCTTACTTGCCTCATTAGCCAACCTTAGGTAATTTTCCCCATCTACCTCTCTCTTGGTCTTCCTGAATTTTCTATAAGCCAACCTTCTTTTCCCTTACTGCCTGAGCATCCCCAGAACTGAACCAGCTGGTTGTTTTGGCCCTTGTGTTCTTCCCCCTGAACCTAACGCACTCATCTGTGGCAACCAGTATTCCTTCCTTAATGATGGACCACCTTTGGTCCTCCCCCATACCTGCTCTGATGCTCGCCAGGTGGCTCCTTAGCACTTTGCTCATTTTCCTGAATTCTTCCTCCTGAAATCCAAGATTTTGGTCTTAGTCAGGATGCTTTCCCTGCCCATATGCAACTGGAACCACACTGTGCAATAGTCACATCCACCCAGTGGCTCCCTGACCGTTATTTCCTGTACATGCTCCCCATTTGTGAGCACCAGCTCAAGAATGACCTCAGCTCTTGTTGGTTCTGTGACATCCTGAGTCAGGAAACCACTCTACAGTCCTTCTAGGATCACCTGACTCCTAGCACATGTTGTGGATGCCATGCTTCAGTCCACCTTGGGCAGTTTAAAGTCCCCCACAATTACCACCTCTCCTTTCCCCACAGCTTTCAATATTTGAGAGCTCAGTTCCCTGTCCCTCTCCTCATCCTGATTGGGTGGTCTGTAAACCACCCTCAGCCTGACCTTTCTCCCTCTATTGGACCTTAATTGAACCCATAATGCCTCCACCTCCCCTTCCTCTGACTCCTCCCTTGTGCAAGTTATTTCCTTCCTGATATAAACAGCCACCCCTCCCCCCTTCCCGACTACCCTGTCCCTCCTGTATAGTTTATATCCAGGGATTGCAAGGTCCCAGTCATGGTGTGATGTTGCCCAAGTCTCGCTTACTGCAGCTATGTCCACACTCCTGTCTGCTAATAGTGCCTGCAGTTCCATCTTGTTTCCAAGACTCTATGCATTCAGACACCACCCTCCACCTATAATCTGACCTTTTTTCTGTTCCCTCTATTCTTCTATTCACATTTATCCCCTCTGTGTGCACTCCTCCACATACTCTTGTTATGTGTTCCTCACCCCCACCACCCTTTGCTAACTGTGTTCTCGCCCCTCCCACCTCCTCCCTCCAGTCCTCTTCCATCACTGTTTGGGGGGGGGGGGAGTTCACTGACCTCTTCCTCTTGGAGTCTGTGGGCATGCACGCCTGCTGCCCCCCCTCGGGAGTTTAAATTAAGTGTAGTGGTTATGTATCTCCCCAGTTTGTCCCTGAGTACCCTCAAACCCTCCCTACTGAGGTGTAGCCTGTCAGATGAAAAGAGTGCTTGTTTGACCAGGTGCCCTTCTTGTCCCCAATACAGATAGACATCTCCCTGTGCCATTTCCTGAGCCAATTATTAAAATCCTCTATTCTTCCTTTCCTGGCTGTGCTGGCCCTTGGTACTGGTATCACCTCTGAGAAGGCCAGTGAACTTCCTTCCTCCCTGCAGATCTTCCCTAACTCCCTGAACCTCCTTTGCACTACCTCAGTCTCCTCCCCAGCTAGGTCATTTGTAAAGTTAATGGCAACAACATATGAAAGTAAAACATCCTAACTGTACAATCCTTACATTACATTACACCCACACCATGAACATTCCTCACAGATGTCCATACCTTCAAGCTGCAGTAATCAAATGAGAACATGCTTATAATATGCTTGAAAAACTCAATGAAGTGTTTGCATGGGAGATAGGCTTTTATACAGTTAATCCAGGTCTCCTTCGGTGAGGTGGAGGGACTGCTTGAGAGTCTGAGGCTGGGAAACAAATAGTCCATACTCAGGAAAATTTGTGCAAGTTGAAGAAAAGACAGCAAGGAAAAGTACCTTTTAGTTCCTGTTTCCAATCTTGTGTGTCCACTCGCTCCAGGGCAGGGAACCAATATGTTTACCTTTCTGCCAAAATTGTTTCCAGGTCACAGAGCATGCTTGCTGTTTTGGCCTTTTACACTGGACTTTGGGGTGGTCCACTTGTGTGACCATAGCTCCTTTCCCATTTTTGCCATGTGTGGGTCAAGTGGTTGGAGGCTGGGCGAGACCCTTAGTTTTCTTATTAATTCTGTCTCCTCATTTAGGCTCCAGAAGAATTTCGGACCATTTTCCTAAAAATTTTTAAGTTGGTCTGGGGTAGAGAGCTGATCCTTAACAGCATTTCCTTGCAGTGCCTTGACCACATCCAGGACGTGGTACTGCTGGTCCATCTGGTTGGGGATAAAGTCACGGTCAATGAGCAGGCACTTGTCTCCGAAGGTAATTTCCCACTTCTCCCAAGCCTTTCTCAAAACCAGCATCTTACTGCAATTATCCAGAAATTTCATGACAATAGAGTGGGGCAAGCCTCAGTTGATCTGGGTTATGCACCCTCTCCAAGTTCAGGGATGTTTCCGCCACTAAGCCCAGTCATTTTTTCAGCAGGGAGGTCACTAAGTTGGTCATAATGCCCATTTCAGTTCCTTCAGGTGGTCTGTAAAGATGGGTGATGGGCAGGACCTGGACTCCAGGTTGTCAAGCTTTGCCTCTTTCTGGAGGAGGTAGAAGATGGCTGCATTGTGGAGGTCTTCTTAGGGAGTGACCTGCATTACACCCTGTTCATTTTCAGCTGATCGTGTCTATATACGTTTGAGGTACACCTGTGTGGCTGAAATGGTCTCTTCTAGTTTAGCAAGGGTTAAGCTTATGATTTTGAGCTCTGAAACAAGAGACTGTGATGTGATTGTAACATTTTCTTTTTCAGTGTAGGCCTCTGCCATGTGCTCTGGAGAGCTGCCCAATGCCGACCACTGCAAACTCTTCGGCTTTGGACTCTCCACAATGAAATCTTTCAATTTCTCCTGAGCAGACATCTTTCTTGAATCTGGTATCTTTTTATTGATTTTGGAGGGTCATCTGGGAGGAGTAATGCTGCTTTAAACTCTGCCCGATGACGGAGCTCAGTAACCCTACCTGCGTGAGCAGTACATCACCAAAGTCCTAATTGTACGCATTATTTAAAACTTTAGTATACTGTATAGATATATTGAATTACCAAATTCCTGTAATAATTGATCACTTTTTTTCAGTTCTTATTTTAGTGTTTTATACTTGTTTATTGAAAAGTTCAGCCACATTATACAGTTGAAACTACAGTAACAGGTGTACATGAATCAGGCAAACAATGCATAGTTGCTACTGCAGTAATATAAGGTAGTTTAAAGGGAATAACTTTTACTGTAACTGAAATGATAATAAAGGCAACCAGATTAAACATGGTCACAGAATGTGGACTGTGCCACTATATTTTGGGTTGAGCAGGGTTTTCTATGTTAAACTTCACAGTTTGCAGTTTAATATCTTCGTAACTGTTCAACGGATTTGCACAAAGTCTTTCATGCATAGTCTCCTGGGGAAGATCTTTTAAAGTGCCAAGTTTCATTCTGGTTGGATGTACGAATTCTGAGATCCGGTTAGTGAAGAAACGTACAAAACAGCTGTTTTTTGCTGCTTTTTTGCCATCGCCTTGTGCCCAGACTGTTTGGAATTTTGGTTTGCAATTTTCAGAGTAGAAAGGGCTTGGCCCACAGATGTGCCTTCGGCTAGTTTGGTGAGAACATATCAATCCATTCTAAGGTTGTTAAATTTTAAAATGTTGGGTTCTGAGCATGCTCACTAAGCACTTTAAAATAGCTATATGAAATTATCATATGGGGCCAATCCTATTTCATGAGGGAAAAATCCTTTTTCGTTAGCCGCCATCTTGTTTTTCATTTTTTTGTGAAAAAAAAAAAAATTCAAAACCCACAAAAATTACATTCTGCAGACAAACCAACACATTTGTCTTGCTCATCAGGACTCTGTTAGGTGGATTCTGCACTTAACTGTTGGAGAAATGACCCCAAAATGTTTTTTTTTTTATTTTCAATCCTTTTTCGTGACTCACTTTCAGTATGAAAATTTTTGTATGAATGAAAATATGATACAAAACATTTTGTATGGCTATCCCCATAATTATTTAATTGTTCCCGGGTGTCTAGTAACACCCCTACCCTCGGATCGCCATCTCCATAATTATTTAATCATTGCCTGGTGTCTAGTGGTGCCCCTCTCCCACCAGTCATCATCCCAGTAATTATTAAATCTTTCCTTGGTGTCTAGTGGCCCCCCAGCCCTCTAATTGCTGTCCTCATAATAACTGTAATTTTCCCTGGTGTCTAGTGGCATGCCCCCACCCTCCAATTGCTGTCTCTGTAATAACTGTAATTTTCCCTGGTGTCTAGTGGTACCCCCCCACCCTCTGATCGCCATCCTGTATTAAATAAAGGAAACAGTCTCTCAATATCTTATTTTTAACCTGTAAAAAAAAAACAGTCCCTTGCCGATCTGATCCCCCCACCCCATCATCTCACTAAGTAACCATCACATCTCACACCCTCAGTCACCTGAACAGGTCCCAGGGTGAAGAGACACTCTCTGGTTGATGGCATGTCTTGCTGTTAGAACCGCCGACTGCAATATGAGAAACTAAGGTAAGCGCAGTTTAATGTATTTCAATGGGGTTTTAAACTTTGTTACATAACTTTGCCATTTTTGCATATTTTGACACCAATTTTTCAACATGGACTTTTTGAGACCCCACTACATGAACAGCAGCAGAGGAATTATGCAGATCCTGCCCAAAAGGTGATTTCATGGTCACCTGGCGAAATCACCCTTTTGGATGGGATTTGAAATTTTCACAACCTTGTTCATGAGGTTGGGTCATAAGAAGGCTATGTTGAAAATTTAGTGTCAAAATATGTGAAATGGGAAAGTTATGAGTATCCACCGAAACTTTGCTACGCTCGCTCGTAACTTTGGTAATTTTAAATATTTTTATCCAAAATTTTCAACATAGCCATTTTTGTACACCACCTCATGAACATGACAGCTGTCATATTTCAAATACTAGCCAAAATGTGTTTTCACACCTATGGCATGGAATGACTTTGTGGTGGTACGGAACAACATTTCAACTGGGATTTGAACATTTTCTGTACTGGGTTCATGAGGTGGGATAATAAGAAGGCTATGCTGACAATTTGGTTGTTGTTTTGCTGCCTGCTTCCACAGCAACATATAGTCCTGTGCTGCCACAGGCAAATAAGGATACGATTACACTATCTCGAAAAGTATGGCTGGATGAGAGTGCAGGGCCCAGAGGGCCTTGCGCTCCTACAGGAAAATAAGGATACGAATATACTACCTCAAAAAGTAAGGAAATTATTTGCAAAAAAAATGCATTAATGCAACATTTAGGGTTCAGGCTAAAGCGAAAAAAGTAGGGAAATGTAGTTTTAGGGTTTCCATACCTAACCTCCCCACCGCCCCTAAAACAAATCAGGCGTGCAGTCTTCCTTGGGGTTGTCAACCCTGAAGCTCACCCCATTAGGTGTGTATGTTTCTGGAGTTTATAGAATGGTGTGAGCTTTAGGGTTGATGCCACAAGGAAGATTGCACCCCTGATTTGTTTAAGGGATGGTGGTGGGGTTTTAGGGTTCGAAACCCTAAAACCACATTTCCCTACTTTTTTTGCTTTAGCCTGAACCCTAAATGTTGCATTAACATAGTTTTTTTGCAAAGAATATAAAGTAAGTGTAGCCTATGAAGTATATTATAATGCATAAATAGGTCTGTCTTTCTCTGTCCAGGGAGTATAATTGCTGGACCTTAGGGTTCCTGGGTAGAAGACAGGGCAATTGTCCCAGAAGAAGGGGATGACTTTTATCCCTGCAAGGAGGTTGAACTGTCCCGGCCTAATCTGAGTCATACTCCTTAAGTTTGAACATTTCCTACCTTGTCCAGCAATTTGCACATGCTGGGAATGGATGCTGTACAATAAAAGTTATTATTTCGAGTCCCTGTATGAGTGTGATTACTTAAAACCAATTTGTCAAAGTCGAAGGGCTTACCTGTAACCATTTCCTGGTCACTGCCTTTGCTGCTGCAGCTGTTAAAATATTCCATAAATAGATACCCTTTTGACCCTTCAAAGATTTAGGTTTGACCCCAAGAAGCAGGTTTTCACTATTTGTAGCTCCTGCAATGTTGGGATCCAGGTTATACTCGGTTTCACTTTCCCCCCACAACCTCTGCATTTTGAGACATAGCCCAAAAATATGTGCCTGTGAGGCCATTCCCGCTCTGCATTGTCGCCAACATTCAGAAGTGGTGTTGGGGGTCCCATTTCCTCTGGCTTTTAAGGACCAGGAAGTACCTGACTCTTAGCTTCCAGACAAATTCCCTCCATCTCAGGGATGATGATGTGCACGTCACTGCTTCCCATACCTTGTCCCACTGAGTATCTGAGATGATAATCTGCAGGTCCTGTTCCCATTTGACCCATGCATACTCTGTGGAGTGCGCAAGGTCTTTCATATAGTCAGCATAAGGAATGGTTATGGCCCCTTTCCTATTGCCAGAGTCCCATACCATGGAGAATTCTGCTATGAGGAGGAGCAGTGAAAACTCTTACCCATTCCCCTAAGTGCTGTAAGGATGTGATCCTGTAGCTAAAAGTATCTAAAACGGTCCTTGGTATTCCACCACTATCTCTGTATACAGTCCTCAAAGGTTTTCACCGCTTTATCTTGTAAAAGTTGTCAAATGACCTGGAGACCCTTCCTGGTCTGCTTGCAAAACCACGGATCATTTGTTGTTCAGAGGAATGTCTTATCCCGCGCCCACCACTGATATAGCCACATGGATTCCCTAGTATGCCTCCTCGTAGTTCCCCTTTTCCACTCATCTAATACTGTATGTATGCCTCTGAGGTTATTCCTGGGGACAGATTTCGGGGGAGAATACAGTAATGTGGCCTGTAGAGAAATGGGGAAGTCTTCTGTTAAGTATATCTCTTTGCAGCATGGAGAGTAGGTCATATTACTCCCAAAATAATGCTATTCTTATCTGTGCTGCTATCCAATACCCTTCTAGTAATGGAACTGCTCGCTCCCTTTAAGCTTGGGATGGTGTAGTGTGGTGTGTCTTATCCTAGTGTTTTAAATGTTCATTTTAGCTTAGTGAAAGAAATAAAAATAATTTTTAAATGTACCTTATGTGATTATAAGATTTTTGTAAGTTCAGTAACTTTTTTTTATGCTTTATGGAGATACAAAGGGGGTCAAAAGGTTTCCAAGGCCGGCTCACTGGCACAGTGGTAGCGCTACTGCTTGCGATGCTGACAGCCCGGGTTTGTGAATGAGCCAGGGCCATTGGAGGGCCGGCTGAGAGGAGGAGGAGGAGGAGGATCAAGTGTCCCAAAAGACACTCTCCTCATCCAGGGAGGAGAGACATGCTGTTCCATTGGCCTGCCACCACCTGGGTAACCACAGGTGGTGGTGGTGGTTCGGGGGAAAGCATCAGAATGAGAGCTTGGAGTGAGCATTGAGTCATCCAGGTACATTGGCATGCCAGTAACCAATGATGTGGCAGGCTTCTGGGGGGAGAGTGAGACAAGAAAAGGGAAAAATGGCACAGGGTTGGGAGGATGAAGCCTCTGCCATCCCACATTGAACTCAAGCTGCCATCTCCTAGGGACACCACCAGTTTTCACCTCTGGTGTGGATAGAAACATAGAAACATAGACTTTGACGGCAGATAAGGACCACTAGGCCCATCTAGTCTGTCCATTTCCCTACCTACAGGATAGGCTGCAGATCCTACTTAACCAACAGCCTATTTCTTCCTACCCCCCACAAGAATTGCCTTATGTCTGTCCCATGCATTCTTGAAATCTCCCACAGTTTTAGACCCCACAACCTCCTCAGGAAGGCTATTCCATGCATCCACTACCCTCTCTGTGAAATAATACTTCCTCACATTGCCCTGAACCGCCCTCCTTCTATCTTTAAATTGTGTCCCTTGTTCTTGTAAGTCTCTTTTTCTGAAAGATGCTACTCTCTTGGACTTTGTTGATTCCACTGAGGTACTTAAAGTTTCTATCATGTCCCCCTCTCCCTTCTTTCCTCAAGGCTATACATATTAAGCTCCTTTAGTCTCTCCTCATATGGCTTCTCTTGCAGACCCTGCACCATTTTAGTTGCCCTCCTCTGGACTACCTCTATCCTGTCTATGTCCTTGCAGGAGATGAGGTCTCCAGAACTGGACATAGTACTCAGATGGGGTCTCACCAACTGTCTGTACAGAGGGATAACAACTTCCTGTTTTCTGCTGCTGATGCCTCTCCCTACATCCCAGTATACCCCAGCCTCCCTACTGCCTTCTCACATTGATTGCTAACCTTAAGGTCATCTGATATGATTACCCCAGGTCCCTTTCCTTTTTGTTGTTGTTACTACCTCCACCCATTGTTTATTCTTCCCTGGGTTCTTGTTTCCCAGGTGCATTATTTGCACTTCTTTGCATTGAATCTAGCTGCCATACTTCTGACCATTCCTCCAACCTTGCCAAGTCCCTTTTCATCCTTTCCACCCTCCTTGTGTATCAACCCTGCTGCAGATCTTGTGTCATCTGCAAAAGGCATACTTTTCCTTCCAGTCCCTCTACAATGTCACTGATGAAGACATTAAAAGGACTGGACCCATTACTGAACCTACGGTACCCCACTAGTAATCCCTCTTTCTTCAGAGTGGACTCCATTTACAATTACCTTCTGTGTCCTGTTGTGCAGCCAATGTTTACCAGGCTACCACCCTGGGACCCACTCCCAGGCTGGTTAATTTGACTATTAATCTTTTGTGTGGGACTGTGTCAAATGCCTTGCTAAAGTCTAGGTAGGCCATGTCCACAGCCCCTCCCTGGTCTACTACTTTGGTCACCCAGTCAAAGAAATCTATTAGATTCGTCTGACATGACCTTCCTGCTGTGAACCCATGCTGCCTTGGGTCCTATGCTCCACTGGCCTCTAGGTACTCAACTATTCTTTCCTTCAGAAGTGACTCCATCACTTTCCCTACCACAGAGGTCAGACTGGCAGGTCTGTAGTTTCCTGCCTCTGTCTTGGTCCCACTTTTGTGAAGGGAATCACATCCGCCTTCCTCCAGTCCTCGGGTACCACACCATCCTCCCATGATTTATTAAAAGAGTAGCCAGTGGTTTCACTAGTTCCTCCCTTAATTCTTTTAGAATTCTGGGGTGAATTCCATCAGGACCCATTGCTTTGTCACCTTCAGTTTTAGGAGTTCTTGCAGAACCCTTTCTTCTGTGAAAGGACTGGGATGACCCCCTATCAAGAACTTCTTTTAATTGGATTAAGCACTTCCCCTCCTCTTTTGTGAATACTGAGCAGAAATATTAGTTCAGTATCCTGCTTTTCACTGTCTCCCTCTGCCCACCACCGTTCATTCTATTCAGCCTCACTATCCCTCCTTTGTCTTTCTATGCTGCTGATGTACCTATAAAGGTTTTATCCCCTTCTTAACTGAGTTGGCGATCTTTTCCTCAGTTTGGGCCTTTGCTATTCTGACTTCCCCCTGCTTCCTTCTGCCTTAACTGGTACAGCTCTCTGTCCTGCTCCTTCTGTGTTTCCTTATACTCCGAATGCTATCTTTTCTTCCTGACTTTCACAGCCACCTCTTTGAGAACCATAGTGGCTTTTTCTTTCATTTTGATTTGTTTATTTGCTTCACACAAAGGCTTGTTGCCTCTGTGATGGCAGTTTGATGATTCCCCATTGTTGCTCCACACCTCCTTCTAGCCTGTTTGCTAGTGCTTTTCTGAGCACTCTCCCATCTTGCCAAAGTCAGCCCTCCTAAAGTCCAGTACCCTCACTTTTGTATGGCTTGACTCTGTAGCTGAGTTTAATGTGAACCACACTGTTTGATGGTCACTTGTCCCCAGATGGCAACCCACTTCTAGATCAGGGATCTTCTCACTGCCCCTGTTTGAGAGTACGAGGTCTAAGATTGCTCCCTCACGAGTGGGTTCTGAAACTAGCTGTCTAATGCCTGCCACCTGTAGGGCATCAAGAATGGCCCTGCTCTTGGATGTGGCTGCAGCAAATGTGCTCCAGTTAACATCTGGCATATTCAGGTCTCCCATCAACAGTATCTCCCTTTCTCTGCCATTCTAAGAATGCCTTCTATCATATTCTTGTCCATTCCCTCCCCTGACATGGGGTTCTGCACAACCCCTGTGCGGATTGTGGTGCCCTTCCAGTCTCCAAGGTGACCCACAGTGCCTCCTCTCCTCCCTGTTTACTCTTTTGTTCAGTTGCTTTTATCCTTCCTTCATAGAGAGCTACTCCTCCCCTCTTCTCCCCTGCCTGTCTCTCCTGTAGGTTATGTACCCTGGTATGTTAACATCCCAGTCATGGTTCTCTGTGTACCATGTTTCTGTGACTGCTACGATATCCAGGCATCCTCTTCCATCAAGGCCACCAGCTCAGGGAGCTTGTTGCCCAGACTACGGGCATTGGTACTCATTACCCTCCACTTCCTTATGGCCTTACTCCTTTGCTCCATCCCTGTCCTTCTTGCCTTGTCACTTTTCCATTTACCCTGCCCTTCTCCCCATCGACACCTCTATGTTGGTGTTTGCCGACTACTACCGTGATTATTTTTTTGGGGGCTAGATTTCCTGCCCTTTCCAGTGTCTCCCCTTGGCTAGTTTAAAAGCTTGCCAATGAAGCATTTAAACCTATCACCTAGGATCCTGGTTCCCTCCCGGACAGATGCAGCCCATCATGCCAGTATAGGCTTGCATCACTCCAGGTGGACCCTCAGTCCCCAATGAAGCCAAATTCCTGAGCTCCACACCAGTTTTTCAACCACTGATTGAATCCCATGGTGCGGAACACCCTAGCCTCTCCTATGCCATAGATGGGCAGCACCTCCGAGAAGGTTACCTTGCATGCTATTTGACTAAGGCCCCTCCCCAATTCCATAAACTCTTCCTGCACTTTTCTAATCCTTCTCTTAGCCAGGTCATTTGTCCGTAGGTGGACAATGACATCCAGCTTCCTCCCCTGTGCAGCTGCTCCGGCAATCCTGAGGATTCGCTCCCTGTCCCTCCAAGCCATGGCGCCAGGCAGGCACCTCACCTCCCTCTCCCCCCTTCCTCCCCCAGTTCTACCTTCCTAACAATGGAGTCCCCCACCAGGAGTTGTTTCCTTCCACTGCAGGGTCCCTTGCCACCCTCCTGTGGGTCTCCTTTGTGGAGGTTCCCAGCATCCTCCTTGGTCTCCACTGCGGGTGCCTCCATAGAGGAACCACACTTTGCCAGAATGGCATAGGAATTGTGGGGAAGTAATGGCACAGAGCTGAAAGTGTACCTAGTCCTGGGGAGGCAAGTCGGGGGGGTAGCACAGCAGTGAGTCGCAGGTGGGTTTGGGGTCCAGGGAAGATGGCTGGCAGAGTCTCAGTCACATGAGATCAGGGTACGTTAGTGGAGAATGGAAGGAGATCCCGTCTGTGGCCAGGGGATAAACAAAGTTAGAAAAAAAAAAAAGCTTCTAAGGCCAGTTTTTGTTAGTTGGGTCAGAGCATGTAGGCTGAGGCTTATGTGACTTCTAAACAGAACCCGCCACTTTGAGCAAGGCTTATTCAACCTGGGCAGTGGTGGCATCCTGAGCAGAAAGAGCTAAAGCCTTGGTTTCAGAGTATTGCAGAGCAGCCACATAGTCTTCCCTATATACTTTCACCAAGCACTTCTACGGGCTTGATGCTCAAAGTTCTGCTAAAGCAGCCTTTAGATGGAAAGTGCTGCAGGTGGCAGCCAAAAAGTGAAACTGTCACTAGAAGATATTAAACAGTACTCTCCTCCACCCAGAACTTGATGGGTACTGCTTATTAGAATCCAAGGGTTATGACTTTCCAGTGACAATGTGGAACGCTACACAGAAAGTCTATCCGACTTACTGTAATTTTTTTTCCTGTTAGCTCCAACGTTGTCAGGTGGGACAGTACCCAGGAGTTGTTATGAACTCGCATGGAGAATATTGTCAGCATGATTCATTTGATTGACATTCTTTGTTTTTTGTTGCCAAAGATTGGTTCTGTAATTTATTCTTATACAAAAACTTGTTTTATTCAGACATATAGTTAAAGTTTAGTCTGATACTTGTGGAGACAGATTGGTTAATCTTCCAGTTGAAGAACTTCTGTCAAAGTGGTAAGTTTTTACCTTATTCTGCTAACATAGAAACAGAAAAATTGACGACAGATAAGGAGCTCCTGGCACATCTAGTCTGCCCCTAAGCCCTTGTACTGGATTACTGCTTCCTTAAATTGATGGCTCCTGGATGTCGAGCAGACAAGCCATGAGTGTACAGCTGGTTCAAAGTCAGACAGGGTTCAACAGCATTTTGATTTGTCCACAAGGTACTGAAAATCTTTCTTCTATCTTTTTTGTATTATCCATGCAGTGCTGTTGGTGATATAGTTATGTTATTAGCGGGGTTCCTATCATTATTGTTAGTATGGTTATACTGTATTAAAAAGAAGTGTGGACTGATCAGGTAAAGGCAGTGAAACTCTCGTGTCACTAGTATTCTGTGCTGATGTCATAGCTTTGAGCTGTGCCACTGTCCCTAGTAGGACTGTACATAACCCATACATTATGACTGCCTGATGACAACGTTGTAACTAACAGATAACGAAATTATGGTATATCTAATAGAATTTCTTATGTTGCTTCCAAGTCCTTTTCCAGCTTGGTTTCAGTAATGTCTATGGTTTTTTACAGTGTTTTCTCATCATGTTCTTCTTTGCATCACCTTGCAGTTCTCAACATTGAAGTTCTTCTGAAGTTTTGTTGCCAACTTCCCACATCTATCCAGACACTTTTGCATTTCATTTCTCTTGTTGTGATGCAGCTACTCTTCTTATCCTCGTGGCATCATCATATTTCACCTTCCTGCTACTGGCATGAACCTCTCAAGTTTATTAGTTTCATGATTGGCTTATTTTGGAACATTGAGACTTTGAAGTCTTGCTACCACTCTCCTTTTGCAGTAAGAGAGTTATTAGGGATTGAGAGATCTGGCTTTGAACTGGGACTTAGACTGAACCTGAGATTTTATATTGTATTTCTTGTAGTTATAATTTTGTTTACGTGGGAATTTGTATTGGTTGTTTTGGAGTTTAATTTTAAGTTTTTTTGGTTATAAGGTTATTAATTTAGTCACCGGAATGTGTTGGAGACCTGCCCCCACGGTCTTGCGCTATTCATCCTTCGCCCTTCACTCCCTTTGTCTCCCCCCTCATTACATTTGTCAACTTACCAGTGCTGTAGAGCGTTGGGTATTGTGCGTTGGGGGAGGAAGGGGGTTGGGTGGTGCGAATGGCGGAGGTTGAATGAGTGGGGCCATCACATCGGGGTTGTGAGGTCCAGAAGATGCCCTGGGGTGAAATGGAATCCAGACCGTGGTCCATCTTGTCTGGTTTCCATACCCGTGGGCACCACCAATTTTGATGGGCACATGGCCAGGGCGGCCCCAGAAGTTCATCCAACTCGAGCGGTGTTATGCAATGCCAGATCCATTAAAAACAAGACTGCAGTTATTGCTGATCTTGTAAATTTGGTGGATCTGGCTTCCATCACCGAGACCTGGCTGGATGAGAACTCTGGCCCTATATTAGAGGCTGCAATTCCAGCCGGTTACTCTGTGATTCACCGATCGAGATTGGATCGGGGGGGGGGGTGTGGTCTGTTTTAAGACCGAATTGGGCCTCAAGTGTACCAGTTGAGGAGACTGAGTCATTTGAGTGTACCGTGGTAGCAGGCATAGGTTGTAGGATCGTTCTCATCTACCGTCCACCCAGGGATGGGAAACAGTTCCTTCAGGAAGTGTCGGATTTTATCGTCGACATGACATTTGAGTCCCCCAGGCTGATGGTCCTGGGTGACTTTAACGCCTGGGTCGACAATGAACTCTCCCAATTTGGACAACACTTCCTCCAGTTAATGTTATCTCTGGACCTTATGCAGATAGTTACCACTGCTACCCATAAATATGGTCACTCCCTTGATTTAGGCTTTCCCCTAAGGATGGAAGCCTCAGATCTGGAGGTGGAACCAGTTGGATGGTCTGATCATTACACAGTGGGTTCAGTTTTAATATCCCCCCTTGTAGGCTGACCCCTGTGGAGATGGTCAAGTATCGCCCTTTACGAGATGTTAGCTCTGAAGGTCTAATGGTGGTACTCGACCTATTGATTATTCTGGTGGCAAACAGCAACCTTGAGGATCTTGTAGTGGCCTATAATATGGCCATCTCGGTGGCCCTGGACATCATCGCTCCTGTCCAAGTTCGTCCTCTCTCCCTTCGCCCTTGGTCCCCATGGTTTGATGGGACTTTGAGGGAGATGTGGCGACTAGGATGAAGGTTAGAGCATTGTTGGCGGAGATCTGCCCTTGATGCTGTCCACCTTAGGTTGATGGACCATTATCATACCTATCAATCTGCAATCACCTGTAAGAAGGCAGAGTTCCTGTCCAGGGAGGTTGCGGCTGCTCAGAACTGACCAGCTCAGCTTTTCCGAACAGTGGACAGACTGTTCAACCCAGCCTGTCTGCAAGTTCGGAAAGCGTTTTCGCAAAAATAGAGTGCAATGAACTTGCTCGATTCTTTGTGACTAAGGTGGCCGACATTAGGGCAGCTATCCGACCAGCACACTCTATGGGTATTGCTTCTGATCAGTGCTTGGTCACTGGCCTTCAGCTTTCCTGGAGTACCTTTGACCGCCCGGAGTTCATGGATGTCATGAGGATTGTCCAGAGTATGCGTGCCATGTGCTGTAGTTTGGACCCAGGACCAACTTCCCTTGTTTTGGGTTGGATTGATTCCATTGGTCTGGTTCTTGCGTGGATAGTTTGGTGCTCCTTGGAAACAGGTGAGTTTTCTATCTCCCTGAAGGAGGTGGTGGTAACACCTCTCTTGAAGAAAGCTTCCTTGGACCCGAACTGCCATGCAAACTACAGACCAATCTCTAACCTTCCCTTTTTAGGTAAGGTGGTTGAGAAGGTGGTAGCTGCACAGATGGAGAGCCATTTAACCATCCATGACATCTATGAACCTCTCCAGTCCGGTTTTCGAAAGAGGCATAGTACTGAGATAGTGCTGGTTCGGGTGCTCAATGATCTCCTGATGGCTAGAGATTGGAAAGACCATTCTATCTTGGTTCTCCTGGATCTTTCTTCAGCATTTGACACTGTGGACCATGGGGTTCTTCTCAATCATCTGAGGTTCATCTGTGGCCTGTTGGCTAGAGTCCTCAGGTGGTTTACATCTTACCTCACCGGAAGAACTCAGAGGCTGGTGTCCGGGCTTTATTCCTCGGACCCAATCCCTCTGTTATGTGGGGTTCCTCAGGGATTGGTGTTGTCCCCCATGTTGTTCGCAGTGTACATGCTGCCCCTCAGAGACATTGTAAGGAAGTATGGGCTGAGGTTTCATTTCTATGCTGATGATACCCAGTTCTACCTTTCTTTTGCGCCCAACTAGGATGGAGCTCTCTCAGTCTTTAACAACTGCCTCGTAGAAATCCAGGAGTGGATGGATTCGAGCTGGTTGAAGTTGAACTCAGGAAAGATTGAAGTGCTGGTTGTAGACCCAGGTCGCCGGATAGGGGGTCGGGGGTATGTTCACCCTCGGGGCTTTTTCTTGGGGGTTTATCACTTCCGGCCTCTGAACAGGTGCGAAACCTGGTCCACACCTTTGTGTCCTTGCGCTTGGATTATTGCAATTCCCTTTACTTAGGGCTTTCTGGGGTGAAAATCTGCCTTTTGCAGCTAGTGCAGAACACGGCAGCATGGCTTTTGACAGTAACCTCTCGGTCCTGCCATATTTCTCCGGTGCTGCGCGCTCTGCACTGGCTGCCGGTACAATGGTGGATCTCCTTTAAAGTTGGTCTTTTGACTTATAAAGCCCTACACAGACAGGGCCCTAACTACCTGAAAGAGCTTCTAGTTCCCTACCACCCTGGGCGATTGCTTCACTCAACCGACGAGGGGTCGCTAGAGATTCCTAGAGTATGTTTAAAATCATCTGGGGCTCGGGCTCTTATGCATGCGGCCCCTTCTCTTTGGAATTCTCTACCCTGCCTGTTATGAGAGTGTGCGACCATGGAGAGATTTAAACAAGGTCTAAAAACTCATCTATGGTACCTTGCTTTTGGTGACTGATTTATTTGTTTTATTTTATGTTTATTGTTGTATTTAAATTAAGTAATGTTGATTTGTCATGTTTTAAAACTGTGAGATGCCTTGGTTTTGGAAAGGCACCATAAAAATAAAGTTTTATTATTATTAAGTCACTTATAAATTTATTTACAGTGCAGGTGCCATAACAGACTCCCGTTGGGACCCCCAAGTCCCTTGTTCAATGCTGATAGGGTACCATTTATTATGACCTTGTTTTCTAACCTGCAACTAGGTATGTGCCTATTTGATCACACCCCAGTTATACCTACCTCCTCTAGTTTAAAAACTAGGCTGTTGAGTGGTACAGTATCAGATACTTTGCTGAAATTCAGCTAGACAACATCCACAGACTTTTCTACATGTGGGGCCCCATGCACAATAACAAGACATTGTCACTAAGTGGTCACAACAGCCGCGTGGCAATAGTCCCTGGTTGTGCTGCCCTCTGATCCTTTGCCGTCTTCTGATCCCTGCTCAGAGGGTCACAGTGCTTCCCTGTGCATTCTCAAAGTCATTGTGAATGCACAGGAAAGGGGGTGGGGTCACTATGCAAATTGCAGGGTCATACATGGAGCATCATGAATGTTGCAATTGGCACTGCAGAGTTGTGCGACAACCCCTGCCCGGAGAACTTCTAAGGACTGGCGGTAGTGTGTGTGTTGTAATCCTGTGACAGCCCTACTTGGAGCCAGTGGGATAGGGGTTGGTGAGGGACTGGAACATTAAGCAGTAGCATGGGAAAAAGGGCTAGAAGGGTTGGCGTCCCCTGAAAGCCTGGCATTACTTAAGGGCTGGGGAGTGGGAAGGGGGCCTCTGGACCAGCTGAGTGGACCACAGCATTTTAAAAAATGAATGGCATGACAGCCTGAAGCAGGCTTAAAGGTGTGGGGTGATTCTGGGAGCATTTATTGTATGATGGTAGTGCCATTTACTGCATGCTCCAGACATAGAATAGTGTCATGTAACTGACGTTTAGCCACACACAGACCTCCATGGGTGCTGTAATCCAGCATGTTAGCAAATGTGCAACCATTGACATCCAGAGGCCACATCTGCATGGTAACTTAGTCGTAAGGGGAGGTTTCACCCACCAGGGATAAATGCATATTTTGTGTATAGCAGGTTTTGATGGTGGCCCAATGGGTAGTGTGTTTGCACTATGTTTTTGTGCAGCCACCAGCTGTGACTATGTATGGGGCCTGTAGTTCATAGGTGCCATTTTGTAAACATAAAACAAGATTTGTTTGGCATGATTTCCTCTTACAGTATCCATACTGGGACACCAACTCCAAGTATTTTTTTTTTTGTAAGTGTTCAACAGTTGTGTGTCAAGCAGCTTCCCTGGTATTGATGTAAGTGGGCTAAAATGTCTGGCTCTGCCTTTGAACATGTATTTATTTATTTAGTTTTTGTTTACCAGGTAAGGTGCACTAGACAACAGTTGTTTATTTTCAGGCACATTATTGCTAGTATTATCCCCATGTGTCCACTCTTTAGTCATCAGGCTTGTAAATAGTTCTGATGGAATCTTTGAATATAAGAATAACCTAGTTCCAGGGAAGCTTGAAGAAGTACAGTTACGTGCACTGATGGACAGACTAGGTGGGCTGTAGGCCCTTATCTGCCATCAACATCTATGTACAGTATCTATGTAATTGTCTGTGGAATGGATAGATCTTCTTCAAGAATAGCTCTTTCATTAGGCCACACCTATGGAAATATAGCTGCCAGGCACCAGGACCACACAGAAACTTTTTTGCAAGTAGTCCACTAGGGGCTGCCCACAATGACAGCTGATGCCGACGTCCTTTCTATATAAATGTGGGTGTCCCCTCTCCCTCCTCAGCTGTTTTCCCACCGTAGACCGTACTTGCTGGACTCCACACAGACCTCACCATTACAGTCAACTGCTAAATCTTCGATTTTTCTAACTTTTATTATTTATTTCGCCCTAGCAGTTATCACTTTATTTTAAAGTGATTTCCATTGTCATCTATGTAGACAAAATACGCTGCTAAACTCTTCTATTTCTGCGAGTGCAGGGGAAAAGTCTATTCAGGCAACCATCATGATGTCTGTTTGTGCTGTCTCGGAGAGGCCCATGTTGTTAAAGCCTGCGAGATCTGCCTGAAGTTTAATCCAGCTACTCAGCGACACCATCAAAAAGCCATGCATAACTTCCTCCTTGATCAGCAGGCAGCCAGAATGGAGAGAAAGCTCCAGTTGAGGAGCTGTACCACATCACAGACCCATTTGACAGGCTCAAAGTCCTCCAAAAAAAGGGGATATCAAAATAAAGAAGTCTGCTGGAAAAACAGTGGAGTCAAGTGCATGACTTTTAAAAGGCCCCTACCCCATTTTTCTGGTGTAACATTGAAGCCTATTTGAGGGGGCCAAAGAGAGAAGAAAGATATCCATTTCCCACTTACCTACTAATTGTTACCCAGTCCTCCAAGGCTGGAGAGAAGTCTTCAGGAAAGCACAAACACTGGGAGAGGGAGCAGAGTAAGGATAAATCCTCCCGGTATGCTGCGGTCACTGCTGCACTTGGTGCCGACTGCTGCAGCGTTGTTGACTGCTTTGGCGGGGACACCTGCTGCTACTCAGAAATTAGAACCCATAAGGTCAGTTCTGGCAGTGAGTTCAGCTGGACCGCCCATGGCTGGCCAAGGCCCGGCGACGTGGGGGCTGCTGACTCCCCCATCGACCTTGCAAGTGTTGTGTCTCAGACCTCAGAACCCTCAAGGTTGGCTGGCAGTGAGCTCCGTCAGGCTTACTATGGATGGCGATGGCCCATCACTGATAGGGCTCCAGTCACCCCCATCGATGTCTCAATTCGCCCCTGCAGTGCAGGTGACCACTGACATTCAGACGGTGCTCTCCTCTTTTGTAGAGATAATACAGTGCCTTATACCTCCCCCTCTTTCTACACCAGGTACAATGACAATGGGGCCTCTTAGACCAGCCCCCGTGTCAACGCATGCTATAACAACATGTCCTACACACTCCAGGGCATCGATGTCTTCACTTCCTTCCTTGTGGCCTTCAGAGCCAATTGACGAGGATCAGGAATACTACCCTGACTTCCTTTTACAAAAGGAGGGAGAGGAGGAGGAAGATATGGATGGGAGTCCATCTGACAGGTCTGGCTTCACCATTTCCACCAGGAGTGAGGACTCTACATTGTATACTCCGAGATCCCATCCTGAAGATCACTGCTTCATCTCTGTGATGAAGCAACTTCAAACTGTGATGGGGTTAGATGCTGAGGAGCAAGACATTGCTAGGAAAAACTTCGTCGAGTTTTTAGAGCTACCAGATTCTTCACCTCTTATCATTCCTCCTCTGTTGGCTGCACTACAGAATGCCACCCTGGCTGCCTGGCACAGACCAAGCTTGATCCCTGCCATGCCCAGAAAGGCAGACAAACTGTACCAGGCCCCCTCAGGAAAGCTCTTTTTCACAGGCCAACTTGAAGCTAATCTGGCTGTGATACATGCAGCCCACGATAGGTCTAAGGTGCCTAAACATAGTAGTAGTAGTAAAGTGTTTATTCATAAAACTTTATGAATCGGGATTTGCTTGACTGAACTAAAAGCTCATTTACAACGAGGTCCCACAGTACTGAGAAAAAGCCTTGTTTCAGTTCCATTTTGTCTAATACTTATTACAGTTCCATTTTGTCTAATACAATATAATCACTCATCTAGCTATAATGAGCAAGACAAAGTTTCCACAGTACATCACAAATCAACATGCTAGGTGCTATTACATGCAACCATTTTCCTTAATTTGTGCAACATAATCTAGATTCAGATGCTTTACTGTTGAGCCAAATTGTTATCCTTTTCCAATTGTTTTTCCCTATTGATATTCTCAATATATGTGGAATATTATTCCATGCTAATGTTCCTATGTAATAAATTGAGTCTCTCCCTGTTTCTAAAGCACATCTCAGTTCTCTCCCCCCAGATGAAGAGTCGAGAAAACTGGACCTCATGGGAAAGAGAACCTTTGCCTCTGCCACACTGGGCCTCAGAATAGCAAATTATCAGGCCCATATTGTCAAATACCAGAATATCCTCTGGAAAAAAGCTAAAGCAGCAGCCCAGTCCCTCCTAGAGGCTCACAAAAAGCAGGAGATGGCCAGGGCTCTCCAGGCTGGTGCTGTCATGAGTAAACACCTCTTAAGGTCTACCTACAACATTTCAGGTGCCTCAGCCAGAGCAGCTGTGGCTGGCATCTGCCTAAGAAGGCATTCTTGGTTGAGGGTGTCTGGCTTTGCTAGTGATGTCCAGCAATCCATTTTGAATGCCCCTTTCAGAGGATACAAGCTCTTTGGGGCAGATGTGCAGGATATCCTCACTGACCTGCAAGCCTTGGGAAGGACTCTAAGGGCGGTCCATTCCCTGTACCACAAACAACAGAGAAGTAGGTGGTGGTAGTTGGTTGCCTCTCTGTCCACCTGGAGCAGTAGAGAGAGGTTACAACAGATGCTTGACTCCTGCAGTTAATAGAATAGGGCCACGCTCTAGAATTTCTGGAGTGGTCTCCAGCCCTTCCACCAATTCTCTCAGCTTATCCTCCAGCCCACATACCACTGCTACTAGGGACGTGAATGATAGTATTATCACTGTCAAAGTGTGGCATTATCACTTCGGGAGTGATAGTATTACTGAAAAAATATTGCATGCTTTAGGATACTGTTAATTTCACAATCCATATATTAAATACAGATAAGTGTTACCTTGTTATCATTGATGTTGGGGAAATTGTTCCAGAAGATGTTTAGTCTGCTGTGCCTCCTTTTATTATGCCAGATAAGATTAGAAAGGAAACAAACTGAGGTGGAAAGTTGGGTGGATTTGTTATGCAGGGACAATATTGGAAATCTGGCCTCTTTACAGACTCATATTTTATATTACAGGAGGGTTTACAAGGGTATATATGTGTATTAAATTTGGAAGATTTTTTGACAAATTAAAAGGGTATTGAATTTAGAGGCACTAAATAGCTATCTTCTGGTTTGTGTGAGGGGTGAGGGAGGAAGTAAAGGTACTGTGAACCAAAAGGAATTACTTAAAGTGTTTTTAAAACGTATTGACAAAACTAAGTATTGTGTTAATATACTAATGCATGGAGATGTTAATCCTAATCCAGGTCCAACAAATATTGAAAATTATGCTATTGGTAAAAATGGTGTTTCCTTTTTTCATGCAACTATTAGAAGTCTTATACCTAAATGGCTTTGGTTAGGAATTTTGTAATGGAGAACTCCCCAAGTTGTTTGATAATAACTGAAGCATGGTTAAATAAAAGGGTCAGTGATGAACTTCTAAAAATAGAGGGGTATAGCATATGTATATATTGACAGAATAGAAATGTGACCCTCCTGAGGGGTCTTACCTTTGTGGCCCGCTCTCCATGGCCCCTGCACTGATTTCAGCTCAAAATGGGACTGCTGGGATCTGATCCTGGGGCCGGTGACCTGGGTTTGTATTTTAGAATGGTCAGCCGGCCCACGCATATGCAGTAGCGATTTGGAGAATGCTGCTGTTACTGCGTCAGCTCAACCACCTCTCCAGTGCTCTTGACTCCCTTACTCAGTCAAACAGGGGTCGGACACCTGGGGGAAGCAAGGAGGGAATGGTCAAGTGGTTTGGCGGGCCTTGCATTGGAGCTCTGCAATGGGCCTGAATAGGCTGAAGAGGACAAGCTGCGAGACCTCCAAGCAAGGTGAAAAGTTGCCAAACCTTTGTCGTCGAGGCACAGGTTAGGAAGCATAAGAAAACCAGGAGCAGTTGTAAAATTCGCAACAAGAGTTTTATTATGAATAACGATAAAGTAAAAATTGTTCAGAGTAACTATTTACAAAGGCAGAATAAACAGAGAAGACCCATCTGAGTTTTCCTTCAATCTATGTGTTTTTGTGTCTCTCTCTCTTGCAAGAAATTGCAGCTCTGTTTTTATAAGTCCTTGCAACCCCCCTTCTTAACAAGCATCCTGTTTTTTCTAAAATGAACGTGTAAATTTCAGGCAGGTGCAGCTGGAACACAATGTCCCAAAACTGAGGCCCCTTTTCCACAGCTTCTGAAAAAGGGCTTAACAACTGCTCTCAGGTTAACCCCTTTAGTTCCCAATAGCTTTTTGCAATCATCTTAAACTATAATTATATACATTTCAACAGTAACTATATAATTTCTAAACAATGGGATCCCAAAATCAGTTACATTTCCATATAATGATTTGCATATATTTTTAGACCAGCAGATATGCAAGGGAGGAAAAGACAGAACAGCAAGGGAAGACCGAGAGACAGTGAGAGGCAGAGAATTGCGAGAATGTCAGGGTGATCAAATCCTAGGTCTCACAGGAAAATTTGGTTGTGCAACCAGACAGACAAGAGCCAGGAAAGCAAAGAACAGAACAGATCCCTGCATTCAAACTCTCCATAACAACTGGGACAGGGTCCTACTCAACCCTGTCACAACCTTACAGCAAGCTGAAGCCTTCTTGTCAGTTACTGCTGCCCAGATGTTGCTGCCCTTTTTAGACTGAGTTCCGCAGATCTTGTAATTGCTGGAAGACCCTCAATCCAGAGACTGCCCAGAACTCCAGAACCATGAGTAACTCAGGACCTGCCCTGAACAGGGGAATTGGGGAGAGTGTGCTAGCAAACAAAGGTTTAAAACTTAACTTCTAGAGTTTCGTTCTTTAAAATATTCTTCAAGGGCCCCAACGCCGGCCAACCTGTGGCGCCAACCAGGCCTGCACCATCACATGGTACCCTTTTAGACTAAGCTGGAGTTTCACTGGTACCAGTGAGGGTGGGCGTTGAAGTGTCTTGGTCTACTGGCACTGTTATTGTTAACTATTCTAACTCCTTTTTTCTCTTCATAGCTTTCCTGTTCCAGGTACCCTTCTCCTAGCCCTCCGCCAAAATAAAGCTTTGTTTTGTTTGTTGCAATTGCTGTGTGGAGGGTATTTTGTGAAAGCTGTCAGGTATATGTGGTGTATGATATTGGGGAACAACTTGGTATCCAGTGTGTGGGGTGGTTGGAAGGCGAGGTGGTAGGTACACGTCCCAGGGGGTTGTACCAAGCAGACACCTGGCTCACTATCAGCCTACTCTGGGTGGAGGCACTGCACTATTTTACTATTACTTTGGGATAGAACCCCTGATCACCACTGTAGCAGGACCCAGGACCCCTTAACCTGTGTGGTTGTCAACAGGCAGGGGTAGTAGCCCACTGGAAAACGATGCCTAGGCCACAGAAACAAACAAGAAGGGATTATTATTTATAATCAAAATAAGTTTGTTGTTAGGAAATTAAGCTTAAACATTCCTACTGATGTTTATGGTGGTTTGGGTTTGGAAGTAAATATGTTTGGAGCAAAACTATTGTTGTTACTAGGATGTTATAGACCACCAAAGTTGTCAGCATTCAAAATAAAGGAGTTATCTACTGTTTTGTTGCCTTATAGTAAATCCCATGAATTCCTTTTGATAGGTGATCTTAATTTTGATTGGGCAAATTCAGCTAAGTCTATGCATTTATGTAATGTCGCATTAACAGCTAATTACAGTCAACACATCTGAATTTTAAATCTCCCTCTTCTTAATAAATACTTCATTTAATTTTCACTAGTTCCCCACATCATTATTTAAAAGGAGGCACGATGGCTGACCTTGCGAGTGACCATCATATCATTTGTTTGTATGAGAGGAAGGGTGAAGGTACAAGGCCCCCAAAATTAGTGCAGTTTAGATCTATGAAAACATTTGACTATTTTAAATCAATGGCAGATCTGGATAATTTGAATTGGAATAGATTATATTTAATACCAGACTTTAATGACGCTTGGGATTTTTTTTTCTGGACAAAATGAGTATAATATATGATAAACATTTTCCTCTGACGATAAAGAAAGTTAAAAAGAGTTCTGAGGTATGGTTTAATTCGCATCTATTGAACTTAAGGAGGGAAAAAATAAATATTGGGAACTAGCAAGGAAATCAGGGTTATCTGAAGATTGGCAATAATGTAGAAAAGCTAGGAATGGATTTGTTAAAGAGGTACGATTGGTTAAAGAAAATTATTTTAAGACCAAGACCAGTGAATTAGCAGATTTAAAAAAAAATGTGAACACTATTAATATACTAAAAGGGAAAAGTAAAAGTAGAGAAATTTTTAAGATATCAAAGGATGGAAAAATTCTGAATGACGAACTTCCAGATCGATTTAAGGAATGTTTTGAGGATGTTAGATATTTTAGTGGGAACCAGGAGCAGGATGAGAAAGTGGAATTATGTGATTTTGTCCAAGGAAATTGTAATAAATTCTCTTTTCACAGAGTTTCTGTTGGGGAGGTTAGGGACCAACTTTTTGAAACTAAAATGGGTAAAAGTTGTGGACCAGATGGATTGGCTCCAAGATTCTTAAAGTATTCAGTATTACAAACTGAGGGACATTTAACATATATGTTTAATTAGTCATTGCAGACAGGTGAGATACCTCAGGGATGGAAGAGGGCCAGGGTGGTGCCCATATTTAAAGAGGGTAACCCTGAACAAATGACAAACTACAGGCCCATATCCCTTCTTTCTGTAGCAGCAACAATTCTGGAAAGGCTGGTAGTTATACACCTGCAGACTGTTATAGAAAAAGAGAATCTGGCTGATAAGTATAAATCAGAATTCTGCAAGAAGAATAATACAGTAATTGCCATGTTGAGGGTCTTGGATGACACGAACAAAGCTGTGGAACTTGAGAAACTTACCAGGGCTATCTTTACTGACCTCTCCAAGGCCTTCAACACAGTGGACCATATAGTACTGTTGCGGAGATTGGGTGAGCTTGGGCTGAGATTGCAGCCTTTGATTTGGTTTTAAAATTATTTGACTGGGCGACAGCAAAGTACAATGATGTATGGACACCATTTCAGGGTTATAAATACCAGAAAAGGAGTTCTTCAGGAATCTGTCTTAGGACACCTTCTTTTTACAGTTTATCTAAGGGGGTTGGGGAGTTGCATCGGAGGTGTAGACTATCAGTGTTATGCTGATGATACTGTGGTCTGTACCTCTGATGTTACAGTTAAGGAGATCCAGCCAAAATTACAGTGGATGTTTGATGAACTTCAAACTTATTTTAAGCTGTCCCATTTAAAACTGAACTCATCTGAGACAAATGTGATGCTGACTGTCTCCTCTAAAAAACAGTATGACCCTATTAATAGTTCATTAAATATATATACATTGGAAGGTGTAAAATTGCAACAAGTAGAGGCTTATAAGTATTTGGGATATTGGATGGACCTGATAGGATTGGGAAATTTACATGTGGCCACATTGATAATCAAGGTAGAGAAATGTTTAGGAGCATTATATCGACGGAAGGGGTGCTTGGGTGGAGAGAATAGGTTAAAGATAGTGCAGTCTCAAATTTTCCCATTTTTAGATTATGCAGATATTGTGTATGAGTACAGTATAAAAGATAAGCTTACAAAATTGGATGTATTGCATAAAAGGTGGCATGATTTGTGATAAATGTCACTTATGATACACATAGCTGTATACTATATAACCAATTAGGATAGACTTGACTACAGGAAAGGCGACGGTTACATAAAATATTGTTTGCATTGAAAAGTATTCAGGGAGATGTTCCTGATTATTTGGTAGAACGTCTAGAGCATAGGGTATGGAAAGGATCTTTAAGGAATTCAAATTTGGTGGAGTTCATAATCCCTAGGTCCAATACCTTGAGCGCTGCTTATTTTCACAGTCATATGATCCCCCGCGAATGGAATTCCTTGCCAGCTAGGTTTGGTTTGAAGGATGTGAAATTTCCATTCCAAGCAGCTATAAAGGCATGGTTTATGACTGTTACTCCTTATTGTGAGAGAAGTAGTTATTCCAAAGGGGGATTACTTAGGGACATCTGTGTACTATATTGTGATAGTGTGGGCTGCTAAGTCTGTATTGCTAACCTACTAAAAATGTTTTTGGATTGTTGGTATATTTATGTATTTTATGTGGAACTTGCATTTTTTTTTTGTATAACAGGACATAATTGTAAATGAGTTTGCTCAGTGAAATTATTCCAAATAAACAAACTTGAAATTTGAAACCAGACAGCTGTTCATGCCCTAGGAATCATGGTCAGTCTGCCCAAGTCAGTTTTGACCCCTTGTCGGTGCCTACAATACATAGGGGCAGTATGGGACACTACTTAGGGCTTCAGCCTTCCTGCCCCAGGACAGGGCAGAGAGCCTCATGGCACAGGCTCATCTGGTTTACAACAGCAGGTACATCACAGTCAGGACATTCTTGAGATTGCTGGGCCTGATGGCAGCAGCCATTGTCATGGTACCCCTGGCCAGGCTGCACTTGAGGATCCCTCAATGGACAATAAGAGTCCAGTGGGATCAACACACTGGTGATTTAGAACAGTAGGTTTTAGTAACTTTTTCTGTCCGAAAGGTTCTCTAGTGGTGGATGAAATCTAGCAATTTGCTGAAAGGGGTTCCCTTCCTCATTCCCTCCCCTCAGCAGATTCTCACCATAGACACTTTGGGGCTGGGCTGGGGGCACATCTGGGACCTCATTAGATGCAAGAAACATGGACCAGAGTGGAGACTTCCCTCCACATAAATGTCCTAGAAATGAGGGCTGTTCTGTATGCTCTGCAAGCCTTCCAGAACCATCTGTCCCTGGGGCATCTGCTGGTGCAGATGGACAACATCACTGTAGTACAACACATAATCAAGCAAGAGGGGACTCATTCTTATCCCCCCATGCAGGGATGCAATAAGGGTTTGGTACTGGGCTCTAGAACATGGTCTAGAGCTGCCGGCTGTCCATGTTCCAGGTGTCCAAAATGTCCTGGCAGACAAGTTAAGTAGGTCGCAGTCCAGAATGCATCAGTGGGAGCAGCTGACCTCAGACATCGAAGACCTGTTAACAGGTGGGGTCATCCAGAGTTGGACCTTTTTGCATCCCCACTCAATACAAAACTGCCACTTTTCTATTCACTTGTTCCAGGGCCTGGAGTTTTCTGTCAAGATGTGTTATCCCTCTCTTGGAAAGAGAGGTTCCTTTATGCCTTTCCTCTGATTCAGAGGGTGCTAATCAAGTTCCTAATGGAAGGAACTACTTTAATTCTCGTGGCTCACTTTTGGCTTCACCAAATCTAGTTTCCCTTAATGCAACAGCTGGCAGTGGAATCCCCAGTACCCCTGCCCCTGTGCAAGGTCTTGTTATCACAGGAGCAGGGAACCCTGGTCCATCTGGGCCTCAAGTCACTCCATCTACATGATTGGCTCTTGAAGACATAGCCATTGTGAGACTTGGGGTGTTCTCAAAGGTAGCTGATATCCTGGTGGCTGCCAGAAAACCTTCCACTAGAGCCACTTATTCAATGAAGTGGAAGCAGTTTGCTTTGTGGGCTACTTCTCATCACTTGGATCCCTTCACTTGTCCAATGAATTAAGTTCTGGAGTATTATCGTTGTCAGATGCAGGACTACAGTATTCTTTTATCAAAGTGCACTTGGCTGCTATTTCAGCTTTCCATGTGCCTATTGATGGCCGTACGGTAGCTCAGCTAGAGGTGGCCCATATGTTCTTGAGAAGCATCTTGCACTTGAAGCCTCCCATCTGCAATCCAGTCCCAGCCTGGGATCTGAATTTTGTGCTGGAGAAACTCACTTTGGCTCCTTTTGAGCCAGCCGCAACTTGTGGCTTATGCTTCCTTTCTTGGAAGGTGTTATTTTTAGTTGCTATTACTTCTGCTCAAAGGATTTCTGAGCTTCAGGCTCTTATGTGTGAGCCTCCTTATTTGGTTTTCCATAAAGACAGGGTGTCTTTACAGACCAACCCTAAGTTTTTTCCTATGGTAGTGTCGAAGTTTACTTTGAATCAAACTATCCACCTACCAGTTTATTTTCCTGAGCATGCCAATCCAGGGGAAGCATTGCTTCATACTGTACCTTAGATGTACATAGAATACTCAGATATTATGTTCATCGTATGAAGGACTGCATGAAGTCCTCACAGCTTTTTGTTTCCTTCACCCCGGGATAGAAGGCATACCAGTTTCTAAACAGCTCCTGTCCAGATAGTTGGCCAACTGCATCACTTTGTTATCGGAAGTACGACAAGGAACTTCCTGGGGTTATTCCTGGTCATTCAGCCAGAGGCATGGCCATGTCTGTTGCCTGTTTCAGCTGCAGAAATTTGTGCTGCTGCAACTTGGAGTACTGTCCACAGTTTCACTAAACACTACATTCTGGACATTGCCTCTAGGAGAAGGGTAGGCTTCAGCCTGGCTGTGCTTCAAGGACTCCTTTCTTAGGCCTGTAGCCTCCAGTCAACCAGAATGTCTCTGTGGCAGTATTGCTTGGGACTTGTTCTATAGGTGTGGCCTGATGAAAGAGAAATCCTTAAAGACAATAGTACAGTTACGTAAGAACTTACCATAACAGTAGATCTTCGAGAGAACCTCTTTCATCAAAACAGGGAGAGAGGTAGAAAGGGAGGAATACCTGAAGGAGTCAAGGGAGGTGACAAGGTCACTTGGGGCAGCCAAGGCATCTTGGGAATGCAGGTTGGCACAGGGCATCAAGGAAGGGGAGAAGGACTTCTTCAGGTACATCAGGGAGAAAAGGAGCCGTAAAGACTGAATAGTGAGGCTCAAAAGGGAGAGTGGGTGGGTGGATACTAAGGCAGAACAGGCAGAAGCATTAAATGAGTACTTCTGCTCAGTATTTACTGAGGAGAAAGGGGAAGCAGTACCCAAGGGAGCTGGAGGGGTGGGCACAGGAGGGGAAGAGGTGACAGACGGGGGAATCCCGGTAGGCAGGGTACTGGAGGGATTGAAGGCACTGAGGGTGGACAAAGCACCAAGGCTGGATGGCATACACCCCAGGGTGCTAAGGGAGCTAGCAGAGGTCCTGGCAGAACCCCTGGCAGACCTGTTCAGTGCATCCCTGGCCTTGAGGAGTGTACCATAGGACTGGAGGATGGCACATGTGGTACCACTCCACAAAAGAGGCCCCAAGGATGAGCCAGGGAACTACAGACCAGTAAGCCTCACTTCCATCGTGGGAAAGCTGATGGAGACTATCCTGAAGGAGAGACTGGTTTCCCTCCTAGAGGCTAATGGACTGCAGGGCAGCAGGCAGCACAGGTTTGTCTCAGGCAGATCCTGTCAGACCAACCTGGTGGAGTACTATGATTGGGTAACCAGGCAGTTAGACAGGGGCCATGTAGTGGATGTCCTGTACCTGGACTTGGGTAAGGCATTCGATTCGGTGCCACATGGGAGGCTAGGTAGTAAGCCGAAAGGCATGGAGGTGGGGCAAAGATGGTGGGATGGGTAGTGAACTGGCTGCGGGGGAGACAACAGAGAGTAGTGGTGGGAAGGGAGCTCTTGGTGCCCAGGGCAGTGACTAGGGGGTGCCACAGGGCTCTGTACTGGGGCCGGTGTTGTTTGGGATCTTCATAGCAGACATCTCAATAGGCATCAAGAGTAAGATCAGTCTGTTTGCTGATGACACCAAGATGGGAGCGGTGGTGGATGGCATAGAGGAGTGGCTAGGGTTGCAGGATGATCTGGCAAAACTGGAGGCCTGGTCAGACACTTGGTAGCTGGGGTTCAATGCCAAGAAATGTAAGGTGTTGCATTTTGGGGCAAACAACCCAGGGAGAAGCTACCAGCTGGGGGGGTGGTCAGCTAGCCAAGTCAGAGGAGGAGAAGGATCTGAGGGTGATCATAACAGGAGCAATGAACAACTCAGCTCAGTGTAGAAAGGCAGCTGCAAAGGCTAACAGAATGCTGAGTTGTATTGCCAGTGGCGTATCCTCCAGGAGGGGGGAAGTGATCCTGCCACTGTATAGGTCCCTGGTTAGACCACACCTGGAGTACTGTGTGCAGTTCTGAAGGCCATACCTGAAGAAGGACATTAGGTTACTGGAGGCAGTGCAGCACAGGGCAACAAAAATGATCCAGGGGCTAGGGGACTTGCCCTATGAGAGCAGGCTGAGGGAGTTGAACATGTACTCTCTGAAGGAGAGGAGGGAAAGGGGGGACATGACTGAAAACTTCAAGTACAGGAAGGGTATGAATAAGACAGACATGGAGGGGCTTTTCCAGTTAAGGAGAGGGAGGGACACCCGAGGGTACAAGCTGAGATTGGTGAGGGCAGGGGGGGGAAGGTTCAGGAGAGAAATGAGGAGACACTTTTTTACAGAAAGGGTAGTGTCAGGGTGGAACACATTACCTGAGGAAGTGGTGGCCTATACTACAGTGGGCTGCTTCAAAAGGGAATGGGACAAGGTAAGGGGGAAGGTCACTGGGAGGGGGGAGGGGAGCGAGTGAGAGGCAGCTGCAGTATAAGGGCTGCTAGCTGCACAGTCAAGCAGACTTGATAGTCCGAAAGGCCTTTATCTGCTGGCAAGTTCATATGTTCATCAGGCCATGCCGTCCCGTCCCTCCATCCCTCTTATACTCAGAGCTTCTTCGCGCCTGTCTATCTCTCCAGAATGGACTACTTGGTGCTTCCAGGCTTGCCTGGTAGCTGGCACTTCAACACTCTCCTGGTTCCCCAGAGGGAGGTCCTTTGAGTATGATCTCCAATGGGGAACTGAGGAGGGAGAGGGGCTGCCCACATTTATATAGAGAGGATGTAGATGTAAGATGTTGTCATGGGCGGTCCCTAGTGGACTGCTTGCAAAAAAGTTTCCATGTGTTCCTAGTGCCTGGTGGACACAATTCCATAGATGTGGCCCGATGAAAGAGATTTTCTCGAAGATCTACTGTTATGGTAAGGTCTTATGTAACTGTACTTTCCTTAGCTACTTCAGGATTTTTGGAAACATTCCATCAGGCCCCATTGTCTTATGTACATTTTACAGCTTTGGTATTTTCTTGACACTCTTATCCTGTATCATGTCCCACTTCCCTTTGAATAAGATGTTCACAGTTCAGTATCACTTTATCCCCTTTCCTCTGTGAATACAGACAAAGTGCTGAAATTAGCACCCCACTAAGGTGAATGAAGGATATTAAACCTCTTTGTTTAGATTCTGGTATTACAGTATCTAGGATGAAAGAAGAAAGTGTCATATTTACATAGTTGTGATCAGCTGTAGTAGGCTGCTGGTTAACTAGGATCTGCAGCTTATCCATCAGGTAGGGAAATGGGCAGACTGGGTGGGCCAAGCGGTCCTTATCTGCCGTAGATTCTATGTTTCTATGTTTCTGTATGTCTACAGCTTTCAGTCTCTGTGTGATACAATCTGTTATTCTGCAGTAAATAGGAAGTAAAAAAATAATATTTTTGTACACAAAGTACAAATTAGGACCAGCTCCATTTGCGTGTGGGACTGTTAGTGCTTACTGGTCCCCCTTAAACACATGCTGTTCTGTTGTTACTGATTTTGGTAATGCACTTTATCATCGAAAATTACATGTTGCATTTATTGGATTCAATTGTTGTTCTAAGTTATAGTTCATGTTCTGTCAAATATGTCTGTGATTTGAATCCAACCACTGCCACTTACATACTTTGTGACTGAGCAAGTCACTTTCAGTTCAGTGTGCCCTTTCCCGACCAAAAATTCTAAATAAATAGATCTAATGAACATCTACCTTCATAATTCTGTTTTCTTCTAAATGTTTTAATCTGACTGGTGCATACTTATAATCTCTTCATTTGTTTTAGTTACAGCCACAAGATATCCAGACAGTCATTGATGCATTCAAGAATTCAAGAGTTACCAGAACAGAAGGGCTTTACTTCCAAGATAAAAGCTACAAATGTGTCCGAGCAGATGACAGATCCATATATTCTAAAAATGTGAGTAAAGGAGTTTTCTACTTCAGTGTTTAAGATGAAGACAAATTGAAAAAATAAATCTTAAATCAGAGCTATATCTGCACGTAGGCCATAGCAGTGAGTCTATGCTATGCACTTACAGGTAGGTCCTTGGGCAACAAGGGTCCATTCTCAGGGGTGATCCTGGTACAGCAGAACATACAGTTTACACCTGTTCATGCATCTATTACACCTGTACTCTATAGTTTGCACTGGTAAAGTGCGGCTGCAGCATCCAGCACCAGCATCTTGTTCTGACTTCAGGGGAGATCAAGGAAAAAGTCTTATTGGTTTGCACCGAAGCACTGCTAAACGGGAAGGATTTGATTTAATGTCTGCAGCTTCCATTACCATTTTGTTCTGACTTCAGGGCAGATCAGGGGAACATTCTGAGTAGTTGAGCAGGTCTGAACGTCCCCTTCCTCACTGAGACTTTGCACCAGAAGGTCAGCTAAACTGGAGGGATTTGTTTTAAACTGCGAAAGCTGTAAGGCTGCAGCTTCCAACACCATTTTATTCTCACTTCGGGGCAAATCAGGGGAACATTCTAAGTGATTGGGTAGGCCTGCTCTCCTCCTTCCACAATCAACAATTTGCATCTGAAGCACAGCCGAAGGAGGGGGATTTGGTTTAACCTCTGAATGCAGTGTGTCTGCAGCTTCCAGTTCTTCCTAAACTTAATAGATCTGTGACCCCCAGGAGTGTGAGGACCAAAGGAGCAGGAGGACAGCATCTCCAGGTGTGTCTACAGGGATTCCACAGGAACTCTGCTCTAGGCAGGAATTCAGAGAAGAGTCACTTGTGGCCTGCATAATGAGCAGTAAAACAAGTAAGTCTGGATAGGGTCCTGTGGGTGGCAAACATGTTCAGCATTCTATCTGGGATATGGTAAAAAAACAACAAACGAACAAAAAAAAAAAACATGTAAGTAAGAGTTGTTAGCTGTTTTCATTGAAAGGATAGCGTGTGATACAAACTGGATAGAACAGACTGAAAATAGTAAGTTGCCTTAGCACCCTATCTAGGGTAGGATCAATTTGCATATAGGTTAGGGGGTTTGGGAGGTCTTTGTAGGTAGGGACTGTAAGAAGTAAGAAACATATGAAGGGGTAGGTTGGACTAGGGGTTAGTTAACTCTAATGATTGTGGGGAAACCATCCTGCTCTGGAGATTAGTTAACTGCCCCAGCTGCAGGAGACTCCTCGAACTCTAGTCACAGATAATGGCAGCACAAGATGACATATGCCTACTGCGCAGACAGCTGTATTCAGGAGTTGAACTGGGCAGGAGCCCATAGGAACTCAATTCTACCACCTCTTAAAAACTGAATAACAGTTCTACCTCTTCAGTCATCTTTCTCCATTGACTACTATAAGAGAGTTCTACCACCTAGAAATGAGAGTTCAGCCACCTAGAAATGAGAGTTTCCCCACCTAAACTTTTCCAGTTTAACCCCGGTTGCATTGGAGTCTACAGCCACAGCCAGCCCCTACTCTTCCCCAGAGGCCCACTGGCCCAGTGGGATGGAGAATGGTAGAAAGCAGGGGAGGGGGGTGTAAACAGTATGTGGTGGCTAAAAAAGTCCTTCAGTTATGAGTGCAAACTCCTGGAAAAGGCACGGGTACCTGACTCTTCCAGAGAAGGCTATGAGCCAGTCATGAAGAAGGGTAAAGCTAGAAGGGTAATACCAAACAATGAGGAGGCGGGAAAAGGAAGCCAGCAGGGTGCTGGTAGTTGGGAATTGTGACAGGGTAGTAAACTGGGTGGGTTCTTGGGGAACACTCTCAAAGAGAACCCTCTGGACACCAGTTTAAATTTAATAAAATCTGCTTTACTTTCAGTAACAGAGAAAAAAAATTAAACAAACAGCTTGTATTCAGCTTAATAAATAATTCTTAGTTTGGTCTCTCTCACTTCATAGCTTTCTCTGCCTCTCTCTCTTTATTGGGCCCTGGTTTTGGTTGTTAACACCTCTCCCCCTGAGGTACATCCAGCACCCAGAACAGGCAGTACACTGAGGTCTTAAAGGACCAACCTTAAAACAACAAATCCCACCAGAGCCCTCATCAAAACCTGCATTGCCTGTGTTGCAGGGTTGTAAAGTGGTTGACATGTGAAAGGAGTGTTACAGACGTACACTCCATCGTAAGTACACAGTGACAAGGGGCACTGAGGGTGTGCTGTTTGGGGGCGAGAAAGGGAGAAGTGCGGTCGTATACATGCCAGGGGCCTTGGCCCAAAGAGATGAAGTCAGACTGAGGGGATTGTAAGTCCAATGGGGTGGGGTAGACAGAGGTACAAATACATTTAGGTACTAATGACCTGGCTAATCAGTAGTTGGAAGTAGCCAAGTCAAATTTCCAGATGCTGGGGGATAGGAGAAGGTGGAAGGCAGCTTCTCTGTCTTTCTCTTGTCCTACATGTGTTGCACAAGGGTGACAGAAGGGTGAAGCAGGAAAAAGTAAAGGCTTTCAGTGACTGGTTGAAGGGGTGGTGTCAGTATGAAAGGTTTTGGTTCGTGGGCAACTGGGGTGACTTCTGGGATAGAATACTCTTTATAGAAGGAAGCTTTCGTCTCATGAAGCAGGGGAAAAGTGCATTCATACAGAAGTTTGATATTTACAGTGGTGATAGCCAGGATGCAACGTAGTAATGCTGCAGTATATCACAAAATGCTGCAGTATGCTGCAGGGAACAGTGTAATTCCATGGCAATGACGTCCTTTTTTACTGAGTACTTTGTGACATTTAATTTACTGTCAGTTACTGCGTTGCATTGTGGCTGACTCCACTGTACATAGCTGGGCATTTAAACTGAATGGGGTGGGACCGGGACCTAGGGGAGCTCTTGGAAAGGGGTTTGAAGGTAAGTGGAAGGGGGTCACGGAAGACTGTGTGGGATAAGAATGAAAAGACGGAGTATGGAGTGGGTGAGGACAAAGTATTGGCACAGGTAATGTAACGGGAACAAAGAAAGGAGGTTAGAAGGCAGTCTGCCTAAATGCCAGGAGCTTGAGAAAGAAGATTAGTAAGCTTCAGGTGATCATAGCAGATGCTGAGTTAGACTTGGTGGCAATAACTGAGACATGGGCAACTGAGAAAAACGGTTGAGATCTGGCTGTACCAGTTTATATCCTATATACTATAGGAGGGACAGGGGTAGGAACATAGAGGATAATGTATGGTCCTCTATTGTTAACCGGTCAGTTAACAGTCAAGAGGTTGCCAGGGCGACCGTGTAAACCTCAGGCGAAGCTCAAGAGGTTTCACATTAAGCCGTAACGACCTCGAGCGGTTAAAATTGACCGGTTGACGATAGAGGAACCATACATTATTTTTTATAGTGTATGGTCCCACCTCAAAAGGCTGCTTACTTTTTCTTTAGTAGTCACTGCCATGGCCGTTCAGTCCTTCCATAACCGCTGCTGTTCATGCGTCGGTTCCCCATCGAAAAAAAGCGCACACATGTGCAGACCAATCGCTGTTGTTAACCTATTGATGTGACGTAGCATCGATAGGTTAATAACATATCTACGTCACGTCGATAGGTTAACAACCTTAGGAAATGATGATTTCCTAAGGTTAACAGCGTTCTAACATACATTATAAGGGGGATGGTGTGGTCCTCTACATCAGGGAGACAGTAGACGTTAAGGAGGATGGTATTATCAGAAGGAAGAGGAGTTGATTTCGGTGCAGCTGAGAACTGAAGGGAAAAAGATACAGATCGGAATGGTCTATAGACTGCTAGGGCAGAAGGAGGAGGGGGATAGAGAACTAGGGGAGTAAATTAGGAGAGGGGGTGGCAAAAGGGGAACTAGTGGTTGTGGATGACCTGAATCTATTGGATGTTGACTGGGAAACCCCAGCAGCAAAGAGCTCCACAAGTCAGGCATCGCTAGACACAATGCAGGACTGCTTCCTGGTGCAGTGGATCTGGAACCCCACAAGACAGGATGCCATTTTTGATTTAGTGTTTTCTAATTTGAATGCAATATAGCATAGTGGTTAAGAGCACTGAGCTGCAGACTTGGAGAATGGGGTTTGAATCCCAGAGCCACCACTTGCATCCTGTGTGACCTTGAGTAAGTCAGTTACTGTAACTTCCCTGTGCTTCCTGAATACACCTGGAAACAAAGCTCAGCTTAATGTGTCTTTTCTGACCAAAAATTTAAATTTTATATATATATATACACACACACACACACACACACACACACACACACACACATACACAGTGCAAGCCTGTTATAACGGACGCATCTGTGCACACAACTTTTGTCTGTTATATCCAGTGTCCATTATATCCAGAAGTGTTCATTATATCCAGAGGAGGAGGAGCCTATTTGTTAGGTATACTTATGTGCGTAAGCAGGGGTGCAGAGTGAATTAGAACATATTAGAAAACTTAATATATTACTTTTTTTTTAAATTCAAGTTTATTGACAACAAGTGGGTACACAATTAATTTGTATACAAGAGAAATACAGGTCCAATCGGCAAGGTATTCATCAGTTAGTACGAAGACAGTTAATTATGTCTACTAGGAGTATTTTAAGAATGCCACTTCCTTTCAATGGGGTCAAACTGCCTAATATCTCACTGGGCCAGGTCATGGGACTACCGCCTCCCATCTCCCCAATAAGGTTCAAGTCCCAATCACCATTCCCCCCCCCCCCGCATTAAGGAACTGTCCTACTTCAGACTGACATTGCCTCAGGGTCCAGATTCCTATGCACATCCAGCCAGACTAACCATCTTGTCCATCTGCGAATATAAATATGTGTTTGCTGATTAATTCTAAAGGTTAGTTTTTCCAGATCAGAAATTTCTTGTATGATTTGTATCCAAGTCTCAGAAGCAGGTGGCTCTGGTTTCAGCCAGGCGTGAGTAATGGTCTTGTGTGCTGCAACCACCAGTATGGCCCAGAGGTACACTGAATCAGTACCCCTTACAACTTGGGGTGGAATGCCCAGAACAGCCTCCGGGCCACTCTAGTGGTCGGTCCAGCATGAAGAGGTCCATCAGGATTGCTATCACCCCATTCCAGAAGGGCCTTATCCTGGAACACATCCAGAAAATATGTAGGTGATGTGCATCCCCCTCCCCACAGAGTCTCCAGCATGAGTAACAGCGGGTCGGGTCTCTCCTATGAAGAAGTGCTGGGGTAAGAAAGTAGCATACCCTCATTTTCCAGCTAAATTCTTGCCAGAGTGGGGATCTGGTTGTTTTAGTGACAATGTAAAATGCTTTATCCCAATTTACCTCCCTCTCATCAACACCCAACTCCCTTTGCCAGTTAGATTTAATTTTATCCAGGGGGTCATTCTTCAATGCTATCAGTGATTTATATAGTATTGATATGTGACCTCTCTGGACCTGACTAACCATCACGCCCCCTCATGCATTCAAGAAAAGGTGATGCCCGCACTGGATCTGGGTCCGCCTCCTGACATTTATGAATGTGTGCTCTGACTTGCAGGAATCTAAAATGGTCAGAGCGCCAGAGTTCATACGTGTTCTGGAGTGTCTCAAAGTCCAGGACTGTATTTCCCTGTACAAATTGTCCAAAATGCACCAGACCTCGCCTACCCCAAGCCCTGAAAGTGTGGTCTATCCGGGCTGGCATAAAATTTGGAGACCATGGGAGTCCACTCAGAGGCCAAATGGATTTCCCAATTCTATATTTCTGCCACTCTACATGTGGCGGCCAGCGTGTTGTTAACTACCGACAACAAGGGGGGGGTCGAGTATGGATCTGGGGGGATCATGACCCTGGCACCCAATGGAGGGCCACGTCCGTCTTCCTCACCCTGTTCCATTAGCTTCCAATTGGAGACATAGGTTGGAGTGGACCAGTGCAGGGCCATCTTCAATTGTGTTGCCAAATAATAATCCTCCAAGTCAGGGAGAGATCGGACACCATTTTTCTTATGTGTTTGTAGTATACGTAAGTTAATTTTTGGTCTCTTATTATTCCAGATAAATCTCACAAACTTCCTGTGCCAGGCCTGAAATTGTGCCTTGTTTATAAGGAGGGGGAGGCACTGGAACAAGTATAAAAACTTAGGGAGAATATTCATAGTGATTGATTGTATCTTAGCATACATGGGGAGGTTTATTGATGACCACCTTTCAAAGTCCTTTGTCATTTGATTTATAAGGGGATTGTAATTTGCCTTGAACAGCTGAGAAAGGTGTTTAGTAATATAAGTACCCAAATATTTCATCTTGTTTGCTGTCCAATCCAGTGGGAACATTCCCCTAATCCTATTTGTAGGTGTATAATAAAAGCTAAGGACCTCCGTCTTTGTTTTATTAAGCGTATAACCCGAATGCCTGCCAAATTCCTCCAATACTGACCACACCTGTGGGATGGATTCCTCAGGATTCGAGAGAGAGAGCAGGACATCATCTGCGTATAAAGATATTTTCCGGTCTATCCCCCACTTCCACCCCCTCAATCCGCTCTGATTGGCGTATAGCTAGTGACAAAGGTTCTATGTAGAGAGCAAAGAGGAGGGGAGAGAGGGGGCAACCCTGTCTAGTGCCACATCCCAGCCTGAATTGTGAGGAAATGCCACCATTTACCCTAACATAAGCTTGGGGGCCAGTGTATAGTACCTTTATACTATCTATAAAAGACTGCGGGAGGGCCATAGTCTCAAGAATTAGAAACAGAAAACTCCAAGAAACCTTATCAAAGGCCTTCTCCGCATCCAGACTCATTAGGCATGATGGAATGCGGCAGCGATGTATAATGTCTACCACATTTAAGGCCGCCCGGACACTATCTGGGGCCTGCTGGCCAGAGACAAAGCCCGTCTGGTCCAAAGCCACCAAGTCCGGTAGAAGGGAATTTAATCTAGAGGCTATAATAGCTGTAAAAATGTTATAGTCTGAGTTAAGTAGGGAGATGGGTCTATACGACTCACACCTAGTGGGATCCTTGTTCTCCTTTGGTATTAGGGAAATGGTCGCAAACTGCCATGAAGGGGGCACCGGATTCCCGTCCCGCCAGACCCCAGAAAAGACCTCTGACAGGTGGGGAACAACCTCCTTCCCGAAAACTTTATAGAATTCGGTACCAAAGCCATCCGGTCCAGGACACTTGCCCATTTTAAGGGTCTTAATGGTTCGAAGAATGTCTGACTGTGTAATTGGTTGGACTAGGACCTGATCCTTGGCTGGGGGAAGAGTTGGAATGGACAGGGAACCCAGAAATTTCAGTTTCTCTTCCCTTGTCGTCTCACTCTGGGGGGCGTATAAGTTGGTGTAGTAGGAGACAAAAGACTCTGCAATCTGGGTCTGCCTACTGACCAGGCGCCCCGAAGCAGGGGATATTACTTTAGTAATTGTGGCCCTGGCTGTGTATTGCCTCAGGCGGAAGGCCAGCAGGCAGGAACCCCTCGCTCCCCCCTCATATTATTTCTGTTTTAGGTAAAAAAGGGCCTTCTCTATTTCTGCTTGTTACAAATTCTTCAGGTCTTTCTTAATCCCTTTTAAGGTTAAGTCCCTAGTCCGCTCCCACTTAACTTTCTGAGCATCCTCCAGAGCTTTAATTTGTGTGATGAGTTCTTGGTGTCTTTGTGCTGCCAATCTTTTCTTGACTGAGGCAATGGCAATAATTTTTCCTCGAACTGTGGCCTTCAAGGTGCCCCATAAAATCTGTGGAGATACTCCCCCTAAATTATTTTCCTCTATTGTAGTGGCTATGTGTTGCTTAAGGTCTTTGACTATGGCTTGATCTCGAAGTAGGGAACAGTTCAGCCTCCACTGCGTGTTTTGTCGTGGTAGGCTGAGGTCTACTTCTAAGAAAAGGGGATTATGGTCTGACAGGGAGGAGGTCCCCACCCACATAGAGGGAAAGTACGGGAGGTCCCTGGAGAAGGTGAAGAAGGTATCCAGCCTAGAGAATATTTTAAAACGGGGAGAATAGTATGTATAATCTCTGGCCGTAGGGTATCTTTCCCGCCAAATGTCTACCAGAGCCACCTGTTCAAAAATCTTTCTAACTGTTCTTGCCTTTCTATGATCTGGGTTTAATATCGTAGATGTGGTATCTAGGGTCCTGTTGAACACTAGATTCCAGTCCTCGCCCATAATCAGCACTCCTTTCATTTTTTCTGCCACCAATTGAGCAAGAGAGGAATAAAAGGATGTAGGGGAGCCCGGGGGAGCATAAATATTTGCCAAAGTAATCAGCGTGTCTTGGACTCGCCCTACTACCAGGACATATCGTGCACCCGGGTCGTCCACAACCTCCTCCACTTCAAAGGGAAAGGAAGATGCTATGAGGATGGCAACTCCTCTCTTCCTGCCCGCTGGCAGTGAGGAGTGGAAGACTTGCGGGAAGTTCTTAGATCTCAGCTTTAGGGCCTCGAGAGGTGATAGGTGGGTCTCCTGCAGGAAACAACGTCACACCTCTGCGCTGTCAGATATCTTAGTATCTGTTTTCTTTACAGGTTCTGATTCATTAACATTGTAAGAGAGAATTTTGAGTTGTGGCTAGCCATTTCTGGTCTTTAAGCTCATACATCTTAGCTTTTCCCCTTGATGGACCAAGTTGTGCAGCTTTACAGAAAGTAGTTTTTTACAATCAGTTGTGTACCCATTTATAACAACAATACATGACTGTAGCATTAAACCTTCAATCTGAGTAACCCAACAGTGGGAACAAATAGAACTCAGCGCCCCAATCCATAATAAGGGGGCTAACAGGTGACGTGCAGGTGATCCCTCGAGGTGAGAGCTGAAGGGCCTACCTTGCGCATATGACAGGGAGCGACTTCCATGGTTAAGCTGAAAATACTCCAGCTTATGGGCCGTCACATACATGACGGAGGACAGGAGGCTCAACCTGAGGGTGAGGCTCCATAGTAGCCCAAGGGAAATTTCCCTATAAGGGCAAAGCCCTCTGACGTCAGCGAGGACCATTTATGACAAAAGCTTTTAATGTGCCCGCCCCCCCCCCCACAGCCCTGTATCCTCAGGCTTGATCATCATCGCTTGGTTTCTTAATGCAGATTTATTTCTCCATTCGCCAATCTTAGGAATCCCCCATAATGTACAGGTCTAATTGCACCCCTCACAGACTTCCCATTTACAACCCAAGCTCTTATAGTCCCTCTGTTTTGCTTATCAAGTCCCCATCCGCTGCGGTCGGAAGAACGGCCTTCCAATTCCCTTAACTATCCACCAGCGTGGGGCCTTGGACCTTTGCAGCAGGCGGCTATCTGATCCGGAGGGGGCACTCTGCCTAGCTATTAAAACAGATGCCTGTGTGCAGAACAGGGGTCTCCTCTTATTTACCCTCCCAAACGTCACCCTCTCCCTATGGACAGCTCGTCGAATGTCCTGCCCCGACCATCCCTCCCCACCCCCCTTCCCATTTCCTCCCAGCCCATATAAACCTCTACATGGGTCTTACTTTTATAGGTGAACCAGTCAATTGGCAATTAAGATGAGAGGAGAGAGAGAAAAAAAAACAAAAAAACACCCCCTCTCGTATTTCAAATCCTGTGTATTAATCTCCAAATATCTTAGAGAGGTTCACAATCCATGTCGTTCATCTGAGGGAGTTAATGTGTTTATCGATTTTGGGTACCGGGGAGCAGGTCGCAGGCCAGGCATAATCCTCAGAGGGTGACAAGTAAGTGACCAAATAAAGTTAAGTTCAGTTCAGGTTGAGGGTAATAGCTCTCTCAAGTCTCCGAGACACTCGGCAGGTTGGGATCTTCTTCATCTTCCTCTAGGTGTGCCGCCTTTTTATTTACCGCTGAGGCTTCTCCATATCTTCTTAGTAGGGTTGCTATGTCGGCTCTTAAATTTGACTGAGGGAGCCTCCGTGACGAGCCCGGGTGCGCGGCACCCCTTTGGGCTACTGACCAGGCTGAGGCGAGCAGGTCTCGCTCCATCTTTTCTTTGTTCAGTGGTGGAGTAGAAATACCCAGATCTGCGAGGTACTGCAAGGCTGCCAGTAAATCTGAAAATACTTTAATGCCTTTCTCGGTTTCCACTTTCAATCTAGCTGGGTATAGAACCTGTGCTCTCACTCCTTTAGATTTAAGTTGCTTTATTATTGGCCAAAGTACTCGCCTGGCCTCCTGGACCACAGAGGTATGATCATTGTCTACTGTAATTTTCTGATCTTTATACTACAGAGTGCTCCGTTGCCAGGCCCGACGCAAGAGCTCCTCCTTTGACTGATATGAAGTCAGGCGGACAATCAGCGATCTAGGCCTAGCCTCTGGGTTACGGGGCTTAGGCCCTAGTGATCCATGGGTCCGATCCATTGCAAGGTCGAAATCTTCTGGGAGTGACAGGAGTTCGCGGAGCATTTCTTGTATAAAAGTTATGATGTCCTTATAATTTGCCTCCGTTCCCTCTGGAACTCCATAGATTCGTATATTCTGTCGTCGACTTCTACCCTCCAGATCATCGATCCGTCTGGTTAGCTCCCTGTCTCTTGCCAACAAATATAGCACCAAGCGATCTTGTCTGTTGGACTGCTCAGAGGTTTATGTCAAGCAGAGCTCCATTTGGTCTGTTCTGTGTTCGATACGATTAATGTCCAATCGGAGTTCTGAAAGATCGCGGTTGATTTTCTGAACAGTTTGGGCCATTTGCACTATTGTCGAGGCTAAATCCGTCTGTGACCTTGCTTCACGCGAAGTCCCTGCCTGTAGGCCGTCTGCAGGGTCTGCAGTCTCCAGAGTCTCCTGCTGCTCCAGTTGTAGCATTTCTCTTACTTTCTGCACTGGGGTACTCTGAAGCCTCCCGGCTTTCATTCTCGTCACTTTGGCCGGAGAAGACATGCTTTCTCTAGGCGATGATTTTAGATTTATGTAGCCGCAGGTACGGAGCTAAGGGATCAGGCAGCCATTTGCCCTCTGACGTCACCAGAAGTCCAGAAAACTTAATAGATTACTCATAAGCCTGCCTAGCACATATGTTTCTATGTTCTGTGTGGTATTTAAAGTTATTTAACTGCTATGGAACATGAGTTTTTAAAGAAGGTGATTGCAGAAGGTAACAAGAAGAATAGTAACTCTAGTGGCTGGATGTTGGGATTCCAGGACAGTAAGAACAATGACAATTGTACTATAAGGATTTTATTGAAATAGAAAATAATTTCCTTTTAGTGTAATTAGTTAACTAATTAAAGTTTCTGCAGCTTGTGGATAATTATTTTGTAAGAAATTTAATCTATATAGCTTTTCCATCTTAATTCTGTATTTGCCAAATCTCCTGACCAGCTATGCACGCCCCCACCCCAAAAAAGCACTGCAAATGCCCATAAAGCTTTATAGTGTCTGTTATAAGCGATGTTTTTGTCCATTATAACCAGAGAAAATGCATTGGATTTGATATATTTGGTCTGGAAAATCAGTTTTCGACTGCTATAACCAATTGTCCTTTATAACAGTGTCTTTTGTAAGTGGAGTGCACTCACTCACACCCTCTCTCTCTCTATATATATATATATATATATATATATGTCTTTGGAGTTGGTAGAACGGGTAGTGGTGAGAGAACCACTGAGGGCCAGTGATCACAATACCATGTGGTTTGAACTGGCCTTAGAATCCAATTCCAGTTGCACTGCTAAAAACTTCCAGCAGTTGTTCTCACTGTGGACCCCTCCCAATGAAAAACAAACGTGGAGACCGACAGTTTAAAGCCCTGCCTCCTCCCTCCTTACCTTCAGTGTGGTGGTCCTCCATTCTTCATAACTCATAAATCATGTACACAAATGGCTGCAGTCTGGGAAACAAGATCCCAGACCTGCAGGCAACAATGACAGAGGCTAAACTGGACATAGTAGCCATTAGCGAGACATGGTTCACCAGTAACCACTCTTGGGACACTTCAGTACCCGGTTGTGTACTGTTCAGAAGTAACCAAGGTGCAAAAAGGGGGGAGGAGTGTCCCTTTATGTCAATGAAAATATCAAAGCTACAGAAATTCAGAATTCACATAAGGAGCCAGAAGAACTGTGGGTTACCCTAGAAACAGGAAATGGGACAGCCATGCGAACTGGGGTTGTCTACATGCCTTCAGACCAGGGGGAGGACATAGACACATTACTGTTACAAGATATACAAAACATGACAGCTAAAGGGAAGATTCTGATAATGGGAGACTTCAACATGCCAGATACAGATTGGTCAATACCAGCAGGAACATCCGCCAGTACTAGACACATAGTGGATTCCCTTCAGGGGAGGGCCTCAAAACACTGGTAGAATAACCCACAAGAGACAGGGCTATCCCAGATCAAGTACTGACTAATGGGGAAAGGATCACAGATCTCCAGGTAGAAGGTCACCTGGGGGCCAGTGACCATCACATGGTATGGTTCAGTTTGGCCACTAGAACTAAATCATCCCATTCCAAGGCAAAAATATGAGACTTCAGAGGAGCTGACTTTGATAAGATGGCCAACAGAGTTAAGCTAGCCCTGGCAAGAAGAAATACAGGTGAGGGGGTACAGGCAAAGTGGGCAAGCCTTAAGGATGCAATACGTGAAGCAACAACCCATGTGTAGGAGTGAAAAGCCAGAGCAGAAGAAGGAGGATACCACTTTGGTTCTCAAAAACCATAGCAGAAAAGGTCAGAGCCAAAAGGCTGGCCTTCAGGAAATATAAGGGACTGCAGCGGGACGCAGATAGGGAGGCATACCAAACTTCCCTGAGGGAAGCAGGGAAGGCAGTAAGGCAGGCAAGGGTGGAAATGAAGGAAACACTAGCACAAACAGTAAAAGAAGGAGACAAGACTTCCTATAGATACATTAGTAAAAGGAGAAAGTCCAGAGGGGATATTGCTAAGATCAAAGGGGATAAGGGGGAGTGTGTGGAGGAGGACCAAGGAAAAGCATCTATCCTAAATAGATACTTCTGCTCAGTATTCACTGAAGAGAAGGTAGGACAGGGCCCAGCAGCTCAGAGCACCATGGACTAGGGGGAAGGAAGTGGACCAAGGGGAGCAGTTGATGTCACCTACCTTGACTTCAGCAAAGCTTTAGATACTGTTCCATATAGAAGATTGATTAATAAGCTGGGAGGCTCGGGGGCAGAAGTTGGTCAACTGGTAGCCAACTGGTTGGTGGGCAGAAAACAGAGAGTGATGGTAAATGGTACACAGAAGAGATGCAAGTCACAAGTGGGATACCTCAGGGATCGGTCCTTGGGCCAGTCCTCTTCAATATCTTCATCAGTGACATTGCAGATGGACTGGGGGGTAAGGTTTGTCTGTTTGCAGATGACACCAAGATGTGCAACAGAGTAGATGATCCAGATGGGGTGGACAGAATGAGAATAGATCTGGATAAACTGGCAAAATGGTCGGAAGAGTGGCAACTGGGGTTTAACGCAAAGAAGTGCGAGATCATGCACATAGGAAAGAGAATCCCTGAAGCTACCAATAGGTTGGTAGGGAAGTTGCTGTCAATCACAAGGGAAGAAAGAGATTTGGGCATCAACATCACAGATGACCTGAAATCAACCAAGCAGACCACTAAAGCAGAAGGTAAGGCTAGATGGGTGTTGGGGTGTATTAGTAGGGGTATCACAAGTTGTAAGAGGGAGGTAATAATCCCTCTTTACAAGACACTGGTTAGGCCCCATCTGGAATACTGTGTGTAGTACTGGAGGCAGCACCTGCACAAGGACATTAACAAAATTGAGGCAGTCCAGAGAAGAGCAACCAAAATGGTGCAGGGACTGCATCAGAAAACATATGAGGACAGATTAACAGAGCTCAATATGTATACCCTAGAGCAAAGGAGGAAGAGAGGTGATATGATCAAAACATTCAAACATCTTAAGGGCATTAACAAGGTGAAAGATTCTAAAATGTTTCAATATAAGAAAAATAGCAGGACAAGGGGACACAACATGAGATTAGAGGGAGGTTGATTAAGGGGTAATGTGAGGAAGTTCTTTTTCACAGAAAGGATGGTGGATGCATGGAATGGCCTACCTCAGGAAGTGGTGGATATGAATACAGTGCAGGGCTTCAAACAGGCATGGGATAGGCATAAGGGAGCAATACAGATGAGTATGAATAGATAGGCCATTGACAGAGTACAGGCCTATGGCACATTCATAAGGTAGAAAAAAATGGGCAGACTGGATGAGCCTTGCGGTCCTTATCTACCATCAACTTCTATGTTTCTATAACCATACCAGGGCCAGGCTGTGTGTCCATTCACTGTATGTCCATTGTCCCCCACTGCAGGCAGGGGTCTCGCTCTCTCTCTCTCTCTCTCTGTCTCTGTCTCTCAGGTCACTTGCTTTGAACAGTAACCACCACCCATCACTGCCACCAACCCTCTAGGATTTAAGGATGATTAAGGATTAGTCTCTTCTCTGGATTGGTCCTCCTAGTCCACTAAATGATTGGTCGACCATAAATTAAATAAATAACAAATCTTCCAAATGCAGACTGGAGTCCATGGTAGGCTACAACTCCCAAGCCCTGAGTCTGCTGGTAAATGGGTGGTCTGGCCTACAAGTACTAAACCCTGGGGTCCCCAGCAGACACCCTCTGCTTGCTGTAGTACTAGCCCATCATGGAACACCAGGGTTTGGTTGTGGTAGACCAGCATATTGTTTGTCCCACTCCCAGCACACTTAGCATGGCATGGCACACCGTGGCCACAGTGCTGTTGTACTAGTTCCCTCCCATCCTGTACAGCAGACCATTGAACTCAGGGCTGATCAAGGAGAAGATTTACTGAACGGAAGGGTGGTGTGCTGCATTGCAGATGGACAACAGGCGGTTTTGTTTTGGCGGGGGGGCAGTTGATCACATCACATTGCATTACTGCAGCAGTGAGAGAGGACCACACCATCAGTTGACCATCGACCACTGGACTGACTGAAATCTGAACCACCATGGATGCAGCCAGCAGGGAGTCAGACCCCATCAGATTTAATTTAGTCAAAGATGACAGACAAAGAGTGAGGAAGGGAGGTCACATAGGCAGAGTGTTGGTTGGGAGGGAGTTTGGACTAGTTTATTAGTGCACTACTGGGATGAGGTGAGGTTTCCTTCTGACATGTTTAGGATGCAGAATCGGAATTTCGATTCTGTCTCTGATTCCATTCTGATGACTTAATAGGTGTTGGAGTCGGAATCAGAATTTCTGAATATCTGAAAACTGGCAACCAAAACAGATTCCAGAGAATCTGAGCGCCCCTAATCACTAAGAGGAGCAAAAATCAAAGGCCAGTTTGGTTCTAAAAGGAAAGTATGAGGCAGTGAGGGCAAAAGAAGGGCATTTAAAAGGAAAAGGGAAAAGCAGGGGTGGAGGTTTGGGGTTAGATAAGACAAACTAAAGGAGGCAAAGGGGGTGGTCAGGAGGGCAAAAGCAGACATGCAGCTGCGCATTGTCAAGGGTGTCAAAAAGGGAGAAAAGGAATTCTTAGGTACATCAGGGAAAATAGAAATATAAAAGGGGGGATTGTTAGAGTTTTAAAGGGGGGGGGGTAGTGGAGGATGACAAGAAGAAGGCTGATGTTTTAAACAATTACTTCTACTTCTGTGGTGGAGGATGAAGAACCTATACAAAAAGTGTTGAGGCTTCCACAAGGGGGCTGCAGGAAATGGGATGGGCATTGGTCACCGTCAGCAGGGTAAAGAAGGAGCTTGCAGCTGTCAAGGTAGATAAGGATCCAAGGCCGAATGGCTTACACCCGAGGTTGCTCAGGGAGGTCAGATCAGAGCTTGCTGCATCCCTGGTTGAGCTGTACAGGTACTCATTGTCAACTGCTATGGTGCAAGGGGACTGGAAGTCTGTGGATGTGGTTCCAGTCCATAAGGAGAGGGGAGAAGGGAAGACCCTGGAAACTACAAACATGGCAGTTTTACCTCCATTGTAGACAAGCTGTTGGAGATTCTGGTCAAAAAAAGCCCTGTAGTCTACCCAGAGGTGAATGAGCTACAGGACAACAAGCAGCACAGATTTTATGCAGAGAGACTGTGTCAGATCAACAAAGTAATATTTTCTGCCTGGGCCACAATAGTGGTTGATAGAGGACAAATCGTAGATTTACTCTACTTTAGTTTCAGCAAAGCTTTGACTCTGTGCCACATAGGAGGCTGCAGAGGAAGCTGGAGGACCTAGGAGGAGGGAAGGAATTGGTCTGATGGGTAGGGAACAGGTTAGGAGGGGGAAAACAGAGGGTGGCAGTAAATGGGGTCAAATCAGAGGAAGGGGGTTACAAGCAGTGTGCCACAGGAGTCAGGCCTGGGACCGGTCCTGCTCAGTATACTCATCAGTGACACAGGGAAGGTATGTCTCTTCATGGATGACACAAAACTATGCAACAGGGTATGCAGGGAGGAGGGGGTAAGGAAGCTAAAGAGGAATCTGGAAAGGCTGGAGAGATGGTCCAGAATATGGCTTTTGGGTTTCAATGCCAAAAAGTTCATAGTGATGCACATAGGTAAGAGAATCTCACACACAGAGTACTGAATGGGGAGCTGAGGTTGGGCACAACATCCAAGGAAAGGGATCTGGGGGTCATCATTAGTGACTCACTCAAACAAGTCGGCAAGTGCAGTAAAGCATACAGCAAGCCAACAAGGATTCTAAGATGCACTGGGAGAGCATTTGATAAAAGGTGATGCTGCCCTTTTTCAGGTCCTGGTGAGGGCACACCTGGAGTACTATGCTCAGTTCTGGAGGCTGCGCCTCAGAAAGGACTGGTAAGTTAAAGTGTACAGTACAGTGTCACCAGGATGATTCAGGACCAACAGGGCAGATCGTACATGGATCAGCAGGAAGCCCTGACTATAGACTCACTGAAGGCAGAAAGGAGAGGCGTGACATGATAGAGACATACAATATCTTGAGGGGAAACTAATGGAGTGACCTGTTAAGACATGTTCACCTGGAACAGGAGCACAGTCACAAGAGGACATGAATGGGGGCTAGTCAGTGGAAACTTCAGGAGTGCTGTTAGGAGCCGTGCAACAGATTACCGGCACAAGTTGAGCAGGCGGAAACTATAAATGGGTTCATAAATGGCTGAGACAGGTGAAAAGGGCTAATAATTCAAGGAGGAGGAGCTAGGGAGGTGGAGGTTAGGGGGTAAGAGAGAGGATTTGGAGTAGACATCTTGGCTAAAAATCCCTTAAGACAGTAGGTCAGGGCTGACCCAGTGGCGTAGAGGGCTGAGGTGCTGGTGCCTTACCTCCTGCCACACTGGTGACCTGAGTTCGGGAACGTAGTCAGGTCATTCGAGGGCTGGTCAGGGGAGGGAGGATTGTGCATCCCATAGAGGAGGGGGTTGTGTGACCCACTACTTGCCTGCCACCTGGAGGTATCCAGGTGGTAGCGCAGCTTCAGGCACACACAGAGCCAGCTGACACAGCCATTTGAGGGCATCTCCATGGAGGCAGAGCTCGCCTGTTACATCGTTGCATGTGGACGACTGCGGGGGCATCAGGGGAAGCAAATGGAGGAGAAACCTCTCTGGCTGCAGGATGACAATGGGACTCCCAGCCCTGCACCAACATCTGAAAATACCCTGCCGTGAAGACGAAAGGGTAATGCTGGGGGGGGGTGTTTATTCAGAAAGGGGCTGGCCAGGGGTGTAGGTGCACAACGTACTGATCGTAAAAAAATAGACAGTAGGTTAGGGGGATAGGTAGGAAGCTCTTTATGGTCAGACTGGATGAACCTATGGTCTTTATCTTCCAGCAGCGTCTGTTTCTAGGTTACCTGGGAAGAGAACATATGATTTTAAATCAATCTTCTAATCTCTTAACCTCTAAATGTCTGCATTACTTTGTGTCAGAATACACTCCCCCCTCCACCACCACCATTCTCTTAGACTGCAAAGTACTACTCTACTCATTTCTGCTTTTAACCCTAAAACTGCGAGTGATATAGCTTTTGTACTGTAATATGGGCCCCCACCACATGGAACAAATTGCTGTTAAGTATTGGCAGATGACATCTGTCATGGAGTTTAAATTCCTTCTTAAAACTCATGTTTGCGCAGCTTTTGGGAGTTGAGTTCAGTATAGCTACTGATCATTACACAGCTGTTTTCATACTTGATTGGAATGTACCCTGTGCTCTGATGTAAATATTAACTTTTAGAATTGTTTATTATAATGTTCTATTTTTTTACCAATGTACATAGGTGCCGACTACGGGGGGCTGAGGGACTGAAGCCCTCCCCCTGGGAAGTTAAGGTGGAGGCTCTGCCCTCCCCCCCAGAGGGCCAGAATTGTGTAATGCAAAAAGCAGCAAAATTAAAAAAAAGTGTTTGTTTTTAGCCTTGATGGCTCAATCAGATGTGGAGCACAGTGCTGTGGTGCTGGGGAGGGGGCCGGACATCACAGCATCACACACTTAATTGGTTGTTGCCTTGGACTTGTGATGTGATGTCACGGTCTAGACTCCAGGCAAGCTCACACATGTGCGGTGCCTATAACAGCCGGCAGTACCAGTTTTGGCACCAGATTTGTTTGCTGCTCGGTTCGAGGACCTCCACGGTAGGAGGACTGACTCAGTCAGTGGCGCGGTACTCTAGAGCATCAGCGCCACTCCAGCAATTCATTTTATCCCCGATTGCATCCTTGAGCGGGACAACAACGTCTTGGAGTGGACCGCAGTTGGTGATGGACTGCCGCTGACACTCACTCTGTCAGGACCGGGAGAAGCGCCGGAGTTCGATCAGGACCTTTGCGTGATCCTCGCCCATTGGGATGCCATTGTTCTGTATTTTGGATTTAAATTGGAAGGATCCCCAGCCCAGGACCCCATCCATCTCGATTCTGGCAGGGGCTACTAGCAGGTGTTTGTGGCCGAGTTGTGATGAGGACTCGGTGCAGAGTCATCGGTGAGTCATTCAAAAGAAAGAAAAGATCCTTGCTGACATTGTCTGGAAGTCCTTGGAGAGGGGTGTATTTCCCGACACCCTTAAGGAGGTGGTCGTTGGACCTCTCCTTAAAAACCCTCTTTGGATCCAGACTGTCTAGCTAACTACCGCCCTATCTCTAACCTGCCACTTGTTGGTAAGGTTATTGAAAAGGTGGTTGCTCTGCAGTTGGACGATCATCTTGCAACTCACAATGTCTATGATACTCTCCACTCTGGTTTTAGGAAGAAGCATAGCACGGAAACTGCCCTTGTCCGGGTATTGAATGACCTCCTAATGGCTAGAGATGGAAAGGCACATACCATTCTGGTCCTTCTTGATCTCTCTGCTGCATTTGACACTGTAGACTATGGTGTGCTGTTGGAGCGCCTGCGTTTTTTTGTGGGCTGTCTGGTACAGTCCTTAAATGGTTCCATTCTTACCTCACGGACAGGTTTCATAGAGTTGCCACTGGAATTTATTTCTCTGGTGCTCACTTCCTGCCTTGTGGGGTGCCGCAGGGCTCCATTTTGGCCCCCATGTTGTTTACAGTGTATATGCTACCATTGGAGGATATCATTAGGTGATACAGTCTGAGTTTTCACTGCTATGCAGATGATACTCAGCTGTATTTGTCCTTTCTGCCCGAACAGAATGATGCACTCTCCGTGCTAAATAATTACCTTGCTGAGATCAGATCTTGGATGAGTTCTAGCTGGCTGAGACTGAATCCAGACAAGACCGAAGTGTTGGTAGTGGATCCAGGTCATCCGGGGGCGGGTGTGGGGGTTGGACAACCATCAGGTTTATTACTTGGTGGTATGTCACTCACTACCTCAGATCGGGTGTGTAACCTTGGCGTTATTTTTGATGATGGTCTGACTCTAAAACCTCAGGTGTCAGCTGTCGTCAAATCTTCTTCTTTTTATCATCTGAGGAATATCGCCGGGTGAAACACCTGGTTCTTCTGGATGATCTTCCAACATTGGTCCATGCGTTTGTCACTACCCATCTTGATTACTGCAATTCCCTCTACCTAGGGCTACCAGGGGTTGATATCCGTTGCTTGCAGCTGGTGCAGAACGTGGCAGCCAGGCTATTGACTGGGACTTCTAGAACCAGTCATATTACGCCTGTACTCCGTGAGCTGCACTGGCTGCCTGTTCAGTGGCAGACCACCTTTAAGGTTGGCTTGCTAACCTTTAAAGCCCTACGTGATCAGGGACCCGGTTACCTGCAAGATCTCCTGGTACCCTACTGCCCCCTCCGTCCTCTCCGATCCACCGACGAGGGATTGCTAGAGATTCCCAGGGTACGTTTGAAGACATCTGGTTGTCGTGCCTTCTCTTTTTCAGCTCCAACCGTGTGGAATTCTCTACCTCGTCGGTTGAGAGAATGCCCAACCCTCAGTAGTTTTAAAACTGAGTAAAAGGCATATTTATTTAACCTAGCCTTCCCTAGTTATGGATGATCTGTTTTAAATGTTATTTAGCTTTATTTATATTTGATGTATCTGGTTTTATGTACAGCACCTTGGTTTTGAAAGGCGCTATAAAAATAAAGTTGATTTGATTTAATTTGAAAGACAACAAATTGCAGGAGTGGACTAATACTTAGGAGTGACGTGTGTGGTTGCTGAGTAGGTGGGACTGGACTGGTGGGGCATTGATAACACAAGATTGGGGTGGGTGGGATTTGGAATAGATTGTACTGCACAGTAAAGTTAAAGGTTGGACTGGGATTGCATAGTGGGTGGGAGTAGGACATGGTGGTAACTACATTTTTGGGATAGGGTGGGATTGCAGTTATTGCACAGTGGATGGGATTGGATGCAGTGGACAATGGTATCATAAAGGTAGGGGAAAGGGAATCATTTATTTTTTAGGTCTGGTGAATGAGAGTTGCTAATAAGGGTGCTACCAGGGTAGGAGAAGGGAAGGAAACTGAAACACAACTTTGATGCCAGATGTATTTATAGCAAAATATTCTTTATTTAAAATAGTAAAAGAAAGATTACTGGCCTCAACAGAAGTTGAATCTAGACTGAATCCACTTGCTTACCCAGGATGGATCAAGGTGGGTTTATGGGGCAAGTCATTTGCCCCATTAATCCACCTTGATCCTCCCTGAGTAAGCCCCACCCTTAGTCCCACTCCCTACCCATGTTTTAAAAAAAAAAATGATGAGTGCATAATCTTCCAGGCTAGTTCTAATATTTTATTTTTGGAAATGAGAAGGTGAAGTGGGCCAGTGTACCAAGTCTTAAGGTCAGAACCCAAGTCCAAGTCGTACAGCAGCTGGTTTAAAATGCCCATGAGCACATTGTGGTCAAGAGGTAATTGTGTTGTGCTGTCAGACGATGGACCAATTTACCACATACCAAAATGCATAGCAGCGGTCCTTTCAAATGCAATTTCAGAGCTAATGACTAGAATGTGTAATGTTGCACTTTCATTGTAAAGAATAATTCATTCCGTAGTTGTTTCGTGGTGAGCTGCATGATCTGACACATCATGATGTGATATAAAGCAGTGTATTACTGGGAATTTGACTTTACTGCCATTGGCCTTTCAGGGTAACACCCTTGCTTAACTGCTTGTGTGGTGAGGTTCTATGTCATTTAGATTGCCTTTTCTGAACTACTGTATTTCAGAGCTGCTATTTGCCTTGAGAATCTTTAGCACTGAACATTTTGCTCAGAATCCTTTTAAACGTAAACTGGTGGGTTCCACAGATAATCTGTCTGTTGTTTACCTGCTGCACAGTGCTTAAACCAGCAGCAAGTTATGGTTCCTACTCAGTTTTTCAATACTTTCTGGTCCCCAGTTGTTTAAAATCTTTCAAAATGCTTTAGCTTTTCTATTTAGTCAGAGTACTGTATGATTTTTGAATGGGATCTGCCATGGGGTGGCAGTCTTGAATAGCCTTAGTCATTTTAGAGACGCTCTGCTTATTAGAAGAATTAGAAGTGGAGGATGTGGAATCAAACCCAGGCCTGCTCGACTCTCCTGGATATATCAAGGTCATTTAAAATTCAATACTCTAACCTCTAGACTATACTGCCAGCCAGTTCAAAGCAGTTGAGAGGTATGGACTGAGTGAGGAGACTGTTTCAGATCCAGAATGTTCTACTATGTTCCCTACCAGGAGGTGGCAGAAAAGAAGTGAGGACAAAGCAGGGAGCAACATTTTGCATGGTAATGTGAGGGGTGCTTTGTTCTGTTTTGTCATCAATTATAAGCAGGTGCATACTGTAGATTTCTGTGATTGTTGCCTATAGAGGGTAGTAGGGAAATCAACTGGGGACCCCCCGGGCCTCTGACTTTTGCAGGAAGGGATCTCCTTGAGGGCAGTAACCAAAGTTAGGGGGGGTTGAAACATTGCACAAAACAAGCAAAAAATACATTTTTATGTTTGCTTGCACGCATGTGCAAGAAACATAGTGCCATCATAGGAGTTTTCTAGAGGTGTGTCAGCCTCTTCCAATTCAGTCAGTGTGTTTGCAGGCACAGTCGCAGTGCGCCAATCAGTGCTGCAGCTGTCTATGACAGCAGGAAAATGCAGTGGCATGCAGTTGAAAGGGAGAGCTCCGCTTCAGTGAGCAGAGCTCGCCCCCCCCACACACACGCAAGCATGCATATTGCGTGCTGACGCGCCCCCCACGCACACACACTGTACAACGGGGTGCTCAATCCCCGTCGGCTCCACATCTCCCCCCCCAACAACAGCTGTCCAGGTGCCACACTGGGAGCCCACCCCAGCATGGCAAGAACTGTCATACTCAACGGGGGTGTCCAATCCCCCATCGGCTCCACGGCTGCACACCCTCCTCCCAAAAAAGCTTTCCATGTGCCACGCTGGGAGCCCACCCCAGCATGGCAAAGCATGTTATGGCCGATGGGGGTGCCCAATCCCCCATCGGCTCCAGCCCCCCCAAACAGTTTTCTAGCTGCCACGCTTGGGAGCCCACCCAGCGTGGCAAACGCCCCGCATCGCCTAAAAACCTGTGAAGAAGAAAACCTTCCCTCGCAGTCTCACGGCGCCCCACAACCCGCACCCACCCACTGCGCACCCTGCCTCCTCACACCCCTCACCCCATACTTACCTCCGGAGCTCGGCGCGATCATCGGTGGACCGGAACACGCCTGCACTCTTCAAAGTCGACCCACCGAACTGAGGAAATGCCGTAAGCTGTATAATGGAATAAATAGGGTTTTTCAACTTTGTTGCATATCTCAGGCATTTTTGGGAATTTTGGGCCCAAATGTTCAACATGGGGTTTTTGGGACCCCCTCATGAATTCTTGCACTGTCATGGCGTTAATCGGGCCCGAAGGGTGATTTCGCAGTCACTGTGCGAAATCACCTTTGGGACCCATTAATGAAACAACACTGCCAGTGTTCTTAAGGTGGGCTCAAAAAGCCTATGTTAAAAATTTGTGAAAAATTGTAAATGACTGGTTTATTTAGCGATGCTATGCAGTTCCTACGCACACTCGTAAGTTCGCTAATTTTCAATATTTTCACTCCAGAGTTTCAACATTGTCATTTTACCACACCTTCTTATGAGCAGTACAGTTGTCATTTTTCACATCTCACCCAAAACGTGTTTCCGCCCATGTAGCACACAGTGGCACAGTCGGTGTGCGAAATCAATGTATAGGACACATTAAGAAAATCACAGTGGCACTGTTCATGAGCAGAGGTGTTAAAATGGCTATGTTGAAAATTTGGTGAAAAAATTCCTAAAAATGACTGTTTTACGAGCGGGCGTTGCAGAGTTCCTACGCACGCTCGTAAGTTCACAAATTATCAATATTTTCACTCCAGATTTTCAACATTGCCATTTTACCACACCTCCTTATGAGCAGTACATCTGTCATTTTTCACACCTCGCCCATAACGTGTTTCCGCCCATGTAGTGCACAATGGTGCGGTTGGTGTGCTAAATCAATGTACGGGACACATTAAGAAAACCACAGTGACACTGGTCATGAGCAGAGGTGTTAAAATGGCTATGTTGAAAATTTGGTGAAAAAATTCCCAAAAATGACTGTTGTAGGAGAGCATGTTGCACAGTTCCTACGCACGCTGGCAAGTTTGCGAATTTGTAATATTTGCACAACAGATTTTCAACAGTGCCATTTTACCGCACTTCCTTATGAGCAGTACAGCTACCATTTTTCACATCTCGCCCAAAATGTTTCCGCACATGTAGTGCACAATGGTGCAGTCGGTGAGCGAAAACAATGTTTGGGACAGATTAAGAAAATCACAGTGACACTGGTCGTGAGCAGAGGTCTTAAAATGGCTATGTTGAAAATTTAGTGACAAAACTCCATAAAATGACTGTTACGCGTGAGCATTGCGCAGTTTCCACACAGTCTCGTAAGTTCATGAATTTATAATATTTTCAGTCCAGATTTTCAACAGTGGCATTTTTCCACACCTCCTTAGGAACAGTACAGCTGTCATTTTCCACAACATGGCCGAAATGTGTTTTCACACTTTCAGTGCAGAAATGCGTGGTCGCTGTGGGAAATCATTGTTCGGGACAGATAAAGAAAATCACACTGACACTGTTCATGATTGGAGGCCCCAAAATGCCTGTGTTAACAATCTGCTGTAAAAAAAAATCCCCAAACTAGTTACATTACGGGTGTGCGTTGCACAGTTTCTACGCACACTCGTGACTTCACCAGTATTTTTAAGATTTTCACAGCAGATTTTCAACATTGCCATTTTTTACACCTCCCCATGAACAGTACCGCTGTCATTTTTCACATCCTGTTCGGAATGTGTTTTTGCACCTGTGGTGTCAAATGCCGTAGTCGCTGTGCAAAAGCAGTTTTCGGCTAACAAACTGATATTGCCACTGTTCATGAGGTGGTGGTCACAAAAAACCATGTTGAAAATTTGGAGTGAAAATACCAACGAATGCCTGAGGCGTTAGGGTTTCCGACCATAACGCCCCACCCTGTAGAGAATGACAGGCATCAGGGGTGTGACTTGCGATTCTTGCCTGTAATGCTCATACCATTCCACCCCCACCCACACCCTGCAGCCAGTGAGAGACATCAAAGTGTGCCTCTGACTCTTCAGGCCAAACTTCACCCCATTCTCCTATACCGCACCCATCTCACCATATTTCCTGATGGAATGGGGTGCGCATAACGGCCATAGACCCCAAGGCACAGTGACACTTGTCAGTGTCTGCAGGGTAGGGTGTGGTGAAATGGCGTGGTCGTTATGCTTGATGACCCAAAGGCACACCCCAATGCCTGTCACTCTCTGCAGGGTGGTGGTGGGGTTGGCTTCAGTTCAATACTTCGCTGCCATTCCTATTATGCAGCTCTGTAACTTCTACACTACCAATGCCAATGCCAGCAAGCAAACATTCGGCATTGACAAATGCTTGTTATGATTTTATTTTAAAATGTTCATCCACCCCAGTACATGCCATGCTAGTACTGCAGATCATGTGTCACTGAGTATCATGGATTATCAAAAGCAGGCTGCCAACAAAACCAGTTTAAAGAGCAGGTACCTACTGTCAGGCACCCAGCTCCCCTCAAATATATATAATAGCAGATCTGCTCTACTGTTGAGGGGCGTTAAAAATTCTATGTGCTTCCCTCTGGTTAAAAAGTTATAGCACCCCAAAGTTGCACCCCCATAAAAACAAAGCCTTGTCTGACACGCCTCCTTTTGTGATGTCAGAAAATGAAGGCTGCTTGTGTGTGCTCCATAGATCTACAGTATATTGGTGCCATTTGTCAGTGACGTTTAGTACTATTTGGAGTTGCCACTTGGAACAATAAAATGACTGCTCCAGTAAACAGGGACTGTTACTTCAGGGCTGCTTTGATATTTCTACATGGCACCTCTAAATAGTACTAAACACCATAGATATATCCCATACATATAGGGTAATGACATGCACCCTCAGTATTCATCTTCTGACATCCCTGGGAGTATTCTGATCTAAAATGACCCACATATTTTTCTAGTGTAATCTGCAGCATACACCTGTGGTCACCTGGCATCATGCAGTTTACACATTTTAGTTTGGTGGGGGAAAATTGGGTGAGTTACATAACCTGTGTCTGCACAACTTGCTGGGGAGTGGGTCAAGGTGGTGAGTGACAACACAAGAGGCTATACCAGCAGTTGGGGAGGGGATCAGTGTAGGTAGTGACATCACTAGTGTCTGCAACACTTGCTGAGGGGTGGGTCAGTGTGGGTGAGTGACACCATCAGAAGCTATGCAGGTAGCTGAGGAGGGGACAAGGTGGGTGAGTGATACCATCAGTGTCTGCAACACGTGCTGGGCATTAGGTCAAGGTGGTGCGTGACAACAAAATACAGGCAAATTTGGGTAATATGCTGGCACTGAAATGGTGTTTATTATGCTGTGCTGTCTCATCAGAAAAAAAAAAAAAAAATGCACCACAGAGCACCAAAAACCTGGCCATTTCTTAAGACCCCCCCGGCAAAAATAAAAGTCAGCTCCTATGCCATTGTACAGCACCTTGAGCCGTTGGGAAATGTCCCTTTATAAATAAAGAAGGCTGACTTGGATTGGATATACTGTACATTATCTTTATTTATAACATGGGGTTGGAAAAAAAAACATTCCTATTGGTGAAGCAGTGTCAGGTGACAGTGCATTAAGCACTGTTAGTCGCATAGTTTATTTTATTTATTTATTGATTGATTCTTGGAAAACCTCTGAGCATTGCTGCTCCTTTACAGTGGTTCCACATCAAAAATGGGATGCAATATAGTGGTACATAAAGAAGAACAAAGAATTATACAGAGCGTAAGTATATTGCGTACAGAGAAAGAAATTGCTAAATAAAACAAATGAGCAGTGATTAGATGAACTATATCATTTACAACGTTGATTCAATGGTTCAAAGTAGTAGAAAAGCAAAGTTACATGATAGAGTATACCAAAAAAAAAAGGGGGAGGGGTGGAGGGGATTAGCTGGGAGAAGAGTTGGTGTGTTAGAGGAGCTAAGAGGGAGACGGCGGGGATTGAGGCAAAGCAAAGGTGGTCAAGACGGTAGGGGGTATTTGGGGGGAGCTACCCAGAGGGTGTTGTCAGTGATGGAGGAGGGGAGGATGTTCCAGGCAGGGGAAGGCAAAGGAGGGGAGGAAGTGTTGCAGGGCCGTGATATTGGTTAGTGCCGTATCCGAGGGTGGTAAAATACGTGGGACATGGGGATGTAGGGGCCTCACTGGGGGTACTATAGTATAGGGAGTGGGAAGGAAGAAGTGCAGCAAAATTAGGCAGTGCTGGACAAGATCCTAAGGAATTTAGGGATCAGGATCGCAGTCACACATGCAGTCTTTTTTGCCATCATGCACATCTGGAATTGGATCCTGCCGTTTAAATTAAGCCACCCAGTGCTCGGGTAGAGAGCACATGTATGAGTTAAGTGAAGTGCTCCTAGGACCAGCCTGCAGGCTTTGTTAAGGACTACTTTTATTTGCTTAAGTGTGGTGTCAGTTCCTGCTCGGTAGATTACAAGATCGTAGTCTGGGACAGACAGGACTGAGCTATTTACAGCTAGTTTGATGGAGCTGTCTGTGAGGCAGTGCCTGTGACGATAAAGTTGACCTAATCTTGCGTTAGCTGACTTGGCGACATGGTTGATATGCAGTCTATGTGAGAGAGGACAATCGAGGGTGACCCCAAGGTATTTAAAATTGCTGACCAATTCCAGAGTGTCGTTTCTGTGATTGTGAATTTTAATGGGATAGGCTTTGTGTCTGTTATGAGGGAAGGCAAACAACATCGCCTTGGTTTTTTTATAATTCAACAGTAGTCTTGATCTGAGAAACCAAGCCTCTACTGCTTTGAAATCAGTCTGCAACTTACTTTTGAGCACATCTGGGGCAGTTGGTGTGAAATGTCCCCAAGGCAGTGTTACTGAGCAGAAATTGGTACTCCTTTTATGCTAAAGCAAAGAAAATCAGCACGGCGGCCATTAAAATCTCCACAGATGGGCAATGGTGAACTGTAGTGGGGACACACCGAGTGTTTCTCTTCCTCCTCCAGTTGCTGTTTTGGGTGTGTGTGCATTATTCTGGCATGCTCTTTCCCTGTCCTCTGCCGTCTGTGGAGTCAGGCTCCTTGGTGAGGAAGAGTCAGTAGGCGATCAAGAGAGAGCGAGAGGGCCCCCCCATGTCTGCTCCATGTCCTGGCATAGCAGCTTGTTCCAGTGTAGTGGACTGAGCCACCCCCCCAGATGTCCACTCCATGTCCTGGCATAGCTGGCAGCCCCAGACAGATGGAACAGTGGGGTGCTGCAGGAGAGAGAGAGAGAGAGAGACAGACAGACAGACAGAACGAGAGCAGCAGCTCTCAGCGGTTGTCTGAGCGAGCAGCACATTGCATTTCATCTTGCTGCAGTGTCCTCACTCTGTGTAGAGCTGTGCTGCACTCTCCTGTCACTGTGTGTGTGTGTGTGTGCCTCTCTCTCCATGTGTAAGGCGATATTGTGACAGAGACAGACAAAGCAGAAACTCCATGGCTGCGGGAATCGGAGATCGTCCTTCATCACCCGCTGCTCTTGGTCAGCATGTACTCCAGGCAGGGCACTGTGTGTGTTGGGGGGGAGGACAGCAAGAATGCGTGCCATGGAGGCACACAGAGATAGTGAGTGGGAATGAGAGAGACAGATGGAGGCTCAGAGCCAGCAGCGCAGATGCTACAGTCATGTCACAGAAATGGTAGAAATACAAAATGTCCCCGATCTGTATATCGGGCAAATTCCCATGTGTCCCATAATGCAAACAATGCAATGGTGGTAGCGAGAGACACAGAGAACGACAGGAAGTGGGGTGTCCGAATCAGGAGACTATTGCACTTCTGACAGTTATGTTATGAACAGCAAATATCAGAAATCATGCAAATAGTATATTTCCGGCATTTGTGTGTTCATAACAAAAGTGAGGTATGCATGACTTGTGGGATGACTAGTTTTTCCAGGCAGGAGGATACAGTCAGGTTTCTTTGATTTCAACAGAAATCAAATGCTTTCTGTTAATTATTTTGTTGTTTTTACTTACCCCATGTTATAAGCACAATAACCCATTCCAGGGTATGGTGTTATTGGGAATTAATCAACACCCCGGGTGCTCTGAGGGCATTCGGCCTGTGGTCTCCTGCCTCACAATGCATGCGGGGTGAGAATTGACCCCCAGTAACCCCATACCCTGTCGTAGGTTGCTTATTTATTTATTTGAAAAAGTTTCACCAGGAAAGGCATACTGAGCTACGATAGTTAATTTCCAGATGCATCCTGGGGGGAAGGGAAATGGGAAATACAGTTGGTGTATACATAAACCAAGATGCAAAAAAAAAAACACATCATACAACGATATAAATTTGAAACAATTTCAGCTATGTCCAGCTTAAAATGTGAAGAGGACAAAACAATTAGAAATGTAATATTGCACATTCAAAACTTGAGATTGGAGGCCAATCCCTTAGCAGAGACAGAGTAGGTGAGCGGGAAGAGAGAGAGAGTATAGCTAGGCTGACTGAATAATGGAGCAGGGAGAGAGGGATAGGGTAAATGAGGGGCAAACCTTTGACCCTCTTTGATGCACACCCCACAAGGGCTGAACTTGGCAGGGAGCAACCCGAACTGAAAGTACTGGTTTCCCAGGCCTGCAAGAAGAGAGAGAGGGTAGAAGGAAGGAAGGAAGGCAAACCCTTTGACCCTCTGGAGTGGAAACCCCACAAGGGTTCAAACACTGCTCGATGCACCCCCAGTCAGTGTCATGGGATACTGGCTTTAGGTAGGACAAGGGAATAGGAAAGAGCAGTTAGATATGCTTTTAAAAGAGAAATGGGGTGGGGGGCTGCTATTTGGAAGTGGGTCAGGTGCAGTTGCAAGATGGAGAAATGTAATTGTGAAGAAGATAGGATAACAAACGAGTGGATTTGGCAGAATGGATATCTTAGGGAATGGAGTTCCAAATTTTAGGGAAATGGTAGGAGAAAGCAGGCTGTCCTGAAGTGGAAGATTGGACAGGGAGGGCAAGGGTACGGTAGCCAGAGTTATGGAAGGAGTAGGTGGGAGGAGGAGGGGTTGAGAGGAGGGCGGTGAGGTGGGGAGAGGGAGCTGAGCCAGTACTTCTCAACTATGGAGGAACAGTGGGCAAGGCATCTGGCCCCAAGAAGGGCGAAGGAGAGAGCGGTATAAAGGTCACAGTGGTGTGTATGGGGCAGACAGTCAAGAGCAAACTGACAAAAGAAGTTGAAAAGGTTGTCCATCTGCTTAGGGTGGACTTAGGGTCTGCGCTGTAGACTATGTCACCATAGTCAAAGATTGGGAAGGTCATTTTCTGAACAATTTCAAGGCAGGCCGGTAGGGGGATACAATGACGGTGTCTGTACAAAGCACCTAGTTTGGGATCCAGTTTTTTTTTTTTTGTGGATGGCATCCACATGTCCAGAAAAGTTGAAGTGCCGGTTGAGCCAGAGCCCGAGGTATTTAAAGGAGGTGATATCCTCCAATGTGGACCCCTCAAGGTGTGGAAAGATGGGGTGGCAGTAAGCCTAGCAAGCCTTTGCCTGGTGCCAAAGGACATAGAGAGCATCTTCTTGGCGTTGAGGGACAATTGATTTGAGTGAAAACAGAGTTGGACTTTATTGAAGTCCAGCTGTTGGCTGGTCCCCACATCAGAGGGGGAGGTGCCGGAGGGATACATAACAGTCTCTTACATACAATACACACGATATTATGATTTAGAAGGATATGTGTAGTCACTGAGAGTAACAATGGAACTCTACAAGGTTAGTTAAAATAGTGATATGTAGACAGCTTAATCAAACATAGTTTCATTAGACTAATTTTTTAATTAGCTGTTTGACCATCAAGCATATTCCTCCATGTGGGCTTGCTGCCATTGACCTCCTAGCCCTGTCACTCCCCCCATCATATGAGCTGATGGGGATCCACATGGGGCAGGACCACGAGTGCCGGCGACTGTCATTCAAATGACTTGAAGTACGTTTTTCCCCCATTTTCTTCTTATCCTACCACCACCCTGTAAAGTGAGGGCAGATGTGTCTGGGGCCAAGCACACACACACAGCATCTCTCTGTGAGGGAGCTAGCTCCCCGGCCTACCACTGGGGCTGCTGTGTCAGTAGAACCTCGTGCTGCCCCTCCTCAAGGAGCAAGTACACCTGTGTACCAGCGCCAACCCTCAAGGAGCAGGTACACCTGTGCACCAGCGCCAACCCCATCTGCCTGCACCAGCACCCGGGTCTGCTCCCGAACCTGAATCACCAGCATAGGAATGCAAAGTACTACTGACTGGGCCAACTGGCAGCCCACTTTGTTAGATTTTTTTTTTTAATTGTTCAGTCCTACATGCAAAAATTTCAGCAGGAAGTGAGTTTCAAAGTTTGGCTGTGAAAAAAAAAAAAAAAGAGAACGTTCTGACCCTGAGCTGTTCTCTTAAAAGGGAGGGCAAAGGTTTTCGATTGATACGACCTTGTGCTGTCGGATCTACTTACTGTATCAAGCATGTCAGCTAAGATAGCGCCTATGCCTTCTGTAATCTACTCTTCTGAGTTGTCATCCTATTGCTTTACCCCCGTCTCTAAAGACTGTTCTCTAGCTTTCTAGTTTCCTGTTTTATAGAGTGCATCCTACATGAAGCTCGCAGGTGGCCAGTATGTAAATGTGCTTAATAGAAAGAGATCCACCTCTCCTTAATTTTTGGCAATTCAGAATATTCAGTACCATGCTTAACCCTGGCTCACTCACTTAGTTTTAATCACATTCCTTAACAATTCCTATGTCTTATGGGCAGGGTGGGACAAATTAGGTATCCAGGTGGCCAGTGACCACTAAAAAAATTGGTTTGGCTGCCAGATTTTCAGAGTTATTTGCCAACTGGCTACCTGCCCATAAAGTTATTTTTGATACCTTAAAATAGTGGCCACTAAAATATTGATTTGACTGTCAGATTTTGAAAGCTAGTGGCCAAACTGACTACCAGCTCAAAAGTTGATTTGTCCCACCATGGTGTGGGGGGGTGTATACCTGATATACCTGACCTCAAAAAAAAAAAAAAAAAATTTTTCCCTTTTTATTTTAAAAGTCTGTTGCAACAGCCCTCTACCATAATTTTCTCCTCTTTCTATCTGTCTTTATATAGGATGGCCACCTATATAATCATATTATTTCCTTCTTTATTTGTTCAAAGCAGGTCTTGGTATTCAGGGTATGACCCCCTCCCTTTTTCCTTTAGAATGTATAAATATATTATAAAATAAAATAAAATCCTTAGTGAAAGATTTTGGACTCCCTCGAGTTAGAATATACGTTAGGAAATGGTAAAATAAATTTCCAGTCAGTTTAAAATAATCTCATTAATGTTTAAAGGAAACAGTTTCCCGATATGGCCCCTCTAGTAGAATCCTTCTGTGGTAATAGCGTTAAGCCTTGGATAGCCAGTAATTTTATATAATGTAAATGCAGCACAGTTCATAATTCTGTCTCCTTACACACTTATTTGGTGTTTTCGCGAGTAAAATTCGCCGCTCCATTCTGTACACACATGCGGCGCTAGCTATATATTTTCCTTCCCTTGAGGCGATGGCACGTCAGCGTAGGCTTTTCTAACTTATCTGCTTAGAAGATTCATTTTTACTCTTCAGCCTAGTTTTTAGTCTAACAGTCCACCGAGCCAAGCGGGAGCCTTTTCAGCATGAAATTAAGTTAAAAGTGAAGCGAAATTGTACCTTTCTTTACATTTTGAATCAGTCTTCTAATTTCCCCAGCCCTTCTAAGAGCCGGCCGGCCATATCCTGACTCCTTTTATAATATTAATAGAGGGGTTGGTGCTTCCTATCACCAAAAATGAAATTTAAAGCTTGTATTCTCAAAATAATTGCAAGGTGTCAATACATAGAGATTTGTACAAGGGTTTAAAGGCATACTGTTACAATTTGTTTTAAAAATAATAAGTGAATAAAAAATATGATTTGTAGTACCATGTAGAGGTGGTAACCTAGCTCCACCTCACCATTGTTCTGTATAATTCAAAGTACCTAAACTAAATGGTCAGATAGTCCTGGAGGTTCAGTCTTGTGCTGACCTCAAGAAGAGTAATGCTCTAGCTTATTCTAGTGCTACTGAAAGTCAGTTTTACTTTCTGTATGGATGCTATTTTTTTTGGTTTTTTAAAAAGTCCGGCTTATAATTTTATTTGTCGCTAATAAATTTATTTTGGATTTATGGTCAACTGAGTCGTTTGGCCCTCCTTTCAAACCCACACCTCACAGGGTGCTACAGGTGTATGACCAATATTGGTTAATAAACACAATTTAGTGCACCCCCCAAAAAAAACATCTGCCTAACAAGAGCCTGTAAATCAATTTTTTTTCACTTTCTTACTTGCATTCTTTATTCTTACCATGACTTAAAAAGGGTTCTTGCTTCCTACAACTACAGAGAACTGAATACGCTTGACCACCACAATATGCTGACACCCTGTCTAGAAAGGCCACTCTCTAACGTTCTCATTTCCAATTTTATAACGTGCAGCCTAGCAGCCTACAAGAAGCGTACAGGTTGGCAGTAGGGGAACATGCTAAATAGAAAGGTGATGTATCCACCTCTCCTAATTATTTGGTAACTCATAATATAGCATGCTCAGCCCTGGCTCATTCACATAGTTTAACATAGAAACAGAGACAGTGACAGCAGAAAAAGACCAGTTCATCCAGTCTGCCCAAAGTTGCCTGAGACCTAGTGTCTCTCAGGGGACAGATCCCCCTACCCATCAGCTTATCCTTCCCCCTCTCCACACTTGTAGCAGAGCTTGCCATTTGTGCCCTTGCTCTGTCCCACCCATGTGTGAAGCCCTTCATGGTTTTGGCAGCCACCACCTCGGCAGGCAGACTGTTCCATGGCTTCACCACCCTTTCCGTAAAATAATACTTCCTCAAGTCCCTCCTGAAGCTCCACCCTTTCAGTTTCCATTCATGCCCACGTGTCACTGAGCTGGTGTTCCTGTTAATTGTGTGTGGCTAACTTTATTAATGCCCTTCAGAAACTTGAAAGTCTCTATCATATCCCCACTCTTCCCTACTGGCCTACAGTGAGTACATGTTCAGTACTCCCAGACTCTTCTTGTTGGAGTCCTCTGCAGGCCCTGAATCATCTTAGTCATCCTACGTTGCACTGCCTGTAGCCTGTCCTTATCCTTTCTGAGGTGACGGCTCCAGAACTGGACACAGTATTCCAGGTGTGGCCTTACCAAGGATCGATAAAGGATGAGTATTACTTCCTTCCTTCTACTGTCAGTACCCCTTCCTATACACTCCAACATTCTGTTTGCCTTGCTGTAGGCTTTGTTACACTGGCTAGACTGTTTTAGGGTGTCACTGATAACAACTCCCAGGTCCCGTTCCTCTGTTGTTGTACTAAATTTAACACCATTTAGCCAGTACTCCGTCCTGGGGTTCCTTTTCCCCAGGTGCATTACCTTGCACTTCTTGGCATTGAACTTCAGTTGCCACATATTTAACCATCTCTCCAGCCTTTGGCGGTCATGTTGTAATTCTCTAACTCCCTCGATGCTATCCACCCTTCCTCACAACTTAGTGTCATCTGTGAAGAGGGCAATCTTACCCTGCATTCCTTCACCAATGTCACTAATGAATATACTAAAATGGCCCCGGCTCAGAACTGGTCTCTTTGGTACCCCACTTGTGACCTCGTCCTCCTTCGCTTTAACCCCATTGATGACAATGACCCTCTGCTGCTTACCCTTGAGCCAGTTTTCCACCCATTTGAATATATCTCTTGCTTCCTCCAAATCCTCCATCTTCTTCAGCAGGCATCTATGTGGCACTGAGTCGATCACCTTGCTGAAATCAATGTATAGTAAGATCCATTGCATGGCCGCTATCTAGCTCCCTCATTACCCAGTCAAAGAAGATAATAAGGTTGGTCTGACAGGACCTCCCTGCCATGAACCCATTCTGTTTACTATCCTGGAGACAGTTTTTCTTTGGGTAGTCAACAAGATCCTGCTTGAGTAGAGTCTTCCATCAGCTTTCCTACAATAGATGTGAGACTAACCGGCCCGTAGTTTCTTGCCTGTTCCTTATCCCCCCTTTGTGTAGTGGAACCATGTCAGCCACTCTCCAGTCTCTAGGAACCACCACCATCTGCAGTGAGCTGGTGAATAGATTTGCCAGAGGATCAGCTAGTTCTTCTGCCAGTTCCCTTAGTACTCTCAAATGCATCCCGACCGAACCTGGGGCCTCGTCTGTCTTGAGGGCTGCCAGCCTTTTCCGGACCTGTCTCATGTGAATCCTCATGTTTCCATTTCTGGGCTCTCCCTAGTGGCTGCTTGGATGCCTCCTTCAGGTAGGCGGCCAGTATCCTCCCTGATGAAAATAGAGCAGAAATAGTTGTTAAGGACGGCAGTCTTCTGTCCATCATCCTCAGTTACCCTACCCCATCTTACAAGCTAATGATCCCACCTCTCCCTTTTTTCTTTTTTCCCTGATATAGCAGAAGAAATGTTTTTCTCCAGATTTGATCCCCTCAGCAATCTGCAGCTCCATGTCTGCCTTTGCTTCCTTCACTGCCCTCTTTGCCTCCCCAATTTTCTGAATACTTTCCTCCCACTCTTCCTACCCCGGACTCTTTTTAAACCTATAGAAGGCTTTTCATTTAGCACTGACTGCTACCCTAACCTTCACTGAGAACCATATGGGTCTCTTGAACTTATTTCTTTTTACAACTATCTTCACACATGGGCCTGATTCTCAAAACTCACGGTGCAGGGCAAGGGGCTTGCGTCACAGTGAATGGCACAAAGTGTCTCTTGCGCCAAACGATGCACCAGGAGCAATTCACAAAGGCAGCCTGCATCAGTCACAAGCAGCCTGCACCAAACAGGGCTTGCGCCACCCTTGCACCACAAAGCGGGTTTGTGGCATGTGGTGCTACTTCTGGCTGCGGTAGATGCAGGCTGCAAAATCCATCGGAGCCTCCACAAAACTTTTCCCCAGAGGGCAAATTTCTATACTGTTAGACCAGCCAGGGCTGGTCTAAGGGTTTTTAGAAATTTCCCACCAGGAGAGTTCACCTAGTTGCAGCAATGTGTCACATTCTTCCCTCCCCAGCCCCAGTCCCCCACTATAATAAAAAAGGATCCCTGGGACCCCTCGATTACCCCTGTATAACTAAATAATAAGTTAAACTCCCTCCCTGGGTGGAATACCAGACCCCCTTCTCCCCAATGGCCCCATGAATTGATTATTTATTACAAGTCCCTGGTGATCTAGTGTACCCCACTCCCCGATCCTTGATGTCCCCAAGATGTATTAATGTATGCAAATTCCCTGGTGATCTAGCAGCCCTCCCCAAAGCCCTGATCCCCTATTATGCTGTATTATGACAACATTGGTGATATAGTGGTCCCCCTCCCTGGTGGGCAGTGTCCCACCACCCCGCTCCCCCATCCCCAAAGCGAGCCAGCAACTGGCACAGCCCACCACTCATCACCACAGCCAGCTGCCGACTGAGCTGTGAATGGGCATGTGCTGTATACAGTACACACTCTGACTGACAGCTGTCACTGAGTGCATACTGTATACAGTATGCATCTATTCAGAGCTCAGTCGGTGGTTGACCATGGTGGTGAGCGGTGGGCTGTACCAGTACTAGCTCACTTTGGGACGGGGGAGCGGCGTGGTGGGACACTGCCTGTGGGGTTGGGGGGCCACTATACCACCAATGTTGTCACAATACAGCATAACAGGGGCTTGGGGCTTGGGGGGCTGCTACATCACTAGGGAATTTGAATATATTACTACATCTTGAGTACATCGGGGATTGGGGAAGGGGTACACTAGACCGCCAGGGATGTATAATAGATAATCAATTCATGGGGACATTGGGGAGGGGGGTCCACTAGTTCACCAGGGAGGGGGCTTATTTTATTATTTAGTTATATGGGGTAATTGGGGGAACAAGGGATCCGGTAGACCAGCAGGATATTATGCTGCATAGGGGACATCTGGGAGGGTGGTCCGCTAGACCACCTGGGAATGTCTGGGAGACATTGCCGCATGGACGCCCATGGCTTGTGGCACACTGTCCAGGTGTGCCCTCTGTTTGGTGCACTGCTATGGTTGCCACAAGCCAAGGGACTTTGCAGCTGGGACTCTACCGGATCGAGAATTGGGTGCAGCGTCTTTGGCACACCTGGGTTTGCCACAGCCCTAGATTACCGCAACTTGCGGAGATCTGTGGGCTTTTGAGAATCAGGCCATAGTTTTGTTTGCTTCAAGGATGGCCCCTTTTATAGGCCCTCACATTTCTTCCACACCTACTGTATCTCCCATCTTGGTTAGTTTGTCTTGCACCAGCATTCTTATTTTTTCAAACTCTGTCCCCTTAAGGTCCAGGACCTCCATCCTTGAGTGTGTTTATTCGACCCCGAAGGGCAATTCAAACCAGATGGAATTATGGTCACTCTTTGCTAGTGGTTCCCCTACTCCTACTGCCGTCACTGCTTCTATAATTTATGAGAAACACATCCAGAATGGATCCCTGTCTGGTAGGTTCCTTTATCAGCTGGACCAGCAGGCAGTCCTGAAAGGTATCCAACATAGCTTGACTTCAAGAACTTTTTGCTACTGGAACATCTTAGTTGACATCTGGCAGTTTTAAATCCCTGACCACCCCCACATCCCCATTTCTTGCCCCTCTTTTCATTTCCTCCCCTAGCTCTTTGTCCCTCCCTTCTCCTTGTCCTGGAGGTCTGTACAGCACTCCCAGGCGTAGTTTTTTTGCTCTATGCCACTGTGAGCTGCAATCACAGCAACTTGGCTTCCTCCATGCCACTCTTGATATTCCCACCATCCACTACTTCAGTACCCTCCCTGACATATAGGGCCCCCCCCCACCTTCCCTTCTGTCTCTCCTGAATAGTGAGTACCTTGGCATTGTGAGGTCCCGATCATTGTTGTCCATGGCCCAAGTTTCAGTGATGGCAACAAGGTCCATCCTAGTAGCTGTTACCATTGCCTGTAGCTCACTCATTTTGTTGCTCAGGCTCCTGGCATTGAGGCAGACCACCTTCCAGGTACCCGCTAAGCATTTTTTTGCTACATGTTGGGAGTTCTGTCTTACATCTCCTTGGCCCTTTATGTCCTGTGATAGCTGCAGCACACCTTTTGGGTACCCAGTTACATTAGTGCTACCAGAATAGCACCAGTCAGCTGAGCGCTAGTCTGGGTAACACTACCTCGGACAGCGGGAGGGGATTTACAGCACTTGCAGGAAGTGCTCCCCTCATCACTGTCTGTGGTGCCAATCAGGGACAAGGGCTCCAGAATCCAGGGAGCAGACTGAGCTGCTCATGTGACGTGGAGGGCTGGGGCATACAGCAGCTCAGCCGGTGCTATTGGAGACCAGGGTTCTAATCCTGGTTTTCAGTCATTTTGCCTGCCTCGACTTGTTTTTTTTTTTTTTTCAAGGGGCTGTGGAAACAGTATTCCATGGCCCCAGAAATTTAACTTGCCCCATGATCCCCTTCCCTCCCCCGGGGTGAGAATAATTAAGTCCGGGGAGTGCGGGGGCAAAGCCTCCCACAAAAAAAAAAGAGTGTATTTTTATTGCTGCGCGCACCTTGCGTGTGCTATTCTGACTGGCTCTGTTTGGACCCAGTGCCCCTTTTTTGTACCCTCTTTCTACTATCACTACTTCAGTCTGGGTCTGGACTGTATGTTCCTGCCGTATCATTGTATTTCCAGCCCCCAGATGTGGGGGAGTGCTAGCTAGGTTCCCCCTCCTCCCATCAGCCATGATGGCCCCCCTAGTCTTAGACTCCCCCTCAGTCAGTGTAAACATCTGATATAGACATCAAACTTCTTCCGTAGTGGGCTTGCCCCCTTTTTTGTCAGGTGGAGTTCATTGTCCCAGAATAGCATCTTTTCCCAGAAGTCTCCCCAGTCACCCACAAAGTGAAACCCTTTTTCTTGGCACCACCTCTTAAACCACCCATTGAACTCATTTATTTATTTCTCTGTAATGTTATCCTCTTGCCCACCTCTGCTCCACACAGGGAGGACCTTGGGGAGGCCAGAGCGATTGAGTTCGCTGCCAGCCAGTCCTCAGTCTCTCAGAACTCCACTTCACTGTTTTTAGTGACTGGCTTGCCAGATCATTGGTTCCCAGGTGAATCAGCACCCCCAACTCTCCGCTCACCCTCTCCACCATCCTCCATATGCGCTCTATGTCCTAGTGGCCTGAAGCACCAGAAAGGCACCTAACCATCCTCTCTTCTTGCATTTCTCTATCCATTGCTGATTCCACACCCCTGACCATAGAGTCTCCTACCACTAGAATTCACTTGTCTTTTTGTGTTTGCTTGCGCGTGCACAAGAAACACCTTGCTTCAGTAGGAGGCAGTTAATGAGCATGCCACTATGCTCAAACAAACTTGATGTCACAGTCAGTTTTGTTTGCAGGGTGGTCCCTGACTGCAGCAGCCAATTACAGCTGCATTCTTTACCGGAGGTACAATACAGAAGCAGCAGCTCCCAAATCTCTTAAAGTAAGAATGTACACCGTACCAACAGCATCTGGCTATGTAACAGGCAGCCCACAGGGGATGGAACTGGGGAAGCTAGGGGGGGCTGCCACCACTCCAATTTTTTTGGGCCAAAGTAGATTACCCTTTTTAACTTCTTCTCACCAGAATTATATAGAAGTAATTTGAAAAAGAGCCATATATGTGTCTTTCAGGCTGAAATAATTCAGGTGTGAAGGGGTTAATCTTCCAATGCTGATTCAAAGAGGAGCAGGGGAGATAGATGAGATGCATACAAGCTGTAAGTTGTAAAGATAGCAGAGGGTCAGGACTGTGACAGTGGGGCTCAGCTCTGAATTGACAGATCCGGAGATTTACAATTCCCATTTAATTGCAGTGGTCCAGCACTCCACTCATGTGAGTCTCACATGCACAAAGTATGGACAATTGATCAGCTGGACTAATCAGTACAGATCATTATGGCTTCAGGAATGTTTTTTTTTTTTTCAATTCCCACCCAGTGACTTGACAGAGAAGTTATATCAAAAGATAGCTCTATATGCAGTCAACTGGTGGAAAAGTTAAGAGGAGTCTGGATTTCTTTTACTATACCTCTGCAGTGGGAAACTGAAAATGATCCTCTACAAATTGGGAAAAGTCCTACGAAGCATTGATCAGTACTGGAATTGTGAAAAATGTGAATTTGTTGTAGATTGCAATGCTTTTAAGCAATTGTTTCTTAGAAACATAGGCAGAAGAGTTAACCCCAGTAATACTACATCTGACACAATCACATATTGGCTACATCTTGAGATTTCAGATGTCAAAATAAATCACATAAGGACTTATAGTCCTTATGTGACTTAGTAGCCTACTATGGCTCTGCCTCGACATCCACCCTCCGTCGTATACAATTGCCCTAAACAAAGCATGCCTACTCACAACTGGTGCCCACCGCCTCACCCACACCTGTTCCCTCTATGCACAATCTAGTTGGCTCCAACTTCCCAACAGGACAAAGTATGTCAGCTGTGCCATGGCAAAAAAAATCAACCTTGGCCTGACTTTTTCGGGTGTTTCTGCCTTATTACAACAAAACACTAACCAGCGGAACATCAGGAGTTCAATAACCCAGAATCTACAAGTCCCTCGTTGTCGTACTACTCAGAATGGCAACCACCTGGGGCTCCTCTATGGCTGAATGATCTCAGTGACACCATCACCTCAGCCACTACTTTAGGTCTGTCTAAATCCAGGCTCCGGGCTCATCTCGCTGCCTGTAGCTCCTGTGACTGCCTCACCTAGCTCATGACCCACACAGCTCTAGCCTACTGCTGAGCCCTCTGCCTCCCTACCAGTCTCCTTCCCCCAGACTTCTGAGGTGGCAACATAAAAACTCAGGCCGTCTTACCGCCTTTTTAGTCTCTCCATGCCCCTATTGCTGCACTTATTCCTCCCCCTCACCCTTCCCCCTCTTTTCCTCCATCTGTCCTTCCAACTTTACTCGACAAATGCCTCTGGCTGCATCTACCTGCTTTCCCTCTCTCCTCTCTTTAGACAGACAATAGCACTGCAGTACATGAATTGCTTTACTGTTAACTCAATGTTGTTTCCTTGTTGTTTATTTATCCCTGACGTGAAATCTTTGTAAAAGAGCCTTGGCTCAAAGGTACTTATAATCCTAGATTAAATAAATAAATAAATAAATAAATAAATAAATTATATCACCTTATTATTGTTATATTGGGAGGGACCTCCTTGTAAATGAGTGTGTTCAATGGTGTTTTCCTGCAAATAAACTAGAAACTTGAACTTGAAACTTATATTAAGAGTACACGGTGATCCTGTATATGTAGTAACTTGACTTCCCTACCTTATAGTATTGATGCTGTGTAAGGTAGTCATCAAAATATTTTAATAAAATCATTTAACAATGAAATAATTTAACAATCCTCATTTTATGGCCCTCAGCACCAGATCTGGTGACTGCATACAAGTTTAGGGCTTATGAGCAGACTAGATGGGCCTACATGTAGCGGTCCTTATCTGCCAACAATGTCTGTTGATCTATGTATAGCCATTTAACTGCCAGTAGAAAAGAAATGACACATAGCATTTCTCAGTATTATTAGTTTTATAGGCACTCTCTGATTCAGTGCCTATTGTCCTCACTGCGAGTTAGTGTGTACAGCACAGCTGAAGTATAAAACTGGGTACTAGTATCTGTATCTGGCTGTTTTGTATTTTGTGCACTTTTTGTGTTTGCTTGCATGTGCGTGCGCAGGCAACACCTTGCTTCTAGTAGCAACAGTTAATGAGCATGCCACTATGCACAAAGAGATTGACCGCTGTAATCAGGGAGCGCCCTGTCACAATCAGCTGTGTTTGTGGGGTGGTCCTTGACTGCAGCAGCCAATTACAGCTGCATTGTCTGGTTGTGTCTCATTTCAATTTACATGGCAACAGCTTCTCCATCGGCCTCTCACAGTCCCCAGGAAGCCAATGGACAGCCCGCTGCCTTTCACAGTCCCTGGGGAAGTTGATAGGGGTGCCCAGTCCCCCTGTTGGCATGCCCTCTTCTCCAGATCTCTTGCCGATGGGGTAGTCCAATCCCCAGCAGCATGATGCGCCCCTTCCCCATTTTTTGTGTGCTGAGGGGGTGCCCAGTCCCCCTCGGCTGATGCACTGTGCCCCCCAAGCACACTGTATGGCTGATGGGGTGCCTAATCCCCATCGGCTCCACTGCCCACCCAAAGACACAGACTTCCAGGTGGCATGCTGGGAGCCCACCCCAGCGTGCCAAAAGTCCAGAGTCATCTTTAAAAAAAACAAAAAAACCTGTAAAAAAAAGGAAATGGCCCCTTGTTGAGTCCGGTGGGCCCTCCCCCAACTCACAGCCACCCTCTCTGCACCGCACCTCCCTACACACCCCACCCTCACCTCATACTTACCTCCAGAACCTGGCGTGACAGTCTTCGGTGGACTGGGAACATGTCTGCTGTATAATGGCATAAGTGTGTTTTTTTCAATTTATGTGGATATCTCGGCCATTTATTTGACTTTAAGCACCAAATTTTCAACATGGGGTTCTTGGGACCCCTCCTCATGAATTCAGTCACTGTCATGGCGTTATTCGGTCCCGAAAGATGATTTTGTGGTCACTGCGTAATATCACCTTTCAGGACTGATTAATGAAACGACAGTGTCACTGTTCATGAGATGGGCTCTCAAAATGCCTATGTTGAAAATTTGGTGACAAAATTCCAAAAAATGACCATGCTACAGCCATGTGTTGCGCAGTTTCCGCGCACACTTGTAACTTCGCGAATTTGTAATATTTTCACTCCAGATTTTCAACATTGGCATTTTTTCACACCTCCTTATGGGCAGTACAGCTGTCATTTTTCACACCTCCTTATGAGCAGTACAGCTGTCATTTTTCACGTCCTGGCCGAAATGTGTTTCACATGTCCAGCGCAGAATAGCGCAGTCGCTGTGAGAAATCAGTATTCGGGTCAGATTAAGAAAATCACAGTGGCACTGTTTATGAGCTGAGGCCCTAAAATGCCTTTGTTGAAAATTTGGTGAAAAAATTCCAAAAAATTACCACGTTACAGGCGTGCGTTGCACATTTTCTACACATGCTCGTAACTTTGTGAATTTTTCATATTTTCACTCCAAATTTTCAACATTGCCATTTTTTCACACCTCCTCATGAACAGTACAGCTGTTATTTTTCATAACCTGCCCAAAATGTGTTTCCACACCTGTAGCACCAAATGGTGTAGTTACTGTGCAAAATCATCTTTTAGGATTGAGTAATGAAATAATGCCACTGTTCATGAGGTGGGGTCCCAAAAAGTCCATTTTGAAAATCTGGAGTGAAAATACCAACAAACGCCTGGGGCGTTAAGATTTCCAACCATAACACCCACCCTGTAGAGACTGACTGGCGTCAGAGGTGTGACTTGGGTTCATCGGCTGTAATGCTCACAGCATTCCACCCTCACCCTACAGCCACTGACAGGCATCAAGGTGTGCCTTAGGGTGTTCGGCCCTAAAGTTTGTCCCATTCTCTTATACTGCACCCATCTCAGCTTATTTCCTTATGAAATGGGTTGAGCATAAGGGCCGAAGACCCCAAAGCACTCCATGACACCTGTCGGTGTCTGCAGGGTAGGGTGAGGTGGAATGGCATATGCATTATGGCTGATTACCCAAAGGTAAATCCCCAACGCCTTTCAGTCTCTGCATGGTGGGGGTTGGAGTTAGTTCAATACTGCCATTCCTATTATGCATCTCTCTAACGCCTGCACTAGCAATGCCAATGCCAGCAAGCAAACATTCGGCATTGACAAATGCTTGTTTACTTTTGTTTCCAGTCCTGTCTTTGGGTACAACTGTAGCGTCCTACCTTGGCCCTCTGACTGACATGGAGTCCCCCCCCCCTCGGCGGAGTCAGGTTCCTGGATGGAATGCAAATCGATTTGCAGTCAGAGTGGCACTGATCTGAATAACCTTCTTGTGCCTAACCCTGCCCCCTTCCCCCCTCCCTACCACTCTTACCCCCGCGAGCCAGTGGGCCGCTGTGGGAGCTGAAATGGGAGGGAAGGTAAGATGCAGCTGAGTTGAAGACGCAGCTTGGATATTTCCACCCTTGCTGCCTCCAGCTCAGCCCTGAGTTCTGTTAGGTTTTTGCAAATTGGGCACTGCCCCCCCAAGCTGTCCCCTGGAGATGAGTGCCCAACACCAATTACAGCTGCCAGTCCCCATATTAAACTTAAACAACAACTTTGATACGCTCTGCACCTCCAGTACAACACAACCAACTCCAAATGACTCAAGCTAAGTGAACAGTAGGAAAAACAAAATGTTTAGCTGCCCTAGATACAAGTCACAACAACTTAAGTAAACAGTGAATCCTAAAGTCTAGTTAAGCAACAGTGTAGCTTTACTAGAGCCATACCATGCTAAGACAGTTGGATTTATCCTGAAACTCAGAATGGCTAGCTGCTCTAGATGCAAGCCACATTAGGAACGTTTTTAACTTACAGGGCTTTGCTCATCCTGTTGGTTTGGTCCGTTCTGTGTGGGTCAGCTCGGGAGCAGAGTGGACAGCTGCTGGCTGGCTGCCTCGTTGGGCCGACTCTGGTGGGCAGACTTCGATGTTCTTTGCACATTTGTCCTTAGCAAGTTGCATGTGTGTGTGTGTGTGTGTGTTTGTGTGTGTGAGGGGGGTTGGGTGCTTGGTGGCCTTTGATTACATTTATAATAAATTCCAATGTTTCACTATCAGTTAACAAATAAAATCCAGTGCCCCCAACCCCAAACTGCCCAAAAGAGCTTACAAATTACTTGTTTTTGTTTCAAGTTCATACTTGCATTCTTTCTTCTTATTTTGATTTAAAAAGGGTTCTTCGTTTCATAAATCAGCTGAGATGTGAATAATGTAAATGGGAGGAGGGTGCACTGCATTTTGTGTAACTGTTGACATGAATAACTTTTCAGTCTAAAGACTATAAAAAAGAAACAGGGAAACGTGGAAAAAAGACACTCTGTTATCTTGCAACATATTATTACAATGAATCAGTGTGACAGCTCCCCAGGAAGGACATTGTTCTATAAGCCACGTGGGTTTCTAAGCACCCGAGGGCTTCACTAGCTTGTACAGTAACGCATTATTTGAGATCTCCAAGGCTTCCTACTCCAGGCGTACACCACTCACTTGCACCTTACAGCTGCCCAAACCATGACGCATAGGTATCCCTTAAAAAAATCCTGTCTCTGGAAGGACCTTCCTGCAGGATTCTTGAGCAAGGCTGTAATGCTGCATACGAGTCTAATAGTGCACAAATGTTCAGATCTATGTAGTCCAGAGGTGGGGAATATTTACATTCCTCCCAACAAACTCCGCATTCAGACTGCCAGCTGATTTGTTGTGATTTATTTGTATACATTTGTTTCTATGCTAAATTACGTTAAAGCCCATTTTATGATCTTAACGTGTATTTGTTTTCCTTTGTAAGTTCTAGTACTGCTGAGAAATGTTAACTGTGTGAGTTATCCCCCTGAGGGCTGGATACAGAATGCCAAGGTTATAAGTGCTTTCTTCTATTCTCTTTTCCTGTCTGTTCTTTACTCAGAATCTTTTAAATAGTTATACATGAGCTTATTGTGAAAGTTTTCTTAAATTTCTGCCTCTGTCTACCTTTGGCTTTTCCTCCCATCTAGTAGTAGTAGTAGCAAACTTTATTTTTATAATGCCCAGTCCCCAGGGCTCTGAGTGCTGAACAAAAAATTACAAACATGACAATAGAGGTAAAAACATTCATAAGAAACAACAACATTAAAAACTGACAATATAAATCATTATAAATAATAAAAACATTTAAAATAGTTGTGCAATGCTGGTCAGAAGGTGCATCTCTGACAGAAGATTTATTTATTTATTTAAAATTGGTGACTAGGAAAGGCACACTGAGCTGAGGATCGTTTCCAGGTGTGACCCAGGTGAGAAAAACACAGAGGTTGGACAACTTACAGTAGAGTAGTTTACAGAGGATTACAGAAATAAACAAGAGCATAAATTGCTTAGGCACAGAAGACACAAAGGTGGGCACAGATAGAGCAAGGCAAAAAGGAATACATAAGTGACACAGATTGTAATATATACTCAAAAATATAAAATGGCTAAGCACAATGGATACGACGGTGAGGCATTAATGAAATAAGGCAGGAATTACATTAGAAGTACACTAGCAGACTGACTGGTTATAACCTAGGACACTACAAGGCGTAGTAAGGGCTCTAGAGCAAGCAGGGGGCTAGGTTGAAATCAGGGGGGCAGTCAGCTAGGCCAACAGAGACCTGTAGTCCCAGAGAGTAAGTCTTAAAAGAAAAGCTAAGTGGAGATAAGAGGTGGCATGCACTCAGGGTGGGGGGGGATGGGGGGTTAGGAGAATATGGGGCACCGGAGGGACGGGAGGAGTTTAAGGAGTCTTTTGAGGGATGAGAAAGGGGAGGCAAGACAAAGGTCAGAGGGTAGGTTATTCCAGAGGAGAGGGATGATAGGTATGGGAGGGAATAGACTGGATCATCTCAACCTCCAGGTAGAGTACTGTTCTACAAATGACCCCATGTATTGTCAGGTAGAAAATCTTCGCTGTTAGCAAAACAGGAATGAAAAAAAATACTTCAGCTATGAGAAATGACAGAGAACTGCTTCTGAAAGTTACTATTTATTCCAGGCAGTACACTAGCTCCTTAAACTAGCGCATCACACAGAGAAGAAATGGTCAGATTTCACTTTTTTGCAGCAAAATGTTTCAGCTATGATAGTATTTGAGAATGTTACCCTATGTTTTCAGTTGGATGATTAAGTAGGAGGGGTTAAAAGTGAAAAGAAAAGTGTTTTTTTTTTTGTGGCCATCAGTTTTTCTGCAAATGGAGAGTCTTTGCTGATGTAGTATTCTGAATTTTTTAGTATGTTTACATTAACTTTTAAAGAAAAAACTGCTCACTAGATGACAGACACTGGTTTTCTAAATGGGATTTCTGATTTACACATCCACTATATTACGACTCTCCAAAGCCACTTTTCCATACAATGAAAGGTTTAAGCAATGAGACATTACAGGGTGGAACAATGGCACACCTTGAGTGTACTGTGAGGCATGAGGAATCACCAAGTGCCTTCAATGACCTGAGAAGTGCCATTATCTCACCACAAAGCACACCCTAAAGTGTTCTATTGCAATTATAAAATGGGTCTAAGGTTTTTGTTTTTTTTGTGAAACGTGAAAAAAATTCATAAAAATATAAACAGAAACTTCTCTGTTAAATGTTTATCCACCCCAATAAAACAGTTCCAGCACATCCCATCACTGACATGCCATCTCATGTTCAAATATTAGGCACAGCAAAATACATATATTTCTAATTAGACCTTAAATTGTCAGTGCTATACATCTCCTGAAAGAGGAAGGCTTTCAGGCCCCTTTTGAAGGCATCCTATGAGGGGGCATCTCTTGCACCTTAATAGGAAAGATAGTGTAAATAATGACACGGTTTATAAATATTTGTATTAATAAGGGCAGCAGGGAGAATAATTTGGCAATATAAACCTATAAGTAGTCATAGTTAACTAACATTTTCTTTGGAAACTCTCATCTGGCTAAGATATGTTTTAAGTAGTACAGTCAGTCTTTTTGTGTACAGTGAGTATACAGTAATTGATTTTTATGTATCATGATCTCTTTTTACCATAATGTGTTAATTTTGAAATTCCCCAAAAAAGTTATTGATGAAAAAGAACAATCTTAACAAAATCATGAGCAGTAAAGACTAGAGAGGCAAGGTAACAGATCCATTGGTCAACAGCCCCCCCCCCAAAAAAAAAAATTTATCTGATGGCTCTATGGATCAATATGAAAGTTTCAGTAACAGAAGCCAGTGCCGCAGTCCATTAGGTCAGGAAGGTCTGGTGGATCTGTAGTAAGATGGCGACTAGCGAAAAGGCAGTAAACATGAATGTTCTTGTGCCAATAAAACTGAGGGTGCCTTTGGAAGTGAGTTGTTATAGAAGAAATAGGGGAGACACCTGTGTGTTCTTTTATTCCCTGTGTGTGCTTTTGTTCCTTGTCACCCCTGTTAAGCTAAAGTTTGTGCTTATTAACAACAGTGCACCCCACATCCCTAGGCAGAGTCTATGTGGGGAAATGTTTCAGATGGTAAATTACCACCATTTTATTGCCTCCGGACATATCAATTTAAAATAGTCTGCTCAGTACACCAGCCATTTCTCCCCTCTGCTGTAGTAGTTATTAGCAATGGCTATCACACCATGGAGTGAGACATTTGTGATGATCAAACTCTGTTGCTCTCTAGGGTGGTCAACAAAGCATGTGAAATAAAAAAAAAAAATCAAATCCAAAGGGATCCCTGTCTTCCCTCCTCTACCCCACAAAATCATATATCTTAAGGAAGATTACCATTATGCCAACCATCCGGCTTTTCTTATTCTATAGTGGTTTCTCTTGCCCCAAGCCTGGTCAGTCCTCTCTATTCTAGCCAGCCCCAACTGACAGCCAGCCTCCCCGGTGCACACGTGCCATTTTCCCCCATGGCTTTCAGCCTGTGGTAGGACCAGGAGGGAGAGGGCCACCCTCACTTTCCAGAGCATAACTCATTTGGGCCAGCAGCACCAGGTGGCGACGTGAGTCAGGAGTGAGCCAGACATCATCTGTTGGCTCTGTTTTTCTCCCCTCCATCAGAGACATGCAGTGATGCAGCCCTGCATCATGCCACAGGCTGTCTCGCATTTCTGGCACACCAAATGCCCTACTGCTATGTCTCCATGAGATGTCAGCATTGCAGTGGAGCAGCAAGTCTCCCCCCTCCCAGGGGAGCAGAGAGCAGTCCATCAGATGCTCGCTCCTATCCCACTGGTTGAGCCCCAGCAGCCCAGATCCACCCCGAACCCAAACCCAGTTTGCTAGCTTGGTCAGAGGTGTGGTGTCCAACGCCTCAATCCTCCATGCCACTGGGCTAGCTCTGACCATTGGCTTTAGAAGTTTGTTTGCCTTTGCAAACTTTTTAAGCTCCTATTTGAAAACTCCTTGGATATCCCATTGATCTCAAAGCAAACCTCAGAAACATCATGTTGCAGCCGGCCTAGTGGTATTGAGGGTTTCGGCACCTCACCTCCTGCCACACCAGTGACTCAGTTTCAGGAACAGACCAAGATCACTCAAGGGGCTGGCTCAGGGAAGGACCAAGCATCCATAGACAGCCCTCCTCCTTTGGGGAGGGGGACAGGGCATGCTGCAACTTGAGTACTGCCCAGCGGAGGCAGGGCAACACACAATGCAGCTGCATCTCAGAGGGCCTGGCTCAAGTGTATGAGTATGTACGTTGTCTTCATGCCCACACCACTGCATGTGCACCAACCTCGGGCATGGACAGAAAACAGGAAAGTCCAGGAGCTCTAAAACAGGAAGCCCCACTGATCTGTCTCACCCCGAGGCATCACCCCAGGACCCTGCTGTGATCTGGATCTGGACTCCAAGGGTTAGGGCAGATGGTCCTTCCTCTCCTGGACCCACCATAGGGGCCAAGCCTTGGAAGCATCTCAGCAGGTGACTCCTAGGGGGAGATGGTGGCCAGTCACATCATGTTACCGTATTTAATATGAATTTCTCAGAACAATTTCTGTTTATCCTGGATTCCTTTTGATAAATTAGGGAATGCCAAGAACTTACTCTAATAACAGGAATGACTGGGGCTGTATAAAATACTTTTTAGAAATTTATGCCACATTTAATGCACAAGACATGCTAACAACATTGATTCTAAATGATCGGCAACAATTTTATAAAATCTGCTGTTTCCAGTAAAAGTAAACAAAAAGAAACAGATAATGATTTTTGATTCTCATTAAGCAAGGAAAAAAAGCAACAATCAGGATGACAGGGGTACTCGAGGTAAGGCACAACAGTCAAAGAAAAAAAACTGCCACTCACCAAACCATGATGAACTCAGATATTCACTCTACAATCGTGCTTCATACTCTCTTGTTTAGATCAAAGGGTGCCGAAATCCATGCAGCAAACAAAAAAGAGCAGTGACTCACTAACAGACCCCCAATCCAAAGCATCACGACGTAGACAGGAGCTTTGTCAAATGTACAGTCCTCCCATCAGGTTACCACCTCGAAAATGAGTTGCTTAAAGCTGCAGCAACATATTTTGACAGTTTCCACATTGGCTATTAAACTATGATTGTATACTAAAAGATGGTTGGGTCCTAATGTAACGTGCAAGTACTAGTGTAAGATATTGTAAAGAAGGTACAAAGCAATTAATAAGTGCATTTTAAAAACATAATTACAAATAGAGACAAAAGTAAGCATAATTGCATTGTATCATCATCTTCATCTTAGTGGGCATTTAGGCTATGATAGCAATTCATTTAGCAAATTCATGTAATAGATACCAAAACAATAGTTATTAATATCACAAATACTAAACTACGTGCCGTAAATATGAATGTTGTAATATTCCTGCATGTATGTACTGTTTTTCTTCAAATTATTGTTCTATCCTACCCAGGACCACTTTGCAATAAGCCAAGCTCAAGGGATTTTTTTCTGGTAAAATAAATGAAATGAAATTTACACCAAAAAGGTACTAGAGCCAGTTCTTTATAAAGACCTTGCCAATTCTGAGCCCAATTAGTAAAAATCCAGTAACTTTCCCTCTCAATAATAGCTTGTCAGAACTGCTTCCCATACAATTTGGGATCAACTTCTCTATCTCAGTAAACCTGAATTCATGTTTCACAGGATCCCAAGAGTCTAAAGGTATGTTTACACTTCTGACTTTGCAGCACATCAACCCATTCACATGCAGATGGGTTGATGTGCTGCAAGGTTTGAGGTGTGGACACCTACTGGAGCATCCTAGGAGTGCTTCACAGCCTGTTTTTGCTGCGGCTCAGGAGTGAGTATGTATATCGGAGTGAGCTGATTATGGTGCTATGTGTGAATCCACTGCTCCGATCGAAAGCCTCCTCTCCCATGCTCCTCTACTGCTGACCTTGGGGTGGACAACTGGCCCCTAGAATGCACTGCCCCTCTCCGCCACAGCTTGCATTAGCACAAGGGTGGGCTGTGTAAATAGTTAATTGAGCCTGCTCCAGTGATCAGAGACAGAGCATAGTAGCACAATACCACAGCGCCACTAATGGGTAAACATGACTTAAGATGTGACTTGTAGTGGCATAGGATCAATTCCTGATCACACTCACATGTTCTTCAATTCTGGCCTTTAGTTTCCTTCTTGTTTTTCCCTGTATAGAAGGAACCACAGGCGTAGCTGGCCAGGTATATAATGCCCATGGAGTTACAGTTAATAAAACTCTTAGTATGGACTATCTGGCATTTTTTGGAGGTAAGCAGCCCTTTGAATTTTCCTGTCATACTGCATACCTGACATTTTCCATGCTGGAAACACTCTGCAGGGGGATTAGAGAGCATTCTTCCTTTCTGGTAGGCTGTTGTACACTGTATACAATTCATAATATTGTATAAATGTTAAGTGTCATGTTCAGGCCATTGCTTGTAGCATTGTAATACACACTTCCGACATCACACTTGCCATAAATCATGAGTATGATGCCACAATGCTGAATTAGGATCCAAGGCTTTAATCAGGTAAGCCTGTATTTCCTGTTCCTATGCTGTCTCTCAAAAACAAAACTGCCTTTCACCGTGCTCTCACGTACAAAAATACCATTCATTCACAGTGTTTCCTCACACACAGACTCTGACAGTGGCCACCCATTTCCTGCTACCTACAGAAGCTGAGAGTAACCGTTTATAAAGGACCAAGAAAATGTAAACAGTACACCATGAAAAAAACTGATTTTGATTTAAAGTTAGTCTTTTCATATCTTAAAGAAGCAGGAGAAAGGAGAGCTATATAAAACAATCCTGCTGCTGAACTCAATGTTCGATTAACCATATTATGTAAAGTAAAAAATGGGACCGATTTTGAATTACAGGGGCATAACCCAATCTTTGGGTTCTGGTGACACAAACCCCTTGGCCTTCTACCTTGCAGTTTGTAACATCACCAGAACACCTTGATTGTAGTACTCCCTTATAATTCACAGTTGCCCACTATTTATTCTATATATACTGTATATTTAAGTTACATCTTCTTCAAAACACCATCCTAGGTTTATTATTCACAACTTCCTTACAGCATGGATCTGCCCCTAGAATTCCCCACTTACTGTGAATATTTTTTTTTGCCTTGTAAGAATATGGCTTGAAGGTTGTAACAAAATTCATTTTATCCATAATTTCTGCAACCTTTTTTTTTTCTGTGCAGTGAGTTCTTATCTATTGTTTTTACAACAGACACTATAACCCCTTTGTTAAAATCTTAGAGAAAGATCTCCACACTGCCCCTTAAATTTTTCTTCAGTGCTTTGGTTTCATTTTGCATGAATAAGCTTGGCCTTAAGGGTGTTGTTGATCATGTGGTGTGAGTGGCAAACCTCTGGATAGTAGGACAATGTTCCTATCTGTGGGTTTTCTTAAAATATTTGTGCTCAAACTACCACCCCGATTTCTTGAAATCTCAAAACCTAGGAACGCAATTCTTTCTCTGCTTTTCAGAATTGAGAATTTTAAAGCAGAAGGATTTCAAATTGGCAGCTATTTGAAATGTTCCTAGATTCAGAAATAATATACTTACCCCCAGATGATCAATATTTAATGTACCAGAATAAATGTTTAAAATAAAAATGTGTTTTTATTGTATTGCTTTTTATGGGCAATATTCTGTGTAGTTATCTTTATGGAACCATCAATTTGGAGTTCAACTGCTGTATGTCATGAACATTGGCTCAATAGGTCAGCTGCTCAAGCTTAGCATTCTGTACACAGGTGACATAGCGAATACTCCCAATTACTGGTTCCATGATAAGGACTTTATACAATGTTGTCCATGAAAGGAAAATGCAAAGCAGCTTTTCACATCATTGTTTATTCAGGTACAATTAAACGTGGATCATTTGGAGATATGAGTTTCATTTCTATAAATAGAAGCATTATAAACAGCTGTAATTAATACTGCTTTCCTGCCGCCATTAAATTACATTGCTTTATGTAGATGTACTATAAATTCATCCAGTTCAGTTCCACTCCTAAACCACACAGCCAACACATCATCAATATAGCTCCTTCAGGGATTAGCGTTGCCTTGCAAGGGATTCCTGGTGCTAACCAGGTTTAGCCAAAACCTCTCAGCATACAAAGCCCAAAAGTAGGTAACACTCGAGAAGGAAAAATGATCAATCACCACAAGTTGCTGTGTGAACTGAGTACCAAATGTATTGGTGAGCCAGAAATCAGTAAAGCTACAGACACTAACAAAACAGTGTACTAGTGCTTCGGCCACTGGAGTCTTCATCAGGGGCATTATTAACGGAGAGCAAAGCTGCCTGTTTAAATCATCGCCCTTATTCCCTAAGTGTATCACCTTGTGCTTCATGGCATTGAATCTCTACTGCCAGACCTTTGACCACCATTCAAGATCCCTCTGAAGTCCCCTCATCTATCCTTACTGTTCACCCTGCTGCAGAGCTTTGTGTTGTCATCAAAGAAACTCATCTTTCCCTGGATGCCTTCCCCTATGTCACTCATGCACATAATAAATAGGACAGGTTCCAAGCCTGATTCCTATGGCACCCCATTCATGATCCTGCTTCCCCAGATTTTATCCCATTTACTACCATCCTCTGCCACATTCCTCTTTCTTGAGATTTCTCAGTGCTTGTGATGAAGAACAGGGAGCTCCCTTTCCTGAATAGGAGCTTCACTGTGGTATGAAGTAATTATTCTGTGCAGCCCCCAAAGGAAGGGAGGGATAATAATTTGCCCCTGAGGGGCTGGCAGCACAATCCCTTTCCACTTATGCTAGCCCATTCCACCCTCAAGCTCCAACTTATTCTGACATCCACGTAGGGAGGGCTCGGGGAAATGCTCCATTCACTTCTGTGGAGCGTAATTTCTGAAGCAGATTTACCAGTTTTAAATTAGGTTTGGGGAAAGATCGATGTCAGGTTTCAACTAATAAGGCTCTTGTAAGTTGAACCCTGGCATTGATCTTTCCCAAAACCCAATTTAAAATTGATAAATCCACTTTAGAAAGGATGCTCCAGAGAAGTGAGTGGAGCATGCCCTCGCACTGACCCTCTACAGATGTCATAAAACATCAGAGTCCGAGCGAGGGGGAGGAGGCTCATAGGAAGTTGAAAGGGATTGTGCTGCCAACCCTCCAGGGCAAATTACGATCCTTTTCCTTACTTTGGGAGCTGCACTAAAAATTTAATTTACACAATAGAGGAACATCTATTTATTTTATTTATTTATTTAACTTTTGTTTACTGGATGAGGTACGCTAGGCAAACATATGCCTATTTTCAGGTACAACCTGGAAGAAATACAACACATCATGTACAGTGAGCACATTACAATGATTATATGTCAATAAAAGAAACACACAACCATACAATGGTAATATAAGGCAGTACGATACAAGCAATGACACATTAATTGAAAAATTATTGTACATAAGACTGGCAAAATAAATTTATTATACAATGTTCAAGAAATTATAGTAGACCAGTAGATAGAGTTAGGTACGTGAGCTCCCTGTTCTTTGTTAGAAGCACTGTAAAAGGTGCTAGTTAAGCAGTTTTCTACCCACTTGACTAATCCCTTTTCTACTCCCAGGTCCTCCACCTTTTTTAGCATCCTCCTCTGTGGTGTGGAATCAAAGGATTTGCTGAAACAGGCTGAAATACTAGTCCCAACAACTGGGATAAAATGCAAAATTTGCAGTTGTCCTAACACTAGAACAAGGAAACCAAAAAACAGCCACAGAACTGTGTCACAGCTTAAGTATGTGGACACGACCACAGTTGTGAAAATCGGGGACAGGACTTCCATATCTGGAGTTTAGATAAATTTAAAACCTGAAAGTAAATGGGTCCTCCAGGTTTCTAAATAAAATGCATATCCCATGGCTTTATAGTGCCAAATGCAGATAGACACTCTGAATGTTTAAAATGTTAAAATGTTTGGAGTAGAGAATTCTGTCTTTGTCTCAGCATGTGTTTCTTTCTTCAGTATGGCACAGGCTAAATCTGTATGTTCTCTTCAGTGGTCTTCTGAATAACAGATCATGAACTTGCTTAGAGAAACAGTGACTACTGTCACATTCTCTAAATATGTAGTACAAAGGTCATCTGAGGTTACCCCATAGCAGATGAAAAAATATACTGTAAGATTGCAAGAGGTTGAACTTGTAATACAGTAGAGCCCAACAGTTGCCTTCCATGGCATCTTTCAAATGAGTAAGTAGAAAACTTAAAAAGACCCAGCCTTATTTCACCATCCCTTCAGAGGAAGGTAGGATATGAGAAAAAAAGTATCCTCTTACTCCTGATGTGAAAAGAGGATAAAGAAGTAAGCTCTCCATCTCTAGCTGTTGGAGAATAATTCTATTAAATCAAATTTCTAAAAGGGACTGTCAGCAGTGGCAACTATCACAACTTTACAGTCAGACTTGGAAGTGGGAAAATCAGATTTTTTTTAATTATATTGGACCTAAATGAAACAAAAATTCTAAAGTTACCAACTCTTGTGCAGTTATTGAAAAGCATAAAAGCAGGTATACTTTATGTTAACTTCATATTATGTTTTTGGTGAGGAGACAGCAGAAATGGTAACCTTCTCTGAGGTTCTACAAGTGCCATAAGAGGGACAGAGTAAATGGAATAAAGTTAGGGAATTCAACACGTGGCTAAAGGACATGTGCAGTGAGGAAGGTTTTTCTTTTCAGGGAACATGGGCTCCTTCTGTGAGAAATGCAAGCAATCCCTAGTGACTCCAAAGCATTAGCAACCCCAAAGGGAGAGTGTCACGAAGCAGGAGTGTGGCATCTGACTCAGTGGCATCTGGGGGTGTCAGCAGGCTGTCCTCAAGGAGGACCGCAGACTGTAGGCCACACTGGCCAGTGGAGGGTAGGTAAGGTAAGAAAAGATAAGGAAAGAATAAATATGGGTTCAATAAAGGTACTGTAGCAGATGTTTCTTATCTAGGGATGGTCTTTGAAGTAGTCAGCTGGTGGTAGCAGTGGTATTTGGGAATCTCATATACTTGTTGTCAAGGGACAGCCTGCTGGGAGATTAGCAGGCGGGATAACAGTGATATTTGGGTATCTCTGCTGCTCCCTATCTACAGTGGTAGTTATAAAAAAGTTGACTGGTAACACTGTATGTTCTGTCAACCGTGAAAAAAAATACAGTGGATTTACCTCTGCCGCGGTAAACAAATGTATCAAATATATTTTTTCCACAGTATTTTTTTCTGTGGTTGACGAAAAAGGCTGCGGTATATCAACTTTTTTATAACTACCATTGTATGATGATCCTACAGGGGGATTAGCAGGCAAGATAAATGAAATATTTGGAGATCTTAGCTACTCCCTATCTGGGATCAGCCTACAGGGGAGTTAGGAGGCAGGAAATCTAGCAGGAACATACAGTATATACAGAGTTTGCCTTTTTTTTATTTCTTTATTCCTCAGCTGGGGGGCTTGTGCCTTTGGTTCTCCCTTCCAGCCAGCCTTCACAGCCACTGCCCCGGTTGTGGCCAGAGCTCACCCCCCCTCCGTTGCAGCCCTTCCCAGGCCGCATCACAGTGGGTACTTACCCTACCACTGCAGAGACCTGGAAGGCGGGCGTAGGAGGGAGCTGACTTGGGTGTGTCCATGGTGGTGCTGTCAGGGCAGCCGTCATGCTGTCGAGGGGATTTTACTTGTGTGTTCCCCGCCCTCCCTTGGCATGGGCGTGGTGTCAATGATGCTGCAATGCATGCGTCCATACATTGCACATCTGACACCACCCATGCCACCTCATCCAATCAGCCATGAAGATGCACCAACTCCCAGCCGCTGCCAGGAGTCAGCATATCGGCAGACCTCCCTACTCACACTCCCTGGAGGAGAAGAGCTGTCTATGGGATGCTCAGTCCTTCTTCTCCTCCTCTGGGCCGACCCCCGGCAATCTATGCTCATTCCAGAACACGGGTCGCTGGGGTGACGTGAGGTGTGGCATTCAGTGCCTCAACCCTCAGCACCACCGGGACGGCCATATATACATGGTATTTCTAAAGCAGGCCTACAAATAGTCCTAATTAGAAGATACAAACGTTTAAGAGAGTTACCTAAGTACACTATTAGGAGGGCCTAGATACTTAATATGTGTTGAGGGGCATGTAGTGGAGGCAGAGCAGAGTGGAAAGGATTATGGGGTGAAGGAAATGTGGAGCTGTAGTGTTTCTGAGAGCACTCTTGGAGATGGGGGGGTGCCTGGTTTGCAAGAAATTTAGTAGCTCAAGGCACAGAATCCTGGCATCACCAACCACCAAGTACATAAGCCAGTCAAAACACAGAAATGTGAAACAAAATCACATTTATTAAAGCCAACAGTGTGCAAAAATATACCTTACCAAGGAGACAAGGGAACAACTCATCACCTCCTACTGGTTTCGTCTGCAAAGTCGCCCTTGCCTTGCTTGCAAGAGAAGCTGAGTGTGGAGGTGTGATAACTGAAGCAGGAAATGGGTGTGCTGGTGGAGGGAGTATTTATAGGGTGATGAAGGGAGTGGCAGAGGGGATGCAGAGCTTAGGGGCTGGTGAGAGGAGCAGGAATGGACACAAGAGATGGGGGGAGGGGTCAAGGGGAGGTAGGAAGGAACAGATGCTTTGGCAGGTCCTAGGAGTTCCCCAGCAGGAGAGACAGGGGCCCAGGAAAGTGGGGTGGAAAACAGTAAAGGGAAAAGGTATGGCTGGATGAGGGGGCCAGTGAGAGTATCTCCAGAATTACAGATGAGGAACAGATTCCTCCCACTGGACAGGGAGGCGTGTGGGGGGGACCTGATGCAATAGGGAGGGACAGTGAGATAGGGAGGGATGGAGGTGGGGGGGAGGCAGTAGGGAGGAGGAGCAGGGTATAGTGGGTTCAGGTGACAGGGAGAGGGCAGGTGGAGCAGGGGAGGGGGTGGGAGAACAAGAGAGAATGAGGGGAGGAAGCAGAAGGGAAGGACAGATGGCAGGCTGGGGTGGGGAGAGCAAAAAGGTAAGACAGGGGAGTGCAATAGTAGAGAGAGGCTGGGGAAAACGGGTTGTGGAAGGGGATAGTTGGGGTGAAGAGTTAGGGGGGATTATAAGAGGGACAAGAGGGGAAAGGGGAGGTAGGTGGGAGTGCACTAGTCCCTTCACAAAAGAAAGGGGCCTACAAGAGCTTGCTGAGCTCAGGGTGGACAAGGCAATGGGACCTGATGACATATATCCCAGGGTACTAAAGGAGCTAAGGGTGGAACTAGCAGAGCCATTATCGGAACTGTTTAGTGAGTCTCCGAGCACAGGAGAGGTCCCAGAAAACTGGAGAAGGGCTCATGTGATCCTGCTCCACAAGAGTGGTAGCAGGGAGGAGGCAGGGAACTATAGACCAGTCAGTCTTACCTCAGTAGTGGGCAAGATTATGGAGGCACTCCTTAAGGAAAGGATAGTGCAACACCCAGAATCCATAGGAGCACAGGATCCAAGACAGCATGGGTTTACAAAAGGAAGGTCCTGTCAAACTAGTCTCATAGATTTTTTGATTGGGTAACCAGAGTGGTGGACCAAGGGGGAGCAGTTGATGTCACCTACCTTGACTTTAGCAAAGCTTTCGATACTGTTCCACATAGAAGATTGATTAATTAGCTGGGTAGGCTCAGGGTGGGTCAGAAGTTGGTCAACTGGGTGGCAAACTGGTTGGTGGGCAGAAAACAGAGAGTGGTGGTAAACGGTATACAGTCAGAAGGGATGCAAGTCACAAGTGGGATACCTCAGGGATCAGTCCTGGGGCCAGTCCTCTTCAGTATCTTCATCAGTGACATTGTAGATGAATGGAGGGTAAGGTTTGTCTGTTTGCCTATGACACCAAGATCTGCAGCAGAGTAGGTGATACACATGGGGTGGGCAGAATGAGAAGAGATCTGGATAAACTGGCAAAATGGTCGGAAGAGTGGCAAATGGGATTTAACACAAAGAAGTGCAAGATCATGCACATAGGGAAGAGAAACCCTGAAGCACCTATAGGTTAGAAGGGGAGGCTGGCAATCACAAGGGAAGAAAGAGACTTAGGCATCGTCATCACAGATGACCTGAAATCATTCAAGCAGACCACTAAAGCAGTAGGTAAGGCTAGGGGAATGTTGGGGTGTATTAGCAGGGGTATCACAAGTCGTAAGAGGGAGGTAATAATCCCTCTTTACAAGACACTGGTTAGGCCCCATATGGAGTACTGTGTGCAGCACTGGAGGCCGCACCTGCACAAGGACATTAACAAAATGGAGGCAGTCCAGAGAAGGGCAACCAAAATGGTGCAGGGACTACATCAGAAAACATATGAGGACAGATTAACAGAGCTCAATATGTATACCCTAGAGCAAAGGAGGGAGAGAGGTGAAATGATCAAAACATTCAAACATCTTAAGAGCATTAACAAGGTGAAAGAGCCTAACATTTATTTATTTATTTAGTTTTTGTTGACTGGGTAAGTGCACTAGACAAATCCTGCCTATTTTCAGGCATGACCCGGGGAAGGGGATACAGATGAATGCCAACTGACCTTGAACCGGTTTAAGCTGTTGGTGGTATTTTTAGTGAATGAGGGAAATTTGGCCAGGACACCGGGGAAATTCCCCTACTCTTTTTGATAAGTGCCATGGGATCTTTAACATCCACCTGAATTACCACCAATCCAGGCAGATGGGACCTCGGTTTAACGTCTCATCCGAAAGATGGCACCTCAGAAGTGCAGCATCCCTCTCATGCTGCACTACAGTGTCAGTACTGGGATATTAACTCAAGTGCAAGATGTGGGAATATGTTTCAATATAAGAAAAATAGCAGGACAAGAGGACACAACATGAGATTAGAGGGTGGCCAATGAAGGGGTAATGTGAGGAAGTTCTTTTTCACAGAAAGGGTGGTGGATGCATGGAATGGCCTACCTCAGGAAGTGGTGGATAAGAATACAGTGCAGGGCTTCAAACAAGCATGGTATAGGCATAAGGGAGCAATAAAGATGAGTATGACTAGATAGACCATTGACAGAGTACAGGATTATGGCACATTCATAAGGTAGAAAAAATGGGCAGACTGGATGGGCTTTGCGGTCCTTATCTGCCATCAACTTCTATGTTTCTCTGTTTTTATGTTACTGTGAGTGGGCAGCAGGACAGACAGAGAGGTGGGAGGGCCCAGGATGGAGGAGAGAGAGAGTAGTAATATTGGTGGGGTACAGTTGAAAAGGGCGTAAGTTGGGGAGGGAAAGAGTCAAGGGAAAGCCGCAGGAGGGTAGAATGTATGACAGGGATGATGGCAGGAAGAGTGAGACCTCTGATAGCACAGTCTGTGGGTCAGAGGGAGGGAAACCTCACATTACAGTGCACCCGGGGATGAATGACCTTACAGATTGTGAGGTGATGGAGGTGCAAGAGAGGTTTAGGGAAGTGGAGAGAATTTGCAGTGAAGCAGGGAGGATGGTAGCCTTCTCGAAGAGTCTTCCAGTCCTGAGTGCTAGCACAGCAAGGAAAGCAAGCATAGAGGAATTTAATGGATGGCTTAGGCAGTGGTGTGAAAAGAAGGGGTACGAGCTCCTTGGTGGGTGGTGAGGAACCTGTGATAACAAGGACCTCTATGCACTAGACAGGTTGCATCTGAGTAGGCAGGGTACAAGGGTCCTGAAGGACAAGCTGGAGGAATTCATAGTAAACAACCTCAATTTAAACAGACAAGGGAGGCAACAGGGTGCACAGCACCCTTACTCACCTGATGGAGAAGGCCAACAGTCCTCCCCTCCAAACAAGATGGCATGGGAAGGAGTTCGATGAGAAGAGTGAAGGTGGGGAGACAACTGAGGGAGAAGGTGGGCGATGGGCAGATCAAGATGAAGGAAGGTCCCGAGTAGTGGTGGAGGTTGGTGTTTCTGAATGCCAGAAGTCTGGGAAATGAGATGGCAGACTTGCAGTCACTAATTGCAGAGGTGGACATACAGTAGCAGCCATCACAGAGACATGGACCACACTAAACTATGACTGAGACCTCACAATTCCTGGGTATAAACTGAATAGAAAAGATAGGGAGACAGGAAAGGGGGAGTGGCCCTGTTTATGAAGGAAGGGATTTTTGTACCAGAGAAGTAGAGGCAGAGTTAAGACTGAAGCGCTGTGGGTACAGGTACAATCCACTAGGGGGAGGAAACTTAGGATGGGGTGTTCTACAGGCCACCTTCCCAGGAAGAGGAGTTGGATAGGGTACTAGGATCTCAAATCATGGAAACGGCTGGTAAAGGAGAGGTAGTAGTAATGGAGGATTTCAGTCTACCTGGGGTGGACTGGAAAACCCTAGCTACCTCATGCACTAGGGAGCAAGCAATGCTGGATGCATTTCAGGGTGGTTTCCTGGCTCAGGGTGTCATGGAACCCACTTGGGAGAGGGCTGTACTACACCTGGTCCTATCCAACTGTGAGCATGTTCAGGATGTGAAAGTGGAAGCACCAGTTGCAGGTAGCACCCATTATATGAGGTGGTTCCACCTTGACATGGGCAGTGCGATGGACAGGACCAAGACTAGGGTTTTGAACTTTCTAAGAGGGCCGACTTTGGTAGGATTGGAGAAATTCTAGTAGGTCTCCATGCTGGGGTCAGAATGGAGGTGGACGTAGAACAGAAAAGGCAAATAATAAAGGAGGGACTGATGCAAGCCACTAGTGAGTGTGCCAAAATTAAAAGTAAGAAAACTAAAGCCAGAAAGCCCAGGTGGTCCGGAAAGGAGGTGGCAAAAGCTGTAGGTGACAAGAAAGCAGCCTTCTGGAAGTACAAATGCACTCAGAAAGAGGAGGATAGGGTGGATTACTCTGCAGAGTAATCCACTCTATCCTGCTCCTTATGAGTACATTTGTACTTCCAGAAGGCTGTTCTCACGTCACTTACAGCTTTTGCCACCATGTTCCTTTTCTCTCTATACAGTTGATGCCCTGTATCTGGACTTTAGCGAGGCCACTGAATCTGTACCTCACAGGAGACTGGTCAAGAAGGTAGAAAATCTATGGATGGGGGATAAGCTTGTTGGGTGGGTCAGATGTCGGCTGCAGGATAGAAGCCAAAAGGTGATAGTTGATGGGGAATCCTCAGAAGTTAGGCCTGTGACCAGTGGGGTCTCACAGGGTTTTGTGCTCGGTCCAGTGTTGCAAAATGAGATTGTGAATGGGATCAAGAGTAAGATATGCCTGTTCATGGATGACACAAAGCTCTGTGGGAAGGTGTACATGGTGGAGGGGAGACAGGAACTCAGGGAAGACCTGGCTACAAAGCAAGAATGCAGCAGCACTCCAAATCTGGAGATGCTCTGGCAACAACGATGAAATGATACCACTCTAAAATCTCATTTGTAAGTAAATTTAAAGAAGTAATGCAGAGTGCGGGGAAAATGCAGTAAAGTGGTGCTAACACAGATCTGTCACAATTACAGGTGCCCCAGGGCTTCTGTCAGGTGGAACTTTGTCAATGGGTGGGTACCTGCAAAAAGACAAACCCTTAAATAGCTAGAGCAATCAGTTTCCACTAATCAGATAACAGTCCAACTTAGCAGTCCAATTAATTAAATGGTGCTCCAAGGCAAATGGGTAAGGGTAGTAGATGCTTATAGTGAAAATAGTGATCTTAGAAAACTATCTTAAATTAGAACATATATGTAGCAAAATCCAGTAGAAAATATCAAAAACAGGATCAAGATTGAAAAATCAATATGTAAGAAGCTATTGGTGGCAAAATGGCAGTTGCTAAGCATAGAACATTAACATAAACGTGTTTTGAATCCACAAATAATACTGAATACATTGTAGACATTGTAAAGTCTGTCGGATTGTTAGTACTGCAAAAACAAAGTACATTTCAAATCACCTAATCACTGAAGTGATCATCTTCTATTAGTAGATAAAATGCCTAGAGCTTAATTTAGCTCAAGAATGGTTTTCAATCCCACGTTGTGTTCAAACCCCTTGGCTTCAGACTTCCCATTGTGAAAATCCAATAACTCTCCCTTTGGAGGAGGTTTTGTCATCTATCATCTCCTCTTCTTGGAATTTTTACAATTTCAATGCCCATGAAAGTCATGACCCCTGGATTGCAATTGTGGAAGTCTGAGTGATGTTCCCCAGCTGGACTGTCTTTGTTAACATTTCTGCTGTCTCTCGTGTGCTCTTGCATATGCTGCCTAAGAGGATGTATAGTACAGCTAATGTACAACTTCAGACAGTCACATCACAGGGCATAAACTACAAAGTTAGTTCCACAATACTAAGTACATTCTCTGACTTCTGCCCTGTGGTTGTAACCGTCCAGTTGCAAAATGTTAGGCTGCTTACAATGCTGGTAAATGTTGCAGTGGCTACAATGAAACATGCTTTTGGATTTGATGGGCAACCATGTGTTAGGATCTGACCATGTACAAGTTTGTCAGCTACATTAGGTGCTCCACTGAAGGTGATTTGTAGTGCCTCACCCAGTTCTGATTCTAACATGGGATGTCCTATGAGAATTGACTAAAATTTGTCTCAATATGCTCCCCAATTGTCCAGAAACTGCATTATACTGGGTCACAAAGATCATTGGCCATTTCTGATTGGTAGGCTTCGGCTTGGGCTTAAGAAGCTGTTAACTATCTATATGTCTGGCTGAAATCAAAGCTTTTTATATTGTGGTTACTGCGTAGCCCCTTTCCAAAAACATAGTATTACGTGTTTCAGCCTCAATGTTAATGTCCTTAATCTTGGAGCAATTACGCCTGATGCATACAAACTGTCTGTATGAAATAGATTCTTTTAAAGTTTTAGGATGGCACTGTCTGCTCTAAGTAGATTGTTTGTAGCTGTTGCCTTTCTGAAACTTTTGATACAATCTGTCACCTTTCAGCTACTGGTAGGTTTCAGAAAGGCAACAGCTAGGGGTTGGAACACAACTTGGGATTTAAAACCATTCTTCATGTAAAGGATAATGTATGGTTAACAGTTAACAACCACCCTGTGTAAGCTTCGAGAGGTTGCCATAACAACTTGATAGACCTCGAGAGCGCAGCTCGAGAGGTCTGTGGTTATCATGGCAACCCCTTTAGAAGCTTACATAAAGCGTATATAACTGCCACCTGTATGTTATCTTTTTTTTTGTTGTTCACATTTATTTCCCTCTGTTCGCCAGTCCTGGGGCATCCCTCAGGCATCGCCAACTGATCCCGCCCTGTCTGAGACCCCCAACACCTCAGGTTCCCCCGGAACCCTGATCTAACATCATGAACCACCTTAAGTGCCCCCTGGCTTGTGTCCCCTAGGGTAGGGCTGCCCAGTTCTACCTTAGGTGCTCCTTCAAATCTGGTCTGGTGGTCGGGTGCAGGCTGGAGGATATCGGATTTGGGCGGGTGGGATCTGGCAGTGGGCGTAGGGCTGGTGTGCCATCATCTTCCCAGGATCCGGGGTTTTTCCATTCTACTGCCTCATGATGTGACCTCTGCAGAGACGCGGATGCGCAGCGATGCTCAGTGTGAGCTGGGCATGTTCTTGCACCCCGTTTATGAGCATTCACCATCGCCTCTTTCCTGTGTGTGGGTGACCCGAGCTTTAGTGCTCACAGTTTCCACTGGGAGTCACTGCTGTGGCAGGATCATGAGACCACCCTTCCCAGGAGAGGATCCTCTCCTCCCCAGCCAACCCCCGGCAACCGAGTTCACTCCCGAACATGGGCCGCTAGTGTAGTGCAAGGTGTGGCATCCAGCGCCTCAACCCTCAGTGCCACCTGGCCAGTCCACCCATATATTATCTTGTATAATGTATAGGGTGATTGCTCTGAGTAAAAAGCATACCAGAGAAAAAAGAAGAAAATAAAACATTTGTTCGTGCCGCTGCCCCCTGGCACCTAGCATCAGACACCCTTACCTCAGTTTGAAAAAAATCACTGCAAAGTTCGGTGTCGATTGAACTAATTATTGTGATTTTGAACTGGGAACACAACAAGGAACACTGGGCCAGCATTTTCTTTGTGTTCATCCGTGATTGAGAATGGAGCAGGTGGAGCTGCAGTCATGGTGATTGAAAGTGGAGCAGGTGGCACTGACTGTAGTTGCGGAGCTCAGGAACAAATCAGATACATGTAGAAACCATGCTGTGCACTCTGTTTGAAGCAATGTGCAGTAATGAGAAGCAGCGTTAAGAGTTGGGGAAGGGGGTTAAGATAGAAGACGTAAAAAAAAAAAAAAATGAAATCCCTCAGAGCAATTGACTTTCAGCATATGTGAAAGTCAGGACACCAATGCATTGAGGAGGGGAGGAGGGACAGTACAGCTGGCTGCTGAGGGAGGAACAATGCCATTTGAAGCTGTGGTACGTGACAGCATTCTATTCTGTTGTACCATCGTGGTGACGTACTCAGGGTGGTACAACCCTGGTACAACATGCCTGTATTTCCATCAATTTCAATACACAATAGGGCATGACTATACACTATAATGGTGTAATATGACTGCAATCTGCATGTTTCTCCATACCCCCCCAGTTCTCAGCCATTCTTGTGTTTTTCTTTTGATAGATATCTTAAAAATTGACTTTTTCTTTGGGGTGAGGGGACTTGCATTTTCTGGTCACTCTCCCCATAACCACCCCCACCCTCAATTTTGTCCTCTTACATTTGCCAGAGTTCTCTTATTTTAAGGAGAAACATATGGCTAAATAACTGACTTGTTAATCTTTATGTGATCATAAATAGCCTCTGTATAAGATGTTATTTATTAGTAGGTGTTATTGCACTTTTGACTTAATCTCTCTTTTGTTTATTTTTTCAGGCAGTATTCCTAGATATATATACATCCTTCTGTCCCTCAAATAGGTGTGTGCTATACTCTGGTTTGAGAGCTGTTTTTGGCTATGCAATTTGGTTCATACTTCTCTGAGACCATTCAGCTCCCAACACTGGATACCTCAAACATTGCTTTTCTACCTTCCACTGCTAGGTTAAGCTCCAGGTATTTTATCTGTTTAATAGAAGCTAACCACTCTTAGAAACATAGAATGTGTTGGCAGAAAAAGACTGATAGGCCCATCTAGTCTGCCCTATTTTCCCTGTCTAACACTACACTCTGGACCCTACTAGGCCACAGGTGTCCTTCTCTCCTCCTGTACCTCTGCTAATTATACCCAAGTGCCTATCCCACACATGGTTGAAGCACCTCGCTTTCTTTTCCCCTACCACCTGTTCTGGCAGGCTATTCCAGGTGTCCACCACCCTTTCTGTGAAGAAGGTTTTCTTCACATCCCTCTCAAACTCCCCCAAGCTTCATAGCATGCCCCCATGTGCTGGTGCTCCTCCTCCTATGAAAGAGATTCCCCTCCTGCACTTTGTTCACCTCCGTGAGGTACTTATAGGTCTCAGTCATGTCCCCTTTCACTCTCCTCTCCTGTAGGGAGTACATGTTGAGCTTCCACAGTATCTCCTAATATGGCTTCTCATGCAAGTCCTACACCATTTAAATAGCCCTCCCCTGGACTGCTTCTACCCTGTCGATGTCCTTGCAGAGGTGCAGCCTCCAGGACTGGATGCAGTACTCCTGGTGGGGTCTCACAAGTGAGCGATACACAGGCAAAAGCAACCTTTTTTCCTGCTAGAGGTCCCTCTTTCTTTGCACCCCAGTATCCAGCTTGCCTTGTCTACTGCCTTGTTGCACTGCCGTGCCACCTTGAAGTCATCAGATATGATCACCTCAAGGTCCCTGTTTTGCTTGGTAACTGTAAGTTACTCCCCCATCTTATACACAGCCCCCAGGTCACCCTGTCCTAGGCGCATGACTTTGCACTTTTTGGCACAGAAACCCAGCTGCCACTCCCTAGACCACTCTTCTAGTTTCTCCAGATCCCTTTACATTCTCTCCACCCCCTCCTGGGTGCCCACCCTGTTGTAGATTTGTGTGTTGTCTACAAAGAGACACACCTTCCTGTCCACTTCCTCAGCAATGTCACTTATGAAGACTTTGAAGAGGACAGGTCCCAGTACCAATTCCTGCGGTACTCCACTTGTCCCTCTTCCATCCTCTGAGTGACTGCTGTTTGCCACCACCCTCTGCTGCCTATCTTTCAGCTAGTTAGATACCCAGTTCATCACTTTCTCCTCCACCTCCAGGCTGATAAGTTCCTTATCAGCCTCCTGTGTTGTACAGTGTCACTGGCCTTAATGAAGTCCAGATAAGACACATCCACTACCCTCACCTAATCCACCTCCCTAGTTACCTAGTCAAAGAAATCTATGAGATTTGTTTGACATGACCTCCTCACTGTGAAGCCGTGCTGCCAGTGGTCCTGCAGCCCACATATCTCCAGGTACTCCATTAGTATCTCCTTCAGAAGGGACTCCATTAACTTGCTCATCACTGATGTGAGACTGACTGGTCTGTTGTAGCCTCCTCCTTGCTGCTGCTGTTGTACAGAGGGACCACATCGGCACTCCTCCATTTCTCTGTAACCAGTGATTATTTGATTTGGAATTTACCTTGTTTTCTTAGTACTGACAATCTGGCAGATATTGCAATGTCTACACTGTATTTAGTATTACTTGTGTATTCAAAGCATGTTTCTATTAATTTTCTATACTTAGCAACTGTCATTTTGTCACTAATAGTTCCTTACATATCATTTCATCACTGGTGCCAGTGCATCGCCAGACTTGGTGAGCTTGCCTGTTTATTTTCCAAAACTTCACTCAAATGCAGGTGAGAAGAAACTGTACAGCCTGGATTCAGATAGGTCTTTGAGGTTGTATTTGGATAGGACCAATGTGCCCCGAATGTACAGCACTCAGCTGTCACTTATGGCGTGGTAGGTAAAGGTAACCTAGCAGATAAAAATACTACCTTTGGTGGGATAGCCTCCTACATGCAGTTTTGTTATGCAAAGGCTGGCAAGCAGCCACCCAAAAGCCTCTGAACACTTTTCACTAGAGCTACATCTGCCACTGTGGCAGCACAGAGGAGTATTGCCGTGCAAGTGGTCTGTAAAGCAGCTAGCTGGGCCATGGTACACACCTTTACTTCTCATTACTGCCTGAATATCCTGTCTAGTAGGAATGCCAGGTTTGGTACCACAGTACTTCAGAAACTTTTCCCTAAAGAGGTTTTAGACCCTGCTTCCTAAGGTACTTCTTGGAGTCTGCAAGATTGTATGGCTTCACTGATACATTCTAATTGCTAGAAGAAAAAATTACTTACTGTAGTAATGATGTTACTTACACAGGACCCCTTCCTACCTCCCCTTGTAGAAACGTAGCATAAGGGGTTCTTCAGAATGAATCAAAAACTATAATGCTTGAGTGTTTCATTAGTACAAACTGCAATTTTTACTATTTTCTTGTGTAGTTTTATACTCTTGCATTGCTTTAGATAAGAATACATAGCATAGATAGGTGGTTAATGCTCTCTTCTCATCTTTAGCTGTTGATATGTCATTAGAATGCTGGGGAGAGAGTGACCAGAGAGCAGAGTTTGAACTTTAACACTTTCAAGTTCTCTCTCTGGGGCAACAACTGAGGGCTGTGATGATGCAAGAGTATATGAATTGCTGCTACATCCTCTGGAAGAAACATCATTACTATGGTGAGTAATTTTTTTCTTACCTCAACTGACTCCACAGATCCCCTAGCTTTGCTGCTTGTCCCTCGGGAATGTTTCCTGCCATGGTGGGGGTTGGAGTAGGAGTGAAGAGGGGTGCCACTTCTTTGGTGCCTCCTGCATCATGGAGTTGCAGCTGAACTGCCTTTCACAACCACCAATGGATGAGCAAAGCCAATGCTTATGAAAATATGGACAGCCTTAATCAACCATCTAACTTGACCAGAAGGCTCCACACATCCGCCTTAACCCTGCCTAGGGAAACAAAGTGTATTTCAAGGGCAGGAGCTGTATAATGAAAAGGCTTTTGTGAACTGTGTCTAGAACTGCTAGCTGCCATCTTTGTAAGCCTCTGACACTTTTCAGTATGGCAAGAGAGTAAGAGGTCAGTCACCAGTGAACCAAGCTGCTGAAAACTGCAATAGATCCAGGAAGGCCCATGAACTACAGAAAGACTTTATTGACTTTATTAATTTGCCCAGAATTTGAATGACCATTCAGCCATACAGGAACAGAAAGACAGACCCTACCCAGTGATTCACATCTAGCATTAACCAGTGGGAGGACTGTGTTTTTTTTTTTTAATTGAGGAATGTTCCAGCACTCAATCTGTCTGTGAGAGTATGCCAGAGAGGAAGGTCAGAGCAGACCCATTGTCTGTGAAAGAGTGAGAAAGCTGGGTAGGTACTTTGGAGGGAGATTTTTTTTACTCATCCAAGAAAATTAAATTGTTAATTGTATGATGTTGCACCTTATCTAAAGATGTAATAGTGATAAGATTGTATTGTATTGTTTTTGTCCCTTTCATAATCGTTATTTGTATTTTTCTGATTACTTTACTGAAACTGTTTTTGTACCAGTGTACGTAACATATGTTCTTGCTGTCCCCTGACACTAAACCCTTTAAAAACAGGCACTGCCTGAAGGGTTTTATGTGCAATAAAAAAAAAGGCAGAGGTTGTTGTACACAGGACATCTGTGAGTAACACTGCATTGAAACAACTGAAGGAGTCAATTTGCAAGGAGAGCTGTCTTATAGCTGATCCCTCACTGTGCAGGGGCAGAAGAAAGCCTGATCAGAGACAGGCCTGAAAGGTCAGAAGCTGTGATGAAGCCCAAGGGGCATGGGAGCCACCAAACAGTATCATACCAATGTGACTGCCTGCAGTGTGGACGTTGCTTTGGTGTTGCACTGACAGGAGGTGAGCTGACCAGCCCAGACCTCATTTGACCATCATGAGAGACTGACTGAGAGAGAGAGAACCCAGCTGATCTTTGTGAGATGCCAGAGGGAGCAACTAGCAGAGAAGAGCTGAGAGAGCCATCATAGTCAAGACAAAAGACTGCAGGACAGAATTGGTAAATCCGGTCAGGACTGTAGTGTAATAGTAAGGGCATACCAGTCAGATGAATCATGAGTAACCCACTAGTGCCTACAGATCTGCAACCATTTGTCTCCATTAGATGGATAGGCAAATGTGTTTGGGGCTGCTTAATTATATGGACTTGGCCATCCAAGCAGGAGTACAAATTTTGCCATTGCTTGTAAATTACTGCTTTAGAGCACACCCATGCGGACAACCACATGAAACATGACCACGTGGCCTGCCACGAGTCAACAGCTGGATACCTAGTAGAACCTTGTGAACTCCTTCAAGACTGTGGGATTACATCTGGTACCAGATGGAGTATAGTGGCAGTTCCTGATGGTACAGTTGGGCAGGCACTGTGTTTGTTGGGGTGGGTATAGGCTAGTTAGCCAATTACGTGACAAGTTGTTTCCCTTACCCAATCCCTTCCACTTTTGCCTTGTTCCTGACCCAAACAAAAATCCCCTTGTTTTTTTGTTGGAATACCTTGCGTGGGCATGCTATCCATAAAGATTACAGTTGCCAGCAGTTACTTGCATTGTGTGGGAAGCGGGTAGGTTGTACTGAGTGGGGGCCAAATTTAATTGGTATATTGGGAGGGGGGGTAGTACTGGCTTGCCGCTCAGCCCATTTAATTTTCCCTGGGTGGAGGCACCACACAAATTCAAATGTACAATCTTTCAGCAGCAAATCCCCACATGAGTTATTGTTCCAGGCCTCTTAGCCTTATCTGAGGCCATAAGGCAGGGGTAGTGTACCTATATCTTAATCAACCTAGTCACATCAGTTTTACCTAAATTGATGAGTTCACTTTTTGAACTGTTTGATTTGTGTAAGTTAAAGTTCTTGTTGTGGAAAACAGTCTTTTTTCTTGCTATTACCTCAGCCAGGAGAGTATGTATTTGGCTTTTGACAAGGATCAGCTAGTCCTTAGAAGTCACCCAAGGTGGTTGTCTTATTGTTGTTCCATATTATGACCCTTTGGATCATTTTATGAATGTTATAAGTGTACTAATTCACTCCACTTGGTGTCAATGCAGTAATAACCATATTGCATAGGTGGTTGAAACAACCCATTCACGTTGTTCAGTTGCTACAATATTACCACATACCCAACTGTGGATTAATCCTTACTTAACCTACCTATTGCACCCCATTTTCTTCCCGAGGTCTCCTGTCAACAAAGTAAAATTACCAACCAACAGAAAGAGATCTGGCACTCACTTAACCAACCTAATGCAAGTTTTTGTACTAATAATAAAATCCTAGTGGAAAACATAGGATTTTAAAGAAAACTCATTTTGTTAAAGGGAAAGTCCCCTCTGCCTATTTTCTGTGTACATGTGTGGTTTGTAGCCATGAACAATGATTCCCGCTCTTGCATCCCTCTAATTTCATCCCAATTTAAATATAAATGAGGTTGCTTTACTCTGTTTTGCCCTAGTGTGAAAACCTGTTTGTGTTCATTCCAAAGATCATGACCCCACTCATGCAAGGCATCATGGGAGTTGATGATGCACATATTCAGAAGCTATACTCTCATTCAGTTCTGTTACATGTATTATGAAGTCCCTGTATTCTCTAAAAGCATTTTTTTCTTATTCAGATACACTTTAATCTACAGAAAACAGCAGGGCATTTACTATGCTTTGAAAACTTTCATGACTAGCATAAGACAAGAACATAGGGACTGCAGAGGACAGCAACAGCACTGACTAATACAGTGTACCTACTGCAGGCTTTAGCACAAAAACTTCAAAATTCCAGGATGCCTTTCCTGAGCCAGGTCATTACCTTTGCAATGGAGCCAAGCAGCTTTTCACACTAGACTTAAATACCTTCATTTACTTTTAAATCCTGATGAAATTAGGAGGGTACAATAGAGGTAACCACTGTGCATGCCTACAAACTGCATAGGGAAACAGAATAAAAGGCTGAGGGGACTTTCTCTTTAAAATGCAAATGCATGACATACATGCATGAGAAGGCAACACAGATGCGGCAAATAGAAAGTACCCCCAACAAAACTGAACAGGGTTTTTCTAGGGACATGGATATGTTGTTCATCCACACTGTCTGGCAGGTATCCTTGCCACTTTAAATCTTGCCGGAAGGTCTTCAAGCTGGCTCCTCCCATCCACCCGGGTGGTAAAACTCTCGGCTGCACCCCATGATGCCAGATCTTCCTTACCGCTTGGAAGCTCAGGTTCCCTCCTTAACGCTCTGCGTATAAGACTAGTTCCTAATTCTTCGGTTTTCAGAATTTAAAAGTTTTTGCATTATAGACTTCGGTCTTCTATCCCTCGCGATCACGATGGACAATCGACTCGGTTCTGGAGGTGTCCTTTGCGTGGGCAGAAGATGTCTCTGATGGATCTGGTACTCCACGTGGTGTCTCACTGTTTAGGCCTTGAGCATGACCTGCAGGCTTGCGACCTGTGCTCTTCCTTCTCAGCCCTCGTCCTGAAGACCGTGCTGCCCGTTTACAACTGGGCGCCTCGAGAAGCGTTTTCCTCGGTGAAGTCAAAAGAGGCCCGGTCAGCGGTTTCCGCGGTGGCGGGCTCGGCGGATCAGCTAGAGCAGATGATCGCCCTCGAAGAGGAGGCGGCGCGGGCTGCATCTTCCTCAACCGCTCTCCCTGGGTTCCTCTTACACAGCTTCCTTTAAAGAGCTTTGTCTGTCCCTCTCCACTAGAGGAGAGGGGCTAACGTTTGCTGGACCTTCTTCTCAGTCCAAGAAGAAAGACAAGGGTAAGTCCCTCCATCGACGCTCTTGGGAGCGGGAAAGGTCCCTCTCCCCGAGTAGTCGGCCATCGACTTCGGTCGATCGTTCGGCTTCGGCCACTGGTCTCACGGTGTCCTCGTCAGGCCAGTTGACCGAGACGCCCATCGACGCAGTCGAGATCTTTCTCGACCCGTCGGATGGGTTGTCGACCGGCAAAGCCGAAAATCCTCTCTCACCGGTTCCCCCGGTGGGAGTTGAGGATCCCGCGGGCTTGCCAGTGCCTCCGGTTCCGGAGCCCTCGGATGAACCCTCCGAGCCGAGGGAGGAGCCGTTCCACCTGTCCCTCCCCGCACCGCTCCTCAGAAAGGCCGAGGTTCTCGGTCTTGGTCTCCGACTTTCCCGTGGTCCAGCCGATCCCGCTGTCATAGGCGGTCCCGGCCCTTGGCACCGGGCGTAAGCGGTGCCGCCGCTGGCCCTCATCTCCCTCCTTGATGAGGGAGGTTGATGTGTTACGCCGACGATACAAGGACCTCATGTGGCAACAGCTCCTTCTGACCAGGAACAAGCCGATGCCGTCGCCTTCCCCGGCCATTAAGTGGCTGTCACCGGAGCGGCCGAAACAACCCCTCGTCTTACCTGAGGAGCCTGTTCCCAGGCTGGTTGTTCGGCCAAAACCAGCTGCTCCACCGATTCCGGTAGAACCTCCGCCTCCACAGCCGCTGTTTGGGGCTCCGACCAAGAACGCTGTCGGCTAAGGGTCTGCCCCATAGACTGTTGGTCACCCTCACTCCCGATTGCCCTCGGCAGGTGGAGGGTGGCTCAGGCCCGAGGCAGCTCTTTGCGGACTCTTCCGAGTCCGACGGCGATTCCTCCCTTTTCTACAGGCAAGTGGACTTGGAGTCCTCTGGAGGTCAGTCGCTGGATGACAGCCCTTCGTCCTTCCTGGGTTTGCTCAGGCTCATCTCGGAGTCCACCGGGATGCAGCTCGAGCCCATATCCAAGCGGGCCAAGTATCCCCTCACGGAGATATTGGACCAAGGGGATTTCCCTACGGGGGCCTTTCCTGTGTCCGAGGCCATTGTGGGCCCGGCCTTGGAGCTCTGGCAGCGCCCTGCTTCCTGCCCTGCGCCTTCAGCCAGGATAGCCAGGAAGTATGCGGTCCCTACCGGTTCCCTGTCCGGTTTCTGGGAACATCCCTCAGCCGAGGGGTTAGTTACCGACAGCGTTTTCCGGCATGCCGGAAACGCTAGGGACGTGGACAAACCTCCCGACAAGGAGTCCAAGAAATCGGACTATGCCGGGCGAAAAGTCTACGCTGCATCCTCCCTTGGCCTTCATCAGGCCAGCTCGGCCGTGCTTATGGTACATTTCTCCCATGCCCTGTTGGGCTCCCTGGACGAGGTAGTCCCTCATCTCCCGGCTGACCTGCAGACCACGGTTAGGCAGGTGCGGGACCAGGGCAGGGCGGTGGCCAAGCAGCAACTTCAGACTGCTCTGGACATTGGAGACTCATGCACCAGGTCAGTCGCGGCTGCAGTGGCTATGCGTCGTCGGGCATGGCTGAGGATATCCACCTTCACAGCAGATACCCAGCACAAATTGGTGGATGTTCCCTTCCTGGGGACCGACCTCTTCAGCCCTGGAGTGGAAGGCCACCTCCAGAGGATCGGAAAGTCCAATGCCACTTTGGACTCGGTCTCATCCGCTCAGAGGGACAAGGGCCGCAGACCGCAACCCAAGCCTTTTCATCCGTCTGCGCCGCGGCACGTCCGGCCCAGCAGCATGAGGGCCAGCAGGCTCGCGCTTGGCATCCCAAACCCAAGCCCGCGGCTTCCTCCTCCAGGAAGCAGGGAGGTAAAGGCCCTGGAGGTCCCTCGGCCGGTCCTTCCTCCAAGCCTGCCCAGTGACGGGTTGAGGGGTGTCGCCCCCAACCCGTCGCCTCACCCCAGGTGCCCCCGTGGGGGCGGCTCCGCCACTTTCTTTCCGCCTGGTCCGTTATCACCACAGACCGGTGGGTGTTGGAGGTGGTGGGAAAGGGCCTGCCTCTGGAGTTCGAGCAGGCCCCACCTTTCAAACCGTCGCACCTCAGGGGCCTCGGGTCGAAGCCTGTCAGCTCGCCGAGCTGACATCGCCTCCTCCTCGAGAAGGAGGTGATAAAGAGGTGGCGGACCCCCTCAAACCTGGGGTTCGTGTCCAGGTACTTCCTGGTTCCGAAACGGACGGGAGGCTGGCGCCCCGTTCTCGACCTACACGACCTAAACAAGTTCCTAAGGTGTCGAACCTTCAGGATGGTCACTCTGGCTCAGATAATACCATCCTTGGAACACGGCGTGTGGTTCTGCTCTCTGGACCTGCAGGACGCGTTCTTTCATGTCCCTATCCGTCCGTCTCATCAGAGGTTCCTTCGCTTTCGAGCAGAGGGATCCCTTTTTGAGTTCCAAGCCATGCCCTTCGGCTTATCTCCAGCTACCAGGGTCTTCACTAAATGCATGGCAGTGGTGACAGCATTCCTGCGGCGCCGAGGGGTCCGGGTTTACCCTTACCTGGACGATTGGCTGATAGTAGCCCCCTCCAGACAGGAGGTGGAGCAGTCCAGAGTTCTGGCCCTTCAGGTTCGCTCTCAGGTCGGCCTCCTCATCATCGAGGCCAAGTCGGAACTCGAGCCGAAGCAGGTGATTCTTTTCATCAGGGCAGAGCTCGACTCTCTTCGAGCCAGGGCACGGCTCCCGGCGGACAGGGTCAAGGTTCTTTCCTCCTTTGCCCAATCATTTCTGGTTGGGCAATTGTGCCCTGCCCGGGACTTCCTGTGCCTCCTGGGTCTCATGACGGCCTGTACCAGCGTGGTCCGTTGGGCCCACTGGAACATGCATCCCCTTCAGTGGGGGCTGGCCAGCCAGTGTTCCCAACGCTGCGATCCATTGGACCAGCTAGTGACGGTGACCCAGGGGATGTGGAACGCTCTCCAGTGGTGGACCGTTCCAGTTCATCTGCAGGAGAGCATCCCGTTTGTCCACCCCGAGCTGACGGTCTCTCTATCGACCGATGCCTCTCTGTTGGGTTGGGGTGCCCATCTGGGGGAACACCGAGCACACGGCCTCTGGTCCCCGAGGGAGTCCCGATGCCACATCAACCTGCTGGAGCTCCGAGTGGTCCACCTAGCTCTCACCGCCTTTGCTCCATTTCTTGGGGTCAAGTGGTCCGGGTCCAGATGGACAACACCACGACCATGTACTATCTAAACCGCCAGGGTGAGGCGCGCTCCATGCTTCTATGCAAGGAAGCTCTCCGCATCTGGTCACTCGTGTGCAGCCTGGAGGCAGATCTCCTAGCCATTCATGTGGCAGGGCCTCCAACACCTGGCCGATGCCCTAAGCGGATAGGGGCTGCGTCCCACAGTGGTCTCTCCTGCCGGAGGTAGTACAAGATCTATTCTCCCATTGGGGCACACCTCAGGTGGACCTTTTGCCTCAGGAGAATTGGGCTGAGGCTGTTCCATGCCCACCCCCCTCAGCAGGGATCGCTGCAGGGTGATGCCTTCTCGAGGCCGTGGACCCCGGGCCTCTTCTACGCCTTTCCCCCGTTTCCCTTGATGCACAAGGTGCTTCTCAAAGCAAGGAGGGACAAGGCGCAGGTGATTCTGATAGTCCCAGACTGGCCCCGCCAGTACTGGTACCCAGATCTCCTCAGCCTCAGCTCCAGGCTCCTGAGGCAGCTTCCAGCTCGCCCGGACCTGCTCTCAGTCAATCAGGGGAAGGTATTCCATCTGGACCTTCAATCCCTGCACCTGACGGCCTGGTTCCTGAGTGGCTAGAGTTCCAGGCCTTGGGTCTTTCCGACGAGGTCCTCAACGTGAGTCGGGCATCCCGTGGAGTCGACCAGAAAATGCTATGCCTTCAAATGGAAAAGATTTTCCATTTGGTGTCAGGCAAGGGCCTGGACCCTTCCTCCTGTTCCTTGGCGAGCATATTGGACTACCTTTGGTCCCTTTCTCAGCAAGGGCTTGAGTCAGTGACCCTTAAGGTGCACCTAGCGGCCATCTCTGCTTGCAGGCGCGGGCAGGAAGCAGTCTGTGGCATAGGAGAAGGTGGTCTGGCACTTTTCAAAGGCCTTGATCACATTTCCCCTCAGTCAGAATCTCCACCTCCGTGGGATCTACTGCTGGTACTGGCAAAGCTCATGGGCAAGCCATTCGAACCAATGCACAGGTGTGAACTCTCTCACCTGTCGTGGAAGACCGCCTTCTTGGTGGCTATCCGTCAGCCAGAAGGATGGGGAGGCTCCAGGTGCTCTGCATCGAGTCTCCTTACCTGGTCTTCCAGGGACAAGGTTGTCCTGCGCCTCACCCGAAATTCCTTCCTAAGGTGGTGCCGGAGTTTCACCTTAACCAGATGTTGACTGTGCCGGTGTTCTACCCCAATCACACCTCGGAGGCCGAATATAGGCTCCATACTCTGGACCCTAGAAGGGTGCTCGCTTACTATAAGGAGCGCATGGCTGAAATTCGGGGAGAGGTTCGCCAGCTGTTTGTCACCTACGCTGAAGCCGCACCTGGCAGACCTGCAGCCAAGCGGACGATAGGCAGGTGGGTCACCTCCTGCATAGATCTCTGCTATAAGTTGGCGGGCATGGAGCCTCCCAGAGGGATAAGAGCTCATTCTACCCGCCATACTGCTGCATCAGTGACTGCTTCCAGGGATGTCCCTATCCAGGAAATCTGCAAGGCTGCTATCTGGAAGTCAGCACACACCTTCATCACCCATTACCACATCGACCTTGAGTCACGCCGGGATGCTGGTTTTGGGGCCTCGGTTCTCCAGTCTCTATTCCCTAAGTAGGGGGTGTGCGCCTTGCCTCCCTCCTCCCGGAGAACTGCTAGAGTCTGCCAGACAGTGTGGATGAACAACATATCCATGTCTCTAGAAGCTGGGTTATTCACCTGTAACAGGAGTTCTAGGAATGGTATGTTGTTCATCCTACATTCGACCTACCGGCCTACGCTCACACAACCTGAGCTTCCCAGCGGGCCAGATCTGGCGCCATGGGGTGGAGCTGAGGTTTTACCACCCGGTGGGTGGGAGGAGCCAGCTTGAAGACCTTCCGGCAAGATTTAAAACGGCAAGGATACCTGCCAGACAGTGTGGATGAACAACATATACTATTCCTAGAACTCCTGTTACAGGTGAGTAACCTGTATTTATACACTCTGTAATAAATATGTAAATCCATCCAACTAAATATACAAAGTGCCGAGGGAGAAACATGTGCAAACATTAAAAATTAAGATATAAAGTGAGAATGACCAATTGAAAATAAAAAAAATAAGCTATTCAGGAGTAAGTTTTAACATTTTTAACTCTCAAGCTCGAAAACTGTATCTTTGTGTGTGTGTGTGTGTACACACACATAGTAAGTGTACCATACAATACAGTACTATAATGTATGCAATCACTCAAATAAATGCAGTACTAAACATACTAACAGGCAACATTCATTAAACATTTTCCCTATACAAAATTAGAAAGAACAGAAAAGGCAGCTTTGCTTATTGTTAGGCACTTTGTCCAAGGCAAGTATATTCAACTTGCCAATATACAGCGAATCTGATAATAAGAGTTACAGTTATGGGTAGGCCCAGACGTAATTTAATTGAAATGATGGTGTGCTCTCATTTCCTGTTAAATTTGCTGACTAGCCCTCACATTTATTCAGATTACCATATGAGCTTGTCACCAATCTGTGTTCACAGCGACAGGCTTAATATAGTTTAATTCACAGGGCACATTATACATAACTATTCTTGAATGGATTTGCAGACGAAGATGCAATATTAGCGCCATATTTCAAAGCCTCATTTACCTTAAAAATGGCACTGGTTCCATCTTGTCATTGAGACCAGGTCAATGTCATGCCAGCAGTTTAATAAATCCAAGACTTCTGTCTTTGATATAATTGGTTCTTGAGATCCCTCTCTCGGGACACAGGATACTTTTGCAAGAGCAGTCACCGCAAAGTGATGTTTTGACCTGTCTGCTTGTGGATATATATGCTTTGCTACAGCATATGATAAATCACCATTCCTCACTGCCCGAACACACTCACTGATGTGTGTTCAAAACTTGCTGTTGGTATGATATGTATATAAAACCCTGCATTCACAAATAATCTTGTACACCACCCCCAAGCTGTCACAGGTAATGGAAATCCCTAATGCTGTATAATTTACCAATTTTTTTATGTATGTTTTTTGTATTTTTAATTTATTTTTATTCACTTTTGAATTACACAAAACATGTACAAATGCACTTGGTTCAGAGTGCAGGAAAGGATACAGAAATGTCACAGTGGGAGAATATACTTGTCAGCTCGTGATACCTCATTTGAGGTGTCTGGCTAAAGTTTATACACAATAGCCTAAATTAATACAGGATGAGCTATATGCTGCAATGCTTTGGGCTAGTTTATAAAAGTAGATATTTAAAAATATCAAGAGTACTGTCTTGCACTACCAAAATGCTACAAAATAGGGGCATTAAAATCCAATAAATTGGAATGATAAGGAAAGGCATATTTTCCAGCCCCTTTAAAGCTAGGACCTGCTGTATAGGTTCCAACAATTTGCCATAACTTCCACTGATGAATGTTAGCTGGGATTACAAAAGTTCTTTAGTCAACATTTACTTTATATCTACTGTAAACATTCTAAATTTTTTTCAACTTGCTAACTGATCAGTTGAATTAACATTAGACTCTCTCGGCATTTGCCCCCTAGCATTTACAATAGTTAGGGTGTGTTTCTATTTCTAATACCTCATTTCGCAGTTGAAACACTAACCACTATCTGTTGTTCTAGTACTGTTGCTAGCCAGGCATCAACAGACTCTTGACATAAAACGTCTATCAAAGATTGTACTATTTATTAACTTAGGTAGTGAGGGTATGCACTAACATTCAGGTCACCAAGGGTTTTGTTTGATGAACTCACTGTCATGTGCACATAGCACACCTTTGTGAAGCACTGCATGGTGCCACCATCTTGTCACTCTCAGTTCCACTTGGTGACAAAAGTTTCCTGCTGCTCGATTGGCTGAATTTAAAACAGCATTTTTTTAAAGGAAAACTCCATGTTAAAATCAAAAAAAGATATGTAGTATTATTTTTTTCTGTGTTATAACCTCTTCCCAGTGTTCTTTTTAACTCTGGCTGTGAGTGTTGTTTTTTCTAACTTTCCTGGCTGTTTTATTGCCCTTGGAGGTTGCCATTCTGGTTTCTTTTATGGCCTCTTGTCCCAGAAAGTCTTCCCAGAGTGCCCTTTGGTGTGATGTCTAATTGCCCCTGCAGGAGGCTAGTGTCTTGTTACAGGGTCTGTCACAGCTCAGCCACAGAGGGAATACTTCTTCCAGAGAAGACACAATGCTAGATTTTGGGTGAGTGTTATCATTATTATTTTTTTGATATTTTGGCAGCACGGATTCACGGAAGGAAGATCATCTCAGACAAACCTGATAGATTTGACTGTGTGACCAGAAAAATTGATTAGGGGAGACTGGTGGACATGGCCTACTTGGACTTCAGCAAGGCCTTCAACATTGTGCCACCTAGGAGGCTCATAAAAAAAACTGGGCAGCTTGGGGGTGGGAACCAAGGTGTTACCCTGAGTATGAAATTGGCTGACAGATATGTAGCAAAGGGTGGTGCTTAACGGCACTCACTTGATGGAAGGGAGAGTGACCATTGGGGTTCCTCAGGGATCAGTTCTGGGTCCAGTCCTCTTTAATGTCTTTATTGTAACACTGCAGAAGAACTGGAAGGTAAGATGTGCCTCATTGTGGATGACACAAAGATCTGCAATAGGGTAGTCACTCCAGAGAGGGTGGAGAGAATGAAAAGAGATCTGAAAAAGGTTGTGGAATGTCAGGGGTCCGGCAGCTGGGTTTCAGTGCAAAAAAGTGCAAAATCCTGCACCTTGGGTGCAGGAACCCAGGGGCAAAGTATAGAATCAGGGTGGTGCTATTGGAGGTTACCAAACAGGAAAGGAACTTGAAGGTGATTATAACAGGTGAACTCAAGGTGGCAAAGCAGTGCAACATAGCAGTGGGGAGAGCCAGTGAGATGTTGGGGTGCATCGGGAGGGGTATCACAAGCAGAAGAAGGGAAGTGGTGTTTCCACTCTACCAGTCACTGGAGAGACCACACCCGGGGTACTGCATCCAGTTCTGAAGACCGCATCTCAGAAAGGACATAGACAGGGTAGAGGCTGTCCAAGGAAGGGCAACAAAAATGGTGGAGGGGCTGCACCAAAAGTCCTATGAGGGGAGAGACTAAGGGATCTAAACATGTAAACCTTGGAAGAAAGGATGGAGAAGGAGATGTGATACAGAACTTTAAAATACCTCGGAGGGGTGACAAGAGTACAGGAACAGAGCATTTTTCAGAAAAGAAGGTGTACAGTAACTAGGGGGAATGTTATGAGGATATGGGGAAGTTTAGGAGGCATATGCAGGAGTATTTCTACACTGCTAGAGTAGTAGATGCACTGAACAATCTTCCAGCGGGGGTGATAGGGGCAAAAACAGTGGTGGGCTTCAGGCATGCATAGGATAGGTATAAAGGAAAACTGGTATCAAAGGGGGAGGGGTGACCGGAGACCAGGTAGGGTCTGGAGTGGCAGAATAGGCAGGGAAAAGAGGGACAGACTAAGCAGGCCAAGTGGTCCTTGTCTGCCGACAAATGCTATGTGCATGTGTGGCTATGAATGAATGCCTTTTGAAGAAACAACTACAGGTAAGTACACTTTTCTTGCCTTCCATTTTTGGTAAAGCACTGCTTTGCTGATGGGAAGGGGGTGGGAGTGACATTGCTTTCCTTGGTATCATTCTATTTATTGGGTTTTTCCTTTTTTACAAACACCATGCAACTGTAAAAAGCAAATCGACTGTTACAACCCTCTTACATGAGATGCCAAGGTAAGTGATACACAGTTGATAGTGGAATCCTGAGGTTATGGATTGATGCATATCATTATATGAAGTATCAGAAAGTCTAGCTCATAAAGATATACAGTATAGTATTAAGTCTGGATATACATTCCTGGAATAAAGCATTAAATGATTATAATTTCCATACGTCCAAGGGAAGTCAGTATATCCAAGTTACATCCAGATGCAAACAAAAATGTGGGTGCATGTGATCCTTTACTGAGATGGCAGTTTTTTTTTTTTTCAGGAACATTAAGGACTGTCATGGACTTACCATCACTGGAATGTGATGTAGTTGGTGCAAAATAGCACTATTAGAACTTTTCAAATATCTAAACGAACTTTAGTCCATGGTCATTGCTGCACTGGCCAATTTAGCAGATATTCAGTAATTGTTATGTAATGTGGTCACGAGACCCTGATGTGTTGTAACTAAGGAAGATAAGTATTGTAAATGCTATCCTGAGTATAAAATGTAATCAGATATTACCTATATTAATCTTAGAAACAGGCAATTTCATATGTAATTTGAATAAAAAATACATTTAAAATGTGGGTGTAATAACATAGCAAATAAGTGCAACTTATAAGTTAGCCTCTCACAGTGAGACCCTGTACCCCCCTTCATAGCCAACATTCACACATTTTGATTTCTTATTTGCTTCAGTGATTAAGGCCAGAGATACTGTATCCTCCAAAATCAGTTCTGTCTAGCCAGCCCAGACGTAAATCAGTATAATAGTAGACCCACATCTGTATCGTAATAGTGAAGCAAAAAGAGAGGGTGTTGTTAGGAATAGAGCTTCATTTTCCAAGCATCAGTCTTATTTCGTAGATTCTAACTAATAGGTCTGGGCCGGAGGTGACAGGACTCTGTGGAAACCTAAACTTTTCTGATGGGAGCTGGTGGTGGGACTAGGCCACTTGCGTGTGTTAGTACATTTGTCCGCAGGTATACAGTGGCACCACCCCCAACTAACTTAGTTCTTTTTTTCCCACTGTTGAGTGAGGAGCATCCCCTGTGCTCTCCTCATTGGGATCAGAACTTTCAGCGATTATATGACCGCAGCATTTAGTTCTTCAGTTTTAGAGGAGAAAGCAGGGGTTGCTCAGCAGCCGCAGTGCATCACAGTAAGCAGTCTGCAAGGTTAGAGAGGGAAAACCAGGCAACTCACAGCACACGCTTAATGGGAAAAACGGCTCAGTCTTCGGGAGTTGTAGGTGCTTGTGAAATATTTATTCAGGAAGATAACTGGAGATTCTATTTGTTGTACCAGTTGTCTTGCTGAATACATATTTCATGAGCAGTTACAACTTCTGTAGCCTGCGAATTGCCCATTTTTTCCCTCTCTAACCTTCTTCAGTTTTACTTTGAAATGCACTGGAGTTTATTTTTGTGTCAGTTTAGTTACACATACACTCGGGAGTTAACAGTTTTCTAGCCGGCCCGGTGGCGCTGAGGGTTGAGGCACTGGATGCCACACCTCGTGCCACGCCGGCGACCCGAGTTCGGGAGTGAGCTCAGCTGCTGGGGGTCAGTAGGGGAGGGATTGGATTGAGCGCCTGTCAGGCTGCTCTCCTATCCCGGGGGGAGGGTATCAGGGAGACCGGCACTCCGGCGGCTCCTGGTGGAGATCGGGCGCCAGAGCACAGGGCTGCACATAATTGCATTGCAGACGCTTGGCAGGATTTCCATGCACCTATTCATCAGGGCATGCCCATGCGGGGGGGGGGGCAGAATAAAGGAAAAACCCGGCTCATTGGGCAGGTGATGGCACCAATCCTCATGCCCTCTGCCGGGTTCTCCTCGGCTGGCCTTCCAGTTCCTCCCTCTGTGGCCCACCTGCAGTTGGAGTCTGTCTCCTCAGAGAGCCCAATAGGTGTAGAGCTACCCTCCTCAGGCGGGTGAAACTGGGGGTGCCGACTGTGGGAGGGAGGAGAGGAGGCACAGTCCGAGAGATCCATAGGCAGGCAAGAAAAAGATTGGATGCCTGAGAGATAGCCCCACGAGCTGCGACCGGAGCAAAAAAGAGTTAACAAAAAAATAAGAAAAGTTAACAGTTTTCTCTCAGAGGCAGTATAGCGCAGTGGGTTAAGGCTCTGAGCTACAGATCTGGAGACCTGGGTTTGAATCCCACAGCTGCCTAGGTACATACTGTGTGATCCTGAGCAAGTCACTTAACTTCCTTGTGCTCCCAGGTCGCATCTGGAAACAAGCTTCGGTTTAATGTCCTACTGCTGGTTAAACAATGTTCCCTTTCCCCTCTCAGCCCTAGCTTGTGGAAAGAGTCTATGACCATGGAAGGCAGGGAGCTTGAACATGCTAGTTGCTTTAGCAATGGGGCTGTGTCTGGCCATCGCCAACACTCCTCTCTGGGCAAGTGTTCTGGTAATGAGAAGTCTGATACCCAGGGGGAAAGATCAGTCCTGCTGGAGTAAAAAAAATGAAATGGTCCACATCCTGCACATGCTTGGCGTTGGGATCTTTACACCATTTGGCCCTGACCTCTTCCGCTAAAAAACATGAGGGGGAAAAAAATGCACCTGTCGAGATCATCCTCCAGTTGTTTTGCTATGAGGCATTCAACACCTGTGGACCCACGTACCTTACCTTTGTCTCTGATGTCACAGGGTCTCCTGGCCTCAGATCTTCCCTCTGTCCAATAGGGGGCCTCCAATGGGAAGTTCCGCCATTGCACAGCTCTTATGGAGGAGTGGCTCTAGCTCATAAGTTCAACGACACCATTGATGGTACTGGTTCCAGCTCCTTCTGGGGCATTGAGGCTGGCGCCACCTTTAGTGCCACTGAACTCAAGTGACGTGACTTTGATTCTGATGCCAGGACCATGGTCATTGCCGCCAGCATGTACTTCACTTGTAGAGCTGTTCCGGACCACTCTGGGGGAGAAGGATAGCCATGGCACCTCTGCTGAGTCCTTTGGGGCCAGCAGAACCCTCAGCACTTTTGACCATGCCATGTCCAGCACCAGGCTTAGGCTCTTGGGGTCTGCCAAGGCAGACCTCAGTGCCCTTGACAGTGCTGTTTCTAAGTCCCTACTACCTCCTGGGGCCAGGACTGGTATTGTTGGTGTTGCCGAGGCTGTGGCTAGTGCGATCACCCGTCAGGGTCTCCTTCTGCCCTCTGGGTGATGGAGACGAGTTGATTCTGGACCTTATCTTAACTCATGGGGATAAGGATGACACCATCTATGTTTTAGAGGACCCTGAGCTTTTCCTGTTATTGTGCCTCAGGAACATCTTTCCTTTCAAGTTCTGCTCAAAAACATGCATAGCACTTTGAGACAGCAGCTGTAGACCAGGCTAGGCTCCTCCAACTTGAGTTTCGGAATGTGCCTGATATACTGATCTCTGTTACTCCCTCCAGCCATTCAGTTCTAAAGACCTTCTCAGATTTGACTGTGAAAAGGTCTCATACTGTGGCATCTGTCCCTAAACAGGCAGACTGAAATACGTGGCCCCTAAGTTTAAACCCACATATTTCTGATGGCCAGTGGCATTGTAATTTTGGTTGCGAATGACAAAGCCATAGTGCCCAAAGAGGTCACATCGCACCCCACAAGTAAGGAGTCGCACTAAGTGGACACCATGGATCTATGCCTCAGCTACCCTAGACATGAGGATTGCTAGTTACCAAGGCCATTTTTCTACATACAAGTATGGCCTCTGGTGCAAGCTTAAGTCACTGGCAGAGACCATGCCAGATGCAGAGGCTGAGCAAGAGATGCCATTAACTGTTAAGCAAAGCATTTTCTAATAGTCACAAGCTAAAGGCCTCTATGGATTCCTTTAATGCCTTCTCTGCAGCTGCAGGTATCTGCATCAGAAGGCATTCCTGGTTGTGGTCTGCTGGCTTCGTCCTGGACATCTAACAACAGATTATGAATATGCCCTTTGACGGCACTTAAAGTATCTGTTTGAACAGCAGGTGGAACAGTCCCTTAAGGAGTCTAACAAAACCAAAATGACTCTTAAGACTTACAGGTCAACCCCGTACAACCCACAAAGGAGTAGGGGATGTTGCTCTTTCTACAATGAGGAGTCCTTTTGTGCCGGGGCAGAGGAGGCTCCCAAAATAGATCCCAGCTGCCTCAAGTCCAAAAGAAAGTACAACCAAAGGCACATGGAAACAGAATTTGTCATCAAAAAAGGACCACCTGGTCAACCCAGTCTGCCCAGATGACTCATGGCACACACACCAAAAATGATCAGTGACACCATTTGAAGCTTTGGCCTCGGGTCCACTTCAGCTGCCTGAGGCAGACCACTTCTTCCTAGCAGGAGGGTGCCTCATCTTATTTTGTCATCAGTGGGAATCCATTTCAATGGACAACTGAGTTCTAAGGATTACACAAGACAGGTACTTCCTGGAGTTGTTGTAAACCCTGCCGGACAGTCTGTGCAAGAGGTAATTCCCCAAGCCATCTCAAATGTCAGAGCTGCTGCTAGGACAGGAGATTGTGGGCCTGCCAAGAGACAGGGCAGTGTAAATAGTGCCAGAGTCAGAATGGAACAAAGAGTTCTATTCCCACTGCTTCCTAGTACCCAAAAAAACAGGGGGCATATACCCCATTCTCAGTCTCAGAAAACTGAACAAGTACATGGATTGAGAAAAATGTTAAATGGTTTTGTTGAGTTCCTGCTAACCTACCTGAAATTACAGGATTGGCTACCATCTCTGGATATGCAAGTTGCATATCAACACATACTGGCGTACCACAACCATCACACATACCTACAGTTCTGTGTGGAGGGACAACATTACCAGTTGAGAGTCATACCTTTTGGGCTTTCCTCGGCACCGTGAATCTTTGTGAAATGCTTTGCACTACTTGCAGAAAACCAAGTCTACAGGTCTTCCCATTCCTGGATGATTGGCATCTGACAGACTCATCGAGACAGAGACAGATTGGGAAATGGCCACTACCACGCACTTTCTGGCATCCATGAGAGCTCTGATGAACCCTTCCAGGTCTCAGCAGGAGCCCTACCAGGTACTTCTGTTCAAAGGAGCTGTTCTGGACATGTTCTAGGCTTGGGCCTTCCTTCCAGATAGCAGAGTGCAAGCAATCTGCAGATGGCATGCCTTATCATGCAGCATAAGACTGTGCCAGCTCACTCCATGCAGTGCATGTTGGGACTCACGGCATCCTCAATGTTCACAGTCCACCTAGCAAGGCTACACTTGAGAATGATTCAGTGGATGCTCAGTGATCAGTGGTCTCAAGCATCACAACCCCATTCAGATGACCAAACCTCTAGTGAGGTTCCTGCTGTGATGGTCTTTGGAAGCAAACCTCCTTTAGGGCTTCCTCTTCTCCCCATCAGAGCCAGAGGTGACCTTCACCACAGTTGTCACCTTCCTGGGGTGGGGAGCCCACTGACAGGATCTCTAGACATAAGGGGTCTGGCATTCCTCAGAAATACATCTCCACATAAATGTGCTGGAGATGCGAGCAGTTCATTATGGTCTCCAAGCCTTAACGCACTTGGTTGGCCAAAACACTGTCCTTCTACAGACAGACAAGTCTGTCATGTACTGTGTGAACAGACAAGGGGAAGCATGCACTTACCCTCTCTGCAGAGAGGCAGTGAGAGTGTGGGAATGGTGCCTTGAACAGGAAACCCTGCTGCAGGTCACCTATCTGCCAGGGGTCCAGAACACACTGGGAGACAAACTGAGTCACATAACGGCAGACCCTCATGAGTGGTCACTAGCTCCAGATGTCAGGAGATCACTGTTCGATGAGTGGGGAACCCCAAACATGGATCTTTTTGCTTCCACACTCAATACTAAACTGCCTCGATTCTGCTGCAGAAATCCAGGACCTGGCATTTTCTGTTAAGATGCATTCAGATTGCAGTAGCACAATCTATTTCTGTATGCAGTTCCTTTAGTCCCACTGTATTGGAGAGCACGCTTCAAATTGGAGTCACACAGGGCAAGATCATTCTAGTGCCCCCCCCGTTGGCCTTGGTGGGTATGGTTTCTTCTGTTGACTTGACTTTAGTCAGCAAAATGAGGGTTTTGCCACTTTGAGTGGACTTGCTGTCCCAAGCTCAGGGTAAGCTAGTCCATCCCAGCCTGCACTCCCTTCATCTCCAGACTTGGCTCCTGAAAAAAACAGAAACTAATCTGATTCAAGGTATCTCAGAGTGTCTTTGAGGTACTGTTGGCTGCTCATAAACCTTCCCCTTGGAAAATATGCACAGCCAAATGGAAAAGCTTTTTAGTCTGATGTTCAATGGAAAACTATTTCATCTGGTTTTCCAAAACCTCCACGGACCAAGTGTTGGAATACCTACTGGACCTTTCTTATGTAGGACTGCAGTAGTCCACAGTTAAGGTCCATTTGTCTGCTATATGTGCCATGAGCCTGTAGGCACTGTTTATCTGGCACAACTGCCACTATTAGAGCAGTTCCTCAGGTGCACATGAGGTTCCTCCCATTAGGAAACTGGTGGCTCCTTGAGACCTCAACCATTTGCTGGATATGCTCGATCACTCAAAGCCCTTTGAGCCCATTGCAACTTGTGACATGAGATATCTTCTTGGAAAGCAGTATTTCTTGTGGTCATCACCTCTGCATTCAAAGTGTCTGAAATCCATGCTTTGGTTATAGATACTGTTTTCCATAAAGACAAGGTCATGCTCCATACACCCCCCAAATTTCTACCCAAGATTGTGTCAGCTCATGGTACTCAGTTTGAGGTATTCACATCAGACCCTGATTCTACTTGCCTACTTTTCCAATTTCCAGAATTAGGGAGAGAGAACTTTCCACTCCCTTGATGTGAACATTGTCCTTAGATTTTACCTGGACAGTACTGCAGAAAGGCAAAGAAGTTTTTTGTCTCTTTCGATCCCAATTAAAAGGGACTCCCTGTCACAATTAACTGCATTTCCTCTTGGATTGAAAACTGCCTTCGCCACTGCTATACTATTGCAAGGGTAAGGCTAGAGGGCAAAGTGCATGCCCATTTCACCAGAGCATTAGCCACTTCTTTGGCAGACATATGTTTAGTGCCAATTGTAGAGATCTGCAGGGCTGCAACTTGGAGCACAGTGCATACTTTTACCAAGCACTATGCCCTGGATGTCCATGCCAGGCAACATGCCACCTTTTGGTAGGATCATTCTGAATGTATTATTATTATTCTGAGTGAATCCTGAGTTTTAGCCTCCCTGTTCTTGGGGACTTTCTCTGAGCTTGGTACTCTAACCCATTAGTGAGAATCAATGGGGAAGATTGATTCCTGGAACACATAAAAGTTACGTACTTACCTTTACTGTTAGTCTTCCTGAATATCTTCTCCATAGACTACCATGCCTGCCCACCATCCTCCAGTCTCACTCCAGTATTGTTGTGTTATGGCCTTCACCCCTTTTCTCTTTGTTTGGACTGTGAAGACAGTGTGTTGCTGAAATTGGTGGCCCTTCTTACATAGGCCACCTGAGCTACAGTATCTTATGCCCTGTGTTAGTGCATAGGGTACTAGAGTCATATTGCTCGCCTCCTTGGTAAAAAATGTACTGAGGCGGTTGGGAACTGGTGCCACTGTATACCAGCAGGCATGTGCGGTGATGCACGCACAGGGCCTACATGTGCTACCAGCTCCCACCAGTAAAGTTCTGGCTCCCACAGGGTCCTACCCCCTTTGGCTCAGATCCATAATCTATGGAAAAGATTGAGGAAGATCAAAAGTTATGGGTAAGTATTTCATATCTGTCATAAGAGCCCCAATGTGGGAGTATACCCCTTTATTAAACTGATGGTCACATAAATAATATTTGAGCTCACTGCCAGGACTTTCACTACCCTTTTTCCCTTATTTCTCCCCCATAACGCTTCTACTCAAGTCAGTTTCCACTCCCTCACATTTTCTCTCCCTCCCCCCATGGCAGTGTGTGTGTTGACAATATTTATTGCTGGCCAGTGATCATAGGGCCTGGACCTCAAGGCTACATGGTTTACAATTGATCATTAATGTACTGCAGTCTGACCCTTATACCTCCCTATATAGAGTGGTCAGGAGCAGTTGCACACTCCAGGGGTGAGCGCCGTGAGTAAAAAGCCTGACTCTAATGAATCCTATAATGGTCCCCAGATTGATGCAAATTTTCCAAGCTAGCCTTTCTTCATTTGGGAAAAGTTCCAACCATTTATTGTCTAGAATAAATGAGACATCAGCACCCACACTAGCACTGTGTGCTTGTTTTAAAAACAGCTTTACATTTAAGGTTTTGTTTCTGTCTACAGAATGGCCATGGCTTGGTGATAGTGAAAACTGCCTTGCACCTTTTGGTTGCCACCTACCATGAGGGCATGTATCCCAGTGTATGTGTGGAAGCTGTAGAGAAGCTAGGTAAGTGCAAATATCTAGGCAGCATCTAGGTTTATCACAAAAGAAAACCTATAAAGTAAGGGTGTGTATCCCAGCTGAGCTTGGCTTGCCCCAATTACCTTTTCTTTTCAAATTATTGAAAGCAATAGTGCGTCTACATGAGGGACTGGATCAGACCATACTTTTTTATTGTATTGTAAAATAAAATATCATTTACATCTTCTCATGTAACGTCTTGTATTATTCTCCAGACCCACTGGCATATTTTTTTGAGCAGTGGGAAGGGAGATATGGCTACTCCCTGCCTTCCTTTTATTTTCTTCTGCTGTCCTATTTGTTGGTTGTCATTGGTTTTAAAATTTTTCATCTAGTCCACACAGTGTTTAAGGGAATGCAAAATGCACAGCATAGGAAGCACTAAGAAAGGCAACATAGGTGCAAAAATGTTTAATTCTAGTTGTCAATTAACATTATTTAAAAATTAACCTGCATTGCTACTCAAATGGAAGAGTTGATACCAGTGGCACAAACATACATAAAATGAAATGAATGGGCACATTTTAGAAATCAGATTATGCACGTGAAAAAAAATCTCTTAAAGGGACACTGTCAACTCCCCATACACCTCAAAATTGTCCCTACTTAAAATCATATTATGCAATTGTTCACCTTCTGTAGAATTTGCTGATGTAGAAATGGTTTTCTATCTACTATGACAGAGTATGCAAGTGGACAAGGCAATGGGGCCAGACGGGATACATCCTACAGTATTACAAGAACTCAGGGAGGTGCTGGCAGCACCACTGACAGCCCTGCCCAACAGTTCACTGAAAACAGGTGTGGTACCAAAGGACTGGAGGAGGGTGAATGTAGTCCCTCTCCACCAAAGTGGGAGCAGGAAGGAGGCTGGCAGTTACAGACCAGTCAGCCTGACCTCGGAGGTGGGGAAACTGATGGAATCACTACTAAAAGAAAGGTTTGTGATATATCTCAAATCCAATGGAGCACAGGATCTGAGGCAGCATGAATTCACAGCGGGAAGATCCTGTCAAACAAATCTGATAGATTTCTTCCCCCCATAATAATTTTTATTTTTCTTTCTTTTTAAGAGCACAAAATACACAAAATTATAACAGATAACGACATGTAATAAAATATACAGTTCATCACACAACTGTTGAAAAGTGGAAAAACTTATAACATATTAAATACAACTTTAGTAATAAATAGGTGATTTATGACTTGTAAAAATGATTGTACCTTGGACCTTATAACTAAAGTTAATTCATCTTATATAACTAAAAAGATAAATAGGAGTTTAAAAACATTGGTTTACTAATACCAGAGATCTATAAAAATTTATTATTACAAGATCTATGAACTAAAATACTATCCCTGTGTAACTGAACCAGATCTTGAGGAATTAATTTTCTTCAAAAAGGGTCCCAAATAATTAGGAATTGGTTTAGTCTGTCAGAGAGCAAAAAAGAAAGTCTTTCGTTGTTGGCAGTGTAACTCATCATATTCAACCATTCGGTTAGGGAGAGTACCTTGGGATCTTTCCGGTATTTTAATCGTAGACGTTTGGCACAGACAGAAGCCACAGACAACCATAACATTTGATGATAAGAGAGTGTAAGGGTAGGTGGTGATATCCCTAGAATAAATATATCTGGGGAGAGGGGAATAGTAATGGAAAGACAGGATTCACATATTTTACCCACCTCTGACCAGAATTCTTTTAAATTCAGACAGTTCCATAACATGTGGGGTCTATTGGCATCAGAGGAGTTACACTTCCAACAATGTGAGTCAGGAGAAATGCCACGTTCATGAAGCTTGGCAGGGGACATATAATATCGATGCAACATTTTGAATTGAATAAGCTTACCTTGAAGATCCTTGTTCCCATGATAAGCTTGTTCCCAAGCTGATTCCCATTCTTACTCCTCTATTACAATTCCCAGTTCTACTTCCCATTTCTGTCTGGCAGAAGAGGCGAGAGAGGCAGAAGTAAGAGAATAGATAAGTGATTTGTAAACTAAACTGGCTCCCCTCGTAATGTTGCACAACTTTATCAGTTGATCCCATTCCTTGCAGTTGTTTAAGGAAAAATCCTCATTCAAAAAATTATCAGATATTAGGTGTCGTAATTGTAAGTAATAATGGAAGTGGAATCACAGGAGAAGGTATCTTTCTTTAATTTCCTTGAAAGACATTAGGGTGCCAGAGTCTTTGTGACATATGTCCGCAATTTGTTTGATGCCTGCTTGGGCCCAGACACTGTTAAACAGTAGTACTCCTTTCTTCGTAAGAACTGGATTGGCCCAGAGGGGCCTCGATTTGATGGGTTTAGCATCGGGATTAATAGCTTTGTTCATCTTCCTTAACACCCTAAATAAGTTACATAAACAGGGGTTACTTTTCAAATTTATGGGGGTGGGGAGATAGATATAGTCAGAGAAATAGTTGGGTCTTAGCAATGCTGACTCCAATGACAACCAGAGAGGAGACTGAGAATTATCTACAGTGTTTGGTTGTAGGTGACCTACCGCCTGTTTGAACAAGAAGACCCACTGGTACCATTCCCAGTGAGGAAGGGCCAGACTCCCTAGTTCATATGGAGCACACAGTTTGTTATTACTAAGGCAAGGTGGTTTTACACCCCAGAGGAAAGTCTTTATTAATCGATTTAATTTAACAAGTAACGGTTTGGGTAGTAAATTTGGAATATTTTGAAACAAATAGAATAACTAAGGGCAATGATCATTTTGATTGAGTTCACCGTACCCCAGAGGGATAAATTAAGTCGTCCCCAATTAATTAAGTCTTGTTCAGTATTGTATAACAGAGGCAGGTAGTTAAGTTCAACTAAGGCTTCGAGACTGGTGGAGATTTGTAGTCCCAAATAAGTAATGTGACTTTTAACCCAGCCTTTTTCAAAGATTTCATACAGGTTTTTCAGTATAAAGGGAGAGGGGTTAGGGCATAACACTTGGGACGTGTCCCAGTTAACTTGTAGACCTGAAATAGAGCCAAACTCAAGTAATAGTTTCTTAAGAATCACATAGGATTGAGTGGGTCTGGATAAGGTTAATAATAAATCATCTGCGAATGCAAATGTCTTATGAGAAAATAAATTAATTTTAAGGCCAAAAATACTAGGATGTTCATCTATAGCCCTATTCAGGGGTCACTTGCTAGAATAAACAAATATGGAGACAGGGGACAACCTTGCCTGGTTCCACAGTGCAGCGGAATGGGCTGGGATACATGACCATTTGTCAGAATTTGAGCAGAAGAACCTTCATATAGTAATGAGACCCAGGAGTTGAAGTGAATTCCACAACCAAAGTGTTGTAATGCAAGGAACATGTAGTCCCAGGACAGGGAGTAAAAAGCTTTAAACAAGTCCACGGAGAACACTCGATAGGGTTCCTTGATCTTGTTGGCATACCACAGTACCTTTAATAACCTATGAACACAATCTACCCCAGATCTACCATGAATGAATCCTACCTGCTCCTTACCATAATCAGATCACAAATTATTTTTTGGATACGGGAGGTTAGGATTTTTGCAAGGATTTTATAGTCTGAGTTCATCAGAGATATTGGACGGTAACTGTCACAACAGAAGGGGTCCATGTTTTTTTTGTGTACAAAAGTAACTAGGGCCTGCGTCAAAGTTGGGGGTAAGGAAAGTAGGTCACAAGATTCATGAAACGTGTTAAATAAGTGCGTGGATAACTTGGTGCTCAGTAGTTTATAGAATTTTCCCAGGAGCCCATCTAAACCAGGGGCCTTGTTATTAGATAAGGAATTAATGGCAAGAGAGACTTCTCCCAGGGATAGCTCCTTACAAAGTTGTTCCTCTTTAACTTTAGTTAGTTTGGGAGTTTTAATGGATGAAAGAAACTGTTTTATTTTTTCAAAATCCACATATTTTTTAATATATATTGGTATACAATTCTTTAAAAACAGCATTTATTCCTTTACTGATGTTAGCTATTTTCCAGATGTATCTAGAATGCCTGGAATAATAGTCCGGTCCTGTAGCTTTTTGAGCCTGTATGCCAATAACTTCCTAGCCTTTTCCCCTGACTCCCAATAGCTCTGCTTTGTACGAAATAAAGCATATTCTGCATGTGCAGAAAGCAGTTGATTAATATCAAATTTGAGCAGAGTAATTTCATGTATTAGAGTCTGATCAAATTGACCTAAAGATCTTACTTTAGTTTCTAGTTCCTTTAACTTGGCCTGTTTACTGTCCAAAAGTCTAACTCTCTCTTTTTTCTTGGATGCCGAGAAACTGATAATTCTACCTCGAATGAAGGCTTTATAGGCCTCCCATAGACAAGCATGGATAACCTCACCATTATTATTGTTTAAAAAATAGTCATCCGTCTCTTTAGAGACCCAATCCGCAAACTTTTTGTCCCTTAGTAGGGATACATTCATTCTCCATCTATGTGATTTTTGACGGCCCTCACCCAAAACAACATTAAAGGAAATCATGGTGTGATGTGAAATAATAATACCGTCTATTTCAGAGTCCAAAATAGAATTAACAATAGCAGTTGAGACAAATAGTCAATTCTACTGTGAGTGTGGTACCGGTTGGAGAAGAAGGTATAGTCTTTACCCTGTGGGTGAACCAACCTCCAGATATCAGTGAGATATAGCAATTCTAGAAGATTATGAAGAGGTTTGCAAGCTCTAGGAGTAAAAGGGGTTGGTCTAGGAGGGTTCCTATCAAGTAACAGGTCCATAACCTCATTGAAATCTCCACCTAGAATAATAGTATGATCCATATAATTACTAAGTATAATAGACAGTGAGTCAAAGAAAACAGATTGTTTGGAATTTGGTGCATAAACATTACAGATCACCACCTGAACCCCATCTAGTGTCCCTGACAATATTTGAAATTGACCTTCAGGGTCAGCTATGTGTGCATTTTTGACAACATTGATCCCCTTCCTAAGTAGGATAGCAGTTCCTCTTTGCTTGCTATTATAGGAGCTAAATTCAGCCTGTGCGACCCAAGATCTGGAGAGTTTGGCAGACTTCACATCATTTGGGTGAGTTTCCTGTAGCAAAGCAATATCTGCCCCTTTTTTATTCGGGTAAGATAGGACCTTTTCCCTTTTAATTGGGGACCCCAACGCATTCACATTCCAAGATATACATTTATATGGAAACATAAGTGCTTGCTACTGATTAACTAACAGGTACTTATAGAGCAGATTAATACTACAATTGACAATTATACTACACGCAGAGTATATAATTCAAGCGGTCTAATTAATAAACAACTATAGCAAATATATCAAGACAGAAATCTTAAATCTGATAAATAGCTTAAAGTAACAATACAATAATAAGCAGATCGATATAACAGTTAACGAGTATGTCGCAAGCAGAGTAAATACTTCAAGTGGTCTAGTTAATAACAACTGTATCAGGGCAGAATTGTTAGATCAGATAAATAGTTTAAAATGACAATACAACAGAGAACAAGCAGTAGGATGTGGGCTACTGCAAAACCTAAAGTTCACCGGACCCAATAGTCCAAGGTGTGTCAGGTGTAACGCTGGCAGGTAATGAACATCCAGGTGAACTAGCAGTATGTAGAATAAAAGAAAAACAAATATTTAATGGACTAGAGCAGTACCACAGGGGGTGTTATGAACAGCCTCAGTACAATATAGCACGCCACCTGGGTGAATGCAGGAGAACCAGAGCTCAACCAAGGGTGAAATAGGGAAATAGAGGTGGGCAAGTAAGCAACATACAGTAAGGGTAATAAGGGAAGAGAGGGAAAAAGGTGCTGAGTGAGAAAGAGAAAAACAAACAACAAAAAAAAAAAACGTATAATAGTTTGGAATAAAATTTTTAAGCTATATCCATAGCCACTGGCTAATAAAAGCAGAGATTAACTCTAAAGGGGTCAGTATAAGGATTAGTGAACAAATTAAGCTTTTGCAGGTTGCAGTTAAACTAATCCTTTCCCCCAAAGCCTCAGCCAGGTTAGGTCAAATAAAACAGCATTGAATTTAAGAGCCTAAAGTATAATTAACACTAAAGGTGAACCATCAGTTCCAGCTCACTCCAGAAGTGAGCTATTAACTAGCAGACTGCAAACCCCTTTGATAGACACCATCTGTATTCTGATTAAGTACAAAAGCAGGATATAAATTGGGGGGGGGGAGAAATCTGGGAATCCTTCACAAACATTCAATCAGTAGATAAATAACATTGTCTCTGAAGCATTGTAACATAACACCCCCAAGGACCATTACTAAAGCTTTTTCCAATAGAGTGCACAAGAAGTGTCTTGAGTTCCACACGAAATGAGCCAGTATTTTGCAGGACCGAAAATAAATGAACATGTCAGACCCAGATCTTTCGTGCCAGACAAAGAATGTGGAAACTCACCAGGAGTGCCACGGAATGACCATATCCCAAGTGGAATGAGGATTGCCAAGGTTCTGACAAAAAAACAGACTGCAGTTATCACGCAGGAAGCGAGGCGTGTATCACACTTGTAGGGGGGTAAGTTCTCTCCGGAAGGACCGTGGTAGAGCAGGCAGTTGCAGCTAATAGGGTTCCTTGATCACAGGAAGCAGCAGTAGGGTTAATATTAGTGAAACCCGCCTCTGGGATGTCATCAGTGCACATTGATTCTTCCGGTTCAGGGGTATGGCGAGAGGAGACTGTTCTTGAGCTGTCTCTGCTTCTTCCACATTTCCTCGGGTTCTGCAACTTAGATGTAAGTCTAGGAATGTTTGAGGAGCGGCCCGTCTGCCTGGATTTTCTATTGATCCCTGGTAAGCGAGGAGGAGTAATAAAGGATTTGAAATATCCGAGTATGAGCAGGATGTTGAGCTTTGAGGTAAATTAATCCTGTCAGAGCACTGGGGAGGCCTTTTAGAATTTGGAGTATAAGTTATGTCATTGGAAGCACGCGAAACAGCGGGTGCATGTAATGATCGAATGGCTCCTTGTGTAGATCTTATCCCAGGGGAGCCGTTTACTGAGGCTGTTTTTGAATCACAAGTCGTAGAGTTTTGATATTTCCAGATGAAACTCCAAGCCTCTGCCACAGAATCACATTTAGAAATGGTACACCCTTCCTGTTGGATAATTAGGGATGCTGGGTACTTAAAATAGTAGGGAATACCATATTTTAGTAGCTGTTGCTTTACCTCATAGAAAGACTTCCTTTTGTTAACTATTTCTGAGGAGAAATCCTGAAAGATAGAGATGTGTTCCCCTTTCCACACCATATTTCTGTTCCTTCTTGCTAAATAAAGAATTTCTTCATTCACTGTAAATCTAAGCAGATAAGCAATGATGGGTCTGGGCTTCCCATTTTTCCTATTAGGACCCAATGATCTATGCACCCTTTCAGTTTCAAGTGGCCAGGGCCACTGGTGACCAAGAATTTCAGGCAAAAAGTTTTGTAAAAATTGAATCATGTTCAGACCTTCTAAACCCTCAGGGACTCCCAGAATCCTGACATTATTCTTGTTTTCTAAGTCATCTACTTTTTCTAGTAAATAACTAATTTGTGAATTTTGTTTGTCTGTCAGTTGTTCAAGAAAACTGACAGAGTTAGTAAGTTCATTTATCTTACTGTTGTTGGTGTTAATTCAGGATGAAAGTTCTTCTGTGTTTTTTGTAAGAGTCACAGCTGTAGACTTAATATCCGTGATGTCCGCTTGCAGCCCTTGCAGCATTATTTTTATCTGGGCTATGTCATCTTTGCTGGCTGTTTGAATAGTCATGGAGTAAGAAAAATGAGAATAGGGTAAGGTGTTTTGCATACCTGGAGATCTGACAGTGGCGGCCTGCATCGCGGCGAGACTTTCAAAGCGCTGAGGACAGAAGCCGTTGTAAAAATAAATAAGCTGCTTCCACGATAAATTTATTTAATTAATGACAAGCACTTGGTTTAGATAAATGGCTGTACTGCTATAGTTGCAATAATATTCTGTATAACGGACGAAATAACTAAATAATTACTGGTATTACTCGGAGCATAACGATTAGCCTGCCATCTAGTGTTAGCGCCGGCTCACACTCCTCATCTGATAGATTTCTTTGACTGGGTGGCTAGGGAGGTGGATCAGGGAGGGGCGGTGGATGTAGCCCACCTGGATTTCAGCAAGGCCTTTGACACTGTCCCACATAAGAGGCTCATAAACAAGCTGGGCAGCCTGGGAGTGGGTCCCAGGGTGGTAAATGGGGTCAAAAATATGCTGAATGATAGGGCATAGAGGGTGGTTGTGAACAGAGTTCAATCTGAAGAGACGGGGATGACCAATGGGGTCCCACAGGGATCAGTGCTTGGAGCAGTCCTCTTTAATGTCTTCATAAGCAACATTGCAGAGGGGCTGAAAGGAAAGGTGTGTCTCTTTGCAGACGACACAAAGATCTGCAACAGGGTTGACACTCCAGGAGGCATAGAAGAAATGAGAAGGGACCTAATCAAGCTTGAGATGTGGTCAAGAGTGTGGCAGCTAAGATTCAAAGCAAAAAAGTGCAAGAACATGTACTTGGGGCACAGAAATGTGGAGGAGGAGAACATGATGGCGGGGGAATTGACGGCCACGAAACAGAAAAGGGACCTGGGGGTAATCATATCTGATCTAAAGGTTACCAAACAATGTGAGAAGGCTCTGAGGAGAGCCAATGGAATGCTGGGGTGAATAGAGAGAGGTATATCCAGCAGGAGAAAGGAGGTGGTGATGCCACTATCTAGAACGTTGATGAGACCTCATCTAGAATACTGTATCCAATTTAGAGGCTGTATCCCCAGAAGGACATAGACAAAGTAGAAGCAGTTCAGAAAGGGGCAGCAAACATGGTGCAGGGGCTGCACCAAAAGTAATATGTGGAGAGACTGAAAGATCTCAATATGTATTCCCTGAAGGAGAGGAGAGAGAGAGGGGGGATATGATAGAGACTTTCAAATGCCTCAAGGGTGTAAGTAAGGTAGAAGAGGGTAGCTAAACCACAATATACTTCCCACCAAGCAGAACAAGTTCCTCTGTGTACAATCCCCAAACCGCTCATTCACACATTCACTCACCAGTCTCCTCCAACTTCCAAGGCAACAGTTTTATCATGATTATAAAAAATTTTGATAATAACAACACAATTGTAAATCTCAACATTTTCCCTTTTTAGGAATAAGAACTGTATATGGTTACCTTGTATCTACTCTGTAGAGCAATTGTCCTGGTGCAGTTCACAAGTCTGAAATCCAGGAGGCCTAAGTTGCAGGCCCTCCTCCTGGAGGGAAATAATACCCCAGGTCTGGCTTGATAGTCACATCCCCAAAGGAATCCTGGTCCAAAATGTAGTACTTGGTCCGTGTTCCAGCCAAGTCCAGGACCAGGGCAAAATGTCTGAACAAAGTCAGGCCAGACCAAGTCCCTGTGTGATACATTGACTGTGCCTGCTGTATTAACTGCTGAAATGGGGCACCTCCTCCTCCAGGGCAATTCTTTAAGTGGTCCATCTGCTCTTTAAAGATCTGTTCTTCCCTCATCTCCTCGATGATGTCCCATAGCCTCTCAAGCCCGTAAGGATAGTTCATGTACTCCACATGCAGCCATCAACATGGCCACACACTTGATCTAGTGTCAGTTGTGTCTTGAGGTTGACAACCTCAAGATTGATCAGGTCGTTTGATCTGAACACTGCACTGTGGAGCTCAGGTTTGGGGCCCCCCCTGAAACTCCCTCCCCTGTGGAGATGGTCGGCTATTACCCGTTAAGGGGTGTGGACCCAGAGGGGCTGTTGGCATTAGCTGACCTATCTAGGGTTGATGCAGCATGTGCAATTGGCACTGGAGAGGTGGTGGCCACCTATAACAGGGTGATTGCTGAAGCTCTAGATGTCATCGCACCAGCCTGTATACGACTCAGATCCTCTCACTTGAGATCCCCCTGGTTTGATGGGGATCTCAGGGTGATGAAGATCAGGGGTCAGAAGTTGGAGCGTTGCTGATGATAGACCCAGCTGGAGGCCGACAGGCTGGCCTTATGTGCTCACTATGCTGGGTACCAGGGGGCAATTTCCTGTAAGAAGGCAGAATCCTGTCCAGGGAAATTGCTGCAGGGAAAAACAGCTGTTTTGGACCATGGACAGGCTTTTACATCCTGCCTGTCTTTGGCTGTTAAAAGCTTTTTCAACCACTTTATGGAAGAGTTTGCTCTGTTTTTCTCTAACAGAGTTGTGGCCATCTGGTTGGGGATTCCGCCAGGGAGGCCCTTGCCTCACAGTGATCGGGTGGGAGTTTCAGAGGCACTCAGTCTGTCTGGGATGAGTTTAAGCCAGTGGAGGTGTCTGAAGTGACTACGGTGATCTTAGAGCTGAAGCACACCTTTTGTGAACTGGACCCGGCACCGACACATTTCTTAATGGGATGTGTTGATGCCTTTGGCCGGTGTTTGCCAGGATTGCCAGGTGCTCAATGGCAGAGGGGGTCTTCCCAGTTGCTCTGAAAGAAGCACTGGTGAAGCCCCTCCTAAAGAAATCTTCCCTTGACCCAGACGTCCTGGCAAACTACTGTCCGATCTCCAATCTGCCTTTTTTGAGCAAGGTTGTTGAGAAATAGGTGGCACAACAGCTTGAGGATTGCCTGATGTCCTCAGACATCTATGAGCCTTTCCAGTTGGGTTTTCAGGCCAGACATAGCACTGAAACCGCTCTAGTGAGGGTGCATAATGATCTGCTCAGGGCTAGAGAGAGAGAGATGAGACAGGTCAGTTCTTCAGCTCCTCGATCTCTCCTCAGCTTTTGACACTGTGGATCATGTCAGGCTTCTCGATTGGCTCTGTGAGTTTTGTGGACTCGCCAGTACTGTCATCAGATGGTTTGAGTCCTATCTCTCGGACAGCGTGCATTGGGTGGTGATGGAGAATTTCTCCTTCTCCCCAATGCCTCTGTCCTGTAGAGTACCACGGGGCTCGATCTTGTCGCTGATGTTCTCCGCAATATATATGCTGCCCCTGGGTGAGATCATTTGACAATACAGTGTGGAGTTTCACTGCTATGCAGATGGCACCCAACTGTATTTGTCTTTTGCACCTGGAACATCAGGAGCTGTCGACGTGCTTAACAGCTGTCTGGCTAAAAACAATGACTGAATGGCTTCCAGCTGGCTGAGACTCAACTCAGCTAAGACCGAGGTGCTGGTGATTGAGCCTGATCATGGGCATGATGGGTTGCCACCGGAGGGCCGGCTCTTTACTCGTTCTGGGGTCTGCACCATTGGTGGCTTCTCTGAGGGTGCGAAATCTGGACATGATCCTTGATAGCAGATTGACCTTTGAAGATCAGATGTCATCTGTAGTCAGCACTGGTTTTTACCACTTGAGGAACACCGCCTGGATTAAACCCCTCATTCCACCCGAGGACCTGCTGACACTGGTGCACACCTTTGTGACTTCAAACCTCGACTACTGTATTGCTCTGTACTTCGGGGTCAAGGGAGGGACCCTTCACAGACTGCAGCTGGTGCAGAATGCAGCGGCCAAGTTGCTGACGGGCCTTTTGAGGTCCAGTTATGTGACTCCGGTCTTGCGTGCTCTGTACTGACTGCCGGTCAGGTGGAGGTTCCTTTTCAAGGTGGGTCTTCTCACCTTTAAGACCATATACTGGCTGGGTCCGGCTACCTGTCTGAGCTCCTGACACCGTTTTCCTCTGCTCGCTGCCTTGGCTCCTCCTCAAGGGGCCTCCTGGACATTCCCAGGGTTCAGTTCAGGACCTTGGGAGATCACGCTTTCAGTGTCTCTTGGCCAACTCTGTGGAACTCGCTTCCACCTGCAGTCTGGGAGGCTCCCTCGATTGAGGTGTTTAAGGGGAGGCTGAAGGCCCACCTCTTCAGCCTGGCTTTCGACTGCTGATGCCATCTTAAGTTCTGGCCAGTTCCTTGAAGATTGACCTCTGGAAACCTATTAATGCTGCTGTATATTAACTTTGATATGGTTTTAATGATGTTTTATTTCATGTTTTAATTTACCACTGTATGTTGGTTATTTATGTTTGGCAACCAGAGCCTCTGGGATTGTGCACTTTATAAATAAAATTGACTTCCCTTGCCTTGCCTACAGACCCACCTCTCTGCCTGGCTCCATTCTGGCAGGTCTGTGACACTGGTCCTCCTTGCTTGACCAGCTGGTAACCATATCCCCCGTTGATACTTGAGATTCAGCAGATCACTAGGATTCAACCCGTCCATCCAGGTCCGGAGGGTCTTACCTTGGGCCGGGAGCTGTGGAGCGCTGTCTGACAAGGTGATCACTGGGTGATGGTAAGGCCTGGGGATTGCCCTAACCACTTTGTAGTCCTGAAACTGAAATGTGCTACCAATATACTCCTCATTCAACTCCTCCAGCTCTCCTCGATCAGTATTCTCCCTGGATACTGTTTGTGCAAGAACAGGCTCGGAGCCAAGCCCGCTGGGCTTTATTCTGAACTTAGCTACTGAGGTAGGTTCTGACTTGGACGACACAGCCTGTGGGCAACCACCAGACAGGGACTGAGGCAGAGACCCCCCAGGCCCTGGAGGATCTCCTGCTGGTTGTCTGAGACCCCTGCCCCTCCCTCTGCCACTGGGATAGCCGGTAGCCAGCAAAGGGGAGCAGGGCAGATGACTGTGCTCCCTGTCACCTTCTCTATTTGCTTTTTCTGCTGCACCTTCCTGTTCCTCGGCTTCCATGATGATGTCTGGGGACAAACTCCTGATCTCTTCCACTTAGGCATGAGTGCTTTCCTCCAGGGAGAGTCTGTCAAAAGCCCCTGAATCCCCACTGGCAGGTGACCATAGTACATAGGAGCTTGCAGTGGAACTGGGAGGGAACCCCAAATTTGGAACTGGTGGCATGCCTGTACAGCTTCTACACACAGGCACCCTGGCAACACCTTCCCCTTAAATCCCACACCTGACACATCAATCTGTATCTTAGCCTTTTCCCCTAGCTTTACAAAGCCAGGTGAGCAGTGAGGCAGGAACCGTGGCCAGTGGTTCCTTCGGGGGGTCGCCTCTGCTCCACCTTCCTTCCTGCCAGAAACTATTCATTGCAAATCCATGGGGTTACCTGCTCAAGTCTTTTCTCTGTGCCTCCCAGTACCCACAGTGAGGAACCCACTTACTTGGTTGGTTTTGATCTTTCTCTTTTTTCTTGGCGGCACAACCCTTTTGCTCAGGTGTGAATGTGCAACTTTTACTTTCGCTGTTTGGATCTCTGATCCTCTTTCTCCTCACCATCTTGGCTTTGCTCCCTCCGATTGCTCTTTCCAAGATGGCACTTTTTTCTGCAACTGCTGTAGGTCCTCACTGGCCATAATCCAATCGGAGTCCGCCTGAGGATCGTGTGACCAGCTGGTCATGTGTGCACACCACACCAGGCATGCTGAGGTCTACATCTGTTCCAGGCCAAACCCACAGCTACTTTTTTCTGTGCCACAGGGCCCAAACAGGCTGGGAAGCCTGCCAACACAATGGACCTCAAAGCTTGGGGTCCAATGGTGTTTTGTGGTTTGGGGAACATCCCAAGACCCCACATGTAAACCCCCCCCGCCCATTGTCTAGGGGCATACTTTCACTTTGCAGATGGTCCAGGGAGCATGGGGGGGGGGACACAGTTAAAGCACTAACCCGAGCCATTGCACCCTTAAACAAGATAAGAAAAGAGCTGTCCTACTTTTCGGCGGCTTCACTTTCAAATGCACACTCAAGTCTCACCACAGCAAATCTGGAGTCTCCCCAAACGCTGTCCACCGGACCAGGATCTCCATGTTACAACCTCCTGTCTCCTCTGAGCCCCAGAGACCCTTGGTCCCGATACAGCTTGATGGAACTCTTCTGGAATTAAAACTTGTGAAATAAATTAGACACATGGGGGGGTTCTATTTCATTTGCCCCCCCGTCTAACTCAAATAAGGAAAACATCACTACCAATTTCTTCCCAAACCAGCGTATTTATCTAAGTTCCTGCACCCCAAATGATTCCTTGAATGCAGGGGCCTCATCTTCCACCCAAAAAATAAAGCAGCTCCATGGGGCTATCTGAATTTTGTACAAATTTACCCTAGTTGAACATTCTTGAGCAGCCCAAATGGATTACAGACAGTACAAGCAGGATTTCATCTTTTTAACCACTTGGATGATTTATCCAGGGACCCACTTAACTAGAAGAAACCCATAGACTCCTGGCTCCCTGGTGCTGGTAAACCAAACTCTCTCTCTCTCTTTCTTCTTCTTGTTTGGGTTACCCATACGACCTTCTTAAACTGGTCTGGCACTGGTTGGCTGCCCATCTCCAGCACGGGAAAGTGGGTTGCTTCCCCCCACCTGGCCCCTGGATCTTGGCCCAAATCTACTAAGGGTGCCAGGAATTTTTCCTCCGACCCAGGCCCTGTAACCCAACCTCCCTGGCTTCACGTTGAACCTGAACCTGCCTGGTGCTTGCAAACTCACAGCACTAATCTCACACCCGCTGCTCGGCTCTCTCCCTTTCTGGTGCAGTGGCCCCAAAACCCGGCCCTGCTCCAGCACTCGAGCTTCCTCACCCAGGCTACCCTGCCATGGGAGTGACCCAGGCCCTGTCACTGCCCAGGCCCTCCGAGTAGCACACTTCTCTCAGTGCTCCCAGATGACAGATTTTGGAAGGAAGGGTACACAGCTCCTTGCTGCACATCTCTGTCCACACACCCTGGGCTTGCATTAAACCACCACTAGAGGCACCCTCCAAGGCCTGTACTAAGACCTGTGACCCGCCTGGTCCTTTAATGCTGGCGCCGCAAGACCTGCCCCTCCATGCAGGCCCTGCAAGTTGGGTGAAAGGCCCCTTGGCTCCATTTAAGCTCAGGCCACCCTGCCACTCCAGGTACAGAGAAGAACCAGTGCCACTGGCTTTCTTCCTGTGGGGACCCTGCCACTGCCCCCACATCCCTGGCTGCCTGAGTAACCACTACTAATGGGATCTCTACGGGCTCCTGCGTATCCTGGCATATCACTGGCACCTACACTATCCCTATTCCAATGATGCAGGCATACTGGCTGACCATCCTGCCCATGGAGCTTCCTCACCTACTCCTCGGTGCCATGTCACTGCCAAAGCCGTCCCTATCTGCATTTTGTTGGGGGGGGGCCCCTCACTGGCCCACCCAGACCATCGAGCTCCCTTCTTGCCTGCCATCCCTGTTCCTCCAGTCACCCCCCCCCCCAGCCCCAGGCCTACTGCCTGGGCTGAAAAATGCCCCAAAACTTCCTGTCTCCAGCTTTATACACCTCCCTAAACCTGCCCTCTGCTGCCACCTTGACACATGCAGTAAGTGTTATCTCCCAGAGCACTAATAAATTCCCTAGCTCTGGGGGGTAGGAGGGGGGGAAGGGGGCTCCTAATGGGAGCAATAAGCCCCTCCTTTAAGGGGGTCTTACATGTACTTTATTAAAGTGATATACAGTATTAACTTGACTGCAGGTTGATCCCATTCCTGGAGTGGTGGAAAGAAGAAGACAATCTCAGAAATAGTATTCCCTTCCTACAGTCTCTGCCTGCAAAGGTTCTGACCACAGTTGTATCTCTAGGAGGACTGGGAAGGCATCTGAAGAGGGAGAACAGTAAATGAATTGAGGGCCCCACAAGACAGAAATAGGCACATCAACTTGCTAGAAAGTGGAGCAGGGCTTCTTTCCATGAAGAGTCTTGCCTGCTGGTTGAGGGATCAGTCTTGAAAAAGACAGACAGTGCAATTATTCAAGGGAGGTCAATGCCAAAACAGGAAAGCATAATCCAGTAAACTACTTCATATTATACATAGTCCTTTACTAGTGTGGTAAGGCATTTAGTGCGAGTCAACATATACATATTCAAAGAACTCAATCCATTTATTTTGTGAATCTTATAATATACATTTTCTTCCATTTTTTTACTGACAGTTTGTGATACAATTCAGCACCAATTTAATACAAATTTTTGCACATCACCTATAGCACTAGGTTCTTTCACTAGTTCGCAGTTTCTGGCATGGTCTACTCTATTTTATAGTTAACATATTCAAATTTTGAAAGATGTTCACCCTTTATAAAATATATTGCACATTTTGTCATAGATTTGCCCCAGCCTAGCCAGTATATCCCTCAATTCAAGCAGTTATTTAATCTCAACTCAGTTCTGCAGAGTTTGTTTCATATTCAGGCAGGGGTTGGATTTAATTTAAAGGTGTACTATCACCCAAATATTAATGCATTTACTGGCTAGTGTGGTGAAACTCTGTTATACACAAGTATGTCATCATACTCATGTATAATAGAGAATTATAACCCGGGTTTGGCAGTATTTATTTATTGAATTGATTCACCAGGAAGGCACACTGAGCAAAATGATGCTCTTCTCCCGGTGTGACCTGGGGGAAGGAAACAGAGGAGGATAACAGGCAGGTTATCAAACATTTTAGCAACATACATATAATTATCACAATAATAAAATGACAATGCATATATTTGCATAATTTACAATATGGCAGTTGCACAGGAGTAGTAGTTGGCAGCTAAGGATAAAGCACTAAAACTAACATGTACAGCTAAACAAATGTAATACAATGCACATGTACATAAATGGAGTACACAATTGGTGCTGTAGATTTGTTATAAGTTTGAGCTGGGCTGGCCAGAGAGAGACCAGGGCGTGTGCAGGTAAGTGTATACGCCTGCAGCCATGGATAGGACGGTGTCGCTGGTTGGGCAAGGAAAGTGTGAAATGGGGGAGATTAGTTACATGAGCATAGCCTAGAGATTAAAGAAATGAGCTGTGAATCAGCTTGGTACATCCACCAGACCTGGCTTTGATTCCCACATCCTCTACTTGCATTCTGTGTGCCTCTGAGCAAATCACTTTACCAGCCCAAAGCTCCCAGGTCGCACCTGAGAACAGGCAGTTGTGTCTAGTGGGACTTACCCAGTTAACAAAAGAATAAAATAAAAAAAATAATAAACACATAACCAGTTATAGCCATGTTGCTGATGGTTTCCACTCTATTATTTTATACACCCTGATTTCTGTGGCAAAGAAAAGCTCCACTCTGGTGTCATGCACCCCTTGTGTTTGCAGCCTGGAGTACATACCTGGGTGCTAAACCTCAGCAACTTCTTTGGGGCCTGATTTCACCGTAGCAGGAAACTCCGGATAGGGCCTATCATAACTGTGATTAGTGACACAAGCTAAGGCAAACAGTAGTTGTACATGACGTACAGTAATCTGGATCTTTTCTTTTCTTCCATAGGTGACTACCTTAAAGAAAAGGGAAAATAAGAACTTAAACCAAATCAAAATGTTTGTTCAGCCTTCTGCAGTGTCCTGTCTTTAATAGAGCTATGAAAATGTATGGCACTCTTCTGTGAAGGTTTCGATGGAAAGCCTGCAAGGTTCAGTAGTCCCATTAAATGACCTTATGCCACTGTACTGCAGTTACAGAACATGCTACATTCTCAGTGGATCTGATTTTGTTGGAAAAACTCTAACAAGGTGCCTAATAAATCTATTAAATTACAACTGTCTGTCTACATCCAGTGGTTCACTTGAGGATCGTACTGTCATAACTCTTAATTCATGACAGATTTGCACACAGGTCATATTTCATTATTGTACAGACATGCGATTAAAGCTCCTTTGTTATTTGTTTTACTAAATTTCACCTCCTCTTCCAAAGGCAGCTCCATTCAGTATGTTTAAAAGACTTTCTAGCACCCATGGACAGCACAAATGGCATTCCTGGATGTCAGGATCCCTAGTGTACCACATTAAGGAGTCTTTGCATGTTGTGATAGGACAGGTTGCCTTTAACAAACCCTGTTTGGTCCGGGTGTATCACACCTGTTGAAAACTGCTTCAGTCTTTTTGCCAGTATTTTGGCCAAAATTATAATGTCATAATTTAGGAGGGAGACTGGGCGATATGGGGCACATGCATGCAGTCCTATTAGTTTTGGGATGACACCGACTGTGGCTAAATTACAGGAAGCAAGAAGGATCCCCTTGGTGCCTGAAATACTTTATGTAAACAAACCCCCATTTGTGACTGAAGTTCCTTTAAGAAATTTGGCAAGTAGACCATCGGAACCACTCACTTTCTCCTGTTTCTATGAATGTGCAGTCCCCTGTACTTTTTCAACCATAATAAGTGCCCCTAATATCTTACATAGAATCTGATGACAGATAAGGACTGCTTGGTTCATCCAGTCTGCCCATAACAAATTAAGTTCTGGCCAGTATGGGGATCAAACCCACAACCTTGGCATATTAGCACCACATTCTAATCAACTGAGCTAACCAGCCAATTTAGTCTGATCAGTTGTAAGATTTGGGACTGGGAGTCAGTCTAAGATCTCCTGTGCTCAAAGCAGTGTCCCCCCATATGTTGAGGTGTAGAATTCTATATGAGTGAAAACTGCCTCGTTGATCTGTCTAGTTTGATTAACTAGCTGTCCTAAGTAATGGTCCCTCACTGTTGGTATGATATTGATTTTTTTTTTTTGAAATTTAGAATACTTTATTGGCTTTTCCAAAATAACAACAACAGCAATAAAATAACCATAAAAATAACAACAACAAGATCTTATTAAACAAAACACAGATGATATTGGATATTTGTTTTACATCTTCTGTTTTTTCTCCCCATGAGCTGCTGGCAGGCAGGCTCTGGCTCTTTCACGAGAGAGCTCACATCCACCCTGACACCATGTTTGTCTCCCAGCCCAGATCCCGGTGAATCCCCCCTATGGATTTTCCCCCTGTGGTGGGGCCAGGGAGGGGAGGGCCGGCCTCCTCCACCCCCCGGTACACAATCCAGCTTGCCGAGAGTCTGAGCCATGGATCGGGAGTGAGGCCGGGCTTCATGCAGCCTACCAGCGCCCCTTTAGTTCCATTTTTCATCCCTCCCTTTCCATGGCCGTGAGTGCGCACACGACACATTGCCATGTTCTTGCCTTCCTAACTCCAGTGTTGCCACCCAGCCTCCACCAGGAGGCAGCCAAGGAGTGGGACAACATTCCCTTCCTCCCTGGGAGAGGAGAGCCATCCATCAGACACTTGATCCTCTCCCTCCCCTGCCGACTCCTGACAACCTGAGCTCGCTTCCGAGCCTGGGTCGCCGGTGTGGCGTGAGGTATGGCATCCAGTACTTCAGTCCTCAGCAACACTGGGCCGGCTTATGATACTGGATATTCAGCACCCTTAGCCATGTGAGCTAGTAGGCTGGCTAGGATTATTGCCCTACTCGAACATGCATTGGCAGGCAAAAAAAAAAAAAAACGATGTATGGGCATTGTTAAGAAAGGTTTAGGGTCTCCCTAGCTGCAGTTACTTGCCCTATACAATCTGCAAAGGTGGCTGTATATGATTGTCTCTGTCGAGGTTCTGGAGCTTGGGCTGTAGCTCCTCCTGCTGTCTCCTTTTCCTCTGGCACATGGTCTTTTCTGTAAGATAACCACAAAGACTCCATATATACTCCACTTTCTTTGTCTTCATTTCCCCAGCAGCAAAGATGATCACACATCCTTAGCAAATCCTGTTACCAGAGTGTCAGGAATAAATGGCAAATATTCCATCTCTGTCTGTTAAAATCATAAAGTTTCATCATGCTGTGCCCTTGGAAAATCACAATTACCCTGTGACTTCTGCCTGAAAAACAGTTGGTACAAAGTACTGCACGTTGACAGAAGCCTCTTTCCACATTACAAATAGTACAAACAGCTGAGACTGCAAAACCTATACAGATTTGTGGGTCTGGGGCCACAGTAGTAACCTGTGACAATGTAGCCCCAGTGTATCCATCATTTCCTGGTGCCTAGTGTCCCCTGCCCCAATTGCCCACCAAGTATTCATAGATATCATTTCCTGTCATCCAGTGGTCTCCCTACCTCATCCCATTGTCTGTCCGGTATCATGAAATACACCTACCTGGTCTCTAGTGCCCCCACCCCGATCACCCGCATTGTATGATAAAATGTAATTCCCTGGTATCCAGTGCCCACCTCCCCTGGATCAGCTGCCCAATATCATTAAATATATGTCCCTGGTAGTTAGTGGCTCCCCCCCCCTTGATCGCACTGAACACCCCCTTTCCATCCTGCCCACTGATGTCCTTCCCCCACTCACCCAGGAAGCCAGTGTGGACCCAGACAGTGACTGGCACAACCCCCCCAACCCTTAGCACCTTGGCTGGCCACTATCTGAATAACAGAGAGCAAGCCTGCGACTACTGTAGAAACAGTTTCCTGTCATTCATATGGTGGCTGGCCCGATGTGTGAGTGAAGGAACTCTGCCAGTTGCCATCTCTGTGGGTAGGCACACTGGCAATGTGGGTGACTGGGGGGCTGGGGGAGGTCGTTAGGGAGCCTGAATAGGGGGGAGTAGGTTCTTGATGCAGTTGGGGCAGGGGTCACTAGCCACCAATGACGCATATTTACGGATACCAGGTTGGTAATCATGGGGGCAGGCAGACCCCTGGACACCAGGGAATTATATTTAATGATACCAGGCAGACAATTTTTGGGGGGGTGCAAGACATCAGAGAATAATATGTAGTATTACCTTGGGGGCAGGGGGACCACTGGACACCAGGAAATAATATTTATAGGGACGTGGATATGATGTTCTAGCCACACTTTCTGGTAGTCGCCTTCCCCCTTTAAGACTGGCCGGAATGTCTTCAAGCTGGCTCCTCCCACCCACCCAGGTGGTAACTCCCTCGGCTCTGCCCCATGATGCCAGATCTTCCTTCCTGCTAGAAGAAGCAGGTTCCCTCCTTATCACTCTCACGCTGAGCAGGCCCTTTGCTACTAAATCTTTGGATTTCCTTCCAAACTGATTAAAACTTCATCCTCAGGCTTTTTCCTTTGGACTGTGATGGATGACAAGTCCGTTCTGGGGTTCCAGCGATGCCTCTGTGGGCAGAAGATGTCCCAAATGGATCCGCACACTGCATGCATCTACTGTCTGGATTGCAAGCATGATCCTCAGGCCTGTGACATCTGTTGCATGTTTCATCCCTCCGTTCTTGAGGACAGTCATGCCTGCCTTATCTTAGGCCATCAAATGAACGGAACCCACCAGTCAAATAGAAGGACGCCCATCGTGTGGTCACCATGGCTGCGGGGTCTGCTGAATAGTTAGCGACTTTTGAGGGGGCAGGGGCCCAGGCCGCAGCTCACACCTCCACGGCCTCGGCTTTTGTACCACTTTCTCTGAGTCCTCATTCTCGGGGGCATTCAAGGATTTGTGCCAGGCTCTACCAACTTTTGGTCAGCATCCCTTATTGGTGCACAAATCGAAATCTAAAAAAGAGAACAAATCCCTAAGTAGGGTGTGTGCGCCTTGCCCCCTTCTCCTAGAGAACTGCTAGTAGTCTGCCAGAAGGTGTGGCTAGAGCATCATATCCACATCCCTTGAAAAACAGGTATACTAACCTGTAACAGTAGATCTTCTTTGGGGGTATTTCAGTCATCAGGTTACACCATGGGAGCTTCACTGTCAGTGAATGGGGAATCCGCACTGAAAATTTTCAGTAGTACAACTGGGTCTGCCCACGCTGCTGACATCAACGTCAGCTGATGTTACCAACACTATAAAGATGCAGATGGGCCCGTCCCTCCTCAGTTCTTTTCTGCACAGTCTCCATGGAAGAGCTTGCTCTGAGTGTTCGCGCCTTTTGTGACTTGCATAGGCTTTTTCTTCACAACTCTCTCAAATCTCTTTTCAGAGATTTGGTCTTGTTTTTTTCTTTTATGTTGAGAGTTAAACCTTTAGCTTCTCTCTTCCATCGCTGTGGAAGGAAGAATGCCTCCAACAACCAGCACTCTGTTTGTGTTTGCTTTCTTGGGCCTGATCACAATGCCTCAGACTGTGACCTCTGCCAACAGTTTAACCAAACCACCCTTAGGTGATGCAGAAAGGTTCCTCGTACCTTCATGGAACAGCAGATAGCCAGCTCCAAGCTGGGGTCCTCCGGGGCACCAGCCAGCCAGTTGCCCTCTGGGTCCAAGAGCTGCAAGGGCTCCCAGACCAAAGAAAGGTCCTCGGGGGTCATAAAAGACCAGGACTGTGACTGCTCCCCCGGTGGCCATCCTGTTCCCCATCGGCCTCTCCTTCTTTGGGGGACTCTTCAGCGGCGGCAGCTGCCCCGGTGAAGAGACCTGCTGTTCAGGTTCTGGTTCACTCCAGACCCATACCAACAGCCTCTCCACCCGACTCCCAGGGCGCTTGGCTATCAACCTCCGGGTCATCAGCATCATCTCTGTTGATGATGGGCTTGTCATCCTCGAGACCCAGCCCTTCCCAGTCGAAGACTATAGGCTCATCGGGCATACAGTCAGGTCTGACGCTGTCAGTGCTGTCGACCCCTCCTCCGGCAACCATGGACTTGAATGAAGTTCTAGTTCGCTTCACTAATGTGATTGTCGAGCAGTTTGCGGCCTTTAAGAGGCCTTTATTGCCAATGCCTTCATCGCTGACTCCAGTTTGTCAGCCCTGGGAGCCAGCCTGAGGACTGCTGACAGTGCATCTGACACCAGACCCAGATGAAGAGGTCGACGTCGAGGAGGAATGCTGACCTCACACTTCCAGATGAGGTAGAGGAAGTAGGGGAGGAAGAGCAGTATTACACATCATATGTGTCCACTGCCTCCTCTGTCAGTGAAGAATCTGTCAAGCGTACCCCTCCACCTGAGGATGCTTCATTCTTCAACATTATGAAACAACTGTCTTCCACTATGGGGTTTCAGACAGAGGAGGAAGATGCCATCAGGAAGGACCTGGTGGACTACCTGAAGATCCCTGAATCTCCCCCAAAGATTATTCCTCCCATGCTTCCAGCCCTCAGGAATGCTACTATGGCAGCCTGGCACAGACCAGATATGGTGCCAGCTATGCCCCGCAGAGCTGAGAAGCTCTACAATACCCCTCAGGGCATTCCCTACTTGGCTGCCCAGGCTGAAACTGACTCAGTGGTCATCGAGGCAGCACACAACAGGTCTAAGGTGCCCAAGCATCTTAGTTCCTTGCCCCCAGAAAAAGAATCTCGCAGGACAGATCTTTGGGGCCAAAGGACATATACTTCCTCTACCCTTGGCCTGAGGATAGCAAATTACCTGTCCCACATGGTGAAATTCCAGAACACCCATGCCAGAAAGGGCAAGACGGCTGCCCAAGCCCATCCTGATGGTGCCCAGAAACAGGAATTGCTCCATTGCTTCCAAACTACAGATGATGTTGGGAGGCATCTTCTGAGAGCCATCTACGATTTATCTGATACTATTGCCAGGGCAGCAACTACTACCATCTGCCTCCATAGGCATTCATGACTCAGGGTTTCTGGGTTTGCTGCTGATGTGCAAAACAGGGTGCTGAATGCCCCTTTTAATGGCACTAAACTCTTTGGTCCGGATGTCCAGGACATCATTAATGATCTGCAGTCCTCATGTATGGCCATTAAGTCTGTCCATTCTCTTTGCCACACTTAACAGCATGGTAGGGGGCACCCTACTTTTCATAAGCAAGTTAACAGACCAGGCTCTGGCTCCCATCCTCAGGGCAAAAGCAGAGCCCAGCCCTCCTTGCCTGCCTCCTCTCATACTGGAGTGGCAGCCAAGCATCCTGGACTGAAGGTCCAGCCTCCTCCGCTGGCACTGCCGCAACTTGTCTCCTTGCTGGACCCCCATCCTCTAGTCCAGGCCCAGGAGGTGGCGGTTGGAGGTTGGTTCTTCCTCCATTTGAATCAGTGGAGAACAACAACATCAGATGCCTGGATCCTGCAGATCATAGAGTGTGGTCATACTCTGGAACTCGACCAGCAGCCTCCAGATAACCCCCGCCTCCCTCAAATTACCCCCCAGCTCATCTGTCTGTTCTCCAGGAGGAAGTGCAGTCTCTCTTGCACAAGCAGGCAATAGAACTGGTACCAAAGAAGCAGAGAAACCAGGATTTCTATTCAAGATTCTTCCTATTTCCCAGAAAGACCAGAGATCTGAGGCCAACCTTGGATCTGAAAGACCTTAATCTTTATGTCCAGTACAAAAAGTTCTGAATGGTAACCTTACCAAGCCTGTTCTTCTTCCTCAAGTCCGGGGACTGGCTATGCTCATTGGACATGCAGGATGCCTACCTGCACATCATGGTCTTTTCTCCTCACAGGAGGTTTCTCCATTTCACCTTTCAGGGAGACCATTACCAGTTCAAAGTATTACCCTTTGGCTTATCTTCTGTGTCATGTGTCTTTTCCAAGTGCTTAGCAGTGGTTGCAGCAGCCCTCAGAAGAGAGGGACTGTATGTCTTTCCATACCTGGATGACTGGCTTCTCAAGGCTCCATCCAGGGAGCTGCTATTGTCCACTCTGGAGTGTACTCTTCAGCTTTTTCAGTCTCTGGACATAACAGTTAGTCTGCCCAAATCTGTGCTAGTTCCATCCCAAAGACTACAGTACATTGGGACGGTCTTGGACTCCAGGCAGGGGAAGGCCTTCCTATCCCAGAGCAGAGCAGAATGCCTCATATCCCTGGCACAGGAGGTCACCCAGAGTCGATACATCCCTGCCAGGCTGTATCTATGGCTCCTAGGACTCATGGCCACAGCCATTCCTATGGTCCCACTAGCTAGTACGCAAGGTACTTCAGTGGTGGATGGTTCCCTCGAACCTCCTTCAAGAGGTCACTGTCCAGCTTTCCTCCCTGAATTTGATCCTAACCACGGATGCCTTGGGTCTAGGCTGGGGAGCCCATCTGGTTCCCTTCCAAACTCAGGGATCCTGGTTCCAGTGGGAAGCTGCCTTGCATATCAATGTCCTGGAGATGAGAGCAGTGCTCTATGTCCTGCAGGCCTTCCAGGATCATGTGGTGCCGGGGCAGCTGTTGGTGCAGTTAAACAATCTGAGTGTTGTCTACTATATCAACAAGCAGGGTGGGACTCACTCATACCCCCTTTGCAGGGAGGCCATGAGAGTGTGGTATTGGGCACTGGACCACTATCTGCCGTACATGTGCCAGGCGTTCTAAACACCCTGGTGGACAGCCTCAGCAGGACTCAGTCCAGCATGCACAAATGGGAGCTTTTCTCACCTGTAGCAGAAGATCTTTTTGACAGATGGGGTCATGCAGAGTTGGACCTTTTTGCATCCTCACACAACACAAAACTGCTCAATTTCTGCTCACTAGATCCAGGGCCTGGAGTTTTCTGGTGAGACGCGTTGTCCCTCTTGGAGTGGGAGATTTCTATATGCATTCCCTCCATTCCCACTAATACAGAGGGTGCTGATCAAATTGCAGATGTAAGGGGTCAGCATGATCCTAGTGGCTCCTTTGCGGCCTCACTAGATATGGCTTCCTTTGCTTCAGCAACTGGCAGAGGAACCTCCTGTTCCTCTGCCCCTTTGCAGGAATCTGCTGACCCATGATTGTGGGACCCTGGTTCATCCCAATCTGAAGTCCCTCCATCTGCATGCATGGCTCCTGAGGATGTAGCCATCACCAGATTTTACATCTCCAGCAGGGTGGCTGATGTCCTAGTGGCAGCTTGCAAGCCCTCCACTCGTGCCACTTATACCATGAAGTGGAAATGGTTTGCCATCTGGGCTGCCAAATGTTCCTTTGACTCCTTCATCTGCCTGGTGAAGCATGTCCTGGACTACCTGATCTCTTTGTCTGACTCAGGTCTCCAGTATTCCTCCCTCAAGGTCCACCTTTCGGCTATCTCTGCCTTCCACAAGCCCGTGAGTGACCGCACTATTGCTCAACTGAATGTCTTCCGTACCTTCTTCCGGGGCTTCCTACATCTGAAACCCCAATCTGTTCTCCGGTCCCAGGTTGGGACTTGAATTTTATTTTGAAAAAGTTGATCATGTCTCCTTTTGAGGCAGTCGCAACTTGCGATTTGCGCTTTCTCTCTTGGAAAGCGCTCTTTTTGGTTGCAATTACTTCTGCTCGAAGAATTTCAGAGCTTCAGGCCCTCTGGTGCAGGGAGTCTTATTTTATTTTTCACAAAAACAGGGTGTTTTTGTGCAAAAATCCTAAATTTCTTCCTAAGGTGGTTTTTGAGTTTACACTCAATCAGTCAATCAACCTTCCTGTTTATTTTCCAGAGCGTGCCAATACAGGGGAAGCACTGCTCCATACTTTAGATGTGCGTAGAATTTTGAAGTATTACCTGCTCAGGACTAAGGAGTCCAGAAAGTCTAAGCAGTTGTTTCATTCACCCCAGGTAGAGAGGGGTGCTTCAGTTTCTAAGCAATGTTTATCCAAATGGTTGGCAAATTGCATTATGTTCTGCTACAATAAGTACGGCAAAGAACTGGTGGGTGCTATCAAATCTCACTCCACCAGAGGCATGGCTGCCTCTGTGGCTTGTTTCAAAGGGGTCTCAGCCACTGACATTTGCGCTGCTGCCACCTGGAGTACAGTCCACACCTTCACCAAGCATTACAGTCTGGACATCACTTCTAGAGCCCGTGCAGGATTTGGCAGGGCTGTTCTGCAGGGACTCCTGTCTTAAGTTTATGGAGTTCCTGGTCTTCTGTCTTAAGTTTAAGAAGCTCCCTGACTGGGTAGGTTGTTCCACCTCTCCCGTGTTAAGTTTATGGAGATCCAGCCTCCCAGACTGTCCATATACTCTTGTCACTGCTTGGGACTCGCTCCTATGGTGTAACCTGATGACTGAGATACCCTCGAAGAAGATAGAACTGTTACATAAGAACTTACTGTAACTGTAGATCTTCGAGGGGATCTCAGTCATCAGGTCTGTTTCCTCCCACCATCCCCCTCTTTGGAGCTCCTATTCAAGACCTGGCTTTCTGCTGTTTCCATCATTTCTCTGAGTGCTGGGTCCCTCACTCTCCTTGGGTCATCAGGGCATCAGCCTTGCTCCCATCATCTCCGGAGGGAAAGAATTGAAGAGGGCACGTGTCTGCCTGTGCCTTTATAGGGTTGGTGACGTTGGCTGACTTCTACATCGATGGCGTTGGCAGGCCCAGTTGTACTGCTGAAAATCTTATGTGTGGATTCCCCATTTAGTGATGGTGAAGTTCCTATGGTGTAACCTGATGACTGAGATCCCCTTGAAGATCTACTGTTATGGTAATTTCTTATGTAACTGTTCATTCTAGGAGGTGATATATGATGTTCATCCACATGGATCCACCCAACCTCCCCTGGCTGTGGCGCACACCAGTGCTTCCAGCAGGCAGGATCTGGCATCATGGGGCAGAGCAAAGGGAGTTACCGGCCGGGTGGGTGGGAGGAGTCAGCTTGAAGATGTTCCGGTCAGTCTTAAAAGGGAAAGGTGACTGCCAGAAAGTGTGGATGAACATCATATACCACTCCTAGAACTACTATTACAGGTGAGTAACCAGTTTTTAATGATATGGGACCATCGATCAGGGTGGGCAGAGGGACCACTGGACACCAAGGAATTACACTTAATAATACCAGGTGAGTGATCATGGGTATCATTTAATAATACAGGTGAGTGATATGGGTGGGGGGGCACTAGATACCAGGGAATAATATCTAGTAATACCTGGCAGGCATTCGGGGGATGGGAGCCCACTGGACAGGAAATTGTATGTAATTATACTGGCCAGGCAGTTGGGGACTGGGGGCCACAGTTCAGCAGGTAATAATATCTAGTATTACTGGGTGGGCATTGGAAGCAGGGGGACCAGAGGATACTAGGGAATAATATTTAATAATACCAAGTGGGTGATTGGGTGAGGCGTGGGGGACCACTAGACAGCCATAGTTTGGAACGGCAGTATATAGTGAGGCATTGATGGCTATTTTTTGCCTCTCTGAACCTTCCAGTATGCCAGTGCACATATATGTAAGCGCAGTCATCCGCTTTGCATAGGCACGCTGGCATAGTTTAGCACCTCTCACAAACTGGTTAGTGCCTTACTCACTGTGCCTTCCAGCATGGCACATTTAAAAAGGCCCCTCCTTTTGGGGTGCTGAGTACACTTTGGGAGGCACTAACCCATTTAGCAAGCACTAACATGCTTCCAGTATCCCTGCCAGTAGTATTTAAACTGGACTAGAAAAATTAACCTGGTTTACAAGTGTCTTGCTTGGTTAGCTTTCAGACTTTGATGCTTGTAGAACCATTCTTGAGAACCATTCTCAAGTCCACTAGGGGAGGTAGGCTAGAGAACGTTCTACACAAAACCAGTTTAGCACACTCAGTTCCATAGTAGTCTGTGCAGAGTTTTGGTAACCATTCTTGAGAACAAGCTTCCATGAGTCATAGGAATCCCTAATGTAACAAGGTGTGACCTGAATAATAGAATCAAGCTACAACATTAGTTGGGTCTCTTTAATACAGTCCAGTTCATCCTGCTTTTGGGTTTGAGCACACTAAATTTGTTTAAATTGGTTTTGAGACCTATTCTGCATTCTGGATGGGGCCTCAGTCATCTTTCTGCGGTCTTTTTCTGGCCCTCCCTCCAAAGGTACAGTGGTTGGGGTGGGCTTTCTCAAAGTGGGAGATTGTAGCTCCAGGTGGAACGGTCATCTTGGACATCAGTCTGTCTTTGTGTGACAGTAATCTGGGACAGCTATGCAGTTGCCTGACTGTGTTTACAAAAGGAAGACAGAATCCTAAAGTGTTACCAATATGCGTTATATTTTTCCCCATCCTGTTGTAACATTTTCCAGCAGGACTTGGGAGAAGGTCACATGCACTTTAATTATGTTTACTTTTGTCTTAATAGATATTCCTGATAAAGATCTATGGGTTTAAATGTTCATTCTAACATTATTCTAAATTTTCAGTGTGTACCTAATGTAACTCCTTAGTTTTATTTGCTTCTCCCTTTTTTCTGGAACAAGTGGGAAACATAATTTAACTGCATTCAGTACAGATTCTTTTAAAAATCTGTTGGTGAATATGTAAGTGATAACATATGACAAGGTCTCAGAGTGGGTTATCATGTTTACAAAAAGGGTTTTGTGCTGAGAAAAAGTGAAAATAGATAAGAAAACAGAAAGGAGTTTTGCATTCTGAGTGTATTGTGGTATATGTTATGATCATGTGATCTGATGCCACCAATCACAGCACTGGATTTTCTCAACCCATTATCCATATTACGTGTACTGTAAACAGTAACACACAACGGGGTGTGTAATTATGGTGAGATAATCACACACCTCAGGTGTGATGTTAGGCATAAGGTGGAGCCGAGTTCCATTCAGTACACACGAGACGTGCGATTACGTCACTATAGTTAGACACTATGGTGTGCCTTATCGCTCATGTAAAATGTATTTCAACATTCCTGATTTAAGATAAATGGAAATGATTTTCATGAAGATAAAATGATGACTTTTCTGTAAAATATGCTTCCATTATAAATACAGGTGAAAGGCCATATCATCTGTTTGGACTTCAGAAGGATTTTGACACAATAGTGCTTAATAAGCTTCTAGTCAAAGTACATCAGTTTAGTATACACAATGCATGCAGAAAGTACTGTGAATGGCTGACTGACTTGGAATCTGGAAGCAGAAAGTTATGGCTGATGGGCACTACTCTGAGAGGAGAGAGCTACTCCGTGGCATCCCTCAGGGATTAGTGCTGGGGCCACTGCTTTTCAACATTTTCCTCAACAGTTTGGAAGCTGCAGTCTCCAGTAGACTATGTAATCTTGCTGATAACACTAAGCTGGCCTTGGTGAGCTCATCTAAGGATGGGAACAAACTTCAGGGGGACCCGAATGAGCTGGGTGATTGGTAAGACTCTTGAACTGTTAGATTCAGTGTAGCCACAAATGCAAGGTGCTACACTTATGGAGGAGAAGCAGACATAGGACCTATAGACTGTGTAAGGCTCCACTTGCTATAGTGGAGGAGGAAAAGGCCCTTGGGGTTATAATAGACATGGGGTTAAAGCAAGGCAACCAGGGTGCTGAGGTGCATAACAAGAAGGGTGATCATCAGCAGAGCAGAGTGAGTAATTCTACCGCTTTACAAGCCCTGGTCAGGTCCCACCTGGAGTGCTGTCTATAGTTCTGCACTCCCCCATACAAAGGGACATTGAAGCAGTAAAGAGAGCACAATGCAGGGCCACCAAAATGAACTGGAGTATGGGGATCAAAACTCTGAGGAGAGACTGGATGCCATTGACATGTTTACCATTAAGAAAAGGAGGCGAGGGTGGGCATATGATCTAGGTCTTCTGCGTAATGAAGGGCATGGACAAGGTCAAACATAGAAACATAGAATTTGACGGCAGATAAGGACCGCTTGGCCCACCCAGTCTGCCCATTTCCCTACCTACTGGATAAGCTGCAGATCCTAGTTAACCAGCAGCCTACTTCTTCTTACCCCCACACCCTAGAATTGCCTTATGACTGTCCCATGCATGCTTGAATTCCACCACTGATTTTGACTCCACAACCTCCTCCGGAAGGCTGTTCCATGCATCCACAACCCTCTCTGTGAAAAATACTCTTAAATTACCTCTGAGCTGCCCCCTCTATCTTCAAATTGTGCCCTCTTGTTCTTGCACACCTCTTTTTTGAAAGATGCTACCCTCTTGGACTTTGTTGATTCCTTGAGGTACTTGAAAGTTTCTATCATTTCCTCCTCCTTTCCTCGAGGCTATACATATTAAGCTCCTTAAGTCTCTCTTCATATGTCTTCCGGTGCAGACCCTGCACCATTTTAGTTGCCCTCCTCTGGACAGCTTCCATCCTGTCTATGTCTTTATGGAGATTGGGTCTCCAGAACTGCACACGTACTCCAGATGGGGTCTCACCAGCTGTCTGTACAGAGGGATAATAACTTCCTGTTTTCTACTGGTGATGCCTCTTCCTATACATCCCAGTAACCCCCAGCCCTCCTTGCTGCCCTGTCACATTGCTTGCCCACCTTTAGGTCATCTGATATGACTACCCCAGGTCCCTTTCCATTTTGTTGTTGTTAGTATCTCACCCCCATTGTGTACTCTTCCCTGGGTTTTATTTCCCAGGTGCATTACCTGCACTTCTTAGCATTGAATCTAAGCTGCCCATTTGACCATTCCTCTAACCTTGCCAAGTCCTTCTCATCCTTTCCACCCCACCCTGTGCATCAACTCTGTTGCAGATCTTAGTGTCATCTGCAAAGAGACATACTTTTCCTTCCAGTCCTTCCGCAGTGTCGCTTATAAAGACATTGAAGAGGACCGGTCCTAATACTGAATCCTGTGGTACCCCACTAGTAACCCTCCTTTCTTCTGAGTGGACTCCATTTACTGTTACTCTCTGTGTCATATTCTCCAGCCAATTCTTTACCCAGGCTGTCATCTTGGGACCCACTCCCAGGCTGGCTAACTTGTATATTAATCTTTTGTGTGGGACTGTGTCAAATGCCTTGCTAAAGTCTAGGTAGGCCATGTCCAGAGCCCCTCTCTGATCTACTACTTTGGTCACCCAGTCAAAGAAATCTATCAGATTTGTCTGGCATGACCTTCCCGCTGTGAATCCATGCTGCCTAGGATCCTGTGCCCCTCTGACCTCTAGATACTCGACAATTCTTTCCTTCAGAAGTGATTCCATCATTTTCCCTATCACTGAGGTTAAACTAACAGGTCTGTAGTTTCCTGCTTCTGCCTTGCTCCCACTTTTGTGAAGGGGAATCACATCTGCCCTCCTCCAGTCCTCGGGTACCACCCCATCCTCCCATGATTTGTTAAAAAGGGTAGTCAGTGGTGTCACTAGTTCTACCCTTAGCTCTTTTAGAATTCTGGGATGAATCCCATCAGGCCTCATTGCTTTGTCCACCTTCAGTTTTAAGAGTTCTTTCAGAACCCCTTCTTCTGTAAATGGGCTGGTATCAACTTCTGTATCCAGAGTGTTACTACTGTTTGTTTTATGTACCTCCCCCTCTTCATTTGTAAATACTGAGCAAAAATATTTGTTTAGTATCTCTGCCTTTTCACAGTCTCCCTCTGCCCACCCTCCCTCCCCTTTATTAAGCCTCACTATCCCTCCCTTGGTCTTCCTTTGCTCCCTGATGTACCTATAAAAGGTTTTATCCCCCTTCTTAACTGAGTTGGCTGTCTTTTCCTGGGTTTGGGCCTTTGCTGTTCTGACTGCCTTCCCAGCCTCCTTTTGCTTTAACTGATACAGTTCTCTGTCCTGCTCCTTCTGAGATTCCTTGTACTTCCAGAATGCTTTCTTTTTCTCTTGAACCTTCACTGCCACTTCCTTTGAGAACCATAGTGGTTTCTTACATTGTCTTGTTTTGTTTATTTGCTTCACACAAAGGCTCGTTACCTCTGTGATGGCAGTTTTTATTATTCCCCATTGTTCTTCCACCCCTCCTTCCTGCCCATTTGCTAGCGCATTCCTTAGGCACTCACCCATTTTGGCAAAGTCAGCCCTCCTAAAGTCCAGTACTTTTTGTCTTTGTATGGCTTGACTCTCTATTGCTGTGTTTATTAGAACCAGACTGTTCGGATGGTCGCTAAGTTCCCAGATGGCTACCCACTTCTACATCTGTGATCCTCTCTCCATCTCCATTTGAGAGAATCAAGTCTAATATTGCTCCCTCTCAAGTGGGCTCCAGTACTAGTTGTCTGAGGCATGCCCCTGTAGGGCATCTAGAATAACTGCACTCTTCGAAGTGGCAGCTGCAACTGCACTCCAGTTAACATCTGGCATATTCAGATCACCCATCAGCAATATCTCCCTTTTTCTGCCATTCTAAGTATACTTTCTATCATTTCCCTGTCCATTTCCTCCCCTGAGAAGAGGTCTGTGTCTAACCCTGTCGTATTGTGGTGCCATTGCCTGTCTCCAAATTTACCCACAGTGCTTCTTCTCCTTCCTGTTTACTCCTTTGTTCTGTTGCTTTTATTCCTTCCCTTATGTAAAGAACTACTCCTCCTCCTCTTTACCCTCTGTCCCTCCTGTAGACAGTGTATCCTGATATGTTTATGTCCCAGTCATGGTTTTGTGTGTACCATGTTTCTGTGACTGCCACGATATCCAGATGTTCCTCCTCCATCAAGGCCACTAATTCAGGAAGCTTGTTACCCAGACTACGGGCATTAGTACTCATTGCTCTCCATTTTTTGATGGCTTTACCTTCTGTTGCAGCATCCCCCACTGACCGTTCTACCTCAGTCTTTTTCTCATTTAGTACCCTGTTTTGTAGGGAGAGGCTGGGATTTTCCTGCTGCTTGTCAGTGCCTCCCCCTTTGACTAGTTTAAAGCTTGCCAATGAAGCATTTGAACCGATTGCTCAAAAGACTTGTTCCCTTCCTGGATAGATGCAGACCATCCTGCCAGTATAGGCTGGTGTCCCTCCAGGTGGAACCCCAGTCCCCAATGAAGCCAAACCCCTGTGCTCCACACCATTTTTTCAACCATTCATTAAACTGCATGGTGTCAATTACCCTCGCCTCCCCCATGCTTTTGACAGGCAGCAGCTCTGAGAAAGATACTGTGTGTGCTACTTGTCTTAGGTCCCTCCCCAACTCTGCAATGTCCTCCTGCACTGCTCTAATCTCATGATGAGCCAAGTCATTTGTCCCTAGGTGGACAATTACATCCAGCTCGGAATCCCTTGCAGCTGTTCTCGTGATCCTGAGGATGCACTTCCTGTCCCTCCAAACCATGGCACCAGGCAGGCACCTTACTTCATTTTTCCCAGCTCCCCCCAGTTCTATACCCCTAATAATTGAGTCCCCCACCAGGAGCTGCTTCCTTTCCCTGTGGTGTCCTCTGCCTCCTTCCTGTGGGCCTCCCTTGTGACAGTTATCATCAGTCTTCTCTGTGGGTGCATCCATAGGGAACAGAGGGAAATATTTGATTTGGTATGCTCCACAGGATGTAGGGGCACACTCTGCAGTACAAAGGTGGTAAATTTAAGGGTGATGTTAAGAAGTACTTCTCCCAGAGGGTGGTGAATCTGTGGAGGAGCCTACCAGAGGAGACAGAAGAGGGTCTAGTCCCTCAACAGAATGGTGAGCAGCACACAGCTCAACAACTTGAACTGGAGGTGATCCCCACTTCCACAACAACAGCCAAGAACTAATTATGAGACAAGGTTGCCTGCACATCTGTGGATGACAGCCTTCCCCACGATCAGAAACTGTTGCTGACTTCCGGTGACGTCATGCTCTCACGAACAACCTAAGTCGAGAGCTCTTGCCGAGATCAACTACAAATCCTCCTAATAACAGAGCTAACTACAGAATTTTGCTTAAAAAAGTTGCAGAGGAGGAATCAGTATGCTGAGAGCAAGGGACTGAGCTAAAATGAAGCCTCTAATACCGACGGATAAAGACAGATTGTCGGAGGGCGGCTCGGAGTTCGAGGGCTCCCAGGCCTCATCGGCCTCATGCTGAAGCACTTCCACCTATGCCCACATCCCAGTAGATACCCTCCAATGGCAGATGGCTCAGATGCTGGCAGAGCTCCGTGATTTTCAGAATGAGATCCGTTCTACTGTTACCACTCTCTGCACTGATCTTAATAAATTAGAGAAGCGGCAGGAGATCACTAAGACCCAGGCTACAGATACTGATGGCAGGGTGGATTGTGCCGAGAGAGCCATAGTTCAGCTCCACCAGAATGTAAAACAACTACAGGACAGAGCCGAGGATGCAGAGAGCAGGAATCGGCGAAATAAGATCAGGATTGCTGGCATCCTGGAAGGGGCAGCGTGCTCCGATATAATCCAATACCTACAGAATATCCTACGCGAGGTACTGACCCTCCTGCCTCATTACACATTGGAATTCGAGTGGGCTTACCACACTCTAGGCCTGAGACCAGCCCTGGAGCCTGTCCATGAGTGGTGCTGGTCAGATTATTAGGCTTCCAAGAGAAGGAAAGCGTTCTCCATGCAGCATGGCAAAAAGGGACAGTACTTCTCAAAAATCAACATTTGTATTTCAAAAACAATTATGCCCCAGAGGTAATGGCAAGATGGAGGGCCTACATTCCCGTCATGAGGGTGCTCAAGTCCAAAGGCATCCGATTCAGAACGCCCTACCCTGCGAAGATAATGATCCACTTTAAAGAAGGCAACCTCACCTTTGACTCACGACTGCAGCTATGATAGAACTGAAGACTTGGAAAATTAACATCCCACAGAAGACCAACCTTGACACTCTGGAAGCCTCGATCACCTCCAAGCTTTCCCAGAAGATGTGGAGTGGCAGCCAGCAGGAGGCGAGGCGTCACCAGGGAGCAGAAGCAATTCAGAACATTGTGAGTGCTCTGAAGGCCCGGCAGTCCTCTCCCACACCCGAGCGTATGGAGATCTCAGGCACCCTGGGATGAAATGAAGAACCGATGAGCAGAACAGCAAGTATTTTCCCACCATAGGCATTTGTGGCCTATCAGATAAAACTAACTGCCATGCTAATGTGTTGGAACTTTGGATTTATCTCAGGCATAGTCCACTTCTAGTCCAACAGTTGTTTTTTATTATATATGTAGATGCCTTTTTGGGTTTTGTATTATTCTGATGAAAGGGGACTGTACGATGGGCAGCTAGAGTCTGTTTCTGTGATGGCTGTGCCCTCCCTCCTTTCCCTCCAGTCTACCACGCTCCTCTGAGGACTGGTGTTGCTGACCCGTGGGTGCCTCCTCCCCTGGAAACTCCTCCAAATGCGCCAGGCGTCCTCTCCTTCTCTCTCCCTGGTGCTGCTGTGCTGCTTGGGGCAGTGACCCCCCGTGGGAACCCTATTCGTGGGGCATTAGTGTACTATCAGCTTGGCCTGGCATTAATTTGGGGCCTTTTCCCTTACCCTCATTCATCTGGTTGTCACCTAACCCACACGACTCGGGAGGGGCCCATTGGGGACCGAGACAATGCACATATTCTGGAGTGGTGTTTGCACTTTTTTGGGGGGGGACTGTTGCGTGGCGTTACCTCTGCCTGTCGAGGTGAGGGGGGATGGCTGATGTGAACCCCTCTGATCTTGTTTGGCCCTCCTTGCCTCTCCTGCTGAGGTCCGCTCCCCTGTATTGTTGCACTCCAGTGCAGTTACAGTGAAGTGTACAGGGCACCTACAGCCCCAGATGCCATGGGGAATAATCATGGTTTCAAACAACATGAAGTCTTGCTGTATTCTGACAAGTGCAGTTAGCTCCAGCCTTTAAACTGCCCCGGAGAACAATGGGTTAACTTTTCTATGCATGGCATAGAATGTTCATCTCGAGCTCGGTTGATGTCTCTGCCTGTTGTTATTCGAACTGCAACCGTCAGATTCTTTACTCCGCCTCACTGAACAGTCGCTCCGGAGATTTCTCCTGCTGCTCAGTTCAAAGTCGGTTGAAGTGTCAGTTTTCGGTCGGTTTTCTACCGAACTTTTGTTTCTGCATAGTCGGTTCAAGCCTTTGCCTATGGTACCGTGAGTACTAGATAGGTTTTGTTCTGTTTTCTGTGTGGAACTTGTAAAAAGTGTGGATTGGTTTGGCTGAACCGATCATTCAGGTAAAATTTATACTTTACTTTAGTGTGTGGCTACCGGTCCGTATTGGTTCTAAAAAAAATGGGTTTTAGTACTTTTTTTCCAAGACCCGTGACACAGTCAGGAACCGATAGGGGAGTCTTGCCTGGCGTTTGCCGAAAAAAGGGTAAGTTTGGTTAAGTTGGCCATGTCTGAGAAACCCAAGAAAAAAACGGCCCACTAGGTTTCAACACTGCAGTGTGTGTAGGGAGGTCTTGCTAGGCCGATCCCCACCACCTGTGTTTATTGTCTGGGGTTTGACCACCTTGATTCAGACTGCCAAATTTGTAAAAATGTTCCCAAATCTACCCTGGAAAAGAGATTAGGTAGACTGAGGGAAAGGGAGGACGAGAAGTCCGCTGACCTGGATGGCCAGCCCGGTTCAGTTCCGACCGAACCAGAAGGAGTGCCCTCAGACCAGGGCGATACTTCTTTGGGCAAAAGGAGAGCCGATTCCGAGGAATCGGTTCCGACAAAAAGAAAATGCAAAGACAAGTTGACCGGTTCGGATCCAGAATCTCATACTCCGACCGCCGATGAAATAGCCAAAGTGATTTGTAATGTGGAATCGCTTTGCTCAGTTCCGACTGATCCGGCAGTTTTTGGCAGGGGCTCGGTTCGGTCGGTTCCCCCGGTTCCGGATTACACCCTGGAAGAACTTTATGAACCGGAGTTTGAGGAGGAAGAAGAGTTGGAAGATGATTATGGCGATGGTGAAAGTCTGGATGTGCCTATTGACCCGGACATCCCCCCCAGACAGACCTTCAGGTGTTTCTCCTCCTAGGCTTTCTGAGTCCCCTTCACATTTCATGTTTTACAGAAAGGTGGCTGATACCCTCCTGCTTCCTGTGGAGGAGGCAGTGGAGGATCAGGAGGAGCCTGACTATGTAGAGATGATGGACATCCCAGAGTCCAGGAGACTGTCTATTCCCCTCCACAAATCTTTTGGGAAACAGACATAAAAAATTCTTAAGTCTCTCAATTCCATACCTTCTTTGGATAGAAGAATGGACAACAGGTATACTCTTTCAGGCTCAGATACGGAGTTCCTTTATCAGCAATGCAGCCATGTTGGGGTTGTACAGGCTGCTGCCTGTGATAAGGCAAGCATTCCCTTGGCATCACACCCCCCAGACAAGGACTCCAGGAAGATTGATGCCATGGCAAAAAAGCAGTACATGGCATCATCCTTGGGACTCAGGCAGATTAATTACATGGTCTATGCAGCCAGGTATCAGAAGTCCAGGTGGGACACTGTACTGGCACTGGCTAAACAGGCTTCCCCCCAGCTTGCCAAGGAGCTGGAGGAGGTGGCTGCAGATGGGATTGAGGCATCAAAAGTTCAGTTTAATGCTGCTGTAGACTCCAGTGATGTATCATCAAGAGTCATGGCTACATCTGTGGCTCTTCGGAGAATGGCTTGGCTCAGATGTACTAGCCTCTCACAGGATACCCAGGCTAAGGCCATGGATTTTCCTGTAGTGGGTAATTCTCTGTTTGGGGAGCAGACAGAGAATTACATGAAGAAAATGGACGAATACAGGACCACTTACAGGAGTGCTCAGGCCAAGGAAAGGCAGGCAACTCCTCAAAGGCAGCAGTCCAGAGACAGGGGCAGGCCTTTCCAAAGGCCTTTTTACCAAGCACAGGCCTCTTCTTTCTTTTCACAGAGGGGGTTCTTCAGAGGGAGAGGCAGAAGGGGGATGAGCAGGCCTGCATCCACCCCTCAGCCTAAAGCCCCTGCCAAGCAGACACCCTGATGGGTCTGCCTGGGTCGATTCTCCTATCCCAGTAGGGGGCAGGCTGGCTTACTTTGTCCAGGACTGGATGTCTGTTACATCAGACAAGTGGGTCCTGGAAGTAGTAAGCCAATGACTGGTTCTCAGCTTCAAAAAATTTCCCAAGATGAGAGCCAGATCTTTTCCACCTGCAAATCTCTCAGAAATCCTTGCCCTAGAGGCAGAGGTTTCTTCTCTCCTAGCTCTAAGAGCTATAGAGAGAGTACCTACCCTACACTGGGGCAAAGAACTGTACTCCAGGTACTTCCTAACCCACAAAAAGACAGGAGAGTGGCGACCCATCCTGGACCTAAGATACCTGAACAAACATCTTTTAAAGCCAAAGTTCAAGATGATAACTCTGGGAATTATCCTTCCCTCTCTATGGCGGGGACTGGCTAGCCTCCATGGACCTCAAAGATGCCTACTTTCACATTCCCATCAGGTGCTCCCACAGAAAGTACCTTAGGTTCAAGTTGCCCTCAGGCCACTATCAGTTCAGATCAATGCCCTTTGGCCTAACCTCAGCCCCAAGGGTCTTCACAAAGTGCCTGGCAGTAGTTGTTGCCTTCCTAAGAAGACAAAAGATGTCCATTTTTCCATATTTGGACGACTGGCTCATAGTGGGCCAGTCCCCATACCAAGTCAAGTCACACCTGCAAGTGACCCAGCAAGTGCTCACTTCTTTAGGATTTCTCCTCAACCTACCAAAGTCAGTTCTCGAACCAGTGCAGCTCCTCACCTTCATAGGGGCAGAGTTGGACAAGGTAAAAGCAAGAGCCTTCCTTCCTTCCTCTGGAAAGAGCAAGGGCTCTCATGGAGCTGGCCTCTTCATTCAGCCTTCAGGTGTCTCGACCAGCAAGGCATTTCCTTCAGCTATTGGGCCACATGGCAGCTTCTACGGCAGTGGTCCAAGGCACAAGATTCCAAACGAGGGACATTCAGTTCCACTTAAGAGCTTTTTGGTCCCAAAGAAAGGATTCCCTTACCAAACTAATCCCAGTGACTTGAACTCTGATCCAAGCCCTGCAATGGTGGCAGGATCAGGACAATTTGAGGCAAGGGGCTCCATTTGCCACTCAGTCTCATTCAGTGGTCCTTACCACAGATGCTTCCCTGCTGGACTGGGGAGCCCATTTGGGGGAACTCACCACCCAGGGACTGTGGTCACCTCAGGAATCTCTTCTACACATCAATCTCTTGGAACTCAGGGCAGTGTTTCTGGCACTGCAAGCTTTTTGCAAATCAGTACAGAACAAGGTGGTTCAAGTCAGAACAGACAACACCACCACCATGTGGTACATCAACAAGTAAGGAGGCACTCGGTCTACGGCCTTGTGCACAGAAGCAATGATGTTGTGGTCCCTGGCTTATTCCCTGCAAACCTCTCTGATAGCAGTTCATCTTCCAGGGAAGGACAATGTTCTAGCAGATGCACTGAGCAGAATACCTCAGGGCCATCATGAATGGGCACTAGGCACTGGTGTTGAAGGTGATTTTCTCAAGGTGGGGCACTCCAGAGATAGATCTTTTTGCAGCCCCAGACAATCACCAACTTTCTCTTTTTTGTTGCAGACCCCAGGCTTGGGCTCAGTCGCCCTGGATGCTCTGATTCTGAACTGGGAAGGGAAATTTCTGTACGCTTTTCCCCCCCTTCCCTCTCCTGTTCATAGTGTTAGTCAAGATAAGGTCACAACCTTGTAAAGTGATTCTGATTGCTCCAGACTAGGCCAGGCAGCCATGGTATCCCTTGTTGCTGTCCCTAGCAGTCCATCTTCCCCTGTCTCTTCCCAGGAATTACAACCTGTTAACATCCTCTCAGGGAGGATTTGGTACCCAATCTTCAGTCTCTCAATCTCAAGGCTTGGCTCTTGAAGAGTTAGTTTGCAGATCTGCATCTTTCCCAAGGGGTTCTGGATATCCTCAAGGCTTCTCGAAAGCCCTCCACCAGAAAGACTTACAACTCCAAATGGAAAAGATTCAGCATTTGGTGTTCTAAGAAGAATATTTCTCCAGACACTGCTGAATTGCCTATGGTTCTGGATTATATGGTCCATCTCAATGGCCTAGGTCTCAGACCAGCTACTCTCAAGGTACACTTGGCAGCTGTTTCTGCTTTCCTGTCAGTAGGCATGTCTTCCTCACTGTCATCCCATCCTGTATTCTGTGAGTTTTTCAAGGGGTTGCTTCACACCAATCCCCCCTTTAGGGATCCTGCTCCTGCTTGGGATCTTAATGTTTGCATTGCTCAGCTTATGCAACCCCCTTTTGAACCTTTGTCCTCAGCAGAGCTTAAGTACTTGACTTGGAAAACTGTGTTTTTGGTAGCCATTAGTTCTGCTAGCTGTATCAGTGAATTGCAAGCCCTGTCAGGGGAACCTGATTTCATCTCTTTTCACAGAGATAAAGTGGTCCTTAGAACTAACAGAAAGTTCTTGCCTAAAGTGGTTTCAGATTTCCACCTGAATCAGTCTATATCTCTCCCTGTTTTCTTCACTGATCATTCCTCCTCAGGAGAGAGGAGGCTACATGGTTTGGATGTTAAAAGAGCCCTTAGCTACTACATAGAGCATACCAAGGGTCACAGGTTTGACTCCCTCCAGTTGTTCCTCACTTATGGAGAAGTTGGGAAGGGCAAATCTGCCACCAAGAGATCTATTGCCAGGTAGATTGTTTCTTGTATACAATTCTGCTATGAAAAACTGGGTAAAACTCCACCCTCAGGCCTGAGGGCTCATTCCACAAGAGGTACAGCTGCTTCCCTGGCTGCTGCCAGGGATATCCCTCTTTAGAAATTTGTCAAGCAGCCACCTGAAAACAGTCCATACTTTCACCAAGCATTACTCTGGATATCCGGCTAGGAGTGATGCTCGGTTTGGCACAGCAGTACTTCAGAGCCTATTCCCAAAGTAGGTTCTGTCCCTCCTCCATGGAGGTACTGCTTAGTAGTCCAGACTTGTCAGAATACAGCAAGACTTCATGTTGTTTGAAGAAAAAATTACTCACCTTAGTAATTATGTTTCTTCTAGTGGAGTCTTGCTGTATTCTGACCTCCCCCCCGCCTCCCCTCTCAGAACCTAGATTTTTGGGATGTGGGTGGGCAGGCGCAATGTTGGCACCCTAGAGGTGCCCCCTTTTACACTCTCTGTTCTCTTTGGGTGAAATGTTATTTCATTTGATTGGTTCTTGTGTTTGGGTTTCCTGACTTGAGTCTTCCTTTGAGAACCCAAAACATTATTTTTCTGCCAGTTGGCTAGTTAAAAATTTTACAGTTTCCACACAGAACACCTAGTGAGTTTTGCTCGTAAAAGATCTGACGGTTGCAGTTCAAATAACAACAGGCAGAGACATCAACCGAGCTTGAGATGAACATTCTGTGCCATGCACAGAAAAGTTAACCCATTGTTCTCCGGGGCAGTTTAAAGGCTGGGGCTAACTGCACTTGTCAGAATACAGCAAGACTCCACTAGAAGAAACATAATTACTAAGGTGAGTAATTTTTTCTTCTTTGCCCATTGGGGACAAGTTTGGATCTGGGGGCTCTCGCAGCATTCGTATGCTCCCCTCTCTATAAATGCCCCCTATTTCAAATCCAAGGTTGTCTGGGATGATTTTCTGGGAGGGGGGTGCTTGGGCTTGGTCCCTCTAGCCATGCCAAAAAAAGGGTTTTACCCTTAGATTGTTAAACAGAGGAGCCTTCTTTGGGTGCTGCGATATCTGGGCACATATGATTAACCTCCAAATCACTGTATAATTATTAACTCTGATGAGTGACTCGAGTTGCTTTGGTGGGGGAGGAATGGAGTGATGGAACTTGGGCTTGGAGGGATGCCATGCCCGACCTCCCTGAGAGATGCAAGGCCCCTGTAGTCCCAGGAAAATACTATTCGCACCTTAATAATGAAATAGTAATGTTACGCAGAAACAATAATGTATATAAGGGAAGGTTTCGGCGAATGTTAGATATTGCTTAGGTATGGGGGGGTTGGGCACAGGGGCACTGCCCTCCAACCCCTATGTGATGGGCTGGGTAGGGATTGAGTGACTGGCTTCGGGTCCCTCTCCCACCCTCCTGCAGTGCCCACTACCTCCAAAGTTGAACTGTTGTGATACACTGCTGTTGCCTGGAGCTACTCAGCTGCCTAGGGTGTGTACTCATGCCACTTCTACCCCCAGGAAATAATGATAGAGGGTCTCCTTCTCTGCATACCCTCTCCGGGGGTTGGCTGGCGATGGAGGGGTGCCTCCCCCCACCTCCCGTAGTGGACCTTGGAACTATTCCCTTGCTTAAAGCTAACCCTCGTTAGTACAACTTTCCCAATGTTGATCTCGGTCTTTTTAAATGACGTCCCATTCCACATCTCCCCGATCCCTATATAGATGCTATAGGTGTCAGGAGGATCCCCTCACTAGGAAAGTTACCTCCCAGTAAGGATTTATCCTTACAATAGGGTCTAATGGTGACCCTACATCTGGGAAGCACTAGTTTGTATTCAACTGTCGTGGTCACCCAGTTAGACCCATGTCAGACCTTGTTATAAGTTTGCTCTAATGAACATGCTGATGAAGGTTTGCATTTATGTTTGTATTGTTACTGTTTTAATAGTATAGTCAACAGACAGCATGAACTGGGAACTAAAGGACCCTGGACAATGATAACAGCTGATGGAATGTTTACCAGCGGGGGGAAGGAGGGGAGCCCCTGGCAGCGCCCCAACCCAGGCCTACTTATGACTACCCCACACCTGAAACTTCTATCCCAAAATATAAACAGCCTATCCTCACCGATCAAAAGATCTAGGGTATTGGCACACCTTAAGAAAAGTAAACCTGACCTGATTTACTTGCAGGAGTCCCACTTAAACGCCTCTGAGCATGAGAAACTAACCCAACTTAGTCGATGGGAGGTATTTTACTCAGCTAGCAGTAGAGGCAGGTATAGAGGAGTAGCAATTATAATACCCTCTTAGACCCCATTTCAACCAGGACTGCACTGGACTGATCCTAAGGGCAAACTGGTTGTGGTACTGGGTGTCATTAGCAAAATGCAAATCACCTTAGCAAATGTGTCCCCCGACTTCCTGTCCCTCAACTTAAGAGACTCCTGGATAAAACAGTGCAGATGACAGTGGGAACTCTCTTGTTGGCAGGAAACTTTAATCTCCTTCCATATCCTAAGATAGATTCCTCCAAAGCAAGGCCCCCCAAGACAAACTGTGGCTCGGAAATTCTTTAAGAAATTTATACAGTAAGTGCGCTGGAGTGACGTTTGGTGGCATACACACCCCCATTTCCAAAATTACACCCATTATTCCTCAGTGCACCGCACTTACTCACATATTGACCAGACCTATACTCAATTGGAAAATTTGAGTACCCTACAAGAGGCCCAGATAGGTGACATAGTCCTGTCAGATCATGCTCCCATAATTACCACCTGGGACATGGGACTCCAGCCTAAAAGTACTCATTGGAAGCTTAACCCGTACTATCTCCATTCTCAGCAATTTCAGGAATACATCACAGAGAAAATTGTAGACATAGTGGGGGACAACCCCGCAGAAGAAACAACCCCAGAAATACACTGGGACACAATAAAATCTACCCTATGCGGACATATAATTCAGCATACAGCTGAGTAAGCTAAGCAACAGAGGGAGCGGAAAACCAAACTGGAGGACACCTTACATTTTCTACAAATGGCCCATAAACAGGGGGACACATTCGTCTTCCCCTTGTTACAGCAAACCAAATCGGATCTTGATTGCTTGGCCCTACAACAAACAGAAATTGCCCTAACATATTTGAGACAAAAGTACTACGAAGTAGGACCTAGAACAACAAGGTTGTTAGCCTACCAGGTACGAAAACAAAAGAAGGCCTCGGTTATAACCCCCATCAGACACTTTACCCATGGTCACCCCTTAACCAAACTGCACAACATCACAGACGCCTTTACCACCTATTACTCATCTCTTTACAGCCCAGAACAATTTCTCACAGCCCAACAGATAGCTGATTACCTCCGTCCAATCAACATGCCCATACTTTCAGAGAACCAAGGTGAATCCTTAACTGCCCCAATAACAGAACTGGAACTCGCATGGGTCTTAGCCAGAGTAAAAACTCTTAAAGCCCTGGGCCCTGACGGTACATAGTAGAGTTCTATAATGTCACTAGACCTCAGACTCTTCTTAAATTCCTCAGACTTTTAACTCTATCCTGGAGGACTCCCCGGTCATATGCGACCATATCAGTCATTCCTAAGCCAGGGAAAAATTCCCAGCTGTGTAGCTCATACAGACTGATTTCAGTTCTTAATGCTGACTATAAACTTTTTATGAGCATCCTTGCTCACTGTCTAGATACACACCTTCCTCAACTCATAGACAGGGACCAAACTGGCTTTGTTAGAATGCCATCTACATAGATACATAGATACATAGACAGTGTCGGCAGATAAGGGCCTATGGCCCACCTAGTCTGCCCATTTGAGCTTGTAAGTTCAGTTTGTTTTCCTAGAAGTCTATTTCCCCTTACCCCTGACCTCTAGAATTCCTTTATGTCTATCCCATGCATTCTTAAATCCCGTGATTGTTTCAGCTCCCACCACTTCCTCTGGCAGGGTGTCCACTTGTCCACCACCCATTCTGTGAAGAAATTCTTTCTCATGTTTCCTCTGAATCGTCCTCCTCCAACTTCATCCCATGCCCTCTAGTCCTGAAACATCTTTTCGCTTAAAATAGTGTTTTCCTGCACCCTGTTCCTCCCTGTAAGATACTTGTATGTCTCTATCATATCCCTCTCTCCTCCTCTCCTCCAGGGAGTACATGTTCAGTTCCTTCAACCTGTCTTCATAGGACTTGTGATGCAACCCATGCACAATCTTGTTGCCCTCCTCTGAACCTTCTCTACCCTGTCTATATCCTTACGAGTATGGTCTCCAGAACTGTACACTGTACTCCAGGTGGGGCCTCACTAGTGTCTTGTATAGCGGAATTATGACCTCCCTTTTCCTGCTGGTGATGCCCTGCCTACATCCCAGCATCCTATTTGCTTTACCTGATGCCTTGTCACACTGTTTCCCTACCTTGAGGTCATCAGAGATGACAACCCCAAGATCCCTTTCCTGCTTGGTGCATGCTATATCCTCACCCCCCAACTAATATATTGTGCCAGGGTTTTTGTGCCCCATATGCATTATCTTGCACTTCTTTGCATTGAATTTCAACTGCCAAACCCTTGACCATTCTTCAAGTTTCTGCAGGTCCCTTTCTGTCTACACCCTCTGGTGTGTCTACTCTGTTACAGAGCTTTGTGTCATCAGCGAACAGTGAAATTCTGCCTTCTAGATCCTGTGCAATGTCACTGATGAAGATGTTGAATAGGACCGGTCCCAGCACTGATCCCTGTGGTACCCCACTGGTCACTCTTCCCTCTGTGGAGTGACAGCCATTTACCACCACCCTCTGTGTCCTGCCACCCAGCCAGTTACCTACCCACCACACTACTGTCCTGCCCACACCCATATTCCCCAGTTTGTGTAATAGTCTTCTATGTGGCACAGTGTCAAAGGCCTTGCTGAAGTCCAGATAGGCCATGTCCACTGCCCTCCCTGATCCACCTCCTAGTCACCCAGTCAAAAATTCAATGAGGTTGGTCTGACATGACCTCCCCTGGTGAAACCATGCTGCCTTGGGTCCTGTAGTCCATTGACAACCAGATGTTCCACCAATCTCTCCTTCAGTAGTGCTTCCATGATCTTTCCCACTACCGAGGTGAGGCTGACTGGTCTGTAGTTCCCTGCTTCCTCTTGTCCCACTTTGTATAAGGGGACTACATCTGCTGTCCTCCAGTCTTTGGGTACCTCCTGTTTCCAGTGATTGGCTGAACAGGATAGCCAGAGGTTCAGCCACCACCTCTCTTAGTTCTTTAAGGACCCTGGGTGCACCCCATCTGGCCCCATTGCTTTATCAGCTCTTATTACTTCCAGTTCCTTTAGGACCCTTTCTCGTAAAGGGACTCTGTCCATTTCTGCACCATTCTCACCCCTTGTACTCCCTTCAGACCCATTACCCCCCTCTTCCTTAGTAAAGACTGAGCAGAAATACCTGTTCAATATGTCAGCTTTACTGTTGTCATCCTCCACGCGGCTCCCATCCTCCCCCTTCAGTCTCACTATCCCTCCCTTTGTCCTTCTTTTTTCACTTATGTACTTGTAAAAGGTTTTGTCCCCTTTAACCACTGATTTTGCAATGTGTTCTTCTGTCTGAGCTTTGGCTTCCCTTACTGACTTCCCTGCCTCCCTTTGTTTCTCCTGGTACTTCTCCCTATCCCCTTCTGCCTGTGTCTTTTTGTATTGCCTAAATGCAATCTTTTTGGCTTTCACTTTCTTTGCTACCTCTTTGGAAACCATAATGGTCTCCTCTTTCTTCTCTTGCTAACCTGCTTAATGCATAATTATGTTGTTCTTATAATCCCCATTTTAAATACTGCCCACTGTTCCTCAATCCCTGATTCCTGTCCCATTCCCCTTAATGCCTCTTTCAAGCATCTCCCCATTTTCCCAAAGTCTGCCCCCCTAAAATCCAGGATACGTGTTTTTGTGTGGTTTGGTTCTGCTCTTTCTGTGATTTCAAACCACAATGACTGGTGGTCACTGTTACCCAGGTGCTCCCCCACTGTTACTCCCCATCACACTGTCCCTGTTTGTGAGCACAGGTCCAGTATTGCCTTCTGCCGAGTTGGTTCCATGACCAGTTGCTTGAGGAAGGCACCCTGAAGGGAGTCCAGGATAAATCTGCTCCTAGTTGATGCTGCTGCTGGGATGCTCCAGTCCACGTCTGGTATATTGAAGTCTCCAACCAGTACTACCTCACCCTTGTCTGCCATCCTTTGGATGGCTAGCATCAGCTCCCTATCTGTTTCTTCCTCCTGGGCTGGTGGTCTATAGACCACACTTGTGCGGATGGCTGGCCCCATTTTCCTTTCCAGCTTAACCCACAGTATCTCTCCCATTTTGTTCCTCCTGGATCTGTGTGGTCTTATGTCATTTTTCACATACAGTGCCACTCCTCCTCCCTTCCTGCCTGCTCTGTCTCTTCTGAATATGTTGTAGCCAGGTATGGCCATCTCCCAGTCATGGTATCATTACACCAGGTTTCAGTGATGGCCACAATGTCCAGGTCTGACTGTACCATGACAGCCTCCAGATCTTCCATCTTGTTGCTAAGGCTCCTGGCATTTGCACACATGGCTTTCCATGATTTGACCTCCTAGACTGCTTCACTGTTCTACCCAGCCCCTTCCTTGGTTGTCATTTATCCCTGGTTCTTCCTTGCTGTCTGCCCTTCTGCTGAATTTGCCCCTTTCTGCTTATCCACCTTTGGACACTAATCTCCATCTTTTGCACACTGCTTTGCAGAGATAGCCACTCCTCTGGTTCACTGGTTCCATTACTAGCTGTGGGGGTGAGCAAGTAGGTACCGTCCTTGCTGGCCTGCCACCCTTTGCTAGTTTAAATGCTTGTCAATGTAGCATTTAAACTTATCATTGAGTGCTTGATTCCTCCAGGATGGATGCAGGCCGTCAGGCTTGAATAAACCTCCATCCTCCAGATGGGTCCCCAGTCACCAATGAATCCAAACCCTTTCTCACAGCACCAGTTCTTCAACCATGAGTTAAAGTTCCTGGTGCATGCACTCCTATGCTCTCCCTTGCCTCTCACAGGTAGTACTTCTGAGAAAGTGACAGAAGCAGCTACTTGCTTGAGACCCCTCCCCAGTTTCCTAAACTCTTCCTGAACTTCCTTTGGCTCCTCATTTGCCAAGTCATTAGTACCTAGGTGGATAATGACATCCAGCTCACCCTCCTGTCTTCCCTTCCCAGTGATCCCCAGTATCTTCCTTCCATCCCTCCATGCTGTGGCACCTGGTAGGCACCTCACCTCCCTATCCTCCCCCTCCTGTGTTCCTAGCTGGATCCCTCTTATGATGGAGTCCCCCACCAGGATTCGCTTCCTCCTCCTCTGGGGTCCACTGCTTTCCCCACTGAGGTCACCTCCTTGCCTAACCTCCACATCCTTTCCTTCCACTTCCCTGGGTACCTCTATTCACAGACCACCATCAAGCACACCCTCCATGTCTCCCATAAAATGTATTCGACTAATTCCCTCTCAGTTTTAGTCAGCCTTGATTCAGAGAAAGCATTTGATAGGGTGGCTTGGCCATTCCTATATCAAGTTCTATACAAAATAGGAATCCCACGCACTCTGATCAGGGTTATTCATGATATATACTCGACACCAAAGGCATGTGTGAAAATAGATGGGCACCACTCTAAATACATCCAACTGTTGCATAGGACAAGACAGGAGTGCCCCCTCTCCCCACTCCTTTTTGCAATGTTTATAGAACCTCTAGCACAAAGTATACATGAATACCACGGCCTCTCTGGAGTAAAACTGGGAGGTACGGAGCACTGAGTTGCATTATATGCTGACGACGTGTTGCTTTACTTCCAGGGCCCAGAAAAGTTTCTTCCCATAGTTAAGCATCTCCTAACCGAGTTTGGCCAGGTATCTGGATATAAGCTTAATCTTTCCAAAACTGAGATACTTACTTTCCATTACACCCCTTCTTATTACATACAAAATCTATTCCCCTGCAACTGGGACCTGACGAAGCTAAAATATCTTGGGATACAACTCTCTCAGTCCCCAATGGATTTTTACAAAAATAACTATATCCCCTTTAATGTTCAACTTAAAACAGATTTGGCCTCCTGTAACACACTACCATTAAGTCTAACAAGAAGAATAGAGCTAGTTCGAATGGTCACCCTACCCAGAGCTCTCTACTTATTCCAAAATATCCCCATTCCAGTAGCGGAGAAAACATTATCAGGAGCGGAACAGTTCCATGTCCAGGTTTATTTGGGCAGGGCAAAGGCCTAGAGTATGCCTGAAGATACTTACTCTTCCAAAATCAGAGGGCGGCCTGTCCCTCCCGGACCTTCAACTCTACTATAACTCTGCCTTCCTTACTCATTTGATGGCTAGATGGAATACCATAACTGAGCCCCACTGGGCAGAAATTGAAAAGTTCCTCATTAATGACAGGGATTACTTCGAAAATATATATAGCCAGCACAACGAATCCCACCCTCCCTACCTCATCAACCCCTGAATAATTCATTATTTGAATGTCTGGAGTGAAATAAGAAAATCACCACATTTAGGAACATTTCTCCCACTTATTTGCCCATTGCAAACCTTCCCCAGTTTCCCCCTAATAAAATGGATCATGGTTTCCTAATATGGGAAAAACTAGGCCTGCAATATTTCTCTCAAATTACAAACCAGGGGATACTAGGGTCTTTTAATGAACTCCAAACCCAGTATAACTTACCCCGTAGAGACTTCTACCGATACCTACAACTACGCCATTACTATGAGAGCCTTCCCCCACCAGAACACCCACCCAACTCCCTCCCCTGATCAACCTCCAATCGCAATTAAATACCTCCCAGGACCAAAGGCACCTATTCTCAAGGTACTATCAGGCTCAGAAAACACAACAATCCCCCATCACAGACAACATAAGACTACAATGGCAGGAGGAACTAGCCCAAGCCATCTCCCCCAAGGAATGACAAAAAGCATGTCGATATATTTCCAGAGTAGCTAGCTCCCACCAGTGGCGTGAATACGCATGGAAAAACCTTATTAGATACTTTAGAACCCCTATAATCACAAGTCATTACTCTTCTACTAATTCAGCTGCATGCTGGCGTTTCTGTGGAGAGAGTAAGGCTGACCACACACATATTATGTGGACCTGCTCTGAGCTCCAGCCCTACATATCAGCCTTCCAAACTAACCTTCAAGAGCTTTTTGGCCCACAATTACAACTTACTGGGGATGTGTTCCTTTTACTGCTGATCCCGAGAGTTAAGAAATCCCACCATTAGATATTTCCTTCACCTCCTCCTTACTGCTGCTAAGAAGGCAATTACAAAGAAATGGCTGACTACTACTCCCCCAACTATTCAGGATTGGTGGTGTGTTACTAAACAAATATACCACATGGAAATGATAACCCATAACCTTAATGATCAGAAAGACAAGTTTAGCTCCAGATGGACCCGGTGGCAGCTGTATTACATGCTGCAGGATGAATCATTTATCCCATAGCCCTTAATTTGGGGGGGTTGTTTGAAGAGAGAACACATTAAGAAAGCACCAAATGCTTATCCAGCCCTAATGATCTGCCTATACTCACCATATTTTCCCAGGTCCATCATTACCCTTACCCACTTTATCCCCGGTGATAGGATTGGGAGATGCTGCTGCGGCCTACCCCTCCTCCTCCATATGCCCCTTCCTCCTCCCTCCCCTTTTTCTGGAAACTTACCTGCACTAGCCTCTACCAACAGCGAATGAACTTCAGTGAAATGAGGCATACACTGAATGCTAGGATGGTCAAGATTGATAATAGAACACAAAACATGCTTTAACTCAGAATTATAGAAGCCTGGGAGAGAATAATTCACTCAATATTCTCTGCACAACTGGGATAATGAAATTGTATAAATTGAAGTAATGTATGATGAATGTGCCAATTAGCTTATTATAACTTTGAAATATGCAGTAAATCAATAGACAAGTTCTCAGTATGTTATGAAATTATCATGTACTATCCTCTGGAAAAGAATGTAAATGTCGACTGTTTATGTTGAAAAAGTTAATAAAGATGGAATTATAAAATACAAACAAAAAAAAAAACCTGTTTCTGTTAGAGCCAGGCACGGATTTTTCACAGACTTTTACTGCTGCTACAGAGGACCATCAGTGCCGAGAGTCAGAGATGAAACTGCAGGTTCCAGGATGGTGGCAGCTGCTACGAGGAAAAGCCATTGAAGGTGTGCAGCAACATGGACGATAGCTTGTTGTTGCCCCATCCCGCAGTGAGGAGGAGCTTGGCTCGATGGGGACTGTGTGGTTAACAGCCCCACACCTGTTTCTGATAAGGAGGAGGGGGGTGCAGAGGGACCAGGAGAGGCCAGCAAGAGCAAAACCTATACTCAGTGCCCGAAGCCCCCTAATCATATATCGCCCCCATCCCCATGGCCAGCTGGGACTCGGCAAGTGGCTGCTTCACTCTGGACAAGATCAGTGACTATCTGATGAAGAAGTTTCCCTTCCTCCATGGGAGTTACACCAGCTAGCCCAACTCTGTCTGCCACAACCTGACACTCAATTTGCTTTGTAAAAGTACTGCAAGACCCCTCCTGGCCGTGGGGCAAGGACAGCTACTTGATGCTGAACCCCAACAGTGAGTACACTTTCGCTGACTGAAGTGCCTCACCAACAGCAGTACTAGTGACATCTCCAGGAGACCTTGGTATGAAACAGACAGGGGCCCCACTGCCACCACCATGGACCACCTCATCTCACATAAATTACGGTAACACCCGCTTAATCCTTTGAAATTATTGAGCTGGTTGCTGAGCCGTGGCTGGTGTATGGCTGTGGGGACACCAAATCTGCTTGCTACCTTGTGGATCCTGATAACTCACTTTAAAGAAAAATGCCAGTTTTGGATTCCACAAATCCTTTCACCCACTCGTCAGGTCATTAATGACATAGAGAAATGTGATCCTTGTCTGCTGTTGCACCTGATCCCCCCAACAATTAGTAACACTCACAAAAGCCGTTGCATAGCTGTCATTGATTTACACCTATCCATGACCAAAATAGTGTGATGATTAAGTGAAAGGAATTGCAAAATGAAATGCATTTTCTTCAAAAACGTGATGCAGTCCGCAAGGTGCCAAGCAGTTTTGTTCCAAAACAAACACTGCAACAAAAATTGTATTTTCCTGTGATTTTTTCACACATGCTAGTCAAGCTTATTGAGGAATCAGGAATCTCTGAAGTGAACATTTCAGTTTGCCATGCGTGGACTCACAGCTGAAAACAAAACAAAAAAAAGACAAATCAGAAAATTCTGGTTTTGAATTACCAAAAGTGGAGTTAGGCTAAAATGGAATAACAAAGTAAAAATAAAACACACTGACACACACACACACACACACACACACACACACTGTTTGGTTAATTAGCTTTATTTAACAGCAAAAGAATCAGAAATTAATTTCCTATCTCCTTAAAATTACAATTACAGTGATTAACTTGGAAGACAAAATAATCTTCCTATGCTGGTAATTTGGGGGCGGGGAGGAAATCAATAAAAAACATGAAAACCCTGTGTGTTATTAACTGTTTCATTAGAAAAAGCACATTAGTTGCCTAGTTTGCATTTCAAACAAATACAGGTATTTTTAATAGAAAGACTAATGTGTTCAAAACAGTTGAACCTCCAGGTTGTGTTTGTAGGAAGAGGGTTATAGATTTCCACTGAACAGGTTCAGAAGAAAACTAATATTCAGTGCAGTCTTCACTCAGAATAGTTTACTTGTATCATAAATGCATCCAGTTTCTGCCATTTATTTATTTATGACTTTGATAACTGGGTAAATGTACTGATCTGAGGGACTGTTTTCAGGCACGACACGAGGATATTAGTAAGCATTAATAAGCAATGATCAGTTTTTTCTGAATTAGACACACAAACCAAAGTATGCTCCCCTCTGGCCCATTTTAAAGTGTGTAATGAACAGGGGATTGCAAGCCTAGTTATGGGCAAATAATATACAGAGTTCTGGTGCTCCATGGACACTTTCTAATAAACGGGAACAACTAAAACAACATGATAGCAGACTGGATTGGCACGCAGTCACTCTAAATGAACAACGCTAAATACCCAGAGGTTTAACAGATTATTTATTTTTTGTTTACCGGGTATGGTACACTAGGCAAGTTAATGCCTATTTACAGGTACAATTGTTTATTTTTTAATTTTTTTGTTTTCTTTGGTAACTGGCTGAGGTCCACTAGGCATACAATGACGGTTTTCAGGGGCAACCCAGGAGCACCCGGGAAGTTAAGTGACTTGCTCAGGGTCACACAATTTGCAAGTGGAGGTTGTGGGAAACAACCCCAGGTCTGCTGGATGTGCCAAGCTCATTATTCTAACCTCTAGGCTATGCTACCATGTTAATTGAACCAAACCTGGGATTCACAGGAGAGGGCTTTGATGGAAATGGAATGGTATCCACTCTAAATGTTGCATTTCTTTTGGGTTCTTACTTATTGAAACCATCATCCAGGTCTAGAACATGTTCAGAAGGAAATTAAACAAACTAAAGAGGAGTTAAGGGAAATTATAGATCTAAATGAGGCTAAACATTTGATAGATCACATTGAAAAAGGACTCCTGGAGCCTGAATAAAATGTAAGAATTCTAAAACTAAGGAAATAATAACTAAGAGATACAATTGGTTATAGGGAGGGTTGTGTATGCTTATGAAAGAAAATCACAGAAGACGTCAAGATTAGATTCAGACAGCTTAATGTTTCATACAGATTCAAATAGCAGTGCCAAATATGGCCTAACTGGGGGCAGAAGGGTACAGCGGTGTGGCAGGAGGAGAACTTGCTATAGCTATCAAAGAACCAATAGATATGTTGCAGACCTAACAGCCCCTCAAATCAGGATTTTTCAGAGGTGGGGGGGGTACAGGGCAGGGGTCAATCAGTACAAGTACATTAGAGAAGAAACAAAAAAAAAATGCAGAAAACTATTCCTGTCCAAGCACAATAAAAAGGGAAGATCAGAAGTAGAAACATACAAAACCAGGCAGAAGACAAATTAAGTGTTCAACCTACCTAGCCAAACGAGTACTTACAGACTTAGAAATGTCAGTATATTACGCTGGTCTAGGTTTTTGTACAAACCAAAAACTGAATCCCATTTGAGCTCAAATTAGATTTGGAGAGTTTATTCAGAAAACTAAGAGTCAAACAATTTTCCCAGTCAGAAGACATTGACCCAGATGCAGTCTTGGAGACTGGACAAGAATCCAACTAAAAACTTAGAGAAGTCTTAAATTAGCTTCCTGTCTTCCTCTGGATCTAGTACCCAATAACATTGAAATCTTTGTTATTATGGTACAATGGGATAACTGACAGAAGCATCAGAAACAGTGAACACAGTAAGCCCACATATTATTCCAACTAAATTCAGTGTACACGCTCAGTCTTCAAGATTGACTACATCTACCGCCAACCGCGTGGAACTCCAGGTTTGCTGCACTTTGACTTTGCTCTTTTTTCTAGCTGGAAGGAACAGGTGTCCTGTTTGACAGCTCCAGCTAGTTAATTAGGATTCTGCTAGTTTTCTGGCTTTTTTATTGTATTTTTTTTCTTCAAAGTGTTTCATCAGTCTTTGATTGATTGCTTGCTGTACCCTCACCATTGGCTTCCTGCTTCATTATTGCGATTTGCCATGGAAAGGAAGAGAAAGCTGAGTTTTAAGAAATGCGTTAAGTGCAGGTACCTGATGTCTGCACACCACAAGAAATCTGCCATGTACAAAATATCTTGTTCCAACTCAAATTATTTATTTTATCCCCAACTGTCACCAAGTCCAAGCCCAACACTTCAACCTACTGGGCTTCAGGGGATAGTGGTCCATCAGTAGTTCTCAGTACTATAGTCCAACAAACAATAAGTCCATAGGCAAATCCTATCAAATATACACTCATCATAACATCAGTGAAGTTTCATTTGCTCCAAGGGCTTCAGTGTAGGAGGTGTTTTCATACCAGCATTTCATAGCTATGAAATGCCGGTATGAAAACACTTCCTACACTAAAGCCTTTGGAGCAACTGAAAGGTTACTGATGTTATGATGATTGTATATTTAAGAGGCTTTGCCTGGGGACTTAATGTTCGTTGGACTGTGGTGCTGAAAACTACTGAAGTACCACCATACCCTGAAAAAGTCCAGCAAGTTGAAACAGGCATGGAACTGGTGGCAGTTAGGGATAGAATAAAGAGTTTGAGCTGCGACAAGATTTTTTGTGTGTGATTTATTTCTACTGTTGACCTGGATCTTTGTACATACAGTACTAGCCCCAGCCGACTGCACTCTGATTATTTCAAGATAGAGGGTACTAGGCCATCTATTGGCCCTGCAGAAGTGCCACGTGCTTCTGTGTCAAAAACTTAGGTTCTGGAGCAGACCTGGGAAGTCAGTCAGGGGGCTGAGAGGCACTGCAGCACGTCAGCACTACCAGCCAGGGGTGTGAAGGCCGAGGTTCTGGAGCCATAACAACCCCTGCAGTGGCTGAGGGAGCTGGTCTCCCCCACAGGATGTCATTGCTTGTGGCCGACGGACATGCATGGGGACGCACAAACTGTGCCACAGTGCCAGGTGAGGGGTAAGGGGAGGAAATCTAGAAAAACTGTGTGCACCAATGGCTGCTGTAAGGAGAATTGCTCAAATATTGATTTGCATTCCATATGTAATATCAAATATAAAATATAGACTCTGCACATTGTACTAAGTATACAGGCCCTACCTCATGACACTAAGATACCATGCCCAAGAAAGTTAGGTGAAGACAGAATAGCAGCTTGAAATGGAAATTTCCAAGTCAAATATTTTAATATAACTAAGTAAGCCTTCAGGTTTGCAGAAAGTGCTTACAGATAAGCCGAGACAGCTTCATCCTTGAACAAAGTAAATTTAATTAGGGTTTGGGCATGAGAACATGTAGGAAGTGACATGCTAGTGAGATATATGGACACCTGCATGTCTTTTATCAGAGTGGCATGATCTACTGTTGTGTTTTGAATTGTTGAAATTAACAGTGTGGCGTCATACTTTCCAATGAAGACCACTCATGGGTAGGTGGAAAGAAAGAAAAAAGTGACTCACCGCAGTAATCTTCTTTCTTCCAAGGGGTCCTTTAGCACCAGTAACTATGGCAGTTAACTGGCTAGGTGCAACTGCCCCAGAGGTATGACTTTAAGGCAATTTTATTTAAATGAACTTCGGGCATTAACCAGTCAAAAAAAACAGGAGGGGAGTGAGCTGCTTGAGAGCAGCCTGAAGGGCTTCAGAATTTTTTCAAAGGAAAAAGGGGCACATGACCCAAAAATGAATCAACAGGATTCAAAAAACATGCAAATGTCCCAAAAAGTGGAAATGGAAGAACAACAACATGAGTAAGAAACTCATCAAAGAAAAAAATGAAATTTAGTAAGACATCTGATAACAGAGCCCTTCTCCTGACAATTGAACTGGGGAGGAAGGGTGGGAGCTTACTGATGCTAAAGGACCCCTTGGAAGAAAGAAGATTACTGTGGTGAGTAATTTTTTCTTCTTACCCCAGGAGTCCTTTAGCATCAGTAACTATAGCAGACTACCAAGCAGTGCCAAGGGGGAGGTGAGCAGAGAACCTACTTGGGGAAGAAGCTCTGCAGAACTGCCCTGCCAAATTTGGTGTCATATCTGGTATGCATATCCAAACTGTAGTGTTTCACAAAGATGTGCACAGATTTCCAGGTAGCTGCTTTCCAGACATCCAGAAGGGGTATGTCCCTTGCTGCTGCCACCGAGGCTGCAGTGCCCCTAGTGGAGTGGGCTCTGAGCCCCACAGGAGGTTGATGACCAGCCTTTTTGTAGCAGAATCTAATACAAGAGCCCAATCAGCGGGAGATGGTTCTCTTGGCAGCTGGTCTTCCTCTACCTACATCCCCGTAGGTGAGGAACAACTGAGTGGAAGAGCCTCTGGACTGCCTAATATGCTCTAATGTAGTAAAAGAGGGCTCTTTTGACATCCAAGCTGTGGAGCTTTTGCTCCCCGGGAGTGGATTTCTCAGTAAAGAAGACAAGCAGAGTAATGGACTGGTTTAGGCGGAACTCCGAAACCACCTTTGGTAGAAATTTCCTATTTGTCCTGAGCTCAATTCTAACATTGTGAGGAATGATGTCATTTGGCTCCGTGCATAGGGCATGTAGCTCTGAAATTCTCCTGGCAGATGTAATGACCACCAGGAAGACTGTCTTCCAAGTCACAAACTTGATATGAGCAGTGAACATAGACCCAATGGGTGGTTTCATGATCCTGTCTATGCAGAGGTTCAGGCTCCAAGGGGGATCTGGCTCCCTGACTGGAGGCGGAAGGTGCAAGAGGCCTTTGAAAAACTGTTTAAATACGGAGTGGGAAAAAAATTGACTTTTTCTTTCCCACCGAAAGGTAGGCTGAAATTGCAGTCAGATGTAGCTTGAGGGAGGATGGTTTCAAGCCTGACGCCTGCTAGTGTACCAGGTAATCCAGCAGCTGAGGGTCTGAAGCTGAAAAGGGATCAACCTTTTTCAGTGCCCCCAGATTAATTTATCTTTTTCCCTTTAATTCCAGGGATATCTTTCTGGGTTTTCCTGTAGATTACATTGTTTCCTATGGAAGCCAAATAGCTCAATTTTCCTGTATGATCAGTGCAAGTCTATGGGGACAGTCTCCCTGTAGATTGGTCAATTTCCCTGTAAAATACAGGAATCCCTGTAGATCTGGGAGCCTTGCACCAGAGGGAAAACCTTTTCCATTTGGCTGCATAAGTCTTCTTAGTGTTCGTTTTTTTTGCCATCCTCAAGATCTTAAGGACCTGTTCAGAGTACTGCAAGGATGGAAACTCTAACTCCCCAAGAACCAGGCCTTAAGGTATAGAGAGTCTGGATAATGTACTCCCGTCTGGGGAAGGGTCAGTGGGGAGTGAGTTGGCGGCAGGCAAATTGGCCTGCTGCAGGACAGTGAGAGAAGGAGAGGGTACCAGGCTTGTCTGGGCCAATCTGGATCCACCAGGATCATTGATGCAGGGTGTTGTCTGAGTTTCAGCAATACCCTGAGTATCAAGGGAAAAGGAGGGAATGCGAATAGGAACCTCCCTGACCAGTCCAGGATCAAGGCATCTAGAGGAAGCATTCCTGGGACTGGGGGCCTGCAACAGTACTGAGAAAGCTGAAAGTTGAGGGGAGAGGCAAACAGATTCACTTCTGGTGTACCCCACCACCTGAACACTGTGGCTAGTTCTTTCTTGTTCAGAGTCCATTCGCTCTGGCCTTGACTGATACAACTTAGAGCATCTGCCAGGGTATTCACTGTGCGGGAATAATGTTTGTGAATTGTGCTTGTTGCCACTTGTTTGTACATTTATTTGTTTTGGCCTTACTTGTTCCCATCTTGAGTATGAGCTGATAGTTGAAGGCCCTATAGATGGGAAGAGCACCGGAGGAGGAGGAGGGGAGGGTGGAGGAAACTGAGAACGCTAAGCAGAGAGGGCTGGGCGTGTCAATATTTTATAGGAATCCCCACCCCTTGAATTACGGGCTGGCCCTATAATTGTGTTTGCCTGGGAGGTGAATAGCTGAAAGGCTGACTCCCAGGGAGAAGGCTAGAGACCAGAGCTTCAGAGCATCCGAACAGAGTATTCCTGATCTGGTTCCACCGTGCTTGTTTATATAAAACATTGCAGTGGTGTTGTCTGTTCATATTTGAACTGCCTGCCCTTTTATGCTGGTAGTGAAAAGGTTTGACAGCTAGAACGATTGCTGTGAGTTCCAAAAGATTTACATGTAACTGACTTTTTGTGAGTCCAGGTGCTGCTTACTGAGGCACTGTCCCGATGTGCTTCCCACCCCAGGAGGGCGGCGTCTGTGGCGATCACGTTTGTGGGTAGCGGAGCTTGGAAGGGTACCCCTGCTTGCAAATTTGCAGGGTTCTTCCACCAAAGCAAGTTCTGAAGGAACTGTTCCATCACAGGTATCAGCTTTGAAAAATTGTTGCTTCTCTGAGACCAGCGAGCTCTGAGGTAGGCCTGCAGGAGTCGCATCCTGTACCTGACCCCTGGGACTACTGCATTCATTGAAGCCATGTGTCCCAGGAGTCTGAGAAAATGTTTGGCTGATCTTGGCTGTCCCCAGACAAAAGAATCTGCCACTGAAAGGAAACTTTGAATTCTTTCCTGCGAGAGGAAGGCATGTCCTTTCTGAGTGTCCAGCTGGGCTTCTATGAAAGTGAGCAGCTGAGTGGGTTCCACGTGAGACTTCTTTAGATTTACCTGGAATCCCAGAGACTCCAAAGTGCATTCTGTGAGGGAAAGGGACTCCTTGACCTGGCAAGAAGACTTTGCCACTACGAGCCAGTCATCCAGATAGGGATAGAGAGCGACACCCAGTCTCCTGAGGTGTGCTGCTACCACTGTGAGGCACTTAGTAAAGACTCTTGGGGCTGAGGACAGGCCAAAGGATATTGTGGCGAACTGATAGTGGCCCAAAGGGAGTTTGAATCTGAGAAACTTCCTGTGAGACCTCCTTATGGGTATGTGGAAGTAAGCATCCTTTAAGTCCAGGGAGGCTAGCCAGTCTCCCTGCTGTAAGGACTGTATGCCTAGTGACAGAATGACCATTTTGAATTTGAGTTTTTTCAGATTTTTTTAAATATCTGAGATCTAAGATAGGTCACCACTCCCCAGTTTTCTTTTGTGTCAGAAAATACCTGGAGTAGAAGCCCATGCCCTTCTCGTGGGCCGGGAACCTCTCCACTGCTTGTAGAGCTAGAAGGTTTTGTACCTCCAATTTCAACAGTAGAACCTGTGTTGGGGACAGAGGTCTTGACACCTGGGTACACTTAAGGTCTGGCATCTACTTGAACTGTAGTGACAGACCCTTCTCCACTATCTCCAGAACCCACTTGTCTGACATAATGAGGGACCAGTTCTGAAGATAGTGGGAGAGTCTGCTTTCCACCAGAAGTGGGGAGGCGACCTAGACACTCACATCAGGACTTAGACTGCGAGGCTGCAGGCTGGGTAGAGGTGGCCCTTCTCTGGCACCTTCTGCCCCTGCCTCTGAAAGACCCCCTGTACTGAATGAGGTCAGACTGGGGATAAGGATTGTAAGGCCTGGGAAAAAACTTCTGCCCCTACTGCCCTGGGTCGGGATCTCTGTGGGGCAGTAGGCTTAGGTTTAGAGGAGCGACTCTGCCAGGAGGCCCTTTACTCATCAACCTTTTTCATGTAGTCAGTCATTCTGGAATCCAACAACATGTTTTGATCACAGGGAAAATCCATGGCCTTAGTCTGGGGTCAGACTGGTGGTTCTAAGCCAGGTAAAGCATCTCAGAGAGATGGCATGGGCCATTGCCCTAGAAGCAGCATCTTAGTTGTTGTCTGCCATGTGGAATTGGTATTTGGTAGCTTCCAGGGCAGTTTTTGTCATAGCCACCAGCTCCTGCAGCATAGAATCTGACCCATTGCGGGCAATGGCCAGGACAGACTTCCATAGGGCTTTTTGATATTTGGCTGTGAAAGCCATATATGAAGAAAGTCTGATAAGCAGGGAAGCTGTGGCATACATTTTCTTTGCTATAAAGTCAATTTTCTTGGAGTCCTTGTCCAGAGGTAAGGGGGACAAGGAGACACCAGCTTTCTCACAAACTGCCTGCTCCACTATACTCTCATGGCTAGGGTGTGCAGACAGGAACTCTGTACCAGTTCTAGACATTCTGTATTTTTTCTCAACCCACTTGTTAACCCCTGCAACAGAAGTGGGGGTTTGAAGCACTTTCATGATATTTTTTCTGGACCCATTATAGATGGGTGACCAGGGTCTTGGGGGTTGAAAGACCTCTCATCTCCCTATAATTTTCATCCTCATCGACATCCTGGATGGGCTTCTGCATAGGGAAGTCCAGGGTGTCTAGCATATTTTGTAAAATTGTAAACATAGAAGAGGAATCCTCCTAGTCACCCAGGGTGTGTGTGTGTGTGTGTGTGTGTGTGCTCCAAATAGAGGATCTGGGGACTCATGGGGCTCAAGGCCCTTAAAATCCATGTCAGGTGCATCATAAAAATGTTCTTTGTGATCTGCATCACCCTCACAGTCTCCAGAGGAGAGAACTGTGGAAGAGTGCTTGCCAGCCCAGTAAATATAGGCCCCATCTTTTGTAGGATCTGAAAAGGTTGCCATGCTTTTGCCATGTCTTACACAGATGGGAGATCCTGCACAGACCGTGGTTGTATGCTTTTTTCTTTATGCTGCCTGTTGTCTCACTGTTGGCTTTCCCAGGAGGAACAGGAAAATTTTTTTTCTTAGCAGAGTTTCTTTTTAGCCACTTCATCAGCAGCTTGATCAAGCTTCCTTTTTTCATCTCTTTTATTATTTTTTAATTTGTGAGGAACTTCATCAGCCCCTATGCAAGCTTTATTTTTTGGCTGGGATCTCAAGGCTTCATCAGCACCCCGTTTACATTTTTATTGTTATTCCTCAACCATAATACTTATTAGGTTTCTTTGCTATGTGCCAATTTAACAAAGAGAACCCAAGATCTGGACCACAACAACTGAGTGCAGGTTTCTGTGAAATGCCAAAAGGCCAGTCCTGCCCTAGTTTAATAAACTCTATTTTATAATACTTTTTTTTTTTTTTGAATAGTAGTACTGGGATCTATACCAGTGCCAATCTAATAGAAAACCCAGTAATACCAGTCAACTGCACACAGGTTTCTATTGATGCTGTGAAGCCAGTCCCATGACAGGTGACACCGTTAGGTCCAGTTTTATTTAAATATGGGTTTCTCTGATAATGCCAATCCTCATAGAACCCAGAGATAACTGTCAAAGTTTGAAATCCAGTTGGTTGCTTTGCAGTAAAGTCCGTGAGGTCTGAGGTAAAAAACAAGGCAACAGACAAAAATGTTATGGTTCCTTCATGAATTATATTAAAAAAGTGAAGAACCATCGAAATTAAGCATCCACAGTAAAAACGAATATAATTTAAGCAGATGCCGTAAAAATCAAGTAAAAATAATGTGGTTATGCTAAAATTAGTACGATAGTGCAGTACTAACAAAAACGTAAAACTTTCACTCAGCGCACTGAAGAAATAAATTTATGAGACACATTACCAAGATAAGCAATTAGGAGGCTGTCAACTAGGCAAGTTGAGAGGCACCTCAGGGACAATGTTGCTCAGTCAGCAGAGAAAAAATTCTGAAGCCCTTCAGGCTGCTCTCACTCAGCTCACTTCCCTCCCATTTTTTGATTGGTTAATGCCCAAAGCTCATTTAAATAAAATTCTCTGAAAGGCATATCTCCAGGGCAGTTGCACCTAGCCAGCTTAAGTGCCTGGATCCTGCGACTGATTTTCGTGTGCTGACCTGGGAGATGAAGGCTCTTTCTTTCCTCCCCTTCGGCACCATGTCAACAGGCAGGACACTATGATGGCAGGACTCATGTCTTTTTATGCTGCTGTAGCTGATCTCCATCTCTCTTTTATGCTGTACATTTATTCTAAATAAATTTGCTTAATTGAGAGTGCATGGCTGAGTGTCCTACTTGTTTCCATTGTGTGCAATGAGTTGCTAATTGTTTGCCACTATTACCTTAAGAGATCAAGTTTAACCATTGGAGGGGGGCGCTATTGTGTCTTTGTGAATCTTTACCATAAAAGCTAACCAAGCAACTGCAGAGGGGGCAATTATCCCTACAAATCTGACAAATCAATGTGTGGGCATTAAATTCAGTACAGCAACACGCTGGATCTGGTGAACCAACATGTGGGACTCTAATCTAGTACTGCAGCATGTTGAATCTGGCAAACTAACGTGGGGCTTGAATCTAGTACTGCAGCACATTGAATCTGGCAACCCAACATGTGGGGCTCGAATCTAGTACTGCAGCACGTTGAATCTGGCAAACCAACATGTAGGGGCTCGAATCTAATACTGCAGCCCGTTGGATCTGGCAAACCTAGCGTGGGGCTTGAATCTAGTACTGCAGCACATTGAATCTGGCAACCCAACATGTGGGGCTCGAATCTAGTACTGCAGCACGTTGAATCTGGCAAACCAACATGTGGGGCTCGAATCTAGTACTGCAGCACGTTGAATCTGGCAAACCAACATGTGGGGCTCGAATCTAGTACTGCAGCAAGTTGAATCTGGCAAACCAACATGCGGGGCTTGAATCTAATACTGCAGCATGTTGAATCTGGCAAACCAACATGTGGGGCTTGAATCTAATACTGCAGCATGTTGAATCTGGCAAACCAACATGCGGGGCTGAAATCTAGCACTGAAGCATGTTGAATCTGGTTCTGCAATGTGTGGGCATAGAATCTGGTACTGCCACTGCACTGGAATCTGGCATCCCAGCACGTGGTGTAGAATCTGACATCCCAATTTAGTGGCATAAATATAGCAACTAATGGCATGCGTCAGTGGCAAGCAAAATAACCAATGGATACAGATGCAACATTGTAAAGCTCTTTGTGTTGGAAAAAAGAGCTCCGTGAGCTGTGAAGAAAAAAAGTGTGTGCTTTTAAGCTGTGATATGAAATTCCATATGCACATTAATGAAAATGGCTGGATTAAGTGTTTGAACTGTAGGACTGTTAGGGTTAATTGTAGGTGGCATATGTGCTGAGTTTCCCATTCTCTTAGGCATGGTTTGTCTTATAATCTGCTCAACAGATTAATTGTAAAGATGGCCTCATTGCTGACCTTTGAAATTTTAACTGTGATACATCAGAATATTGAAAATATTGACTCTGAGACAGACAAATGGATAGCCAAATATCAGTCGTACTTCCGAAGTGAACGAAATAAAATTTCAGCAGATTGACAGCCCACAAAACTGTACAGACCAAAGCAAAGAAAAAAGTAGTATTAGCAAACTTTACTGCAGTTTACTGTTTTAAGAAGGTGTTGCAAAGCTCACGGAGTTGCCAATTAACTAACATACTTGATGCCAGCAGAATAGGCCACATGGTCTATCGAATCTGCTCGTGCTTCAGTACCTTTAGTGGGTACCGTCACCATCACCCTGGTTCCTATCCATATTTTTCCGCCCCTGAATCTGCCTCCCCCAGTGGGAGCCATCCCCCGCTTTACTCTTTGCCTGTATCTATCCCATCCTCTCTTGAACCCCTCCACTGTACAGGCTTGCACCAACTCCCCTGGCAGAGCATTCCATGGTTCCACTACCCTCTCAGTGAAGTATCTCCTCCTCCTTTCCCCTCTAACTCTCCCTCCCTTGAGCTTCCAACTGTGTCCTCTTGTGATCCCCCCTCCTAGAGAAACTAATGAAAGGTAGCATTTAAGCACTCAGACTGACATTCTAAAAAGGAGATTAGATGTATACCAGACATCTCCAGAAATCCAGCTTCAGACAGTGAGACAGAATTTAACAGAAATTTCAAAGTCTTACAAGAAGAGAGGTCAAAATTACAGACTCTATAGCAAGTGTGAAAGAGGAGTGGGATTATCTGGGAGAGGGGCATGAATGCCTGAAGACTGAAAGGATGCAGCTTGCAAAAGAAGCTGAGGACCTTCATGCCAAGTGCTCAAATTTACAAGCATATATTGGAAACATGGAGTGGCAGCTCGAAGCCGTATAAACGGAGACAGATAAAGCTATTGCTTGTAAGGTATGCAGGGACTATTCACCACAAAACAAAGGAATACAATTCCTGACGGATCAATTGGGTGCACAAACTCAAAGATAAGATGGGGCAGAGAAGCAGCAGGACATGCTAGCATTTAAACAAATAGAGTTTGATAAAGAGATGGAAAAAGCGAAGGCAGATAGAGGTCAGTGAAGACAGAGAAATAAAAGTGCTTAGTCTAAAAGAACATTTTGAATCCATGAGCAAGGAAAGGCAGGCATCCAAAAAAGAAACCTGGCTTACAGGGATAAATGTAAAGATATGGAAGAAATTAGTCTACAGTTGGATAAGACCATATTAGATAGGCCGGCTGTCATAAAAGGAGCATGACAACTTACAGGCAAAGTGTGAAATGTTGGAGACTAGCATTTGTTAGGTAGAAGGCCAAGCCGATTGCTTTTATGACAGCTGGGAAAAGACAAAGAAGGAACAACAGCCTTTGGCACTGAGCTTGCCAGAACAACGAACAGAAAAGGGATATTTGGCTAGAGTGAGTGACGCAGAAAAGGTTGCAAAGGTGGAACAAGAAATAAGGATTCTCATAAAGAGAAGATAGGTTGGAAGATGAGGTTACCACACACGAAGAGGTAGTCAAGCAGAAAGAGGAACAAATCTCCACCCGGAGAGGAGATGTAACTTCTATTTCCCACTGGAGAAAGACATACAGAGAAAGACACTCTAGGAAAGTAAGAGGTGGTTGAAAAATTAGCTTAGCAAGGAGAAAGAAAAAGGGACCGAGCAAGCACAGAGAATGAAAGATTTGCAGCAAAAGGTTCATGAATTTAAAAATGAACTCCGGGTGATTAGCCAGGAGAAAACAGGTTTAGATAATAAAGTCCAACAGTTGGAGTGAGAGCTGTTTGCAGCAAGGGCCCAGGCTGACACAAGGGTGGTGACTTCCTTTGAAAAGGTAATGCCTGCCTTGCCTCCCAAATGAGCCTCCACAACTCACAACCTCAGAGACGCAAGTGGTCTCTCTTGTGAGTGACAGCCCTAGGAGTTCCTCCATATCTTCTGATGGTGAGACTCCTGTCACAAAATAACTGGGCGATAAGAGCTCTACCACCTCGATGGCCGAGACCCCAGACCCATTAGGCAGGGACAGAATGGCTTCCCCAGCAGGAGGGGGCTGATGATATTGGCCATCATCAGTGGAGGTAGATGTTTATGAGTGAATTGGCAGTAATGTAGAAAGCAATTCAGAGGTTTGACACACTCCTAGAAAGGGTCTGTGTAGACACTTACCTGGCCACCCTGGAACCTACATTAAAGGAGATAGGAAATGGTTTTGTGATAATTGTACCTGCTAAATAAATCACTAATAACAAAAAAATGGCCTTTGTGTGTCTTTTTTATTTATTTAATAAATGTTCAGAAGCATACTTGTGTGCTCTTGTCATCTGTGAAACTGTCCACTGTCTTGACACTGTCTGCTTCTGTATCAGGAGTCGGCGCATGTGAAGCTTTGGCTTGCTAACGTCACAGACTCCCAATACAGAATGCAGTCCTCTGACTGTAACTGTTATAATAATTGAGCGAAATGCGGGTGCTACAGAACATCTAACTAAAGGCTGAGTCCTACTTAAAAAAAATCACACCTGTAAGGCGAACGGCTTGCCCAATCCCCCTCCCTTCACATTCCAAATACCGGAAACGGACACATTATCCTGTTTATTTTTAAACTACACCCTTTTATTTTTTATTTATTCCCTGGTGCAGTGCAGCTGAAAATCTGAAATTTCCAGGCAGTAAAGCTGAATTATTTTCTCCTTGTTCCTCACTCAGTGTAGCCCCTGAAATGCAAGTAATAAAGGTGATTGTATGTTTTGGCTTCCCCGCTCCTTGCCCAGTCCTTCTAGCTGTTAAAAGATAAAGCTGAGGTGAATGTAATGCAACCAGGGGTTGGGTTGATGTTATTTTTTGTTTTATTAGCGCTGTGCGATGCATGTAACTCACTACCTGGCTTCTTGGGGTCGGAGAGAAAACTGTTGCTCAGCATTTTGGCTAAGTTTGACTTTTAGTCAGGGACACCCAAGTAACTCCGGACACAGGAAGCAATAACTGTAATGTCCAAACCAGGAGTGGGATTCTAGAGTGTGGCTTTTATTCACAACAGCAGAATAATAAAGCATAGATGGACTGCCACGGGGCTACACTCCTGGTAATGCAGACAAACGGAGACCAAAACACATCTTCTTACACACTGTAACCCTCAGGTTCTGAAACACACTGGGCTCTCAGCCCGAACTTGTACTTTTCTGTTAGTTTCCCTGGCATGGCACAACTAGGCAGCACTTGGACTGCTTTTCTTAAGGCATGGACATTTATTGGTGGCTCCCTCTACCACCCATGAGCACATACTGGCTCCATAAAGGGAAAATTTTCCATCTAATCCCACATCTGGGTACTTTCCACGAACACTGGCCAAGTGCCCGGAAGAAAGCTATTGGTGCCCAAAGTGAGCCCGTGGAGGTAAATCTGGTTACTCCAGATGGGGGTCTTCCACCTCTTGCTCCCAAATCTATACCCAGCCATCCATTTGGAATCAACACCTTTTTTGGAAAACACAGTTGTAGAATGCTGTCTTGACATGTATGTCACATTTAACACTCTGCTCTTCATAATCTGATATCCTGGCTTATAATGATCTCTGAGTGGCCATGTCCATCCCTGTAGACCCCCACTGTTAAGATACATTTTAAGTCACACACAACTGTAGTACTGTACTTGGCTGTCCTTCCTTGACCCCACAGTAACAGATACTTTACACTCTGTCTGGGAAAACATAGGCTCTATTCAGAGCTGACTCACCCTGGATTGCAGGTGCCACAAGCTTCTGGCAAGGTAACGAATCCTGGTGCCGAGCACTTGAAACAACGGAAGTCAGACAGCTTTACCTCTTCAGCAGGGCTGGGGGATTGCCCCTGAAGTTGCTGGCTTCTACCCCCCATCCCTCCTGGGATGGGGCACTGGAACAAACTAGGAACGGTCTCTACCACTAGGCCAGTTTCTTCTGTGTCTCTATCTAGGGCCAGAACACACACCCTGTATTTCTAGGTAGCTCTATAGCAGAGCTTAGCCCTGAGAGGCTTCCAACTGCAGCACACCTCCTGCTTCCACTGAGTTTCCCGAAGAACTGCTTCAAAACCTCCCAACGTTCTAACTAACTCCCTGTTGCAACATTCCAAAATGGCTTATGCTGCTGTGAGAATTCTATATGATGTAATCCCTCCAGCTCAGCTGAGACTGAGGACAGAGTGAGATAGTGTGAAATCCATTTAACTGGTATTTCACAAGCTGCTTTCCCTGCCTGTCACTAGATCTAAGTGGAATTCTTGTAACCCCGGGTGATGGGGGGTTACACCCACCCTCGGCCAGGAAAATGATTGTCCCCAGTCATTATTAACCTGGCCTAGGCCATCCTACCTTCTGTGCTACCTACGGAGAGGGGTGATTAGGCCCTCCTACCATGTGCTAGGCACAGGCAGGCAACACTAAGGGCCCAGAGGCCATTGGCTGATGCTTCAGCCTCTACTCTAAGTTCTTACTATGGGATGGCTGGTGGCCCTGGTAGAATTGTCCAGAGCATAGCCCTAATAGATCAGTACTGTGGCCGCTACGGCCGGTCAGGACCACAGCCTGTCTATCCCCCCTAGCCCTCTAGGGAAAACCTATCTGCCTGTAACTTAAACTACCCAAAACAACACAAACAGGGGAACCTCCCCCCAACTCTGGACACCTGCAACCACACACCAGGAGCTAATGCTATACTCTATACATTACTCTCACACCCCCACAACCATACCTGTGGAAGGAAAAGTTACACACAGAAAAATACAACATCCTGTACTTTAAACACTACAACATTAAAGCACTGTGAGGAACTCCACTGAGTCCCTCCTCCTCTTCCTGTCTTCTTCAGGAACACCTGCAAGATAAAGAAAGACAAACACACTCCTAATCTGCATACACAGTTTATCTAACTCCTACCATCAAAACACTGGAGAATCCCAAAAATATTTTTTAGATAAGTAGAAAAAACAGTATAAACAGTAAAAACAGTAGAAACACAACAACATTATTTACAATACACATTATTTGGGGGGATGGAGTGCCCTAAAAGTCCCTTCTAGTGACAACAGTGCCTGAAGGCAAGTCCAATAAAGAGTTTCTACTGGGCCGGAGCCCAGTGAAGCATAGTTCTAGCAGGCTGAAATCCCGAAGGGGAGAGTCTTTGAGGACAGTTCAGACATCTGGAGTCTGCTAGTGTAGGGTGTGTACTGCAATGTTATTAGAATAGAAAAGTCTGGACTTACCAGTCCCTTGTAGAATGAAAATGGTAAACCACCTGGTTCTCCAGCCGAAGACTCTCCCTGGCAGCATTCTTCCGATACAGCTGGGCGGACATCTTCCGGAAAATAACAGGAGGGCACATCTGGAAACTGCTGGGAATATGTCTTCTAGGAGATGGAACCTTGGAACAGGAAAAAAGGAAAAACAGCTGGTCTGAAGTCATTCAGAATCCCAGGTGATGAATTAGGATACAGCTGGGCTGATGTCCTTTCTGGATATGAAGTCATCTAGTGGGCCAGTCGATGGACTCTGGAAGGCCAGTACACTGCAAGACTGATGAATATGGAGCACTTGGTTCCTGAAACGCCAGACTGGTGGAACAACATAGGTACAGCAACGGCTGGATGGTAGCACTGGCTACCACTGCTCTGCTCTCCACTTGGTAGGCATGGGCACATTCGCAAGTTGATCTTTGCATTGTGGCCAATAGCACAACGGGTCAGGTGCTGGAATTATTACCTGTCTGGGCGCTCATAATCCACACTGTGAAAGGTTTCATGTCCCTCTCCATCCACAATTCTAACAGTGTCAATAAATAGTGTCCTGCCCATTTTCCACTGGCTGAATTTCAATTGAAACACTCTATTTTTGACATATCTGTTGGCACCAGGATGCACATTTTTCATTGCCTCTTCTATTATCCAGGATTTCCTGCTTTTTTCAATCTCCTCCCAGACTCTCCGAGGAAAGGTAGGAAAGAGTATCCCATAGATTTCGTTCACTTTTCTATGAATCAGTCTTTCCTCTTTACTATACTTGGTCAACTTGTGACCTCTGGCCTGGCTTGGGGGTGGCCAGTCCTGATTCTGCCAGCTACACATACTTAATGCCACATAGAATGGTTCTTTAACTCTTCCTTGTGGGGTCAAGGCTGTAGAGTCACTACTCTCTTCTGCTATCAGTTTCTCCGAGGCAAGAGCTTGAGGCCGTGGATCCGTACCTTCTTCACAAAGCCACATAGGTTCCCCTTCATCTTCTTCCTCGCTAAGAATCTGTGCCCAGGAGTGAGCGGTCATCCTCACTCCTGAGACTGTCCACTCTTCGCTGGGCGCGGAGGTCAATACCTTCCATTCAAAAGCCTCCCTCATGTCGTCTTCACCTATGAGACTTGGGCTAGGCCCCTCTCTCCAAGGGTCTGCTGATGCTCCTTCCACGATGTCTCTCTGGGACCCGGACTCTGATACATCAGTACATTGTTCTGTCTGTAAATCTGCACCCTCTTGCTTCATGCCACACTCTGAGGGGCCTTCCCTATCAGGCTCCACCTGGTGCTGTGTGCTGCCAACTGCAGGTTCTTGAAGCTTTGTCTACGTGGGAGCTAAACAAATCTTGGGTGCTTTAGTCAAGCCATATTTCTCTAGGCACCCAGAACAGTGAGGTACCATGACGACGTCCCTTCCAGCATTTAAGCACATCACACATACTCGTACTGGATATCCAGCAATCGCCATACGAGGAGGCAGTCATCCCCCATAGTAACATCTCTCAATATCTCTCAACTTGTTAACTTCTTCTACTATCATAGCCCAGGCATGATCCGGGTAGCAGGCTGGTCCCAAAGCCATGACTACAGAGAAAACAAACAAACACTCACTGTTAATTCAAGTCCCACTTCATTGGAAAAAACGTTTACAAAATGGCTCCCTTTCTGCTGCTGTGTTTAGATTACTACCCCACCCTGTAATGGTGGCGGCAGCACTCCTGCGCATCAACGTTCTGTTTATGAGTCAAGCCACTGCGCATCCGATTTACACACTCCACTGATAAATTTCACTCAAACTGCATAAATTGCACCACTTACTCTCCTAGCACATTTATATGATTTTACTGGACTTTTCATTCACTTTAATCACTGTTCTAGCTTAAAGTCCCCTAAAGCCACAGTATTTCATCGCACAGGATTACCTGTATTTCTTGCTGAATCTTTCATACAACTCACAGTCTCTCACTTGGCTTTGAAAATTATACTGTTGCTGAACCTATAATTATGCTCACAGTCTATTGCTCAGAATTCTTGCTTTAGCTGATTAAACTTGACACAGTCCTTCTTTGCAAAACGATCACACTGCTACACACAGATTCAGCTGGCTTTTGGATTAAAATCACACAGTTTGAGCTGTTTTTTTATGATGGTACTCACTTAATCAGTGGCTTGTATTTGTGATGTTAAACGTGGCCTACAGCTGATCTTGGAGGCCTCTGGAATAAAGCGGGTTGACAGTCCTACCGATTGTCCATCTGAACACCTCGCTCTCTTCTCAGATGAATCGGAATGTGGGTTGAGCCCGATTTTAAACAGAAAAGTCCACTTTTACTAATTTTACAACGCTTTCAGTCACCGCGATGCTCCTTCTTGCAAGCCTGCTCGCACACTCCTCTCTCTCTCTCTCCCTCTCGAAAACTGTGCAGTCACTCTAGAGCTGGCTTGGGGGTGGGACTGATTATAGTCTCACCAATCACTCGACGCCATGCAAATGAGCCTCTTTCCTCTCGAGCTCTTCTCCTCCATGGCGGTCATCGATCATGCAAAATTTAAACTGCAAACCACACCTTTTTTTTCAACTGTAGTTCCTTGGCAGGAGCACCATTTCAATCATTTTTCATGGCATTTTACTCAGCGACTCTCTTAGTCTATACCACAAGCATTTCCAATGTCTAGGGCACAAATCTCTGTTTGTCTCCCACAGTTTTCCATACTTTTTCCTGTCACACAACACTTTTAAAAGCTGGCAAACGTTGTAATTATGATGCATGACAAGGGCATACACACTCTGGCTTTACTGCTCCTTGGTAAACAGTTGCCATAATTACAGCAGTACATTCAGTTGGCAATGCTTCTACTTTTTGGGCTACCTACTGCCAGACAGCCAAAACACTAGCCACCATCCAAGCAACCTTTCTTGTGTTTTCTCCCAAATTGCAAGCCAAATCCCAGCGGTAGCCTCCAATTTGCAACCAGGGGTCGAGTTGATGTTATTTTTTGTTTTATTAGCACTGTGCGGTGCCTCCATTATGTAACTCACTACCTGGCTTCCTGGGTTCGGGGAGAAAACTTTTGCTCAGCATTTTGGCTAGGTTTGACTTCTAGTCAGGGGCACCCAAGTAACTCCGGACACAGGAAGCAATAACTGTAATGTCCAAACCAGGAGTGGGATTCTAGAGAGTGTCTTTTATTCACAGCAACAGCAGTATAATAAAGCATAGATGGACTGCCATGGGGCTACACTCCTGGTAATGCAGACAAATGGAGACCAAAGCACATCTCCTTACACACTGTAACCCTCAGGTTCTGAAACACACTGGGCTCTCAGTCCAAACTTGTGCTTTTCTATTAGTTTCCCTGGCATGGCGCATCCGGCCAGCACTCAGACTGCTTTCCATAAGGCATGGACATTTATTGGTTGCTCCCTCTACCACCCATGAGCACATACTAGCTCCATAAAGGGAAAATCTTCCATCTAATCCCACGTCTGGGTACTTTCCACGAACACTGGCCAAGTGTCCGGAAGAAAGCTATAGGTGCCCAAAGTGAACCCATGGAGGTAAATCTGGTTACTCCAGATGGGGAGTCTCCCACCTCTTGCTCCCAAATCTATACCTGGCCATCCATTTGGAATCAACACCTTTCTTGAAACACACAGTTGTAGAATGCTGTCTTGAAATGTGTGTCACATTTAACACTCTACAATTCAACATCTGATATCCTGGCTTATAATGATCTCTGAGTGGCCATGTCCATCCCTGTAGACCCCCACTGTTAAGATACATTTTAAGTCACACACAACTGTAGTACTGTACTTGGCTGTCCTTCCTTGACCCCACAGTAACAGATACTTTACACTCTGTCTGGTGAAAACATAGGCTCTATTCAGAGCTGACTCACCCTGGATTGCAGGTGCCCACAAGCTTCTGGCAAGGCAAACGAATCCTGGTGCCTCAGCACTTGAAACAACAAAAGTCAGACAGCTTTCCCTCTTCAGCAGGGCTGGGGGATTGCCCCTGAAGTTGCTGGCTTCTCTCCCCCCCATCCCTCCTGGGATGGGGCACTGAAACAAACTAGGAACGGTCTCTACCACTAGGCCAGTTTTTTCTGTGTCTCTATCTAGGGCGAGTACACACACCCTGTATCTCTAGGTAACTCTATAGCAGAGCTGCAACTGCAGCACACCTCCTGCTTCCACTGAGTCTCCAGAAGAACTGCTTCAAAACCTCCCAACGTTCTAACTCCCTGCTGCAACATTCCAAAGTGGCTTATGCTGCTGCAAGAATTCTATATGATGTCATCCCTCCAGCTCAGCTGAGACTGAGGACAGAGTGAGATAGTGTGAAATCCATTTAACTGGTATTTCACAAGCTGCCTTTCCTGCCTGCCACTAGATCTAAGTGGGATTCCTGAAACCCCGGGTGACAGTAATGAAGGTGGCTGTATGTTTCAGCTTCCTCACTCCTAATTGCTAGCTGCTAAAAGCTAAAGCTGCTGTGAAAGTCATGTCCTCCAACCCACTACTCCTCTCCTGCGGTAAGTGAAGGACTCTGGAGCAAGCTGTGTTCTGTGCTATTTAAGCTCCCTTGCCTTTTTTTTGAATTTGATGACTTTTCCCTCTGTTTACCGATTGGCTGCCTACTACCCCTTTGTGCTCTGGCGCGGTCCCGTTCTCCTGAACTATGAAAAAGAACAGTTAGCCCTGCAATTTAAAAATGACAAGCAATAAAGGTGAAAAGATTTCCCGCTCCATGTAGCCTTCTGAAATGTGCAAACACTAAAGTGAAAAAATTCAGTCAGCGTTCCCCTCTCAGTGCAGCTAAAAATCTGAAATTCCAAAGCAGTAAAGGTGTGCACCCAATGGGGAGTGGGGAGTGGGGAGGTAAAATTCACAAATAAAAAACTCTGTTGTATTAACAGTAAATACTGGATGACTGACATAGCCCTCCTCTCACCTCCTCAGTCAGTCGCCAAGCAATACAAATAGTACTGTAATTAATATAGTAAGTTACAGCATTTGTCTTAGACTACAGCGAGAGGGTGGGGTTGGGGAGGACCCACTGGATACCAGGGAATAAATAAAACCTAAAAGGGTATAGTTTAAAAATAAACAGGATAACATGTTCATTTCCGGTATTTGAAATGTGAAGGGGGGGGGGGGGCGAGCCGTTTGCCTTACAGGTGTAATTTTTTTTTCAGGTGGGACTTACCTTTTAGTAAGATGTTCTGTAGCACCAGCATTTAATTCAATTACTATAACAATTACAGTCAGAGGACTGCATTCTGTATCGGGAGTCTGTGACATACTGTAAGCATACCAAGGCTTGACATCCGCTGACTTCTGATACAAAAACAGACAGTGTCAAGCCGGTGGACAGGTCAATAGATGACAGGAGTGTACAAGTATGCTTTTGAACATTTATTAAATAAAAAAAAGACACACAAAGGCCATATTTTGCTATTAGTGATTTATTTAGCAGGTAAAATTATCGCAAAACCATTTCCTATCTCCTTTAAGAGCTCTGGAAAAAATAGGTGCGACTGGGGAAGCCATGTTCTGTTTGGTGCAATTGTCCTACACCAATGTAATAATCCGGGGGATGGAAGCGTTAAGTCCTGAGTGTAAAGACACCTTTTATAATTTGTGCGCTGCTATGTGCTGTGAGTATGAAGAGAACAAGCTGCCTGTAACTTCAAAGGCAGCTGCTCAATTGAGGCAGAAGGTCAGCCACATCCTCGCGACGTTTAGAGACTATTCAAACAAGTTTATTACAAATGTCAGGAGGCCCAAGTTGTAGAAGATTTAGCATTTAGGGTGACTTTCTGTAGAGGGTTGATGAAGGAAATCCAGAATGCTTTCACTGGGCGTTGCAGGAAGGACTCATCTATGGCAGACATTCTGGACATGGTCAGTGATGCGTGGCACACTATGACAGAGAATAAAACTCTAACCTCTCCCCCACCCTTGCCTCTGTGAGTGTATTGGCTGTTAGCAACAGTAACCCTGGTTTGAAATCTGAGCGGGGCACTCTTCTTCCTCAGAGAGGATGTTACCCCTGCCAGGAGCCAAGAAGAACCACCACCCTTGCTGGGGGTTGGGGGCAGGATTTCCAGTTCCAAGAAGAGGCAACCATCATGAGACCCCCAGGGGCTTATGGAGTAGGCAGTGTGGTGGCCACTGAGGAGGCTACCACAGCCATTGGGGTCCTGAGCAGGGTTGAGAGGAAAACCATGATAAATACTGGAAAGAAACATATAACGCACTGTATCAGCAAGTGAATGGCAATAGAGCACCCTCCCTCACAGCAAACAGATGCCTCTTCTCCTGCTGTGCCACTTCAACAAAATGGTGCCCCTCAGGCACCGACCAACCACAGCTGACTAGGCCAGGTGGAGCAGTCTCCAACCTCCTCCACCATGCTAGACTATCTGGTGGGGGGAACCCAATGCCAGAAAGCATAGGTCATTTGGGTTTAATGGAGGCTGCCCCAGTGAAACCCAACTCTTTGCTCTTAGGCCAATTGATCCATCACTTGGAAAGAAAGTTAGGCCATATGTGAAGATGATGGTGGGAAACTTATTGTCTGTTTGTGTTCTGGTAGATACAGGGGCAGAATTTACTCTTGCTTACCAGCATATACTAAATGCACTCAGTTGCTACTTGAGGATAACCCCTGCCTTAGGACAGAGTCGCCAACACACTGTCTGTACAACCTCACCGATTTCCCACTTAAGTCTTTGGGGACATTCACATGGGACTTAAGTCTGGATTGTAATCATGTTTCCCATCCAGTACATATTTTTGAAGGTACAGAGAGATGTTTTCTGGTAGGGATGGATTTATGGCAGAGGTACAATCCAGTACTGAGTATTACTCCGGGGCTGGTGTTGGCTAATGTGACTGAACCCCCACACTATACGGCCGAGGGGATCTGGGGTACCGAAATCAACCCTGAAGAGGCATATACTCATGGTAACTGACTACTCTCACCAGCTCAAACCTAGATGGGGAGGCAAGTTTCCAAGAGAGGTGTCCCTGCAGTCTCTGGGTTTGAAACTCCTTCACCTGAGAGTAAAGAAATCTGTAGCAGTGTACCAATGGAAATCAACCCTGCCTTCCCACTAAAGCTGACTACAGAAGGGTTAAGTTAGACTAAGAATTCAGACTTCAGTGGGCAGCTATTCAGTCAATGCTAGAAGGCAATTAATCAATTAGCAGCTCCAGAGAGGGAAGGGAAGTTTGCAACAGCCCTCCCCTGTGAGTCCAGGCGTGTGGAGAAGATGGCTCTATCATCTGAACAGCACCTCACTAATGAAGAATATGCTGAGAGTCTTAATGAACAGCTAGCTGAAATCCAGTCTCAGGCAAACACAAAAGGGGATCTTTTGTGTTATGTGAAAAGGAATACCGATGGCAGCTGCTTCACTCTGCCTGTAACAGTTCAGAACTGAGAGTTTAAAGATGCACCCTGTTCTCTCACATATGAAAGGACCTTGATTAGCTACCATTGGTACAGAGACTTGAAGTGTGCAAACCCAGAGCTGGCAGTGGTAAAATGTAACCACTCACTGGACAGTACCCTTTCAGGGGAGGGTTCCCTGAAATTAAAAGGAATAGTAGCCTTGAATTTCATCATAGAGGGGATTCCCCCTGTGCCATTATGCATTTGCGGTCCAAGGTATGACAAAATCAGTGTGCCTGGGGGCTGACTTTTTGGTAAGGCTTGCAGCTAGTGTGGATCTGAACTCTGAGCAGTCTGCCCTTCAGATCCATCTCCAGACACCACCCCAGACTCTGGCTTATACCAAATCTCAAATGAAAGCTGGTCAGACCATACATCACAAATTTGTCAGGTGGTTAACAAACAGAATGTCACCATCCCAGACAGGACTTGGAGATTCTCTCCGAGACTGAATATGAAAAAGAGGTGTTTGCCAAAGAAGAGAGCCTTCTTCTACCCCAATAAATCCATCTGGGAACTGGGATTAACTCTTAGTGGGGAGGGTCACAGCCATTTGCTGGAGTTCATGGGGAGAATTGCTTACCTGTTGGTGAATAATCCAGGAGTACCCCATCTTACTTCCCTCTCAGGTAGATATATAAATGGTGGTGGGCTCAGCCTTTCATGATTTTTCACCCATCATTTCAGTTGTTGGCCAAATACCAGGAATGGGGATAGGGAACATGGGGGAGTTACACCACTTTGACTTCAGGACAGATTATGGTCCAGCCATAACAGCTAGCTAGTAAAGGATATGATTACAGGAGGGAAGTCAAAAACTCTTTTTTTTGCAGTTAATCATTTTGTCTGCCCTGCCATCCCTCCACCCCAAAGTGGTGTCCCGAGCAGTCCACACCCAAGCCTCCACGAGAGGGCAGACAAGCAGTGAGAGCAACAACCCTCCCTCCGCAGAGGAGGAGAGCAGTCCTCTGGATGCTCAAACCTTCTCTCCTCGGCTGACCCCCCTATGATCTAAGTCCGTTCCTGAACCCGGGTCACCAGTGTGGTAAAAGGTAAGGCGCCCAAGGCTCCTCAGCCCTCTGCACCACCAGGTCAGCTCAGGAAGTCAAAGACTTTTGCCTAGTCCTGTCTGAACCACTCCCCCTTGAGGAAAGAAGTGAGATTACCTCTGTAGAAAAAGAAGACATGTCAGACTTGATTGAAGCCAATGTAGAAATAGGGGAGGCTGAACCATATCCTGAGTCCTGTGAACAAGTCAATGAGCAGGTGGCATTAGCCAATGCAGTGCCAGATTCAGAGAAACCTTAACGTGACACAATTTTCCATTCATTTTCTAGTCTGTTCTCTAAAGTCAGTTTAGACTGTGGGAAAACTATCCTCCATGCTGTCAGGATTGAGACGCAACCTAATAGCAAGCCTGCAGATGTCAGACAATACAAAATACCATTAGCAGCACAGGAAGCTATTCCTGAGATTTTAGAATCCCTCTTGGAGAGACGCATTGTTAGGGAATGTGCCAGCACTTACAATGCTCCAGTATGGCCTGTGTTAAAACCCGCTGCTATGGTTGGTCCATCGGCGTAGCAGTAGCGCTGCTACTTGTGATGCCTGTGACCTGGGTTCAGGAATGAGTCTGGGTTGTTGAGGGCCGGCTGGGAGAGGACGATCAAGTGTCCCAGAGGATGCTCTCCTCCTGGGGGGTGCCTTGTCCCACTGCACCACTGCCACATGCAAACATGTGGCTGGTAGGGCATGCAGGACACAGAGGGGACGCACTGTGCTGCATGTCATGTGAATGTGCTCACACACACACTCACATCAGGGACTATGTCTCGATACTAGAGTCCCTATGGAGGGGGCTACACCACACAAAACAAGAAGGAAAAGAAAGTCGGATGATCACCAGCTCTCTGCACGCCCTGTACCAGTGACCCAGCCACCTCCAAGAATCCGGATCCATGAACGGTGGGTTGAGGGACTCTCCACAACCCTGCCATGAGGGGGCAAGCCATGGGATACTCAAATAAGTAGGTCCAGGGAAAAGCCAAGTGACAGTGCTGGGAGGGTTGTTGGGAAGGAGGGACAGCCAGGGGTGAAAGGAGGATAACATGTTAATAACAAAAAAAAAAAACACTGGTAAGTGATGATTTACCATCGACTACAGACAACTGAACAAACAAGATCTCCACTGTAAGTGGCCCATGGCTTATACCAATCACAGTTTAGCCAGAACTGAAGGAGCCCAGTTCGTCACTACCACAGACATAGCCAGTGGTTTTTGGACTATGGAAGGGAATCCTAGGGCTCAACTCAAGTTGATCTTATCCTCCTGGAAGTGCCAGCAGACTTGGACCCCGATGCTATTGCTGAATTCAGTTTGTTTCTGCACAAGGCCTTACCTGATGCAGAAAGGTGTGGCATATTGGTTTATGTCGACGACTTACTGATAATACGCAGTACCTGGGAAGACCACAAGAGAGAGCTCAGACATGTGCTCACTCAGTTGCAGACCACAGGTGCAAAAATTTCCATCACAAAGGGGCGGTGGTGTAGGAAAGAGGTGAAGTACCTAGACTTGGAAATATCCACTGAAGGCATTAGGCCTCAGGCCATGTGAGTGCAGGCAGTTATGGACTAAACCTCACCTGCCAATCTGACAGAGCGGCATAGTTTCCTGGTTATCTGTAACTACTCCTGGCAGTTTATTGAGGAGTATGCTCAGCTGTTCCTGCCCATGGTCAAACTCCTGAAAAAGGACCAAACCTGGAAGTAGGTCCTCAACAGGATAGTGCCATGAGTGAACTCCAAAGGAGGCTGAGCCAGTCTCATTGCCTAGCCTTTCCAAAAAAAGGTAAATAGTTCTACTATGAGATGGGTCACATGGACTTGAACATCAGTACAGTATTGTACTAGAAACATGACTGGGACAACCAAGTTCTACTCTGTGTCAGCAAAGCACTCGGTGAACTGGAAAGGAAGTATTCTGAGTATGAAAAGACCCCCACTTGCTACCATGTGGGCACTGCAAAATTGTACCCACATGATCTGTGGAGAGAAGGTAATTGTGAAAACTTGTCATCAGTCCTTGGTCTGCCTCGTGAGCACCAGGATGAAAGAGGGAAAGGTGTCTGGCAGCAGGATCACCTTTTGGACCTTGGCCCTCCAGGGCAGAACATTGAAGTTAAGTATGCCAAAAACAAGAAACATCCTGTAACCTAGGGCCTAGCTGCCCTCTACTCATGTGCAGACCTGGGACTGAAAACCTCATCTATGCCTCAACTGAGCAGCCACCCAACTTTTCAGATCATAGGTACCTTCCTTATGGTGAGAATGCTTGTCTAGGGTTGCCCAGGGACTAAGTGGATGGGTGTTCTTTTCATGAAGAAGGGAAACTGGGTGTATGTGTAGGATTATGCTGGGAAGGAGATATACCTACAACACTCCAAAAATTCCAGCCAGGATCAAAATCTAGCCAGTATGCAGAGATAGCAGGTATCTGTCTAACTGGTCAGACTGCAGTGAATTTTCATCTCATGGAATTTGTGATCTACACTGGTTCTAACAATGTAAGATTGTGTTTTACCACCTACCTTCCACACTGGAAGGAAAGAGCGTTCAAAAAGGGCAAAGATATGGAACATGTTGAACTGGTTACCAGTATTGATCAGTTAGTACAAGGGAATGGGATGACCATATACTGGAAGAAGGTAAAGGGCCATTACAAGACCAGTAGACCTGATAAAGAAGGCAACAGCCTGGCCGATTGCCCTGCCAGGGAGAGTGACCCTGAATGGCACCATTTGGAAATCTGAACTCAAACCCAAGGCCAACCTAACTGCAGTCACTTGACAGGAGGCCTAAAGAATTGTACCTAAAACCAGAGACAGTGGCCACACCAGAAGCACCCTCATTAGCACCCCAATTATGGTTACCTGATCTAGGCCCAGTTAAGAGACAAAACTCTCTCCAAATTATACCACTACCTGGAGAATCCTGAGGTCAACCCAACATGGCTGAAGACCTGTAGCAAGCTAGGGAGTTAAAGGTCATGTATGACCAGAAACAGAGGTTTAGCCTACATGGAAAGCTGCTCACTTACACCCACGACTCCTCAGACATTCCCTGATGGGTGGTCCCTACGGGATATAGAGGAATGATGTTATATCACATGCATGACGAACATTGCATTGGACAACCTGGAGATTGGTGCACCTAAGAGACTTTGAAGAAAATTGCATACTGGCCTGGCATGCAGAAGGGTGTAGTTACATATACTAGAGGTTGTCTCACTTGCTGTAGGTTCCAACACTCAAAACCTAGGTTCTGTACACCCCTGCAAGTGAAATGACTTACTTTCCCCTGGTCTGATAATCAGATTGATTATACAGGCCCTTTACTCACTTTAGCTAGAGGGAACGAGTATTTACTCACTGTGACCTGTTTGTTTGCTAAATGGGTAGAATACATACCAACTCCCAGTGATACTGCTAAGAATATGGTGGCCATTTTGATTCAACACATTTTTAACCGTTGGGGCCTACCTTTGAAGATAGAGTTTGACAGATGTTCCCACTTCACATTAAAAGTGATGGTTAACCTACATGTGACACTGGGAATTCAGTAGAAGCTTCATGTGGCCCATCATCCTCCAACCCTCTGGACAAGTAGAAAGGATTAATAAGTCTATTGTAAACATAGTTAACAAGTATATCTCAGAAAATGCAAACGATTGGGATCTTAAGGTGCCATTTGCTCTAATATCACTGAGATTCACCTCAGATTGATCCACAGGGCTGACTTCATGTGAAATGATGACTGGCACACAGAAAGTACCACCCATGTATCTGTTGCACCAAGACCCCGCTAAAAATGTGGTAGCAGCTGCTGACATCCACCAGTACATCATCAACCTGAGGTATCACGCATAGAATGTTTTTTCATTTGCTAAGCAAAATTTAGAGAGATGTGCAGATGGGAGAAAGGCTTATTGTGACAGAAAGGCCTCTGACACCGACTATCAGATAAGTAATAAAGTGTTCTATTTCACTACAAGAAAGAGAAGAGAAAGGAGAGGAGGGAGTTTTCAGAAAAGGAGATTGCCCTCTGTGTGACTGTGAACAAAGATGACCCAATCTGCGGTACATAGCAATCAGCTGAAGCCCTATGAGTCAGCCCAGCACTCTCCTGACTCTATACAGGAGAGCCACAGAGAAGTTTAAAACTACATACAGTATGTCGTAGGCCTGTCCTCCACCTCTCACCCACCCCGGGGTTGGGGGGGATAGGTTCAAAACGACCTCAGTAATTGATTATATTTAATATTTTCCTTTCTTCTATGTCTCTTTTCTTTTTGTGATTCCTATGTCTAGTTTCTAATAGTGTAGTTAGTTATTTGTCATTCTAGAGATGCTTATACAGGGTTTGACCTTCACATTGTTTAACTAGCCCCAAACCTAGTGCACATTGGCCAGGGCTAGTGCAGCTAACCCTCTACTTGTCCGCCTTGACTAGTGCAGGTTTTCCATGGCTGTTAATGAAGTTAAAAATGTCCCTGCTTTAGCAGGCTCTGTTCATCATGCTTATCTATCTGGTGTGATTAAGAGCTGCAGGTATCTGGCAGTTCAAGAAGGGGATCCCACAAAAGAGACTGTGTGAGTACTTATCACTCCACTGTCAGAATTTTCAGCTAGTGTCTAGGCTGTGATCAAGAGTAGGAGCTGTTAAGTCACTAGCTTCCAGTTTTCTGAATGTATCTATCTGACAATTTGTCCCAAATTAGTAAGACCAGTGCTCCTCATTGCCCTACATTTTGAGTATCTGTATCCTACATTTCGGTGAGAAAATGCTAAAAGGCATACAGGGTATCCTCTGCAGGTGGTTGATTTTATCCCAGCCTCACCACAGGTGCTCCCTCTCCCATTCAAATCTCTCAATCCTGCACTTTCTCTTCTTTTTACTATATTTTGAGTGTCTATATCTAATATTGACCTTCCTGCTCCACTCCTGGAACACACAAACAATTGGCCCTGATAAAAATGCCCTGCACATCCACCTGGCCCAAGAACTCCAGTGTGTCTGCTATTCCTGACCTTTGGCCACCCCTTTACAGAACCTCATCTTCTCGTCCCCATCTCTCAACCCCCTCTTTTTCTACCTACCCTCCTCTCCAATGAAACACTCCTTGTCAGAGACCACTTTGCTCCCTACTCATTACCTGCATCATGCTCTCATTCCCGTCCCCTCACTCCCCTTGCCTCTATCGCATTTACAAAGACATTTTTGGCTGCGACCTTTTGATGCCCTGCACTTGCCACTAGCCACACTTCACTAATGTCTGTTCCTGTAATTTAGTTTATACTTGTTTGTTATGTTTGAGAGTATCTTCAAATTGATGTGTGCTGACTGTGTCTTACATTTATTTTGACAAGGACCCTTTGTAAAAGTGTCATCCTGGCTCAAAGGTATTAATCTGCTACTGAAATAAATATCTCAGTGACAAAATGCCAAGAGGTATACAGGGTCTGCTCTGCAGGTGGTGGGTTTTATCCCAGCCTTAACATACCTGCTCCCTCTCCTCTCCAAATCTCTCAACTCTGTACCTTCCCTGGACAAATCTGCAGACCATACTCTGAAATGACTATCCATAAACCCATTGCAGCCCTTACTGGCAAATGTAGGGGTCCCCAGCTCTTCAAAATGGACCATGCCAGCCAACACCATCCATACAGTCCCACCCACATCCTACTCAGCATGTCCCTTCATCCTAAAAACAAAGCTTTGGAGGCATGTATGGTACAAAATACCTCAATAAAACATCATTTAAAAAGTTAAAATAAGCTTTCCTGGGGTGCATAGATCATCCTATATAGAAACAGGGGTAGTATAGTATGCCTGTATACTGCTTACCCTGGCCTGATGAAAGGAGAATGTTTAAGAAATGTTACTGTTGGGGCATAGGATGTTAAAATCAATACTTTTAAATATAAATGTCAGTTTTCTGTTTCCCAGTCCCCTTAAGCTTGTGTAGCCCCCTCCCCAAATAAATCCTAGATGTACTCCTGGCTCACTTGACACTGTATGAAAACTTCCAGAAGTGCTGGGCTCCAGCTGATCACAGGGTGGGGTCTGAGAGTGTTTTTCTCTACCAGAGTCTCTCTTTATTACAGTGTGGGTGGTGGTGAGAGTTTGGTGAGGTGCATTATGATGCCAGCTATTAAGTGTGCAGAGCAAGGCCTACTTGACTGAACATTTGTTGCTGTGATATCCTCTGGTTCAGGGGGTGCAGAAAGAAGAGATGAGGGCAAGGTACAAAACAATGGGGGGTTGGGGCACACTGTGTGTGATGACACCAGTCTTTTTTTTCAGCTGGGCCAGAAGCAAATAAGAGCAGGATGGATACATATGCAATAATTGGAGCATTTTCTTGGCATGCATTTTTTCCTGTATAAGTGATCAACATTTACAATTGCGGGCTAGTGCAACCATCTGCGGGCTAGTGCAATTTTGAATCAACTTGTCCTGCTGGCTAGTGCAAAGAAAAGTAAAAGTTGACCCCTGTGCTTATAGTGTTTGTTAAGAGGACATCAATTCTGGTTTCCATGTTCCTGATTTTCAGTACTCCCAGTAGAACCGCTTTTACTTAGGATAGTCTCCAGAGAAAAGTAAGTGCCCTTCGGGTGACAAACATCAATGACATTTGAGGGGCCAATTTAATTTATCTCTACTTGATTCTTATAACCTTGCTCAGTTTTCTAACTATGGTGAGCCTCCTTTACAAATTACAGAGGTTACAGGGAAACAAGGTTCACGTTTTTAACCCAACAGGTCAAAAAATAACACTGTCAGTTAAGCAATTTACAATAGCTATCAAATATTTTCCAGGACTTGCATTATCATATGTGATTACTGTGTAACCACTGTGCATAACAAATCAACTTGAAGTCATTGCTGTGTATTATGCCATATGTAACCACTGTATTAGAGATGTGTTATTTTCTATTATTCAGTGTGCCATTGCATGGATTTTGGTTAACTTTAGGGTGACCATAACCCATGTAAGGGGAGAGATTTAAGGAGAATTGTTCAAATACTGATTTGCATGACATGTAATAGCAAATATGAAATGTACACTCTGCACACAGCACTAGGCATACAGGTCCTACCCCATGACACTATGATACCAGGCCCAAGAAAGTCAGGTCAAGACAGAATACCAGCTTGAAATCAAAATTTCCATGTAGTGTGTTTTAATAGGACTAAGTTAGTTTTCAGATTTACAGGAAGAGCTGACAGATAAGCCCAGACAATCTCTTCCTTGAAGGAAGTAAATTCAATTAGGGTTTGGGGGAGTGTCATGCTAGTGAGATATATGAACATCTGCATGTCTTTTACCAGTTAGAGTGACATAATATACTGTTGTGTTTTGAACTGTTCAAGTTAACAGTCTGGTGTCATGCTTTCCGATGAAGATCAGTCACAGATAAGGTGGAATGGAAGTGGTCTGATTATTCTGCCCCCAGCCAGAAGAACTTAAAAACATGCACTTAACACATAGATTTTGGAGAATTTGAACCAGGGACCAACTAACAAGACAAGGCAAAGTTTATTTATATGGTGCCCAATCCATGGGGCTCTGGGTGCCTCACATAAAACAGGTTGGTTTAATACACGAAGCACATCACATCACATATAGCATGCATAAGTATTTAAAATAATAGATAAAAATGTAAAATGGCTAAAATACAAGCTAGTGCTGGTTAATCACCTTCATCAGGGAAGGCCAAGCAAAACAGATGAGCCTTTAGACCCAATTTAAAGCTCTTGACCATGTGGACTAGATTTCCTGGGGGGCTCATGAACTGTGGTGAATGAGAAAGGACTTGTACATTAGTCCCCACTCACTCCCTACAACAGCATGGAGTACTTCAGGAGCCTCTGCAAGAAGTGAAAGCTCGAGCTCAACCCCCCCACTCGCCTCCCCACAACAGCGAAGCACTTCAGGAGCCTCTGCAAGAAGTGAAAGCTCACAGATCAACCCTCCCCACACTCGCTCCCCACAACAGTATGGAGCACTTCAGAGCCTCTGGAAGAAGTGAAGGATCACAGCTCAAACCCCCACTCGCTCCCCACAACAGCACGAAGCACTTCAGGAGCCTCTGCAGAAGTGAAAGCTCACAGATCAACCCTCCCCACACTCGCTCCCCACAACAGTATGGAGCACTTCAGGACCTCTGGAAGAAGTGAAGGATCACAGCTCAACCCCCCACTCGCTCCCCACAACAGCATGTAGCACTTCAGGAGCCTCCCAGGGTGGACTGTTACTTGAGGGCTTGAAAAATCTAAGCCAGCTTTACCGATTTAGCCTGTATTTTAATTAGATTTTTGGTTGACAGAGTGCACTGATAGGTTTTGGACAAACACTATTTGTAATGCTGTTCCCCTATTACCAGGAATCGCTTGAAGAACTCTATATGTTTATTTAGTGTTCTCTGGGTTCTTTAACTACGGATTGTATTTTTAATTCAACTTATCTGTAGTTCTAGTTACCTGCTGAATTCTGTTTGTTTCTTCACCATCTTTGGGCTGGTTGGCACATGCACAGTCTGACCTGCTCCAAGTCCTTTGTTCTGCTTTTTCCACCCCTGTACTTAACCATTGTCTCCTCAGGCTCACAGCTCAACCCCCCCAAACAGTGCAGAGCACTTCAGGAGGCTCTGCAAGAAGTGAAGGTATGACAGCTGAATTACTCCCAGGGTGTGGATTGTTACTAGAGGGTGTTAACCTGTTGAGGCTATGTGTTAACTGCCCTGCCCAGCCACTCTTGGCCATCCCTAGCTTTATAGGGCCATGGTGGTCATGTGACCATCACCAACATTTGTTAAAGTCTCCACTTTTTCACTTGCAGATTATTTGTTCTGACCAGTAGGGGTCAGTCACAAGCTTACTCTCTTCCTCTTCAACCCACTGTTTTCTGTGCTCACCATAACCTCTTCCCTACCTACTTCCTCTTGTCCTTCACTATTTTCTCTCCCATATCCCCCTCTCTATCCCTCTCCCTCTACCTAGGCTCAAACCCCCAACCTTTAACACTGGAGGCAGCAATTCTACCACTTCACTATCTGTTCCTGCCCATTTAAGTGTGGCTCCCAGACATACCTATACTCCTCAACTACCCTGCTCTACTTCTCCTACTATATCCAGCAGTTACTTCCACTCTGTCGCAGCCATGGATACTCCCACTATGATAAGTCTGTCTCTGTTAGTTTTGCTCTGTGTCTTCCCTCTGACCCCCCTTGGCACTAAGCTTCTACTTTTCACCCCCAACTATATAATGACACCACCTCTCAGACTTCGGTCACTAATAGCTCTGATCTCTATTTTTCTCAACTGTTCCTGGACCGGATTGCCTGCTCTGTAAATTGCCCTCTACGGAAATCGTAATCTAGTCTCAAATTGCTTAAGAATGTGCTATTTCAACATGTATTTTTTCTTCTGCTTCTCTCTGGCAACATTCACCCTAACCCGTGACCTGGCTCACAGTCCCTTCCCTCAACATGCAACTCAGGGGACCTCATGCTCACCTCTGTCAATATCCCCAGCCTACTGCAGAAAATTGACCGTCTTCAAATATGGGTAGTTCAACACAAGCCTGACGTCCCTGTGGAGGTCGAAACCTGGCTTTCCTCCAAAATATCTGACTCTGCTGTCTCCTTGAATGGCTACACACTCTTTAGGGAAGATAGGCTAGGGAAAAGGGGGAGGGTGCCATCTACCTCCTCCTTGACTCTCTTAAAGGGCCAGTTCTCCCTAAAGTTATCTCGGATAATACTGCTCAGGCTCTGGCACTCAAACTTGCCATAGGGAACAAGAGTAAATCACTTACGATACTGTCTGTTTATATCCCGGCCCGTGACACAAAACCTGGCTTTAACTCTATTCTTGATTTCATCTCTAATCTCCCCAACCGATACGAGGTGATCTTACTGGGTGATTTTAATATCAACTGGTTGGCTCCTGATGCTGCTCCTTATAGGGATGTGGTGGCAGCTGTTGACCTCTCCCAGGCTGTGGCATCTCTTACCAGGATCAATTATAGGACTGGTACTAGTACTTTAATTGATCTTATTCTCTCCAACCACCCAGATGGCTTTCTAACATTGTGGTCCTGTCTGACACACTAAGTGACCACTCACCAATTCTCTGCTGCTGGTCCGATCGCTTCTATAAACTCCCTGCTAAGTCCTCATATCGGTGTATCCTCAAAAAAGGACTGCTCAGGCAATTCCAGGACTACCTTCTTACTTGTGACTGGTCCCCTATCAGCCACCTGTGTTGACACTGCCCTAACTTTCTTCATCTCTACCTTCAACTCAGCCTGCAATGTTTTCACCCCTTTCTCCAAGTGTATTGTCAAAGGAACTAGTAACCCTTGGATCACCTCTGCACTCCTAAATCTCATGGCAATATGTGATAACCTCTGGAATAAGGGCCTGGCATCAGGTCTCCCCGGGGACGGGCAATGGTACAGGTCTACCAGAAATGTGTGTACCCATGAGATTCTCCTGGCTAAGGCTGCCCACTTTAAATCTAACCTCTCTTCATCCTGAGGAGATGGGAGGACATTCTGGGCTAATATAAAGGACCTATTCCGGAAAACCTAACACCTTCCCCCCCCAAATGTTAAATATTAATGGAGTCACTACCCAGGACCCTCAGCTCATTGCTGACAACTTTAACTCTGCATTTACTGATCCTAATGGTGTACTCCCCCTGGACATCTTCAATAACAACCCCGGCCCCCCACCAACTCCTGCCTCCTTGCATAATCCACCTCCCTTTCCGCTTCTGGACAATCTCACTAAGGGAATCAAAATCCTACCTTGCTGGTGTATTGGGGAAATCCAGATTTAGTGGAGATTCACTGGACCTAAAGCTATTCCGTCTGGCCCTAGGTGCAGTTCTATCCCCTCTCACTAAAATTTTAAATCTCTCCCTCTGCCTTGGCCAATTTCCAACAAAGTGGAAGGTTGCGGTGGTAACTCCTGTGCACAAGAGTGGTGACAGAACTGTTCACAGTAACTTCTGCCCCATCACAAGCCTTCCCCCAATCTCTAAAGCCCTTGAATGGATAGTATCAAACCAACTATCCGACTACCTCTCCAAGTACAATCTACTATGCAACCAGCAGTGTGGTTTCAGGAAGGGACGTAGTACCACCACTGCCTTCTTAGAGTTTACTGATTTTACTCACAAAGCTCTGGACTGTGGTCATTTTGTAGGGTCTGTGTACATAGACCTTACAAAAGCATTTGACACGGTCAGTCATGCTCTCCTTATAACATCCCTCATGGTACTGGGCCTCTCCCAAGAAGCCACCTCCTGGTTCTCCAACTATCTTAGTGGGATATCTCAGAGAGTGAAAATCCTTGGTACTCTCTCCTCCAGCAAACTGGTTCGCTCTGGGGTCCCGCAATGGTCTATACTTGGACCACTCCTGTTCAGTCTCTTCCTTGACACCCTCCCCCTTGCCTGCTTTGGTAATCTGCTTCTTTATGTGGATGATGCTGTTTTCTTCTCTAGCCACCCTAATCACCACCCTCTGGAAAGTAATCTGCAAAAGAACTTTGCTGAAACTGAAACGTGGTTTGCCCTACACAAACCTATCATAAACTACAAAAAAGACCAAAGTGATGCAGTTTGCTAACCCCCAGAATAAATGTAAAGGTCTGCCTTCAAGTATTCTCAATAGCCTCTGACAGCCACTTGAGCAAGTCAGTAGCTTTGAATACCTTGGTATTACCCTGGACACCTCCCTCTCCTACCTCGAGCATGTCAATCTGATCTGTAAAGCTGTGAATACAAGAATAGGCTTACTCTACAGCAACAGGTCATGTTTGATACCTGATGCACTCCTATTTGCCGTTACCAGTTCGGTCCTTTCCATTGTTGACTGTGGGATAATTATTTATGGCACTGCGACCGACATCACACTAAATAGGATTAAGACTGCAATTAATAAAGCTTGTCGTTTAGTAGTTGGTGGGCATAGGCTCACCCACACCTGCAATCTCTATAACCAGCTAACTGGCTGTATATTTATGTGGAGACTACACTACCACACCTGTCTGCTGGCTCGTAAGTTAACCCTTGGTCACTGTTAACTTTTTGCCTAGCAGCTTCTCACTGTTGCCCCTGCTCAGTGCACTCTCTTCTTACCGTTGTCCTCCCCTTCTCTCTTTTCCCTTCCCTGTCTCTTGTTCATTATTGTTTCCTTGCCCCCCATAAATCACTACTTCCTCACCACTAGGTTTGACAAAGTCCCCTGGACTGCCACTCCTCTGATACCCGCGCATCCGTGGCTTAGATCTCTCTTTTGTGATGGTACAGTCTTAACCTCCGCTCAAATGTTAAATTTAGTATTTTCATGTTTAACTTACTTCTAGTTGTCAACATACTTGTATTATTCTATTCAAGTTTTGTTACATTATCTTCCCTCCCTTATAGGTACTTAGTTCCTCATGCAGACTGATGTATACTGCACTTTCTTTGTCATGTATAGTACTACTATGCTGCTACGTTGTGTTATTTGTATTACTGTGATTCCTAAGGAGGGGTCGCTGGTGAGACTTTTCCTTAACAAACCTTCCTTGACCCAGATGACCTGGTGAATTACCGTCCTATCACCAACCTGTCTTTTCTGAGCAAGGTTGTCGAGAAATTGGTGGCACATCAGCTTGAGGATTGTCTGGTGTTCTGCGACATCTATGAGCCATTTCAGTTGGGTTTTTGGGCTAGACACAACACAGAAATGGCACTAGTGAGGGTGCATAATGTCCTACTCAGGGCTAGAGATAGAAGAGACAGGTCAGTTCTTGAACTCCTCGATCTGTTTTCAGCCTTTGACACCATGGACCACATTGTGCTTCTTGATTGGCTCTGTGAGTTTTGTGGACTCGCCGGTGCTGTCATCAGATGGTTTGAGTTCTATCTCTCAGATAGGGTACAGTGGGTAGTGATGGAGAATTTCTCCTCCTCTCCAATGGCCCTGTCATGTGGAGTTCTGCAGGGCTCGAGCTTGTCGCCGATGCTGTTCGTGGTGTATATGCTGCCCCTCGGTGAGATCATTCGGCAATACAACATGGAGTTTCACTGCTATGCAGATGATACCCAGCTATATTTGTCATTTGCTCCCAGAACATCTAGTGCCGTTGACGTGCTTAATATCTGTCTGGCTAAAATCAGTGACTGGGTGGCTTCCAGCTGGCTGAGACTCATCCCAGATAAGACAGAGGTGCTGGTGGTTAAACTGGGTCGTGGGTGTGATGGGTTGCTGCCTGGAGCAGACACAGGTCTTTTCCTGGGGTCTGCTCCATTGATTGCATCCCTGAGGGTGCATAATCTAGGTGTGATCCTGCACAGCATGCTGATGTTTGAAGATCAGGTGTTGTCTGTTGTTAAGAGTGGTTTCTACCACTTATGGAACATCCCCAGGATCAGGCCCCTCATTCCGTCTGAGGATCTGCCAACCCTAGTGCATGCCTTTGTCACCACCAGACTCAACTGCTGCAATGCTCTTTACTTTGGGGTTACAGGAGGGACCCTCCACAGGCTGCAGCTGGTGCAGAATGCGGCAGCCCGGTTACTGACGGGCCTATCCAGGTCATGTCATGTGACCCCAGTTCTGCGTGCTCTGCACTGGCTGCCAGTCAGGTAGAGGTTCCTTTTCAAGGTGGGCTTACTCACCTATAAGGCCCTATATTGACTGGTTCCTGGCTACCTGTTGGAGCTCTTGACACCTGTGGTCCTCTGTTCGCTCCGTCTGCACCTCCTCCTCGAGGGGCCTCCTGGATGTTCCCTTGGTTCAACTCAGGACTTCTAGTGATCGAGCATTCAGTGTCTCTGGGCCAACCCTGTGGAACGCACTTCCAACTGCAGTCTGGGAGGCTCCCTGGATTGGTGTTTTTAAGCAGAAGCTTAAGGCCCACCTCTTCAGCCAGACATTTACTGAATAATGTATTTCCTACCCTGTTTGCACTATAGTTAATTACTATAGTTAATTTTAATTATTGAGTGCTGATTTTCACTTCCTGTTGCTTCTGGCCTCCGGGATTGGGCGCCTTAAAAATAAAATTGCCTTGCCTTGCCTTACTGCCAGCTTTTTAACTCCTGCTGTAATTGCACTGCTTTATTTGTTTTTTGCATTATTACCTTGTGTACTTTTGATGTAGAGCCTTTGTAAACGAGTCCCTGACTGAAAGGTTTGTAATTCCGAGATTTCAATAAATAAATAAAAAATAAATCATGAGAAATAAGCTCTTTTGATGAATTTGTACTTGTGGTAGCCAGTGTAAGCTGATGCAACAACAACTGGAACTCAAGGATATAGTGCCTCTGAAGCTATCTATTATCTAAGCTGCACACTGCATCTGCTTCTGGGGCAGGTGTTGTACAACCAACGGAGCTTTCCACCAGTAAGATCCACATGCAGTAGCACTGTAAAGACCCCTTACTTGCCAAAGTCAGTGGTTGATGCCTGAACTGGGATCCTGCTTGCCAGTGGGAGTGGCTGATTGTGAGGGCAATCTTTAGTAAGGCATAACTAAGGCTGATTTACCAGAGTAGATGGTCAAGATTTGAACTGTGGACTTTACACAAAAATCTGGAACTTTTTTAACTGTGTAAGTACCTGGATCCTGAGACTGATGTTCACATACAACCCAGGTGAAGATACCAGAATTAAGTTTCAAGACAGTGGTGGCTGGAACAGAGCTTTTTAGATTCTCTTTCTTTCCTTCCCTCTAGGACTGTGTCAACAAATGCAATTGTATGATGACAGGACTCATGTGTTTTACATTGATATGGTCTCTCCTTCTTTCTCTCTCTCTCTCTCATGCTGTACATTTATTCTAAACACATTTGCTTAATTGAGAGGTGCATGACTTAGTGTCGTACCTGTATCCATTGTGTGTAACGAGTTGCTAGTTATTTGCCACTATTACTTTAACAGCCCATGTTTAACCACGTGGGGAGGGGGATTACTGTCACTTCTTTGTGAATATCAGTGATGGTGTTGGCACCCTTGGGTTCCTCTCCATGTAGACCCTGCCAGAGAGATGTTAGTGGGAATGGCTGTTGGGACTAGGCGTTTCGGCAGTAAGCCTGAAGCAGACAGAGGAGGTCATCAGGGGCCAAATAGATGTATGTCAAAAAAAAAAAGATGAAGAGTACCACTGTGGAACATTTTGGTATTTTGGTAGGAGTACTGCCGAGTGATGTGAGTGACCATTACCCTATAGCTGGCATAAGATCCACACTCAAACCACCAAATCCTGCAGAATTTATCCTCAAAAGGTCAAAAAAGAATTTCAATATCTCAGGTTACCTCCATGACCTGAGTACTACAATATATTGGCAAGATTTCTATCTTACAACCTCTGTTGAAACAGCTCTCCAGACTTTAAAGGATATTATCACCAATGCTCTCAATATTCATGCACCTATCACCAGTATCAGAACTAAGGTAAAATCCTGCCCTTGGTTCACCTCTGAACTTAAAGCAGCCTTGAGAACCAGAGACAAGCTGTGGAAAAAGGCAAGAAAAACAAAGGACACCAGAGATTGGCTAAATTTCAGAAAAGCAAGGAATTCATGTACAAAAAATAAGAACTGCCAAAACTGCCTACTATACAGCTGAATTGGATGCCTCCTACAATAACCCATCCAGACTCTGGGGTACAATAAAAGGACTTCTGGGCCAAAATTCTACTCCTGCCTTAACCACCAAACTGCTACTAAATGATACAGAAATTACAGGTAAACAAGAAATCTTAAATACCTTCAATGTTCACTTCACCACTGCTGGCCTAGCATTTGACTCATCACCTGCAAATATCCTGAGATCTTCCTTGAACCTGCAAACTAATGTGGGACAAATGGCCACTTCAACTTTTTCCTTCATCCCAATATCCGTGAAAGAAGTGGAAGATCTCCTCTCTAATTTAGACACCACTAAGAGTGCAGGTGCAGACTCCCTGGATCCCTATTTCCTGAAAATTGCTTCGCATGTCTTATCTGCCCCCCTCACTCATCTCTTCAATCTTTCCCTAACTACTGGATCCATTCCATCTACTTGGAAAACAGCTCAAGTAGTTCCATTACTCAAATCTGGTGATACTAGGGATCTCAACAATTACAGACCTATCTCCATCCTACCAGTACTATCTAAGATGCTCGAAAACTAGTAAACTCTCAGTTAAGGGACTATCTGGATAACAATAACCTTCTAAATTCTGCACAATCTGGATTTAGATCAAAGCATAGCACCATTACTGCCTTAGCCAAGGTAACCAACGATTGGCAGACTAACTTGGACAAGAAAAATTTTACCTGTGCTGTGTTTCTGGATTTGAGTAAAGCCTTTGACACAGTGGATCATGACTTATTAATCACCTCCCTTAACTTAATAGGCCTGGATTCCTATCACTCAACTGGTTTAAGGATTACCTTTCAGATAGGTCACAACTGTTAGAAATGGAAATTACCTATCCACCTCAAAACCACTGCTAAGGGGCGTACCACAAGGCTCTATTCTTGGCCCTATCCTCTTTGCTATTTATATAAACAATATTGATGCCAACCTCACTCAATCTAACATTCATCTGTTTGCTGATGATACTGTATTATATGTCAGCAATCCCTCACCTTCCAAAGCCTGTGAACTGTTACAATCCGAATTCTCCATTCTGCAGCACAATCTACTTGACAAAAAACTACTTCTAAATGCAAAAAAAACAAAAGCTATGTTCTTTGCCACAAAGAGTTGCACTACCACTACCCCAGCATCCAACACCCTACATTTATCCACCTTACTTGGAGAAACTTGAATTTGTTGATAACTTCAAATACCTTGGAGTCTGGATAGATAACAGGCTTGACTATTCTGTCCATATTGAAGAGCTACTTAAAAAGCTAAGACAGAGGCTCGGACTATTTTTTAGAATAAAACATTACCTAAACAGTGATTCCAAAAAAAGGTTAATTCAGGCCTCATTCCTATCCCTCATTGATTATGCTGATCTTCTCTACTGCCATTGTTCAAGTCATCTCTTACATAAATTGGACACCCTGTATCACAGGTCCATAAGATTTATTACTGACCTTCCCTCCAGCACCCATCATTGCTCCCTTTATATGGCAGCCAACTGGACATCATTGCAACACAGAAGAAATAGGAATGCTGTTATCTGGATATTCAAAGCGTTAACAGGCAAACTACCGACCTATATCACTGATTGCTTTACCCAAATTACAACTAGGCCATACACCTTAAGGATCAGTAAACTCATCATATTAAAGGTCCCCAATGCCTGCACCGGTATGGGAGGGCTGCTTTCAGCTATTCCTTAGCAGTTGCATGGAACTCTCTCCAAAATCCATGAAGCTAGATAGCCTACTACCTCTGGCATCCTTCAAAAGATTGTTCTCCGCTTTTTCCAGAGCTCTGCAATTGCTTTATAAAGCCTAATCCCTACCTATCTGACCCACCTTCCTTTTCCATCCATTATATTAATTCAATTTCTTTCTTCGAATCACCTATTATATTCTCATAAAAACTAGTTAGACCATATTATTTTTATTTTATGCCTGCTATACCTGTCCCCTTTTTTCCTACAGGCTAAAATGGTTCTACTGTTACTTGTATATATGTAAATTGTTGTATATAATCATTTCATGCCATTGTATTGCTATTTATTCTATTTCTTGTCTATGTAATAATACTTGTATCCTCATTTGTATGACCACTCAGGTCCATCTTGTAAATGAGCTTTGCTCAATGATGTTCGCCTGAATAAATAAAGATTTTGATTGATTGATTGATTGATTGATTGATTGATTGATGACCCAATGTCAACAGCAGGCACAGTGCCTCTGTGTACTGCTAGGACCAGGGTCATGATGTGATACATTGCTCTTGGTGTTTGGCTATGCATGCTCCAGTTCTTGAAGAGAACCAGCAGTAAGTTTTCCAGGGCATACTAACATACTAAAATGCCAGCAGAATAGGCCTAATGGTCTTTCGTGTCTGCTCGTTTGGTCAGCCCCCACCCTGGGTGCTGACCTTGCTGTCCCCCTAGCCTTCTCTGGCTTCTCCCTTCCCAGTTCTGGATATTCTTGCTGCATTGGATTTTGCTTCCAGAACCCTTCCCCTGTACCTGTCCCACCCCCTCTTGAATCCCTCCACTGTCTCTGCCTCCCCAGCCCCTAGGCAGTGCATTCCATGGCGCACCACCCTCTCAGTGAAGTAGCACCTCCTCCTTTCTCCCCTGAATCTTCCCCCCTCCAGCTTCCACCCATGCCCTCTAGTGGCCCCCTCCTCCTTCCTTCGAAGCACCCTGACTGTTCCTCCCCTATTTACCCTTTTCATGTACCTGAAGACCTCTATCATGTCCCCCCGGTCCCTTATCTCTTCCAATGTGTACATATTTAGCTCTTCGAGCCTCTCCTCATAGGTCCTGTCCCCCAAGCCCCAAATCATTTTGGTTGCCCTCCTCTGGACCCTCTCCAGAAGGTTAATGTATCTCTTTAAGTGTGGCCTCCAAAACTGCACGCAATACTCAAGGTGCGGCCTCACCAAGCAGTTATACAGAGGGAGTATCACTTCCCTCCTTCTGGGCGATCCCTAGCGATGCATCCCAGCATCCTGTTGGCCTTGGCTGCTGCCTCCTACAAGTCTCAGAGTTGTTCATCTTGACATCCGCCACCACCCCAGGTCCCTCTCAGCCATGTCGAGACTTGTAGCATTTCCCCAGGGTGTACACTTGGCCTGGGTTTCTGGCCCCCAGGTGGAGTACCTTGCATTTCCCTGCATTGAACCTCAGCTTCCACTTTCTAGATCATCTTTCCAGAGCCTCCAGGTCCCCCTGTAGGGCCACCCTCCCCTCCTCCCCATCCACCACCGCCCCCAGTTTCGAGTCATCCGCAAAGAGACTCATCTCACTCCTGATTCATGTCCTTATGTCAGAGACGTAGGCGTTGAACAGAAGGGGCCCAAGGACTGATCCCTGTGGGACCCCACTAATGACCCTCCTTGGGGATGAGACTATCCCGCCAACTGTGACCCTCTGGGTCCGGTCCTGGAGCCAATTGCTGATCATCTGGTTCCCCAACCCCATTTCTCCCAGCTTATCCAACAAGCCCATGTGAGGAACAGAGTCAAATGCCTTGCTGAAGTCTAGAAAGAGGACGTCCACTGGTCTACCGAGGTCCAAGGCACTAGTCACCAAGTCATAGAACTCCACCAGGTTTGTCTGACACAATTTCCCGGGATGAATCCATGCTGTCTATCGTCCAGGCACCCTGACTTATCCAGGTCCCCCCCAGCCTCTCCTTGACAATGCCCTCCATCACCTTGCCCACCACCGACATCAGACTGACAGACCTGTAGTTCCCTGCCACCTCCCTTGATTCCCCCCTTGTGGATAGGCACTATATGCGCCACCTTCCAGTCTTGGGGCACATCAATGAAGGTGAATGTCTTTTGAGGCTGCTGGGTTGATGGTGCAGTTGCAGACCCTAGAAATGGAGGAGGCCAGCAAGGACATTCTGTTGGTAGAGCAGGAGCAAGCACTGGATCTCCTGACTTCTTAGGAAAAGGAAAACATTCGTCTGTCTTGCTACAGCTCTGATGTAAGTCATAGTCTCAATATCGAGAACAGGAATTTGCACTCTTCTGACTGGAGAAGTCACTTGGTCAGTTGCCTTTAAGGGAAGTTGAACTGCCGATGCCCATCGGACTGCCTATGGAGATTTCATCGTGAGCAGTTGACTGTGTCAGTGAAACATAGCTACATAGAATTTTTCAGCAGATAAGGGCTGCTTGGCCTCAGTCTGCCCATTTGGTCCTTGCCTTTACTGTCACAGTAGACCCTACCTGATCTCTGGCTACTCCCTCACCCTCACTTTTCTTTGTGTCTATCCCATGGATGGCAAGTCCACCACTCAGTATTTTTGCACCCACCACCTCTGCTGGAAGACTGTTCCAGACAGCTACCACTCTTTCAGTGAAGAAGTACCTCCTGCATCCCTCTAAATCCCTCCTTTCCAGCTTCATTGCATGCCCCTTTGTTCTTGTGCACATTCTCTTCTGAAAAATACTCCCCTATTGTACCTTATTCACCCCCTGTGAGGTACTTATAGACCTCTGCATTTCCCCCCTCTCAGGGTGTACATATTGAGATCCCTCAGTCTCTCCTCATAGGGCTTATGATTCAGCCCCTGCACCATTTTAGTTTCTCTCTTCTGGACAGCCTTGATGCTGTCCATGTCCTTCCTGGGATGTGATCTCCAGAACTGGCCACAGTAATCCAAGTGGGGTCTCATCAACAATTGATACAGTACTAAGATCACCTCTCTTCCTCTTTTCTTTTGCAAGCAGGAGTAACATTTCACTTTATGACATCAGTCATTTAGTTCAGTTTCTGATTTGCTTCTTTGGTCAGGCAAACATGCCTCCAATTCCAGTTCATCAAATTCAGTCTTCTTCGAGTCACCCTTGAGTAGCTGGAAGAGAATACACAAATTAAGGGTGGAAAGGGTGGGCCGTAACTGTCTTGCCTCCACATGATTAGTAAAATCATGATTTTACTGCAAGTTTTGCTCTTGGAAAATCAGTTTTACATCATCACATTGAGGCTCCACAGTTACTGCTAGTTCAAAGCCCTGGAAAAAACAGTCACAGAGAAATCCGATATAGGTTTCCGATAAACTGTTTAAAGTTTCCTTAGCCCAGTCAGCAGCCTTTAGGAGATCTTCCATCCTGGCCCCCATAGAGGCTGCTTTGCTGGCTATAGCTCCCCTTACTGAGTGAGTCCCAAAGGAAGAGGTATCAAGTCCCTGCTTGGTCCATGACCCCCCCTTGGACCATTGGGCAGTGGTTGCGGAGGAGATAGGGGCATGTGGTTTGACAAAGGAAATCAAAAGTTGGATGTGACCTCCTCTGATATTCTTTGTCTGTGACTCATACTCCTTTAAACAGTTCACCACACAAAGGTGCTACTCTTCGTTGAAGGCCAGAAAAAACTTAAAGGATATAGCTGTTTTGGTTCTCTTAACCACTGTGAACTCCTCTCCCCCAGAAAGATATTGTCTCCTGGAGACCTCTAGCACTCTAATATCAGAAGATATTTTACTAGATGCCAAACACAACAACTAGATAGCAAGTTTAGGCGATCGTTGTTTAAGAGATCGTTGTTTAACAGATAAATGAGAATTAGGACCTCAAGATCTGAACAGCTTAAACACTCTGTTAACATCCCAAAGAACTCTACATCTTGGAAGTGGAAGTCTGGACCATGTAATGCCTTTCATAAACTGCTTCACCACTGAGTGTTGGCCCTCAAATTTATCATCAGTTGGGCAGGGTCCCACCAAAATTACAGGTGTGAGTATGTGTTACTAGATCTGTACATTCTCACCCCAGGGGTCCTTTAGCATCAGTAACAGTATGCAGTAAGCTGGCTATGTTGAGCTGCCTCAGAGGAAGAATTTATGATAATGAATCAAATGAATTAGCCAATCAGAAGAGAGTTAGAGGGTGTGCTGAGTGGGGCTTGCCCAAAAGGCACCAGATTTTTTTATCTGCCTGACTGAGTAATACTGCCTCTGGGGTGCTCTCTTACTTTTGGCCATAGAGAAAATTTGACTAAAAGTTCTTGCTTTTTTCTTGTGTCTGTACTGAGTTTGTGAGTATTTTATACTTTGCTTTATTTTTCTATTTTGTAGCAGTTCCCGTCGGTTCCCGTGAACCGCGTTTCCCTCTTTTTCCACGGTTCTCCACAGTTCCTTCAATTATTTTGAAGTAAAATAAATAGTGTATGTGATGTAGTCAATGGTATTTTGTTTTATTAAGTCAACAGTTCCCGTTTTTCTGTGGGAACTGTCGTTTTTCTTCATTTTAAGTTACTTTTTACTTCAGAAAGTTGCAGTTCTTTACCACAAGGGAACCGTCCACTAAGCTTTATATTTCCCATTTGGGAACATGTCTCTCTGTCATTTCTGACAATTTGGTACTGTATGTCAGAAAGGCCCAAAAAAAGATCTGGACCTACAGGTTCTAACATTTTTTAAAGTGTCACAAAATTGTGGCTAAAGCAGACAGCCACGACTTGTGTTTACAGTGTGTAGGTCCATACCATTACTGTGTTCTTTGCTCTAAATTTTGTTCAAAAACAATACAAAAGAGAGCCAAAAGATTAGAAATTATGGCTTCTTGGTCTGCTTTCCCCTCTCCCAAAACGTCTGAAGAGGGGTCCTCTTCCCGTGCTAAATCAAAAGATAAGTCCCCCAGAGACTCCTGAGAATAAGTCAGACAAGCACAGTAACTATAAAAATGGTGACCAGTCAAAAAAGAGACAAGGGGAACAGGTCACTGATGAAGTGCCTGCTAAAAAGAAATTTAAAGAAAACATACCACTGGCCCTTCCGCGTCAAGGCAAGGGGAGATGCCAGTGGCACAAAGGCATAAAAAGAAAGAAAAACAAAAACAAAAAGAAAGACAGTTACTTAAAGAAAAAGAGAAAGTCTCTGACTTGGAAAAAGATCTACCCCCTGTTGAAGTAATTGTCAAGGCTTGGCACCTTTACCAAACTATACAGAGTATGGGCAATATTTTCTCTGTCCCTTCTACTCCTGTGAACCATAGCACTTCTGTCCCATCTTTTGGCCCAGATTACTACTATGGCATGGGAGATGGGGATGATGATGATGACGATGAGTCAAAGATCAGCCCCTGGAACCTGACGTCTTGCCAGACCAGGCGTTTGGTACTTCACCAAATGGTCAGGAGGATTTTTCCTCCCTAGTTACCTTTTTACAGCACATGGTGGATACTCTGGATCTCCCTACCCAGGAGACCACAGAGGATAAAGAGGAGGATGAAGACTATATAGAGATGATGTGTCTTTCACCTCCCAAAAAGATAGTGCTACCTATTTAAAAACCATTAAAGAAAACTACCATGAAGTTACTTCAGACTCCACTTCCTTGTCTGGAGTAGACAAAGATTGACAGGAAATATCAGCTGGCAAGAAATTATGCTGATTTTCTGTATGTTCACCAAGCCATGAAGAAGTAGTGCAGGCTGTAGCTTGTGACAAGGCTAAAGTCCCACTATCCTCTCAGCCTCCTGAAAAGAGTTCAGAAGACTGGATTTTTTGGAAGAAATCTTACATCACGGCTTCCTTACTTTTGCACCTATCTACTTACTTGGCATACTCTGCCAAGTATCAGAAGACCTTGTGGAATTCGATGCTCTCCATCCTGAACCAGAAATCAGATAAGATGGTGTAGGACATTGCTGAGACTGTGAAAACTGGATTAGAGCCACTAAGTACCAGTTTCACTGACTGTGGACAGTAATGATGCAGCTACCAGAGTCATGGCTCAAGCCATTTCACTCAGAGCGCCTGGTTTGGTTAAGAACTACAGATTTAATGCAGGATACCCAGTCCAAAGCTGTGGACTTTCCTGTGAAAATAATTCCCTTTTGGGGATAAGACTAAAGCATATACAGTATGAAAAGGTGGAAGAGTATAAAACCCTATGAAACAACACTGCAAAGAAAAGGCCTCTACTTCTCGAAAAAACACTTCAGCGGAAACAGAGGCAGAGGATTTTATCCTAGGACTTTCCTTATGCCAGTGCCTATGGATTACTCCCAAATGATAGGTTTCTACAGAGGAAGAGGCAGAAGGGGCCAGAGAAGAGCTACCACCACTCCTGCACCTGCTACCCAATCTAAACCCTGACTCCAACAACCAGGTCACCTTCCCAGTTCTGGTAGGGGGTAGGCTCTCCCACTATCTCCAATTCTGGAACCACATTACTATGGACAAGTGGGCCCTGGAGGTAATGCAAAAAAAATCCCTCCAGTTCAAACAATTTCCAGCTTTCAGGGGCCCCTTACCATCAAAACCCCTAACTCAAACAGAAACACTTTTATTGGAGTTGGAGGTAAAGAATACTATCAGCAAAAGTAGTTGAGATGGTACCTCTTCTCAGATGGGAAGAGCCTCTACTCAGATACTTACTCACAGAAAAGAAAAACAGGAGTGGTGACCTATTCTCGACCTCAGGTAGTTAACCCTTGCTGTGCCATGGACTGATATATCAGTCCAGAATTACTATCGTTCTAATTCTGTTGGCAGCCTGAGTTAAACAGGCACTTACTAAAACCAGAATTCAAAATGGTCACTCTCACAATGGCGATTCATTCTCTGCAACAGAGAGATTGGCAAGCCTCCCTGATCTAAAGGACACTTATTTCCATATTCCAATAAGGCAGTCCCACAGAAAGTTTCTAAGATTCAGACTGCCATCAAGACATTACCAGTTTGCAGCCATGCCTTTTGGCCTAACATCAGCTCAAGGATATTTACCAAGTGCCTAGCTGTTGTGGCAGCTTACCTAGAAACAGGGCATAGCAGTCTACCCATACTTGGACGACTGGCTTCTGGTGAGCAGGACCCTGTGCAAGTCACAGAGGCTCTCAGTTCCATAAAACAAACCCTGCAGTCTCTGGGGTTTCTCATCCAACAAAAGAAATCCCACCTAAACCCAACACAGCTCCTCACCTTTATAGGAGCAGAGCTGGATGCTCAGAGGAGCAAGGCTTTTCTGCCAGCAGACAGGATCTGAAGTTTCCTGTCAGTGGTAAACTCTTTTTCCCTGAACCAGCCCAGGCCAGCCAGACATTTTCTAAGGGTCCTGGGGCACATGGCGTCTGTGACAGCTGTTGTCCCAGGTTTCAGATTCCAGATGAGGGATATACAGTACCACCTGTGGGCTCACTGGTTCCAAAGAAAGCGTTCTCTGTCCAAGCTGGTTCCAGTAACAAAAACCTTACTCTGAGCTCTGGACTGGTGGAAGGAACCTGCCAACCTCTTGGTGGGAATTCCCTTCCAACTCTCAGCTCCTATAAAAATCACTACTACAGACGCCTCCCCTTCTGGGATGGGGAGCTCATCTAGACAATGTCTCTGTGAGTGGCACTTGGTATCTCAAGGAATCTGCAAGCCACATTAATCTGCTGGAGCTCAGAGCCATTTACCTTGCCCTAAAGACCTTTTCCCCCCAGGTAAAAGGTCAATCAGTGCAAATCAGAACAGACAACACCACTATCTTTTATATAAACAAGCAGGATGGCACAAGGTTGAGTATGTTTTGCACAGAGGCAATGAAAATTTGGTCTCTAGACTTCTCTCGATGTAAGCCTTTCAGCCATACACCTCCCAGGCAAGGACAATACCCTAGGCGGATGCACTGAGTCACATCAGCCAAAGGCACAATGAATGGACATTGAATAAACCGGACCTTGCCGTAGTATTCAGAAGGTGGGGCACACCAGAAATAGATTTGTTTGCCTCTCACCTCAACCATCAACTTCTTCTATACTGCTGCAGGCCCCCTGAACTAGGGACTCTCCCAGCAGATGCCATAACTCCGAACTGGACAGGCAAGTTCCTTTATGCCTTCGCTCCATTTCCTCTGATTCTCAGAGTGTTGCTGAAGCTGAGGGCCCAATCAGCAGCAATGATCCTGGTTGCACCAGATTTGCCAAGGCAACCTTAGTATCCTCTCTTAGTAACCCTGTCACACAGCAAGCCTATTCGGCTTCCTATCTGTCACTCTCTCCTGACTTTACCACCACTAGGAGTGACCTATCCAGAACTGCAATCTCTTCACCTCAAAGCTTGGCTCTTGAGGAGTTAGAGTACCCAGACACCCAGTATTCAGAACAGGCCCTTAAAATCCTGAGGATTGCCGAAAAACCTAGTACCAAGAAAACTTATGCAGCTAAGTGGAAAATATTTTCTTTCTGGTGCAAGAGGAAGCACATAAATCCTCTCGAAGCCTTAGTTCCCAGTCTTTTAGATTATTTGATTCACTTACAGGCATCAGGCCTAAAGGCCTCATCCTTAAAACGTCACCTGGCTGCAATTTCCGCTTTCCTGTCTATAGGTAAGGACAAGTCAATCATTTCATTGCCTGTTTTCAAAAACTTTTTCAAAGGCCTCCTCCATTTTCAGCCCCGAATTAGGCAACCTGTTCCCCCTTGGGACCTCAACCCGTGCATTGACAAGCTCAAGAAGCCAACTTTTGAGCCCATGGCTACAGCCCATTTAAAATATGTTACCTGGAAGACAGTCTATGGTTGCCATCACCTCTGCAAGAAGGATTTCAGAGTTGCAGGCACTCTGTACTGAACAAAACTATATTATCCCTCACAAGGATAAGGTAGAGCTCAGAACAAACAGGAAATTTCTAACCAAGGTGATCTCTGAATTCCACCTTAACTAGTCTATTACCCTTCCTGTATTCTTTACTGAAAAATCCACTCCAGGAGAACAAAGACTCAACAGTTTGTATGTGAAGAGAGCCCTATCTTACTACTTGGAATACACCAAACAGTTTAGGGGGTCTGCTACTCAGCTTTTCCTCACCTATGGAAAGGTAGGTAGAGGAAGGCCGGCCACTAAGAGAACTACCTCTCACTGGATAGTCTCTTGCATTCAGATTTGTTATGACAAGGCTGGTAAACAGCCCCCAGAGGGGCCTCAGGGCCCACTCTACCAGGGCTGCTGCCACAGTGGCAGCTGCAAGGGATATTCCCTTACTTGATATCTGCAAAGCAGCCACATGGAAGACTGTTCACACATTCACAAAGCAATATTGCCTGGATGTACAGTCCATATCTGATGCCAAATTTTGCACGGTGGTCCTGCAGATCCTCTTCCCTAAGTAGGTTCTGTACCCGCCTCCCAACTGCACTGCTTTGTAGTTTGCATACTGTTACTGATGCTAAAGGACCCCTTGGGTGAGAAGAAAAAATGACTCACCGTAGTAATATTGTTTCCTTCCAAGGTGTCCTTTAGCATCAATAAGCTCCCACCCTTCCTCCCCAAGTAACCTAACTGAAGAGGATTCTGCTTCCTTTATTGTTGTCAAATTTGTTGCTGAACTTTTGAGTTGCATTTAAAACAAAGTTTATGTGTTTTTTCATTTGTTCATTCATCATGTGGCTGAAACATAGAAACATAGAAGTTGACAGCAGATAAGGACATAAGAAGCCCATCCAGTCTGCCCATTTCTTTTTGTACCTTATAAATGTGCCATCAGCCTTTGCTCTGTCAGTGACCAATCAATTCATACTCATCTGTACTGCTCCCTATGCCTATCCCATGCCTGTTTGAAGCCCTGCACTGTATTCATAGCCACCACTTCCTGAGAGAGCCGTTCCATGCATCCACCACCCTTTCTGTGAAAAAGAATTTCCTCACATTCCCCCTTAATCGGCCTCTCTCTAATCTCATGCTGTGTCCTCTTGTCCTGCTATTTTCTTATATTTAAACATGTTATACTCTTTCACCTTGTTAATGCCCTTAAGGTGTTTGAATGTCTCGATCATATCACCTCTCTCCCTCCTTTGCTCAAGGGTATACATATTGAGCTCCATTAATCTGTCTTCATATGTCTTCTGATGCCCACTTTGCCTGTACCCCCTCACCTGTGTTTCTTTTTGCCAGGGCTAGCTTAACTCTGTTGGCCACCTTGTCAAAGTCAGCTCCTCTGAAGTCCCATATTTTTGCCTTGGAATGGAATGATTTACATGTAGTGGCCAAATTGAACCATACCATGTGATGGTCACTGGCCCCCAGGTGACCTTCTACCTGGAGATCTGTGATCTCTTCCCTGTTAGTCAGTACTAAAGCTAGGATAGCCCTGCCTCTTGTGGGTTGTTGTACCAGTTGTTTGAGGCCCCCGCAGGGAATCCACCATGTGTCTAATTCTGGCAGATGTTTCTGCTGGTATTAACCATGGGTAACATGATTTTTAAATCCTGTTGGTTCACACTTAATATGGACATGTTCCCATTCTAGCTTAGAAAAAAATTATTGTGCCCTCTGGGCAAGTTCCACTCAGCACACCCTTTAACTCTCGTCTGATTAGCTAATTCATTTGATTCATTATTATAAACTCCACCTCCGAGGCAGCTCAACCTAGCCAGCTTACTACATACTGTTACTGATGCTAAAGGACACCTTAGAAGAAACAATATTACTAAGGTGAGTAATTTTTCCCCCTCTTGATACAGAAAACAAAAATTCCAGAACCTGTGTCAAAGTCTGAAGTGGGTCCATGTGTCTTGACAGACACCAGCCAGACCAGGATGTCCATGTGGCTTTTTATAGACTTTTCTGGAGCTGGGCATCCATGTTTCTCTCAGGAGAACAGCAGTCCCTTCCAAAAGTGGGGGCATAGTCCTGGATCCTCTGAAACTCTCAATGCCACCAGAGTGAGGGACTGATCAATTACTAGGAGATGAGGGCTCCCTGAGGGGCCACACAGAAGGTTCTCCCTGTATGGGAGAAGGAGAGGTTGCTATACCAACATCTCCAGGATACATGGGCATGAGGGTTGTGCTGGCCACACAGAGGTAACTATCACGAAGGTGAAATTCTGCCTCATGACTTGAGCCAGGGTTTGAGCTATCCTGATGAAGGGTGGGAAGGTATAGGGTTTCAGGTTCCTGCAGTCCTGAAGGAAGGCATCCACTGCTAGGGCCTCCACATCTGGTCTCCAGCTGAAGCTCAATGTCATAAATGATGATTCAGATGGGAGGCAAACAGGTCCACCCCCAAGGGAACCAAAGTTCTCTGAATTTGTCCAAATACTGTCTGATTCAGAGTCAGATCACTCAAATCTTTTAGATATTGGGAGTGCCAGTCTGCTACATGGTTGGACATCCCTTGTATGTGCTGACCCTGAATCATGATCTGGTGCTAAAGGCAGTAGCGCCAAAATTCTTTGGCTATGGAAGCCAGAGAGGATAACCTGTTTCCCCCCAGCTTGTTGATATACCTTACCACTGACACACTGTCCATGCATAACACAGTCAACAATTTCCCATCCTTTCTGGCCAGATTTTTGATTGCAAAGGACCCAGCAACAGTTCCAGGCAATTGATGTGAAGGTTTGACTCCTCCTGAGACTATTTTTTACCTGTGGCTATCTCCCCACATCTGGCACCCCAACCCACCAGACTGGCATCCAACTCTATTACAGTGTCTGGTGCTGTACCAAAGGTAGTGCTGCTGTTCCATGCTAACATGTGCTGCAACCACCATTGCAGCTCCTCTCCTGCTTCCACTGCCAGAGCAACTGGACAGTTGTAGGACTTCTGTTGCTGCAAAGCTTCTACTTTTAGCCTTTGCAACACTCTGTAATGTAGGGGTGCTAGAAGAAAGGCCTGAATGGATGAGAATAAGAGCCCCATCACTCTGGCCAAAGACCTGAGGGGCATGGTCTGTGCTCTCAAGGTTCTCCTCAGCTCCTTCCTGATGGCATTCACTGTCTCCTGGGGAAGCCTGAGAAGAGCCTGATTGGTGTCAACTTGGGACCCCAAAAACTCCAAAATCTGAGAAGGAATCAACTGAGACTTCTTGAGTTTATCACAAACCCTAGCCTCTGGAGAAGCAGGAGAAATAAGCATACTGCCTGAACATCCTCCGTCAGCTCGTCTGGTTCTGACCCATGATCATCATGTCATCAAAGTAAATTATCAACCCGATCCCTGCTGCCCATATCCAGCATACCACTGGTTTCTGTAACTTTGTGAAACACCATGGGGATGAGGTCGGGCCAAAGGGGAAACAACAGAACTGCCAAATATGTTTCCCCCACAAAAAATGAAGCCACTTCCTGTCTGTGTCCCTGATGGGCACTGCAAAGTAAGCATCTTTTAGATTTATGCAGGCTAGCTAGTCCCCCTGTAGGAGAGTGTCCCTTAAGTGGTAAATACCCTCCATTTTGGAATGTCTGCAGGGGAACATACTGATTTAACTGTTTCAAATGTATAATAGACCTTAGGCTACTGTCTTTCTTTAGTACCAAGAAAATATTGCTCAGAAACCCCACCAGATTTTTCTTATCCAGAGAAAATGCCCCTTTCTTGGACATCTCCAAGATTTCCTCTTGAACCATTATAGTTTCCTCTTTGGAAAAGGCAGTTTGCCTTGGAAGCCTCAGATGTGCTGGGAACTGCATCAGCTCCAACCAGAAGCCCTGAACTGTGTGCAGGATCCATGGATTCAGGTTTACCAGTTGTGGGCATAGTAACTTAATCTGGATGCAAAGGATGGTGGTTCTGGGGACAAAAACAGAATTTTCTTAAACACTGCACATTAGATATGTTCCCTTGGCCCCGGGTATGGGCATACATTCCTCCATCTTGCTTAGGGCAGAAAACCTTGTCTGTTACCTTTGTAGCCCTAGTTTGGTCTTGGGTGCTATCTGTCTTTGTTCTGGCCTCTTTGGAAACTGTGCCCATTGTAGGAACATCTGAAAGGAATGTCATGGCTGAGAGTGTGGCCCCTGCCACCATTGGCTCTGCCAAAAACAGGTGGTTTATTGGTGTACTTATAAGATGCCTGGGCTTTTCTCATAGAGAAATAAACTCTGGCTTTATTGTCCATCTTTTTAATCCAGGGATCACCAAATAGCTGCTGTTCTGCTGCCGGGCCTGTGTCTTTCCATACCAATTTAATGGCTTTGGGATGAAATCTTAACAGAGCTTTTTTACATCTCTCAGCCGCAATGAGGGAATTGGTATTACTCATGAAACATATGGCTCTCTGGGTCCACTCCCTTAAAATTTTAGGGTCTACCAGTTTGCCTTCATCAGCGACCCTCTGGACCTCATCCAGTAATAATGCGAGAGGGCCAGACTTATCCATTAGCTTATCCTGGCACACCTTAAGGCTTTTGTCTAGCCCTTTCTTCAGGTCTTTGTCATTATTTCCCAAAGGTTATGAAATCATTGTCTAGTTCTGGAGCTATTGCCACTTTATGCTTTAACTGCTGGCAAGGGCATTGAGTTTCATTTTCATTTAACTTTCTTTTGACCATATATTTCACAGCCCTCTCATGAGGGCCCAATCTGAAGAATGCTGGAGTTGTAGTTTTCCATGATCAAATGGTTTATCTTGCTCCCTTATATCAGAGTCAGCCATTCCCAAGCTATTTTCAGTGGAGTGTCCTTCTTAAGCAAAATCAGAATCATAGTTAGAATCATAATTAGAATGCCATGATTGCACAGAATCAGAATTACTTCTACTGTCCCTAATACATATGTTCATGTGAGAACTATATTGTTATTATGTCAGAAGATTTGATTGCTTGATTGATGTTCCTGAAATAGCAAAGTGTGGCAGATACCGGTTTGCTAATCTGACAAAACAACAATATTGTTCTCACATGAATACTGTATATGTATGGAGGCTACATCAAGGACACACTACTTCTAAGACTTAAACTTTAGATTTATTTTATATCCGTTAAACAACCTTGTGTTTATATAGCCAAAAATACAATGCAGAGATCTGATGCGAAAGAACTCAGCTGTGGTACAGACAGGAGATGTCTCACAAACATTCATTTATACCCCTTCAGTTGCCCACTGAAACACAAATGACCAACTCTTTATGAGAACAGAATGATAGATTATAAACTAATTTATCTAGACACAAAACAGATGGGTTAGTAAAACACTTTGACCCAGATATTCAAACTGCACCAGGCTGTGGCGCAAGCCTGGGGCGCAGCTCAACTTGGCTGCGCAGGGGCGTGGACTGGATGATATTCAACAGAGCTGCGCCATGGCTCAGCATCATTGAATATCGCACCCTGGCCATCTGCAGTGCGCATGGCACAGTGGCACTGTGCCAGTGCCAGTGGCCAGAGTGGAGCATGGGGATGTGCTAGCGCAAGTTCCATTGCGGTAGGTGCAACAACCACGATATTCAAAAGTTGACATGCAAATGGGGCCATAATGTATGCAAGGCACAAGTGGGGCCATTTGCATGTCATTATGGCCCCATTTGCATGCAGGTGCGCCGATCCCTGACGACTTGCACCTGGCGCCCTGCCAGGCAGCAGCCGTCAGGGCCGGACGCCCACTGTAGCGCGGCAATGTGCCCCACATCCCGATCGTGGGCTGCAGTAAAAAAAGAAATAGAATCCCATATCCCTGGTGGTCCAGTGGACTGCTGCCCACCTGATCGCGGGCTTAAGTGTGAATAAAACAGATTGCTTCTTATATCCCTGGTGGTCCAGTGGACTGAAGTCTGCCCGATCGCGGGCTTAAGTGTGTATAAAACAGATTGCTCCTATATCCCTGGTGGTCCAGTGGTCCGAAGTCTGCCCGATCGCAGGCTTAAGTGTGAATAAAACTGATTGCTCCTATATCTCTGATGGTCCAGTGGACCGAAGTCTGCACGATCACGGGCTGAAGTGTGAATAAAACAGATTGCTCCTATATCTCTTGCAGTCCAGTGGACCGAAGTCTTCCTGATCGCGGGCTTAAGTGAACTAGTACTGACCCCATATCCTGGTGATCCAGTGGACCCCCTCCCACCCTCCCACTGATTCCTGCCCACCCCCGGTTAGCGGCGGGTGGCTGCACCCTGCGCCTGGCGCCCCACTGCCCGTGGAACTGACACGTTGGTAAGGCTGTACCTACGTGGTCCACAGCGGAGCCAATGGGCGGCAGCTCCATACCATACTACACATTCCAGATATGTGAATGGAGCCTTGGGGGACTCCAGTGTGAATCAGTAGAGTGGAGGAGTGATCTTTGCCAATGATGACAGTCTGCGACCTGTCAGAGAGATAACTGTGGAACCAGGACATAGTGCCAGGTGAACATCCAAAGTGGAGCAGGGTGGAGTGGAGGAGGTAGTGGTCTACTAGATCAAAGGCTCTAGATAGATCAACAAATACCATACCTGTAACTTTGCCCTTATCCATATTTCTAAGCACGTGGTCTGAAAAAGCGACCAATGCAGAGGAGAGTACTCGGTATTTAAACCATGCTGAAGGGACAAAGCCTTCAGCCTTCATTACCTTATTTTGAAGCAATTGCTTCATTTATTTCTGCCGCAAAGCTTACTGCTATATAATATCTGGACCTTTTATTTTATACCGATTTCTAGAATGATTAATATGTAAGATGCCCTCTGTAAAAGGGTCCACACTACTACTTTTGCAAAAATGGACTACACTAACACTTTTGTGATATAAACACACTCAATATTTTTATTTTATTTTACTCAAGTATAAAAGGAGTGTGGGGACAGAAAATGGGAAGTAAAATAGTAACTGCACAGCAGTTACTACTTCTTATGTATATGTGGTCTGAGAAAATAAACAGCACTGAGTACAAAGCAAACAATGCAAAGAAATATTTACGTGTGAAGTACTCTGAAGGATTTTCATTATCTGTGTAAACAATATATCTGTTGTGGGTTCTTGTAAAGGATGATTAGCACCACAAGTATGGTACCAGTTAAGCTATGACATTGACAATAAAAGTACAGATACCACTTGATAACATATTTTAACATAGAATCCAATGTTTTAAAATAAGTTTGGGGGTATACTGATTTCTATAGATTGAATGAAAAACAGTGGAACAAAGTTTAACAATTCAGGATAGCTTTTTCAGGTATGCTCATTCTCTCAGTATGTATGGGATCGTGGTTTCACATATACAGACTGACCATCCATTTAACAGAAATAACTACGTTAAATTTCACTGTGCCTGTATTTAAAGCTGACGCTGCTGCCTTGAAGAAGCTGGGTTCATTTGGGAAAAGTTGACAAATCTGAGCAGGTCTGGAAATATGAACTTTAAATAATAAAAAAAAAAAAATATATATATATATGCTTTTGCTTGAAAGGGTATTCTTTTCTTTCTCTTTGGGATACCTGTGGGATAATTGTAGGAACTGAACTCCTCACACCAAGTTTTTACTTTACAGGTGAGGGAGCAATGAGGGTAGTACTTATTGAAATAAATTGTAAAAACAAACAAAAACAAGCATTGACCAACTCCAACCATTTTCACTTTCAGGAATTCACTTTGTAGCAGTGGGCATAGATAGTGCAGCAGTTACTTATGTGTTCTGAATGGGTGCTGGACAATGGGACTTTTTTATATTGATACTTTTAACATTGTCTCTTATTTTAATTTCATTGGGATGTTGAAATATGCAAATAATGTTACTTAAGCAATAAGGCATGACCAGGGGTTATGTTAATGATCTGTTAATCACCCTCTAGGGGTGTAATGCTGCACGAGGCATAGCCGAGTGCCACATGCCCCTAGGGGGTGATTAACTGACCATTAACATACAGTAACTCCTGGGAGTGCCTTATTGCTCTTATAATAAAAAAAAATGCTTTGAAAGAGTGTTAAACCGTGTTCATCGCATAATTAGGCTCTACATGTATGTTAATAAAGGCTTAACATAATGAATGCTTACAGCCAATCAGAAAGCTCTGTTTCTTAGACCCTTCTTATAATGATGTTTATTATTGTGTTTTAAAACCAAATTGCAAAAACAGGAAAAGTGCCACCTTTTTGCCTGTGTGTGTGTGCATGTGTGTGTGTAGGGGGGTGGGGGTGTTGGGGTTGTATTTTCTGTTCACATTGCGGCGCTGTTAGTTTTTAGTATTTATTTTTGGTCCTATGTGACCAGTGTGCCTGTAAACACTACATGTTTTCTGACTGTATCTAGGATGCCCACTTTGCCTTATTCATTAGTTGATTTTGTTATTTGTGTTAGTTGATATTGGATATATGACACATTACACACAAACGTACATGGACCTTTACTTCAAAGGATGGACATACCTACGTGAGCCTTGGACTTTGACTCATACTTATACAGTCCCTCTTAACTGGTTATCTACAGGTTGGCCTCTCTTATTAGTACTGTGTGAGTATGTGCATGGGTGTGGGTGTATGTGTGTGGGTTTGTGTATATGTTTATTTGTGTGTTGCGGGGGAGAAGAAGTGTGACACATTGAATTTTTAATATGGGTATTTGAGGAGAGTGGTTATGTGGGTATAGTGGATGTGAATATTGTGGGGATAGTGAGGTAAACATACGTTCAGATACATGACATTATAGTGTCATAGTGACTAGGACTCTGGACTCATATTATAGTGGATATTTACTTCCTTCTGCTAGTTCTATAGTTTGAGTATATATTGTTATGTTTTTACATTCTGTACTTATTAGGGCATATTGTCTCATTTACTTGGGGGTTCTTGACAGGTGTAATTCCTTTTTGGGTAACTATTGTAGTGATTGGTGCAATTGATGGTGTATTAGGATTTATGTACATATATTTCATTTAAGTAGTTAGTTTCCCGGAGGTGGATTTAATTCCAGGAATTTTGTTTAGATTCCTTAAACTGTTTCTATATATGTATTATTTCAATTATACACTGACAATTTATTGAAATCTGTACTATCAGACTGCATAGTCTCAATTTCTTGGGGTCTTTGACTAGTACTTCTTTGTATCTGGCACTTACATTGACAATTGATATTATAATGTATGAAATATTTTTACAGCACTGAAGGCCTTAAAGTTTCTGGAAAATAATAACTGGCTGAGAGTATGTTGAGAATATATCTCCAGCCAGTTGTACTTTCATCAGTGTGATACACTTACTCACTTTTGGTAAACATCACTTTTCATTCTTCTCTATGTCATGTAAAGATAATTTCTGTTGTTGTAATTTTTGGGGGTTATTTTTTACTTGCTAGTATGTTACATTTTGGCATACAATTGTTTTCTCCAGGGTCATCTTATTGTCATAGGCTGTAGTCACAAACTAGCAGAGTTCTGAGCAGAGTTGAAGCTGGCTTCTACTGGTGTACTCTTACCTCACTCTTGAGCTATGTGTCTTTGGGAGTTTTTTTCACTTGAGATATACTTTAGTGAGTAGAGAATCTTAGTGTTTTGTTATTCATTATACTGATACATGGTATAATATATGTGGGTTGCACTCTCTGTCTGCTGTTATCTCTGGACAATCTTTGACTTTTTAGTTTGGTTCAGCTGAAAGCATATTTAAGATATTCAAGCTCTCTGACATCACTTTAATTATGTTCTGAAGGCCTGTTTTAAACCAATGAGAATTAGTTCTGATTTTTTTCTGCATGTTCTGAATGTTAATAATGTGGGATTTTCTAAATAACTGTCATTAAGCTTCTGAAGAAGGACTTGTTGGTCCGAAAGATAAAGCTATTTGTTCTTTTTGTAACATCCTTGTTGGCCCAATAAAAGGTATCAAACCATTTGTTCTGGATTTTTCATTAGGTTATTGTTAGTTTTCAATTAAAATGTGATATTACTCTGCCCAAACTTCTATCCTTGTAGCTTGTCTGAAGTTCCCCCTGCCCAATGCTTCTGTGTATTTCTGAGGACACGTAAATGCATGTCAGAGCAAGGTGAGGCTGAATTGACATGAACGCATGAATGCACGCACAAGTTTTACTTGGCCTGAACGTAGACTTTGTCCCGAACATGGTAATATGTTTTATATTGAAAAATGAACATGGGAACACTTAAAACTATTGCTTTTAAAATCAGAACTGTGACTTGGCATGTGTTTCAGCAACCTGATGAAGCCTTGGTTGGAGGTGATTCATAGGGATGATCCAGCTATGCCTTCTGGAAGGTAGTCCTCCACATAAATTAAATTAAATATTGATACCTCAGCCTCTGCATTTGTGCCACCATTTTTGTTTAAAAAAGCAACACCTGAACATACTAAAGGAGGAGGGTGAACAAGGAGAAAAAGGAGGTTTTGTTTTCTGTTAATGCAGAGACAACCAGAGACTGATCTGCAAGAACCTTTCTAGGGCTGCAGAGGATATAGCCCTGCAGACCTCTTGCTACAGAAAAAGGACTCAGTGCATTCCTTCCGACCGAACAACACATTGGACATGGAGCACAGTCACTTCCATGTCTGTGGTGTCCCTGGAGCACTTCGCTCCCTGTCTCCAGGGGCACAGCATTTTTTTGGTAAAACTAGGGGCATCCTGATCACTACACAGGGAAGTGGGCACCCCCAGTGTCACTCTTATGTTTTTGGGAGGAGCAGTGGGGTGGTGGGTGCTGAGAGGGAGGGTAGGGTGGGGGTATCTATAATTTAAAGAAAACAAATCAGAGGTCATGGCACACTGTACTTGTGTGCGACTATTAGCGCACACAGTAGATTGCAGTGGCCATCTTGACATGGCAGGAGTGTGCCATGGCCACCCATTTTGTTTCTATTAAATTATAGATGTCCCCCACCTGACCCTCCCTCATCTCACCACCCCACACCCCTCCAGAAACATAAGAGTAACATGGGGTGCCCAATCCCCAGTGCTGCAATCAAGATGCCACTGATTTTTTAATTTGCAAACTATACTATCCCCACCCTACCCTCCCTCTCAGCACTCCCCCAAAACATAAGAGTGACACTGGGGGTGCCCAGTCCCCAGTGTTGCCATCAGAATTCCTCCATGTTTTTTTTAGATATTCCCCACTGACTCTCCCTCTCAGTGCTGACCACCACCCCAGAAACATAAGAGTGACACTGGGGTACCCAATCCCAGTGTTGCAATCTGGAGACTATTTTTTTAAACCCTGTAAAAGAAAACCATCCATTGATGTCTTTTATGTCGCTCCTGTGCCTCCACCCGACCCTCCCACTCAGCACCCACCATCCCCCCAAGCCCTTACTTACCTATTGGGGTCCAATGCCATAATCTTCTCTGGACCACAGACACATCTTCACTCTTCAATGCCTGACCGTGAACTGAGAAATCAGGTATGCTGTTCAATGTATTTCAATGGGGTTTGAACTTAGTAGCATAATTTTTTTATTTAAACATTTGGTAACCATGAAAGGCTCACTGAGCCGAGGTTCATTTCCAGGTGTGACCCGGGGGCAGGGACAAAATGGACTGACACACAGAAAACAGTAAATAATATATAATACAAAAATGTAAACAGGAATGCACTGTACATAGTAGATCCAGAAACAAATGATTTGATACCTTTTATTGGACCAACATGGATGTTACAGAAAAAAACAAAGTGCTTTAGCTTTCGAACCAACCAGGTCCTTCTTCAGAAGCTTTGTGGCAGTTTTTTCAAATATCCCATACTATTAACACCAGATTATATAGAAAAAGCAGAAATAATTCTCATTGGTTTAACATATACATTTAAAACATAATAGAAGATTACGTCAGAGAAGCTAATTAACACCAGTATGCCTTAACTGAGGGAGCCTCAGAAGGGCAAAGGTTATCAAGAATTCTCTACAGCCAGAGAGTTCTTGTCACATAAATTTTAATTTCTCAGTATGCCAAGAAAGCATTCTAGTGATAAAAAAAACAACCTTGGAGTAGCATTCTCTAATACATGTAAGATGAGCTCACAACTTACATTCCAATTGTCCTGGTATATTAAAGGACAGATAATGAAAGACAAAATCCTGAAATTAGGTATAACTGCAAGTTGAAAGCAAGCCTCAAATTAACCTACACATATAAACATGATGCATGAAAGTATCATTTGTAAGTGTAAGTGCAAAATAAATAAATAAATAAAAATACTTGTCAAGGACCCCCAAGAAAACGAGACCATGAGCCTGATAAATGCAGATTTCAACACAGAGTCTGTGTATAACAAAAATGCACAGAATCAGTCTAAGCAATCTAAATGAAAACCAAAGGAATTACACCTTTAATGAACCCCCAAGTAAATGAGATATGCATCTTAATATGAGCAGTTAAAATGTGACAGTGTGAAATCCACCCACTGACAACTAATAGAAGGAAATAAATGCACACTATATGTGAAAACTAAGTGTTCTAGCCACATAACAACTGCCCATGCCACGCTCCACCACACATATGTGTACATACACCACACCACACTCCCACACACACACACACACACACCCGCACACCCACAACAACACAACAAATATAGCAAACACATTCCACACACACCACCACGTACAACAAACAAACACACATACACACCATACCCACAACACACAAAAACACAACACACACAAACACACACACATACATACATACATCAGTATACACACACACACACTCAAACGCACTCACCACAGTGTTAAGGTGAAAAGTCAACAATGTAGATGACCATAAACTTACAAAATCAAAGGCCCGCTGAAGAATGGTTGTGTGGGGTGTGCAGGTGTGTGTGTGTGTGTGTGTGTGGGAGTGTGGTGGTGTTGTACACACACATGTGTGGGTGGAGCGTGGCATGGGGCAGTTGTTATGTGGCTAGAACACTTAGTTTTCACATATAGTGTGCATTTATTTCCTTCTATTAGTTGTCAGTGGGTGGATTTCACACTGTCACATTTTTAACTGCTCATATTAAGATGCATATCTCATTTACTGGGGGTTCATTAAAGGTGTAATTCCTTTGGGTTTCATTTAGATTGCTTAGACTGATTCTGTGCATTTTTGTTATACACAGACTCTGTGTTGAAATCTGCATTTATCAGGCTCATGGTCTCGCTTTTCTTGGGGTCCTTGACAAGTATTTTTATTTTATTTATTTATTTTGCACTTACACTTACAAAATGATACTTTCATGCATCATGTTTATATGTGTAGGTTAATTTGAGGCTTGCTTTCAACTTGCAGTTATACCTAATTTCAGGATTTTGTCTTTCATTATCTGTCCTTTAATATACCAGGACAATTGGAATGTAAGTTGTGAGCTCATCTTACATGTATTAGAGAGAATGCTACTCCAAGGTTTTTTTTTTTTTTTTATCACTAGAATGCTTTCTTGGCATACTGAGACATTTAAAAATTTATGTGACAAGAACTCTCTGGCTGTAGAGAATTCTTGATAACCTTTGCCCTTCTGAGGCTCCTCAGTTAAAGGCATACTGGTGTTAATTAGCTTCTCTGACGTAATCTTCTATTATGTTTTAAATGTATATGTTAAACCAATGAGAATTATTTCTGCTTTTTCTATATAATCTGGTGTTAATAGTATGGGATATTTGAAAAAACTGCCACAAAGCTTCTGAAGAAGGACCTGGTTGGTTCGAAAGCTAAAGCACTTTGTTTTTTTCTGTAACATCCATGTTGGTCCAATAAAAGGTATCAAATCATTTGTTTCTGGATCTGTTTTTAAAAGGACCAATACGGCACCTACAACATTTTTTTCTGTACATAGTAGGCAACTGGTAATCACAGGATATAGTACATATAAGTATAAAGGAATGCATACACTTGAATTATATAGAAACACTGACATATGTGCATGGAGGTATATACAGGAAATAACAGGTAGGTACATAGGTAAACACTTGATTTAGTAGAAAACACTGGTTATGCGAACACAGTGGTAGACAGCATGAAGAATTCAGGACTGCTTGCAGTAATAGAATAGTAGGTAGGTGCTAAGAGAGGTGAGAGATGTGCTACTTGTTGGTATGGGGCAGGAACAGGTAGGGGTGTGCAGGCAGCCAAGTTGATGAATTTGATAGAGTTTTATGAGAGTGAGTTTCATAGGAGAGGTGATTGAGAGTTCCATAGAGAAGGAAGCCTATAGGTGAAAGCAGATTTGCCAGCTGTCAAAGATGGTTTAGGGAGTGAGAAAGAGCGGAGTCCCTAGGCGCAGGGTGTAGGGTGAGAAGAGAACAGGTGTTAGCTTCTCAGAGAAGTGAGGAGCAGGTTAAACCAATATTTGGAAATAAGGACGATGGAGTGTATGAGTCATCCGTGGGACAGCAGTGAGATATCAAGGGTGGAGAGGAGAGAACAGTGAGTGGGTTCTGAGGGAGAGTTGGAGGCAAAGCGCAGAAAGCATAAAAGAGCGATTCAAGCCTAGCAAGTAAGTTGGCAGTTTTTCAATATTTTTGCCCCAAAGTTTCAACATACATTTTTTGGGACACCACCTCATGAACAAAGCAAGTGATGTTAGGTAAATCTGTCCCAAAAGGTGACTTTGTGGTCACTGCACGAAATCACCTTTTGGGCAGGAGTTGAACATTTTCTCCCCCAATCTTTCACGAGGTGGGGTCATAAGACGGTCATATTAAAAATTTGGTGTACAAATATTAAAAAACAACAAAGTTATGAGCCTATGTTGGATTCTGAGAATGCAGGCTCTTAACTTTGGTCATTTTCAATATTTTTACCCCAAATTTACAACATAACCATATCTTTATAGCACCTCATGAATGTGAGAACTGTCATTTTCAAATCCTGGCCAAACTGTTTTTTTTTTTTTTACATCCTGAAAGGTGATTTTGCGGTTCCTGTGTGAAATCACCTTTCAGGCAGAGATTGAACATTTCTCTACCACTGTTCATAAGAAGGTCATGTTCTAAATTAGGTGTAAAAATATTAAAAACAAAGTTATGAGGCTATGTTGAATTTTGCAAATGCAGGCTCGTAACTTTGATAATATTCAATATTTTTACCCAAAATTTTCAACATAGTAATTTCTTTATAGCACTTCATGAATGTGACAGCTGTCATTTTTATTTGTTTGTGTGCATGCGCAAGAAACATTATGTGGCAGCTTAGAGAGAAGCGGGTTGTGGGTTGCAACACTCTGGCAGCCAATGGGGCACTGCATTTGGGGGCTGGCACGGTGGACCAATGCAGGCCCAGTGTCTTGATGACACTGGTTCTGCAGAAGTACCACCAAGTTAAAATGTTTTTACGCTGCAGTCAGGGGTGCCTCCATTGCAGCTGCAGCCATTTTGCTGCAATGAGGGAGTGACCCATCATTGCAGGGTGGTACCTTGCTGTCCATATGCTGCCTCTGACCCAGTACATTTGCCGATGGTGGGCCCACTCCTGGCGGCACTGTAACCACTTTCCCATTTGTTGTGTGTGCGGGGTGCCAATCCCCCTCAGCGGCATCACCCTCTAACAGTCTTTGTTTGCCAGAGGGGCCCCAATCCCCATCAGCTTCAATCCCCCAGTTCAGTTTGCCGTTTGGGAGCCCTCCCCATGTCGGCATATCCCAAAGTTTGCTGTATGTCAGAAAGTGCCTAATCTGAATCTCCCCCCACTGGTATGTGCTGACAGGGGTGCCCAATCCCCCGTTGGCTACACCCCCCCAAAACACTCAGGTGGCACGCTGGGAGCCCACTCCAGCTGCCAAATGTCCCTAAAAAAAAAAAAACAGTCCCCAAATGTTTGTTTTTTTTAACACCTGTAAAACAGAAAATGGTCCCTCGTAGAGTTCGGTGGCCCCTTCTTCAACCCGTGCCCATCCTCTGCGCACCCCGCCTCCCCACACACCCCCCTCACCCAATACTTACCTCCAGAGCCCAGTGCGACGATCTTCAGTGGACCGGGAACACGTCTGCTGTCTTCAAAGTTTAATGAGAACTGAAGAAATGCCAGTAAGCTGTATAATGGCATCAATAGGGTTTTTTCAACTTTGGGGCATATCTCAGGCATTTTGGGGAATTTTGGCACCATATTTTCAACATGCGGTTCTTGGGACCCCTCCTCATGAATTCAGTCACTGTCATTGCATTATTCGGTCCCAAAAGGTGATCTCACAGTCACTGCGTGGAATCACCTTTTGGGACTGAGTAATGAAACGACAGTGCCACTGTTCATGAGGTGGGCTCTCAAAAAGCCTGTGTTGCAAATTTGGTGAAAAAAATCCAAAAAATTCCTGTTTTACCAGAGTGCGTTGCACAGTTTCCATGCACGCTCGTAACTCCGCGAATTTGTAGTATTTTCACTCCAGATTTTCAACACTGGCATTTTTCCACATCTCCTTATAAACAGTACAGCTGTCATTTTACACATCCTGGCCAAAATGCGTTTTCGCACTTCCAGTGCAGAACAGCGTGGTTGCTGTGGGAAATCAATTTTTGAGATAGATTGAGAAAATGACAGTGACACTGTTCATGAGCAGTGGTCCTAAAATGCCTATGTTGAAAATTTGGGGACGAAAGTCCATAAAATGACTGTGTTACAATTGTGCGTTGCACAGTTTCCACGCACCCTTGTAACTTCGCAAATTTGTAATATTTTCACGTCAGATTTTCAACACCAGCATTTTTTCACACCTCCTTATGAACAGTACAGCTGTCATTTTTCATATCCTGGCCAAAATGTGTTTTCGCACTTCCTGCGCAGAATAGCACAGTCGCTGTGGGAAATCAGTGTTCGGGATAGATTAAGAAAATGACAGTGATGCTGTTCATGAGCAGAGGTCCTAAAATGCCCATGTTGAAAATTTGGTGACAAAAGTCCATAAAATGACTGTGTTACAAGCGTGCATTGCACTGTTTCCACTCACCCTTGTAACTGCAAATTTGTAATATTTTCATGCCAGATTTTCAACACTGCCATTTTTTCACACCTCCTTATGAACAGTACAGTTGTCATTTTTCACATCCTGGCGAAATGTGTTTTACACTTCTGGCACAGAACAATGATCGCTGTAGGAAATCAGCGTTTGGGACAGATTAAGATCGGCGAGTGAGAGAGTGAGCGAGCTCAACTGAGCTCTGTTGGGACTGCTGCAGATTTCTTTGTGGGCAGAAAAAGGTGCCAATGCATGCAGGAGCCCAGTACAAAGGGCAGCTTGCAGCTCCGGGAGAAACAAAATGAGTGAGTGAGAGGGGTGGCGAGCTCAATGGAGCTCTGTTGGGACTGCTGTGGATTTCTTTGTGGGCAGAAAAAGGCATCAAAGCAGGCAGGGGCCCATTACAAAAGGCAGCCTGCAGCGCCGGGAGAAACAGAAGCGAGTGAGTGAGGGAGGGAGAGCATCAGCGGAGCTCTGTCAGGACTGCTGCATATTTTTTGTGGGCAGAAAAAGGCACCAATGCAGGCAGGAGCCCAGCACAAAAGGGTAGCCTGCAGCACCAGGGGAAACAGAACGAGTGAGGGAGAGAGGGGGAGTGAGCGAGCTCAATGGAGCTCTGTCAGGACTGCTGTGGATTTCTTTGTGGGCAGAAAAAGGTACCATCGCAGGCAGGAGCCCAGTACAAAAGGGCAGCCTGCAGCGCTGGGAGAAACAGAAGAAGTGAGTGAGAGAGGGGGAGTGAGTGAGCTCAGTGGAGCTCTGTCAGGACTGCTGCAGATTTCTTTGTGGGCAGAAAAAGGTGCCAATGCAGGCAGGAGCCCAGTACAAAAGGGCAGCCTGCAGTGCTGGGAGAAACAGAATGAGCGAGTGAGAGAGGGGGAGTGAGCAAGCTCAACAGAGCTCTGTTGGGATAGCTGCAGATTTCTTTGTGAGCAGAAAAAGGCGCCAATGCAGGCAGGAGCCCAGTACAAAAGGGCAGCCTGCAGCACCGAGAGAAACAGAATGAGTGAGTGAGAGGGGGGAGTGAGCTAGCTCAACGGATCTCTGCCGGGACTTTAGAGTTGCCCACCCTCCCGTCCAGGATCCTTTGTGGTCCTATATTACAGCAGGGTCTCTGAGGTGGAGACAACGCAATGATTGGATACTTTGAGGAGTGCTGTAATAATACAGATTTAGTTGTTCTGTTTATTTCTTTAACTGAGTTAAGTACTGAACTATACTATTATGACTGTTGTAATAATACATATTTATTTGTTCTGTTTATTTCTCTAACTGAGCTGAGTAATACTTGAAGTGCAATAGGATTTCTAACTGGGCTAAGTGAAACTATATGAGAGCTGAGAACAAAAAAGTATGGTAGCTGATGGATGAAAAACAGACAAGGAGGCTTTAGGATTGCTAATGTATTACGGTATCTAATGGATGAGATTTGAGACTGAATTACCCCGGTCGGCAAGGGGCCAGTAGGGAGACTAGTTGGGGGGGGGGAACAGGAATTTAAGTAAATAGGGGCCTAACAGTTGTAGTAGGGTACAGAACCTGGGAGTAAGAGCCCGTAACATAAGGGGACAAAATGGGGCAGGTGCCACATGTCAATAGGGCGGCATCCTTGGAAGGGTGGTGGGTGTACAGCGTATAAGTCCGCCATGATCCTGGACTGGGCTTGGAGGGTGGGGGGTGTATGGTCTGTAGATGACTGGCTAGTTTGAGAGAAGAACTTTGGAGGTTAGGGAGGAGTCTAAGTGGCAGGGCAGATGAGTATGGTAGGCATCCTGGCTGGGGGGAGGATTAGGGGATGGCAAGGGGGGATGGAGGAAGAACAACTAGGAACTGAAACTGACCCTAGTATCAGAGGCACTATCAGAAAAGAGAGGACAAGGGAGAGGGTGCCCAAGGTGAGGGGGGCCTCCTGTTAGGGGAGGAAGAGACCACGAGGAGTACCAGGGGAGAGAGCAGATGGCTGCGGGTAGGGAGGGACCAGGGGTGGGACCAGGGGTGGCATGGAGGGGAACAAGTAGTAGGGGGGAAACGATAAGGGAAGAGATGTAGGAGGGGTATCGACTAGGAATAGATTCGAGCCTCTGCTATGGGAGAGAGGGAGGCAGGAACATACTGAAGGGGGGAGGACAAGCGGGGCATGAGAGGGATGGCAACAGCTAGGGGAAGAGATAGCGAGGATGAAAGGGTAGAAGGGGGCTAGTAAGGAAGGAGGGGTGGTGACTGGAGTAGAGAAGACTACAGGAAGGGGGAAGGATGGGAGGGGCATCACTATCGGGGTAGAAGAAAATAGGGGCTCTAAATCAACAACAGCTGGGATAGGAGAGGGGTTGGAAATCAGCAGGGGAGGAGGGGACGTCGACATTGGGAAGCCCAGTAGGAAGTAGTCAGGCTGGGAAGGGGTTCAAGGGGGATGGGAAGAATAAGGCAGAGAAAAGGGGTGAGGCGGAAGTAGGGGGTACAGATACAGAAGTCACAGAGGGTGCAGCTGGTGGGGGTAAGGGGCAGGGAAGATCGAATACTGGGGTGGTGGAAGGGGCATTAGAAGGGAAAGGAGCTAAGGGACGGGGGGGGCACTCATCCTAGGGGATTGTATACTGAAAGGGGTGAGATAGGGCGGAAGGGGGGAAGGCACAGCCGTATTTGCGTTGAAGCTATCCCTAGGCTGACTGCAGGAGGGGCAGAGCAGGCTCTGCTCAAGTGTGCAGTGAAGGGGAGGAAGAAACCTCATTTACTGTTGCATGTGGGTACAAAGCGACTTGTGGGGAGACCGTGGAAGTAGTGAGGGGAGGTTCGAGTAGTTGGGCAAGCAGTGTGAGGGGGTGGGGTTTCGGTAGCATTCTCGGAGTTACTCCCCATACCATGTGCAAGCATGGGGAGGAAGGGTAGGATTGAGGAGTTCAACGAGGGGCAGAGGGATTGGTGCCACATCAAAAATTATGGGTTAGTAACTAACTGGGGTGGGGTCTGGGGAAATAGAGACTTGTATGCGGGGGACAGGGTACACTTGAGCAGGAAGGGGAAGGGAGTATTAAAGGCAGGATTTGAGGGGTAAATCTGTACTAAGGTGGATTTAAACTAGTAAGGGGGTTGCCAAAAGACTGAGGTTAGTAGAAAGGTCCAGACAGGGGAGTCTAATGAGCTCACCCCCTAGATATAGGCAAATGTGGAGGCATAGAAACCCTGGGAGGGTGTGGGCAGAGTGGTCTGAGTGTAATACAGAAGGCACCACCACCCAGTACAAATAAGGAGGAGAAAGGGTGCGGACTACCTGGAGGAGGGACGCAGGCCAAGGAGGAGGAGGAGAAGAGTGAGAAGAAGGAGGGTATGGGTGGAAGGTGGTCTCTCTCAACATGAAGCTTGGGAACAAAACTGCAGAGCTTCAGGTGCTCCTTTCAGAGGGGAAGGTGGACATTGCTGCAGTGACAGAGACTTGGGCCTCAGAGTACCATGATTGGGGCTTGGCAATCCTGGAATACAGGATACAGGAGGGACTGGGGGTTGGAAGGGGGTTGCACTCTATGTGAGGAAGAGATTAAATGCATAAGGGATGAAGGAGAGAGAGAGAAGGACAGAGCGCTTTGGGTGCAGTGCCTGGACCTGGGGCAGAAAGCTGAGGCTGTGAGTGGTGTACAGACCACCAGCCCAATCAGCGGAACTGAATGGGGAGTTGGCAGAGCAGATAAGGAGGGTGTGTAGAAGGGGGAGTGTTGTGATAGTGGAGGATGTTAACCTACCATGGGTTGACTGGAGCATCCCATCACTAGCAGTACCAGGGAGCAGGTGCTCCTTGATGCATTCCAAGATGGCGTTCTCACGCAATTGGTAAGTGGGCCTACAAGGCTTGGTAACACTCTGGTAAATGGGGAGGTGGTGAGGGAGGTAAGGGTGGAGAACCCACCAGCAGGTAGCGACCACCAAACAGTGTGGCTTGTTGTCACGCAGGGCAGGGAGACAGGAGGCAAGGGCACTAAGGTGGAGGACTTTATTAGGGTGGACTTTGGGGGGATGGGAGAAATACTGTAAGAAAGACTCCAGGATATAAGGCCGGGGATGGATGCAGAACAAAAGTGGGGAGTCATAAAAACTGGGTTAACAAAGGCCACAGTAGCCTGCACCAGGGCCAGGAGTAAGAAGAGCAGAGGCAAGAAACCATGCTGGCTGAACAAGGAAGTGCTGCAGGGGGTGAGGGCAAAGACAGCTGCACACCGGAAGTACAGGAGAACAGGGAAGGCAGAGGATAAGGAGGCTTTCAGGAGTTGGTCAAGGGAGGTTGCCAGGAGGGTGAAAAATGCTAAGGTCTCCAGGCAATTAAGTTCTGCACAGGGCATAAAAGGAGGGGAAAAGGACTTTTTTAGGTATGTCAGGGAAAAGAGGAAGTGCAAGGAACATATTGTGAGAATAAAGTGGGGGAGAGGATTGGCTGGTAAAGGAGGAGGAGCAAGTGGAAATTCTAAATGAGCACTTCTGCTCTGTTCTCACTAAGGAGAGGGATAATAATAATAATAATACAACTTTATTTATACCGCGCCTTTCTTAAAAACCAAGGTGCCTTTACAGCAATTACATAAAACAGTAAAATAAACCCAATAACAACTGAATTTATAAAATACAATAAAATCATCATATGGGGTAAGCCTTTGACCATAAATCGGTTTTTAAGGCTTTTTTAAATTCCTCCACGGATGCACACTGCCGAAGTGGACGGGGTAGAGAATTCCAGAAGACAAGGGCCATGTACATAAAAGCATGGGCCCCTGAAGATTTTAAGGAAACCCACGGAATCTCTAGCAACCCCTCGTTCGCCAAGCGGAGCGATCGCCTAGGGCAGTAAGGTACCAGGAGCTCTTTCAGTAGGATGGCCCACTACAGAATGGGCTGGGGCAGTGGGGAGGGAGGTGACAGACAAAGTGATCACAGGAAGTAGGGTGCTAGAGGGCTGAGGGGCAGTAGGGTGGACAAGACACCAAATCGCAGTGCCATCCACCCTAGGGTGTTGAGGGAGATGGCAGAGCTGTTGGCTAAGCTGCTGGCAGATCTGTTCAACACCTCCTGGAAACGGGTGTGTGTACAGACTGGAGGTGGCCCATGTGGTGCCCATACACAGAGTGGGCCTAGGGAGGAGCCAGGAAATTATCAGCTGGTAAGTCTCACGTCCATAGTGGGTAAGCTTAAGGAGCCGATACTGGAAGGAGAGGCTGGTGGCATTCCTAGACAGTAATGGCTCCAAGTTGGGTGGCAACACGGGTTCATCTCAGAGGTCTTGTCAAACCAACCTAATGAGTATTGTGACTGGGTGACAAGGGAGTTGGACAGGGGCCATGAGGTACATGTCCCGTGCTTGGACTTCAGTAAGACCTTTGATACAGTGCCTCATGGGAGGCGGGGGAGTTAATGGCAGTGGAGTGGGAAAAAAGCTGACTAAATGGATAGAGAACTGGTTACAGGGGAGGGTGCAGAGGTGGTGCGTGGTGGGGGAGCCCTCGGCACCCAGTGCAGTGACAAGCGGGCTTAGGTTGGGTGCTGGGCCTGGTGCTATTTGGGCCTTTTCTCCAATATAGCACATGGAGGGGAGCAGGGTTAGTCTGTTCCACATTATACCAAATTGGGGCTGGTGGTGGATGAAGAGGACGGATGGGGAAAACTGCAGTGGGACCTAACCAAACCAGAGACATGGTCGGTGGAGTGGCAGCTAGGATTCAGTGCAAAGAAGTGTAAGGTGATGCACTTCAGGGCTAAGAACCAGAAGAGGGGCTATTGGTTGAGGATCAGAGAGGAGGAGAAGGACCTAGGGGTCTTGGTAACTGGGAGCATGCACAACTCAACCCACTGCACGAGAGCAGCAGCGAAGGCAAACAGGATGCTGGGGTGCATCGCAAGGGGGTTCCCATCCAGACACAGGGATGTGATCCTATCTCTCTACAGATCATTGGTCAGACCGCACCTAGAGTACTATGTGCAATACTGGAGGCCATACCTGAGGAGAGATATAAAGTTACTGGAGGGGGTGCAAAGGAGGGCAACAAAAATGTTAAAGGGGATGGAAGGAAAGGAATATGAAGTTAGGCAGAAGTACCTGAACATGTACACACTGGAGGAGAGGAGGGATGGGGGGAATATGATTGAAGCGTTTAAATACCTGAGGGGTAACTAAACCTAGCACCAGGAGTTGTTTAAACTGAGGAGTGGAAGAGAGACAGTGGGCATGGACTAAGGTTGAAGAGGGACATTTCAAGAGGGAAATGAGGGCACTACTTCTCTGAGAGGGTGGTGTCTAGTTGGAATGCACTGCCAGAGGGGTGGTAACATGTAGGACAGTCAATAGTTTTAAGGAGGAGTGGGATAAAGCAAGAGGAAGAGTCAGGGGCAGGGGCTCGGACAAGCGGGGAGGAGGCTGGGCAGCTGCAATCTAGGTACTAGCTGCACACTCGGGCAGACTCACGTGAGACCGATTGGTGTGTTCTGCTGGCAGATTTGTATGTTCATATATAAAATCACAGTGACTCTGTTCATGAGCAGAGGTCCTAAGATGCCTATGTTGAAAATTTGGTGACAAATGTCCATAAAATGACTGTGTTACAAGTGTGCCTGATGCAGTTTCACGCACCCTCATAATTTCGCAAATTTGTAGTATTTTCACTCCAGATTTTCACATTGCCATTTTTCCACACCTCCTTATGAACAGTACAGCTGTCATTTTTCACATCCTGCCCGAAGTATGCATTTACACATCTGGCGCAGAATACCGTGGTTGCTGTGGGAAATCAATGTTCGGGACAGATTAAGAAAATCATAGTGACAGTGTTCATGAGCAGAGGTCACAAAATGCCTATGTTGAAAATTTGGTGAAATAATTCCACTAAATGCTTGTTTACACACATGCATTGCACAGTTTCCATGTACGAGTCGGAAGTTTGAGCATTTTTAATACTTTACTACAGATTTTCAACATTGCCATCTCTTCACACCTCCCTATGAATGGTACAGCTGTCATTCTTAACATCCTGCTCGATCTGTGTTTTCGTACATCTGGCGCACAAATGGCACGGTCGCTGTGGAAAGTCAAATTTCGGGACACATTGACAAAATCAGAGTGCCACTGTTCATGAGAAGAGGTCCCAAATGCTTACATGAGGTGGGGGCCACAAAATGCCCATGTTGAAAATTTGTACTGCAAATACCAACACATGCTCGGGGCATTATGGTTTCTAACCATAACGTCCCACCTTATACAGACTGACAGGCATCAGGGGTGTGCCTTTGGATTGCCGACTGTAATGCTCATGCCATTCCAACACCATCTCCCACCCTGCAGCCACTGACAGGCATCGAGCTGTGCCTTGGACTTTTCGGCCCTACAGTTCAACCCATTCTATATTGCACACATTTCAGTGTATGTCCTCATGGTGTGAGGTGACTGTAAAGCCGAACACCCCAAGGCACACCTCAACACTTGTCAGTGTCTGCAGGATAGGGTGAGGTGAAATGGCATGAACGTTATGGGCGACAACCCAAATGCATGCCCCAATGCCTGTCCATCTCTGCAGGGTGGAGGTGGGGTTGGCATGAAGTTCAATACTTTACTGCCATTCCTACTCTCCATCTGTCTTACTGCTGCATTTCCAATGCTAATACCAGCAAGCAAACATTTGGAATTGACAAATGCATGTTCAGCTCTGGCCCAAAATGTGTTTTTGCGTCCTGAAAGTTGATTTTGCAGTCTCTGCATGAAATCACCTTTTGGGCAGGAGTTGAACGTTTGCTCTGCTCTTCTTCACGAGGCAGGGTCATTTTCTTTTGTTGTTTAACTAGGAGAGACACACTAAGCTGAAGCTTTGAATTAGCTTATGACTCCACTCTTCATTGTAACTATTCAATTTTTAAGATTATGATAGAACTAACTATAAGAAAATAACTAAAGTCATTACTAATATTAACTGGGAAAATCGCTTGTCCAGTTTATCTATTGAGGATGCCTGGATGACCTTTAAACGAACCATTCACCTTGGAAAACTCCTATGTTCCCACAAAAAAATATAATAAAAAGGAAGATCCTCATGTGGCTTAATAAATCTACAATTTAATTTAATCTTAAATTAAACTAATGGAGAAATTGTTTAAGAAACTAAAAATGAGTACACCGTTAGATAGGGATACCATTCTTATTAAATATAGACTGGCCTTAAGAACTCTAAAACATATGCTGAAACATTCCAAAGGCAAAATTGAATTTAGACTTGAACACATTAAAGACTGTCACAAGTCTTTATTCTCTTACCTAAACAACAAGAAAGGCAACTCTAGGAAAATTGGACCACTAATTAATAATGGAATCAGATTACAATCTGATTCCGACACGGCCAACTGTTTTTTTTTCACAAAAAGAATTTTATTCGACTTTTTGTGCACACATAGTCAATTCCATACAGAGGTTCATTTGTGATCAGCTACAGCAACCACATTCCCACAATTTTTCACAGAACAAATTACAGTCTTGAGTTGTATATCCATACCCACATACATAGGAACGCATACCCCCATACTGTATATCAAACAGATATAAAACCTCTTAAATCAATCCCTTATCTAATAAGAATGAGGTGCTTACTCCGAGGTCCTTCAAATCATTCCCACACATTTTATATACCTAAATATCTATACCACCCCACAGGGCCACATTCTCTTGTTGGGACAGATCCGCCAGGAAAAGGGCCCATTCCCTAACAAACAGGTCCAGCCTGTCTTTCACCAGAAGGGAGAGCCGCTGCAACCCCAGCGTGTGCAGTGCAAGCATTCGCCATCCTCTTACTGTGGGGGCCACACAAGAAACCCAGGTATTCTGTACACAGTGCCTGGCTAGAATTAATAACACTCTGACCCATCTTAGGAGAGGGTGCCAGTCTCCCTCTTCATCTATTTCCACCCCAAACAAACATACCACATGTGTGAGTGTGGCTGTCCTACCCCACATCCTGCCTATTTCCAGCACTACTGATTTCCAAAATAGCTGTAATATATTACATGCCCAAATACAGTGCAAGTAGGTGCCAATCTTCCTCCTACACCTCCCACAACAAGGTGAGATAGTCGGGTGAAATTTATGTACCACAACCGGAGGTCTGTATATTCTATGTAAAAATTTGAAGAATGCTTCCTGGAATCTATTACAAATTAGGAGGCCCCTATGCATAGACAATAGTTGGAGCCAGTTCTGATCCCCTATCTGCACATTCAGATCCCGTTCCCAGAGTCTCCGAGTTTTGATAGTCAGGTCTGGAAGCCCTTATCTAGTATCCTGCACCACTTTCCCAATGAAGCCCTTAGAGTCCAACCTAGCGGACTGAATTATTGTCTCCATTCTTCTCAGCTCCCCTATCCCTGGTCCATTTCTCTTTAATTTTGTTATATATGCTCTCACCTAGAAATATCTAAACCTATGTCCTTTTTCCAAATTTAACCTGTTCTGTAAGTCCGAGAAGGTACTAAGCCCCCTCCCACTATTGAGGTCTTCCAGACTCCTTATTCCTCCTACCTCCCATCTCCTAAAACCTGGGTCCTCCCATCCAGGTAGGAAATATGGATTCCTGGCTACCGGAACCAAGTATGTATCTACTCCCTTCACACTCTTCGTTTCTTTATTCTACTCCAACTATTCAAAGTGTGTTCCACCAATGGATTCCAAACTTCCCTCCTTCCATAAGTTCCCTTCCCCCTACTTTCTAAATAGGCTGATTGCCTGGCCACACATTCCCTCTGTTCCAGATCCACCCACCACGCTGTTGAGGGTACATGTACCGAATCACTTACATACTTCATTTGAGCAGCAAGATAATACAACTCAATATCTGGAAACTTAGACCTCCTTTCTCTGTAGCCATTTTGAGTCATTGCAGGCCAACTCTAGGTCACTTCCTCCAGATAAAAATAGAGAACATTCCTTCCAATCTTTTAATATCCTTCCTAGTCATTCCATGTGTAACATCTGTAATAAGTACACCAACCTGGGGAGGATATTCATTTTGATTAAAGTTTATTCTTCCCAACCATGAAATTGGTAGGGAGGACCACCTCAAGTCTGTTTCTATTGTCTTCAGAGCTCTACCATAGTTTAAATTGTATAAGGACCCCAGGGACCTACCTACCCCAATCCCTAAATATGTAAAAAAACCCGCTACCTTTTTAAATCCCCATCCTGATTTGATCCTACCAATTTAGAAATCCTCATAATTTCAGACTTGTCTACATTAAGTTTATAACTGGAAAAAAGTGCTAATGTCCCTACCTGTTGCAAAGGGGGGGGTGGCATAGATCTCTCAGGCTCTGTGATAAACAGCAGCATATCGTCTGCATACATTACAAGCTGATGTTGTTCTCCCGAAGAGCCCCTTATTCCCTGAATATCTCAACTTTCCCTAATGGCAATTGCCAAGGGCTCTACCGCTAATGCGAACAGTAGCGGGGACAGCGGGCATCCCTGCCGTGTACCTCTACTTACGTGAAAGCCCCCAGAAAGGACCCCATTCACTAACACCTTTGCATGAGGGGATCTATATAACGCGCACCCATCCCACAAAAGTATCACCCAGACCAAACCAGGCCAACACCTCAAATAAGTAATCCCATTACACCCTATCAAATGCTTTTTCAGCATCCATTGAAATGACACAGGTATCATCCTTCCAATTTTCTGCCCCCCTTCAATATCACATTCAAGAGTCTCCGCATATTATGATAGGAGAGACGCCCCTTGATAAACCCGGTCTGGTCTGGGTGAACTACATCAGGAAGAACCATCTCCAAACGTCCCGCCAACACCTTCACAAAAATCTTGGCATCACAATTCAAAAGCGAGTTGGGACAGAAAGAAGCACACTCCTGTAAATCCTTCCCTGCCTTGGGGATCAAACAGATCACTGCCTCAGAGAATGTATCCGGCAACCTCAAAGTCTCCCCCTCTATCTGTTGAAAGGCATCACATAGTGGTCCAGCTAACTGCCCCGCTAGACATTTATAATATTCTATCGGATATCCATCCGGTCCACTAGCTTTCCCATTCTTAAGCTTAATAGCTGCAATATGGGTTGCCGTTTTCCCTCCCTTCATCAATCAAACCATCAGCGGTCCTGGTCTATTTCCCCATTCATACAATTTCCTTTTACCGAATGTCCATGCAGTTCTAGCCTCTCCACTAAGCAATGTATTTAACGCTTCTCTAGTGGCTCTCAGTTCCCCCTGAACCACATCTTCCTCCCCATTTGCAGCTCTCCTCCAAGTCTCTCACTCTAGTTTCCAATTCCTTCTCTGTTGTTGCTTCTGTTTTTAACTCTAGCTACATATTGTATGATCATCCCTCTCATATATGCTTTCCCGGCTTCCCAAATAATTGCCTTACTAGTCAGGGTATTGATATTTGCTACAATATAATGCTCCCATTGATCCCGAAGATACTCCTTGAAGTTCTTGTCCCCCAGTAGATAAACCGGGAACTTCCACGGGGGCAGACCCTCTCTCCGCCTATTCATTTCCAGTGATAGAATCACCATGGCATGGTCTGAGATATGAATAGGGCCATGTTTAACCTCCCTCACCCTTCCATGCCACGCTTGTGGGAAGAAAACATAATCAATCCGAGACCAAGTGTCATGCGGATTTGAATAAAATGTATACTCTCTTGCACCGGGATTATATTTCTGCCATCCATCCATCCACCATCCCAAGATCTACCATCCCCCTTCGCCATTGACGGATTGCTTCATGCTGTCGGCCCTTTCTCTGGGAGTGATCCATTACAGGATCCGGAGTACAGTTTAGATCACCCCCTAGGAGTAGGCCCGGAAACTGTTCTTTAATCATAAGTGACAGGAGATTCACAAAGAAGGAGCCTTCAAACACTGCTGGGGCATATATTGAGCCAAAAGTAACTTGTTCCTCCCATAATTCACCCACCACAAATATATATCGCCCTCCCATCTGGTCTTTAACAACACGCTTCACCTGAAAAGGAAGATGTCTGTGCAGAAGGACAGCGACCCCTCTTTTATGCACTTTAAATGACGCTGCAAAGCATTTTCCCGCCCCCTTGCCAATTTCCCATGTTCCTTCGCAGTGAGATGTGTTTCCTGTAGCAATGCTACATGAATATTCTGTCTCAGCAGCACTGTGAGAGACTGGTTAGCTTGAATGGAGTCACTATCCTCTGACGTTCCAAGAACATATATTCAAGACTTGTGTATTAATTATTAGAGAAATAGATTATGTTCAGATAACTCCTCCCAGTACTCATCAAATCTCCCCTCCCCTCTGTAGCCCAAAAATCTTGTGACTTCCGATAACAGATAATGTCCCTCAGAAATGACTGAAGCACCCCAGTACAGCATATATAACTTTGTGTGCAACAATATTGAAACAACAAAACTAACGGACTATAAGAAAAGTTCAACTACTGACCATATAGGCGAACATGCCCTCCCAAACCTTAATCATAAACATAATATCCAAATCCCCTTCCCCCTTGTTTCCTCTACAAATAATTTGTCTCCTTTGCTTTCATTTCCCCGAGTCAAAGGACATGCTCCATGACCCTATCGCTGGCAGTAGCTGCCGACTCTGCATAAGTATCAATACCCTCCCTCTATGCAGCTGTGCCCAGTCCCCCGTCTCCCCCGCTGAGATATGTACCTTAGTGCCCAACAACCTCCAATCAGACCCATCGTTAGTCAATATAGAATAATTCTCCTCCCATGCATATTCGCTCCTTCCAGCCATGCCCCACTCACTTGATATTTTATCTTAAGTGTGCAGAGCGAACTCCCCATATGTTATTAGTTCAGCCCTCACGAGAACATTCGCTCTCCTGCCAATATAAATCTCCCGATCCATCCTGAGACAAGATAATGGGGAGATGGCGGATTCCCATATGATCCCTCGTGTCCCTCCTTCCTCTCCTTTCCCTGATCGCCATCCTCCCCCTCTGATACATCAACCCTCCCTACCAGAGCTTACCCCATTTATCCCTTTATATTTATTATACATCAGACAGGCACCTCCAGCAGGGAGGCAAAAAATTAAGACAACTGCTTTTCGGAGGTGTCCTTATGTGGCCTTGTCGATATTTTCTAGCACTCCCAACACGTCGCCCTGCACCTCCGTACACCAGAGAGTGGGAGGAGAGTCCATCAAGTCCCAGCACCAAAAAGAAATCAAGCACGAACATCAGCGCCCTGAGATGCTCACATAACTATTTCCAAAAGTGTCCTCCATATCGAGTGTCCGATCCAATATCAGTCCCATCTTCCAAGGAGTCAAATCTCACATTTCACCTTGCCTGTTTGCGCAAGTCCTCCACAAACTTCATTGCTTTCTCAGCATCCAAAATGAGTGTGTGAAGCCCTCATGTTTCACTTTAAGTATGGCTGGATATATTAAGAAGTTTTCTATTTTAAGTGAACGCAGGATAGCCATGGATTCATTAAATTTCTTGCATCAGTTCAAAAACCGTGCTGAATAATCCTGAGACACATACAAGCGATGATCTTCCAATAAAAGCTGCCCTTTCTCTCTATAGGCTCATAGCACCTTCTCCCGATCCTGGTAGTGATGGAATCTCATAATGATTTGGCGGGGTGGTTGTCCCGAAGTGGGCCTGGGCATAATCGCCCAGTGCACTCGCTCTAGCTTCATCTTCCCATTCTTAGGCGTTAGGCCCAGTAGCTTAGGCAGGGTCTCCAAACAAAAACTAAGGACATCACCCCCCTCCATCCCTTCTGGCAAGCCTCGTAAATGAAGATTTAGTCTTCTGTGGTAATTCTCTTGGTAATCAGCCGCTTCTTTCATGTCCCCCAGTTCTCTGCAGCGCCTAAGACCTGCCCCGGCACCCCCTGCAACTCATCCTCAAGCCGAGAAATTCGGTCCTCCACCTCTGTTATTCTAGATCCCTGTGCCGCCTGCTGAGTCAACACCTCCTGCAGCCAAACATCAATTCTAGTCTCAAGCTTACAAAGTCGGGGCTCCAGAGCTGCTAAAACCCGGCCCATCAGCTCCCGGCCCAATGCGCTCACTTATGCAGCAGATAGGGAAACTACTTGATGGCTTTCAACTTGAGAGCAGGCCGCATTCTTCTTCGTGGATTTACTAACTGCCCTTTGACTTTTACCTGCTCCCAATGTCAGAAATTCCTCCATACCAGCTCCTCAAACAGTCTCGTTGCAAAATAAATCGTCATTCAGGCACTTTCAAAGTTTTTTATAACAGTTTTTATCTCGGTGAGGTGGAACGAGGTTTAGGCACGTCTGTACTCTTCAAGTGCTCATTAGCGCCCCCCACGGCCAACTGTTTTAATGAATATTTTTGCTCAGTTTTTTCTAAAAAAGATATCTACTCTCTGGCACTTTCTAGAGACATTTCTACTCTAATCAGCTATACTATTACTATCCCTGACATTCTGCAAACTCTCAAAACCTAAAAATACCAACAGTCCGGGACTACACAATATTCACCCAAGATTTTTGATTGAAGCTGCAGATTCTGTCACTTTCCAATCATCTGTAACAAATCACTAAAAGAAAATTCAGTCCCAGATGATTGGCGTACTGCAATAGTTACACCTATATTTAAGAAACATAATAGAAGTGTCCATAATCAGTCTAACCTCTATTGTTGGTCAACTTGTGAAGCAATTGTTAAATCCTATTTAGAAAGAGGTGGTTGAACTAAACATCCAGGATCCCACTCAGCACAGCTTCAGACCTGGCTATTCATGCACAATAAATTTATTTGCTTTCTACAACCATATCAGTAGAGAATTAGACAATGGTGTCCCTGTGGACGTGATACTGTTGGACTATAGTTGTGATTTTGACAAGGTCTCCCATGGCAAACTAATTGAGTAGTTAGGATATATAGGTTTTTCTCCTTGTTTAGTCAGGTGGGTCAATGAATGGCTCTTATGCAGGCTCCAGAAAGTAAAAATTAATAACACACTCTCAGATTTGGGTTCCGTTACGAGCGGAGTCCCCCAGGGCTCTGTTCTAGGCCCAACAGATGGGATAATATGGAATTTTCTAAATAATTGTCATTAAGCTTCCAAAGAAGGACTTGTTGGTCTGAAAGCTAAAGCTATTTGTTCATTTTGTAACATCCATGTTGGTCCAATAAAAGGTATCAAACCATTTGTTCTGGATTTGTCATTAGGTTATTGTTAGTTTTCAATTAAAATGTGATATTACTCTGCCCAAACTTCTATCCTTGTAGCTTGTCTGAAGTTCCCCCTGCCCAATGCCTCTGTGTATTTCTGAGGGCACATAAATGCATGTCAGAGCAAGGTGAGGCTGAATTGACATGAATGCATGAATGCATGCACAAGTTTTATTTGGTCTGAAAGTAGATTTTGTCCCGAACATGGTAATATGTTTTATACTGAAAAATGAACATGGGAACACTTAAAACTATTGCTTTTAAAATCAGAACTGTGACTTGGCATGTGCTTCAGCAACCTGATAAAGCCTTGGTCGGAGGTGATTCATAGGTGTGATCCAGCTATGCCTTCTGGAAGGTAGTCCTCCACATAAATTAAATTAAATGCTGCATTGATACCACAGCCTCTGCATGTGTGCCATCATTTTTGTTTAGTAAAGCAACACCTGAACATACTAAAGGCGGAGGGTGAACAAGGAGAAAAAGGAGGTTTTGTTTTCTGTTAATGCAGAGACAACCAGAGACTGATCTGCAAGAACCATTTAGTGCTGCAGTGGATGCAGCCCTGCAGACCTCTTGCTACAGAAAAAGGACTCAGTGCATTCCTTCCAACTGAACAACATGTTGGACATGGAACATAGTTGCCTCCGTGTCTGTGATGTCCCTGGAGTACTCCACTCCTTGTCTCCAGGGTACAGCACTTTTTGTAAAACTAGGGGTGTCTGATCACTACACGGGGATTGGGCACCCCAGTGTGACTCTTATGTTTTGGGAGGGCTGCAGGGTGGTGGGTGCTGAGAGGGAGGGTTGGGTGGGGTAGCTATAATTTAAAGAAAAAATCAGAGGTAATGGCACATATACGTGTGATAGCGACTACTAGCTGCATGGAGTAGACTGTGGTGGCCATCTTTGACATGGCAGGGGTGTGCCATGGCCACCCATCTTTTTTCTATTAAATGATAGATATCCTATCCCCCCTGACCCTCCTCTCAGCACTCACCACCCCACACCCTCAAAAACATAAGAGTAACATGGGGTGCCCAATCCCCAGTGCTGCAATCAAGATGCCACTGATTTTTTAATTTGCAAATTATACATACCCCCACCCTACTCTCCCTCTCAGCACCCCCAAACATAAGTCATCAATTCCTCAGTGTTGCCATCAGGATTCCTCCATGTTGTTTTTTTTAGATATTCCCCCACCAAACCTCCCTTTCAGTGCTGACCCTCCCAAAACATAAAGTGACACTAGAGTGCCCAATCCCCAATGTCACAATCTTGAACTCATTTTTTTAAACCCTGTAAAAGAAAACCATCCATTGATGTCTTTTGCAGCCGTTCCTGTGCCTCCACCGACCCTCCCACTCAGCACCCACCACCCCCCAAGCCTTACTTACCCATTGGGGGTCAATGCCATAATCCTCTCTGAACCACAGACATGTCTTCACTCTTCAATGCTTGATAGTGAACTGAAATCAGGTTCAATGTATTTCAAAGGGGTTTGAACTTAGTAGCATAATTTTTTTATTTAAACATTTGGTAACTGTGAAAGGCACACTGAGCGAGGCTCATTTCAAGTGTGACCGGGGCAGGGACAAAAGTGACTGACACACAGAATACAGTAAATAATATATAATACAAAAATGTAAACAGGAATACACTGTACATAGTAGGCAACTGGTAATTACAGGATATAGTACATATAAGTATAAAGTATGCATACACTTGAATTATATAGAAACATTGGCATAAGTGCGGAGGAATATACAGGAAATAAGAGGTAGGTACATAGGTAAACATTTGATTTAGTAGAAAACACTGGTTATGAAAACATGGTGGTAAAGAGCATGAAGAATTCAGGACTGTTTGCAGTAATAGAATAGTAGGTAGGTGCTAACTGAAGTGGAGAGGGGAGAGATGTGCTACTTGTTGCTATGAGGGCAGGAGCAGGTAGGAGGTGGCAGGTGGTGAAGTTGGAATTTGATAGAGTTGTGTGAGAGTGAGTTTCATAGAAGAGGTGATTGTGTTCCATAGAGAAGGAAGCCTATAGGTGAAAGCAGATTTGCCAGCTGTCGAAGATGGTTTAGGGAGTGAGAAAGTGCGAGAGTCCCTAGAGGGCAGGGTGTAGGGTGTGGAGAGTACAGGTATTAGCTTCTCGGAGAGGTAAGTGGGGAGCAGGTTAAACCAATATTTGGAAATAAGGGCGATGGAGTTTATGAGACATCCATGGGACAGCAGTGAGATATCGTGGGTGGAGAGGAGAGAAGAGTGGTGGGTTCTGAGGGGAAGGTTGGAGGCAAAGCAGCAGAAAGCATAAAAGAGCGATTCAAGCCTAGCAAGTAACTTGGCAATTTTCAATATTTTGCCCCAAAGTTTCAACATACGTTTTTGGGACACTGTCTTATAAACAATACAAGTGATGTTAGGTTAACCTGTCCTGAAAGGTGATTTTGTGGTCACTGCATGAAATCACCTTTTGGGCAGAAGTTGAACATTTTCTCCACCATTGTTCATGAGGTGGGGTCATAAGATGGCTATGTTGAAAATTTGGTGTACAAATATTAAAAAACAACAACGTTAAGAGCGTATGTTGGATTTTGCAAATGCAGGCTCTTAACTTTGGTCATTGTCAATATTTTTACCCCAAATTTACAACATAGCTGTATCTTTATAGCACCTCATGAATGTGAGAGCTGTCATTTTTCAAATCCTGGCCAAAATGTTTTTTATTTTACATCCCAAAAGGTGATTTTGTGGTCCCTGCATGAAATCTCCTTTTGAGCGGGAGTTGAACATTTTCTCTGCCACAGTTCATAAGGTGGGGGTATAAGAAAATCATGTTCTAAATTAGAAGTAAAACTATTTAAAAACAACAAAGTTATGAGGCTATGTTAAATTTTGCAAACACAGGCTTGTAACTTCGACAATATTCAATATTTTTACCCCAAATTTTCAACATAGCAATTTATTTATAGCACCCCATGAATGTGACAGCTGTCATTTTTCAGCTCTGGCCCAAAATGTGTTTTTGCATCCCGGAAGTTGATTTCGCAGTCCCTGCATGAAATCACTTTTTGGGCAGGAGTTGAACATTTGCTCTGCTCTTCTTCATGAGGCAGGGTAATTTTTTTTGTTGTTTAACCAGGAGAGACACACTAAGCTGAAGCTTTGAATTAGCTTATGACTCCACTATTCATTGCAACTGTTCCATTTTTAAGATTTATGATAGAGCTAACTATAAGAAAATAACTAAAGTCATTACTAATATTAGCTGGGAAAATCACTTGTCCAATATCTATTGAGGATGCCTGGATGACCTTTAAACGAACTATTCACAACTTAGAAAACTCCTATGTTCCCACAAAACAAAAAAAAAAAATACAATAAAAAAGGGAAGATCCCCTTGTGGCTTAATAAGTCCATTAAATCTCAAATTAAGGTAATGGAGACATTGTTTAAGAAACTAAAAACGAGTACACTGGTAAATAGGGATACCATTCTTATTAAATATAGACTGACCTTAAGAATTCTAAAACATATGATCAAACATTCCAAAGGCAACACTGAACTTAGACTTACACACACAAAGACTTTCAAAAGTCTTTATTCTCTTACCTAAACAACAAGAAAGCAACTCTAGGAGAATCGGATCACTAATTAATAATGGAATCAGATTACAATCTGATTCCGACACAACAACTGTTTTAATGAATTTTTTGCTCATTTTTTCTGAAAAAAGATATCTACTCTCTGGCACTTCCTAGAGACAACTCTAATTTAATCAGCTACATTATTACAATCCCTGACATTCTGCAGCTCAAAAACCTAAAGAAAACATCAGTCTGGGACTGGACAATATTCACACGAGGTTCTAGATTGAAGCTGCAGATTCTGTCGCTCTTCCCTTGTCAATCATCTTTAACAAATCATTAAAAGAAAATTCAGTCCTAGATGATTGGCGTACTGCAATAGTTACACCTATATTTAAGAAAGGTAATAGGGAAGTGTCCATAACTATTGCCCTATCAGCCTAACCTCTATTGTTGGTAAATTTGTGGAAAGAATTGTTAAATCCTATTTAGAAAGAGATGGTTGAACTAAACATCCAGGATCCCACTCAACACGACTTCAGACCTGGCTATTTATGAACAACAAATTTATTTGCTTTCTACAACCATATTAGTAGAGAATTAGACAATGGTGTCCCTATGGACGTGATACTGTTGGACTACAGTTGTGCTTTTGACAAGGTCTCCATGGAAAACTAATTGAGTAGTTAGGATATATGGGTTTTCTCCTTGTCTAGTCAGGTGAGTCAATGAATGGCTCTCATGCAGGCTCCAGAAAGTAAAATTAATAATACACTCTCGGATTTGGGTTCTGTTATGAGTGAGGCCAGGGCTCTGTTCTGGGCCCAACATTATTTAACATTTTCACAAGTGATATGCAAGTCAGATCTGACAATCATCTTTCAAAATTCGCTGATGATACCAAACTGGCGGGCGTGGAGTTGGCAATTCGATAGTATGGCCATTCTTGTTTCTGACTCACAATCACTAGAACTGTGAGCTAGCACAACGGTATGTCATTAGTCAAGACAAATGTGTAGTTCTACATTTGGCAAAATAATCCCAGGAGTGTTTACCACCTTAATAATACCCTTAAATCATCTAACAGCGAGAGACCTTGGTATTCTTATCAATAATAAACTCTCTGTCAGTGGTCACTGCACCAAAACTGTTAAAATGACAAACAGGCTACTAAAACAAATTCAGCGCACATTTGTAACTCAAACCGAGCAGTGTCTCATTCTGTTATACAGGGCTTACATTAGACTGTATGTTGATTATGGGTCCCGCTTTTGGAGCCCCTATCTAAAAGGAGATGTAGCTCGCCTTGAACAGGTCCAGAGGAAAGCCACTAAAATGGTTCCAAGATTAGCCCACTTTGTCTACACAACTAGACTACAGTTAACAGGTCTCCATTCCTCACACACCAGAAGATGCAGGGGGGACTTACCTTTTACATATAAAATATTACAATCCTCCAAGCTTATAAGACAATGTGGCCTTTCATACTCAGATAGATGTATTTTCCCCAGATTTCATAGCAAGCAGCTCGAGATTCAGTCAGTTAAAACCACAAAAAGGGGAATTTTTTTTCCAGACGAGCACCTAAATTATGGAATGCTTTACCTCAAGAGCTAGTAGATTCAAATAATTGTAACTTATTTAAAAAGAGACTAGACATCTGGCTAGCCACTAATTCATCAAGTGACTGATGGCCTACGTTATGTGGGGGACAATCTTGATGGGCTTTCGCCTTCTTTTGTCCTAACAAACCAAGCTTGTTTACAGGTGCGACCTTGGAGCACAAGGAAGTTAAGTGACTTGCTCAGGGTCACCACACAGTATGCAAGTGGGGGCTGTGGAATTCAAACCCAGGTCTCCAGGTTTGTAGCTCAGAGTCTTTTTTTTTTTTTTATTTAAAGTTTATTAAGAAAATTTTGTTACATACCCATGGCAGACATACATGTTGATGAACTGGATATAATAGCACAATGAGAACATGAGTCAGCCCACCCGACCACCCCCTCAGATTTCCCCGCCTCACCTCCCATTATTGAGCACAACCAATTTATCCTAAAATCAGATAAGGTTCTCATTACAATCAGCTAAGCCAACATTGTGCTAATTTACCATAGAGCAGGGTCACCCTGATGTAAGGAATAAAGGTGTAGCAGCTCAGAGTCTTAAACCACTGTGCTATACTGCTTCCTAACAAAGCTATGTTGAAAATTTGGCATACAAATATTAAAAACAACAAATATATGAGCCTATGTAACATTTTGCTAATGCAGGCTCATAATTTTAGTAAATTTCCATATTTTTGCCCCAAATTCCTCAGCTGCACCCCATCGGCTCTGGCCAGAGTTTGTCTTCCTGGTTTTTGATGTTAAATAAACTGCTTGATACACTGCTGAATCTCCCCAAGTTTAATCAGTTTAAGGAATCTATGTGGTCTGCCTTTGCCATCCAGTGCAATTGTAACCATTAAACTGTTTTACTTGGTTTCTGTATGTGCATAACCTATGACTTATGCAATGATCTGTATAGAGTTTTTCAAAACTGTATGTAATTGTTCTGTCATGAGTGTTTTGAGCCTGACTTGACTGCAGTTCCTCTGGAACTGCTTATCGTACTAATATTTTTTTTTTTACTATTTATTTGACGTGCAACCTTTGTAAATGAGTACTTGTGCTCAAAGGTAATCTCTGAAGTTTTCAATAAATAAATAAGTAAGTAATATGATACTTTCCTTTCTGTTGTGTGGTAACAATAAAAGGAAACAAGCAGTAACTATGCAGGCTTCATGTTGTGATGTAAAATCAGTTTCTTTTTTTCATTGGCTTGAGCATTACTTGATACAGTGCCTTTACAATTGTTGCTAAGTGGTCTGATCACAAAACGTTTTCATATATTTTGTTGTTCTGCCTTAACTTGATTACTATTTTTGAAAATCTGCAACACTTTAAAAAAAATATTTTGGTATCCATTTTAACTAGTTTAGTGGCCACAGCTCCCCCTAGCTTTAGAAACAAATCTAACATTAGGCTGTTGGGGAGCATGACCACAGTGCAGAATTCAAATTTAGTTCTAATTCTAAAGTTCCCTAGTTAGCATAAGTTCTATCTCTGGGGTAACTCGATTCTGTGGACAGATTGCTGTTTGTGAATATTACTAATCGATCCCTTAAGAAGAAATAACATTACTACGGTGAGTAATTTTTTTTTCTTTTGTACCATTTTTACATAAACCTCCACTGGATGTGGCTTCCCCTGTGAGGCGTACAAGTGTATTTCATTTTAAAAGCTCTTCTGACACACATCTGTTTCTCTGGCATCCTTAAAATGAGTCCTCAGGCATATGGTTCTCAAAACATTTAGAGGTCTACTTGCACTTTAAAATCATCAGTTGGGCAAAAAGAAGTGTAACCCCCCTGTTGCCCGGGGTTACTAGAATCCCGGTAAGACCTAATGGTAGGCAGGGAAGGCAGCTTGTGAAACTCCAGTTAAATGGATTTCACACTGTCTCACTCTGTTCTCAGTCTCAGCTGAGACTGAGGGATGACATCACCATAGAACTCTCGCAGCTGCATGAGCCACACTGGAGTACTGCAGTTGGAAGTTAGGATAGAATGTTGAGGATTTTTGAACAGTCTGTGTGCAGTCTTGGAGAGAGAAGTAGCACAGCAGTCTGTGTGTAGGCTCTCAGAGCCTTAAACTCTGTTTTAGAACTACTGTAAGGGAGGTGTGTGTTTCCACCGTAAGAGGAACACAGAAGCTGATTGTTGAAGTGGTGGAGACCGCTGTTACTGGTCCAAGTGCCCCATCCCTGAGGGGATGGGGGGAGGGAGGTTTGCCTGTTTTCCAGGGGCAACCCTCCTGGTTCCGGCTAAGGGAAGAAGCTGCCTATTTCAAGGTGTGCTGCAGCACCAGAAGCTGTGGGAGAGAAATTCCTATGAGGAATCGCCTGTGGGGCACCTGCAACCAAAGGGTGAGTTTGCTCTGACAGAGGGCCAATGTTTTTCACCTGAACTGTTGGAAAGTGGGGATTGGACTACTTAATCTGTAGGAGGTCTAGTGTAATAGACATTGCCAGTTAAATCAAATAAGTTCAAGTCCAGCACAAAGAGTAAAGTAAAGTGGGGATTGGACTGCTTAATCAGTGGAGGCTTAGAGCAATGGGCTAAGCCAAGTAAAAATATGTTCAAGTCCAGCACAATGGAAAGAAACAAGTAGAGGAAATGTGATGTACATTTAGCCTTAATCTACATTGCCAAGCTTTACAGAATGAGATGTTTAATGTCCAGAGAAATGGCGGGTATGAATTGTGGAGGCGAGATGGGAGACCCCCATCAGTAGTAACCAAATTCACCTCTGTGGTTGCTCTGTGGCACCTTTACTTTCTCTCAGGTACTTGGCCAGTGCCTGAGGAAAGTACCCAGACGTGGGATTAAAAGGAAGTTTCCCTGATAGAGCTGAAGTGCTCTTAGGTGGTTTAGGGAGCCACCAGAAAAGGTTTCCATGACATATGGAAAGTGTCTGTGCGGCCGGCAAGGGAGCCAAGTCTGGGAATCCCAGATAGTGTACAAGTTTGGGCTGTGTACCCAGAGCAGTGTGCAAGTCCGGGCTGTGTGCCCGGTGGGTTCAGAGCCTGAGGGCTGAAGTGTTGAGGAAGTGTTCTTGATCCTTTTAATCTGCATTACCAGAAGTGTAGCCCCGTGGGGGTCCATTGATGCTTTGTTTATTCTGTCTGGATGTGAAGAAAAGCCACACTTCAGAATCCCATTTCTGGTTTTGGACATTACAGTTATTGCTTCCTGTGTTCGGAATTACTTGGGTGCCCCTGTGCAGAGTAACCAAACCTAGCCTTTGTGCCGAATAACCTATTCCTCCCCGAACCAAGTCCCCATCTGGTACTGTTGTCAGATTTAAACAGCATACCACCTGTCATTTGCAAAAAGGCAGGGGTGGGGGTTACAGAAGTAAAGAATAATCCTCTAGAGAGGACACTGAGTTACTTCAGAGGACTGCCTACACTCGAATGAAATGTTACAGGTTTTGCTTCTTTGGAGCTCTTGATGCTGTTTTGCGTATAGCTCCCCCAACTTCACCTTCCTGTTCTATGTCTATGCCTCAGGCTCTGGCCCAATTCCTTGTCAGATATTATTGACTCATGGAGGTATCCTCCCCTGAGTCTGTTTCCTCTTGTTTTCTTTGTCTGGCCTGGCCATGTCTGTCTTAAAAAAAAACTGTTTTGTTGCCTCTGTTTGTAGTCGGATCTCGTGTAACTGTCAGAACTATCACTCACTAGCTTGACCTTGTGGTATGCATTTTTTGTGTTATATTCAGTGTACTGTATTGTCCCTGTAGGCTACTGTGTCTCTCTGAATTTTTTCAGTTTTTGAGCTTTTGTGTTCTTTTCAAACTCTGCTAGTTTCTTTAAAGTGCTGTCTAGAAATTCATCGAAGCCATTAATTCCTACCTTTGTTTTTAAAATGTCTTCTTCCTTTTGTACTTCTTCAGCCAGTTTTCCCCTCTCTGCTAGTACTGCCTCAATGAGAGCTAACACAAAGTCAACCACACATTTTGTTTGGATACCTTCCCATTTTTTATTTAAGGTAGCCAAATTAATGCCTAGTTTGGCTCTTTCATTACTCTTAAGCATCGACAGATTCTTTTGTACTCAGTGTATTGTACTAATGTTAGCCCATGTCAGTCCAGTCTAACATCTCAGTGACATAGATTATCCATCTTTTTTTTTTTATATAGATGTTTATCTCCTTCTCTGTCCCCAGCTGTCCCCATCTAACTGACACCCCAGCCCTGTCACCCTATTCTCTCTGGGCCTTACCCAGAGCCTGCCCAGTCGCTGGGCACAGAGCCTGTGAGGGATCAGTCATCATTCACAGCTGGGGGTGTTTTTCCTCTATTTTTTCCCTTCCCCGTTGCTGGGGTGCACATGCAGCACATGTGCACATGGAGGCATGCAGATGTCCACGGAAGTCCCACAGCACCCTCCCTTCCATGGCACCCACAGTTCCGCACTGCCCTCAGGCCTCCACCTAGGGGCAGTCGTTCAGCAGGAGCACCAGTCCTCCCTCCCAGGAGAGAAGAGAGAGCTGTCCTCCGGAAGCTCGAGCCTCCCTCCCTGCCAACCCCCAGTGGTCTGTGCTCATTCCCGAACACGGATCACCAGCGTTGCATGAGGTGTGGCATCCAGCACCTCAATCCTCAGCGCCACCGGGTTGGCTTAGATTATCCAGCTTAATCATATTCCCTTTGGCGGTATCCTTTCCAGCTACATTGTAACCTCTCGTCTCTTTCATAGTTTGTACTGTACTGATCTGTTCTGATCTTTTTCATTGAATGAAACAGTTTCATATGTTGTACTGTACTAATCTGTTCTGATCTTTTTCACACTGAATGAAGCAAAATGATATTGAGAGTCAAAAGTCTCCCCTCTCTCAGAGAAAATGACCATGGTGTGTGGTGGCATAATTGAATGCAAAGGATACTCACCTTTAACTTGAACACTTTATAGATGTACACTCTTTTAATACAAGAACCCATGCATAGGCTAGTATCCCAACAATCATAAGGTTGTGAATGTCTACCACTTCCTAGTGGTCGCCTCACCAGGATACAGCAACTTAAGTAAAATAACACAGTACAGAAGGAAATCACTTTGTCAAAAAATCTTTGTTAAGGGGACAGGCCCAGGCATACTCCAGTGCACTAATATCAACACTGGCCTCTCTCTTTGCTTTTTGAGAAAAGCAGTCAAAAAATTATAATCTTTCAATTCAGCTTTTTATTTTTAAAACTTGTCCCAACATTTCAAAAAACAAAGGGAGAGGCTAAATCTGGTGTTAATGAACTGGAGTACGCCCGGGCCTGCCACCTTGACAAAAACCTTTTGACAAAGTGATTTCCTCCTGTACTGTGTTGTTTTAAGGGGATAGTACATTTGTGCTATTTGGCAGCAGTTAATAATGTTCCTACTTACAGAAATTACAATTTACCTCCAAATGATTCATATTCAAGTGTACCTGAATGATGTGAAAAAACAGTCTTCAAGTGATTTCTTTTTGTAGACAACATTCTGCTCAGTTCTCATTATAGAACCAGTAATTTGAAGTCTTTACTGTGTCACAGTTTGAGTACGGAATGCTAAGCATGAGCTATTGTCCTATCAGAACTACAGTATGCTTAGAGTTCTGTGCACAAACCACGACATAGTTAAAACTCCAGATAACTGGTTCCATGACGAGAACTGTAATGGAATACTGGCCATAGAAAGAAAACAATGCAAAATATAGTTTTTCACAACACTGTTTATTCAGGTACAGTTACATATGGATCATTTAGAGGTTTGGATATCATTTCTATAAACAGGAACATTATAAAACAGCTGGCAATTAAAAATAATATCCTGTCCCCTGTTAAGTACTTTGGCTTTCCGAAAATTAGATTGATTTCCAAATTTAGCCTATGGAAGTATCTGACTTCCAGCCCCAGTACCAAGAAATATATAAACTGAACCCTTGCACACAAGCTGCATTATTTGAGGCCCTGACATCACATGCCCACTCCAAAACCTGATTCTCCCAGCAGGCAGTACAGAGTACCTGCACTGCAATGTAGACAAATAGCCTAAGTGTCATACATTTTTAGTGGCTCAGCAGGTTGGACACTCACCTCTGACTCCGGAAGACTGGATGGTCCAGGGTTCTAGCCCCATACTAGGAACTTGCAGTAAATTCCACTACTGACCCAGTAGTGCAGCATGAGGGGATGCTACAATCCTGAGGTGCTATCTTTCAGATGAGATGTTAAACTGAGGTCTTGAAAATAGGCATATTCCTGGTCAACAAAACTTAAAAAAGAAGTGAAGAGAAACCATATACTAAGTGCTTGGCCCTGGAGTCAGTTGAATTACAAATTATCACTTACTTAGCAACACCTCACTGACGTTTTCAACTACTTGAACATTTATTTTATTTATTTATTTATTGAACTGTTTCACCAGGAAGGGTACACTGAACAACAAGTTACTTGTCTCACAGTGCATCCTGGGGAGAGAGGTAGCAGGAGAAAATCAAACATGCATACATTGAACCAAACAATCATTTACAATCTACAGTGAAACATGACATTGTAAAATATTACATAAGATTACAGAAGGTAATGTACAAGGATAAGTGCCATTATGAAAATACAATTTGTTATCAAACTTGAGAGAACAGATGAGTGCAAACTTCTATTGTAACAACTTCGTCAGATGGTCGGTAGATAACATTGACCCAGTTAGCAGGTGTAAGAGCAGAGAAAAGGTAGGGGGACAGGGGAATTAGCCACAGGTAGACTTTACCATGGGGGAGTTATGTAGGACTGAAGAGATGGAGGGAGGGATGATGAGTGGTGAATCTGGTGTGGAAAAGCATTCCATAGTTCAGGGAAATGATGCGAGAAGGCCAGCTGGCCTACAGCGGTTGATCGATGAGGAACACCATTAAGTGAGAGTCATAAGATCTAAGGAAATGAGCAGAAGGGGGGATAGATAGTGAGGAAGTAAGATAAGGTTCCGTACCAAAATTTAGACATGAATTTGGCATGATGGAGGTGACAGCGATTTTCTAATGATGGAAAAGCCAGGGAGTGATAGAGAGTACAGTGATAGGCGAGAGAAGAGGAATCCAGAGCAAAGCGACATACAGTGGCGTGAAAAAGTATTTGCCCCCTTCCGGATTTTCTCTATTATTGCATATTTGTCACACTGGATGTTTTCAGGTCTTTAGACAAAATATAATATTAGATAAAGGGAACCTGAGTGAACAAATAACACTTTTCTTTTTACTTATTTCATTTATTTAATGAAAAAAGTTAACCAACACCAACTGGCACTGTGTGAAAATGTACCCCCTAGTTAAATCAACCCAATTAAAGGGATAATTAGAGTCAGCTGATTGAACACAGCCAGGCTTGATTACAGCCAGCCCTGCTCAATATAAACCTCACTTATTTTGGCCCTTACCATCAGAGTCACGTTGCCAGCACAAAAGATTCAACAAGCACATTATGCCATGATCAAAGGAAGTTCCTGAAAAGATCAGAAAAAATTTGTTGCCCTCTATCAGTCTGGAAAGGGTTACAAAGATATTTCTAAGGCTCTGGGACTCCATCGAACCACAGTGAGAGCCATAATCTCCAAATGGAGAACACTTGGAACAGTAGTGAACCTTCCAGGAGTGGGGCCTGCCAAAATTACTCCAAGGGCACAGTGTAAAATCATCCAAGAAGTCTCAAAGGATCCTAAAACAACATCCAAAGAACTGCAGGCTACTCTTGCCTCAGCTAAGGTCAGTGTTCATGACTCCACAATCAGAAAGAGACTAGGCAAAATGGGCTTCATGTGAGGAGTAGCAAAGTAGGAAACCACTGCTAACCAAGAAGAACATAAATGCTCGTCTCTCATTTGCCAAGAAGCACCTGGATGATCCACAAGCCTTTTGGGAAAATGTTCTATGGACAGATGAGTCCAAAGTGGAACTTTTGGACAACATGGATCCCATAATGTCTCGTAAAGCAAACACAGCATTCCACAGTAAGAGCACATACCAACAGTCAAACATGGTGGTGGTAGTGTGATGGTGTGGGATGCTTGACGCCTAAGGACCTGGATGACTTGCCATAATTAAAAGGAACCATGAATTCTGCTCTGTACCAGAAAATTCTTAAGGAGAATGTCCAGTCATCCTTCCGTCAGCTGAAGCTGAAGCGTAGTTAGGTCATGCAGCAAGACAATGATCCAAAACACAAAAGCAAGTCCACATCAGAATGGCTAAAAGAAGTAAAATTAAAGTTTTGGAGTGGTCTAGTCAAAGTCCAGACTGAAACCTAATAGAGATGCTGTGGCAGGACCTGAAACGACAGTTCATGCTTGAAAACCTACCAAATGTTACTGAATTAAAGCAGTTCTGCGAGGAAGAGTGGGTTAAAATTCCTCCACAACGATGTGAAAGACTGATATTGAATTATAGGAAGTGTTTGGTTGCAGTCATTGCAGCTAAATGTGGCATAACCAGTTATTAAGTGTAAGGGGCAATTACTTTTCACACAGTGCCAGTTGGTGTTGGTTAACTTTTTCATTAAATAAGTGAAATTAAAAAAACAAGTGTTATTTGTTCACTCAGGTTCCCTTTATCTAATATTACATTTTCTCTAAAGACCTGAAAACATCCAGTGTGACAAATATGCAATAATAGAGAAAATCAGGAAGGGGGCAAATACTTTTTCACGCCACTGTAAGGAGTTAAAAAGGGTATCCAATCTAGTTAAGAAAGACTTGGGAGCAATACTGTAGACTACATCACAGTAGTCAAAAATAGATAGGATCATCTTCTAAACAAGTTCACGTCTAGCCAGTAGTGGGAGGCAGCTCCGATTCCTGTATAGTGTGCCAAGCTTGGGGCGCAGTTTCTTCAGGATGGTGTCGACATGACCAGAGAAGTTGAGGTGTTGGTCAAGCCAAACCCCTAGGTACCTAAAGGATGAGGTGTCCTCAAGGACTGTCCCATCAAGGGTATGGAAAGAGGGCATGGAGGGGAGCCTAGAGAGCCTCTGCCTAGTGCCAAATGTCATTGAGACTGTCTTCTTGGCATTTAATGAGAGTTGGGTGTTAAACCAGTGCCAATCTTTATTGAAGTTGCACTGAAGTCTGGTTTTAACATCAACAGGAGACTGTCCTGAGGTGAAGAGGACCATGTCATCAGCGTACATATGGATGGAGGTGAATGAGCAGGCTGAGGGGAGATCATTTAGAAATATAGAGAATATGATAGGACTCAAAACGGATCCCTGAGGTACACCAGTGTTGATGGGGAGAGGAGATGAAGTGGAGTCTGCTATTCTGACTGACTGAGTCCGACCTGTCATGTCATTGGTAAGATTATGAAGAAAATTCTACCTTTTTTCTAATTTGAATAATTTTTAAATTTTATATATGCATTAGTAAGAATCTCTGTTGGAAGGTTTACACTGGAATGCTTACGCTGGACAAACTGAACATAAGTACATTAGATCAGGTTTTAGTCACATTTCATACATAAAAACTCTAATTAAGAACACGATTAAGATAGGTGGTAACCTAATACATTTAAGTACATGAGATGTACATAAAGCAATACATAATTAAAGCAGCAGTGCAATGAAATTGGGCAACAATTTGACCCTGCCTTTTTTTTCACTGTAAAAGGTCCAGGGCATCTTCCAGCTTAATTTGATGGTACAATTTTCTAATTCCACCAACATTTGAGTATTTTATAGATGTTTTAAATTAATATTTTCTCAAGAAAAAAAAGATGGCTGCCAAATTTTCCATAGAAATAACATTATAGGCCTGGCAAGGGTTGGGACAGAAAAAATAAAACAGTTTCATGTGCACAGCATAGGAGTTACCTAGCCAAGTACATTTGACAGGTATGCTAATATTTTTCTTAACTGTAACTGAAACTAGCTTTTTTGGAAAATCATTTTACATTGCACTGCTGCATTAAATCATGTTGCAGTCTAGAAAGAAACAAATTAAACTGGAACTAGGGGTATGCTGATTATTGTGTGTGTGTGTGTGTGTGCGTGCGTATATATACACACATGGGCATTACATTTCCTCTTAGTTTAAAAGACCATGAAATTCTTCTTTAGCAAATATTGTATTGGGGCTGGTCAGCAGGGGCCCGATATTCAAATATGCACAAAAGCGGATTGCACTGTGCTTGCTCCTAACTCAGAGGCTGCCATATTCAGTCAGATAGTGCACTGGTGCTTTTTGACTGAATATAGGACCATGTTAGCACAGCACTAAGGCAAGTAGCTCTGCCCTGACGTGGACCTGAGCTGTATGCAGCCCATATGGAACTGCACCCCCAGACCAGATAGCACTGGGAACCACGATGCGATATTCAGCTGCAACATGCAGATGAGCCCATTGGGCATGCAAGATGCTAAGGGGCTGGGGGGATACTGGGATGTATAGGGAGAGGCATCACCAACAGAAAATAGGAAGTTGTTATCCCTCTGTACAGACAGTTGGTGAGACCCCATCTGGAGTACTGTGTCCAGTTCTGGAGACCCCATCTCTGCAAGGACATAGACAGAATGGAGGCAGTCCAGAGGAGGCCAACTAAAATGGTGCAGGGTCTGCAAGAGAAGCCATATGAGGAGAGACTAAAGGAGCTTAATATGTATACCCTTGAGGAAAGTAGGGAGAGAAACTTTTAAGTACCTCAGTGGAATCAACAAAGTCCAAGAGGGTAGCATCTTTCAGAAAAAGAGATGTGCAAGAAAAAGGGGGCACAATTTGAAGATAGATGGGGGATGGCTCAGGGGCAATGTGAGGAAGTATTTTTTCACAGAGAGGGTGGTGGATGCATGGAACAGCCTTCCTGAGGAGGCTGTGGAGTCTAAAACTGTGGGAGAATTCAAGAATCCATGGGACAGACATAAGGCAATTTTTGTGGGTGGTAGGAAGAAATAGACTGTTGGCTAAATAAGATCTGCAGCTTATCCTGTGGGTAGGGAAATGGGCAGACTAGGTGAGCCAAGCAGTCCTTATCTGCCATCAAAGTCTATGTTTCTATGTTTCTATGATCATATGTATGCCCATTATGGGCTCATTTGCATGGGAAGCAGAGGCAGATTTGCATCCATCCTGTGGTCGCCCACCACATCAAGCATGGTGGCAACCACACACACCCACACCCTGAATGCTGGTCCACTCAATATAGATGTCCTTCCTGGTATCTAGTGGCAGGCCCAGCCCTACAATCACCCATTCCCATAATAGTCTTGTTCTCCCTGGTGTCAAGAGGCACCCCCACCACCCTCCGATTACCTGTCCCAGTATATTGGGGTAAAGTGCTGCAGACTCCATTCTTTAGCCTGAGTTTAGTCTCATCTATATTATTTATTTCAGGTTTTGGCAACCTGAGTGCTCCCTTTGCTGCCTTTTTATAGTTAGTGATTCTCTGATGTCCATTGGCACCCCCCTGCACTCCATTCACCCATCCCTGTAATTGTACAGTACTCTCCCTCGATCACACATCCCTGAAGTTACAGTGATTTCCCTGGTGTCTAATGATACCTCCCACCTGCCACCTGTTAAGGTACCACCACCAAGTCACTGGTGGCTAGCACCCCCCTCATTGCCTGTACTGAGCACACCACCTAGCCAACTCCCCATACCTATGATGACGGTGCCATGCAGAGAGCCCGATATGATGAGTGACACAGCCCTCCTCTCACCTCCTTGGCTGGCCATGGTATAGGATGCTGGTTAATGTATTGGGCTCTTCACATGGCACTGCTTTCATAGATATGGGGTGGATGGCTGGGGTATTCAGTGATTATAGTGACTGTACATGAGCAACTGTCAAAGAGAGCGGGTCATTTACAGCGCTACCCTGTGTGGGTAGCGATAGAATGCAAAAGCAACAGTAGGGATGAGCGAGAGAGGGTGACCAGAAGGGGAGGGATAGGGAAGAGAAGGGGAGGGATAGGGAAGAGAGTTTGTGTGAGGTAGTGTGCCATGCTGCCACTGAGCTAGCCACTTGGTGTGGTGGTGAAGGTGGCTAGCTTCAGTACAACAGGTACTGGGTTTGGGGCTGGGGATTGGGGAATATTTTACTGCTACTGTAATTTTTTTTCAGACTATCTCCTCCTCTCTGACGTGCACCCCCCTGCAGTTAGTTATATTAAATAAGGGGTGTGGGTATGAAGCAGCTGTGAGGGGTGTGCAGTTGGGTGCAGATCCCCACATAAATCTTATTTAAGCTTGCCAAATGTGTTGTCGCCTTAATGTACATCGCCGATGTGCTTTTCGTGATGTACACTTGCTCTGATGGTGATCGCTTCTTTACAATTGCCATTATGACATGGAATCTTGGCTAGGTGGTCTGCTTGGTGCAGGTGGTGCGGGGCCACTAGCCACCGGGACTTGGTGGTGGCACCAGGATAGATGCCTGGTGAGTGAGAGGTACCACTAGACACCATGAAAATCACTGCAACTTCAGGGATGTGTGATCAGCAAACAGGGGGTACCACTAGACACTAGGGAATACTCTACAACTACAGGGATGGGAAATTGGCGGGCAGGTGGTGCCACAGTACACCAGGGAGAACACTACAAATATTGGAACAGGTGCTCGGAGGGTGGTGGTGCTACTAGACACCAATAAATACTCTACAAATACAGGGATGGGTGATCAGAGGATAGGGGGTGCCACTGGACATGAGGGAAATGCTAACTGCACAGAGATGGGTGACTGGAGAATGGGGGATGCCACTAGACACCAGGGCAACTTCAATATTATGGGGATTGGTGATCGGAGGGCAGGGGTGCATGAGACACCAGGACAAGACTAACTTTACACAGATGGGTGATCAGCTGTGGTGGATGCTACTGAGCACCAGGACATACATTGGTTCAGTGGTACAGGGTTGGGGTGGGGGCAGGCGATTCCAGTACCTCTGGCCACCACCAGGGCCCTGCATTCCATTAAGTCAGGGTTTGTAAAGGCAGTAAATAGTGCCCATTTGGGTGGCATTTACCACTGGTGCAAACCACTGAATATGGCGCTGCACCTGTGTGCAGGGTGGACCCCCTCATTTGCATGGGTGCAGCAGTATGTTATGAATGAAATAAAAAAGTGAATAAAGGGTTCTGATTCTCATTTAAAAACAATCTCATCAAAGACCACTGTAGGTCTCAACTTAGAAATGTTCTCTTATCTTGAAGTATAAAAAGATGTGTTCTGATCAGTTTTTCCTTTTAAAATCCTTCTCAACAATCAACATGTTATAAGTGTTAAGTCACTTCAGGAATGTGTGATTATAGGGAATACTTGTACATTGCTCTTGTGTGTTCAAGGCACTTGGTACAACTGTCTTGTGTCAATGACACACTCAGAGTGTGCAGTTATTCCTCAATAATCACACACACCTAACATGTCTCATTGCTTATGTAGTAACTAGTACAGCCAGCTAAAAGAATAATAAATATCTATTGCTGACAAGAGTCTTTGTTTAGTGTAATAAAAATAAAGAGTTGTTTATTTCCTTTGCTGTACTACTTGATCCCGGATACTTAATGAAAAACAGCTATAATGTAGTAAGTAATACAACTGATTTACATTTACTTTGAAAGATGCGTATATAGTGGTGAAAACTAAAATCCAAAAATGGTCAACACCAAGGCTTAAGTACTTACGGTTTTAACTTCTGGTGTTTCTTTGCTGACTATAAAAATCCCCCTCCTGTTTTCACCTTCGTAGGGGTAATCATTGCTGTTTAACCTGCTACAGATCACACAGATGCCTGGATTCATTGGAAGCCATCTGTTGTGTGACTGTGGGTTACCATTCTGCCAGTAGAACTCAGCAGAGATTTGAATTCTTGTCTTCCATCCATAGAAAACATTCTTTGCATAGTGTATGGTGGAACGCTGTTCCGCATGGAAATCCATGCCTGGAACAGCATTGTTGTGCTGCGCTCGGTATGTCACGATCTTGTTGTGCTGCACGAGTACATCACCGGTGCACAGAAGATCGAGCATTCAGCGTGTCACGCAATTAAGGTGGCCAAGGGTGGCCGATGAAGTAAAATGCGCTGGTACAAATGCGGAAATAGAACTTATTTTTTCTTCTAGACTTGTTTGGGGATCACGGTGCTGATTATGCTTGCCCATACACTATAAAAGATTGTGTATGAGCAATCATACACAAACTAGGCAGTTGAAAGATCTCGAGGTTTCTGTGGTAAAGGACCTCTCAAGCTACGCTCTCAAGGTCTCTGCTTACCACGGAAACCTCTCGATCACAACTGCCTTGTTGTGTATGCTTGCTCATACACAATCCTCTATATTGAATATAGGAAAGATAGCAAAGAAACAAGGTGAGAAAAGGGAGGGAATGCTATAAATAAGAATGAGGAAGCAAGGAAATGGCATGGGTTGGGAAGCCACAGGGTTTAAGAGGCCATTTAAAGAAAATGAATTTTGCTGTGCAAAATATTTGAAACTGAGATGGCATATCAATGCTGCAATGTGCTAGACCAATGTTGTTGGGCTGGATGAATGTTTAAAAAAATCATTGAAATGTTTAACATTATTTTATCTTAGTGTAGTTTTTGCCTGTTCCCCAATCCTCCCTCTCATAATCTTAGACCCATTTTATAAGCATAGTAAGACACACCAGGATGGGCTTTGTGGTGTGATAACAGCACTCTTTATGTGGTTGAAGGCACTTGGCGATGCCTTGTGCCTCACAACACACCTGAGTGTGCCATCATCCCACCAAAATTCACATCCTGTCATGTCTTATTGCTTAAAGAGCCACTGATGCCTTGAGAAGGCTTCTTATATTTCTCCTTAGGTCTATATTTCTTATCCCCATTATTTTTCACTAAGGTCATATGCATGAAAACTGGATAGTTGTTCTTTGAGGGTTTATCAGCTCCAATTGCTTCTTCCCAACCTAATGTAATAATACTCTGCTTGTGATATCACAGTTATTCCAATGACAACAAATTGTGATGTCACAACAGAGCATTCAAATTTCAAGTAGGGAATAAGCTATAGAGGCAGATGAACTCCAAGAGATGAAGATCTTGTTTTTCTGGGAATTTCTTCAGTAATAAATAATGGAAAAGAGAAACATATAGAAAATATATGAAATACAAGTTGAATCGTGTCCAAATAGTATGCTTTCCAAAGTTTTCCCAAAGACGTCAGCCGCTTGTTTTACTTGTGATTCAAGACTTCTGTGACCTCACTTTTAGCTCTCCTAATTGAGATGTCATGGGGTCAAGAGCTACTCATAAAATATCAAGCATATTTATAATACGCCATATCCTGTATAGATTTGGTAATGTCTGATCAGATGCAGTTATTCTTTTTACCAAGATGAATACTGTAATCTGTCTCCTCCTAATATTCTTTCCTCCAGTGTGAACCACCCCAGGTCAAAGAGTCTTTCCTCACAATTAAATCCTCTTTACCATCTAATGTTCTGGCTTGCCTCCTTTGAACTTTTTCAGCATACCTACTTCATCACTATACTGTAGCTTGGTGACAGGAACCGCACACTGTACTCTAGATAGGACTAATCATCTATAAGCACAGTGGTGTTTGATCTACCTAGACACATTCTCTTAAATAATGAATTTTGCTTGTATTGTAAATCAAAGAGCAGATTTCCAACTGAGCCAGCATAAGACTGCAGTTTATCACTGGCTGCTAATTATTTTGCAACTTTTTCAGGAAAACATTGATTTTCTTCTGAAGGATGCCTTCCAGACGCTGTTTTTCCTTTTCTCTTTCCTGCACTTGGATGTGCCTTTGCCTCTCCATTTCCTGTTGATAAATGAGGTCCAGGGCCGAAATATATTTCAGCTGATTATTGGTCAGCATTCCCATGGTATCTTCTGTCCGTTGCTGCAGAAATGAGGTTGACTTTGGTCTCTTCCGAGTAGCCTTGGCAGGTGTGAGAACATTGCTGACTGGATTTGAGCCTTCATCACTGTCTTTATCCACAGAAGGTGGCTCACTCAATACATCAGAATGGGACATTGAGCTGACCACAGCCTTCCTGCTGTAGCTGGAAAACCGCAGGACAAATTTGTGTGTGATAGAACAGAATTACAACGTGGAAATTTGGAAGCCACGTCGTGAGACATGTTCTGACATATGTTTTTTCCTTTGATGAAATAATTTCCGCTACATTATTAGCAATCCTTTCATTGTCATTTAAAAGGTAATTTCAGTTACCATGGCATTTAACGTTGACTGCCTGGATATGTCCATTTGCTGTAGAGCGCTGATGTTCTTTTGCTAGGAGGTTTGTTTCATGTTGTAATGTAGAAATGGCATACCAGCACCTGTATGATATGTGGTCCAATCTGAGGCGTAACAGTGCATCTTCTTTTGTTTCTGAAATGTACATCAGCTGGGTCAGTGGGCGACCTCCTGCTAGACCTTTGGCTGCTGCTTTATCATGATCTGGAAAATCTTAAACCTGGTAAAATAAAATAATAGTAGTTACGATAAAGACACAATGTGAAGGTACACAGTAGAACTCTACCTATAGCAAGGGACAGTATCACGATTTCAAATCATTTGTGGATAATAGAAATAAACCACTTCTTGAAGAATTGTTACCATAAATTCAGATAGGATGTTAACTCTTCATGAAATTATTTTTTTGCCTTTTTGTTTGACATTGACAGCAAGTTAGTTATTTTCCTGACAGACTGGGTGACTAGGGAGGTGGATCAGGGGCGGCAGTGGACATGGCCTATCTGGACTTCAGCAAGGCCTTTGACACTGTGCCACATAGAAGACTATTACACAAACTGGGGAATATGGGTGTGGGCAGGACAGTAGTGTGGTGGGTAGGTAACTGTCTGGGTGGCAGGACACAGAGGTGGTGGTAAATGGCTGTCACTCCACAGAGGGAAGAGTGACCAGTGGGGTACCACAGGGATCAGTGCTGGGACCGGTCCTATTCAACATCTTCATCAGTGACATTGCACAGGACCTAGAAAGCAGAATTTCACTGCTGCTGATGACACAAAGCTCTGTAACAGAGTAGACACACCAGAGGGTGTAGACAGAATGAAAAGTGACCTGCAGAAACTTGAAGAATGGTCAGGGGTTTGGCAGTTGAAATTCAATGCAAAGAAGTGCAAGATAATGCATATGGGCACAAAACCCTGGCACAATATATCAGTTGGGGGTGAGGATATAGCATGCACCAAGCAGGAAAGGGATCTTGGGGTTGTCATCTCTGATGACCTCAAGGTAGGGAAACAGTGTGACAAGGCAGCAGGTAAAGCAAATAGGATGGTGGGATGTATAGGTAGGGGCATCACCAGCAGGAAAAGAGAGATCATAATTCCGCTATACAAGACACTAGTGAGGTCCCACCTGGAGTACAGTGTACAGTTCTGGAGACCATACCTACGTAAGGACATAGACAGGGTAGAGAAGGTTCAGAGGAGGGCAACAAAGATGGTGCATGGATTGCATCGACAAGTCCTATGAAGACAGGTTGAAGGAACTGAACATGTACTCCCTGGAGGAGAGGAGGAGAGAGGATATGATAGAGACATACAAGTATCTTACAGGGAGGAACAAGGTGCAGGAAAACACTATTTTAAGCGAAAAGATGTTCCAGGACTAGGGCATGGGATGAAGTTGGAGGAGGGACGATTCAGAGGAAACATGAGAAGAATTTCTTCACAGAATGGGTGGTGGACAAGTGGAACACCCTGCCAGAGAAAGTGGTGGGGGCTGAAACAATCATGGGATTTAAAATGCATGGGATAGACATAAAAAAAATTCTGGAGGTCAGGGGTAAGAAGGAAACAGGCTTCTAGGAAAACAAACTGAACTTACAAGCTCAAATGGGCAGACTGGGTGGGCCATAGGCCCTTATCTGCCGACACTGTCTATGTATCTATGTATCTATGACACCAGATGCTGCTTTTTACTATTTTGTACCCCCAGTCCTGACTGCTGTTAAAGGATTTTCCTGTGTCTGATTTCTCTGCAAGGGGCACAGGGTGGCCTCCTCCAAGTTCCCATCACATGCTCATACCATGACTGAAGGGGGTGCTGCAGAGCAACATGCTCCAGCTTGCCCTCCTTTGTCCCAGTGAATGATCCAAAAGCCAGACATGCACTTGAACCCGGGTCTCCAGTGTGGCAGAGTTGTTCACTACCAGCATGCCACACATGGCTGGTCCAGGCTTGTTTGTCTTTAAAGCAACAGTTCAACCCACCTCAACCCTCATTTCTCCAACCACACTTATTGACTGGTCCACTTGTTCCACCTCAGCTGTGCTGTGGAAGCTAGCCTCTCCCTCACATACTCAGTGACTACAGGATGGTCTACTGTGTTAGAAATATCTGCCACCCAAAGCACCCGAAACACATCTGGTGCAGATTGTTCTGGCCTCTTGGCCAGTCCTCCCTCCCTTGATCTCCACAACACTGACTGGTCATCCACCACTTTTATAAGACTAATCTGATGATGCTCTCTCTCTCTACAGTTCCCCACCTCTCCCATGCCACCCCTTCCCCTTTGCTTCTCCCACATCTCCCATGCATCTATTCTTGCTGTCTTTCTCTCAATCCCTCCAAGGGTAACAGCCCTGATGGGCTGGACCCTAAACACCCACACCTCTCTGCTCTTGTAATTGCTGCACATTTCTTCTTCATTCTTACCTTTCACCTTGACAAAGTTATTTATGTGTAATTTTTGACCAGGAAAAGTACACTGAGCTATGATAGCTTGTTTCCCAGTGTGTACTGGGTGGGGGTTGGGGGGTTACATGGATCTGCTTTATTGGCAGGGGGAACATTGGCTATGACACCAGGAAAATTCCCCTGCTGTTCTTCGATAAGTGCCATGGGATCTTTTACTTCCACCTAGACAGTGACCAGAGATGGGCAGAAGGGACCACAGTTTAACATCTCATCTGAAGAACAGCACCTCAACGATACAGCACCCGTCTTGTACTGCACTATAATGTTAGTTATGGGTATTACCACAAGTGCCGGACGAGGAGCTTGAACCTATGACTTGTCGCTCTTCCAGCCTCAGAGGTGAGAGTGCTACCCACTGAGCCACTGGCACTGTTAACTACTGCTTCTTCTCCTTGCTTATTCTGAAGTGAAAAAGTGCCCAGTACTAACTTCCCTCCATTCTTGACTACTCCTCCTCCTTCTTTATCTGCCCATTCCAGTCTGGCTTATGAAAATCCCATTCCACAGCCTCAATTCTTCTAGGATTTACTGATTCTGTCCTGAAGGTGATGGATCAGGCCAGCTGAGCTCTGCCATCTTTGTCAACCTTATTCGAGGCCTGTACATCCTGGCTCACCACATCCTACTTCAGAAACTTGCTGCAGCAGGTCTCTGAACTTTGGTCAGTTGAGTCTACTCCTGCCTGTCAGGCAAGCTCATGGAAATCAGATAGGTGGTGCCTTCTTTCCTAACACCACCCCATCTCACTGCCCCACACGTATCCATACTGGAGCCAGTCCTGTTTTCCATCTTCCTAAACAACCTCCTCTCACTCTGTGCATCCTTATGTAGTTCACATATATTCAGTCTACACACTACTTTATGGTTCACGTTGTCTAAGTCCCTGGTCTACAAGCATCAGTGCAGCATGGCTTCAGTAACATCCAGCACTGTTTGATTCTACTCAGACCAGCTCTTGCTTAATACCCCAAAACAGTCTCCATAACATGTCCCAACAGGGAGAGACTTAGCAGGCCAAGCAATAACCCTGTCTTCAGGACTCTGGATGGTTCACCTCTTGAAGTAGTCTCACACTTCAAGTACCTTGGTATGTGGTTGAATCAAGACTGTGATTTCCCCTCCCACATTGATGCTATCCATAAAATGTTTTTCCCCAAACTTGGCACACTGTACTGCAATAAAACCTGCCTCCTACTACTAGTCTGCCATGAGTTCATTTTCAAGATGATCTTCCAGGTGGCTAATGACATAGATGTGGTATATAGTGCAGCCCTAAATCCATTAAGTAGACCTAACCCCTATTTCAATCCTGTCTCAACTGCCCCTCTCTTTATGCGGCCCTGCTCCCTCTACTCTAACCTCATCTTCCCTCTAGACCTGGCACCAGCTCTCATACTATGCCCCTTTCCCCTTACAGTCTGGTTTGGCCACCCTGTAACCTCTCCTCCTCCACTCCCTCTTACCCTACTCCTCTTGATTTCAACTCCCTCTCTATCCCCAGGTGTAAACCACCCTTTGGCTAATCTGCCTTCTTCTCCTGATTCTATGTGATAAGGGTGAATAAAAACTGAAAAGACAAGAACCATGAGTGCACATTGCTGAAAACCAAAATGGTGATGTGCACTATAGCAAGGAAAACACAACAAAAGGCTCCATACTTTCTCTGGGGGGCGATCAGTATCTACTTTTTATGTAGGGGGCTATGCCCTACACCACTCAAATTAAAATAATCAACTCTGGAGGGAGATGACAATGGGGACAGGGGCGAAACTCAGGAAGGGGGCTAGTTGATGGGGGGACATAGTTCAGCATGGGAAAATGTTGGTGGGGGCAACCTGTAGGGGACAAAGTCAGGAGGGTGAGGAACAGGAGTGCCACAAAAACAATGGGGGATATAGTTCAGCATGGGAAAATGTTGGTGGGGCAACCTGTAGGGGACAAAGTCAGGAGGTGAGGAACAGGAGTGCCACAAAAACAATGGGGGATATAGTTCAGCATGGGAAAATGTTGGTGGGGGCAACCTGTAGAGGAACAAAGTCAGGAGGGTGAGGAACAGGAGTGCCACAAAAACAATGGGGGATATAGTTCAGCATGGGAAAATGTTGATGGGGCAACCTGTAGGGGACAAAGTCAGGAGGGTGAGGAACAGGAGTGCCACAAAAACAATGGGGGATATAGTTCAGCATGGGAAAATGTTGGTGGGGCAACCTGTGAGGGACAAAGTCAGGAGGGTGAGGAACAGGAGTGCCACAAAAACCAAAAGTAAATTGAACAAGAAAAACAAAGAGCATGTATCCCCCAGAGCCAGTCCCGAACCCCGGTCCATTAGCCACACAAGCAGTGACTCTATCCACTGCACCACACAGCCAGCTCAAAAAATGGTTAGGTCAGCAAACCCCCAGATAGTGTATATAACAAGCACTCCCAATAACCAAAAGTGATTACTTTGCCATGCGCTATTAACAGCACATAGTCCATGTTACACTTGCTATTGTTACCTCACCCAAATTGAGTCGCTTATATTGGCTCGCTATATTCACGGTATACCCTTCTCCTAATTCTACCTTGTCTGGAACACCCTCCCTCATGCTCTATACTCCTCATCTTCCCTCTACTCATTCAAAGCCCTCTGATGAAGAAATTTGAATCTCGAAGCGCCAGGGCTAGGAGGGTTCACAGAGCTGATTGTGTGAGCATCCATTAAACTGTTTTCATTTACTACTGTTCTGCTGTGGATGTGTTTTTTGCTATTGCTTTTTCCGTGAGAGCAGCGCATAGTTCTTTGCTGCATTCAAAGCCCTACTTTGGGACCTTTCCACATACACTGCTCCTGCATCTAACCTCTCTCCTCTTCCCTGAGCAATACACTTTCTATCCTCTTCCCTTCCCATCTACCTTCTTGTACTCCCACCTTTGCTCTTCCTGCCCTCCTGGGCAGTCACTGTCTACAGCATTCATTCTTTGTTGCACACACCTCTCCTTAATTGTTTTCCTCTGTTTACACCTTGCCCTCCCATTTTCTCTCCCAGTCTTTAGCCCCCAAACTGATATGAACCCACTGCTCCTCTAGAGAGGATCTTCATCACCCCTTTCTCATTCATAGTTTGTGATTGCTGCTGGAATAGCCACGTTTGGCATTTGTTCCTTTTTGGATTTGCACCATCCCTAATTCTTTTTGTGATTTTGTGTTTACTTCTTTTTAGCACCTCATATTATTTGCATATTTATTTGCACATCTACCTTTTAATATCTTGCAGTTTGTTCCATGCCATTGTACTACTGTATTCTTATTTCACATTGTTCACCTTTAATATTTTTCCTTTGTGTCATTATGATAAAAATATTTCAGTAATGCAGTGGGTTAGGATGTTGCTTTGGAGAGAGGCAGCACTCAGGTCTGGAAAAGGGATTACTTTAAATTGTAAGTTGTTGCAATTACGTTTAGAGATTCTAAATAATAGGCTTATTAGATCTGTAAAAGCAGAAATGAGGTGCCTCTGTGGGCAAGCCCGGACAGTGATATGTATGTGGTGTGTGCATGTGCTCATGCGTGTGTGTGTGTGTGTGCATGTGTGTGTGCATACGTATGTGCGTATGTGTGTGTAAGGAAACTGACTGAGCCAAAGGTAGGAGCATAGACCTGTGCAGGTAAAAAACTGCTGAAAGAGTAGAGGCTTAGTTTACTTTGAGGTCATAATCCAAACAGAGGGAGGGGAGTGTTGACCTTTCATAGACTGACAATGACAGGAAGGGAGAGCCAGAAATTTATTGGTTAGGTGGTAGGAAGACAATATAAAAATGTGGTTTCCACAATCAAGGTGAGCCACAGGATGGCAAGTCAGTACCACTCATTTGGACTTACATATGAAGAGGAGCTGAAGTCTGAAGACATGCCAGAGCAATAATCTCTGCATTAACTAAGTCTTCCAACTACTCTCTTACACACCAACATGCCTACTTACTCTTAGGTTGCTCAGGGGAGGATGTGGTCCAGCTAGTCAGATGTATAGGTTGTGGTTCTATCCCTTCTGAAGAAAACATAGAAACATAGAAGTTGTCAATGGAGAATGGCCCTGCAGCCCATCATGTCTTCCCAGACCTATCTCTAATGGTGATTGTGTGAATCTTAGTGGCCCTTCACTCCTCCTTACCCCTTTCCTTTTGCCACCGTCTTTACCACCCCCAAATGTCTGTTCCACCCATGTTTGAACCTTCTTACTGATTTCACACCAACTACCTCTGTTAATATTGTATTCCATCCCTCGACCACCCTCTACGTAAGGCAATGCTTTCTGATATCCCTTTTAAGTATTCCACTGCCAGCCTCATTTTGCTTACCCTGGTACTTGTGTTTGCATCCAACATTAACAACTCTCTGCTCTCTACGCTATTTATCCTGTGGAGATATTGTATGTCTCGATCATGTTCCCACCCCCGTCTGGTCTCCAGTGTGCACATGTTGAGATTTTTCAACCTCTCCATGCAAGTCTTTTCATGCTGACTCTGAATCATTGTGTTTACCCTCCTCTGCACTGCCACTTCCCTGTTCTAGTCATTCTTCAAGTGGGGGCCACAGAATGTCACACAGTGCTACGGGGGAGGATAAACCAGGGACTCATACAGTGACAGAATCCCCTCACTCGTCTGGCCTATGATCCTCATTCCTATACATCCCAGAATCCTATTCACCCCTCCACAGACCTGTTTCACTGTGTAGCTGTGTTTAAATTGCATGATATTGCCCACAGGTCCCTCTCCTTGGTCATACATTCTGCTGTTACCACCACCACATTCTGTATTCTGTTTTGGATTTTTAGCCCCTTGTGAATTACCTTGCACTTCTTAGCATTTAATTTCTACTGCCAAGCCTTGAACACTTCTCTAGTTTTCAGGTTCTTCCTCATAATTCTTAGCTTTTCCTCACTATCCACTCTTCTGCTGATCTTAGTATTAGCTGTGGAAAGACAGACCTTCCCCTGGATCCCTACATCAATGTCACAACTGGACCAAAGACTGTTACCTGTAGCACATCATGACCAAGGAGTTCCGGGAGGCTGGTGGGTGCCTAATATGCAAATGGGTCATGGACCTGAATAAAGAGTTTGCTGCCCTCGGGGTTGAAGTGCGGGACTTAAGAAGTACTATGGCATGGTGTCCACTGGGGACTGCAGCTCCATTCCATGATGTGCATCTTGTATCTTCAGGGGTGGGTGGTTTGCCATAGGAGGAGGGGGAGGGAGAATAAGCAGTACCTCTGGAGTGGAAATAGGGCTAGGCACCCAGAATAGAGTTTTACCTCTTGCTGACTCTTCTCCGGATGATTTTGCCAACATGGAAGCAGGTGCTGCAAGTCCAAAGGATGAAGCAGCATCAGGTAAGAGCAAACTGTTCTCTGCTTTCCAGGGCAGCTGTGGAAATGGTCACACTTCACCATGAGAGAATAGTAAGGAAAAGGAAGAAGCCATGTGTTGCGCTACACTTACAAAGTCCTGGCAAGGCAAACTGAAGAAGAGGCAAATGAAAGGTTTAGGGAGCTAGGTAGACAGCTTAAGATAAAAACAGATGTGGTAGCCTTCTCAGAGGTGCTGGTGGTGCCAAATGCAGGTAAGCATAGACAGAAGCAAATGACAGAAGTTAACATGTGGCTAATGGGTTGATGTGAGGAGGAGGAGGGTTTCTGTTCTTCAGGAGGCCATGGTAGCTTCTGGCAAGACTGGCAGCTGTTCCCAGGGGATAGTCCACATCTTAGGGGCAGTGCACTGGAGCAAAGGTTACACATCCTACTGCTGCAGTCAAACACACAGCCAGATATTTCTCAAAAGCTTCTGAAGATGGACCTGGTTGGTTCGAAAGCTAGAGCACTTTGTTCTTTTGTGTAACATCCATGTTGGTCCAATAAAAGGTATCAAATCATTTGTTTCTGAATCTGTTATATCTCTAGAGAAATTCCTTGCCTACCTGCAGTAACACTGTGAGCCACCAGAGAAAATCTCTTTAGATATATTGCAAAATATCTGGAAATATCTTACAGCATCCATGGCTGCAACTGTAACTGGCCAGCTGTTAAACTAGATAGGGGAGAACACGGTTGAAGAGTGTTGCTAGAATACAGAATACAAAGGCCAAGAAACAAAAGAAACCATTTTGATTCAATAAACACAGTCCAACCATGTGAGCCTGTAGCTCAGTGGTAGAGCAGTGGGATGCTATTGCAGGGTGCTGGGTTCAATTCCTGTAGATCACATTATTTCTTTCTTACTACAGTTTCTGATTTATTTGCTAAGCAATAGCTAATACAGCACCAAAAACATCTAATTGTCATCTTGATTGTTCCTAGTTGCAGAATATGCAATACCAGAGAAAAGAAGTGTGTTCAGGGACACCAGATCCAATCATGTGAGCATGTAGTGCAGTTGTAGAACACTGGGGTGGTATTCCAGAGACCTGGGTTCAATTCGGTGGAGTCACATTATTTCTTTCTCACTACAGTTTTGTGATTTGTTTGTTAGCAGTGGCTAATACAGCACCAAACACATCTAATTGTCATCTTGATTGTTCCTAGTTGCAGGATATGCAATACCAGACAGAGTTCAGACACAGCTGAGGCAGCAACCAGAAATGACTGCCAAGAACCGGGCAAAAGCTTTTTCACCAGTTGCACACAAAAGTCTGTGCTAAGGCTTCACAGGTATAAATCAAATCACGCTGGCTTATCTGATTCCAAAATACTTTATTACACAGGTACTGGCTTACAGCACTCCCACTATGCACCGTGGTAATAAAGTGTTTTGGAATCAAATAGCTAATGATTTGATTTATACTATAAAGCTGCCTGAATTTGTGTGGGAACTGATGAAATCACCAGAGAAAAGAAGCATGTCCAAGAACCCCGATCCAACCATGTGAGCCTGTAGTTCAGTGGTGGAGCACTGGACAGTATTCCAGGGACCTGGGTTCAAGTCCCAGTAGGTCACATTATTTCTTTCTCACTACAGTTAGAGATAAACCAGTGGGGAATGCAGGAAAGGACAAAAGAAAGTCTTCCAGGGTACATAACACGTGTGGGCATGATAGGGTCATATATTTTCAGAGCAAGTCTGAACTTGAATTATATGCCTAATCCCTTATAATGGAAGCAGTATTTTATTTCAGGTTTGTTCTACTTCTGCTAAAAGCAAGCCTGTCATTTCCGTAGGTAGAAATTTCTAAGTCTAGTGTAAGATTCAATGTCATCTTGAACCTTTTTGGGGAACAGACCAGGGGCCAGATTCACAAAAAATTGCAAAGTGCGATGCAGAATTTTGCATTGCGATTTGCAATTGCCTCTTTCCTTTCCTTGCAGCCCCATCTTATAGTGGATGCTGGTACCCCCCCCCCCCGATGTCCTCAGTGATCACCAAATGGTCTGCTGTGTGCAAAAGAGACATTGTTCCAAAGCTCCTCCTAAATTCATACAGATCTAATCTTTCCAGTCTCTGGATTTGCCATCCATTCATGCTGACTTGACAGCTACAGATTGGTCCCCCATTTCAGCAGCCAGTAGCATCAACACAGCGCTCAAATTATTTAATGTCAAGTTCTTGCCTGTCTGAGATCACTATGCCCCCTGAGAAAAACTAGGTTCCGAGGTTCTTACCTACCCTGGATCATCTCAGCTGAGTTGCTGGCCCATCACCAAACACATGACCTTGCCTGGCAGACATATAAGTCCACTGGCTCCCCATTTGACTTTTCTAGACACAGGGCCATTTGTAATGACTGCACCAGAGTTACTAGGCTTGCAAAGGCAGATTACTTTGCATCCACACTCCAGAAAAACCTTAACCATCCCTGTAAGTTCTGAAAGGTCATACACACTTCTCTCCTCTCAATCCAGCCCCATCCCCAGTCCTCCAAGGTGGGTGGCACCCCTGTCTCCAGCCCTGCCACTGTCGCCTCATCTTTTAACTCATTTTTGATTCCTGTGCCTTTCCTTCCTTTCACCTCTCCTCCTCCACCCCTCTCCATTTCCCTCCTGCTTCAAACCTCCCCATCACACACCCTCTTCTTCTCCTCCACCACTTGTCCACATACTGGAGGAGCAAGTTCAAGCATGAGGTACAATGAGTTTACTCTGTTCTTTGCCAACAAAGTATCCCCTATCAGGACTGAGATTTCCTCCAGCGCTGCTCAAAGAGCTAGAGAGATCGGACCGGTGATGTGCCAGGGCACCTCTCTTGTGTGGGGTGAGTTTGATCCAGTAGGAGACGAGTAGGTAGTCAAGATAGTCTTGAGGCTGCGACCAACCTATTGTGACCTAGACCCAGGTCCAATATGACTTTTGGTTGTCTGTGTTGGCCTGATTGGATCTGTGGTTGCTGAGATCATCCGGTGTTCCTTGAGGAGTGTGGTCTTTCCTATGGCCTTGAAAGAGGCTTTGGTGAGATCTCTTTTGAAGAAACCCTCATTGGACCCAGAGTGTCTCACCAACTACAGACCAGTCTCAAACATCCTATTTTTAGGGAAGATTTTAGAAAAGGTTGTGGCCATCCAGCTCGAGACCCATCTCCCCTCCTCTGCCACTTTTGAGCATTTCCAGTCTGGATTTAGACCTGGGCACAGCACAGAAACTGCTCTGGTGAAGGTGCTAAATGATCTCCTGATAGTGAGAGATAAGGGAGAGTGTACCATCCTTGTTCTCCTGGATCTCTCCATGGCATTTGACACCGTGGACCATGAGGTGTTACTGGGCCAAAACTGGAACTGATGTGGACTAACTGGCAGTGTCATCAACTGGTTTAGGTCCTACCTCACGGGTAGAGTGCAGAGGGTGATGATGGGGTTATTCTTATCTAGCCTGATGCCCCTACACTGTGAAGTTCTGCAGGGGTCAGTCTTGTTGCCTCCATTGTTCATGGTGTATATGATGCCATTAGGGGACGTTATCAGATGGTATGGTCTGGGATTTAATTTCTATGCTGATGACACCCAGCTGTATCTGTCCTGCGCACCTGGAAACCAGATGGTGACTTCCATGTTTAACATTTGCCTGGATGAGATCCAGAACTAGATGGCTCAAAACTGGCTATGACTCAAACTGGACAAGACAGAGGTACTGGTAGTGGGTCCTGACCATTGGCAGGATGGGGGAAGCTTGGGGAATGACCCTGGTTTGATACTGGGAGGGTTCCCTTGATCTCCTCTACTCAGGTTATGGATCTGGGCATGTTCCTTGATGATTGTCTGACACTTGATGCTCAGGTGTCGACCATCGCCCAAAGTGTTTTTTATCATCTGAGGAACATTGCCTGGATCCGAGCCCTGACATCAGCTGACAACCTTGCCACTGTAGTGCATGCCTTCATCACATCTAGGTTAGATTACTGTAATGCTCTGTACCTTGGGCTATTTGGAGGCAATCTCCATTGTCTGCAGCTGGAGCAGAATGCGGCGGCCAGGTTGCTGACTGGTGCATTGAGATTTGACCATGTCGTGCCTGTCCTCCGTGGACTGCACTGGTTTGCTGATCAGGTGGAGAATTGCCTTCATGGATTACTGACCTATAAAGTCCTGCATGGTTGGGGACCACGCTGTCTGCAAGACCTCCTGGTTCCTCATCACTGGGCTCATACTCTTTGTTCCTCCGAGAGTTGCCTCATGGTGGTCCCCAGGGCTTGGTTGCGACAATCTGAGGATCGTGCTTTCTCCATTGCCCCACCGGCACTCACTTCCAGTTCATCTAAGGGAGGCACCCTCAGTGGAAACCTTTAAAAAGGGCTTAAACATTTTTATTTAATCAAGCCTATAACCTATATGACATCTAATTGTTTAAGGTCTGTCATTATACTGACGTGTTTTTATGCGACAGATACATTTTAAATATTACTTATATTCTGCATTGAGTTGTTGTATATTTTGTTGTAAATTTCATGCGATGTTTTAAGAAATTGTGCAGCGCTCCGATCCTCTGGGAAGGGGTGCTACACAAATAAAGTTTCTTTCTATCTATCTATCTATCTATCTATCTATCTATCTATCTATCTATCTATCTATCTATCTATCACACCCTCTGCTTCCCTCAAAGCCCTCTTGGTTCTAAACCCTCACAAAACTGGGAGCCCTGATGGTCTTGACCCCAAACTCCTGTCTCTCTATCTTCTAAACCTCCTTGCCTCAATGCCTGACACATGAAAGCAGGCTGTAATCATCTCCTTCCTGATGGGAGTAACCCCTCCTCTCCCGGTAACTACTGCCTATCTTCCTCCTCCCTTCTCTTGCTAAACTCCAGGAACACCGTGTTCTCCACAACTCTCCCTTTCCTTGATTACTTCTCTTTCTTCACCCCTACAATCTGGCTTTAGAAAGTCCCATTCCACCTCCCTCCTGCATCTCACTGTCTCTATCCTTTCTGGTATGGATCAGGCCTTGGTCACCTAGGCCATTTTTGTGAACCTGGCCAAAGCCTTCAGAACTGTTGCCACGTACTGTCTTTCTGGCATGCTAAAGGCAGTGGGGCTCTCTGCTACTCAGTTGAGTTGTTCTGCTCTTACCTTGAGGGCAGCTCTCAAACTTTTTGTATTGGTGATGCCTTATCCCTTCCTCTCTCTATCTGCTCTGGCATACCCCAAGGATTCATCCTTGGCCTATTCTATTCTCCATATTCCTGAGCAACCTTCCCCTGTCTATTCCTCTGCATTCATTCACATGCATTGTATCTACATGACATGGTCCTCTCTGCCTCTGGACTCATGGCCTGACTCTGGCTGGACCTTTATTAACATCCAGCACTGGTTATGGGCTAATCAGTTATCTCTCAATGCAAGAAAGTAGTCTCCATGACTTTTGGCTCAAGGCAGACACTAACTAGTCTAACCATCCCCCTTCCTTCCTTCTATACCCTTGATAGTTGCAACTGTTTCCCTGCACAGTCAGAAGGTCAAAATCTGTCCCTGCTCTGCTTATCTCTGCTCTTCAATGTATCCTTGCTTCCTAGTACTGCTGCTCCCTTGTTCTGCCCTGCTCTCTAATCAGTCCCTGATGCATACTCTCTCTGACTCTGTCAGGCATGTTTATTTATTTATTTAAGAGTTTTACCAGAAAGGCACACTGAGCATAGTACTGCTCGATTCCAGGTGCATCCTGGGGGAAAGGACAGAGGAGATACAACAATTCAAAATATAATTGATACACTGGCACGGACACATTATAATACAATAAATGCATAAACCAGAAAAAGCTTACAATCATTTCAATACACAAGTAGGATAGTGAGACAAGAAGCAAATAATACCTCAAGTGAGATAGAGGAAGGTGGCTCATATTACCCTGTGTGAGTTTTATTTTTGCCACATTTATCATGTATCTACTGGCAGCTATTTGTGTAATGACCTTGAATCCTCCTGTCTAGCACATGTGTTCACCTTGTACTGCTCGTTAGTTGCTTTGTATCTTTATTAGCTTAACTACATTGTATCTGTGATATGGTCATATCTTTGTATTCTCTGTATTCTCTGTATTTTACTACTTCTGTAGAATGCTTGCTGCCACCTGTGTGGTTTATGACTGAAATCGATTCTTTGGTTCAGCTCACTCACCCGGTTACCAAAGACATAAAGAGAATAATGGATAGCTTACTGTGCATTACAAGGGAATAATTCCACCAAGAGGTTCTGAGGACATAGGAACCTCAAAGTGGAGCTGGAGAGGTTCTCGTGTCCCCAGAACCTCAAGATGGAATTATCCTTGTCATGCACAGTAAGCTATTCGTTATTTTTAATACAGTACAACCCCAGTTATCCAAACCTTAATTATCCGAGACTATCAATTATCTGAAACTGTGGTGTGTCTCCCAGCTTGATAGATTTAAATGTAAAGTTTCCTCACTTATCTGAAACCCCATTTATCCAAACAATTTTATTGTCCCCAACACATTTGGATAAATGAGGTTATACTGTATATGGATGCGATTTTTAGTTTTTTTTCTTTTTGTGAGACGGGCAGTCAGCTGCTTCAGTGAAGGACTCTCAGTCCTGGCCGACCGCCGCACTGTCTTGCTGCTGCTCTCACCCCACCCTGCTGTGCTCCACCCCAACTGCCTCTGTTCTCGGCCATGCTGTATGGCAAGAAAGTCCTACCTTTTGCTTTTTTGGGCTCCGTTCCACTTTCCCTTTTTCCTCAAGAGCAGGAGAAAAAAAACTCTGAAGAAATGTGGAGAGGCAGAACGATCTTGATAAGTGAGAGAGCAAGCCGCCATGTTTTAAAAATTGTTCTGCCCACCCACACATGAAAAGCGGCCAATCGGGAGGCATGCTTAGGTCGACATGGGGGGGGGAGACAGCATCTTTGTGGGCACTTGCGCTGTTTGGTGGTTGTGATAATGCTATCATTCAGAAGTGGAATGATAGTATTATCACATTCGAATTGGTATTATCACTGTCTAATAGTGGTATTATCAGCGAGGGATCAGTGGCATTACTGGAATTTTTTTGAATACTTTTCTATGGTATTAAATTCAAGATCCATATAAAAAATTAATAAATGATGTTACAGTTGAGGATATTTCCTCTAAGTACCTTGGGGTCTGGCTGGATCATCACCTCAGTTTCTCTGTTCATATGGATGCCATTGACCAGAAGATTCACTTCAAACTGGGTGCGCTTTACAGGAATAAAGCGAGTATTCTGCTTCCCGCCCACAGAGAAATCATCTTGAAGATGACTCTTGCTATCTTTGACTACAATGACAATGTTTACAGTGCTGCTCCTAAATCCATTCTAGCTAGACTGGACCCACTGTTTCATTCCTGCTGTCACTTTGCCCTTGACTGCCTCCCTAGGACCCACCACTGCTGCCTTTACTCCTTCCTCTCCTTTTCCTCCCTTGATGCCAGGCACCTTGTTCATTGTGCTACCTTCATCTTCAAATTCTAGCTTCAGTCCCTCCCCCCTTACATTTCCCTTTTCCTCAATTTCCCCTTCTACCTCTTACTCCCTTAACTCTTGCCCTTGATCACTTGCACTTCTCTCTGTAAAATCGTCTGCCAAGCAGCCTTCTCCTTCCACTTCCCCAAACTATGGGGCTCTCTTCCCATTACCATTCACAATGCTGTTTCCTCCCACTCACTCAAATCTCTCCTCTGTGAATTCACTACTCACTTCTGCAGTTGCTTCTGATCCTGTGCTGTATTTTACCACCCTATAATTCCCTCTTCCCACTATCACTGCTCCTACCCTAATTATTTTTTCCTGCTCCCCAGTTTCGTCCATCCATCCCTACCAAACAACGTGCCTACAGTGCTTCATTCACCCTTCAAATTGCTGCCCTCTGCAGTTTAATACCGTCCCTAGCAGTGCCTTGTTCATACTTCATTTGAGTTCCAATTTGCACTTATATTACCTTTTGCTCTTCAGATGCCGTGCCTAGCTCATTTTGCTGTTACTTAATTAACTTCTGTTTACTCTCCTCATTTTCCTTCTGGAAAAGAGCTACTCCAGCTCAGTATGTCTTTCTTGGTAAATCTTTTGAAATAAATAAATAAAAAAGTTCTCCTGTCAGACTTTTCTGTTTATCATGGCTTGGTCAATGAGATGCTCTTCATAAAATTTGTCAGAGTAATTCTGTATGTCTACCACTAGTTAAGAAGACAATGATGGGCTGGATTATATTAGACTAACAGTACCCTCCCTATTTAAATAAACAGCCACATATGATTGATGGAAGACATATCCTCAGTCTGTACATCAGTAGATCCAGGGAAGCAGTCATCCCAGCTGTTTTAATTGTTTATCAGGTTTTAGTTCTGCCCTGTAATTGTAATGACCAAAGGAGACCTGTCTTCAAATGATGCTTCTCCAACTGGATTGATAACTGATGTCAGCACTGCTACTTGCTCATGGAAAATAATCTGAAAGGCTCAGTAAATACCCATTCCATGTAAGCAGCAGTTAAACTAAGAATGGTTCCTATTGCAAATGCATGTAGAGCCACAACTGGGTGTAGTTTTTTGCTTAATAAATAAATAAAATAAATGATTTCACTAAACACTATACCTAGGATTTCAAGTTACAAAACAAGCAGATTCTGGGTTGGCAGTACTATGGTGTTTGCTTTCCTCATGAGCTCTGGTGTCCTACTGACTAACTGTATCTGGTAGATCTTTACTGTGGCACTCCATCAAAGAGTGGAGCTCTTTGGAGATTGACATTAGAAAGACTTGAAAGTGACTCACCATAACTCTTGATCTTCAAGAAAGTCTCCTTCATAGAGTCACACTACTCTCCCACCATCCCACAAATTCACGGACATTTACTGTACATGTATTGTCTGTCCTTTTTTAGTCAAAGTATATAGGCTGCATATCCTTTGCTGTGTTTTCATCTCTTATTATAATGACAATGAGGCAATCTTATGGCTTTGATGTGTCATGATTCTAGTCTTTCTGAGGACAGTCAATGCCGCCTTGCATGAGGATGTATTATTATCTTTCTGAGGGAGGCGATGGTGAGACCCCTTCTCAAGAAGCCATCATTGAATCCTGATGAACATTATATGCCATCTCCAACCTCCCATTTTTTGTGAAGGTTGTAGAGAATGTAGTGGGGGAGCAGTTAGTAGACCATTTTAAGAAGCATTACATCTTAAAGCCATTACAGTCTTGTTTTAGAAGGCACCACAGCAGAATGTGCAATGATTTCTACCTGACAAGTGAATCCAGGGGAGGTACAGTATCTGCTCACCTCCTCCCTCTAGATTTGTCATCTGCTTTTGACACTACAATATTTATTTATTCTATTTATTTATATTATTTATGTATTTACTTATTTATTTCAAAAGTTTCACTGGAAAGACATACTGAGCTGCTAACAGCTCATTTCCTGATGTGTCATGGGAGTGACGGAAGTGGAGGTAAATCAAGAAGTGGAAAATTTAAACAGTAAACTAATAACAACATTATTACATTACAAAAACTGAAGCCATACACAGCAATACACTATATCAAAGGAGCATAATCATAAATATTGAAGTCAAATCATTACAGCAGATACATTTAGCAAATAAGATTACATTATGATAGTTGGGGGAACTACTCATACAGGTAAAGCATGGGGACGAGGATAACAAACTGGCCAGAAAAAAAACTAGTGTGGGCAAGGAACACATGAGATAAAGGATTATGGACAATTGCTGATGGGAGAAAAACAGTCTTGCCATGGACCTCAGGAAATTGATTGGTGACTGGTACTGAGGAAGCAATTGTTGGTGATTGTTTTGTTCTAGTCCCTGCTGTTTACTCTTCACTGTGGTGTCCCTCAAAGTTCTATTTTGTTGCCCCTGTTATTTGCACTGTGCACTGTGCATGTTTCTGCTGGGGATGATCATAAGGTGATACAGTCGATAAAGGACAGATACTCAGCTGTATCTGTCCTTTGCCTCCGGCAGGGTATAATTGATGCAGTTGTTAGAACAGTATAGTTCAGAGATCAGAGCTTGGATGATCTCCAACTGGCTGGTGCTTACATGGGTACAAAAATGAATTCCTCCTGGTGGGGAGTAATCATCAGTTACCAGCCTTGCATGTTAGCCTCAAGCTCCCTAGTTTTGTTGGGATTCAGCTAAAGACAGAGAGGGACATTCACATTCTGGGAGTGGTCCTTGCTGGATACTTGATGGATGGTTGACATTTGCATCCCAGTGTCTGCTATGGTCAGGGGGCTGCTTTTATCCTCTGAGAAATTCTGCCAGAATACATCCCTTGCTGACACTGATAGCCTCTACACTTTTGTGTAGCCCTTCACATTCTCCAGACTAGACTACTGTAAGTGCTGTATAAGGGTGAGCCTTGTGGTTAGTTGGGATGCCTGCAGCTAGTTCAGCATGCTGCACTAAGGCTTCTGATTTCCATTCCGAAGTCAGAACATATCACACCCTTATTCCGGGCTCTAACTGACTGCCAGTTAGATGGTGCATAGGTTCTTATAATTGTGGAAAATGCCCTGAACAGGCTAGGCTTGTGGTACCGCGAGTGCGCTCATCCTAACACCCCTGCCAGGGTGATAAGGTCTATGGGGCAGCAGCTTTTGAGGGTGTCCCCAGCCAGGCTAAAGTCAGCAGGTTACTGATCATTTAAAGTGGTTGCCTCTTGCCCTGTGGAACGCTCTCACAAATGATGTCTGTTGCTACAGCTTAGTTCAAATTTTTATGAATAAATTAAAGCAATATTTATTTAATCAGGGATCTTTCTGTATCATCTTAACATTTGGCCTTGTTTTCAAGTATTGTTTTATTATGACTATTTTCTTTTAGCTGGTAGTTATTTTAAAACTGTATTTTTATTCTTATTTTTTGCACTTACTTTCCCCCTGTATCAGTTGTTTATTTTAGTGTAGAATTTGTGGCAGGGAAAGGCACAATGAGCCAAAGGTAATTTCCAGGTGCATCTCGGGAACACAGACATGTTAAATCACTTGTTCAGCATCACACAATATCCTAGTGGCAGTTGCTGGTTTCAGACCCAGGTCTGCTGGGTTTCCATGTTCACAGCTTGGTGCTTCAGCCCTCTAGGTTATACTGCTTCCCACATCCAGTTTGCTTGATATAATATTCCCTTCAATCTACTGTAGTATGCACTCTAGAGCATTTGAAAGTGCCCTGAGCATTGAAAGGGCACTATACAAAATAAGCCTACTAATACTACTACTTATATTTGGTGTTTCCACATTTTACATTTGACATTTTACAGTAGTTTGTTGCTTGGAAGTTTTCTCTCTCCTTCTTCTCATTGAAAAAGGCACTGAGGTGGTTGTGTCCGGCACTACTTTATATGCTGATGGTATACATGGTACCATACATCACCATCCCTAAGAGTTGTGGTTTCCACGGGCCCTAGTACCTCTGGCTCTAAGACCAAAGAAGAGGGCTCCATGGAGGAGATACTCTAGAAGATCAAAGGTTATGGTAAAGAGCTTTCCTGTTTTGATCCCAAGTTAGCCCTGATATCCCTTGTGTGCCAAATTATCAGGAGCAGTGTCACTTGCACTACATAGAAACATAGACTTTGATGGCAGATAAGGACCACTTGGCCCACCCAGTCTGCCATTTCCTACTCTACTGGATAAGCTGCAGATTCTAGTTAACCAACAGCCTAGTTCCTGCAACCCCCCACTATAATTACCTTATGTCTGTCCCATGCATGTTTGAATTCCTCCAATGTTTTAGACCCCACAACCTTTCCAGGAAGGCAGTTCCATGTGTCCACCACTCTCTCCGTGAAAAAGAATTTCCTCACATTACCCCTGAGCCGTCCCCCCTCTAACTTTAAATTGTGCCCCCTTGTTCTTACACATCTCTTTTTCTGAAAGATGCTACCCTCCTGGACTTTGTTGATTCCCTTGAGGTACTTAAAAGTTTCTATCATGTCCCCCTGTCCCTTCTTTCATCAAGGGTATACATATTAAGCTCTCTCAGTCTCTCTTCATATGGTTTCTGATGTAGACCCTGCACCATTTTAGTTGCCCTCCTCTGGACTGCTTCCATCCTGTCTATGTCCTTGCGTAGATGAGGTCTCCAAAACTGCACGCAGTACTCCAGATGGGGTCTCACCAACTGTCTGTATAGAGGGATAACCACTTCCCTTTTTCTACTTGTGATGCCCTCCCTATGCATCCCAGTATCCCCTGGCTTTCCTACTGACTTCTCACATTGCATACCCACCTTTAGGTCATCTGATATGACTACACCCAGATCCCTTTCCATTATTGTTGTTGTTAGTACCTCCCTGCTATTGTGTACTCTTCTCCTGGATTTTTATTTCAGGTGCATTACTTTGCACTTCTTTGCATTGAATCTAAGTTGCCATATGTCTGACCATTCCTCCCAACCTTGCCAAGTCCCTTCTCATCCTTTCTACCCCTTGTGTATCAACTCTGTTACAGATCTTTGTGTCATCCGTGAAGAGGCATACCTTTCCTTCCAGACCTCTGCAATGTCACCTATAAAGACGCAGAAGAGGACTGGACCTAAGTACTGAGCCCTGAGGTACTCCACTAGTAACCCCTTTCTTCAGAATGTGTTCCATTCACTGTTACCTTCTGTGTCCTGTTGTGCAGCCAGTTTTCTACCAGGCTACCACCCTGGGACCCTCCCAGGCTGGCTAACTTGATTATTAATCTTTGTGCGAGACTGTGTCAAATGCCTTGCTAAAGTCTAGGTAGGCCATATCCACAGCCCCTCCCTGGTCTATTACTTTGGTCACCCAGTCAAAGAAATTGATTAGATTTGTCTGACATGACCTTCCTGCTGTGAATCCATGCTACTAATTTATCACATCTTTGTCACAAGAAAAATGATTTTCAACAATGAGTGTTCAAATACGGGTGAAAATGTAAAGAAAACATGGTAGCTGACAATTAACGGTGCTTTCTGGGGTTATTATACCTAATTATATGACAAGTATCTCTTGTATGCTAATAAGAGCACAGGAAAACTGCCGTTTAATACTCCACAAACTACAGCAACTGCATTTTGGACACACCCACAGTAGGTTATCCACATTTTATACATGCTCAGAGTAGGTTATCCACGTTTTGGACACACCCACAATAAGGTATCCACATTTCAGACATGCCCTCATTAGTTTATCCATTTAGTCTGCGGAAAAAAGGGGAAGCACATTCCTCTTTAACTAGCACAGAATGTTCAAAATCCTGGATTCAAAATTCCTAGTTGTATCATAGTAATAACATTCAGTTATCTGTAGTATACTTGGAATAACCAGCTTTTGTGGTTGATTAAATGTCTTGCCTCAGCACGTAATCACCCACAGCAGCCAGTTATTCCTTTGTACATCAAAAATTGCATATTAGTGTTACCACAGCTATAAAGCATGCCACAGTAAAACTCTGACAAAGCTAGTAGGCATTGGGGGTCTATTTGAATTTAATCTGTTCACATTAAGTACCAGACAGCAGGGTTTGAGATTAAAGATTACTATAAGAAAAATAGCAATATAAGTAAAGATTCAAAATGTGAATAATTGCAGACATAACTGAACCCAATACACTGTATATATGGTTATGTTTATAGCAATAAAAGGAGAAATTTCTCATATTATGGAAGAGCAGTCAACATCACAGGTTCAAGTACGTAATTTTGAATAGTATACATCTCATGCACAAGTTTTATGTATTAGGTTCAAATCAAATCATTCTTTATTTCTAAAAAAAAACACTTTTCTGAAATCAAAGTGCTTGCACATAAAACCCATAAAAATATTTTTTTTTAAACAATCAATTTCCAGCTAGATAAAGGTGAATAGTAAACTGGAAAACATGCAACTAGAAATAAAATCATACAACAGAGTCCGAGAACGCCTGGCTAAATAAATAAGTCTTTAGTGCTGTTTTGAAGCTCTGGACAGTCAGGCACTCTCCAACCCGATGAGGTAGAAAATTCAACAGGGTAGGTGCTACAAAAGACTGAGCCCTAGATGTCTTTAAACGTACCCTGAGAATCTCCAGCAATCCCTCATCGGTGGAGTGGGTGGATGAGGCAGTAAGGACAGAGGAGATCGTGCAGGTAGTGGGGTCCCTGTTCATGTAGGGCTTTATAGGTCAGTAACCCAACCTTGAAGGTGATCTGCCACTGTACTGGCAGCCAGTGCAGTCCCCGCAGCACAGGCATAATATGACTGGTCCTGGAAGTACCAGTCAGAAGCCTGTCTGCTGTCAGATTCTGCACCAGCTGCAAGCAGCGGATAGCAACCCCTGGTAACTCTAGGTAAAGGGCATTCCAGTAGTCAAGGTGGGCGGTCATGAAGGCATGGACCAATGTTGGAAGATCATCAGGAGGAACCAGATGCTTCACCTGGATGATATTCTCAGATGGAAAAATGAGGTCTTAACTACAACAGACACCTGAGATCAAAGGGTCAGGCTGCTGTCAAAGATAATACCCAGGTTCCACACCTGGTCTCAGGCAGTCAGCTGAACACCCCCTGAGCCAAAGCCTCGAAAGCTGCCCTGCTGAAAAACCTGCCTCCCGATGACCTGGGTTCACAACCAAGACCTCAGTCTTAGCCAGGTTCAACCACAGCCAGCTGGCACTCATCCAGTCCTGGATCTCGGAAAGACAGTTATTAAAAGCCAAGAGAAAGCCATCTTTCCTAGGCACAAAGGACATGTACAGCTGAGTATTAGCTGCATAGCATGAAAACTCAGCCCATACCACCGAATGATATCTCCCAATGGCAGCATGTACACTGCAAACAACATGGGTGACAAAATGGAGCCATGTGGTACCCTGCAGGATAGGGGGAGAGGGACTGAGGAATAAATCTCTGACTCCACTCTCTGAGTCCTACCCTCGAGGAAAGATCAAAACCATCTGAGGACCATTCTAGACAGTCTGCAGATGACCCTCAGGCACTCCAATAGCACACCATGATCCACAGTGTCAAATGCTGCAGTGAGATCAAGGGGGACCAAGATGGAATGAGTCTTCCGGTCTCTCGCTATCAGGAGATAATTTAGCACCTGGACAAGGGCTGTCTCTGTAATATGTTTCTTCCTAAACCCCGAATGGAGAGAATCTTATCTTGGGTGGATAAATGATCATCCAGCTGCAGTGCAACCACGTTCTCAATAACCTTACCAACAAAGGGCAGGTTAGAGACAGGTCTGTAGTTAGCCAGACAGTTGGGGTATAGGGAAGATTTCTTAAGGAGAGGTTGTACAACTGCCTTATTTAGGGGGTCTGGAAAGACCCCCTCTCTAGTGAAATCCAGACTGTCTCAGCTAGGACAGGGCCGATCTCATCAATGCACCCTACAAGAAGGCATGTTGGGCCCGGGTCCAAACTACAGTAGGTTGGCCACAAAGTCTGAATGACTCTCATGAGGTCTATGAGTTCTAGCTGGCTGAAGTCAGACCAAGCTAGCTGGGTGTCCACAGCCCCCAGCTAACCTCCGCTATGCAAAATAGAGGGGACTGAACAGATCCCGGATCTGATGGTGACAACCTTATCTGTGAAGAAATGAGCAAACTCATCACATCTCTCTTGTGAAAAAGCTCTACTAGGCTGAAGACAGATTGGATTGCACAATCTGTCCACAGTCCGGAAGAGCTGAGCTCATCAGTTCTGTGCAGCGTAACTCTTCCTGGACAGGAACTCTGCCTTCTTATGGGTGATTGCCGATTGATAGGCAGCATAATGGTCCATCAACCTAAGTCTGTCACCATCCAGGCCCAATTTCCACTAGCACCTCTCTAGCATTCGTCCCGTTCTCTTCATCTCCTTTAAGGTCCCATCAAACCATGGGGACCTTGGGCAAAGAGTGAGGGGGATGAACCTGAACAGGAGCTATGGAATCCAAGGCCCCCATCACTGCCTTATTATAGGCTAGTACTAGAATCCCTGGATCCATGCATTCACTCGATATGCCTGATAGGTCCAGCACCGTCATTAGACCATCTGGGGTCACACCCCTCAAAGGGTGGTACTGGAGCATCTCCATGGAGGCAGGCCCATTGGGGGAAACCATGAAACTAAACCCTATGGTGTGATGGTCAGACCAACCTACTGGCTCCACCATCACGTCAGGAGCTCCATCCCCATGAGGAACACCAAGTCCAAGGAGTGGCCACAGCTGTGGGTTGCAGAGGTAATAACCTGTGTAAGGCCCAATGAGGTCATTAGTTGGAGAAAGTCCTGTCCAAATTGAGAGAGTTCATTGTCAACTCAGGCATTAAAATCCCCCAGAATTAACCATCTGGGGGATCCCAAAACCTTGTTGACGATAAAGTCTGTGACTTTCTGCAGGAAAACTTTCTCATTACTGAGTGGACGGTAGATGAGAAGTATCCTGCACCCTACACCCGCACCCACAATACACTTGAAGGAGTTGGTGATCCCCACTGGTACCTCCACAAGGCCCAGTTCTGATCTAAAACAGATGGCTACACTCCTCCCTCCGATCCATCCTCAGGTAGTGTATCATGAGTACCTGGCTGGAACTGCTGAAGCCAAAACAGGGCCAGCATTTTCATTCCTTCAGGTCTTGGTGATGCAAGCCAGATTCAATGACCCAACAAGATCTACTATTAAAGCTATCTTGTTCCTAATTGATTTGGCATTGCATAACACCGCCCGAGTAGGAAGAGCAATCGAGGAAGACTGCATTACCTGCCTGCACAACACAGAACCCTTGGGTATGGGAACAAGGCAGGAAGGACCCCTTTCCTGGACCCATTTCACCTTAGGATGTCTCCTTGTCCCCACTACCCCAATTTGCCCACCGCTCTCCAGCCCCCCCCCTCCTCCTAGCTATCCTCAAAGGTTAAAGGTATTATCTAATACACATGTTATATATTGGATGAAAAATTTATATATGGATAGAAATTATATTCTACAGAAAAAAAGACCTAAAATGTAAATATGCTATACTTAATTAACTTGGTACCTTGATTTATGGCTAGCCAAATATAAAGGAAAAACAATTATTACATTGTTGTTTGGTTGACACGTTCATCAGTTTTCACGTACTAGCCATTAATGGCTGGTATTTAGCCAAAATGACATAAATATATATAGCTATTATTAGAAAGATTAAATGGTAATTTATTTTTAATTTAGTACTGCATGCCCTGATGAAGTGATGCTTGACCTCGAAACATTGGCAGTTCTTTATTGGCAGTGAGGCAGCAATATTGGACCTTGTACTCACCAACGGGGTCAGTGTTGCAAATGTCATGGAGAGTGGCCACCTGGGGACCAGTGACCACCATACAGTGTGGTTCACTATAAGAACTGTAGCAGAATAGAACCGCACAAAGCCAAGGGTCCTGGGCTTTAGGAGGACTGACTTGACAAAGATGGGGGAATGCCTTAGGGATGCCCTGGCAAGGAGGGGGGAGGGCTTGGGTGGAGTGGAGGAACAGTGGGCAAAACCAAAAGGGGCCATAGTGAAGGCAACAAACCTCTGCTTCAGGCAAGTAAGCAAAAGCAAGAGGAAAAAGAGACCGCTATGGTTCTCAAATGAGGTGACTAGAAAGGTAAGGGCACAAAAGTTAGCATTCAGGAGGTATAAGGAGACACAGAGGGAGGAGGATAGGGAGGTGGATCAGGAGAAGCAGAGGGAGGCAGGGAAAGCAATCAGGAGTGTAAAGAGCAAACGGAGGAGGAAACAGCCTGGCAGTAAAGAAAGGGACAAGACAGATTTTAGGTCTGCAAGTGAAAGGAGAAAGACCAGGGAAAGGATTCTAAGACTTAGGAAGGAAGGAAAGGGGGGTGGAAGGAGACAAGGACAAAGCAGATGTCCTGAATGAATACTGTTGTTCAGTGTTCACCGAGGAAGGAGAAGGTGAGGGACCACAGATAAGGGACAGGACCATAGTAGGAAGGGAGGTAGACACTAGTCCATTTACAGAGGAGAGAGTCCTGAAGGAACTCGCAAATCTGAGAGTGGACAAGGCAATGGTGCCAAATGGGATACAGCCAAGGATTTTAAAGGAGCTCAGGGTGGTACTGGCTGCACCTCTGACAGTTCTGTTTAACCACTCACTGGAGACAGGAGTGGTTCTGGAGAAGTGGAGGAGGGCAGATGTAGTTCCACTTCACAAATGTGGTAGCAGGGAGGAGACTGGCAATTACAGGCACGTCAGCCTGACTTCAGTGGTGGGGAAATCACTACTGAAGGAAAGGATTATGAATATCTTGAATCCAGAGGCTTACATGATTCAATGCAGCATGGATTCATGGAGGGGAGGTCATGTCAAACACATTTGATAGATATCTTTGACTGGGTGACCAGGGAATTAGATCAGGGTGGAGCAGTGGATCTGGCCTTCCTAGATTTCGGTAAGACCTTCGACACTGTTCCACATAGGAGACTCGAAAAGAAGCTGGGCAGCCTGGGAGTGGGTCCAAAGGTGATAAACTGGGTAAGGAATTTGTTAGAGGATAGGTGATAGAGGGTGATAGTTAAAGGAATTCACTTCTAGGAAGGGAGGAGGGTGACCAGCGGGGTGCCAAAAGGACCAGTACTGGAACCAATCCTCTTTAATGTCTTTATTAGTGTTATTGCAGAGGGGCTAGAAGAGAAGGCATGCCTTTTTGCAGATGACAGAAAGATCTGCAGTAGTGTAGACACTTAGGGTGTGTGTGTGTGTTACACAAATGAATAGAGATCTAAGAAAGCTTGAGGAGTGGTCAAAAGTGTGGCAACTAAGTTTCAGTGCAAAGAAGTGCAAAATCATGAACTTGGGGCACAGAAACCCAGGGGCAGAGTACAAGATGGAAGAGTGGTATTGACAACCATCAAGCAGGAAAGAGACCTGGGGTTATCATATCTGATGACCTAAAGGTGGCCAAACAGTATGACAAGGCAGTGGGGAGTGCCTGTGGGATGCTAGGGTGCATAGGGAGGGGTATCACCAGTAGAAAGAGGGAGGTGGTAATACTGCTGTATAAATCATTGGTGAGACCTCACCTAGGGTACTTTGCCCAGTTCTGGAGATCATGGGCCCAATTCTCCAAGCCTAAGAGTGACGCAAGGTGCCTGCATCAAACAAGAATGATGCAAGTGGTACCTTGCGTATTAAGTTGCAGCATCCCTATTCTAAAACTCAGTCTGCACTAGAATGGGGAGCCACTGCACCGAAGGGGCCCTGTGCCACCCTTGTGACCTGCATTGGGTGACACCAGGTCGCAAGGGGCATATGCCAGCGTGGGGCAGCCACATACCCTTTTTCTGAATTTTAAAAGCCCCGTCGAGGCTGCAGGACAGGACACCACTTAGACCAGCCAGGCGGTGATCTAAGTGGCTTGTGCCATTGGTACAGGGTGGGAATAGGGCTGTCTGGGGCATATCAGATGGAGAGGTGACAGAGAAAGAGTTGTGGGGAAAAACTTTGACTGATGAAAAGTGAATTGATACCCGGCAGGGTGCGTCTATGGCTTGATACCTCTTGGTAATGCCACTATGTCCATGTACTTTACTCCAATATACAATGCCTACTGGCCATCCAGAACTGACAGTTGCAGCCCTAATGTAAAACAATAAAGGTGGGAAAAGTGATAACTAAGCACAATGCAGCAGCATGTGGCACTGTCATACAGCGGACCGCACGACTGTACAGTGATATCTGTATTACTGTACAGTCATGCAGTCTGCCATGTTACGGTGCCACATATGCCGCTGCTGTGCTTAGTTATCACCTTTCCACCTTTTATTGTGTTACATTAGGTCTGCAAGTGCCAGTTCTGGATGAGTAGTAGGCACTGTATATTGGAGCAAAGTATGTGACATAGTGGCATTTACAAGAGGTATTACATGGTAGACGCACTCGCTGGTGTCAGTTCACTTTTGTCAATCAAAGCTTTCCACACAACTCCTCCTCTGCCACACCCCCCATCCTATATGCCCTTGCACCCCTCCTGGTGAGCATCCCCAAACCATCTTGGTCCTGCTAGAGTTTTGTGCCGGGCCGGGGTCTAGATCCCTGTGGCCCAGTGATTCGGCACACTGGCTGATGCAAGGCAAACCTAGGGATTTTGGTGCAGAGACCCTGGTTTTTTTTTAGAATCAGGCATAGGGTCCTGGTGCACCTGAGTCTGCCACATCCCTAGATCACTTTAAATTGCAGCATTCTAAGGGACGTTTGAGAATCGGCCTCACATCTCTAAAAGGACATAGACAGAGGTGGTCCAGAGGAGGGCAACTAAAATGGTGCAGGGCCTGCATCAAAGTCCTATGAGGAGGTACCTAAAGGACCTCAATATGTACACCTTGGAGGAAAGAAGGAGGGGGATGGTGAGAGACTTTCAAATACCTCACGGGTATAACTAGAGTATAAGAGGGAAGCATTTTTCAGAAAAAAAGATGCTGAAGAACAAGGGGTCATGCTATGAAGCTGGAGGGGGTAGAATCCGGGGAAATGTGAGGAAGTACTATTTCACAGAAAGAGTGGTGGATGCCTGGAACCACTTCCCAGCTGGGATGGTCAGGGCAAAGACAATAACGTGATTCAAGTACGCATGGGACAGGCTTCGGGGAACCTTAGTGGTTAGGAAAGAGTGGGCTAAGCTGGAGACCAAATAGGGTCCGCGGTATTACAGTAGGTAGGGAAAATGGACAGACTAGGTAGGCCAAGCAGTCATTATCTACCATCAAATTCTGTTTCTGCACTTTCCATCCCATATGGAAAAGATCTATATTTTTTAATATCTGAAATATATCCTTGTATCCCCAAATATGTTTTAAATATATTCAGATACATTTACACTTTTCAGATATATTTTCGAGATATAGTCTAGATATTGCAGAATGATTGAAGCTGTATTATATTTGGATACATCTTTGATATATATATATATATATATATTTAAAATATATTTTTGCTATAGTAGTTTAAAATTTAAGTTTTTATTCTTTCAGTGTTATGTCCTTGAATAAAATCAAAGATACTTATTTGTGCATACACATTATTGCAGTTCCTACATATCTAGTATTTTAGGTAAACATAGATTTTGAATCTATCCAACATATATATTCTGAGTTACTTATACATTTTCATTTTTGGTTTCCCTTGCGTGTGTGTATATAACAGTTTTAAATTTTACCCATATGGAAAAGAACTATACTGTATTTTGTTACTATCTAGACTATATTTTAATATATCTAAATACATCACACATTTCTGATAGCTGTGCATTTTTCCAGTTATATTGTACTTTTCAGAATTCAATGAGGTATGTCTTATACTTGGTATTGATATACTAAATGTATATTTTTTGTTATTCTATCAAAGAAAATATTTTGTTTTACGTTTAATGTTTTTATGGATTCACTAATGAAAAATCATTATAGTTTTATGCAAGCATAATTTTACCCTGTAATTTCTACAATAAGTGTATGTTAGAAAACATATATTTTCAATATATTAGAGATGTATATTCTAAGATAGATTTAATATATGTTAAAATAGGTTTGGCCTGATATACATCTGGAAAGTATCTGCATTAAATGTATTTTTTTTATCATGTATCACTCAGAGACAGAAGGGCACTCACCAACCACATATATAACACACAGGCTCCAAAGTTCCAAGGCAAATATTTATTCCAGAAACACAGTGAGTGTGCACGCTTGACACATTTCAGACAGTGGTCCTTTATCAAAACCTTTTGATAAAGGGCCACTGTCCGAAATGCGTCAAGCGTGCACATTCTGTGTGTTTCTGGAATAAGTATTTGCCTTGGAACTTTGGAGTTTGTATGTCATATACTATATATGGTTGGTGAGTGCCCTTCTGTCCCTGAGTGAAACTGCCTTGATTGGAGTACCACCTCTCCTTGTACACCATTTTGTGATTTCTAATATATATATATATATATGTATTATAGGAGCCCGATCACACCCGTATAGTTATGGTTGAGTAGGCACTTTAATGTTAAACCCGAAATTTTGCATGTTAATAACTTTGCAACTGTTTAACAGATTTGCACTAAATTTGGTATGCATGGTGGGGCATGGTAGTTCTCTTGATTTGCCAAGTTACGTTTTGGTCAGACATACGGTTTTTGCACAGTAAAATGCCAAAAAAATGCACTTTTTGCTAGTTTTGTGGGCGGTTTTGGGGATATTGTCCGTGCTGCTGTGTGGCCGCTGTATGGTGTGCTAGTCCAAAACTTTGCACACAGAAAGAGCCTAGGTCAAGGAACATGCCACTTTTTGTTTGGTGAAAAATAATAAGCCGTTCAAAAGTTATTAAAGTTTTTAGCTTCCATTATAAGTTAAAGGAAAAATTTATATGGTTGTTTTACAAAGAAGGATGGGGTTCTGGCCATCTGGTCTATCCTCATGACCAAAGAATTTGCAGGCTCATAGTCAAAAAATCTTTGGGTGCGAGAAATTTATCGGTTACGATGGCTGCCATCTTGTTTTCAGTTTGCGGTCGGAAAAAAAAAATATCTTAGCCCACGGGTGACTTCCGAAGTAAAGGAAGGATGGATTTTTCTCAGGGGGCTTCCCTCTATTGACCCATGCCTGTGGTTTCATTCAGTTGTGTCAAACAATAGAGTTTTAAACATTGAAAATCTTTGGTCGCAGCTCCCTACTGATCTTTGATCGCGAGCCTGCAAATTAATTGGTAGCAAGATTGCTTTCGTTCGCAAGCTTCTTTCGTGACTTCCTGACCAGATGTCCAGGTTTTTTCTGGACCAAATCTCCCTGGGAGGGACCAGATAGCCCAAGTTTCACGGCCAGATGTCCCCAATGGGCAAAAATTATCTTAGGTCGTGAGGTTGTGAATTGTTAAAGGTCGTAAAACTTTAAAATTAAATATCTCTGAAACAGTTTGGTCTTTTTACTTCAAAATTTGAGGGTGTTGAGGGGATGTCCTAGAGATGTGACTGATGCTGTTTAGGTGTTGGAAAATTAATTTGCTGTGGAAATATTGAAAGACGTACTTATCATTTTGCCCTTAGGATTATGCATGGTGCTATTAGCTTGAAATGTATAGGGTAGGTAGCCCTAGTGCCATGGAGGTGTGTTTCAGTTGTTTGGTGTGTAAAACTTAAACAGGTGTCGTAATTATGCCACTCCGATGAATGAAAATTTGGTTCATTCCGTTAATAACTTTTGAACCGTCGTCCGATTTGCCTGAAATTTGGAATGTAGAAAGATTAATCATAGGTCTTTGATTCTGACAATTTTCATGGTGGTGGCAGTTACAATTGCTGAATTGTAGCGCGTGCTCATTATAGTTAATGGGAGGTATATATGTGCATTGTGAAAACCATGGTGAGCACATTTTGTGTGACAAGAATATCCCATTATAAGATATAGGACAGCTCAAAAGGTATGGCAGAAGTATACTGTTATGCAGTGCTGGGCAATGTGGTGGGAATGCAGGGCCCTCTCCAAGGCATGACAGAAGTATATTGTTATGCAGTGCTGGGAAATGTGGTGGGGGGGAGGGGCACTGCGCTCCCACCAATACATGTGGTTCACCACTTATATTATGATGTTATGCAGAAATTTGCAAGTTGGTGGGAGCATGGGGTCCTTCTGCCAACTTCCGCAACAATGTCATTAGAAGTCATTAGGGAGCAGGCCAGAAGTAAATGTAAAAAAAGGCAAAGGCAGTAAGGACAGAAATGGGGCTAAAAGGGGTAAGGTCATCAAAAGTGGAGGTGATGGAGTAATGCCCGTAGTCTGTGTAACAAGCACCCTGAACTAGTGGCCTTGATGGAGAGGTTGCCTGGATATTGTGGCAGTCACAGAAACATGGTACACAGAGAACCATGACTGGGATGTCAACATACCAGGATACACAATCTACAGGAGGGCAGGAGGGTAAAAGAGGAGGAGAGTAGCTCTTTATGTAAAGGAAGGGATCAAAGCAACAGAACTAAAGAGTAAACAGGAGTAGATGAGATACTCTGGGTCACCTGGAGACAGGAAATGGCACCACTATCCGCATGGGGGTTGTATACAGATCCCCATCTCAGGGGGAGGGAATGGACAAGGAAATGATAGAAGGCTTCCTTAGAATGGCAGAAAAAGGGGAGATATTGTTGATGGGGGACCTGAATATGCCAGATGTTAACTGGAGCACCTTTGCTGCAGGCACATCCAAGAGCAGGGTCATTCTTGATGCCCTACAGGGGGCATGCCTCAGACAGCTATTACTGGAACCCACTTGGGAGGGAGCAATCTTAGACCTGGTACTCTCAAATGGGGACGGAGAAAGAATCTCAGATTTAGAAGTGGGTAGCCATCAGGGAACAAGCGACCACCAAACAGTGTGGTTCATGATAAACACAGCCACACAATCAAGCCATACAAAAGCAAGAGTATTGGACTTTAGGAGGGCTGACTTTGGGGAAATGAGAGAGTGCCTCAGAAAAGCACTAGCAAACAAGCAAGAAGGAGGGGTGGAGGAACAATGGAGAGTAATCAAAACAGCCATCACAGAGGCAACAAGCTTTTGCGTAAAGCAAATCAACAAAACACAATGAAGGAAAAAGGGTACCTAAACCAAACAAGAGAAACACTCTGAAGACAAGGGTTGATACCAGTCCATTTACAGAAGAAAGGGTTCTGAAAGAACTAATAAAATTGAAGGTGGACAAAACAATGGGACCTGATGGGATTCACCCAAGAATTCTAAAAGAACTAAGGGTAGAACTAATGACACCGCTGACTACTCTCTTTAACAAATCATGGGAGGATGGGGTGGTACCTGAGGACTGGAGGAGGGTGGATGTGATTCTTCTTTACAAAAGTGGGAGCAGAACAGAGGCAGGAAACTACAGGCCAGTTAGTTTGAACTCAGTGGTAGGTAAAATGATGGAATCACTTCTGAAGGAAAGAATTGTTGAGTACCTAGAGGCCAGTGGGGCACAGTACCCAAGGCAGCATGGATTCATGATGGGAAGGTCATGTCAGATGAATCTAATAGATTTCTTTGACTGGGTGACCAAAGTAGTAGACCAGGGAGGGGCTGTGGACATGGCCTACCTAGATTTTAGCAAGGCATTTGATACAGTCCCACACAAAAGATTAATACACAGTTAGCCAGCCTTGGAGTGGGTCCCAAGGTGGTAGCCTGGATAAAAACTGGCTACACAACAGGGACGTAAAGGGTAGTAGTAAATGGAGTCCACAATGAAGAAAGGAGGGTTACTAGCAGGGTACATGAGGGTTCAGTACTGGGACTGGTCCTTTTAGTGTCTTTATAAGTGACATTGCAGAGGAACTGGAAGGAAAAGTATGTCTCTTTGCAGATGACACAAAGATCTGCAACAGGGTTGATACACCAGATGGAGTGGAAAGGATGAAGGGACTTGTGAAGGTTGGAGGAATGGTCAAATGTATGGCAGCTCAGATTCAATGCAAAGAAGTGCAAGGTAATGCACCTGGGAAACAAAAACCCAGGGCAAGAGTACACAATGGGGGTGAGATACTGACAACAGTAAAATGGAAAGGGACCTGGGGGTAATTATATCAGATGACCTAAAGGTGGGCAAGCAATGTGAGAAGGCAGTAAGGAAGGCTGGGAGGGTACTGGGATGCATAGGGAGAGGCATCAATAGTAGAAAACAGGAAGTTGTTATCCCTCTGTACAGACAGTTGGTGAGACCCCATCTGGAGTACTGTGTGCAGTTCTGGAGACCCCATCTCCGCAAAGACATAGACAGAGTGGAGGCTGTCAGAGGAGAGCAGCAAAATGGTGCAGGGTCTGCACCAGAAGACATCTAAAGAAAGACTAAAGGAGCTTAATATGTATACCCTTGAGGAAAGGAGGGACAGAGGAGACATGATAGAAACTTTCAAGTACCTCAAGGAATCAACAAAGTCCAAGAGGGTGGCATCTTTCAGAAAAAGAGATGTACAAGAACAAGAGGCACAATTTGAAGATAGAGTAGGGGAAGGTTTGAGAGTGATGTGAGAAGTATTTTTCACAGAGAGTGTTGTGGATGCATAGAACAGCCTCCTGAGGAGGTCGTGAAGTCAAGAACAGTGGGGGAATTCAAGAATGCATGGGACAGACATAAGGCAGTCCTAGTGGGGGGTAGGAGGAAGTAAGCTGTTGGTTAATTAGGATCTGCAGCTTATCTGTTAGGTAGGAAAATGGGCAGACTAGGTGGGCCAAGTGGTCCTTATCTGCTGTCAAATTCTATGTTTCTATGTTTCTATGTTTAATGTACTTACCTATGCTCTTTCAAAAAGTAAGGAAATTCTTTGCAAAAAACTGCATTAATGCAACAGTTAGGGTTTTCTACAGCGACAAAAGCGAGGAAATTCTGCATTAGAGTTTTCAACCCTAGCTCCAACTCCCCCCTCACTGACACACACACACACACACACACACACACACACACACACACACAGACACACACACAGAACACACAACTGGGAGGGCGGTACAAGGCAAGACAACCAATCACAGACACATACCATAACGCTACAGAAATAACATACAACTTCTTAAACATACCACAACAGGCATCTATCATCATGTTTCACCAACTGTATCACTTCTGCTGCCATCCCAGTCTCTTGGGTGCATACACTATCATCCTCTACAAGCATCTGAGATGATTCTACCAATATATGTGTTTTATTACTTATATTATGCTGTTATAAAGAAATGGGCAAGTTGGTGGAGGTGTAGGCCCAAAAGTACTTACCTGTCTATCCTAATACATGTGTTTAGCTACTTATATTATGATGTTATGTAAAACGGGCAAGTTGATGGGAACATGGGGCTATGCTGTCATGCAGAAATGGGCAAGCTGGTGGGAACACATGTGTCTTGCTACTTATATTATGGTGTTATGCAGAAATGGGCAGGTTGGTGGGAACATGGGGTTATGCTATTATGCATAAATGGAAAATTTGGTGGGGGCACAGGAACCAAAGGGCCCCACACTCCCACCAATAAATGTGTTTTACTACTTACTGTATATTATCCTGTTATGCAGAAATGGGTAAGTTTGGGCAAGTTGGTGGTAGTGAGGGGCCCAAAGGGTCCCAGGGTCTCACCAACACATGTGTTTTGCTACTTATATTATGGTGTTTTGCAGAAACGGACAACTTGGTGGGAACATGGGGCAATGCTGTTATGCAGAAATGGGCAAGTTGGTGGGGTCTGGGTCCCGTGCTCCTGCCAATACATGTGTTTTACTAGCTATATTATAGTGTTATGTAGAAATGGGTAAATTGATGGGGGCATGGGGCTATGCTGTTATGCAGAAATGGCCAAGTTGGTGGTAGCATGAGGCTCTGCTGTTATGCAGAAATGGGCAAGTTGGTTGGGGGCTGGGTCCTGCGCTTCCACCAATACATGTGTTTTACAAGTTATATTATGGTGTTATGCAGAAACTGGCAAGTTGGTGGGGGCATCGGGTTATGCTGTTATGCAGAAATAGTCAAGTTGGTGGTAGCATGGGGCTATGCTGTTATGCAGAAATAGGCAAGTTTGGGCCCTGCACTCCCACCAATACATGTGTTTTACTACTTACGGTATGCTGTTATGCAAAAGGGTGTACACACCCAAGAGACTGGGATGGCAACAGAAGTGATACAGTTGGTGAAACATGATGATGGATGCATGTTGTGGCATGTTTAAGAAGTTGTATGTTATTTCTGTTGTGTTATGGTGTGTGTCTGTGATTGGTTGTCTTGCCTTGTACTGCCCCCCCCAGTTGTGTGTTCTGTGTGTGTGTGTGTGTGTGTGTGTGTGTGTGTGTGTGTGTATATGTGTGTATCTTTGTGTGTGTGTGTATATGTGTATAGTGAGGGGAAAGTCAGAGTTAGGGTTGAAAACCCTAACGCTGAATTTCCTCGCTTTTGTCACTGTAGAAAACCCTAACTGTTGCATTAATGCAGTTTTTTTGCAAAGAATATATATATATATATACCGATAATACATTTTAAATATATGTTTTACATAGCAAATAAATATGTTTTATAATTTATAATTATGACTGGAATATATATTATACAGTATATACCTTTAAAATATAACTAGACTACATTCTGTATATATAAAATGTTGTAAAACCATAGCAAAAAGTAGCAATAGTAAAAGTCAGACCTCCCCACAGGATTGGCATTCTGTGCTGTTCTTGTGCTTTTTGAAGAATAGTGCGAAATACTGGACCTGTGGGAATGTCTGGCTTTAGTATCGCAATTTTACCTTTACTGTATAAATCAATTTTGTGATGGAAAATCCAAGAAGTGCCTTCTGGAGCTCCTGGTTCAGCGTGCATGTGTGCCTAACTTCTGCTGTCAGTAAAATATGAATCTTGTTTGCTTGCAAGATACAGTATGTGTTGAATATATGCAGAATATATTTTGTATATATGTCAAATATATTTATGCAAATGCTTACTATGGTACTGTGAACAGATTTGCATAATTAATTTGATATTTCAAAAGCATAATTTATCAACCAAAAGCATGGTAATTTCTATTTTAAAATAGTTTTGAGTTGACAGCATTAGCTTACAGACCAGAGAGAAAAAGTAAAGAAAAAAACACATACATGTTGGAACTCACCCCAACATAAAAAGGAACCAAACAGAAATGGTATAAATATCAATTTGAGTCTATCAAAGTAATGAGGTTAAATGGTAAGTTCTATGTGGAAGTATAAATGTACTCTGGTAAATAATAAGAGACTACAGTTATCTAAATAGTTCATAATAGAAGAAATTCCAAATATACAGTGGAGAATATATGATATCAAGGTTAATCTATTGTTTGGGTATTTTAAGATATTTTTTATGTGCATATATTTAGAAACTGTTTTAGATACATATCAACTACATAAAATGTATATCTATTAAATATTCAGAATATGTAACAGAAAAAAATATATATCATGGAAATATATTGGAGTGGGTCCCAAGGTTGTAGCCTGGATAAAAATTGGCTGGACAATAGGGCGCAAAGGGTAGTAGTAAATGGAGTACACAGTGAAGAAAGGAGGGTTACTAGCAGGGTACCGCAGGGTTCAGTACTGGGACCGTGCTTTTTAATGTCTTTATATGACATTGCAGAGGAACTGGAAGAAAAGTATGTGTCTTGCAGATGACACAAGGATCTGCAACAGGGTTGATACACAAGATGGAGTGGAAAGGATGAGAAGGGACTTGGCAAGGTTGGAGGAATGGTCAAATGTATGGCAGCTCAGATTCAATGCAAAAGAAGTGCAAGGTAATGCACATGAAACAAAAACCAGGGGCGTACACAATGGGGGTGAGATACTGACAACAGTAAAATGGAAAAGGGACCTGGGGTAATTATATCAGATGACCTAAAGGTGGGCAAGCAATGTGAGAAGGCAGTAAGGAAGGCTGGGGGGTACTGGGATGCATAGGAAGAGGCATCAATAGTAGAAAACAGGAAGTTGTTATCCCTCTGTACAGACAGTTGGTGAGACCCATCTGGAGTACTGTGTGCAGTTCTGGAGACCCCATCTCATGAAAGACATAGACAGAGTGGAGGCTGTCCAGAGGAGGGCAACCAAAATGGTGCAGGGTCTGCACCAGAAGACATATGAAGAAAGACTAAAGGAGCTTAATATGTATACTCTTGAGGAAAGAAGGGAGAGAGGGGACATGATAGAAACTTTTAAGTACCTCAAGGGAATCAACAAAGTCCAAGAGGGTAGCCTCTTCCAGAAAAAGAGATGTGCAAGAACAAGGGGGCACAATTTGAAGATAGAGGGGGGACAGCTAAGGGGTATTGTGAGGAAGTATTTTTTCACTGAGAGGGTTGTGGATGCATGGAACAGCCTCCCTGAGGAGGTTGTGGAGTCAAGAACAGTGGGGGACTTCAAGAATGCATGGGACAGGCATAAGGCAGTCCTAGTGGTGGGTAAGAGGAAGTAAGCTGTTGGTTAACTAGGATCTGCAGCTTATCTGTTAGGTAGGAAAATGGGCAGACTAGGTGGGCCAAGCGGTCCTTATCTGCTGTCAAATTCTATGTTTCTATGTTTCTATTTATGATATCTTAAATATATGTCACATATATTCTGCAAATAAATAAGATATTGCAAACCCAACCAATCTGAGGTATGTACATATACTTCAGACATATGATCAAACATATATATAAAATATATTTCTTTTCCATATGGTAGAATAAAATTCACAGAATATTAACAAGATATTTCTATGAAATATACAAAAATAATATCTAGGTATATCTGAAATACATGCATTAGATATATCTCAAATATTACAAAAACAGCCAATCTGAGATATAATGCATATATTTGGAAACTACTATGAAAATCTATTTATGGATGAAATTCAGACACTATTTCAAATATATTTTAAAACATAGATTTGAAATACATTTCTTTTCCATGTGGGATTTAGACTAGGTGTGCCAAGCGGTCCTTATCTGCCGTCAGATTCTATGTTATTACACTTTCCATTTGCATTTTAGGTTCACCGTCGGGATGAAAGTTCTACTGGAAGGCATTAAACTGCTATGGCAAAAATGGCATTACTTTTATCTTTTTACCATTAATGTGGTCCCTATAATTGCTCTCTGCTGTAATAAGCTGTGGGTTTAATACCGGATTTATATGTTTTGTCGGTACTTTTCCCAATTTACCTCATCGGAGAGTGTCACATCAGGCCTTTGTAAGTGGACTGTTTAGCTGGATCAAATACTACATCCCTCTGTGTGTCATTTTATTGTAAGTTTTCTATTGAAACTTATAAATAAAAAGTTAAAAAAAATACTGTTTCTGTTTATGCAGTACTGAAACCCAGTCAGAGGTTTTAATAAACATTTCATGAAACCTGATAAATAGTGGTGAGTAGGTCATTAACATAGAAACATAGACGGTGACAGCAGATAAGGACTGTGTGGCCCACCTAGACTTCCCCTTTTCCCTACCTAGCACAATACCACAGACCTAGTTGATCTGTGGCCTACCCTTTCTTCCCTATTGCAAGAGTACCCTTATGTCCATCCGATGCATTCTTGAATTCCCCTACCATTTTTGCCTCCATCACCTCTGCAGGGAGGCTGTTCAAAGCATCCACTACTCTTTCTGTGAAAATGTACTTCCTCACGTTGCCCCTGAGCCTACCCCCCTCTAGCCTCATATCATGTCCCCTTGTTCTTGTGCACCCTCTTTTCTGAAAGATGCTACCCTCCTGTACCTTGTTTATACCCCTGAGGTACTTGAATGTCTCTATTATATCCTCCCTCTCCTCTCCTCCAGGGAATGCATAGTGAGGTGTTTAGTTTTTCCTCATATGACCTTTAGTGCAGTCCTTGCACCATTTTTGTTGCCCTTCTCTGGACTGCCTGTATTTTGTCTATGTCCTTCTGGAGATGTGGCCTCCAGAACTGGACACAGTACTCCAGATAAGGTCTCAGTAGTGATCTGTACAGTGGCATAACCACCTCCTTTTTTCTGCTGGTGATACCTCTCCCTGTGCACACTAGCATCCCACTGTCTCTCCCCATAGCCTTCTCATGATGTTTGGTTACCTTTAGGTCATCAGATATGATTACTCCTAGGTCCATTTCTTGATTGGTGGCTGTTAGTACCTCCCTCAATCTTGTACTCCTCTCCTGGATTTCTGTGCCCCAAATGCATGATTTTGCACTTCTCTGCATTGGATCTTAGCTGCCACATGCTTGACCACTCCCACTGTTTAGGTCCTTTCTCATTTTTTCCATTCCCCAGAGTGTTAACCCTGTTGCAGATCTTGGTGTCATCTGCAAGGAGGCATACCTTCCCCTCTAGCCCCTCTGCAATGTCATTTATGAAGACATTAAAGAGGACTGTCTCCAGCACAGATCCCTGTGGTACCCCACTGGTCTCCTCCTCTCCTCAGATTGAAAGCCATTTACCACCACCCTCTGAGTCCTGTCACCCAACCTGTTTCTGACCTAGATTACCAGCTTGGGCCCCACTCTCAGGCTGTCCAACCTATTTACCAACCTCCCTGTGTGATGGTGTCAAAGGCCTGCTGAAATCTGGGTATGCCACATCCACTGCCCCTCCCTGGTCACCCAGTTAAAGAAATCTATCAGGTTTGACAATACCTTCCCACTGTGAATCCATGTGCCTCAGATCCTGTGCTCTGCTGGATTCAAGAACTAGCACAATCCTTTCCTTTAGCAGTGGCTCCATTAATTTCCCCACCACAAGGTCAGGCTGACTGGCCTGTGGTTACCAGATTCCTTCCTGTTCCCACTTTTGTGGAGAGGGACTACATTTTCCATCCTCCCCTTCCCTGGAACCATACCTGTCTATACTGATTTGTTGAATAGGGTTGTTAGTGATGCTGCCAGTTCCTCTCTAAGTTCTTTTAATATTCTGGGATGTATCCCATCCAGCCCCATAGCCTTGTCCCCCTTTCAGATTCTTGAGTTCCTCTAGGACTCTTTCCTTCATAAAAGGGCTGATGTCCACCTCTCTCCCACTAGTGCTCCTATCACCCAATAGTGGTCCTTACCCTTCTTCTGTGAATACTGAACAAACATATTTCTTCAGGGTTGCCATTTTTTTGGGTCATCCTATGCACACACACTCTCCTTTCCTTTTTAACTTCACAATCCCACCCCTGGTCTTCTTTCTTTCACTAATGCACCTGAATAAGGTCTTGTCTCCTTTCTTAATTACCTGGGCTATTTTGTCCTCTGTTTGTACCTTTGCACTCCTGACTGCTTTCCCTGCCTCCCTCCCTCTGCTTTTCCAGATACAGTTCCCTGTCTTCTTGTTTCTCCTGAAAGCTAGCCTTTACTGTCTTACCTTCCTGGCCACTTCCTTTGAAAACCATAGTGTTTTTTTCTTTCTCTTTGTTTTGCTTAATTGCCTTACACAAAAGTTTGTTGCCTCTGCTATGGCTCCCTTAAGGTTAGCCCACTGTTTCTCTTCATCCCCCACTTCTTCTTCCCTGCAGGGCTTCCTTCAGACATTCCCCCATTTTTTGAAAAGTCGACCCATCTGAAATCCAGCACCCTTGCTTTCATGTGGTTTGACTCATCCACTGTTCTCCATTCTGGGGAGGTCCCAAGAGGACTCAACAAATGTTTTTTTCAAAGTTTTCAAGGTGAAACTGGCCACAGTTCAGTTGCTCAAAGTCAAAACAGAAAAGGTTGCACGCTTCGCTGGCAGACACAGGAGTCGCAAGGCCAAGATAAATGACAGGCAGTGTCTTTAAAGATACTAGAGTAAATACAGGTGGCTGGAACATTCTGTTACTCCTATGTTCATTGGAGGTGGTGGGTACTTGTCTGAGGAACTATTGTTATAAGTTTTTCTACTTTTGTTGTTTTCGACAGACAAAGTTCCCTACTGCTCATTTGCAGCATATGTACTGTTTTAAGATAAGTGCATGTTGCTGCTGTATTTGGAAAATTTATTAATAAAAAGTAAAAAAAAATAACAATTTTGTTAATATTCTGAGTAAATTGATATGAATAGAATGAAGTAAAATAACCAAATAACAGAAAGTCTTGGAATGTAAAAACCAATGAGTAGAAAAGTGGGGCATTTAGCTAACACTGTTTAAAAAAAACTATATTTGTAAATGTATTTTATTTTGAATTTATAGTTCCTCAGAAGAAGCCTGAGTACACGTGAAATGTGGGGACTTACATAAAGAAAAAAAAGAATAAAGAGTAAAAGGATTTAAGACAATTTGATTGTGTCAGAGCATTGATTTGCTTGAGCGGCCAGCAACCTCCTCCACTGTTCTCACATTGAACCACACCGTACGATGATCACTGGATGCCAGGTGACTGCCTACCATTACATCAGTGACTCTGTCCCTATTGGTGAGTACCAGGTCCAATACTGCTCCTTCTCTGGTGGATTCTGCCACAAGCTGCCTGAGGCACACCCCTTGTAGGGCATCCAGGATGCCTCTGCTTCTTTGTGTGGCTGTATCTTGGGTGCTCCAGTCCACAGCAGGAAAACTGAAGTCTCCCACCAGCAGCACTTCACCTTTGGCCATCATTTTGTGGATGGCTTCCACTAGTATCCATCCATCTCCTCCCTTGTGCTGGAGGTCTGTAGCTCACATCAGTGTGTATGGTTGTGCCATTTTCTGTATCCAGGGTAACTCACAGTGCTTCTGCTGTGTCCTGCATTCCCTCAATGTCAGTTGCTTTAATTCCCTGCCTGATGTAGCTAGTCACCCCTCCACCCTTTTTTCCTATCCTGTCTTTTCTAAATAGAGTGTAACCTGGTATAGCTATATCCCATGCATGGTTCCCTGTACACCATGTCTCGGTAAAAGTGACAATGTCCAGGTCCACCTCTGCCATCAATGCCACTAGGTCGGGGATTTTATTTCCCAGGCTGCGGGCATTCATACACATGATCTTTCATGTTTTGTAACCTCCCCTACTAGTAGCTCCCTTCCTATCCCCATGTCTTCCCTGCCTTTCCCTCCTGTTTTTACTTCCATTCTTCCTTATCTCTGCCATTCTTCCTTATCTCTGCCATTCTACAACATTCCAATATCAGTAGAAAAATAGGGGATGCACTGATTAAAACTCAGTTTGAGCAGTCTGTTTAAGAAACAGGACTCTTCACTCTCTGAGAAGAGACGTACTACAGCATATAGGTAAGAAAGATTGGAAGTATTCTCCCGGTGATCACAATGTTTGGCAGAAAGCCTGCTTTATATACCAGAAATAAATAACTTTTTGTGCTGGACACCACTTGTCTGTCGTTTCTTCACTTTAGTGCAGTTCCAACAAGAACTTGAGAAGGTGATGGTTTTACCATCCCGTTACATTTGGCGACTGTGTGCAGATTGGAATGCACAAAGTGAGGATTCCATTTGAGTTCCTTGACCTGAATGTTGAGTAGTGTAGTGCGTTTTTGCCTACTTGGACCTACTTGTACTTACAGTGGTTGTTCTCTTATGGACTTGTTCTCTCTTGGTTTTGGGCATGGCAGACCCACACCGAACCACTGGTATACTCCCTCTGCAAGTAGCAGCCTACCGCCTTGGCTCCACTGTTTGCCCATGGGGGACCCAAAAGCCATTGGGTAATGGTGCCAAGGATTTGAGTCCAGTCTTTTGACTGCTTTCTTTGTGTGTTTACCCATTTGTTTGGTATGCCTGAATTGTGCACAGAACTGAGACTCGATGTCTCAAACTATCTTACCTCCCATGGAGGCTGGACTGATTTCACGCTGGACGCAAAATCATCAGAAGAACCCTTGCTTACGATCTCTGATCAATATCTAGATTTGAAGCAAAAAGCTAAGAAATACTACACCAAAGGTCTTCTGGCCATGGCCTTACATACATCCGTAGAAAGTTTGTTAGCACGATGTGCCTCCCTTGAGCTGCAAAATGCTTCTCTAAAAAAGAGATGGGCTTGCAGGCATCAGCATTACTCAAAAAGGAACAGAAACTAGTGGAGGAGACACAGTCACTATGTGATCACAATAACAGACTGTTGCATTGTACTGCTCAAGACTCTGAGCATAAATTGTGTATGTTAAGAGATGACAATGAAAGGTTGAAATGTGATAAGAAACACCTATCTTATTTGAATGACATTTTGAGTGACATGAATGAAAGTTTGAGAGAAGATAATGTTGAATTGAAGGAAGAGAATTTAAGGTTCATGCATGAGCTAGACAAAGAACTCAGGGAGAACATCAAATTGGACACTGTGTACCGAATACTGCAGCGTGAGTTTGAGAAGGGTATTGAGCAGGGCACTGCAAAAGTTTGTCATAAGAAATGTAGAGAAAAGATGGCAAGAATGTGCCATCAGTGAGATATTCTCTCTGGCCTTGTAAAAGCCATAAATGGTTTTCAGTACACCCCTACTGACATTATGTCATCGGATGATGACGATTCTGATTACAAGGACATAGACCACCTCATCACATCCAAAACCCCACCCCACAGGTCAGTGGCCTTTACCAGCCATTCCCAAGATGGCAGCCATGTTGGCCCACCCCCTTGTCATGTTGGCACGCCCTCTATGCTGCCACGCAAAAACAAACATGGCGGCCCCCGTGATACGGGAGGCCAACCACCTCCGAGTAGGAGCCTGCTTCCATTGGTTCCCCTTTCCAGGGAAGACAATTCAGAAGTGCACAGCATGATACAGAAGGCCTTCATGAATCTAGAAACATCAGATGGACAGTTGTCCATGCAAGAGCGGATTGAGTACATGTTTGAAAACGCTGTGATCCAGGAACATGCGTTCAAAGCAGTCACTGATGCGGTGGTGGAAGCTGCACTTTGCGGTGCTCTGGGTCATGTGGACTTGACTACCATCCCCTATATGCCCACGTCCAGTCCCCTACAGGTCGCTCACTCTGTTCTGCAACTTGCTCAAGGCATTGGACAGATGGCCCGACTGACAACCTCAGTTGTTATTTGGAGAAGATGCGCTCCCTATGTGAGAAGTTTTCTCTCCAGCCTGAGTACCAGGTTCAAGTCCAGAGACAGGCCATTGAGCCTACCCTCTGGGTCAAACTCCCAGAGGCCAGCCACAACTGCGAGACGCTTGATTACAATGATATCTTACAGGCACTCCTTGCTGCCAATGCCCCAGGTTTTGTTGGAGCCCGCTTGGCCTACAAGGTTAAGCAAAATGTGAAGGAAAGCCCAGTGGCTTACCATCAACTGTTGTGGCTCACCTGCTAGACCGGCAAGGGCCTAGCGGGTGAAAATGGCAACAAAAGTTAAATTGAGTACAAGGTAAAAACCCCAACAAGGCTGCTGCCATCCAAACTCTGATGGCCCAGGGAGCCCGGCTTAAGTTGCTGTGGTGAACCCTACCCTGCCCACTATATAGTGGAAGGTAACAATGATAAACAGGAAGCCCCTTCTGATGACAAGCAGTCGCACAAGGGGGAGGGAGCCAGAACTGTAAGAGTAACCGGATCTAAAACAAAAACAACAACAGGAATTGGAAAAACTCAAATTCCGATAGCAAGTACCATAACTGGCCTAGCTATCAGACCCTTAGGGATGAGAATGAGACCCTCCGGAAACAACTGGAGGAGGCCCGTGCCAAAAAGGAGGTCATATCCACACTTTCCGTGGCAGCCCTGGCACCAGTTAGTAACACTAACCCTTTCCGGCCTTCGGCTACTGAACAACCGAGCAGCCAAGGGAAGAACCCTTTCATGGCATTGAGCACTGGCCAGGCTGATGTGGTGATCTGGAAACCACCAATTGAACAGGCCGAGATTGTGGCCCTGATGTCACAGGCACAGTATTCGTGTCCTGTGAAGTACCGAGAGGAGGCTCAACACACTCCCGTAGGCCTTAGATCGCAGGGACAGGAGACGAAGAAGAATCCAAGAACTGCAATGATTGACAATTACAGGCCCCAGTCCAGATTGTGAGTGACTTGCTTGTCAACACAAATGGATGGCCCTGCATAAGGGCCACGGTCGGGGGCCGCCAACTAGACATGCTTCTGGATACAGGAGCAGCCGTGTCTGTCCTCCATGATGAGAACCCAGCTATGTCTGCCTAGTCTACCAGCTGGAAGACCAGCACACAGGGTGTAGATGGTACTCAGCTACACACCTATTGATCTGTATCTCTACCTGGGCAGGTAGGCCATCTCAAGACTCATTTTGTCTTCGACCTCATGCTATTACGTCATCACTCCAGCATACTGGGAATTGATTTCCTTGCACAACATGGTTATGTTGTGGACCTAGCTAACAGGTTATTGTTAAAGATCAAGGGACAATGTCATGCTGTCACCATACCAGACTCACACACGGTGGCAGCCACCTCCCATAACAACAAGGAGTACAGGTATGATGTCATGGCTCTATTCAAAAGTCATGGCTTGTTTTCTGAACTTTCACCTTTATTACAGGAACACCTTCATGTGTTTGCTGTTAACAAACATGACTCTGGTAGGAGGCACACTACCATTGAGATTCCAGGACCAACCCTGTGAGGCAAAAGCAGTACCCATTCCCTGCTGAAGCCTTACCCTCATTGAGGGAGACCATCCAGTCACTGCTACAAAAAGGAGTGATTAGGGCTTGCGTCTCTACTGTCAATTCACCCATTTAGGCTGTGAAAAAGCCAAATGGAGCTTGGAGACTCACAACTGACTACAGGAAACTTAATCAAGTTACCCCCAGCTGTGCCCCATCTTAAGCATCATCTCCTGATGTGCTCAAGCTGCTAACGCCTGACAAAAAGTGGCTCTCAGTCCATGACATCTCTAATGGGTTTTGGTCACTCCCATTAGCACAGGAAAGCCAATACAAATTTGCCTTTACCTTTGATGGGCACCAGTATACCTGTACCTATCTGCCCCAGGGCTTCCACAACAGCCTTTCCCTCTTCCATCTCCACATGATGGATGCCCTGTAGGGGTTTTCCACAGCCCAGTGTCTCCTGCAGTACATGGATGACTTGCTTTTAGCAGCCACCACAAAAGCAGAACATTTGGCCCTTCTAGATGAATTGCTGACTCTCCTCAGGAGAGCAGGCCTCAAGTGCAATCCCTCCAAAGCACAATTATGTGAAAAAGAGGTCATTTACCTTGGCCTATGTATCACAGACCAAAGGAGAAGCTCAACTGTCAAGAAGATCCAGGGCTTGCAAAATCTGCCACTTTCTACAAGTGTGGCAACACTCAGATGCTTTCTTGGAATGGTAAACTACTCCAGGGACTTCATCCCTGACTTTGCCTTGAAGGCTGCTCCCCTATATGAACTGCTGAAAAAGGATGTCCCATGGACATGGGGCCCCACACACACTGAAGCTGTTACACAGCTTAAACAGGCCTTAGCCTCAGCTCCAGCACTGATAAAACCTAACCCAAGATTACTTTTCCATTTGGAAACTGCCACCTCTGGTGTGGCTATGTCTGCAGTGCTGGCACAAAAGTACAATGCGTATCACAGACCTATTGCCTATGCATCCCAGATGCTATCCCCCAAAGAGAGGAAATACAGTCTCTGTGAAAGGACACTCTTGGTGACCTTTTGGGTTGTCAAGAACTTTCTGTATATCATTGGGTATGCCCCTATTATCTTGCATACCTGCCACTCCCCAACTAACGTCTTGCTCTCAGACAAAGTAAAAGATGGATTAGTCTCTAACAATAGGCTGACCCATTGGTCTTTGCTTTTTCAGGATAGGGACATCAAGGTACTGCCTGATAAAATGCCCTCAATCTTGGCCCATGGCCTACTCTACACCGGCACACCTCACAACTGCACCCTGCAACCACCTGATCTACCTGACCCAGAACCATTTTTACCAGCTACACCTGAAGTGATGGAAGATACTACCATGTTTTGCATCTTTACAGATGGCTCCACCTCCTATGTGGATGGAGAGCAGGTAGCAGGGCTTGGAGTGCTCATTCTGGATCAGGAAGGTGATTTCAGGTGCATTTCTAGGAAGTGCACTGTTATCTCTTCACAGTATGCCGAACTGGCAGCTGTGGCCTGTGCAATGGAGATCATGCCCCATAGTGACAAGGATGCCATAATTTTTGTAGACTCCAACTGGGTTTGCTCATCACTCACAGAGTTCTTTCCATTTTGGCAAAAGAACAACGTTACATTGTCTGATGGTACCAATGTCAAATATAGGGAACTGTTTGTGTATATACACACCCTGACACAAATGTTTACTCATGAGCTGTACATTCACAAGGTAAGGGCTCACTGTAAATCTAACCCTTACCATGAGTTTAATGATCGAGCAGACTCGCTTGCCAAAGCAGGCTCTCGAGTGGGGGAGACATGGACAATGACTTACCCACTAGGTGTAGCAGTTATTGTGGCATCTATCATAGCTACCAGCAAGAAACTGGCACCAGAACCTCCACTGGACTTCTCTGCTGCACAAAAAGCAGATCCCAAAATAAGAGATGTGTTCAAATTCCTAGACAAAGGAACTGAACAGCCACTGCCTGTTGGTGTCCATATAAGAGACACTTGGACAATATACACTTGTCCAGTGATCAGAAACTCATCTGGTATCACAAACAGGAAACAGGTGACAAATTGTGGGTTGCACCACAATCCCTGAGAACTGAATTTATTCATGTGGTTCATGTCACTCCCACTGGCGGACACCAGGGGACAGAAAACACCCTTCAGAGGCTCAAAACTGTCATCTGGTGGACTGGCATGGCCACAGATGTAGAACACTATTTGGACAGCTGCATAGTGTGTTCTCAGAACAATCCAATTTTCTGTAAAAAGAAATGCCAAATTGCTGCCCCAGAGGCAATCTGGACCATGGAATGCGATACAAATCGATTTCATAGGCCCTCTTACCAACTCCGGTTAAAACAAGTATGCACTTGTTGTCACAGATTTGTTCTCCAAGTGGGTAGAAACATTTCCCACTAAAAACAACACAGTAAAGACAACTTCCAAAATCCTGGTAGATCACTTGTTCTCAGGTGGGGTCTACCCTTAAAGATAGACTCAGACCAGGGAACTAGCTTTACAGGAGAGCTGATGCAACAGACATGCCAACTTCTTGGAGTTGATCAAAAATGTCACATCCCTTTCCACCCCCAATCCTCAGGCCAGGTAGAAAGAGCTAACAGATGCATCAGACAGATGCTATGTAAATTCATCGATGATAATCCTAAGGATTGTGATTCCCTTTTGCCACTGCTACTGATGGCAATTAGGGGTACACCTGCAGCCACTACTCAGTGTACGCCTTATGAGATTATGACTGGTAGAGCTATGAGATTACCTGAGCACCTGCTGATTGATTGATTTCCACACCCTTACTGCAGATAGAGTATCTGTCAACAAATACGTTGAAAAGCTTCATAATAACATCATGAGGACACACCTGTTCACTGCAAAGCAGATGGGCAAAGCTCAACAACAACCTAAAGCTCATTTTGACAAGCATGTCAAAGAAGTCGACTGGCAAGTTGGAGACCAAGTTATGCTTCTCCAATACAGACAACCCACACATTCATTTGCCAGTAAATGGGAAGGACCCTATCCCATTGTCAACAAACTCAGCTCTGCTGTGACTGCACCCCCACATACAGCCCCACAGACTCATAAGGAACGTTTGCAACACTTCCTTGGTAAACATGGCTATTCAGCCCCTATTGGTGTACAGATTTAATGTTCCCAACAAAATGGTTAAAGTTACTCAAGGCTCAGATGCCCTTCTTGATGCTGTAGGGGTTGCCCCAGATAAATCTTTACTCTCCATACAATGGCAAACTGATGCTATGAGCTACATAATCCCTGTAGCTCACCTGTCCAAAGGTACATTCCATGGCTGGCCTAATATTGACATTTCTAAAAATGGTACTCTTTCCATCAGAGAGACCACTCCTAGACATATTGATCAGTACAATCTCACTGCTTTAATAGATTCTGCCTATTGTGACCGCCTCTCCCTAGAGGAGGCACGTGCTTTCTGTCTTCAAAACTATGCAGCTTCTGAAGCTCTTTATCTTTCTGTAGTCCCACCAAGTCAGGAAGAACTAACTGCCTGCCCTCCTCAGAAGGATGGCCCTTCTAGTGTTTAGACTGCCACCTCACTACCCGGAGCCCTGATTAATAATGTGCAATTCATGTATGTCCCAGTTATTTTCAATCTCACACACATTGGAATATGGCTGAATTTGGTTTCTGCCACGCAACTAATACCTCCAAATGTTACAGTATGATGCTTACTGATATTGTTACTGCTTATCAAACACACACAAATGATCCCATAGGTGGACCTCACATCACTGAACATGTTGGAGTTTTTAGACCTGCCTCTAAAGACTATGTTAAACCCAAATCACGTACATGCACCAAGCAGGATGCCACTGACGTAGCTGGTGCAGCCGGATCTGTCTCTTTCATAACTGGAGCAGCTGGTACCATAACTGGCCTCTTTGGCTCAGGTAGGTCCATTTGGAATAGAGCAGATATTGCTTCTATTAAGGCTCAGACCCTTACATTTCAACAGACTATTAATAATGATGTAATGCCCCCTATTTTACAAGGTGTAAATTGTCTCAGTAATGAAGAACGTTATACTGTATAAATATGCAAGTGATTGCCCAAGGATTCAATGATACCGAGCATTAACTTAATGATCTTATTTATCAGAATAACCATGAGGTGGACAAGCAATATATTGGGCATGGAATTCTATGTTTTGCTTATGGCTCCTATGTAATATCTACTGTTAATGCTCTCTTCACAGATTTGGAATTAGGCAAAATTCCAGATTTAATACATGATCTCAGATTGGGTAAATGGTATTGCCCACATTGCAAAACCACTGGTTGCATATCTATGTTTTTAAAGAATACTCTAAACATCTCTATGGCTACTGTTAGAAATATTGGTTATGTTTCTAGGTTTCCTAACCAAGCACCTTGCTATTTTATTAAGTCCTGTTCTATCAAAGATAACATGTTTATCACATTTACTGTGTCTTTACCATGTTTTGATCCTGCTACAGCTGTTTTTGACAAACTAGTCAGCATTTATTCCATAGGCTATCTTGAAAATTACATTTTCTGTGAAAGAACTAAATTACCCTTGATGCTAGTTTACCATCAATTCCTCCAAGCTTGGGTGGCACCCCATACAAACTGTTGTGCAAAGAAAGGCTACTACTTCCTGTGCCAATGTGATGTTTTCAATATTGTGAAACCTGTCTGTGGCTATGCTCCTGAACACCTTGACTGAGCACTGATATTGGGTGATGAATTGCCATCCAATCTTACTGATGTTGATCTAGATGATGATATCCCTCCTGCTGCATCTTCAGCGCAAGATGCCGAAACAGATCCGTCCTGAAGCAACCTCGAAGAGGTACATTGCTTCACTACATGGCTCACCAACCAGTCCTTTTCTTGTCCAGTATGTCTACATAGATGGCGGGTGCCCTCCCTGAGAGTTACCTATACTTCTGATGGCCAGTATTGTATTGTTACCAATCATCCCAGCTTCTCATATGGTACTAAGACTTGTCCAGTTAATAAACCTAACTTTTGTTTTACTCTACAGCAAAAAACTGTTATTGGTCACACTGTGATCACACCTGTTCCTCTCCCTGAACCAGACGTTATTGATACTGATCCCCAATACTTGCTTGCCCTGTCTCAATATTTGCCTATTTTTAATGTACACATTGATCTCTTGACACTCTCTTTAAAGTCTCTTTTAGTAAGAAAAGATGCTCATTTGATTTATATTAGTAATGACATTACCAAAGCTACTAATGCACTTAATTACCTCATTCATGATGGTGATTTGAGTCTTGACATAGGTAACACTTGGCTAGAACTCACTTTAAAGTATTTACTGTGATTCAAGCATTTTTGATTATCTTTCTCATATTCACTCTGTGCTGCCTGTGTCGTACCCTAAGACAACATCAAGAACAACTCGAATTCCTTTACAAGGCTCATGCGTTGGACCTGTAAATGACCTTTTAGCTCCATCCCTACCAGCTAACTTGGCATTGTTGCCCCTTCTGAGGCAACAAGGGGGGAATATTATCCATGGAACAGGACCCCTGATTGGCCCCCTACCTTGCAGACAGTACTACTTATAGGTACAAGTACTAACCTTAGGGTGCAGGCACTTATCGTATAAGCACAAGTGTCAGGATCTGAGTTCTACTGTATTTTTACTGAGAATCATAATGATATTGCTATTATTCTGATTGTAACACTTGGGAGATACTTCTATTTACACCATTGTATAATGATTAGTTGGGCAATACTGCCATCTTTAGTGATAGTGCAGAACTGTAACTGCATATGTAACCACAAATGTCCTTCATGAAATACAAGACCCACTGTCTTAGCTATCTGTTACTTTCTGCTAGCTCAGCAGACTTTCCCAGGCTAGTGAGAAGTCAGGTTATTTACCACTGGCCAATTATAATGTTTTTATATATCTTTTTAGGTGTTGCTATGACAATTATCAGGGGTATAAGACCCTTTGCATTACGCCTTCTGTCTGAGAAGAGACGTACTGCTACCTATAGGTAAGAAAGATTAGAAGTATTCTTCCCGTGATCACACTGTTTGGTTGTAAGCCTGCTTTATATACCAGAAATAAATCACTTTTTGTGCTGGACACCACTTGTCTGTCATTTCTGCACTTTAGTGCAGTTCCAACAAGAACCTGAGAAGGTGATGGTTTTACCATCCCGTTACAGGTCAGAATGTCTTACTTCCATGTATGCAAACAGTGGAGAGAATTTTTAAACCGTTTGGTTTACTGACAAGTATACTGGATTTTCATAGGTTGCCATTGGATCAAGTAAAGGATAATATCAAACAAAGAGTGAGGGACATATACACACAAAAAAGACTTAGCCCAGTGTAAACAGTACAAAGTGTGAAAATGGATGTCTCAAAACAAAAGATACCCTGGCATGGACAAATATCTGACAGAAATTGATAACCTAGAATACAGAAAACTAGTAAGCAGATACAGGTTTGAGTGTATATCCAGTCAATGAAAATTAAATCTGTATAACAAGCAAGAGAGAAGGAAGAATGTTCTCTGCAAATGTAAGATGGGATCAGACAACCTGACACACCTAATAATCTTGTGTCCTCTGTATGAGAGATACAGAACACAATTACTAGGCCAAATTCTGGGCTCGTTGGAATATGAACCAGACCATCTAGTAACATATCTCCTGAAATCCAAAAGCAAAAAACATGTTAATCCCTGTGGCTTCCTTCCTTAGAATTATAGAAGGAAAGGAATTACATTTAGAAAGCAAAAGTCATTGATAGTACCTGAGTTATTAATCAAGATTACTGCCAAATTAATTAATATAAGATTTTGGAGCTTCATTTCCTATTTTCAACTTGCTGTGCAATATTGTCATAACAGCTATTAAGCTCAAATTACTATGTGCTGCCCTGCTTTACTGCTATAGGATATTGTTATTAATATGGATAAATGATGGATATGTATAGGCAGTAATTTATTTAAAGTCTACTAATATGAAATGAGATTGTATATGTGATTGCATTTAAATATTTATTAGACATGTATGTATTTGTATTGTTAAGTTTTTATGTAATGGCTTGTTTTTAAGCTGAACATTAAAAATTACTACTACTACCATACTGTGCGGTTTGGTATACAGATGGGACAGGGAAAAAATACACTAAGACAAGGGTTCTGAACATCAGGAGGGCAGATTTTAAAGAAATTGGAAACTGCCACAGAGAATGCTGGGGGGGGGGGGCAGCAGAGGGAGATTGGAAGCTCGATAGAGAAAGATTAAGAAGGGTATTATCCAGGCAATGGCATGCTATTCGTAGGAAGTGAGCAAGGGAAAGAGGAGGAAGAGGCTGCTATATTTCTCTAAGAAGGTGTCAAAGGCAGTGAAGGAGAAGAAAACAGCATTTAGAAGTACAAACAGAGCCAGAAGGAGAAAGACAGGGTGGCTTATCTGGTAAAACAAAGGAAGGTAGGAAGAAGGATGAAGGGGTGAGGACAGCTAAAACACTAACACAGAAGAGGATAGCTCATTAAGTCAAACAAGAGGGCAACACCTTGTTCAGGTATGTGGGTGAAAAGGAACATATGAACATACAAAACTTGCCAGCAGAAATAGGCTTCATGGTCTACCAAGTCTGTTCATATGCACAGCTAGCACCCTATATTGCAGCTGCCCCTTCCCCCAACCCCTGTATACTTTCTGGAACTGCCCCATGTCCTTCACCCATTCCCCCTCCCTGCCCTGTCCCATGCCCCTTTGAAGCTCCCCACTGTCCCACAAGCCACCACCTCTGCTGGAAGAGTGCTCCATTTTGACACTACCCTTTCAGTGAAATAATGCCTCCTCATCTCTATCCTGCATCTGCCCCCTTCCAATCTTAACCCATGCCCCCTAGTGTCCCTTCCCTTCCTCCGCTTGGTCAGCTCCTCTGTGCCCGAGTTGTTAATTCTCCTCAAATATTTGAAAGTTTCAATCATGTCCTCCCCATCCCTTCTCTCCTCCAGGGTGAACAAACTCAAGTGACTCAGCCTCTCCTCATAGGATTTACCTTCCATCCCTTGTATCACTTTCATCACCCTGCACTGTACCACCTCGAGCAGCTTGATGTCCTTCCTCAGGTATGGATGCCAATGCTGCTTGCAGTATTCCAACTGTGGCCTGACCTGGGACCTGCACAGGGGCAGGATCACATTCTTGTGTCTGGATGAGAATCCCTGTGCAATGCATCCCAGCATCCTCTTGGCCCTAGCCATGGCCCTCTTGCATTGGGCAGAGTTGTTCATGCTCCCCTTTATTATGACCCCCAGGTCCTTCTCCTCCTCTGTGACCCCTAACCACTTCCCACCCAACCACTTTTCCCTCCTCTGGTTTCTCATCCTGAAGTCCATAACCTTGCACTTCTTTGCATTAAATTCCAATTGCCACCTTGCTGACCATTCCTCAAGTCTTGTTAGCTCACCCTGTAGCCTCTGCCACCCTTCTGTGTCATCTACTACAGATCCCATCTTGGTGTGATCCATGAACAGACTGATCCTGCTCCCAACCCTGTGTGCAATATCTGATATGAACAGACCAAACAACACCGGCTGCAGCACACTGCTTGTCACTGGTTTGGAAGATGAGAATCCCCACCACCACCACCTATTGCAATCTATCTTTGAGCCAATTCCTGATCCAGCCAACCATCTTAGCCCCCACCCCTACGTGCTCCAGCTTTGCCACCAGTCACCCATGAGGGACCGAATCAAAGGCCTTGCCGAAGTCCAAGAATAGGACGTCCACAGCATGGCCCTTGTCCAGTTCCCTTGTCACCCAGTCATTGTATTCATTAGGTTGGTCTGGAAAAATCTCCCCGAGATGAACCCATGTTGCTGCCCATCCTGTAGATCATTGACCTCCAGGAAGGTTACCAGTCTCTCTTTCAAGATTGTCTCCATGAGTTTCCCCACTGTGGAAGTGAGACTGATGGGTCTGTATTTGCCCAGTTTGTCCTTTGGGCCACTCTTGTGGATAGGCACCACATGAGCCATCCTCCAGTCCTGTGGCATGCACCCTGTGTCCAAGGAGGTATTGAACAGGTCTGTCAGCAGCCCAGCCAGCACTTCCACCATTTCCCTTAATACCGTAGGGTGAATGCCAACAGGACCCAGTGCCTTATCCACCCTAAGTGCCTGCAGACCTTCTAATACCCTACATTCTTGAATGACTGCATCAGTCACCTCTTCCCCCCATCCCCACCCTTCCTGTCCATGGAGGTAGCAGACCTCCCACCTCCCACATGAACACAGAGCAGTAGTACTCATTCAGTACCTCTGCCTGTTCCCCCTACCTCTCCACCCACCCCCCCGACAAGGGGAGGGATAGTGAGAATCGGGGATGCGCAGAGAAAGATCAAGAGCCGCTGACACCTTTTGGAAAACTTTAGGAAACATAATCTGTAGACACAATTCAGCTTATATTTCATATATTTTCTAAAAAAATGTAGGTGCCGTATTGGTCCTTTTTAGAACAGATCCAGAAACAAATGATTTGATACCTTTTATTGGACCAACATGGATGTTACAGAAAAGAACAAAGTGCTCTAGCTTTCCAACCAACCAGGTCCTTCTTCAGAAGCTTTGTGGCAGTTATTTCAAATATCCCATACTATTAACACCAGATTATATTGAAAAAACAGAAATAATTCTCATTGGTTTAACATATACATTTAAAACACAACAGAAGATTATGTCAGAGAAGCTAATTAACACCAGTATGCCTTTAACTGAGGAGCCTCAGAAGGGCAAAGATTATCAAGAATTCTCTACAATCGGAGAGTTCTTGTCACATAAATTTTAAAATGTCTCAGTATGCCAAGAAAGCATTCTGTTGATAAAAAAACCTTGGGGTGGCATTCTCTCTAATACATGTAAGATGAGCTTACAACTCACCTTCTAGTTGTCCTGGTATATTAAAGAACAGATAATGAAAGACAAAATCCTGAAATTAGGTACAACTGCAAGTTGAAAACAAGCCTCAAATTAACATACACATATATATTTTCTATATATTTCTCCTCTTCGTTATTTATTACTGATGAAATTCCCTCAAAAACAAGGTCTTTATCCCTTAGAGTTCATCTGCCACTATAGGTTATACCCTACTCGAAATCATAATGCTCTGTTTTGACTTCACAGTTTGTTGACATAGAAATAACTATGATGTCACAAGCAGAGAATTATGACATCAGGTTGGGAAGAAGCAATAGGAGCTGGTGAACCCTCAAGGAACAACAATCCTGTTTTCATGCATATGACTGCAGTAATAAATAATGAGGATAAGAAATACAGACCTGATGAGAAATATAAGCTGCTCTGTGTCCAAATCTTATGTTTTTCAAAGTTCTTCTCGAAAGTCAGTGGCTCTTTAATCACTTCTGCTCAGTCTTCACAGTAGAGGGTGGGGTGGACCAGCATGCTACAGTAAGCACCGGGGGGGGGGGGTGGATAGAAATCCATTCTCAGGGGAGAGGATCCCAAAGGGATTGGAAGCCTTAAAGGAGAATATGGGGGTGGGGCTGGATGGGATACATCCAAGGGTCCTAAAGGAACAGAGCACTGTGCTGGCTGCCCCTCTAGCAGCACCTTTTTGCACGTCAGTGAAGATGGGGGAAGTTCCAATGGATTGGAGGAGAGCAAGTTATCATGTGGTGCTAACAGCCAAAAAAAGTCAAAGGGGATTGATTACACTAACAACTGAAAATATGGTAATTAAAATAAAATGTAATAAGGGTAAGTAATAGGATTGCATTTCTTGCCAGGTAAGGAGCAGCCCTTAAATACAAAATGGTGTGTGTGTGTGTGTGTGTGTGTGTGTGGTTACCCCCAATGAGGCCTTAAGTTCCTAGGTTCGCAAGCTAGGGTTAAATGATTTTTCAACATGCCCTGTGTCTCACTTTAACTCTTGCTCCCTCTCCCTTCCCTCCCAGCTCTAAAAGCACTGCAGCTTATCTGAGTTAGAAATACCAGAGAGCAGCTCATAAGCTCTCATTAGAGTCTATTTCTCATCCCATGATGAACATTTTTTTTCCTTAAAGCTGCCAGCCAGTGCCAAGCAGTTCCTTGCTGAATTGCTATGATACAGAGTTTCATAGTATATAGTGATTTAGTAGTTTCAGGTTGAAAGTAACTTTAGACCCCTCATGTCAGCCTGATTTCAAAAAGCAGTGATGAATAAATGTGCTGCACAAACAGGTACCAATTTACAGGAATTTCTCTACTCACTCTTAACACCCTGAGTACCATGTAATACCCTTGGTAAGCAGACATTTGTCCAGGCTTACAGTACATTAAAGGCCTGCACTGTCTTCATGTCCACTGTCTCCACTGGCAGCTGTTCCATAGGTTCACCACCCTCAGGTAGAAGCAGTACCTCCTATCAACATTGGTGGTTCAGTAGCTGGCATGCTTGCCTCTGGGGCCAAAAACTGGAAGGTCATGGGCTCTAGCCCCACAGCTGGTATTTATATTACCCAAACCTGACACTATAGTGCAGTAAAAGGGGGTGCTACAATGTTGAGGGGCATCCTTCCAAGGTCCCTTCTGACCATCTCTGGTCACTGTCCAGGTGGGTGTTAAAGATCCCATGGCATATAACCCAGAAGAGCAGTATAGTTTTCCCTGAGTCCTCCTGACTAACGTTCCCCCTGTCAGTAAAACAGATCCACATAACCCACACCCTAGGATGTACCTGAAAGTAAGCTGTTATAGCTTATTGTGCCTTTCCTGGTCACAAATTTAGATAAATAACTTCAGAATGTATTGCCACTGACCTGCATGGCCTGTCTCCGTGTCACCCTAAAGACATCAGATAAAAGCACCTCTATTCAATCTTGTCCATACCCTTGAGTATGCAGAAGACTGAGATCATGTCCTGTCTCAGCCTCTTTATCTGCAAGGTGAAACTAAGTGCCACCAGTCTTTCCTCTAATTGTTTCTCTTGCTGCCCAAATTTCTGAGCATATTGGTGGGTCTGCATTACAACTTCTCAGCCACCTACTGTAATTGATCTGTTTGTACACTGCACACAGTATTCCAAATGGGGTCTAACTCTGGCTTTACAAAGGAGCAGGATTACTTCTCCTGCCCTGCTGGTCCTCTTCACAGTGGCCTTGCACTACCTGACCTGCCTTACCCCTTGTCTAACATGATGATCCTTTTCCTTCACTGTAGCAAGAGGATCCCCACCCAGTGTATGGGTCCTACATCTGTTTGACTACCCCAAAAATAACACCTTGCATTTGGCTACATTGAATCTGAGACTCCAAGAGCCATTCCCAATAGTATACACCAGTCTAGCCAGCTTAGTGTGAACAGCAAACTAAAACAACCTGATGGAGTAACCAGCTTCCATATCGCTGATAAAAGTATAGAACAACAGTGTCCCAGCACTGATATTGGAAGGGCACCACTGAGTTCACCCCTCCCACTTGGAGCTGTGCCATCCACTGCAACCCTCTGCTTCCTGAACCCTAGCCAGTTTGCATTCTACCTTGTGAATCTTTTGTGTATACTGCTCTAGTTTACCTTTCCCTGAATCTTGTCATGTTCCACAGTGACAAAGGCCTTGCTGGAGTCCAGATAGACTATGTCCATGACTCTATATCCCTGGTCACTCCCTCAAAAAAGGTGATCAGGCTCGTTTGCCATGATATGCCGCTCATAGAAGCATACTAAAAGGGGGCAAGAACGTTGGCCTCATTATTATTGTATTATTCTAACATCAATAAAATGTCAACAAGGAGGTCATCGCAACTGGAGACCCTCAAAAGTGGTCTCAGACACCATAACTCCTGGTTGCAGCATACCAAGTGTGGGGATAGAAACAAAGATCCTCCCCATGTGAGTTTTGTTCATATTGAAGCTCCTCTCTCCAAAAAATACAAAGTAATGCAAATAGTAATGCTACATTTACAGTTTCTTTCTTTTCACTGAAAAGAAGTAACTTAATACACATACTGTAACTACAGTATTAACTGTAACATTGTATATTCCTGTATTCTTGAAAAGTAACGTTCCCATCATTGCTTTTTGGTTCCACAATTTTTAAGTTTCTTCTCATTCCCCGTATCCAAGTTCGATCTCTTAGTTATCATTCCCACCCTTTTCCCAACTCCTATATCAATAAGCTGATCATACTGTACCTTGCTGTTTTACACATGCGCTGTTTTAATTTTTTTTCTGATACTCCTGTACCCAACTTAAATCTCACAGTTGTTTTCTTCTTTCTCTTTTGTCCCACTCCTGGGTTGCATCTCCTACACCGGCAGCCAAGTGACTGAAACTGCCTTGTCTTCTGTAGGTTCTTCTTCCAAAAAAAGAACTCGGAGATCAGGTAAAGTGAAATAGATCTTTAAAACAAACCTCTGCTGTCATAGTAAATGTAAACAAATTATGTGGAAGAGAGACTGCTGGAGCCTGCAGCAAGTCTTGGAGAATGATTTGCATTCTTTTTAAACAAAGGACTCGGCTCAGGTGTCTGAAAATGAAATCTGTCTCTCATGTACAGTAATACAATGCAATGTCTAGATATATGACACTGTCTGCTTTGATTTTCAGCGTCAGAAGGTTTGCACTGACAAAAGAAGCTGCCCGGAAACCAATGCTACTACTGCCATTTTTTTCTTTGTATATTTGTTTGTAATTACTATGAAGTAAAAAACTGGAGTTACCAAAAATAGAAGAACAAAATCTGTCAAGGATACACCAAGACGTATAGGGGGCTGAATGGGAATACCTCTCCATCCCCACTCAAAGTATTAACATTTGCTAAGGTTTCTCCATTGTACCTTTTCCACAATTTAGATGGCAAATAATGTGAATTGTTAAAAACTGACATGGCTTTCTTTTCTAAGATTACACAGAAATTCTTGTTGTTGTATTGGTCCTTGTAACACAAGATCCACACAGATGATTTGATACCTTTTATTGGACCAACAGAGTTGTTAAAATAGAACATAGATGCTTTTAGCTTTCAGATTACACAAAGTCCTTCAACAGAAAACAATGGCAGTTTGTTTGGAAGAATACACTTTCTTAAAGTCCAAATCATACATAAAACAAGCATTTGTCAATGCTGAATGTTTGCTTGCTGGCATTAGCATTGAAAGTGCAGGAGTTAGACAGATGCAGAATAGGAATGTCAATGAAATATTGCACTGACGCCAACCCCACCCCCACCCTGCAGAGATGGACGGACACTAGGATGTGCCTTTGGGTCATCGCCCATAACACTCATGCTATTTCACCTCACCCTACCCTGCAGACACAAACAAGTGTCGAGGTGTGCCTTGGGGTGTTTGGGCTTTACACTCACCTCATTCCATAATGAAATACACTGAAATGGGTGTAGTATAGAAGAATGAGGTGAACTTTGGGGCTGAAGAGTCCAAGGCACACCTTGATGCCTGTCATTGGCAGCAGGGTGGGGGTGGGGGCGGAATGGCGTGAGCATTACTGTCAACAATCCCAAGTCACATCCCTGATGCCTGTCAGTCCCTACAGAGTAGGGCGTTATGGTTGGAAATCCTCATGCCCTGGCGATTTCTTGGTATTTTCACACCAAGTTTTCAACATGGGCTATTTGTGACTGCACCGCATGAACAGAGACACTATCAGTTTGTGAGCCAAAAGGTGATTTTGCACAGTGACTACACTATTTGGCACCACAGGTGCGAAAACACATTTCAAACAGGATGTGAAAAATGACAGCTGTACTGTTTAAGAGGAGGTGTAAAAAAATGGTAATGTTGAAAATCTGGAGTGAAAATGTATTTTATTTATTTATTTTGTTTTTGTTGACCGGGTAAGTGCACTAGACAAATCCTGCCTATTTTTAGGCACAATCCAGGGGGAAGGGGATACAGATGAATGCCAACTGACCTCAAACCAGATTAAGCTGTTAAGCTATAACAAAAAGCTGGTGAAGTAAAGAGCGTGCATAGAAACTGTGCAATGCACACCTGTAATGAAATTAATTGGAGGATTTTTTACACCAGCATTTCAACGTAGGCATTTTGGGACCTCTGCTCATGAACAGTGACAGAGTGATTTTCTTAATCTGTCCCGAATGTTGATTTCCTACAGTGACAGCGCTATTCTATGCTGGAAGTGCAAAAACACATTTCAGCCAGGATGTGAAAAATGAAAGCTGTACAGTTCATAAGGAGGTGTGGAAAAATACCAGTGTTAAAAATCAGGAGTGAAAATGTTACTAATCCATGAAGTTATGAGGGTGCATGGAAACTGTACAATGAACACTCGTAGCACAGTCATTTTATGGACTTTTGTCACCAAATTTTCAACATAGGCATTTTAGGACCTCTGCTCATGAACAGTGTCACTGCGATTTTCTTAATTTGTCCCAAACATTGATTTCCCACAGCGACCACACTATTCTGTGCTGGAAGCACGAAAACACATTTCGATCAGGATGTGAAAATTACAGCTATACTGTTCATAAGGAGGTGTGGAATAACGCCAATGTTGAAAATCATGAGTGAAAATATTACAAATTCGTGAAGTTACGAAGGTGTGTGGAAACTGTGCAACACACGCTTGTAAGACAGTCATTTTATGGACGTTTGTCACCAAATTTCCAATATAGGCATTTTAGAACCTCTGCTCATTAACAGTGTCACTATGATTTTTTTACTCTGTCCTGAACACTGATTTCCCACAGTGACCATGCTATTCTGCACCGGAAGTGTGAAAACACATTTTGGCCATGATGTGAAAAATGTCAGCCGTACTGTTCATAAAGAGGTGTGAAAATATGCCAATGTTGAAAATCTGGAGTGAAAATATTACAAATTTGCAAAGTTACGAGTGTGTGTGGAAACTGCGTAATGCTTGTAACACAGTCATTTTTTGGAAATTTTTCACCAAATTTGCAATATTGGCTTTTTGGGAGCCCACCTCATGGACAGTGACAATGTCATTTCATTAATCGGTCCCGAAAGTTGATTTTGCACAGTGACCGCAAAATCACCTTTCTGGACTGAATAACATCATGAGAGTGATTGAATTCATGAGGAGGGGTCCCAGAACTCCATGTTGAAATTTTGGTGCCAGAAGTTAAAAAAATGGCCAAGCTATCCAGATAAGTTGAAAAAAAAACATTTATGCCATTATACAGTTTACCGGCATTTCTTCAGTTTGCGGTTGGCTTTGAAGAGTGCAGACATATTCCAGTCCACAAAGATTGTTGCACGGGCTCCATGAAAGTAAGTATAGGGTGGGGGGATGTGGGAGGTCGGATGCGCAGAGGGTGGCTGCGGATTGGGGGAGGGAGTAAGAGACTCAGTGAGGGACCATTTTCTTTTTTTACAAATTTTTTTTTTATTTTTTAAAGATGATGAGGGACTTTTGGCATGCTGGGATGGGCTCTCAGCATGCCACCTGGAATTTTTTTGCGGGGAGAGGAGCCAACTGGGACTGGGCATCCCTGTCGGCCATACAGTGGGAGGGAGCACATGAGCATGCTTGGGTGGGCTCCCAGCGTGCTACCTGGGTGCTTGTTATCACCAGCATGCACTGTTCACCCCTCCGAGTTACATTAAAAATAAAGCTGTTTTTAGAATGCTGTAGTTCGGGAGCATTGTACATGTATGCATTCCACACAACGTAGCCAGGTGAGCCCGATTATGTTCCCTTGCCAACTACTAACTTTTCTACCTGAAAAGTATTTTAGCAGCAATAATATTACTATAATAAGTATGCCTACTGCATCCAAACCAGGGCCATCTGGTCCTTCTGGGGTCTAGGAGTTATGTGTGTGGTCCTGCTGAGCTCCTCTCATCTGCCTAAATGCTGCTAACTACCTGCTGAATGACAACGTCTGTTTACTTAAACAGAGTGTGTGTGTGTGTGTGTGTGTGTGTGCATGTGTGTGTGTGTGCGCGTGTGTGTGTGTGCGTGTGTGTGTGTGTGTGAGTAGATCATTTTGCTACACTGACTGCTACAATCAGGAACACCCTGGCATCACAGCTGATTGTTCTGTGACAAGGCGCTCCCTGATTGCAGCGGTCAGTTCGTTTCAGCATAGCGGCACACTCATTAACTGCAGCATGCTCCTCTATTGACACGGAACAGACCAGCCCCAGAATGGACTGCTGCCATTTGCCACAACACTGCCACGCCTCCACAACCCGCTCGTGAAGGAAGCTGATGCAATGTGTTTCCTGCGCATGCGCCCAAGCAAACACAAAAACAGATAAAAAGTTGTTAAAAGTCTCATTGGCCTAAACTGCTTTTAAAAATCAACATAGGACCATACAAAGACAACAAAGTTCAATCAAAGGAAAGGTATTTCTCAGTCAAATGTCACAGAATAGATAGCTCCTTCCCTGAGAACAGCCATAAAACATACTACGTTGCATTTGTGCATCTGTGACTGCATTAGTAAATGTCTATGATTTTAAACCACAAGATAAAATAAGCTGAACAAATGCATAGTATATAATGTTAAAAGTCTTCTAAATAAGAAAATACCTTTATGTTGGGCAAAAAAGTGGATTTAAAGACAACCTGCCCTAGTGTAAATTAAGCATTAACCAGCTGTTTCCCACATTTATACGTTGTAAGTGCTATTCAGATATGTATGCCTTGAAAACTGTGTACAATCAGTCAATATTATTCATGAATATTCAAACGTATACTGTTTAAACATGCTTTATCTGCAACTCTGTAACACGAGACTAGTGTTTGTGCATATTAAACAGTCACCAACAGTTCGCTGCCCCGCCCCCCTCCAGTTGAAACCAATGTATAGATAACCAGTAAAAAGGTATCCCTATTCCTGTTTAGTATCCAAACAAATTGCATACCACAGTTATATGTCCATGTGCTGTCCCTGAAGCAAGTGAAAAAACAGGAGGTGTTTAAGCAGTGTAATGTGACATAGAACCCAAATCTATATTCATCCCGTCCTCCACCATGTTCAAAAGTAGAATACAGAATGTTCATTCCCTCAGTTTTTGGTTCAGATTGCTAGAACTGTTATGTAATAGTAGAGAATATTAGGTATATATGGACACACATTGATACATGGACATATTAGGATAACAGCGCTGCTGTAGGACCCCACTGTAAACAACTCCCAAGGTGGTCACGAGGGCTCTTGGAAGTAGCCCTCTCCCGCACTGCTGAGGTGACCCACTTAAACAGTTCCCAAAGTGGTCCTGAAGGGCTCTTGAAAGTAGCCGCCCCATGCTGCTGTAGGACCCCACTGTTAACAGCTCCTTAGGTGGTCACGAGGGCTCTTGGAAGTATCCCTTCCCCATGTTGCTGTAGGATTCCATTGTAAACAGCTCCTGAGGTGGTTGTGAGGGCTCTTGGAAGTAGTCCTCCCCCGCGCTGCTGTAGGACCCCACTGTAAACAACTCCCAAGGTGGTCGTGAAGGCTCGTGGAAGTAGCCCTCCCCTGTGCTGCTGTAGGATCCCACTGTAAAAAGCTCCCAAGGTGGTCATGAGAGCTCTTGGAAGTAGCCCTTCCCCATGCTGCTGTAGGACCCCACTGTAAACAGCTCCTGAGGTGGTCATGAGGGCTCTTGGAAGTTGCCCTTCCCATGCTGCTGTAGGACCCCACTTTAAACAGCTCCTGAGATGGTTGCAAGGGCTCTTGGAAGTAGCCCTCTCCCACGCTGCTGTAGGACCCCACTGTAAACAGCTCCCACAGTGGTTGTGAGGTCTCTTGGAAGTAGTCCTCCCCCACACTGCTGTAGGACCCCACTTTAAACAGGTACGAGCCCACCACCGAATCCCTGAGCAGACTGCTGCACCATGGCTGAGTGCTGCTATACCACGAGGAACAAAGGACTGTTGGACTATTTGTTTTGGTGCCAAGTTCAAATTTGCACCTGTCTCCTACAGAGTCGGCATAGCAAAGGAGGTAGTTTCTTGTGCTCTATTTTTAATGTATCTTGCCATAGTTATGTAGAGCTCCACAGTATGCCTTAATTGCTTAATTCCTGATTTACTGGGTTTTTTGCCTATTTTTCCAGGGTTCCTTAAGTCTGGCTCTGCAGTCAGTAACTTGTGCAGCAGTACATGGAAGATAATTGTTTGCAGTACAGAACCCTTGTTAGTCACTTTTAGAGCAATAGCCTTTTTTTTCAAACTCTTTATTTCTCTGCCTTACCCAAACTCTCTCTAGAGGGTCTCTCAGCACTGTGCCATGTTCCCACCTGCCTGAAGTCCTCCGCTCATTCTCCTTTTGGACCTGTCTCTCCAGCCACTGCCAAGCCTCTCAATCCCTCGGCTCTGAGCCCTCAGAAGTGGGACTTCCTTACTTCTCCTGGCTCTCTGTCTATAATCTAGATGAATGCCCAGGCAGGGAGGACAACAGAGGAGCGAATGGAGACCCGACATTGGGCATGGTTGGCTGGCCCCTGTACCCTCCTTCCTCCTTCGCCTATTGGGAGGCAGGGTATTTTTTTATGTCCCCCCCCCAACGTGGGACATGCAATGCCGCCCAGCCTCTTACGTGAGTGCTTCCACTCACATCAAGAAGGCGGCCGCCCAACACATTCCCTTGCATGGTCCCTGCATCTGCAGTGCACCCAGTCACCACCAGGTACCACTAGCTGCATGGGACTATGCCCCCCTCCCTCCCAGGAGAGGAGAGTAGTCCTCTGGATGCTCAATCCTCTCCTCCCCCACCGACACCCAATGGCCCGAGTCTGTTCCTGAACCTGGGTCGCCAGTGTAGCACGAAGTGTGGCGTCCAGTGCCTCAACCCTCAGTGCCAAGGGACTGGCTACAGCAATAGCCTTGTAGCCACAATTGTATTTTTTTGTTCTAGCTGAACGCTGTACTGCAAGGAGCTTTTAGGTTGTTTAATCTGTACTGCTAGGAGCAGTTGTTTAATTTATGCTGAAATTGATTTTAACTACTCTAGGTAGCCTAGCATTTCAAATTGTACTTCATGATTTTTGTTTAGCGTAGGTAAATCTCACTGTGCTCCCCTCGCCCTCTGCCTTCTCTGCATTAGCCCCTCCCCATCCAGCCAGTATCTGATTGGACGTTTACCTGTATGTTTTTTGCACTCTGTTTTAGACCTGCATTGTACTCGTCTTACTCTTTCCCCCCAGGAGACATCTGGAATTGAGCAGTACTCTACTCAGCATGCCCTCCTGGCAAAACTTATAACTAAATAAATATAGGATAAAGTATGGGGTGCAGTGTGTGTTATGAGAATTTAACACACACCCAAGCTGTTGGATGGCACATAAACCCCAAGGGCGAAGCCTTAGGTGTTTATGATTGCCATCCAACAATGAGAGTTTGTGTTAAATTCTCGTAGCACACACTGCACCCCATATTTTATTTTGTTTAATTTAAGGGGTCACTTTTTTTTGCTGACTCCCGTCCACCCCTGAATGCACTCTGCAGCTCAGAAATAAAGTTTTATTTATTTCAATTTAGGCAGTCAGCACCTGGCTAGTAGTGCTACCGACTACTCACTGCCCCAGCCTAGGGTGAAGCTAGAGAAGGAGGGAAGAGATGTTGGCTGGCGACGGTGCTGAAGAGAGGCAGTAGGAGAGACTACTTGGGGGCCTTGCTGATCTTGACACTCCTCTCTCAGCTGGCACGATGTAGATAAGAGTCACAAAGTATTTTAAAAAGAACTGCCAAAAGTATGACCCAAAAAATCTGTTCTGGTTTACCGGTTCCTGAGGTTAGTGATTTTGTGGGGGAAAGTTGATGAGGGAAAGTGCTTTGGTGGTGTCGCGCGACACAGTGTGGCTCATGTATTTTTCCATTGAAAGATGCTGTGTATTAAAAATATGCCATAATACACACACATATGTATTACGGCATTTAATACACGCCTTTTTCAATGGGAGAAAATGTGACCCATTGCTAAAATAAACAGTATCCAGAGGTACAAGGGGGTCTGTGTTAGGTTTGGGTGTTTAGTGTGCACAAACACTAGTCACTTGTTACAGAGTTGCAGATAAAGCATGTTTAAACAGTATAAATTGAATATTCATGAATAATATTGACTTGTACATAGGTTTCAAGACATACATATCTGAATAGCACTTACAATGTATAAATGTGGGAAACAGCTGGTTAATGCTTAATTTACACTAGGGCAGGTTGTCTTTAAACCCACTTTTTTGCCTGACACAAAGATATTTTCCTATTTAGAAGACTTTTAACATTATATACTACTGTATGTATTATTTAAGCAATAAGCCATGAGGGGGTGTGGGTTATCAGGAGATTTACCACGGCTGGTGTGGTGGGGTAAATCCTCGCCAGCCGTGGTAATTCCCCCGATAACCCACATCGCCCGAGTGGCTTATTGTGATTATACCATCAGAAGGAAGTAAAGGATTAGAAAAATATTAAAAAAGTAAAAAAAAGTTTTTTATTGATTTTAATGTGAGGTATTCTTCCTCTATAGTAAATAGCGCCCTGTTGCTAGGCAGAAGATGTGCTGTGCTGCTTCACTCCCCCCCCCCCCCTTCAGCCGCTGCACAGTTTCTAACACAGGCTCTCCCTCCTGTGTACATACAAAGCCATGTAGTGTGCTGTTTGGGTTTTTGCCTACAGTTTGTGATGGAGACGGCATGATATTATGTAGGAGCAGGCAGTTTGTGTGGTGCGCGCGGATTGCTACACTAAGAACTGCCACCTAGGGGTACAAGCTTCTGGCAAGAGAAAAAAACAAACAAACCCTTGAGACACGTGGAATTTATTTATTTATTTTTTTTATGTGGGAATGAGGAGTTTTGTTGGTAACATTGTGAAGGTGGTGTGGACGTGGCACTACGGTGGGTAGCTAATATTGGGAACGGAGCATGGTTTCTGACATGAGTCAGGTAACAGTTTTTGTGTCATTATTTATTGCTGTGACTGGAAAAAAACTGCTACTTGGTGTGTCGCTGCTACAGTCCATGTGTTCTCTGTGAGTTGAACGTTGCTTGACTTTGATGTGTGGAGGTGTAGTTTTGTGATGCTCGCTTAGCGGGCAAACAAGATGGCGGTCGGCCATCAGTGATTTTGGGGTCGGATGTTTTTTTTTTAAACATGCAGCAGACTGGCACCTTTTGCGGTGATTATCAGAGGATTTACAATGCTGGTAAGGTGCCAGTCAGCCGTTCTGATTCGTTGTTGTCTAAGGTCCATGGTATAATTCAGCTTATTTCATCTTGGGGTTTAAAATCATAGACATTTACTAATGCATGCACAGACGCACACATGTAGCTTTAGTATGTTTTATGACTGTTCTCAGGGAAGGAGCTATCTATTCTGTGACATTTGACCTTGAAATACCTTTCCTTTGATTGTACTCTGTTGTCTTTACATGATTCTGTGCAGATTTTTAAAAGCAGTTTTGGCCAATGATATTTTTAACAACTTTTTATCAGTTTTTTTATGTTATCTTGCACACGCACAAGCAACATCTTGAGATGGTATTAGCACAGTGAGAGGTGCATCAGTGTTGGTGAATGCAGAGCACGCTTTAGAAGGTGCGTCCCTCATTCCCCAATTTACCAGCATGCTAGTGCTGACACAAGTATTATGTAAAGTGCCACCAACTTCAAAGAAATGTGCCACTGCAATCAGAAACAAGCTCTCCATGCAGCAGCAGAGATAACACGCCTCCCGTACGTGCCTTTCCTGATGAAACATTTCAATAAACATGATGGTGGCACAATCCCCAAACAAAGCTAATATCAAGGGTAAAACCCCCGTGTCGGCATGTCCCCTACCCCCACACATTGTGTGGCACACTAGGAGCCCACTCCAGTGTGCCACTGCTCATACAAAGCCGACTGTGTCAGCATGTTTCTCCACCCACATTGTCGGCATGTCCCCCACCCACTCACATTGTGTTGCACACTAGAAGCCCACCACAGTGTGCTGCCACTCACACAAAGCTGACCATGTCAGCATGTTCCTCCACCCCCATTGTGTGGCACAATGGGAGCCCACCTCAGTGTGCCTAAGAAACCTCATAATGTCCGTTTTTTTAACCTGAAAAAAAGAAATAGGTCCCTTGTTGTGCGTGGGTGCCCCCTCCCCAACCCGCACCCACCTCTGCACACCCACCTCCCCACACACCCTCACCCCATACCTACCTTTGGAGGTCTGGCACTGCAATCTTCAGTGGAGCGGGAACATGTCTGGACTCTTCAAAAGCAAACTGCACAATGAAGAAATACTGGTAACTGTGTAATGGCATCAATGGAAGGGTTTCAACTTAGGTGGATATCTCAGCCATTTCTTATAATTTTGGCTCCAAATTTTCAACATGGGGTCCTTGTGGCACCACCTCATGAACACAAGCACTGTTATCTTGTTATTCGGTCCTGAAAGGTGATTTTGCTGTCACTGGGCAGAAACACCTTTTGGAACCAATTAACAAAATGACAGTGCCACTGTTCATGAGGTGAAGTCCCAAAAAGCCTATGTTGCAAATTTGGTGGAAAAATTTCAAAAAATGACTGTGTTATGAGCATGCATTATACAGTTTCCATGTACGCTCGTAACTTCAACAATTTTTAATATTTTCACTCCAGATTCTCAACATGCCCATTTTTTCACACCTCCTTATGAATGGTAAGCTGTCATTTTTCCCCATCCTGGTTGAAATGTGTTTTTGCACATCTGGTGCACAATGGCGTGGTCGCTGTGGCAAATCAACTTTCGGGACAGATTAACAAGATCACAGTCCCACTGTTCCTGAGCAGCGGTCCCAAAATGCCTATGTGGAAAATTTGGTTAAGAAAATCCTTTAAATAATTGCTGTACGGGTGTGTATTGTGCAGTTTTAATGCATGCTCGTGACTTCAAGTTTTCATATTTTCACTTCAGATTTTCAACATTAGAAACATAGAAACATAGACTCTGATGGCAGATAAGGACCGCTTGACCCACCTAGTCTGCCCATTTCCCTACCTACAGGATAAGCTGCAGATTCTAGTTAACCAATAGCCTATTTCTTCCTACCCCCCACAAAAATTGCTTTATGTCTGTCCCGTGCATTCTTGAATTTTCCCACAATTTTAGACCCCACAACCTGTTCAGAAAATCTGTTCCATGAGTCCACCTCCCTCTCTGTGAAAAAATACTTCCTCACATTGCCCCTGAGCCATCCCCCCTCTATCTTCAAATTGTGCCCTCTTGTTCTTGCACATCTCTTTTTCTGAAAGATGCTACCCTTTTGGGCTTTGTTGATTCCACTGAGGTACTTAAAAGTTTCTATCATGTCTCCCTCTCCCTCCTTTCCTCAAGGGTATACATATAAAGCTCCTTTAGTCTCTCGTCGTATGGCTTCTCTTGCAGTCCCTGCACCATTTTAGTTGTCCTACTCTGGACTGCCTCCATTCTGTCTATGTCCTTGAGGAGATGGGGTCTCCAGAACTGGACGCAGTACTCCAGATGGGGTCTCACCAACTGTCTGTACAGAGGCATAACAACTTCCTGTTTTCTGTTGGTGATGCCTCTCCCTATACATCCCAGTATCCCCCCAGCCTTCCCTTCTGCCTTCTTACATTGCTTGCTAACGTTAAGGTCATCTGATACGATTACCGCCAGGTCCCTTTCCATTTCTGTTGTTGTTACTACCTCCCCCCCATTGTGTAATCTTCCCCTATGGTTTTGTTTCCCAGGTGCATTATTTTGCATGTATTTGCACTGAATCCAAGCTGCCATACTTCTGACCATTCCTCCAACCTTGCCAAGTCCCTTCTCATCCTTTCCATGCCTCCTTGTGTATCAACCCTGTTGCAGATCTTTGTGTCATCTGCAAAGAGGCACACTTTTCCTTTCAGTCCCTCTGCAATGTCACTTATAAAGACATTAAAAAGAACTGGACCCAGTACTGAACCCTGCGGTACCTGACTAGTAACCCCTCTTTCTTCAGAGTGGACTCCATATTCAATTACCTTCTGTGTCCTGTTGTCCAGCCAATGTTTTACCCAGGCTACCACCCTGGGACCCACTCCCAGGCTGGTTAATTTGACTATTAATCTTTTGTGTGGAACTGTGTCAAATACCTTGCTAAAGTCTAGGTAGGCCATGTCCACAGCCCCCCCCCGGTCTACTACTTTGGTCATCCAGTCAAAGAAATCAATTAGATTCATCTGACATGACCTTTCCACTGCAAACCCATGCTGCCTTGAATCCTGCGTCCCACTAGACTCTAGGTACTCAACAATTCTTTCCTTCAGAAGTGATTCCATCACTTTCGCTACCGCAGAGGTCAAACTGACAGGTCTGTAGTTTCCTGCCTCTGTCTTGCTCCCACTTTTGTGAAGGGGAATCACATCCACCTTCCTCCAGTCCTCAGGTACCATACCATCCTCCCATGATTTGTTAAAAAGGGTAGTCAGTGGTGTCAGTAGTTCTCCCCTTAATTCTTTAGAATTCTGGGGTGAATTCCATCAGGCCCCATTGCTTTGTCCACCTTCAGTTTTAGGAGTTTTTTCAGAACCCTTTCTTCTGTAAAAGGACTGGGATCACCCCCCCCCCCATCTGGAGTGCTTCTGTTAATTGGATTAGGCACCTTGCCCTCCTCCTCTTTTGTGAATACTGAGCAGAAGTATTCGTTCAGTATCTCTGCTTTTTCATTGTCCCTCTCTGACCACCCACCGTCCATTCTATTCAGCCTCACTATCCCTCTCTTTGTCTTTCTACGCTCCCTGATGTACCTATAAAAGGTTTTATCCACCCTTTCTTAACCGAGCTGGCTATCTTTTCCTCAGTTTGGGCCTTTGCTATTCTGACTTCCCTCCCTGCTTCCTTCTGCCTTAACTGGTACAGTTCTCTGTCCTGCTCCTTCTGTGTTTCTTTATACTTCCTAGTAGCCGACTTTTTCTCCCTAACCTTCCCCGCCACCCCTTTTGAGAACCATAGTGGCTTTTTCTTTAATTTTGATTTATTTGCTTCACATGAAGGCTTGTTGCCTCTGTGATGGAAGTTTTGATGTTTCCCCATTGTTGCTCCACCCCCTCCTTCTAGCCTGTTTGCTAGTGCTTTTCTAAGGCACTCTCCCATCTTGCCAAAGTCAGCCCTCCTGAAGTCCAGTACCCTCACTTTGTATGGCTTGACTCTGTAGCTGAGTTTATTGTGAACCACTGTTTGGTGGTCACTTGTTCACAGATGGCTACCCACTTCTAGATCTGAGTTCCTCTCACTGTCCCCATTTGAGAGTATGAGGTCTAAGATCGCTCCCTCATGAGTGGGTTCCAAAACTAACTGTCTGAGGCATGCCACCTGTAGGGCATCGAGAATGGCCCTGCTCTTAGATGTGGCTGCAGCAAAGGTGCTCCAGTTAACATCTGGCATATTCAGGTCCCCCATCAACAGTAGCTCCCCTTTTTCTGCCATCCTAAGGATGCCTTCTATCATATCCTTGTCCATTCCCTCCCAATGACATGGGGGTCTGTATACGACCCCTGTGTGGATTGTGGTGCCATTTCCAGTCTCTAAGGTGACCCACAGTGCCTCCTCTCCTCCCTGTTTACTCTTTTGTTTCATTGCTTTTATCGCTTTCCTTACATAGAGAGCTACTCCTCCACATCTTCTCCCCTGCCTGTCTCTCCTGTAGGTTGTGTACCCTGGTATGTTAACATCCCAGTCACGGTTCTCTGTGTACCATGTTTCTGTGACTGCTACGTTACCCAGGCATCCCTCTTCCATCAAGGCCACCAGTTCAGGGAGCTTGTTGCCCTGACTATGGGCATTTGTATTCATTACCCTCCATTTCTTGATGGCCTTATTCCTTTTTGCCCCATCTCTGTCCTTATTGCCTTTGTCATTTTCTCCATTTACCCCTGCCCTTCTCCCTATCGACATCTCTTTGCCATTTTCCACCTTCTCATGAAAAGTACAGTTGTCATTTGTTGACATCCTGCCCAAAATGTGTTTTCACACCTGTGGCACCAAATGGCACAGTCGCTGTGCAAAATCACCTTTTGGCTAACGAACTGATAGTGCCTCTGTTCATGTGGTGGGGTCACAAAAAGCCCATGTTGAAAATTTGGAGTGAAAATACCAACAAATGCCCAGGGTGTTAGGGTTTCCAACCATAATGCCCCACTCTTTAGAGACTGACAGGTGTCTGGGGTGTAACTTGGGATTGTCGGCTGTAATGCTCATGCCATTCCACCCCCACCCTGCAGCCAGTGACAGGCATCAAGGTGTGCCTTGGACTCTTGAGCCCCAAAGTTCACCTCATTCTCCTATTCTGCATCCATCTCAGCATATTTCCTTATGGATTGGGGTGAGCATAAGGCCTGAAGACCCCAAGGTACACCGCGACACTTGTCTATGTCTGCAGGGTAGGGTGAGGTGAAATGGCATGAGTGTTATGGCCAACAAACCAAAGGCACACCCCAATGCCTGTCAGTCTCTGCAGGGTGGGGATGGGGTTGGCGTCAGTTCAGTACTTCACTGCCATTCCTATTATGCATCTCTCTAACTCCTGCACTACCAATGCCAATGCCAGCAAGACAACATTCAGCGTTGACAAATGCTTGTTTAATGTTTGATCTGGACTTTAAAAAAGTGTATTCTTCCAAACTAACTGTCATTGTTTTCTGATGAAGGATTCTGTGTAGTCTGAAAGCTCAAAGCACCTATTTTATTTTGTAACAACTCTGTTGGTCCAATAAAATGTATCAGATCATCTATTTGTGTGGATCTTTCTAAGATTAATCTTTCTCACATCATCCACCTCTCCAATCTTGTTGTTAATGCACTTGCCTTCCATGTGGAGGATCTGGGCTTGACTCCTTGAATCATGATTCCTAATGCACTGGCAGAAGGATGAAAGGCAGTCCTTGGAATATCTCTTCTCTTCCAGGGAGGGCTCACTTTCAACAATCAGGAAATGACTGCTTCCTGGTAACTGAGGGTGGGGGGAGTTGCTCCTTACTGGATCCATTCTAATCCTGATGAAGGGACTAGCTGTTGTCCAGAAGCACTGGGGTTCAGTGCTGTAGGTTCCAGTCATGACTCTGAATATATTGTGAGTGTTCTGATACTTTTTTGGCTTTCGGATTTTCTCTTTGTTTCGAGTGCCCTCCTTTGAGCTTTTGATTGTTGCTGGTCTGAGTTAACACTAGCTGCATTTTATTGTGTGTATGTGGTTCCTTGTGTATTTTTCCACTCTAATCCTGCCTTCAGGTATCAGTATAGGCCTGTCAGGGGTCCTTTGGTGGGAGAGCAAAAGGTGCACACCAGTCCCAGCCAGACACAAGCTACACTAATGTACTTCCATTGAACACTGTCATGATGCTTCTCCCAAGGCTGGAGGTCATGGGACAAACAGGTACACTTGCTCTCTTTCCCACATACATGGGATGGTCTGCTAACCAGGCATGCTGACTAGCATTGGTACAGCTGTGTCTCTTTTGGTGGCCATTCCCACAATACCTGGAAGTTTCTTTTTGTATCCTTGGTAACTAGGTAAGGGCCACTATGCACAAGTGTAGGAGGTTAAGTGATTTGTTCAGAGTCACACAGTATGCAAGTGGAGATTGTGGGAATCAAATTCAGGTCTGCTGGATATACCAAGCTCATTCACAGCTTGGTACTCTAACCTCTAGGCTATACTGCCAGTCAAGTAAAGTTCTGGCTGGCAGGAAGGTGCTAGCTGCAGGCAGCAGTAGGAGCAGCAAATGTGGTGGGAGAGGACTGTATTTACAAGAAAGGTGATTTCTTTTGGGAGGACTGACAGGATCATAAGCACATTATTACAGAATAACAGCAAATGTAATATATAAAAGAAGCAGAGCAGAATAACGTAGGAAAAAGCCTTGCATTTACAGTTGAATTGTTTTTCAGATTGTATAATATAAGGTAAAATGCTGCTCAAAGGGTTCCAATGTGCAACAGGTGAATGAATTTTAGCCCTTTATCTATAAGGACTTTAAGGCCCTTTTCTCTCTCCACTGCAGCAGCTGAGAAAGGGGGGAGGAGAGAGAGAGAGAGAGAGAAAGAGAGAAGGAGGGAAGGAGGGAGGGAGGGAGGGAGGGAGGGGAGGGAGGGAGGGGAGGGAGGGAGAGAGATCGAGAGAGAGAGAGAGAGAGAACAAGAGGGCAGAACATCTTGGATCTCATTATTTCCAACAAGGACAATATCAATGACATGAAGGTTGTAGATCTTCTAGGTCCAAGTGACCATAATTCTGTACAATTTTATATTGTGCTGTAGACATTTAGGGCCAGAGATTCAAAAATGCGCAAAGCGGAGTAAAAAAATATGTGCTGCGCTTTGCGATAGCTGGGGTGCCAGAAGATACCATATTCAGTGGAATAGCTCACTGGTGCTATTTGACTAAATATAGGACCATGTCGACTCAGCACTAAGCCACTTAGCACTGTGCTGACATGGCTCCTGAAATAGAGTGCCACATTGGCTTACGCCTGTGCTACATTTCCCATGTTCAAATTACCCCATGCAAATGAGCCCATTGGGCATGCAAGGCACTAAGGGCCATTTGCATGCCCATTATGGGCACATTTGCAATCCGAGCAAGGCTGGTTTGCATGGCATACTATCCCAATTGAACAGTCCCAGAGAAACCATTCCTGGTGCTAGTGGTCCCTCCCCCCCACGACCATGCCTGATATCAAACATCAGGTTCCCTGGTGTCCAGTGGTCCTTCCCCCACCTGATGCCCACCTGATGTACCATAGATGTTTTCCCTGGTGTCTAGTGGTCCCTTCCCCACCCAATGCTCACCTGATGTAAAACTATAATATTCCCTGGTGTCCAGTGGTCCCTCTCCCAGCCCAATGCCCACCTGATGTGAAAGTATAATGTTCCCTGGTGTCCATTGGTCCCTCCCCACACCTGATACCTGCCTGATGTAAAATAAATTATTTCCCTGCTGTCCAGTGGTTTCTACCACACCTGATGCCCAATGAATGTACCATAGATGGTTTTCCTGGTGTCTAGTGGTTTCTCCCCAGAACTGATGCCTGCCCGATGTAAAATAGATTGTTTTCATGGTGTCCAGTAGTCCCTTCCCCACTCAATGCCCATCTGATGTGTCATAGATGTGTTCCCTGGTGTCTATGGCAATAAGTGTTTGCTGCAAAGACACTTTCTGCATCCTACTGAGTTTTTAATATCTGCTAAGCTCAACGCCTAAGTACACAGAGTGCAGTTCCTTTTTGTGTTTGATATCCTGTACAATATGACCCCTCCCAAAGGGGGTTTACCTTTGGCTCCCCTCAAGAGCACTGCTACCTCTCCCAAGCCACTTTTTCGAACCCATTCCTGGTCTGGACTGCAGCTGTGGGATGTGGGAGCTGGACAGGTTGATCACTACCTTCCCTAGGCAAGGGAGTGCTTCTTTCATTGTGGCCAGTGAGCCATACTCAATACTTTAAGTGACTGAAGTCAGGGTTAGGTAGTGCAGAGAGGACAGTGACAAATTCAGCAGCTCTCAATGCCATGAAGCCACCAAAATCCAGCGGAAACAAAAACATTCCTCCAATGGATAACACTCTAAAGGAGCACCTGACAGCACTCCCCTGTCATCAGTTCTCCTCAGTTCCATCAGATGGCAGCTAGGGCCCAGAGGTACTGATCCTGACAGCCAATAGTCACAACAAGGGATATAAATAGATTTTTAAAATTAAAACAAGTAAGAAACTGTATGAGGTCTACCATGTTTGTCATACTTTTGGTCCCAGGACTGCACCACATACTGTCCATGAAAAACAGCCAATCATGAGTTCAGCTCTGCAGAGCTGCAAGCTGGCTCAGGATTCTGAGAACATTATGTGTATGCTTTCCCTGCTGAACTGATAGCTGCTGAGAGCAGGGTGATTAGCATAATGAATTACATATGAGAAACCAGCCAATAAGAGTTAATCCCCAGATAGAAACAGGCAGCACATGTGAAACAGCATCAGATTTGTCTAGGAGAGAGAGAGAGAGAAAAAGAGATTTGAGTTATCTCAGCAGTTAGCCAAGGGGTTGAAAAAGGGGTTCAACAGTCTCTGCAAAAAGATATGTTGTTTCAGTTTGGAACAACATCAAATTGTCTGCCCTGGACAATGTGTGTTGTCAGAACTTGTCTGACTCCTGACAGAGGGCCTAGGTCTACTGAGGCCCTGTTTGATTGCCTACTCTCAGAGTGGGTGAAGATAAATACTCATTTGGGTAAAGAGGACATCAAAGTTCAGCACAGCCTGCTCCCCCCACCACACAGAAGAACGTTGGCCCCGCTGCACCTGTAGCAACATCTGCATCTACCATTTCAGAGGGAGATGTCTCAACAAAACCAACAACTACTGTGTCTACTAGAGGGTGTAAGTACTGGCTCAGTACCCAAACAATTCTTCTGTTAGTTGGGACCAATTAAAAAAATGGTGGGGAAGGGCACTGTTGCGCACACGCGCTGAAAAGAGGTGCTACATATCAGCTCTGCAATCCTGCAACTATTGAATTATAATATTTTAAAAGTTTGGCAGAACTTTGGAAAACCAATTATGGTACTGGATTTCTTTTATCACAAGGAATGTGTTATTTTGAACTGTAGGGCTATGGCTGCTCCTTAGCTCCTGTGCTGCTTTTTCTTAGCTTGATTTTAATAGTCGTTATAAGTTAATGTTGCTAGGCTTACTATCTCAATATTTTTAGAACTGTTCAGTTGTTAGTATCTCCCTTGGTCTCTAAGAGCAAGCTTAACTTCTCTGGCATGACTCCAAACTGTTAAATGTCTGATTTTAAAATGTTATTTGTGTAGTCTAACCAAATTTTATCAGTACAGCCGTACAGTGTTAAAGTTAATTTCTCACCCATCCGCCCCTGCTGTTTCTCTCCTCTCCAACAATCACCCTGTATCTGTCTGCTGCATTACCTCTGCCCACCCCCACCCACTGATTGACCTTCGGTCCCTCTCCTGCCTTTGTCCCTGTGATTTTCTTTTGTCCTGACCCCACTTCCTCCTGCTCTCCAGCTTTCCTACTCTGCCCCTACAAACACTAATATCTGCTCTCTGTCCCCTTTCTTTCAGGGGTCCACCACACCTCAGGGCATGAAGCATCCCTGCGATTTTCAAACTATGCCTGCAGTTCGAATTACCAGCATTAGGCAAAGCTGCTTGCCTGCCCCCCCAACACACAAGTGTTGGGCCACGGAGAACGAAGAATCCACTTTAAATTCGGCCCTTTTTTTGTCTGTCTGGTGCCTGCTCCGCATTGGCCCCTGGTTGGCTTAAAATAGTTACTACAGGCTGCAGCTAATTTGAACTGTAGGGCTACGGCTGCTCCTCAGCTCCTGTGCTGCTCTTTCTTAGCTTGATTTTTGTCCGGCCTGCCCTCCCCCACCCCCGCATTTTATTAAATACACTGCCTTACCCGCCCACTAAACTATCTTAAAGTGGCAAGTGCCACTTACTATAATAAGATTGTGTGCTTTCTCGTGACTCTGCAACTTTCTTAACGCTGCCTAGGTTCTTCCATTCTACAAGCTACTACCTCTTAGAACTGTATTTACTTCCCCTTCCCCTAACTATCTACAAACTATTTCATCGCTACCCACATTACAGCAACTATGGACTGGAAAAATGTCCTACTGCACTCCCTTCTGGAATTTGTCCTGACTTTTCCCATATCAGTCCATTCTAGAAATAGGACTACCACCTGCACTATTATCATATATGATAATGTAACCATCCCTCACTCAGCCACCACCCTAGCACTCCCTATCACCCCAGGGAGCACTATTTATCTTGTATGTACATCCCTAGTGCAAAACGGCATTTACCAAATCCCACCCCCCCCAACCATCATCAGCGTGCTCCCTCTAACTCTTAAACCTCCCAGGCAAGCTCTATCCATAACAACCCCCCATGTCCTTAAAGCACCTCAGACTGCAGTCTACGCGTATTGTCTGGCTGCTACTGCTCATGTCAGGAAATATACACCCAAACCCTGGTCCTGTCTGCAGGAGCACTAGCCACACTGTGAAAAGTGGCTCCCTAACAATTGCATCCATCAACATCTGTAGCTTACTCACTAAGTCTAACTCATTACAAGCCTGGTTGCTCAGCACAAGTCTGATGTCCTGTCAGTGGCCGAGACCTGGCTCACCCCCTCATACTACAGACACTGAAATCTAACTCTATGGATATACAGTATTCAGAATGGATCGCACTGGGAAGAGAGGAGGGGGATGTGCCACCTATATTAAGGACCATCTTCAAGGTTATGTACTATCTCCCATAAATGCAGGAAATATTGTACAAATCCTACCAGTAAAGGTTATCCTTGGGACCCATGGCAAAAGGATAACTGTCATCTCCATTTATATTCCTCCTAAGAACCAGGCCGAAGGGTTCAGAGTCCTTCAGGAGCACTTTTCAGACTGTCACCGGCAGTCAGAAACGCTAGTGCTGGGCAACTTCAATATAAACTGGGAGTCAAGTAGAGCTGCTCCTTATAGAGATGCTATTGCAGCTCTAGGGTGTGAACAGCTAGTAGCCTCACCCACACGTGCCAACTATCGAGCTGGGACCAGTACCTTGCTAGACTGGGTAGTAACGAATTACCCAAATCACATCTCCAGTATATAAGTCCTCCCTGATGCAATAAGTGACCATTCCCCATACTCTGTGCATGGTCTAGCAAACCACCAAAACTCCCTGTTAGGGAGGTCACCTCCCGTAGTCTCAGAAAGGGGCAACTGGGGCCATTGAAGGATTATCTCAGATAGCTAAACTGGGCAACCATCTACTCAGCAGTTGATGTCGATGCAGCTCTGAAACTGTTCATAAAGGCTTTCAATGCTTCATGTGATTTCTTCGCCCCAATCACCACTAGAAAAGTCAACAGGTCACACAAATCTTGGATTACTCCATTTCTCATTGCCCAACTCCATACTCAGGATAATCTTTGGCAGAAGGCAAAAAGTACACGATCCCCAAGCGACATCCAGAAATACAAACTGGAGCCTAATCAATGCACTGAAGCCATTCGCCTAGCGAAAAGACAGTATATCAGGGCCGAGCTAGACAACTCATGGGGCAATGGATGCAAATTCTGGGCAAATATCAAAGCCCTCACAGGGAACCGTAATAAGTCACCACCCACTCTATTTAACATAGGTGGTGAACTACCCCAGGACCCAAAGGTAATCGCAGACATGTTTAACATGCCTTCTCAAACCTCAGCATAGTCCTACCCCCCAACTGTCTCAGCCCACCCAGCTCGTTGCTGCATGCTTCTCCAGATCCTCACCCCCTGACATCACCCCACCTTTCTACCTTAGTGTGGTTTCTAAAGCTGGTACAAAAAGATACCTGCTGAAAGTGATTGGTAAAATCAGGCTCAGTGGGGATGGCCACGATCTGAGGCTCCTATCCCTCACCATCGATGAAATATTGGCCCCCTTACTAAAACAATTGATTCTCTCTTACATCTGGCCATTTCCCCAAACTCTGGAAGTCTGTAGTGGTCACCCCTGTATTCAGAAATGGTGACAAGGCACTCTACTCAAATTACTGTCCGTTTTCCATTTTACCCCCCAATCTCCAAGGCATTAGAAAGGATAGTTTATGATCAGTTAATTGATCACCTAGACAAATACAAACTCCAAATGTAGAGTGCAGCATGGATTTAGGAAATGGCACAGCACCACAACCACACTGGTGGAGCTCACAGGGTTCATCCACGACTCTCTTGATTGAGGGCACTTAGTGGGGACTACCTTTATCGACCTCACTAAGGCCTTCGATACAGCGAACCACGAACTCCTGCTAGCCCAATTAGGTACTGCCACTGTATATGAAACCTCACTTTGTTGGTTCCAGAGCTATCTTTTGGATTGTGTCCAACAAGTTAAAATTGGCAACACCATCTCCACTTCACAAAATGTGACCACTGAGGTTCCACAGGGGTCCATCCTAGGACTGCTCTTCTTCAGTCTCTTCCTAAATCACCTCCCCCGAGTTTGCAGTGACCACATTCTCCTATATGCGGATGATGCTGTAATTTTCTCCAGTCATCCAGACATTAGAACTGTAGACCAAAGCATCCAAAAAAACTTCACGCAAGTTGAGGACTGGTTCTTTAGTTCGCACCTACTACTCAACTACAAGAAGATGAAAACTATGTTATTCGCTTCTACGCACAGCAGATTCAAAACAGCCAAACTTAAATTCCACAACAAACATGATGTAATCCTAGATATATGGTTAATAACTTCAAGTACCTAGGGGTCATGTTGGACAGTGCCCTTTCGTGCTCCCTCCACATCGACCATGTAGCCAAATCAACCAACAAAACGTTAGGGCAACTGTACAGACATAGGCACTGCCTAACAGAAGACGCCCTTAGACTTGTTGTAACTAGCTCAGTCTTCTTCTCCGTGGTCAACTATGAGCTTATTATATACAGTGTGGTTTCTGTTATGGCACTCAAAAGAATTGCCCTGACTCTCAATAAAGCCTGTAGGCTCCTGCTTGGTGTTCCCTGCCTAACCCATACGTGCAACCTATACTCCCACACAGGCTGGGTCAACCTGGATAGTAGAATTAGTTATCAGCTTAGTCTTCTGGCCCAAAAGGCTACCCTAGGTATGCCCCCCTCCCGTGGTTCAGAACATGATTACACCTTTGGCACCTGCTCGCCCAACATGAGGAACTCTCGCTAACCCATTTAAGGTACCATTCCACCACACCTCCCTAGGCCAGAGGTCATTTGAATGCCAAGCCCCTCACCTACTTAATTCCCTTCTGGGTGAGCTACATATATACATAGACAGTGTCGGCAGATAAGGGCATATGGCCCACCCAGTCTGCCCATTTGAGCTTGTAAGTTCAGTTTATGTTTTCCTAGAAGTCTGTTGCCCCTTACCCCTGACCTCCAGAATTCCTTTATGTCTATCCCATGCATTCTTAAATCCCGTGATTGTTTCAGCCCCCACCACTTCCTCTGGCAGGGTGTTCCACTTGTCCACCACCCGTTCTGTGAAGAAATTCTTCCTCATGTTTCCTCTGAATCGTCCTCCCTCCAACTTCATCCCATGCCCTCTAGTCCTGGAACATCTTTTTCGCTTAAAAATAGTGTATTCCTGCACCCTGTTCCTCCCTGCGATATACTTGTATGTCTCTATCATATCTCCTCTCTCCCTCCTCTCCTCCAGGGAGTACATGTTCAGTTCCTTCAACCTGTCTTCATAGGACTTGTGATGCAATCCATGCACCATCTTTGTTGCCCTCCTCTGAGCCTTCTCTACCCTGTCTATGTCCTTACGCTGGTATGGTCTCCAGAACTGTACACTGTACTCCAAGTGGGGCCTCACTAGTGTCTTGTATAGCGGAATTATGACCTCCCTTTTCCTGCTGGAGATGCCCCTGCCTATACATCCCAGCATCCTATTTGCTTTACCTGCTGCCTTGTCACACTGTTTCCCTGCCTTGAAGTCATTAGAGATGATAACCCCAAGATCCCTTTCCTGCTTGGTGCATGCTATATCCTCACCCCCAACTGATATATTGTGCCAGGGTTTTGTGCCCCATATGCATTATCTTGCACTTCTTTGCATTGAATTTCAACTGTCAAACCCTGACCATTCTTCAAGTTTCTGCAGGTCCCTTCTCATTCTGTCTACACCCTCTGGTGTGTCTACTCTGTTACAGAGCTTTGTGTCATCAGCGAACAGTGAAATTCTGCCTTCTAGGTCCTGTGCAATGTCACTGATGAAGATGTTGAATAGGACCGGTCCCAGCACTGATCCCTGTGGTACCCCACTGGTCACTGTTCCCTCTGTGGAGTGACAGCCATTTACCACCACCCTCTGTGTCCTGCCACCCAGCCAGTTACCTACCCACCACACTACTGTCCTGCCCACACCCATATTCCCCAGTTTGTGTAATAGTCTTCTATGTGGCACAGTGTCAAAGGCCTTGCTGAAGTCCAGATAGGCCATGTCCACTGCCCTCCCCTGATCCACCTCCTTAGTCACCCAGTCAAAAAATTCAACGAGGTTGATCTGACATGACCTCCCCCTGGTGAAACCATGCTGCCTTGGGTCCTGTAGTCCATTGACAACCAGATGTTCCACCAATCTCTCCTTCAGTAGTGCTTCCATGATCTTCCCCACTACCGAGGTGAGGCTGACTGGTCTGTAGTTCCCTGCTTCCTCTTTGTTCCTGCTTTTGTATAAGGGGACTACATCTGCTGTCCTCCAGTCTTTGGGTGCCTCCCCTGTTTCCAGTGATCGGCTAAACAGGATAGCCAGAGGTTCAGCCACCACCTCTCTTAGTTCTTTAAGGACCCTCGGGTGCACCCCATCTGGCCCCATTGCTTTTATCAACTCTATGACATTCCAGTTCCTTCAGGACCTTTCTCATGTAAAGGGACTTGTGTCCATTTCTGCACCATTCTCACCCTTGTACTCCCTTCAGACCCATTACTCTCTCTTCCTCAGTAAAGACTGAGCAGAAATACCTGTTCAATATGTCAGCTTTACTGTTGTCATCCTCCATGCAGCCCCATCCTCCCCTTCAGTCTCACTATCCCTCCCTTTGTCTTTCTTTTTCACTTATGTACCTGTAAAGGTTTTGTCCCCTCTACCCACTGATTTTGCAATGTGTTCTTCTGTCTGAGCTTTGGCTTCCCTTACTGACCTCCCTGCCTCCCTTTGCTTCTCCTGGTACTTCTCCCTATCCCTTCTGCCTGTGTCTTTTGTATTACCTGAATGCAATCTTTTGGCTTTCACTTTCTTTGCTACCTCTTTGGAAAACCATAATGGTCTCCTCTTCCTTTTCCTTTTGCTAACCTGTTAATGCATAATTCTGTTGTTCTTGTAATCCCCATTTTAAATACTGCCCACTGTTTCTCAACCCCTGATTCCTGTCCCATTCCCTTAATGCCTCTTTCAAGTATCTCCCATTTTCCCAAAGTCTGCCCCCTAAAATCCAGGATACGTGTTTTTGTGTGGTTTGGTTCTGCTCTTTCTGTGATTTCAAACCACAATGACTGGTGGTCACTGTTCCCAGGTGCTCCCCACTGTTACCCCCATCACACTGTCCCTGTTTGTGAGCACAAGGTCCAGTATTGCCTTCTGCTGAGTTGGTTCCATGACCAGTTGCTTGAGGAAGGCACCCTGAAGGGAGTCCAGGATAAATCTGCTCCTAGTTGATGCTGCTGCTGGGATGCTCCAGTCCAAGTCTGGAATATTGAAGTCTCCAACCAGTACTACCTCACCCTTGTATGCCATCCTTTGGATGGCTAGCATCAGCTCCCTATCTGTTTCTTCCTCCTGGGCTAGTGGTCTGTAGACCACACCTGTGCGGATGGCTGTCCCCATTTTCATTTCCAGCTTAACCCACAGTATCTCTCCCCCATTTTGTTCCTCCTGGATCTCTGTGGCCCTTATGTCATTTTTCACATACAGTGCCACTCCTCCTCCCTTCCATCCTGCGCTGTCTCTTCTGAATATGTTGTAGCCAGGTATGGCCATCTCCCAGTCGTGGTTATCATTATACCAGGTTTTAGTGATGGCCACAATGTCCAGGTCTGACTGCACCATGACAGCCTCCAGATCTTCCATCTTGTTGCTAAGGCTCCTGGCATTCGCACACATGGCTTTCCATGATTTGACCTCCCTAGACTGTTTCGCTGTTCTACTCCAGCCCCTTCCTTGGTCGTCCTTTATCCCTGATTCTCCTTGCTGAATCCTGCTGTCATGTTTGTACTACCTTTGAAACCTGTTGTAACCCATATTGTACCAGTATATACCTTGCAAATGCCTGAATCTCATTTCAAGACTGTTCCACCTATGTTACTTGTTGTGTAACCTTTAAATGAAACTTGATTGTACCTCATGAATGCTTATTGTATGCTTGACATGGAACCTTTGCAAATGAGCTCCCAGCTCAAAGGTTGTAGTCCGAGACTTAAATAAAAATAAATAAATACCTGTCTTTAGTTATGGACTGCCTGAACAAAGGAGGTGGAGGGGGATCTAAAAGCCATCCTCCCATGGAGTAACAGGCCCCAACATCACCAGTGGAACCCTCAGATTCTCCTGAGCTGCCTTGGCAATCCTTAACTCTAGCCATGCGGGCCATTGATAGGAAGGTGGAAAATATTTTTTAAGCATATCGAGGACCAGGATACTAAAATTGAAGCAGTTACAAAAACAGTGTCTTCTGCTGAGATGCAGGCAATAAAAACAACGTCAATGACCAGCAAACTAATCCAGGAGACGGGCCAGTTATGCTATCACCTGGAAGCTATTGAAAGTACCCAAAGGGCAGGTTACGTGATGCAGGGCACCTAGAGGCAGCACTGAGCCAAAGCTCCCACCTATCAACCTCATTAAAAGTTTAATTTGCCCAATTTAAAGTGCAGAAATGGTTGCAGACCTTAGCTACATGCTGTACTGGAGACAGGAACACTAGCGATTGCCACGAGGATTGTTTTTTGGACGAGAAATTTGGTATTAAAAACCATGATGGAGGCTGAAATGAAACAGGCCTCCATCAAGCATACTCATCCAGCTACCCCAGAGAAAACTGCCAAAAAATTGAAATATCAGAGCTCCGGGGGTACCTCCAAGTCAAGTGCTTCCAGCTCCTTGATGAATCCTCTAACGGAGGAACGTTTTCTGCAAGAATTGCTCCCTTTCATAGAGACACTTGAGGGTATATCGGCAGAGTTCCAATCACTTCAGGGTGACCTAGGCTCCCTGTCACAAAGAATGGGAGATGCTGAAGTGAGAACCACCTCTCGGGAGAGGTGGAAGGAGAGACTGGATCCTGAAATAGTTCAGCTACATCTACAGCTTAAGAAGCTGCAACTGAAAACCAAAGATTTGGAGGGGAGAAGCCGGAGGAACAACGTCCCGATACTAGGCCTACCTGAAACAGAAGAGGGCCCTGATACCATTAGTTTCCTTCAGAAATTTCTTGTTAAGATCGTGGGCCCATCTCCATTAAGCCCACAGTACCATATAGAGTGGGCCCATCACTCTCTCAAGCTGAAACCCCCACCTGGATCACCTCCGAGGCCAATAATAGTAAAATTCCTTAGCTATCTTGAGAGGCAACGTGTCATTTCCAAATTGAAGGAGCTCCAATCTATCCTATGGGGTAATGCGAAGCTGAGGATTACTCAGGATCTCCCTTTCGAAACTCGTCAAAAGCGATCAGCATTCCATCCCATGGTCAGCAAGTTAATAGCGGCAGGAATTCATTTCAAGATGGTTTACCCGGCTAAACTGCAAGTGGCTATTGAAGGAGTCTGGCATTCTTATGAATCCCCAGAGCAGGCAACTGCAGATCTCACAATCAAGCTACCTAATTTATTTAAGACTGGTTGAACTGTTACTTCAATATCTCAGGCTTTCAGTCCTTCGACTTGTGGGAGTGAATTGCATACCTGTTTTGGGTCCCTTCTCTCTGTCTCTTTCCCCTCTCTTCCTTCTCTCTCTTCTCCTTCCCTCAGTCTGGTTTTGAGGGGCTGCCGGGCAGTCCTGAGGCCTAGCAGGCCTGGTGCTGTGGTGTGATTACTGGTGTTTTCCAGTGGGGGGGTAGGAACCTTTTGGTCAGCATGCGTTTCCCTGGGCCGCTAAGAGGGACGGTTCTTGTGTTAGTCCCATCAGTTTGAGGTCCCCCGATCACTTCCCCACTCATGGGAGCTATCTCATTCCCATAGACCTTATTAAGTTAAGCGACAAGGTTTTTTTTTTTTTTTTTTTTGAGATCTCTATCCCTTGAGGTCTGTTTCACGAGTTCTCTGGGTATATGTAATCTCATTTGGGGCAACATTCTCGACTTCATGTAGGATGATAAACCTACATCCAGATGGTCCTAATTTCACTTTCCCTGGAATTAGTTCTGCACTTTCTCTAATCACTCTCCTGATCTAGACTAATCTACATTTGTGTTTCCTTTTGAGGAGTGGTGGGCAGGAGGCCTTGGGACGGTGCAAGCTTTGAAAGAACTGCATATCATGCCATAGAAGGGGGGGAAGGGAGATCTCCCGGGGAGGTTCAAAGAGCAAGATAGTTGTGGGACACTTCTGATATACCTTACTGAGGTAGTCGTTGGCACCAGTGTTCAGACCTGGTATTTATATGGCGCTATAGCTTCCCAAGGGAAGGTCGCTCATTGGGTTGGTTCCTCTATACTGGAGATTTACATACCTAAAGTTACTTTCAAAGAGGGAACCATTGTACATAGGTTTAGTGGGTTTTGGGGGGAGGGGGATTTCTCGAAGCTGATTACTTTCCTGAATATAGCAATGGTGGAGGTTAAAAGTGCACAGTTATATCTTCTCATTTTCTCAGCTTTGCAAACATATACTGGCAAATATTGGGAAAGGTTCTCTGGTTTCAGTTCCATCTTTGTTCAAGGGGGGAGGAGGGGAAGGGAGGGGACTGGAGTGTGCCTCTTGGGGTAATGTTTTCATTCACTGACACGGGATCATTATTTGCTTCAAAAAGATGGTGATGACTGCAGTAACAATTAAAATTGCCACATGGAATGTCAGAGGAGTCAGAGACATGACTAAAAGATATCAAGTTCTCAAAAATTGTGTTCTCTTAAATATAGACATCCTCTTGATGCAGGAAACCCACCTTCTGGCTACCGAAACAAATGGGCTATATAGACAGGGGTTCTCCTAAGTCTTTACTGCCTGTGGTTCGTCTGCGAGCAGGGGGGTGGCAATTCTGGTCAAGAAGCATATTTTGTTTGTAGAAGAGGAAACTCTCTCAGACCCAGAAGGCAGATTTATTTTAGTCAAGGGCATGCTGTACAACAATATGGTGGTCCTAGGTGCAGTTTATGGCCCAGTGGGAGGTAGTCCAGAGTTAGTTCCTTATGTGTTTGGCAGATAAGCTGAGTAGATTTCTGCCTTCCAAGTTAATTATTGGGGGAGATTGGAATATCCCCCCAACGCAAGACTTAGATAGAACATATAGACCACTAAAACCCCTATCCCCTCTGCAGCAAGCCCTAAGGGACTTTATGGGACTACTGGGTCTGTGTGATCCATGGTGCTTATTCAGTCCTTCTGGTCAGGTCTTCTCGTTTCATTCCCAGGTTCATCAGTCATGGTCTAGACTGGATTATATCCTAACCAGCACTTCACTTTTAGTTGGCCCTCACCAGACTGGTATGGAACTGATTGTCATATCAGATCACTTGATGGCATGGACAGTGATCTCTTCTGACCCTTGCAGTCAAAGGGACACTACCTGGAAATTGAACACACAACTCCTAAAAGAGGAGCACATAATCTCTCACATAAGGGATGTAATCTCAACTTTTATGGAAACTAATAAGGGTCCCATCACAAGGGCTAATCAACTATGGCATTCCTTTAAATGTTATATTGGGGAGGGAATTCATTAGGTTAGCTTCCAAATGGAAAAAGCAAAGGGAGGCAAGAATTATTTCTCTGTCAAATCAAATCAAGGAGACCCAAAATATCTTACCACTTCTTCCCCTTCAGGTCTCTTTTAAACCCTGCTGAAACTTAGAAATGAATATGCAGATTTATTAAAAGAAAAGACGGAATATGCCATCCTAAAAACTAAAGTCCGCTACTTTGATCAAGGCGAGAAGCCAGGAAGAATGCTGGCCCTCCAGTTACGGGAATTAGAGAGCTCTCAGCTCATCCCCTCTATTCGTGCCTCAGATGGCTCTATTAAGACTTCCCCACGTGATATCTCTCAGGTTTTTGAAAAATTTTATAAAAATGTATACAGTAAAATTCCTGCACAGGCCACACCCTCAAGTACATAGCAATATCTGGATAATCTGGACCTCCCATCCATTCAAGCACACCATTACTTGAGTCTGTCTTCCCCAATCACTTTGGGGGAGATAGAGGAGGCAATCAGAGAGCTCACACTGGATAAGTCACCAGGACCGGACGGCTTTCCCTTCAACTTCTACAAAACCTTTTCCAGCAAATTAGCCCCCTCCTCTTAAATTTATTTGAATATATGTTTACCTTAGACACTCTGGATCCCTCCTTGTTGGAAGCCACAATAGTTCTTATCCTGAAGCCTGACAAACCATATGATGATCCTGCCAGTTATCGTCCAATCTCACTTTTAAACTATGATATCAAAATCTAACAAAAATCTTGTCTCTCAGAATTAAGCGGGTATAGTCTCATCTGCTGAGCCCTGAGCAGGTGGGATTTGTACAGGGTCAATCTTCAGCTGATCATTTATGGACCCTTTCACACATCTTCCAGGCTGCCCAGGACTCCCAGATCCCCATGGCTTTAATCTCGTTGGATGCAGAAAAAGCTTTTGACAGAGTAAACTGGGAGTTTGTCTGGACAACTCTTAAGAAAATGGGCTTTCCAACAGTTTTCATTTGATGGATACAAAAGGTTTATCAAGCTCCCCCCACTAAAATTTATTGTAATGGTGTATTCTCTCCAAGATTCTCTCTATTTACTGGTACCAGGCAAGGCTGCCCCTTATCTCCCTTCCTTTTCAATTTATATTTGGAACCCCTTCTATGTAGTATCAAGTATGCCTCCCAGGTCATGGGCTATACAATATAACAACAGTCTTTAACCCTCTCAGTATATGCAGATGATATTCTCCTCCATTTGACCTATCCCAATATATCATTATCATATGCATTACAAATCATTAGACAGTTTGGACTTGTATCCAATTATAAGTAAAACTTATTGAAAACTGTAATTTTTTCCTCTAAATGCTCTTACCCACCAGGCTAGCTTTGCTCATCTAAGCATGAAATTGTCCCCTCATTCTATTAAATACTTGGGTATTCATATCATCAATGACCCAGAGTATTTTAGGAAGCTTAATCTAGATGACTTAATAACGAACATTCAACAGGACCTTCAAAGATGGGAGAACCTCCCCCTCTCAATATGGGGTCGTATCAGTATTGTTAAAATGAATGTCCTCCCTCATCTCTTTTATCCCCTAAATTTATTAAATCTCTGTCTCCCCATTGTCCTATTTTCATCATTTCCACTCCGTCCTTTCTAAATTTATCTGGCGTGGCAAATTTCCCAGGCGTTCTTTCACCAAACTTAGCCTCCCTAAGGAATTGGGGGGCTTCGTCTCCCTAATTTCAACTTTTACTATTAGGCGAACCACCTGTCAAAAATGTGAAGATGGTTCTCAGGACACAAGTGATGGGCACTTACCAATCTGGCTACAATTAGAAAAGAAACTTCTCACTCTCCACTACCTTAATTCCTCAGGAATATTTTTCTCTCCTTGTTCTGCATTGCCAAATTCCATACAAAATTCAGTGGTGGGAGTTTCCATTAAGGTTCTAGCACAATGCTGGAATTTTTTAAATATTTCAACACAAAAAAGACATGGCTCAACCCCTTTTTCGGAATCAAAATATTAAAATTGGGGGTTCACTACTTTTTCCGGATTGGCTTCCTCAGCTACAGGAAGTTCGAAGAGTGCAGTTATTCTAGATGCCCTACAGGGGGCATGCCTTAGACAACTAGTACTGGAGCCCACTCGAGAGGGAGCAATATTAGACTTGATACTCTCAAATGGAGATGGAGAGAGGATCACAGATGTAGAAGTGGGTAGCCATCTGGGAACTAGCGACCATCGAACAGTATGGTTCACAATAAACACAGACAATAGAGTCAAGCCATACAAAGACAAAGTACTGGACTTTAGGAGGGCTGACTTTTAAAATGGTGAAGTGCCTAAGAATGCACTAGCAAATGGGCAGGAAGGAGGGTGGAAGAACAATGGGGAATAATAAAACTGCCATCACAGAGGTAACGAGCCTTGTGTGAAGCAAATAAACAAACAAGACGATGTAAAAAACCACTATGGTTCTCCAAAGGAAGTGGCAGTGAAGGTTCAAGAGAAAAGAAAGCATTCAGGAAGTACAAGGAATCGCAGCAGGAGCAGGACAGAGAACTGTATCAGTTAAAGCAAAAGGAGGCTGGAAGGCAGTCAGAACAGCAAAGGCCCAAACCGAGGAAAAGATAGCCAACTCAGTTAAGAAGGGGATAAAATCTTTTATAGGTACATCAGGGAGCAAAGGAAGACCAAGGAGGGATAGTGAGGCTTAATAAAGGGAGGGAGGGTGGGCAGAGGGAGACTGTGAAAAGGCAGAGATATTAAACAAATATTTTGCTTAGTATTTACAAAGGAAGAGGGGAGGTACATAAAACAAACAGTAGTAACACTCTGGATACAGAAGTTGATACCAGCCCATTTACAGAAGAAAGGGTTCTGAAAGAACTCTTAAACTGAAGGTGGACAAAGCAATGGGGCCTGATGGGATTCATCCCAGAATTTAAAAGAATTAGGGTAGAACTAGTGACACCACTGACTACCCTCTTTAACAAATCATGGGAGGATGGGGTGGTACCTGAGGACTGGAGGAGGGCAGATGTGATTCCCCTTCACAAAAGTGGGAGCAAGGCAGAAGCAGGAAACTATAGACCTGTTAGTTTAACCTCAGTGATAGGGAAAATGATGGAATCACTTCTAAAGGAAAGAATTGTCGAGTATCTAGCTGCCAGAGGGGCACAGGACCCTAGGCAGCATGGATTCACAGCGGAAGGTCATGCCAGATGAATCTGATAGATTTCTTTGACTGGGTGACCAAAGTAGTAGATCAGGGAGGGGCTGTGGACATGGCCTACCTAGACTTTAGCAAGGCATTTGACACAGTCCCACACAAAAGATTAATATATAAGTTAGCCAGCCTGGGAGTGGGTCCCAAGATGACAGCCTGAAAGAATTGGCTGGAGAATAGGACACAGAGAGTAATAGTAAATGGAGTCCACTCAGAAGAAAGGAGGGTTACTAGCAGGGTACCGCAGGGTTCAGTATTAGGACCAGTCCTCTTCAATGTCTTTATAAGTGACATTGCAGAAGGACTGAAGGAAAAGTATGTCTCTTTGCAGATGACACTAAGATCTGCAACAGAGTTGATGCACAGGTGGGGTGGAAAGGATGAGAAGGACTTGGCAAGGTTAGAGGAATGGTCAAATGTATGGCAGCTTAGATTCAATGCTAAGAAGTGCAAGGTAATGCACCTGGGAAACAAAAACCAGGGAAGAGTACACAATGGGGGGTGAGATACTAACAACAACAAAATGGAAAGGGACCTGGGGGTAGTCATATCAGATGACCTAAAGGTGGGCAAGCAATGTGAGAGGGCAGCAAGGAGGGCTGGGGGGATACTGGGTTGCATAGGGAGAGGCATCACCAGTAGAAAACAGGAAGTTATTATCCCTCTGTACAGACAGCTGGTGAGACCCCATCTGGAGTACTGTGCAGTTCTGGAGACCCAATCTCCGCAAAGACATAGACAGGATGGAAGCTGTCCAGAGGAGGGCAACTAAAATGGTGCAGGGTCTGCACCGGAAGACATATGAAGAGAGACTTAAGGAGCTTAATATGTATAGCCTCGAGGAAAGGAGGAGAGAGGGACATGATAGAAACTTTCAAGTACCTCAAGGGAATCAACAAAGTCCAAGAGGGTAGCATCTTTCAAAAAGAGGTGTGCAAGAACAAGAGGGCACAATTTGAAGATAGAGGGCGGCTCAGAGGTAATTTAAGGAAGTATTTTTCTAGAGAGGTTGTGGATGCATGGAATGGCCTTCAGAGGAGGTTGTGGAGTCAAAATCAGTGGTGGAATTCAAGCATGCATGGGATAGTCATAAGGCAATTCTGGGGGGTTGGGGTAGGAAGAAGTAAGGCTGCTGGTAAACTAGGATCTGCAGCTTATCCAGTAGGTAGGGAAATGGGCAGACTGGGTGGGCCAAGCATTCCGTATCTGCCGTCAAATTCTATGTTTCTATGTTTCTATGTTTCTATGTTAAGTTTCAGTAGAGGACCTATACGGTCAAACTGCTCTCCTGTCATCCCCGACATGATAGCTAAATTCAACATTCCTCAGAAATATATTTTCAAAGTGTTTCAGTTGAGACACCTTATGGTGTCCAATTTTGGAATCACACTATCACAATCCCAGGGTAAGTCCTTTTTGGAGCAGGTACAGATATACGCCTAGTAAACCCCATAGGACGGGTGATTTTCTCTTCTTTTGGGAATCAAATTCTGAATGCTCTTCCGGTTCTAAAGTTTGACCCTCTGACAGATGTTAGTCCCAACTGGAGTCAGGTTTGGAAGGACCTACATAGGTATCTTACCCAAGATAGACCTAGACTTATTCAGTATCATATTTTAAATAATATGTACTACACTCCGGTTAAGCTAGCCAAGCTGGGTAGGCTTCCTGTGGCAACCTGTACCAGATAAGGTTTATCTGAAGGGAATCTGATTCATATTTTCTGGCATTGTAGAAAAGTGGCTCCACTCTGGAATGCAATTCAATCTAACCTAGATCCTCTATTGGGATTAGGAGACCTGTTTACTATAGAGATATGTATCTTTGGGATGTTCTCGACCATTAATATTAAAGAACGTAGATTTCACATGGCCTTAATTTCTATTGTAGTTAAAAGATTGGTTCTCAAGCATTGGGTGGACCAATTAGTCATAACACATGAAGAATGGTTGAAGGAGATGTCACTTTGCTTCAATACCGAGCGATTGATAGCTAGCTCCCAGAATTGTATGGATGTATTTAATCGCAAATGGGGAAAATTATACACCCTATATTTAAATTAAAATATGGAAGGTACATGTCTCTGCTTATCTTAATTGGTTGGTCTTATTCATCTCTGGTAAATGCTGACTGTTATTTTCTAATTCACAAATTTTTCTGCGTTGTTATGTTTATGAGGCACACTCTGGGGTCGGGGGAGTAAAGAGGGGGTCGGGGGAGGGTTTATAGGGGTATTGGTATTGTTTTGGTTTTATTTGATCCAGAGACAGTCAGATGTATGCTACTCCATAACTATCCTGGCCTGTATTGTGTACGGTCAACTTTGTAGCTTCCTTTCTGGATATGTGTAATGTAAATTCAATAAAATATTGAATTTCAAAAAAAAAAAAAAAAAAAAAAAATGCCAAAGGGTGGTGAACCTCCAATTGGTGGGACTTTAGGAGGGCTGTAAGGGGCCTGATTTGCTTGCGGTTCTGTGGGACTGGTTACTAGGAGCATTAAATATCCCTGATGGGTCTGATCTTGGTTCCCAGTTTTTAAGGACCTATTGAATAACACCTAGGGCTGCTACAGCTCAATCTGATCAGCTGAGGACTGTTATTTAACAGTGTCAGTGGCTCAGTAGGTAGCACACTCACCTCTGAGGCTGGGAGATCAGAGGGCTGTGGGTTTAGTTCCCACATCTGGCACTTGGGTTAATATCCCAGTACTGACATTGTAGTGCAGCATGAGAGGGGTGCTGCACTTCTGAGGTGTTGCTTTCAGATGAGATGTTAAACCGAGTTCCCATCTGCCTAGATTGGTGGTAGTTCAGGTGGATGTTAAAGATCCCATGGCACTTATCGAAAAGAGTTGGGGAATTTCCCCGGTGTCCTGGCCAAATTTCCCCTCATTCACTAAAAATACCACCAACAGCCTAATCTAGTTCAAGGTCAATTGGCATTCATCTGTATCTCCCTCCCACGGGTTGTGCCTAAAAATAGGCAGGATTTGTCTAGTGCACTTACCCGGTCAACAAAAACTAAAAAAAATAAATATTGTGATTACTTCAGAGGCGATGGTCCGAGACCGATACTTACAGGATGCTTGCAACTCTCAAACCTTTTCCTACAATGGCTGGACTCTTCATCTGCTTCCTGAGTTGTCATTTGCTACTTGATTCTGCTGTAAGAAGTTTGATGGTGTTTGGGCCCGGCTATGTAGTCTTGGAGTAGTACACTCTCTATTGATGCCAGCGCGACTCCAAAGTCATTACGGGGTTCACACCTTTCAATACACATATCCTCAAGAAGCCAGTAGGAAGGTAGAGGCTATTGAATGGGAGTTTGCTACCGCTCCATTGCCAGCTGATGAAACCTCAGAGGATAATACTATCTGAAGGGAAATCTTGCTTTTTGATTTGCCTAGTTTCCCAATTTTTCAGCGGACTGCATACTACTATTTCATAAAGGACTGGGGTTTTGACTTAAAATTTTCCTTAAGGCTAGAGTTATTGAGCGCTTGTTTTCTCATTGTTATTTCTTCACTTAGCCCTAATCCAATGTGATTGCTTAGGTATTACAAGTTCCTAATATGGTTACAGTGGCTGTTTCAGCTGTTTTGCCTAACTTGGTATGTTTGCAGGTTTGGTGGGGTGCGCAAAGAGTGCTAAAATAATTGAGTTATTTTCTCTATGTTTGGAATGGGATCATATCAACTCTAGAGTTGAGTTTAACCTCATTGGATTACTTTTATCTCAAATGAAGGCCTCATTCTTGTGAGGTGCAGCTATCTGGTATTCTGATACTGGACTATATGGTACTACGCCCACCTCCTTACATCAGTCTATTCATGGCTCCTTATACTTAGTCTTGTATGCCTGGTAGGCAGCATAAACTGTATGTTGTTGTTTTGTTTTTAAATATTAAAATATAAGTTTAAAAAAAAGGCTGGGCATTCCTGCATGTCTTTCATTAAAGACCATTTTTAAGCCTGCCTGACATAATCAGGACAGACTTCTTGGGGTTACTATTAATGAGTCTTTGGTATATGGAAGAGACAATTTGCTCATGTTACTACCACATATACTGTGTGAGGACCACTTTCATGCTCATCACAATAACTGCACTAATAACATGCAGGTAGCACTGCTTGAAAATAAGCCACAGTCTGCGACTTCTCCAATGTCCCCGTCAGGAGAACAGTCAGTGGTTTCTCCAAAGTCACCCTCAGAAAGCAGGAGACACAGTAACCACAGTCCCATTTCAGGAGAAATCAGTCCACAGTGACATGATATTTCCATAGCTAGTAGGTATTAGCTACAGTCATTGCCTTCTGCCCCCCCAACAAAAGAGAGGGGACACCATCACAGTTAGTGGCATCCCCTCCCCCCATAACCTCCCATTATATCCTTGGTTATGGGGCATTTCCATAGCTGCAGTCATCTCCTCTCCCCCTCCACACACAGACGAATGAGAGGGACACCATCATACAGTTAGCAGCATCTCCTCTCATCTGCCCCTACAAGCTCCTTGGTAATGAGAACATCTCCATAGTTACTTGGATCAGCCGGGGGGGGAGGTGTTAGAGTGCATAAAGAAAATAAACATGTTTAACACTATGTCTATCTACTCATCAGTGATTTTCATGGGGAACCCAACCAATGATGAACTCAGTACTGCTGAGGTCCATAGTCATGAAAAAACATTGTTTCCATGACTACGGTTAGAATGTCTTCATTCTGCCACCCCCAATAGTATACCTTTCAATTATCCCTGATTTCACCTATAAAAAATATCCTTGGTAGGATTGCTTGGATTTTGTATGGTAAATCTGGAATCCTCAGATTCTGAGATTTTTTTTCAGGATTCGGAGTTTCAGTACTCAAGGCCAAAAGTCTGAATAAAAAAAAAATTTGTGAAGCCCTTCTCCCTCCTTTTACTTGGGGCTGCTGGATGGAGTCCTGGCTGATGTGACTGTAGAGGCAGGGGCAATCCAGAGTGTCTCTTTCATGGCTTCAATCCTTCCTGGTCCTGATGTCAAGCAACCACCCCTACAGTCCCTGCCAGCAAGCCTCTCACCCACCCCAACCTGCCTGGTCCCCCTGCAGTGCCAGCACCATTAGCCTCTGCTCCCCCTTTAATTCAAATCATATAGCAGCTGTGATCCCTGATGATGACACCTCCATCCCAATTGAGCTAAGTATAACACAGGCTGATTATCTTCCTTGAGTAGACCAATACATCTATAATTAATAACCCAAGGCTTTCAACAGGTTCCTTCATTCTGATTGAGTCCATGAGTCCTGGTCCCAACCCACACCCTTGCTGTTTTTTCCCCCTTCTGACCTAAGCGGACCATCCCCATGACCATTTCTTTAAACCTTTTACCAAGTCCCCCCCAGCTTGCATACGATCTCCCTGCTGCCAAACTATCCCTGACTGACTCACAGTTCCCACTTGGTTGTTATTTTTCCCCAGAGTTACCTGGGAGGTAGAGTGGCCAGCCTATTGTAAGCAAAGCTCTAGAAGCAGGCTTTGCGAGAAACAAATAAAAAGGACTCTGACAGCGCCTGCTCCCAGGGCTTTGTTTAGGTTTGCTATCCTACTTCCCATGTAACTCTGGGATAAAAACAAAACATGAGTGGGAAGGACTGTAAATCAGTTGGGAACAGTTTTGCAGTGGGTACAGCACATGTGAACTTGGGAGGCTTGGTAAAAAATGTTAAAGGATTGCTCAGGGGGATGGCTTGGTGAGGTCAGGGGGTGGAGAACAAACTGCTTCGGCATGGGTTGGGACCAGTGACTCGTGGTGAGTGAGGAGGAGGAGTTCCATTGAAAGCTTTGGATTAGGGACTGACTGGTCTAATCAAGGAGGATCATCAGCCTGTGCCACGTTCAGCCTAACTGGGATGGATGATTGGACTGGTCACTGTCATCAGTCACTAGCCACTGCAGTGTGAATAGTATGTGTGGGGGGTATACATGATTTCAGTTCTGTTTGGAGTAGAGTGGGGCTGATCTTGGGCCTACAGGGAACTGGGGACACTCAGAAGGGGGCATCATTAGAACCAGAAGAAGCCAGAAGGGGAAGGAAACATATTCAATTCAGTGCTTTACAGCAACTGGTAATTGTTATTTTTCTTTTTTAGTGACACTGTACTTTCTTTGTTGTCTTTACTTAGAATTGTTTTTGGGCTGTTGAAAATTTAAAACATGGTGGTGGTGTATTTCTTTGCTGTCTTTAATTGCTGCAAATTTAGTCTTGGCTTGTCTGACTTGCCCTGTAGTTTGGGTGAGGGTGTTAATTGTCTGGCCTCTGACCTCAGCTATGTGATAGCTGGAGGTGGGGCTTAGTCAGAGTTGAGGTAGCAAGTGAGTTTTATTTTCCTCAGAAGAAGCCAGTAGGGGAAGGAAACATATTCAATTAAGTGCTTTACAGTAACTGGTAATTGCTATTTTTCTTTTAAATTTAGATTGTGGGCATTTAGTGGCACTGTACTTTCTTTGTTGTCTTTACTTAGAATTGTTTTTGGGCTGTTGAAAATTTAAAACGTAGTGGTGGTGTATTTCTTTACTGTCCTTAATTGCTGCAAATTTTCCCCCCCATCCCCTTCCCCCAACTCTTAATTATATGCCCTGTTAAATCTGATTGACAGGAGCTAAACACAGGGTATAGTAAGGGGGTGTGGAGTAGGAGGGGCATAAGGGTGAAGAAGCCCACCCTCAGCACAACAAGTGTTTTGACTGATTTATTTTATTTATTGGTTTATTTTCTTTTTTTAAAAAGAAAAGTATCTGAGGATCAGTGGCAGGATTTTTAGCACAGTAAATTAATAAAAAGGGAACTAGAAGAGCCTCAGTAGCAGACAAGTAGTGGAATAGCAGTATAATTGCAGTATAATGTGGGGAGTGGTGCAGTGCAGTGGCTGTGGGGCAGCCATATTTAGGCAGACCTTCTGGACACTGAGGTGCTGCCCTATCTGCATGCATCTCTCTGCACTGTGGGTGTGGGATGAGGTAGCCAGACTCAGAGTGGAAGTAAACTGGGTCAGGAGTACCATCACCCCTATCCAGAGACCACCCAGTCCAATGCAACTGCCTCAAAGGATGCCGAGAACGAGGAGCACTTGAATGACAGTGGGCTCAGGGAGGGTTAGAGCGGTTAGGCAGAGGCACATCCCAGATCCTATTCCACTCAAGAACTCATAGGCCACACTGGCAAACAGGGACAACCAAACAGAAGTACCCAGAGAAGTGGAAGGAAAGGATGTGGAGGTTAGCCAAGGAGGTGACCTCAGCAGGGAAAGCAGTGGACCCCAGAGGAGGAGGAAGCGAATCCTGGTGGGGGACTCCATCATAAGAGGGATCCAGCTAGAAACACAGGAGGGGGAGGACAGGGAGTTGAGGTGCCTGCCAGATGCCACAGCATGGCAGGATGGAAGGAAGATCCTGGGGATCACTGGGAAGGCAAGACAGGAGAGTGAGCTGGATGTCATTATCCACCTAGGTACTAATGACCTGGCAAATAGGGAGCCAAAGGAAGTTCAGGAAGAGTTTAGGAAATTGGGGAGGGGTCTCAAGCAAGTAGCTACTTCTGTCACTTTCTCAGAAGTACTACCTGCAGAGGCAAGGAGAGCATAGGTGCATGCACCAGGAACTTAACTCATGGTTGAAGAACTGGTGCTGTGAGGAAGGGTTTGGATTCATTGGAGACTGGGGACCCACCTGGAGGGATGGAGGTTTGTTCAAGCCTGATGGCCTGCATCCATCCTGGAGGGGAATCCAAGCACTCAATGATAAGTTTAAATGCTACATTGACAAGCATTTAAACTAGCAAAGGTGGGGGGTGGCAGGCCAGCAAGGAGGGTACCTACTTGCTCACCCCCCACAGCTAGCAGTGGAACCAGTGAACCAGAGGAGTGGCTATCTCTACAAAGCAGTATGCAAAAGATGGAGATTAGTGCCCAAGAGGTGGCTAGGCAGAAACAGAGCAAAATTCAGCAGAAGGGCAGACAGCAAGGAGAACCAGGGATAAAGGACTACCAAGGAAGGGGCCGGAGTAGAACAGCAAAACAGTCTAGGGAGGTCAAATCATGGAAAGCCATGTGTGCAAATGCCAGGAGCCTTAGCAACAAGATGGAAGATCCGGAGGCTGTCATGGTGCAGTCAGACCTGGACATTATGGCCATCACCGAAACCTGGTGTAATGATAACCACGACTGGGAGATGGCCATACCTGGCTACAAATATATTCAGAAGAGACAGGGCAGGCAGGAAGGAGGAGGAGGAGACTGTATGTGAAAATGACATAAGGGCCACAGAGATCCAGGAGGAACAAAATGGGGAGAGATACTGGGGTTAGCTGGAAAGGAAATGGGGACAGCTATCTGCACAGGTGTGGTCTATAGACCACCAGCCCAGGAGGAAGAAACAGATAGAGTTGATGCTAGCCATCCAAAGGATGGCAGACAAAGGTGAGGTAGTACTGGTTGAGACTTCAATATTCCAGACGTGGACTGGAGCATCCCAGCAGCAGCATCAACTAGGAGCAGATTTATCCTGGACTTCCTTCAGGGTGCCTTCCTCAAGCAACTGGTCATGGAACCAACTCAGCAGAAGGTAATACTGGACCTTGTGCTCACAAACAGGGACAGTGTGATGGGGGTAACAGTGGGGGAGCACCTGGGGAACAGTGACCACAAGTCATTGTGGTTTAAAATCACAGAAAGAGCAGAACCAAACCACACAAAAACACGTATCCTGGATTTTAGGGGGTGCAGACTTTGGGAAAATGGGGAGATACTTGAAAGAGGCATTAAGTGGAATGGGACAGGAATCAGGGGTTGCGGAACAGTGGACAGTATTTAAAATGGGGATTACAAGAGCAACAGTATTATGCATTAAGCAGGTTATCAAGAGGAAAAGGAAGAGGAGACCATTATGGTTTTCCAAAGAGGTAGTAAAGAAAGTGAAAGCCAAAAAGATAGCATTTAGGCAATACAAAAAGACACAGGCAGAAGGGGATAAGGAGAAGTACCAGGAGAAGCAAAGGGAGGCAGGGAGGTCAGTAAGGGAAGCCAATGCTCAGACAGAGGAACACATTGCAAAATCAGTGGGTAGAGGGGACAAAACCTTTTACAGGTACATAAGTGAAAAAAGAAAAGCAAAGGGAGGATAGTAAGACTGAAGGGGGGAGGATGGGGGCCACGTGGAGGATGACAACAGTAAAACTGACATATTGAACAGGTATTTCTGCTCAGTCTTTACTGAGGGAGAGGAGGGTAATGGGTCTGAAGGGAGTACAAGGGGTGAGAATGGTGCAGAAATGGACACAAGTCCCTTTACACGAGAAAGGGTCCTGAAGGAACTGGAAGCAGTAAGAGTTGATAAATCAATTGGGCCAGATGGGGGTGCACTCCAGGGTCCTTAAAGAACTAAGAGAGGTGGTGGCTGAACCTCTGGCTATCCTGTTTAGCCGATCACTGGAAACAGGGGAGGCACCCAAAGACTGGAGGACAGCAGATGTAGTCCACTTATACAAAAGCAGGAACAAAGAGGAAGCAGGGAACTACAGACCAGCCAGCCTCACCTTGGTAGTGGGGAAGATCATGCAAGCACTACTGAAGGAGAGATTGGTGGAACATCTGGTTGTCAATGGACTACAGGACCCAAGGCAGCATGGTTTCACCAGGGGGAGGTCAGTCAGACCAACCATGTTGAATTTTTTGACTGGGTGACTAAGGAGGTGGATCAGGGGAGGGCAGTGGACATGGCCTATCTGGACTTCAGCAAGGCCTTTGACACTGTGCCACATAGAAGACTATTACACAAACTGGGTATATGGGTGTGGGCAGGACAGTAGTGTGGTGGGTAGGTAACTGGCTGGGTGGCAGGACACAGAGGGTAGTGGTAAATGGCTGTCACTCCACAGAGGGAACAGTGACCAGTGGGGTACCACAGGGATCAGTGCTGGGACCGGTCCTATTCAACATCTTCATCAGTGACATTGCACAGGACCTAGAAGGCAGAAGCTCACTGTTTTCTGATGACACAAAGCTCTGTAACAGAGTAGACACACCAGAGGGTGTAGACAGAATGAGAAGGGACCTGCAGAAACTTGAAGAATGGTCAGGGGTTTGGCAGTTGAAATTCAATGCAAAGAATTGCAAGATAATGCATATGGGGCACACAAAAACCCTGGCACGATATATCAGTTGGGGGGTGAGGATATAGCATGCACCAAGCAGGAAAGGGATCTTGGGGTTATCATCTCTGATGACCTCAAGGTAGGGAAACAGTGTGACAAGGCAGCAGGTAAAGCAAATAGGATGCTGGGATGCATAGGCAGGGGCATCACCAGCAGGAAAAGGGAGGTCATAATTCCACTATACAAGACACTAGTGAGGCCCCACCTGGAGTACAGTGTACAGTTCTGGAGACCTTACCTATGCAAGGACATAGACAGGGTAGAAAAGGTTCAGAGGAGGGTAACAAAGATGGTGCATGGATTGCATCACAAGTCCTATAAGGACAGGTTGGAGGAACTGAACATGTACTCCCTGGAGGAGAGGAGGGAGAGAGGGGATATGATCGACACATACAAATATCTTACTGGGAGGAACAGGGTGCAGGAATACACTATTTTTTAAGCGAAAAAGATGTTCCAGGGCTAGAGGGCATAGGATGAAGTTGGAGGGAGGATGATTCAGAGGAAATGTGAGGAAGAATTTCTTCACAGAACAGGTGGTGGACAAGTGGAACACCCTGCCAGAGGAAGTGGTGGGGGCTGAAACAATCACAGGATTTAAGAATGCATGGGATAGACATAAAGGAATTCTGGAGGTCAGGGGTAAGGGGCAACAGACTTCTAGGAAAACATAAACTGAACTTACAAGCTCAAATGGGCAGACTGGGTGGGCCATAGGCCCTTATCTGCCGACACTGTCTATGTATCTATGTATCATCACAGAAGCCACCTCCCAATCCCTTTTGCTTTTGTGTGTAGATTGTTGAAAACTCTACCCTGTGCCTCCCCACTCCAACTATTTGTGATGTACTGTAGGAGTTTGCCCCCATACTCTATCGTTAAAAATGAATCGTGACTTTTGTGATTTTTTTATATCAAAGAGGCCACTGGAGTCAAATCAAAGCCACAGCTCAAGTAACAAGAGCCTTGTTAGTTGAGATATGACTTTGATTTGACCTCGGTGACCCTCTTAAATAAAAAAAAATCATTAAACATGGTTCCATTGTTATTAAAGTACACATTATAAAGCCTATCACAAAACATCAGAGTGGGGGTTGGTACAGGAGCATAGCCATAGAGATCTTATATATGTAAAACTAGAGGGGACATCATGAGGTATCCCTCAGTCCTACAATGTATCCTGTCTCATGTGACAGTGATGTAGCTGAGCCCATAGATTCATCAACATGCACTGCTTTACAACACAACAGCAGAGATGGCTATATTTTAAAAACTGTACGGCATTCAGCTTGGTGACTACCCTTGTTTGTAAAGGGCTTTTTGTTGTGAACAGTTTTGACAATAGTTTTGTATGTGTAACTTATATGGTTTTCAAGATATTTACATTTGTCTGACATGTCTACTTGAGTGTTCACTTGGACAGAAAAAAAGCATCTGCTATTTGTAAGTGCATCTGCACACATGCCAAACAAATCTAAATATCTTGAAACCTTACAAGCTACACAAAAACACCCAGCAGCAAAATTGTTCATGACAAAAAGACCTTTACAAGGGTAGTCACTAAGCTGAACTCTGTATAGTTTTTAAAATATAACCATCTCTGTTGTATTGTAAAGAAATTCTTGTTGCTGAAGCTATGGGCTCAGCTACATCACTGTCACATGAGACAGGATGCATTGTAGGTACAAGAAAAGCAATAAACTGAACTGAGTTGGAGATCTACAGGGTTCGAAAAACTACAATAAAGCTAGTAGGAAAATTTAGAAAAAAACTCCTGAAAGCAGACAGAGTGAAGGACACACTAGGACTGCACACACAAGTCACAACACTCTGCACAACATATGTTTTTACAAATTCTGGGTGCACTACTCCTTTAAAAATAAGGAATAACTTATGTATGGGGACTGAGGGATACCTCATGATGCCCCCTCTAGTTTTACATATATAGGATTTCTATGGCTGTGCCCTTGTACCAGCCCCCACTCTGATGTTTTGTGATAGGGTTTATAATGCATACTTTTTTAATAACAATTAACCACAATTCTGTTTTTTACCAAATTTACCAATTTGGATGGCAAATATTTTAAAAACGGTAAGGAGTTCAGCTTAATGACTGCCCTCATTGTAACAATCCTTTTGGCCTAAACAGCTTTGTTACTTGGTGTTTTTGTGTAGATTTTATAGTTTTCAAGATATTTAGATTTGTTTGGCATGTGTGCAGATGTGCTTACAAACAGCAGATCCTTTTTTCTCTCCGAGTGAACGTTCAACTGGACATGCCAAACAAATGTAAATATCTTGAAAACCTTACAAATTTTACAAATACAAAATCGGTGGCAATATTTTTCACATCAAAAAGACCAATACAATGAGGGTAGTCACCAAGCTGAACTCTGTATAGTTTTTAAAATATAGCCATCTCTGCTGTTGTATTGTAAAGAGTGCTTGTTGCTGAAGCTATGGGCTCAGCTACATCAATGTCACATGAAACAGGATGCATTGTAGGTACAAGAAAGACAATAAACTGAGTTGAGATGCAGATCCCCAGTGGTCATAAAACTACCATAAAGCTAGCAGGCTAATTTAGGAAAAACTCATGACAGCAGACAGAGGGAAGGACACACTAGGACTTCACACACAAATCAAAATACTCTGCACAGCATATGTTTTTACAAATTCTGGATGTACTACTCCTTTAACCTTAAGGTAGTGAAAGACAAGAAATGACAAAGTCACTTGATGACCCCTCTAGCTTTTATATATATTCAATTTATGTGGGTGCAACTTCAGATAACCAGCACAAGGAAGAGGAAGGGATCAGGTGGCAAAGCAAAATTTACCATCCCATCCCCTGCAAAACCCAAGAATAAAAAAAATCAGCAAAAGTGGACTCTTTTAAGTCTACTGTATTTAGATAAGCTGCTACTGAGGGGCTTGATGACAGCACCTAAAATGGTGCTCTAACCTCATGAACTGTGCCTAGAGAATAGAGAGTAGACTTGGAAAAAATGTTCTCTCAGCCCTGTGAAGCAAACAAGGATTTTTTTTTTTTTGGTGGGGGGGTGTCACTAAATTGCCCATTGTTTTAATTTCCAGCTTGTCTTCTCTGCAAATTTATTTTTAAGACGTGAAATATTTGTGAACAACTCAGTGTCCAATAGTCTTACATGGCTGGAATAGTTCTATATTGCATTCTTACAGTATAATTCAAGATTTAGGACAGCTGTTAGTCACTGGATTTTGGAATGAAGTGTTGAAGTTGATCCTAGACTTTTAATCTTGTGAGCTATAGTTGCTTTAGTTGTTGAATAGAGATAATCCAACCATAGCAACTGAAATTCACTTTTAAAGGGAACCAGTCCTGGCCACTGCCAGGTTCAAATTGTTTTTAAAGACTTTCAAGATAAGATCTACATGGGACACACAGGCATCTCTGAAATGCTGTGTACTGCCAAATCTTTCAAATGTGAAAGAAGACACTGAGGCAATATAAATGTGTTTTGTTTCTTTATTCAGAAATGGTATAAAAACAACTTAAAATGCATGTGTCTGTTGTTACAGTAAATAAAAAAAAGGCTATACAAAAATGGTTTGGTACACCAGATTTTTTTGACTGAATACCAAAGCCTGTAAGTCCAGAGGGGGTAATGCTAAGCTCAATGGAGAAAAGGGGGCATGTGAGGAGGAGGACCCTGTAAAAGCATCTGTACTGAATAAATACTTTTGCTCAGCATTTACTGAAGAGAAGGTAGGGCACAGCCCACAGCTCAGCACCATCGACACAGGGGGGAGGGAGGTGAGCACTACTCCCTTCACAAAAGAAAGGGTCCTACAAGAGCTCACTAAACTCAGGGTGGATAAGGCAATGGGACCTGATGGCATACATCCCAGGGTACTTAAGGAGCTAAGGGTAGAACTAGCAGAGCCATTAGTAGAACTGTTTAGTCAGGCTCTGAGCACAGGAGAGGTCCCAGAAGACTGGAGAAGGGCTCACGTGATCCTGCTGCACAAGAGTGGTAGCAGGGAGGAGGCAGGGAACTACAGACCAGTCAGTCTTAACTCAGTAGTGGGCAAGACTATGGAGGCACTCCTTAAGGAAAGGATAATGCAACACCTGGAATCCATAGGGGCACAGGATCCAAAACAGCATGGGTTTAGAAAAGGAAGGTCCTGTCAAACTAATCTCATAGATTTCTTTGACTGGGTAACCAGAGAGGTGGACCAAGGGGGAGCAGTTGATGTCACCTACCTTGACTTCAGCAAAGCTTTCAACACTGTTCCACACAGAAGATTGATAAATAAACTGGGTGGGCTCGGGGTTGGTCCGAGTTGGTCAACTGGGTGGCAAACTGGTTGACGGGGAAAAACAGAGAGTGGTGGTAAATGGTATACAGTCGGAAGAGATGCAAGTCATAAGTGGGTACCTCAGGGATCAGTTCTTGGGCCAGTCCTCTTCAATATCTTCATTAGTGACCTTGCAGATGGACTAGAGGGCGGATTTGTCTGTTTGCAGATGACACCAAGATCTGCAACAGAGTAGATGATCCAGATGGGGTAGGCAGAATGAGAAGAGATCTGGATAAACTAGCAAAATGGTCGAAGAGTGGCAACTGGGATTTACTGCAAAGAAGTGCAAGATCATGCACATAGGGAAGAGAAACCCTGAAGCCACCTATAGGCTGGGAGAGGAGTTGCTGGCAGTCACAAAGGAAGAAAGAGACTTGGGCATCATCATCACCACCGATGACCTGAAATCGGCCAAGCAGACCTCTAAAGCAGTAGGTAAGGCTAGGGGGAATTTAGGGTGTATCAGTAGGAGTATCACAAGTCATAAGAGGGAGGTAATAATCCCTCTTTACAACACACTTGTTAGGCCCCATCTGGAGTATTGCATGCAGTACTGGAGGCCACACCTTCACAAGGACATTAACCAAATTGAGGCAGTCCAGAGAAGGGCAACCAAAATGGTGCAGGGACCACATCAGAAGACATATGAGGACAGATTAACGGAGCTCAATATGCATACCCTTGAGCAAAGGAGGGCGAGAGGTGATGTGATCGAGACATTCAAACACTTTAAGGGCATTAACAAGGTGAAAGAGTCTAACATGTATAAATATAAGAAAAATAGCAGGACAAGAGGACACAGCATGAGATTAGGGGGAGGCCGATTAAGGGGGAATGTGAGGAAATTATTTTCCACAGAAAGGGTGGTGGATGCATGGAATGGCCTACCTCAGGAAGTGGTGGCTATGAATACAGTGCAGGGCTTCAGACAGGCATGGGATAGGTATAAGGGAGCAATACAGATGAGTATGAATAGATAGGCCACTGACAGAGCAAAGTCTGATGGCACATTTATAAGATAGAAAAAGAAATGGCAGACTGGATGGGCCTTGCGGTCCTTATCTGCCGTCAACTTCTATGTTTCTATGTTTCTAACTTGCTATTCTGTCAAATGCACCAGTTCTCTTAAAAATTCTAGCCCTGGTAACTAAAATGTAACAAATTCAGTCTTACTCTCCTTTCTATTTCCCATTTCCTTGAGATTCATCCTCTCTATGGTCTCTACGGACACTGTCAAAGCACCACGTAAACTGAGCATGTTGGTATCGCTATGAATGAATGCCATGGATTGGGGTCCTGCGGACCCCATGTGGTATTCACAATCTGGGCACAAGTCAGCTACATGCCTGATCCCCTGGACATGCAGACAGCAATGTGCTGGGGCAGGCAGGGGGCGTGCCAGCACTATGCACCATGCACTAAGGCATTCAGTGCTCCCCACAGGGGGGCACAGTGTGGAGCAGGTTATGGCAGCCAGGACCCTGGCATAACCCACTATGGTCCCCCTCATATATGGCCCACCGGTCATAATGGAACAAGGCAATTGTCCCTCGTTATGCCCTAGCCCATTAGGCTGCTTGTGGGGACTGGAGCAGCTGACAGGCCGACCACCTGGACAAAAAGAGCCAGGTACGTACCAGCAGTGCCACTCCATGCCCCCCTTACAGGCCAGCCCCAACCCTGTAATGCCAAGTGCTCTTCCGCCCCACACATGCCCATCCTGTCACCTATCTGTACATGCCCCCCCACAGCAAAGACAACCCCTGCCCCTCTCTCTGTCCACATACTCTCCCATCAGTGCTGTGGCCCCTGATGGTCAGTGGCACATTTTTTTGCACGATTCAGCTGTTAGCCATCTGAGTGACACTGGGGAATGCATCCCCATAAATAATAGTTATTGCATTCCCAGCATCACTCAGTCGGCCGGCAGCCAAGGAGGTGTGTGGAGGGCTGTGCCACTGGCTGTCGGGGGCCACGGCACTGACAGTAAGGTACGTGGACAGAGGGAGAGGTGGGGGTTGTTGGTGCTGTGGGGGGGCACTGGCCATTGCCCACTGATATGGGTGCTGGGCTACTGGGTTGGAGTCTGGGATGTTTATTTATTTATTGAAAATGTTTCACCAAGAGAGGCACAATGAGCAAAACAATGCTCGTCTCTCGGTGCGACCTTGGGGAGGGTACATGGGAAGAGTATACATAATGCAAACAATGGGTTGAAATTAGAGTCAAGCAATTCAAAACAGTGGTTACATGGATGAATGTAGCTAGACAGACTTAAACAAGTGGAAGCACTACATACTTGTGCCACATGGGGGTGGCATAACATGTTTGATTAACATTGAAACTATTCATGGTTACATAAGCGCCTATATCTAGAGAATGAGGAGAAAAATGCACCGGGATTGGCAGAGAACTGGGAGCCCGAGCCTGGGGCCAGGGGATGGTGACAGGTATAGGTAGCCAATCACTGGGAATGATGTGAGGGTTGACTTAGGGAGGAACGTTGATGAGAATAAGAAAGGATGGATGGGGTGCCAAGAGCGGGTAAGTCCAAGGATTGTTAGGGCAAATTTATAAGCCAGTCATTTGGGTGAATGGCCCAGCCTCTGGTCAGGTGCGTAAGGAGTAGGAGATCAGGTGGGGGAAACAGTCAGTCGGGAGGGTCAGGGGCAGGTACAATTGGGTCCAAAGAAGTTAGAGAGGGTGGAGGATAGAGAGTGTTTGGAGGAAGAATGGCGGATTTGGGACGACAGGTCATTCCAGAGCTTAGGGAGGTGGTAAGAGAAGGCTGATTGACCTGCGGAGGTTCTTCGATGAGTGATAGCTAATAGCCTGGAGTCAGCAGACCTGAGGGTGTGAGCAGGGGTTGGTGGGGAAGATATAGAGGAAATGAGGTAGGGTGGGAGGGAACCGAGCCAGAAGTTAGAAACAAATTTAGCACTGTGAAGTAGGTGCCAGTTGCTCAGGGACGCGAGGGCTAGTGAATGGAAGAGCTCACAGTGATGGGTCTGGGGGGGGGGCATCGAGGGTGAAGTGGCAGAAAGCATTGAAGAGAGGGTCCAGTTTGGATAAGGTGGACTTGGAGGCAGAGCTGTAGATGACATCGCAGTAGTCGAAGGAAGGAAGAATCATTTTCTGGACTATTTCGTGTTTCACAGGAAGCGGAAGACTAGCATGGTTTCTATAGAGGGCACTGAGTTTGGGGCACAGTTTTGATAGGATGGCGTCCACATGGGTGGAGAAGGAGAGGTGGCGATCAAGCCAGACCCCTAGGTACCTAAAAGAGGGCACGTCTTCCAGAGTGGTGTTATTTAGGGTACGGAAGATCTGGGGGATGTAAGTCTGGATAGTCTCTATCTAGTGCCGGAAGACATAGAGTCTGTTTTCTTGGCATTTAGGGAGAGCTGGTTGGAGTTGAACCAGTGTTGTACTTTGTTGAAATCGGTCTGAAGATTAGAGGTGACTTCTTCATGGGAGCGGCCGGAAGTAAAGAGGACCATGTCATCAGCGTACATGTGTATTGAGGTAGAAGAGCAAGCCATTGGCAGATCATTTAGTAGGATGGAGAAGAGAATGTGGCCAAGGACTGAGCCCTGGGGACACTGGTGGTAATGGGGGCAGGGGGAGGTAGTCTGTTATTTTTGTAGATTGGGTTCTATTTTGTAGGTAGGCACTGAACCAACTTATGGCCGAAAGCAATAGACCAGCACCAGCTAGGCAGGACAGTAGGAAGGAGTGGGATACTGTATTGAAAGCTTTGGCTGGATTGATGAAAATAGCAGTGGTGATATGCCCTTTGTCCATTCCAGAGAGAATGGAGTCCATGAGTCTTAGTAGGGAGGTGGTGGTGGAGTGGTTCTTCCTAAAACCGCACTGGAATGGAGTGAAGAAGTTTGTTTCAGAGAGAAAGTGGGCAAGCTGTGATAGTACTAGGTGTCCTTGGAGTTTGGTGAGGGTGGGAAGGAGGAAGATGGGGCGGTTGTTAGCAATGGAGGTAGGGTCACCTCCTTTTGGTAGAGATAGGACAGTGGCATGTTTCCACTCTGAGGGGAGAGACTCAGTGGAGAATGAAAGATTTAGCAGGGCAGCGAGGGGAGTAGCGATGGCCGGGGCAGATAGGAAGAGGAGTTTATTGTCGAGGCCGTCTGGAGATTTACCTTTGGTGGGGTTCAGGGAGCAAAGGGCATCTAAGGATTCAGTGGGGGAGATGTGTCTGAAAAAGAAAGGGTTCTAGCCAGGTGATAGGAGGGTAGCTATCTGGGGAGTGGGTGTGGTTACTGGAGAAAGGGAGTCCAAGAGGGTCTTAGCACAAGTAGAGAAGTAGAAATTGAACTCGGAGGCTACTGTCAGTGGGTCGGAGAGTAGGGTCCATTGGGTGAGAAGGAGATGAGGGGAATTTTGTTGGGGGGGAGAAAAGGGAGTTAATGACTTTCCAGAACATAGAAGGCCTCCCAAGATTTGAGTTTAGGGTGTCGTTAAAGTATTCGACCTTAGCTATGCAGATGGCCTTTGTGCATTTGTTTCGGAGCATGCGGTAGGTGATACTGTCGCCTGGGAGGAGCGTGGATTTGTAGGTACGCAATGCCCTGTCATGGGCTTGCTGGCAAGCTGTCAGCTTGGAAGATATCCAGGGAAGGTGTGACCCTCAGACCCTAGCATGGCGCAGGGGGACATGTTTGTCCCAGGCACTGAGGAAGGTGTTCCTGAAGTGTGTGAGGGCAGTATCCATGTTAGAGCAATTTAGGATTGGGTCCCAGTTGGAGTGAGCTAACTCTTCCAGGAGATGGGAGATGTTTAGGGATTTATACGACCGTTGAAATATAAATTTGGGAGGGGATTTAACTTGGTGGATTTTGCAGACCAAATATGTTAGGTGGTGATCGCTAATGGAGTCTGGGAGGAGGCCAGAGCTGACGACGTGGTGTGGATGGGAGGTAAGCACCCAGTCGAGAAGGGAGTGGTTTCTGGACTTATGGTTTGACCGTGTAGGTTCCAGAATGGGTTGGGTAAGGCTGAGCGTGGATATTTCGGTTTGGGTTTTGTTAAAGGTGGGATCTGATCAGTTGTGATTAGTCTCCCAAGACATATATTTCACCCGACTGGGCAAGGGATGACAATTGGTTCAGGATGTTGGTTACTGTTGCAGCTGAGGTGCCAGGGCAGCAGAAAATTCCAGCCACAAAGATGGGGAGTGAGGAGGGAAGGGACAGTTTCAGCATGAGCAGCTCATAGGCCTTGGGTTCAGCTTTTGAGAGAGTAACAGAAAAATGTAGAGCTGAGCTGGTGTAGATAGCCACCCCTCCACCTTTGGTGGATCGGTCTTGCCGAGTGATGGTGAACCCCGGAATAGAGATGGCTAGATCAGGGAGGTTTGGATTTAGCCAGGTCTTGGATATAATGATTAAGTCAGGGGCATGGTGGGTGGCTAGAACCTGGAGCTGATCGAGCTTGGGGGCTAGGCTACAAATGTTTAGGTGGAGAAGACATAATCTCCAGGGGAGGGAGCCAGAATGACTGTCAGTGGTGGCCTTGGCTGAGGGGTGAGGCAAGGTGCTACTATGACTAGGGGTTGTTTTTGGGCCGGGATTTGGGTGTATATCCCCTGCAGCCAGCAGTAGTAGGGCCAGGATTAAGTGGTGACGCAGTATGTGAAGGCACCGAGATCTGGGCAAACGCTGCTTAGGAAAAGCAGTAGGGTGGGTGGTATGGAGAAAGTGAGATCTGCATTGGTAGAGGGAGACCAGGAGGCAGCCATAGGAATAGAGTGAGGTGGTGGGGCTCATAGGGAAATGGGACTAGATAGTATCTGGGAGATGTGCTGTGGACATATGGGGGGAAATTGTAGGATGAATCAGTTCAGCGGTGGGGGCGATGCAGGGTAGCAACTTAAAGGGGGTGTTAGAAGGGGTAGAAAAAGTAGGATGGAGAAGAATGAGAATAAATATCCTACTGAATGTTCCATTGTTGCCAGGTGTATAGAAGGCGCAGATAGAGAGGGTTGGGAGGTAGACACTACAGTGAGGCAAAGTAAGGAGAGGGAGAAGAGGAGTGGTCACAAGGAGGTCTAGGAAGGTAGCTGGGGGGAGGGGAGGAGTAGTAATTGTTTGGAAAGGGATTAGAGTAGGTAGAAAGGGGCAGGGCAAGTAGCATATTTAATAGGTGGCCTGGGAGGGAGGTGGGGGCGGGACAAAATAGCACACAAGTTAACAAAAGAGACGGTAACAGTCCCAGGCTAGCGGCCGCTCCTGCGAACTGGCTGGAAGGCTCCTTGGGCAGGGAAGCAGCTTGGCTGGCTCAGTAGGAAAGCCGCACCAATCAGCTGCTGAGGGCTGAGGGCTGAGCGCTGGTTCAATTGGGGGCTGACAGAACGGTGAGCGCACCAATCGGGGAGGCGCTAGAAACTGGGCATCTTGTGGGAGTAGCAGTGACAGTTATCTGAGGTGGGCTCCGGGAGATAGGAACAGGAGGGTGGGTGGAAAGCATCAATGTGGTCACCGATGGCTGCGCTGATGCCACCGGGATCTGTGGGCGCCACTCAGAGTGCGAGAGGAACCTGAGGTGGGCTCTGGGAGATAGGAGCAGGAGGGTGGGTGGAAAGCATTGATGTGGTTGGCAGTGGCAGTGCTGATGATGCCAGGATCCGTGGGCGCTGCTCGGGGCGTGAGAGGAACCTGAGGTGGACTCCAGGAGATAGGACCAGGAGGGCGGGTGGAAAGCATCGATGTGGTCGGCGGTGGCAGCGCTGATGCCGCCGGGATCCATGGGTGCCACTCAGGCTGGTGTGGGCACGGAGGACTGGCACAGATGGGTAGGGGGTTCTCTTGCATATGGGTTCACATTAGCCATACAGCAGTGGGGGCTGCCATGGTTTGGGGGGGGCTTCCACTCAGCACTACCACCCTGGGCTACAGTTGTTTGGGGGGTGTGGGTCTGCAATGGCACTATGGGGCTGGGGCACAGCAGTGTTGCCGACAGACGGGGGTGGGGATTCCAACCTCTGTACACAAGGGCATAGCTACACAGGTCCGGGTGCCTGCATAGACTATTCATGAACCCAGACCTGTGCTGTATCGCACAAGGGTTCCATTGTGGGACCCATGCTGGGCATATGATTGGATGCCTGGCTGGGTCCGCAACTCCACCTGCACCCACCCTGCATGGATCTGTATGCCTGGGGGGTAGGCAGAGCTGTGGACAGGTGGTGGCCTTTAGTGAATAATGGCTGGTGTGCACCTGTCCGCAGGTGAGGAACTACATGGGCGGGTTACACGCTTTTGGCGCGTAACTAGTGCCCATTAGTGCATAAGGGCCAATATTTGGAAAATACAGCTACATTTTGGTAATTCTTTTGAATGTTAAATAATCCATCAGAGGCCAGAAACAGGTAGTTCTTGGTAGATGTTTTTATTAAACAATCTCTTCAAGTGTTCTCAGTTTTTTTTATACCCCTCGGTGTGTGATACTTTCATAAACCACTCAAGCTTGACTTGTGTTGTTTATATAGTATCACACATTTTGAGGTTTAAAAAATGTCATAACACTTTTGATCATTTGATGAATTTTGTAAGTGTAACAATCCACTCCGGGTGTGTGTCAGAGCTATAATAACCTAATTTCCTGGGTGGTTGAAGACCCTTGGCTGTGACTTGGTCCTCACAACCCACCCAGGTCATTCAGTTATTACAATACACACACACACACACACACACACATGCACACGCATACGCACCCACACACACACACACACACACACACACACACACACACACACACACGACTGGATTGTTCCTTACATAACACACTGACGTTCATACTCTGTTCTATATATCATGGTGAGACTTAGATTTGCATTGCATTACTGACTGCCAGTCCCTGTCTGATGGAGTCTTGGTACACAGATTCTGGGCCGGAGGGTTGTGTTCCTCATGCTGAATGTCTGTTTGGATGGGTGGGTAACAATTATATCATCACCAGTGACCAGATGATGCCCTCTGCCTTCCACAGTAATGGGTACTGGGTGGCTCTGTAATGTGGAAAATTCTGATTGCCATTAATGATGGCTCCTCACGGGTCTGCCTAAGTGACAGAGTCTTCCTCACCCCCTTACCATGGACATGTGATCCCAGAATAGACTTCCGTTCCTCTCCAGGTGAAACATGCCCCTCTGTGGTGAGGGGGTAGGGTGGACCTGTGCCAGTGTCCTGATGGGAGTTAGCCAGATGGAAGACAGTGAAGATAAGCACAAAAATTTAAATAAACAAAAAATGCCTGTAGTATTTATAGTTACACTCCAGGTATAATTTGTCCCAGAGTGTGAACAGCCACTGCGTAGCTTGATGCAGACATGGCTATAAGTTTCAATAGAATTTTGCACACAGTGTACTGGTTCTAACAAAATGAACTTTAATTATTATTTATTAGGATCTAGGATTAAATGCCTTTGAGCTGAGAGCTCTTTTACAAAGGTTCCATGTCAATAGGAGGGAAGACAGTATTACAAGGGTTTAAGCAACATAGAGTATAAAACTTGTACAATATTTACAATAATTGCAATGGATTATTCAAGCAGGTTTATACTAACAAAAAAAACTATAGAGGGTAAGACACCCTTGGGTTGTGTTTACAGTAAGTTATAGGAGAGGATAGTTGCAGGTAGTAGAGGGTTGGGAGTTAGGTTCACTGAGGCAGTAGTTAGTGGAGAGATGATTTGTAGGGGACAGTAGGGTGGGAAATAGAGTTGCTGCAGTCATGAACTTTGTCAAGTGAGATGTATGGGGTGGATGTACGAGGCAGGTGGCCAAGCAGAGTTGTGAGCCACCAAGTGGAAGTAGGGGAGGGAGTGTAGGGGGTGGTAGAGATGGCCTGGGCATGTCACGGTGGGAGTCACTCTAATGTATTGGTTAACCCCTGTAAATCATATGCTCCCTAAAAATCCAGGTATTTTAAATATAATACACTCCATCAGGAGCAGCTGCTCCAATCACATCCATCAGTATATTTGTATACTGATAAGCTGTGTCTCTTGTCCTGTCAATGTGGCTTACTGTATTAGTTATAGGAAGAGAGTAATGCAAATAATAAATGTACTTCAATTTCATGCTGAACCCTTTGGTTATATGTGGTGTGTGTGTGTGTGTGTGTGTGGGGGGCGGATGTCGATTCTGCAAGTTGTAATATTAGGAACCCTTTGCATGTGTGAGGTGTAATATGAGGTACCCTTTGAGACTGTGTGGAGTGTGAGATGAAGAACCCTTTGGATGTGTGGAGTGCAGTATGAGAAATCCTTTGGGGGTATGGGTGTGATAAAAGGAACCCTTTGAGCACATGTGGGGTGTAATATTTGGGTTGTTAGCGGTTTGATGAAAGGAACTCCTTGGGTGTGTTGTGACCCCTTATCAAACAGCTCTGATGTAGATTTCTGCAGGCTACAAGTTTATCACTAAACATTCAATACTGGACGTTTTCAAACAAATTGATTATACAACATCTGCAAACAATAACAGCAACAAAAATAGTCATGGAGATTCAGCTTGATCCATCTATGTCAGTTTCTTTAAAATTTAGATCCATGTACTTACGCTTGTTGCAACATCAGATCAACACTTTCATCTCCTCCAAACCCAAAATACACCTTTCAGTGTATCTACCCCCTCCCAAACACACTGTCCACTGTAGTAAACACCACACAATTCCTGTGGGGTCAACTACAGATGAGGGTGAGCAACCCAATATCCAGCCTACAAGGTGACCAGCCAATGAGGACAACCCTGACACTCATCTGCCATCCTTGATGTTCCCTAGTGGGTGTATGTGGAGAAGTCCAGCATCAGTAAGTCTCTGTTGTGGCTCACCCTGTTCTTTCAACCCCTGATGGTCTGTAGGGCTTTATGTGCATTGGGAGATTAGGAGCTGAGACTGCCTAACTGTTTTCCAGCACTTCATCAACAGCAAACCTCTGCTTCTGCATCAGTCTCGGGGGGGGGGGGGCTCCCTGCTCTCCTCTGAGGGCTGATGATGCTCTGTATCTTACAGTATATACTCTAACTACTCCATACAGCTGCTCTTTACATCTTCTCTACATGTCTTATCAATTACACAGCAACTGCATCTTTAGCTCTGCCACCCTGGAACTCTGTCAGGCATCCCTCTCTCATCACCACCACGCTGCCACTGCATGAAGCCCGCCCCACTGGGAAACCAGGGACAGACACTCCCCACCTACCTGGTCCATTGATGCTCTCCATCTCACTGGAACAAAGGCAGGACGGGGGATTGAGAGAGCCAGTGGGTTGAGTCTGGTGTTGGGTGTGTGGAGGTGGGGTATGGGAGGTTGCCATCCTCTATCCAAGGAGCGTGGCTTTTTTCATGTGTGTTGCCCCTGGAGCGCAGACATGCAATGACATCTGCGCACCTAATATACTGATGTCTATCCTGCTCCACCCCTTGATACGGCATCAATCCTGCAGTGCCCCCCATCTCCATAGGGGCCACTGGTGAGCAATGCAAGGCCCACTACCCACCCCGGGAGAGGACAGCAGTCCTCTGGATGCCCGATCCTCTCCCTCCCCAGCCAACCCCCGGCGGCCCGAGTACATTCCTGAATTCGGGCCACTGGTGTGGCATGAGGTGTGGCATTCAGCTCCTCAACCCTCAGCACCACCGGGCCGGCTAACTGCAACTTTTTATATCAAGATAAATCAAAGGCAGTAATTGTTGCCTCTAGGCAACTCTTGTTAGTACTGCAACAGCATGGAGCAACTAGCATCCATTTTAATAGATTTTGTTTGGGATCCCTAACCACCAGCCTTCATTTTGTTTCTCACTGTTGTCCAACATTAGGCCTGCAACTGCCTTCCATATGCACACATTAATAGATTGTTTTGGGAGCTCCCCAGCACTTTTGGGTACTGGTGTACCAGTTGGAGGAAACAGCACAGACCTAAGGGTGGTGAAACTTGTGGTGAGTGATCTCTGAATGATTGCTCATTGCATTTTACTCATTTCTTTCCCCCATCTAAAGCCTATTCCTCTCCTCTAATAAATATATTTGTGTTTTAGCTCCTTTCACTACTGTGCTGGGTTAACAGCTCACATGACCTGTGCAGCTGCATAGGGCTGAGTCCAGGAACCTGCTTCATTCACCAGGACTTTTACTTGCCCAGTCAGGGCCAGTGTTTGCCAGAGGAGGCAGTTACTACCTTCTGCAGGGGTGTCAGTTGTGAGGCAGAAGCCTCATCCAACATCCCACTACCCTACATATTGGGAGATCACTTGGGTTGTGATGGTCTGGGATGCCCCCAACAACCACCAATACCAGGACAGCCTGTGACTTTGAACTTTGGTCCCTCCAGCCACATAGCCAATCAAGCTATGGGAGGATGCTTGGGCTTCCTGTCCTTTTAGGTTGAAGTGTTCTCCAATTACAGCTGTGCCTGTGTTTTTGGTAGTAGTTTTGAGCTGTAAATATAATTACTGTTTTTGTACCATTGTTTGCATTACAATCTCTAATCTCATTAACAGCACATAATCACTGAGTATCAGGGGCATAGCCAGGATTTGGTGGTGGGGGGTTTCCCAAACAATTCTAGGGGGGTCTGGGGGCATGCCCCCTCAGAAAATTTTGACAACGTAGGTGTTAAATGGTGCAGTTTCGTGCATTTTAGGCAATAATTGTTGAGTCACAAAATGTTCAAAATTCTAATCATCATTCTCATCCATCCCTGCAATCCCAAGTATTTCAGCCAGGTGCTCCTTCTAAACTTTTTTTTTTGAGGGGGGAGTAATTTTAATTTCCCCAAATTTAATTTATTTGTTCAGCTATTGCCTTGCCCTCTATGTTCCACCTTTCCCACTGCAGGTATTCCCCTTTTAAAAATTGCCCGCAGTTTGTTTGGTTAATGTTAATTGTTTTCCTCCCTTTGCCTCTACGTTACATGCATGACCCCCACTCTTAAGGCAAACAAATAATACTCCGGTACTTTTTATTTTTAAATGTTTACTGTTTGTGTGCAGCTCACATATTAAACAGTAATGCATTAAAAATATTTAAACATATATAAAGTGCCTGTCTATAATATGCGCAGCAGTGGATACACAGCTTTTCCCATCAAAGTAGTATGCAACCAGTGAATGACACATTTGACAACTGGGTGTTAAGAGTGTTTTTAAATGTTAACTACAAACATGATATAACTACTTTTCACATCAAACACATATAGTTATTTTCCTAGAACCTGTTTGTTTATCAGGTTATCTTCTGTACTCATGTTAAGTTTTTTTCAGTCTGTGAATGAAACAAAATAAGGAGTCCCAGCTTCAAAATAACAACATGTAGTATGAAAATAAACAGGAAAATCATGCTGTGTAGGAAGAAATTAGTGGACCCCAGCTTTCTTACTCTACTTCTGATTTTATTACTGCCATCACACAACCACCACCACCCTGGATGTTTTGTTGCAAACCTTTCAACTTCATCACTGTACACTTTTTCTGCACATGAATGTGCATTAAGACAAGGCTGGCTTTCTGTAATTATCAATGTGATTAAAATTATCAAACCAGTAGAACAGATAGAGATGGTAGATTGAATTATTTGACAACTGGGTGTCATCAGAGTGTAATAATAAAAAGTAACATGCACACACTACAACTATAACCCACAATTTCACATAGTTATTTGCCAGGCTCTCTTGTTTCTTTATCAGATTTATCTTCTCTAATCTAGTTCTGTATTTAAAGTCTGGATTGATGCAAAATAAGGATTCCCAGCTTCAAAATGGCAGATGTACATAAAATTATTTTAAGATGCCTGGTAGGAAGAAATTACTGAAATGGACCCCCTGCTTTCTTACTCTAGTCCTCATTTTGTTGCTGTGCCATCACATTTACAAGCAACATCCATCTCGGATGTTTTGTTGCAAACCTTTCAGTCACTTTATTAGTGTCCACTTTAGCTCCATAATGAATTTGTGTAAAGGCAAGGCCCGCCATTCTCTTATTTCCCATTGTGTTTCTGACATAAGTTTTGAGCCTGCAAAGAAAACCGAAAGAGTGCTCACGTTGTGCACTACTGACTGGAATTACACAGAGTATCTTGAATAAAGTGTATATGTTTGGGAAAAAGGATGCATCACAGGCTCCGAATGTTCTACAGCAGTATCAGGTGGGTTTTGATTGTTTTGCCATTTAGTTTTCCATGTTAGCAGTTCCACATCTATAACCTGAGGAGAAGGAATATCTTTTTTATAGAAATTGATAACTTCATCTAGGTTGATGTTTCCACCATTGGATTTAATCACTGATGGAATAAGGCCCATTAGCATAGCCACAACTTGCTGTGTTCTTGAAAATTTCATAGCCAGTACCTCAAGGAAACAATCAAGCATTGGAATTGCAATCACCCTCCTGTAATACTCTTCAGGATCACTTGCAGGAGTATTGCTTCCGTGAGTCTGTCTCCCAACAGTGCGTGGTATTTCAGGTTGAACGTTGACCTTTTCTGAAACACGGCATGCCTCAGTGTACCAGCTGTGGAACAGAGTCTCAATTTCTTGTTGAGCTACCTTTATACTGTCCTCTACTGTGGTAATCATGGTATAAGCATTAATTATATCAATTGTGCTGTTTTGCAGTTTTACACTCAGTGGTTGCACAAACTTCAGTACTTTCATGACTGTGATGAAGCAAATAATGTAACAGAAATTCTCCATAGAATAAAGGATCTCATTTGCTAATGTCTTAGTCTCAGCATCCCAGTTCCTTTCTCCATACTCATCAACATATTGCTGTCCATTACTGATGACACACAGTGCAATGAGAATACATGAAAAAAGGTCATAAAATATCTCATATGCTGTATGCCTCATTGCCCATCTTGTTCTGCAAAGAGATTGCAATGTCACTCATTTAGCTTCAGGATAATTATGCCCTACTACTTTCAACAGAAGCTCATTTCTTTTGGGTGAGAAATTGAAGAAGTTACAACACTGGTTAAGCACATCATGCATGTTCCGGATTTCAGGGTGTTGACAAGAGTTCACTATGCACAAATTGAGGCAATGCGCATTACAGTGCACGTAAACAGCAGATTCATTCTGCTGGCAAATTAAACCTTGTGTGCCTCGAACGCTTGCAGCCATGTTTGAGGCCCCATCATATTCTTGGCCTCGGCATGCTTGAATATCAAGACTCCATTGTACCAATGTATGTAATATGTTATTTGCAAGTGCCTCACCAGTTATTCTCTCACAAGGTACAAAGTCTAGGAAGTCCCCACTTATATTCTGAGTTTTGTCAATATATTGGAGTACCAGAGACAAAACTTCTCTGTTACTTACACCTGTAACTTCATCACCAAGAATAGAGTAGTACTCAGCATATTTTATGTCTTTAATGATATTGTCTCGAATCTGATCCCCGATAATCTCTATCAACTCATTTTGAATATCTGGCGAGTGATATTGTGCATTTCTCCCACCAAACTGTAAATGTTGAGCTAAACTTGTATCTCCAGCATTTACCCTGAATTTTAACAGGGAGATAAAGTTTCCTGGATTGTGGGTATCATCATTTATTTTCTCAATATGGCTATGTAAAGCTATACTCTGGCAACCACAGACAAGTTTAGTTTCTATTATTGATCCTAATATTTTCCTGTTTTCTTCAATTCTTGCAGCACACCTAGCATCAAGTTTGCTCCTCGCTGATTTTTCTGGGGTTTCCATAGTTATTTTTAAATTCTGAGCCTTTTCTGATGCATTCATGTGATACTGTTTCTTGCAGTGTTCTTTTAGAATCTCCTTTGCTTTTGTCCAGTTAGTTAACGGTTTAGTGACAAGAGTGCCCAAGTTATCACTGTAGCCAAACAAGCTACAAAACTTACACACGCCATCCCTCAACAATTCACTGTAAACTAGCCAAGGGTATTCAATACACCATTTGTGTTGGAAGGATCGTTGTTTACCATGCATCACTGTCTTTGGAAACATATAAGTAGCTGATGGACTGAAGTGCTGAGTGAGATATTTATACTGCTCGTAATCATTGAGTGAGGTGCCAATGATTCTACCAATATGATAAGGGCCCTTTTCTGGTATACTGCTACTCTCATTTCGAGTATTTTGTGCTAATATACTATTATTGCTGTTTTTATTGGACAAGCTTTCTTGAACAGTGCTTCTGTTGTCACTGCCTGCTGCAATGCCTGAATCTAAAAATACAAAAGGCATTGTTAAGTTCTTCATGCATATGGGAAAATGAAAGCAGAGTTGAGACAAGTGTTTTTATATGTTGCTCAAATGCTGTTTCCAAAATAACAGTATTGCAAAACGAGGGGATTGAAACAAGGGGGGCATGCAAACAGCGAAGCGTAGGAGGTAATGGGAATATTTTAGTGAGAACGATCATATGACCAGCAGGATTAAGTATGTGCAGAAACTACATGAACCTTTCATTTCCTGCCATGAAATAATTTTAGCAATAAGTGCATTCAATGCTTGAATGTACTTATTGTTCAGACTAATGTCATTAATGACAAGTGCAAACTACCTATGATAATATGAAAACATGGAGTGTGGGGCACAATACAAGATAGAAAGACAATCATTCTTATGCAAATAAGAATCATGACTCTGTTTTCTGACTATAATTCAGTTGTTTTAGAAAAGGCTGATAATAAAGATTCAGCAGTGTCGTTTCCAATATACAAGAGACACACCTTGAAAGCTCCCACTTTCTGATGGGCTTAATGGTCATTTTGTTCCAAATCCTTATAAAGAAAGAGTTGCCTGATTGGTAAATCCTCGCTTCTTAGTAGCTGCCATCTCAGAGACTGATCCAAGTCAATGTCCCTTTTTGAAGTGGAGGAGCAGAGTTTTACTTAATGCATATGGTTTCAATATCAATCACATTACTTTAAATGTATTTACTTTGCAAACAGAACAAACTTGACAATATTAACTCTAACCCCTGCCAAAAGGCCCCAGCCAAGTCCAATCATCTGTGCCTGTCAGCTAATAGCAGCAACAAGATAAGAACTTAAGTAAGAAAGCAAGGTGTTGTAGCACAATAAAATGTTCATAACCTAGCATTTTACAGGGATTTTCTCTGTATTTATTCATGTACTCAGTAACTGACAGCAATATGTTGATAAGCATGAAGACAACTGAATGCTGAGAGTAAGACAATGGGAAAGGTATCCTTTATTCTGCAGAGAAGTACCATTCCATTATTTAGTGTTAGTGCTTATTAAACCACTCCTTCTCATCTATAATGAAGATAGACCCCTTCCTATCCCAAGTATGTTTCAATCCTGTCACGGTCATTGTTCCAGCTTGACTACCTTTGGGCCTGCCAGGACAATAGCACCCACCACACTTTCAGTGAAAATGAGCGTCCTCTAATTAGACCCATTGCAGACCCCTTTCTAATCTCATGACACGACCCCTTGCTGTGTTACTCTTTCTATACAGGAAGATGTTTTCCCATCACCCTATTTATGTTTTGTAGAGGTACTTGAATTTTTCAATCAGCTCCCCCCATTCCCTACTTTCTCTTATCTAACTATGTACATATCGAGGCGAGGTCCTTTAACCTATTCTTGTCTTATGCTGTAAATTCTAGTACTCCAACTCAGTTGCCCTTATCAGCCCCTTCTTCAATGTGTATGTCTTTACAAAGGTGTGATCTCCAGGGGGGTGGGTGAGGGGGTCTAGAGGATGAGAAGGGACTTGGCAAGATTAGAGGAATGGCAAAAACTATGACAGGCTCTTAAATTCAATGCAAAGAAGCGCAAAGCAATGCACCAAACAAAAACACAGGGGAAGAGTACACAATTGAGCAGGGGTTCTAACAACAACAGAAATCGAAAAGGACCCAAGGGTAAACATATCAAACAATAAAGGTAGGCAAGGAATGTGAAAAGGCAGTAAGTAGGCCTGGGGGATCTTGAGATAGTGAGTGTCTTCACCAATAAAAAACAGGAAGTTGTTATCCACGTACAGAAAGCTGGTGAGACCCATCCTGAGTACTACGTGCAGTTCTGGAGACCTCATCTCTGCAAGGACATGAAGACAGGATGGAGGCAGTCCAGAGGGCAACTAAAATGGTGCAGGGTTTGCAGCAAAATATGAAGAGAGAGAGAGACTATAGGACCTGAATATAACCTCTAGAATAGGAGTGAGAAGCCTGACTGGGGGACATATGAGAAAATGTCATGCCTAAAAGGAACAAAGTCCAACAGGGTAGCATCTTTCAGAACAAAATGTGTTAACAAGGGGTCACAATTTCGAGCTAGAGGAGGGTGACTGAGGGCAACATGAGGAAGTATTTTTCATGGAGAGGATGGTGGATGCATGGAATGGCCTTCCTGAGGTTCTGGTGTGAAAAACACACAGTGGGGGGGACTTAAGAATGTATGGGGCACAGGCACAAGACATTTCTAATACTGGGAGTTAGAAGTGTAGGCTGTTAGAACTGATCTGCCAGCTTAGCCACTGGGAAATGGTGGGTGGACCAAGTGGTCTTTATCTGCCAGAATAAAGTATTGTGAAATTATAATCTGTGTGCTATTTTTTACTACTCTCAATGTCACCCAGCATGTTGCGGAATGATTTAATTCAAATCACCATTAATCTTATGGGTCTGTGTAATTTTAGTGCAGCCTGTGTGCAACTGCTACAAATACAACAATAATTTATTTTCCCCCATTAAGCCAAACATTTCCATTTTTCTCAGGGAGTGAGTAGTCTCCGATACTGGACTTAAGTTCAGACTTTTGCACATTCCCTGTGATACACTGTGTGACTCAGTACAATCAAAAGCGTAGTGCCACTAACAAATCAAATAAACGCACAACCGCATTATTATTCAGAATTCCACAGCTTGTCAACTGTGTAGTCTGTCATCCCTAAGGGCCTCAGATTTTCCAATCAGCCATCAGTAATTTTAATCAGTACTCCATGAATGAGATGGATTACACAGGCAGCTCACAGATCAGCCCACCACCCTGACTGTATTTTAATATGCAGTCTCATGAGAGTAATACACACAGCTCACAGATAGAACTCCTTTATGGTTTTTGACTCGTGTGTGACTGTGATCAGATATAAGTAACCTCATTGCATTATGTGTCCAGTTGGCTGTGCTAATTCATAAGCCAGCCACACTTTCATTTCCTATTCCCCCGGCCCCTCTGTCACAGACTTTGCAGATGGACTGGAGGTCAAAGTTTGTCTGTTTGCAGATGACACCCAAGATCTGCAACAGAGTAGATGATCCAGATGGGGTGGGCAGAATGAGCAGAGATCTGGATAAACTAGCAAAATGGTCGGAAGAATGGCAACTGGGGTTTAATACAAAGAAGTGCGAGATCATGCGCATAGGGAAGAGAAACTCTGAAGCCACCTATAGGCTGGGAGGGGAGTTGCTGGCAATCACAAGGGAAGAAAAAGACTTATGCATCATCATCACAGATGACCTGAAATCATCCAAGCAGACCTCTAAAGCAGTAGGTAAAGCTAGGGGGATGTTAGGGTGTATCAGTTGGGGTATCACAAGTCCTAAGAGGTAGGTAATATTCCCTCTTCACAAGACACTGGTTAGGCCCCATCTGGGGTACTGCATGCAGTACTGGAGCTCACACCTTCACAAGGACATTAACCAAACTGAGGCAGTCCAGAGAAGGGCAACCAAAATGGTACAGGGACTGCATCAGAAAACATATGAGGGGGCAGATTACCCTACAGCAAAGGACAGAGAGAGGTGATATGATTGAAACATTCAAACACCTAAAGGGTATTAACAAGGTGAAAGAGTGTAACATGTTTCAATATAAGAAAAATAGCAGGACAGGACACAGCATGAGATTAGATGGAGGCCGATTAAGGGGTAATGTGAGGAAGTTCTTTGTCACAGAAAGGGTGGTGGATGCATGGAACGGCCTACCTCAGAAAGTGGTGAATATGAATGCAGTGCAGGGCTTCAAACAGGCATGGGATAGGCATAAGGGAGCAATTTGGATGCGTATGAATAGACAGGTCATTGACAGAGCAAAGGCTGATGGCACATTTATAAGGTAGAAAAAGAAATGGGCAGACCATAGGCCTTGCAGTCGTTATCTGCCTTCAACTTCTATGTTTCTATGATGATTTTTATTTAGCCCCCTTTATGTTGTTCATGTGACCAGATAGTCACTCTGCCAGGCAACCACAGTTTCATTTCCTAGACCCCTGGTCACATCAGCCCCCATTCAGTGTGTGAGGAATCAGACAGAATAGAAATACCCATGTCCAGGCCACTTTAGTTTGTCAAGATTGCCTGTGCCCCACCCCATGGTCATTTTTCCATGCCCCAATGGTCATTCCTTACCCCCACCAAGCACATCATTTTTTTATTTGATAGCCCCGTTATGTATTTTGTCTTACTTGTGACCAGAAAAGTCACCTCATTGCATTGTGCCCATTTAGTAAGCTGTAATGAGCCAGCCACACTTTCATTCCCTGGCCCCTCATGTCATCACAGCCCCTTTCAGTCAGTGACATGAAAGCAGAATAATATCTCTTTAACATTGAACCAGGGTCCAGTGGCGCTGAAGATTAAGGCGCTGGATGCCACACTTCACTCCACACTGGCAACCGTATGGTGACAGACTCGGACAATCAGGGGTCGTGGGGGGGAGAGAGGGATCGAGTGCCCAGCAGTGGCTCTCCTTCTCTGGGGAAGGGTGGTCTGTCTGCCTCACTACTATATCACCATCTACCAAGTAAACCGGGATTGAAGATGCAGGTTGCAACACACACAACAGGAGGGGAAGCGTCAGCTGAGAGCCCTGGGAGGAGTTGCATCTCAACGCATGCCTCCCAAGTGGCTCTCCTAGCAAGCCAATGTCTACGGGGTAAGGTTACCAGAAAAAAAGGAAAATCAGGAGCCCGACACTCCTAGGTGACAACCTCCAGTGCCGGACCACGTCACCGTCCATCACCGGGGCAGACTCCGCTGCGATCCACTCAGTCCACTGTTGTTTGAGAGAATGTAAGGGGGTCCCTCATCCCACCCAGGGGGTATACTGGAATATCTGTGAGTGGGGGGACAGTCTAGGAGCAGATTCCTGGGGAGGTTAAGGGATGCTGTGAAGGTTTGGGGATCCAATTGAGTGGAGCGATGGTACCATAATAAGGCGAATAAAGAGAAGTTAAAAAAAAAAAAAAATTAACCAGAAGAGAACCCCATATCCTTATTTTTATTTAGCCCCCTTTATGTTGTTCATGTGACCAGATAGTCACTGACTGGCCAGCCAGCCACATTTTCATAGACCCCCTGGTCAGTCCAGGGGGTCTATGAAAATGTGGCTGGCTGGCCATGAGCCCCTCAGTGTGATGAATCAGCACATATAGAAATCTCCCACCTCTAGGCCACTTCTCCAAAATTTCCCGGTCATTTTCCTTAGTACCTCGTCCAATCATGTTTGTGAGTTAGTTTGCCCCATCTAATTGCCTGCTGCACAGCACTGAAATTGCCAAGCCCCTCCCCATGGTAATTTTTCCTTAATTCCTAGCATGCCAGTCGTCTTTTTCTGTTTATTGTTCGTCTACCACATTTCACCTCAGTCATGGAGTTGCACATGCTACCTGAAATATCCACCCTGGCTGAGGTAATTTTTTCCTTAATTCCTTTGTCAGTCTTTCCTTATTCCCCTCCTGAATCTGTTTATTTGCCCCATTTCACCTCAGTCACGAAGCTGCAGCAGTGCATGTTACCTGAAATATTCTCCCTGGCTGAGGTAATTTTTACCTTAATTCCAATCCTAGCCATGCCAGAGTCACTTATTTCCCTCCCGAATTTGCCCCATATCACCTCAGTCATGTCAGCTGCACAGTGCATGGATCTGAAGTATTCCTCCCTGTCTCTGAGGTAATTTTTTATCATTACTAAGCCATCATGCCAGTGAGTCTTCTTCCCTTACTTTCCCCCATTGAATCTGTTTATTTGCCGCCTCAGTCATGGAGCTGCAGTGCAGATTGCTATCTGAAATAATTTATATCCTCCCTGGCTGACTTCACTGCACACCCGCTTGGTCACCGAGTCTGCCTCTGGCTTCTAAGGCCTTTTGCCCTGAGTTTTACTGTGCGCCTGCACCGAGATGTCTCCCCTGCTGAGAGAGGAAGTCCAGAAATGTACTTGAGACTCATTCATCTAACCCTGACAAACACTACATGCAATGACGGGCAAGCTGCTCTGAGCACCAGCCTGACCCGACCATCCAAATCCTGCCTGAGTGTGCGTCTGAACGAGCTTTGGCGTGATGCAGCAGCTCTCAGCATCATGCGACTACTGATCTGCACTCACATGTGATGCTGAGCCGAGGCGGGCCGAGGCCTCTTTGTGAACAAGCCAAGTGCGCTTCATCAGCCGACTGGGTGCCCTTCCCCGCATGCGCCAATGTGGGTTTAAAGTGCCAATTGCGGTGCTGATTGGAAAGTTACGGCAGGGCAGAGTTTTAAGACAGGATGATCATTCAATCCACGGTGCCAGGTCGGAAACATATGGCCACTGACGGTCAGTGATTATGTAAGTAAATCGAGGGGGGGAATCACAATTTGCACAGTCAGCAAGTGGAGGGGGGTTCTGAGCACCCAGGAAACCCCCTAGCTACGCCCCTGAGCATATCGTAACTCCTTTTTCCCCACCTCCTGGGCAGCACCCAGAGATGAGCCATGGACCAGTGTGCTTTACCCAGCTACCAATCAGAATAGGCAAAAGGGATTTAGTATTTTAAACATCCAAGGCATGGAGCTAAACTGTACTTCACACATACTGATTTAAAGTAAATAGTAGAAGTCCATCAAATGGGATAAATTACCAGATACAACTGTTTTAAGATCTAACACATTTCACCTCTACTTTGAATGCAAAATATCAAAGTTAAAATTAGCAATCTGTATTTCAGTTTTCTTGCATAACCTAAGATATAAGGCCACACTCACCACCAAAATGGACATGGTGATTACAGAGGTAAAATTCTTAGCTTAGTTATTATGGTCCAATTCTAAGTGAAGTTTAAAACAATCAGAGGGAACTCATTTACTGACCTATGGTGCTATTATGTAGGATCAAAGGCCTGGATAGGAACTAACTTGCTACAAACTGACAAGCCAAAGAATTTAAAGAGGACACCCCCTTGATAAAGGGTTATACACCCAAAGCGCCGGAGCATGTGATGGTGAGAGACCTTGCACTGTCTCACCTTGAATACTTAATAAAAGCTTTAATTGGGCCCTTTCCATCTGGTGTGCAGTACTTTGTACTTGGAGTGCAGGTACCTTCTGAATTTTTCAATTTAAAGGGGAACCTGATATTCATTGGTCTTCTGCTGTTGGCAAGTGGGGACGTCAAGCAAAACCCAGATCCTAGCAATGAAATTTTAAAACTGGCCCATGACAATGCATGGAGCTTGGCTAACAAAACTGATCAATTCAAAATATGGGAAAGCCTTGGAAACTATGATGTTGTAGGACTGAATGACACATGGGACTCCTGGGAAAAACTCAGACGCTGAAGTACAGCTACTGTAGATAACTCCAATCACCTTCCACATGACAAACCACAGTGGGGGGAGGGGTTGTGTTCTACAAAAAACATGCAATAGGATGTGTGGAACTGAAGTATTCAGGAAACGTAGATGGCATAGATATGGTCTTGGTTTTTCTGCCACTACAAGATATATGTATAGGGATTGTCTGCTCACTTCCCCATTAAGACCACTGTCAAGAGGAGTCCCCCAAGGCTCTATTCTGGGTCCTATCCTTTTTGCCATTTATATAAATAAAATTGATTCAACCCTTACCAAGTCCTCAGTACATCTCTTTGCTGATGACACTGTACTGTATGTCAGCAACACTTCACCTAAAGTTGCTCATGAAATCCTACAAGCAGAATTCTCCGTTACAACATCAGTTTCTCAAGAAAAAGCTTCTGCTAAATGCAAAGAAAACCAAAGCAATGATGTTCACAACGCAAAACTCAACCAACACATCCTCTTCAATCAGTCTCCCCCACATATGCACTATACTTGAAGAAAATCTGGAGTATGTTGAAAATTTCAAATACCTAGGTGTGTGGATTGACAACAGACTTGACTTTACTCAGCATCTAGAACAACTGCTGAAAAAGCTTCGCCTAAGGCTTGCCTCCCTACAGATTAAAACCCTTCCTTAATAGAGATTCAAAGATGAGATTAGTCCAGGCCATCTTTCTATCAGTCATTGACTCACTAGACTTCCTCTATAGTCACTGCCCCACCCCACCTTCAAAAGTTGGATACCTTATACCATAGAGCAATAAGGTTCATTACAGACTTGCCATATAATACTCACCATTGTTCTCTCTATGATGCAGTTGGATGGGTTTCCCTTCATGTCAGGAGGAGCAGAAATGCAGCTCTATGGATCTACAGAGCTTTAGCTAAAAAACTCCCAAGATATATCCTGAACTGCTTCAACCTGACCACTCCCAGCTCCTATGGCCTAAGAAGCAACAATATCATCCTGCTCAAATTGTCCAAAATCAACACCAAAATAGGGAGGGCAGCAATCAGCTATTCTCTAGCCATAGCATGGAACACCCTACAAAAATCCCTAAAACTGTCCATTATCATTCCACTTACATCCTTCAAGCAGCACTGTACAGCCTTCTTCACAGAGAAATGCAGTTGCTACCGCTAGAGCTAGAATAGTCATCCCACAAAACCATATTCCAATCACATATGGCATATTCCTTCCAGCCAGACACCGCCAGTATATGGCACCCAATATTCCCTTCACCATCCTTGTACTCATTATGTGAGTGACTGTCATGGCCCTCATTGTGATATATATGTACTGTACATATTAGATGTTAGTTTAACTTTCTCTGCCAAGCTTTAACATGTGAATTCTCTGTATATTATTGTGTTATAAATAACATTTTCTTTTTTCTGTATGTATAACTGTCTCATAAGTATGTGATGTAATTGCTATGCACCAACTCGAACCTTGACCTTATCAGGTCCATCTTGTAAATGAGCCTTGCTCAATGATGATCGCCTGAATAAATAAAGATTTGATTGATTGATTGATTGACTACCAAAACCAATACATCACACTTTGACAAACTGGCCAAATTAATTATCAGCCAAGCCCGAGACAGAGAAATTCTGCTGATGATCTACTTTAATACAGCCTGGGGCAGACCCAGTGGGTACAGACTGGTGCTAAGCTTTTCTCCTCTATGGGTTTGAAACAGATCATCACCTGACCAATAAGAAAAGGACCATACCAGAAGACTGGTAATATATTGGACCTAGTATTTGTGTCATCAAAGATTATTGCAGACAGTCACCAGGTTCTGCCCCACATTTAGGGACCACAGTCCCTTTGAATGTTCTATTACCTGGAACATGGAAACAGTAGCCACAGAGTTGGACTGGCCCACCTGGATACCTGGAAATCCAGGTGGGCCCTCCCCCCATTATCTAATTTTTAATTGAATGGGGGTATTTGGGGCACTGTAAGCAAATGTAAGATGCAAAAACAGAGCTAGGGCATCACATTCAAGTTGAAGATTAATATGAGTGTGTCACCGTGGGCTCTCCTCTGTTGAATTTCCAGGTGGGCCCCTGTATCCACTTTCCAGGTGGGCCTCCTCTACCCCAGTCCAGCCCTGTAGCCAACAGAGTTATATCTGAGCAGGTGTCTTAAAAGCTTCCACCCCACCCACTTTACCAATTGTATACAAAAAGAAAGATGGGACTGACTAGTCCTGATCCCTGATCTGAACACAGCTGTTGTTGATTTTACAGGTTCCTTTCTCTCTGTGCAATAACACACTCCTTTTAAATCAAAAACAATCAGAAAATGTCACCTGCCACGATGTCAGAAAAAAAATACAGAAACTGGGTCAAAGACAGAATTGGGTAGAAAGCAAACAGAACATTGGAATCGGACAACTGGGAGCTATTTGAGAAATTAACAACTAGTTCTGAAAGTCAGATTAGAAAAAGTAAAAAAAAAAAAACAGTACTACAAGGATAAAATAAATTTCACAACAGACCCATCATCCTACTGGAATCTAATCAACAGCCATAAAGATTCAGGAGCCCAAACATCCAACAGAAGTTTTGTTGACAGCAGTAGAAGAAAACTGCCCCCCACCAAAAAAAAAACACTTTAGATACCCTAAATAAATCCTCTGAACTCTGCCAGACATTCAACTTCTAGTCCCTGATATAGATATAGGAACAATGCAACCCACCCCTGAGGGCAAAGATCTGAACTCACCAACAAACCCCAAATGTCATTTAGAACAAACTAAAGACAAAAAGAGTCACTTGGGCTGAATCAAATAGAAATAAAACTACTAAAGACATTTGCAGAGTATATCTCACCAGTCCCAGCAAAATTACACAATATCGGCCTGACTGAAACAAACTTCCCAGTCTTTTGGAAGTATGCCAGAATTATACTAATTTTAGGGAAGCAAAGTAAACAATCCAGCAAACCATCAAGCAATAGTTCTACCATCTATGACTTCAAAACTGTTCGAAAGACTGATGTGCAACCAGCTCTATGACTTCTTGGAAAAATGTATGTATTTATTTATTTATTTAAATGTTTCACCAGGAAGGCATACTGAGCAATATTGCTAGTTTCCAGATGCATCCTGGGGGGAGGGGGAAGGAGATAGTTTACAATAGTAGCAGTATACACAGCATTAGAATTATAGAATACAATAACTGCAAGAGATACAACATTAGGATAGAACAATGCCACAAAAAAAAAATGACATGCAGGTTTCTATAACATACCATCTCAATACAGGACAGTAAACATAGCAATATCCATGGGATTCAATTACTTGTTTTGGACAAACACTGCAAGGACAATTAATACCAAGCTGTAATGGGAAACATCATTATTGGTAGAGAATGGAGGAAATTTTGAACAACGGACAGGGAGATTCCAAGGTTAACATTGTAAGATATATAACTGGGCAAGGGGTAGTGTGAGTAGACAGGGGGAAGGTTGTAGAGGAGTAGAGGAGTATGCAAGGATTGCTGGCCTATGAGGAGGATTGCCTTAGTACTAAAAGATAGGTGAGTTGAGGCAGACATATAGTGGGATGTTCAGGTCTAGAATTGATGTGTGGCAAGCGAGTAACTGGAGTTCCTGGAGGAATGGAGGGTGTAATAGGTTAGCCTGAGGGATAGAAAGGGCCTGTGGTTGGAGGAATGGAGAATTAGGGACAGGAACAAGTCAGGGACATGTAGTTATATAGGAGGGAGGAAAGGGCTGCTGGGGAGGGGGTGTTTCAGATGGGGTGAGTGTTCCACAGATTGGGACAATGATATGAGAGGGCGGATTGACCAGCAGTGGTGGACCTGTGGGGGGAGGGCCAGAGCCAGTGATCTGGGTCCGGTGCTGCTGAGGTAGTAGGGAGGAAGGGTGGGGTTAGACAGAGTAGAGGTGAGGTAGGGAGGTAGCGACCAAACCAGAATTTGGCCATAAAGGTTGCAGAGTGGATGAGGCATCTGGATTTAAGGGATGAGAGGGAGAGGCTTTGTAAAGATTGCAGTGATGGGTCCGTGGGGAGCAGCCTAGAATGAACCAACAGAAAGAGTGAAAGAGCGTGTCCGGTTTGGCAAGAGTGGATTTGGAAGAGGCACTATGGACTGTATCAACATAGTCAAAATTGGGGAGGATCATTTACTGTGCAATTACACTGTGAGCTGGTAGTGGAATGCAATCATGGTTTCTGTATAAAGTACCAAAATACAGTATCTGCTGACTCCTAATCATTTAGGGTTCAGGGCTGGGGGTTCACGGGCACCACACTCACAGTTTGTAGACCTTGGTACTGGTGGTCTAGATGTAGTAGACTTCATGAGCATCGTGTTCGTTAACCTTTCAAAGGCATTTGATCTTGTAGATCCCAAAATCCTATTGGAAAGACTGGCCCAAGTAGGGAACTCAGGAAAAGTACTAAGCTGTTTCATCTCATGCCTAATTGATAGGCCTCAGCACTCGGCTGTTCTGGGCATTCTGTCTGAGGTGGGCACTCTCCACAGAGGGGTACCACTAGGATCCATCCTAGGCCCTATGCTATTGCTGAGATACTTAACCTTCCCAATCACATTGCTTACTTAGACATACAACACTGTGCAGACAACATCATACTAAACCGCAGAGCAAAAAACCTTATAGAAATGGAATCAAAGCTCCAAAAGGACTTCAATTCACTGCATAAATGGCTCAAACAGTCCAGCATAAGGCTTAGCTTAAAAAACTCATAAATGATTCTAACTGGCAAACACTAATGAATACAGATACCCGAGGGGGGGGGATCGACAGTTCCCTTCAAGTTAATTTCAACATACACAACATAGTTAGCAAATTTAACTCCAGAATAAGAGCAGTGAGACACAGAGCCTTTTTCATCCCAAAGGATGTCAGGGCACAGATCGCACTCCAGTTGATTCTTCCAGTATAGGTGTAACCACGCAGTCCCCTGAGGTTGCTAGACTCTCATGAGTGTTAGACTAGGAAGGTAGTGGGCAGCTGGTTGGGAGTTTATTAGAAGCTCTTCACAGACAGCTCATTGTTTACTTAGCTAGGCTAGGTGGATGATAAGTGATGTAGTAGTAGTAGTAATATATATTTTACTCAAAAATATGCCATGAAATGGATAAAACACCATTGAACAAACTCATTTTCAAGGTGGTTCATATGGACATTCATACAGTTTCCTTCCTCACTTGCATCATACATAGATAATATATACAAAAGAATTTATAAAATACAAGTAAATACATTACATACAAGAAAAAAAATTGATGCAATCTAAGAAGTTTCAAAGAAATTTCTAAACAATTGTTAAAGGACAGCACAGAGCAGGCAGCTGACTTTGAAGCTTGAACCAATCCTTAATATGTTTCTTTTAATTTAATATAGTAATTTCCCTTATTTTAATAGGGAGTAGATTCCAAACTACTGCACCCCTATATCTAACTGAAGATCTCCCTACATCTAATCTGGTTTTAGGAACTTTGAATTCTAATCCAACAGCTGACCTCAGGCTTGATGGTATATGCCTAAGTAAGAAAAGCTCAGTAATGTATTGAGGAACTTTTCTTTCCAGAACTTTTACTACAAAAAGAGATGTATTTAAATCTCTTTTTTCACTTAGTCTTAGCCAACTTAATTTTTGAAACATCAAGCAGTGGTGCGTTTTGAAATGTGCATCTAAGATATAGCGGGCTAGTCTGTTATAAACCAAATCGATGGAACCCAATATTGTTTTAGTTGTCCCTGCATATAAAAAGTCTCCATAATCTATAATTGGGATGATTTTACTATTGATTAACTTAAATCTAAATTTGGTATTGAGATAACTTTTCACTTTATACAAAGCTCCAGTTCTTTTATTAATATTCCCAACTAGTGATTTAATATGTATATCCCATTTTAGAGGGCCATCTAACCACATACCCAAATATTTATATGATGGTATAGATTTCACTTCATTTCCTGTTTTAGTTTTAATTTTAACTCATAGGTCTTATGTTCATTAGCTCTACTGAACAGGATTGTTTGTGTTTTTTTTCACATTTAGTTTCATAAACTGTGATTCAAAAAAATTCTGTATATATGTAAAAACTACCTGTAACCTATCCTGAACCAACTTAATAGACTTCCCACTAGCGTAAATCACTGTGTCGTCCATGTAAAGATGAAAATCAACAGCCACACCACAAGTTTTAAGTTCATTTATATAAATATTGAAGAGTAAAGGCCCCAGTATCGACCCCTAGGTCACTCCAGATTGTACATATCTCAATAAGGAAACTGAAGTGCCCAAGGAGACATACTGTTGCCTATCTAGTATATAGGAGCTAAAGCACTCCACTACTTTTGGGGAGAGGTATAGCTCCAACAACCTAGATAGAAGAATAGAATGGTTAATTGTGTCGAAGCATTTAGACAGATCTATAAAAATAGCACCTGTCACCAGCCCTCGATCCAAGCTATCCTGTATATCCCCTATAACCTTAACTAAAGCAGTCTGAGTGCAGTGGGAGGTTCTAAATCCAGATTGTCTACAATTTAATCTATTACCAGATTCCAAAAAGTGAGATAACTGGCGAAATACCAGACGCTCAAAAATGTTTGAGATCTGAGGTAAGAGAGAAATTGGCCGATAGTTTCCCATATCTGGTTTTACTCCTGATTTGTGTATAGGGATCATCTTAGCTATTTTCCAAAGTTCAGGGTACTCTGCAGTTTGTAAAGAAAAATTAAACATGTATGCAAGTGGGAAAGCAACAGCTGGGGTTGCATATCGAAGGAGCTGTGATGGTATTCCATCAGGTCTAACAGATTTTTTTATGTCCAGTTTTAGATGTCATTTAGAACTCTTGTAACAGCATAATCCTTTGTCAGCTGCAGGAGAGGGAGTTTAGAATCTTAGGTTCAGCAGCTGTTGTTCAGTCAGCATCCAGAGTGCAACTCTGAGTGAAGAGGTGCCTACCATCCTGCCCAGAGACAAGGCTAGATTACACCACTCAGGACCCCAGTTCCCATGACAAATATGTGCTGAATGTGAAAGTTTAAATGTATGGATGCCTTTAGCAATCCGAGGGGGGAGTGAAGGAGCCAGTGTGTGTCCTTGAAGGAATGGCAGAGGCTGGCTGGGGCCAGGGTGAGCAGACCCTCGCCTAAAACTCTAGTCAAGGCTAACTGGTTATCTGAAAGGCACAGGTTACCCTGCAGGTGTTAACTTAGCCCATCTCTTCAGGAGGATGTGTAATTGTAAAAGTGTGTGACAACCCCCATGTAATAGACACTGTGTAAAAGAAGTCCGGAGAACCCAAGCAAGAGGGATGGACAGTTCATTTTGTGGAAATGTTCTTGTGTGAAATACAAATACTGCCTGTTCTATGAGAAAGCAAAGTTTCTTGACTGCATCTGTTGCCTGTAGTGACAGTTCCAAACTTGGGAGACCACCCATGTCTACCTTTCCATCTTTGTTCGGAAAATAAAGCCGTACCATATAATCCCATTTTCTGGTAGTGGACATTCCATCTGTGTTTCCAAGAGTGAATTGTAATGGGCCCCCTCAGATAGGAGCCATAGCATAGCCCTAGGATCTCTCTCTCTCCCAGAACTTGGAGTGAATATAAATGTTATTTTGTGCCCTAACCCCCCGACCTTTTAGATGCCAAGCCAGGTATTTACGCTAAAGCCAGGGGTGGTACCTTGTTTATGTCAATTTGTGGTTTGTTGCCTTGTCTGTTTACAAGTTAGGGGGGTCCTGGTTGCAAGATGCCACTCTTGGCCAGAGTAACGGTTGCACTGGAATATGGGAGCTCAGTCTATCGACATGCAAGCAATATCTTGTTGGACAAGCTGGCTGTGGCCCACAATATGCTTGTCCACTTTGTCTTGCTTTGTCCTTATAACACCCACCATTGCATGATTTTCAGAAAACTAGGCTGGGATTTATTAAATCTATGGAGAGAAAAACAATTAGCAGTTATGGCTTTCAAATCTTTCAAAGAGAAAACTCAGGCCTAATGGACCAGGATCCAAAACTGGTGATCCACAGGCACAACTTTTTATTTTATTTCTATATAGGTTTTTGCTGCCCTGCTACCACCTGTCACCTACCATCAGGCCTTTAGAGCCACCACCCCCAGCCTCAACTGCCCCCAAATGTCCAGTTGGGGGATCTGCATGGTGTAGGGCCCGACAGCATCAGCACCTCCCTGGCCGCCTGACCCGACTTCCCAAGTTTGTTCCTGAACAAAGATCATTGCGTGGAAGCACGTAGTACTTCTGCTAGGCTATTGGGCAGCCATACAGACACAACTTAATAGAAATAAAAAACTGAGGCCTCTTGCCAGACAAGTGGTGCAGAAGGTTGAGGCGCTTCAGGTGCCTTGCCTCTCCCACACTGGCGACCAGTGTTAAGGAACAAGCTTGGGCTGCCGGGGGTCAGCATGGGTGTGGGCTGGGAAAAGATCGAGCAGCCACTTGGCAGCTCTTCTCTTCAGGACTGGGGAGGTGAGTCTTCCCAGCTGTTGGCTGCCACTAGGTGGAGGTTCAGTGGTAGCATTGAGTAAATGGGCTGGCGCTAGGCCGGGTGGGTGGAGTAGGGTCACCGGTTCTGAAGCTCATGCCTGTCTCCTCGCTCATGCATGACTGTGTCACTGAGGCCCTGTGGAGTGAAAAGGGAGAAGACCAGGGAAAAACACCATGCCCCTCCATTGTCATATATGACAGCCCTTGGCATTCTTGGTTTCCGCACCATATAGATCCCTGTCAGTATGACAGCAGGGAGAGTGGCATATGAGACTGAGGGTCCATGATTGATGAGTCCAGGTCCGACGTAAGGTACAAGGTAGGCAACGTAAGTCAAAAAGCTCTAGGGCAAAATAAAGAGGCCTCAATGTCTCAGAAATTCAGAACAACTGTGGAATGATGACCTCAAAATATTGTTTCACTAAGCTGTGTAACTCTCTCCCCCAGACATTAAGAACATTTCAAAACATGGTGCTTTGAAAATTGCCACTGAAATCAGCAGTTCTTGGTATGGCAGGGCCACAGACATCAACATAATCCAGCAAACCAAAGTCTAAGTACAACAGAGCCTCACCACAATTGATTACCAGGTACCACAGAATGCTGTACAAAATAATTTTATTGTGCATACAAGCAGGTTTATGCTCTCAAGACAGTAGTGGCCTAAGCAGAGGCCAACCTTTCACACTAATGGTGCTTTTCCAAGGCATGGAAACATGCCCCTTTCCGTTTGCTTTTTAGAGTGCAAAATCATTAAGGTGCAGTGACGTACAATAATGGCATGTGGATGAATTGCATGTTAAATTCATTATACAAAACAATGTCAACACAAGATGGTACATATATGAACAGTGTGAGTCATAAAGAATCTATTCAGTATTCCAAAGAGTACTGATGCTGCAATACATTACACCACACAAAGTCCATCAATGCAATGTACCTCAATGCAATTCAGTTCTCCAATGTACCTTATCAATACCTAATGTTATAACAGTCTACCGTGCAGACACTATGTCATTCTCCTCTCCCCTTTTAGCCTTTTCCCCCTGGTTAGCCTACACCCCTTGCTACTGTCCTCACCTATGTCTACCCAAGCACTTACATTGATCACAATCAACTGTCATTACAGTGGCGCCGCCTCTTGCGCAGCACGATATGGGTTGCTGCGAAGAAATAAAAAAGCAGTCTCCATTCTTATAAGCTCCTTAAAGAAAGTTATACTTCTGCTTCTTCTCTGCTCAGGAAATGTGGAGCTCAACCCTGCCCCCACAACTTACCTCATCTATCGATTTTGCTGAGGCCACAGGTCTCAAAATGATGATGGTCAACATTTTAAGCCTGCCCTAAAAACTTGTACAGCTGCAAGCCTGGGCTGCACATGTTAACCCAGACCTTATCATAATTACTGAGTTGTGGTTAAAAAGACGAACACTGATCAACAAATATCACTGCAGGGCTACAATTTATTTAGAGCAGATAGAGAGTCTAGAGGCGGGGGTGTGATTATCTATGCCAAATCTAAGTACTTGGTCACCAATATTAGTTGCAAATCTCTAGCCAAGGAATTTGAGTTAGTTTCGCTTGAGCCTTCATCTCCCTCCTCGAATGTATCACTATCCTAGGTGGCTATAGACCCCGTCTGGTGGTGATGAAGTCCTTAATCTTTTGAAATCCATGTTCGTAGATTCAAAAACTGAAACAATATTTCTAGGAGATCTAAATATGGACTGGCTGTCACCTAAATCACACGGCCTCAAATCCCTTTGTGACGAGCTAGGTCTTGGGCAATTAGTCAGTGAACCTACTAGGAACCACACTCTAAATACTGCCAACAGTTCCATTCTAGATGTGGTACTAACCACCATCCACACAAAATATCTCATTTGGCAGTGTTTCACAGCGACATGAGCAATCATGGAATTGTTGCTTGCATAAGATCTCAAATTAAGGCCGTCGCGACCCATCTTTATAACAAAAGATCCTTTCAAATTCAGTGCAGTAAACTTCCTATCTGACCTGAGCATGATCAGATGGCAAGATCTTTACCTAGCCAAAGATGTCAACAAGGCAGCTTGCATCCTTAATGACAAACTCACTACAATAATAAATAAGCATGCCCTTTCATCAAAGTAAGGAGTGCGGAACAATTCCAATCCCTGGTTCACCTCGGATCTCAAGGCAGCCTTATAGCTCGAGATAAGCTCTGGGCTAAAGCTAGACATTCCCAAGAATCTTCGGATTGGCAGGCCTTTAGAACAGCCAGGAATAACTGTGTGAAAAAACTTCGCTCTGCTAAAGCTAACTATTATATTTCTACTCTCGAACAAGCTAAAGGTAACCCTCATAAAATATGGAAGACTATCAAAGCTATAGAAGGACGGCCCATGGCCCCCTCTGTCCCAACAAAGATAGTTGCAAGTGGCAAGATTGTGGAAAACAAGTCCCTAATCCTGGAGGAACTTAACTCCCACTTTGCCACAGCTGGATTAGCTTTTGACTCGTCACCTTATGCTGGTGCTGCGGTGAGCCAGCATACCCCTTCCGCCACATCTAGTCCTGCACCCAGCACCTTCCAACTGCGCGAGATAACTTATAAAGAAGTAGAAGATTCTCTTCTTAATTTAGACACCAAAAAAAGCGCAGGGGACGATGGCTTGGAACCCTTCTTCCTAAGGTCAGGCTATGCCCATCTCACTGCCCCAATTCTCCACATCTTCAGTCTTTCCATTACATCTGCTACTGTGCCGTCCTGCTGGAAATCAGCACATATCCTCCCTCTATTTAAATCTGGTGACCCATCGATGTAAACAACTATAGGCCTATCTCCATATTGCCTATCCTTTCTAAAGTTCTTGAAAAACTGATCCATATTCAGTTAAAATCTCACTTGAAACCTTTCTCTCTCATTAACCCAGCTCAATCTGGCTTCCGGCTAATCATAGCACAATCACTGCACTAGCAAAAGTAACCAATGATTGGATCTCTGCTATAGATGCTAAGAAGGTAACTGGTGCAGTCTTTTTGGACCTCAGCAAAGCTTTTGATACTGTTGATCACAAACTATTAGTCAATTGCCTTGCAAAGTTGGGTGCCACATACCATACCAATACCACCCAGTGGTTCTCTAGCTACCTAACTGGAAGATTCCAAAAAGTAAAGGCGGAAGGCCTTTTTTCTGCTGCCTTGCCAGTTGCAAGAGGAGTCCCCCAAGTATCCATCTTAGGCCCTATCTTGTTTTCTCTGTACATTAATGACTTAGATGCTAACATATCGTCCAATCTGCACTTTTTGCAGATGATCTGTGTTGTATACTTCTGGCTCATCGTTATCTGAAGTCAAGGAGGTGCTTGCCGACCGCACAACTTGAGCATAATCTAATAAAGGCAAAGCTTCTGCTCAATGCTAAGAAGACTAAAGTGATGATATTCTCCCGCAGTGCTGTCTCAGGCCCCCCCAATACCCTTGCCCAAGACTTCATTGTCACCACGCTAAACGAGCCTCTGGAAGTTGTAACCAAATTTAAATATCTAGGTATCTGGATCGACAATAAATTATCTTTCAGTGACCACGTCGAAGATGTCTCTAGAAGGTTAAAAGCAAGTTAGGTTCTTCTACAGAAATAGGCTTTCCACATGAAACTCGAAACAAGCTTGTACAGGCCACTTTTCTCCCCCTACTCGACTATGGCGATGTAATCTATTCCTCCACCACTCTTGCAAATCTAAGTAAACTGGACATCCTTTATCACTGTACGTTACGGTTCATTACCAACTCCCCTTACCGTTCGCACCACTGTGACTTATATGCAGCTGTTGGTTGGACATCCCTTACTACTAGACGCCTGCTCCATGCTGGGCTATGGACTCTTAAACTGCTCCTGCAGAAATTGCCAAGCTATCTCTCTTCCCTTATTAGTATCTCACATAATGCATACTCGTTAAGAAAATCTGACTTTATTGTGCTTGACATACCAAGGACGCGGACTTCCTTTGTAAACGTTATTGCATATGCCCTTTCCTCCATTTGGAACCAATTACAAACCGCATTGAAACTAACTTAGCACAGTTTCGATAAACTTCTACAAATCGCTAAGTTCGGCCAAAATAAATGACACCTGTAACTGTCATTAAGTCTCTTCCTTCCCCATGTGTGCCATATTTATCCACTGGTAAGGTATAATTGATTTGTCATATTAACTGCTTTCCCTTCCCCTTCTACTCCTGGCTTTTCTTTGCTTACGCCCACTGCTACTCTATCAAATCACTCCTCCCCATATCAGTTGTAGACTGTTGTTTGTTCTAGCTGCCAAAATACTGTATATGTATTGCACACACCAGTCATCATGTTTCATTTATCAGTATGCAACCTGTAAGTCACTTCCCTGTCTCATATCAATGTTTACCACCTGTGGTCACCCTATGTGGTACCCTTGTATGTATATCCAGCCTGTATCATGTAACGTGCATTTCATGTATATACTGTTATTACCTATCTGTGTTTGTACTTTAAGTGTTCATGTCACAGGACCTCCTTGTGAATGAGCTTGCTCAATGGAGTTTTCCTGCAATAAGCTTGAACTTGAACTTGAACACAAAGTCCATATACTGTATTTGTTCTTTCTTTCTGGTTTGTATCACCAGAGAGTGGAACTGGATACAGTTCTTATTTCCTGCTCGTCTCCATGCAATTTCTTCTTTTGTGATGGGGAGTATCTCAAGAATCAATCCATGTATTCTCAAGGAAGGCCTGACACCCCAGTTTAAAGATGCATAGCCAGGCACCATATCCAGAACACTGTAAATGAATACAGGGATCCATGTACAATTATTGGTTGAGAAAGGGTACAATAGCAAACCTGCCATTTAATAATGGGGCTTTTCCAGAGTCCAACTTATAAATCCACATGCATTCTTTTCAAAGTAACAATTTTTCAACGTCACGTCTAGGGCATGCAAACTTTTATCAGATACACTGTTGTTAGACACATAGCAGCATAGAATTTGATGGCAGATAAGGACCACCAGGTCCATCCAGTCTGCCCTTTTTTGCCTACCTACTAAAAAATACCACAGATCCTGACTGAGCACCAGCTTCACTTTCTCTTTTGAACTGCTAGGGTTCCCCTGTGCCTATCCCATGCAGTTTTGAATTCCTCTACCGACCCTGCTCCAACCACCTCTGCTGGGAGGCTGTTCCTTGTCTCCACTACCATTTCCATGAAAAAGCACTTCCTCACATTGCCCCTTAGTCTACCCCCTTCAAGTTTCATATAAACATACGAAATTTGCCAGCAGATAAAGGCCTAGAGGTCTGTCAAGTCTGCTCAAATGTGCAGCTAGCACCCCTTATTCTGCAGTTGCCCCTCCCTTCCACCCTTCCCCTCCATTAACCCTCCCCCTTGTCCTGTCTCATCCCCTTTTGAAGCAGTCCACTGTTCTACTGGATACCACTTCTGCAGGTAATGCATTCCACCCAGCCACCACCCTCTCTGTAAAAAGTGTCTCCTCATCTCCTCCTGAACCTTCCTCCCTCCAGTCTCATATCATGGCCCTGGTGTCCCTCCCCTTACTTTGAACAGCCCCTCTGTACCCGTCTTGTTTATTCCTTTCATGTACTTAAAGGTTTCAATCATGTCCCCACTGTCCCTCCTCTCCTCCAGCGAGTACATGTTCAACTCCCTCAGCCTCCTCTCATGTGATAAGTTCCCCAGCCCCTTAATCATCTTTGTCGCCCTGCGCTGCACCCCCTCCAGTAACTTAATGTCCGTCTTCAGATATGGGTGCCAGTACTGCATGCAGTACTCCAGGTGTGGTCTAACTAATGACCTATACAGTGGCAGAATCACCTCTTCCTTACCCGAGGAGATACCCCTTGCAATGTAACCCAGCATTTTGTTGGCCTTTGCAACTGCCTTCCTACGTTCTGCTGATTTGTTCACTGACCCTGTAATGAGCACCCCCAGATCCTTCACCTCCTCCTCTGTCTGTGCTAGCTGCACTACCCCTGGCTGGTAACTCCTCCTTGGGTTCTTCACCCCAAAATGCAGCACCTTGCACTTTTTGGCATTAAACCCCAGTTGCCAGGTGTCAGATCATCCTACAACCCCTGCCTTCCCACTAGGTCATCTACCACTGCTTCCATCTTGGTATCATCAGCAAGCAGACTGATCTTGCTTTTGATGTCCAATGATATGTCTGCAATGGATATCCCAAACAACACTGGTCCCAACACTGAGCCCTGTGGAATATCGCTCGTCACTACCCTTGGGTGTGAGAGCTCCCCACACACCACCACCCTCTGTTGCCTTCCCTGAAGCCAGTTCCCTACCCATCTCACCAGCTTTGCACCCACCCCTGTGCCTTCTAACTTACTTTCCAGCCTCCCATGCGGCACCAAGTTGAATGCCTTACTGAAGTTCAGATACAGGACATCCACTGCATGGCCCCTGTCCAGTTACCTAGTTACCCAGCCATAGAACTCCACCAGGTTAGTTTGGCAGGATCTGTCATGTATGAAGCCATGCAGTCTGCTGTCCTGTAGTTCTCTGGCCTCTAGGAGGGCCACCAGCCTCCTTCAGGATAGTCTCCATCAGCTTACCCACGATGGATGTGAGACTCACCAGTCTGTAGTTCCCTGATTTATCTCACTCTTGTGGAGGGGCAGCACATGAGTCATCCTCCAGTCCTGAGGTACACACCCTGAGTGTAGTGAGGCATTAAATAGGTCTGCCAAAGGTCCCACAAGGACCTCTGCCAGCTCCTTCAGTACCCTGGGGTGGATGCCATCTAGGCCTGGTGCCTTGTCCACCCTCAGTGCCTTCAAACCCTCCCGAACTCTGCCTCCATGATTTTCCCATCTGTCCCCTCCCCCTGTTTCTGCTGTTCCTCCCCTTGGGTATCACCCCTCTCCTTAGTAAATACCGAGCAGAAGTAATCATTTAGCGCCTGCCTTATCGCACCCTGCTTCCACCGAACCCCCCCTCCTTTCTAATCCTTACTATTTGGTCCTTACAGCTCCATGTCATGTCATGCCCTCTTGACTTAGATCATCTTTTTTTCTGAAAGATGCTGCCTTCCTGCACCTTATTTATTCCCTTTAGGTACTTGAAGTTCTCTATTATGTCACCCCTCTCCCTCCTCTCCTCCAAGTTATACTTATTGAGTTCCTCCAATCTCTCCTCGTATGACCTTTGGTGCAGGCCCTGCACCATTTTTGTTGATCTTCTTTGAACTGCCTCCACCTTGTCAATGTCCTTCCAGAGATATGGCCTCCAGAACTAGTCACAGTATTCCAAATGAGGTCTCACCAATGATCTGTACAGTGGCATCACCACCTCTTCACCTCTTTTCTTCTGCTGGTGATACCTCTCCCTATGCACCCCAGCATTCCGCTGGCTTTCCCCACTGCCTTGGAACATTGTTTGGCCACCTTTAGGTCATCAGATATGATCACCCCCAGATCTCTTTTCTGTTTTGTGGCCTATAATACCACTCCATCCACTCCACCCATCACGTAATCCTCCCCAGGTTCCTGCACCCCAAGTGCATGATTTTGCACTTTTTCACATTGAATCTTAGCTGCCACACTCTGGATCATTCCTCCAGTTTAGCTAGGTCACTTTCGTTTTCTCCACCCCTCCTGGATAGTCTACCCTATTGCAGAGGTATACCTTTCCCTCCAGCCCTTCCGCAATGTCACCGATGAAGATATTAAACAGTACTGGCCCAATAACTGATCCCTGTGGCACCCCACTAGTCACCTTCCCTACCAAGGATTTAACTCCATTTACCACTACCCTCTGCATTCTATCCCTCAACCAATTTTGAACGCAATCCACCATCATGTGACCAAACCCCGGGCTACCCAGCTTGTTCATAAGCCTCCTATGTGGAATGGTGTTGAAATGCCTTGCTGAAGTCAAGGTAGGCTACGTCCACCGCTCTCCCCTGATCCACCTCCCTAGTCACTCAGTCAAAGAAATCTACCAGTATATGTTCCTGGGTGGAAGTACCTTATTTAAGGAGCCAATTAGGCAATGTATTTTAGGCCAATCCAGGCAGCACTCTATATTTGTGAGTAGCCACTGCAAGCATTTCAGAGCTGAGAAGCTAGTGTCAGGACTATACTAAAAGGGTCCCACCGTGCAGTGATGGTATAGCTTGCTCACTTTGGAATTCCAATCTGAAAACTAAGAGAACCTCCTTTTTTACATGAAGTTTAAAGTAAGTAGAGCCAGTGGCCATGAAATTGTTTAAATATTAATATGTACCATGTTTGGGGGGAGGTTTGTGCACTGGTATTTTGTTTTTAATCTACCAGATTTGTTTGGCATGATTTCCCTGACATGAATCCGTGCTGCTTGGATCTTGTGCTTCGCTGGATTCGAGGTGCTCCACTAGCCTTTCTTTTAGCAGCGATTCCATAATTTTCCACACCACTGAGGTCAGGTTGAGAGGTCTGTAGTTACCAGCCTCCTCCCTGCTCCCACTTTAGTGGAGAAGGACTACATCAGCCTTTCTCCGTTCCCCTGGAACCACTCCCGTATCAAGTGACCTGTTGAACAAGGTTGCCAGTGGTGCAGCCAGTACCTCCCTTGATTCCTTTAGTATTCTAGGATATATCCCACCTGGTCCCATTGCCTTGTCCACCTTCAGTTTTGTGAGCTCTTTTAGGACTCTCTCCTCTGTAAATGGACTGTTGCCCACCTCCCCCCAACTCTTATTTTTAGTTGTGGTCCCTTCCCTTCACCCTCCTCTGTGAAAATGGAACAGAAATATTTGTTCAGGACTGATGCTTTATCCTGGTCTCCTTCCACTCCCACTGCCACTCCCACTCCCTCCTCCCTTTTTAGCCCAACAACCCCCAGGTCTTTATCATTTCGCTAACGTATCTATAAAAAGTTGTGTCCCCATTTGTAACTTCTTTTGCTATTTTCTCCTCTGTCTTCCCCTTGGCACTCCTGACCACTTTTCCTTTCTCCCTTTGCTTTTCTAGATATACTGCCCTGTCCTCCTCCTTCTGTGATTCCTTATATTTCCTGAAATACATCTTTTCCTCCCTTACTTTACTGGCCACTTCCTGCAAGAACCATAGTGGTTTTCTTTTCTTCTTGCCCTTGTCTATTTCCCAAATGCAGAGTTTGGTCACCTCCACAATGGCTCCTTTTAGATGGGCCCATAGTTCTTCTACCACCCCCCTTTTCTCTTCCTCTGCTAGGGCTTCCCTGAAACATAACCCCTCCTTCTGAAGTCTGCCTTCCTGAAGTCCAGAACCCTTGCTTTTGTGTGTTATGACCTTATTGCAGTACTCATATTGAACCATGCTGTGCGATGGTCACTGGACCCCAATTGTTCACCCACCCTGACATCTAAAATTCTGTCCCCATTGGTTAGAACCAGCTCCAAAATTGCTCCCTCCTGGGTTGGCTCAAGCGCAAGCTGCTTGAGGCATGCCCCCAGCAGGGAGTCCAAGATGTGTCTGCCCCTTGCTGTTGCAGTCACTGGAATGCTCCAATCTACTTCTGGCAGATTGAAGTTACCTACCAGCAACACCTCCCCTTTAGCTGCCATCTTATGGATGGCTTCTAGTAGATCCCTGTCCATTTTTTCACTTTATGCTGGGGGAGGGTCTGTAGATTATGCCTGTTCAAATGGCTGTGCCATTACTTGTGTCCAGGGTGACCCAGTGACTCTGCCTCCCCTGCATTCTTTGTGCCTCTGTTGCTTTTATACACTCCTTGATGTAAAGAGCCACCCTTCCTCCCTTTTTACCTCCCTGTCTCTTGTGAACAAAGTATAACCTGGAATAGCTACCTCCCAGTCATGGTTTGTGTTGTACCATGTCTCTATAATAGCTACAATATCCAGATCAGCCTCTGCTATCTAGGCCGCCAGATCAGGGATTTTGTTGTGTACCATTCTCCAGTTCAGGGTTATTGTTGTGTACCATTCTTTCAATGTGTATTAAATGTTCCCAAATATGGATTTTAAAGTGACACTGTCAATCATTTTTGCATCATACTATTTTTGGTTGAAAACCCACATTTTATGATTGCTTACCTTCTCTAAAATCCAGTGATGATACTGGTTGTTTTATTTGCTTCCTTTCTTAGTAGATCTGAAATGCATGCTAATAGTGTATTTATACCCAGCCTTGGTTTGTTTCAAATCCCTGATCTGCTCTTACTGCATACCTCCTGAACATTAGGAACACTCCCAAATAGTGCAATGAGTCAAGATGCAATAGTCTCCTCTCCTCCGGCTGCATCATGAGTGGCTAGATTGTGTTGGGGTGTTCCCAGTGCAGGAAAGATGCAGTGAGAGTTAATCAATGAATGTAAACAAACATGTTTTGGTGTGATACCACCAGTATGGTGGGCAGTCTGTTTTTCACTTTTTAAAAGAATTAGAATTAAATTACGATATATATCAGCATTCTCTACAGAATTTGACCAGTCATAAAATGTGTTTTTTTTAAACTTTGGTCACTTTGAGGCCTAAGGGGGGTTGACAGTGTCCCTTTAAACTTTCTCAAAGTCTTGTACTGTGCCCCACTGTTGCCAATAGTCAGATACACAACATGATCTGAATTACAATCAGAAAAGCCTCTTTCTTCAAAACAGTATTCATTAAGAAGGCTACTAAACCAGTTTTGTTTAAGAATTACTTTGCAGAAACTGCTTCTCTCTTGGGTAAAATTACATTTAAGCAGTGGAGCTAATAACCTTTGTTCACCCTGCCTCTGTGTACTGTATGTTCTGGTTTCTGGTAACTACTGGTTACTCTTTCTTCTATGTTTGGCTCTCCTTTAAACACAAATGGTGGTTTACTTTCTAGTACGTTTTGCTAAATCTGGATCATTTTCTAAATTGTAGCAGTACTTTTCCACAATGCTTTTAACACTCACAGATTTGGGCATGTATATGGTCTCAAAATCCATCTGTAGAGAAGGATTCAAAGAGAGGCATTGAACTGTTACTCAGTGGGACAATATCTGGCCCAGTAACATCCTGTGTTGGAGGAACACCAGACAAATTCTGAGACAAAATGACTTGTTCACCATTGACATGAAACATTGAAAAATCACTCAAAAAGCTGGTATCAAATGCATGAGAATCCTATGCAGAGAGAGCAATAAATGTGTGTAATTATCAAACTGTCTCCAGAATAACCTAACATTGAAACTATATCATCTATGATGCTATCAGACCTGTTGACCTCTTGTGTATGGGGAAACATAGAGATTAGCGATCAAACCATCCCCCCATTCCTGGGTCAAGGTTCTCCCTTTCTCAATAATCCTGTCAGAGTATCTTCACTTTTTTAAATCGTTCTGAAAAGAAAGCACTTTGTTTTTCAAAAGCAGCTGGATCATTGCACATTTGTTTTTCTCTTAGAGACTGGCTGCAGGGGATATTTGCTCTGGTGTGGTATGTGTGGCAACTACCAAAATGCAATAAGGAGTTTCCATTGGTCTCCTTTCTAAACAGATCCATTTTGACTCCATTGCTTCTACCTTGCTGAAGTTAATATCCAGGAAGCTGCCAGTGTTCTCCTTGATTCTAACTGTGAAGTGTACATATTCATTACTTCCTTACAGATATCTCATAGATTCTGCAAGCATTTCTCTGCCACTCTTCCACACTAAAAAGATGTCATCAATATATCACCTGTACAGGTCAATATAGTGATGAAACGTGTTCACACAGGGGTCCTTTCAAAAACTGCCATAAACAAGAAACTGCCTGAAACATGCAGCTGCTTCTAAATTGAGGCACAACCATTTTTCCCATAACACATGCATTTGTATTTATCTTTATTTTACCAGGAAACAATGCTCCACTAAGCAATGCTCATTTACAAGGAGGTCCTGGTTAGGGCAGGTAATGTTTCAAAAGGTGAAATGACAGTACATATAATAGAGTACATGTAATACAGAGAAGTTAAAATTACTTTAAAACACATGTCAGCAGGTGTAATCTAATGCAAAGACTAGCAACAATAGCAGTAAATAAATAAATATAGGTTTTGCAGCAAGGAAAATACAACAAAATGCAATATTTTTAATTGTACGCTCACAAATAAATGTATACTACCCAGTGCATCATTCTACATTCTACCATAATGTACTGTCTCAATGATATGCAGAAGGGCCAAGAACCTTAGGGATTATTTAGTCAGCTTCATACAACCAGTTAAAAATACAAGGAATTGGCTCCCCCTCTAAAAACAAAAAAGAGGTAAACCTTGTGGCCAGTGTAAATACTGCCCATGCATCAAGGAGTGCACCGACTTTAGTATTCTAAAGAGAAGTAATGAAATGAAAATTAAGTTTCATATACTGTGATGCCATGTTTGTAATCTATATGGCAGCTTGTACCTGCAGGGTATATTGTGTGGGGTGTGCACAAAGAAAATGTAAGGGATGGGGGACCACATCAGAGCAGTGCACAATGAAAATGCTGACTATGTGTTGACTATGTACATAAAAAACTCAGCCATTGAGGAGGAATATGCACTGTCCTTTACTGGTCTTGAACAAGTCAATGCAGGATCAAGAGAAGGTGGGGGCTGGCCCTAGCTAGGTGGGAATCTTTTTGGATCCAAAAACTAGAAGCATGTGGGAGTGTTGGCCTAAGTGAGCAACAGGAATAGGCCCCATCTTGGCTAGTTGAAGGTAACTTCTTGCACTTTTGGTAATTTTAATTTCTGTATATAGTCCATATATCTACAGGTTTACAAGATAATTGGAAATGACATGACATAGAATGAAAAAATACAAAAAAGAAAATGATGCATAAAAGAAGACACTTGGACAGTTGGTTCTGATCGCTCTATGATTTTTGGTAATATAAAAATGTGTTATTGAGAGTCTCTCATGATACATCCTGTGCTACTGGGATGACCTCCCCCCCCCCAGGTTTCAGTTCAAAGGACAGGATACGCTAAACAGCAGATCTCTGTAAGGTGAGTAACTTCCCAGTTTGCTTTGATACCAAAGGAAATGAAAATATCCATTTTATGATGTCTTCAGAGGAAGCACAGTTAATTTCACCTGGTGTTACAAAGCATATTACACCTCAGTGATATCTGGCAGAGTTAGTCATAAAAAGTCCCTTTGATGTCTGAAGAAGGAAATGGCTCATAGATCAAAGAAGGAACTGGACAATTACAGACTTAATTAAGAGTGTCATAATTTTGGAAATGAGTTTTGCTGAACTCACAGTATTCAATATACTTTCTGAGGCATGGACATCCTGTGTGTATTAATTTTTATATTTCACAGGGAGGAGAAAGGCGACCTCTTGGAAGGGGCAGGTTTAGAGACAGTTTAAACTTGTATTCTGTGTTTCTCAACTGACACACTCCTGTTGGACTCTGAAGAAACAACATCTACTTGAAGCACTGTTAGAAAATATACATTAGATAGACAAGTTTAATTGTATAGTGGTAGGAATTTGTTTGCACTTTTTTGACCTTGTTCTTTTAAGTGATTGTATGCATTATGATATATTGTTCTGTGGTTACATTTTACATATTTTATTTATTTTAAGTAAAACCTCTTATTTTAAAGGGACTGCATGTGTCTTCGAAATTTTTTGCCTGTGATGCATAGATGGTTAAGATTTTGACAGCACTGTTGATAAGCTCAATGGTATGCCAAACTGGGAAAAGGTAAGAATTTATCTAAGGTCTTTCATAGAGTTTTTAAGGGTTCATTTTGTGCACCTGGTTAGGTACTCTTGGCGAAAGATATCTGGCACTTCCCTGAAGAGAGCAGAATTATCTGAGACTGTACATTTGGGTATGCTAGCAGAAGGTTCACAGTTTGAATCCCTCCAGAACTTGAGACCAAATGTGATTCGGACCCACAAAACAGACAGGATGGTTACCCTGTTCTGTTACCCTGTTCACAATACTGCACTCGGAGGTTGGCACTGTGGGACCAGAGGGCCTGACCTGCTGAGTGGGCTTGTGACAGATTGGTTGGCAGCGGTGTGCATACTTTTGGTAATACAGGCTTTTATTGTTCAGTGTGTCAGCTTAATACTGTACAGCTCATTTGCAAAAAAAAAGGCAGTGTTTTTTTTATAAAAAAGGAAACAGACCTATATCACTTGGCTTACAGTCAAGTTCCTACCTATTTTGTTTTTTTTCTAAAGTGCAAGTTAGAGTAGCCATAGTTAGGGAAGAAGATGGCTTCCAATTACAGTGGTCACACTGTAGACTACTTAAAGCAGTTATGCAGGGACAGAGGAGTCCTGTACAAGGTGAAAGCCACCAAGCAGAACCTTGTGGATGCCCTGATGGTAGCAGATGCCTAGAGCATTGAGTCACAGACAGTGACAGTAAGGGACCGAACCTTGAGTGTGGAAGGGCTAGTGGTCAGTGCGGTGCCCAGATCAGATGAGGAGGGAAGCAGGGCCAGTGCCAGTGAAAGACCACCACAGCAGCAGGGGAAGGTCACCAGTATCCTGGAGCCAGAAGTACTCAGGCTGCAGATTGAGTTGTGCAGAATGGAGCTGGAGTTCCAGAGGGAGGCAAAGCAAGAACACTGAGAAGCGGAGTGAGAGAAGCGAGCTGCAGAGGAGAAAAGGGAGCAAGAATGGCGAGAGGTGGACCGAGAGGATTGAGAGCGCCAGAGGCAACATGAACTGGAGAAGCTACGACTCCAACCACCAGCACCAGAGGAGGTAGGTGGCTTGGGTTTAACTGGGACTGCAGGACTGGGTTACAAATTGAATTCCAAATTGATAGCCAAATTTAAAGAGGGGGAGGATATGGATGCCTTTTGAAATTCTTTTGAAAAAGTTTGTATTCAGGCTAAAATTCCTAGCGAATCCTGGAGCTTCCAGCTATCACTGCTACTTACCGGGAAAGCTCGGGATGCATTGGATCAAATGGACAATGAGGTCAGTAATGATTACAGCAAACTTAAAGCTGCACCGTTAAAAAAAATTGAATTAACTGCTGAATCATACAGAACTAAATTATGTAAGCTCAGGAGAAGCCCTGACATGAGCTACGAGGAGCTAGCCACGAAACAACATCAGTTTTTAAAATGTTGGTGGGAAGGAATTGAAGCAAACTCTGTAGATAAAATTGAAAATGTCATTTTGTTAGAACAGTTTTCTGGGCATGCCCAGCAGAGCTGAAAACCTGGCTGGAGGACTGAAATCCCAAAACTGTGCAAGAGGCTACTGAACTCTTGGACCACTATGCCAAGAGCAGACCTGCTCTGAGAGTGAATGGGGTGGGTGTGGCAGCACAGAAAGGGAAAAGTACACCTTCAGGACAGCTAAAACCCTCACTACCTCCACCAAAACCAGTTAGCCCCAGGTATCAGAGAAAAGGTTTCTCTGAGAAAAGAAATGAATGTTGGTTGTGTAAAGAAACTGGGCATATTGCCAGACAGTGTTCCACACGGGCAAGTAATAAGCAACATGGGGCTAGGAAAGAAGTGGGTTGTTTGTGTGTCCCTGGAAGCATGCCTGGGAACATGAAGGAACATATGCACCCAGTTATGGTGAATAGTGTACAGACTCAAGGGTTAAGGAACACAGGGGCATCCCTGACATTGGTGAAAGGGGTTCTGGTACAGCCTGGTCAGTTTATACCCAATAAATATGTCACTGTACAAGACTTTACTGGTGGGGAGAAAACATTGCCCCTTGCTAGTGTTCTCCTGGACTGGGGTGAAACAGGGGGAACTGTGCAACAGGTGGCTGTAGCCAAAACATTAGCAGTGGATATCATCCTTAACAATCTCAAAAGGAGATGGTGTGTGCAGTTACCCATAGCCAAGCAGCAAGGGAAAATTGTAGTTCCCAGAACCCCACAGAAGCCATTGTGGAAACCACTGGGAGGCTGGTTCTCCAGTCTGTGCCTCCTGATATGGAGACTAATAAAAAGGGGGTAGAAATTTCCCCAGTAGCAGTTAACCACACTGCTATGGAGGGTTACTCTGAGGAGAGAGGGGTTACCCATTGTCAGAGGGTTAGGGATGATAGTGATCCTGAGTGCCCTGATGCTGGTGCTAGGGACCCTAGTTTAGAGACTGAAGAGGACCTGTCCCATATCTTGGGAATGTGTGAGGAGTTTGTAGCTGCTCAGAGAAGTGACACTAGTCTAGAGAAGCTGAGGGCTTGGGCAGACTCTGACAGAGCACAAGGAGATGATGGTAAACATAAGGTTTATTGAGAAAATGGACAGATGTATACTCAGGCTGTGCAGACAGAGGGAAGGGTGCTAGGCAGACAGCTTGTCATTCCCCAGGGGTATCGTCAGTAGTTGCTCAACACTGCACATAATATTCCCTTGTCTGGTCATCTGGGAATTGCACGCACTATGCAGCGGTTGGCCTAGAATTTCTATTGGCCCAACTTCACCCAGCAGGTGAAGGAGTATTGTAGGTCTTGTCACTGGTGCCAAGAAATAGGGAAGGCAGGCAAGAAAACCCAAGCCACCCTGATTCCATTGCCCATAGTGGAGGAGCCATTCAAGAGGGTGAGAATGGATATTGTGGGGCCTTTAAATACCCCAGCTCCTCAGGGAAGAGATTCATCCTGACTATGGTGGATTATGCCACCCGATACCCAGAGGCAGTCGCCCTATCCTCACTGAGGATGGACAAAGTGGCAGATGCCTTACTTGGGATTTTTTCCCATGCTGGGTTTCTGCAGGAGGTTATCACTGATCGAGCGGGTTCCTTCATGTTGGACCTGATGAAATGTTTGAGGGAGAAGTGTGGGGTAATGCAAAGATGCACAACACCGTATTACCCACAAGCCAATGGGCTTGTGGAAAGATTTAATGGTACCCTGAAGTCAATGCTCTGGGCATTTGCTGAACAGCATGGAAGGGACTGGGAGAAACACCTTCCCCACCTGTTGTTTGCATAGAGGGAGGTGCCCCAAGAGTCAACAGGATTTTCACCCTTCGAACTCTTTTATGGACGCCGGGTACGTGGGCCCCTAGACTTGATCCAGGAGGACTGGGAAGGTACGTGTGCCACCCAGGGAACTCCCATAGTGGATTCCATCCTTAGGTTTAGGGAAGGGCTGAAGGAGCTTATAGGGACAGCCCATAGCAACCTGGCAGCTGCCCAACAGAAACAAAATGTGTGGTACGACCAGAGAGCCAGAGCTCACTCATACATGGTGGGTCAGGAAGTCATGATCCTTATTCCAGTCCAGAAAGACAAGCTGCAGGCTGAGTGGGCAGGACTGTACAAAGTAGTTAGGAAGGTAAATGATGTGAACTATGTTATAGAGTTACCTGACAGAAGAAAGACAGAAAGGATGTACCATGTCAGCATGATGAAGCCATATGCTAATAGGGCTGACATGGTGTTTGCAGTGTGTAGTCCTGGGGAGGGGACAGATGAAGGAGACCCCCTTCTGGACTTGCTGGAAGAAAGCAAGTGGCAGTCCTCTGTGGAGGCAATAAAATTGTCTCCCCAGCTGGCCCTGGATAGATTCAGGAAGTAAGGGAGGTTTTAGCAGACTTTGCCCCCCTGTTTAGCACCAAGTGTGGTCTAACCCCCTTAGCGACACATGATGTGGAGACAGGGACACAGACGCCCATATGGCGGACAGCATATTGGGTGTCAGAGGCTGTCCAAAAGGACATTAGGAGGGAAGTGGAGAAGATGCTGGATTTAGGGGTAATCCAAAGATCCCACAGCCCCTGGGCCTCACCTGTAGTCCTTGTGCTCAAGCCAGATGGCTCTACTTATTTCTGTGAGGACTACCATGGACTGAATGCAGTTACAAAGTCAGACACCCACCCAATGCCCTGGACGGACAAACTCCTGGACAAGTTGGGTGGGGTGACCTACCTTACGACCATTGACCTGTCCAAGGGGTATTGGCAGGTAGAGTTAACAGACAGAGCTAGGGAGAGGTCAGCCTTCATCACTCCGATAGGCTTATTTGAATTTAAAGTAATGCCTTTCGGAATGAAAAATGCCCCAGCCACTTTCCAAAGGTTGGTAAACCAGGTGTTAAATGGTGCTGAGGAGTATGCCGGGGCATACCTGGATGACATTGACTTCTTTAGTGCAAGCTGGGAGGAACACCTGTCCCACCTTAGGGAAGTGCTGGGCAGAATACAGAGGGCTGGGCTCACTGTAAAAGTTGAAAAGTGCCAGGTGGCCATGGGAGAAGTGGCATACCTCAGGCATGTGGTAGGCCGAGGACAGCTCCGTCCTAACCAAATAAAAATAGAGGCGATCCAGGCATGGCCCAGACCAGAAATGCAGAAGCAGGTCAGGAGTTTTTAGGGACAGCAGGGTACTACAGGGAATTTGTACCCAATTACAGTGCCCTGGCTGCTCCCCATCTGACCTGGTAAAGAAAAGGATGCCAAAGAAAATTACCTGGGACCCAGACTGTGAGAAAGCCTTTACTAGACTGAAGGAGGCCCTGTGCAGTGCTCCAGTATTGACAAATCCTGACTATAGCAAACCCTTTATAGTTCAGACTGATGTCTCAGACATGGATATTGGGGCAGTACTGAGTCAGACATTCAGCCAAGGGAAAGATCACCCGATAGTGTACCTGAGTAAAAAGTTACTTCCCAGGGAGCAGGCATAGTCTACTGTGGAAAAAGAATGTATTGCCATAGTGTGGGCCCTAAAGAAGCTAGAGCCATACTTATATGGGTAGCATATTGTGGTACAAAGTGACCACAACCCCCTGGTTTGGCTGGCGCAAATGGGAAAGACTAATGGTAGATTGTTAAGATGGAGTCTTGCCTTGCAAGGGTATGACATGACAATCTTACATAGGGCTGGAGGGAAAATCAGAACTCAGATGGCTTGTCTCATGTCTATGAGGAGTAAACTGATTTGGGAAGCTCATCACATGCAGGGGATAGAGCCCCAAAATTCAGTCTAGGTTGGGAGAATGGTGACACTTGGACAGCTGGTTCTGATCACTCTATGATTTTTGGTGATATAAAAATGTGTTATTGAATGTCTCTCATGATATATCCTGAGCTCCTGGGATGACCCCCCCCCCATGTTTCAGTTCAAAGGACAGGACATGTTAAACAGCAGATCTCTGTAAGGTGATTAACTTCCCATTTTGCTTTGATGCCAAAGGAAATGAAAATATCCATTTTATGATGTCTTCAGAGAAAGCCCAGTTAATTTCACCTGGTGTTACAAAACATATTACACCTCAGTGAGATCTGGCAGAGTTAGTCATGAAATGTCCCTATGATGTCTTTGAAGAAGGAAATGGCTCATAGATCAAAGAAGGAAATGGACAATTACAGACTTAATTAAGAGTGTCATAATTTTGGAAGTGAATTTTGCTAAACTCACAGTATTGAATATTCTTTCTGAGGGATGGGACATCCTGTGTGTATTAATTTTTATATTTCACAGGGAGGAGATAGGTGACCTCATGGAAGGGGCAGGTTTAGAGAAAGTTTAAACTTGTATTCTGTGTTTCTCAATTGGTACAGTCCTGTTGGACTCTGAAGAAACAACATCTACTTGAAGCACTGTTAGAAGATATATATTAGATAGACAAGTTTAATTGTATGGTGGTAGGAATTTGTTTGCACTTTTTTGACCTTGTTCTTTTAAGTGATTGTATGCATTGTGATATATTGTTCTGTGGTTGTGTGTTACATATTTTATTTATTTTAAGTAAAACCTCTTATTTTAAAGAGACTGCCTGTGTCTTCAAAATTATTTTACCTGTGATGCATGGATGGTTAAGATTTTGACAACACTGTTGATAAGCTTAATGGTATACCAAACTGGGAAAAGTTAAGACTTTATCTAAGGTCTTTCATAGAGTTTTTAAGGGTTCATTTTGTATACCTGGTTAGGTGTCCTTGGTGAAAGATATCTGGCATTTCCCCGAAGAGCAGAATTATCTGAGCCTGTACATTTGGGTACACTAGCAGAAGGTTCACAGTTTGAATCCCTCCAGAACTTGAGACCAAATGTGATTCGGACTCACAAAACAGACAGGACGGTTACCCTGTTCTGTTACCCTGTTCACAATGCTGTGCTCGGAGGTTGGCACTGTGGGAGCAGAGTGATTGACATGCTGAGTGGGGTTGTCACATATGCACTGTCCTTTACTGGTCTTGAACAAATTAATGCAGGATCAAGAGAAGTTAGGGGACTGGCCCTAGCTTGGTGGGAATCTTTTTGGATCCAAAAACTAGAAGCAAGTGGGAATGTTAGCCTAAATGAGCAGCAGATATTGACCCCATCTTGGCTAGTTGAAGGTAACTTCTTGCACTTTTGGTCATTTTAATTTCTGTATATATTCCATCTATCTGCAGGTTTACAAGATTATTGAAAGTGTCATGATAAAGAATGAAAAAATGCAAAAAAGAAAATTATGCATAAAAGAAATAAGGAAAATTGGATAATAAAATGAGAAATTGTATTGAATTTGCTGTTATTCTTGGTCTGGAGGGAGAATGCTGGGCATGTGCATTACGTACCATACAGTATGTAGGAAACAAATACATGAAATATTACATTTTAAATCTGCACAAAAAGTAAGTACCCTGCTTTGTTTTGCACTGCCATTGCACCTTACTTTATGTCTTGGCATTGTAGAGTCTTGTACTTGACATTTTCTAATTAAATATAACTACCTTTTTAGAATTACAATTAGGCAATAAGTATATGTTTGCTCAGTAGCTGGGATCATCAAAAATCTGGGGGAAGTTACTGAATGGGGAGGTTGCATGATTCCGACCACCAGAAACTGTCTGTGCTAGTAGAATGCTGTGCGAGTAGACACTGCCAAAGTGCCTGACCAAATCACAGTAGAAGAGAAAATCTCTAGCTGGTAGATTGTAATGTTAGAAAGTCCAGAGCATCCTTCTGAGGGTTATAAAGAGGAAAATATGTTAAAAAAGAAACTGAAGATATTTCTAGTGGGTGAAGGGAAAAGTGTTAGCTGTGTGAAAGTGTTGGATTAGGCATTATCTGTGCCACCCACAGGAACTTCCACTGGTGGACAGGGCAGGCCCTCAACCCACCTTTCAGTTTTGAGCATAGTAAATACAGGAGACTACATACTTTCTCTGATGCCACCTCCACTTCTTCTGGGGAGACAACTATGAGAGCTGTTTACACAGCAAGTTTTGCACTCCACAGAAACAATTACTTCAAAGGCACTTTTCAAGCTTAAATCAAATTTATTTGAACACTGTGGCTCTAATTAATAGCTGGACAAATTTCACAGTTTCCACAGTGCTTCACCTTCTAATTAAGGCTTCATAAGGGGCCCCCTTATGACACCTTAATTAGAAGGTGAAGCACTGGGGAAGTGGTGAAATTTGATTTAAGCTGTAAAAGTACTTTTGAAGTAATTCTTTCTGCAGAGTGCAAAATTTGCTGTGTAACTTGTTGATTTGAGGCTTGCAACCCCCTGTTTTGCACCCTCCGGTAGCGACTGAACACAGGGCTCACTTTGGGACTATGAGAGCTGGATGACCCAGTCTGCATATGTAACCCCCCTGCAAATGGGGGTTCCCAAAAGACTTCCAGGAGCTTGCTTGAATGCTCCAAGCCTGAATGGTGTTTGGCATTTAAGCCATTTATCAGTGAGTGTTTTAGAGCCTCTGGTACTGTCTCTTTAAGAGCTGTCTGCTTGCAGACATAATTAGTTACGTGGGGGGACTGTGTGCTTCTCTGAGTACCACTGAGCTGCTGCCAATTCACTTAATTTTTGCAGTCACTAGGAGTGCAAAGGGAACCTATCTGAAAGATGTAACTGTTTACCAGAAATTATTTAGAGTAATAATGAAATTACAGTTTGTCTAACCTGCTTTCTTTGCAGTCAGAACTGTGTCTGCTAGTTCCCATTCTAGTTTGAACTGCTGAACTGGACCAATCAGTGTGGGGTAAGCTAGCTCTAAAATGATGCCTTGGACGAATCAGAACTTGGACTCATAATCTGAGCCAGCCACAAGAGGATTGTATGGGCAGTGACTCTGGGAGATGTAGTTTAGACTTCAGTGCCTTTTGGACCAACAGCAGCAGTCTATTGTGAGTGACAGCCAATCCAGTCAAGACTGGGAGGAACTCAAAGAAGTGCCAGTTTCGTCAGTTGGAGTTCAGTTGAGCTTTGGCAGTGAAGAAGGAAGGAGCCCTGTACTTTTCAGTGTGCAGTTTAGTCAAAAACGTGTGTAAGGCCCAGAGTTCCGGTCTGCAGCTTGTTAGGACTGAATCCGTCCTGTGAAAAGAATCAAAGGATCTCTGAAGAGTAGAAACCAGGCTCACCCTGTAGAAGACTGGAGGAATTGCTGAAAATTACACTCGGTCTGTCAGGAACTGAATCTGCTGTGTGTTCTCCTGGTATTGTGCAGCAATTGCGATCAGGATACAGATGCAGCCTGCCTGGTATAGTGCTTTCTTTTATATGGATGTGTGAAGAGTTTGTGTACCTCAAGTGAGCCCTGCTGACATTGAGGACCCTATCTTATTTGGAGGTCGTGAGTACTAATTCAGGTCGCTCCCTGTTGAATTGCCACATTAAATCCAAATGGAATTACTGTACTGCTGACTCGTTCATTCCTCTTTTCCTGTGGAAAGGGCCCCACCAGCTGCCACGGTTTCTGACTAGCCACTGGCTTGGGTACCCAGGGACAGTAACTGATAGGGATAGGCCTTGCACAGAGCCATAGGTAGATTATTAGAGTGATAAGCTAATTAACCTGATTTCCCCTGTCCTTGTTATATCCCTAAATAAATCAGAGCTGCTTGTTTCAGCAAGTTATACTGCCTGAGGTATTTGTTCATGTTAAAGTACTGTACTGTGATTGTTGCACTGTATCTCATTTCACAGGAGGTCCCAGTGTTGGAACCAGACCTGGGGGTAAGTGTATACTGTGAAGGTAATTCTGATATATTGTGTGGGCCACTAGTGGGAAGAAAGGGGGTTGCAGTGTCCCAGAGGGCTGTGACCAAGTTAGTTTAACTATTGCAAACCCTGACCTCTGGGTGGAGGCACCCGCCATTGGATCCAGGCCCCTCAACCTGTTAGTGGCAAATCAGGCAGGGGTAGTAGCCCCTGGGATAGCGCCATCTAGGGGTTACACATAGATGGTTGAAGTGTACAAATGGAAATGCTTAGAGGATGAGAACTGTGCAAATGAGTAGTTGAGAGCCTATGGGGTATGGCCTTGGACATGATCAGATCCTTGCATGCCAGCCAGCCCAAGTGTGCAGTTCAATACCATTTAGTCATGTCTATGAGTACATTTAGAGCTGCTGAGATTGATAGGGACCTCATGTTCCTATTGGGGGTCGCCCCTGAAAATAAGGGAGAGAAGTTGTTACATTATATGACTTTAGCAGAGACTGTGATAAGATGAACAGTGAAAGCCCAGGCTGCACAACTGAAATGGACCAAATGTTGAGAGGAGTCAGATACTTCTGGCTGATGTTGATATTGTGGAGACTGAAGGAACGCCAGAAAGATCTGCCTTGCCGTCAAATACTGGATGAAGTGTGGGAAGAAGAGTCACACGAGACAGTAACAATTCATTGTGGGTAACTTCAGGGGAAGTCGGCTGCTGGAAGCCCTAGGTCACCAGAGTCAAAGAGAAGCCACATTTGCGAAACATTAGGTAGGCAGTAGATCTAACTGGTGGTTTGTCACATATGAGCATGCAGGCACTTTAATAAAAAATTGTTCATCTACTAGCTGCTGGTCTGGACTTACAGTTGTACATTACATGTGGAGAATTTAGTGGAAGGTGTGTATCTTAATTCTTTCCTGTTGCAAAGCCAGCCACCTGCAGCCCCAGGTCACAAAACCCAAAGAGATGCCTGCCACCTTGAGTGTGGGGGTGTAGTGGAAGAAACTGACTGAGTGTGTGAAAGCATTACAGCTGGCACAGACCTCATAGCCACAAGCTATACCCATACCAGTGGGATAAGGTCATGCCCCATACCTTTCTGTCATTGAGGCAAAGGTCAGGAAACACAGGACAACCAGGAGCAGTTCTAAAATTCACAAGTAGCATTTTATTATTTTCAATAACAATAAAATAAAAAATAAAATTGTGCAGGATAGCTTTTATGCAGGCAGTTCAAACCAAACAAAGCCCTTCATCTGAGTGTATCTCGAATTCTAAATTTCAGTCACTCACCTGGCAAATTAATTTCTGCATCATGAGCTCATTAAGAGACACCCTGTGTCTCACAAAATTTATTAGAGTTGTCAGTTTCTTTCCTGAGCAGGCTTGCAAGTAGAACACTGTGTTCCAAGCTAGCCTCTTGCTGACAGTTTTGCAAACAAACCTGAGGTCAAACTGCATCTCAGGGTTAGCCCCCTGAGTTCCAAATACTGTAGCTTTTTGCAATCACATCAGCAATATAACTATATACATTTTCAAACCAGAGAACCCAGTTTCACATAAAAATCCACATATATTTTTTATAACCACAGATATGCAAGGGGGATGAAAAGACAGAAACAGCAAGTGAAGGCAGGGAGCTAGCAGGAGGGGGAGAATCATTAGACTGTCAGACTGATCAGTTCCTAGGTCTCACAGGAAAATGTGATTGTGCAATCAGACAGACAAGAGACACAAAAGGATAGGATAGAACACTTCCTTGCGTTTAACTCTTTCTGCATAACAAATGGCACAGGGTCTTATTCAACCCTGTCACACCTTCCTCTGCCCCACAAGTCAGGCCCCAATCCTGGACTTTACCCTGGGGCAGCATTTTCTGTTATCACTCTTCAGTATCAACATTTTATGCAGCAACCCAGAGAACCAGTGGTTAGTGGCCTAGAAGTTGGAGAAGCAGTCCCATCTGCATGGAAACAACAGTGAAGCCCAGTAAGGGAGCATACTGGGACTCTGAGTGTGAACAGCTCCATAAAGTGGAACATGCTAGAACTGTCAACAGATAAGAAGTTGCCTCCTGGATTACTGGACCCACCAGTGCACTTTAAGATTGCTGAAAGATATCCCTGTCAAGTGTTGTTGGACAGCAGATCACAGTTGACTGTCATTTACATTTATACCTAATGAAACTTGGGACACTTGCCTTTATGACCTTTGAAAGGACTTGCATGTAGGGTTTGGGTAATGATGGCTACTCTTCCAATGAATACAGAGAGTTGCATATTGAATCACCCAAAACTTTTGGGGGAGCCCCACAGATGATTTATACCTTTGGCTCTCATCTGCCCTGATGCACAAATTCTGGAGTAGACCCCCGTATTGATATGAACCAGTGCCAACCTGTTTGAGCACCTGGCTCATTCCTGCTTACAGATACCTGAAGAGAGGAACTACCAGACACTACTGTCCATGTGACAGTATGCACTGTCAACATGAAGAAGGAAACCTAGCCCTACCATGTTCCTGAGGATATAGTGGGAGTGTTGAGAAGGAAAGGCAAAGTGCCTGTAATTGTGGCTCATAAGAAGATTGGTGCCGTGAGAATGTGTATTGATTATTGGATATTCAATTAAGACTGGGTCTGACCAGTACACCATGTCTCGGGTGCAGCATGTCCTGGGCAGCCTACTGGGAGGAAGTGGTTCTCCATGCTGGACAGATGCATCAGATACTATCAGATACAGAGGAGAATAAAAAGAAGACTGCCTTTATCTGCCTTCTAGGATTTTATCAGTTTGAGAGGATGCCACAGGGAATCTGTGTTACCCCAGTAATGTTCCAGTGCCTGATGCCAAAGGTGGTGATAGACATAAACCTCCTCGAAATGTTGGTTTACCTGTTTGGAAGTTCACTTGAAGAGCATGAGGCCCGACTTAATTTAATGAGGGCCACATCAGCACATGTTTCAGGCCAAGCCAGCTTAGGGCACTGGAAGAACAGTGGAAGAACAGCTATACTGGTTTATCGCACTATCCCCTTTTCTCTTTTAGGGCTACAAACCCTAAATAAAGTTTATTGTTCAAAACCATATCACATTATTGACTCAGAAGAATAGTGCATGCTATTTGGGGGGGGGACTGTTGTATTTGCATGGGGTCTGTAGAAGGGTTGAACACAGTGGAAGGTGGGCAGGTACAGCATATCAAGGGATTGCAGTGACCGCTTACCAAGCCCACTTATTTCTTTCTCTGGGTGAAGGAACCATGTTATTTTTTTCTTTCTGGATACAAAACCTTCTCATAAGTGAGAGAGAACAGAACCCCGGAGTCACTCCAAACATTTATGGCAGCTAGGTGATGGTGTGAGGTGGTGGCACCCTTAACCCTATGGAATCTGTGAGGACAACCATCCTGCAGGAGCTTTTACATAGCCTATGGACTGTTCATGGTTTAGCTCTGCATGCACTTTGTGATTTTTTTTTTTGCGTGTGGGCATGAAAGTCAGAATGAGGTACTCAAATCCACACTTGTCAACATTTTAAAGCTGTCAGTTTTTACGTCTCTAAGTCCTTCCCTCCCATGCCTGGCCATACAAAGCTAGATATCTAGCCACACTTTACTAACCAGGTCAGATGTGGTGACAAATGAAATCAAGAGAGACATCTTCAGTTTTTTAAGATAAGTGGTTGTACTGGGGGGGAGGGCGGTTGTGGTTTTGATGCATCATTTCTATTATTATTTTATTTTAATTTAGGATTACTTATGTTTAATTACTGTTTATCGCTGTTGTATTATGTTTTTATATCTGGGTATGGTTTCTTACTCCTGCCAACCTGTACAGCAACCAGAGCTTCCAGGATTGGGCACTTAAATACATTTTACTTACTTTCCTTATGTTACTTCTTCAGTTTGGCAAAAAAATACATAATTTGCAGTTCAAAACTGTTTCCCTGAAACAATGTTTACATTGCAGTTCACAGACTGTAAACTCAGATGGCAGTTGCTTCCTGACCACAAGCTCACGAAACTGCGGATTGAGTGTTCCTCCTATACCCCATGTCTGACCTCTGCATATAAATCTCAGAGGGATCTGTTACCTCATCAAACAGCCTACTGGCCTATGCAGATTATTTGGTTTTAATTTCCACCTCCTTATTGGGACTGCAAAGAAAGTTAAACAAATTTGTGATGCTTTGCAAAGACAATGGGCTGGTGATTAACAGAGAAAAAAACAAAATAGTGTTTGATAATAGATGTAGAACACTACCAAAGGTAACTATCAATAAAGAAAAAATTATGACAGATAAATGTTATGATTATTTAGGGGTACGTTTCACCCAGAATACAAGCTGGAAAAATCACTGTACACTTTTGCTAACCAAAGTGAAAATGCCATCTAATGCTCTGAGATTGTTTAACTCAAAATTAGGTAAAGCAATGTTTCAGGGTATTTTAAAGGTTCTAAATCCAAAGCTGAAGCTAGTGTAATGTATGCCTCAGAGGTATGAGGTTAAACCAGGTTAAAGGATCTGGAATATATTATTTAATAAATAATACCATAACATCTTGATGGTACTACAGTAAGTACTGCCAGATGTATTGCGTTTAGAATTAGGACAATTTTCCCCTGAAACGTTGATACTAGAAACACGTACAAATTTCTTGTTGGAATTGTTTCTTCTCCCAGAGACAAGAATACCTAGATGGTGTCTCGAGGAAGAAATTTCTTACATCAACCTTGGGTTTATCTCCCCAAATATTTGACTTATACAGAAGGAACTTTATCCAAGAGGCTTGGGCCACTTATTATTTGAAATATATTTGAGACCTATGGCAGAAATCTCCTTCCAGGTTAAAACCAGGATAAGGGATATTGCAAAGGCAAAAGACTTGGAAAGAATATCAGAACTTTTTTTTTTTTTTTACTCCCCTCCTTCCTCGCATCCCCCATCTCTTTGGGAGTCACCTACGGCCTTTTCAGCCCTCGCTCACCTACCTGGTGACCAGTGCAGTCCATCCCCCATGGAGCTGTGGTTATACCCCCCAGGCGGGGTACGGGGTGGGGGGCCATGCACCCCGAGACATCTATCTTTCGTTGGGATGCTGTCTCTGGGCAGGTAGGTGCATTGTGGGTTGGGGCCTGGTGCTCTGTCTACTAGGAGGCCGCGAAGTGTTTTTCCAGTGTTCTCGCAATGTGCCGTGTCCCCTGACGTCAAGGCGCTTGAGCGCCGACGTCTGGCACATTGCCCCCCTTGTTAGGCATCGGACTTGTTATACCTTGGGTCTCCACCCGGGGTCAGACAAGAGCCAAGCTCTGGTTCCCCCCCTCCCCCGGAGAGGAAGAGCAGTCCCTGGGACACTCAAGCCCCTCTCCCCGGCTGACCCTCCAGCTTCCGGGCTGGTTCCGAACCCAGGTCCTGGCGTCGCAGTGGAAATCAACCGCTGTGCCAAGGGCCGCCGAATATCAGAACTTAAAAATTACAGATGATTTAAGTCAGTGTCAGTGGCTCAGTAGGTAGCACACTCGCCTCTGAGGCTGGGAGATCAGAGGGCTGTGGGTTCAATTTCCACATCTGGCACTTGGGTTAATATCCCAATATTGGTGTCAGAACTGGCACCAAACATCCCTTCTACATGGGACTGTACTATGTACTTTAAGGATGGGAGGGAGGGAACTATGTTGCGTACCCGTAGTAGGGTCAGTAAGCCGGTCAAAAATCATTGAGGAAATCCTGTCAGAACAACTCTTTTAGGGGTCAATCGAAGTCTTGGAAGCCTGTGTGCCACACTGAGCTTCAATTTTCAAAGAAAGTGCTCGATCATATTGATATTTCTCCATATCAGATTTTAAGTCCTTGATTTGCTGGGAGAGATTGAGGTGATTCATAAGCCCTAGAAATAGTGTCCAAAAGCTACTTACGTAGCTTAGTGTATCTGAAATAATTTGATCGAGACCTAAATCTAGCGGTTCTCAGAAAATATCTCCGGAGATCAGCTTCGGTATCTTCCCACCAAATAAGGAGGGATTGATAAGCATCCAACACAGAGATCCTGGTGTGCAACAAATTCAAACACCCTTTAGAAATAAAGGAATCAGCTAGCAAAGAACTATTCAATTAACACCGGATGCATGAGGAAACCAGATGGGGACACCACCTGGAGAACATAATAAAGCCACAGCCAAATGATCAGATATTTCACAAGGAACCACATAGGCCTGGGAAACTGTAATATTTTTAGAAAGAAAAAATCAATACGTGTAGTGAGTGTTCCCCTATAATAAGTTTTAGTCCCTACCTTGTGGTCAGAGGTATATCTGTCTACTAAATGAGCAGAGTGAATCACTCTGGACAACATGGCAGCACCATTAAAGATTTTATGGGCATTACTAGAACTGTCAGCAATGGAGAGACTGCAATTGAAATCTCTCCCAAAATAAACCTGCCAAGTGGTATATAAATATGGTTGTATTGTAAGAAATAAGGCAGACCTGGCTGCTATACTTTGTGGGGTATAAGTATTAATCAAGTGGAAAGGAAGCAAACCACAAGAGCCATCAATGAGGATAACCCTCCCAGGAAACACATCAAGCACTTTAGTGATCTTGAAGTGTCGACCAAAAAACAAAATACCCACCCCGTCACATGCATCTTCCCCATGTGACCAAAAAGAGGGCCCCACTGTCCACCTGTTGCTAACCTGTGTAACCTCACACCTAGTTTTGAGCCTGGTGTCCTGAACAAAATAAATATCCTGCTTTAAGGAAAGTAAAAAAACAATAGTAGAAAGTTGTTTGCGAAAGGATTTTCATGCTGCACATGTTCAGAGTGCAGCACCTAAGTTGAGTTAGATTAGGCATAATCATAAGAAGTCACAAAAAAGGCAGAGAGCTGTAATTGACCCCAGAAAAGAAAACATAATTAAAGAAAGGTAGCCCAAGTGAAGAGACCCTCAAAATCACCTGTGAGGAAACTGTGTTCTCTGCATTTTCTCTAGCCGAGGGTAATCCTTGCCAGATTCTGAAGAGAACTCCATATGTGATGAAGAGGCTCTAGATGATTCAGAATCCTCCTTCTCACCTTCAGGGTCACCCCACTGCCGTCTCTTGACCAACAACTGAAACTTGTTGTGAGTAATAATGGTGTTAATGAGTATATCAGACTCAGATTTACGTTTACCTTTCCCTTGTTTGGCTGGAGGGACAACAACAAAGGGCGCTTCAGCTTGGGGGGCATACTATCAACCAAAACCAGTGCTGGGAGAAGGGATGTGTCAGCCTGAGGAGAATATTGCACAGACTTTAAAATCTTGGCAATAGTAGCACTAGTCCTGGGAGAGTGAGAGACAAAGGGTTCTAGGGGAAGGGGCACCTGCAAACAGGCAATGTCCAAACTGTCACCTGGCAATGGGTCTGGAACTACTAAAGAGAGCTCCTGTTGCCATTTCTGCGCCTGTAATTGAGAGTCAGAAATAATGTTTGAGTGGTCCCGTGGGACCCTATCAACTCTATTATGCGCTGCCCAGGGACATTGAGGGTAATTATGACCACGGTCCTCACATAAATTACAAAACCGAGCATTAGGGCAACCTAAGCTGACATGACCATAAGTAAGGCACAAAGTACACCTGGGTTGGTCACAAGTGTAACTCAAGTAGGTTCTAGAGCCACACTTATGACATGAGCGCGGTTGCCCAGGATAAAAACAGATACCCCGGTCCCGACCTATGTAAAAACTACCCAGAATATGCATAACCCCGTGCTCAGTTTGTTTGAGCTGAACCTTTATTTTCCATTCCCCCGTCCAGACCAAATCCTCATCAAAAATAGCGCAAGGGGAATCCAACAAATCACACCATTGTTGAAGCCAAAACTGAACATCATGAATGCTAACCCCTTCACTTCGAAACAACAAAGTGAGAACCTTAACCAGAGGTTTAGTAAGGGGAATTAACAGAAAGGAAGTCCATACTGGGGTGTGCTTTACCAACTCATATTGAGTCCAAAAACTTCTCCAAAGTCTGAACAGTTTTGAAACTGACATCATAAACAGTCTTGCCTTTAATATGAATAAAAGCAAAGAACTCTGATGAACTAATCCCCATAGTGTCTCTGAGTATACTTTGAAGAACAGTTCGTCATGAGGGGGCCGCTGAGGAGTCTCCTAGGAATTTAAAATGGACAGCGTTCTTCCTCTGAGCAGGCTCCCCAACAGATTTGAACAAATCAGACATACTGAAGGTAGAAGCTGAATCATCTGGAGCAGTGGCGGAAGGAAAAGTTTGCTGACTGGGAGAAGTGCACTGTTCGTCAGGGCCTGTTGATTGGGCCGTGGTGTCCAAGGACTTGGCTATGTGCTCGACCGTAAGTGGTCAGACAGAGGAACCCGCAACAGGTTCTACAAACCAGGAAAAATTACTTGGAACCGTGCTAGATGTAGCAGAAAAGTTCTCCGCTGCCGTTTCAATAATATCAGCAGCGGAAACGGGTCCAGGTGAAGTCCATGGTTGTCCCTCTGAAGATTGCCGCCAACCTGCAGCTCGTAGGGCAGCTTCGGAAGACCAGGCAGCACCTGACTCAGTAGATATCCTTGAGGTAGGTCTTAGATGCAGTTGCGAAGGTTGTGGAAATATTTGTGATGCAGGAAATATCTCAGGAACCTGTCGAACCAGCATTTTAGGGGCAGAATCCATAGAATAATCAGCTTCAGGGAGAACATCTTGCAAAGATTTGTCTTTGTGTAGTAATTTTAAGAGAAATTGCTTATGTTGGGAGAACATATGCCTCAACTGGGCTTCAGGAATATCAGCATCTTCTCGGTTGACCTGTGTCAGTAGTGTCCATCCCGTGTAAGTCAGTGGTATCAGTACAAACTTTATCAGTGGTAGCATCAGAAGAATGTAAGCCTTCTATGGTAGTTGGTGAAGTCCCAGAAACAACATCACACAAAGGTTCCTTCAGTAAGGTAGGGTCCGTAGGCAGAGCAGAACCTCCACCTCCACCTCCTGCAGCAGGACTGTTGGCCATCTTGGACAGAGGGACAAAGGCTCCCCCTGCTGACCGAGTAGGGGAATTTTCCTCGGTGTCCTGGCCAAATTTCCCCCATTCACTGGAAATACCACAAATAGCTTAATCTGGTTCAATCTCACTTGTCATTCATCTGTGTGTGGGGTAATTGTGAGGGGGAAGGGCAGCTGCAAAGTGGGGTGCTAGCTGTACACCTGAGCAGACTTGATGCATCATGTGGCCTGTATCTGCTGGCAAGTAGTAAGTAAGGTATAAAGTAGGTACATTATGTGGAAATCTATTTAGTTAAACTTACCAATCCCCATCACCGACGAATTGGTACAAGATATCAGATGGAACTTTACAGGGCTAATTACATATTGTTTAGGCAGAAAAGAGAAGATGTAACAAGCCCTTTCTGTGGTTGCAGAAATTTGGTGGAAGACGATTTAAAACATATTGTACTACTTTACCCCAAATTTGAAAATCACAGAAGGAAATGGCTGGGGGAAATCTTTTGTGGCACTGACCTCCCTCTTGATCTGTTAATTATTTATTTGTTTAACAATACAAACTCGATGATTTTGGAAAAACTGGTGAAATTTTTGTCTTCATTACACCTGTAAGTTAGATACTTGTTTAGTGGCAAGACTTTCAATCTTGGATAAACAGAGTTTTTAAATAATTCATTTTTAGAAATTGTATATATATTTTTTTATTTAAAGTTTATTAGAAGTTTTCCATACATTAAGGAGACAGAACATATGACATGACCATGTTATACAAGTTATCAGGTACATCCAGGAGACAGAACATATGACATGACCATGTTATACAAGTTATCGGGTAGATTAAGTCCGTCCCCCCCGCCACCCACCTCAGCCCAAACCCCCACCCCGCAAACCACGCATTTTACAACATCAGCAAACCTTGATAGTCCATGAGACCAACAATCACAAGCAGATTAAATAGAGTACAAGCGTGAAGGGATCCCAAATCCTATTATATTTAGGCAATCTATACTGAAGGAGAGCAGAGGCTTTCTCTGTCCTAAGATTCCCCAATAGTTCGCTGAGCCACTCAGAATAAGAGAGAACCTCTGAATCCTTCCAGTGCCTGAGTACTAGCTTCTTGACAGACATCACAATAATGGACATGTAATATTTGCATTTGGTAACTTTTAACAAGGAGTAATCCCCTAATATACAGATTTCCAGAGTAAAACAATCAGAAATAGCTAACAACAGGTCAGCCTTAGCTGAAATTGCTTCCCAAAGAGGTGCAACCTTTGGACAGCCCCAGAAAATGTGCAGGAGCGTACCTACTTCCAAGGAGCAACGAGTTCATAAGTTGGATTCGATAAGACTCCATTTAGCCAATTTCTGGGGGGAATAATATAAATTATGCAATATATAGAATTGTGTAAGACGGGGTCGATCTTGCGAAATGAAGCAGTGGCAATTACACCACAGGGAGACCCAATCCAATGTTAAAGAAGGAAACAAACTGGTCCAGTACTCTGTGGGGCCAAAGAGCTGTGGGAAACGGTACTCAAAAAGTGTAGTATATATCTTAGAGATAGCTTTGGGGGAGCGACTTAAGACTTGGAGATCTTGATACAATGACTTACTACTTAACGCTGGTGGAGAGTGGCCCAGGACTTTGATAAGAAAATGTTTGAGTTGACATACCTTGAAATAACCAGAGGGCGGAATATTAAATTTAGACATGATGTCCGAAATAGAGAGCCAAGACCTCTCATCTTTTTGAAGCAAGGATGGGGAACCCATCCCTAGCTGTGGTAACCATGTAGGAGAAATGGGTTTACCATCCATCACAAACAAGGGGGAGTTCCAAATAGATAGGGAGAGGTCATGGAGAGGATTATATTGTAGGAACGCGCAGAGCTGTGAACGAGAAATGATAATGTTGTCAAATGTATTTCTATGTATAATTTTAAATTTTTTTTGTATTGTAAAAGCTTATGCTGAACAATAAAATCTTTTGAACTTTAAACTCATCAAATGGCACAGTTCTAAAATCAATTCGTCTGTTTACTGTTTGATCAGTCCTGAAACACTGCGTGCTTTAGTTTTATAATTTGCTTTTCTTCTGTTCTTCAGTTTATCAACGTGTAACAATCCCTCCTTACAGTAGGAGGAGGAGGTTATTACCAGATCTGGCCAGTGGAGCAGTGATGCACTGTTATCATCCTGTGTGGGTGAAACTGGCAGGCGAGGAGCTACAGGTAGTATGTAGATAGGATGTCCTCGAGGTGTCAGGCTCATATCTAGCTCCAGGGAATCATTGTGCATTTATGTGGATGCCATGAAGCTGGCAGGGAGAGTCAATGTTCCAGTTACCCTTACCCTCATGGGTGCCAGCAAGGGGCCAGCTGGGCCTTCCAGGGTATGGGCGCCAGGTTAGAGGGGTAACTAGTCATGACCAGCAAGGCACTGGTGTGTTAGGGATATTCTTGCATGCTCAGCAATGATTGGCAAATGCTGTGCCCACCAGATGACTGGCCACTCTACTCAGGCCAGGGGCACAGGTGACCCTCAAGGTATGCTTCTGCCTGGAAGGATGGATGCTAGTCACTCTTAGAACCTTAAGAGTGGAAGAAGGCCCAGGCTACCTCTCTATGATGGCACAGTACTAGGACCACAGGCACAGGAGACCCTCGAGGTATGTGTCTGCCTTGAAGCATAGGTGCTAGTCACTCTTTGAGCCCTCAGAGTGGTAGGAAGGCCAGGACACCTTGCTATAGCAAGACTGACAGTGAATATGACCATTGAAACAGCAAGTTTTTTAACAGTAAGTTTTTTAATTCTAAATTCTATTTGAGAGAGGAGTGCCCGGGGTCTGTACTGCCATGATTTGTGACACAAAGTTCAAATTTGTACCTTTAAATTCCTGTCAGCTTGGGATAGTCATGTCCCCCTGAGTTAAATTTGGTTCTGTAGTTCAAGCCTCCGCTGGATCACACTGAAGTTGCTGGCCTGTCACCATGCATGTGACCTAGCCTGTGGACCCACAAATCCACTCTCTCCCCAACTGACCTTGCAAAATATGTCACTTCACAATGCCTGTACAAGAGCTATTAGGCTAATGAAGGCTGACTACTTTGCATCCAACCTCCAGAATAACCTTAACCACCCTTCAGAGCTCTGGAAGGTCATTCATACCCTCTTCTGCCCGTCCTGTCAGTTCCCTCTCCCATCCTTAAGGTGGGCAGCTCCCCCATCTCTGATCCCGCAGCAGTCACCTCATTTTTTAACTCCTTTTTCACCACCTGTGCCATCTCCCTCCTTCCCATCCCATCCCTTCATCTCCCCTTCCCCACACCCCCTTCCCATTTGCCTCAACCTGATCCTCCCCCTCCACACCTTGTATTCTCTCCTTCTCCCTTGCCACTCACTCTGTGCGGCTCTCAATGCCCTCTTTGCTGTAAACCCACACAAAGGTGGTAGCCCCAGTGGCCTTGACCCCAAACTCTAGTCTCTCTCCCTCTCCTCCACCATTGCCTTCCTCCTTATCTACCTCCTAAATCACTCCTTGTCCCTTGACTCTCTCCCTGATCTGTGGAAGCAGGACACTGCCATCCTGTTCCCCAAGTGGCAACTATCTCCCCATGTCCCTCCTCCCCTTCCCTGCCAAACTTCAGGAACACCTGATCCTTTCTCAATGTTCTTCTTTCCTTGACAACTCCTCCTTCTCCACTCCCTACCAGTCTGGCTTTAGAAAATCCCGCTCCATCACCACCTCCCTCCTTAGGCTCATGGACTTCATCCTTTCTGGCACAGACCAGGGGTTGTTCACCTCCACCATCTTTGTTGATCTGGCCAAAGCCTTCAGTGCTGTTGTCCACCCTATCCTCCTGGACATGCTAAAAGCGGTTGGACTCTCCTCCACCTCTGTTGAGTCGTGTCACTCATACCTTGAGGATAGCTGTCCATATTGGTAATGCCACCTTTTCTCCTCTCCCTATCTGCTTCAGCATCCCCCAAGGATCCGCCCTTGGCCCTATCCTATTCTCCATTTTCCTAAATGACCTTCCCCACATCTACTACTCTGTGTCTATTCACATGTATGCAGACCACACAGTTCTCTATGCCTCTGGTTCCTCTGCCTCTGACCTTATAGCCTGACTCCATCCAGACATCAATAACATCCAGCATTGGTTTGGGGCAAATCAGCCGTCCCTCAATGCCAAAAAACAGTCTTCATGAGCTTTGGCACTAAGCAGAGACTGCCAAGCTCTCCCCTACCCCCTCATTCCAGACCCTTGATGGTGTGATTGAGAATCTCTCCTCCTTTAATTACCTTGGGATTTGGTTGGATTGCCATTGTGACTTCTCTACTCATTTGGATGCCATCCACCAGAAGCTGCACCCCAAATCTGGAGAACTTCAAAGGAACAAAGCAAGTATCCTGCTTCCTGGCTGTAAAAAGATTGTCACGAAGATGATTCTACCTAGCTTTGATTATGGCGACACTGTATATAGCGCAGTTCCCGAGTCCACACTTGCCAGGCTGGATTCCCTCTTTCACTCCTTCTGCCATTTTGCCTTGAAGTGCCTCCCCAGACATCCACCACTGTTCCCTGTATTCCTCCCTCTCCTTACCCTCCCTTGATACCAGGCATCTTGCTCATTGTACTACTTTCGTCTCCAAATGCTGGCTTATCTCCCCCCACCTTTCCTCCCTCCTCTTGTCCCCTCCTTCCACCTCCTACTCCCTATGCAGCTCTGACACCCACTCTCACCCTTCCCCCTATAAAATTCTCTGGTGGTAAAGTTGCTTTCTCCTTCTGCTTCCCCAGACTTTGGAGACACCCTCCCTGTTGCTATTTGCAGTGCTCCATCTTTCTTATCACTAAAGTCCCTTCTCTGTAAACTCACTACTCACTCCTGCAGTTTCTGCTGATCCTAGTCTAGTCTCGCTGCTCCTCCCCCCCATATTACCTCCTCCCCTTTTTGCCATAATTCATTGGTCCCCATTCCCCTTGTACTTGTCCCCGTTATACTCCCTATCCCCCTTCAGTTCCTTATTTTGCTGCCAGCTTTACTTTGCTGAACTGTTGCTTTTTTTCATTTAATATGCTTTATGACCAAAAAAAAATTTGTTTTTACACAGACAAGTAATAATAATAATAATAATAAGTTTATTTAATTGAGAGCATTTCACAGTATCAAGGTGCTTCACAAATAATTCAGTAAAACATCATTAAAATCACAGCAAATCAGAAAATGCCTTACTCCATAAGAATGTCTTCAGTGCCTGATTGAAGCTCCCCACCACCCTGCACTCCTGCAGCTGATGGAGCAGAAAATTCCAGATGGTTGGGACAGCAAACATAAAAGCGTGTGCCCCAGATGAATTCAAACTAACCCTCGGAATCTCCAGCAACCCCTCATCAGCCGAGCGGAGCTGTCTCACAGGGGTGTAAGGAGTCAGAAGCTCTTTCAAGTAGTCAGGACCAAGTCTGTGTAGGACATTGTAGGTTAACAAGCTTACCTTAAAGGTGAGCTACCACTGAATCGGTAGCCAGTGCAGATCGCGCAGCACTGGGGTAATATGTGATCTCCTAGATACCCCAGTCAATAAATGTGTGACAGCATTCTGCATTAGCTGCAAGTGGTGGATATCAACCCCAGGAAGCCTTAAGTAAAGGGAGTTGCAGTAGTCAAGGCGCGAGGTCACAAAGGCATGGACCAAAATGGGCAGATCACTGGAAAGAACAAGGTGCTTAATCTTGGCAATGTTCCTAGGGTGGTAAAAGGCTAACTTGATGCCTGCCAACACCTGATGATGAAGGGTCAGCCCATTGTCAAGTAACACTCCCAGGTCACGCACCCGTTCAGAGGTAAGGATCTGAGCGCCCCCCAAGAATAGACTGGAGGGTGAATCTGTCCTCAACCCCTCTGTCCTGTGACCCGGGTCCACTACCAAAACCTCAGTTTTACCTGCGTTCAACTTTAACCCACTGGAATTCATCCAATCTTGGATTTCAGCGAGACAGCTGTTAAATACCGAGACAGCACTAACCTGGTCGGGAGCAAAAGACAGGTAGAGCTGGGTATCATCAGCATAGCAGTGAAACCTCAGCCCATACCATCTTACAATGTCTCCAAGGGGCAGCATATACACTGCAAACAACATGGGGGACAGCACCGAGCCCTGGGGCACCCCACAAAGCAGAGAGAAAGGCTCAGAGGAAAGAAATTCCTGAGACAACTCTCTGAGTTCTACCAGTTTAGGAAAGATGAAAACCATCTGAGCACTGTACCCATCAGTCCACAGATAGACCTCAGGCACTCGAGCAGAACCCCATGGTCTACAGTGTCAAAAGCTGAAGAGAGATCAAGGAGTACAAGATGGAGTGGTTTCTCTGATCTCTTACCATCAGGAGATCATTGAGCATGTGAACCAGAGCCATCTCAGTACTGTGCCTCTTACAAAAACCAGATTGGAGAGGTTCGTATACATTATGGATGGTCAAATGGTTCTCCAGTTGAGTTGCCACAACTTTCTCGATAACCTTTCCCACAAAAGGAAGGTTTGGATAGATCTGTAGTTCGCTAGAGTATCCGGGTCAAAAGAAGCTTTCTTCAGAAGAGGTGTCACCACCACCTCCTTCAGGGAGCTTGGAAACTCACCCGATTTCAAGGAGCACCAGACAGTCTGAGCCAAGACTGGGCCAATGATATCACTACAACCCCAAATCAGGGCAGTAGGGCCCAGGTTTAAACTACAGCACATAGGGCACATCCCCTGGACAATCCTCATAATATCAACAAACTCTGGCAGGTCAAAGATACTCCAGGAAATAAGAGGCATGGTGACCGAGCACCGACCAACAGCATCCTCTATAGAACGGATCTGACAGATCTCCAACCTGATGTTGGCCACCTTATTTGCAAAGAATTGAGCAATCTCATCACACTCCTTTTGTGAAAAAACTTGATGGAGCTGCAGACAGGCTGGGTTATACAGCCTGTCCACAGTTCGGAAGAGTTGGACGGTCAATTCCGAGTGACAGCGATTTTCCCTGGACAGGAATTCTGCCTTCTTACAGGAGATCACTGATTGGTAGAGCTGATAATGCTCCAACAAAATAAGATGGTTGGAATCCAAGGTGGATTTCTGCCAGCATCATTCTAACCTATGTCCCAACCTCCGCAACTCCCTCAAAGACCCATCAAACCAAGGGGCCCAAGGGCAAAGTGGAAGCGGGCGAACACGGACTGGAGCAATCAGGTCAAGAGCTGAGGAAATGGCCTTATTATAGACCAGAACCAATGGCTCTGGACCTGAGCAGGCCTCGTTGAACTCCAAGAGGTAAATCACCGCTACCAGGTCTTCAGGAACCACATCCTGCAAAGGGCGGAAACTGACCATCTCCACAGGGGCAGACCTACACAGGGGAGCAGAAAAATTGAACCTCACGGTGTAGTGATTGGACCAGCCAACAGGTTCCACCCTCAAATTGGAGGCCTCAATCCCCAGGAGGAAGACCAACTCAAGAGAGTGACCACCATTATAGGTAGCTGAGGAAACAACCTGTGTGAATCCCAGTGATATCATCAGCTGGAGTAAGTGTTGTCCAAAAAACGAGGATTCATCATCGACCCAGGCATTGAAATCATCCGGACCCATCAATCTGGGTGACTCCAAAGCCATGTCAGCGGCGAAGTCTGCTACTTCCTGCAGGAACAGCTTTTCATCCCGGGTAGACGGTAGATGACAGCTATCCTGCACCCCACACCAGTTACCACAGGGCACTCAAATGATTCACCCTCCTCAACTGGTACACCTGTGAGACCCAATTCAGCCTTAAAACAGACCGCTACCCCCGCGATCCAATCTTGGGTGATGTATCACCGAGTGCCTGGGAGGAAGAGCTGCCTCCAAAATTGGAGCAGCATTTCCATCCAACCAGGTCTCGGTGATGCAAACCAGATCTGCTGTTCCAACAAAATCTGCAATAAGTGCAGTTTTGTTCTTAATGGATCTGGCATTGCATAACAATGCCCGAGTTGCACGATGTTCGTGAGCCATCCTGGCTACTTTCCCACCCAAAAAGGAGGTGCCCTTGGGTATGGGGACTAGACATGGACCACCACGTCCCAGACACCATTTTTCCCCAGGGCATCTTCTGGTCCTCATGGCCTCTATGGGAGAGGACTGCTCATTTGAACTCCAAAGTCTGTGCCCCACTACCTGCCCACCCCACCCCGTGAGCAATCCCAGCGCATGACAGCACTGGTAAGTGGAGGTGAGTGGGGGGGAGAGAACGGGTGGAGGGCATGTAGAGAGGAGAACGAATAACACAGGGCCGGGGGAGCAAGCATGCACATTTTACAAAATGCTACTAACTGAGGCACCAAAAATCCTAACTTCCTCAAGACAATCGTAAATGTGGTTGAAGACTAAAATTAAAATATAAAAACTTCTAAAGGACCTTTAAAAGCAAAAACAAAATTCAAAAACAAACCACAGCACCCCAAAATCCCATAAACCCAACAAAGATAAAAAATAAAAATAAAATAAAACAAAACAATAAACAAACAATAAAATCCCCGGGCACCAGTACGTACTGTAGTACAACATACAACTAAGTACACATACATCCCCTACAGGAAAACTGAACTGTTGCTTTTGATGTACTATGTTTTGCACTACTTGATCACTGTGCTTTCTCTTGTCTACTGTGCACTTTTACTATTGTTATTTAATAATTGTTATTACAGTTATAACATTACTGATGTAACCGATTGCACTTTCCACATTCCTTTATCCCCAGGACACATTTGGAAATGAGCCATTTAGCACAGTATGTTTTTCCTTGAAACAAATAAACAGCCATGGAGGGAACTCAGGCTACTGGGATGTGTCCCATACCAGTGGGACTCATGAGTGAGGATCCAGGGATTTGCTCATAGTGTGGGAGTTTATAGGGACCAGCCAGAGGGTGCAGGAATTCCAGGTGGGTATCTCCTCAAGGATCTCATATTTCCTGATGGCTTTCAGGTTTGAGGTGCATTTCTCCAAAGAATATCATGGGTATCCTGGAGACTTACATGAGAGTGAGAGCATCAAATATGTTGATTCACAAATAAACAATAACGAAACATTAGTTCATTGTTTTCCCAGGGCACGTATTGAGGATATCTCATCAAGAATCGATAAATTAATCTCTGAACCAGCAAATGTCATTCTAAATGTAGACACCAATAACATAGGGCATTCCCATGAAAAAGACATTTGCTCTGATATTAATTTAGAGGAGACTATTAAAGCAAAACATTGTAACGTCTTTGTGTCTGGAATTCTTCTAATCCCATGTACCAGACAAGAAAAAAATTACACTATAGAATGAATCAATGCAAGACTAATAAACTGGTGCTTATCTGAAAATCTGACATTTATTAATAATTGGAGGAACTTTAATAAGAACGATAAGTTGTATGCAAGAGATGGGCCACACCTTAACAATAAAGGAGTAACTGAACTTTGTAAACAGTCCCAGCAACATGTGTCATCGGTTAGGTTAAACTGGTACTAGGAGGCAAAATGTAGTCAATACCTGTCACCTCTGCATTGAACAAATTCAAATAAATAATCTTAATATACAACTTTTAAATGCTCGTAGCTTAGGTAATAAATTCAATGAATTAATACTAAGAATCAGAAGAGAGAACTACCAGATGTAATTGGCATCACAGAGACTTGGTGGCCAAAAGACCCCGCTTGGGTAAAATCTATCACGGGTTATATCCTGTTCCATTTAGGCAGGGGAAAACTGAATAGGTGGAGGAATCACACTATTTGTAAATTCAAATTTAACAGTGAATGATATCTCAAGTAAAATTAAATCTACATCAAATCTCACTGACTCACTTTGTGTGAAGATTAACAATTTAGAAAACAGAAATGTTATATTAGGCCTATGCTATAGAGCACCAAACTCACATAAACAAGTACTAGATGACATAATGGTTGAAATGGGGGTAAGCAGCAGATTTAGAGAGCATCATATTAATGGGTGACCTGAATTTAAGTGATATAAATTTGGTAAACTAGCTCAGCTATACATTATACATCTAGGGAGTTCCTAGAAGTATGTGAAGAATTAAATTTAAAACAGTATGTTTCATCCCCAACTTGAGGTGCAAATATTCTTGATATAGTTTTATGCAGTAAATCCCTAAAAATCACAAATTGTTCAGTTTCAACACCAATAGGTAACAGCGAGCATAATTTGGTTTGCTTTTCCCCTAGAATTTATGTTTTGTGAATCTGAAAAAATAACAGAAATATTTGCCTGTCATAAAGCAAATAAAAACACTTTGAATTCATTTCTAGCATTATTAACTGGGATGAACATCTTAATGCTAATGATATAGAAGTTGTCTGGTCTTCTTTTAAATCCATAATTTTTGAAGCGGCAAATAAATTTATCCCAAAAATTAAAAAAGGAAACCCCATTTACATCCGAAATGTCTTTCTAAGAAACTACTAAAAATTATATATAAAAAAAGATTATTCAAAAAATACTCTGAGAATAAGTGCAGACAACATCTTTCAGTATTTAAAGCAATTAAAAAAATGCAAAAAAGAAATCAAAAAAAGCAAAATTAGGGATGGAAAAATATATTGCCTTACAGGCACAGAAGGGTAATAACAAATTAATATTTAATTATATTAACTCCATAAAAAACAAGAATGTAGGGTGGGACCTTTCAGTATTAATGGAGTGGATATTTCCAATCAAAAACATATGGCCGATATACTGAACTCACACTTTTGTAAATCTTTCAGTACTACAGTCCCTGATATGGTTACTAATCAAGGTACAATGCTAGGTCATATGGATCTGTCTAGAGAAATCATTAAAAATAAGTTGGACACTATCAAGAAAGGGTCCTCTCCTGGACCAGACGGAATCTCGGGAGATATGATCCATTTAATGAAAGAACATCTATGTACTCCTTTAAAAACTCTATTTGAAAAAAAGTTTAAATTCTGGTACAGTTTCTTCTGAATGGAAAGAAGCTAATGTAACACCATTATTTAAAAAAGGAGATAAGAGCTTTCCAGACAATTATCATCCTATAAGCCTCACATCTATATTTTGTAAAATATTAGAAAAAATCTTTAAAGATGAGATTACACCAACAATAACTGCCCTTGATCCTGCTCAACACGGTTTTGTTAAAGGACATTCCATCAACACTAATTTGATAGGGTTCTATGACTACATTAGTGATTTAATTGATAAACAAATTCCTTGCGATGTGGTCCTTTTGGACTTTAAAAAAGCATTTGATTCAGTACCATATGGCGCACTTATCCAAAAAATGCACTTTCATAAAATGAATCTCTTGTTTGCAAATTGGCTCCAAGATAGGAAACAAAGGGTAGTTATTGATGGTCATAAATCTACATGGAAATCGGTCACAAGCGGGGTTCCTCAAGGGTCCGTTCTGGCACAAACTATATTTCAAATATTCATCTTGGATCTATCACATAACATTCTCAGTAATTTCACTAAATATGCTGATGACTGTAAATTGGTTAATATCTCAAAGACTCTGGAAGACTGTGAAATTATTCAAAGGGACCTATCATCATTAGAAAATTGGTCAAAAAATGGAACCTGTGGTTTAATACTTCAAAATGTACAGTTCTTCATTTTGGAAAAAATAATCTCAAGTAAGCAATAAGACATGACAGGGTGTGCATGGAACATATTTTACCACACAGCCAGGGGTGTCATAAGGCACGAGGCCTTGGCCGAGTGCCTTTAGCCCCTGGTAAAATATATTCCATGCACACACCTGGAGTGTCTTATTACAATGGGCTACTTTTTTTTTAAGTTTTTATGTCTCCTAAAAACAAGTTTTTATATATGTAAAAGGGATATTTAGGTTAGTATTTGTGATAAAATAGTCCTTTCATCAAACTGAAAATGTCAAGTAGCTGTGGAGCCTCCCCCACCTTTCTTTTCTTTTAAACAAGCCCCTCCCATGAATCTGTAGGTGAAAGAAACATGTAGCTGTGGATCCTCTGCCCCTCCTTTCTTTTCTTTTAAATGAACTCTTCCCATGAATCTGCAGGTGAAAGAAACATTTAAGGCATAGTAGATTTTGGAGGTTTCTCCACAAAACTACTGACCGTGTTTTTTTCAAGATGTCACACATTCATGAATGGAAGTGCTTGTGAAACTAAGGCTGTAGTACAGTACTCGGGACTCTCTCTGTTATGGTTGGCAAGAGGTCCTTGTGCATGTTGGGCGATGACAGTAGTTCCCGGCAGGAGGGGATGTGTCCGAATGGCGCTGGGAGTTGAGTACTATCAGAGCCATGCGTATCACACTGGGAGGGAACAGAGAGCAAGAAGATGATGGGGCAACCCTCTTTTTACTCAAGCTGTGATACAGTACTCGGGACTCTCTTCATTATTGCCATTCGAGGAGAGGAAGGATGTGTTGTGACACTGAACCCGAGCACCATTGTAGCTCGGTGTTGGTTGGCAAGAGGTTCTTGTGCATGTTGGGCAATGAAAGCAGTTCCTGGCAGGAGGGGGAAGTGTACGAACGGTGCTGGGAGTCGGGTATTATCGGAGTCATGTGCATCAGACCGGGAGGGAACAGACAGCAAGAAGATGATGGTTCTACTGGGTTTCACACTCATATTGGATGGCAGTGTTTGAAGAGGTACAGCTGGCTTTTTCTTGGTGTTGTGCTTTGGGGGCGCAATGGTAGCTCAACGTAAACTGCTATCCAGTATTACAAAATGGGTAGGCTAAACGGTCTCGTATTGGGGAAACAAAAGATGGCTGCCAGTGAAAATGCCAACATTCTATGGCACCAGAATCTTGGTCTTTTTACTGCCAGCTCTTTTTTTTACCCATGCATAGAACATATTTCATGCATGGACAGCTTAGCTTCCAATTGGCTGGTTTAGCCTACCCATTTTATAAAACTCAGTATTACCTCTATAATGAACCTATAACTAGTAAGGTTCATGAAAGAGATGTAGGCATCATTGTGGAGTGCAACTTAATTTTCGATATCCACATTACAAACACTATTAACAAAGTAAACAGAATGTGGTGGGCAGTCAGACACAATATAGCATCTAAAGACCCAGAAGTACTTTTGAGCCTTTATCGTGCATATGTTAGACCACATTTTGACTATGGGTCTCAACTATGGTGCCCCATAAACATAAGGATATAAATAGAATTGAGAAAATACAGCACAGAATTACAAAATCTATTACCATTGATAAGTCACGTTCCTATGAAGACAGATTGTCAAAAATAGGTGTAATGTCACTTGAGCTAAGACGATTCAGAGACCTCCTGTTTGCATGGGATATTATACAGGATAATAGCTTGATGTGTAAAAGTGGGTTAAACTTCAAGCAAATTACTGTCAACACCAGAGGTCATCCACTTTAATTATCAAAAAGTAAATTTAATACTAAGAAAAGAGCAGGATTTTTCTCTCAGAGAATTGTGACACCTTGGAACAGTCTACCAACTGAGTTATTATCAGTTCAAATAAAAATATATTTAAAAAAAGGTTGGACAATTACCTATTTTCAAGATAGACTGATAATTCCAGGATTATATGTAAATCAGGAGCCTGATGGGCATTCCGCCTTTTGCTCCTTATTTGTTCTTACCACTCGGCCCCTGCAGGGTGAGTGGTTAAACAGGTAATGCAATTGAGGCAGCAGGAGCAAGGTAGGAGACTCATTCTCCAAGATGTTCAAGAGGAGAGGGAATCCTTACATGACAGAGGGATGCCCGGGGTCTGTGCTGTCATGATACAAAATCCCGGGGGGGTGGTGTTAGTCACCAGCTGCACTTGACAGTGCCCCAAGATACAGCATAGGTGATATCCAGTGAGCCATGCTGGTGCAGCCATTGAAGCAGCACCCGTGGGTATGGTAAGGGATGTGTCAACCAGGACAGACTCCTTTAGCTGAGTGTTCCCCTGTATTTTAGGGCACCACGTGGGCATGTCCCACCAAGTGAAATACACGAGGAACTAAACTAAAGAACAGGGCCCTGCTCAGTGAATAAAAGCCTTTGGGTCAAGGACAAGGACAAGTACAAGTGAGAAACAGGGTTAGGATTCAGCAGCATGGGGGATAGGGAATCATCCCCATGCACCTGTGCCAGAGATGTATGAATAGGCCCTCTGCATGTATCTGGCTTGATGACCGAAAATGATAGAGTGCTAGAGCCCCTGCAGAGAGCTGTAAAACTTTTGGAAGCACAACAAGGTTACCATGCATGCAGCAGCCATCTGGCATGTGACTAGCATGCTGGGGAGTATGATACCTGGGGCAGAGATGATTACCAGTGGAAAGCTATGAACAGGAATGAAGTGACTGTTATTTGGTGAATTATTGTCCGAGGACAAGCACTGTGTGTAATAATAAATTTGGCTAGATCCCCCAGTAAAGAGTCAAATGCTTGAAATCCAGTGATCCAGTGTATTTTCTTCCTCTCTCTAAGGTGCCCACATCCACTGACTCTGGCAGCCAATCAAGCAACCTGTTCTGCTGAGTTCAAGGGGCTCCCAGCAAGCGCTTACACCATAAATAGAGAGGATGGGGGAAGAGGGGTTGGAGAGGAGAAGAAAAAGGAGGATCAGGGGAACAAGGAGGAGGCTGATGGTATGGAATAGGGGAGCACGACAGGCAGGAAGGCGCAGGACATAAATGGGATGATAGTGAGCAGAAAGCCAAGTAGGCAAATGGATAGGATGGATGGATTAGTAAGGAGTGGGGAAAGAGATACAGAGAAAGATACTCCGGTTGGGGGGATAAAGAAGGCCAGGACATGGATAGAGGAGGTGACCAGGGACAATAGCAAAGGGGCTACCTTCAACATCCAGATTGTGGGAGGTGAGGGGAGCCAGTTGAGGGGAGAATCTGGATGAAGGGATGAGGAGGGGCATAGAAGGAGGGGGAACCCGAGGGGTGAACAGGGAGGCAAGGGGGAGGTTAGAGTACTGCTATTGGGGGACTCCATGATCAGAGGCATCCAGTGGGAGGGGCCGGAGGAGGGAAAAACCTGTCTGATCAGAACCAAATGCCACCCAGGCCTGATGGTGCACAAGGCCAAGCATGAGTTGTATTCACTGGCAAGCTAATGTGGAGGGACCCCAGACATTCTAGTGCACTTGGGGACAAACAACATAAATGGTAATAGTGAACTAGAAATTCAGGCAAGGTTCCAGGAGTTGGCGGGGGTATGCCTTTCCATAGGCTGTAAGATCTCCTTTTCCGAAATCCTTCTGGTGCCAAGAGCTAGTGGGGAAAACATGATGGAGACTAGGGAGATAAATCAGTGGCTTAGGGAGTGGTGAGGGGAATTGGGGTATGGCCTGATGGGGGACTGGGGGAGACCTGGAAGGATAATTGGCTGTATCCTATGGACAGGCTCCACCTTAATTTGGAGGGGAAGGAAATCCTTAAGCTCAAACTACCTGGGTTCATCAGCGAAAGGTGGGGTTTAAACTTGTGAAGGGCTCAAAAAAGGGACAGTGCCAGCAGGTACGATAAATGAGGGACATGGTCTCCACTCCTCTAGGGGGCATGGGAGATATGGAAATGGGTCACCAGATAGGGTGCAGGAGCTGAGAAATGGGAGCTCATGTGAGAGAAAGGAGAGGAGGGAAAAGGGGTGGAGAGTGGTCCTGATAAATGCCAAGAGCTTAGGAAATAAAATGCCTGAGCTCCAGGCCATGCAGGTTGAGAGGGAGGTAGATGTGGCAGCAGTCACTGAGACCTGGGCCACTCAAGGGCATGAGTGGGACCTAAATCTGGAGGGCTGCACTATGTTCAGAAAAGACAGAGGGGAAGGAAGGGGAGGTGGTGTAGAACTGTTAGTCAGAAATGGCATGGGTATTGGAGGGTAGAGGAGGAACAGGGGAACATGGAGGCTATTTGGGTCACCTTGCTGATGCAGGGGGGTAAGAGAGTAAAGGTTGGAGTGGTATACAGACCACCAGCACTGGCGGAGGTCCTGGAAGAAGGTTTGGTGGCAAATCACGAGGGACACTGTAGATTGGGAAAGGGAAGGGTAGTGGTAATGGGGGACCTCAACATGCCAGGAACAGACTGGAGGACTATTACGTCACCAGTGGCCAGAAAGCAGAGGCTGCTGGATGTCTTCGAGGATGCGTTTCTGACACAACAGGTGGGTGAGCCAACTAGGGAGGCCCGGACACTGGACGTGGTCCTGGCGGACAGTGATCAGATTAGGGGCCTAGAGGTGAGAGACCCGTTGGTGGGGAGTGATCACGCCACAGTCTGGTTCTTCCTGGACCTAGGGGGAGAGGAAAGCCAAACAAGGACAGTAGTAACTGACTTTAGGGGTGCAGACTTCAGAGAGATGGGAAGGATCCTTAAAGATCATCTGGACAGGATAAGGCCGGATATGGATGCTGACAGCAGGTGGGGATCATTAGGAGAGGAATACAGGAGGTTACCAGATCCTGCGCAAGGGAAAGGCGTAAGTTCAGTAAGGTCAGAAAACCCTGCTGGTGGACCCGGGAGGTACAGGAAGTGGTGAGGAAAAAGAAGGCGGCCTATAGGTGCTTCAAGTGCTCAAAGACTGAAAGGGATCAGGAGGCATATGAGTTGATAGCCAAGAGAGTCACCAGGGTGGTGAGAGCAGTTAAGGCAAAAAAGGAGCAATCCTTGGTCAGTGGAATCTGGAAGGGGGACAAGTGGTTCTTTAGATACATAGGGGAAAAAAGGAAAGTAAAGGGGCAGATCAGCATGATAAGGATAGGGGATGGTTGGGCACAGGAGGCGGAGGAACAGGCAGAAGTTCTAAATGAGTACTTTGCCTCAGTTTTTACTGAGGGGGGATGGAGGGGCTATGTCTTGCAAGGGGAGCAGGGGCAAACCGGAGCAGGGGTGGGACCAGTAGAGACTAGGGGCCCTGATGGGTCTGGGGAAAGGGATTGGCCACCACAGACAGGTGGGGGCCCAGCAGTGCAGGGTGAAAAGGGGGAGGATGTGGAGGCTGAAATCCCAGTAGAGAGAGTAAGGGAAGCCCTCAGGTCCCTTCGGACAGAGAAAGCACCTGGGCCAGATGAGATACATCCCAGGGTGCTTAGGGAACTGGCGGATGTCCTGGCAGTCCCTCTAGTGGAGCTTTTCAACATCTCTCTGAGGACTGGGTTGGTACCCCAAGACTGGAGGGTGGCCCATGTCATGCCAATCCACAAGGGAGGATCAAGAGAGAAGGTGGGAAATTACAGGCCCGTTAGCCTGACATCGTTGGTTGGCAAGGTAATGGAGGGTATTGTCAAGGAAAGGCTAGGGGAGTTACTGGAGCTAACTGGGTACTTGGACAATAGGCAGCATGGCTTTGTTATGGGAAGATCATGTCAGACAAACCTTGTTGAGTTCTATGACTGGGTGACGAGGGCCCTGGACCATGGTAGGCCAGTGGACGTCCTCTTTCTGGACTTTAGCAAGGCATTTGATCCGGTACCCCACAGTGGCCTGCTGACTAAGCTGAAGGAAATGGGGGTAGGGAGACAGTTGTTAAGATGGATAGGAAATTGGATCTCTGAGCATACTCAGAAGGTGGTGGTTGGAGCGTTAGCCTCATCCCCAAGATGGGTTACTAGTGGGGTTCCCTAGGGGTCAGTGCTGGGGCCACTCCTGTTCAACGCCTATATCTCAGACATCAGGAGGGGATCAGGAGTGAGATGAGTCTCTTTGTAGATGACTCAAAGCTGGGTGCAGCGGCGGATGAGGAGGAGGGGATGGTGGCCTTGCAGGAGGACCTGGAGGCTCTGGAAAGGTGATCAGGAAAATGGAAACTAAAATTCAATGCAGGGAAGTGCAAGCTTCTCCACCTTGGAGTCAGGAATCCAGGCCAGGGGTATACCCTGGGAGGACACATGATTCAAGTCACGGAGGGTGAGAGGGACCTGGGGGAAGTGGTAGATGTCAAAATGAGCAACTCAGAGACCTGTAGGAGGGCAGAGGCAAGGGCAAATAGGATGCTGGGATGCATCACCAGGGGGATTGCCTCCAGAAAGGTGGAAGTGATCCTTCCACTGTACAACTGCTTGGTTAGGCCACACCTCGAATATTGTGTGCAGTTTTGGAGACCACATTTAAAGAGGGACACTATACTCTTAGAGAGGGTCCAAAGGAGGGCAACCAAAGTGATCTGGGGCCTGGTAGAGAGGACCTATGAGGAGAGGCTCAAGGAGCTCAACATGTACACCCTGGAGGAGAGGAGGGATGGGGCAACATGATAGAGGTCTTTAGGTACATGAAAGGGATCAGTAAAGGAGGCCCAGTCAGGGTGCTCCAAAGGAAGGAGGGTGGGGCAACAAGAGGTCATGGGTGTGAGCTGGAAGGGGGCAGGCTCAGAGGGGAGAAGAGGAGATGTTATTTCACTGAAAGGGTGGTGGAGCCATGGCATGCACTGCCCAGGGAGCTGGTAGAGGTGGAGACTGTGGATGGATTTAAGAGGGGATGGGACAGGTACAGGGGAGGGTAAATCTGACCAGGCCCAATATAGGTGGAACATCTGGGACTGGGGACAGTATAACCTAGGATGGGGTGGACGGGACACCAAAATCATCCCTCAGTGCAGGTGCTGAAAATTGAGCAGACATGCAGGACCATTAGGCCTAGTCTGCTGCCATTTTAGTATGTTAGTATATGCCACTAGACATGGGCATTTCCTCGTTATGCCCACCCCATCTAGGGCAGTATGCAGGTTGGTTGCTGTGTTGCCTAAAAGGGGGGGGGGGGGCTGCACACATCACTAAAATTTAGACTTAGATGCCTTGTCCTTGCAGTCTCTTTCTTTTTACTTTTGTAAGTGCTGGCTCCACTTTAGAGTTTCTATGCTAGTCATCTTATACACTGGAGCGCAAGATTTGTTCAATTGAAGATAGAATGTCAGTTCTTGCTGGAAATTGACTGCTGGTGTGTCTGACACGACAGGTTGGTTGGGAAGCACAGTCTGAGCGCAAAAAAGGCGACCTTTTCAAAAATGCAAATACTAGATAGGCTGCAGTGTGTGTATTATTATGGGATGCTCTGTGCCCAGGTTGGCAAGGGCTTTTTTGTAGCCATTGGTTGGTATCTTCCTAGGCTACAACTTGAACCAAGTCTTAGCCAGTTATCACATGGCGGGAAATTCCTTGTCCATTTCATACTGAAATGTGTATTATTGATATACAGGACCAATTGTATTGTGCTGTTTTTTTTTTTTTACTTAGACATTTTATATGCTTGTACTCTAAGTACAGTAGATGTCATTTTGTATATTTCTATGTCAACATTTTCTGATCCAGTGTCAACCTTGAAAAAGCAACTGATGTCTCAGTGTGCATTATGGTTAACAAACTACAAAACACAAACAAGGTAATACAGCAACACTGAGTCAGTAATTTTAGATAGCATTATACAAGGCCGAATTTAAAATGAAAGAGATTACATCTAACAAAGGAAATAAGCAGGAGAGTTTTATGTAATATTTTAGTTTAACTCAGGGCAATAAAAACACTAGAGGTCACTCTTCTCCTTTTCATAATACAGAGCATGCAATCTGCCTGTTACTGAGCCAGTTAGACCTGATCATGTGACTTTATGGCTCGGGAATGCTGGGACACTGTCTCTGGCATTCAGGGACTGCGGCTTGCTGAAAGTGAAAGAAATTCTTTCTGACTCTGTGAAGGGGTGGAGGTTTGTTTTTCTTTGCATTTTTGAACTGTTTTGAAGTACTACTGACCTTTCTAGCCATACATCTCAAATGTCCCTGATTTTCAGGGACTTCCCTGACTTTGCCCCAAAACTTACCTCTGTCCCATGTGAAATTTCTGTTTTCATGACTAAAAATGATGGATTGTAAGCACAAAATAATGTGAAACAGAGTTACAGCCTTACAGATTTATTCTTCAGAAAATATATTTTAGACTTAGTCCTATATGATGCAAACTTCGTGAGTGGGTACCACCAATTTTGTAATATGTGTCCTGTCCCTTTGCTCCTGATTTGTGAGGCAGGAGGTTGAGAGGTCTGTTTCTATCAGTTTGACAACTTGGGTCCCCAACAAATGGGATCGTAATTATGGTAACTGCGCTTCCTTGGGTTAACTTTTACAACCAAGGGTATTGTGAGGAAAATAATTTATTTACTGAGGATGTAGCTGTTGAGATGCAACAGCTCATTTGGAGCCAAATCTGTATTTACCTACATTTGCATCTGAGATAAGTGAAGCACAGAGAGGTCAAATGGCTTCCTAAAGGACTGTCACACCCTCCCCCACTTGGTTGGCTGACCAGTGTGACCGTACCCTTAATGGGAGTGGGAATGGCCCAAGGTACTCCTGTGTCTAAGGGTATCTGGATGGTTCAGCTCACCAGAGGCCTTGCAAATAATAAAGGAATAATGCGACAGGGTGTATTAGCCGTTAACAGGATAACGTCGCGCATGGGTGATTAGCAGGCAGGTCGCAGAGTGCACTAATCACCCCAGAAGTGACATTATCCCAGCACAACACACACCCTGGAGTGCATTATTCCTATTATACAATGGCTCGTGTGTTTAAAAAAATAAAAAAGATGGAAAAATACATTTACAACTAGATTTTTTGCAGTTTTTTTACTGCGTAGGTTTACTTAAAAAAATAGTGCAGATGTATTGGTTTGGCCAGTGGGTGGAGCTGTAGCATTGTAATTGTAGCTTTGCACTGCTGAGTCCTCGGAGTAACCTGTGCCTTGTCGTTCATTGTGGTATTCGCCTGTATTGTTGTTAAACCACTTTGTTTTTTCCCTTCTACATTTAAATTTTTTGTTTCTCTGTTTCTGGTTTCCATGCTGTTTAAGCTGGTGCTTCCTGTAAGTTTGATTTCGTCCCCCTCCCACTGCAGCTCTCACTTCCATACCCATCAGTGCAACTGCCATTGTCACACTGTCCGCTGTTGTAGATTGATTATCTAGTATCCCCCCTCCTGCTTTATTTGGTGGCAGAGGTTTCACCGGGAGAGCTCTGAGAAGCTGGAAATAGATCAGATAAGTAATGGACTGAAGCCATCGGTGCCGCTCAATAAGTTCGGGTTGATCACTCATGCTGGGAAGTAAGGTACAGAATAGCATACTACCAACAGTGAAATCAGGAGTATCAGAGCGAGTTCTTTGCCTTAAAAAATTATTTCTTTTGCACTCCCGCACTGCTGTGTTCCTGGAGTGTTTCCTTCTCCCAGTAGAGGCATACTGTGTTTGTAGTGCTACCAGAAGAGAAAAAAAGTGAAGAAATGATCTATATATGGTGTGTCACATGCTTACTGTCTTTAGGTCAGGAAACGAGCAGGGACTGTTGAAGGCGATCGCAGTAATTGCAGATTACTTTGTTAAAAATGTGACTTAAAATGCGAAGCTAGACAGGAAAGCTATACTGTGATACTGTTAATATGGATACTATAAATTCATGAATGGTGTGTTGGACTTTTTGAGGCTGTGGAAGGAGGGATTTACTTAAAAAAAATGAGCAAGTACTGGCAAAGGCCACAGCAGCCATGCCAAGTGTGGGCAACTAGGACATGGGCTGAGGAATGATTCTTATAACATTTAATATGGTCTTTCATAGGATTCATAGGACACAACGAGCTCAGGAGGCGAGAAGCCCTTATACAGCTCGCCACCAATGTGGTAGATTAAAATTATATCAAAGGTGAGATATTTTTCTGCTGCCCATATAAATGTCCAATTGTCTTCTAAATAATTCCATAGTGTTACTGTTAACTATTTCACTTGGTAGAGCATTCCACTGGGACACCACCCTTTGAGTGAACCAGTGGCATCTTTTGTGGGTTTTACAGTTATCTCCTCTTAATTTAAGATTATGTGTTCTAGTATTAGTGCTAGAACTGTTTCTTGTTAAGCCCAGTGTTTCAAAAAGAAGCGGATCATGAATTGCTTTATACGTCAAACAGAGATCACCACGTGTGCTGAGACTAGATCTGTGATGTTATGCTGGGATAACATCACGGGTCCAGTTCCAGAGTGACCAATCAGAGCCCAGTATTCTTACTTGTCATTGTATAAGTAAAGTTTTTCACCGGTTCACTAGATCTCCTTTACCTAGTGAAATCAGCACTATACTCAATGGAAATAACACTCAGACACAGGAATATCTAGTCCTTGAAACTGTTTTACTTGAGGCAGTTGGTACGTGGGGCACAGCAGTTATTCATGCTGGTCACAGAGACCTAAATCAGTGCAACATCTTCACAATTAATTGTGGTACTCTGAGCCTTGGTCCCAGCACCACAGATGCAGCCTGACCTATACCATTGTCCGCGACTCTTCTAGTCTGTGTTACTCTGGCATAACAAATCCTTTTGGAAATCTTCTTGATCCCACCTCAGCTAACTATAACTGTGAGTCTCGGTTCCTCAGATTCACAAGTCCATGGACCAAAGCGAACCCAGTAATATTATGTGCAGTTCTGTACCTGCATGCCAAACAAGGCACCCAGAAATGTTCAGGGTAAAAGCAAATGCCTGTCACACACCAGTATCCTTAACTGTGCTGCAGCACCTGTAAATTCCAATGCCCCTGCATACATGACAGGGCCCACATCAGCCAAAGCTCCACTTTCACTGTGGCTCCTTGTAGCCTGCCTTTCCCAAGGGACTGCTCGCTCATGTGACCGCAAGTTTTATTTTTATTTATTTTACAACTGTTGGCAAAAAAGGCACATTGAGCCGAAGTTCATTTCTATGCAAGTGCTGGCTGTGGGATTCAAACCCAGTTCTCCAGGTTTCAGCTCAGACCTCTTATCCTCTACCCTATAGTACCTATTATGCGTAGCTTTACCACATTTGGGGACCTGCCCTACATTCTCAGTAATGAGCTCCTACCTGTACCTTGGAGACTTTTTCCTTACATGACCCAGTTTGCAGCTCTGGTCCTGGTTTGCTTCCATTCTTAACAGTCTATGGATGGCCTGGCTGCATGCTTATCAATGTCACTTCCTAGTCATACTGTTCATGAACCTGTTTTACAGGAATCCTCATCAGGCCCAAAGGCCATTAGGCAGCACTCCTTGAGGGTGTACCTCTTGGGATTCTCTTCCCTTCTGGGAGCTCTCTAACTTTTCCATTCCAGGGCTATGGATTCAGCTCCCACCTTCATGCCTCCGGCCAAGGGTCGTCTAGTGTGAAAATGCCTGAGGTCCATCCTGGCCAAGCCAGGCTTCCAGATGTAGTGTGCAACACCACGGCAAACAACAAGGTGTCCAAACCTTGTGTCACCCCTAGACATGAGGGTGACAAACACTCCAGTCACAGACGGGAGCCTACATTGAGAACTGTTCACCCCTGGCCCATGTTCTGACCCAGCCATACTGACGAACTGCATCCTAAGCCCATCCCTACTGGAAGCATGTTAGTGCCCCTGCTGCACATCCAGCTGCAAATCTGGCATGCATGTGGAGCATCCCCCAGACAACACCTGGGCATAGAGCACTGCACTGGTTTCGCGTGCGTCACCTGCAGCCCACAGTCAATGAAGGCTTCTGGGCCATGATGCCCTTGCCCCAACATCCTGGGGTGGCTAGCCCTTCTTCCTGCCTTTACCAACTCTATTTATTTATTTATTTAGTTTTTGTTAACCAGGTCAGCACACTAGACAGAAACAGATGCCTATTTTGAGGTGCGACCCCGGGAGATTACTAGGAAATATTGAGACAAGTTCCAACTGAGTAACATAGTACCAGATAAACAAAGCCTACATTTCAAGGTAGTAAAGATTGTACATAGGTTCAGGAGACAATATACAGACATTTCAAGGATTTGGAAAGGGCGAACTAAATAAAATAAATAAAGTACAAAATGTACAGGCACACAGAAAAATGAGCAGGTGTGGCTGGCCGGAGGAACCAGCACAGGAACTCTGGGAAGTGCCAAATGGAGATGGCCACAGACAAGCATACTGCTAGCAGGAGAGGTCATTAGTGCGATTAAGAGCAGTTGCATACCAATGAGAGCTGCAAGTAATCCCAAAGGGAGTTTCAGAAGCAGGTGTGGGAGGGGGTGGGTTGAGTCCTCTGGAACTCCTGACTTGGGCCATAGGGGGTCCCTTTCATAGCACTATGCTCCTTCCAGCTCCTTTGTCCCACAAAGGTTGATGCAGAGACACCAAATGCCTGTTAAGGGCTCGACTAGTGACAACCATGCCCCTTACCATTGGGGGAGGGGCTTGTTACAGGTCACACAGCAAATAAATATGTCTGGTGGGATTTAAACCTGAGATCCTAGGACCAACTAGTTCATAATGTTATGTGCCAACCATTGGATCACACCAAAACACTTGTTACATTTCTGTAAAGAGGGATTTTGCTTTCTCTCTGCATCCAGTCACCTGCAAGCATTAACTTTTTCTTTAGTAAGATCATATTGTGACATTTCACAGTTGTGACATCTTAAAAGGATACAAACAAGTTTGGAATGAATGTGCATTCTGTCAGATTTTACAATTGTTTAAAAAAAATGGTCCGACTCCATGATGCCGAATGATGGGTGTTCGCTCGGCATGCTGGCAACCTGGGTTTGTGCCTTGACCCCGGTCGTCAGGAGCAGAGACTGGCAGGGAGGGAGTTTAGAGCATTCTATGGATGCTTCCTTCCTGGGGGGGGGTCAGTCTTTGGTCACTGTTAGGCAGTTCCTGGTGATAGTTTGTAGTCTGCATTCTTGGCGGTGTGTGGCCTCAAGAGGCCACTGAATTCCTCCACCCCCAGGTCACTGCCATGACCAGAACAAGACATGGGAGATGGGTGGGTTGGGGAAGAAAATGGAAAATATCCGCTCTGCTGACCAGATGACAGCGGCTGGTATCCTCACTCACCACGCAGCCCGGAGGTGTCTGAGCTGATCCTTCACTGTGTGTGTGTGTGTCTGGTGTCAAAGAAATGCCTCCAGGCAAAATCTCCCCTCCTGGTACCCCGCCCCTGGGGGGCCCCCTGTGAAGGGATACTTTAGGTCAACCATGGCCACAGTACGCCAGATGGTGAGAATGGCAACGGGGGCAGTTGGTGGGCTGGGGAAGTCCTAGGTGGCCCAAAGGAGTGGCCAGCTAAGGGGACGGACGAGCATAAAGAAATAAAGCAAAAAATAAAAGTATAAATTTACCTCATGGAAGTATTTAAATGAGATTATACTTCTTTACCTCACAGTAGTAGTTAAATGAGATTATACTTCTTTCTAAATCTTTTTTTAATTATATTTGACGTTTGCCAGCATGCTGTAAGTAAAAAATGGTTGCTGTTGCTCTTGTCAGTCTTTTCTCACTGAAGTGCTTGCCAGGCAAAGATTTGTGAAAATCAGCAAATGCACAAAACAGGACTGGCATTTTTAATTATAGTGAAACATGCCTATTAAGGGCACTGCATATTAAAGAAATCTCAATATTTAAGGACATTTCTTGTAGTTCCAACTACAATTTCTTATGTGTTGTGCAACTTACATATAAAGGACAAATTGATATTATGGACAGATTCTTTGGTCTTGAAGGGATCCTTAGTGGACAAGTTCCACTGTAATAATGTGCATGCATCCATCTTGTGATAAAGAAAGGAGTTTTGATGATGTCATGGCCTCAAAGCCCGAACAGTGTGTAGTGAAGCACATCTGAACAAATTGCTTCTATGCAAAGGAAAGCCTATCGTGATGGAAAGAAAAGTACTGGATTCCATTTTAAGCTTTGGGGAAAAAAATCAAGTGTCAGTCAGTATGGGCAATGTGCTATTCCTGTCATTTATTTATTTAATTCCAAAGTTTTACCAGAAAAGACATACTGCATTCTGCTGTAGAATCACCACAGCACCTTTCCAGTCCACAAAATGGATGTCTCCGTATCAGTACATAAAATTCATTTTCTATGTTTTACTGAAGACATTTGCTGAATCTGTGCAATTCATGACATTGTTTCAAAGCGTCAGGACAGAAAGAAATGCGGGGAGAAGAGACTTGATAGAGAGTAAGGAGACAGCACCATGGGAGGTGCAAATTTCAATAAAAAAAAAAAAGAAAAAGAAACATAACAGAAAAACAAAATGAGGAACCAAGCAAAATGGAGGAGGGAGAGAAACAAAGAGAAAGAAATGACTAAGGGTTGATCCACAAATGTTGAGACTGATTTGATCGTTTGGACGGATCATTTTGCAGTCCAATTCCAGTTCAGCAGCCCCTCCAATATCCTATCTCTTGTAGAAAAGGTCCAGTATCACACTCAGCAGACTGTGACTTCAGACAGGCTCCTTAAAGTTTTGGACATCTGGGATATGTTGTCCCCATAGCCGGATTAAGGAATGGGCTGGCAGGGCTACAGCCCTGGGGCCCCAAAGTTTGATGGGCCCCGGCCCTTTCTGATGCTATTTTTTTTTTAATTGTAAAGAGTCTGTCTGACCTTCTGTGCTCTTAAATAGTGACATTTTTAAATGAAAAAAAGAATACCAGGACTTCTGTCTGAGTTCTGCTGGGAGAAAGAGAGAAGCAGCAGCTGCTATCTACAGTCCATATCAGAAACAGCAGGTGGATCTGGCGAGCTGTGAGTTACGCGCTGTTGTGCAGTGTTGTCCTCCTCTGCTTATTAATATTAATGCTGCAAGCCTACATGCGCCGTCCATCCTCACACCTACTCATTATAGCACCTGCCCACCCCCTCTAGTTCTATTATTTAGTTTGTTTGTGAAATTTGAACCAGGTTTGGATATTGGAGGCTCAGCTGTCATGATGGCATCGAGCTGTCAGACTGTTCAGACAGCTAAGATGCCCTGCGTGTGCCAGTTTTTCCTGCTGCTGTGAGCTGGTAGTCTAACCCCAGCATTATCTCTAGTCAGTTTGCCAGGAGCAGGATGCGGATGCCCGTCGCCAGAGCACAATAAATCACTGATTTCACAGACATCATCCTCAAGTGTCAGGTAGGTGTGCAGGCTGCTATTATTATTTTGTAATTTATGCCAGTGCCATCCCAAATCATGTGTTAATTTTATTTATTTATTTATTCTGTCTGTTACCAATCCAGCTAAACTCTGTTAATGTGTTAAAAATGCAATTCAAGACTCATAGTTCCTTCTCCTCAGTTTACTTACTGTTAATGTGTACTAACAATGTGTAAATTAGAGAGTTTAGCCAGACAGACCACAAACAGAATATATAGATACATACATAAATAAATAAAAATAAACAAATAAATAGCTCTGTGCCCATCTTGGATGACTCATCTTCTTCTTCCCTATGCAGTGTCCCACAGAGTCAGACTACTGCTACACTTTTGCATAACTCTCAACTGTCCCTGATTTTCAGAGACGTCCCTGATTTCACCTCAAAAGTTTACTCTGTCCCTCCTAAACTTTGTGTTCCCATGACTAAACAGTGGGGAATGTAAGAATAAAATTGTCAAACAATAAAGTTGTAGACTTCTTATTCTTCAGAAAATATATTATGCACCAAGTCCCTCATTCTGCCAGCTTCCTGAGAGTATATCACCAGTTTTGAAACTGTGTCCCTGATTTTGGGCCTTTGTCCCTGATTTTTTTTAAGCCTTGTCCCAGATTCAGGAGGTAAGGGGTTGTGAGATATGCACTTTTGTCAACACGGCAAGGTGCTGAGTAAGGAGTGTGTGAGAAAGGAGAGAGATCATCCAGACCAGACCAGGACTGTCTTGGTTTGCTGGCCAAGGCACCTAGCTTCACCTGAGCTCTTTCCTTCTAAGACTGCTTGAAAGGCAGAGTAGAGAAACTTACCAGAGCAAGGGAAAAGGATTAAGACTTAGTTTGGCTAAGCAGATTTACTGTGTGGTGGTGTTTTTATTTTTTACTCACAGGGATTGCTACTGTTTGTTGCTAACATTTCATTGCTTTATTTTTTCTCTGATTCAAATTGTTGTTGCTGGTATACCTTCTTCTGCATTATTACAAGGTGTGCCTACAGATGTGTGCTAACAGATTACTCCTGTAATCTTCTGATTCAGATTGTCTTTTGCAAGGTATATCTTCTGTTACTGCTTTATTTTCTCTGAAGCAAAGTGTTTTTACAGCGTATATCTTCTCTGAAATTATTACAGGTGGTGCTTTACAGGTTTTACAGTTTTATCTAACATTAGGATAAGCTTTCAGGGTTACTGCATTTGTTGTTGACTGATTGTTTCTGCTCTTACCTCATTGTTCTTTCTGCCTGTGGTTCTTCTTTTAGCCAGGAAGGGCTCAGCCACCCCTCATCCCCAACCACCCCACGCTATACTCCTTTTATAGGGTATCACAGTCATGACATTTCCTGTGGCAGAGCAGGAAGGCGGATCAGTGGGCCTCCACAAGGTGATCTCATTTATAGGCACTAGTAATTTAACTTGTTATAACAAGTTAAACAAAGCACAATTAAACCATTACTTGCATTTTTTTTTCCTTTTTTTTCTTCTAATTACTCTGACTAGGTTACAAACCCAGCAACTTATTTTGAATGGATTTCATTAACTGCAGGTACTGTGGAACAATTTTCAGAAGGACAGTCTTACAGGATTTAGGACACTGTCCTACATGCTGGGCCTTTGGAGATCTTAGGGCTCAGCTCCGGGCAGCATGGGCAGAGATTGCACGCCTCAAATTTCATATTCAAGAGGAAATACATTATAAGAACCACCCGCCATTTCCCCAGCATCCAACAGAAAAACCTCGACCGCAGAGGGTAGTTGGTCCAGGAGGTTGGCAGGTGGTTAGGAGGGGCAAATCAGGTGCCCCATCACTCTGCTCTCCAACACATTACCTCAAAACCATAAAAACACTCACAAACAGGTATCTGCCTCTATCTCTGAAATCAAATAAAGAGGCAGAAGACACTGCAGAGCAGGACATCATGGACAGGAGCTAGCACAACAAAACTCACCCAAATCAGGAACCAAAACAAAACAAGCACAAAGGAAACTAAGAAACTCTGATCATAGGAGACTCCATGATTCGGGAGTTGATACCCATCTCCAGCCAGGGTGATGGTCAGATGTCTCCCAGGTACATCAGCATGGAGAGACACTGACTGCATTGCTAAAATTGTTCACAAAGCAGGAGAAAACATTGATGTCCTAGTACACATAGGGACTAATGATCTCCGCCAGCCGGTCAGTCAGGGAGACCAGGAACACCTGACTAGGCTGGGTGACAAACTATCATCTATTTCGTCTAGGCAACTCTTCTCTGAGATCCTGCCAGTCTGGGAGAGGGAGCAGATGGACGGAAGGTCAGAGAAGGGAGATAGGGGAGCTAAACACGTGGCTCAAGGGCTGGTGCCAGGAAAAAGGACACAGATTTGTAGGGAACTGGCAACAGTTCTGGGAGCGAAAGTTTTTAATTTGATGGACTGCATCTGACTAAAGAGGGAGTCAGTGCATTGGGGCAGAAGTTTGATGTCTTTGCAGAATATTTAAACTAGCAAATGGGGAGAGGGGTGCAGCACCCCATACGTCGAATGGGAAGAACACCCCTCCCCCCTCAGCTAGTGGTCAAACAGGAATTCAGCATGTTTGCCGTTCATTTGCATCACCAGGTAAGAAAAAAGGTTTGTCTCCCCATACGACGCACAGGGGTAATGCCAAACTTCACCCAACAACTAACACACCAAAATCTGGCCAATGGAAAATCATGACACAATGCTCACAGACTGGGAAATAAGATCCCAGACCTGCAGGCACATAATGTCAGAGGCTAAACTGGACATAGTAGCAATTAGTGAGACGTGGTTTACCAGCAACCACACTTGGGAGACTTCAGTACCTGGCTATGTATTGTTCAGAAGAGACCAAGGTGCAAAAAGGGGGAGGAGGGCCCTGTATGTTAATGAAAATATCAAAGCTACAGAAATTCAGAATACACATAAGGAGCCAGAAGAACTGTGGGTCACCCTGAAACAGGAAATGGGACAGCCATAAGAACTGGGGTTGTCTACAGGCCCCCAGACCAGAGGGAGGACATAGACACATTACTGTTAGAAGATATACAAAACATGACAGCTAAGGAGGTTCTGATAATGGGAGACTTCAACATGCCGGATACAGATTGGTCAATACCAGCAGGAACATCTGCCAGAACTAGACTCATAGTGGATTCCCTGCAGGGGAAGGCCTCAAACAACTGGTACAGCAACCCACAAGAGACAGGGCTATCCTAGATCTAGTACTGACTAACAAAGAAGGGATCACAGATCTCCAGGTAGAAGGTCACCTGGGGCCAGTGACCATCACATGGTATGGTTCAATTTGACTACTACATCTAAATCATCCCATTCCAAGGCAAAAATATGGGACTTCAGAGGAGCTGACTTTGATAAGATGGCCAACAGAGTAAGCTAGCCCTGCAAAAGAAACACAGGTGAGGGGTACAGGCAAAGTGGGCAAGCATTAAAGATGCAATACTTGAAGCAACATCCATTGTGTTAGACAGAAAAGGAAGTGCAAAAGAAGAAGGAAACCACTTTGGTTCTCAAATACAGTAGCGGAAAGGTCAGAGCCAAAAGGCTGGCCTTCAGGAAATATAGGGAACACAGGGGATGAAGATAGGGAGGCATACCAAACTGCCCTAAGGGAAGCAGGTAAGGCAGTAAGGCAGGCAAAGTCCCAAACTGAGGAAACACTAGCACGAACAGTAAAAGAAGGTGACAAGACCTTCTATAAATACATTAGTGAAAGGAGAAAGTCCAGAGGGGTATTGCTAGCTTAATGGAGAAAGGGAGCATGAGGAGGAGGACCCTGTAAAGGCATCTATCCTAAATAAATACTTTGCTCAGTATTTACTGAAGAGAAGGTAGGGCAGGGCCCACAGCTCAGCATCATGGACACAGGGGGAGGGAGGTGAGGCACTCCTTCACAAAGAAGGGTCCCTACAAGAGCACTGCTCAGTAGGTGGATAAGGCAATGGGACCTGATGGCATACATCCCAGGGTACTTAAGGAGCCAAAGGAGGAACTAGCAGAGCCATTAGCATAATTGTTTAGTCAGTCTCTGAGCACAGGAGAGGTCCCAGAAGACTGGAGAAGGGTTCATGTGATCCCGCTCCACAAGAGTGGTAGCAGGGAGGAGGCGAGGAACTACAGACCGTCAGTCTTACCTCAGTAGTGGGCAAGATTATGGAGGCACCCTTATGAAAGGATAGTGCAACACCTGGAATCATAGGGGCACAGGATCCAAGACAGCATGGGTTTACAAAGGAAGGTCCTGTCAAACTAATCTCATAGATTTCTTTGACTGGGTAACCAGAGTGGTGGACCAAGGGGAGCAGTTGATGTCGCCTACCTTGACTTCAGCAAAGCTTTTGACACTGTTCCACATAGAAGATTGATAAATAAGCTGGTAGACTCGGGTGGTCAGAAGTTGGTCAACTGGGTGGCAAACTGGTTGACTGGCAGAAACAGAGAGTGGTGGTAATGGTATACAGTCAGAAGAGATGCAAGTCACAAGTGGGTACCTTAGGATCAGTCCTGGGGCCAGTCCTCTTCAACATCTTCATTAGTGACCATGCAGATGGACTAGAGGGTAAGGCTTGTCTGTTTGCAGATGACACCAAGATCTGCAACAGAGTAGATGATCCAGATGGGTGGGCAGAATGAGAAGAGATCTGGATAAACTAGCAGAATGGTCAGAACAGTGGCAACTGAGTTTAATGCAAAGAAGTGCAAAATCATGCACATAGGGAAGAGAAACCTGAAGCCACCTATAGGCTGGGAGGGAGTTGCTAGCAGTCACAAAGGAAGAAAGAAACTTGGGCATCATCATCACTGATGACCTAAAATCATCAAGCAGACCTCTAAAGCAGTAGGTAAGGCTAGGGGGTGTTAGGGTGTATTAGTAGGGGTATCACAAGTCGAGTAGAGGAGGTAATAATCCCTCTGTACAAGACACTGGTTAGCCCCATCTGGAGTACTGCAGCAGTATTGGAGGCCACCTTCACAAGGACATTAACCAAATTGAGGCAGTCCAGAGAAGGGCAACCAAAATGGTGCAGAGACTGCATCAGAAGACATATGAGGACAGATTAACGGATCTCAATATGTATACACTTGAGCAAAGGAGGGAGAGAGGTGATATGATCGAGGCATTCAAACACCTTAAGGGCATAAACAAGGTGAAAGAGTCTAACATGTTTAAATATAAGAAAATAGCAGGACAAGAGGACACAGCATGAGATTAGAGGAGGCCAATTATGGGGAATGAGGAAATTTTTCACAGAAAGGGTGGTGGATGCATGGAATGGCTTACCACAAGAAGTGGTGGCTATGAACAGTGCAGGGCTTCAAACAGGCATGGATAGGCATAAGGGAGCAATACAAATGACTATGAATAGATAGGCCACTGACAGAGCAAAGGCCGATGGCACATTTATAAGGTAGAAAAAGAAATGGGCAGACTGGATGGGCCTTGCGGTCCTTATCTGCCGTCAACTTCTATGTTTCTATGTTTCTATGTATTTCTGTTTCTTAGGTTGCCTTGCAGCCTTTTTATGTTACAAATAGAAGGGAGAGAGAGAGAGAGAGAGAGAGAGAGATCATGCTTGTGGATGTTTTTTGACAAAATGCTTTAGAACACAGTCTCAGAGCTCTAGAGAGTTAGAATTACAGATCAAGCCACAGTGAAATGAAAATACTTGTTTCGCCTATAACTATCTTGTTTGCAATTTTTTTCTTACAGTGTCCATCTCCCTCTCTCTCCTTCTAACTGGCGATCTTTGTTTTGACCATTTATTTTCTACTCTACCATTCATAACAACACTGAGGATGGACCCACAATTGGAGTGGAGAATTTGACACTTGCTAGGATTTATAAATAAAAAAAAGAAGAGGACAAGTTTATGATTGTCCAGGGCCCTCTCTGTGTCATAAACCTGTTACCCTCTGTTGCCTGAAGCATAGTGCAGGTGAACGGCACACAACAGTGCCTTGCATCTGCTCATGTTCTGCATTCCAAACCTCTGTATATTATCTAACTTATAGGCAGAAACTGTAGAGGAACTTTTTTAACTAGTTAAAAAAATTGGAACGTGACTGAGAAAAAAGTGTGCCATTCCTCAAACAGGAATCAAACCCAGTACTTTTGGCCCTATAGGCTTGAATCTATCCCTCTGAGCTATCAGCACTTGCTAAAAAAATTATTTCTTTTTTCTTACTTATCTTCATCAGTTGCCATCCAGTGAGCAGTACAGTTCTTTTCTCATGTACAAGGTTGCTTACTTACTGAGATATGAATGAGCATACCTCTTTCACAGGTCATTGCTCATTTTACTGGCAGCCTTTGGATGGAAGAGGTTGACTACGCTGCTCACAAACATGCAGTTATCTTGTTGGGGTTAGCTGAGATGCTAGTGTGTGTGTGTGGTGGGGGGGCATACAATAATGTTTGAGTATGGCATGAGAGATAGTGCTGGGGCTAGTGGGTTGAGGGGGGTTTGCAATACTCACATAATAATTTAATAAAAAAACTATAAAAATCAGGTTTGGTATTGGAACAGAGGTGAGACACTGCAATACTTAAGCTAATAAACTGTTGCATTATTGGTGAACGGGACCAGGTGCCACCTGAGATGGGCAATGGCCATGGCATATACAGCATACCGATATCTACATGGCAATGCAATGCAATAAAAATTATAATTTTGTGTAGCAATTTGTGTGTAAAAATGTGGACAATCATCCAGGTGGAAGAACCAATTATTGTGGATGCAGTGTGAACGAAACTGAGCACCTGGTTTTCTGACAATATTTGCTGGCATTCTCCTTGTTTGGTACCGTAGTCTGTTTGGGCAGCCTCCAACTCTGCTCGATAAATACCCATTCATTTAATAAGCTACATTTGCAATTGTACGTGGTACAGATTGCAACAGCATACCATGTAGTCTGCCTTGAAGCAGTAGTCATTAACTGCCATGAAAACATATGCAAAGAGTCTTGATTGGTAGTGATGATAACATATAAAAAAAATATTAGTAATAAAACCAAACTCAAATTCATTGGGAATGGCTGCTGCACTCACCTTTCAATGGAAATATATTTTGCTTTGTCTGCTCATTGTTTGGTAGTGGAGCAAAATCTACATTTTCAAACACTGATTTCAGTGATTGGAAACCTGCATTGACTAGGAACACTGAGCACGAAAACAGCTTTTTTCACCATGACGCAATGCTAACATGGGTTACTAGATGAAACGTTTCTGGCAGAATTGTGAGTGACTTCAAAAGGCAGTTTGAAAATGAAAGAGTACACTGGCACTGTGTTTTAAAACGCATTGTTGCAGTGGTGAAATTTTTAGCCAAACGAGGGTTATCTTTTTGTGGTGATGATGTATTACTGAATTCACCACATAATGGGAATTATCAGGGTGACCTTGAATTGATTAGTCAATGTGATCCATTCCTAAGTATTCACATCGCAAAATATGGCAACAAAGGAAGAGGAAGGGTTTCATACTTGTCGTTTACAATTTGTGAAGAATTTATCAAAATAATGGGTGATAAACTTTTATCTGTCATCACTACTGAAATTTAACAAGCCAGATATTTCTCACTCTGTGTAGATTCAGCACCTGATCTATGTCACATTGGCCTGCTCACTGTCATCGTTCGATACGTTGCAAAATCAACACATGATGTAACTGAATGATTTCTCCATTTTCTGACAGTGCAGAGTCATACAGGTGAATCGCTTGATAATGCTGTTCTTGAGTTTTTTCAAGAAATTAATACTGACATATGTAATGCTCGTGGACAAGCATATGACAATGCTGCAAACTTGTCAGGCAAGTACAAAGGTATGCAAGCAAAAATTTGCGAAATAAATCCTTTAGCAATTTATATACCATGTGCTGTAGATTCTTTGAATTTAGTTGGTGTGTGTGCTGTGGAGTGCTGCTTTGAAGCTATGTCTTTCTTTAGTCTAATACAACACCTTCAACTTCTTCAGTGCATCTACTCACTGATGGTCTATTATGCTTCAACTTCTTGGAAAAAAACGTCCAGTTCTCAAACGCCTTTCAGATACCAGGTGGTCTGCCCACGCAGATGCAACAAAAATACTTTTTAAGTGTTATGACAAGATTCGAGAAGTTCTTGCAAGTTTTGCAGAAGACAGAGAGCAAAGAGCAGAAACACGTCAAGAATCAAATGTTATTTGGGAACATATGTCATTTTTAGAAACGTATTTATGGCTGATCTGTGGAATCAGATACTGGAAAGATTTAACAAAGTCAGTGAAACTCTTCAGAGAGAAGACATGGAACTTGGAACTGCCGTGAAATTGTTGAAACCACTGCATGATTATGTGGTGACTCAGCATGAGAATTTCAACAAGTCTGAAGAAAATGCTAGGCAAAAGGCACCTTATGCAGGATACAGGGATCCTGAAAAGCGTCAAAGAAGACGGAAGACATGTGCAGACAATGGACCTTATGAAGAACTCATACTTCATGGTCATGATAAATTTTGAATTGAAACCTATTTAATCATACTGGATACATTTTCACAAGCTTTGGAATCATGCACTATGGCCTACAAAATGGTATACAAAACTATTTGGTTTCCTTGAGTGTTGGAAGATGTCACCAGATGATGTAACAGAAGCTGCAACATTATTACAGCATCGATATGAAAATGATCTGGAGTCTTGTTTCCCTGAAGAATTCAAGCACTTCTGTCTCTTTGTTCACAAAGTGCTTGAAGATCAACCATCTTCTGCAGATTTGTCAAGATTGTCTGCTCAGACTTTATATCAGATTCTTTTTGATCATGGTCTGGACTCCACTTTCCCAAATGTTGAAGTAGCTGTGAGTACTTACCTCAGACTCATGGTGACTAATGCTTGTGGAGAGAGACCCTTCTCCAGACTGAAACTGATCAAGAATGAAAAAAGATCATGCATGCTTGAAAGCAGACTTAACAGCCTTTCTCTGATGGCGATCGAAAGTGATTTGATGAGACATCTTAACTTTGATGATATCATTCATGACTTTGTTGCAGCTAAGTGTCGCAAAGTGCATCTGTAATATATCAATATATTACTTAGAGTGCTACTTAAAGCTTAGTCTCTGGGAGCTTATTTATATAAATCAAAGTTTTCCAAAAGCCTTGCATATAATTCAGACATTAAGAAAGTCACCCTTGTCCTGACTTCTTCTGGAATGTTTACTCCATTTCCAATGTGTTCATCATGTGTGTGGATTTGAGAACACTGCAACCACTGTAGAACAACTACATTATCGACATTACTATGTTGTTTCCTGTCTGACTTTGAGTCAATATTGGTTATAAAACTCAGTTATATGTGCCTATTCATGGATGACACCAAACTCTGTGGGAGAGTGGACACAGCTGAAGGGATACAGGACCTATAGGAAGATCTGAAAAGCTGGGGAGGTGGTCCAGGATCTGGCAGCTTGGCTTCAATGCCAAGAAATGCAAAGTTATGCATATTGGAGCCAAGAATCCCAGGACAGAGTACTACCTGGGTGGAGTCTGAGTACCTGTATCAGAGGATGAGAAGGACCTGGGAGTGATAATCACTAGTGACCTGAAGCACTCCATGCAGTGCAAGAAAGCAGCAGCAAAGGCAAACAAGATGCTGGGATACATATCTGGGGGATCAATAGTAGGAGAGAGGAGGTAATACTACCCTTGTACAGGTCACTGGTAAGGCCGCATCTAGAGTATGGAGTTCAGTACTGGTGCCCACACCTCAAAAAGTACATCAACCTGCTGAAGAAGGTCCAGAGGAGGGTTACAAAGATAGCCGGTGAGCAGGGTAAGGCATATGAGGAGAGGCTGAGGACACTGAACATGTACTCCCTGGAAGACAGGGGAGGGGGGGGCATGATTGGAACCTTCAAGTACTTGAAAGGGATAAATAAGGTTGATAAGAGGAGTCTCTTTAAGCTGAGTGGCAACCATCACACAAGGGGCACAGTCTTAAGCTGGAGGGTGGGAGGTTTAGGAGGGCGGTCAGGAAGCACTTCTTCACAGAGAGGGTGGTGGACACTTGGAGTGCACTGCTGGAAGAGGTCATCTCATTGATGACATCGGGCAGCTTTAAAAGAGGCTGGGATAGGCATGGGGGAAGGTAAGGATCATGGGTAGGGTGGATGGGAAGTGTGGGGAGGGAGGGCAGGGAAATTAGCTCAAGCTGAAGGCCCTTCAATATGAGCAGACTTGATAGACCAAATGGCTTTCTTTTTCTGGCTTCCTCGTATGTTCATATGTTCGAATGTTAAACAACTTGAAAGACGCCTATCTGTTAATTCTAAAGTTGGAAGCTGGTCAAACATGACTTGAGGACACTGAGGCATTGGTGGGTGAAGAGAATGTAGTTGGAGTAAATTTAGAATGAAACTGCGTATTAAACGGTCTAGTTTGACTAATTCTGTTTCTGCTCATCCTTAATACTCCATAGATGCCAGTTGCATCTGTCATTGGGCCATTTTTCATCCGATGTCATATTGCATTGGAGTTTATTGGACTCATAGTTATGAAACTTTCGTGCTAATGAGTTTACTGTCTTTTTGCTCTAGAGTTATTGATAATGAATTGGGTAAGGTGGGTTGTATAATGATTATCTGTTATTGTAGTGTTCACTATTGTTTTCCTTGCAGATATTTTTCAAAATTCTAAACTTGAGGCTACAGTTTCCAGTGGCTTTTTCACTTGGTACTGACCTTCTGGCCCAGACCTCACCAATGTTTACATGCATTCAGTAATCTGATTCTGATGAGAAAACTGAGAAATCTGATTACTGAATAAAATTATGCAAATCCATGTTGCCCTGAAAAAGGGACTGCAATGGTCTCAGTGGGCCTACATGGGTACCAAAAATTAAATAAATACATAAATAACAATGTAAACAGGGGAATTCTTAATCTAATCAGATTACTTTAATTTCTATAAATATGATTTGCATACCTGGGGTTTCTTATTCAAATCTGGTTACTGACTCATGTAAACAGATCTGGTAGCATTTTCAGATCATTGGATGCAGTATGGCGCAGTGGGTTAAGGCTCTGAACTGCAAATCTGGAGACCTGGGTTTGAATCCCACAGCCCCCTAGGTGCATACTGTGTGACCCTGAGCAAGTCACTTAACTTCCTCGTGCTCCCAGGTTGCACCTGCAAACAAGCTTTCAGCTTAGTGTGTTTCACCTGGTAAAATAATTGGTAAAAATAAAAACATTGGCCTGTTTGCACATGCCTAGTTGCATAAAATGTTCCCCAGACTGTCTGCAGTGCACAGATCAATATTGTGACTGAAAGGGCATAATTGATGAAAAAATAAATGACATTTGTAAAATATAGGAGTATTATTTTTTAGTAATAAATATTATCTTCTGAAGTTTTAACTGCCAAAGTCTGCAATAATAATGAAAGGCTAGTGGGGGTGGGGGGCGGAGTGATGATTGGGTTTGTTAAGTGATTATATGTACTAGATGTATATGTATGATTATGAAAATATTCTAGAATTTATAGACACTAGATGGGGGTAGGTTAAAGTATTTTTTGCAGGGCAGACTATTGGGAAGCTACATAAAGGGAGTAACTTTGGGGCAGATACTGTGGTTTGGAATATTCACAGGGAAGAATATTGGGTTGCTGTAAGTGTGGATCTTGACTGGGACAATTGTAGGATAAATATAGTAACATGGGGTACTTGTGTGACAGAATATTGGGAAGCTGTGAAAGTGTTAATACAGTGTATTAGTTCTGCTACATATATTGTGCTGTGAGTTAGTTGCATGGCAGAATATTGGGTTACTGTGAGTGTATTATCGTAGATGGGGTAGTTATGGGACACATATTTGAAAGTGGGATATTTTCAGGCCAGAATATTGGGTAGCTGCATGAGTGTTACTACAGTGTGTTTGTCTGTGGGTGCAGATATGGAATGTGGGATAGTTACAGGGCAGACTAATGTTATGAGAGTGATACTGCAGTGGGACAGTTATTGGGCAAATATTGTGGCTCTGGGTAATTGCAGAGCAGAATATTGTATACATGTGAGTGAGTTAGTAGATATGGGTAATTGTAGATCAGATATTGTGGAGTGGGGTAGTTGAACAGCACAATGTTGGATGGCAGCAAGAGTGTGACTAGAATGGAGACAGCTGTGGGTTAAATAGTGGGGGTGTGGAGTAGTTGCAGGTCAGAATATTAGATTGCATGTGCAGCTATAGGCAAATATTGCAATGTGGGGTAGTTGCAGGCCAAGATATATTCGGTAATTATGAGAGTGTTTCTATAGTGGGAAAAGTCGTGAGACTGATATTGGAGAGTGGGTAGTTACAGAGTAGAATACTGGGTAGATGTGAGAGTGTTACGACAGTGTTAACATTCCATAGTACTTTGGTTTAGGACAAGTATTGTTGACATTTTCTTTGTTTTAGGTATGCTTCCTTCATGGCATGGGCTCATCTTGTAAGTAATAGGTTTACAACTAGGATTACTACCAGTAATGTGGTTACATTACTGTGCAGCTTAAACTAACACTACTGTTATCTAACGAACTCCTAAATTTTCTGTATATCTCTATGTAGCTTACCTTGGTGTTATGCATGAAGTCAGTAAACAGACAGTTAAAAAACAAGCTCTCATTTTAAAAAGGAGCAGTCAGTACACTATACGCCATATCCTGACAAAACTATTTAGCAGAGGTATAATAAAATAACTTTCTGAACTTCAATTTCCACTCCAAGCAAAGGCATTCAGAGTAGCTGGAAATCCCTCCAAATGTATTTTAAGGAATCAAAAATCGTTCAGCTTTTGGGGCCTTGGTGGCCCCCAACCCCCTGGCCTATTGACTAAGTTACAGGGGCCCCACAATTTCAAATAGCCCAGGGCCTCACAACTTATTAGTCCAGCCCTGGTTGTCCTCCTATGAGGATGGCGTAGATGCAGCCTTGGAGGATTGTAATAAGACTAAGTTGACCACTGTCAACTCCATTGTGCCTCTTTCTGTCCACCTGGTAGTCTCCCATCACAGCTTGCTAAGGAATGATGATGAGCTGTAGTGGTTAAAGACACAAGGATGGAAATTAGAGCACAATTGATTGAAATCACACTCAGTGGAAGGCCATATGACTCTGAGGGCCTATTACGGAGTATATCAAAGGGCAATTACCCAGAAGAACACATAATTTCTCTCTACGTTGATTGTGGCAGGGAGAACTAAACCATTCTGGCTCTTTCTCACTGTAGACACATTTACATTCTGCATGTTTGCAGTTTGGAGGAGTCGTTTTCACAACAAGGTGTGAGGAATACGGTATTTTCTTCTTTGACAGAGCTTCCTCTCTTAGAACTGTGATCTCCCAGGCAATGGTGACTCCCGATGGTGGGAGAGTAAGGATGCATGAAGGACTTTAGGTGCTATGGACAGAGTTTCAGGTAGTTTTGAAAAATGAGATTTGTGGGGTGTTGTCTGCACTGCATCCTACTTACCGTAGCCTGGATCCTGGGCCAGCCCAGCTGTTGGTGGATGGTCGAGAGACCTTGCTTCCAGTGATAACCAGAACTGTCTGGGATTTCCTAGGAAAAGGCATTTTTCCTACCACATTGAAGAATGTGGTGAGGATTCCTCTCCTGAAGAAACAACTTCTGAACCTAGAAGTTCTGTCCACCTACAGACCTGACTCAAGCCTTTTATTTTTAGGGACATTTTTTGAGGAGGTGGTTGCATTGCAGCTGGAGGCACATTTGTATCATCATGAAATCTACAAGCCCTTCCAGTCAGGATTCAAATCTTGACACAGCACCAGGATGGCACTGGTGAACATAATAAATGATCTCCTCCTGGTGAGAGTTCGAGGAGAATACCCATTGTTCTTTCTTCTTGTTGTCTCATAAGCATTTGGCACTATGGACCATGAACCTTGGGTTTCTGATTGCTCACCTAAGGACCTGTGAGAGCTCTCTGGCACTGTGTTGTGACGGGTTGAGTCCTTCCTTGCTGGTAAGAAGTGTGTAGCACTTGTGGAACTTCTTTTCAAGATTTCTGCTGTTCCCACCAGTTTTCCACAAGGCTCTGTTTTGTCCCCTATGTTGTTCATAGGGTACATGTTGCTTCTGGGAGAGATTGTGAGATGGTACAATCTGGGTTTTCACTGCTGTGCACATGATAGTCAGCTGTTCCTCTTGTTCTTACCAAATCAGGTCAACTTGATAGATGTGATTGATTGATGGTTGTCTAAACTAAGCAACTGGATGACTGGGTCATAGTGGACAGCAGATTGTCATTCAAATTCTGGAAGCTGTTGTCCACTGTGGATTTTTCTGTTTAAACATATCACCCAGCTGAATCCCTATTTTCAGTATGAGGACCTGGTGATAGTGATGTATGTCTTCATGTCATCCCAACTCGACTACTGTAATGTTCTCTGTGTATGTCTTCTGGAGGGTTGATTCAGCATCTCCAACTAGTACAGAATGCAGAGGCCAGGCTGATATTAGGAACAAGCAATGTTCACCATATCACATGTGTACTGCAGAATCTGCACTGGCTTTTGATTACATGTCTTATCACCTTCAAGATTTTTTTCTATACAAGTGTTTGTCTTACTCTGTATATAATTCACCTGGTGCATGAGCCTAAATTTTTCTGCTTCATACATTTATCCTGCATTGTATATTTAAAACCCTGTGTATGTTGCAATTTGTATATACCTGACTTTGTTACAACTGGACGCTTGAGAAAACGGGCATTTTGCCCACACGCTTTTCCAGTACAAAATAAAAATGAAATAAAATGAAAGATTTACTTGAAGATGTTCAAGGCCTTGCTTGACCTGGGTCCCAGCTATATCAAAGACGTCCTTTTCCTATATACTCCACGTCACCCTCTCTGCATTGCCGGGTAGAACTTGTGCAGATTCCATGTACATGCCTTGGATCTTCTGGTGACAGAGCTTTTGCTGTGGTGGCACCTCAACTGTAGAACTCACTCCCACCTTACATTTGTAACAGCTTCTTGGGTGAGGATTTTAAGAAAGCTTTGAAATCTCAGCTGTTCACCCTGGCTTTTAGTGATTTTTTTTCCTATACAAGTGTTTATCCTCCTGAGCCAGACCAGAGGCGCTATTCAGCTCCATTCCTCAGGGCACCTGACCGTCCTGTTCTGCCTAACTGGGGGGAGTAGTTTCCCCCCTCCGCGATGGGGCCAGGGGAAGGAGGGACATCCTTCCCCTGCCAGAGTATGCAAATCCAAAAGACCCACCAGCTGGAGTGAAAGGGTGGGTCAGGGTGCTCCAGTGGGCTTCAGGCCCCTGTGCTACTTAATTTTCTGCCTGCTTTTGTCCTCCCAGAGCTACAGTGACTCAGGCAATGCATGCGCATGGAGGCATTTGTTCATTCCAGAACCACGGCTCCATCCACCCTCCCAGACTTGCGTCTTGCCTCCTGTGCATCTGTGCTACCACCAGGTCTCCATCTTGTGGCAGCCAAGAGCCGGGAAGGCCCACCACCCCAGTCCAAAAGCAGAGAACTGCCCATGGCTACTCAATCCTCTCTTGGGCCTTCACCCCCCCACCGTCTCTCAGTGACCCGAGCTCGCTTCCGAGCTGGGGTCACTAGCTTGGGAAAAGGTAACGCACATATAGCATCTGAGCCCTTTATGCCACCGAGCCAACCACTTAGTGATCTTAATGAAATTTTTTGATTGGCTGTTGATTAATTTGGTGGTTTACTTAAGCAATAATGCCCAGCAGGGTGTGTGTCATGCTGGGATAACGTCACACTTCAGGTGGTTGGGCACGAAGCTTCAGGCTGAGTGCATCCAACAACTGAGGCGTGACATTATTCTAAACGACACACACCCTGGAGGGCATTATTGCTATTATACAATGGCTCGTTGTTATACAGAATAAAAACAATCATTTTAAAGATGTTTTTGTGTGGAAAAATAATTTTGTTTTTTTAAGAGCAGATGAAACAATCAAGCAAGTGCTCAAGGTCATCTTCAATGTCACAGTGAAGCTCAGGCTAGACCTGTGATGTTGTACTGGGATAACATCACGGGTCCAGCCCAAGACTGACCAATCAGAGTCCAGGATTTTTTCTTGCCATTGTATAATGTGGGATGCACATCACAATGTGCTGTTGTATTTTTATGTAAAGCACCTCAAGCTCCTGGGAAGGGGTGCTATATAAAACAAAAACTACATTTCATTACTTTGTCTGGCCCAGTGGCATGGTGGTTGAAGGGGGGGGAGGTTCCCGTGCAAACTCTGGAGTCCCATGCTAAAACCAACTGTAGGCCTAGTGCATCACGGAGGTAAGCACTCAATAACCAGGATGGGCACAGTCTGCCACTCAGCATTTGTACACCCTACAGGCCAACTAAGGAACAGCTATCGTGTCAGCTGTGAAGTCAGCCACTCACCGCCCACCTGTCTGCAGGAGGGATGCAGCCATGGAAGCTTTGATTGTCAGGGTGGAGGACGGGGGAATTGGGAACCAAGCAGGGATAAAGGATTAAAAAAAATTACTCAAATGTTTAACAATTGATGCAGCTTAAATTCAGGGAACAAGTCCATAATAATCAATGTTGTATATTAAAATGACTCCCTCTACATCTTGTAATAGTCACTTTGTATAAAATCCAAACATCAGTGGTGCTGTGTCAGTAAAGAAACATGTAGGAGTGTAACACATTGAAAAAAGTACAATATGCATGCTAAAAATGAAAAATGCTTTCAAGATAAATTTCAGCTAGTTAGTCGTCATTGGCAACTCTTTGGGAAGAGAACAGAGGAAATAGTTTTGTACATAGCACATACCTTTACTACCAGCACCAAGCATAGTTCACCATGAGATGTGGTGTCTTCCACATCCCCCCCCCAGTTATTTCAGCTGTAGATAATCTATAAAGGACTGAGCTCGGTTTTCATGCAAATACCTTTTACTGATGATGAAAGGATTGATTTGAAAGTCAGTGCTCCTTTGAAATTCGGTGCAGTTGAGATCTGCAGATGTCAACTGAGATTTTTTTTTTGCTGGTGGCAGGACCCCTCCTTTAGTACACAGTTTGCTGCTGAGTAGACTACTCCCAGGCTGAGGAAGACATGCTGTTGGTGTTTAGGGTCTCTCGTGTGAAAGTCCATACAGCTCCATTAACTGCAGAATTGGGGCTTACCTGTAGGCACCAACAGTCTGCCGATACCCATTCCTTGTATTAAGTTGAGTAAGTGACCATTTCATGGAACCTTGTTGCAGAACTAAGTGTTGTCACAGTTGGAGAAGTGGTGTGTTGTTCAGCATAGCTTTCCCCAACCATGACATCACTTTCTGTCTCAAGGTTCATGAAATGGCTACTGCATGGGAAAAAATGTAATAAACTGCACGTTCTGAAGAGCTTTTTATGGTTTTTCAGACTTTCAGCGATCCTGTTCATCTATAAAATGTTTAAAAGTGTTGAAAAGGTTAACGTTCTTTGCCTTTATTCACTGTAGGAATGATGCAGGTGGTGTTTTTTGACCAACCAGGAGGTCCAGAGAACCTTTACTTAAAAGAGGTGCCAAAATCTGAACCAGGAGAAAGAGAGGTTCTTATTAAAGTCCATGCCAGTGCTTTAAACAGGGCCGACTTGCTGCAGGTGAGGTTCTATGACGCAGTTTTGTTTGAGTCAGTTTCTTAAGGCCAAGCGTTTTTCTGTTTTTCTCTTGCCTGTAGAACTTGGTGCCTTTTTAGCTCATTCCAGGTACCCTGATCCTATCACCACTGGAGCTCACAGGTCTGGTGCCCAGACACTCACTGACTAAACGTCACCATTCCCTAAAGCTATCCAGACTCCCACTCTGGGTGGGATTGATTGGCCTGTGGATAGCACTGGCTAGAATTTGTGAGTTTCAAGAGGGTCAACAGTAGGGAGTTCATGAACTGCAACTGGGTATGGAAGTGCTGGTGGCATCATTCACACCGTCTCTACCTTTTTTGGGGATGTCAGCAAAGCATGCCTGATCTAGTGACAATCTGTAGCCTGTGTGCTCTACCACCATACGAGGAGCTTATACCGGGTTACTGCTAATGTTAGAAAGTTTATTGGTTGACTGTTGATTTTTTAAGCATGGGTATTTAAGTCTTTCTTTCTAAGGGCTATGCTGTGTAAGGGATTGCACAGGAAAGCTATGGCTGACTGTACTTTGCAGTAGATATATGGCTTTGTTTTTTTTTTTCCTTTCTATAGAGGTTATATACTCCTATGCTACCCCCTGGCTGCCCCTCTCTGACCGACTCCACCAGCCCTGTCACCCAGCTTGTCCAGGACTTACCTTCCTCCATCGTCCTCTGCCACAGGACTGTGGGGGATTGCCCAGTCACTGGTTTGGGGCCTGTGAGGAGTTGGTCATCGTCCTGCAGCTGCAGGTGTTTTTCCTCTGATGTTTCTCCCTGGGTCCCCAGGATATGCAATGGGTGCGATGTGCATGCTCCATCTCTGCAGAGACATCCCTGACACCCCAAATGTGGGGTCCCTTCCCATGTGTACATGGTTCACTTGTATTGCCACCTAGACACTGCCTGGTGGCAGTCAAGCAGCAAGTCACAGCAACCCCCTCCCTCCCTGAGGAAGAAGAGCAGTCCTAGGGATGCTCGATCCTCCTTCCCCAGCCAGCCCCTGAGCGACCTATGCCCGTTTCCAAACACGGGTTGCCAGCATAGCAGGAGGTGAGGCACCCAGCACCTCAGCCCTCAATGCCACTGTGTCATCTTAGCTTGTTTTCTAGCTTACAAAGTCATTAAAATCTTTTGTTGTAGCATTTTCATTCTCTGTAGCCCAATATGAGAGCTACATTTAACAAAAAAAGATATATAGGATTTTGTTGATGTGGCCAAGCCTTAGCCATGTTTCAGCTGAAGTCTGGAACAACATATTGAGAATAATATATGGGCAATCATACACAGTAAGGCTCTGTTTCCATCGAAAGCCTAATATGACAGCATCTGAACCTCAAGAGTGAAGCTCGAGATTTTCATGCTCTCATCCCAGTACCAAGATGAAAACACATGCCGAGTTATGTGTGGTTGCCCATATTTGTATGTGATATAGTATATGTTTTTTTACATAGGAGTTGCAGAAGCTTCCCCTTCCCCTCAAAGAAAACCAAAAAAGTGCAATTTCCTTGTTCTGTTCTTTGATCAAAATTAAATTTACAGACCTTTACTAGTAAAAAGGTAAAACTTTGTGCACAAGGTGGTTAGCAAGCAGCTGGCTGTGGGGTGAATGACAAGTCAAAAATGTAATGACCTATGAAATGTGCTGAACAATTGTTTGGAATACGCACAACAGAATGCGTACAGCAGTTTAGAATGTGCACAACAAGGATTCTGAGCAGGCTGATTTTTATATAGAACAAAGTCTAATTATTGCATCAGCAACTGACAACTTTTTTAAACTTCTTACCTCAGCCGCAAACCCACACTGACAAAAATCTGGTTTCTCAACAGTTTGAATTCACCTCCAACCCCTTTTTAAAAGCATTACTTTTCATAAAGCAGACTCGGAAGCAAGTTTTGTAAGCAGAACCTTTTTCATAAAGCAGACCCAAAGCTAGTCTTAAAAGCAGGAACTTTTCTCATGAAACAGACCAAAAGTAAACCTTAAAAGAAGAACCTTTTCATATGCAAGCATTGGCAAGAGCCAAGAGTGTTTGCAGAGAATAAGTGGAGGAGAAAAGAATATTTTGGTTGAAGAATAAAGGTTGGGGGGGGGGCTATGGGTAGCTTTGGATGCACATGGAGGTGTGTGGGTTGCGGTGCATAAGCTTGAGTGGTCTGTGGGTGAGAGGACATGTGTGAGGTTGGTCTGAGGATGACCATGCATGTGTGTAAAGGGTCTGTGGATGTGTGTGGAGGTTCTGAGGGTGACAGTGTGTGTGTGTGTGTGTGTGTGTGTGTATGTGTGTAGTCATGAAGTGAAAATGTATGTGTTTAAGGGGGTCTGGGGGTGACTGCATGTATCTGGGGGTTGTGAGGAACTGAGCATATGTGCGGTGAGATGGCACGTGTCAGAGGGTCTGAGGATGGCACTGCGAGTGACAGTGACAGTACGTGGGTAGTGATGTTGCATTTGCGTGGGCTTGGTGTGGCTGTGGGTAACATTGCATGGACATGTAGATGTGAAGAGGACACTGCATCTATTGTGTGTTGGGAGTGGTAGCAGCAAAGCATGCTTGAACCCTATAACTCCAGGCTGGATCTATTGTATGCATCCAAGTATTCTGCAGGAGGCCATGAGTGGTGACCCACATGGTACATTTCTCCACAGATATGCTGTGAGCCACAGCACACATGAAACATCTTGTGGGAGGAGTAAGGGCCTCCTCACTGAATGAGCCAAAATCCATTGTAATAAGGGTATGTTCAAAAACTGATCATATTGAATTTCTAAATCTTACACAATTAATCAGAGAACCTACTTGCCCAAACATCTTCACCCAGAACCATTCACTTCTCGACTGGGTACTCTCCTCTCACTCTCACAGAATTCTCACTGTGGGCACACTTCCTGATGTCTTCAGCAATCACCTCGTTACTTATTGCATCCACAAAGTCCACACTCCCCATTCTCCCCCTGCCTACCATTGGATCCGCTCCTACAGATCGCTTGATGCTGACGAGCTGCAATATGACCTACATTCCACAGACTGGTTGGTGGTGTACTCTGCCCCCGATATGAACTTAGCCCTCTCCCTATTTACACATATTCTTCATAAAGTCTGGAATCACTATGCCCCACTCAAATGCCGCAGAGTAAAACAGCATCATCTCCCCTGGGTCTCTACTGGCCTCATCCACCTTTATAAACCCCGTGACCAAGCCTAGGCTCATCATAAAGCTACTAAAGCACTTCCTGATCTGTGCTAATATGGGGTGTTAAGAAACACATGCACTAAGGCCATTAGGACTGCTAAGGTAGCGTAATTCGCACTCTTCTGCACTCAAATCAGACATCCCCTGCCAATTTCTGGACTACCCTCCACTCTCTTCTGGACCCCCCTGCCCAATCCACCACCCCCACTTTATCCATAAACGGCGAGACTGTTTCTGACCCAGCCTTCGTAACTGCTGCTCTAAACTCCATTTTCATTACTTGTGCTTTACCATTGACCACCCCTCCTCGCCACCCTTTCTCACCCCCCACCTCCTCATGGCTACTCTTTCCCCATCTCTGCCCATGAAGTCCTCCAAGCCCTTGCCTCCCTAAGTCACAAAAAGTCTAGCTCTGACGGTCTTGACCCCCGCCTCCTTTGTATTTCCACCCCTGTAATAGTACTCCCTCTCACTCTCTGCACAGTCCCACAGGTTTCGAAGGCTGCTCAAGTTTTACCCCTGCACAAAGGCATGGGTACCCTGACTCCAGGAAACTGTTCTCCTCCATCCTCGCTCCCCACATTTGCCAAACTTCAAGAACCCCTTGTCCTCTCTCATCTCACTGAATTTCTCAACTCCTCGGATTTCCTTTCCCCCTTTAAATCAGGCTTTTGGACAAATCACTCCACTACTACCTCACTTCTTCGTGTCACAAATTCCATTCTCTCTGGCATGGATCAAGATCACATAACCACCACCCTTTTCATTGACCTTGCCAAGGCGTTGGATTCTGTCTCCCACCCTCTCCTTCTGAACAAGCTCTCCTCTGCTGACCTCTCTTCTGCAGCTGTAAACTCATTTAACTTCTATCTCTTTGGAAGAACACAAGTCTTTGTTGGTGGTGCCCTCTCTCCTCCCCTCCCGATCCATGCTGGTGTTCCTCAAGGCTCCATTTTTGGTCCCATACTATCACCATTTTCTTAAATGATCTCCCGTTTGTATTTTTTGTGGTCAAAATACAAATGTACACTGACAGCACTGTCCTTTTCACCTCTGGCCTCCCTTCCCCTACTGTCCAGTTCCAGCTCCAATCTGACTTCCACTCGGTCCTCCACTGGTTCTGTAAAAACCTCCTCAAGGTAAATGTCAACACAACGGTATCTATGACATTTGGAATCCCTCAAAAACTTGCCTTCCTCCCCTTCCCCTCACATTCACCACTCTGGACAGCTCCACACTCAATGTAGTCTCCCACTACAAATATCTATGGGTATGGCTTGACACCCAGCTTGTCTATACTAAGCATACCCAGCATATTCATGCAAAACTTCACCCTAAACTGGGTGCCTTATATAGAAACAAGGATACCCTCTCCCTAAACAGTCGACGTCAGCTCCTAACCAAGATGATAATCCCCTCTTTCAACAATGCTGACGTAGTGTATGGCACTGCTACAGCCGCCTCCCTTGCCAGGCTTGACTCCCTCTATGATGCTTTTTGTCATGTTGCCCTAAACGCCACTCCTCGCACACATCACTGCTCCCTTTATTTGTCCTTTCCCTTACCTCTCTTCACCACCAATGTCTACGCCACTCTTCTCTTTTCATTTCTAAATTCTGGCTTGGTTTCTTATCCTCCTACCTCTCCTCTCTTCTGTCCCCCTTCCCTGTGGCCACCTACCCTCTCAACTCTAGGGACACCTGTACTTTCTCCCTCCCTTGGCCGTCCTCTTGTTCTGGTTCAGCTGCATTTTCTTATAGACTGCCTTCACTCTGAAATACCCTTCCTTCCCACATCAAACACTCCTCTTCTGTTTCTCTCCTAAAAAGTGCCCTATCCCATTCATCTGTGTTCCCAAACTCCTGTCTCTCTCTCCCCTTCACCCTCCCATCGCTCACCCCAGATCAGCAAAACAGGCAACTCTAGAGCACTTATCTCAGCTTATCCCACTCTCATTATTCCCTATTGACACTTTTCTCTCTTCTCTCCTCTTCATCTTTCTCCCTCCCCATAGGCAACTCTGTTTGGACAATGCTGTTATGTTACTGCATCTTTGTATTACCGCATTTATTTGTGAACTTGTATTCCAGGTATGCCATGCTATTTGTACCCTAGTATTTGTACTCTGTGTTCAGTTTTTACTTATGTATTGCACTGTCTCCCAACTCCCCCTTTCCAACGGGTCACACCTGGAAACGAGCCTTGGCTCAGGGTGTCTCTATCGGTTAACAACTTTAAATAAATAAATACCCTAACATTTGGATGAAGGCAGAGAAGACTGGGTACCAACTGTCTTACTGTCCTCTCCATCAGATCCAGGCAGGGTCGAGTGGCCCAAATAAATGACCATGCTGTGGGGACAACCAATGGATGAACAGGAAGTGCGTTAGCCCCAGTAGGATCAGAAAAAAAAGACTCTCATACTTTTGTTAGGAGGAATTGAGTTCCTTTGGACTCCTGCCCAATTTAATCCTTATATACAATAAAGATTTTTCTCTTCCTAGACCACAGGCCCTAAAGGACAGAGAGGCAGCTTAGAAAATTGAATATTTAATGTCAAAATGGATTGGAATAAAAAGAAAAAGCATAGTAAGAAACATGGGTTGTTGTCATCAAGTTGCAGTTGAGAATATACTGAGTTATAAATTAAATGGGGTATTGCATGGGATTGCTAACAGTTTAAAGTGGGTGTCGGATCTGTGTTTAGACAGCAAGCAAAAGCTGTGGCAGAATTTGTGGTTTCACCTGTTCTTGTTTTTTTTTTTTTTTTAGCAGTTAGACATGAGGGTAGGTACTGTATCTTGTGCCTCCTATATAGGCGTGTCACTGGATGGCTCCTATATAGGAGTATCACTGGATGGCTCATATATAGTAGGAGTATCACTGGATGGAAGGTTTTGGAGGAGAGATCACCATGCAGCTTTTTCTCTCTCATTGTCCCTCCCTATGCTGCCATACCTCACTGTCACTTCTAGTCTCCACAAAGGCATACAGAAATTTCCAGATATTTATGCTGATGGCAGTGGAGTCCCACAAAATAACTTCAGATCTTTTACCAGTCCTCAGCAGCAGTGGGTCCTGACCACAGAGAGTGTTTGTTGTTTGCCCCAGAGGGCATTTTATTTAATATAGCTAGCAGCAATAGGCCCTGGCAGTAGAGAGCCTTATTTGTTAACCCCACTGGTGGTAGCAGGTGGCGTATGTGCGTGTGTGTGTGTGTGTGTGTGGGGGGGTACTCTAGAGAAAGTGATGTTGAATGGCTTTAGTTAATTTCAGCACTGCTGGTGTATGTGAAGGGGAGAGCGGATGCTGCAGAGAAAGTGTTGCAAAGTGACTTCAATTACTTTCTGCACTGAGCTGTGTTTGGAAGGGGATATGGGAGGGGGTACTGGAGAGACAGTGCTACCAAGCTATATCAGTTAATTCTTGCCCTGTTGGTGATTGTGATGGGGGTCATCAGAGAGAAAATGCCACTTAGAAGCTGTTGTCACATCTCTGTAGGGCTTTTTGTTTTTGGCTCACACTGCTGCTTTAACACAGAGTTAATCCCTGCTGGGCCCAAAGTACTGCATCTGGGGTTCAGTGGAGTTTATAGGGATTAACCCAGGAGAGGTAGGAGAATAAAAGGCAACGAGGTGAATCTGCAAATGCTGATAACATGCTTTAGGTTTGGGAGGCAAACGTAAATGTGAATTGATTGTCCTTGCAAACTGCATTAAACCCCATGCCCTGTTTAACATCGCCACTTCACCCATGAGGACAGTTAGCACAGCCCCATTGCACAGAAAATATAATGGCACTCTGCAAAATTATTTCTGTATCGAGGAATGCTTGTGCAATATAATATGAAATCAGGAGCTGCCAATCAGTTGCTTAGCATACAGTCTAACAATCATTTTTTTAACACTCCCAAGGTATTCTGGCAGTAATGATAACACTAAAGCACTGAGCACGTGTTCACTCAGTGGGGAGGCACACAAAAAAGTCACTCAAGCAAGCACGCTTGTGACAGACAAATGCTTGAGCACAAATCAGGGATGGAAATTTGTTTTAGTACTTGCATTGCCTTGCATGTGGACACAAAGTTAAATACACCAGAGTCTAGCTACCTGTACAGGTCAAAAAATGATAAAAAACAATACCAGACTGTGCTCTTGTGATCAGTTCCAGTGTGAGACCACCTTACACATACATAACCCAGTGTGGTACCGGACTCAGTGAGCATAACGGTCAGTAAAGTGATTGACAGCACTTGTTCCAGAATCCTCACCCACCCCTCCCACACCCTATGCCACCTACCCTCTACTCATTAGACATGCACTGACACAGACATAAACTGTCTGCAAAAATAATCAAAGTACCAATGGTACCGGGAGGTGCCAATGGTACCGAGAGGTGCCAATGGATGGATGTGTAATTTTTGTATAGTAAAAAACATATATACATGCTAAACAATGTACATGCAGATGCTGCATGTTACAGACACACACCGTACATGCATGCAAGTACACACATACATCTGAAAAAATAAACAATCATAGCCCACACCATAAGCAAACTCAGAACTCTTAACCTGATCAATTCCTGCACTAGTGCCACTTGAGTCAGCATGACATTTTGTCAGTTTGAGGTAATGCTTCCCAAGTTGCATTCGGTTCCATATCATGATAGCGATCACAAAATAGCGCTCGTTATTATGGTGAGTGTATATCGCTGAAAAGCAAATTGGCACTATACACATGCTGGCAAACAGACATCTGGCAAGGAATCTCAGTGTTTATGCGGGGGGGGGGGCCGTGCCTCCCAGCATGCCCCTGATTAAAGATTACCAACTCCAGGGGGGTGCATGTTGGTGAGGAGGTGACACTCCAAAATAAATAAAAAAATATATGGCAGCAGCAAAATTTCCTCCCCCAGTCCTCAGCCCTTAACCCACCACAGCTAGCCAGCTTCATCACCACACCACACGGCTGGCTCAGTTGCAGCAGGCACACTACCCCAGACAAACCCTCTTCTCTATCCCTCCCCTCCCCTTCCCCTCCCTATCCCTCCCCTTCCAGTCACCCTCCCCTATAGTCGCATTTGCATAGGGTCACTGCCCTTACAGGGTAGCCCAACAGGATAGCACTGTAAAGGAGTTGCTGTTTTGACAGTCACTCATTTACAGTCAGTATCATCACGGGATACCTTCGTATTCAGATCTCAAAGTCTCAGCTGAAACATTTCAAGTTATCAGCAATACAGAACTTTAAACCTTGCTAAACTCTATCACTAACATCAGCAAGGACATCTAACAATTTCTCTCATACTACATAAATTGTAGTGAGAAAGAATGAAATGTTCTGCACCATTGATCAAGCCCAGGACCCCTACCCACTACTGCTTAGTAGCCTGTAGCTCTATCGTTGTAGTATGGTTCCTTGACTGGAAGTGCATGCTGTGGCAAAGGACATCCAGCAGTCAGTGCAGTCTACACCCCCCCCCACACACACACAGCTGCAGTGAACTGTAGTAATGCACAGTCTGTCAATTTGAAGTAATGTTTCCCAAGCTGCATTCAAACCTGAAAGTCTCAGCTAGAACTTTTCAAGTTATCAGCAATTTGGAACTTCAAACCTTGCTGAAAAGCTATTGCTAACATCAGCAGCAACATCTAGTAATTTCTCTTATGCTACATAAATTAAAGTGAGAAAGAAAAAATATGTTCCACTCTGGGGACCAAACCCTGGCCCCCTACCCAACTACTGCTTGGTAGCCATTAGGGCTATCGCTGTATTTATTTAGTTTTTGTTGACAGGGTAAGTGCACTAGACAGATTCTGTCTATTTTCAGGCATGACCCAGGGGAAGGGGATACACATGAATGCCAACTGACCTTGAACCAGATTAAGCTGTTGATGGTATTTTTGGTGAATGGGGGGAAATTTGGACAGGGCACCAGGGAAATTCCCTTACTGTTTTCGAGAAGTGCCATGGGATCTTTAGCATCCACCTGAACTACCACCAGACAGGACCTCGGTTTAATGTCTTATCCGAAAGATGGTACCTCAGGAGTGCAGCATCCCTCCCATGCTGCACTACAGTGTCAGTATTTGGATATTAACCCAAGAACCTGGTGTGGGGCTAGAACCCACAGCTTTCTGATCTCCTGGCCTCAGAGGCAAGTGTGCTACCTGCTGAGCCACTGACACTGATTAATGTTCCCCAACTGAAAATGCATGATGTTGCAAAGGACATCTGGCAGTGAGTGCAGACCCCCTACACAGCTGCAGTAGATTTTAATAATGAGCAGTCTGAAGCAATGTTTGCCTAGCTGGATTCAAACCTCAGTGGCTCAGCTGGAGCTTTTCAAGTTAGCAATATATAGAACTTTTTAACCTTGCTGAAACTCTATCACTATCATCAGTAATGACATCTAGCAATTTCTCTCATAATATATAAATTGTAGTGAGAAAGAAAAAAAAATTCTGCTCTGGGGATCAAACCCAAACCCCTTACACACTATTGCTTGGTAGCCATTAGCTTTACTGCTGTACTAAGGTTCATTGACAGAAAATGCATGCCGTGGCAAAAGACATTGAACACTAAGTGCAGACACCCCCCTTACACAGCTGCAGTGGATTTTAGTAATGAAGAATCTGTCAATCAAAGCAATGTTTCCCAAGTTGCATTCAAACCTTAATGTCTCAGCAGGAACTTTTCAAGTTATCAGTAATGCAGAACTTCAAACCTTGCTGAAACCCTATCACTAACATCAGCAATGACATGTAATGGTTTCTCTCATACTACATAAATTACAGTGAGAAAGGAAAAACAGTTCTGCACTGGAGTTCAAAGCCAGGCTTCGCTAGGTCTCAAACCCTACACCAAGACCCAAAAGCCCTAGCACTGACATCGTCAATGATGTCATACAGCCGAACTGCTCCCACTGAATGTACATTTGGACTTAGTTCACGTGACCAAAATAGGTGTTAACAGCTATGCTGTTGGTGACTAAAAAATCACCGTTCACTCCTGGCTTGGACCCACCCTCTCCCCAGTTGCCAACTGCCACTGAGGTCCTAACAGCACTGTGGCACACGGAGTCTCCAATCGAGTCCGTGTGATTTTAAAAAAAAAAAGAAAAACTCAGATCTCACTTCCACAACCTCCCAAGGTGATGAACTGACTGCTCTAGCAGCACACATCAAGTTTCCACTCCTGGCTCCGCTTACATGCATTGTGGTGTGGGGAGGGCCAAACCTGCATGCACCAGTTTGTTACAGCTTGCAAATGGTAGAGGTTTACTATGCTAATTTTGATCCCTGGCATAAAGGGATGACGTGGGCGCTGCTCAAAGTGTACAAGCATGCTGTTATCCTCAACAGAGGTAATTAAAGCAGGCAATCATGTTTTGCTACAAAGAAATAAAAAAAATGTGCAAATAGTAACACAAACAAGCATTTGTCAATGCCGAATGTTGCTTGCTTGTATGTGCTGTTTAGGTATTTGGAAGTCATTGGAGTGCAAATATTGAAAATTCGTGAACTTACAAGCGTGTGTAGGATCTGCGCAACGCACGCTTGTAAAACAGTCATTTTTAGGAATTTTTTCACCAAATTTTCAACATAGCCATTTTAAGACCTCTGCTCATGAACAGTGTCACTGTGATTTTCTTAATGTGTCCCATACATTGAGTTCGCACACCGACTGTGCCATTGTGCGCTACATGGGCGGAAACACGTTTTGGGCAAGATGTGAAAAATGACAGCTGTACTGCTCATAAGGAGGTGTGGTAAAATGGCAATGTTGAAAATCTGGAGTGAAACTATTGAAAATTCAAATTTACGAACGTGAGGAACTGCGCAACGCACACTCGTAAAACAGTCATTTTTAGGAATTTTTCACCAAATTTTCAACACAGCCATTTTAAGACCTCTGCTCATGAACAGTGTCACTGTGATTTTCTTAATGTGTCCCATACATTGAGTTTGCACACTGACTGCGCCATTGTGCGCTACATGGGCGGAAACATGTTTTGGGCAGGATGTGAAAAATGACAGCTGTACTGCTCATACGGAGGTGTGGTAAAATGGCAATGTTGAAAATCTGGAGTGAAATTATTGAGAATTCGCAAACTTACGAGCATGCGTAGGGTTTCATAGCATGCGCTCGTAAAACAGTCATTTACAGAATTTTTCTGGAATTTTCAAAATAGGCTTTTGAGAGCCCACCTTATGAACACTGGCAGTGTCAGCTACATTGTTCTGAAAGGTGATTTCACGCAGTGACTCGCGAAATCACCCTTGGACCAATAACGCCATGACAGTGACAGCATTCATGAGAAGGGTCCCAAAACCCCATGTTGAAAATTTGTGCAAAAATCCAAAATGCCTGAGATATGCAATAAAGTTGAAAACCCTATCTATCCCATTATACAGCTTACGGCATTTCCTAAGTTCGCGGTCGGCTTTGAAGAGTGCAGGCGTGTTCCCAGTCCACCCGATGATCGGCTGCGCTGAGCTCCAGAGGTAAGTATGGGGTGAGGGGGTGGGGAGGCAGGGTGCGCAGTGGGTGGGTGCGGGTTGTGGGAGGGGCAGGGAGACTACGAGGACCGCTTTTTATTCACAGTTTTTTTTTTTTTATGAAGACGCTGGACGTTTGCCATGCTGGGGTGGCTCCCACATGGCAGCAGGAAAAGCTGTTCTGGGGGACATGGAGCCAATGGGGATTGGGCACCCTCGCTGGCCAAAACAGGATTTGCCATGCTGGGGTGGGCTCCCAGCATGGCACCTGGACAACTGTTGGGGGCGTGGAGCCGACAGGGGATTGGGCACCCCAGTCGGCCATACAGTGTGTGCGTGGGGGCGCATCAGCACGCAGTATGCATGCTAGCGCGTGTGTGTGCGTGAGGGGGAGCTCTGCTCACTGAAGCAGAGCTCTCCCTTTGAACTGTATGCCACTGCATTTTCAGCTTGTCATAGACAGCTGCAGCAGTGATTGGGGAACTGGGGCCGAGCCTGCAAACACACTGACTGCATTGGAAGACGGGCTGACACACCTCCGAAAACTCGGATGATGGCACTATGTTTCTTGCACATGCGTGCAAGCAACATAACAATGGAACATAAAAATAAAGGTATGGGCCATTCTATGTCTGGCTAGCAAAATTCTCCAGGCTTCAGAAAACTATGTACAACTTCTGAATAGGGAAGGGTGCATGTCTGAGATGTGGTGTATTGTCCCTACACCTGCCACCCACTTAAATCACCATTAGAAGTTGCTCTGATAGTAATAAGGCCCAAATAGTCAAGGACTGGGTCCTTTGGGAGAACCTGCAGGGCCTGTACTGGATGCTGGATGCCCTTGCAGACTGCTGCTACAGTAGTTAGGGCTACTGCTAGCAACTGACTTGTGCAGGTCTGCCTGTTTAATCAGTGGGGCTGCTACAGAGGGGGAAGCTGTTTCAGCAGAGGAAGATCTGCAGTGTGAATCTAGAAGCAGCAGTTGTGAAAGAATGGAAAAGGAGATAAAAACTATAGAGTGGAGAGCTAAGTCCCTGATGGAAAAAAAACCTTCAAAACCAGTTGGTTATTTATTTCATTTTACTGAAAAATGCTTCTTTTGCTTGCCTTATTTTTAAAATATTAACAACATGCCTTTTTTCTGTTATTTGCTGAATGAAGTCAAACCTGTTTTGAACTCAGAAACTTGTCTAACAAGCCCAGTACTTTCCAGTCAGACTAGGCCGTGGCTCGAGTAACACTGCTACATAGTAGTCCCTTTAAAATATGTGATAAGATACACAAATACCTGATGGTGTGCCTTTAAATTTAATGCTGGTCATTAGTGAGAGGGATGAAAGTGTTGGATCTGTTGGGCTCCACAGTCACAGTGATTGACGGTCTGACAAACCAATGGGTATGCTGCAGTAGGAGCAGCAAGCTCTCTCACTGGCTTGAAATAGCTGTTGCTGGGCTCTGCACTCACAAAAATCGACAACCTGACAGACTAATGGGTATGCTGCAGAATGAACTGACTGCTCCCTCATTGGCTTGAAACTGCAGAAAGGCAGATCATCATTTGTCTGCACTCTGACTGGCTGTTCATGTAAACAAACCCTAAAAATGGAATTTACAGTGGAGTCAGCCACGATGAAGCACAGTAACTTGCTGTAATGACATGTCACAAAATCCTACATGACAAAAAGGTTTAATTGCCATTGACTTACAATGGCCTCTGCTGTAAACTGCAGCATTGTGTGATATTCTGTAGCATTTCTGCATTGCATCCTGGCTGTCACATCTCTATGTGCACATTAGCAGCCATCAGCACAGACCATTTTTCAACTTGCAGCTTACACGCGTGTAATTTCTGGAGGTGAACAAATACTACCACATGTAACTGTTTGCAAAAGCCATTTATTGCCATGCCAGGACATATATTGTTTCCATCTCACATGAAACGGACAAGGAACGACTTCCGCTGTTCTGTGGCAGAGTCAGACTAGTAGTGATAAAGTAACACACTTAACTATTACCAAGCTGTCTCAGCATGAGCAAGACCCTCATGGAGCTCCTTGAATGGCTGGCTCAGACAAGCCCCCATTTCTCCTACAATGGATGCCAAAATATGTTTGACTTGCCATAGGCAAACAATCATAAAATGGCACAGTCATTTTTAAAACAAGACATTCTACAACAAAAGAAATAATTAACTTGCAGTATATCTACTGTGGTTTCCAGTTTCCAAGAGAGCTCTCCCACAGATGCCCAGAGCTGATGGCCGCCGTGTTGCCCTCTGTCACAATTACGTGATCTGCAAGTACGATGACTAACTCCTGCTTGCTCCTTCACAGTCAGTTGGAATACATTATATAATCATTTTGATATTGCTAGACTAACTCCAAAAACCTTTTCAAATGCCTAACAAAAAAGTTAAAATAAAACTCCTTATCAGCTAACCACATATATTATACCACACAAACACTAGAAAAATGGTGTGTACTCATGAAATAAAATGCCCTCTGTGGGGGCAATGCAGTTCATAAATTGACTTGACCTTTGGGCTCATGGTTTATGTGCCCAAAAGCTCCCCATGTCATTATTTCCTTGTACACTGCAATTTGCTAGCATTTATTCTGCATATAATACAGAATTAAGCCTTTTCACACTGGAAAATGGCAGACTTAACACCCCATAACTGGCAACAATTTCAAAATATGACTTTGGCAATTAAAAACGCCCTAAACACTGGATCAGCTTAAAGGTTTATGACATATAATTACATCTACTTAAATGTTCATGACTTTAAATTACACCCAATTCCATGCTTGCAGGACCCTGCCAAAAACTCAGCATTTGACTTTTTCAACTCACTCGGCTTCCCAGGGCTGCAGTCCATCCAGCTGAGAAAATAGGTAAAAAATGAGACTCCAATGAAAATAAGATCTGACACCTCAGTAAGGAAATCAAAGATTAAAATCAACAACATTGTAAAAGCAAGACAATATATATTACAAGCAGTTCAAATTCCAGCCCCTCCAAGCAAACCTCCTAATGAAGCTGAAGCTGACCCATCTTGCTGTCATTGTACTCTACTTGATATAAATCATACAAAAGCCAGGAAACACACCAGTTAAGGAAACAGACATCAAGACTCTAACAAACATGTTGCATCACACCTCTCTGAGTTTCAAATTGATTACACCTGTGCAAAACACTATTAAAACTAAAAAGAAACATCTAAACTCAATAGAACCAATGTGATTCACCACAAAACACATTTGGGCAGAAAATAAAGTACTATATCTAAACTGTCACAGCCACTTCATAACTCAGAAATTCAAACGCTTTTTGAGACAGAAATTCACGCAAACCAACAACAGGGTACATCTTGGTTTGACTCTGACACACCCATCAAGAACATATTTATTTACCAAATTAGTATTCTGTGCAGTTTCATGAGTTTCATAGGTAGTATGAGACGTAGGAGGCTTAATGACCTATTAGTTTGCTCACCATCTTGACATAGCCCATACTTCCACTTGATCTGATACATCTACCAAGTTTCCTCCTGAAGCTACCTAGTGTCTGATGCCACAACAAACAACAATCAACAACCATGGCCGCTATCAACGTGCTACTCCACAAACACGAAACAAGGCGCTATCAGCACTCCCATAACAAGCTTTAACTTCCACCCCTGCTGAAAAGTTTTCAAAATCATTTAATCACAAATTATAGTGAGAAGGAAATAATGTGACCTACTGGGAATTGACCCCAGGCCCCCACAATAACATCCCGGTGCACTAACCACTGAGCTACTGGCTCACCTGGTTGGCCCTTGAATTCCCAGACACACTTTCTTTCTCTGGTATTGCATATCCTGCAGCTAGGAACAGTTGAGATGACAAGCAGATATTTTGGGTGCAGTATTAGCCACTGTTTAGCAATTAAATCGCAAATTGTAATGGGAAAGAAATTATGTGACCTACTGGGAATTGAACCCAGGCTCCTGGAACAATGGGGCCTAGGTTCAATTCTTAGCAGGTCACATTATTTTTTTCTCAATATAGTTCGCTATTTCATTGCTAAGCAGTGACAAATGCTATACCAGAAACATCCAGTTGTCATCTCGATTGTTCCTAGTTGCAGGATATGCAATATCAGAAAAAGAAAGTGTATCCAGGAACCCAGGTCCAACCATGTTAGCCTGTAGCTCAATGGTTAGAACACCAGGATGTTATTCTGGGAACCTGGGTTCAATTCCTAGTAGATCACATTATTTCTTTCTCACTACAATTCGCGATTTAATTGCTAAGCAGTGGCTAATACTGAACCCAAGACATCTGATTGTCATCTCAATTGTTCCTAGTTGCAGGATATGCAAAAACCAGAGAAGGAAATGTGTCTGGGAACCCCAGGTCCAACCATGTGAGTCTGTAGCTCAGTGGTTAGAGCACCGGGGTGTTATTCTGGGGAGCCTGGGTTCAAGTCCCAATAGGTCACATTATTTCTTTCTCAATACAGTTTGCGATTTAATTGCTAAGCAGTGGCTAATACTGAAGCAAAAACATCTACTTGTCATCTCGACTGTTCCTAGCTGCAGGATGTGCAGTACCAGAGAAAGGAAGTATGTCTGAGAACCCCAGGTCCAACCACGTGAGCCTGTAGCTCAGTGGTTAAAGCCCCAGGACGTTATTCCGGGCTCCTGTCTTCAAATCCAAATGGGTCATTTATTTTTTTCTCACTTCAATTTGCAATTTAATTTCTAAGCATTGTCTAATACTGCACCAAAAAAGGCCCTTTTAACTAACAAAGTGTATTATATAAAATAAAAAATAGAAAAGTGGTAGAACACTTGAGAAGTAATTCCACTGAGAGGTCAAACAAGCTGTAATAGGACCACTCTGTTCAGCCTTGTGGTTAATTAGCTTGTTTGACCACTCAATGGAATTATTTTAGTATTACACTACTACTTTTCTAGCATTTATGCTATATATATATATATATATATATATATATATATAATGACTTTGTAAGCTTAAACAAAAGATAAAAACAAGCTAAAACAAAGCATTATACCATGATGGGATCTACTGGTGCCCCTGCTGAAGTGGCATTTAACATTGGCTTTTCCCCCCTGTGTGAATTAAGGTATCCCAGAGTAGTAGTTGTAAAACAGACATTGAGTGTCTATGTTTGTATTACTCTAAAGATTTCTCTCTCCATGCAGTGTACTGTAAATTGATCTCTGGTTCTATGCTGGTCAGTACATTTTGTGTTTGTCTGTCTGCTCCCTTCTGTGTCTGGGTAGGTTTCTTTACAAGCCCTCTCTTTCTGGACCCCCCCCATCCAAATGCATAAAAGTTTAATGGACAGCTAGACCAAAATCTGAGATATAACCTTTCTAAAGTCGGTCTTCGTATCCTTTAAAGGAAAGGTTGCTGTTTACATGACTGCTGAAATTGCATTTGCTTAATTAGGACAAATGCAGTTTCAAAGCATTTAAAAATTGTAAACAGCTTCTCCTGATTACAACTTCCCTCCTTCAGCAGATCTAAAATGGCTGCCAACATGCAGCGTGATGATGTCAGTATGAGACAGCCCAATCAGCAACAAGTGCTAAAGCAGCAGCCTCATGCAGTGGAACAGTCGGTGTTCTTTCTCACTTTGTTTTACCATGGCAACCGGAGCTCACTAAAACACCCAAACCCTGCTGCATCCTCAGTGCAAATCTGGGCTCCTCAGTGTACATAGACCATTGAGGTAATTGAAAGGTTGTACCTTGGGCCACCAGAATGATCAAGGTTAAGGGAAACAAAAGCTGTGAGAGGCAGGCTTCCCTTAAAATGTTCACCCTGGAGAAAGGAGGCTGAGAGGGGACATGGTCTCAGTCTTCCACCTACTGAAGGGCATTAACAAGATCTGCAGTCTGAGAATGGTTGATCTAGTATCCAGCTAGGTGTGTGGTTGCACCCTGAAGCTCAGAGGTGTTAATCTGGAAGGCAATGTTAGGAGGCCCTTTCTCTCCCAGAGGGTGGTGAGCCTAAGGAACAGCCTACCAGCAGAGACAGTAGAAATGAAGACAGTACAGGTTCTCAAGGTAACCTTAGACAAACTTAGGGTGCCCTGGACGATGGAGTGGGGCAGCATGCCCTATAAGCTGGTATGTTTTCATAGCATTCTTATTGACCCCTGCTTATAAAGTGTGGGAGGAAAGGGGACAGACATGATGGGTCAATGGTCCTTTCAGACCTTCAACTGCTATGTTACTATTTTAAAGCGACTGTGAAGATTGTGATTTAGCAGACTCCCTGTATGGAGCCTGCTAAAAGTAATACAAATTTAGGTTAAAATGAAATTCCTTACCCTCACTGGAAGTGCTGGCTTGTGTCAAGAGGGAGAAGCTGTTTTCATATGCCCTGTTTTCATTTTAAGGGTATTTTTTGTCATTAAATGTTGTTTTGTATTGGTTTATATCAGCCAAGATTCTGCTCTATGTTCTTTCTCTCTGCAAGCAATTCTGTGCTGCAGAAAAAGGAGTGACCCTGCAGACAAGAATTTAAAGGCAAGCTCCCCTCAGCCTTTTATTCATTTATTTATTTAAAAGATGGTAACTGGGAAAGGCACACTGAGCTGAGGCTCATTTCCAGGTGCGACACGGGGAAGGGGATGTAAGGAGTAACAACTTACAAAACATATACAGATGCAGCATTACATTACATTACAGGATAACAGGTACTTTATTTTGTTTCCCTGTGTAGTTTGTAGGCATGAATAATGACTGCTTCTATTGCACCTTTCTAATTGCATCAGGATATAAATGTAAATGAAGGTGCTTAAGTCTGGTGTGAAAACCTGCCTGACCCCCATTGCAATGGTCATGACTTGACTCATGTAAGGCATCTTGGAATTTTATGATGTTTTAGTGCTAAAACCTGCAGTAATTATACTGTATTAGTCAGTGCTGTTGCTGCCCTCTGCAATCCCTATGTTCTTGTCTTATGCTGGCCATGAAACTGAAATCCAGGTATAACACATGTCCTCTATCTGCTGCCCTGGTCACTCAAAGCAGTCAGCCAGATTTGTCTGGCAAGACCTTCCCCTCATGCACCCATGTTGTCTGGGATCCTGTAGCCCAATTCCCTCCAGAAAGTCCACTAGTTCCTCCCTTAATAAAGACTCCATAATTTTCCCACAACAGACTCCAAGCTGGCTTATCTAACATTCCCTGGTTCATCCTTCCTTCCTTCCGCTCTTGTGTACAGGGACAACATTTGCGGTCTTCTAGTCCCTAGGGACCACACCTGTGGCCAGCGAGCAATTGAATTTGTCTGCAAGTGACCCTGCTATCACTTCTACTACCTCCTTCGGCCTCTTCAGGTGTAAGCCATTTGGTCTCGTAGATTCATCGACTTTCAGCCATGTAAGCTTTTCCAGCACCTTTTTCTTGATTATTTTGACCATGCCACCGGTGTTCTTGTTCTCCTTCTTTCTGTTCTTAACCCTACATCCTGTCAGTGGAACATCCATCTCCCTAGTAAATACAGAACAAGAAATATTTGTTCAGTAGCTCGGCTTTCCTTTTGCCCCCTCCTCCCATCCTTCCTAACGTTTCAGTCTCACACTAGAACTTTGCCCTTACGCTTCTCCTGGATGTACCTGCAGAATGCCTTTACCCTGCTGCACTCCCTTTTGCAGTCAGAGTTTCAAATCCACTTTGGCCTCCCTCACCTTCCTGCTGGCTACCTCTGTTGCCTCTAGGTACTTCTCCCTATCCTCCTCCTGCTGGCTTCCCTTATACTGTAAGAATGCTCTCCTTTTGGCTCTTACCACTATCTTCACTTTGCCTGCTAACGTCTTTGAACCCCTTGCCCATTTCCCCTATGAAACCTTCATAACTGAGCTTTCTGTCACTTCTGTTATTGCTTTTTTAAATTCTTCCAATTTTTCCACTGCCCCTCCACCTGGTGTATACTCCTTGAGCTTTTTTTTCATTTGTTCCCTCAACATGCCAAAATCTGCTTTTTCAAAGTCCCACACTCTTACTATGTTTACCTATTGGTGGTCCCTGTCTGGACCCCCAGTGCCACTGATCTGTAGTCACTGTTAATGAGTGGTTCCAGAACTGCTGCACTGTGGATCTTCACTGTTGGTGAGCACCACATCCAGCAAAGCCCCTTCTCTTGGACCCTGGACTAGCTGAACTAGGAACCCTACTTGGCAAGCATCCACCAGGTACCTATTCCTAGTATTTGCCACAACTGGTACTTTCTAGTTCACATCCGGCATATTAGAGTCCCATACTACCACCACCTCCCCTAAATTGGCCACCATTCTAAGCATCTCTCCTAGTTCCTTGTCTGGCCTCTGATCCTGACTTTGTGGTCTGCAGAACACCCAAATCCTGATTTGTTTCCCACTGCCCATGGTGCTGCTAACACCTGTAGGGTTTAAAATTTACCTGATCCTCTAGGCTGTCTGTTTCAGTTATCTCCTTTTTTACATGCAACATTGTCTTGTTGTTCTCCTATGTATTCCACTGACCTCTTCTCCCAGAACACACTTGGAAATTATCTGCCCATTGCTCAGTGTGCTCTCCAGGCCCTATTGTTTTTAAATAAAAGTAAATACATATATACACGTATATATCTATATATATATAGATATATATGTATATATAGCATTGGCTGCTACCTCTCTGCCCTGGAGCTTTATACAGCACTCCTACACTCAATCCCCTAGAACACTAACATAACGTTCTGTCTCTCTCTCTCTCTCTTTTCTCTCCCACTCTTTCCCTCTCTCTGCCTCTCTCTCTCTCTCTCTCTCTTTCACCTGTAACTACTTTGCTGACCTTGATATGTAAAGTATTCTTGTGTTTGCCTAAGTGTCAATTGAAATCCCCCTCCTACCAAACCGCTTTTCTTTTTTTCTATGATATATGCTGTATTTCAATGTTATTTTAATTCCTGTTAGATGCTACTCTCTACTTATGGCTGTTTATTATGATATATGATGTATTTTCAATACCTGCCTGTTCTGTTTGTTCCCCCCTTCCTCTAACGTGGAACTTTATGTAAATGAGCTATGTTTAGCTTAATGGTACTTGTAATCCAAGATTAGATAAATAAAATAAATAAATAAATAAAATATATACATACATAAAAAGGGTCCAGAGCTCAGACTTTGTATTCTGCTTTCAATCTGTTTTCTTTCTTTTTCTTCAGGCAAAAGAAATACTTACCTGAAAGTATAGTGGCAGCTTTTTCGTGAACTCTGAGACAGCACAGTGATTGCCTCTATTGCACCCTCCTAATTTCATCAGGATTTAAATGTAAATGAAGGTACTCAACGGTGGTGTGAAAACTTGCTTGGCTTCATTGCAAAGGTCATGACCCAGCTCTTGTAAGGCATCCTGGAATTTAATGACGTTTTATTGCTAAAGCCTGCAGTAGTTATACTGTATCAGTCAGTGCTGTTGCTGTTCTCTTTAGTACCTGTGTTGTTGTCATATGCTGGCCATGAAACTTTTCAAGGTATATTTATTTATTTGTTTGCTTTTGTTAACCGGGTAAGCACACTAGACAGCCAAGTGCCAATTTTCAGGTGCGACCCGGGAGATTACAAGGTACATTCATGAACATCAGCCAAAACAAGTAAATGCTACATTTAAGTGCATCAAGCAACAAGGTCAATACAAGAAACAACAGGGGTTTACATAGCCGGCAGCAGGTAGAAATAACAGTATGGTACTCTCATGATAAACAAGTGTGGTACTGTCATGATGAACATTGATCATCATGACGGGCAGTAACGCGGGCAGTAACGCTGGTAGACAGAGGAGAAACACATTGGGATAGAGGAGGCACAGAGCAAAATACAGAGATGGAGCAGTAACTGTGCACTCACTGCTTGAGCAGTTTGGTCTAAGTGGACTACTCCTACTAATAAAACTGCAAGCTTGGTAGTGGATAAGATGCTGAGGTCCACTGCCTTTGACAGAAAAGTTAGGTAGCAACTCAGACAGTCGGAGTGACCTAGGTTGAGGAGGTTCGTCTAGAGCAGAGGCAGGTGGAGACCAATTTGAGAAAGCCCTAGAGGGAGGTTTTAAAGCTGTGGTGGGAGGGGGAGGAGCGAGTTCTTGATGGAAGGGAGTTCCACAACCTGGGTGCATACACAGCAAAGGCTCAGTTGCCCATTTGGGTGTGGGTCTTGGGAACCAGGAGGGCAAGAGAGTCGCTGGATCTCAAATGGTAGGAGGTGGTAGCCGGAATGAGGGATTCAGTAAGGACTAAGGGGGTGGCAGATCTGACAACATTGTCTGTGAGGTTGCCCATGACATAGGAGCAGTGCATTTCTGGTGGGAGCCACTCAAGTTGGGAGTAGAGCTCACAGCGGTGGGTGAGGCGGGGACCTGAGAGTGCAAAGCGACATACGCTGTTGTACGGCGTGTCCCATTTAGCGAGATTAATTTTCGCAATGTGGGCGAAGGTGACAAGTCGATAACAGAGTGTGAGTAGAAGGACTCCCCTGGCTAGGGCCAGCCGGGCAACTGGGGTGAGGCAGTTCTTCACTCTGTATGCAAGGCCCAACTTGCATAGTAAATGCCCCGCTGTTTTCTGTAGATTAATGTGTATCTGAGTTAGAAAAAAATGCTTTCACAGAATACAGGGATTTTGCAAGACATATAACAGAACTGACTGATATTATAACTTCTGCTGGCTTGTGCAGGTACGCATCACCAACTCCCATGATACCTTGCATGAGTGGGGTCATGAATTTTGCAATTGAGTAAAACAAGTTTTCACACCAGGGTGGAACAGAGTGAAGCAATCTCATTTATATTTAAGTTAGGGTGAAATTAGGGGGATGCAAGAGAGGGAATAATTGTTCATGCCTACAAACTACACAGATCTACAGAGAGTAGGTTGAGAGGACTTTCCCTTTCATAAATGTGTTGTCTCAGAGTACACAGGAAAGTTTGAGTGGAGAGTTATGTTTTCAGTTTAAACTTAAACATTTCCATTAATTGTTCCTGGACATTCTGAGAATTCAGTCCACCCCCCCCAAAGAAAAAGTGGCTTAATATTTGCTTGAGCAACCCAATTTCATGTTTAGATGTGTTGAATACCTAGCTCCGAGTCTCTTTGAAACTAAAAAATGGCCAATAGCCAAGTCTGTTAATGTCCTGTAATCTGTGTTGTAACATACGGTATTTGACCTCCAATGTATGTTTATATAGAGGCAAGGAAGATACCCACCTCCAAAAGGAGCAAGTGACATTTTGGGCTTGGAAGCTGCTGGGGTTGTTGCTGCCGTTGGAAAGGGTTGCAAAGGTCTGTGGTCTGTTGGTGATCGTGTGATGGCCCTTCTGTCAGAGGGGTGGACAGGCAGAGTATGTCACAGCACCAGAAGATCACCTGATGCCAGTACCAAATCACATGACCCTCTGCCAAGCTGCTGCTATTCCCGAGGCTTGGCTGACAGCCTATCAGCTGCTACACTTTGTTGGTAAGTTACAGTACTAGGTCATCCTTCTAACTTGAATAAATTTTTTATTCTTCTACATTTCTGAACTCCACATATGAACTGAATGAAATGTACTGTGTGACTGTCTCCACAATACATCTGTAATAGAGTTGTCCATAACACATGTTGATGACCATGGTGAAACTTTAAATAACATAAAAATGTATGTCAGTTATAGTAGGGCATCAATTATCTGTGGCACACTGTGCCATATTACATTTGTCTCACCCTTTCCCATTGCAGTTGTAGTAGCTATTTTTTTTGTTAATAATTTTACTCAGGTTAGCCCAGCTGAGATGCAACATCTCTTTGTCAATGGGGTCTTGTTTCTACCCATTTCCACAGCTGAGCGGACTGAAATACTGTGAGTTTTTCTATATACGTTCTCTTCAGCTCAGGATGCCATTGCTCCTGTCCGTGTTCATCCTCTTCCTCCTTCGCCCTCAGTCTCCTTGGTTTGATGGGACCTTGAGGGAGATGCCGTGACAAGAACGAAGATTAGAGAGTTGCTGGCAGAGATCCACCCTAGATGTCGACCACCTTAGATTGATGGAACATTACCAAGTCTATCACTCCACAATCATCCGTAAGAAGGCAGAGTTCCTGTCTAGGGAGATTGTGGCTGCTCAGAACCGACCGGCTCAGCTCTTTTGAACTGTAGACAGACTGTGCAACCCAGCGTGCCTGCAAGTTCAAAGAGCCTTTTCACAAGTGGAGTGTAAAGAGCTTGCTTGTTTCTTTGTGGCTAAGGTGGTTGACATCAGGGCGGTGCTCCAACCAGCATACTCTATGGGAGATGCCGTGGATTGGTGCTCAGTCACTGTCCCTCAATTCTCCTGGAGTTCCTTTCACTGGCCAGAGTTCATTGATGTCATGCAGATTGTCCAGGGTATGCACCCTACATGCTGTAGTCTGGATCTGGGCCCAACTTCCCTGATTCAGGGTTGTTGTGATACTATTGGCCCGGTCCTAGCATGGATAGTCTGGTGCTCCTTGGAGATGGATGAGTTTCCTAGCTCCCTGAAGGAGGCTGTGGTAACACCCCTCCTGAAGAAAGCTTCTTTGGACCCAGACTGCCATGCCAACTACAAACCGATCTCTAACCTTCCCTTTGTGGGGAAGGTGATTGAGAAAGTAGTGGCCCTACAACTGGAGAACCATTTGACCATCCATGACATTTATGAACCACTCCAATCCGGTTTTTGAAAGAGGCATAGTACCGAGACTGTGCTGGTTCGGGTGCTCAATGATCTCCTGATGGCGAGAGATCGGAAGAGCCGCTCCATCTTGGTTCTTCTTGATCTTTGTTCAGTGTTTGACTCTGTGGACCATGGAGTTCTTCTCGAACACCTGAGGTTCATCTGTGGTCTGTCTAGTACGGTGCTCAGGTGGTTTAGATCTTTTCTTACTGTCAGAACTCAGAGAGTGGTGTCAGGGATTTATTCCTCCAACCCAGTCTCTCTGTCGTGTGTGGTACTTCAGGGCTCGGTGTCGTCCCCCATGTTGTTCGCAGTGTATATGCTGCACCTCAGAGACACTGTAAGAAGGTATAGGCTAAGGTTTCACTGCTATACTGATGATACCCAGCTCTACCTATGTTTTGCACCTGGCCAGGATAGAGCTCTCTCGACATTTAACAACTGCCTCGCTGAAATCCAGGATTGGATGAATGCAAGCTGGCTGAGGTTGAACTCCGAGAAGACTGAGGTGATGGTTGTGGACCTGGGTTACTGGATAGAGGGGATGGGAGCTGCTTTACTGTCAGGACTTTTTCTTGGTGGTTCCCAGCTCCCTATCTCTGAATGGGTGCAAAACCTGGGGGTGATTTTTGATGATGGGTTGACACTGCGATCGTAGGCATCAGCAGTCATCAAATCATCCTTTTACCATCTGAGGAACATCTCCATGATTAAGCACCTAATTCCATCTGGTGATCTGCCTACATTGGTCCACACCTTTGTGACCTTGCACCTTGATTACTGCAAATCCCTTTATCCTGGGCTACCTGGAGTTGATATCCGCTGCCTGCAGCTACTGCAGAATGCTGCCCGGTTATTGACGGTTACTCCTCGAGCCTGTCATATTTCTCTGGCGCTGTGCAAGCTGCACTGGCTGTTGGCACAGTGGTGGATCACCTTTAAAGTCAGACTTCTGACTTATAAAGCCATACATGGACTGGCACAGACTACCTGAAAGAGCTTCTGGTGCCTTACTGCTCCGGGCGATCGCTCAGCTCAGCTGACGAGGGGTTGCTAGACAGTCCGAGGGTTTTCTTAAAATCTTTGGGGGGCCTGTGCATTCATGCACGCAGTTCCAGCCCTTTGGAATTCTCTACCCCATCAGCTTCAGGAGTGCATGACCATGGAGGGATTTAAGCGGGTCCTAAAGACCCACCTGTGGCATCAAGCCTACATTACCTGATGTTATTTTATTGAATCCCCTGAAATCCTATTGTATTTTTTTCTGTTTATTGCATCCTATTTTTTCTTGTATTTTACTGTTAAGGTGCCTTGGTTTTAGAAAGACGCGGTAAAAATAAAGCTTATTATTATTAGGTGCATGCATCAGGTATAGGCAATACAGTACATGTATAATAGGCACTTAATACAGATGGAAGTACAATCCTGTCCATTTCAGTTTCTAATAAAAATAAATAACTACAACTTGTACAAAAGAGTAACTATAACTTATACAAAACAGTGGAGGTACTGGTTATTCATTGTGCTACTCTGACTATTCAGTATGGAGTGGGATGACTCTGGTGCACAGGGGAGTGAGCCTAAGACCTGGGCCTAAGACATTAGCTCTGTAAAGAAACTGTCACCCTTATCTAGGTACCTATGTGGTGTCTCCTAACCCTAATGGATGCTGGGTCTCCCACTTTATTGTCAGTCTCGTTATCTCCTTCTCTGTGTGTCATTTCCCACCTGGTCCACTTATTGAGATAGGCCTCTATTTTATCTTGAACTTTGTAGGTCATTCTTTCCATCTCTGCAATTTCCCCCATCACTGCTTCCCATTCCGCCACCTCTGGGAGTTCTCCGAAAACCATTTTCTAGTAATGGGTTGCAGCTGGTATTCCTACAGTATATACTACAAATAGAGTGCCTTCTTCCCTTTAAGACAGGATGGCTTGAGACCCATGACCATTTATGGAATGTGAGGGGTTCTGTAATGGTGAACATTTGCATCAGTCTTTCTTTAACTGTGGTTCAGTAGGCACTTAATTTGATAGGTGACCAGAATATATGTGTATGTGTAGCTTGGAATTCCCTACACCTCCTCCAGCAGGGTTGTTGAGTAGTCCCATTTAGAGTTCAGTACAGGCATTATAAAGTGTCGGAGTTTGAAGGCAAACTCATGCCACTTTTGGCAATAAGGATGTTCGAAATGATCCACTCCAAATCATTTCCCATTCCTTATTCAGTTGAACCTGTGCCTCGTGTTGCCACATGTCCTTCACTGCCATAACTTAGGTTGCCTTGTGTTGTGATAAAAATTGGTATAGGAGAGAAATGGCTCCTTTTTGTTGAAGTGTATCTATCAGAGATGGGTATTTTATTAATAGCTGTATCCTTTTCCTTCGCTGTTCCAATTTCAACTGGCAGAATATAAAATCCTGGAGCTGAAGGTATCTAAACCTATGGTTGTGTTCCCAATCAAATTCTGTTTTACACTCTTCAAAGGTTTTGACTGCTGCACCTGAAAGCATTTGGGCTGGGAAACAGAGCCCCGTTTTTGATTGCCTTCTGTACCAGGGGTCTATTCTTGCTGGGGCTAAGTTCTGATCCCAGCAAACCACTGGTCTCTCCATAAGTACTTGTGTACCACTGGATGCTTACTGAATCTGCTTCAGGCATGTAGCATGGTTCTCGTTGCCTCATATTGTAACTGTCTCCTATCTATCTGAGTGGGAAGGTCTGCTAAATAACTGTCTGGGGCCTTCCTTCAAAGGTTCCTAATTATGTTTGTTCCACTGAGCTTCATAGTCCTTCTGCTCCCATAATATGGCTAATTTGGCTTGGACTGTTGTCCAATATTCCTTTAAGGATGGGAGGGTCCATCTCCCCACCCCCCGTGTTTTGGCAAATAGGATAGCTCTATGGAACATAGGTTTATGGGTTGCCCACACAAATTTGTACATCTGTCTTTGCACTTGCTGGAACCATTTCCTGGTCAGTTTCATGGGTGCACTCTGAAAAACATATATCTAGGCAGTATGTTCCTTTTGACTGCTTGAATGAGGGAATACACAGGTAGTGGCAGGAGAGACCATCTCTGTATGTCTACCTTTACAGTATTGAGTAAGGGGGCATAATTATCTTGGCAGAGAGTAGCATTAGTAGCTCTGTGGTAAATACCCAGGTATTTCAGTTTTGGAAGTCCCAACTTCATAGGGAATTTTTGCCGAACAGTTTTATCTGGAGTATAATTCAGGGTCAGGATTTTGGTTTTAGTGGTGTTAAGAGTATATCCCAAGTACTGAAAATATTCCAAACCAAGTCCATGACTTTAGGCAAGGAGTATTGGGGGTCTGTTAGATATAAAAAGACATCGTCCACATAAAGGGTAATTTTATGCTGGCCTTGCTCCACCATTACTCCCTTGATATCTGTCTCTAATCCAAATTCTCTGTGCTAGGGTTTAATATACAGTGCAAATAATAACGGTGAAAGGGCGTATCCCTGTCTGATATGTCCTAGGCTGAAACATAGGGAGAGGTATTCTTTAGCTTGAAAATATGTTACAAATGTGGAGAACAAACCAAAGCCAGCAGGGCCCTATACAGTACAGGTAATTCCAATCTACCTGATCAAATTCTTTTTTTGGCAGCCATACTTATCATCATCGCTGGGTATGTCATGTGATTTAGGTTGGGCTGGCAGTATAGCCTGAGGTTAGAGTAATGAGCTGTGAACAAGCTTGGTACATCCAGCAAACCAGACCTGGGTTTGATTATCACAACCTCCACTTGCATACTGTGTGACTCTGAGCAAGTCACTTAACTGCCCAGTGTTCCCAGGTTGCTCCTGAAAACAGGAACTTGTGCCTAGTAGGCCTTACCTGGTTACCAAAAACTAAAATAAATAAATAAATAAATAAGTGATTTATGAAGTGTATTGTACTACAGCCATTATCTGGGACCTCTTGGTCCACCAAAAAGCACGTTTAGTCCACATAGACCAGTTGTGGGATAATGTTCTCCATCCTCTGTGTAAGAATAGCTGTGAATATTTAGAGTCAACATTCAGTATGGTGATCAGGTGGAAAGAAGAACATATGATAGGGTCCTTGTCAGGCTTAGGGATCACTGAAACTACTGCATAGTTCCACGAGGGGGCTAGCACACGATCTTCCTGTAGGGCAGCAGGGGGACCTTGTCTTCCCTGCATCCTTTATTAAACTCTGAGGGAAACTCATCTGAGCCTGGGCATTTTCCTGTGTTACGTTTGAAAAATTTCTGGAAGTATTTCCTCAGTTGTGATCAGAGCTCAAAGCTCCTCATTTTGATTCTCTGTAACCTGCGGTGAACACAGGTTGCCTAGGTAGGCATCTGTGTCTGCCTGCATGACTGAAACCTACAAGTACTTCACAGGAGTGAACAAGGTGCAAGTGGAGGGTCTGTTTCAGAGAAAGAAAGGCACTAGAACAAGGGGGCATGCAATGAGAGGGGGACGTTTAGGAAAGATAAGCGGAAATACTTCTTCTTACAAAGAGTTGTGGATGACTGAAACAGCCTGCCAGAGGAGGTAGTGGGGGCAAAGACTGTGAGGAGCTTCGAGCATGCATAAAGTAGGCACAGTGGGACATTAGGTAGAGGAATGGGGAGAGGGAATTACATCTATTACCAATTAGGGTCAGTGGCAACAGAATAGGAAGGGACAAGGGGCAGATTGGATGGGCCTAAAGGTCCTTTTCTGCCAACAAAATCTATGTTTCTATGTTTCCCAATCATGACAATTTCACTATTATAACTATTGTAATTCATTTGTTAATTTTTGTCTCTGTGCTATCTGTAACCAACTACTACACAACAAATACAAGCAAGCAAACATTTGGCAAATTTGACAAATGCTTGTTAAAACACTGTTGTGAGGAATGGATGTCAGAGAAGCAATTCTGTGTGTCGCTAAGGATGGTTGAGTACTGTAAAAACAAGCAAAAAGGCGGTTGGGTGGTACTTTGTTTTATACTGTGGGTATGTGCAGGGATGCCCCTGCAGTTGTTAGTTAAGTTTGAGCATTTGTTTTAGCCATTAAGAATGTTTTCCCAACTTCCAGTTATTTTTGTTGTTTTATGAATGGAAGCACATGGGTAATTCACTGAATCCTGTACTCAATTAATATTTAATAAAATTTATGTTGGAAACAAAAAGAACATGAGTTATCGAGTGCAACTTACCTCCTACCATGCTTTTGACTGCACTGTATCCTCCACAGGCTTATAATTTCCCTCTACGCTTTAGAACTCTGAAAATTGCAAACATCAAACAGAATTTAGAATTAATATCAAGCTTTTTTACTCTCATCTGCAGTTCTTTTGATGTACAGAGTTTGGCAGCCCAGTGTTAATGTACCTCTTACTTTTTACCTGCCCTACCATAAACCCACATAGACATGCAACACCCCCTGGCTGTATAATTGGGAGATTTTGGCAGAGTACTGCAACTAATTTCAGTAATTTTGTTGCCTAGGTAGAGTACAGAAGGGTGAGACCGTGCTGATCCATGCCGGAGCAAGTGGTGTTGGCACAGCAGCCATTCAACTGACACGCCTGGCAGGAGCTGTTCCCATAGTTACCGCTGGAACCCCAGAGAAACTGCAAAGGGCAGCAAAACTTGGAACAGCTGCTGGTTTCAACTACAGGGATGAGGATTTCTCTAGATGTGTCCTGGAGTTCACAGGGGGTAAATAAAGAATGTTGGTATCCTATAATCTAGTTTCAGTGCTCTCCAGTTTTAAAATTACATCTTTACTTGAATGCTGGCCTGTCCACATTTTCAGGATTAAAGTAGAACAGCTGAATATTCCCATGACAACAGAGCTATAGAAAAAGTCTCAGATTATTATGAGAATTCCTGGAGTGCAATCCCCAGACACCATATGAAAGAAATCCCTTATCAGATGTTGTCTAATCCTATGTACAAGCAACACGCATCCCCAAAACATACAGTACTTTTCTGATTGCTATTGTGGGGGGAGGCATGACATTATTAACAGTCAACCATTGATGTACCAAATACAGTAACTTATTTGTATCTAGTCAACATATTTAACATCATAGATCCATAAAGCATTTCAGCCAACCAGATGAGCTCTTTCATTAGCGTGAGAGACGCCCTTATTTTGTGAAGAGTTTCTCGTGTCAACGGTACGGTTGCCATGGCAAAGAAATCCATTTAATGGCAAATGCTGCTTATTTTAAAAGTTAAATATCAGCTCATTTTTAAATGTTATTCCTCTGTAATATAGGAATACCTCCTACAAAGACACTCCAAGCAGTAACAGGGATTTCACTTGTGTTCTTCATGTGCCCGGAATAGCAAAGCTTCACTTTGCTGTTCTGACATCAGACCTTGTGTGAAATCTCTCTTATATAGTTAAGGAAAGGAATTGGGTTTTATATAGCACCTTTCATGTTTTATATAGCACCTTACATGCAGAACTGTGTCCAAAGCACTTCACAATCCAGGAAAGGGAGGAGACAGGGTGTTTCTGCTGTTGTCAGTGTACACGTTAGTAATAGTCCCTCAGCAACCCAATATTCTGACACATCCAAGTATCAACACTATATATGCCCCAAAGTACTCCTCACTCTAGAATCTACCCTGCAACTACTGCCTATTCCTGTCTTTTATGTATCTACTTGTAAGCCCCCCCTTCCCTGTCTAGGGGTATTATGATGGTGAGTTTGTGGGTAAGGGGGCACTGTACAGCCATGAACACAGTCCAGAAATCACAAATAATGTTAAGTTCAGTGCCTGAATTCCAGGAGTCCCAATGTGATGGAATGGTTCCGTCAGGGTGCTTTACAGTGTGAATCAGGGGTGCAGCCATGCAGACCTCAGGGAGACAAAACTGGTTAATGGGAACAACAAACAAGCATTCATTCATTCATCTTAAGCAAAAACACAAGATGGAGGAGCACTGATGCACTTTAAACAAAAAATAAAACCAGAACGCCAGAATTAATTTTAAAAGCATGGAGCCCACGGCTACAGATACCCAGTGCTTGGTCTTCGTGGACTTTCTCAAGGGAGTGGGCTCTACTCCCACTCCCCTTGAGAAAGGGTTTTGTGTTTTTGCTTGTGGTTACTTTTGGAGTGAGCACCCGCAGATTTCGAGCGCTTCTGCAGCTGTGTTTTCATTCATTCATCTTAGTTCATCAGTAAGAACGTAACTGTCCAGACTGAAAATAATGCAAAGGAGGCTGCATTTATTTTTCCAAACAAATTACCATAAGATTACTTAAAGGCTCAAGCCACAATATCATAATTTCCACTTCATGGAGCGTGGGGGGGGACACAGTTTATTCCGTTGCAGCTGCTCAGTAGCCAAGACCACAGTACATTACTTAGAATTCAGAAAAACACCCAAAGTTCCACTGTTGCCTTCACATAGGAACCAATAATGACTCCCAGATACATACATGGTGGCAGCAGACCATACAAAGCTTACTCGGACCTCCAGGAAACTAAGGCATTTTCCAATGAGACATTCCAACTTAAGGTTATAAGGCTCTGATTTTCTTTGCTGCTGACCCAGCTCATACACAGGGGAGGGTGAAATGGCTGACAGTCCCAAAAATAATACACACAGCCTCAACTCTCCAGCAGATGCTGCATGCCAGATATAAGCACCCCATGAAGCAGACCCAAACAAGGGAAACTCTGCTCCCGGTGGTCCCACACTCCATTCTGCAGCTCTGTGGAGCAGCAAAAGGGTTCTGACCTGCTACATGATGACCCCTTCCAGGTGGACAGGGAACTTAATGGCAAAGGATCCCCAAGCTGCCACCTCAGGGTCCACACAGCTTGGCCTCTCATTCTTCAGGCTGTGGCCGTCCCTGGCAGCCACCTTCCATTACAAGCTCACAGATTCCCACTGCCACCCATCCTGGTGCTGAGGATCATGGTAACAGGCCTCCAGCCAGGCTTCGGCTCCTCTCACTGCGCAACAGTTTGACTTGGAACCCCGGGACCTCTCGCATGGGTGCAGACAGCACCCAAACTCTCAACAGCCACTACAGCACCTTAACTGATGAGGACCCGTTCTCCACAATGGGGGGTCCAGGGTGGCCATTGACCCACCTGGGCCCCATGGGCCAACTGCCCAACCCTCCTCAAACTCTGAACTCCTGCTCTTTGACAAAGAACTTCCTTTTCCCGCCACATGGTGGCCTTTTATACCCAGATGCCAGGATCCCATCCTTAACTACTGGTCCTAGCACCCATGCACTCCTACTCCCTTATGGGCAATGCAGTAAGCCCCACATTGGGGGGGGGGGAACTTACATACTCATTTTGCAATTTTTGGGTGGTAAAAGCACACTGAGCTGAAGCTTGCTTCTAGGTGCATCCCGGTAGCACAGGGAGATTAACTGACTTGCTCAGGGTCATACAGTATGCAAATGGAGGTTGTGGGAATCAAACCCAGGACTGCCGGATGTAACAAGCTCGTTCAGAGCTTGTTGCTCTAACCTCAAGACTATATCTACTGAACACAGCCCCACACCATAGTATCTGCCCCACCACTGTGCCATGTACCATTATCTGCCCTACCACCACAACCTCACCTCAATATCTGCCCCACAATTACCCCATACACATGTATTTGGCTCACAAATATACCATATCCAAGTAGATAGTTAGGGATGCAGAAGGAGTCACTGAGCTGTGTATTTTGGAGGAGGGCAAGAGTGAGGAAAAAGTATTTTAGGGCAAAAAGGAAGATGGTGGGATTAGGGCAAAAAGGAAGATGGGGGATTGTAGGACTGACAGAAGCAGCAGGTTACCTGAGATGATGAACAGAAACCAACCATGCTTAATGACTACTTCTGCTCTATATTTACTGTAGAGGATAGCAGGCCTATGCCAGAAAGTGGCATCAAGGCTGTTGCAATGGGGATTTCAGAAATGGGCAGGTGGTAATTACAGGGGAAAGGGCCAGAAAAGGGCTTATGGCCCGAAAGTAGATAATCCCCAGAGCTGGATGTGTTGTACCCAAGGGTGCTCACGGAACCAGCGTTGGAACCAGCGTTGGAACTGGCAGAATCCCTGGCAGGGCTATTCAGTAACTCACTACAGTCAGGGGTAGTTACAAAAAGCTGAAGGGTAGGTGATGTAGTTCCACTCCACAAAGGAGATGACATGGAGCAAGCAGGTAACTATAGGCCCATCAATCTAACCTCCATTATGGGTAAACTGATTGAGACACTAGTCAAGGAGGACCTAGTGGACTACCTGGAGAGAAATGAGCTCCAGGATAGTAAGCAGCATGGGTTCATGGCAGGGAGGCCTTGTCAGACCAACCTGATAGTGTTCTTTGACTGGGTATTTAAGGCAATAGATGAGAGACAGTGAATTTACTGTGCTGTGGCTTCAGCAATGCATTCAACTCAATGCCACATAGAAGGCTGCTGAAGAAATTAGAGGATCTAGTTGCAGTGAAGGACCTAATAAGAGGGGTGGAAAGCTGGCTGAGGGGGAGACTCAACTCAACTCATCTTTATTTTTAAAAAGTGCAAATCAAATTGCCTAAGTGCAAGTACAAAAAGATTAAAATGATGCAGCAAAAAGCAACATACTACAATTTAAAAACATATAAAAACAACAAGAATTATTAGCAATAGATCATCCAAATTCCAAAAAGGTGAGACTAAACAAATACGTTTTCAAGGCCGACTTAGAGCTCTCCATGGTCGGGCACTCCCTTACCAAATGAGGTAGAGAATTCCACAGGGTCAGGGCCATAAACAAAAATGCCCTGGCACCAGATGTCTTCAAATTGACCCTGGGAATCTCCAGCAATCCCTTGTCGGCAGAGTGAAGTGGATGGAGAGGGCAATAAGGACGCAGGGGTTCTTGCAGGTAGCGCGGACCCTCTCTGTGTAGGGCATTATTGATCAGCAAACTGACCTAGAAGGTGACTCGCCACTGAGACAGCAGAGGGTAGAGGTAAACAGGGTCAAGTCAGGGGAGAGGGCGGTCACAAGTGGAGTGTGGCAAGGGTCAGTCCTGGGTCCGGTCCTTTTCAATATCTTCATCAGCAACGACATTGGAGAAGGAATGCAGGGCAGATGTGTCTCTGCAGATGCCACTAAGCTCTGTGGCAAAGTTGGCAGTGTAGACAGTAAGGAGAGGGTAAGAGAGATGCAGTGGTACCTGCAAAGGTTAGAAAGGTGGTTTAAAATCTGGCAGTTGAAATTCAGTGCCAACAAGTGCAAGGTGTTGCACACTGGAAACAAGAACCCCAGGATGGAATATTGAATGGGAGGGGTTAAGCTGGACACTACTTCTGAAGAAAGGGACCTGGGAGTTATCATAAGTGACTCTCTAAAATAGCCCATGCACCAGCCAATGCAACAAGGCCCACAGTAAGGTGATCAAAATGTTGGGGTGTATTGAGAGGGATTTCAATAGCAGAAGGAAAGAGATATTAGTACCTCTCTTTAGAACGCTGGTGAGTCTGCATCTGGAATACTGTGTGTGGTTCTGGAGTCCCCACCCAAGGAAAGACAAAGACTGGTTTGAGACAATGCAAAATAAGGTAACCAGAATGGTTCAAGGCCGACAGGGCAGATACTACAAGGAACAGCTTATGGCACTGAACATGTACTCGCTGGAGGCCAGATGGGAGATGGAATATATATTATATATGATACAGACCTTCAGGTTCCTGAAAGGAAGGAGTAAGGTAAACTGTGAGAATGTAGTGTGTAGGAGTGGTGAGTTGAAAACACAGGGACAAGAGCGGAAGCTGACAGGGGAAGATTCAGGAGGATATGAGAAAGTTTTACATTACAGAGAGGGTGGTTGAGCCATGGAACAGCCTACCAGCTGATGTGGTGGGTGCATAAAACATCAGTGGTTCGAATCACAGCTGGGACAGAGTTGAGGGTTTGATAATTGCTCAGAGTGGCAGCAGTACTGTACGGCAGAGGGTCAGGGTGAGTGAGGACGTAAACCCCATTTAGACATTAGGTCTCAGGGTAGCACAGGGAATAGCAGGACAGACTGGATAAACCACTGGATTGACCAACAGTCTTCTTCTTCCAACATTGTCTATGTTTCTACAACCATCCAGCCCCCAGTATGTTCCTCCCACATTCACCCACTACCTCGTATCTACCCACAATTATAAAATGGCAGGACAAAATCCAGTAATCTGATTGGCTGTTATTTATGTGTAAAATATGGTTTACCCATGGTTAAAAAAAAGTACTGCTCATCAGCGAAGAATCTGGAACCCAGATCAATGGGCATTTGGAACACAGGCATTTCAGTTAGCCCCCTACAACCAGAACTGACCTTCCACCACAAACATGGCTGCTACCTTTACACTGTAAAAAAACTTCAACTGGACCCTAAAAATATAACTACTTTAAATAAAAAAGAAAACAAATTAATTAAACGTTGTTTCCCTGACTATCACATTCTTCTTTTATACATAAACAAATTATAAACATTAAGAATTGTTTATAGTTTTCACTACAACTGCTTCTTTGCTGCCAGTGAAAAATTCCTCTTCTATCTTTACCTGCTCATCAGGGAATGCTCTTCTTCTTGCCCTGACAGTGAGATAATTGAGGCTCTAGCTGTAACAAAGGCCTTTTTTTTTTGTCTATGTGTACAGTGTGTTAGGAGAGAAAAAAAAGTACTCACCTTAGTAATGTTGTTTCTTCTAATGGAGTCTTGCTATATTATGACAATTGCAGTATGACTGCGGGTTAGAACTGCTCCGGAGGTGAAATAGTTAACTTTCCATGCAGGCATGGAACTTAGAGCGCGAGCTCGGTTGAAAACTCTGTCTGTTGTGCTTCAAACGCAAACTGTCAGATCTTTATGAGCTAAAACTCACTAAGGTTCTGTGTGGAAGCTGTAAACTACACTAGCCAACTGGCTACTAACATAAACACTCATTTTGGCCTAAAACAGACTCAAGTCAGGAGACCCAAAATGCAAAAACAACACCAATTCACCCAAAAGGTAGGTGAAAACAACAAGGTGGGCATCAAAAAAAAGTGCTAACCCTGTACTGCCCACCCATCCCTAAAACAGAGGTTCTGAGAGGGGCAGGTGAGGGAGGTCATAATATAGCAAGACTCATTAGAAGAAACAACATTACTAAGGTGAGTAATTTTTTCTTCAAACAACATGAAGTCTTGCTATATTATGACAATTGCAGACTACACAGCAGTACCCCCATGGAGGAGGGACAGAACCTACCTAGGAAATAGGCTCTGAAGCACGGCTGTGCTAAACCGAGCATCACTCCTAGCCTGGATGTCCGGGAGTAATGCTTGGTAAAAGTGTGAACTGTTTTCCAGGTAGCTGCTTGACATATTTCTAGAATAGGAATGTCTCTGGCAGCAGCCAGAGAAGCAGCTGTACCTCTGAGAGTGAGCCCTCAGGCCTGAGGGGGAACTTTACCCAACTTCTCATAGCAGAATTGATACAAGAGACAATCCACCTGGCAATGGATCTTTTAGTGGCTGGCTTCCTTACCAACTCGCCATAGGTGAGGAACAGTTGAAGGGAGTCAAACCTGTGACCCTTGGTACACTCTATGTAGTAACTAAGGGCTCTCTTCACATCTAGGCATCCTCTCCCCAGCATCCTCTCCCCAGAGGAGGAGTGGTCAGTGAAGTACACTGGAAGTGAAATAGATTGATTAAGGTGGAAATCTGAAACCACCTTAGGCAGGAACTTTCTGTTAGTCCAAAGGACCACCTTATCTCTGTGAAAAGAGATAAACTCCGGCTCCACTGACAACGCTTGTAATTCACTTATGCATCTGGCAGAGGTAATGGCTACCAAAAACACAGTTTTCCAAGTCAAATACTTGAGCTCAGCTAAAGACAAGGGCTCAAAGGGTTGCATAAGCTGAGCAATGCAAACATTAAGATCCTGATAGGGGCAGGATCCCTGAATGGAGGGTTGGTGTGAAACAATCCCTTAAAAACTTGGAAAATACAGGATGAGCTGAAAGGGAAGATGATTTACCTGCTGAAATAAAAGCAGACACAGCTGCCAAGTGCACCTTCAGGGTAGCTGGTCTCAGCTCCAAAGAATTCAGGTGGACCATATAATCCAGGACTGTGGGTAGATCAGCAGAGACTGGGGAAATATGCTTTTCCGAGCACCATATGGAAAACCTTTTCCATTTGGAATTGTAAGTAGTCCTGGTGGAAAGCTTCCTTGCGGCCTTCAATATATCCATTACACCTTGGGAAAGGTGTAACTCAGCAAACTCTAACTCTTCAAGAACCAAGCCTTGAGATTGAGAGATTTGAGATTCGGGTACCAGACCCTTCCCTGGGCACAGGTTAACAGATTGTGATTCCTGGGAAGGGACAGGGAGGATGGACTGCTAAAGAAAGCAGGAGTGGATACCAGGGCTATCTGGCCCAATCCAGAGCTATCAGAATGACTTTGCATGATTGGGATCTGATTTTGACTAGCACTTTGAACAGGAGAGGAAAGGGAAGGAAGGCATAGAGAAACTTCCCCTCCCAACTGAGGGCTAAGGCATCCATGAGTGAGCCCAACACTGGGGGCCTGCAGCAAAAAGAGGAAATTGGTGATTGTCTGGGGCTGCAAAAGATCTCATCTGCTGGGTGCCCCATCTGGCAAATACTACTCCCAAGACCAGGGATCCAGTGACCATATTCGTGGTGGCCCTGGGAAATCCTGCTGAGAGCATCTGCCAGGACATTGTCCTTGCCTGGGAGGTGAACTGCCGTGGGGAGGTGTTCAGGAGTAAGCCAGAGACCACAACTTCATCGCTCGTGCACAAGGCCATAGATCGAGTGCCCCTTGTTTGTTGATGTACCACATTGTAGTGGTGTTGTCTATTCTGACCTGAATATCTTGTTCTGAACAGATTTGTAAAAAGCTTGAAGTGCTAGAAAACTGCTCTGAGCTCCAACAGGTTGATGTGGAGCAGAGATTCCTGGGAGACCACAGACCCTGGGTGGTGAAATCGCCCATGTGAGCTCCCAGCCCAAGAGGATGCATCTGTAGTAAGGATTAGAGAATGAGACTGAGTGACAAAGGAACCTCTTGTCTCAGGTTGCCTGATCCTGCCACCACTGTAGGGCTTGGATCAGGGTTCGAGTTACTGGGATCAGCTTGTAAGAGGATCCTTTCTTTGAGACCAAAAGCTCTCAAATGGAACTGGATGTCCCTCATCTGAAATCTTGCTCCTGCACAACTGCTGTGGAAGCAGCCATGTCCTAGGAGCTGCAGAAAATGCCTTGCTGGCGGGAGACCTGCAGGGTAAATGAGGAGGCCGGAGACTAGGGTCTTTGTCCTGTCCGGGGAGGAAGGCCCTGGCTTCCTGTGTGTTCATTCTGAGCCTATGAGGGTAGAAGCTGGACCGGCTCTAGAACTGACTTTGAGAGATTCAGAAGGAAACCTAGAGAGGTAAGCAGTTGCTGCGTTATCTGAAGGTGTAAACTGACCTGGTCTGGGGACTGGCCTACTAAGAGCCAATCGTCCAGGTAAGGAAAGATGGCAATCTTTTGCCTTCTTAGGTAGGCAACTGCTACAGCCAGGCATTTGGTGAATACCCTTGGTGCAGAAGTGAGGCCAAAGGGCATTGCTCTGAACTGGTAGTGGCCTGAGGGCAGCTCGAACCTGAGGTACTTTCGATGGGAGCTTCTGATGGGAAAATGGAAGTAGGCATCCTTGAGGTCCAGGGAAGCTAGCCAGTCCCCTGGCCTTAGAGAGGGTAGGATAATTCCCAGAGTCACCATTTTGAATGTTGGCTTTAAAAGGTTCTTGTTTAAATATCTGAGATCCAGGATGGGCACGCCATTCTCCTGTCTTTTTGGGTAAGGAAGTACCTGGAGTACAAACCTTTGCCCTGGTGTAGGGGAGGAACCCTTTCCACAGCTCTGAGAGCCAGGAGGTAGAGACCTCTGTCTCTAGGGCGAGTGCCTCTGATGGAGTTGCAGGTGGAAAGATCTGGTTCTCAGCTTTGAAATGTTTTGAAGCTGAGAACCAGTCCCTGGCTTACTACTCCAGGACCCACTTGTCTGATGTTAAAGACTTCCAGTCCTGACAAAGTAAGCCAGCCTGCCCCTACAGGTAGAGGAGAATCAGCCCTGGCAATCCCATCAGGGTGCCTGCTTGGCAGGGGCTTTGGGCTGAGGGGTGAAGCAGACCTGCTTGTACCTGGCCTGCCTCTCTAAAGAACCCCCTCTGAGCATAGGGAGGAGGAAGCTTGGGCTTGGTAAAAGGCCTATGAAAAGGCCTGCCCCTGCCTCTGGAAGCTGCTTTTGAGGAGGCCTGCCTTTCCTTGGCCTGTGCACTCCTATAGGTGGTCCTATAATCATCCATTTTCTTCATGTAATTCTCTGTTTGCTTCCCAAATAGAGAATTTCCCACAACAGGAAAATCCATGGCCTTAGACTGGGTATCCTGAGACAGGGTAGTACATCTGAGCCAAGCCATCCTCAAGTGCCACAGATGTAGCCATGACTCTTGATGAAACATCATTAGAGTCCACTGCAGCATGAAATTGCACCTTGGATGCCTCAATACCATCCATAGCCACCTGTTCCAGCTCCCTGGCAAGCTGGTCAGGGACTTGTTTCGCTGGGCCAGCACAGTATCCCATCTGGATTTCTTGTACCTAGCAGCATAAGCCATATAATTTGCTTGTCTGAGTCCCAAAGATGCTGCCATGTACTGTTTCTTTGCCATAGCATCATTCTTCCTGGAGTCCTTCTCAGGGGGGTGTGAAGCTAGGGTAATATTAGCCTTGTCACAGGCTGCAGCCTGCACTACCTCCACATGGCTGCATTGTTGAGTGAGGAAATCAGTGTCGGAGCCTGATAAGGTATACCTCTTGTCCATCCTTTTATCCATAGGAGGTATAGTATGAGGAGTTTTTAAAACTTTTACTGTCTGTTTCCAAAAAGATTTATGCAATGGAATAGACAGTCTCCTAGACTCTGGAATATCCATCATTTCTACATAGTCTGGCTCCTCTTGGTCATCAACAGGCAGAGGCACATCCCAGATCCTATTCCACTCAAGAACTCATATGCCACACTGCCAAACAGGGACAACCAAATAGAGGTACCCAGAGAAATGGAAGGAAAGGATGTGGAGGTTAGCCAAGTGAAAAAGATGGAGATTAGCACCCAGGAGGTGGATGGGCAGAATAGGGGCAAAATTCAGCAGAAGGGCAGACAGCAAGGTGAACCAGGGATAAAGGACAACCAAGGAAGGGGCTGGAGTAGAACAGCTAACAGTCTAGGGAGGTCAAATCATGGAAAGTCATGTATGCAAATGCCAGGAGCCTTAGCAACAAGATGGAAGATCTGGAGGCTGTCATGGTGCAGTCAGACCTGGACATTGTGGCCATCACTGAAACCTGGTGTAATGATAACCACGACTGGGAGTTGGCCATACCTGGCTACAACATATTCAGAAGAGACAGGGCAGACAGGAAGGGAGGAGGAGTGGCACTGTATGTGAAAAATGACATAAGGGCCACAGAGATCCAGGAGGAACAAAATGGGGGAGAGATACTGTGGGTTAAGCGGAAAGGAAAATGGGGCCAGCCATCCGCACAGGTGTGGTCTATAGACCACCGGCCCAGAAGGAAGAAACAGATAGGGAGCTGATGCTAGCCATCCAGAGGATGGCAGACAAGGGTGAGGTAGTACTGGTTGGAGACTTCAATATTCCAGACGTGGACTGGAGCATCCCAGCAGCAGCATCAACTAGGAGCCGATTTATCCTGGACTCCCTTCAGGGTGCCTTCCTCAAGCAACTGGTCATGGAACCAACTCGGCAGAAGGCAATACTGGACTTTGCGCTCACAAACAGGGACAGTGTGATGGGGGTAAGAGTGGGAGCACCTGGGGAACAGTGACCACCAGTCACTGTGGTTTGAAATCACAGAAAGAGCAGAACCAAACCACACAAAACACGTATCCTGGATTTTAGGGGGCAAACTTTGAGAAAATGGGAGATACTTGAAAGAGGCATTAAGGAATGGGGCAGGAATCAGGGGTTGAGGAACAGTGGAAGTATTTAAATGGGGATTACAAGAGCAACAGAATTATGTATTAAGCAGGTTAGCAAAAGGAAAAGGAAGAGGAGACCATTATGGTTTTCCAAAGAGGTAGCAAAGAAAGTGAAAGCCAAAAGATTGCATTCAGGCAATACAAAAAGACACAGGCAGAAGGGGATAGGGAGAAGTACCAGGAGAAGCAAAGGGAGGCAGGGAGGTCAGTAAGGGAAGCCAAAGCTCAGACAGAAGAACACATTGCAAAATCAGTGGGTAGAGGGGACAAACCTTTACAGGTACATAAGGAAAAGAAAGGCAAAGGAGGGATAGTGAGACTGAAGGGGAGGATGGGGCTGTGTGGAGGATGACAACAGTAAAGCTGACATATTGAACAGGTATTTCTGCTCAGTCTTTACTGAGGAAGAGGAGGGTAATGGGTCTGAATGGAGTACAAGGGTGAGAATGGTGCAGAAATGGACACAAGTCCCTTTACACAGAAAGGGTCCTGAAGGAACTGGAAGTAATAAGAGTTGATAAAGCAATGGGGCTAGATGGGGTACCCCAGGATCCTTAAAGAACTAAGAGAGGTGGTGGCTGAACTCTTGCTATCCTGTTTAGCCGATCACTAGAAACAGGGAGGTACCCAAAGACTGGAGGATAGCAGATGTAGTCCCTTATACAAAAGTGGGAACAAAGAGGAAGCGGGAACTACAGACCAGTCAGCCTCACCCGGTAGTGGGGAAGATCATGGAAGCACTACTGAAGGAGAGATTGGTGGAAACATCTGGTTGTCAATGGACTACAGGACCCAAGGCAGCATGGTTTCACCAGGGAAGGTCATGTCAAACCAACCTCATTGAATTTTTGACTGGGTGACTAGGGAGGTGGATCAGGGAGGGCAGTGGACATGGCCTATCTGGACTTCAGCAAGGCCTTTGACACTGTGCCACATAGAAGACTATTGCACAAACTGGGGAATATGGGTGTGGGCAGGACAGTAGTGCGGTGGGTAGGTAACTGGCTGGGCAGCAGGACACAGAGGGTGGTGGTAAATGGCTGTCACCCACAGAGGGAAGAGTGACCAGTGGGGTACCACAGGGATCGGTGCTGGGACGGTACTATTCAATATCTTCATCAGTGACATTGCAGGACCTAGAAGGCAGAATTTCACTGTTCGCTGATGATACAAAGCTCTGTAACAGAGTAGACACACCAGAGGGTGTAGACAGAATGAGAAGGGACCTGCAGAAACTTGAAGAATGGTCAGGGTTTGGCAGTTGAAATTCAATGCAAGGAAGTGCAAGATAATGCATATGGGCACAAAACCCTTGCACAATATATCAGTTGGGGGTGAGGATATAGCATGCACCAAGCAGGAAAGGGATCTTGATATTATCATCTTGATGACCTCAAGGCAGGAAACAGTGTGACAAGGCAGCAGGTAAAGCAAATAGGATGCTGGGATGCATAGGCAGGGGCATCACCAGCAGGAAAAGGAGGTCATAATTCCACTATACAAGACACTAGTGAGGCCGCACCTGGAGTACACTGTGCAGTTCTGGAGACCTTACTCTACGTAGGACATAGACAGGGTAGAGAAGGTTCAGAGGAGGGCAACAAAGATGGTGCATGGATTGCATCACAAGTCCTATGAAGACAGGTTGAAGGCACTGAACATGTACTCCCTGGAGGAGAGGAGGGAGAGAGGATATGATAGAGACATACAAGATCTTACAGGAGGAACAGGGTGCAGGAATGCACTATTTTAGCGAAAAAGATGTTCCAGGACTAGAGGGCATGGGATGAAGTTGGAGGGAGGACGATTCAGAGGAAACGTGAGGAAGAATTTCTTCACAGAACGGGTGGTGGACAAGTGGAACACCCTGCCAGAGGAAGTGGTGGGCTGAAACAATCACGGATTTAAGAATGCATGGGATAGACATAAAGGAATTCTGGAGGTCAGGGGTAAGGGGCAACAGACTTCCTGGAAAACATAAACTGAACTTACAAACTTAAATGGGCAGACTGGGTGGGCCATAGGCCCTTATCTGCCGACACTGTCTATGTATCTATGTAACAGCTTCCTCAACAGGGAGCTGGAGAGTTTCAGCAACTTTTTTATAAAACATGAAATGAGAAGGGGACTCAGAAAGCCTTGGAGGAGAAACCCCTAGGGGTCTATCTGGAGAGATATCCGGATCAATGGGCTCATCCAGATCTTCAAAACCATATTCACTCTCCTCATATTCCTCTTCCCCCTTCCCCGGTTCATAAAAATCCTCAAAATCATAATCTTGAGCCGGTGGAACCGGCCGAACCGAACGCTTACCTGAAGGTGTTGGTTCGGTTGGAACCAGAGAGAGAGACTGGACAATTTGAATTGCTTTAGCTATTTCCTCAGCAGTTGGGGAGAGAACTTTGGCCTCTACACTAGCTGACTTTCTAGTCCTTTTGCTGGAACCGCTTCTCTGAACTGCTCTTCATTTGCCCGAGGAAGTATCGCCTGGTCAGAGGGCATCCTCCGGTTCAGTTGGCACCGAACCGGCTGGCCATCCGGTCAGCGGACTTTTGGCCTCCCTTTCCTGAGCCTACCAACTCTTATCTATGGTGGCAGAGAAATTGTGACAAATCTGGCAATCTGAATTGAGGTGGTCAAACCCCAGACAATAGACACATGGTGTGTGGGTCAGCCTTAGCAAAGCTTCCCCACAAACACTACAGTGTTGAAACCCAGTGGGTCCGGTTTTTTTTGGGTTTCTCAGACATAATGCCAGCCTAACCAACTTGCCCGCTTATGGCAATCCACCGCAAGACACCCTTATCGGTTCCCAACCGTGTCACGGGTCATGGAAAAACCGTAATGAAATATGTTTTTTTTTAGAACCGATAAGAACCGGGAACCGCACTCTAAAAAAGGACTAGTAGATTTTAAATACAACCTGATTGGTTCAAACCGAACCGATAAAGAATTACAAGTTCCACACAGAAAAATAAATGTAAAACCTATCTATTACTTACATTACCACAGACAGAGCTTGAACCAACCGGTTATGTTTAATTTCGCTAAAACCAAAAATAATACTTTTAAACTGACAAAATGAACCGAGCAGAAGGAGAACTCTCCGGAGCAACTGTTCAGTGAGGTGGAGTAAAGAATCTGACAGTTTGCGTTTGAAGCACAACAGACAGAGTTTTCAACCGAGCTCGCGTTCTAAGTTCCATGCCTGCGTGGAAAGTTAACTATTTCACCTCCGGAGCAGTTCTAACCCGCGGTCATACTGCAATTGTCATAATATAGCAAGACTTCATGTTGTTTGAAACATTCTGTCAGTGGAACTGAGCAGAATTTTGAATCCATGTATTCTCTGGTAAACATTTCATGATAAACACTCCACATCTTGAATGTGGAGAAAGACAGAGAAAAAAAAAACAGGAAGAAGAAAGCAGGCAATAATACAATGACATCATCAATGACATCAGTTGCAGTGGGCCGAAGGACTATTTTATCACAAATGCACATAAGTAAATCTATTATTTCTACATATAAACATGCTTTTCCAAACAGTAAAAAAGTAAACAAAAGGAGGCAATTTTATGAGTGCACTAAGGCACCCAGGGGTGTGTGTAAAACATATTTTACAGCACGGCCAGCGGCTGAAGTCACTCGGCCTTTGGCCTGGTGCCCCTGGCCATGCTGTAAAATATGTTTTACACACACCCCTTTGTGCCTTATTGCTTACTTAACACACACTCCAGTATCTGCGCTCTAACTACCTAATATTATTGCATCTGCCACAAAACTGTCCCACACACCAGTATCTACCCCTTAACTTACGCAGACCCTGCATCTATCCAATAACTACCTCATGCATCTCTATCTGCCCCACAACAAACAGTACACCTCTGTATTTCCTCTGTAACCACCCACACCCCAGCATGTGTTGCAAAAGTACACCGCTACCCCATACTCTTGTATCTTCCCTCTACCACCCAATACCTCAGTTGTTACAGCACAACAATCCTTACTAGTATATATCCACAAGTATCCCATGCACCAGTTTCAAATTTCTGCCCCACAATTACCACTTATTTTAGTTTCTGCCCCTGAACTACTTCAAATACCAGCTGATGTCCCACATTCCATTATTTGCCCCAGAAGTAGTCTTCACATGACTAAGGAGTAGCTCTGAGGCATATATTGAGGTGAGGGTTGATTGGACAGATACATTGGTGTGGCTTGATTGTTGGCAGGTATGTGGGTGAGTGGTAGCTGTGAGAAAGAAGCTAGGGTAAGGGGCAGTTGTAGGGCAGACACTGAGGTATGATCAATGTTGAGGGATAGTTACTGAACTTTAGTAGTGGTTCTGGGGAATCACTGTATGTGGGTATGGGGAAGTCATGGGGTAGATAGTGAACTGTGAGGTTAGTTGTGGAGCACAAAGTGGGGAATGGTGTAGCTGTGTGGCAGATACAGAGGTGTAGGGTAGTTGTGGACAGATACTGAAGTGTGGAATTGTGGGGCAGAAACTGGGGTAGTGGGTGGCTGTGGCAGATACTGGGGTATGGTGTTGGTATAGATATGAGAGAAATACTAGGGCGGTTTTAGGGCAGATACTAAGTTGTGATGGTTGTGGGGCAAATATTGGTGCATGCGGAAGATTCTGGGCAGATGCTGGGATGTAGGTAAGATAGATAGATACTGAAGTGGGGTAGTTGCGTGACAGATGCAGAGGAGAGGGGTAGTTGGAGGGCACATATTAGGGTGTTTGGTAGTTTTGGAGTAGATACTAAAGTGTGAGTAATTATTGGGAAGGTAATGGTTGTGGGGGTTGCAGGAGCAAATACTTGGATATGATATAATTGGGGGGCAGATACTGGAGTGTGGGTGGTTGTGGAGCAAATACTGAGGTATGTTGTAATTCTGGGAAAGTCACCAGGGTTTTGGGTAGTTGCAGAGTGAATACTGGACTGGGGTGATGGGTGTTGGGTAAACAGTGGTGTATGGGTAGTTGTGGTGTAGGTACTTGGGTGTGCGGGAGTTGTGTGGCAGATAACAGTTGTGAGGAATAGTTGCAGGTTAGATAGTGGGGTGTGGGCATATTGAGGCAGATACAGTAGTGGGGTAGCTGCAGGACAGGTACTGGGGTGTGGGCCAGAACATTGGGTAGCCGTGGGACTTTTCTGGATATGGTTGAGTTGTTATGGAGCAGAAACCAGTGTGTGGATGGCTGGTGGATCTGATACTGGGGTGTTCTGTAGTTATGGGGAATATTTTAGGGTATTGCATGGTTGTGGGGCAGATATTCTAAACAAAATGCATTATGTCAAACTCTCATTCTGTGTACAAAAAGCACATCTGTTTATTTGTAAGCCCCTTCTGCCCAGTACCCATCTCTTTCAGGAGCTCCCTAGGTACTAATCCAGTCTCACCAAGCGCCTCCCAACCAGTGGTTTCCTGCCATTACTGAGACATGGCTTACCACCCCCCCCCCCAGTGACTCAGGGTGGAAAAGGATATACCACTGAGTGTCTATGGTGGAGGTGCAGGGACCTGAATGCAGGGGTGCCAATAGAAATTTTTAGGCCCAGGGCACACCTTTAGCACCGGGCCGCCCTCCCTCCCATCCCCTACAAGGGTCCAGAAAGAAAGAGAGAGAATGAAATCGGAGCCACAGAAGAGACATATCAGACCCGGGCAAGAGGAGGGAGAACCAGAGAGAAGGAATTACTGAGAGATGCAGGCCATCTTGGTTACTAAAAGTAACACAGAGACACTGCCACTGTCCCCATCCCCAACAATGCCTGTGTTGTGTGTGCTGCTGTGCTTCCTGTTGGAAGGTCCTTCACCAATTTCCAGGCCTGAAGAGACCCCCATGCACCTCAACCTCAGGCTTGAAGTCACCCCCCCCAGCTCACAGTTAGAGACTCAGAGATACACAGCGACACAGCAGTGTACGGTCTCACCTCCAATAGCCAGGGGCTACCTCCAGATTGGTTTGTCGGGTCCTCCACACTTGCCCAGTTGTTCCGACTCTCCGGGTCCCGGCCTCAGTCCTGGGCTGGCAGCTGCTTGCTGTGCTACCGCAGCAGTAGTCTGCATGCTGAAGTGTCAGACAGCAACCAACCGGAGAGTTAAGAGGTGAGAGCCTCGGATGGACCCGACTAAAACACACGCGTCGCTTGCTTGTTTTTTTGCTATTGTGCTTACTGGCTCACAGCAGGACATACCAGGCCAGCCATCCACCTCCATGCTTGCTTGCCCTCCACCCCTCCAGTCAAAGAATTGGTGTCACAGGAAGTTGGAAAAGAAAAGCCCACCCCTCAGAGCCCATCCTGCACAGTGAGTGGCTGCTCCTTCTGACATTGTTGACCTGCGCGTGTCTCTGCTGCTCTCTATGCAGCATTTTCATCAGTATGGCAGGGCAACAATGTTGGTTTAGTGAGGGGTGGAGCAGTGCCAATGCCACAGTGGTGCTGAAATTAAATAACAACCAAACTGTTGGTCTCAGACCCGGTCAGCTGGGCCCCCCTGAGCCAGCAGGCCCAGCTCTCCCCCTGTCGGCACCCCTGCCTGGATGTACTGGGGTTCATTGCTGTGGGTACTGAGGCTCATTTTCCTTGTTTGCTTAATGGAAATGTGTATGCAGTGCTTGCCTTTGCACTGAAAATGACAGTGTTCCTACCCTCTCATCAGCCCTCCAAGCACACTACTACTTGTGAACAGTACCCCCGGAGGAACAAATTGTCCCTTGGGATGTTTGATCCTCCTCCTAAATGGCCGGATGCAGATGGCTTGCTACCGAAGCTGGGCTGTTGGTGTAGAGAGTGGTAGCCTTACCACTGCACTGATGACACACAGAATTAGTCAGTTGCTGTATTGGTCCTTGTAAGAACAGATCCAGAAACAAATGGTTCGATAGCTTTTATTGGATCAACATACAGCAGACGTAACAAAAGAAAACATTACAGTGACGGGCAGGCCTTAATTTATTCTGCAGACAAAATAAATTTCGTTAAACTTCTAACTTCATTCTGTAGATAAAATTCATTTTGTCAGACTGCTAACATCATTCTGTACACAAACTTTACCTTTGTGAAACTGTTTGCTTTATTCTGTGGATAAAAATGCCTTTTGTCAACTGCTTGATTAATTCTGGGGACAGAATGTATTTTGTCAATTTCCTAATTTCATTCTGTGGACAAAATACATTTTGCCAAAATGCCAACTTCCTTCTGTGGACAAAATGCATTTTGCTAAACTGCTAACTTCCTTCTATGGGCCAACTCAGTTCAGTTCAGTTTATTTGAAGGTATAACATCCATTGAGCGAGCTCATTTACAAGCCAAAATACCTTTTATCAACTCATTAATTTTGTGGACAGAATGGAGGATATCACTACCACAGGCAATACCAAGGCACATACAGGCCAGAACTAGTGTCTTGCCAGTGGTAGAGGGAGGAAGGAAAGCGGTGGTGGGTGGGTTGGTCAGTGGGAAGGAGAAGTCCATAGAACCAGGGCTGTGCACTAGCAACAGGTTCACACCACTGCAGCCAGTATAGACCCAGGTAACCCTCTCAAGGGAGTATGCCAAATAGGCAGGCATTGTCCAGGAAGGACAAGCTAAGGTGGGAGGAATAATTCACAGGAGGAAGGAGACAGGTACTTATAATGGAAGACTCCCTGATGAGGGTACAGGGGGTGGGGTGGGTCTAACATCTTGGACAAGATGTGGTGCACTGTTTCCCAGGGGTGATAGCAGACTCATAGCCAGAGTGGAGGAACTCACAGGAGAGGAATCCAGATCTGACTGTGATTCTAGGCACAAGTGATCTGAGCAGGTGAGTATAGAAGAGGCTATGGCAGGCTTGCAGGCACCAGGGCAGGTAGTAAGAGAAACAACAGGGGTGGTAACCTTCTCTGAGGTTCTATGATGACCAAGCCTGAATGAGACAGAACAATTTCATGTTTTACAGTTCCACACATGGCTAAGTGGGGTGTTGCAGGGAAGAGGGATACAATTACTTATGGTACTAGGACCGACTTGGAGGGGATGTAGGCTATTCGAAAAGAATGGTCTGCACCCCGATGAGGAAGGCAGAAGGATGCTAGGAGTCAGATTTGCACAGTACATTACAGAACGTTTCAAGCAGTAGAGGATGCAGCTTGGTCAGGAACAAAATCAAGAATAGAACATAGACACTAAGGGGAAAGGAAGAACCTGATGCTGGAATGCACCAAGGCAAGAAATTAGGAAAACAAAATGCCAGAACTGCACGTTGTTGGTTAGAGAAGCACATCTAGACCTAGTGGCTGAAATGGAGAGAAGGGCAACTGAGAACCACGACTAGGACTTGACCATACCAGGGTATACATTGTTTAGGAAGGATAGGGTAAATGGCAAGGGAGAAGGGTAGCACTCAATGTGAAAGAGGGCATTGAGGTCACACAGATACATAATGTAGGTGGGGGGTTGGGTAGCTTACAGACTCTGTGGGTACAAGTAGCCATAGGGAAGGGAAAGAAATCAGAGTTGGGGTGGCTTACAGACCATGTGGCCAAGACCAGGGGAGTGGATAGGAAACTAGTGGAGGTTCTCAGGAGAACAGCTGATTTAGGGGAAGTACTAGTAGTAGAGGACTTCAACATGCCAGGTGGGGACTGGAAGGTCTTGGTCACAGTGAGTGCATGGAAACAGCTCCTGCTGGAGGCATGCCAGGAAGGATTCCTAGCACACTTGGTTCAGAAACTTACAAGCGAGGGAGTACTGCTGGATCTGGTACTCACAAACAGTGATCCGGAGTACAGCCCAACAGTCTAGGAATCGTTGGAGTTGAGTGACCACTAAGCAGCATGAGTATAGGTCCAACTGAAAGCAAGCAAGGAAAATAGCACTACAAAGGCATGGGATTTCTGGAAAACAGACTTCAGTAGGATGCAGGAGCTGCAAGGGTTACAAATTAGGGGGTTAGCAGAGATAGGAGTAGAGAGTAAGTAGAAAATGTTCAAATTAGGTGTCATAGCGGCTGTGGCCAGCAGTATTGGAAGGGTCAGCAAGGGGAATAGCACAATAGAGCCACTGTGGTTCTCATCAAACATGAAGGAGGCAGTGAGAATGATGACAAGAGCATTGAACACATCACCCTAATGCAGTTCATCATGACCAAAATATATAACCATCATGAATAAATACTGACTTTCCTAGCTTTACAGGGGGAAGGAAACCTTACCCTTATGTAATAAAATGTGACCAGTATATTCCGATTAACATAATTCACTGGAGATGGAACTTTTTGGATACTTACTTTTTAAATGTTTCAATTTTCAAAATGGTTGCTTCATTACCTCCCCCCACCATTCTGATCTACAGCTGATCCCAGACTCCTCCGGTGCTTACATCATCAAGTGCCTCAGCTGGAGGGTTAGCATTTGTCTGTATACAGACTGTCAGCCAGGAAAAGGAATATGGCAACACTTAACACTGCTGACACTATCAGTATTGCTCCTCCTGCCCATTCACAGGCCATACTCCCTTGCCTCTTTAGTGTAAATCAGAGGCCCCCCCTAGATTCTTTTTGCCTAACTCTCAAAATCCCATTCTGTACATGCCCATCTGGGGGGCCAGCTGGCCTGGGGTTGGAGCTGACGAGAGGATTTCAGACAGAGAGGGGGAGCAGGGGACCTAGAGAAGTCTGGGCACCCCAACTGGGTGGAGAATATGGTGGCATCATCTACCTGAGTGCCACCTGTTTTTCACCAGTGTTACTTTCCCTGTCCTCAGCCACTCAGTTGGGGGACAGTTTTTAGTGAAGATCCTTCTGTTAGCTCAGAAGTGGTCTGAGATCAAGCCCCACCCACTACACAGTCCAACCTACACGGTGCTGGGAGAGGACTGTTCATAAGACATGTCCGAATCCTATAAAATACATTCCACATAATGTTGGTAGTTGCCCCCCCCAACACACACACACTGCTGTGGAGTGTGTATCACTGCCTCACGTCTCCCTTTTCAGACCAGTTGGGGCAATCATGTAGTAGCAGGAGCCATGCATCCTCCCTGAGGCAGTAGATGTCTGTCAGGTGCTTAATTCTACCTCTTCTGCTGCACTTTCACTGCTCTGTAATAAATCAATCTCAAGTCTAAACACTGCTAGCTTTTTAAAAACTCAGTGAAGAACAATCTGGTGTTCTAATAAATAACTACATACACACATACATAAAAATTGTTTAATAAAGAAATACAACTCAGTTTTTTTATTTCTTTTTATCTTCCTATGTGCCTAGCCTGCCTCCTTCAACAGCCCCCCCCCCATACCCCCATCACCTGCCTTCTCTGGGTATTTTGCTAACTCTCCCAAACCCCCATGGTTTATCCCAGTTTGGCAGGGCTGTCAGACTTGACCAAGTCCTCCAGGAAACCAGTCCAGTGGAGGTAGGAGCCTCAGTCACTAGTGTGAGGCCTCAAGGGTCTGGCTTCATCCTGCAGCAGCTGGCATGGCTTCCTGGTGTTCTGCCCTCTCCCCCAAGATGCTGTCTATTAACATGCAGATGCAATTGCACCAATGAGTATGCACAGCTGCAAACAAAGCCTGCTGTCCCCCCCCCCCAACAGCCATCCCACCTGCTGTTCCACCTGGGAACTTCCAGGTGGCGCTAGCATGGCAAGACCTGACTCCTCCCTGGAGGAGGCAAGTGTCCTGTGACATGCTCAAGCTAATCTCCCTCGGACAGCACCCATTGATCTGGGTTTGTTCCCGAACCCGGATCCACAGTGACGTGCGTGGTAGTTATACCATAGCGCCGATGGTCCAGCCCCTACTCTCATTGATTTTTAACAAATACACACTCCCTGATTTCAATTAATAACTAATAAAACAAAACCTAGTGTGCTGCAATGACACCTAAATAAATAACATGCTTTGATCTTTTATAGCAGTAGCATCTGGTGCCTTTCCCTGGAGACTCAGGGTGCCATTACAACATAGAGTTCAGTGGAAGCAAAAATAGAAATTTAAAAACACAGGATTAATGCAAAACACATACCCTAGAACTTAAGTTTAATAAATATAATAAAACACTCCTAAACAAATAAACAAATTCATAAATAAGTCGGTAAACACATAAAAACTGAGATGTGAGCAGCTGTAGGAAAATTAGTCCCCAAACACCTGAGTAAACAGGAAGAAAACACCTAGACTACCCATTTCCCTAGCTATTGGATAAGCTGCAGATCCTAGTTAATCAACAGCCTACCTCCTCCTACCCCCCCCACTATAATTGCCTTATGTCAGTCCCATACATTCTTGAATTCCCCCACTGTTTGTGACCCTACAGTGGGGAGGAAAGTTTTTAGACCCTGCTTAAAGGCCTCCACAGAGTGGCCTTCTTCAGGGCTCTTGGAAGACAGTGCCAGAGGACCAGGACTGCTACCCTGAAAGCCCAGTCCCCCAAGGTTTTTAACTTAACCCTGGGAACTACAAGGAGACCCTCCTCAGTAAAGCTGAGAGGGTGCGAGAGTACATGAGGGTGTTAGAAATTAGTCAGGTAACCGAGGCCCAGTCCATGCAGGGCCTTGTAAGTTAGCAGACCTACTTTAAAGGAGATACAGTGTGCCACTTAGCCAATGGTAAGTGCAGGTCACACAATGCCAGGGTGACATGACACGTCCTCGGAAGCCCTGTCAGCAACCTAACGGCTGCGTTCTGCACCAGCTGCAGGCGTTGCAGTGTATCTCTATTGACCCCAAGGTAAAGAGCTCTTTATAAAGAGATTTATAAATAACTAAATAAAATGAACCCTGGTTTTTAATAAATGTAACTGGCCACAGGGCTGCAAGTACTACCAGGTTTTTAGCTATGTGAGGGAGCTGGCCAAGGTGTTGTCCTGTAAATCTGGGGCTTGTAACACACAGTGGCAGTGGGGTACGAACACAAATAAATTCTCTCTAAATAACACATTATGAACAACCAACATTTTGAGTTGTGCAACTTGTGTTTATTAAAGAGGGACTCCAACCAAAAGCACTGCATAGATACACAGAAATTGTTGGCAGATAAGGACCGCTAGGCCCATCTAGTCTGCCCGTAAGCCCTAAACTTGTATGCAGTCACTGACCCTTAGTGATCAATGGCTTTTCATTACTCCCTCGCCACCCAATGTTCCCTTGTGCCTCTCCCAGGCACGTTTAAACCCCTCCACTGTGCTTGCCCACACCAGCTCTTGTGACAGACTGTTCCAAGTGCCCACCATCCTCTCTGTGTAGAACAACTTCCTGATGTTACCTCTTAATCTACCCCCCTCCAATTTCATATTGTGTCCCCTTGTTCTGATATCTTTTCTACATTGGAAACAATCCCCCACCTGCACCTTGTTTATGCCCTTGTGGTACTTGAAAGTTTCTATTATGTCACCCCTTTCTCTCCTCTCCTCTCCTCCAGTGAGTACATATTGAGGACTTTTAGTCTATCCTCATATGTTTTGTGATGCAAGCTATGCACCATCTTTGTGCCCTTCTCTGGATAGCCTCCACCTTGTCTATGTCCTATATTGCAGAATTAGAATATACATACTCCCAGTACATCTCATACCAAAAATTAGGTTTCTACATTATTTCATTTTAAAGTTATGAGCTATTTTGTAACCCTGATTTCACTACCTATTCAAAAAAGTCAGTTTCAGTGAAGAGCCACTGATGATGTCATCTCCTGAACTCACCCTCTAGTCCTCCATCAGCAACCTTATAGGATCTGCTTCTCCAAAGTTTAAGAAACTGTAGTTATAGTAATTCTTAAAAGAATGACATAAGGTTGGCTGCAGTGCTTGCATTTCCAGAATGTTCAGCTGCATGGTACTGTACTTTAGAACACGTCTGGAGGTGGTTTTGGAATGCAGCACTGAACCAAGGCATAGAATGTCAAGGTGGTGCACAATTTTAAAATGTTGGGGGGGGGGTATGCAATCTCAGAATGTGGCAGGGATGTGCCATCTCAAAATGTGGCGGGACAATCAGTTTTGGAATGCGACAGGGACACACATCGAGGAATTTGGTGGGCACTGGCAATTTCACAATACAGTAGGGATGTATGCTGTCTGAATGTAACAGGACACACCATTTATTCTTAAATTGCTTGTCTTTGCCACATCCCAGAATTGTACGTATCCACCATATTTCAAAATAGTGCATCACATCCCCACCACATTCCAGCATTATGTGTCCCAACCACATTCTAAAATTGTGCATCCCTGCTACATTCCAAAATTGCACATCTCTTCCCCATTCCTAAATTGTGCATCCTTGCCAAATTCTGAAATGGGGCATCCCCGTCAAATTCTATAATTGCACATCCCTGTCAAGTTGTGTTTCAATGCCACATTCTAAAATTGTCACTACCACGTTCTCAAATTGTGCGTCACACCACATTCCGAAATTATGCGCCACTACCACATTCAGAAATTGAGCATCACCGCCACATTCTGAAATTGAGCGTCACTGCCACATTCCAAAAAATATGTGCCATTAGCACATTCCAAAACTATGCATCACTGCCACATTCCGGAATTGTACATCATCGCCACATTCTGAAATTGTATGTCACCACCACATTTCAAAATTGTGTGCCACTGCCACATTCCAAAATTGTGCATCACTGCTGCATTCTGAACCTGTGCATCACCGCTGCATTCCAAAATAATGCATCACTATCACATTCCAAAACTGTGTGTCACTGCTGCATTCCGAAAATGTATGTCCCTGCCACATTCCGAAATTGTGCAGCACTGCCACATTCCAAATTTGTGCATTACTGCCACATTCTGAACCTGTGCGTCACTGCTGCATTCCCAAAGTATGCAACAGTCACATTCCAAAACTCTGTGTCACTGCTGCATTCCGAAATTGTACATCCCTGCCACATTCCGAAATTGTGCAGCACTGCCACATTCCAAAATTGTGCATCACCACCAAATCCCAAAATTGTGTGTCACTGCCACATTTCAAAATTGTGCATCGCCGCCACATTCTGAAATTGTGCATCACCACCACATTCTGAAATTGTGCATCACTGCCACATTCTGAACCTGTGCATCACTGCAGCATTCTGAAATTATGCATCACCACATTCCGAAATTGAGCATCACCGCCACATTCTGAAATTGAGTGTCACTGCCACATACTGAAAATATGCATCACCACCACATTCAGAAACTGTGCATCACCACCACATTCCTAAACTTTGCATCAACATCACATTCCAAAACTCTACGTCACTGCCACATTCCAAAATTGTGCATCACTACCACATTTCAAAATTGTGTCACTGCTGCATTTCAAAATTGTGCGTCACCGCCACATTCCAAAATTGAGCATCACCACAATATTCTGAAACTGTGTGTCACCACCACATTCCGAAATTGTACGTCACCACCACATTCCAAAATTATGCGTCACCACCACATTCCGAAAGTGAGCATCACTTCCACATTCTGAAATTGTACGTCGCTGCTGCATTCTGAAATTGTACATCACCGCCACATTCCTAAACTGTGCACATCACCACATTCTGAACCTGTGTGCCACTACCGCATTCCAAAATTGTGCATCACCACTGAATTCCAAACCTGTATGTCACCACCACATTCCGAACCTGTACATCACAACAGCATTCCAAACCTGTGCATCACCACCGAATTCCAAAACTGTGCAACATCGCCACATTCTGAAATTATGTGCCATGACCAAATTCTGGAACTGAGCATTACTGCCACATTCTGAAAATAAGCTTCACCGCCACATTCCAAAACTGTGGGTCACCGCCACATTCTGAAACTGTGCATCACCACCACATTCCAAAACTGAGCATCACTACCACATTTTGAAATTGTGTGTCAATGCCACATTCCGAAATTGTGTCTGATCGCCACATTCTGAACCTGTGTGTCACCACCACATTCTGAAACTGTGTGTCACTGACAGATTCTGAACCTGTGCGTGTCACTGCTGCATTCCAAAATTATGCATCACTGTCACATCCCAAATTGTGTGTCACCACTGCATTCCAAAATTGTACGTCCCTGCCACATTCTGAAATTGTACAACACTGCCACATTCCAAAATTGTGCATCACTGTCAAATTCCAAAATTGTGTGTCATTGCCACATTTCAAAAATGTGCGTCACTGCCACATTCTGAAATTGTGCATCACCACCACATTCTGAAATTGTGCATCACTGCCACACTCTGAACCTGTGCATCACTGCAGTATTCTGAAATTATGCATCACCACATTCTGAAATTGAGCATCACCACCACATTCTGAAATTGAGTGTCACTACCACATTCCGAAATTTTGCATCACTGCCACATTCCTAAACTTTGCATCACCACCACATTCCAAAACTTTATGTCACTGCCACATTCCAAAATTGTGCATCTCCACCACATTCCAAAATTGTGTCACTGCTACATTTCAAAATTGTGCTTCACCGCCACATTCTGAAACTGTACATCACCGTCACATTCTGAAATTATGCATCACCACCACATTCCAAAATTGTGCGTCACCACTGCATTCTGAAATTGTGCATCACCGCCACATTCCTAAACTGTGCATCATCACCACATTACGAACCTGTGTGCCACTGCCACATTCCAAAATTGTGCATCACTGCTGAATTCCAAACCTGTATGTCACCACAGCATTCCAAACCTGTGCATCACCGCCGAATTCTGAAACTGTGCAACACCACCATTCTGAAATTATGCATCATGACCAAATTCTGAAACTGAGCATTACCACCACATTCTGAAAATATGCTTCACCACCACATTCCAAAACTGTGCGTCACCGCCACATTCTGAGACTGTGCATCAATGCCACATTCTGAAAATGTACATCACTGCCATTTTCTGAAAATGTGCATCACTGCCACATTCCAAAATTGTGCATCACTGCCCCATTTTGAAATTGTGCATCACCGCCACATTCCAAAATTGTGTCTTATGGCCACATTCCAAAATTGTGCATCACTGCCACATTCCAAAATTGTGTGTCACTGCCACATTCTGAACCTGTGTGTCACTGCCACACTCTGAAATTGTGTGTCACCACTGCATTCCAAAACTGTGCATCACCACCGTATTCCAAAACTGTGCATCATTGCCGCATTCCAAAATTGTGCCTCACCACCACCTTCTGAAATAATGTGTTCCAGATACTTTCTGAGACTATGTCATTGCTGCATTCCACAGTTGCAACCTGGTGACATTTCGAAATCTCATACCAGTAGTATTTTAAAAATTGCACACAACTTTGTCATTCTAAAGCCATGTTTGCCACTACATTCCATCCCCTTCATATTCTGAAGTACTGTACCTTCCATCTACACATTATGGAAGTGCATGTGCTGACCCCCCCATCAGCCCATCAGCTTTCCTTTTTCAGATGTTTAGTACACCTGCAGTTTTAAGTAACATAGGACAAATGAATCATATAAAGTAGCTTGCAGGGAGGACTAGGTTGTGAGTTCAGGAGATGATATCATCAGCAGCTCTTCACTGAAACTGGCTGTTTTGAACAGGCAGTGAATTAAGGGTTACAAAATGACTTGTAACTTTTAAACACAATAACTTACAGATCTGAGTTTTGGTATGAGGCTGATTGAGGATATGCTGATCCAAATTCTGAATTTATTGATGCCAAAAATGTTGGTGTTAGTCCCCCTTTAATGGTACAGCACCAATTATCATTCCTGGGAACAGAACAGGCACAGCATATAGTTAATTTCTCCCAGAAAGGACATGGAAGGGACCTTAGCAGACTTTTGTTTTAAATAATTTACTGTATTTGCTCCCCATGCCTCAGCCCCCTTCCCCTGAGACAGGCCCAGCCCCAACCCTGGTGTCTTTGCCACTTACCTAGTGCAAGCTTCTATCCTCAAAGGCTTATCCTCCTTCTCCTGATGGTGGGGTCCAGCCACGCTGGAGCCAACCTCCCACCTCCAACAGTTAACAGAAACAGGAGTTTCTGGAGTGCTGCAACCAGAGGACAATGGCTGAGTCTGGGGCCAGAGCACACTTGGGATCATTCTGCACGAGACAGGCATTGTTTTTTCCTTGTATCTAGGTCTCCACCCCTTGGGACATTGGTGCACTAGGGTTTCAAGCTTGTAGATGTACAGCAGAGCATGCTCAAGTGGAGTCCAGCTAATGCCCCCCCTCCCCAATGTGCTGCTGCTGCGCCACCAACTGTGGTCACCTAGGTGACAGTGTAATAGTAGCAACATCTACCCACCTTCCTCAGAGAAAGAGAGCATCCTCCAGGATGCTTGATCACCTCCCAGCAGGCCACCAATGGTAGGTCTCAATCCAGTCAGTGGTGTTGCGAGTGGAAGCCATACTGCTGCATTGATGGGCCAGCCAACCTTAGCAAATTGATTTAGCCTAAATTTATCTCTATGCACCCCAACCTGCTGCCATTGCCTTCTTGCTTTTTCCCTGGGACCCACAGTGAACCTGTAACACATATCAGTACCTTGTATTCACATAGAATAGATCCAAGCAGTAACCAGAACATCTAGTTCACCATTACCTCTTTAACTGTCAACTGGCACACGCAGCTGCATGATGCTGACCTCCAGAGGGGTACTCTTTCCAGGCAGCCACTGCTATTTTAGCATGAGGCTTCTTAGAGCTCAACTTGTAGCAAGACAGTGCAGGCCCTGGGGCTGCAGACACCTGCACTAACATTACACAATAATATGTTCTGTGTAGCAGACTGCTCCCTCTCTCATCTCACATCCTCTCGGGGCCTCCCCTATTATGTTTGGTGGTAGAACCATCTGGCTGATGCCAGAGGGAGGAGCAGACCCTGCCAAGTGACCACATTAGACTAGAAGTTATACAAAAAATATAAACCACACAGACACAATTAATAAATAACTGAATTATAAAACAAACACTGCTCTTTAATGAAATTAATAACTAAGAAACCAGACACTGCACTTTAATGAATAAATAACTAAATCACATCCATGACTCTTTAATAAATAAATAAGTAAAATCAACATTTATTTAAATCAGCATTGCAACAAGAAATGTTTTTCCAAAAAGTTAGTTTCATCTACATATAATAAAAATATTTACTTGTCAAATTTATTTTTCTAGGTACCTCCCCAGCTGTGCAGCAACATTTTTTTCTTCAAGCCTAACACTTACCATGTTTACAGTGGTATTTCTAAGCCAAATGTGGGAGCCATCATTTTTCTTGAGAAAAAACTAAATGAAAACATTTATAATTTATTCAAATTTTGGTTTAACTAGAACATTTTACCACAAAATAAAAGTGAAAGATGCCTATAATTTTTATAGTTAAAAAATGGTAGGGTCACATTTTTTGCCCAATCTTGTTGCACTACTGCTTTAAGAATTAACTAAATAATAAAGCAAACACTGTCATTTAATAAATAAATAAACCCTGCTATTTAATAACTTACTAAATAATAAATGTCTAATTTTAATATATACCTACTTTAATATATAAAACAGTTATGATCTTTTATAAATTGTGAAATAAAACAAACACTGATCTTTAACAAATACAAAATCTAAGTAATAAACTCTGAAATAAATAATGAAAACAAACTCAGCTGTATACTGATTTGTATTTCTTTGTTTTAGAAGGATAAACTCCACTAAGCACAGGTAATTTTCAAGGAAGTCCTAGGAATGGCAAACATTTACAGCAAAGTTGACAAAATTAAGCAGAAATGATTATGCACAGAACGTATCTATAGTACAATTATAATCAAAGCGGTCATTTATTGCTAGACTGTGATGAACACTATGGAAGTTACAGCCCAAGTTATATTATTTACAGCTAACAGTTACAGTTCTATATGCAATTAGTCTCCTTAATAAATAACTAAATAATAAAACTGTTTAATATTTACATACTTCAATATACAAAACACTTGTGACCATTTATAAATTATGAAATATAATACACACTACTCTTTAATAAATAAATTAAATGATAAATACTATTATTTAATGTATAAATAAATAACTAAATGAGGAAACAAACCCAGATCATTAATAATTAACTAAGTAAATAAACACTCACTGATGCTTAATATATACATGCCTTAATATATAAAACACTCATGATATTTTATATATTATGAAATAAACACTGTTATTTGATCAACAAACAACAAAATAAAACAAACCCAATGGTTTAATAAATAGAAACATAGAAACACAGATGTTGCCAACAGAAAAAGGCCCTTTGGCACGGCCATTGATTTATAGTGATTGCAATAAAGAGATTCCATTTTTATGATTTGAAATTCCAGGATTGCACTGGTGATTGCTTGTTTAATTCCAAGATTCTACTGTGATTCTACTGACAATCTTTTAGTAAATGTAGAAATAATCAGAATGAAAGATAGCTTCATATACAGCAAAGTAAATAAAACAAAATGAAAATGTTACACAAAGCAATTTAAAAAGATTGCAAGATCTGTAGCTGCATTGATCTAGTATAAAATGTCAAATTCTGTGAAATTCTGTATTTTTACCAGTGGGTAGATCATCTAAATTCTGAATTTTACTGTATTTTACAGTAAGAACAGAAAACCAGTGGCTTTGCCTCTTGGTCCCTAGTGTCTTTCTAGTCCTACCTAGCTACTTGATAATAAACACTCACTGATGTTTAATTATTATTTATTTATTTATTTATTTATTTAGTTTTTGTTAACCGGGTAGGTGCACTAGCCAACAGGTGACTATTTTCAGGCACGACCCTGCTCAGCTTTTTGTTGTAAGTGTTAGTTTTATCAACTGTGATTATGTTACTCTGTTATGTATTGTCATATTACCATTGTTTTGGATTATTATGTTGTCACGGTTTTTATGGTATTGTATTTTATTTATGTATTTATTGAAATGTTTCACCAGGAGGGCACACAGAACAACAAGTTGCTTATCTCACGGTGCGACCTGGGGGGAGGGGTTACATAGGATTGTGAAGGATGATCAGGTTATAACAGTATGTGAGCAGTACAAACAATACAACATTGTAAGATTATGCAACAGTTGGAACACAAAGTATTGTACAATAAATAGTAGTGGAACATTGGGTAAATTACAATACATGTCCAAAATCATACAAAAGAACATATAAACGTACAAAACAGTAATAATGCGATAGAACCATTTATAGTGCTTGAGTGTACCAGGAGCAGGCTTGAGGTAGTACGCAAGTGCTGTTGGAGTAAAAAGGATGGGGTTAGTTGTGCACACTGGTGACCCAGAAGGGCAGGTGGAGAAGAGAGGGGGAGAGGCAAGAACTGAATATGAGGAAAGGGTAGCCATTTCTGATTTCCCTTCAGGATGTTGAGAACCCTGCTGGGGGGGGTCATGGTAGGAAGGCAGAAACTGGGGATAGGTATTAAGGTGGATTAAAGCAGGAACAGCTGAGGGAAAGGTAATTGTGTAGGGCAGAGGTAAGGGAGTAGTTGGAGGAGGAGTGTCATATTTCAGGGGGGAGGGAATTCCAGATTTTAGGGAAACAATGGGCAAAACCAGTCTCACCGATGAGGGTGGAGCGGCGAGGGACCGTCAAGGTGTGGGCATCATTGATCTGATGTATTCTTCCAGGCCATGCCAGAAAATAGGTATCTTTCTGCTTAATGCACTTACTTGGTGAACAAGAAACACAAACAAACAAATACAGTAAATATACCTACCTTAAATCTGACAGGCTTGTTGTTGCCTGCCGTGATTTACAGCAGAGTATTCTTTGGCCCAGTGTTTTATAGATGAGCAAAATTATTATTTTAAAGTTTGTTGAAGTTCTTTATACTTATTATCTCTCATTCACTGTCAATTACTATAAACTAAGACTAACTTTAGTATAATTTCATTTTTTTATTTATGGAATTTTGTTAGCTGGGTAGGTGCACTGAGATTGAAAGTCCCTTTTTCAGGGGCGACCTGGAGTTAATTACACAAATGAAGACAATGCACAACAACTGGAGTTACATACAAGCCAGTACAAAATTACACTTAGTTCTTAAACACAAGTTAGAATACAATTTACAGCAGTGTAAGAACAGACAAAAAACAATTTTTAGCAACTCCTCTGCCCATTCATGAATGCCCTTTCTTCCAAATTATGTAGTACATGTCCCTATCATGCTTAAGAAAAAAAAGAAACAGTTTTAAAAGTTCACCTGTAAATTCTTTTGATTTTTCCTGTGTATCATCTGAATGTATGTATTCTTCATTGCCTGTCTTTTTTTGTGACTATACTTCAACAGGATATAAAACACAAAAGGAGGGAAATCACGCTAAAAAAAACTAATGCTGTCACGATGCAGGCAATGAGAATCAGAAAAACAAACTATGAGCTAGAGTTATATAATTAAATATTTTTTGTGCACGCTACGTGGCACTAATCTCGTGCACTTTGATGCACACTGCATCTTCATCAAGGTGAGGAAAAGTGGAATTACCATCATCATTTTTACAGTGTCAGACCAAAGACATACAAAAAAAGTGCAGCTGCTGAAAATTTAATTAACCAATTTTTCACAATTAGTGTAGCTGTAACTATTTCCAAGCTTTGAATGCATAAACCTGTAAATTCATATCATATAGGATCATCATTAGGATTCCCCTCTAAATGCCATGTTTTATTTCAGTGGACCTATTTCTGAATAAATAGATTTCATAAATAATTTGTCTCACACGTGCAGATCAATGCACCAGGCTACTCCAGGCAGGGAAGTTCAGTCCTACTTGCTTCTGTGCGCATCCCTTATTGGCTGCTGCTCCACTTATTAGGATATATGTCCTGTGCCATGGTACAATCTGTGCTTCATTCGGACATTACACAATAACTATTAACAGCAGTAAACAAATTACCAGTACAAGGGATGCTTTTTGGTCCTGGATCCAGTCTGGCCAACAAGGCACATGAGAGTCAATCAAGGGAAGTCATATCTAGTGCTGACCTGTCCTTAGCTGCTTTCTTCCACTAAAAATGGAACCATTCATACTGTACAGAAAAAGACGTAAAAGTTAAACAATATGACACTTATAGGCAAAACCAGAGTCTTGTTAAGGGGGTTATTTTATTAATGGGTCAGATTTCTGCTAGAACAAAGATTCCTTGTTTAAAAAACATGAATTAGGTGAACCAGCTTTTGTTGAGAAGCTATCAAGGGACTAATGGGTGCAACTTCACTGCTTAGCTGGATCAACTGTTGACTACATTAAACATCCAGTAATTATTGATACTGCTTTTGCTCACTGTGTTTGTCTATGAGCCACAGGCTCCTAAAGTAGTGGTACCAGTGTGAAAGATATTAATGTCAAATCATAGAGTAACGCTTTGCACAACCAGAAACTGTTCAGATGAATAAAGGGAGATGATTGCCTAATGTGATCATGAGAGGAGGTGAAGGAGCAATGTCAAGGGATGCCATATATCTCATTATGAAATGGATAGGACAAATCCTAAAAGCTGATTGGCTGAAGCAGTCTTTGACCTGTGACAGTGTCCCAGTGTATCAAAATGGTCCAGAAATTATTGTGAAGAATAGCCATATCTCTTTTACTCACCCTCATGTTGTAATACTTTGTTATTTATTGTGATTTTGTGTATTTCTGACCTTGTGTTCCTGCTATGAAATTGTTCCTACAATTTCTGCACTACTATAAATGGTGATGTTGCCCTGTCCTGACAAGAGGCATGTACTTGTCCAGTGTGCTTACCTGATCAATAAAAACTAAGCAGTATAGCATAGTGGTTAAGAGCAGTGAGCTGCACACCTGGAGAAATGGATTTGAATCCCACTGCATACTGTGTGACCATGATGAAGTTACTTAATGCATCTGTGCTCACAGGATGCACCTGGTTAAAAAACTCAGCTTAATGTCTTTCCTGGCCAAAAGTTGTAAAAACTAAAAAAAATATCCCAACATGTTTGTGCCATTTTATAATCACACTCTAGGGCATGGGGCATATCATGGGATATTGTCACTTCTTGGGTTGTAGAAGGCACTTGGCTTTGCCTCATGCCTCACATCTTATGCAAGGCATGACAATATCTCATGATATGCCATATCATGTTTTGTAGTATTGCCTCATTAAGGAATGATTAAGATAAATAAAACCACCTGATTAGCTAACAGACTCTCCGAGGTGTGCAGTTACGTCAGTCCTGCCCCTCAGCAGGGTGTGGGTACCCACCCTGCTTGTGGGAAGAGGGGGAGGTCCCGTTATGGGGGAACCAAGCTGCTGGGCTATGGAGAACAGCATGGGATCTGGACTGGTGGCCTTGAGTCCCAGTAGGTGTGCTGAAGGGGAAGCTAGAGCGATGCGTCTGTTTGAAAGGTCAGAGGAGAAGGTGCAGTGGCAAGGGTTGGGGACAACAGATTTAATGGGGGGGGGCCAGTGTTTATTTCAACAGCTGCTATATGCACATGTGGCTAAAATGAATGCAATACAAAAATAGCATTAAGCAAACAATCAGGCTACTCCGTTTGTTCATTAGCTAATAATCTTTTTATTTCATTTAGAAAATGGCATGCAGCAAAGTAACAATAATGCCTCAAACATTCTTCTTTGCATAACACACTTCGAAACATAGAATGGGTACTTTAAGCTAGTTCCATTTTAAACTGCTGCTAAAATCTTGTGCTAATCCCTTCATCTACCTTCTTTGGTGATACCTGTGAGGTCCGGCAGCACTGCTGAACACTCTGCTTTCGATCAGCGTAATTTATTTATTTGAAAATTGGTGAATGGGAGAGGTACACTGAGTCGAAGCTCGTTTTCAGGTACCACCCAAGGGGAAGGGGATGTGGGATATAGAAAATAAATTACATAGTCACATGGCCCATGCTATTGACATGAATTTGACTTGTTCAGTTGAAGAGCTGATTGGCTTCACTGACCAGCTACCTTGCAGAATCCTGCTGTAATCTGATTGAATACTTGCATGTTCTAGGGACTGGAGCAGATGTTATATTAGATTGCATTGGAGGAACTTGGTGGGAGAAGAACCTCTGCTGCCTTGGAAGTGATGGCAGATGGATTGTATACGGATCAATGGGTGCAGGCGAAGTCCATGGGGATCTTCTTAGAAAATTGCTGTCCAAAAGGGGAAACTTGCTTACTAGTTTGTTACGATCAAGGACAAAACAGGTAAGACACAAGTGATGTGGGAACAGTATAATCTGTAACATTCGTTTTAGCATTTTTCATGTTGGAGACATGAGCAATGTGTGAGATGAGTGAGGTGATCTACAATACTTCTAGTCTAGTTGTAAAAATGTCTGTCTATAGAACTGAGACTAGCTTTATAAACTTGCTTCTCACAAAAATTATGTACATAATTTCTGACATCCTTCTTCTCATCCCCTGTACTCCTCCAACAGCCTCCCTTCGCATCTTAGAAGCCACTAATTCTCCAACTTGAGGGGTGGGAGCAACTGCTGTAGCAGCCAATGCAGATGGTGACTGGTGGTGTCGGAGGGATGTTTGTGAGCTAGGCAGCTAGTGCCATTCCTTCAGGCAGAGCTACATTCTCTCCATAACATCATCACCAGCACTGCCAACTGAAATGACTTTCCAAGTTCAGTCATGCCGCTCCGGTGTTGTGTGAACTGCACTGGCTGCCGGTCAGGTGGAGGATTCTCTTCAAGGTGGGCTTGCTCACTTTTAAGGCCCTACATGGGCTTGGCCCTGGCTATCTGGCTGACCTCCTTTCACCTGCCATGTCTGTCTGCTCCCTCTGCTCCTCCGCTAGGGGCCTCCTGGCAATTCCCAGGACGAGGTTAAAAACTGCCGGTGACAGAGCGTTCAGTGTCACCGGCCCCGTCCTGTGGAACATAGAAAGATAGAAACATAGAAACATAGAATTTGACTGCAGATAAGGACCGCTTGGCCCACCCAGTCTGCCCATTTCCCTACCAACTGGATAAGCTGCAGATCCTAGTTAACCAGCAGCCTACTTCTTCCTACCCCCAACCCCCAGAATTGCCTTATGACTATCCCATGCATGCTTGAATTCCACCACTGATTTTGACTCACAACCTCCTCCGAACAGTTCCATGCATCCACAACCCTCTGTGAAAAATACTTCCTTAAATTACCTCTGAGCCGCCCCTCTAGCTTCAAATTGTGCCCTCTTGTTCTTGCACACCTCTTTTTTGAAAGATGCTACCCTCTTGGACTTTGTTGATTCCCTTGAGGTACTTGAATGTTTCTATCATGTCCCCCTCTCCTCCTTTCCTCGAGAGCTATACATATTAAGCTCCTTATGTCTCTCTTCATATGCCTTCGTGCAGACCCTGCACCATTTTTTAGTTGCCTCTCTGGACAGCTTCCATCCTGTCTATGTCTGCGGAGATTGGGTCTCCAGAACTGCACACAGTACTCCAGATGGGGTCTCACCAGCTGTCTGTACAGAGGATAATAACTCCTGTTTCTACTGGTGATGCCTCCCTATGCATCCCAGTATCCCCCAGCCCTCCTTGCTGCCCTCTCACATTGCTTGCCCATCTTTAGGTCATCTGATATGACTACCCCCAGGTCCCTTTCTATTTTTGTTGTTGTTAGTATCTCACCCCATTGTGTACTCTTCCCTGGTTTTTGTTTCCCAGGTGCATTACCTTGCACTTCTTAGCATTGAATCTAAGCTGCCATACATTTGACCATTCCTCTAACCTTGCCAAGTCCCTTCTCATCCTTTCCACCCCACCCTGTGCATCAACTCTGTTGCAGATCTTAGTGTCATCTGCAAAGAGACATACTTTTCCTTCCAGTCCTTCTGCAATGCCGCTTATAAAGACATTGAAGAGGACCGGTCCTAATACTGAACCCTGCGGTACCCCACTAGTAACCCTCCTTTCTTCTGAGTGGACTCCATTTACTATAACTCTCTGTGTCCTATTCTCCAGCCACCTTACCCAGGCTGTCATCTTGGGACCCACCCCAGGCTGGCTAACTTGTATATTAATCTTTGTGTGGACTGTGACAAATGCCTTGCTAAAGTCTAGGTAGGCCATGTCCACAGCCCTCCCTGATCTACTACTTTGGTCACCTAGTCAAAGAAATCTATCAGATTCATCTGGCATGACCTTCCCGCTGTGAATCCATGCTGCCTAGGGTCCTGTGCCCCTCTGACCTCTAGATACTCGACAATTCTTTCCTTTAGAAGTGATTCCATCATTTTCCCTATCACTGAGGTTAAACTAACAGGTCTATAGTTTCCTGCTTCTGCCTTGCTTCCACTTTTGTGAAGGGGAATCACATCTGCCCTCCTCCAGTCCTCGGGTACCACCCCATCCTCCCATGATTTGTTAAAAAGGGTAGTCAGTGGCTTCACTAGTTCTACCCTTTGTTCTTTTAGAATTCTGGGATGAATCCCATCAGGTCCCATTGCTTTGTCCACCTTTAGTTTTAAGAATTCTTTCAGAACCCTTTCTTCTGTAAATGGGCCAGTATCAACTTCTGTATCCAGAGTGTTACTACTGTTTGTTTTATGTACCTCCCCCTCTTCCTTTATAAATACTGAGCAAAAATATTTGTTTAGTATCTCTGCCTTTTCACAGTCTCCCTCTGCCCACCCTTCTCCCTTTATTAGCCTCACTATCCTCCGTTGGTCTTCTGTCGCTCCCTGATGTACCATAAAAGGTTTTATCCCCTTCTTAACTGAGTTGGCTATCTTTTCCTCGGTTTGGGCCTTGCCGTTCTGACTGCCTTCCCAGCCTCCTTTTGCTTTAACTGATACAGTTCTCTGTCCTGCTCCTTCTGCGATTTCTTGTACTTCCTGAATGCTTTCTTTTCTCTTGAACCTTCACTGCCACTTCCTTTGAGAACCATAGTGGCTTTACATCGCCTTGTTTTGTTTATTTGCTTCACACAAAGGCTTGTTACCTCTGTGATGGCAGTTTTATTATTCCCCATTGTTCTTCCACCCTCCTTCCTACCCATTTGCTAGTGCATTCCTTGGGCACTCACCTATTATGGCAAAGTCAGCCCTCCTAAAGTCCAGTACCTTTGTCTTTGTATGGCTTGACTCTATTACTGTGTTTATTGTGAACCATACTGTTCGATGGTCGCTAGTTCCCAGATGGCTACCCACTTCTACATCTGTGATCCTCTCTCCATCTCCATTTGAGAGTATCAAGTCTAATATTGCTCTCTCGAGTGGGCTCCAGTACTAGTTGTCTAAGGCCTCCCCCCTGTAGGGCATCTAGAATAACTGCACTCTTCGAAGTGGCAGCTGCAACTGCACTCCAGTTAACATCTGGCATATTCAGATCACCCATCAGCAATATCTCCCCTTTTTCTGCCATTCTAAGTATACTCGTTACCACCAGCTGTCAGGGAGGCCCCTTCAGCTGAATTTTCAAAAGCCGCCTTAAAACCTATTTTTTTGCCCTTGCATTCCTGGATATAGAGCTGTGAAAATGTTATCCAACATATCTGTAATGCTGTTTTGCACTCTACTGTCTTATGATATTTATATTTTTACTTCTATTTATGTATTTATGACTGTACTATCCTTTAAAAGCTGGTTTTACTTGTAAGGTGCCTAGAGTCTCTGGGATTGGGTGCCTAAGAAATTAAAGCTGCCTTGCCTTGCTAGCCAGGAGCCTAGGAGCTCAAATGTGCATCCAAACTGGGCCTTCTAAGTGGAAGTTCATAGAAATAAGGACAGCCTTAAGGTTAGGCAAACCAGGCAGCCACCTAGGGCACCCAGCAATAGGGGTTGCTGAAAATACATTGCCATAAAAAGAAACATAATAAACTGAGGGTTGATTTAAAAATGTCTTTTGGGAAGCACTGTTTTCTAGTTCACCTACAGGTGCCACATATGCTTAGGCTGGCCCTGCATAGAACTATAGAAAAGTAAGGGCTGAAAAAACTTGATGTGCATCCAATGTGCTCTGGAACCCTACCTAGAGCTACTCTAAAATGGCTCCTCCATTTACCTCCTGCCTCACCTCTGGTACTCCTCACCCTCCCTGGTTAATAATCTCTTTTTCTGAGCCCCACCACTAGCTTTAAATGGTGCCCCCTGGTGGATGAACTTTTATTCATTCGAAACAGCTCTGTGTGTTCCCCCTTGTGCCCCTGCAGGTATTTGTATGACTCTGTCATGTCCCCCCTTTCCTTCCTGTCCTCCAGGAAGTACATATTGAGGCTTTCGCATTGTAAATCTTACCCTGCTACCAATATCATCTTGGTTGCTGTCTGCTGTATCTTCTCCAGCCTGTGCCTGTCCTGTTTCAGGTGTCGACTCCAGAACTGTACATAGTACTCAAGGCCGGTCCTCACCAGTAACCTGTACAACAGTATAATACACTTTCAGCCTCTTTTTCTAGTGGCTCTGAAAAGTTGTTCAAACTGTTAGAACATTTAGGACAACTTTTCACAGGTGCTGCTGATTACCTTTCATGACTTTGTTAAACAGAAGCAACTGAAACTGAAAACAAATCAGCGATATCCCCATCTAAACGAAAATACAGATATTTCGTCTGGATGAAATATTGATTAACCAGCACTGTTTTGAGGAAACTGGTAAATCTCAAGTTTTTTTTTTATTTTAAAAAAGAGGCTCATGTTGTATTGTAAACAACAACCCTCCCCCTGGTGTGCGAAACAAGCTGTTTCTCACACCTCGAAGGGTCAGTGCCGTCACAGAACTCTAGCTTTGCCGTTGTGCTTTATGATGTCAGTGACCCTCCACAGTGTGAGAATCAACTTGTTCTGCAGGCCGGGGGGGGGGGGGGTGCATTGTTCTCCATTTAATCACCTCCTTTCTGCGACTGATAAGTCCCCACATAAAACCACCCCAGCATCCTCTTTGCCTTCCCATATGTCATACTGCAGTGAGAAATGGACATAATGTTATCACTGATTATTACCCCTTCTTCCTTGGAATGTTTCATTTACTCCATCAATGCTACACTCAGTTTGTGGGTTCTTATTTGCTATGTGCATGGCCTTGCATTTCTTGGTGTTGAACTTCACCTGCCAGATAGATACTAGATCACTTTTCTAGATTTTCCACATCCTTCTTCATTGCTTCAACCTCCTCCATGCTGTCCACACTTCTGCAAAATTTGGTGTCATCTGTAAAAAAGGTTCACCTTCCCTTGAAGCCCTTCACATATATTGCTGGTGTACATATTGAGGAGGGTTGGACCTAGCACCAGTTCCTGTGGAACCCCACTGGTCACTGCTCTCACTCATGAGAATACACCATTTAGGATCACCCTCTGGTTCTACCCTCCAACCAGTGCCCGGTCCATCTGGTTAGTCCTTCCCCTAGCCCCAGGTTGCCCACTTTTTTTTTACCAGCTTTCTGTGTGGTACAGAATTAAACGTGTTGCTGTAGTTCAGGTAGAGGATATCCACTGCCTTTGTCACTGAATCAAAGAAGTCTATTAAATTTGTCTGACAAGACCTACCCCTCATAAACCCACACTGTCTTTTATTTTGAAGCTGCTGTACCATGAGAAATTCCATTATCTGTTCCTTGACTATTTTTTCTAGCAGCTTATCTACAATAGAAGTCAGGCTCACTGGCTGATGTTCCCTTGATTCTCTTTATCCCCTCCCTTGTGGAGAGACACCATGTCTGCAACCCTCAACCTCAATGGAACTGCACCCATTTCTAGGGACTTGTTGCACAAGTCTGCTAAGGGTGCCTCTAGGGCCAGTCTTATCTCCCTAACCACTCTTGGGTGTAACCCATCTGTCCCAGGGGATTTGCTTACTTTAAGGTTTGACAGTCTCTTTAACTACCTATCTACCAATATAACCCCAACTTCTAGTCTTTGCTCTTTGCGACTCCCCCCCCCGGCTTAATTACACCATCAGTAAGAGATTTGAGGCCATGACCTGAAACAAGCAGTTAACATATTCATTCAAAATATCTGCCTTTCCCATTTTATTCTCCACACTATCCTTATTCTTTTTCATTCTCTTGATGCTTTCTCTTGTCTACCTTTTTTAGCCCTGATGTGCCTAAAAAGATCTTGTCATTATCTTTTACCCCCTCCGTTATCCTAAATTGCATGTTAGACTTGTTTTTTATCTGACTACTTGCTTGGCAATCTCTAATTTTAATTTGCATCCTCCCTGTTTGCCACATTTTGATCTCTGTATAGAACACACATGCTTTTATCTTGTCCCTGGCTGATGTCTTATCTAGTTGTGAAATATGTATTTCCTTTGATTCTTCCCATTGTTGCATATTTTTATACACTCCTATGTCCCTTTTAGTGTAGTACCCTTAATTCTGCACACTTACTCTCTACCCCATCTACCCCCTTAATATCCTTCAGCCTATCCTCCAATATACACCCATCCTGCTGAAGTCCATAGACCTGAAGTGTGGGACCATAGTACTTGGTTTTAGTCACTAAACGTGGCCCAAATCCATGTAGAACAACTGCCTTCCAGATTTCTCCCTCTAGTAGCTGATCCATCTCTGAGGATTGGTTGTGAGGTCTAAAGACCACTTCCATCCCTAGACTTTTCCCCTGCTGACTTTGAGATGATAATCCACATCTTTGTCACATCAGACAGGACTATTGCAGTGCTCTTTACTTAGGGTTATCTGAGGTTTGATGCACCACCTGCAGCAGGTCCAGAACTCTGCGTCCTGGCAGGTAACATTCTTGGCTCTACATGGATTTGGTCCAAGCTACCTGAAACATTTTCTGATGTACTATACACCTACTAGCCCCCTCTAATCCACAGAACCCTCATTCCTGTCTGGAACTGGGCCTTTGGTGTTGCTGCCTTTCTACTCTGGAACTCCCTGTCAGAGGCTATAAGATCTGCCCGTACATTGGCTTCCATTGTACTGTTCCTCATATTGTGTAACTCTGGAACTGATTGTGCATAATTTAAATACCTTTGTATATCTCATTGTTTGTGCTGGACGTGGAACCTTTGTAAATGAGCTACTAGCTCAAAGGTTGTTTTAATCCGAGACATTAAATAAATAAAATAAATAAATAAAAGCCCCCCCTACCCAAAAGTCGACCTACTGAGGGAAGTAAACTCTTAACTTTCTGTTCCAAAGCCCAGCTGTCTCCCCAATGCGCTACAGAATGTTTACTATTCATGGCATTGCTATGGTGGGACTGAGTTTTCATGCATCCTTCTTGTCCCATGTTCAGTTGGCAGGTCACAGTGAAATATCATACAAACATGGTGAGAAAAACATGCTAACAGTGCTGCCAGTGGGGAAGGTATTACTGTCACTTCAGTGACTGAAATCTAGATCACAGTCTTGACAGCTTTTTGGTCACCCATAACTCTTATGCCTTGTCACGCCTCCTTTGATTGCATGGTACTGGCCTGTGAGGGTAACCTTGTTAAACATTGTTAGGAGTAGGGGAAGCAATTTAATGTTTTACTTCAGCTGGCAATCCAAGCATAAATAGCTGTGAAATGATTTAGTACCAGTCCCATGCTTGTGGCCCCCTGAGCTACAGTATGCTCAAAAGGGGATATGTAGCCGTTCCGCACCAATGCACAACAAAGTGTGCTAGTGCACAGAAGGGGGCAGAGTCTGCATGTAGATGGTACACAGTGCCATTCATAGTGCCACCTGTAGCCGTCACACCCAGTGTAGCAGTTTTGCAATGCCCTTTAAATACCGCCATTTTTCCTGGAGGCATGAGTAGTTCGAATGCTGTGTGAGTTGTGCACTCATGTTGGAGGATGGAGTTTGGTGATGGATCGGATCGGTGAGGGATAACTGTGAATGGTCGGGGCAAGGGAGGCTGGAGTCACTAGACTATCAAGGATAAAAAAGACTAGCTGAACATGTCACTGGACTACCAGGGGGAACAATGTGGAGCAACATAATGACATTTGTCGGAGGGGTAAGAGCAGCCTGTAGGTATGGATCAAGGGGCTCAGTTTCATATGCACTTCCCCATGCATGCCTGTGTATGGCACTGTGGCTGGAACATACATACATGTGATGGTTTTGTGTGCCATTATTGAGCACAAATCATAATTGTGTAACATCTGAGGAGCTTCATTTGCATTTTGGATTTGCGCAAATCTGTTCTTCTCAGAATAGCAATTTTATGGACTAGCACAATAGAGTGCTTCTTAGAGCTCCATTCTGCGGCCCATAAAACTGTGACTTAGAACTGGGCACAAACCAAAAAAATTACCAGAAAGAGTACTGTATGAGCATCAGTCTGCTTAGCTGTGCATCACTTTCACACTGCCTGCAAACGAATCTCTGGAGCTTGCAAAGTGCTACGAAAAGTGACCCTAATTGGATGACGATGCTGCTCTTCAGAAATCTGATCCAGGATTATCTCTGCACTCAAGCCATTACTTCCCAGATGCTAGCCCAAGTCTACCTTGTCTGATCACATAAATGTGCAAAATCTTTTTTTATTGTTATTTGGCCATTGCACAGATCCTATGGAGTCTGTCCAGAGGAGGGCAACCAAAATTATACATGGGTAGCAGGGGAAATCATATGAAGATTGATTTAGGAGCCTAAACAAGTACATACTAGAGACCAGGAGGGATAGGGGGATGTGTCTGAGACATTCAAGTTTCTGAAAGGTATCAACAGGGTCAGTTACTGACAGTTGTTCAAGTGCAGCAAGGGGTAAGAAACAAAGGAGTATGTTTATAAGCTGGAGTGGTGGAGAATCCAGGAGGAATGTGGGGAAATACTTCTTCACTGAAAGAGTGGGGGACAAGTAGAACTGCTTGCCAAGTGAGAGAGTTAATGCATAGACAGTAACCAGATTCAAAAGGGATAAGATAAACACAAGGGGTTGGTGCAGGCATATGCAGAGGTGGAGAGTGGGGTCAGTCAGAACATGAAACAGAGCTGCCACTGTGGTGCTCAGCCTAAACCAGACCAGTGATGGACTGGTCCAGCATAGGTAGGACTGGGCAGATTTCATGGACCACTGGTCTTTTTCTGCCTGTAGAACTCTATGCTTGTACCAGGACTGTGGACTGGGCCTCTAAACCCCATTTTAAGCCACACCACCAGTGTACTGTGTGTATTGTAACAGATCCTGTGGTCCGACAATCAAAGACTACAAGCAATCCCAAAATGCACTACAGGCATGGTACTAAATGTCAGTCCTAGCCATGACCAAGAAGTGTCAGCTTCTAATTGCAGTCACTGACACTGCAGCAAGTGTGGCGGCCCATTGACCTATATTAGAAGATGTGGAGACTGGACTTCAGATACTGAATGAGGGGGGAGGGACACAGTGAGGGTTAGTCACTATGTGCATGCCTACATATGCAACGATTAAATGTGTACACTGCTGTCTCATGCCACCAACCTCCCCTCATTGCCCAAGAACTACAATCTTCAAATCTGGGGGTGGGGGCGCGAGGCTTGCAGTGACACCTTCAGCATTGAGTGAACAAGTAAAATGTACATTAATCAGCATATTATTTGCATAGCCAGCAATTTCATAAATTAGTGAGGCTCCAAGAAGCCTAGGAAACACAGACCTGGGGTAGGATTTTCAAAGTATATTTTTCATGCAGGTCCCCAGTGTGTCAGGTGTTTGATACACTGGACTTGCGTTCAATACATGAGATTTTGCAACCCTGCATCAAAACAATGACTATTAGATCACATTTCCATGGTGCAACATTCCTCTATTTTGGGTCTGCTTGTGTGTATCCTTGGGCCACTTGCATCTACGCTTAAACATATGCTACTGTAAAGCATGTTAGAGTGTCACAAATGTGCCCGCTGTTGGAAAATCCAGTGTAGGTGCGCAGAAGAACTGGGCACACCACAAGCTCCTAAATCTGTGGTCACACCTGCATCTGTAGGCCCTGCATCCACATTTGCCAATCTTACCGTGTGTGTGTGTGTGTGTGTGTCCCATGCATATGGGCAGGAAATGTAGCCTGGCAACTTTCATGAACAGAGACATCTTTTTTTTTGTCTTTCAGTATAAAGCTGAACTGATAAAAGCCTTTTTGGAAAATGCATGGCCATATTTCTCAGACAGTAGCCCAGTCCAACTCCGACCGGTTATCGACAGCACATACTGCATGGACAGGATCGCTGATGCACACAGACGCATGGAAAGCAATGAGAATATTGGCAAGATTGTTATTGAAGTTGCTTTTTCACCATAGAGACAATGTCCAAAATGATACACCACTACGCCCTGCATTGCTAGAATTTCCAACCATCCACAAACTGGGCTACCTCTTCAGACAGTTGAATGCTACAACTTTGCCACAATAGTTGTGTTTTCAGTTGGGTTTGTGCACACAAGTGTTCTAGCACTGATATGCTTGAATATGTGTTCATATTCATGTTAAGTACAATCACTGCTGTGCAACAGGAGGGTGGATAAGATGACCCTAAATCCCTTACATATGATCACACTGCTATGTTTTTTTCCAGCTCCTCAGCTGGCCTCCCCGGTCTTATGCTTGCAGTACCATATCCTAGGTGGCCTCCCTTATTTTATTTATTTTAGTCTTTGGTAACTGGGTAAGGCCCACTAGGCACAAGTGCCTGTTTTCAGGGGCGACCAGGGAGCACTGGGGGGTTAAGTGACTTGCTCAGAGTCACACAGTACACAAGTGGAGGTTGTGGGAATCACACCCAGGTCTGCTGGATGTACCAAGATCATTCACAGCTCGTAATTCTATCATGTAGGCTATACTGCCAGCCCCAAAACTTTTCAAGCAGGAGACCAGGAACAGAACCTTGGTCTCCAGCACTGTACTGCACTGGCCGAGCAGTTCCATGCCTTAATCCTCTCCACCATAGGAGCAGCTCCTTCCTGGGTTTCAAGAGTGATTTGCACTGCCCAAAGCTCCATTTTTCTGTGGGCAGAGCCCTTACATTTAGTGGGCAGGGGCATACTCTACTGGTTAGAGCAAGGTGGGACATCAGAGGCTGAAGAGGGCCCTGCAGATCACGGACCATTTTAGTTGGGCAGGGCACGGCAACTGACATCTAACAGGACAGCTGTCATTTTTTCCCTTCTGTTTCAGCACATCCTCCACTTCCCCGTGATGCAGAGCAGTGTTACAGAATGTGTTAACACCATCATTATGTGAAAACACCACAACAGGGCAATCCAGTGGTGGCTCAGGCCAGACTGAACTGGTTTAATGGCTACTTTGGGTACAAACATGAACTCTCTTCCATCTTGTTTCAGGGATTTAACTGTAATGAATGAGAAACTTTTTCAGTAAAATAATTAAAAAGTCATATCAAATTGCTGTTGAAATCAATGTGTTACAATGAGAACAAAACCACTGTAAGACATTTTTTTAATTAATAAAATACTAATTGTCATAAAGGAAAAGAATACTATGAGAAGCTGGGTGTCACTACAAAATAAAATGAAGACCCTTATTTAAGTACAAAGGGTGTGCTGACGGATCAGCTCATGTTTATGTAATTAGGGTCTTATCGCCAACAGAGATACCCATTGTGAGTACATTAGAAAAATCTGTTGCGTATCCAGCAACACTGGCACCCATTTTATCAGCACCCCCCAGGCAAAGTAATAGACAAAGAGTCATGGGAATCGTTCACTTGTTGCTGAACAGGGATCTAAGGGCAAAAACATGGTGATGCTAGCTTAGTTTGATTCATCTAGCTTACCTAACATGGTATAAATGGTAATTAAAGCAACCCCTAAAACCTGAGTCCAGTTTAGTTTGCACATTAGCTTAAAGAAGACCAGTTCAGCCTCTGTAAGTTGTTTCTAAATTTCTTTCTGTTTGTCTGCCCTAAGCTCCATTTTGCATGCTGCATGCATTTGTACAGGGAAACGAGGCTTCATTTTCATGAAATCATTATTTGTATCTGGAGTCTGCCTCTGTGAATTCCCAGCACCGGCTTATGATGTCATTGTTTGTAGCGCAGTCAGGTGCTGGCTGGGGAAAGTCAGTGCAGCAGCCTGACAGAATAGAATGCAGGGGAGCTGCCTGGGAGTGTTTTGTGAAAGGCAAAGTCTCAGTCTGCAAATGAGTGCTGCCATCTATTGCAGCATCATAATTCTTAGGCAATGGCAGAAAATAAAAACATTGCATTCACTAATAAAACCTCAATTGTTGTGCCTACCTATCACATTACATACTTAGACCAGTATACTCTCACAGAAATAAAGCAGACAGCTCAGACATGCTGAGAGCTGCTGCCATCGTTATTACAGAAATGATATTTCTGAATGCCACATGTGTACTTACATACAGATGTAAAAGGAACTATAAAGTATTATTATAGAAACATAGAATTTGACGGCAGATAAGGACCGCTTGGCCCACCCAGTCTGCCCATTTCCCTACCTGATGGATAAGCTGCAGATCCTAGTTAACCAGCAGCCTACTTCTTCCTACCCCCAACCCCTAGAATTGCCTTATCACTGTCCCATGCATGCTTGAATTCCACCACTGTTTTTGACTCCACAACCTCCTCTGGAAGGCTGTTCCTACATCCACAACCCTATCTGTGAAAAAACATTCTTTAAATTACCTCTGAGCCCTTCTATCTTCAAATTGTGCCCCTTGTTCTGCACATCTCTTTTTTGAAAGATGCTACCCTCTTGGACTTTGTTGATTCCCTTGAGGTACTTGAAAGTTTCTATCATGTCCCCCTCTCCCTCCTTTCCTCGAGGCTATACATATTAAGCTCCTTAAGTTCTCTTCATATATCTTCGGTGCAGACCCTGCACCATTTTAGTGCCCTCCTCTGGACAGCTTCCATCCTGTCTATGTCTTTGCGGAGATTGGTCTCCAGAACTGCACGCAGTACTCAGATGTGGTCTCACCAGCTGTCTGTACAGAGGGATAATAACTTCTTGTTTTCTACTGGTGATGCCTCTCCCTATGCATCCCAGTATCCCCCAGCCCTCCTTGCTGCCCTCTCACATTGCTTGCCCACCTTTAGGTCATCTGATATGACTACCCCCAGGTCCCTTTCCATTTTTGTTGTTGTTAGTATCTCACCCCCCATTGTGTACTCTTCCCCTGGGTTTTTGTTTCCCAGGTGCATTACCTTGCACTTCTTAGCATTGAATCTAAGCTGCCATAAATTTGACCATTCCTCTAACCTTGCCAAGTCCCTTCTCATCCTTTCCACCCCACCTTGTGCATCAACTCTGTTGCAGATCTTTGTGTCATCTGCAAAGAGACATACTTTTCCTTCCAGTCCCTCTGCAATGTAAGCTATAAAGACATTGAAGAGGACCGGTCCTAATACTGAACCCTGTGGTACCCCACTACTAACCCCCCTTTTTTCAGAGTGGATTCCATTTATTACTCTCTGTGTCCTATTCTCCAGCCAATTCTTTACCCAGGCTGTCATCTTGGGACCCACTCCCAGGCTGGCTAACTTGTATATTAATCTTTTGTGTGGGACTGTGTCAAATGCCTTGCTAAAGTCTAGGTAGGCCATGTCCACAGCCCCTCCCTGATCAACTACTTTGGTCACCCAGTCAAAGAAATCTATCAGATTTGTCTGGCATGACCTTCCCGCTGTGAATCCATGCTGCCTTGGGTCCTGTGCCCCTCTGGCCTCTAGATATGCAACAATTCTTTCCTTCAGAAGTGATTCCATCATTTTCCCTACCACTGAGGTTAAACTAACAGGTCTGTAGTTTCCTGCTTCTGCCTTGCTCCCACTTTTGTGAAGGGGAATCACATCTGCCCTCCTCCAGTCCTCAGGTACCACCCCATCCTCCCATGATTTGTTAAAGAGGGTAGTCAGTGGTGTCACTAGTTCTATCCTTAGTTCTTTTACAATTCTGGGATGAATCCCATCAGGCCCCATTGCTTTGTCCACCTTCAGTTTTAAGAGCTCTTTCAGAACTCTTTCTTCTGTAAATGGGCTGGTATCAACTTCTGTATCCAGAGTGTTTCTACTGTTTGTTTTAGGTACCTCCCCCTCTTCCTTTGTAAATACTGAGCAAAAATATTTGTTTAGTATCTCTGCCTTTTCACAGTCACCCTCTGCCCACCCTCCCTCCCTTTATTAAGCCTCACTATCCCTCCTTGGTCTTCCTTTGATCCCTGATGTACCTATAAAGGTTTTATCCCCTTCTTAACTGAGTTGGCTATCTGTTCCTCGGTTTGGGCCTTTGCTGTTCTGACTGCCTTTCCAGCTCCCTTTTGCTTTAACTGATACAGTTCTCTGTCCTGTTCCTTCTGTGATTCCTTGTACTTCCTGAATGCTTTCTTTTTCTCTTTAACCTTCACTTCCACTTCCTTTGAGAACCATAGTGGTTTCTTACCTCGTTTCGTTTTGTTTATTTGCTTTACACAAAGGCTTGTTACCTCTGTGATGGCAGTTTTATTATTCCCCATTGTTCTTCCACCCCTCCTTCCTGCCCATTTGCTAGTGCATTCCTTAGGCACTCACCCATTTTGGCAAAGTCAGCTCTCCTAAAATCCAGTACCTTTGTCTTTGTATGGCTTGACTCTATTGCTGTGTTTATTGTGAACCATACTGTTCGATGGTCGCTAGTTCCCAGATGGCTACCCACTTCTACATCTGTGATCCTCTCTTCCTCTCCATTTGAGAGAACCAGATCTAAGATTGCTCCCTCTCGAGTGGGCTCCAATACTAGTTGTCTAAGGCATGCCCCCTGTAGGGCATCTAGAATAACCCCACTCTTAGAAGTGGCTGCTGCAACTGCACTCCAGTTAACATCTGGCATATTCAGATCACCCATCAGCAATATCTCCCCTTTATCTGCCATTCTAAGTATACTTTCTATCATTTCCTTGTCCATTTCCTCCCCCTGAGAGGGGGTCTGTATACAACCCCTGTGCGGATTGTGGTGCCATTGCCTGCCTCCAAATTGACCCACATGCTGCTTCTCCTCCCTGTTTACCCTTTGTTCTGTTGCTTTGATTTCTTCTCTTATGTAGAGCTACTCCTCCTCCTCTTTTACCCTCCCTGTCCCTCCTGTAGATAGTGTATCCTGGTATGTTTACGTCCCAGTCATGGTTCTGTGTGTACCATGTTTCTGTGACTGCCACATATCAGATCTTCCTCCTCCATCAAGGCCACTAATTCAGGAAGCTTGTTACCCAGACTACGGGCATTGGTACTCATTGCTCTCCATTTTTTGATGGCTTTACCTTCTGTAGCGGCAACCCCCAATGACCTTTCTACCTTGGTCTTTTTCTCATTTAGTACCCTGTTTTGTAGGAGTAGGCTGGGATTTTCCTACTGCTTATCAGTGCCTCCCCCCTTGACTAGTTTAAAGGCTTGCCAATGAAGCATTTAAACCGATTGCCCAAAAGACTTGTTCCCTTCCTGGACAGATGCAGACCATCCTGCCAGTATAGGCTGGTGTCCCTCCAGGTGGAACCCCAGTCCCCAATGAAGCCAAACCCCTGTGCTCCACACCAATTTTTCAACCATTTGTTAAACTGCATGGTGCAAAGTACCCTCGCCTCACTCATGCCACTGACAGGCAGCACCTCTGAGAAGGATACTGTGTGTGCTACTTGTCTTAAGCCCCTCCCCAACTCTACAAAGTCCTTTTGCACTGCTCTAATCTCATGATGAGCCAAGTCATTTGTCCCTAGGTGGACAATGATGTCCAGCTCAGACTCCCGTGCAACTGTTCTTGTGATCCTAAGGATGCGCTTCCTGTCCCTCAGCCATGGCACCAGGCAGGCACCTTACTTCAGTTTTCCCTGCTCTCCCCAGTTCTATCCCTAATAATTGAGTCCCCACCAGGAGCTGCTTTCTTTCCCTGTGGTGCCCTCTGCCTCCTTCCTGAGGGCCTCCCTTGTGACAGTTGTCTGCACCCTCCTTAGTCTCCTCTGCGGGTGCATCCATAGGGGAACTATGCTCCCCCAGAATGGTGTATGGATTGTGGAGTGTAACAACTGACTGGTTGTGCCTCTGTTCCACCACCCTTACCCTCCCTGAGCCCACTGTGGTCCAACTGCTGTGCTTTCTTCGCAACCTCTGAGGTAGTGGTGGCAGCTGTGGTGCTCCCTGGATGGGGGAGGTTCCCTTGCCACTGTCCAGTGCGGCCTGAAGATGGGTAACTTCCTCCCTCAGGGCAGATAGTTGTCTGCAAACAGGGCAGCATCTCAGCCTCCAGAAAGACTCCCGGAAGACTGCTGCTCCACAGCCATTACATTGTACTACTCCCCACATAACTGTCTACCTTGTTTAGTTTGTGTGTGTGTGTGTGTGTGTGTGTGTGTGTGTGATTGGTGCGTTATATAGAAATATATGTATTTATATAATGTGTATGCTTATATGGTCAGTGCAGTGTGCTAGATAGGATATGACAGTGATGTGTACCTTGCCCTCTTGAAGAAATGATGTGAGAACCCCAGGTATAAATGAACTATTTCCAGGGGTGGGTGGGGTGAGGGTGGGAAGGGTTGGGCCTAAACTGTGCCCTCAGAAAACAATCAGCTAAACGCCTGACCTACCGATGCGATGAGTGCCTTCCTGTCAGCAAGATGCCATACACGACAATTTGTAATACTGCTTCAAACCAATTTGACAGAGAAAATACCCTGCTAATCAAACAGAGAAAATCAACCATCCAAGTCAGACACAGGTAAACCTCCCCAGCCCCAAAAGAGCCTGGTGACTTGTGCTCTGAAAACAGTCAGCCCCAAACACGCCAGCTGTGCAGAAGGGCAGACACAGAAAAACAGTATTTAGCCTCTGTGGGTATAAACTCTTCCTGCACTGAAAACCTTAACACTTGTAACACAAGTAAAGCAAACTCCACCTCCCTCTGTTGATTGAAAGACTGCCTTTTCTGATAATTCTAAGTTGCTTATTTCACCCTTCAGTTAGAAGTATCCTCCACCTGAAGAATATTAACTTTCCTAAGGAATCTGCTTCAAACCAAAGACAATTGTAAATTGTAAGGTTCACCTCCCTCTGTTGTGAGCACTACTCACTTTCTTGCAAATCTTAAGTCCAGTGTTGCAGCTTGCAGCCAGAGGTAGCTTCACCTGAAGACTATGAGGTTATCTGATGAGCCTGCTAAAATTAGTACTTTATCAAGGTCTGTAAGATTCTTCCAGAGCTATTGGCTGTTAAGTAGCTGTGATGTAGGCACTTCCTGACACAGTCTGGCTTGGCCTTATAAGGCACACTGAGGTAAACAAAGAAAAACCAGTTTCCACCCCCTAGGGACTGTCTGGGTCCAATACACAGCCTGTAACCTGCTCTCAATTCAGGGCTTATGACAAATTCTTAGCCCAGTGAATACTCACAGTATTACAAATATTGCAATGCAAACAGCCAGTCACTAACTCCAATCAAGTCAGAAGGGCAGAAACACAGAAAACAGTAAAATCTTAACAATTGTAACAAGTAAAGCAAACTCCACCTCCCTCTGTTGATTGAAAGACTGCCTTTTCTGATAATTCTAAGTTGCTTATTTCACCCTTCAGTTAGAAGTATCCTCCACCTGAAGAATATTAACTTTCCTAAGGAATCTGCTTCAAACCAAAGACAATTGTAAATTGTAAGGTTCACCTCCCTCTGTTGTGAGCACTACTCACTTTCTTGCAAATCTTAAGTCCAGTGTTGCAGCTTGCAGCCAGAGGTAGCTTCACCTGAAGACTATGAGGTTAATATTGCACATATTATGTGCCTGTTTTCTCTTCATTTCTGGCTATTAATTGTTGCAATGTACAACGCAGTCCTATGTTTGTTGTGATGTACATACAAGGAGCACAATGCCTCCAAGAAGCAGAAACAGAGACAATGGCACAAAAATATATCAAAATATTTGTACTTGTTATATGCATTCTTTTTAATTGTCTGTTTGCAGCAAATGTCATTTTGCAATAAAATAATTATCACCTATGTACGATGGTATACAGTTGCAGTGTGTTTTGTACACCGAGTTTACCACAGTTATCAGTTCATGTACTTCTTTTGTTGTTAGTATCACCCACCCCCTGCCAGCATCACTGTCACCCCAACATCCAGTGGAATTACTGTCTAACCCCTTACCTACTGTTCTCCCCTGTGGTGCTGTGCATCCCAAGGTACACAGAACATATCCTCAGCGGGAGGCACAATCTCGCAGGGCACATAGGTTATGGATTTTTGGACCGTCACTGTCACCCACAAAGAGCTTTTTGTCCTGGTGTCTTAACTAGCAGGTTCATGCACACTGTGTACAGTGTTTCAATGCCTTCTATTAGAAAAATAGCTTACTTTTTTTTCCACGATCTGCGTGTACTCCCTGGCAAAGGCAGGCTAGAGCTCCCATCTGTCCTGCCACACTGATCCCCACTGTCCAATACCTTTCCCGGGTGTACCTGGCCAGTCATAACCTCCAAGAATTGTCCCGCTGGCAGGGTCAAGACAGGTACAGCAACCCCCCCAGGCTAAATCCAGTGTAGCTGGTGAATTTGCCCTGCTAGTGAGGTGGGTTAAGGCTCAGCGTGCAGTGCATCATAGACCTCTGCCTCACCATATTTTTCACCTACTTTTTCCCTCTGATCCCATTGCTTTTGCATACATGGCAATGTGTGCATGTGGAAGTACATGCACGTTACATAGTCCCACTGCACTCTCCCTTCCTTGTTGCTCACAAGCATGCACTGCCACCGAGCCTCCACCTGGTGGCAGTCATTCGACAGATGCGGCAAGTCCCCCAGGAAAGGAGAGCAGTCCGGATGTTTCATCCTCTTCCCCCGGCCAGCTCCCAACAACCTGAGATCACTCCTAATTCCAGGTCACCAACATGGTGGGTATTAGCACTACTACCGTGTAACTGGGGCCTACCCTTCTATAGCTTACTTTTTCAACAGATCTTTTTTCCCTTATCAGTGTCTGTATGGGATATAGCCTTGTGATACAACTAGTTCCAGACTGTTCCCATTCTTGCCCCCCCCATCTGGAGCCTTCGAGATGTCCTAGGTTCACCCTCTGTGTCTGTTGCCCCAGAGGGATGGACACTTCCCATAGGCATGCACCCAGACTCAGGGGCAGCACAGGGAGCCCAGGCCATCACATAGACAAACTTTTTTTTTCTGTTTCACCCTTGCGTCCTTCCTCCTCCCTTGCTGTGTGTACTCAATTGTGTGAACTCAGCTGCATGTAGTGACATTCTGTGGTGGGAGTAAGCTTCCTTGGCCTGACGCCTGCATGTCTTGCTACAAGGGTGGGCAGGACTGGTGTGGTCCAGGAGGCTGTGGATGCACCTGCCTAGGGGCAGCAGTAGCAGCTAGTCATTCCCCTCTGCCCAGACTCAAGACCAGTCAATGAGCATACACAACTCACCCACCCACCTACAGCCCCAGCCCCAGGAGCCTCTGCGGCAGGCTGGGTGCCTCACCAGCACCAGCCAGTTTAGTTTCCGGTAGCTCATACATCCCATCAGGATACGGCAGTCCAGGAAGACTGCATATCCAGACATGAGTACGTGACCTAAGGAAAAGCACGTTTCTAAACTGGTTTCTCTCACTGTATTGTTAATAAAAACTCAAAACAGCCACAAGCACAAAACTGAAATTGGTGCATCCTATTGGTTTTGCAGAATTCAAGTCACTCTATTCGAGACACTTCACGGAGGCTTGTCAATGTCCTCCCTGTCGCTAAACTGTAGCCATACATTGCTATTCTTACAATCAACCATCTACACTTTCTATCCTCTCGTTAGAATTACCCTAAGCCATGTTCCTGGATTCATCCTTGCTATCTACTTGCTGCTGAGCCCCCAGCTTGCACTGTCACTGGCATTAACTCTGCTCTACTAGAGCTATCAGCACCTAAAATCACTGGTTCGGCACATTGGTGCTGACTTGCTTCCACCTCTCTGCTGTACTGTTTACTGGGATAAGGCTTCACCTTACAACCGGGCCTCACTGATTATCCTTGTACCTTGTTTTATTGCTATGTATTGTATTACTATGCCCATTTGTGCTATATGTTCTATTGTGCTACTGTATAATTTATTCTGTACCTACCAGACCCTCCTTGAAAATGAGCTTGCTCAATGGAGTTTCACCTGGCTAAATAAAGATTGATTGATTGATTGAAATAGGCGAATGTTAGGTTAGAACCTCACAAAGCCAAGAGCACAGAACTATGAAATCGGAAGAATACCACAAGGATGTAGCCAAAATTTTGGAAAAGGCGGGGGGGTCCCGCCAAAGAAATTTCATTATTTAGTCCTGCTGTACAACAACAGTTTTTATGAAAGCTTAATGGAAGCATGATGGGGGGCACCCAGGACCCCCCCCCCCGGCTATGCCCTATGTTCCAGGTTAGAATACAACAAGAACCAAGAGCACAGAACAGTGAAATAGACTCTATCAGAGGTTTGAGTTACAACACAACCAAAGGCACAAACAGTGAAATCGTCTGAGTCACAGGTTCCAATCCCAACAAAAGCCACAATTGTGACGCCACTGAGGGAGAGCTGAAGAACGGAGTACCGGTGGCTGCATCTTGTCGGAGGATGTCACTGATTGACTAGGCGGTGGGCAGTTAGTGCTTGTCTTCTGCAGCTATCACAGGAGGGCTGCAGATACTTTAATTTCATTTATTCCACTGGGACTGGAGCAGCATGGGATAGGGAATGGGAGTTGGGACGCTGCAGAACAACAGCACCAGAGGCAGGACCAATAAGAGAACAGGCTGAAAGGGCACCAATTTCAACAATAGAAGAGTGGATCTTAAATAGCTTAAAGAGGGGAACAGGAGCTAGACACCACCAAGGAAGAGCTGAAGAATGGAGTGCTGGTGGTTGCATTGCATTTTTTGGGCTCTCCCACCCAACCCCCACCTGCCCAATAAGTCTAATAGGAGCTGAATAAGAGGAAGGAAATGGCTAGGAGTCACAAAGGAAATACCAAGGAGTGTGAAGGCTATATAGACAGAGATCAAGGGGCAGAGATCAACCAGATAAGTGTGATTTTGTGTTGGGTACTTAATTACTGTGTGCACTGAGGGTTTTTTGTGATTTTGTGTTGGGGGCTTGCTTACTCTGTGCATTGAGGGGTTTAGGGATTTTGTGCTGGGGCTTACTTGTGTGCATCGAAGGGTTTTGTGATTTTGTGTTGGGGGCTTATTTACTGTGTGCCTTGAGGGGGTCTGTGTCTTTGAGTATGGGGCTCACTTACTGTGTGTTTTGAGGGGTTTTGTGATTTTGAGTTAGGGCTAGGTTTTAAGTACATACCCTTCTATTAGATTTTAAGTACATATCCTTCTCTGTGTTGTGTGAGGAAAAGTACACTAAAACAAAAAATAAACAAAAAATAACAACAAAAAAGGGGTTCTTAAATCAGAACAGAGCTAGAAAAAGATAGAGGGGAAGATTATGGGAGTGCTGCAATGCAGTGACTGCGGGGCAGCCGTCTTCAGGAAGACCTTTTGGATACTGTGCTGCTGCTCCATCTTCAGGAACCTCTCTGGGCTGAGTGTGGAGGTTACTAGTCTCTGTTCCAAGATGGCTAGGATTCTGGGAAACTCCTCCCCCACCCAGGGCCACCAAGTCTACCTCCACTACCTCCAAGGTTGCTTAGCAGGAGAGGTAGTTGGACTATGGTGGGCTCAGGAAAGGTGAGGGCAGTGGAACAGAGGCATATCCCCCATCCGGTGCAACTGAAGAACTCCTACGCTGTATTGGAGGAGAGGGAAGGTCCCACAGTGACACCAACAGTTGTGACCAGGGAGGATGAGTGAGTCCTCCATAAAGGAGCCCCAAGGGTGAGTGGCAAGGGTCTCCAGAGGAGAAGGAAGCAGCTCCTGATGTGGGACTCTATAGTCAGGGGAGTGAATTTGGGGACAGGTAGGGAGGTTAAGTGCCTACCTGGAGACACAGCTTGGAAGGATGGAGAGAGGATCCAGAGGATTACTAGGGCAGTAGCAAGGAGGGGGGAGCTGGATGTCATTGTACATTTGAGGCCAAATGACCTGGCTAGGGTTGAGGCAGGATTAGTTCGGGTGTGGGAGGAGTTTAGGGAATTGGGGAGGGGCCTTGGGCAGGTAGCTAGCTCCGTGATCTTCTTGGAGGTGCTGCCTGTCCATGGCAAGGGGAGGTTAGGGATCTCCACACTAGGAAATTCAGTGCATGGCTGAGGAACTGGTGCAGAGAGGAGGATTTTGTCTTCACTGGGGACTGGGCATAGGTGCCGGAACCGGTGGGGCGGAAGGGGCCGGAGCCCCTCCACTTTTTATTTCTGTATGGCAAAAACTAGTAGAAAAAGTGCCCTTTGTTCCCTTATAAATGCCTTTTTGATTCTCAGCCCCCTCAGCTTTTACCATCTTCCGGCACCCTTGGGACTGGGGACCCACCTGGAGGGATGAGGGCCTGTACAAAGGCGACAGCCTACATCCATTCAGAGAATAGACTGTAGTTCTCAGTGAACAGTTGAAATGCTACATTGGCAAGCATATAAACTAGCCAAGGTGGGAGGAAGTAGGCAGGGAGACAAAAACTGTCCCCCAACTAGTGCAAGAGGCCAACAATGGGAATGCTGAAGGAGCGAAAACAACAAAGAAAGCAAATAAAACTGGCAGTCAGAGGGTAGAAGAAGTGACTGGGACTGAAAAATATAAAGGGCAAACTAGGAGTGGGTAAAAGGTAAAAGAGGGTGTATAAACATGTAACCCCCCTGCAAATGGGGGTTCCCAAAAGACTTCCAGGAGCTTGCTTGAATGCTCCAAGCCTGAATGGTGTTTGGCGTTTAAGCCATTTATCAGTGAGTGTTTTTAGAACCTCTGGTACTGTCTCTTTAAGAGCTGTCTGCTTGCAGACATAATTAGTTTGTATGGGGGACTGTGTGTTTCTTTGATTGAGTACCACTGAGCTGCTGCCAATTCACTCCATTTTGCAGTCACTAGGAGTGCAAAGGAACCTATCTGAAAGATGTAACTGTTTGCCAGAAATCTTTTAGAGTAATAATGAAATTACAGTTTGTCTAACCTGCTTCTTTGCAGTCAGAACTGTGTCTGCCTAGTTCCCCATTCTGGTTTTGAACTGCTGAACTGGACCAATCAGTGTGGGGTAAGCTAGCTCTAAAATGGTGCCTTGACTAATTCAGAACTTGGACTCATAATCTGAGCCAGCCACAAGAGGATTGTATGGGCAGTGACTCTGGCAGATGTAGTTTAGACTTGGCGCCTTTTTGGAGCAACAGGAGCAGTCTATTGTGAGTGACAGCCAATCCAGTCAAGAACTGGGAGGAACTCAAAGGAAGTGCCCGGTTTTGTCTGTTGGAGTTTCAGTTGAGCTCTAGTAGTGAAGAAGGAAGGAGCCCTGTGCTTTTCAGTGTGCAGTTTTAGTCGGAAACGTGTAAGGCCCAGAGTTCCGGTCTGCATCTTGTGTAACTGCTTGTTAGGACTGAACTGGCCTGTGAAGAGAATCAAAGGATATCTGAAGAGTAGAAACCAGGCTCACCCTGTAGAAGACTGGAGGAATTGCTGAAAATTGCACTCGGTCTGTCAGGAACTGAATCTGCTGTGTGTTCTCCCGGTATTGTGCAGTAATGCGATCGGGATATAGATGCAGCCTGCCTGGTATAGTGCTTTCTTTTACCATATAAATGTGTGAAGAGGTTTGTGTACTCAAGTGAATCCTGCTGCCATTAAGTGACTTTTGCCTGTGACTGTTTACTATATACATGTGTGAGGAGTCTCTTGGAGCTCAAGAGTAGCCCTGCTGACATTGAAGGACCCTATCTTATTTGGAGGTCGTGAGTACTAATTCAGGGTCGCCTCCCTGTTGAATTGCCACATTAAATCCAAATGGAATTACTGTACTGCTGACTGTTTAATTCTCCTTTCTCTGTGTGAAAGGGCCCCTACCAGCTGCCACGGTTTGGACTAGCCACTAGGGCTTGGGTACCCAGGACAGTAACTGATAGGGATAGGCCTGCACAGAGCCGTAGGTAGATGAGTAGAGTGATAAGCCAATTAACCTGATTTCCTGTCCTTGTTATATCCCCTAAATAAATCAGAGCTGCTTGTTTCAGCAAAGTTATACTGCCTGAGGTATTTGTCTATGTTAAAGTACTGTACGTGATTGTTGCACTGTATCTTATTTCACAGGAGGTCCCAGTGCCGGAACCAGTCCTGGGGGTAAGTGTATACTGTAAAGGTAATTCTGATGTATTGTGTGGCCACTAGTGGGAAGAAAGGGGTTGCAGTGTCCCAGAGGGCTGTGACCAAGTTAGTTTAACTATTGTAAACCCTGACCTCTGGGTGGAGGCACCGCTATTGGATCCAGGCCCTCAACCTGTTAGTGGCAAATCAGGCAGGGGTAGTAGCCCCTGGGATAGCGCCATCTAGGGGTTACATCTTGAGGCTCACCGCTGGGATTGTGTGTCCTCTAGTGGCCATATTTACGAACCACTGTTAAGAAAAAAAATGGGTACCCGACAGAAGTGGCTGTGCACGGCTGGTGGAGTGGTGTACTGGGAGGAGATCGACCTCAAAATGCTATGCTTATCCTGGACATCCCCTGGTATCAATACGGACACTGTGCAGGGAGTACTTTCCAAGGTGGAAGGCTTACAAAACCCTGTGGTGGTGGGTCGGCATGCTAATCTGCTCACCCACACTTTCCTGGCCCTAGTAGAGTTTAAGGATCCCATAGATAGCTCCAAAGTGCCACAGACCATTACCCCAGAGGGAGCCCTCACTGCTTGGAGAGTGATAACTAAGGACAGTAAAGACCGGGGGGAATGAGCCCCCACCACTATCTGAAACTTTTGAGGAGAAATTTGCTAAATGGTTGCTGGGGGAAGGGAAAACTGTGGAGGACTTGAAGAAACTATTCTTGCCACCTGGGGTGTTCTCCCCAACACCTTCTCCGCTCCAGTGCCCGTAATGGTGGCTGAACCAATGCAGACTCCACCCCTGCACCTGCCATTAGTCACGACTCTTACCAAGGTTGAGGATCTTCTCTGCACCTCCCCACCCCCAAGGGAGGATGACTGGGAGACCTGGATAGACTATGCTGCCCCAAGTGCTACAATGGCAATGCTCGGAAGCCAAAAGCAAAAGAGGGTTAGTGAGAGCCTGGAGGTCCTGCCCTGGCTACCATTCGTGCTAAATGGGCCAGTAACCCTGAAGTGACTGCACAGGCCTATCTTGAGGCCCTGGAGAATGTGTATGGGAGCCCAGATTCTGATAAGGACCTATGGTGGAGAGTAAGAGATGCACAACAGTACCAAGGGAGTTGTTGTCTGTGTATGTATCTCGGCTGGAAAATTGTTGCAAGAATGCCTCAGAAAAGGTAGTTTGCCAGCAATTGAACTGGACCAACCAGGCTGGACAGGATCCTTAAGTCTGCCCCTTCTCAGAACTGCTGTTGCTTCAGTTACGCCTGGCAGATCGACTGAATCCCACCCTCCTATGATGAGTTAATGAGAGAAATTCGAGGAGTTGAGAAAAGACAACCTCGGGAGGGACCTGCACCAATAGCTGCGCTCGACCGAGTGACTGAGGGTGACCCATCAAGTGAAGTTCAGCAGAGGTTGGCAGTAAATGAGTGCTCTGGCAAGGAAAAAGATATGCCACAATGGGGCTAACTGTTGAGAGAGATCCAGGAATTCAAAACAGTCCTTTATGAAGGCCACGCCTGCAAGTACGGGCCCTGACCTATATCCGACTGTATCTGCTATGGGGTGGGGTACCACCCATGTATCTCCTGCTGATAACAGCTCCAAACTCAGTTCCTTGACCATGGAAGTGGAGAAACTGACGAGATGTCTCCAAATGCTTATCACGCCGCAGACAGAGATGGCACCCAGGTTTCCAGTTAGTAATACCCCCGCCCTGGCTCCCAGTGTGGCGCCTCGGCCAGCTCAAACTCCAGAAAGTATGTTTTGCTATAATTATGGGAAAGATGGGCACATGAAAAGGGAATGCCAGTCCCCAAAAGACACTGACAAAGTTGCATATAGGCTACAAGGAGAGCTTCGGAGAACAAATCAGTGGTTAAGAGGTGCACGCCATGATCCCAGTGAGGGCACCAAAAATGCTAATTCATGTCCTTTTGGCAAGGTCAGTTGCCCAGGCCCCCACTACCGCCTCTCCAGACTGGTCCAGAATAGTGGGTCCCTCCATGGAGACCACTGTAAAGGTGAATGGAGTGTCTACAAGAGCTGTATTAGACAGTGGCTCCTAAGTGACAATTATGTTCCAAGATTGGTATCAGAAGCATTTGTCAGATGTACCCTTACAACCATTAGAAGGACTGCATGTGTGGGGTTAAGTGAGAAAGCCTACCCTATTCCGGTATATCTGAATTTGGCTGTCTTTCCCACCTCCGTGGCTGGAGTGGCTGAACAAGTAGAGACCCTAGCCTTAGTGTGTCCCCCACTGGACTGTATGATGGTGTCCCTTTGTTGATTGGAACAAATGCTCATATGTTCGAAGGCTGGCACAGTTGTGTTATGAAAACAGGGTCAAAGACTAGTAGAGCTTTAAGAGTTCCGGCTTTAATTAAGAAGGCCTAGTGAGGCACAGAGAGATGCTGAAAAATAGAACCAGAGGAACCGGTCGGAATTGTATGGAAGAAGGATCCTGAGTCTCTGATCCTGGCGCCAAATGCCCAGTGTACCTTACAGGAGAGGTCCGTATCAGAAAGGATGTTAAGAATAAAATATTAATGTTGGATGCACCAGGCGATGGAAAATTGCCAGAGGGACTGCTGGTCAAGTCTAGTATTTTGCCCGCTAGAGCCCATGCTTATGCCAGAAGGGTAATGGTCCAAGTTCATAATGTGTCTGAAAGAGACATTCGAGTAAATAGAGGTTGCATCCTGGCTAATGTGCATTGTACAGACACTGCAGTGCTACCCAGCAGCAAGAGTTCAAGGAAGAATGACAGAGTAATGCCTGACTTGTTTGATTTCGGCGACTCCCCGCTGCCAGCTGAATGGAAAGTGAGGATCAGTGAGAAGCTTGCCCAGAGAGACCAGGTGTTTTCTTTAAAGGAATGGGACGTAGGATGCGTGCAAGGAGCTGAGCACAATATCCGCTGCATGACGAAGACCATTTCGTGAGAGGTCTCGACACCTGGCACCTGCTGACATAGATGATGTGAGACGGCATCTGCAAGAGATGTTAGCTGCTGGTGTAATACAAGAATCCAGACCCTTATGCTTCCCCATTGTGGTAGTGAGGAAAAAGAATGGAACAGTAAGGATGATGTGTGGATTATCGCACCTTAAACCGGCGGACTATCCTGATCAGTACACAATGCCCCGCATTCAGGATGCTTTGACTGCCTAAACGGGAGCAAGTGGTCCTCTGTGCTGGATCTCCGCAGGGTACTACCAGATCCCGATGGCCCCAGAGGACCGTGAAAGACAGCCTTTATCTGTCCGCTATTTCTGTGAATTCATGAGGATGCCTCAAGGATTTCAGGTGCCCCAGCCACTTTTCAACGATTGATGGAGCGTGCAGTGGGGGACATGAACTTACTAGAGTGCCTGGTATACCTAGATGATGTTATTGTGTTTGGCAGCTCACTGGAGGAACATGAGAGCAGATTATTTAAGGTATTGGACTGACTTGAGGACTTTGGCCTTAAACTGTCCATTGATAAGTGTCAATTCTTGCAAACATCAGTAAAGTATGTGGGACACATAGTATCCACCGAGGGAATAGAGACCGACCCAAGTAAAGTTGAGGCCTTGACCACCTGGCGCAGCCCAAAAATCTAAAAGAACTGCAAAGATTCCTGGGATTCTGTGGTTATTATCGTGCTCATCAAGGACTATTCAAGAGTGATCCGCCTTTACTTAACCTTACTCAAGGGTATCCCCAACCCACAAAAATACCAAAAGACAGCGTCCTCAAGACTGAAAGAGTGTATTTTCATCCGTGGAAGTATTTGGGGCCCGCTGACCTCTGATTGTGAGACTGCTTTTCATGAGATCATTTATCAACTTACCCATACTCCAGTGCTGGCCTATGCCGATCCAAGAAAACCTTATGTCCTGCACACTGATGCTAGCTTGCAAGGGTTGGGGCTGTGTTGTACCAAGAGCACGAGAATGGCCTGAGACCAGTGGCCTTTGCCAGTAGAAGTCTGACCCCATCCGAAAAGAACTATCCTGTACATAAGTTAGAGTTTCTAGCTTTGAAGTGAGCTATTGTTGACCAATTCCATGAGTACTTGTATGGGGCTAAAATACTAGTAAAAACTGACAATAATCCTTTAACCTATGTGCAGACCTCAGCTAAGTTGGATGCCACTGGCCACAGGTGGCTTTCTGCATTATCTACATATGACTATGCTCTCGAATACCGAGCAGGTCTGAACCACATAGATGCTGATGCTCTCTCCCGGAGGCCTGTTCCCCAGAATGATTGGGTCCGATTGCAGAACCTGACATTCGGCACTCTGCCGGAAGTTTGACAGGGAGGAACAATGTCCACGGACGCAGTAGACTGCATGGTGGATTGTTTGGGACCCTCTGAGAATTGCATACCTGCTGCTTATTGCCACTTTTCTGCAATAGACATTGGTGCACTGCCTCAGCTGGACAATGACAGTATTCGTGGGCTCAATCCGCGATCCTATGATCAAATCAGCTTTAGAAGCCCTCTATGCAGGAAAAGATGTGTCCAAATTACGCCCACTGATTTGAGAACTGCACTGTTATACAAAGAAGGTCCTACGTTGAAACTTGATCAATAAACTGTTATACAGAGAAACAGTAGACAGAGGGGACAAGTAGACAAACAACAACTGGTGCTGCCCACTGCCTTCGAGACTCAGTATTGAGGTCCTTGCACAACCACATGGGGCACCTTGGTATAGACAGAACACTTGACTTGGTGAGATCCAGATTCTATTGGCCTAAGATGGGGGCTGATGTGAGCAACACATTCGAACTTGTAGTCGCTGATTCACAGAGGAAAGCTTTGCCCAGAGGGCTGCCCCTTGTTAACATAACCACCAGTGCACCCATGGAGCTGGTCTGTATTGATTTTCTGAGTTTGGAGTCAGATCAAAGAAATATCAGTAATGTGCTGGTGGTCACTGACCATTTCACGAGATATGCCCAAGCTTTCCCCACCAAAGACCAGAAAGCATCCACTGTGGCCAAAGTACTTGTAAAACTTTTTGTTCACTATGGGGCTCCACAAAGAATCCATTCTGATCAAGGGAGAGACTTTGAGACTCGTCTGATCAAAGAGATGCTTTCTCTGTGGGGAGTGAGAAAGTCCAGAACCACTCCTTACCACCCCCAAGGGGACCCACAGCCTGAACATTTCAACTGCACTTTGCTAGATATGCTAGGCACCCTGCACCCAAAGGACAAGACTAGATGGAGCCAACAAATTAGCACCCTGGTACATGCTTATAACTGCACCAAAAGTGATGCCACTGGGTTCTCCCCCTACTGCCTGATGTTTGGAAGAGAAGCTCGACTACCGGTAGATGTGTGTTTTGGGGTCTCTCCTGATGGGGTTCAAGCTGACAACTATTTACAGTATGTGCAAAAGTTAAAGTGTTCCCCTCCACAAGTCCCAGTTGAGCATGACTGTCAGTCCATATCAGAAGAAAGTGAGAGTGACTTTGAATACTATCCTTCTTACGAACTGAGTCAATTGTTTCGGGCAATCCCTAGTCAATACTGGAGATGAAGCTGGGCCTTCTGGACTGTCCAAGCCCCCAACTCTCGTCCCTGGAGCCATGCTCCCAGAAAGTGAAGTGCAAAGCATCAGATCAGATGAAATGGAATCATTGTGCATGGTTGAACTGTTTGAGCTTTCAGGGAGGAAAATGATGGATTGGGTCAGACTGGTGATACACCAGAGCAAGAAGAGTATTTTGAGTGCCCTGACAGTCCACTGCCAGTGTCCGAAAGCTCTCCATGCGAGCCAAATGTTGTGGACTCAGAAACTGTAACTCCTGGAGCTGAAAGTGCCCCAAGTTCGAGCCTCACCCCCATGGAGACTCCTGACAAGTGAGGACAATGCTGAAATGAGGCTCAGAGTGCAGAGACTGTAACAGTTCCCCTAGAAAGACTGGTCGAGCTGTAAAGCCTGTGGTGCACCTCAGTTATGATTCCCTGGGCCGGCCTGTGGACTTGCTCTCAATGTTGTCCATAAAGGATTGTATGTGTCCCCGAGCTCATTGCCCAAACTGAGCATCAGTGCTAACTCCAAGTTACTTGTGTTGCTCTCTAGTATGGTGCCTTGCCCCATCCAGCCCCAAGGTAACTGATAGGAAGGCCTCTCTTCAGGTTTCATGTACAAGAGGTAATAACTTGAGTTATGGTACAATGTGTGTAATACTGTGCAAAGAGTGATGTACTGCAATGTTTCAGAAATGTGTTCTTGGTAAAATGATATATTGACTGATGATTACATGTGAGCCTAATGCAAATGTATATGGTTGCAGTTAAAACTTATGGGTACTTACTTGACGCTGGACGTCAAGCTTTCCCAGGCTAGGAAGGTGTAACCCCTGCAAATGGGGGTTCCCAAAAGACTTCAGGAGCTTGCTTGAATGCTCCAAGCCTGAATGGTGTTTTGCGTTAAGTCATTTATCAGTGAGTGTTTTAGAACCTCTGGTACTGTCTTTGAGAGCTGTCTGTTTGCAGACATAATTAGTTTGTATGGGGACTGTGTTTCTTTTGATTGAGTACCACTGAGCTGCTGCCAATTCACTCCATTTTGCAGTCACTAGGAGTGCAAAGGGAACCTATCTGAAAGATGTAACTGTTTGCCAGAAATCTTTTAGAGTAATAATGAAATTACAGTTTGTCTAACCTGCTTTCTTTGCAGTCAGAACTGTGTCTGCCTAGTTCCCCATTCTGGTTTTGAACTGCTGAACTGGACCAATCAGTGTGGGGTAAGCTAGTTCTAAAATGGTGCCTTGGACGAATCAGAACTTGGACTCATAATCTGAGCCAGCCACAAGAGGATTGTATGGGCAGTGACTCTGGGAGATGTAGTTTAGACTTCGGCGCCTTTTTGGAGCAACAGGAGCAGTCTATTGTGAGTGACAGCCAATCCAGTCAAGAACTGGGAGGAACTCAAAGGAAGTGCCCGGTTTTGTCTGTTGGAGTTTCAGTTGAGCTCTAGTAGTGAAGAAGGAAGGAGCCCTGTGCTTTTTCAGTGTGCAGTTTTAGTCGGGAAACGTGTGTAAGGCCCAGAGTTCCGGTCTGCATCTTGTGTAACTGCTTGTTAGGACTGAATCCGTCCTGTGAAGAGAATCAAAGGATATCTGAAGTGTAGAAACCAGGCTCACCCTGTAGAAGACTGGAGGAATTGCTGAAAATTGCACTCGGTCTGTCAGGAACTGAATCTGCTGTGTGTTCTCCCGGGTATTGTGCAGTAATTGCGATCGGGATACAGATGCAGCCTGCCTGGTATAGTGCTTCTCTTTACCATATAAATGTGTGAAGAGGTTTGTGTACCTCATGAATCCTGCTGCCATTAAGTGACTTTTGCCTGTGACTGTTTACCATATAAATGTGTGAGGAGTCTCTTGAGCTCAAGAGTAGCCCTGCTGACATTGAAGGACCCTATCTTATTTGGAGGTCGTGAGTACTAATTCAGGGTCGCTCCCTGTTGAATTGCCACATTAAATCCAAATGGAATTACTGTACTGCTGACTGTTTAATTCTCCTTTCTCTGTGTGAAAGGGCCCCTACCAGCTGCCATGGTTTGACTAGCCACTAGGCTTGGGTACCCAGGGACAGTAACTGATAGGGATAGGCCTGTGCACAGAGCCGAGGTAGATGAGTAGAGTGATAAGCTAATTAACCTGATTTCCCTGTCCTTGTTATATCCCCTAAATAAATCAGAGCTGCTTGTTTCAGCAAAGTTATACTGCCTGAGGTATTTGTCTATGTTAAAGTACTGTACTGTGATTGTTGCACTGTATCTTATTTCACAGGAGGTCCCAGTGCCGGAACCAGTCCTGGGGGTAAGTGTATACTGTAAAGGTAATTCTGATGTATTGTGTGGGCCACTAGTGGGAAGAAAGGGGGGTTGCAGTGTCCCAGAGGGCTGTGACCAAGTTATTTTAACTATTGTAAACCCTGACCTCTGGGTGGAGGCACCCGCCATTGGATCCAGGCCCCTCAACCTGTTAGTGGCAAATCAGGCAGGGGTAGTAGCCCCTTGGATAGCGCCATCTAGGGGTTACAAACACAACCTGGAGAGCCATCTGTACAAATGTCGAAGTCTATGCAGCAAGATTGTTGACTTAGAGGCCACCATGGTGGAGTCAGACCTAGATATAACCACCATCACGGAGACCCAGTGCAATGAAAACCAGTACTGGGAAATGGCCATGCCAGGATATACTCTATTTAGGAGGGACAGGGTAGGCAGAAAAAGGGGAGGTGTGGCTCTTTATTTAAAGGACAACATAAAGACTATAGGAATACAGGGAAGCAGGGGGAGTGGAGGTACTGTGGGTCGCTCTGGAGAAAAGGAAATGGGCTGTTGTTTGCATAGGAGGTATCTATAGACCTCCAGCATTAGAGGTAGATGTGGATGGGGAAATGAAGAAAGAAATCCAAAGTATGGCTCAAAAGGGGCAGGTGTAACTAGTGGGAGATTTTAATCTACCAGACATGGACTGGAACCTCTCTGCCATGGCAACTATCAGGAACAGAGACATCCTGAACTTCCTGCAGGGTTCATTCCTCAGGCAGCTTGTACAGGAGCCCACCCATGAGGGGGCACTACTGGACCTAATACTGACAAATGGAGGCAGTATTGCTGATGTCACGGTGGGAGACCACCTGAGAACCAGTGACCATCGTACCCTGGGAACCAGTGACCATCATTCGGTGTGGTTTAATATAAAGACTGAACTAGACTCAAATCACAGGACAAGTGTCCTGGACTTCAGGAGGGCCAACTTCAAGGAAATGAGAGATTGCCTCAGGGATGCCCTGGCTGAGATAAGGAAACTAGAGGGATTTGAGGATCAGGGGGCCAAAATTAAGGAATGTATTGAAAAGGCTACAAATCTCTGTGTCAGGCAAGTTAGCAAGGGAAAAAGAAAAAAAAAAAGACACTATGGTTCTCTAGAGAGATAGTGGAAAAAGAAGGAGCAAAAAAACATGCTTTTAGGATATTCAAAAAAAAATACAGGAGGAGGATGGGGGGTTTATCAGGAGATGCAAAAAGAGGTAGGGAGGGCAGTTAGAGCTAAAGCACAAACAGAGGAAAATAATGTCACATCACTTAAAAAAGGGAATCAGAATTTTTTTCAGATACATAAGTGACAAGAGAAAGACCAAGGGAGGGATAGTTTGGCTGAAATGGGAAGGAGGGGTTTGTATGGAAGAGGATCACCAAAAAGCAAACATACTAAACAAATACTTCTGCTCGGTTTTTACAGTTGAGGGGTCAGGCAGCGGACCAGAGATGAAGGTCAAGGGCAGTAAGGGTAGGGAGGTGGACACAAGCCCTTTACAGTGGGAAGGGCCCTAATGGAACTATCAAGGTTGAAAGTGGATAAGGCAATGGGACTAGACGGGGTGCACCCCAGGGTATTGAAGGAGCTCTGGGAGGAGCTAGCTATACCTCAGACAGCCCTGTTTAACCTATCACTGGAAACAGGGAGGTACTAGGAGACTGTAGGAGGGCTGATGTAGCCATACTCCACAAAAGTGGAAGCAGGGAGGAGGCAGGTAATTACAGACCAGTCAGCCTGACCTCAGTAGTGGGCAAAGTTATGGCATCACTACTGAAGGAAAGAATTGTGGAATATGTTGTGGCCAATGGACTACAGGATCCGAGGTAACATGGTTTCACAGGGGGAAGATCCTGCCAGACAAACCTGATCGAGTTCTTTGATTGGGTTACCAAGGTAGTGGATCAGGGAGGAGTTGTTTACGTGGCCTACCTGGATTTCAGTAAGGCCTTTGACACCATTCCACACAGAAGCTTGGTGAGCAAGATGAGTAGCCATGGAGTAGGTCCTCAAGTAGTAAGATGGATAGAGGGCTGGCTGGAGAATAGGAGTCAGAGGGCGGAGGTAAATGATGTCCACTCTGGGGAAGACAAAGTGACCAGTGTGGTGCCATACAGGTCAGTACTAGACCCCTTTCTCTTCAATGTCTTTACTGTGGAGGGACTGGAAGATAAGGTATGCCTGTTTGCATGTGACACAAAAATCTGCAACAGAGTAGACACTCGGGGGTGGTTTTGTGTGTGGAAAGAATGAGGGAAGATCTAAAGTTGGAAGAATGGTCACGAGTTTGGCAGCTGGGCTTCAACATGAAAAAGTGCAAAATCATGTACTTGGGGCATAGGAGCCCAGTGGCTCAGTACCATCTAGGAGGAGAGAAGCTAACAGTCATGAACCAGGAAAGGGACCTGGGGGGTAATAATTTATGATGACCTGAAGGTGGCTAAACAGTGTGACAAGGCAGTGAGTAAAGCTAGCAGAATGCTTGGGTGCATAGGCAGGGGTATCACCAGCAGAAAGAGGGAGGTAATAATACCCCTATATAAATTATTGGTGAGACTCCCATTTAGTACTGTGTCCAGTTCTGGAGGCCCCACCTCTGTAAGGACATAGACAGGGTGGAGGTGGTACAAAGGAGGGCAACCAAAGTGGTGCAGGGCCTACATCAGACACCCTATAAAGAAAGACTCAAGGAATTAAATATGTGCTCCCTAGAGGAAAGAAGGGAAAGGGGAGATATGAAAGAAACATTCAAATATCTCACAGGTACAAACAAGGTATAGGAAGGGGGCATTTTTCATAGAAAGAGATGCTCGAGGACAAGGGGTCACCCTATGAAGCTGGGGAGATTTAGGGAAAATGTGAGGAAGTTCTTCTTCACTGAAAGGGTGGTGGATGTTTGGAACAGTCTACCAGTGGACGTAGTAGAGGCTAAAACAGTCACGGGTTTCAAGAATGCATGGGATAGACACAAGGGCATCCTAGAAGTAAGCAAGTGAGGGAGGGTACCAAGGACTGAGTAGGGTTTGAGGTGGCTCAGTCAGAAGGGAAGATAAGGCAGTCTAGATGTGCCAGGGGATCCTTATCTGCCAACAATGTCTATGTTTGTGTGAAATTGAGCTAATTCATGCTAGCTAGCATCTGCTGTTGATGCCCTGGCTCATGGCACGAAGTAGTCAGCTCCTCCCAGACAGTGCTTTTTCAGAGATTACTTTCAGGAAATCAAGAGGACAATGCCAGCAGAGATCTGCAAACTGTGCTTGCAGACCTTACACACTGGCTGTGTTGCCAGCAACATAACATCCCTTATGTAGGACATGCACGCCACTATGATTGACCACCCATCTATGACTGAAATGTAACCATGTGCTATGAAATACCTAGCACAGCATCATAACATTTACGACCCACCAAGCGTCCTGTTGATGACAACAATCACACTGGTTGTCGGAAAGTCACACTGTGAACTGTTTCTGAAAATGAACATACTAGCACCCTATTAAATAGTCAATACAACATCAGACACCTCCCCGCAGACTGCTGACAACCATTATGTAGGCATCGTCTGGAATACTTTCTACAATATTATAACATATACAACATTATAACCCATAAAAGCCAACCTCTATTGTACCAGAACTAAAATAAAAGAAAGCCTAACTAAAAACTGGCAACAGGAATCAGAACCCAATAAAAAAGTTGCATGAAAACATCATTAGCAACATATATGCATGTACACAAATTAAGTACAAATATTATACCCTCACAGCAAGCTCTTACTGCTCCATTGGTAAAGAGAGAGCAACAGAGAAAAGCAGGAGCAATGCAGTCAGGAGTGACTGGTGCAGCAGGTTCCACCATTGTGGCGGTATGCCAGCGGTGCTATCCTGGCTTTCGAGGATGGGGGAGAGTGTGCATATCTCCCCTCTGCGAGGTCAGTGGGGCAGCTGGTGGGCATTCACTAGAAGGTGAACGTTTTGTGTAGGGGGAAAGTGTAAGTCCCATTTGGGAGCTTACTAGTTAATTTATTGTAGCCGCAGGTGCCCTGCCTGCCAGCAGGAGGGGGGCCTCCATTCAGTGGGTATAAAAGGGGGATTTTTTAGGGGGGCAAGGGGAGTCCTTGAGAGAGAAGAGAGTGAGAAGGCAGCCCATGAAGTGTTTGGATGTGAGGGCCGAGGTTTGGGGCTGGAGTGGGCCACTTGCCACCAGGGCCCTCCACACTCAGAGACCGGCAGAGAAATGTAGTGGTCGGCAGTCCATGTGGGGTCCGGAGCCTTTTGTTGGGGACCACCTGTGTGTAACCCCTCTACAAATGGGGGTTCCTGAAAGTCTTCCTTGGGTGTGCCTAAATGCCCACTGCCAGGCTGGTATCCTGTGTCTTATCACTTTAAAAGTGTTTGTGTGAGAGCGGCCTTAATGCCTCTGTGCTCTGTCTCTTTAAGAGCTGCTAATAACATGGTGCTTATTTAATCTGGGAGGGGGCTGAGTGTTTCTATGCTCAAGTCCCGCCCGTGCTGCCAAATAATTGCTCCATTCTGCCATCGCTATTTGCGCAGAGGGAGCTCTGTTAGAAGCTGTACTTATTTGCTGATTATCTACTAGCATAGTAATGATATTGTAGTTTGTCTAACCAGCCTTCTTCGAAGCATGGACAGTTCTGTTTATCACCACCATCTTGGTCCTGGACTGTCAGAATGGGTCAATCAGTACCTTTGGGGACCCTAAAATGGAGTCTGTCCCCAGGGGTCTTGTGGGAGGAATTTCTATAGGAATTTTAGTTTTGAGACTTTGGTGCCTAAATGCACCTGGAGGGGGAGCCCTTGCTTTGACAGACTGATGGATCAACCAACCAGAACCTTTTGGACCAAAGGGAAATTCCCATGCTGCCTGCTGCAGTCAGTCAGTCTGGAGTTAGAGTTTGAAGGGTAAACAGCTCGAGTGTTTTGAGTAGCAGCTCCTGCATAATTCACGCAGGAGATTGGTGGAAAGGCTGAGTTTGGCCTGTCTGCCTGCAGTCCCTCGAGAGGGAATCCTTTGAAAGGCTTATCAATTGGACTGTATCCAAATTGGAGTGTGACAAAGCCACTGAAGAGTGACCAGATTTAAACCTGAAGAAGACTGAAGATTTGCTGTACACAATCGGCCTGTCAGGACATTGATTTACCAAAGAATTCCCAGTTTTGCTCAGAGACAATGATACTGCGTCCGGACTGCCTTCCGCACTGTGGTATGGTGATTGCTTTACTATAAGTGTGCTGTGTGCTGTTAGTGGGTCCCGATTTGGTTCCCCACTGTGTAAATGTGCCACGCTTGCTGGAAGCTGCTTCCAGCACTACCGGACTCAAAATCTGAACTGTTCCATCTGGCCTGGGTCTTTCCACCTGGCCCAGCCAGCTACTTCAGGCACAGAAACCATCATCGATGAGAGACTCGCCTGGGGATCAGGCCCCTGCTCAACCATCTCAAACAGGAATGACACCTCGGTGATTCGTGTGGGCCCTGCTTCTCCTGGCAAACCAGTCATCAACCTGCAGTCTCCATTTCATCTAGCCTGTGTCTCGTATTGGGTAGCGTGAGTAACAATCAGGGTAGCTCCCTGCAACAACAGCTAAATCTCAAGTGTTGTCATCTGATTGCATTGTTGTTTTCCTTTCACGAACTGAGCCTTCAGGCTCTGGATTATAAATTGCGTGTGGTTGTGCATGCCTTTTCTTTTCATCACAGGGCCCCAACCAGCTGTGATGCCAGCCTACCCTGGGCAACATTCCAGGCTAGCCCACCTTACTTCCAACTGGGTACCCAGAGCATGTGACTGTGCAGGGACTAAAAGTGCATGCATAATTGCCTGACCAGATCAGTTTTAGAATCAATCAACATGATTACGCCCCTCCCGTGTTCAATTCCCCTGAATAAATCAGATCTAACTCTTTTTGCATTTAATCTGACTGTGGTTACAGTTTGTACCAAAAGCACTGTACTGTTGTTATTTGCTGTGTCTAACCTTGTTTTACAGGGAGTCTCCAGGGTTGAACTGGTGGAACCAGCCCTCATGGTAAATGCAAACAGTGTGGGGAATTGCTTGCTGAATAGGGGCTACTGTGAAAGTGTTTGTTGCTTATTGTCTAGGCCACTAGAAGGGAAAGAGGGGGGTTACAGTGTCTCAGAGGGCTGTACCCAGGTTAGCTTTGTTATTAACTATCCTGTCCTCCAGGTGGAGGCACCCGTTTCAGTACCCAGGCCCCTTAACCTGCAACTAGCCACTCAGGCAGAGGTAGTAGCCCTTGGGATAGTGCCACCTAGGGGTTACATGTGTCTTTGGGGAGCCAGAGCCTGGGAAGAAAGTCAGTGGCCCACCTCGTGATCTCTGGCATCATGGTTGGGCGGAGCAGGTGGGTTCCCCTAATCCTTGTCTGTGGGCGAGTGGTGAGCTAAGCCATGTGCCAGGTCATTGGGGCAGTGTGGTAGTGGCAGTCTGTACTGTAGGGAGCACAGTGGTGCAACCTGTCTCCCATTCCAGTGACACTCCAGCCTGGCCTGGAGGCATCTGGAAGCCTATACAGCCTAAGAACGGAAAGTGCACTGGTCTCCGTGATCACCAGGGACCTTCAGATGTTGCCCTGGGATGCTCAGAGCCGCACTGGCTTAGGATAGAGAGGACTTGGCATTTCTTGTAGGAACTTTGCTTGCTATTCATATAGACCATCCAAGTGGGAGCTCTGGATTCGAACCACCGGTGTTGGGAGATACCGCTAAAGTCACAGCTAGTCTACATCTTGTAGCTGCTAGTGTGGTGAGTGCCAAGATGCTTGTTGCATTGGGAGATGGAAAAAAAAGTAAGCTTGTGCAGGAGAGGAGTTGGGAGCTAAGATCCTTTGAGGCCTGTTTTCTTGGCCCATTATCATTGCTGTTGCCAGGATTTGAGGAGTCTGTTTGGCCTTTAGGGAGTACTGCAGTGTAGGAGCTCTTGAGACACAAAAATTTGCTGCAGACTGTATCAGGCCCTGTGCCCTGAAGGTTACCCATCGTGTGATTTGCACTCCATGCTCCATGGAGCGACTTAATCAAATTTTTGCAATTAAATAATTTTTTCTTCTTATTTTAACCTGGAATGGACAATCGTCTTGATTTAAGGCATAATGTGATCGCATTAAGCAAGTTTTCCCCCACAGCTGCTGTCAACCCTAGCTGCTAAGTATAACCTGCCCCCCCAAAGACATTTGCTATGGACCCAGGTAATGAGTTTAATTTTCTGGGACTGTATTTCTGGGGGCAAGTGCCCCCTCCCTCAAAGTTACCATCTGGCATACCCCTAGACACCGGGAAGGGTGGGCTTACACACTGAAGCATTATTAAAAGAATAAATGTTAATAATCTCATTCCATCCATAGAAGCCATGTTGAATTACACTAGAGCAATGAAATTTTCTTATGCAAATGTAAACTAAGGGTGACAGAGGGAACTGAATTTCCTCAAGTAAAATGTGGCTGGGGGCTGGGAGTTTGCCTTTTTTTGTTTCCATCCCCAAGTTTCCCCTTAAATCACTATCCCCAATTCACCCTAATGGCTTGGTGGCCGAGAATCACACTGTGGCATGGGAGACCTGACTTTGCTTATTTTATGTTTTTATTTTGATAACTGGATAGGCTCAATGGGACCAGATACCTTTCACAGGAATGACCCAGCAGGCATACAGTAGTACAGTTCTTACAGAGTGAAAAAAGAAAACAAATACAAGAAATTTCCAAGGAAGATATACTGATCTATAACTGCTGTTTTCCAGATGCATCCGGGGTGGGGTGGGGGGTGAGAAGAGTACAGCAATAAGTTACAACAATTAGGTTACAAAAATAAAGATACAAGTTATACAATGTACGATGTAACAAGGTGAACAGATTTTGCTGAACACAGCATCAAAAAACTAACTAAGCAGCAGAGTGCAGATTGCAGCAACAATGCAGTGTGAATAAGGCACTGCTGTGCACAGCAAGGAAGAGTGGCTTAGGCCTGGGGACTGGGGAACCGTGATTAGGGCATGAGCAGAATCAGAGGGGAGAGAGGAATTTGCAAGGCAACTGGCTAAACCTGAACAAACCCAGGACCAGAGGCAACAGTAGGAGTGAGCAGTGAATTCATGGAGGAGAGATTTTAACGTTGGGGAGGAGCAGTATGAATAATAGGGGAAGAAAGAGACCCATAGTTTGGGAAAGCAGAAGGAGAAAGGAGCTTGGCTGGCAAACATTTTACTGCGGGAGTGCGAAGAGCAAGGACTAGCATTGCAAAGGGAGTAGCGGGAGGAAGGAGAGGAAATGAGGAGGGAGGAAAGGGAACCAAGCCAGAATCTGGAGAGGAAAGTGGCACAATGAGCAAGATGTCTGGCATCAAAAGAAGGAAAGATGAGGGAGGCATCAAGTGCAGTGGTGGGTTCTAGGGGGCAGTCCAGGGCAAAGTGGCAGTAGGAGTGAAAGAGGGGGTCCAGTCTGGCTAAGGTGGACTTGGAAGCAGTGCTGTAGACAATGTCATCATAATCGAAAATTAGTAGAATCATTTTCAAGACAATCTCTCTACAGGCAGGAAGTGGGTTAGTCACTTTATTCCTGTAAATACTCACTTTATTCAAGCGAGGAGGAGAGAGTGGAGGCCTTCAGTCACATAAGTAGAGTGTTCTGGCATTGTACGGCAGAGTCCTGTATTGCTAGTAACATCTGCCTGTAATATCCTTTGAATTCTGCTGTTGGGGGCTGTGTGTGGGATTCAGCAGGAGGGGGACGCACCAGAGGGCAGGCTGAAGGAGGGAGAGCAGTCATTCGACAGAGTGAGCAGTCCTCCATCCTTGGGAGAGGAAAGCAGCCATTCAGGCACTCGATCCTCTCCTTCCCCAGCTGACCATGGGTCACCAGCGTGGTGAGAAGTAAGGTGTTTAAAGCACCTCAGCCCTCTGTGGCACCGGGCCAACTGCATGTGGATGTTTTGATAGAGGTGGATAAGGTGAGGAAAGGGTTACTACAGTAGCACTAAGGGTAGATAAATCCTCAGGCCTGGACTAGGGCTGAGCGGACTGTTTCGTCTGAAATCCGGAGCCCCGGAATGAACCCTGATTCCATGGACCTGGATAAATATGGACTTCACTGCAGAAGTCCAGGTCCGGGTCCATGGAAAGCAGGACTTTTTTTCTGCATGCCTGGTGCCCCATGGAGGGGTGTAATAATATTATTGATAGGGTTCCTGGCCCTGCCCTGGGCACCCAGGCACCCCCCCAAGTTGCCATGCCATTGCTGTGTGCTGCAGATTTACAGCTGGAGGAATGAACGGTGCCAGGGGGACCAAAAAGAGTGAGGAGAGGAGTGGAGCTCACTCCAGGAGCAGGAGGACCACACATCACAGTCATATGTAATGGAGATATGAGCGTGGGCTGCAGCTGCTGTGGTCAGTGAGTTGGCTGTGTCATCAGTCTTGTTCTCTGAGTGGAGATCAACTTAGTAAGTAAGTAGTACCTCAATAATATTGAATTAATACCAGAAAGAGAGGAGAGCTGTGTACAGGCCCAGGGCAAGGGCAGACTGACAAAATAAATTGTTGACTTGTGCCAGAGGAAAAAGTGTGAGAGAGAGAGAGAGACAGAGACTACTGGGGGCCAAAGAGGAATCTTAAGGTCACAGAAATCACAAATAAAGTTTATTCTTGGCCCCAGTGTGGCTGTGTACGGGGCAAGGGCAGGCTGGCAAAATAAATTATTGACTTGTGCCACCATCTACAGGAGAAAAACAGAGAGAGAGAGAGAGAGAGACTACTGAGGGCCGAAGAGAAATCTTACAGTCACAGAAATCAGAAAATAAAGTTTATTTTTGGCGCCATTGTGGCAGTTTATGTGCATATGGCAAGAGCAGGCTAGTAAAATAAATCTTTGACTTGTGCTATCCAGAGGAGAAAGATAGAGCAAGAGAGACTACTGGGGGCCAAAGAGAAATTTTACAGTCACAGAAATCACAAATAAAGAAATGAATCTTGGCCTCAGTGTGGCTGTGCAGTGTGTGTACACTGTACAGGGCAGGCAGGCAGGCAGAATAGTGCTGGCATCTGTCTGTCTGTCTCTCTCACTCTCTCTCTCTCCCTCTGTCTCTCTCTCCCAGCACACTCACGTCATGGGCCCGAGCAGATATATGCTACCAGTACAACCCAGCCATGAAGCAGCTAGTAGTTATTGCTTTTATTTAGCAGTTTTACTGTAATTTTTATACAAAACATGCATTAAAATATTTTCTTTTGGCCTCTGTGTTGAATATGACCGACTTTGGCCACTTCTATGCATTTTATCACATTTTTTTAAAATATTTATAAATAATCAGGACTAATCGGAACTCCATTATGTTCCAGTTCTTATTTAATAAGGGTCAGAACTTCACTGAGTTCTCCCAGCCCTAACCTAGTCAGTATACACCCAAGGGTGCTAAAGGTGCTGGTGGAGGAGCTTGCAGGTCCCTTGGCTGATCTGTGCAACAGTTCAGTGGATTAGGATGTGGTACTTCAGGACTGGAGGATGGTTCATGTAGTGCCCCTCCATAAGAGCAGTTCCAACGATGACCCAGGGAACTACAGACCAGTCAGTCTGACCTCAACCATGTGAAAGCTCATGGAGACCATACTTAGGGAAAGGGCAGTAGAGTATCTGAAAGAGAATGGCATCCAGGATGAGCTACAACATGAGTTCATGGGAGGGAGATTGTATCAAACAAATCTGACTGACCTTTCATTGGGTCACTAAACAAGTAGACAGGGGTCAAGCGGTGGATATCCTTTACATGGATTTCAGTAAGGCCTTTGACTCTGTACTCCACAAGAGGTTGATGAGGAAGTTGGTGGATTTAGGGGTTGGTGAGAAGTTAACCGGGTAGTAGAAAACTGTCTGAGGGGCAGGACCCAGGGCATGGTTGTGGGAGGTGAGCTCTCCAGCACTAGGGAGGTCACCAGTGGGATACTACAGGGCTCTGTGCCTAGATTGGTCCTTTTCAATGTCTTCATCAATGACATTAGAGATCGGATTAAGGGCAACATTTGTCTATTCACAGATGACGTCAAGCTCTGTGGGAGGGTGAACACAGCAGAAGAGGTACGGAACCTAAGTGAAGATCTGGAAAAGCTAGAGAGGTGGTCCGGGATTTTGTAACTTGGCTTCAATGCAAAGAAATGCAAGGTTAAGCACAGTACACTGCAGCCAAGAACCCAAGGACTGGGTACAGCCTGTGCAGGTCCAGGTGTCTGCATCCAAGGAAGAGAAAGACCTTGGGGTGGTGATCACTAATAACTTGAAGCACTCCATGCAATTTAGGAAAGCAGCAGCAAAGGCAAATAAAATATTGAGCTGTATTGCCAGATGAATCAGCAGTAGTAGGGAGGGAGTAATACTGCCCTTGTACATATGTCACTGCTGAGGCCACATCTGGAGTATAGCAGTGCCCATACCTTAGAAAGTATACAAACCTGCTGGAAATGGTCCAGAGGAGGACAACCAAGATAATCATGAGCTAGCAGGGTAGGATGTACAAGGAGAGGTTGTAGGCCCTAAACTTGCACTCCCAGGAGGAGAGGAGAGAGAGAGGGGGTACATGACTGAAACCTTCAGGTATTTGTAAGGAATAAATAAGATTCTACACTATTACATAGTCTGTGTATGTCTATAATATTACATAGTCTGTGTATGTCTACACTATTACATAGTCAGTGTATGTCTACACTATTACATAGTCAGTGTATGTCTACACTATTATGTAGTCTGTGTATGTCTACACTATTACATAGTTGGTGTATGTCTATACTATTACATAGTCTGTGTATATCTACACTATTACATACAGTGGTCTGTGTATGTCTATACTATTATGTAGTCTGTGTATGTCTACACTATTACATAGTCTGTGTATGTCTATAATATTACATAGTCTGTGTATGTCTACACTATTACATAGTCAGTGTATGTCTACACTATTATGTAGTCTGTGTATGTCTACACTATTACATAGTCTGTGTATGTCTATAATATTACATAGTCTGTGTATGTCTACACTATTACATAGTCAGTGTATGTCTACATTATTATGTAGTCTGTGTATGTCTACACTATTACATAGTCAGTGTATGTCTACACTATTACATAGTCTGTGTATGTCTATACTATTACATAGTCTGTGTATGTCTACACTATTACATACAGTGGTCTGTGTATGTCTATACTATTATGTAGTCTGTGTCTACACTATTACATACTTTGAGTATGTCTACATTATTACATAGTATATGTATGTCTACACTATTACATAGTCTGTGTATGTCTATACTATTACATAGTCTGTGTATATCTATACTGTATCTGCTCTGCACTCTTCTTCCTTACTCAGTACAGTAGTGTTACTTTACTCAGAACATTTTCAGCTTTTGCTTGTTTATTTGATGTGTTCTGCTCCTTTTTGGGTTGAGGGGGGATCTGTGCTCTAGTCTGTTGCCTGAGTGCCATCATCAGACTCATCATCATGAGGAGAAGAGTTAAGAGTGTGTAGGCTAAGGATGTCATAATTGACAGTTGCTTAACTGTCAAATAAGTGCAACAGTTTATGTCAGATGTTTTACCAAGAAAGGCATACTAAGCTGGTGACAGCTTGTTTCAACATGCATCCTGGGGGAGGGGTAATAGGGAGCATTACAGTGTCATGATAAAATCAATACAATAAAGGTGCATAATAAAATGTACATAAACAGCAACAGTGAAGTAGTATACAGAAAATTAAAGAAACAATGGGGAACAAAGCAAATAGAAATTAAAAAAACAACAAAAGTGCACAACATCACACTTAACAGCAGTAGCAGAGAACACTGTAAACAAGACAAGTAAGAAGCCATGGGGCAGGAGCAACAGTGTGCAAAACTCTATTAACTGCATAGGGGGCCCACAGTGGTAGTGTGTAACATATGAATAACTAGGCAGACTGGCCATCTCAGTGCATAATTTAGAATTTAGAGGGTTAGCTGACTTAAAGGGGATGTGCATGATTCCTTACATGATTATTTCAAGTTACTGTAGTTACACAGCAGTTTAATTGCTAGATTATATTTAGCAAAGGGTTTTAGAAAAACACTAAAACGTACTTTAAACCAGGATATGGAGGCAACCATTTTGTGGATGGAAAAGTATTGTGATGATGTTACTGACCCAAAAGTCTTAACAGTGTAGTATAATAGGTGGGAAAAGGTGTGCTGTGCTGAGAGGGATCCTATTAGATTTTGAGGGAACACTGGACTTTATGTAATGCAGAGTGTACAAGAGACTCCCGTGTGTTTCTTATAATTTGATAGGACATCTGTCCATAGGAACAGTTTGTTTTACCTTGCTTCATTGCACACTATTGGGTTTGGTGAGGCAGTGAGTGACATCATCACAGCATCCCACTTGTTCACAAAATGGATACCTCCACATCACAATTAAAACATGTATTCTGTTTTACTGAAAGAATTTGCTAAATCTAAAATAGAAGCTGGAGACAAAAAGCAACCCCCAAAAACCCCCAAAAAAAAAAAAACAAGGCTTATCTTGGTGCTCCTGGTGAAGTGGCAGAGTGCCATGCAGTGCTGGAATCAGCCTTATTTTTCAGTTTGTTTTTTACTTTTTGTCTCTGGCATCTATTTTGCATCAAATAAAGTTATGCTGTATTGATGCCTGTAGTGCATCACCTTTTTGTGTTGCTGCTGTCCCTTTGGCGCTTGGCTGGTTGCACTGTCATGTGAGCGCATGGCTTGTGCCCCCTGGATTTACTAAATCTAACCCAGCAGTTCAGCTGTTGGATGCGTATGATAATATTTGCAATGGTCATATATGAAATGGTACTGTACACATTCCCTTTAAGTAGCCTAATGGATGTATAAGGAGGAGTCAGCTGCAGGTACTGTATGGGTCATGTGTTCATCAAGGAGGGTTTTTTAGAGCAGAAGGAGAAGAGGCAGTGTGAACAGCAGGGGGTAGGTTGGACCAGAGGTGGAAAAAGCTGCAGGCAAAAGCTGCCTGACCTGCAGATGATTTTATGTGGTGAAGGGACAAAGACTAAGTGTCAGGCAGAGGGAGTAAGTAGGAAGACAAAGGCAGGTAAGAAAGAAGGTATGATAAGGGAAGTGATTCAAACTAGAATTTTGAGATATTATTTATTTATTTATTGAATTTTGTTGACCCAGTAGTCCCACTGAGACGAGAAGTCCCTTTTTCAAGGGCGACTGGGAGGAGGGGGGATACAGATGGTAACCAACTGAAATTGAACCAGATTAAGCTGTTGGTGGTATTATTTTACTGGATGGGGGAAATTTGGTCAGGACACTGGAGAAATTCCCCTACTCGCCTGTATTGGAATCTCTGGCTGACAAGATGGCTGCCCAGGTGGATCCAGGTGTAGGTGAAAGCCAGCAAGCAGGAGAGACAGAGGAAAAAGAACCCCTGTTGGATGTTATTTTTCCTGCACACGAAGTGAATTTACAACTGGTAACAGAAGAGAATTCAGAAAATAATGTTCCTGTATGCTTTTTGGAATCAGAGATGGACTGGTCTCAGATAGTGGAAAACGCTACCAACTTGGACAAGGTACAGACCCTTTTTGACATTGATACAGATATAGAGCTTAAAAAAAGAGAACATGAAAAAGTTAATGCAAGTGGAGGACACTTGCAGGAGGCAGCGGTTAGCTCTACAAGCTGAACTGTCAGCAGCAAGAGTAACATTTGTGACAGAAGTAAAAGATGACTCACCGCTAAATCTGCTGAGTGGTGATGTGGCAGCTGAAGGAGCAACCGAGTGCCAAGATGTTGACAGCGTTAAACAGAAAATGTCCCCAGCTGGCAGTAGAACGCAGCAAACAGCTGAGTGCCCAGAGCTGGAGGATTGGATAAACAGTGTTAAACCTCCCCGACCAGTGAGACGTCACCTGGATCTTGCAAACAACATTGGAAAGCAAGGAGTATGGTTCTCAGAAGGAACTGCACAGTTCAAGAAAGAATCAAATGAAACTGTGATACTTGACTCGAAAAAGCCGTCCACTAGCAAAACCGACGATGAATTAAGGTTGTTGCAAGATAGTTGGACACCCGCCCATGCTTTGGAGGGGGCGGGTTGGTTAAAAGACAAAGAAGGGCGTTGATCACCAGATTCTGAAGATGAATCTATCAAAAGATATCGATTGCAGGAAAGCCCGAAAACACAAGAGAAAAACATTCTCACAGGAACTCTTAATAACGATTTGGAGTGGGATAAAAGAGCAAATAAACATGGTATGGGCCCCAACATGGATCTTCATAATAATGCTGCAGCACAAATACAGAGCTCACAAGCTGACTCGATGTAGAGAATAGGTCCAGATGAGCAGATTTTGCAGGACCCTGTAAAAAAAGTCTGGTTAGACCCAATGGTCAGGCTGTCTGAATTGTTTCAAAACAAAGGGGAGCCAGCCCTAAGGAGAAATGCCGGTAGACTAGTCTACAAAGGGAGTTTGGAAAGCCCACCTGATAGATTGCATATAGCAAAGCAACTATTAAAGGACACAATGAGATTTTTCTCATCAGAAATTTTTGTACTAATTCATCTGGGGAACGGGAACTATGATGTTAGCTTTAAAACAGTATCTAGTTTGGATAGGTTTTAAGCACAGCATCAAACCCTAAAAAACAACCCTCTGTGGATTCCCTACATGGTCGTCCCTCTTACGAAACTGGCAGTTAAGCTTATCACAATCATGTTTCGTAATGAGGGAGTCCATGTAGAGGATATCCTATTTTGGTTAAGGCAAAGATGTGAAGTACTGGTTAAACCAGCTCCCATAATGGATAGTGAACAGATCTGGAATGGGGGCTGGAAGACCAAAGTAAAATTGTTTAGTTTTTTTAGTTTATTGTTCTAGGAATTATTACCATTGAGTCAATGGCTCTTTTACAAAGGTTCCATGTCATCAATGTACAAACAAACAAGACATGTTACATAGAATGGTCAGCAAATTATAAAGGTTTCAATAAGCCAGTATAATACAGTACATCACAGGAACAAAACATTGGAGGAATGGTCAAGGTGGGAAGGGTAGGAGGAGATATGGGGAGGGGAGCAGGCTTAGAGTAGTTATAGGTACTCAGATGCCTTTGTCAAGAAAGGAGCAGAGGAGGAGGAGGAGGATGAAAAACAGTAAAAACAGCCATGAGGGAAGAATCATTAGTCAAGGCAGTCACAGGAGCTAGAGGCTGAGAGGTGAGAGTAAAGCATAGATTTGAAAGTTCCTAGTGATGTGGAGGATGTAATGAGTGAGCTCAGGGCATTGTACCAGCTGGGGGCATGATAGGCAAAAGATCTTTGGCCCTGTGTGGTCCGGCATCTGGGGACCTGGAGAGGCTGGTGTTCCGATCTTCTGGTGGGACGGATGCTGGTATTCGGGCAAAGTTGGTCTTGGATACATGGCAAGTGCGCCCAAGAAGGATTTTTGCCATCAAGCATGTGAGGTACCTTATGTGATTTGAGGTTGCAACCATCCTGTTTCAGTGTAGAGCTCACATGTATGAGTATGTCTTTGTGCTCCAGTGAGCAGCCGACAGGCCTTATTTAGGGTGGTTGTGATGCGCCTTAGTGCAGTGGTAGTGGCAGAGCCATAGATAATTAAGCCATAGTCTATGATTGAGATGACAGAGCTTTGGATAGCAATCCTCAGCGCAGCTTGGGTAAGGAATTGCCGGTTTTGGAACAGGATACCAATGCGCTGGTTCACCGTTTTCGCTGTGTTATCAATGTGGGTCCCAAAGGTAAGACCTTGATCAAAGGTGATTCCAAGGTATTTAAATGTTGACACTTGTTCAAGGTTATTTCCTGGGTATGTTTTGATAGTAAGTGGAATTTGTCTTTTTCTGTTTTGTGGACTGGAGAAAAGCATGGATTTTGCTTTTTTGTGATTTAGGACCAGCTTGTGATCTAGGAACCACTTTTCAACATTGGAGAAAGCAAGTTGCAGGCTCTGGAGTAAGGGTTTCGGGTCCTTATGAGAGGAGAGAATCACGCCATTGTCAGCATAAAGGATTATTTGTTCCGGGCAGGATTTGGGGAGAGAGTTTAGGAAAAGGCTGAAAGGGGGGGGGCCTAGGATTGACCCCTGTGGAACACCTGAGAGGACCGGTTTTGAGTCTGAGAGAACTTCTGAGATTTTTACTGGTTGAGAGCATTGGGTCAGGTAACTTTTAACCCAGGCACCTGGTCCTTCTGAGAGCACAGGAATGTGTAGTTGTGTGATAAGTAAGCAATGGTGAACAGTATCAAATGCCTTTGCTAGGTCAATGAAAACAGCTCCGGTTTGATATCCTTTGTCCAAGGCAGTGTGAATTTCTCCTGAGAATTCCAGTAGGGCGGTCGATGTACTGTGTCCTTTTTTAAATCCATGTTGCTGCAAGCAGAGTATGTTATACTTAGGCAGGTAGTCTGAGAGCTGGTCAGCCACAATGCATTTGAGGGCCTTGGAGAGGGGTGGAAGTATAGATATAGGCCGATAGTTTCCTGGTAGGGACTTGTCGCCACTTTTGAACACTGGTGTGACTATAGCAGACTTCCATTTGCTGGGAAATTGACTAAGGCAGAGGGAGAGATTGAAAATTTTGGTGAGTGGGTGCACCACCTCTTCCACGGTAAGGGATAGAATTTTATGATCAATAGTATCACTGCTTGCTCTGGATTTAGAGATAGCATTTTTTATATACTGTATTTGTAGAATTCATGTGCCTTAACTATTTTGAAGTGGAAAAGCGGTTGGTCAGGTGAGGCAGTAGGAGATGTTGGTTTTGGCGAGTCCGTGTCAGAGAAGAAGTCCGGCGGGAGGACCGCACTGAGGTCAGTGAAAGTTTTATTTAAGGCCTTTGCCATGACCATTGGGTCTAGGGTAGTGTTTCCATTGACAGTCATTATAGTGGGAGAGGATTTGGACTGGTTACCCGTGATATTTCTGATGTTGTCCCAGAATGATCTCCCGTCACCCCAGGAGTTTGCTAGGGCATTTTTGAAATAGGAGCTCTTCATTGGTTGGATTTGTTTGGTACATTGGTTTTGTGCCTGTTTATACTTCTGGATATCCGTCAAGGAGTCTGTGGCTCTGGCTATGGTGCAGAGGTGGTCCCGAGCTTTGAGTTGGGCCAGTAGTTTGGCCGTGAGCCAGGGATTTGAGAGCGCTTTGATTTTACGCTTTTTTACTGGTGCATAGGTGTCACAGGCAGTGTTGAAAGTTGTGATAAAATAATCTAGGGCTGCGTCAACATCTAGAGTATTGTATATTGGGGACCAGTCTTGCTGTAAAAGACAGGTCTTGAGCTTAGTAAGGTTTCCATGGGGTAGCACTCTGGTTGAGATGGTTTTTGGAGGTGGTTTTTGGAACTTATTTGTCCAGGTACAGATCACAGGGGAGTAGTCACTGAGAGAGTCCGGGAGAACAACTGTGTTTTTTATGTGGGCTGGGTGGCTAGCAAGGATCCAGTCAATGAGAGTGCAAGTTCCAGTTTTGTAGTTTTTTCTAGTGGGGGAGCTCACCATCTGTGTTAGGTTAGCTGCTTGGATAACATGCTTGAGGGACCCAACGTCTGATGCGAGCCAATTTATATTAAAGACACCAAGGAGAAGGAGCTCGGTGTCAGGTGGTTGCAATCTTACAAATTCAAGAACAGTCTGGAGGCCGGACCCTAGATCTTTAGGAGGGATATAGACAGTGGCCACAGTAAGCACTTTGTTTTGGGCACCAAGTAGTAGCTTGACAGGGAGAAATTGCACAGAGGAGTTGGTTGTGGAAAAGCAGACAGGGTGGCTAGAGAGGTTGTCCTTAATGTAAATAGCACAACCCCCTTTTATTAGTCCTGTCCAGTCTGAAAATATTGTAGCCTTGTAGTGAGATGGCATGGTCCGGAGTGCTTGGTGTCAGCCAGAGTTTCAACAATGGCTAGTATGTCGTGATTGTGTTGACTGGCAAAGACTTGAAGGGATGCCAGTTTTGGAAGGATGCTACAGATATTTAAGGTGGCAATGGTGAGACCCCCCCTCCGTTTTTGCTAGATTTGTTATCCTGGTAGAAACAGGGCCAGGGTTTGGATGGACACTTCCTGACATCAGAAGAAGGAGGAGCAGGAGTTTAAGGGACATCTGCCGCAGCTCATAGCACAACATGTAATGCCTCTGTTTCTTGTTAGTTTGAGTACAGTGTAGTTGTTTAGGGTCCCAGCATAGGGTAATGGCTAGGAGCAGGTGTCGATTTGTCAACTTTCCAGTGGCGTGAGCTGTCATTTGCAACCAGTCCTTTGTAGGAGGGTGCCACAAGTGAGGGTAGGGAGTTTTTGCCATGGTGCCAGGTTGCTGGATGAAGGGGGGAAGGGGATACTAGCATCTTGTATCATACTAGGTGAAGAATATGTACCAGGACCACTTGATACCATTTGATTCCGTCTTGAACTGTGCAGTTCCTTCTGAGGACCACGCTTCTTGCTTTCCAATGTTGTTTGCGAGACCCAGATGGCGTCACACGGGTCGGGGAGGTTTAACACTGTTTATCCAAGTGGAATTGTATTCCACTAATGCAGGTCCTGTTCATTTGTTCAGCACATTTTTCTAGGAAAGGACAGAGAGGTATTGTTTTACATGGGGCAGCCTAAATCATGCTACAAATGTGGGTCTCGTACACATATAAGTATAGCTTGTTATATGCCCAGTTGCTCACATTGTCTGGACTATGGCCACAAGTCTGCTAAATGTGTCAATCTGTTTAAGTGTAACTTCTGTGAAAACATGGGTCACTGTAATGGGAATTGTCCATGGGCTTCCCATAATCATGAAGACTGCCCTTCACAGGAGGGCTTTATAAACATTGCGCAGCAAATGCAAGCTCGGAGGGTTGCCAAAGAGGCTGAAACCTGCCCTTCTGTCACAGACTTCAGACCTATAGAGGCAGCACCAGAGGAGAAACCTGTAGTGCAGCAGATGCAAGAAACATCCCCAGTTGTTCATGAACAGGTAGAAAGCAAGACCCAGAATGAAGGAAAAATAAATATGGAAGAAATGCCTTCCCCGCCTCCGCCTAACCAAGAGGAGGGTTTTAAGAAAATCACTGCAAAGAAAAGAAATAGGGCAGGAAAAGCAGTGTCAGGAAAGATGTCTGAGTCAAAAAAAAGGAAAAGAGTCAGTAAAAGGGACATGGCGGAAAGGAAAGAAATGTTCTGCTCTGTCCTCAGAAAAATCAAATAATGATACAGGGGGAGAGTTATCAGGCGCATCCTCTATAACTTCTGTCACTACAAAAGTCACATCAGAGGGTGATGATGGGGGGATGGGGATACTAGCATCTTGCAGCGTACTAGGAGAAGAACATGTAGCAGGACCACTTGATTAGCACTTTACTTAATATAAAAGATGGATTCCTTTGCCCTCCTTACTTCTAATGTGAATGGCATTAAAAGTAACAGTAACATGTTAACAGTACTTAACATTTTAGCACATGAAAAATGTGATATGATTTGTTTGCAGGACGCTATGTTGAATACAAGTTTCGAATTACAAGAAGTCACTAAAAACTGGTTCAATGGTTCTGCTTTTTGGTCAGTAGGGCAGGAGCGATGTGAAGGGGTGGGCATTTTGTTAAACAATTCTAAAATAAAAGTTACTAAATTAGTAGAAATTGAGCCAGGGATGGCTTTAATGCTGGACATTTCGTTATATAAAGAAAGATTTACAGTAATCAACACATACACTTCACAGACCAAGGCGCTGAGAGTTGCCTTATTTCATAAAATTCAGCCATACATATGCACTGCAAGATTGGTAATGTGGGCAGGGGAATTTAATTGCGGGATGGGGAAAGCTGACAGGGGACTAAGAACAGAAAAGGTTTTTTGTGACATGTTAGCTCTTAGAAAGATAGTGGCAGGGTCTAAACTCTTGGATTCTTGTAGATATAAATTTCCCACTGAGGGCAATACCTTTTTTAAAGGACAATTATCCATGAGAATAGATTTTGTATTTGTCTCTGCAGTTCTAATGATTTTTTCAATCACAACACATGCTAGGGAATACTCAGACCATAAATCAGTGGTAACAAGGTTTACTTGGAAGGGATCTCCTACGTGCAAGAGAAACATGTGGCGACTGAATGTTTCAATGCTTTCTGATGCACACGTATAACAAATATGGAGACAGGAATGGCAAGCTAGGATTTCTGTGGCTACTTTATATGATAGTGCTGCCCTCTGGTGGGAGGACACAAAAGTGTCATGGAGGCAGTTGTTTCAGAAAATTTCCATGGAGTCTACGAATAGCAAGTATTTAGAATATTTACAGCTAAGAGCTTTCTTACGGAAACTAATATCTCTGACAGAGGAAGCAAGGGGTAATTTGGATGCATAAATAAAGGCTACAAAGGAGAAGATGTTCTTCTTGCAATATGATAGAGCAAAGAATTTGACTCAGGAAGCTAGATTTGGTAACAATATTAAGAAAGGGTCACTAGACCCATTCAAAGAATGCAATGATAGAGTTGGACACAGGGTAATAGAGGGTTTAAAAAACGAGTCAGGGCAAATTGTTTCCTCTCCAGAGGGGTTATTGAGGCTAGTGGATAAGCATTTTAGGGAAACATTTGGGACTATCATCCAAACAACAGATAAAGAAAAAAGAAGATGTGGTTCCCCTAAATTGGATCAGGAAGGAGGAGCTTTTTTAACCTATCCCATTTCTACGGCAGACATAATAGCTGCAATCAAGGGGCTTAAGTCTCACTCTGCGCCATGCCCCCATGGGATAGGGCAGAACTGTATAAAATCTTAAGTGATGACTTAGCACCTATTCTAGAGATTATGTTTAGCCATATGCTAAAGGAAGGAAAATTGGCCCAGTCTATGTATAAAGTTACATTAATTTGTTATTTAAAAAACGAGAGAAGGAAGACCTAAAAAACTGGAGACCATTGAGTTTATTAAATACAGACTACAAAATACTAAGCAAGGTATTACTGAATAGACTAGTTACAGTGGCAGACCAGTTAATCTGTTCAAACCAGACGTGTGCCATTCAAGGGAGAACCCAGAAGGACAATTTGATAATGTTAAGGGAGATCTTTCTTAAGGATAATAAAGAGGTAGTACAAGGATGTATTTTGAGTATAGACCAGCAGAAGGCCTTTGATAAAATTTCTCACCAATACATGTTTAATGTTCTTAAAGAGTATGGTACTCCAGGTGAATTTGTTAGGTGGATATCAATGCTATACCATGAGGCCATGTTCATTCCAAATATTAATGGATGGACTGGGCAAAACATTGAAGTGAAAAGGGGAGTGAGGCAAGGGTGCCCACTCAGCTCATTGTTATATGTCTTTTGTATTGATATATTGCTAAGAAAGTTAGAGGTAAATAATAATATAAGAGGTTAAGATTCGATTCAGGAGAACCCGAAATAAAAAGTCTAGCATATGCAGATGATTTAATCATATTTGTAGATCCAATAACGAGGGAAGAGGTACTGATGGAAGAATTTCAGAACTTCTCCAAATGGTCTAGCCCCAAATTAATTTTATGAAAAGTAAAGGGGTAGTGCCAGGCAATACTCAGGTACCAGGAAATGGTACACATTCTGGTATTATGATCCAAGAAGATATAATTACTATTTTAGGGATAAAGTATGGGAAGTGTGACATAGCAGAGCAGAATTGGAAAAGCAGCAGAGAGGCCAGATTTTAATAAAATCTTGGAAAGGTAGACAGATTATGAAAAAGAAGAGAATTATGCTCATAAAATCTTTACTAATTCCAATTTTTTTATATGTAAGTTATGTGTTCCCTCCCCTGCAGTTGCTGATCACTGCTCTGAATAGTATGTTTTTCCAGGGTTTATGGGGAACCAGGCTAAACCCTGTAAAAAGAATAGTTACTTTTAGGAAAGAGGGAGAAGGGGGGATTAACATGATTAATCCAGTAGTATTTTTCAATAGTATATACTTTGAGTATAATTTGGGGGGGACATTACTACAAGGGTCTAAAATATGGAAAGGGTTGGTCTGGAGCTGGTTGACTAATTGTTGTTTGGCTTGGTCTCAAAAAAAAACCTCACACATTAAACAAGCTTCCAATGGTCCCAAAATATGGTGTAGAGCTGGTAAAGAACCTGATAAAATGGGAAATTACTAAGGAGCATATGCAACTAGTAACCAGGACAGATTTATATGCTGAGATACTTCAAAAAGAAGACAGAGAGGAAATCTCACTGGGAACATGTCCTACATGAAGAAAAAACTTAGACATGCAGGCCCAGATATTCAAACTGCGCCATTCTGAGGCGCAAGCCCCTGCGCTGCTCAAAATAGTTGCGCAGGGGTGTGGCCGGGGTGATATTCAAAGGAGTTGCGCTATTGAGCAACCCCTTGAATATCACCCCCAGCCACAGCACTTGGCTATGGCGCAGTGGAACTTGCGCCACCGCAAGTTGCCAGAGTTGAGCATTAAACTTGCGGTGGCGCAAGTACCATTGCGCCATGCTCAAATTTCCGATATTCAAAAGGTGACATGCAAATGGGGCCATAATTTATGCAAGGCGGGGGGGGCCATTTGCATCTATTTATGGCCCCATTTGCATGCCATTAGCATGTAGGTGCGCTGATCCCCGAGGACTTGCACCTGGCCGCCCTGCCAGGCAGCAGCCGTTGGGGACCGACACACCCTGCAGCCCGATCGCGGGCAGTATCACTGTAAGTCTACATCCCCCCACACACCACATCTCCCGAAGCCGATCCACGGGCATTACAGTTCATGACCCCCCGCCCACACATCTCCCACAGCCCGATCGCCGGGCAGAACATATATGAACCCCCCCACAGTGCCCGATCGGGCAGAATGTAACCCAACCCGAATATCTCCCTGGTGGTCCAGTGGACCGTAAAGCCGTCAGCGGGCAGAATGTCACATTACAACCCCCAAACATCTCCCTGGTTTCTAGTGTCCCCCCACCCACTGTGAAGCCCCCACCCCACTCCCCGCGGCCCGTGGCGGCAGCATCCACCCCTGCTGCCCCCGCCCGTGACTGACTGTCCGGTAGGGCTGCACGCCCGGTGGTGCAGAGCTACAGCCAATGGGCGATGCAGCCATGGTCCTTAGTGTGAGTCATGTAGAAACTCAAAGCTACATTTACATCCAGGCTGCTCTGTCTGTGTTCCCCTGAGCTGGGATGCTCGGTGAAAGAGACTGGCAAGGTAATAGGCTGGTTTAGGTGGAAGTCAGAAACCACCTAGGGGAGGAACTTCCTATTTGTTCTCAGCACTACCTTGCCCCTATGAAAGGAGATATAGCCCTTTTAAATACACAAGAGCTAGGAGCCCACTAATCATGTGGCAGAAATGATGGCCACCAGGAAAACTACTTTCCAGGTAACATACCTTAGGTTTGTTGAAACCATGGATTCCAAAGGGGAAAGCCTGAGCTGGACAATAGAAATGTTTAGATCCCAAACCAGCACTGGTTCCCTGTGAGAGGGGTGCAAGTGGGACAAACCCTTGAAAAACCTCCTGAAGATTGGATTGATGCCACAAAGGCATCCTTTCCAGCTGAAATGTATGCAGGCGTTGAGGCTAAATAGACTTACAGAGTTGAAAGCTATAAGTCCAGAGAGTGTAAATGAGTTAGGTTGTCCAACAGGGCTGGAACCCTTGTATGCACTGGCACCACACCATTGGTAGAACACCAAACTGAAAACTTTTCAATTTTGAGGCATAGGTTTTCTTGGTGGAGGGCTTCTTGTAGCCCTTAACACCTCCAGGACACCTGGGAGTTGCAAGCCTGCACTATCCAAGTCTTCAAGAGCCATGCCTTGAGTCTAAGTGACCTGAAGATTGGGTACATGATCTTCCCTTGGTAGGAGGTTAACAGGTTGTGGCTGGCCACGGACCTGAGGACAGCGGAGAATATCACGGCTGCCTGGACCATCTGGTGCTATCAAAATCTGCTGACTGTGATCTGTGTTTGATTAGTACTCGGAAAAATCAGGGGAAAAGAAAGGAAGGCATATAGATGCCTCCTTGACCAGTACAGGATAAGAGCATCCAGGGGACTGTACCCCTGGCAGGTGTCTGCAATAATAATGTGGCAGGTGGTGGTTCGTGGAAAGCAAAGAGATCCATCTCTGGGGTGCTCCACCTCCTGAATAGTATATCCAGCACCTGCCTGTCTAAGGCCCACTCATGATGGGCCTGACTGATCCAGTTCAGAGCATCTGCTAGGGTGTTGACCTTTCCTGGCAGAGGGATAGCTTCTAGAGAGGCATTGTGGGAGTAGGCCAGACTCCATATCTTCATTGCCTTTGTGCACAGGGGGCTGGACCTTGTCCCTCCCTGCTTGTTTATGTAGCACATTATGGTGGTATTGTCTGTTCTGAACTGTACCACCCTTCCTGGATTAGTGGAGCAAAGATTTGCAGAGCTACCGCCTTAAACTGCAGCAGATGTGTCGCTGGAGTGACTCTGCACTAACCAGGTACCATGAATGGAGTGCTTCCCTAGGTGGGCACCCCACCCCAATAGTGATGCATCTGTTGACAGGATAACAGGTGGAGACTTACTGGAAGGAAACCCCTTATCTGAGATGATCTCCTTTCCCCCACTGACGAGCCTGCAGTAATGTACTTGTTAGTGGAATTGACCTTGAGAGTGGGAGTCTCCTCTGGCACCAATATGCTCTGAGGTGGAACTAAATGTCCCTCATCTGGAACTTGGAACCAGGGACTGTGCCCATTGCCGGAACCATGTGGCCCAGGAGTTGTAGAAACTATCTTGCTGTTATCTGCATGTTTGGTTTGAATGAACCAGCAGGTCACAGGATGCTGCTTGGCCTTCCCTCAGGAAGGTAAGCTCTTCCACTATGGTATTCAGTTCTGCCCTTATGCACTGCAGTACTTGGCAGGACAGGCTTTTGACATTTATCAGAAATCCCAGAGACTCCAAAACGGCCTGGGCTACCTGCAGATATTCCTTACCTGTTGGAGGGGACTTCCCCCTGACCAGCCATTCATCCAGGTAGGGAAACGGAGAAACATAGAAACATAGACTTTGATGGCAGATAAGAACCACTTGGCCCACCCAGTCTGCCCATTTCCCTACCTATTGGATAAGCTGCAGATTCTAGTTAACCAACAGCCTACTTCCTGCAACCCCCCACTATAATTGCCTTATGTCTGTCCCATGCATGTTTAAATTTCCCCAATGTTTTAGACCCCACAACCTTTCCAGAAAGGCGGTTCCATGCGTCCACCACTCTCTCCGTGAAAAAAAATGTCCTCACATTACTCCTAAGCCGTCCTCCTCTATCTTTAAATTGTGCCCTTGTTCTTACACATCTCTTTTCTGAAAGATGCTACCCTCCTGGACTTTGTTGATTCCCTTGAGGTGCTTAAAGTTTCTATCATGTGCCCCTGTCCTCTTTTCATCCAGGGTATACATATTAAGCTCTCTCAGTCTCTCTTCATATGGTTTCTGATGTAGACCCTGCACCATTTTAGCTGCCCTCCTCTGGACTGCTTCCATCCTGTCTATGTCCTTGTGAAGATGAGGTCTCCAAAACTGCACGCAGTACTCCAGATGGGGTCTCACCAACTGTCTGTACAGAGGGATAACCACTTCCCTTTTTCTACTTGTGATGCCCTCCCTATGCATCCCAGTATCCCCGGCTCTCCTTACTGACTTCTCACATTGCTTACCCACCTTTAGGTCATCTGATATGACTACCCCAGGTCCCTTTCCATTGTTGTTGTTGTTAGTACCTCCCCTGCTATTGTGTACTCTTCTCCTGGATTTTTATTTCCCAGGTGCATTACTTTGCACTTCTTTGCATTGAATCTAAGTTGCCATATGTCTGACCATTCCTCCAACCTTGCCAAGTCCCTTCTCATCCTTTCTGCCCCCCTTGTGTATCAACTCTGTTACAGATCTTTGTGTCATCTGCAAAGAGGCAGACCCTCTGCAGTGTCACCTATAAAGACGTTAAAGAGACTGGACCTAGTACTGAGCCCTGAGGTACTCCACTAGTAACCCCTCTTTCTTCGGAATGAGTTCCATTCACTATTACCTTCTGTGTCCTGTTGTGCAGCCAGTTTGCTACCCAGGCTACCACCCTGGGACCCACTCCCAGGCTGGCTAACTTAATTATTAATCTTTTGTGCGGGACTGTGCCAAATGCCTTGCTAAAGTCTAGGTAGGCCATATCCACAGCCCCTCCCTGGTCTATTACTTTGGTCACCCAGTTAAAGAAATCGATTAGATTCGTCTGTCATGACCTTCCTGCTGTGAATCCATGCTGCTTTGGGTCCTGTGCCCCGCTGTCCTCTAGGTACTCAACAATTTTTCTTTCAGAAGTGATTCCAACATTTTCCCCACCACTGAGGTCAAACTAACAGGTCTGTAGTTTCCTGCTTCTGCCTTGCTCCCACTTTTGTGAAGGGGAATCACATCTGCCCTCCTCCAGTCCTCAGGTACCACCCCATCCTCCCATGATTTGTTTAAAAGTGTGGTCAGTGGTGTCACTAGGTCCTCCCTTAGTTCTTTTAGGATTCTAGGGTGAATCTGTCAGGCCCCATTGCTTTGTCCACCTTGAGTTTCAGGAGTTCTTTCAGGACTCTTTCTTCTGTAAATGGACTGGCATCAACCCCACTACCCAGAGTGCTTCTATTGTTTGGTTTAGGTAACTCCTCCTCTTCTTCTTCTTTTGTGAATACTGAGCAAAAGTATTCATTCAGTATCTCTGCCTTTTCACTGTCTCCCTCTGCCCACCTGCCCTCTCCTTTATTAATCTTCACTATCCCTCTCTTAACCTTTCTATGCTCCTAATGTACCTATAAAGGTTTTATCCCCTTCTTAACTGAGTTGGCTATCTTTCCTCGGTTTGGGCCTTTGCTTTTCTGACTGCCTTCCTCACTTCTTTCTGCTTTAATTGATACAGATCCCTGTCGTGCTCCTTCTGTGATTCCTTATACTTTTGAATGCAGCCTTTTATTCCTTAACCTTCCTGACACCTCTTATGAGAACCATAGTGTTTTTTATTCTGCTTTGTTTTCTTTATTTGTTTCACACAAAGGCTTGTTGCCTCCATGATGGCAGTTTTGATTTTTCTCCATTGTTCTTCCATCCCTCCTTTCTGGCCATTTGCTAATGCATTCCTCAGGTATTCACCCATTATGCCAAAGTCAGCCCTTCTAAAGTCCAGTATCCTTATCTTTGTATGGCTTGTCTCCATGGTTGTGTTTATTGTGAAGCACACTGTGCAGTGGTCGCTTGTTCCCAGATGTCTACTGACTTCTAAATTTGTGATCCTCTCTCCATTTGAAAGTATCAGGTCTAATATTGCAGCCTCCCGAGTGGGTTCCACCACTCGCTGTCTAAGGCATGCCCCCTGTAGGGCATCGAGAATGACCCTGCTCTTGGATATGGCTGCAGTACATGTCATCCCGTTAACATCTGGCATATGCAGGTCCCCCATCAACAGTATCTCCCCTTTTTCAGCCATTTTGAGAATGTCCTCAATCATTTTCTTGTCCATTTCCTCCCCTTGAGATGGGGGGTCTGTATACAACCCCTGTGCAGACTGTGATACCATTCCCTGTCTCTCGAGGTGACCCAGAGTGCCTCTTGTCCTCCCCTTTACTTTTTAGTTCTGTAGCTTTGATCCCTTCCCTTATGTAAAGAGTTACTCCACCTCCTCTTTACCCTACCTGTCCCTTCTGTAGACTGTATACCCTGGTATGTTGACATCCCAGTCATGGTTCTCCGTGTACCATGTTTCTGTGACTGCCACAATATCCAAGTGTTCCTCTTCCATGAGGGCCACTAGCTCAGGAAACTTGTTTCCCAGACTACGGGCATTGGTACTCATTGCCCTCCATTTAATGTTGGCTTTATCCTTTTTTACCCCAACCCTGCTCTTATTGCCCTTGTCTATTTTTCCATTTACCCCTGTCCTGCCCTCTGTCAAGCTCTGTACCTCAGTGTTTACCCTACTACCTGCCATGTTTTGTTGGAGGAGGCTTGAACTTTCCTGCTTCCTATCAGCACCTCCCCCCTTGGCTAGTTTAAAAGCTTGCCAAGGAAGCATTTAAACCTGTCACCTAGGAACGTGGTTCCCTTCCTGGACAGATGTAGACCATTGTGCGAATATAGACCTTCATCTCTCCAGGTGGACCCCCAGTCCCCACTGAAGCCAAAGCCCTGTGCTCTGCACCAGTTTTGCAACCATTCGTTAAACTGCATGGTGTGCAGTACCCTAGCCTCACCCTGCCATAGACTGGCAGCACCTCTAGAGAAGGTTACGTGCTTGCTACCTGTCAGAAGCCCCTCCCCAACTCCATAAATTCATCCTGCACTGCACTGATCTCATGCCTAGCTAGGTCATTTGTCCCAAGGTGGACAATGATATCTAGTTCCCTCTCCTGTGATGCTGCTTCTGCAATCCTGAGGATTTGCTTCCTATCCCTCCAAGCCACCTAGCTTTATTAGGAGGGTCGCCACCACTGCCAGGCACTTGTGAAACTCTTGGTGCTGCTATGAGACCAAAGAGTGTTGAAAAAACTGGTAGTGCCTTGAAAGGAGTCTGAAACTCAGATATTTTCTGTGAGACTCCCTTTTTAAACTTGGGTTTTACCAGGTGTATGTTAACAATTCTGAGAAACCCTTCTCCTTTTTCAAAGAGGGCACAGACTCTATTGCCCTGTTCAAGAGCAGGGCCTGTAGTTCTTTTTCTATCAATTTTCTTTCAGAGAAAGAGAAAGAGAGAGAGAGAGAGGCTGCTTTGAACACTCTTGTTCTTAGGGGAGGAAGGGATTCAGAGCTTAGTGACAGACCCTGACTCACCACATTCAGGATCCACTTCTGTGGTAATATTTATTTATTTATTTATTTTTTAACAGGCCTGGAAACAGCAAGTCAGTCTGCCCCCGACTGGCACCTGGGAGGCAGTCTGAGGAATGGAATCAGAGGCTCTATTTACTTTTTTGTGGCTGGCCTTGCCCAGTCTGGGAGCCATGCTTTGCTTGCTTCCCCTTCTGACCCTGCCCCTGGAATAGCCAGCCGGCTGAGTTTATTGCAGTTGTTGTGGTACAGCCTGGATCTTGTAAAAGGATCTGGTGTACATAAGTCTACACTTACCTACCCTTCCATAGGGCCTGGAAGAGGAGGAAGGTTTTTCCTTTGCTAAATTGCTCCTAAAGGTGGCTTTATATTTGTCCCCCTTTTTTATGTAAGCCTCTGTCTGTTTACCAAATAAAGAGTTATTATCCACAGGAAAATCCATGGCCTTAGCCTGGGTATCCTGAGTCAGGTTAGTAGCCCTAAGTCAAGCAAGCCTTCTTAGGGCCACTGTGCCAGCCATCCACCTGGCAGCAGTGTCATTAGTGTCTGCTGCCATTTTAAACTGGTACTTGGAGACTTCGAGTCCCAACCTAGCAGTTTCAGCTAGACCAGAGGAGATTCTTGACGGATCCTTTTCTGACATGGTCAGTACTGAGTGCCACAGGGCTTTCTGGTACTGGGCTGCATAAGCTTGGTAGTTGGCTTGCCTGATTGCCCAAGGAGCAGACAGGTGGGCCTTTTGCCATGCTGTCAATTTTTCTAGAATCCCTTTCAGGAGGGTGTGAAGCCAGAGGCACTTAGCCCTTTACAGGCTGCCTGTAGGATTATTCCCTGGTGATCAGGGTGAGTGAAAAGAAACTCAGCGCCTGCCCTGTCCAGCTGATATGTTTTGTCAGATTTTTTATCAATGGGAGAGACAGTATAAGGTGTTTGAAGTATAGCCATAATGTCGTTCTTAAAAAACTTGTACAGAGGGACAGCAACTTTCCAGTGGGAGTTAACCCATAATTTCCATGTACTCAGCTTCCCGTCATCCTGCACCTCCTCATTGGTGACCAGATCCAGGGTTTCACAATTTTCTGACAAAGGATAAATGTGAGGAATAATTCTCAGTAGGTCTAGGGGTGAACCAAACTCCTGATCAGGGGAGACTTCAGGTTTGAACCCCCATCTACCTCAAGCTCTTCTTGTTCCTCATATTCCAATTGTTCCAGGAGTGGAGGGGGAACAGAGGTAATTGCTTGCCTTGTCAGGGCTTGAGCAAGGAGCTGAGGGGGGATCAAGCCCTGCAGCACCTGTATAACATTTAAAGCCTGTGCACTGTCATCAGGCGAAGACATACTGGCAGACACTGCAGTAGCCCCTTGTTGCATTCCAACAGGGGTCTCAGTATTTAGTCTTTTTTAACCTTTTAGTAGGCACTGGGGAGTCAGCCGGTTTAATGCCTCTTTTGCCAGAGTGTTCACTCATATCAGGGGTGGTCTGAAAAGCCTTGGTGGGTTCATCCACAGCTTTTAAGGGTGTGGACTGGTCAGAGCCCGAGACACCCTTTGTCAACTTTTTCTGCTGCCTTTCCAGACATTTTCAGGCGTCTTTTGAGGGAAAGACTTGCAAATTTCAGAATCCTCTGTGAGGTGTTGCTGTCAAGGTAGAAAACACAAAATCATTTTATCTGCTTTGGCAAACACCTAACTACATTTAACACACTTTTTAAAAACCCGTAGGTCCTATTTTTTCTTAGGTTTATCTGACATATTTATGATAAATCTAAGAAATAGGAACCATAAACAGTAGATTATAACAGTAAAGTTATAAGTAGCGGTCAGTTCTGGAAAGAGAAAACAGTAAAACTTCTCTATTGTGGTTGGTTCCTGGAACCAGAAACCAGGGTGCAGGAACCGAAAAACTCAGTTAAAAATACTAAAAATTAAATAAAAATAAACCAAAAAGGAACCAGAGCGCTAAATAAAAGCTCCGATTAAACTTCGCTAATTATCAGATCCTCTACAGTTCCTGGGAACCACGAGGAACCGATAAAAAATAAAAAATACACACAAACAAGGTTTTTAAATTTAAACAAGAAGTAAAGGCAGTAAGCAAAAAAATATGAAGAAATACTTACATATTTTAGAAGTTACATGTCAGTAATGACTTGTGAGAGAGGGAGAGAGAGAGACAGAGATCTCCAGGCGTCTTGGCTTGCAGGCAAAGAGAGAAATCTGAAGGGTTAGAATGCAGCATTTAGTGAAGGCAGCATTTGAAAATGGAATGAGCTAATGAACATTCTGTCATCAGCATATGTTCCATCTCTCCGGGCAGTTCTGTCTTAAAGGGACACTGCATAGAGTTAGGAATATTGGAGTATTCCTGGGGTAAGAAATGCTGCACCCTGTAATGGTATTCTTCATGAAACTGATCCAACTAAGCTTTAAAGGTTCCAATTCTATAAATTGTCCAACTATAAAATCTAATATACTCTTCTTATTAGGACAGGGGAATTTTTGAAACAAAAAATCATTCCGCTGTTATCTTCCATTAATAAAATAAAAAATCTAAGTGGTAATTCAGGTCTCTGAAATATATTTTATCCACTGCTTATGGAGTATGCAAGCGTCTGTGACCCAGGAAAAAAGCTTCATGCCTTTTATTTTATTTATTTATTGAATTCTCGGATTACAACCTTTGAGCTACAAGCTCATTTACAAAGGTTCCACATCGGGAAGAAAATGTGAATGTACAATAGTAAAACACAGAGTTTCAATGAACATTAAACAAATGTCAATAGTAATATGACTGACAGAGTACATGGATAGGGTTTGTGCCTTAGCATACAGGCAAAGTCAGAGTTGCAGCAGTAATTAGCATGCGGGAGTGGGGGAGGAGGAGGCAGGGAAGTTCAAGAGTGAAAGGGAGAACTGAGAAGGTGTTCAGCTTGAGGAACCACTGGCTAGGGTCACATTGTCAGGAAGGGGTGGGGGAGTGGAAGAGCGGTGGTTAGGAAATAGGTGGGGGGCGAGACACCTGGGAAAGAGAGAGGTGGGACTGGGACTGTGGGCGGGGGAAGAGGAGGTGGGGGAAGTAGCAGGTTGGGTGATTGCATAAGTGTGCATTGGTGGGGTAGTCAGAATTTTTTACCAGGTGGGTTGATCAGCTAGGGCAGGTGCATTGCCCTTAGCTGGACAGGTGGGATCTAAGGGCAGATTTGAACAAGCCGATTTTGCTAATAGTGGTTAGTTCTGTTGGGAGTGAGGTAAGCCATAGCGGGGCATGGTATTTGAAAGATCGCTGACCTTGGGTGGTGCGATGATAGGGATCTTGATGGAGATCTTTTGGATGTCCTTATAGTCCTTGTTGGTGCAACCTGGTGTATGAGGGAGCTGGGCCCTGGAGGCGATAGGCCCAGTGTTGCTTTTTTGGCAAGGAGACAGGTTTGATAGCGGGCCCTGTCATTCAGATTTAGCCAACCAGTTTGCTGGTAGAGGTGGCAGTATGGGTCAGGTGTCGGGCTCCAAGTGCAAGTCTGCAGGCTTTGTTGAGCATGGTGGCGAATAGCCTGAGGGTGCTGTCATGGGCTGCACTGTAGATAGCAAGGCCATAATCAATAGTTGAGAAGACCGAGCTGGTTATGGCAGCTGGAGGGCTTTATTAGAAAGGCAGCTCGGTGCTTATATAGCCGAGCTTCCTGTTAGCTGTAGTGGCCACATGATCGATATGTGTGGTGAATGAGAGGGAGCTGTCTAGGGTGAGGCCCAGGGACTTGAATTTGGGGACCATTTCAATGGTGATCTTTTGTAAGTTCTGGATATTCAGGGTTGCAGCCCTGTAGCGGCTGTGCGCAGGGGCGAAGAGCATGGACTTCGTTTTTTTGTGGTTGACTAGGAGTTTAGCTTTGTTAAACCAGTCTTCCACAGTGAAAAAATCCTGTTGAAGATGCTGCTCCAGTGCGAAAAGGTCAGAATGACTGGAGTAGATCACTGCATCATCAGTGTAGAGAAGGATTTTTTGTTGACAGGCTAGTGGTAGGTTGTTTAGAAAGAGGCTAAAGAGGAGGGGGCCCAGGATGGATCCTTGGGGGACTCTGATGGACACTTGTAGGGGGTCAGAAAGTACATTGCATATTTTTACCTGCTGTACATGTCCAGAAAGGTAGCTCTGGAACCAGCACAGTGAGTCAGAGGAGAGCCCAGTTACCTCTAATTGGACTATGAGGAGGTCATGGTTGACCGTGTCAAAGGCCTCAGTGAGGTCGATAAAGGTTGCCCCACCAAGTGCCACTGGTCAAAGGCACGTGAATGTAACCCGTGAACTCAAGAAGCACTGTGGTGGTGCTGTGGTGTTGACGGAAGCCATGCTGCTGCTGGCATTGTAGCTGGTATTTGTCAAGGTGTTCCACCAGCTGATCGTAGACTATACGCTCGAGTGCTTTTGAGATCGGTGGGAGGATTGAAATTGGGCGGTAATTGGCATGATCAGTCTTACTGCCTGCTTTGTGAACTGGGGTTATGATCGCAGCTTTTCAGAGTTTTGGGAAGGTGCCTGTGGTGAGGGACAGATTTACGATACAGGTCAGTGGGGTTAGCAGCTCACCAAGGGTAAGAGAGATTAGTTTTAGGTTGAGACCCTCGGAGCTGTGCCTGGACTTCTCAAGGGCTTTGAGAGATATTTTTTAACCTCACCTTTAGACAGTACTCTGAGGTAGAATGGTGGGGCATGGTATATTGGGGGGGTACATTCGGGGCTGGGCTGGTTGATGCCAGCTTGGTCTTGGAAACTGGGGGGGAGCACTGTACTGAGGTCAGTAAAGGCTTTGTTGAAGATGTCTGCGATGGATTTGGGGTCTTGTGTAAGGGATCCACTGTGGCTCAGCATTGTGGGTGCTGAGGTATCCCATTTCTCATTGATTGCATTAATGTTATTCCAGAAACGACGGCTGTCCACCCAGGTGGAGTTAAGCTCAGGTCTGTGGAAGTTAGCTTTAGTCTGATGGACTGCGATGGTGCATTTATTCCGTGCAGCCTTGTAGTTTTGCATATCCTGATCAGAGAGAGTATTTTTGTACTTATACCCTAGGCAGTCCCTGGAGCTCATCAGAGCAAGGAGGTGAGGGGTTATCCACATTTTGTGAGAGCCACTGATTTTCCTTTTTGATATGGGGGCAAATATGTCGCAAGCAGCACTGAAAATAGCTATAAATTTACTCAGAGCTGTGTCAACGTGTAACCCCTAGATGGCGCTATCCCAGGGGCTACTACCCCTGCCTGATTTGCCACTAACAGGTTGAGGGCCTGGATCCAATGGCGGGTGCCTCCACCCAGAGGTCAGGGTTTGCAATAATTAAACTAACTTGGTCACAGCCCTCTGGGACACTGCAACCCCTTTCTTCCACTAGTGGCCCACACAATATATCAGAATTACCTTCACAGTATACACTTACCCCAGGTCTGGTTCCGGCACTGGGACCTCCTGTGAAATGAGATACAGTGCAACAATCACAGTACAGTACTTTAACATAGACAAATACCTCAGGCAGTATAACTTTGCTGAAACAAGCAGCTCTGATTTATTTAGGGGATATAACAAGGACAGGGAAATCAGGTTAATTAGCTTATCACTCTAATAATCTACCTATGGCTCTGTGCACAGGCCTATCCCTATCAGTTACTGTCCCGGGTACCCAAGCCCTAGTGGCTAGTCAAACCGTGGCAGCTGGTAGGGGCCCTTTCACACAGAGAAAGGAGAATTAAACAGTCAGCAGTACAGTAATTCCATTTGGATTTAATGTGGCAATTCAACAGGAGCGACCCTGAATTAGTACTCACGACCTCCAAATAAGATAGGGTCCTTCAATGTCAGCAGGGCTCACTTGAGGTACACAACCTCTTCACACATCCATAAGAGAAAGCACTATACCAGGCAGGCTGCATCTGTATCCCGATCGAATTACTGCACAATACCGGGAGAACACACAGCAGATTCAGTTCCTGACAGACCGAGTGCAATTTTCAGCAATTCCTCCAGTCTTCTACAGGGTGAGCCTGGTTTCTACTCTTCAGAGATCCTTTGATTCTTTTCACAGGACGGATTCAGTCCTAACAAGCTGTTACACAAGCTGCAGACTGGAACTCTGGGCCTTATACACGTTTTTGACTAAAACTGCACACTGAAAAGCACAGGGCTCCTTCCTTCTTCACTGACAAGCTCAACTGAAACTCCAACCGACAAAACAGGCACTTCCTTTGAGTTCCTCCCAGTTCTTGACTGGATTGGCTGTCACTCACAATAGACTGCTGCTGTTGGTCCAAAAAGGCACTGAAGTCTAAACTACATCTCCCAGAGTCACTGCCCATACAATCCTCTTGTGGCTGGCTCAGATTATGAGTCCAAGTTCTGATTCGTCCAAGGCACCATTTTAGAGCTAGCTTACCCCACACTGATTGGTCCAGTTCAGCAGTTCAAAACTAGAATGGGAACTAGCAGACACAGTTCTGACTACAAAGAAAGCAGGTTAGACAAACTGTAATTTCATTATTACTCTAAATAATTTCTGGCAAACAGTTACATCTTTCAGATAGGTTCCTTTGCACTCTAGTGACTGCAAAAATTAAGTGAATTGGCAGCAGCTTGAGTGGTACTCAATCAAAGAAACACACAGTCCCCATACAAACTAATTATGTCTGCAAGCAGACAGCTCTTAAAGAGACAGTACCAGAGGTTCTAAAACACTCACTGATAAATGGCTGAACGCCAAACACCATTCAGGCTTGAAGCATTCAAGCAAGCTCCTGAAGTCTTTTGGGAACCCCCATTTGCAGGGGTTACACCCTTCCTGGCCTGGGAAAGCTTGGCGTCGCGTCAAGCAAGTACTCCATAAATTTCAACTGCAGCCATACATTTGCATTAGGCTCGCATATGTAATCATCAGTCAATATATCATTTTACCAAGAACACATTTCTGAAACATTGCAATGCGTCACTCTTTACACAGTATTACATACATTGTACCATAACTCAAGTTATTACCTCTTGTACATGAAACCTGAAGAGAGGGCCTTCCTATCAGTTACCTTGGGGCTGGATGGGGCAAGGGCACCATACTTAGAGGGCAACACAAGTAACTTGGAGTTAGCACTGATGCTCAGTTTGGGCAATGAGCTCGGGACACATACACTCCTTTATGGACAACATTGAGAGGCAAGTCCACAGGCCTCCCAAGTGAATCATAACTGAGGTGCACCACAGGCTTTACAGCTCGACCAGTCTTTCTAGGGGAACTGTTATAGTCTCTGCACTCTGAGCCTCATTTTCAGCATTGTCCTCACTTGTCAGGGGTCTCCATGGGGGTAGAGGCTAGAACTTGAGCACTTTCAGCTCCAGGAGTTACAGTTTCTGAGTCCACAACATTTGGCTCGCATGGAGAGCTTTCGGACACTGGCAGTGGACTGTCAGGGCACTCAAAATACTCTTCTTGTTCAGGTGTATCACCAGTCTGCCCCAATCTATCATTTTCCTCCCCTGAAAACTCAAACAGTTCAACCATGCACAATGATTCCATTTCATCTGATCTGATGCTTTGCACTTCACTTTCTGGGAGCATTGGCTCCAGGGATGAAGCTGGGGGCTTAGACAGTCCAGAAGGCCCAGCTTCATCTCCAGTATTGACTAGGGGATTGCCCCGAAACAATTGACTCAGTTCGTAAGAAGGATAGTATTCAAAGTCACTCTCACTTTCTTCCGATATGGACTGACAGTCATGCTCAACTGGGACTTGTGGAGGGAACACTTTAACTTTGCTTCTGTAGGTGCAGACTTTCTTGATCTTTCTTAGCAGCAGCTCTAGTCACTGGTCCAGAGGGGCATCTTCTAGGGGCTCAGACTCAATTAAGATTTGTCCAATGGGCAGTAAATGATTTCTATGCATTGTTTTTACATCTTTGAATTATTCTCAGGCCTTACTTTGTACACTGGCAGATCATCTAGTTTGCCCACTACAATGTGAGGGAGATGGTGCCATCTGTCAGCAATCTTGTGCTTGCCATGCAGTCCCAGATTTCTTAGCAATACCCGATCTCCTCCTGGAGTTCCTGTGCTTTCACCTTTTATCATACCTTTCTTTGTTGGCCAGATTTCTTTTGGCAGCCATGGTTTGAGCCAGTTAGTACGCATGAGTTAGCTGGGCCTTTAACTTTTGCACATACTGTAAGTAGTTGTCAGCTTGAACCCCATCAGGAGAGACCCCAAAACACACATCTACTGGTAGTCGAGCTTCTCTTCCAAACATCAGGCGGTAGGGGAGAATCCAGTGGCATCACTTTTGGTGCAGTTATAAGCATGTACCAGGTGCTAATTTGTTGGCTCCATCTAGGCTTGTCCTTTGGATGCAGAGGTGCCTAGCATATCTAGCAAAGTCGGTTGAAACGTTCAGGCTGTGGGTCCCCCTGGGGTGGTAAGGAGTGGTTCTGGACTTTGCACTCCCCACAGAGAAAGCATCTCTTTGATCAGACAACTCTCAAAGTCTCTCCCTTGATCAGAATGGATTCTTTGTGGAGCCCATAGTGAACAAAAAGTTTTCTACAAGTACTTTGTACAGTGGATGCTTTCTGGTCTTTGGTGGGGAAAGCTTGGGCATATCTTGTGAAATGGTCAGTGACCACCAGCACATTACTGATATTTCTTTGATCTGACTCCAAACTCAGAAAATCATACAGACCAGCTCCATGGGTGCACTGGTGGTGATGTTAACAAGGGGCAGCCCTCTGGGGCAAAAGCTTTCCTCTGTAAGCAGCGACTACAAGTTCGAATGTGTTGCTCCACATCAGCCCCCATCTTAGGCCAATAGAATCTGGATCTCACCAAGTCAAGTGTTCTGTCTATACCAAGGTGCCCCATGTGGTTGTGCAAGGACCTCAGTACTGAGTCTCGAAAGCAGTGGGCAGCACTAGTTGTTGTTTGTCTACTTGTCCCCTCTGTCTACTGTTTCTCTGTATAACAGTTTATTGATCAGTTTCAACTTAGGACCTTCTTTGTATAACAGTGCAGTTCTCAAATCAGTGGGCGTAATTTGGACACATCTTTTCCTGCATAGAGGGCTTCAAAGCTGCTTTGATCATGGGATGCGGGATTGAGCCCGCCCGAATACTGTCATTGTCCAGCTGAGGCAGTGCACCAATGTCTATTGCAGAAAAGTGGCAATAAGCAGCAGGTATGCAATTCTCAGAGGCTCCCAAGCAATCCACCATGCAGTCCACTGCGTCGCGGACATTTGTTCCTCCCTGTCAAACTTCCGGCAGAGTGCCCGAATGTCAGGTTCTGCCAATCGGACCCAATCATTCTGGGGAACAGGCCTCCGGGAGAGAGCATCAGCATCTATGTGGTTCAGACCTGCTCGGTATTCGAAGCATAGTCATATGTAGATAATGCAGAAAGCCACCTATGGCCAGTGGCATCCAACAGCTGAGGTCTGCACATAGGTCAAAGGATTATTGTCAGTTTTACTAGTATTTTAGCCCCATACAAGTACTCATGGAATTGGTCAACAATAGCCCACTTCAAAGCTAGGAACTCTAACTTATGTACAGGATAGTTCTTTTCGGATGGGGTCAGGCTTCTACTGGCAAAGGCCACTGGTCTCAGGCCATTCTCGTGCTCTTGGTACAACACAGCCCCAACCCTTGCAAGCTAGCATCAGTGTGCAGGATGTAAGGTTTTCTTGGATCGGCATAGGCCAGCACTGGAGCATGGGTAAGTTGATATATGATCTCATGAAAAGCAGTCTCACAATCAGGAGTCCAGCGGGCCCCAAATACTTCACTCGGATGAAAATACACTCTTTCAGTCTTGAGGGACGCTGACTTTTGGTATTTTTTGTGGGTTGGGGGATACCCTTGAGTAAGGTTAAGTAAAGGGCGGATCACTCTTGAATAGTCCTTGATGAAGCGCCGATAATAACCACAGAATCCAGGAATCTTGCAGTTCTTTTAGATTTTTGGGCTGTGGCCAGGTGGTCAAGGCCTCAACTTTACTTGGGTCGGTCTCTATTCCTCGGTGGATACTATGTGTCCCACATACTTTACTGATGTTTGAAAGAATTGACACTTATCAATGGACAGTTTAAGGCCAAAGTCCTCCAGTCGGTCCAATACCTTAAATAATCTGCTCTCATGTTCCTCCAGTGAGCTGCCAAACACAATAACATCATCTAGGTATACTAGGCACTCTAGCAAGTTCATGTCCCCACTGCACGCTCCATCAATCGTTGAAAAGTGGCTGGGGCACCTGAAATCCCTTGAGGCATCCTCATGAATTCATAGAAGCCAGCGGACAGATAAAGGCTGTCTTCTCCGTCCTCTGGGGCCATCGGGATCTGGTAGTACCCACTGCGGAGATCCAGCACAGAGAACCACTTGCTCCCGTTTAGGCAGTCCAAAGCATCCTGAATGCGGGGCATTGTGTACTGATCAGGGATAGTCCGCCGGTTTAAGGTGCGATAATCCACACACATCCTTACTGTTCCATTCTTTTTCCTCACTACCACAATGGGGAAGCATAAAGGCTTCTGGTTCTTGTATTACACCAGCAGCTAACATCTCTTGCAGATGCCGTCTCCCACATCATCTATGTCAGCAGGTGCCAGGCGTCGAGACCTCTCCACGAAATGGTCTTTCGTCATGCAGCCGGATATTGTGCTCCAGCTCCTAGCGCCATCCTATATCCCCTTCCTTTAAAGAAACACCTGGTCTCTCTGGGCAAGCTTCTCACTGATCCTCACTTTCCATTCAGCTGGCAGCGGGGAGTCGCCGAAATCAAACAAGTCAGGCGTTACTCTGTCATTCTTCCTTGAACTCTTGCTGCTGGGTAGCACTGCAGTGTCTGCACAATGCACATTAGCCAGGATGCAACCTCTGTTTACTCGAATGTCTCTTTCAGACACATTATGAACTTGGACCATTACCCTTCTGGCATAAGCATGGGCTCTAGCGGGCAAAATACTAGGCTTGACCAGCAGTCCCTCTGGCAATTTTCCATCGCCTGGTGCATCCAACATTAATATTTTATTCTTAACATCCTTTCTGATACGGACCTCTCCTGTAGGTACACTGGGCATTTGGCGCCAGGATCAGAGACTCAGGATCCTTCTTCCATACAATTCCGACCGGTTCCTCTGGTTCTGTTTTTCAGCATCTCTCTGTGCCTCATAGGCCTTCTTAATTAAAGCCGGAACTCTTAAAGCTCTACTAGTCTTTGACCCCTGTTTTCATAACACAACTGTGCCAGCCTTCGAACATATGAGCATTTGTTCCAATCAACAAAGGGACACCATCATACCGTCCAGTGGGGGACACACTAAGCTAGGGTCTCTACTTGTTCGGCCACTCCAGCCACGGAGGTGGGGAAAGACAGCCAAATTCGGATATACCGGAATAGGGGTAGGCCTTCTCACTTAACCCCATACATGCAGTCCTTCTAATGGTTGTAAAGTGCGTCTGACAAATGCTTCTGATACCAATCCTGGAACATAATTGTCACTTGGGAGCCACTGTCTAATACAGCTCTTGTAGACACTCCATTCACCTTTACAGTGGTCTCCATGGAGGACCCACTATTCTGGACCAGTCTGGAGAGGCGGTAGTGGGGGCCTGGGCAACTGACCTTGCCACAAAGGGCGTGAATTAGCATTTTGGTGCCCTCACTGGGATCATGTAGTGCACCTCTTAACCACTGATTTCTTCTCGAGCTCTCCTTGTAGCCTATATGCAACTTTGTCAGTGTCTTTTGGGGACTGGCATTCCCTTTTCATGTGCCCATCTTTCCACAATTATAGCAAAACATACTTTCTGGAGTTTGAGCTGGCGAGGCGCCACACTGGGAGCCAGGGCGGGGTATTACTAACTGGAAACCTGGGTGCCATCTGTCTCTTGGCGTGATAAGCATTTGGAGACATCTCGTCAGTTTCTCCACTTCCATGGTCAAGGAATTGAGTTTGGAGCTGTTATCAGCAGGAGATACATGGGTGGGTACCCCCACCCCCATAGCAGATGCAGTCAGATATAGGTCAGGGCCCGTACTTGCAGGCGTGGCCTTCATAAAGGGACTGTTTTTGAATTCCCGGATCTCTCTCAACAGTTCGCCCCATTGTGGCATATCTTTTTCCTTGTCAGAGCACTCATTGACCACCCTGTCACCAGAGACAGGGCTGCTGCACCCTGCTCCTTTCTACACAGTTGGGGTTGCTATGGCCTGCTGTGTTCTAGAGCCCCATGCCTCTGCAGTTAGGGATGCTGCACCGCTGCCACTTGCCACAAGATTCAGGGTATTTGCTGCACCCTGTTGCATGCCTCCACAGTTGAGGCAATTGCACCTTGCTGTCCCCGTGCCACCAGAGTCAAATCCTTTGCTACACCCTGCTCCCCATATCCCTTCCCAAACAGGCATGGCTGCTGCACCTGTCCCACAGTTTGGGCTGCTGTATCCTGTTGCCACCCCTATCTCTTGCCTGAACATTCAGGGCTGCTGCACCCTGTTTCCTGCTGTCCCCACACCCACAGTCAGGGCCACGGCACCCTGTTGCCCCCTGTTCCTATATCCACAGTCAGGGCTGCTGTGCTGTGCTACACCCTAGAGTCTCATGCTGTCTGCATCCACAGTGGGGGCTGCTGAACCCTGCTACACACTTCCATTGCCCCAAATGGTCTGAGCTGCTGCACAATGTGCACCCTGTGCTGTGTCCAGGGCAGCTGTACCCTGATGCCCACCTGTGTCCTGCTCCACAGTCAGGCTTCTGCACCATGCTGTCCTTTGTCCCCTGACACCATTGTGCCCTGCTGCACCACAGAGTCCCTTGCCTCCAGGTGTGGCAGGGGTGCAGCAATGCTCTTTACTCTTGTGCTGTACCCTTCCTGAACAGCTGGAGTTGCTGCATCCTGCTACTCTCTCTCTCTCGCCCTCACAGTCAGGGACACTGCACATGTTTCCCCCTGTTCCTGTCTCAGCAGGGTGTAGCAAAGGATTTGACTCTGGTGGCAGGGAGACAGCAAGATGCAACTGCCTGAAATGTGGAGGCATGCAATGGGGTGCAGCAAATGCCCTGAATCTTGTGGCAAGTGGCAGCATGGTGCAGCAGCCCTAACTGTAGAGGCATGGGGCTCTAGGGCACAGCAGGCCACAGCAACCCCAACTGTGTAGAAAGGAGCAGGGTGCAGCAGCCACGTCAGTGGTGACAGGGGATGGAAGACATCATGGTGCAGAAGCCTCAATTGTGGGGCAGGACACATGGAGCATCAGGGTACAGCAGCCCTGACTGCGAGATGGGGTACATGTGGTGCAGCAGCCCTGACCATTTGGGGCAATGGAAGTGGGTAGCAGGGTGCAGCAAAAGCCCCATCTCTGATGCTAGGGCAGCATGGTGCAGCAGCCCCTGCGGTGGAGGCAGGGAACTTGGCACTCTAGGGCTTAGCACAGCACAGCAGCCCTGACTGTGGAGACAGGAGTGGGGCAACAGGTGCAGCATCCCTAACTGTGAGGATGGGGGACAGAGGGCAGCAGGGTGCAGCAACCCCAACCGTTTGGGCAGGGGGCGTCAGGGTACAGCAGTCCTCATTCTTTAGGCAGGGGATGGAGGCAGCAGGGTGCATAATCCCTGACTGTGTGGGAGAAGACAGTGGGCAGCAGGATGCAGCAACCTCGAATGTGGAGCAGAAGGCAGAGGGCTTGTGGGGCAGGGGACTGGTGGCAATAGACTGCAGCTGCCTCAACTGTGGGCCAGAGACATGGCGCATTGGGATGCCACATAGTGTTTTTAGTTATAAACATATATGATGTATTTTCACACAGAAAACACCAAAGAGCTGATATTTGTGAGTTCTGACAGTACATGTGCTTGAAATACTGTAGCAGACTGTGACAAGCACCTGTTTGTTAATCTGACATGAAAATAAATGATCTTACATGACTGTATTTATGAAGGCTACGTCAAAAACAAACTTTCTGTGAATGAACAAAATTTAGATTTATTTTATATTCATTAAATGGCCCTGTGTTATATAGTTAGAAAAAAATTGAGGTTTGATTAGAAAGAACAGAGCTGTGATACAGAGAAGCTGATTTCTGACAGAAAAAGATTTCCACTACTTCAATTCAGCAGTGAAACCGAAATTATCAGCTTTTTAAAGGAAGAGAATGATATATTTTAAGCTGATCTACCTAAACACAAACCAGAGACTGGGTTTGTAAGAAACCTGGAGAGATCAGCAAACCATAAACTCTACAGAGTGCTGTCCTGACTGGGAATCTGAAACAGCAAGCTACACCACAATGATGTCATCACACTTTAAGTTTGACTGAGAGGACAGAAATAACTCCACTGTTTTCAACCACTACAGAGCAAGTTAACAAATGCTTATTTAAAGAAAACCACAAAACCAAACAGCATGAAATTTTCAGGAAACACTAATCATGACACAAGGACTTGAACTGCAGCTTTTAAAGCTTTTATTAAACATATGTAAAAACCGCTGCACATGATCTTTAAGTTTTAAATGCTAGGAACTGACTTTGTACTTATAACAGGTCACAATCCTCTATGTTGGCTTACCCAAATGAAAGATAAAAATTCCAAAACCATTCCAGAACCACAAGGTGGTACCTGGCACTACAGCCATTTAAATTCATGGTGATACACAAATCTGGTAAAGAGAATAGCAATGCTGATTTTCTGTCAAGATATGCATCAGGAATTGAGGGTTCTGAAGGTTGAAAAATAAATGTGCGAGTTTAAACTTTACTGTTTGCTGCCCTGTTCTAGAAAAAAGGATACTGCCCATGTGCTTAATTTCTGAAACTTTTGTTTTTGTATTATGGTATTTATTGCCCCCCCACCAGAGCACCTGACCGGACTTCCCTTTGGGCCCCCACATGGATTATCCCATCCCAGTGCACATGACCCCACCGCCCCACATTGCAGCCAGCCCAGGTATCCCCAACATATACCTTCGTGGGGAGGGTCCCTTACCTTGGTACAGTAACAGCCTATTCGGCGAAGTCCAACAACCCTGGGTGCTGCTGAGGTGGCCGATGGAGGTCCGGGAGCCCGGGAATGAGGATCTGGGGAGGCCGTCATCTGACCGGCCAGGGCGCCATTTTCAGTGGTTTTCCTCCGAGGAGAGACGTGCCATGACATCTAGGCTTGCGCCGACGTCCGTCTCTCCCCTAGCGTTGTGGGTCGGATGTCATGCTGAACCCCCAGCCTCCGCTAGGGCCGGCAGACACCGACCTACACCCTCCCTCCCCTGAGAAGGCAGGCTATCAGTGGACGCCCTCCTCCTTCTTTCCCGGGTTGGCCCTCCAGCGACCTGAGTCCGTGCTCGAACCCGGGTTGCCGGCATCACAGGCGGAAATTCAACCGCTAAACAGCGGGCCGCCTCTGGAACTTTTAATGTTAATAGAGAATTAGAACGCTTTGGAAACCTGGTTTGATAAAACAGGTTCCCTCTTAAGGGGGGGGTATATGTGACAGGGTTGAATAGGACCCTGTCCCAATTGTTATGGACAGTTTGAATGCAGGAATCTGTTCTGTTCTTTCCTGTCTCTTGTATGTCTGGTTGCGCATCCAGATTGTCTTGTGAGACCTAGGACTTGATCAACCCGACAGTCTCGCAATTCTTTGCCTCTCACTGTCTCTCAGTTTTCCCTTGCTGCTTCTGTCTTTTCCTCCCTTTCATATCTGCTGGTATAAAAATATATGCAAATCATTATGTGGAATTGTAACTGATACTGGGATCCCTTTGTTTAGAAATTATATAGTGTTACTGCTGAAATGTATATAATTGTAGTTTGAGATGATTGCAGAAATCTATTGGGAACTCAAGGGGTTAACATGAGAGCAGTTTTTAAGCCCTTTTTCAGAAGCTTGGAGAAGGGGCCTCAGTTCTGGGACATTGTGTTCTTGCTGCACCTGCCTGAAACATACAAGAACATTTTAGAAAAAAAAAACAGGATGCTTGTTAAGAAGGGGGTTGCAAAGACTTATAAAAACAGCTGCAATTGCTTGCAAGAAAGAGACACAGGGACACAGAGACTGAAGGAAAAAGATGGATCTTCTCTATTTATTCTGTCTTTGTAAATAGTTATACTGAACAATTTTTTTTAATGTTACTGCTAGTACCAATAAGCATGTTTTGAAAAGTCTACAACTGCTACTGGGTTTTCCTATGCTTCCTGACCTGTGCCTCCATGGCAGGTACGCTCTCCTTCATTCTGAAAGTTCGCAAGAAGGTCAGAAGAACCAAGGCCTGGTTCAGATGGAATTCAGAGACTACTTTGGGGAGAAACTTAGGATGAGTTCTGACAACCACCTTGCCCTTGTGAAATACTGTATAAGGAGGGTCTGTGTCCAGGGCTGGTATTCCAGATACTCTGCAAATGGAGGTAATGGCTATGAGGAAGGTGGCCTTCCAAGTCAGGAACGTCAGCTCACAAGTTGCTAGAGGCTCGAAAGGCTTACAGGTGAGCATGTCTAGCACAAGATTAATATCCCAAGTGGCCACCAGTCTCCTGACTGGTGGCCTAGTGTGGACTATACCTTTAAGGAACCTCTTGACCAAGGGTAACTGATCCATAGCCATACAGTGTATAGGGCTTGTGATAAGCTGAGATCATGCATAGATGAACCTTCACGGTAGAGTATTGTAGACCTGTATTTGACAGGTCTAGTAGATACTCTAGGACTTTGTTTGGTGGGCAAGAAAAGGGATCCAGGGAGGACTTTGTACACCAAATGAAGAATCACTTCCACTTCGCTGTGTAAGTTTTCCTAGTAGCTGGCCGATAGCAGAATGTCTGAGACTCTACGGGAAACATCAAATCTACCCACTTCTGTCTCCTCAGGAGCCCTGCGTGGAGATGAGGGGATCTCAGGTTGGAATGGACCACTGGGCCCTCAGTCAGAAGGTCCGTTTGAAGTGGTAGTTGTTTCGTTGGAACTTCCGATATTCTTTTGATCAACTGAAACCAAATCTGATGAGGCCAGAATGGGGCGATAAGGATCATTCTGCCCCCGTGCCTCCAGCTTGAGCAGCACCCTCTGAATTAAAGGAAAAGGAAGAATTGCATACAGAAAGCATCTTGTCTGAATGCATTCTGACAGAAAATGTCAGGTTCTAAATTTCTGGAGTAAAACAGAGGCAGTTTTGCGTCGAGTGGGGACACAAAAAGGTCCAGGTCTGGTGTGCCCCACTCTTTGAAGAGCGACTGCATGACGTTTACGTCGAGAGACTACTAGTCAGGATCCACCTCTGTTCTGCGGAGGCAATCCGCTAGATCGTTCTGGACTCCAGGCTGGAAGACTATTTGGATCAGTGCTTCATGATCCAGGCACCATTCCCACAATCTCATTGCTGCCCTGCACAGAGGATAAGAGTGTGCCCCGCCTTGCTTGTTGATGTAGTGTATAACCACTTTGTTGTCCATCTGAAGGAGAATTATTTTGCAATAGAGTATGTCCTTTAGGGCTTCGGCTGCGTACAGGACAGCTCTCATCTACAGGATATTTATGTGGAGTTGAGACTCGACCTGATTCCACAGACCTTGGGTGTGGAGATCTTGACAGTGAACGCCCCATCGGACTAGAGATGCATCCGTGGTGATGGTGATCAGTTTCTCCAGTGGGGCAAAGGGAAAGCCTTTCAGTAGGTTGTCCTCTTGAGACCAATACGTGAGTGATAGTTTTAGAGGTTCCGTCATCTTGATGCAAAAGGACTGAAGGTGTGTAGTCGGGGACCACTGAGTACTGAGCATCCACAGAGTGGTCCTCATGTGAATACAAGCCAAAGACACCGTGTACACTGATGACGCCATGAGACCCAGCATCCAATGCATCGAGAGGGCTCAGATCGAGTCATTCTCTTTGATGAAAAAGCCATCTGGAGGATATAATTTCTCCTGTCCTCCGGGAGGATGGCCCTTGTGCTGGAGGTATCCAAGAGGGCTCCTATGAAGAGGAGTTGCTGGAAGGGCTGTAGATGCGATTTTTCCAGATTCAATACAACTCCCTGAGATGTCAGGAACCTGGAAGCTGTGATCACTGCTTCCTGTGTCCCTTGTCTGGAGGAGCTCGCTAGGAGCCAGTCTTCCAGATATGGGAAGACTTGAATTCAGAGTTTCCTTAGGTGCACTGTGAGAACTGCAAAGCACTTCATAAGAACTTGTGGCACCGAGGACAGCCCAAATGGAAGTACTCTGAATTGATAGTGCTGACTCAGGGCCACTAATTGAAAATACATATGGTGGTTTGGGTGCAAAGGAACATGTTGTTAAGCATCCTGCATGTCCAGGGAGGCCAGATAATTGTTTCGATGAATCAGAGGTAAAAGCATACTGAGTGATATCATTTTGAATTTTTCTTTGAAGAGAAACTTGTTTAAGTTCCTTAGGTCTAGAACAGGGTGCATACTGCCTGTTTTCTTTGGATCTAGGAAGTAGTCGGAGTAGAAACATGTGTTCCATTGCTCCTGTGGAACTACGTCTACTGCCCTGTTGTTCAGAAGGCCTTGAATCTCAGAAGCAAGGAGGTCTGACTGAGTAATTGACAGCCTGGGCTGTCATTTGGGTGGATGATCAGGTGGGGTATCTGAAAAATTCAGAGAATAACCCTTGCGAATTACCTTGAGAACCCATTTGTCTTAAGTGACTGACTTCCACTGATTGTAAAACTGCGTCAGACACCCCCCTACTGCCGATGAAGAGTGCCCCTCGGACAGCTGGACCAGAATTTCAGAGGGTGGCACTAGGCGCTTTCGAGCCCTGTGCCTTCTGTGGTGTTTTCTTTAGTAGCTGAGGGGTTTGGTTCTTGTTGAAGCCCCCTCTGCCTTTACCATGAAAGGACCGATGGTTATGAAACTGCCAGCAGTTCCTGCCCCATTGAGGGGCAGCAAGGGCTGGTCTGGCCGTCCTGATAGCCGTCCTAGTTTTCTGTGTGGTCTCGAGAGCCTGCTCCCCCTGTGGGCCAGACAGATAAACCCCATCAAATGGTAAACTCATGACTCTTTGCTGGGCATTATTTGTGAACCCCGAGGTTCGTAACCACGAGTGCATTGGGTGCATATTTCGGCTGCTGCTGCTCTAGAAGCAGAGTCAAAGTCATCCATAGCAGCCTTAAGTTGCTGATTATTGGACTCAATACCTCTAGTGATAGTTTGGAGAAGCTCTGATGCAATGTCCTATCTGGGACAGTCTCCACAGTGGCTTTTAGCAAATGCCAGAGGGTACACCCATATTATGAGAAATAGTCCCGGTAGCTAGCAATATGCATGCCTAGGGTAGCAGCGGTGAAGACTCGCTTCCCCAGTGTATCAGTCTTATGAGATTTTTTGTTTACTGGATGAGCTGTAGACTCCTCAGGGAGAATGGCTTTGTTGTTTTCTTCCAAGACCACTATGGCATCAGCAAAAGCCTGAGGGGCCAGGATTGGTCAATCCTTAGGGGAGCGTACTTCCTGTCTACGGACTTAGCCATGGAAGGAATAAGCGCCGGATTGTCCCACACCATGTGTGAGAGAGTCTCAAAAGAGGGCTGTACCGGAGGAGTCAATTCCACAGGGATCTCAGAGACATGCAGATATTGAAGGCGCAACAACTTCCCCGGATCAACCTCCGAATTCTGGAGAGAGAGGGTGGAATTCATGTTCTTCGGTAGAGACTTAAAGGACAGGTCCTCAACGAGAAGCACCGCTGAAGTAGATGGATTATTTCCCACTACGAGAGATGAATCTTCATCAAAGTAGTCTCCCAATCGCAGATCAGGATCAGGCTCAATATTGTCTCCTACTAGCCCAGAAGGGATAATATATAAAGGAAAGGGAGGAAAGAGAGCAGGAGGAGGTGCTCCTCAAATTGGAGTTGAGAATCCCAGCACCCGAGTCGGCGCCAGCCCTGAAAACGGTGCCGGCGCCGAGAGTGGCGATTCTAAGACAAGAGTTGAAGGCAGCACTGCAACCAGCACCATGCGAGCGCCCAGAGACCCCAACCCAAATTTTGGTGCACCTAAGGATGAAGATCTGAAAACATGAGTAGGAGAAAATAGTACCTGTGCTGGCCCCTGCGCCGTAGTCATGTGAGGGGGAAAGCACAAGAGCGCGGTGTCAACGGCACCAGAGAAGGTGTCACGCGACAAGACTGACCCAACCGCCCTACTCGCGGGTTCAAAGCCCCTAAGCTCGAAGGCCCCAGGGCCAACTCCGCAGACTTGGGAAGTCGGGACAACCACTGAACCCACTGCTCCAAAAGAGTGGCCCAATGATGAAAACTGCTCACTGGAAGACCCCCCGGGGGCGAGGATGCCAGCTACTAGGAACAGAGGCTGTAGGTGGCCCCGCGGTGTCAGAGTTGGCTTTCTGTCTCCCACAACTGATGATCAACCTGCAGATTATACCAGAGGGTGACCTCGAGGTGGTACTGTTTCTTCTATTACGACCCGGTGGGACGAAGAAGAACTTCAACCAGTGGTGCTGGTTTCCCACGATGATCAAGAATGGGCCCGCTTCTTTTTGTGCCTTGGAGGACCGGACTGCCTGTGTAGTCAGACACCCCCGTAGACAGGGGCAGACCGGACCCAGCCCTGCTGGAAACACAGCTTTCATGTGAAGTCTCCCTACCATCACCAGCCCCATTCATGGCTGACTCTGTCAAAGGCAGGCTGAAGAGGACTTCTGTTTTCTGCATGGAAGAAAAGAAAACTTTTTTTTTTTAAAACTGAATAAATAAATACTACAAATCAAATACTGACCAACTAAAGCTGCTGTCGTATAGATGTAAAGATTTGACTCCCGGTGGGCGAGCGTCATCGTCACTGAAGCGCACTTGACAGCGGGGGGAAAAAAGGAACTGAGGCGGTTGGAGGGTAGAAGCCGAGGTAGGCTATACAGCATGAGCCGAACTCGTGGTGCTGCTTCCATGCGGTCCTACCTTGGTGCCGGGCCGCCTGAAGATTTTTGGCTCTCGCTTGGTCCTAGCACCTCTGTCGTAGTCCCATCAGTGTAAATGAGTGGTGGAGACTTTATGTCCACAAGATCGCACTAATTTTATTTCAGACTCCTGGCATCAAGGCAGATCCCTTTCAATCTTTCTCCCACTCCCCTCCTCCTACTTTTTCCTATTCTTTCTCCCTTATTCTTCCCTAATGTCCTTAATTTGTTATTTTTCATGCTGAATGTAGGCTTTGTCCGCTCTCCCTCAATGGCCTCTTCCCTTAACCTAATAGGAGCGTCAATCTTACTGTTACTCACCTACCTGCTACTAGTCCCCTGCTCAGCGGTGAGCCCTAGCTAGGTTCCCAATCTGGTCTCCCTTCTCAGTGGTTCTCCTAGTCTCCGTCTCCCCCACATTCAGTTTAATTGTCCAATGTAGATGTGAAACTTCTGCCCTGGAGCACTGGCCCCCTCTCTTGTCAGGGGAAGGCCATCACCCTAAGAAGAACCCCCACTCCCGTCCCAGTACCCCTACACAAGTCCCCCACTTAATGGTATTCCTCCTCCTGACACCATCCCTTCAAGCACCTATTAAACTCCTCAATCTCTTCCTTCCTTAGTCATTGACAGTTGGTGAGACCCCATCTGGAGTACTGTGTGCAGTTTTGGAGACCTCATCTACGCAAGGACATAGACAGGATGGAAGCAGTCCAGAGGAGGGCAACTAAAATGGTGCAGGGTCTACATCAGAAACCATATGAAGAGAGACTGAGAGAGCTTAATATGTATACCCTTGATGAAAGGAGGGACGGGGACATGATAGAAACGTCTCAAGTACCTCAAGGAATCAACAAAGTCCAGGAGGGTAGCATCTTTCAGAAAAGAGATGTATAAGAACAAGGGGCACAGTTTAAAAGATAGAGGGGGACGGCTCAGGGGTAATGTGAGGAAATTCTTTTTCACGGAGAGAGTGGTGGATACATGGAACAGCCTTCCTGAGGAGGTCGTTGGGTCTAAAACAGTGGGGGAATTCAAACATGCTTGGGACAGACACAAAACAATTATAGTGTGGGGCTGCAGGAAGCAGGCGGTTGGTTAACTAGAATCTGCAGCTTATCCAGTAGGAAGGGAAATGGGCAGACCGGGTGGGCCAAGTGGTCCTTTTCTGCCATCAAAGTCTATGTTTATATGTCTATTTATTGTTCCCATTCCCCCTATTCCACAAAGGGAGCACCTCAGAAACTGCCAGAGAAGCTGATTGTACCTCCAATCTGTCCCCCAGACTCTTAAAGTTTTGCTTCACTGCCTCCACAGGCTTGTTTGTTAGATCATTGGTACTCATGTGGACCAGCAATCACAGCTCCCCCTCCACCTTCTCCACCATTCTCCCTATCCTATCTATATCCCTGATGGCTGATGCACCAGGAAGGCACCTGACCATTTCACTCCCCTTTTCTCCCCATCCACCACCCTCTTAACTCCCCTAATCAGTGAGTCTCCAATCACCAAGATTCTCCTTGCTGACTTCCTCCTGCTCACCCCACAGGTGGTACCAAGTCATCCTGTCCATTTCCTGATAATGACCCAGAGACTCCTCCCCGCCCGACAGAGTCAGGTACCTAAGCCTTCTCAGGGATGCAAAATGATTTGCTGTCTAGATGGTGTGAGTCTGGTTGAACTCCTTGTGGCCGCACCTTCCACCATTCCCCCTCCCTTCCCGCCACCCTCAAGCCCCCCCTTGGCCAGTGGGCCACAAGGTGTGGGGTAGATCCCAGCTGAGCTGGTGCCACAGCTGAGATGTCTCATCTCTTGCTCCTATCAAAGGAGCATGGAGCTCCAAAGTGTCCTACAGATGGGGCAGTTCCCTTCCTCCACAGCATAACACTGCAGAAGAGCGCCTCACAGTGCCAACTACCTCCCCACTGTATTTCATCTCCATACTGATCCTAAAATGACCCTAGACTGTTTTTAATAACTTACTTTCCTCTATTTGCCTAGTACTCTCAGAACAGAACCAGAAAGGCATACCTTATATATGGAGGTCTGTTATATATGGAGTACTTTTTACCTCTCCCTTGCTTACTCCCTTAACCTGACTCACTCACGTATCCCCTAATTTCCTGGCTAAATAGTTGCCACTCTTCCCACCCTTCCCTCCCCCAGTACCTCTCTTGACTCGTTTCCTCTCTACTTCATGTCACTCTGCAGCTCCTGAACCCTGATTTCCACCTATTCCCCCTCCTCCCACTTTCCCATTTTTCACTGTCTTGGCTGACCCATGATAACCTATTGACTTCGACATAGTTATTCTTGACCGCCTATTATCACATACTGATATATTATTGTATTTTATCTTAGCTTTTACCCTGGTATCCATTTTTGGTTCTTATTTGACAAACTCTGATACAATGACTGCTCTAATTGTTGTTTTTTTTTTTTTTTGTTATATCCATGTCATGTTTTTGATACACTGTTGTATTTAGCTAATTGTTACGATTTCTTTTGGACGTGGAATCTTTGTAAATGCGTCCCAGACTCAAAGGTATGTCAAATTCCGAGACTGTAATAAATAAATACTCCCTTAACATATATACATAAACATACAAAAATATAAAATATCTATTTCAAAGCTGGGGGTGACGGGTGGGGAGGGCGAGGAGTGGACTGAGCAGCTGCAAGGCAGCCTCCTCTCTTGGGAGGGACGTGGGTTTCCCCTGACTCTTGGCTGCCATCTGGTGGAGGCTAGGAGGCAGTGACAAGCCATAAGAAACCAGGTGTAACCCCTAGATGGCGCTATCCCAGGGGCTACTACCCCTGCCTGATTTGCCACTAACAGGTTGAGGGGCCTGGATCCAATGGCGGGTGCCTCCACCCAGAGGTCAGGGTTTGCAATAGTTAAACTAACTTGGTCACAGCCCTCTGGGACACTGCAACCCCCCTTTCTTCCCACTAGTGGCCCACACAATATATCAGAATTACCTTCACAGTATACACTCACCCCCAGGTCTGGTTCCGCACTGGGACCTCCTGTGAAATGAGATACAGTGCAACAATCACAGTACAGTACTTTAACATAGACAAATACCTCAGGCAGTATAACTTTGCTGAAACAAGCAGCTCTGATTTATTTAGGGGATATAACAAGGACAGGGGAAATCAGGTTAATTAGCTTATCACTTTAATAATCTACCTATGGCTCTGTGCACAGGCCTATCCCTATCAGTTACTGTCCCTGGGTACCCAAGCCCTAGTGGCTAGTCCAAACCGTGGCAGCTGGTAGGGCCCTTTCACACAGAGAAAAGGAGAATTAAACAGTCAGCAGTACAGTAATTCCATTTGGATTTAATGTGCAATTCAACAGGGAGCGACCCTGAATTAGTACTCACGACCTCCAAATAAGATAGGGTCCTTCAGTGTCAGCAGGGCTCACTTGAGGTGCACAAACCTCTTCACACATCCATATAAAAGAAAGCACTGTACCAGGCAGGCTGCATCTGTATCCCGATCGCAATTACTGCACAATACCGGAGAACACACAGCAGATTCAGTTCCTGACAGACCGAGTGTAATTTTCAGCAATTCCTCCAGTCTTCTACAGGGTGAGCCTGGTTTCTACTCTTCAGAGATCCTTGATTCTTTTCACAGGACGGATTCAGTCCTAACAAGCTGCAGACCGGAACTCTGGGCCTTACACACGTTTTTGACTAAAACTGCACACTGAAAAGCACAGGGCCCTTCCTTCTTCACTGCCAAAGCTCAACTGAAACTCCAACTGACAAAACCGGCACCCTTTGAGTTCCTCCCAGTTCTTGACTGGATTGGCTGTCACCACAATAGACTGCTGCTGTTGGTCCAAAAGGCACTGAAGTCTAAACTACATCTCCCAGAGTCACTGCCCATACAATCCTCTTGTGGCTGGCTCAGATTATGAGTCCAAGTTCTGATTCGTCCAAGGCACCATTTTAGAGCTAGCTTACCCCACACTGATTGGTCCAGTTCAGCAGTTCAAAACTAGAATGGGGAACTAGCAGACACAGTTCTGACTGCAAAGAAAGCAGGTTAGACAAACTGTAATTTCATTATTACTCTAAATAATTTCTGGCAAACAGTTACATCTTTCAGATAGGTTCCCTTTGCACTCCTAGTGACTGCAAAAATGAAGTGAATTGGCAGCAGCTTGAGTGGTACTCAATCAAAGAAACACACAGTCCCCCATACAAACTAATTATGTCTGCAAGCAGACAGCTCTTAAAGAGACAGTACCAGAGGCTCTAAAAACACTCACTGATAAATGGCTTAAATGCCAAACACCATTCAGGCTTGGAGCATTCAAGCAAGCTCCTGGAAGTCTTTTGGGAACCCCCATTTGCAGGGGGGTTACACAGGTATTAGGCTGTGGGAGGAAGGGGCTGTCACTGGAGTACTGGAGTGCATGTGCGACTGTGTTCTGGTGTCACGGGATAAGGGAGGAGAAAACGGGAAAATGGGGCACCGAGGGAGTCTCAATGAAGCCCTGTCCGTAGGGTGGATTGAGATACTCTGAGGGAGAACCACAGCTTGCCTGCCTCCAGAGAAAAAGCTACGTAAAAAAAAGAAAAATATTTATTTCACATATAACTACTGGTGACCCCTTTAATAACCTGAATTAGGTTAGAGAAAATGCCAGAATAACCTGAAATTGAGTTGGTTTACGGCATTTCTGCCAACTTCACAGTCACTGTCAGATTTCTCGAGCGCAGCCTCCGCCAAGACAACTGCAGCACTAAGTCAAACACTCTCTCCCCTGGCAGAACCCTTCTGCTTACCACTGCGAGCTTCAAAATCCCTCAATTTTCTTTGTTTTGCAGAAGAGGACACACACACTGCAATTGCGCAATTTCAACACGGTCCCCTGCATTTTTTTTCTCTTTTGTAGGTCACCATGGCAACTGGAAGATCTTCCTTGCCACAGCAACACTTCCTTCTCTGCTCAAGCCGCGCACTGCAAACAGCACAATTTCAAACTAGTTCCCTGTGGTTTTAAATTTCTACCTTTGTAGAAAAGTTTCTTAAATGTTAAGTTATCTTTTATTCATTCTCCACCATTTAACTGCAATCATCAGTGGACTTGTACAAGGTATTCCACTGCACTTCCCAAAGACATTTTGACTGCTAGCATCTAAACCATTTAAAGCTGAGCATTTAAACAAAAATAAATCGTACTGTTCCTTGATGTTTCTAACATTTTGAAAAACTAGCAAAATCAGTTCAACAATGCCTACTCTGTTGCATGAATTTAAAATAACTTCTGAACAAAAAACAGTATTTTTTCTCTGACAAAATTGCTGGTTAAGACTCTGCTGACAATTACAAAAAAAAAAGATAGGCAAGTGTGTTCCAGATATTTTTCACACTGTGTGTGATGATTACATAAACCTCCAAGTTTCGCTCGAGGTTTATGGGGTCATCACACACCTGCGGTGTGAAAAAAATATTCATAACACACATTTGCCTATCCATTATTCTCTATATATCGAATCTTACTATTATCCAAAAGCATATTTCAATATTCTAGAACTCAGTCTGCTGCTACTGTAGATGTTCTATTCAAACCAAAACACTATGCCATGAAAGATGTTTCTTAGCAACAGCTGATTCTGGCTAAAACATGCCTTTGAAAAGGTTTTTTTTTTTTTTTTTTTTTTAACAGCAAGAAATCAACAGCCCAGAAAGCCCAAGCCCACCAAACAGTGAAAATCAGAGGACTGTGTATGAGCAGTCATACACAACAAGGCAGTTTTCGATCGAGAGGTTTCGTGGTAACAAGTGACCAGATAAAGTTTCTCGAGGGTCCGCTAATAATGAAACCCTAGATCGGTAATGGCCTTGGTCTGTGTTGATTGCTCATACACAGCCTTTTATAGTGTATGGTCAATCACACTTTGCCTCTGTGAAAAGAAAAATTCATCCCCAAAGCTAACATACACTTTTGAGTCCATTTTGATCAAGCACCGCTTGCTTCCACGTTTGATTTCACCGCCGCGCTCCCTTTAACATGCATGCACGACGACGTTCTATCTTGTTGTGCTGCACAAGTGACGTACTCGATGCAGCACAACAAGATCATTATGTAGTGAGGACAGCACAACAATGCTCTTCCAGGCATGGATTTCCATGCGGAACAGCACTGTACTACACACTATAAAATCACAGTACCACACAATTAACAAGCCACACACCAACAAATCCTGGACACAAAGACAACCACGCAGAAGCCACACACAAACTGCCAAACTACATAAATAAAATTTGCACTAGAACTGATTCACCACAAAACAAATGTGGTGACCACAGAACAAATGTGGTACCTATTCTGCTCCCAACTACCATAACACACACACAAATCCCAACCTCTCATGTAAAAAACAGTTCCCTCCTTTCTCAATCCATCAACAGTACACAAGAAAAAACATTTAACATTAGAAAAAAATATGAAAAAATGTTCAGCTATGGGAGCTCCACACAGACATAGTCACTCTGCTGGTGTCAGCATCTACTGACTATGCATGGCGCTGACACAGCCCTAGACTGCAGACTGCCCACAGGAGCCTAATGGAGATAGCGCATCCTGAACGGTACAGTGCCAGGACTCCTGTGGGCCATAGTCTGCCCTAAACTGCTAATAAGCGCACTAGGATACAAGGCGCTATGGGTCATTTGCATACCGCCACCCCCCCCCATGCCCAACCTGTCATTTTCACACACAGCCCAGGTAGTCTAATGGATGCCCCAATCGACCATTCATCTGTGTATATTGAATACCTGGAGGTCTAGTGGTCCCCCCCTCCACGATCACCTATCCAGTAGCCGTGAGGAAAGGATGTGAAGTGTTTTCCCCTTCCCAGAAATAAAAGTATGTTACTGCCCCTCTCAATTGTCCTGTGCAAACTCCACAGACAGAAAACAGAATACAATGTCACAATATGAAGTAAAAACAGGTTACTCACCTGTAACAATAGTTCTAGGAATGGTATATGTTGTTCATCCACACTGTCTGGCATTGTCCCTTTCCCCTTTAAATCTTGCCGGAAGTCTTCAAGCTGGCTCCTCCCACCCACCCGGATGGTATATACCTCGGCCCACCCCCATGACGCCAGATCTTAGCGCTGGCTGAAGGTGGTGCGCCTCAAGCCGGGAGGCTGGAAACCGCCCCACCTGGGCCCTTCAATTACACTGGTAGATTGCTCACGCTCCGGTCTCCCCAGCTTAAGGCGCACCTTGCGGTCCTCAAAAGCGGTGGGATGGAAGGCCAAACAGATGGTGCAAACCAGGTATCGTGACAGCGCCTAAAGGGCAAACGCACAAGGTGGGATCGGTGCGAGACATTTTCTGTCCGCAAGGGCACCGGCGAAACCCGGGGAATGACTTGTCCTCCATATCCGAAGTGTTCAGATCTGAGTCGTAAACTCTAATGAGTTTCAGAGAAAGTAAATGCGGCGAAAACCGTCGATGAGACTCCAGGGCCTACGGTACTTGAAAAGTAGCACGAGGGAACCTGCATCTTCCAGCAGAAAGGAAGAAATGGCGTCATGGGGCAGAGTCGAGGTATATACCACCCAGGTGGGTGGGAGGAGCCAGCTTGAAGACTTTCGGCAAGATTTAAAGTGGAAAGGGACAATGCCAGACAGTGTGGATGAACAACATATCCACACTCCTAGAAAGTATATTCTTTGTGATCTAGTGGAGCCCCCAAAATGTAATCCGCCCATCCCTTCCTGCTCATTCAGGACCCTCCTTCTCACCGGCCCCACCCTGGTCACCTAAGCCAAACTACAGTAACAGTGATACAACCAGCAGAGCCCTCTGCTCACCACCTTGGCTGGACAACATTCGACTATCAATGAGTGAACGCAAGTATTGTAGAAAAGAACAGCTATGTAAGAACTTACCGTAACAGCAGATCTGCGAGTGGATCTCAGTCATCAGGTCACACTGTAGCAACCTTTGCCGTCGGTTAAGGGGAATCAACATGGAAGATCTTCAGCAGCACAACTGGGGCCACCACGCTGTCGACGTCGGCTAAACGCCACCAACTCCTATAGGCGCTGGCGGCCCCGCCCTCCGCACTCTTTCCCTGAGACTAAGGGGTAAGGCTCTCACCCTGGGGAATCGAGAGAGAAGAGGTACCCAGACATCAGAAAAAAAACTGGATACAGTAGATAGCTAGTTCCAATACAAGAGCCCCAAGAAGGGGGATGGTGGGAGGGGAAAATATGCCTGATGACGGAGATCCCCTCAAAGATCTACTGTTACGGCAAGTTCTTACATAACTGTTCTATCTTCTTCCGGGGTATCTCAGTCATCAGGTAACACCGCAGTAACAAGTACTAAGCAGTGACAAGTGTAACAGACAGTCTGGGTGGCAGGCCCTCCATAAACTTAAGACACGAGTCCCTGTAACACAGCCCTACCAAAACCTGCATGGACTCTTGAGGCATTGTCCAGACTGCAATGCTTTGTGAAAGTGTGGACTGTATTCTGGGTGGCAGCCACACAAATGTCAGCAGCTGAGACCCCTTTGAAACAAGCCACCGAGGCAGCCATTCCTCTGATGGAATGAGCTTTGACGGCACCTGGCAATTCTTTGCTGTACGTGTTGTAGCAGAACACAATGCAATTTGCCAAGCATTTGGATAAACATTGCTTAGAAACTGAAATGCCCCCTCTACCCAGGGTGAAGGAAACAAGCAACTGCTTTGACTTTCTGGACTCTAGTGCAAAGCAGGTAGTACTTCAAAGTTCTGCGCACATCTAACGTATGGAGCAGTGCTTCTCCTGGATTAGCACGCTCAGGAAAATAAACAGGAAGGTGGATAGACCGATTTAGTGTGAGCTCAGAAACCACCTTAGGCAGAAACTTAGAATCTGTGTGCAAAGATACTCTGTCCTTGTGAAAAAATTAAATAAGGCTCCTTGCACCAGAGGGCCTCAAGCTCTGAAATTCCTTGAGCAGAAGTAACTGCAACTAAAAATAGTGCTTTCCAAGAAAGAAAGCGCAAATCGCAATTTTCTCAAAGGGAGATAGGGTCAACTTCTCCAAAACAAAATTCAAGTCCCAAGCTGGGACAGGGGAAAGGATTGGAGGTATCAGATGCAGGATGCCCCTAAGAAAGGTACAGAGACATCCAGCCAAGCAATTGTGTGGTCACCCACGGGCTCATGAAAAACAGAAATAGCTGAAAGGTGGACCTTGAGGGAGGAATACTGGAAGCCTGAGTCAGACAATGAAAGTAGGTAGTCCAGGATATGATTCACCGAACAGGTGAAAGGGTCTAGATTATGTCTGGCAGCCCAGATGGCAAACCACTTGCAATCCATGGCATAAGTGGCTCGAGTGGAAGGCTTCCAGGTGGCCACCAGGATGTCTGCTACCCTGTTAGAGACCCCAAACCTGGCGATAGCTACATTCTCAGGAATCAGGCATGCAGATGAAGGGACCTGAGACTGGGATGAACCAGGGTCCCCTGATCCTGGGTCAGCAGATTCCTGCAAAGAAGAGGGAGCGGAGGCTCCTCTGTCAGCTGCTGAAGTAGAGGGAACCATACCTGGTGAGGCCAGAATGGAGTTACCACAATCATGCTGGCCCCCTCCATCTGCAACTTGATCAGTACCCTCTGTGTCAGGGGAAACAGAGGGAAAGCTTAAAGAAACTTCCCGCTCTAAGAGAAGGACAGCGCGTCTCCCCAGAAAATTCCGGGCCCTGGATCCAGCGAGCAGAAATTAGGCAGTTTTACATTGAGTGGGGATGCAAAAAAGGTCTAACTCTAGATGACCCCATCTGTCGAACAAGTCTTCTGCGATGGGTGAGAAAAGCTCCCATTTGTGCATGCTGGATTGAGTCCTGCTGAGACTGTCCACCAGGGTGTTTAGGACGCTTGGCATGTGGACCGCAGAGTGTGGCAGACTGTGATCCAGTGCCCAGTACTACACTCTCATGGCCTCCCGACTAAGGGGGTATGAGTGAGTTCTGCCTTGCATGTTGATGTAGTATACTACACTCAAATTGTCCGACTGCACCAGCTGCTGATCTGGAGCAAGATGCTCCTGAAAAGCCTGCATGGCATAGAGCACCGCTTTTGTCTCCAGGACACTGATATGCAGGGAGGGTTCTCACTGGGACCAGAAACCCTGGGTTTGGAGAGTACTCAAGTATTCTCCCCAGCCCAGACCTCATGCATCTGTGGTTAGGATCTGATGCGGGGAAAAAAATCTGGAATGGAATGCCTTGAAGCAGATTCCAGGGGTCCATCCGCCACTGTAGTAACCTGTGTATTGCGGCAGAGACCAGGACTGAATGGTCCAACTTGGCCATGCGCTGGTTTCACTGTACCCTGAGGGTCCACTGAAGGGTACGCATATAAAGCCTGGCCAGCAGAACGGTGGGTATGGCCGTTGCCATTCAGCCCAATAATCTGAGGTACACCCTGGCAGGAATATACAGACTCTGAGTGACTTCCTGAACTTGGGCTATGAGGCACTCTGCCCTGTTCAAAGGCAGGAAGGCCTTCCCTTGTGCAGAGTCCCGAACCACCCCTATATATTGCAGCCTTTGGGATGGCACTAGAACCGACTTGGGAAGGTTGACGGTAATGCCCAGGGAGTAGAAGAGCTAGAAAGTGCGCTCCAGAGTAACCAAAAGCTGTTCCCTGGACGGGGCGTTTAGGAACCAATCATCCAGGTAAGGGAAGACATACAGTCCCTCTCGTCTGAGAGCTGCTGTGACCGCTGCCAAACACTTGGTAAAGACTCGCAGTGCAGAGGATAAGCCAAAGGGCAGCACTTTGAACTGATAATGCTTGCCCTGAAAGGCAAAATGAAGAAACTTCCTGTGTGAAGAAAAGCCTGAAATGTGCACATAGGCATCCTGCATGTCCAATGAACAAAGACAGACCCCCCGTCTTGATGAGGAGCATTAGGCCTGACAAAGTTACTATCTGGAACTTTTTGTAATGGACAAACAGATTGAGGTACTTTAGATTTAAAATGGGCTTCAGATCTCTGGTCTTTTTGGGGACCAGGAAAAACCTGGAATAAAACCCCTGGTTTCTCAGGCGCCTGGGCACTGGTTCAATGGCCTGCTTGCACAGAAGAGATTGCACTTACCCCGGAGAACAGACAAGTGAGCCCGGGGTAACTGGAGGGTGAGGCGGGGTATCCAGAGGCTGCTGCATGTGCTCCAAGGTGTGACCTTTTTCTACGATCTACAGAATCCATGCATCTAAAGTTATGGTTCTCCACTGATTCAGATGGAGCGAGAACCGACCTCCGACCACTACCTCCTGGGTCTGGACCACAGGAGTGGGGGGGGGGGTCGTCTGGCAAGGAGCCATGCTGAGGTGGAGCCAGCTGCAGAGGCTGGTGTCTCACTTCTGGGGCGCTTGGCCGCTGCTCCAGCACCGGAGGAAGGGGGTAAGGGAGCCTGGGCTCTACGCTTTCCCTGGGTATGGGCAGCTGTTCCAGGCCTATTGTTCTGTTTATGAAAAGTAGGCCACCCTCTGCCCTTTGGCTGAGTGTGGCAGAGAGAATGGACCAACTTGATGGCAGTATCCGAGGCCTGCAGATCATTTATGAGGCACTGGACAGCACGGCTGAACAGCTTAGTACTACTGAAAGGGGCATTAGGCTCTTTGTGCTGCACGTCCGCTGCAAATCCCAAAACTCTGAACCTGCCTGAGGAGGCATATGCCCATGGCAGCTGCACTGGCGATGGTATCAGTCATGTCACACAATGCTCTGAGGAAATGTTTGGTAACATCCTCAGCCGTTTGAAACACTGAAGCAGCTCATGCTTTTGTGTGCCATCAGGAAGGGCCTGGGCCACAGCCTTGCCTTTCTTCCAGTTGGCATTCTGGTATTTAACCATATGTGACAGACAGTTTGCAATCCTCAAGCCTAAGGTTGAGGAGGCATGAACCCTTTTTCCCCATAGGTCAATTCTACGAGATTTCTTGTCCGCGGAAGGAGCTAAGGTGCTTGGGTACCTTAGATCTGCCATGAGCTGCCTTAATGACTACGGAGTCAGTTTCTGCCTGGGCAGCAAAATAGGGAAGACCCTGAGGGGCATGGTAAAGCTTGTCTGCTCTGCGTGGCACAGCTGGCACCATGTCTGGTCTGTGCCAGGCTGCTGTGGTTGCATTCTTCAATGCTGGGAGTACTGGAGGAAAGATATTAGGGGAGATTTCGGAATCTCCAGGAAATCCACCAGATTTTTCCTGGTGACATCCTCTTCCTCAGTGTGGAAGCCCATGGCTGAGGACAGCTGTTTCATCACATTAAAAAATGTGGGGTAGCTAGCCCGTCGGCGCAGTGGTTGGATTTCCGCTTGCGACGCTGGTGACCTGGGTTCAGGAACGGACTCGGGTCACTGGAGGGCTGGCCGGGGGAGCAAGGCTGAAGTGTCTGACGATGGCACGCCTTCTCCAGGGGGAGAACGGGGATAGGCTCGGCTCCTGGCGGAGGCTAAGAGCAGCAGCAAGGCCGGCTGGCAGACACTAGGGGAGCAGCAGACGTCGGCGTACGCCGTGACGTCAAGGGCACGCGACTCCTCCAGAGAGAAAGACAGAAACAGAGCCTCGGCCGATCGGATGATGGCCCCTCCATCCCCTCGCCTCCTGGATACCTCGACCTGCATCCACTGCCTCAGCAGCATCCAGGGTCGTGCCACATGGCCGTAAAGGTTCATTCCTCATGAAGGTAAGGGACCCACCCGACACAGGGATATGTTGGGGATACCTGGGCAGGCTGCCATGTGGGGGTAGTGAAGGCGGGGTGACTCCGGAAGGAACAGGGGGCTTATGGGGGCTCGAAGGAGTGATCGAGCGAGGTGGGCAAGGCGGGAAAAAAAAATGTGGGGTCCTCAGAAGGAGACCTCAGAGTATGCTTCACAGAATCCTCACTGACAGAGGAGGCTGTAGATCTGTCAGAGATCAGGATTTCTTCCTCCTCCTCATCCTCTGGAAGACTGAGGTCTGGATGGTACTCCTCCTCGACACTGACCTCTTCAATCTCTGGGTCTGGCATTGGGTGTGCCATCGACGGCCCACAGGGAGCATCCCAGACCAACGAGCTAGCATCGACAGCAAAGCCACGGATTGCGAAGAGGGCCTGCTTAAGGCACCCAGTTGCTGAGCAAGAACATTTGTGAACCTGAGCAGGACTTCACTGAGGTCAACGGGGTTCATGGCATAGGTGTCAATGACCTGCCTGTTATGTCCTGATGACTCAACAAGTCTTTAACCTGGTGGGAAGAAGAGGCAGGCCTCAATGGGAGGGCCGTTGACGAACAGCCTGTTGTCAACTGTGGAGGGGCCAACGACCTGGAGTTCGACGGTCAGGCGTCTTGTGAATTTGGATGAGGTGCTGTCGGTATGGGTCTGGTGGGCACAGAGACCTGGACTGCAGTTCTCTTCATGGGAGCAGCCGCAGCCAATAAAGATCCCCTAGAAGAAGGATCGGCTGACGGGGAGCAAATTTGATGCAAGGGGGAGCGGCTGTGATCTTGGTCTTTATGACCCCCCACTTTCGAGGCCTGGGAGCTCAAAGAACTGGCCAGCGACTGGGGTGGGGGGCAGTGGCCCCGGAGGACCCCTGCCCAGAGCTGGCTACCTGTTGTTCCATCAGGAATTTCTTTAAAGCCTCTTTGCATTGCCAGAGGGTTGTTTGATTAAACGTCTGGCAGAGCTCACAGTGAGAAACTTTGTGGACAAACCCAAGACAGCAGGCACAAGTATAGTGTTTGTCTGCAGAGGCAATCTTCTTCCCGCAGCGGTAGAAGGATTAGCTCTCGACATAAACAAAAGAAAGAAATCTCTTGAAAAAGAAATTTTTTTTACAAGGTAAGTGAAAAAAATAGGCTGAAAAAAGTGCGAATACTGCGACGGCGCTTTCACGGAAACCCATGCACTCGAGTCGAAGGCAAGAAAGAACTGAGGAGGAAGCGGGACTGCCCACACCTACATAGAAGGGTTGGTGACATCAACAGTGAGGGCAGCCCCAGTTATACTGCAGAAAATCTTCCCTGTGGATTCCCTTTCATGAACGGCAAAGGTTCCTACGGTGTTACCTATGATTGAGACACCCCCGAAGATCAGCTGTTATAATGTGACCAGTCAAAATGACAAATTTACTGTTCATCACAGCCATAGATGCTAATAGCTGCTTCATCTTGTAGCCCAGTGTGACAGGGTTGAATAGGGCCCTGTCCCAGTTGTTATGAAGAAAGTGTTTAAACGCAAGTGTCTGTTCTGTCCTCTCCTTTTCTGTCTTCTCTGTCTGGTTGCGCAACCAAAGTTTCTCATGAGAACTATGACTTCATCACCCTGACGGTCTTGCAATTCTCTACCTCTCGCTATCTCTCTACCCTCGCTTGCTGTTCTGTCTTTTCTTCCCCCTTGCATATATGCCAGTATAAAAATATAAGTGAATCATTTTGTGGAAATGTAACTGATACTGGGATCCCTTTCTTTAAAACAGTATATAGTTATACTGTTAAAATGATTGCAAAGCTGAAACTGTATATAGTTATGCTCTTAAAATGACTGCAACGCTATTTAGAATTCAAGGGGTTAACCCGAGATGCAATTTTTAAGCCTTTTGCAGAAGATGTAAACAAGGGGTCAGTTCTGGGTCAATGTTCTTTTTGCTGCACCTGCAGAAACTGGCAAGAACACTGGAAACTTAGAACAACACTTTGAGAAGCATTCTGTTTTCTTAACGAGCTCCTGCACAGACTTGTAAAAAAGAGCTGCAATGTTTTGCAAAGGAGAGAGACAGAGACTGAGATTGGAAATTGAGAAGAAAAACTTAGAAGGACTCTGTTTTCTATGTTTCTACTGCCACTGCAAATAGTTATCCTGAATTTTATTTTACTGTTATTAATAAATCACTTCTTGTGAATTTTACAACTGCTCCTGGTTTTCCTATGCTTCCCGACCTGTGCCTTGACGACACCCAGGAACAACAGTTTCCTTGGAGCCCTTTCTTTCCAAAGCACCCTGCTGTGTAGACTTTGTTTTCAGGACTGCAGCCACAGCTTTCCTGGAAACCTTATGACTCTCATCTGCGTGTGAGGGAGGGAATCAAGGCCATGGAAGTACACCAGCAAGAAAAGGAAAGTCTGGCTGTGCTGTGGGTCACCCAGGAGACAGGCCTGGGGGCTCTAGCCACACCAGGGTAGTGTAAAGGCCTCCAGCCCAGGAAGAGGAGCTGGATATGGCACTTAGGGAAGCCGTCACTGGAACGGCAAATAAGAAAGAAGATGCTGCTGGTTGGTGACTTTAATTAGCTGTATGTGGGGTGGAGCCTTCCAGCTGCAGCTCTCACAAATAGTAGGGCAATCCTTGACTTCCTACAAGGGGCTTTTCTCCGGCAGCCACTCAAATAACCCACTAGGAACAGGGCAGTGCTGCACCTAGTGCTTACAAACAGGGACAGCGCTACAGACACCACAGTGGGCAGTTCCCTAGGTACCAGTGATCACCACACAGCGTGGTTTAACATTAAGACAGTAGCAGAGGCAAACCACATGAGGATGAAGGTCACAGACTTTAGAAGGGCGATTTTAAAAAAGTGGGGCCTGCCTCAGCAACTGCCTGGGGGGGGGGGCAGCACAGTCACCAAAAATAAATCTAATCACTAAAGCAAGTAACGTCTGCATGAAGGAAGGGAGTAAAATCAGAAGGAGAAATTGAGTGTTATAGTACTCCAAGGAAGTGGTGAATGTTGTGAAGTGAAAAGGGAGGCATTCAGGAAGTACAAGATGATACAGAGGGAGACAGATGAGTCATATGTAGTAAAGCAAAAGGAAGCAGGCAAGGTGGTGAGGGGAGTACAGGCAGAGGAAAGAAATGCCAAAAGGGTGTCACCAGACCCTCCAACATTTCACAGATCAAAATAGGTACACTTCTGTGTTGCAGTGAGCAGGGGAGGTCCCCGCCCCCAGCGTGCACAGCCCCTTAAGTCCCTCCTGTCCTCAAATTACTATGTTATATGTTACTATGTCACCATTATCTACACAGACCTCTGATGCAGCATCTAGACTAAGGGACTGTCGCTTAAGCTGTGAGCCCCTTTGTTAATCCTGCACCAGTAAGTATAAGGATTCCTGCAGGGAGAGATTGATACTGTCAGGCAGTTTAGCTGTAATCTCCCCTATAGCCAGTACTCCTGCACCACTGACTGTCTACAGCTAGGGATTCCTGCAGGGAGAGATTGATACTGTCAAGCAGTTTAGCTGTGTAATCTCCCGAAAAAGGTATCCCAGTACAGCCAGCACAGTAAAAAATCATTTCCAAAAAACATGTATTAGTAACTGTTTATAGGGGAGAGGATAATGACCAGTATAGGCTTACGCTTAAACATCAGAAAAATGTATACTGGAAATCCACTCCACTCACCCTTGTGGGAAGACTGGAAGAGTGACTATAAACTAAAGAGGTGGTGCTTATAATCTTTATAGGCAAAAGGTGGAGCATTATGATGATGTGGAGAACCCAACAGAGTAAAATTAAATGTTAATGTTTGAAACAGGTTAGCAATTTATAAATATCTAATCTAAGTAATTATTTAGGAATGTTTTATGAAAAGGACAGAGAGTAATAATAACCTCGTTGGTTTAATTGTTTAGTTAAAAAGTGGTGGGAGTCAAACCTGATAATACTGATAAAGCCAAAGAGGAAAACTTAAAACAAGGTGATGGCAAGTTTTAAGTTTGAAACACAGAAACATAGACTTTGATGGCAGATAAGGACCACTTGGCCCACCCAGTCTGCCCATTTCCCTTCCTATTGGATAAGCTGCAGATTCTAGTTAACCAACAGCCTACTTCCTGCAACCCCCACTACAATTGTCTTATGTCTGTCCCATGCATGTTTGAATTCTCCCACTGTTTTAGACCCAACAACCTACCCAGGAAGGTGTTTCCATGCATCCACCACTCTGTCCGTGAAAAAAATGTCCTCACATTACCCCTGAGCTGTCCTCTCTATCTTTAAATTGTGCCCCTTGCTTTTACACATCTCTTTTCTGAAAGATGCTATCCTCCTGGACTTTGTTGATTCTCTTGAGGTACTTGAAAGTTTCTATCATGTCCCCCGTCCCTCCTTTCATCAAGGGTATACATATTAAGCTCTCTCAGTCTCTCTTCATATGGTTTCTGATACAGACCCTGCACCATTTTAGTTGCCCTCCTCTGGACTGCTTCCATCCTATGTCCTTGCGTAGATGGGGTCTCCAAAACTGCACACTGCATTCCAGATGGGGTCGCACCAACTGTCTGTACAGAGGGATAACCACTTCCCTTTTTCTACTTGTGATGCCCCTTCCTATGCATCCCAGTATCCCCCTGGCTCTCCTCACTGACTTCTCACATTGCTTACCCACCTTTAGATCATCCGATATGACTAGCCCCAAGTCCCTTTCCATTTCTGTTGTTGTTAGTACCTCCCCTGCTACTGTGTACTCTTCTCCTGGGTATTTGTTTCCCCACGTGCACTTCTTTGCATTGAATCTAAGCTGCCATATGTCTGACCATTCCTCCAACCTTGCCAAGCCCCTTCTCATCCTTTCTACCCCCCCTTGTGTATCAACTCTGTTACAGATCTTTGTGTCATCTGCAAAGAGGCATACCTTTCCCTCCAGACTCTCTGCAATGTCACCTATAAAGATGTTAGAGGACTGGACCCAGTACTGAGCCCTGAGGTACTTAATTATAGGTAACCCCTCGCTTCTTTGGAATATGTTCCATTCACTATTACCTTCTGTGTCCTGTTGTGCAGCCATTTTGCTACCCAGGCTACCACCCTGGAACCCACTCCCAGGCTGGCTAACTTGATTATTAGTCTTTTATGCGGGACTGTGTCAAATGCTTTGCTAAAATCTAGGTAGGCCATATCCACAGCCCCTCCCTGGTCTATTACTTTGGTCACCCAGTCAAAGAAATCAATTAGATTCATCTGACATGACCTTCCTGCTGTAAATCCATGCCGCTTTGGGTCCTGTGCCCCGCTGGCCTCTAGGTACTCAACAATTCTTTCTTTCAGAAATGATTCCATCATTTTCCCTACCACTGAGGTCAAACTTACAGGTCTGTAGTTTCCTGCTTCTGCCTTGCTCCCACTTTTATGAACGGGAATCACATCTGCCCTCCTCCAGTCCTGAGGTACCACCCCATCCTCCCATGATTTGTTAAAAAGTGTGGTCAGTGGTGTCACTAGGTCCTCCCTTAGTTCTTTTGGGATTCTGAGGTGAATCCCGTCAGGCCCCACTGCTTTGTCCACCTTGAGTTTTAGGAGTTCTTTCAGGACTCTTTCTTCTGTAAATGGACTGGTGTCAACCCCCCTACCCAGAGTGCTTCTATTGTCTGGTTTAGGTAACCTCCTCCTCCTCATCTTCTTTTGTGAATACTGAGCAAAAGTATTCATTCAGTATCTCTGCCTTTTCACTGTCTCCCTCTGCCCACCTCCCCTCTCCTTTACTAATCTTCACTATTCCTCCCTTAACTTTTCTATGCTCGCTAATGTACCTATAAAAGGTTTTATCCCCCTTCTTAACTGAGTTGGCTATTTTTTCCTCGGTTTGGGCCTTTGCTATTCTGACTGCCTTTCCCACTTCTTTCTGCTTTAATTGATACAGTTCCCTGTCGGGCTCCTTCTTCGATTCCTTATACTTTTTGAATGCAGCCTTTTTCTCCTTAACCTTCCCTGCCACCTCTTTGAGAACAATAGTGTTTTTTACCCGCTTTGTTTTCTTTTTATTTGTTTCACACAAAGGCTTGTTGCCTCTATGATAGCAGTTTTGATTTTTCTCCATTGTTCTTCCACCCCTCCTTTTTGACCATTTGCTAGTGCATTCCTCAGGTATTCACCCATTTTGCCAAAGTCGGCCCTTCTAAAGTCCAGTATCCTTGCTTTTGTATGGCTTGTCTCCATGGTTGTGCTTATTGTGAAGCACACTGTGCAGTGGTCACTTGTTCCCAGATGTCTACTGACTTCTAAATTTGTGATCCTCTCTCCATTTGGGTGTACCAGGTCTAGTATTGCTCCCTCCCGAGTGGGTTCCAACACTAGCTGTCTATGTCTGCCTTGCAGGGCATCAAGAATGACCCTGTTTTGGATGTGGCTGCAGTCCATGTCATCCAGTTAACATCTGGCATATTCAGGTCCCCCATCAGCAGTATCTCCCCTTTTTCAGCCATTTTGAGAATGTCCTCTATCATTTTCTTGTCCGTTTCCTCCCTTGAGACGGGGATCTGTATACAACCCCTGTGTGGATTGTGATGCCACTTCCTGTCTCCAAGGTGACCCAGAGTGCCTCTTGTCCTCCCCCTTTACTTTTTAGTTCTGTAGCTTTGATCCCTTCTTTTATGTATAAAGCTACTCCACCTCCTCTTTTACCCTCCCTGTCCCTTCTGTAGACTATGTACCCTGGTATGTTGACATCCCAGTCATGGTTCTCTGTGTACCATGTTTCCGGGACTGCCACAATATCCAATTTTTCGTTGTCCATCAGGGCTACTAGCTCAGGAAGCTTGTTTCCCAGACTATGGGCATTGGTACTCATTGCCCTCCATTTAATGTTGGCTTTATCCTTTTTCCCCCCCATCCCTGCTCTTATTGCCCTTGTCTATTTTTCCATTTACCCCTGTCTGCCCCTCTGCTGAGCTCTGTACCTCAGTGTTTACCTTACTACCTGCCATGTTTTGTGGGGGGAGGCTTGAAATGTCCTGCCTCTTATCAGCTCCTCCCCCCTTGGCTAGTTTAAAAGCTTGCCAAGGAAGCATTTAAACCTGTCACTTAGGAGCTTGGTTCTCTTTGTGGACAGATGCAGACCATCGTGCCAGTATAGACCTTCATCTCTCCAGGTGTACCCTCAGTCCCCAATGAAGCCAAAGCCCTGTGCTCTGCACCAGTTTTGCAACCATTCATTAAAACTGCATGGTGTGCAGTACCCTAGCCTCACCCCTGCCATGGACTGGCAGCACCTCTGAGAAGGTAACCGTGCTTGCTACCTGTCTGAGGCCCCTCCCCAACTCCACAAATCCATCCTGCACTGCACTGATTCCATGCCTAGCTAGGTCATTTGTTCCAAGGTGGACAATGATATCTAGTTCCCTCTCCTGTGATGCTGCTTCCGCAATCGTGAGGATTCGCTTCTTGTCCCTCCAAGCCATGGCACCAGGCAGACACCTTACTTCCCTCTCCTCTCCCTTCCTTCCCCAGTTCTACCCCCCTAACAATGGAGTCCTTTGTCAGAAGCTGTTTCCTTCCCCTGTGGTGTCCCCTGCCACCCTTTTGTGGGTCTCCCTTGTGGATGTCCTCAGCATTCTTCTTGGTCTCCACTGAGGGTGCCATCATAGAGGAACCTTGCTCTGCCAGACTAGCGCATGATTTGTGTAGAGGTACAACTAGTGGGCTTCGCCTCTGTTCCACCACCCTGCACCCTCCCAGAACCCACTGTGGTCCAACTGCTCTTCATACTTGGCAACCTCTGAGGCAGTGGTGTTCTTTGGGTGGGGGAGGCCTCCTTAGTCCTTGCCAGTTCAACCTGGAGGTGGGCAATCTCCTCCCTCAGAGCTGACAGTTGCCTGCACATAGGACAGCAATGCAGTTTCCAGAATGTCTCCCGGAAAACTGCTGCCCCACAGCCAGTGCATTGCACCACTCCCCACATGTCCCTCTCCCTTATAGAAACATAGACTTTGACGGCAGATAAGGACCGCTAGGCCCATCTAGTCTGCCCATTTCCTACCTACAGGATAGGCATAGATCCTATTTAACCAACAGCCTATATCTTCCTGCCCCCACAAGAATTGCCTTATGTCTGTCCCATGCATTCTTGAATTCTCCCACAGTTTTAGACTTACAACTTCCTCAGGAAGGCTGTTCCATGCATCCACTACCCTCTCTGTGAAATAATACTCCTCACATTGCCCCTGAACCGCCCTCCTTCTATCTTTAAATTGTGTTCCCTTGTTCTTGCAAGTCTCTTTTCTGAAAGATGCTACCCTCTTGGACTTTGTTGATTCCCTTGAGGGACTTGAAAGTTTCTATCATGTCCCCCTCTCCCTTCTTTCCTCAAGGGTATACATATTAAGCTCCTTAGTCTCCTCCTCATACGGCTTCTCTTGCAGACCCTGCACCATTTTAGTTGCCCTCCTCTGGACTGCCTCTATCCTGTCTATGTCCTTTGGAGATGGGGTCTCCAGAACTGGACACAGTATTCCAGATGGGGTCTCAGCAACTGTCTGTACAGAGGATAACAACTTCCTGTTTTCTGCTGCTGATGCCTCTCCTATACATCCCAGTATACCCCTTATAATATACAATATGAAATATATATATATATATATATATATATATATATATGTATGTTTTTTTGGTGGTATGTACTTACCCTTTATGCACTGTGATGGGTTATTAAGGATATGAGTTCTGTCCCAAGGCCTGTTGAGGAAGTGATGTCAGAACTTTGGCTATAAAGAAATGCCACGCCTGGGGTGGGTGGGTAGTCCACAACCACAGGTGACTGTTAGAAACAATCAACTACATCACTGCTCCACCACCCTGATGAGTACTGCCCTTTATAGTAATTCAGCTAACCTCCAGTAACTTATTTAAAAATAGCTTAACTATCACAAAATCCTATGCACCAGTAAATTATTTAAAAATAGTTTCTGTCCCAAAATCCTAGTAGTCAATCCAGCTACCCCCAAGAGACAACCAAAATGCAGTATTCAAACCCCTGTGAAGTTACTTCCAAGATAAGCAGAGTTTGCAAGCTCCTTTTTCAACTCCTCAGCCACCTGTAAATTATTTAAAAATAGTTCAACTGTCGGAAAATCCTAGTAGACAATCTAGCTACTTCCAAGGGTCTACCCAAATGCAGTATTTAAATCCTTCTGAAGTTACACACAAGATAAACAGAGTTTGCAAGCCTCTTCTTGGTTAAACACTAAATAAATATGTAAATAAAAAGCAATTACCAAGGGTAGTTAGTTTCACCTCCCACAGAATTGAGCAAAAGTGCACATTGTTGCAGAGATCAAGTGCAAGACAGAATTTCCCACACAGCTCACTGCTGAATAAAGTAGTAGTATTTGGGGACTGAATGTGTGATTCTTTCTTGTGCATAAATTATAAATGAAAATAAATATAAATAAAAACATTGTTATTAGTATTAGAAAAGAAAAAAAATGTACTGAAAAAATTTTATGTATGTTTTGCATCATAAATTTCTTCACAGCCGATCCTTCCACTTCCAGTTCTGGGAGTTGCTGAAGTCGGCCCCGTGCTCAGAAAAGTTCTGATGTGTGCCCAGGAGAGCAGGGGCCGCACTCCATTATAGGCTATGGAGAGACATCTTTCCAATCTTTTTTTTTAATTATATTAAATGGAACATTGATGAATGTATACTGGCCCACTAACAAGGCTTGTTAGCCGACCAGTGCCCACGTTTCATCACCAAGTGACCATTTTAATATAAAAAAAAGGTTGGAAAGATGTCCAACCATAGCCTATAATGGAGTGTATCCTCGTGCTCTCCCTGGGCACATATCATAACTTTGCTGAGCGCAGGGGCAGGACATCAGCAGCTCCCAGAACTGGGAAGTGGGAAGGGATCAGCTGTGAAGAAATTTACAATCCCTTCCACTACCAAATTAAGAAACTAATTTTGGCCATAGATATCAAGTTTGGTTTAGGTAAAGGTAAGGCACCACGAGATGTGGTGCAAAGCCTTAACTTAGTGAATCTCTTAAAGGTATTGCAGAGACACAGCAGAGGGGCTGGAGAGGAAGATGTGCCTCTCTGTGGATGACACGAAGATCTGCAACAGGGTACACTCTGGGAGGGGTGGAAAAAATGAGAAGGGACCCAAGCAAATTGGAGGCATGGTCCAGAGTGTGGCAGCCAAGATTTAATGTGAAAAAGTGCAAAATCATGCATTTAGGTGCAAGAACCCATGGGAGGACTACCTGATTTTGGGGGGGGGGGTGCTGATGGTCACCAAACAAGAAAGGGATTTGTGGGTAATCATATCTGATGCCCTAAAGGTGGCCAAACAATGTACCAAGGCAGTGGGAAGAGTCAGTGAGATGCTGGGGTACATAGGGAGAGGTATCACCAGCAGAAGGAAGGTGGCAGTGATGCCACTGTACTGATCATTGGTGTGGCCTCATTTGGAATACGGTGTCCAGTTCTGCAGGCCGCATCTCCGTAAGGACACAGGCAGGGTGGATGTAGTTCAAAGGATAACAAAGATGATGCAGGGCCTGCACCAAAAGTCATATGAGGAGAGTCTGGGAGATCTCAATATGTATACACTGGAGGAGAGAAGAGAGGGACAGGGAAGATATGATAGAAACCTACAAATATCTAAAAGACATAAATAGGGTACAGGCGGGTAGCATCTTTCAGAAACAGAGATGTCCAGGAATGAGGGGGCATGACATGAGTTTGGAAGGCGGTACAATAAGGGGTAGCGTGAGGAAGTGTTTCTTCACAGAAAGGGTAGTGGATGCATGGAGCAGACTCCAACAGAGGTGATGGGGGCAAACACAGTGGGGGAATTCAAGCATGCACAGGACAGGCATAGGGGAGCCCTAGCAATTGGAACGAGAAGGTAAAGCCAGAGATCATGTCGGGTCTGCAACTTTTACAGTAGGCAGGGAAAATGAGTAGACTAGATGGGCCTTGCAGTCCACATCTGCCGTCAATTTCTATGTTTCTATGTATGCCAGTTCTCTTTTTCTTTTTAAAAAAATTTCCTTTGACTGCCTCTATAAGATCCTGCACTATAATTTCAGTCACGCAGATTCGATGTGCCATATCTTCAGCACTGGACTGCTTGGTGAAAATGGAGTTCTGATCTTCGTACTAATGAAATCATAATTTGGAGAGGAATGAATATGGGATTCACACCCAGCTTCTTGCCGTTTCGTGATGTGCCCAAACTGGGATAGGCTAGATGTAGTATGACCAAGGGATACTCTAGGGGTCGCCCTCATCACCCTTTTCCCAGAAGTTGCTGCTGCAGAGCAGGTCCCATACTGTCCTGAGGGAGATAAAGGATGACAACATAAAGGGGATGAGATGAAGCTGGGAATGAAAATAACCATTATACAATGGCAAGAAAGAATCCTGGCTTGTGATTGGTCAGTTGCCCATCACAGCAGGGATGTTATCCTGGCATAACATCCCTGCTGATTTTTTTGCATTCCACTTCTTCTTCTTGCATCTTTTGCATATTCTCTTAAGAAACAAAAATATTTTTCTACACTAACAAAAACATTCTTTAAAATTATTTTTTTATTCTGTATAAAACAACAGGACATTGTATAATAGGAATAATGCCCTCCAGGGTGGGTGTTGTGCTGGGATAACATCCCTTCTTGGGTGTTGGACAACCACCGGCGGATGTTATCCCAACTCTTCTACCTAGTAGGCATATCCTTTATTCTAATCTCTCCTTTCTGCAACTGCAAGATGCAATGTATTCCACTGGTTAGAACTGTGAGCCAGTAGAATCCAGGTTTGAATCCCAAGAGAAACAGGAACTCTCTCACTGATACTGAACAGCTGATTTTCCTTCCCAGTCCTTCAGTGCCTCTTCCCCAGCTGTAAAGGTGGGTAGAAGAAAAATACCTGACTGAACATGAGTTGATTTATCTCAGCTAGATAAATGTTCTTAAAAAATAACCAAAGAGAACACGGTGGCCACTATCAGCTGCCAGTCTGTGCTTCTTGCAATGCAACAGCATACCTATGCAAAATTCTACTCTACACCCCCCAATGGAATTTGTTATGAAAAGTAAAATCAGAAATTCAAACTGTAAGTAGCAAAGCTGTTCAGTAATGGAATTAAAGTAAAAACAATTGCAGAAGAGCTTCAATATGTTTGCGAATGTCTCTGCTTGGTGAAGACGGGCTCGCCTCAACAGCAATCTGAGCAGTTCATGAAATGCAGACACACAAGCCAACAAAAGCAGAGTTGTGGGGCTGTTGATACATGGAAAAAGGAACAAATTACTAAAATCCTAGATGGCTAGCACCCAACATCAGGGCTGTGGTAAAGTGGTTGCACTTTGGATATTTAAAGGAAGACTATCAGCTTTTTTTTTTTTTAACAATTTCCCAGGTATCCACAGTGTAGGTCACCTGTGCTCCTGTAGAAATAACTATGATCACAGACTCTAACAATGCCACTACACCTAAGTAAAGGTAACAGGTATCCTTTATATGTAAAAAATATATTTCTGTTGGTCAGACCTGAATGAGTAAGCTAAAGCTCCGTCGTCTCTGAAAGGATATGGTGCCAGAGTCGCGGGTTCACACTCGCTCACACAACAAGGTTGATTTTTGCACTGTAGGAGAACGACACCTTCTGTTTCCAAGTGCTTGCTTGTGCAGGTAAAAGTTAATTTCATTCCAGAATGAGTGCTATAACCATTATAAAGCAGCACGTGAAAATTCAAGCCGGGACTCCAAGCAAGCATGCTGAGCAAAGCAGAATAAGTTGAAAGCACAAGTTCTCCCTTCGCCTTTGGTAGCTGTAATTTTTTGCAGGCAATCCTTGGACGCCACCCTCCCCATAAATAATGAGAAACTGAGCAGTTTTATTTGTGGAAATTTATTTGGGGGCAGAATCAGTATTGTTTGATAGAAATAAAGCAAGCGGAGGAGGCTATTCAAGCATACTGCATGAATGCTGAACAGCAAAGACACTGAGGAGGGACCATCAACCCTGTGAAACATTTTTAAATATATAAATACAGCTAGTCCGACAGTACAGCAGTAGCACTACTGTTCGCTAGGCCAGTGACCAGGGTTTGGAAATAATCTTGGATCACTCGGAGGCAAGCTGGAGGAGGATCAAGTGTCCTAAGGACAGCTCTCCTAACTTGGGGAGATGGAATGCTGCATCCCACTACTTGACTGCCACCTGGTGCAGGCGAGGGTGACAGCACAGCGGAGGGGAGAGGGGAGCACCGGACGCAATGAATGTGAGAATAAAACGCTCCAATGAATGCATTTATTTTCATGTCTGACAGCCCTAAACTGAAAACAAATCATTTAATTCAGTGTTGGGTGGGCTATAACCATTTAGTTTCACTTCAGTCCTCCACAAAGAAGCTTTTAACCAATGGGAGAACAGTTTGCACAGTGACTGACAACATCACAATAGTCTCTGCTAAGTTAAAACAGAGCCCTGAAATCAAACAGAAACCAGTAAAGCTTTTCTAAAGAACTGACCTTGCCAGAGAGGCTCTGTCATCAGATGAAAGACATAAACCGGGGGCATAATCTAACTGTCGAGCTTGCTGCAGCGCTTTTGCAGAGTCAGATATCACAATTTTTATTTACCAGCTTAACCTATCTATTCTAAAAATCATCCAATCTACTATCAACATATTACTGAAAAGTCTTGGTTTGTGAATTTTGGAGTTAGGAGCAGAGGACATAAACCGGAAGCAGGAGGAGGAGGAGGAGATGGGGTCCACCGAAGGATCTGATGCCTGCCACCAGCAAAGACTCTCAACAGGAAATAGGTGATGAAACATTCCAACAACCATCAAACACCGCTTCCTAGAGGCTATCTAGCAACTGGACCAAAAGATGGATGACTTTTCAACTCAATTCAAGGTACTGGATAAAAAGTTGGAGCTCTCAGAGAGTGAAACAAAATCTGCCTCAGTATCAGCCAAGGCGGCGTCACGGTGTTCACAGCATCATCACGAAAAAGAACGCGGGTGTTATGACGCCATCTAGAAATTTTGGAAAATGCCTCCCGAGCAACACATGTCCGTTTACTGGGACTCCCTGAAGGCGTTGAGGGCAAAACCTTCTTCAGTTTATGTCCACCTTTTTCCTGTGGAATGGCCGGTTACAATATTAAAAGCTTACTGGATGTGCCCGAGAGGGGGAAGAAGTCGAACAGCAAGGAATGAACTGCCTCCTCGGACCCTGCTCGTGGTGCTGGGTACTGTTCTTGACAAAGAGACAACCATGATACAGGCTAAGCAATGTGCTCCTTTGGACTGGCAGGGTAATACAATTAATATTTTTCCAGATCTGAGCTACATGACCCGACAGCGCAAGAAGAGCTTCAGTGGGGTCAGAGCTCGATTATGCCAGATGGGAATCCATCACGTTCTACTAATGCTGGCAAGTTTAAAAATAATCTATGGAGAAAAAAGCTCATCAGTTTCCTGATGCTAGTGATGTGATGAAGATGGTGGACCAAACAGAGAGGAGTTCAGGATGAAGGGAGAAAGCTCCAATACAGACTCGGACGATAACGGCGAACAATGATAGATCCCAAGGATCAGCTTTTTACATGGAATGGTAAAATGCTTGATAACTTTGTTTCCCTTGACCCGAGCCACAGTTAAGTTTGGATTTAAGCACCTATCTGGGATGGTATGCAGGACTTGGCTTGGGGCTAACAGGGATTTCAGGGGTAGTGTGGGCAAGATGGCGTCTTCCGATGGTGCACTACCGGGTTTAATCTTGGGCCGCCTGTCTCCCTTCTTCACAAGGGTAATGTTGGCGCCTAAAGCCTAGTACATGCGCACTGGATTCGTGGGACTATCGTTGCATCAAGGCAGAAGTGTGTGCTGACACACTACTTTTACGCAAGGTTCTTCAAAGGCCTGTTCTACCACTGACTTTACCAAGGGAGATAGGAACCTTTGATTACTATTACTGGTTATTTTCTACATGTAAACGATTATTATTCAGGGTTTGAGGTTGTCACTGCGAGTTCCATCCAAGCCCAACTCCTGCTTATGCATCAGTTCTAGTTCAGACAATATGTTGTAGATTAAAGTATTAAGCAGTTTCCATAGCTTCAAACTGAATTCCTGAACTTTAGGAAGTTAACAAAAAGGTTAACGTTAATAGATATCTTATGATCTTGTGTATAATATATGGTGGAATTTAGGGGGCAGAACTCTGCATTATACACTGTTAATTATTTAATTTACTCCTGTCACGGAAGAGGGATGCTATACCCATATCAAAGGCTGCATGATTTCAATATGTTATACTTACTGGTAATCCCTGCTCATGGTGGTAACAGCCTTTAGATATCTCTATGTTTGGATGTACTAAATAATCTGCACCCCCCAAGTGATGTAACCATGAATAGGGGCATATCTACTGCAGTCTGTAACAATGATGTACTCGCTTTTAACAGTGTATATGTTTTGTATAAGATGCCTGCCTACAGGTTTTTTGAACTGTGTCGTATACAGCGAAAATAATAAAAATAAAGTTAAAAAAAACAAAAAAAAAACCCCGACATAAGCCATGGGATGACTACAAATATCACATTCATTTCTATCGCTATAGTTTGACCTCTACAGATCTCACTTGTGGCTGCTTCACTTGTACGAACATATGAAATTTGCCAGCAGATAAAGGCTTACAGGTCTATCAAGTCTGCTTGAATATGCAGCTAGCACCCCTTATTCTGCAGCTGCCCCTCCCTTCCACCCTTCCCCTTCATTAACCCTCCCCCTTGTCCTGTCCCATCCTCGTTTGAAGCAGTCCACTGTTCTACTGCATACCACTTCAGCAGGTAATGCATTCCACCCAGCCACCACCCTCTCTGTAAAAAAGTGTCTCCTCATCTCCCTTCTGAACCTTCCTCGCTCCAGTCTCAAATCGTGGCCCTCCCCTCCCTTACTTTGAACAGCCCCTCTGTATCTGTCTTGTTTATTCCTTTCATGTATTTAAAGGTTTCAATCATGTCACCCCTGTCCCTCCTCTCCTCCAGTGAGTACATGTTCGACTCCTTCCACCTCCTCTCCTATGATAGGTCCCCAGCCCCTTGATTCATCTTTGTGCGCCCTCGCTGCACCCCTCCAGTAACTTAATGTCCCTCTTCAGATCACGGGCACCAGTACTGCACGAGTACTCCAGGTGTGGTCTAACTAATGCTATACAGTGGCAGAATCACCTCCTCCCTCCTCGAGGATATACCCCTTGCAATACAACCCAGCATTTTGTTGGCCTTTGTAGCTGCCTTCCTACATTGTGCCGAGTTGTTCATTGACCCTGTAATGAGCACACCCAGATCCTTCTCCTCCTCTGTCTGGGTTAGCTGCACTCCCCCCAGCTGGTAACTCCTCCTTGGGTTCTTCATCCCAAAATGCAGCACCTTGCACTTTTTGGCATTAAACCCCAGTTGCCAGGTGTCTGACCAGGTTTCAAGCTTTGCCAGATCATCCTGCAACCCCTGTCATCCCCCTAGGTCATCCACCACCGCGTCTACCTTGGTATCATCAGCAAACAGACTGATCTTGCTCTTGATGTCCCATGATATGTCTGCAATGAATATCCCAAACAACACTGGTCCCAACACCGAGCCCTGTGGAACACCGCTCATCACTGCCCTAGGGTGTGAGAGCTCCTCACCCACCACCACCCTCTGTTGCCTTCCCTGAAGCCAGTTCCCTACCCAGCTCACCAGCTTTGCACCCGCCCATGTGCCTACTAACTTTCTTCCCAGCCTTCCATGCGGCACCAAGTCGAATGCCTTACTGAAGTCCAGATACAGGACATTCACTGCATGGCCCCTGTCCAGTTGCCTAGTTACCCAGTCACAGAACTCCACCAGGTTGGTTTGGCAGGATCTGCCACGTATGAAGCCATGCTGTCTGCTGTCCTGTAGTCATTTGGCCTCTAGGAGGGCCACCAGCCACTCCTTCAGGATAGTCTCCATTAGCTTACCCACGATGGATGTGAGGCTCACTGGTCTGTAGTTTCCGGTTCATCCTTGGGGCCACTGTTGTGGAGGGCACCACATGAGCCATCCTCCAGTCCTGAGGTACACACCCGAATGTAGTGAGGGCATTAAATAAGGTCTGCCAAGGTCCTGCAGGACCTCTGCAAGCTCCTTCAGTACCCTGGGGTGGATGCCATGGGCCTGGCGCCTTGTCCACCCTCAGTGCCTTCAAACCCTCGAACTCTGCCCTCCATGATTTCCTCATCTGTCACCCCCCCCCATTTCCCACCTTGGGTGTCACCCCCCTCTTCTCTTTAGTAAATACTGAGCAGAAGTACTCATTTAGTACTTCTGCCTTATCGCACCCTGCTTCCACCCAACCCCCCTCCTTCCTAATCCTTACTATGTGGTCCTTACAGCTCCTTTTCTCCCTGATGTACTTAAAGAAGTCCTTCTCTCCCTTCTTAATGCCTTGTGCCAGCCTGAGTTCCGTAGATGCTTTGGCTGCCCTTACTGCCCTTGTCACCTCCTTCGATTCTGTCAAGTACTCCTCCCTGTCCTCCCCTCCCTGTTTTCTTGTACTTCCTAAAGGCAGCTCTTTCCTCCTTACCTTTCCATGACCTCCTTGCTCAACCAGCTTGGTTTCTTAGCCCTAGCCTTCTTGCTCTGGGCTTTGTAGCAGGTTTCAGTTGCCTCCACTATCCCCAGCTTTATGAGCTCCCACCTCTGGTTAGTGTCCATACTAGATTGAATTCTGGCCAGGTACCCTTTTACCACTTCCTCCATCCTCCCAAAGTCGGCCCTCCTGAAGTCCAGCACTCTTATGCCAGATTCCACTCCTTCCTTGCCCATATCCAATGTGAGCCATATTGAGTGGTGGTCACTCCCTGACAGCGGTTCCTCCACTGTAAGTTCTCTCACAAAGTCCCCATTTGCCAGCACAAGGTCAATGGTATTCCCTAACCTGGTTGGTTCACTGACCATTTGCAGCAGGAAGCTGTTCCTGGTTGTTGGGGTGCTCCAGTCCACTCCTGGCATGTTGAAGTCCCCCACAATCACCACACTACCCTTCTCGCAGGTCCTCCTGATCTGTCCCGCTAGTTCCCTAACTCCTGAGACTTGTGTAGTAACAGAGGTCAAAACTTGCAGATCAAAATACATGCAATATTTTTTAGTCGGCCCATGGCATATCCCAAATATTTTATATTAATATTTTGAAGACTTTCTTTCTGCACTGCCCTCTACAGAACTCTCTCAGGCAGACCCCACTCGCCGCAACCACTCTACCACCCCGCCTGATCTTTGCTCACCGGGAAATCAGGGAAAGACACTCTCCACCCTACCCCGATCTGGCGACTCCCAAACCAGACCCAAGGCAGGGGATTGGGAGAGCCAGTGAGACGAGTTTGGCGTTGGGTGTGTGGTGGCGAGCACTGGAGGTTGCCATCGCCTATCTGTGGAGCCAGGGATTATCCTTACTGCTGTACGGTCCCCTGGAGCACAGAAGTGCAACGACGCCCTGCATGCGAGGGGTGCATTGCCGCACCTGTGCATAAGACATCCACCGCCAATACCAATCCCAGAAGAGCATGCCACAAATTGCGCCGCCACCAGGAGCCACTAGCACCATGGCAAGCATGCCCACCCACCCCCTGGAAAGGAGAGCAGTCCTCTGGATGCTCAATCCTTTCCTGCCCTTGCTGACTCTCGATGGCCCGAGTTTGCTCCTGACCCCGGGTCGTCAGTGTGGTGTTGCGTCCAGCGCCTTAACCCTTATCGCCATCGGCTGGATCCAAATATATACTTAAATGTTGTTTCCACCAGTATGTAGTAGCATAATGCACTGTCATATCATTCCGAGACACAGATAAACAAAGTGACCAACACTTCTCAAGCAAAGACATCATACCTGGTGCTGGAGCAGGGGTTGATTTGCCACTGCTAGGGCCTAATAATTTCACATGAGTAGCAGGAAACCATCCCTTCTGGCGCTTTTTCCCTCTTGCCTATAAATAAAACTTTAGTTAATAAAAAGAATGGCATAACTTTTCAACCTCTTTTGCTAAATGCATCAGACACAAACATCTCTGCAATAGAAACACAGAATTTGACGGCAGATAAGGACCACTTGGCCCACCCAGTCTGCCCATTTCCCTACCTACTGGACAAGCTGCAGATCCAAGTTAACCAGCAGCCTACTTTTTCCTACCCCTGCCCCCAATTGCCTTATGACTATCCATGCATGCTTGAATTCCACACTGATTTTGACTCCACAACCTCCTCTGGAAGGCCGTTCCATGCATCCACAACCTTCTCTGTGAAAAAATACTTCCTTAAATTACCTCTAGGCCACCCCCCATCTTCAAATTGTACTTGCTGTTCTTGCACACCTCTTTTTTGAAAGATGCTACCCTCTTGGACTTTGTTGATTCCCTTGAGGTACTTGAAAGTTTCTATCATGTCCCCTCTCCTCCTTTCCTCGAGGCTATACTTATTAGCTCCTTAAGTCTCTCTTCATGTGTCTTCCGGTGCAGACCCTGCACCATTTTAGTGCCCTCCTCTGGACAGCTTCCATCCTGTCTATGTCTTTCAGGAGATTGGGTCTCGAACTGCACAGATACTCAGATGGGGTCTCACCAGCTGTCTGTACAGAGGGATAATAACTTCCTGTTTTCTACTGGTGTGCCTCTCCCTATGCATCCCAGCATCCCCAGCCCTCCTTGCTGCCCTCTCACATTGCTTGCCCATCTTTAGGTCATCTGATATAGACTACCCCAGGTCCCTTTCCATTTTGTTGTTGTTAGTATCTCACCCCATTGTGTACTCTTCCCTGGGTTTTTGTTTCCCAGGTGCATTACCTTGCACTTCTTAGCACTGAATCTAAGCTGCCATACATTTGACCATTCCGCTAACCTTGCCAAGTCCCTTCTCATCCTTTCCACCCCACCCTGTGCATCAACTCTGTTGCAGATCTTAGTGTCATCTGCAAAGAGACAATCTAAACAAGACATGTATTCAACAGCATATGACACAAACTCCTTTAAAATTCCGAGGAAATCCTTCACCTGACAAACTTAAAAAAAAAAAAAAAATATGAATACTATGAGGATCCAGAGAACACCTACAGAGGATCCAGAGAACACCTACAGCATACAGTAGGAAGTATACAGTGACATTGCAGAGGGACTGGAAGGAAAAGTATGTCTCTCTGAAGATGACACAAAGATCTGCAACAGGGTTGATACACAAGGAGGCGTGGAAAGGATGAGAGAAGGGACTTAGCAAGGTTGGAGGAATGGTCAGAAGTATGGCAGCGTGGATTCAATGCAAAGAAGTGCAAATAATGCACCTGGGAACCGAGAACCCAGGGAAGAATACACAATGGGGGAGGTAGTACACAAAAAAAAGGAAAGGGACCTGGGGTAATCATATCAGATGACTTTAAGGTTAGCAAGCAATGTGAGAAGGCAGTAGGGAGGGCTGGGGGTATACTGGGATGCATAGGGAGGCATCAGCAGCAGAAAACAGGAAGTTGTTATCCCTCTGTACAAACAGTTGGTGAGACTCCATCTGAGCACTGTGCCCAGTTCTGGAGACCCCATCTCCAGAAAGACACAGACAGGATGGAGGCAGTCCAGAGGAGGGCAACAAAATATGCAGGGTCTGCAAGAGAAGCCGTATGAGGAGAGACTAAAGCAGCTTAATATGTATACCCTTGAGGAAAGAAGGGGGACATGTAGAAACTTTTAAGTACCTCAGTGGAATCAACAAAGTCCAAGAGGGTAGCATCTTTCAGAAAAAGAGATGTGCAAGAACAAGGGGATACAATTTAAAGATGATAGAGGAGTGGTGGTTCAGGGGCAATGTGAGGAAGTATTATTTCACAGAGAGGGTAGTGGATGCATGGAGCAGCCTTCCTAAGGAGGTTGTGGGGTCTAAAACTGTGGGAGAATTCAAGAATGCATGAGACAGACATAAGGCAATTCTTGTGGTGGGTAGGAAGAAATAGGCTGTTGGTTAACTAGGATCTGCGGCCTATCCTGTAAGTAGGGAAATGGGCAGACTAGATGGGACAAGCGGTCCTTATCTGCCATCAAAGTCTATGTTTCTATGTTCTGGTGGTTATGACCACTGAGCTGCAAACTTTGAGAACTGGGTTTGAATCCCCAGTCACCATCTGCATACTGTGTGACCATGAGCAAGTCACAACTTCCCTGTGCTCCCAGGATATACCTGGAGACAAGCTTAGACTAAGTGTGTCTTTCCTGGCCAAAACTGTAAAATAATATTACAAAAAAAAATATATATATATATATATATATAAAATGTGTCAAAGATGTAACAACATGGCACCATCCTGCCTATGGATGAATCTGACCTCCTTACATGATAAAACTTCTACTGAGGTCTTGACTCCCCAGCCACAACAAAAACTTTTTCGTCTTTTTAGAGACGCCTCAAATATTAGTCTTTAAAGTTGCTCCATGACTGGGATGTTGTACCATTCAGGAACAAGTAGACCACACAGTAAAGCTATTACAAAGTTTAAGTCACTGACATAAGGTGTCTAGTTTTGTTAATTAAATAATTCATTTTAATAATTTATTTTGTTGAACCAGGTAAGAGTGGTGTCCATCACTAGATCCCATTTTCAGACATGCTTGAATAATAAGGCGTGGCATAAAGTAGAATACAAAACACAAACGGGGACATTATAATTTACAAGGAACAAGTACAGTCTGGCATAATGTTCACAGTTAAACTGAAGTTTTGTTAAAGCCAATCTCAGTTAATGTTTGATGATAACTGTCAAAACTTTAAGGCCCAAAACTAGAAGAAGAAAAAAAACACTCTAATCATAGTTCTACATATTACAGCATTTCTTGAAATTTCTGTGTAATATTTCCAACATTGGACATCTGATTGTTCCAGGCCGGCCCCGCTGTGTACAGTACAGTACAGTACGTGAGAAATAGTACAGAAAACCAGGGTAAACCCCATTTAATCCTGCCTAACTGTCAAGGTCATGTTCAGTTGTTGTTATAAAACTGTGTGAAGTAGTAAGTAGGTGGGCAGACAATTCTGTTAGGACTGCCTTCCAGGTATGCTTGAACCTCTACAATGCACTGCTGTCCAGCTTGGTGGAAAGGTCTACAGTCTTTTTTTTTTTTTATATATCATACTTTTTCCTCTACTTCTGCAGAGCAGGCTTGGCAGGTCGTCTGGCCACTGGCACCCCCAGGTCTGGTCAGCGACACGCTCTCCCACACAGGCTGGCACGCAGTGCCCCCCTCCCCCCGGGGACCCGGATCCAATACCTGGGGGCACACAAGGATCCTGGGGGCACGGTGCACTGTCGAGCTAGGGTGCAGGGAGCACATGACCAACAATGCTGTCACACATGAAAACAGCACAACCACCGCTGCGTTTGCCTATTCGATCTTCCCGATAGAGGGTGTACCAGGGGAATGAGACAAAGGAATCGGGGGGTGGATTTGGAAAGCCAGGTCTCCACCAGGGCAATAATGTTGGCTTTATTTTATCATCTGCAAATTTTGACCAGAAAAGGCATACTGAGCTAAGACAGTTGTCTTCTAGATGCATTGGAAGTGGGGTTGGGGGTTTACATGGATCTGGTTTATTGACACGGCAATGCTGCCAAGACACCAGAGAAAAATCCCCTACTCTTACATTAAATGCCACGGGATCTTTAACTTCCACCTGAACAGCTACCAGAGACTGGAAGTAGAGTCTCAGTTTCATGTCTCATCTGAAGAATGGCACCTCAACAGTGCAGCCCCCAACCCCCGTGCTGCACTAGTGTCAGAATTTAGGTATCAGCCCAAGTTCCTGGTGTGGGACTAGAACCCACAACCTTCCTGACTCAGACATGAGCAGACAACATACTGGGACACTGACACTGTGATCAATCCTAACAGTCAAAAGTCTCATATGCAACAAAGGTAGCCTGGCGGACATCCAGGGACACAGTCGTATACACCTTACAGTTAATGTGATCCTAGTTCTTGGACACCTTGTCTGAAGGTTGTCTGACTCACCCTGCACCTTTGTGTTAAGGAACACCACGTCTGCCACAAGCTCCTCTGGAACTAAATATTCCATGAATCAGGACAACTCATCCAAGGGGACTACCTACTTGTGATCCATGTGGTGTGGCAGGGACTGGTAAGAAGGCTATGTGCTGTCAGATACTGCATGCCAGGCGTAGAAGAGCGGGCAATTTGGAAGGCTACCACTAGTGGGACTTCCCTTCCAAAATGCCCACAGTGGCTATACGGTCTTCTGGACCTCCTCCAGTAGAATGTCCAGAGATGGCCAGGTCTGCCGGCATAGCAGTAGTGCTACCACTTGTGATGCAAACAACCTAAGTTCAGAAGTGAATCCGGGCAGTCAGAGGGAGGAAGAACAAACGTCCGTAGAACTGCTTTGCTCCAGGTGTAGGCAGGGCCCGATGCTTGCATGGCCCCTGGCAGAAGCTGGTGGAAAGCAGCCTGGGAGGCATAGCAGATGTCAGTGCACGCTGCGCAGGAGCACATGGTGTGCACCAAGACATCACTGCACGCCACGTCTCTCCAGGAGTGAAAAAAATAGTCCAGTAGCAAGAAGACAATGAGTGCCCACAGGACATGCACCCAACCAGCTGGGCACAATAACCTGAACTTGATCTGTTCTGCGGCAGGGCATGGGGAACCTCACCGAGGGGGCAAACCCTGGAGGGAAGACAGCTAGCAGGTAAGTCCTGATGGACATCAGAACGACATGGCTGGGGTGCTCACTGGAAGAAGGGCTGACGGGAAGAGGGAGGGAAAAAAAAGACATGTCTAGAGACATGGACATGTATTCAAGAGGGCAGAAAACATGTTCTAGTCCCTGAAGGAGCCTTCAGGACAACTGTCTAATAGACCAGCAATGACCGTGACAAAAGTATGATGGACAACCCTCTCTGAAGTAACCACCACCAACAGGAGATATGAAACCTGGACTCTGGCCTAGAGTCCTTGGCTAAGCCCCTTCATCTGGATGTTAAGGTTCTACCTGTAATGGTAGCTGGGGCACAACTGACAGAGCCAAATGTGAGGTGCATGACCAGAATCAGCACCAGGAAGAGTAACCAAGTCTGGGTCACGTTTTGTCTATCAATTTCTCAGCTCAGCCTCAACCATGAACAAGTGTTCCATACGTCCACTACTGCCAGGCTGCCCTTTCTCTTCTGCGATGTACTCAGCTTTGATGGCAGAAGCTGGACAGTGACAAGGAAAATCTGAGCACTGATAGATAACAATAGCAGGATTGAGAGCACTAAATTGGTCATGAACTTGGGGGTCGAAGAGGCACAGGGGCCTTTGGGTTAGGGTGTCTCTGCAGAATGTCCTTAAGGATTGGACTGACAGAAGGCAGTGATGGGGTTAGGCTGAATAGTGGCAACTAGATAGGCAGAAGACCAAGCTGGAGCTCAGCTGGCCCAGCCTCACCCAACTTGGAATGGGCTGTGGTCAGCACCGGAGTCTGACAGTGCAGGGAGTTGTCTCCCTCAATGTACTTATCTTTGACTTCAAAAGGGTTGATAGCCTGGTGCCCACACCTTGGCTGCCTGGACGGGAAATCCACGGGCAGACCTACTGGCTCCAAAGGCACTTCTGAAAACTGAAAAGAGACCCGCCCCCTGATGAAGGCCCTGGTGTGTTGTAGCGCCAGGTTACTTGGGTGCTAGTCCGGAGCGCTGTGGGGTTGGAATGAATACTTTTCAAACTTTCTTTTGACTACATTATTTGACTCCGCAAGTGCCGAGCTATTTACATACACAAACGCATACATAAATACGAAATCTGCCAGCAGAAAAAACAGGTTACTCACCTGTTACAGTAGTTCTAGCAGTGGTATATGTTTTCACCGCAATTGCTTTCTTTGAAACTCGTACGAGTTTACGATTCCGATCCAAGCACATCGGACATGCAGGACAAGTCGTCCCCTGGGTTTCGCCGGTGTTCCTGCGGACAGAAAATGTCACGCACCGATCTCCACCTCTCTTGTGTTTATTGTTTAAGTGTCGTGCATGACACCTCTTCATGCACCATCTGCCTGGCCTTCCATCCTAATGTTCTGGATGAATGCAAGGCGCGCCTTAAGCTGGGGAGACTGGAGCTTCGAAATCAACCGCTGAAATCGAAAGCGGCAAGGTGGGCGGTTTCCGCAGCCGCGGGATCCGCTGAGCAGCTCGACCAGTTGATGGCATTTGAAGAAGAAGCTGCCCAAGCCTCGGCCAGCCAAGGTTTTTACGTGCCGCTAAACCTTGGCTCTACCTTCACAGGATCCTTTCTGGAGCTGTGCCAGTCTCTCCCAACCAGGGGTGAGGCATCCTCAGGCATGCACTCTTCCCGCCCTAGAAAATGGGAAAAGGACCCGAAGTCTTCATCTCAGAGAAGACATTCCTGGGACCGAGAGAGGTCTGAATCCCAGGACCTTGTGGTCTCGGCCTCAGTCAAGATTGCTTCCTCGGCGCCGGCTTCTCAGACCTTCTGTCAGACCGAGACAGAGGAAATGGCTGAACGGCCAAGATATCTCGATCCGATTGAGCCATTGTTGCCAACCCAGTCGGCGACTCACTGGAAATGACAACTATCCTTTCCTTCCCGGCGAGAGACCCAGCCCTCAGATATACCGATCAAGGGCAGGAGCGGAACCTCGGTTTTCACCGCCGGGCTCTCCCAATCGAACAAGCCGACCCAGACAGTCTCGATCGAGGACCAGGACCCCTTCAGTCGAAAAACCGAAAAAAAGGTCACAAACACTCTCGGAAGAGGAGTCGCCACTGATCCTCATCCTCCTCAGATGAGGAGAGACTTTGACGGAAGCTCCGTTGGCGTTATGAGGAACTTATGTGGCAACAGCTAATTCTGACCGATCATAAGCCGGCTACACTACCCATTACTTGGCCCCAGCCTCTTAGGCTGACGCCGACCCTTCCAAAACCGAAGACTCCGGTTCTTCCTCTGGTAGGACCGGCATGCATTCCTGTTCGGCCTGTTCCGATCTCCCCACCAATTTTGGGAAGCCACCACTAAGCAGCCTCAGCGGCTCCCTCGAAAGAGGACCAGACCTGCCCATTGTCTGTCCATCACTGTTGTCCCCAATCGTCCTCGGTGTTTTGAAGGGACACAGGCGTGAGACCCTATATCCCGACTCTTCTGACTTGGATACCACTGGTCTACACTCACACCCGATGACGAGTTGTCAGTGACAGGCTTGGAGAAAGTCCTTCCTCTTTCCAGGGCATCCTCCATCTTATTTCAGAGTCAACGGTATGTCCTTGGAGCCTATCCAAAAGAAGGCGGAATATCCTCTCACGGATATCCTTAAGAGGGGGGATACCCCGACGGAAGCCTTCCCAGTGGCTGAAGCCATTGTTGGCCCAGCCCTTCTGCTATGGCAGTGCCCAGCCTCTTGCCCGGCTCCATCTGGCTGCATGGTTTGCAAGTACATTGTACCCATGGGGTCCTTGGAGGGTTTCACAGAGCATCCCTCGGCCGAGAGCCTTGTGACTGCCTCTGTGTTTAGACGCATGGGTAGCTCAGCGGATAATGACCGCCCTCCGGACAAGGAGTCCGAGAATATGGACCATTCTGCCCAGAAGGTGTATGCAGTCTCATCCTTGGGCCTTTGTCAGACCAGCTCGGCAGTGATCATGGCACACTTCCCTCATGCCCTCTTGGGGTCACTAGATGAAGTCCTCCCTCATCTCCCAGTGGACATGCAGACCACGGTTAAGCTGGTCCGTGACCAGAGCCATGCTGTTGCAAAACAGCAGCTCCAGACGAGCCTTGGATATTGGAGATTCCTGTGCCGCTCACTAGCAACCACAGTGGCCACTTTCGCCGCGGGGCCTAGCTGAGGTTATCCTCTTTCCCGGTGGATACTCAGCACAAGTTAGCTGGCGTACCCTTCCTTGTACGATCTCTTCGGTCCGGGGTGGCAGGTCACCTCCAGCGCATAGAGCAGTCCAATGCCACCTTGGATGCCACTTCTGCAAAGGGTTCTTCGGGCAAGAACCAGCAGAAGCGCAAGATAAAGCCTTTTCGGCACTCTTCTCCTGCGGTTAGACAGCTCTCCTTCCAGGGAGGTCAGCAGCAACAGCAGGCTCAAGCTTGGTACCCCAGGCCCAAGCAGGGTCCCCAACAGCCCTGCAAAGGAGGTTGAGGTGCTCGTCCAGGAGCCTCCTCCTCCTCTAAGCCTGCTCAGTGATGGGTCAGGGGTGGCCACCCCTACAACCGTCACACCAGTTCTGGGTCCCCCGTGGGGGGCCAGCTCTGCCACTTTCTTTCCGCCTGGTCCGGTATCACTTCGGACAGGTGGGTCCTGGAAGTGATCGGTCGGGGACTGCCTCTAGAATTCGAGCAGTACCCTCCCTGCCAAGCCCATACCCCTCGGGAGGAAAGGATCTCAGTTTGCACTCAGTCGGCCCTTCAGGACAACAATGCTCAGCTCCTCCGCAAGGAGGCGGTAGTTCCAGTGCCGGATCCTCCTACAGACCCAGGCTTCGTGTCCAGGTACTTCCTGGTGCCCAAGTGGATGGGGGTTGGCGCCCCATCCTAGATCTCCACAACCTGAATCAATATCTCAGGTCTCGCACCTTCTGGATGGTAACTCTGAATCAGATCATACAATCTCTGGAGTGAAATATGTGGTTCTGTTCACTGGATCTACAGGACGCATTTTTCCACGTCCCAATCCATCCGTCCCACCAGCGGTTCCTCCGCTTCAGGGTGGAAGGGACCCTGTATGAGTTCAAGCCATGCTGTTCGGCCTGTCATCGGCGCCCACGGGTCTTCACCAGTGCATCGCAGTGGTGGCAGCCCATCTACAGTGTCAAGAGGTTCAGATATACCCCTACCTCGACGACTGGCTCCTGGCGAGTTCCTCCCTGCAGGAGGTGGAGAGGTTCAGGGACCTGGCCCTCCTAACCTGTTCCCAATTAGGCCTCCCTATCAACGAGGCCAAGTCGGAACTCGTGCCCTCTCAGGTGATGGGATTTATCGGGGCAGAGCTCGACTCTTGTCAAGCCAGAGCTCGGCTTCCGGCGGACAGAGCGGAGATTCTTTCCTCCTCTGCCCAATTATTTCTGGTTGGGCACTTGCGCTCTGCCCGGGACTTCCTGCGCCTTCTGGGTTATATGGCGGCGTGCACCTCAGTGGTCCATTGGGCCACACTGCACATGCACCCCCTCCAGTGGGAGCTGGCCACTCAGCGTCAGGGTCATTTCAACCAGCTGGTCACTGTCACCCAGAAGATGTGGGACGCTCTCCAATGGTGGACCATCCCAGGTCGTCTGCAGGAAGGGATCCCGTTTGTCCGCTCCAAGCCGATCGTCGTTCTCACGACCGATGCCTCTCTCATGGGCTGGGGAGCCCACATGGGGGACAACACAGCCCATGGGTTCTGGACACCGAGGAGTCCCAATGCCACATCAACCTGCTGGAGCTCAGAGCAGTCAGACTGGCACTGTCAGCTTTCGCTCCTCAGCTCCGGGGTCAAGTGGTTCAAGTCCAGATGGACAATACCACGACCATGTACTACCTCAACAAACAGGACGGCATGCACTCCCGTCTGCTATGCAAGGAGGTGCTCTAGATCTGGACCCTCGTTAGCCGGCTGGAGACAGATCTCCTTGCCATCCATGTGGCAGGAGTCTTGAACCAACTGGCAGATACTCTCAGCCGCATAGGCCAGACATCCCACGAGTGGTCTGTCCATCCAGAGGTAGCTTATAATCTGTTCTTCCATTGGGGCAAACCGTTGGTGGACCTGTTTGCCTCCAGGGAAAACACCAAGCTGAGGCTGTACCATGCCCACCCCCCTCAGCAGGGCTCATTGCAGGGGGATGCCTTCTCGAGGCTGTGGATCCCAGGCCTCCTCTACGCCTTCCCTCCATTTCCCATGATATACATTGTGCTCCTCAAGGTAAGGAGGGACAAGGCGAAGGTGATCCTGGTAGCCCCAGATTGGCCCCACCAGTGCTGGTATCCATATCTCCTCAGCCTCAGCTGCAGGGCCCCGGAGCGGCTTTGTACACGCACGGACCTGATATCGCTGAACCAGGGGAAGGTATTTCATCTGGACCTTCAATCCCTGCACCTCACAGCCTGGTACCTGAGAAGCTAGAGTTACAGGCTCTGGGTCTTTCAGAGGATGTCTACACAGTTGTGCAGGCATCTCGTAAGGAATCGACCAGTTATGCCTTCAAATGGAAAAGGTTTTCCGTTTGGTGCCAGGGTTAAGAGTCTGGACCCCTTATCCTGCTCTGTGGCTAACATTTTAGACTACTGATCTCTCTCCAAAGGGGGTCTACGGTCATCAACCCTCAGGGTGCACCTGGCAGCCATTTCCGCTTACCGGGCGCAGGCCGGTCAGTCGACATTGGCACTGGAGACAGTGGTCGGGCGCTTTTTCAAAGGCCTGGATCACACATCCCCTCCGGTGCATGAACCTCCTCCTCTGTGGGGTCTTTTGCTGGTTTTGGCAAAGCTCAAGGGCAAGCCATTCGAACCCATGCACAAGTCTGAGCTCTCACACTTGTCATGGAAGACTGCCTTCCTGGTGGATATCACGTCAGCCAGAAGGACAGGGGAGCTCCAGGTGCTTTCGGTGGACTGCCCTTGTCTGGTCTTTCACAAGGACAAAGTTGTCCTACACCCCAACCCGAAATTCCTTCCGAAGGTGGTCTCAGAGTTTCACCTTAACCAGGTGTTGACTCTGCCAGTATATTACCCAAACTACACCTTGGATGCCGAGTACAGGCTCCATACCCTGGACCTTAGACATGCTCTCTCCTACTACAAGGAGAGGATGTCAGAAGTTCGGGGAGAGGTTCGCCAGCTGTTTCTCACCTACACTGAAGCTGCTTCTGGCAGACCTGCAGCCAAATGGACCATTGCAAGATGGATTACATCATGCATAGGTCTGTGCTATGAGTTGGCGGGCAAGGAGCCTCCCAGAGGGATAACAGCTCATTCTACTCACCATACTGCTGCATCAGTGGCTGCTTCCAGGGACATCCCTATCCAGGAAATCTGTTGGGCTGCTACCTGGAAATCAGCAAACACCTTCATTACCCATTACCACATCGACCTTGAGTCACGTCGGGATGCTGGTTTTGGGGCCTTGGTTCTCCAATCTCTGTTTCCTAAGAAGGGTGTGTGTGCACCTTGCCTCCCTCCTCCCGGAGAACTACTAGGAGTCTGCCAAAAAGTGTGGATGAACAACATATCCACGCTCCTAGAAAAACAGGTTACTCACCTGTAACAGTAGTTTTAGGAGTGGTATATGTTGTTCATCCTCACGCACCCACCTGACCTCCCCGGCTTTAGACGAATCACCTTGCTTCCAGCGGGCTAAGATCTGGCATCATGGGTGTAGCAGGTATTTACCACCGGGTGGGTGGGAGGAGGCAACTTGAGACTTCCGGCCAGATTTAAAGGGAAAGGGACATGCCAAAGGTGTGGATGAACAACATATCCACGCCTAGAACAAGCCTTATGATACATCAAGTCTGTTCGAACAGTAGCTAGCCCTAGACTGCAGCTGCCCCACCCCTTCTCCCTCCAGCATCCTCATTACTACTTACTCAGACACACCTGTGCCTATCCCATGCCTTTCAGTAAATGCCCACTGTCCTAGATGATACCACCTCCTCCGGTGGGGTATTCCATTTACGCCACCACCCTTTCCGTGAAATAATGTCTCCTCATCTCTCTCCTGAAGCCACCCCACTCCAGTTTTAACCCATGATCAGGCTCCCGGTGAGCGGCACGGCTAATCCTGCCAGCTGCCCGTATCTCCATCCTCCTGACAAACAGGACACCTTCAAATCCGGTTAAGTGTCTCGGCTGCTCCGGGGTAGCACTGAGCGGGTTTGATAGGCAGCCACCTGCTGCCACCCTCCTCTAGCTGGACTGCTGCTCTCTGCTCAGCCACTGTTTGGCCCTGCGTTTTCTCTGTCAGATTATCAGCCTCTGGCCGGCACCCTCTGCTTTGCATTGACTTTTGCCGAACATTACTGCTATCTGTCTAGTCTCTCATTGGTCCTTATAAAATTCCGCCACTAGGGTGCCTTATAACATATCTTGAATAAGTCTTCATTTCCTCACTGTAATCTTTACCCCAAGTAGAGCCTCTGGCTGGTCTGCTTTCCTAATTAACCTTTGCGGGCTTTACTTTCTGCTTCTCTGATCCACTTCTTCTAAATAATTGCTACGCTAGCAGAGAAACACTTTGTTGTTTTTGCTCCATCTATAATTTCAGCCAAGGGTTAAAAGCGAGTGTAACACGGTCACCCTTGGCAGTCTTAATTACACACACTATCTCTTTATCTCTAAGAGCTAATCCTCTGTCTCAGTATACCACTAGCCTCCCTACCCAAGACAAACAGTAACACTATGGTGAAGTAAAGTCTGCTATGGGTGCTCCTGTCATTTGTCCTTTTACTCAGCCTGGATACTGCCACATGGGCTCTCCCATGTAACCAAATGGCAAAAGACTCCTCAGAGGCTTACTGTAACTATAGTTTCTCTAACTTGATTGCAGAGACAAAGCCTGATCTGCAACCTAACCCTATCCCCCTTGTTAGAGGCAGCATCTATTACCCTCTACATGCCAGGAGGAAGCTGCCATGGAGATGTGCTTTCACCCTAACCTGCCACTGTGGAAGGCTTTGGTTCCTAGCCATGATCATTATTCTGCTATCTGGGGATGTCAAACTAAATCCAGGTCCACCTACCTGTTTCTTTTCCCCAAATGAGTTATCTGGCACGTCCAAGAAAGGATTATTAATTGCCCATATCAATATCAGAAGTCTTACCTGTCACCATGCGGAACTCTAGGCCTGGGTGAAACTCTACAATCTTGATGTACTCTGTCTCACAGAAACTTGGCTAAAACCCGGTATACCTGATGTCGTATGCTCCTTGCCTAACTATTCCTTGTTCCGGCGGGACAGATCCTCATCCAAGCGTGGAGGTGGAGTTGCCCTATTCTTCAAAAACCACCTCAACATCTCTATTGTCCCGGCATCTGCCTCTCCCACAGTGTGCGAATTCATACAGGCAACTATTGTATTGGGGGAAAAGAAGCTTCATATTATCTGTGCTCATAATAACCCTGCTGGGGGAACAGTAGGTCTTCAAGAACTCCTTGACATCACCTCCCAGATTGTAAATCATAATGCGGCTGTCATCCTAGGTGATCCTAACCTCAGTTGGTTAGGGTCAGCTCAAATATCCTTGCAATCACTCACGCTTAGTTATAATTTTCACCAGCTGATCTCTGAAGCAACTAGAGCCACGTCATCCCATCAGCGGTTACACTCCTAGACTGGGTGATGGTTAACCGTATGGAATAAGTGTAAGCAGGAATCCTTGCAGATGCACTAACAGACCATTCACCAACTTTTTGTATCCTATCTATGGTTGCGCCTCCATCTCCTCCATCAAGACTAATCACGTTTACAAATCTAGCTCATATTGACCAGATGCATTTCTCTATGATGTCTCCAATATTGACGGGACAGGTATCTATCAAACAAAGGATGTGGAGGTTGCTCTACAGATATTCATAAATGAATTTCTTACCATTCAATATAAACATGTCCCCAAGACTACTAGGAGTGTCAGAGGAAAACAGACGAGGTGGCTGCATAAAGACCTCCTTGCTAATCTGCACCAGAGGGACAAGCTCTGGATTCGCTACAAACAAACTGGCCTACAGTAAGTCAGATCTTATTGTCTATCGTGAACTAAGAAACAGATCTAAGAGACAAGTTAGAGCTGCTAAAAGCAAATACTGCAATGACCTTCTACAAAGCTCAGCCCTGACCTGAGGAAATTCTGGGCCCATGTCAAAACATTTCTGGGTACCTCGCAGTCGGTCACTCCTGATGAAATGATCATAAATGGGGCACATTGTAATGACCCTAGGACCATCTCAAACAGTTTTAACAATCTTTTCCCTGATCTGTCACACTATACCTTGGCTTTGCAACCTAGTGGATCACACTCCAATCTACCTACCACGCTACCATCAGACAACCATACTGCCCTATCGTATGATGTTCCTCCAGTGTCACCATTCTATTTCAAGGCTATATCAAGAGCGAAAGTTCTGAAATTACTGAGATCCATATCTGCCAATACCAACTCTGGTTCTGACTCATTGGAACCTCGTCTTCTTAAGCTGGCTGCTCCACTCATTGCCTCTCCGACTGCCAGAATCTACACTTTATCCTTTATACATAGCACCGTGCCAGACCCATGGAAATCTGCAAGAGTAACGCCTGTCTTTAAAAAAGGTGACCCAAAGGACATGGCCAATTACAGACCTATAGCAATTCTCTCTGTCCTTAGCAAGATCCTAGAAAATAGTTGCATCACAGACACTGACTACACTACAATCTCCTCTCAGACACCCAGTATGGTTTCAGAAAAGGTCACAGCACCACCACGGCTCTTCTTCAACTAACTACTGATATTCTGTCCAATATGGATTCTGGAAAACTCACAGGTGCCATCTTCATTGACCTCACTAAGGCTTTCGACCTTGTAGACCATCCCCTGCTTCTCTCCACTCTCCATAAATTCCATTTCTCTACCCCTGTTGTGGACTGGTTCTGTAGCTACCTGTCAAACAGGTCGCAAGCTGTCAAATTTGACTCCTCCCTGTCCAACACGTCTACTATTAACCTTGTTGTCCCCCAGGGTTCTATCCTTGGGCCCCTTCTGTTCTCAATTTTTATCAACAATGCAGCTGAGGTCCTGGAATCCTGCTCAGCTATTCTCTACACTGATGACCTGATCATCTATACTAGTTCTTCTAGTATTGCCTGCATAAACACATCACTTACTTCAGACTTCAAAAGGTCTTAGACTGGCTACCAGATCATAAGCGTACTAAATGAAAAGAAAACTAAAGTCATGCTCCTAGGTTCGCACTGAAGATTAAGGCCTGTTCTAGTTTGCTGGAGGTTCTTCACCCAGGAGGATTTCCACTTGAAAATGTTACTTCCTTTAAGTACCCTGGGATCCTGCTGGACCAGTCCCTGGATTTTAATATTCACATTCAGTCCTCGTTAAAGCTGTAAACTTGAAACTGGAGTAGCTAACAAAACGAGTCATGCTTACACCCTCGGCCAAATTAGTAATTACCCGAGGTATTCTGCCCCAACCCTTACTTATGGTGCCTCTATTCTTACTCTGCCCATGAAACCTCTCTACTAAAATGGGACGAACTTATAATAATATATGCCAATCTGCCTCTTCATCACCTCGACTCAAACATCACTGCCTTCTTTATAAGGATCTGAATTGGCTCTCACCCTCTGCCATTAGACAATACTCCCTTGGATCACAATGGACTTGATCATCTGGGAAAAAAACATCCCAGCTGGCGGTTGCTGGCCCTCAATCATCCTCCCATGGCCTGCAATCAGCTGACAAATCCTTGCTCTATGTTCCAAGATGTGGGACGACTGAAGGCACAGGGGCCTTCCAACTGTCTGCTCCCAGGATATGGAATGTTCTTTCACTCAACCTCGGCTATCTCAGTCTCACTTTGGATTTAAAAGTGAATATTGTCGATATCTATCCTTAGCTGATGCTTGTACATGCTTTGACCCAACCTGAAGATCCTGACACTTACCAGTAATGTCACCCCTGCTCTAATCCAGCTCCAAGACTGTCTCCTCTTCCCCTCCCCATATTTTTCCTTCTCTTTGTAAATAACTTATTGACTACTAGCTCTCTTCCTTCTCGAACCTTGTTGCTGACCATCCGCTGTTGTTTTGCCAATTACCACCCCTGACCTTCATTCTGTCAGTCTTTCTTGTTATGTTTGAACATTCCTCATATTTCTCTCTATATAACCTTACTATCTTATTAACCCTTTCACTCCACAGGTCGGGTCCGTGGTTTCTGCATTTATTATATATCTTACTGCCATTATCTGTATAATGCTTGCCATTATTTTTTGTTGTTTCTACTCATATTTTGTAGCACTGCTGTACTGTTCCTCATTTGTATTACTGTACCCATGTTGCTGATGTTCCACTGTTCTCTTTTTGTTGTACTCTCCCAGGTCGTGCCTGAAAATAGTCATTTTATGGCTAGTGCACCTATCCGGTTAACAAAACTAAATAAATAAAATAAATACATGTCCTGTTGTGTCCCTTCCTTCCTTAGCCTGAATAACTCATCTATGCCAGACTTGTTGAACCCTTCAGATACTTATGCGTATCAATCATATCTCCTCGATCCCTCCTCTCCTCCAAGGTGTACAACCTCAGATGCCTCAATCTGTCCTTGTAGGGTTTGCTTCCATCCCTGTATCAGTTTTGTTGCCTTGCGCTACACCCTCCAACAACCTGATATCCTTCTTCAGATACAGCAGCCAGTACTGCACACAGTATTCCAAGTGTGGCCCGATCAACGATCTGTAGAGGGGCAGGATCACATCCTCATGTCTGAACGGGATTCCCCTTGCGATACACCCCAGCATCTTGTTAGCCTTGGCTGCAGTCTTTCTACACTGGACAGAGCTGTTCATGCTCTCAGTTATCATCACCCCCAGGTTCTTTCTTCCTCAGTGACCCCCAGTCTCACACCACCCAACCAGTATTCCCTCCTTGAGTTCCTCGCTCCGAAGTGCATAACTTTACACTTCCTTGCATTGAAGTCTAGTTTCCACTTCGCTGACCACTCCTCCAGTCTGGTTAGATCCCCCTGAAGCTCTTTCCACCCCTCATCATCCACTACCACTCCCCATCTTGGTATTGTCAGTGAACAGACAAGTCCTGCTCCTAACTCCATGTGAGATATTCGATATGAACAGGTCAAACAATACCGGACCCAGCACAGAGCCCTGCGGTACACCACTTGTCAGAGGCCTAGGGGTTGAGAGTTCCCACCCCACCACCACCGATTGCTGCCTCCCCTTGAGCCAATCCATGATCCAATTAGCCATCTTCTCCCCCACTCCCAAGGATCTCAGTTTCCCCCTTAGCCGCCCATGAAGCACTGAATCAAATGCCTTACTAAAGTCCAAATACAGGACATCCACTGCATGGCCCCACCCATCTCTTTTGTTACCAAGTCATAGTACTCTACTAGATTGCTTCTTCCAAAGGCACTTCAGCCTCCATAGAGAGCGAATGACCATAATGGCTCTCAAGCATGACTGGTCTCCCAACTGATCATGATTCCACAACTGGGATTGACTCTTCTTCTGCCTTTGGCATCAAGGTGGATACTTACTTTCAAAGGAATGAAGGGACAGAAGAAAGTTGTGGACCCCTTAGTCTTTGCAAGGAGTAGGAAGTTTCATCACGCAGTTTTCCCCCACTGTCAAAAGGTCCAGGACTGAAACATCCTTAACAGTCCTCTCCCTTTTAGGTTTGCAACTGCACCACTGACCTCACAACTGCAAGCAGTCCCCAAGACATTCTTCAAGTACTTGCAGTACATGGCCTGACACCAACTACAATACCCCACATCTTGGGCAATGCCAGACAGTACATACATGCCTAATGCTAGTCAGTAGTGGATATTGTGTACTGGCATACCAAACACCTCTTAAAGCCTAGTTGTTGTTCTGTTACATAAAGACCTGCTAATCATTGGTCCCAGAACAGAGTATTCATTTTACAGATTAAATCAATACACAAATGGCTTTATTTGAAAAAGATGTCACAGGACCATGCACCCTCCCACCAGAAAGTCTTGATTTGTAAAAAGCAGTCAACTGAATGGGCTACCCCCACTACCTCCCACCCACCCTGTTACCTGCAGTTCTCCCTGCCACCACCCACTGGGGTTCTTCTTCAGAATTAGTATGAGCTGTCCTGGAGCCAGACTGAGCTGCTCAGAGCCTGTTGCTGCGTAGACTGTCGTGACCTGGGCAATCTCTGTAACAAAGAGTTTAAAGTTAAATAAACAGACAAACTCACAGCCAGTACAAATATGTTGTTTACCTTTTACAGTAGTTCTAGTACAAGTGTATATTCAGTTCCACCCACACTTCAGGCAGATACCATGCAGCATGCTCAGTTCCGGAACAGTCTTCAAGCTGGACTCTTCTAACACACAACCATGTGTCCCTGGTCTCAGCATCTGGACCACAGAGATCAAATAGATAAAAACTAGAGAGTGCATGTGACCCCTCAACTCATCTGCATAACATCCTATAGATTAGTACAGTATAATGCTGACCCACTTGCATACAGCAGCATGAAAGCCCTTAGTTTTCCACGTGATGCCTCTTCTTGTTTTTAGATAGGATCTCTATCACTGGACACAGGAAAAACAAGACCCAAAGGGCAAGCCTGGCTAGTGGAGGCTGAGTGGGTTGTGTGAATATGACATGACTACTACTGAGTGATTGTCCCTGTGCAGAATCTGAGCACTGCACTGTGAGCACGTTTTCTTAGTTTTATGCGCAGACATGCATTAGCTATAGAAAAGAACAGGAAAAATACTTACAAAATGGCGGTCGACTGTAGCAGAGTCCATAGCGAGGTCCGATGTATACAGGTCGACGGCGGGAAAGAACTGGGGTGGGCGTGGGGACCGCTAAATACTGTCACGGTAATGTCCCATCATGACGCTGGGCGGTCCTCGCTATGTATTGCTAGCTAGAGGTTTGCTGTGCGTACTGACGCCATGGGATGCAGTCCTATCTGTGAAGACCTACTGCAGGAACCCTCTTGAAGTAAGATCTATGGCTACATATCAGTAATCTTTTTCTTACAGCCTAAATTCAGTTTTCTTTTTAAAATATATTTTATTGAGCGGTGTTGTTAAACTAATAACAGCATTACAACAGTCTTTAATTAGTATTACAAATGATAGTTGACAAGCCATTTTTTTGTTTATTCTAAAATCTAGGAATACCTTTGAGCCAAGGCTCTTTTACAAAGGTTCAGCGTCAAAAAACATTTACAGACAAATAGAGGTACAAGGTTGCACAAAATTGCTAAAATCTGTTGACATTAATGTACAGCAGATAATCACTTAAGCACTTTCAACAGTATAGAAAATAAATGAGGAGGGAAAGATAGGTAAGGGAGGTAGGTAGGCAGTGTAGGTAATAAAGGAGGAAAAAGGGGAGCAGACCATAAGTAGGAGATGGGGATCCATTACTAGGCCATTGTCAAGTAAGAGGGCAGTGGAGGAGGAGAGAGAATAGAACAGGAGATTAACCAAGGCAGTCACAGGAGTTTGAGGTGGCTAGGTGAGAGAATAGTCTGGATTTAAAAGCACCTAATGAGTAAGAGGAGGTAATAGAGGTGCTGAGAGTATTTAGCCAGTTGGGGGCACGACAGGCAAAAGATCGTTGACCATGTGTGGTCCGACAGTGGGGGACCTGTAGAAGCTGGGTTTCTGATCTTCTAGTGGATCATACACTTGGGTTCTGACATAGCAGGCCTTGAATGCAGGGTGGGGTGAGGCCCATGATGGATTTCTTGGCCATTAGGCAGGTGAAGAACTTGATAGCTGTAACCACCCAGTATCAGCATAGAGTTCACAGGTATGAGTAAGTCGATGAGCACCAGTAAGCAGCCGACATGCCTTGTTTAGGGAGGTTGTGACCCGTTTCATTGCGCTTAAAGAGGCGGACCCATAAATAATTAAGCCGTAGTCGATGACTGAGATGATCGAGGATTGAATAGCTAGCTTCAGCGCTGGATGGGTGAAAAGTTGTCTGTTGCGGTAGAGTATCCCAAGCCGCTGATTAATAGTTTTGGAAATACCATCAATATGTGATGAAAAGACAAGGCCTTGATCAAATGTGATTCCAAGATATTTAAAGATAGTCACTTGTTCAAGGGTGATTCCCAGGGAGGTGTTGATAGTAAGTGGAGCTTGTCTGTTCATGTTCTGCGGACTAGCGAAGAGCATAGATTTTGTTTTTTTGTGGTTTAGGACTAGCTTGTGTCCAACAAACCACTCCTCAACACTACAGACAGCGTGTTGTAGGCTGTGACGTAAGCGGTTAGGGTCTTTGTGTGAGGATAGAATCACAGCATCATCAGCATAGAGGATGATTTGTTCCGGGCAGGATTTAGGGAGGGAGTTTAGAAAGAGGCTGAAAAGTAGTGGGCCTAGGATTGATCCTTGTGGAACTCCTGAGAGGACAGGTTTAGGGTCTGAGAGGATTCTAGATATTTTTACAACCTGGGTGCGTTGGGCAAGGTAGCTTTTTATCCAGGCACCAGAGCCCAAGGAGAGCGCAAGTGTCTGTAGTTGACTGACCAGTAGGCCATGGTGGACAGTGTCAAATGCCTTCGTTAGATCAATAAACACAGTTCCGGTGAGGAGTCCTTTGTCCAAGGCCTTGTGGATTACTTCTGAGAATTCGAGCAGAGCAGTGGTGGTGCTATGTCTTTGTCTGAATCCATGTTGCTGGTCACAAAGAATGTTATATTTCTCCAGGTAGTCTGTAAGCTGGTCAGCTACCATACGTTCAAAGGCCTTTGATAAGGGGGTTAGTATTGAAATTGGTCTGTAGTTGCCAGGCAGAGACTTATCCCCACTTTTGTGCACTGGGGTGATTACAGCAGCCTTCCATATACTAGGGAATTTGCTGGGACAGAGGGAGAGATTGAATATTCTGGTGAGGGGGAGTAGAACTACATCCAGGGTAAGGGATAGTATTTTAAGGTCAAGAGAGTCACTGCTTGCCCTTGAATTAGATATAGCCTTCTTTACGTATTTATAAACTTCGTGTGCTTTAACTATTTTTAGATGGAAGGGAGGAGTGTTTGGAGAGGCAGAGGGGGATATAGAGATAGAGGGGTCTGCAGAAGCGAAGAAGTCAGATGCAAGGACTCCGCTGAGGTCGGTGAAGGTCTCATTTAAGGGAGTTTCATGACCATGGGGTCCAGGGTGGTAGTGCCTGCCACATTCATTGCGGTAGGAGAGGATTTGGACTGCTTACCGTGATATTTCTTAGATTGTCCCAGAAAGATTTCCTTCAGCCCAAGTGTTAGAAAGAGCAGTTTTAAGTAGTCGCTCTTCACTCAACGAGTCTCTTTAGTACAGTAGTTTCGGCCTGTTTATATTTTAGGATGTCAGCCAGAGAGCCAGAGTCTCTTGCAATAGCCCAGAGGTGGTCCCTTCCTTTGTGTAGTGCCATTAGCTTAGCAGTGAGCCATGGAGTTGAGAGTGCTTTCACTTTGCGCTTTTTTACAGGTGCGTATGAGTCACAGGCAGCACTAAAGGTGTAGATAAAGTGGTTTAGAGCTTCATCGACATCTTGCGTATTGTAGATGGGAGACCAGTCTTTTTGTCTAAGATTTTCCTTGAGTGGAGTAAGGTTTCCAAACGGTAGTACTCTGCTAGTGATGGTTCTAGGGGGTGGTTTTCTAAACTTGTTTGACCAGGTACATACTGTAGGAGAGTGGTCGCTAAGAGAATCTGGGAGAACAGCGACATTATTGATCCGGGCAGGGTGGTTGGTGAGGATCCAATCTATTAATGTACTATTCCCAGATTTATAGTTTTTCCTAGCGGGTGAATTGACCAGCTGAGTTAAGTTTGCTGCTAGGATTGCATCCTTAGTCGACCCTATGTCTGATGCAAGCCAGTTGATATTGAAGTCACCTAGTAGGAGGAGCTCGGCATCAGGAGGTTGAGATCTGATGAAATCTAGTACAGACTGGAGGCCGGGCCCAGGATCTTTAGGTGGGATATAGATAGCAGCAACCGTGAGGACTTTGTTATGGGCACCAAGGAGAAGTTTGATAGGGAGGAGCTGTAAGAAAGAGTTTGTGGTGATATACGTAATGGAGAGACAGTTGAGATATTCCTTTATGTAGATGGCACAGCCGCCACCCCTTTTTGACGTCCTATCCAGCCTGAAAATCTTGTAGCCTTGCAGAGATATAGCATGGTCAGGGGTGCTAGGTGTCAGCCAAGTTTCAACAATGGCTAGAATATTGGGGTTATGCTGACTGACAAAAGTTAGTAGGGAGGCTAGTTTTGGTAGGAGACTACAAATGTTTAAGGTGACAAAAGTGAGGCTTTTTTGTACTGTAGGAAATTGGGCCAGGATTAGGGTGAAAACTTCCAGATATTAAGAGGAGGAGGAGTAGGAGTTTGAGAGTCCATTGTCGTATTTCATAGTAGGTGGTAATCATCCTCGGGTTCTTGTGTGTTTTAGACCAGTACAGGTGCCTAGTATCCCAGTGTAATGTATCGACCAGGAATAGGTGCCAGGTTGCCCCCATGTAGTCTTCATACTTGTTCATATTTAAACAGTCCATAGCTGGCTGGCACCATTTTTGCTTAAGGGGGGAGATTGCCATTGTGCCTGATGTTGGGTAATTAGCCAGGAGGACCAGAGTAGAGGATAGTGAGAGATAGGAGGAGGTGGGTAGGTGGGTTAAGGTTGGCAGCAAGGACAGGGCTAGAAATGAGAGAAGGACATGTTTAAAGGGAGGCATAGCAGCTAGATGGGGAGAGCAGGAGGAGAGAAGAAGGAGGAAGGAAACAGGAGGTGTAGAGAGCTAAAAAATAAACAGAGGAAAGACACAGAGGGGTGTAGCTAGCAGAAATCTCTGAGGGGTAGCAGCAGAGCGAACTCGGGAGAAGGAGTGGTTAAGCTACTGGTTCAGGATAGGATGTGAGGCAGTGGGCGGGTATTTAGAGCAGGCGACAAGCAGACTATTTAATAAAGGTTGGGGGAGGTGGGAGGGTGTAAAATTCGCACTTAGCACTGCAAGTCAATGGGCTCCCAGCCCAGCTAAGCACCAAAGTCAGCAGACCAATCAGAGGCGATGTCTGGAGCGGCGACCAATCAGAGCAGCACAGAGCTCCGTCGGCCAATCGCTGCGAATCTCAGCTTCCCCAGCCTAGGAGAGTCCTTACCGCTAATCTTGGGTCGGGAGGCGGCTAGAGGAGGTGACGTTGGGCCGCAGTGAGAGCCAGGACCCATTGACAGTAGCCACTTGATCCCCAGCTAGCCCTCTCGGGGCAAAAGGCAACGGCTAAGGAGAGAGAGAGAGAAGAGGACGGTGAGTGCGTTTAAGTAATCGGTGGCAGTAGGCTGTGACGCAGTTTAACAGGTGGAGAAAGGGAGGAAGGAGATTAAGTCATAGGCTGTGAGGTAAGGGGAAGGGAAACCAGAAATTGGAGAGGTGAGCGTGAGAGGAGACTGTAAGATAGGGGGGGTGGGGGTGGTAGCCAGAAACGATGCGGAATAGTGGATTGCTGGAGCCAGGCAGGAGAGACAGGGGAGAGGGGGTGGTAGCAGGAGAAAGAGGAGCTAATAGAAGTTTTGAACTTCTGTTTAACTTTATTTATTTATTTATTTTTTAACTAAAAGCTTGCGGAGACGCTTGTCAAGGCAGGGGACAGATGCCTTGGGCTGCAGGAGTAGCGGGGAGAACAGCGAGAGTTTAAAAAGGGAGTGGCAGAGGTAGCAGTTTGATAGCGCCTCAAGAGAAGAGAGGATTTACACGCTGACACCCTCTGGAGGCTCGGGGAGAGGGGGAGGAGAGACAGTGATAGAGTAAAGTAGGTAGAGAGACAGAGCAGCCACAAGCCCTTATACAACCATGAATTGAGCTGTACTACTTTAACTAATACAATCAACAGGCATAAGGATGAGATCAAAACATTAAATCAAAAAGGAAAGAGCATTAAAACAGTTCATTAATGACAGGCTATCAGCTAAGCAGGAGTCTGATTAATCCACTTTAGTATATGGGGAAAAAGCAGGCAGCGTTACACAGGTTTAACAAGCTTAAGCACATGCACAGTAGAGCGATTTTACAAATCTAAAAGGAAAACGTTTGGCAGTAACTGATAGTGGGTCAGAGGTGGAAAACAGTAGTGGATGGCTAAGAACTGTCCAAAAGCGTAAAATTTCGGCACTTAGCACTGCAAGTCAATGGGCTCCCAGCCCAGCTAAGCACCAAAGTCAGCCAGACCAATCAGAGACGATGTCTGGAGCCGGCGGCCACTCAGAGCGCAGCACAGAGCTCCGTCGGCCAATCGCTGCGAATCTCAGCTTCCCAGCCCAGGAGAGTCCTTACCGGTAATCTTGGGTCGGAGGCAGCTAGAGGAGGCGACGCTGGGCCGCGGTAAGAGCCAGGACCCATCGACAGTAGGCCACTTGGTCCCCAGCTAACCCTCTCAGGGCAAAAGCAGCGCACGGTAATCTTGGGTCGAGAGGCGGCTAGAGGAGGCAACGCTGGGTCAAGTGAGGCCAGGACCCATCGACAGTAGCCACTTGTCCCCAGCTAGCCCTCTCGGGCAAAAGGCAACGGCGGTAATCTTGGGTCAGGAGGTGGCTAGAGGAGGCGACGTTGGGCCGCGGTGAGAGCCAGGACCTATCGACAGTAGCCACTTGGTCCCCAGCTAGCCCCCTCGGGGCAAAAGGCAACGGCTACACATATGATACACATATTTCAAACAGATACAGGCGTATATCACTGCATCAGACTTAATATTTATACATGTAAGCCCACTAGTATACAGAAAGTACAGTTACGTAAGAACTTACTGTAACAGTAGATCTTCAAAAGAGGCTCTTGCAGTAGGTACTAACATGTAGGACTAAGCCGCCAGGCGCTAGGACCACATGGAAAACTTTCAGCTAGCAGTGTCTGGCGGGGGACTGCCCCCCCTCGTCATATGACCTACGTCAGTGTGGCGCTATATATGGAGCGGTCCCCATGCCCGCCCTCCGGTTCTCCCGCCGGAGACCTAGAAAGGTGTGACAGGAGTTAAAAGTGGGCTTCTGGGGCTAAAAAGTTATGACAGGAGAAAAGGAGAAGAAACCCAGGGGGAAGACGGGAGGAAAGGCAGTACCTACTGCAACAGCCTCTCTCGAAAATCTACTGTTACAGGAAGTTCTTACGTAACTGTGCTGTCTTACTTTGAGAGGGTTCCTGCAGTAGGTACTAACATGTAGGACTGAGTCCCAAGCAGTCAAAATCAGACAAGTCTGAGACATGGAAGGCAGGAACAAGTCTGCAGTAAACAGTGATCTTATGACAAGAGACCCTGAAGAACAGCTAGGTCAAAGCCTGCTCTGCGTCTAGAAGCAATGTCCATACTGTAGTGTTTAGTGAAAGTGTGGACAGAACTCTTAAGTGGCAGCCACACAGATATCTGTGGTGGAGACATTCCTTAAACAAGCAGTAGAAGCAGCTATGCCTCTGCTGAATGACCCTTAACTTCCACCGGAAGGAGTTTGTTATACCTCTGATAAAAGGTGATGCAGTTTGCCAACCATTTTGACAAACACTGTTTTGAAACTGCAGCGCCCTCTCTTTTGAAGCAAAGGGAAACAAACAACTGGTCAGCTTTACGGACTGGCTTTGTCCTGTTCGTGTATATCGAAGAATTCTATGCACATCCAGTGTGTGCAGGATTGCTTCACCCCGACTGGAATGCTCAGGGTAATACACTGGCAACTCAAGAGTCTGATTTAAGGTGTGCTCTGAAACCACCTGAAACCACCAAGAACTTGGCATTTGTACGAGAGCCACCCAGTCTCTGTACAAAATCAAATAAGGCTCCTTTACCGTCAGGGCCTGAAGCTCAGAAATCCTTCGAGCTGAAGTAATAGAACTAAGAAGAGCGCTTTCCATGAAAGGTAGCGCATGTCACAACTTGCTGCTGGTTCAAATGGTGGCAGCAAGAGTTTTTTCCAAAATGAGTTCAGATCCCAGGAAGGAGCAGGGCTCCTGACTGGGAGGTTCAAATGAAGGATCCCCATCACGAAAGTCTTGGATACTTCCAGCTGAGCCAAGTTTTTGCCGCCCGCAAGGATGTGGTAGGCAGAAATGGCAGATAGGTAGACCTTTAAGGTCGAATAACTAAGCCCTAAGTCCAAGAGGTACAGAAGGTAATACAGGACCTTTGGCACAAGACACGTAAAAGGTTCCAACTCTTTAGAGGTGGCCCATATGGAGAATCTTTTCCACTTTATGGCGTAAGTGGCTCCAGTGGAAAGCTTTCTGGCCTCCACTAGAATCTGGGCTACTCTTGGTGAAACCTTAAAGTGAGCAGCAGCTATTATATGTCAGTAGGTTCCACGCATGTAGGTGCAGGGAGAGGCCTGGATGGGCCAGGGTCCCCTGTTCCTGTGTCAATAGGTCTTGACAAACTGGTAGTGGAATTGGAGGATCCACTGACAGTTGCTGAAGTAGAGAGAGCCAAACCTGTCTGGGTCAGAAGAGAGCGATCCGAATAATTTGTACCCCTTCTGCCCGTAGCTTCAAAAGAACTTCTGCATCAGAGGAAGTGGAGGGAAGGCGTACATGAACCTCCCCTACCAGCGCAGAGACAGCGCATCTCGTCAGAAAACATCATGCCCTGGAGCGAGTGAGCAGAAAGCTGGTAGTTCTGTGTTGGATGGGAATGTGACCAGATCTCAGTCTGGTCTTCCCCACCTCTTGAACACGTTGTCTACCACGGACTGTCTCAGTTCCCACTCGTGGGCTCTGGCTTGAGTGTGACTGAGCGCATCTGCCAGGGCGTTTGAATGCCTGGAACATGTACAGCTGTCAGATGGAGGTTGTGGCTGACTGCCCAATACCACACCATCATTACTTCATGACAGAGTGGAGTGCAGGCGTGTGATGCCTTGCTTGTTGTGTACCAGGCGTCGCACATGCCTGTCTGAATCATGAGCTGTCCCGCCTGAATTGAATGTTGGAAAGCTTGCATTGCATTCAGAACTGCCCGCATCTCCAGCACGTTGATGTGGAGGAGTTCGGCTGTCAGACCAAGAGCCTTGAGTCTTTTGAGCACCCAGGTAGGCTCCCCAACCTGACCCAGAGGCAACTGTCGTCATCATGGTCTGTGATGGAAGGTCCTTGTGGAACGGGACACCTTGAATAAGGTTATCTGGGTTCTGCCACACAACGGCCCGAGCCATCGGGTCCGAGACCAGGATTTCGTGGATCAGATCATCGGATCTCTGGTCCCACTGGACCCTGAGAGTCCACTGTGTGACTCTCATGTGAAGTCTGGCTACGGGGACTGTAGGGATAGCTGCTGCCATGAGACCGAGAAGGTGAAGAATCTATCTTGCCGATGTCCTTCTCTGTGAGGCCATCAGGTGTCCCTGTCTCTGCAGGGTTTCCATCCTTTTGAATGGCAGGAAGGCCCTGCCCTGTATCCAAAACTGCCCCAATAAACTGGAGCTATTGGGTAGGAGAAAGATGGGAGTTGGAGTAGTTTACTGTAATACCACCTTTTGGAAAAGGTCCAGAGTTATGGTCAGGGAATTGATCAAACTGTCCCTCGATGTTGCTGACAGAAGCCAATCGTCTAGGTACGGAAACACCTGTACTCCCAGTCTGCGCAGTGCTGCTGCAACCACCACTAGGCATTTCATGAACACTCTCGGTGCCGAAGAAAGGCTGAAGGGAAGAGCTTTGAACTGAAAATGCTCTCCCAGAAAACAGAATCTCAGAAACCTGCAGTGAGGCAGAAAAACTGGGATGTGCAGGTAGACATCCTGCATATCCAGTGCGCAGAGCAGCAAGCTTGGTAGCGACAGTATCCTGAACCTCTTGTATTCCACAAAGAGGTTGAGTGAGCTCAGATCCAGAATGGGTCTGAGGTCGCCTGTCTTCTTGGGCACCAGAAAGAAGTGTAAGTAGAATCCTGTTCCCTGCTGATTTGCGGGAACTGGCTCTGTTGCTGCCTTTGCTAGCAGGGAGCTTATTTCCTCTTTCACCAAAGGGATGTGGCTTTTGGGGTAGAAGGAGTGATCTGGAGAATTTATGGGAGGTCTTTCTGTGAACTGTATTGTGTGGCCTTGAGCCACCAGCTAGAGTACCCACAAGTCTGTGGTTATTTCCTCCCATCCCGGCAGGTGTCTTGCAAAACTTCTTCCTGTCAGTTCTTCTTTGACCGCTCCAAAGGAGGGAGGGAGTCCACTGAGTCAGGAGGCAGTGGGGAGGGTGGAGGCTGTGGCTCCCAAGGCCCTACTGGACTTGGCCGGGGGGGCCGTGCCTGCCGAAGTGGCCCGACGCTTATTCTGACGTCGCTTCTGAGACTGCCATTTTTTTTTTGGTAGACTTTATCACCACCATCAGGGAACTCTCTCAGGCATCTCTGTACCCGAGTGCTCTACCTCCTACCTGAAGTCCTCTCTCCATCCTACTGTGGCCAGACAACCCCCCCCCCGGCTCTGCACCCCCCGAGGTGGGGCCGCCCTATCCTCCCAGGGCAATCTATCTAGTAATCTAGTGTGCCCAGCTCAGGATGGAGGAGAGGACCGGATCTGGAATGTGGCACTTCGAGACAGGGTGCCATAGCTTATCCTCTTCAGCGGGGTTTTCTTGGTTATATTGCCCTTGGGCTCAGACGTGCAATGATGTCCTGCTCGACATGCACACGCCCAGCATGCACCTAAAGACAGCCCACTGCAGCCCAATCCCTTGCTTCTGCCGTCCGGATAGTGCAATCCCCAGCCACCGCCAGGGGTTGTAACTGCACCGGCTTGGGCGGGTCCACCTCCCTGAGAAAGGCAAGCAGTCCCCTGTGACGCCGATTCTTCCCCATCCCCCGACTACCTGCGCCATTCCTAACACGGGTCGCTGGCATGGCGCGAGAGTGGCGTCCAGTGCCTCAACCCTCAGTACCACCAGGCCAGCTCTGAGAATGCTTCTGCTGGCAATGTTGCTCGCCAAAATGGCTGCTGCTTCTGTTCTGAGGGGTTTATACATGAACTGGACAGAGTGCAAGGCTTTGCCCTTGTCCTGTAAATCAATAATAATATCTTTCACATCCTCTCTGAACACAACAGGGCCCCTGAAAGGGGCATCTTAGATGGTTGTCTGGACCTCTGGTGCGAGACCTGAAATCCTCAGCCATGCGTGCCTCTGTAGGCTGATGGCAGTGGCTGTTCCCCTAGCAGAGGCATCTGTGACAGGGTGGAAACGGACCCTGTCCCAGTTGTTAGAGAAAGTGTTTAAAATTCAAGGATCTGTCCTCTCCTGTTTGTCTGTCTGGTTGCGCAACCAAATTTTCCTGTGAGACCTCGGACTTGATCATTCCATCAGTCTCGCAATTCTTTGCCTCTCACTGTATCTCAGGCCTCACTTGCTGTCTGTCTTTTTCTCCCTTGCATAGCTGCTAGTATAAAATTACATGCAAATCATTATGTGGAAAGGAAACTGATACAGGATCCCTTTGTCTGGAAAATGTATAGCATTACTCTTGAAATGTATACAATTATAACTTGAGATGACTGCAAAAAGCTATTGGGAACTTCAGAGATTGCCCGAGTTGAATTTTTAAGCTTTTTGCAAAAGCTGTGCAAAAGGGGCCTCAAGCACACTGTGTTCCAGCAGCTCCTGCCTGATATTTACAAGAACGGGATGCTTGATTAAGAGTGGGGGTTGAAAGGACTTATAAGAGAGCTGAGCTGCAACTGTTGACAGGAGAGGAGAAAAGGACACAGAGACTGAAGAAAACTTTATTTTATTTTGCCTTTGTAAATAGTTATACTGAACAAGTTTTTTTTTTTATCTTACTGCTACTGTAAATAAATATTTTTGGTGAATTCTACAACTGCTCCTGGTTTTCATATGCTTCCTGACTGGTGCCTCAACAACAGATGGTGTAAAAAGTGGGATTTACACCATGCATACTCTACAAGCCAGGAGTTTTGTGCGTGGGTACTGGACCTAGTACCAGGGAAGCACAGAGGTAGGTATGGATTCTGCAGTATCAAGTCCAGGAGTGGTTAACAGGAGAATGGTAGCCAAACTAGCAGAGACAGAAGTCTAGTCTGAGATTGTACAGCCAGCACAAATTATGGAAAAAGAACAGGCAGTGTGACAGAACCTAAAAGCCTGATGGACTTTTTCCAAATGGTGGGCTATACAACAAAAAGAGACGGAGAAGCAGAGAGAAAAAGAGGTTCAACACCTAGAAGCGCAGAGGAGAGAGCAGATGAAGCAATGAGAGCAGTGATGGCTGGATGCCTTGCAAGGCAGAGAATCGGTCAGAGACCCAGATGAGCAACAAAATGCAAGCAATTTAAAAGCCATTAAACTTACAAAGTTGTGCCCCTCAGATGATATAGAGGCATACTTGACAACTTTTGAAAGAGTTGCCACAGCCTAGCAATGGACAATCAGACTGGTACCCTACCTGACAGGGAAAGCCCAACTTGCCTACAACAATAAGGACACTGCACGGTCAGAAAACTATGACCTAGTGAAGCGAAATCCTGAAAAGGTATGACGCTCCGGAGAGACATACAGGCAGAGATTTTGATCTCTGAGGTACAACTCGGTCGACAATCCTGAAGAAGCCTTCACCCGACTCAGAGAACTTCTGATAAAATGGATCCAACCAGAGGGAAAACAGTCCCACAGATCATCAACACATTTGCCATGGAGCAATTCATCAACATCTTGCTTACAGATGTGCAGCTGTGGGTAAAGGAATACCAACCATAGAGTGGGGAAAAGGCTGTTTCTTTGGCCGAGGACTACCAAATGGCCAGATAGATGCCATAGCAGCGAGGTAACAGCAATACCGGTAAATACAGGTTACTCACCTGTAACAGGAGTTCTAGGAACGGTATATGTTGTTCATCCACACTTATTGGCAGGTTCCTTGCCGCTTTAAATCTTGCCGGAAGGTCTTCAAGCTGGCTCCTCCCACCCACCCGGGTGGTAAAACTCTCGGCTCTGCCCCATGACGCCAGATCTGGCCCGCTGGAAGCTCAGGTTGTGCGTCGAAGCTGGGGAGGTCGGGTGGGTCGTGTGGATAAACAACATATACCATTCCTAGAACTCCTGTTACAGGTGAGTAACCTGTATTTCTAGGGACATGGATATGTTGTTCATCCACACTTCTGGCAGACTCCTAGCAGTTCTCCGGGAGGAGGGAGGCAAGGCGCACACACCCTACTTAGGGAATAAAGACTGGAGAACTGAGGCCCCAAAACCAGCATCCCGGCGTGACTCAAGGTCGATGTGGTAATAGGTAATAAAGGTGTGTGCTGACTTCCAGGTAGCAGCCCTGCAGATATCCTGGATACGGACGTCCCTGGAAGCAGCCACCGATCCAGCAGTATGACGGGTAGAATGAGCTCTTATCCCTCTGGGAGGCTCCATGCCCGCCAACTTATAGCAGAGATCTATGCAGGAGGTGACCCACCTGCCTATCGTCCGCTTGGCTGCAGGTCTGCCAGGTGCGGCTTCAGCACAGGTGACAAACAGCTGGCGAACCCTCCCGACTTCAGCCGTGCGCCTCATAACAAGCGAGCGCCTCTAGGGTCCAGAGTATGGAGCCTGTATTCGGCCTCCGAGGTGTGAATGGGGTAGAACACCGGCAGAGTCAGCACCTGGTTAAGGTGAAACTCCGACACCACCTTCGGAAGGAATTTCGGTTGGGGGCGCAGGACAACCTTGTCCCTGTGGAAGACCAGGTAAGGAGACTCGATGCACAGCGCCTGGAGCTCTCCCATCCTTCTGGCTGACGTGATAGCCACCAAGAAGGCGGTCTTCCACGACAGGTGAGAGAGAGAGATCACACCTGTGCATTGGTTCGAATGGCTTGCCCATGAGCTTTGCCAGTACCAGCAGTAAATCCCATGGAGGTGGAGGTTCTCGCACCAGAGGAAATGTGATCAAGAGCCTCTGAAGCGCCCGACCAACTTTTTCCTCGCCATGAGCTGCTTCCGGCCCAGCGCCGGTAAGCAGAGATGGCTGCGAAGCACCTTAAGGTCGACACCTAAGCCCTTGACTAGAAAGGGACCATAAATAGTCCAAAATGCTGCCACAGAACAGGAGGAAGGGTCCAAGCCCTTGCCCTGACACCAAATGGAGAATCTCTTCCATTTGAAGGCGTAGCATTTTCTGGTCGACTCCTTATGGGACGCCTCAACAACATAGAGGACCTCGTCGGAAAGACCCAAGGCCTGGAACTCTAGCCGCTCAGGAACCAGGCTGTCAGGTGCAGGGACTGAAGGTCCGGATGGAACACCTTCCCCTGATTGACTGAGAGCAGGTCCGGCGAGCTGGAAGCTGCCTCGGGAGCCTGGAGCTGAGGCTGATGAGAGATCTGGGTACCAGAACTGGGCGGGCCAGTCTGGGGCTATCAGAATCACCTCGCCTTGTCCCTCCCCTGGCGAGAAGCACCTTGTGAATCAGGGAAATGGGAAAAGGCGTAAAAAGCCAGGGTCCACAGCCTCGAGAGGCATCCCCTGCAGTGAGCCCTGCAGGGGGCGGGCATGAAACAGCCTCAGCTGGCGTTCTCCTGGAGGCAAACAGGTCCACCTGAGGTGAGCCCCAGTGGGAGAACAGATTTTTACTACCTCTGGCAGGAGAGACCACTAGTGAGATGCAACCCCTATCGGGCTCAGGGCATTGGCCAGGGTGTTGAGGCTCCTGCCACATGAATGGCTAGGAGATCCGCCTCAGGCTGCGCCGAGACCAAATGCGGAAGCTTCCTTGCATAGAAGCATGGAGCGGCGTCCCACCCTGGCGGTTCAGGTAGTACATGATCGTGGTATTGTCCGTCTGGACTCGGACCACTTGACCCCGGAGAAATGGAGCAAAGGCGGTGAGCTGGGCGGACCGCTCGGGCTCCAGCAGGTTGATGTGGCATCGGGACTCCGCGGAGTCAGAGGCCGTGCACTCGATGTTCCCCAGATGGGCACCCCAACCCATCAGAGGGGCATCGGTCGATAGAGAGACCGTCGGCTCGGGGCGGACAAGCAGGATGCCCTCACAGATGGGATGGAGCGGTCCACCACTGGGCGTTCCACATCTCCTGGGTCACTATCACTAGCTGGTCCAATGGATCGCGGCATTGTGACCACTGGCTGGCCAGTCCCCACTGAAGGGCGCATGGCCAGCGTGCCCAGCGGACCACGCTGGTACAGGCTGCCATGACACCCAGGAGGCGCAGGGAAGTCCCGGGCAGGGCGCGATGCCCAACCAGAAATGACTGGGCAAGGAGGTAAGAACCTCGGCCCTGTCCGCGGGGAGCCGTGCTCTGGCTCGAGAAGTCGAGCTCTGCCCCGATGAACAGGATCACCTGCTTGACTCAAGTTCCGACTTGGCCTCGTTGATGTGAAGGCCGACTTGGCAGCAAACCTGGAGGGCCAGATCTCTGGACAGCTCCACCTCCCGTCTGGAGGGAGCTGCTATCAGCCAATCGTCCAGGTAAGGGTACACCCGGACCCCTCGGCGCCAGAGTGCTGTCACCACTGCCATGCATTTGGTGAAGACCCTGGGAGCTGGAGATAAGCGAAGGGCATGGCTTGGAACTCGAAGAGGGATCCCTCCGCTCGAGTGGAGGAATCTCGATGTGACAGACGGATAGGGGCGATGAGAAGCAGCGTCCTGTAGGTCCAGAGAGCAGAACCACCGCCGTGTTCAGACATGGTAATATCTACGAGTGACCATCCTGAAGGTCCGAGACCTTAGGAACTTGTTCAGGTCGTGGAGAGTCGAGAATGGGGCGCCAGACCCCGTCCGTTTGGAACCAGGAAATACCGGACACGAACCCCAGGTCTAAGGGGGTCCTCTACCTCCCTGATCACCTCCTTTTGGAGGAGGAGAGCGATATCGGCTCGACAGGCAGCCAGTGAGGCTGCGGACCCCGAGAGCCCCGAGTGCGGCGCGCCGCTCTGAAGGGCGGGGCCTGCTCTGAATTCTAGAGGTAGGCCTTTTCCCACCTCCAGTACCCACCAGTCTGTGGTAACAGTGGACCAGGTGGAAAGGAAGTGTCTGAGCCATCCCCCATGGGGAACCAGGGGTGAGTGTGACAGGGATGGGGCGACACCCTCAGCCCGTCACTGGGCAGGCTTGGAGGAGGGACCGGCCGAGGGACCTTCTGGGCCTTTACCTCCCTGCTTCCTGTTGGAGGAAGCGGACGGCTTGGGTTTGGGATGCCAAGCTCGAGCCTGCTGGCCCTGACGTTGCTGGGCCGGGCGCGCCGTGGGCGCAGAAGGACGAAAGGGCTTAGGCTGTGGCTTGCGGCCTTTGTCCTTCTGAGCGGAAGAGACCGAGTCCAAGGTAGCATTGGACTTCTCGATCCTCTGCAGGTGACCTTCCACCCCAGGGCCGAAGAGGTCAGTCCCCAAAAAGGGAACATCCGCCAACTTGTGCTGGGTATCCGAGGTAAAGGTGGATATCCTCAGCCAAGCCCAACGACGCATAGCCACTGCGGCCGCCACAGACCTGGCACATGAGTCCCGATGTCTAAAGCAGTCTGGAGCTGCTGTTTGGCCACTGCCCTGCCTGGTCCGCACCTGCCTGACCGTGGTCTGCAGATCCGCAGGAAGATGAGGACAACCTCATCCAGAAGCCCAACAGGCGTGAGAAAATGTGCCATGAGGAGGCCGAACTGGCCTGGCGAAGGAACCAGAGAGGACGCAGCATAGACTTTTCGCCCGGCATAATCCAATTCTTGGATTCCTTGATCGGGAGGTTTGTCCACATCCTGGCGTGCTCGCACGCTGAGCAACCTGTCGGTAACCAACCTCGGCCGAGGGTGTTCAAAAACGGATTGGGAACGGTAAGGACTGCATACTTCCTGGCCATTCTGGCCGGCGCAGAAGAATAGGAAGCAGGGCGCTGCAAAAGTTCAAGCCAGACCACTATGGCCCGGCCACGGAAGGCCTCCGAGCGAGAATCACGGTCAGAATCTCCATGAGGATACCTGGCCCGTTTAAAGCAGTTCGAGCTTCATCCCGGTGGACTCCGAGATGAGCCAAGCAACCCTAGAAGGACGAAGGCTATTCGTCCACTGACTGCCCTCCAGGACTCCAAGTCCATGCGCTTGGAGAAGGAGGAACCATCTCCGGACTCAGAAGAGTCCTCAAAGAGCTGCCTCGGCCTAGAGCCACCCTCCACCTGCGAGGTTTATCTCGGGAGTGAGGGTGACAGACAGCCTAGAGGCAAACCCAAGGCCGACCGAGAATTTTTGGTTGAGCCCCAACTACGAGCTGTGGAGGCGGAGGTTCCACAGAATCTGTGGGGCAGCAGGAATTGGCGAACAACCGGCCTGGGAACAGGCTCTCGGCTACTGTGAGGGGTTGTTTGGCCGCTCAGTGACAACCACTTAATGGCCGGGAAGATGACTGGGTCGGCCTATTCCGGTCAAAAGAGCTGTTGCCACATGAGTTCCTCGTACTTACGGCGCAACTTAGCGAAGCCTCCCGCCCGAGGAAGAGGAGAGCGGCGGCGCCGCTTACCGCGGTGCCGAGACTGAGACCGCCTATGGTGGCGGGATCGGTTGGACCGCAGGATGTCCGAGGGCCGAGACCGAGAGTCTCGACTAGGCCGAGGAAGGCGAGGAGAAGTGTCGAGTCGGCACTCCCTCGGCTCGGACGATTCCATCAAGCTCCGGAACCGGAGGCACAGGCAAACCGACGGGATCCTCAACTCCCACTGGGGAACCGGGAGAGGGATTCTCGCTTCTCAGCCAACAACCCAGGGGGAGAGAAATCTCGACGGCGTCGGCAGTCTCGGTCAACTGGCCTGACAGGGACACCGTGAAGCCAGTGGCCGAAGCTGAGGGTCAACCAAGTCGACTGTCAACAAGAAGGGGATCTTCCGCTCCCAAGGCGCGACGGAGAGACTTACTTTTTGCTCTTTTGGACCTGGAAAAGGTCCGAAGAAGTTGGACCCTTACCTTCGTCGAGAGGGTCAGACAAAGCTCCTTAAAAGAAGCCAAGTCTGAGGCACAGAGAGAGTGGGACAAATGCCGCAGCCGAGGTAGAAGCGGCCCGCGCAGCCTCCTCTTCGAGGGCGATCATCTGCTCGAGCTGATCCCCCGAGCCCGCCGCCGTGGACACCGCCAACCAGGCCTCTTTAGATTTCACCGGTGGAATTCTTCTCGGGGCGCCCCAGTTGTAATCGGGTAGCACGGTCTTCAAGGACGTAGGCCGAAAAAGAAGAGCACAAGTCGCAGGCCTGCGGGTCGTGCTCAAGGCCCAGGCAGTAGCGCCGCGTGAGTGCGGATCCATCCTAGACATCTTCTGCCCGCAAGGGCACCTCCGGAAACCGGGAGTCGATTGTCCATCGCAGCCGGCGGAGAAGAAGACCGAAGTCTTTTAGCAAAAAACTTTTGAAGAATTAGGAACCAGTCTTAAACGCAGAGCGTTAAGGAGGGAACCTGAGCTTCCAAGCGGTAAGGAAGATCTGGCATCATGGGGCGGAGCCGATAGTTTTACCACCCGGGTGGGTGGGAGGAGCCAGCTTGAAGTCCTTCTGGCAAGATTTAAAGCGGCAAGGAACCTGCCAATAAGTGTGGATGACAACATATCCATGTCCCTAGAAGACACACTTTTTCCCATTTAAACTCCAAGCCTGACAAGAACTCTGGTGGGGTAACAAGTCTGGCCCCAAAGATGTTATCTGCTATAACTATGTCATGAGCCATTTTGCAAGAAACTGCCATAGTAAGAAGAGTGACACTGAGCAGATTTCTCCTTGGCAAACTGAGGCAAGTAATTAACAGCTGTGAAGGTGGGGATAAGACTGTGAGGGACTCATTGATTCGAGAATTAGACAGACCCTAGTGCATGTTAAAGTGCTGGGAAAACACTGTGCAAAGGACCAGGTACTGGTGTTATCTGCATCCACGGGGACACTCGATACTATCCCACCACCCAAGTGACTCTGACCATCAAGGGTGTGTCGCAACAAATGAAAGTAGGGGTAGTACCTAAGTTACCTGTACCTGTGATTATTGGAAATTACTTTCCAGGATTTACTGAGCTTGATCAAACATGGAGTAAATCCTGATGTTTCAGCAGCTGTGGTGACAAGAGTTCGGGCAAAGAAATTTTCAGACGGTGGGAACACTCTTCCTTTCAAAGATTTTGATTCGGGCTTGTATAAGCGCAGCTCCAAGTTCCGGAAATCCAGGAAAGAAAGACGATGTCTGAAAAAACTATGGCAACTGATGGACATAAAGGGTTAACATATGAAAATACTTGAACGAAATTGTTAGCTGATTGTGATTTTCTTTCACAGCAAGCTAACAATGTTTCTCTCCAGGGTTATTTCAAGCAGCTGGGGGTGAAACCACAACAGGGTAGACCAATGTTTAAAAAATGTAATGGGTTACTATACAGAGTTTGGGTTAAACCTCAGACACAGGAACAGACAGAACAGAGTTATTACAGGTAGCACATGATAGTCCTATGGCTGGTCACTCAGGGAGGGATCACACCCTTGCTAGATTGCTGTACAGATTTTACTGGCCTGGAATTCATGAAGATGTTGCTACCTATTGTAATTCCTGTGCTGAGTGTCAGAAAGTAGCCCCAGTTACTAGAAAAGACAAGATGCCCCTACCCTTGACAGATGTGCCTTTTGAGAGAATTACAATGGATGTGGTTGGTCCTTTAGTCAAAAGTAAAAAGGGTAATAGATTTATCCTGGTAGTATGCAACTATGCTACTCGATACCCAGAAGCAGTTCCAATGCGTACTGTTACAGACCCAAAAGTTGCAGCAGAGCTTGCCAAAATGTTCAGCAGAGTGGGCAAACCTAAAGAAATTATTACTGATCAGGGTAGTAACTTTGGTGCTGCATTGCGTAAGGAGCTATACAGACTACTAGGTATCACTGCCATAGAACCTCCCTTATCACCCTCAGACAGGCGGTCTTGTTGAGCATTTAACCAAACCCTAAAACTCGTTAAAAGATTTGTAGGGGAAGGAAAAGACTGAGACCAACACTTGCCTTACCTACTTTTGCCTACAGAGAAGTGTCACAGGTATCAACAGGGTTTTCACCATTTGAAATGCTGTATGGTAGGCAGCCAGGAGGGCCACTGGATGTGATAAAAGAAATGTAGGAAGATAATCCCACCCAGAAACAATCTATAACATCTTATATGTGTGCCCTAAGAAAGAAGCTGGCAAAATATGTTGAAATTGCCCATCGTAATATTATGACCATGGGGTAAAAGAAAACGTTTTTGAGCCAGGTGAAAAGGTTTTGCTACTGTTGCCCACAACAGAAAATAAACTGTTCATGAGGTGGCAAGGGCCTTATAAAGTGCTTAGATGTACTGGCACTGTTAACTATGAGATTGAGACCCCTGACAGGAAAAGCCCTACTAAAATATACCATGTTAACCTCCTCAAGAAATGGGTTGAAAAAATGCCCAAAGCTGCTTTGCTAGTTTTCCCAGAAACTGATTAGGAAGATATGGATATAGTTTATGATAGACTGGACCAAACTGCAAATGCTGATGCTGTAAAGGTGAATGTTTCCTTAAACTCTGAACAAACTGTAGACATTCGTAATGTGCTAAAGACATTTAACAGTACTTTTACCACATACCAGGTCGAGCACGTAACAGTGACAAGGAATGCTCGTCCTATTAGGCAAAAGACATACAGGTTGTCAGAGTGGTTAAGAGCTGACGTGGTTAAGGAACTATAAAAAATGAAAGAATTGGGTATCATAGAAGAGTCAAGGAGTGCTTGGTCATCTCCAATCATAACTGTAAACAAAAAAGAAGGGGTGTTAGAATCTGCCTTAATTATGGAAATTTAATCAAGTGTCAGAATTTGACAGTTGTTCTATGCCCAGAATAGATGATTTGGTGGACAGACTAGAAGTGCAAAGTACATCAGTACCCTCAATCTCACCAAGGTTACTGGCAATACCTTTAGCTAAAGGATCCAGAGATAAAACTGCATTTGCCACCCAGAGGATTCTATCAGTTCACCACCATGCCATTTGGTTTACATGGCATGCCAGCTATATTCTAATGGTACATGGATGTCATTTATCCCCTCACACTGGTTATTGTGCTGCGTACCTGGATGATGTCAGTGGTGTACAGTCCAGAGTGGAAAAGCAATCTGGAACACCTCCGAGCAGTTTCTAAGCAATCAAAAATGCAGGTCTGACTATTAAACCCACCAAATGTGCACTGGGCATGCAGGAAACCAGATATTTAGGCGATGTGTCAGGAAATGGAGGAAGTTAAGCCAGAAATGTCTAAAACAGAAGTTGTAGCTAACAGCCCAGTCCCTAAAACACAGAAACATGTCAGGTAATTTTTAGGGCTGGCTGGTTATTATCGGAGATTTGTTCCCAACTTTGCAGAATTAGCTACTCCCCTCACTGAACTTACGAAAAAATGGTACCCAAATAATGTGAAATGGACCCCAGAGTGTGATGAAGCTTTTCAAGCCATAAAGACTGCAATATGTTCGGCCCATTTTATGAAGCCCAGATTCTAAGAAACAATTTTTGCTACAAACAGATGCCTCCGAGGTAGGACTAGGCGCAGTCCTAAGTCAAAATGTAGATGGGACAGCACATCCTGTTCTGTACATAAATAGGAAATTGCATGACAGAGAGAAAAGGTACTCCAATATCGAAAAAGAATGTTTAACAGCAAAGCGGGCCATGGAGTCCCTTAAGTTTTATTTGCTAGGAACTGACTTCATTTTTGTAACAGATCACAATTCTCTCTGTTGGCTTTACTAAATGAAAGATAACAATTCCAGAATCACAAGGTGGTGCCTGGCACTAGAGCCATTTAAATTCAATGTGATATATAAATCTGGTAAAGAGAATAGCAATGCTGATTTTCGGTCACGATATGGATCAAGAATTGAGGATTCTGAAAGTTGAAAACAAATGTATGGGTTTGAACTTACTGTTTGCTGTACTGTTATATAAAACTGATAGTCTACATGTGCTTAATTTCTGAAAGCAGCAATTGTTAGTAGAGAATTAATAAAAAGTTTTGGAAACCTGTGTGATAAATCAGGTTCCCTCTTAAGGAGGGGTGTATGTGACAGTGTGGAATAGGACCCTGTCCCAGTTGTTAGAAAGTGTTTAAAATGCAAGGATCTGTCCTCTCCTGTCTATTTGTCTGTCTGGTTGCACAATCAAATTTTCCTGTGAGACATCAGACTTGATCACTCCATCAGTCTCACAATTCTTTGCCTCTCACTATATCTTAGTCCTCACTTGCTGTCTGTCTTTCTCCCTTGCATAGCTGCTAGTATAAAATTATATGCAAATCATTATGTGGAAAGGAAACAGATACTGGGATCCCCTTTGTTTGGAAAATGTATAGCATTACTGTTGAAATGCATATAATTATAATTTGAGGGACTGCAAAAAGCTACTGGGAACTTCAGAGGTTACCCGAGTTCAATTTTTAAGCCTTTTGCAAAAGCTGTGCAAAAGGGGCCTCAAGTACACTGCGTTCTAGTAGCTCTTGCCTGATATTTACAAGAACAGGATGCCTGATTAAGAGTGGGGGGTTGAAAGGACTTATAAGACAGCTGAGCTGCAACTGCTGGGAGGAGAGGAGAAAAAGGGACACAGAGACTGAAGGAAAACTCTATTTTATTTTGCCTTTGTAAATAGTTATACTGAACAAGTTTATTTTTTTATGCTACTGCTACTGTAAATACATACTTTGGTGAATTCTACAACTGCTCCTGGAAGAGTCAATCTTAGACACCAGTTGGCCCCAGAACAGATTTTGGTAGACCCCATGTGAGCCATGTAGTTCAGGGCTCTGATGGCCAAAGTGGAAGAGGAGTAGACTTTCTTCCATACTGGTCAATAACCTTAGATTCCTTGTCCAGTGGGGAAGTGCTAAGGTGCTTTGATTTGGCTGACCTGTCATGGGCAGCACTGATGACCACTAGAGTCAGCCTTAGGGTGAGCAGCTCAGGTGGTCTTTGCCCTCTAGGGTATGATATAGTCTGTCTGTCTTTCTATACATAAGGCGCCAGACGCATGACTGTTTCCAAATTGTAGATGCCAAATCCTCATGCGGCCCTATTCAGAGTGGACGAGGGTAAGTGACAAATCTGATAATTCTAAGTGTTGAACCAGTCTCTGTCTCTGCAATCCTGGGCTTCCATATGTCAGTCATAGGCCGTCCGGTTTTCTGAGGAGTTCTGTAAGGAGGGTCCTCTGGTGGAGACTTAGTTGACTCCTTGGGTTTGGTTCATCCGGCATCAGGGACTCAGATCAGAGCTGGAGTGAACAGAGTCGCTATCGGAATCTGACGGATGGCTTTCATCAGGTGAACTGAGCCCTGGTAAGGCGATATTCACCAACCCTGAAAGGGCTACATGCCGTACGAACTCAGTGGTTTGTGGGTGAGGTGGTTGCTCTACTGACCTTCCTGACCTTGGATGTCGAGGGGCTGACGGCAGGATGGGTTTAGGCGATGGAGCCCTAGAAGCCATCACGGGGCTGACGAGTGCTGTTGTTTCTCCAGCTCCGACGTGAGCTGTGACTTTACCTCATTCCACCAGGACCGCAGCATTGCCTGAAGGTCTACTTGGGGCTCAGGTGGTGGGGGCAGAGGCAGTGGGTTATCATACCCCGGGTATCCCGCATAGTAGGGGTAGCTAAATCCCGGTGATGGATACCCCAGCATTGGGAACCCTGGCGAAGGGTATCCCAGCATCAGATACTGCAGTGTTGGATACCCCAGCATGGGGTACTGTGGCGTTGGATAGCCTGGCATCGGGTAACCTGGGGGGTTGTCCGAGGGGTCCGGTGTCGGCCCGGCCGGTGGGCCATTGGCCCTGGAGTTGGGCCAACCCAGCGGGCTGAAGGTTCGGAGGAGAGCCCTAATGGGGAGTAGAAGGTCTCAACAGAGGGTCTGGGCGGGGGTGGAAGCCCTAAAGGTGCCAGCAGTGTTGGCGTCAGGCTGGACGGCCAGCCTAGGGGCCAACAGGCCCTGAAAGGAACAGGCACGGCCTTTGTCAGGTCTGGCGGTACCTCAGGCACTGGTGGCTCTGGTGTCAGGTGTACAATCCCTGACAGCGGGCCTTCTCCCTCCTCCATTTCCCAGGTAGCAGGAAGACTGGAGGACCACCTCTGACAGCAGAGGGGAAAGGCTGGAGGAGACTCCAGTGTTAGCTACAGGCAGTTCAGGCGTCACCCGTCTGGTCCCGACATCAGACCTGTTGTCGGGGCCTGAAGGAGGGACCAGCGCTGTGTGGCTGTTGGAGGAGCCGATGGGCGACTTATCAGTGTGTTCCATGTGAGCGTCAGAGAAGCGGCACTCGACTTACTGGTCTCACTAGAGCCACTAGACTACTTAATCTTGGCGACTTAGAGGAAGTAGGTGCCTCCTTTCCCTGGAAGTCGTTAGGCCAAGCCCGGCAGGGGGTGATGGCTGCACCATAGCCACAGAGGCAGCCGTGGATGAAACTTCTTCCCGTGTGTGTGTGTTACCTTTGGCCGTGACACCGAAGGGTGTCTGGCTTTGAGAGGACTCTACCTAGTCCCAGTGTCTCTCCTTGTCCTTCTTTGTCTTATGATGGCCTTCTGGTGAGGAAGAAGAGCTCCTGAGTTTCTTCAGCTCCTTCTCTCTGGAAGCCATTTTAATTTTAAAGGTGGGCTTCAGATATTACTGAAGCATTTTCATATGGCCTGGTTAAACCCCTGGCAAATCCACACCCTCAAGCCTTGTGGTCTGGGCCCAGACAGAAAAAGGCAGAGATAAGTGTCCAAGTGGGGCGAGTCCTGCAAGCGCTGCACTTATTTTATAGCGATTCAGATGTTGGAGAAGACATGCATGAATATTTTAACTATACACTCTTTTCTGAGAAAAACAAATATTAAATTTAAGAAAATAATGAAATATACATGAGAATATACTCATCTAAAATGGCGTTGACAGAAGCAACATTCTCTGCAGTCCGGCGTGCACAGGTCGGCAGGCTGGAAAATAACTGGAGGCGGGGCGGTCACCACCTTTGAATGAGGTAAAAACCGGATGCTAAACCACACCTCAAACTCCCCCTCTGGTTCCACCCCTTTTTTATGACTGATGAGTATATCGCTCCTTCTCCAAAGCCATTTGTAACATTAGAATAGACATTAATAGTGATAGGAAATCATTTTTATACTATTTGTTTATTTTTATTCTTTGGCAACCAGGTTAACTCCCATGGACCACGTGGCCCATTTTAGAGGAGTGACCCATGAGCACAGGAAGGTTACGTGACTTGTTCAGGTTCTAGTATGCAAGTGGAGGCAGTGGGAATCAAACTCATATCTGCTGAATATGCCAAGCTCATTCACGGCTGATTGCTCAAACATCTGTTAAACACTCTCCCATTTTCCTTTCCATGTCAGTCATGTATTCCGATACGTGCTTTGATCAATTTTTCATAACTTCATTATTGATGCCTGTGGTACCCTCAACACTGCATTGTGTTCCCTTTACCTCTGCAGTTACTACTGTTTCTTTTCATATTTCTACGACATTCCACAATTTCAGACACCATTCCATGCTGTTTATCTGAATGACCCGTAAAGGTGTCGCTAATATCATGGAATGTTCTGGTAGTACAAAATGAGAGCATTAGCTAGCTGTTGAAGACTCAGGAGAGAAGTATTCAATGTATTGATAAAGGCAACAACAGTTAGATAATTAATTTAACAAAAATTGGTCGAAAACATATCAGAATACAGAACACACAAAAAGAAACACGAGTATATAAAGGTGTTAAAGCTGTTTCCTGTCATAGTAGTAAAAGACCATACTTAAAATTTAGAGTGGAAAAGAGTAGGTTAATTTACTGCTAATGGCCATACTTTACATCTCCCAGGCAGACTGGTTCTACAAACAAAGGCAGGTCTGTATGACATCAGAACTTCTCTGTAACCTGGAAGCTCAATGCAGCCAAAACAGTGGATGATTTGCTACATCAGTTTTAAGAGTATAGGAGTGCTCAGCCGGCCTGGTGGCGCTGAGGGTTGAGGTGCTGGATGCCACACCTCGCGGCACACCGGTGACCCGGGTTCGGAAACGGACTTGGGCACCAGGGGTCGGCAGGGGAAGGGTTGAGGTCTGAGCGCCCATGTGGTGCTCTCCTCCCTGGACCAAGGGGTGGGATGGCCCGGCGTGCCACTGACCTCTAGTGGAGACCAAGGGAGCACTGTAGCAAGCTAGGCGGGCCGCGTAGTAAGCGTGGCAGCCCCGCAGGCAGTGTTGCCCGTCACGCCAGTTGCGGCCGGGCGCACACGCATGGGGAGGGAGGCACAGAAAATGGAAAAACCCGGTCCTGGGGGTAGATGATGGCACCAATCCCCATGTCCGCAGCCGGGTCCGACTCCGCCAGCCTTCACTGATCTCCCGCCCGGAGCCCACGTACGCAGCTGGAGTCTAAACTTTAAAAGTGCCCAAGGTAGGAGGGGTGTCCCCACCCTGAGGGGTTAAGCTGGGGTGCCAGCTGGGCAGGTGGGGCAGGGACAGGAAGGTTTGGATGGGGGCTTCAGGCTGGGCAATAACAGGTTGATGCCTGAGAGATGGCTCTCAGAACTGCGACCGGAGGAAAGAGAGTTAAAAAAAAAAAGTATAGGAGCACTCAAAATGGCCCCAAAACCGGACTACATTTAATCAAAACCGGTTGACCAGATACGGACCCTAAAAACCGGACTATCCAGTCTAAAGCCGGATAGGTGGCAACCCCAGGGCGAGCATGGGAACCGCCCCCTAAAAAGCACCATACTGACGTTGGTCACGTGATGTCAGGGGCAGTTCCCCGCTAGACAATGCTAGTTAAAAGTTTTCCGTGTGGTCCTAGCACCTGGTGGCTTAGTCCTACATGTTAGTACCTACTACAAGAGTCCTCTCGAAGTAAGATCCTCCCATTCACTGTGGGATTGGCTGCATATAAGCAGCAAAGCCCACCCCCATCCCTTAGATTCCCTCTTGACCTGTATATCAGCTTTCCCATTACAGCAGAACAATTTGCCATTGTGTTGATCCAAGCTTGTTCACTAGGGGGTTGCTGGCTTTTCCAATCTTTAATTTTAAATCAAGGGAGCACTCCCAACCAATAGGGGCACTCCTTTCCTCTGCTTGTGAGACACTTTTTCAGTGCAGTGTCTCTCATGTGCAGCTGCCCTGGAAAAGAATACTTATTTGCTATAACAGTATTCTGAATTTGAATTTTATTTATATTTTTCCAATATATGGTCACTAGGCAAGCCTGTTTTGAGGACCGTCCTGCTTTGAGACATTCCAGTTCTGTTATGATACAGTGCAGCATATACATTCAATACATGACAATTCACGAAAGAATTACATAAACAAAAAATGCCACATTAATAGCACTCACATTTAAAAGTACGCCCATCCTTGACTGCATTCCTAAACCCACTGTAAGTAGACAGATGCATTTCTAATTTGAGGAAGGACCAGGTTGCAGAAGGAAGTGGCCATATAATTAAGTTACATTTTCCAAATCTGTTTTTTATTCTTAGGACTTTAAATCCTCTCCCTACTACATTCCTAAGATTGTGTTGAGTGTTATTTGTGACCAGTTTTTCGTGCAGATAAGACATTACCAAGCCATTAACACACTTGTATGAAAAGCCATAAAGAGTTCAATCTCTCCTTAAAGACGTCCAGCTCAGTTCTGAAAACACTGTACAATGATGAAAGTTTATTAATGGACCTGAAACCCCTAGTACAAACCTAGCTAAACGATTACTCATCTTGTCAATTTCTGTAAGTCATTTTATTAGCCCATCTATAAACAACACTGCCATAATCCGTCATTGGCAGTAGTGTAGAAGTGATTTTTGGTTCTCATTTCCCTTGATAGCTAGCTCTTATGTCTGCTCAAGTGCAGCACATTTGGGAAATCTTTTTTTTTTCTATTATATTTTATCTTCCCAGGAGCCTGGCAGGCGGCTCCAGACCCTGCCTTGGAGGACTCGGTCACTAGACCCACTGTTTCCCATCCAATCTCCTCTCTGACTCCCACGGTCCCCATGACAGGGTTGGGCGAAGGGGCAATGGCTTTCCCCACCCCAAACATCCAGATGTCGGGAGCCAGAGCGGGTACTGGTGGGGTCATCACGAGCCTGCCAGCTCAGTTTTCCCTCCATTTTCTCCTCCCACCATCATGCATCGGCAACATGCCTCCCAACTCTCATCTCCTTTTAGCCATCACTAGACAGTGATCGTGAGCGAGATGGCAAACCCTCCCTGAGAGAGGAGAGCAGTCATCTGGACTCTTAATCCTCTCTCTCCCCACCGAACCCGGGTCGCCGGGCGTAGTGCAGGTGTGGCATCAGCACCTCAACCCTCAGCACCACCAGGCTGGCCCCATTTGGGAAATTCAGCTTAGCACACGCTTTGTCACTGTCCATAACCCAAGATACTTACATGAGCTTTCTTCGATATTCAGCCCATTATTTGAACAGATCTCAATTCAACCAGGCCTATCTTTGTAAATTGACTTCTAAAGGGCATTACTTTAGTGCTTTTTTTTTTACGTTAATAAAGTTTATTTTGCACCAAGCAGTTTTCAAATTTTGAAAATCCGGCTGAAGTTTTTGGCTAACCTGATCCAAATTTGCAGCTGAACTCACTGAGACCATATCATCAGCATTAACATTTTTACTACAGACTGTATTATGATGTGTGGTAGAGTATCAACAAAGAGGACACAAACTGTCTCAGGATTGAACTCTGGGGCACCCCTCTTATTAATCCCCACTTTCCGGATTGTACCTCCTAAACTACAACTTGTTCTCTATCCATCAAATATGACTTAAATCACAGTAGCGCCTCTTGGCTCACAGCCTTGTCCAGCAGTCTTTTTAACAAAAATTGGTGATCCATCATATCAAATACCTTTGTTAGATCCACCATCCCACATGTTCTCCATGTTCTAGGGCATGGAGATGGTGTCCATGAAAACCAACAAAGCAATTTCTGTGGTGGGCAGGGCCAGAAGCCTGACACTTGTGGTGAGAGGAGTAAGTGTTTTGTCAAAAAAACAAGCGTTTTTAGTTTCCTTCTTAAACATTTTAGATATTAAGGGAGAAGGGCAATGGCACAATAGTTATTTGTTTATGTTCAGTCTCCTCCTTTAAAAATAGAGGTTATTTAGCTATTTTCCAAACGCTGGAAAGACTCCTAACATAAACTCATGCTGAAGATCTTAGCCAAGGCTGTGGCAATATCTGCTCCAGTAAATGGTAGATCGACAGACTCTCCTCCACTGAGCCATATCATGGAACTGTAAGACTTTGGTGTCAGTACCACCCGAAACTTTGTTAGCTGGTGCCACCTCGTTGACATGCATTGTTGCTGCTGATATAACATGGGAAGGCCCCATAATGCCTCAGTTCACTGTCGGAGACAAGCTCAGAGGATCACTGGACCGACAGGAACCATAGCAACCAGGACGAAACCAGGCACAAAGGAGAGGATAAGGAAACCAGAGTAATGATGCTGGAGAAGCAGCTTGCACGAGCAGGCAGGATAACCACCCACCACCGAAAAAAGGGGGTAGGAGAGAGGGAGACCTGTGGCTCAATGGAGAAGATTCTCTTGAAGATCTACTGTTACGGTAAGTAACTATTCTATCTTCTTGAGGATATCTCCTCATTTAAGCCACATCATGGAACAATTCGAAGCAGTACCAAAGCACAGAGAGAGGAAGGAAGGATATAAATATCTGGAATGATGAGGCCCTGCATGACAGTAAGGCCAAATCCAGCACGTCTACGACAGACATTGTCCAGACTATAATGTTTAGTGATGAACAGTGCTCAAAGTGGCAGCACCACATATATCAGCAGTATACACATTGTAAAAACAAGCCATGGAAATAGCCACCCCATGGGTAGAGTGAGCATGGACAGGACCAGGAAGCTGCTTACTGCACTTTTGGTAACAGAAATTAGTGCAGCAGACCAACCATTTGGAAAGGCCCTGCTTAGAAACAGGGGAGTCTACCATCCTGGGGGGCAAAAGCCACAAACAACTCAGAAGATTTACTACAATCTTTAGTACGATCACGGTACCAACAAAATATTCAACGGATGTCAGGTGTGTACAGACGATGTTACACACTATCCATGGGAGTCAAAAGTAAACCAGAAGGTCAACATTCTAATTTAGTGTATGCTCAGACACAACTTTTGGCAGAAAATGAAGACTTGTATGCAAGGTAGCCTGATTCTTGTGGGAAGCGAGATAAGGAGGCCTGCAATTCAGAACTATGTCTAGCAAACATTACAGCCATGAGGAACAATGTTTTCCAAAAGAGGAAGTGCAACTCACAAGTAGCAGTAGGCTCAAGGGAGGTGAAGTAAGGGTCTCCAGAACCAGATTAAAGTCCCACACCAGAACAGAACCACCGGGGTCAGAAAAAGAACACCTCTGAGAAACCTCAAGTTAAGCCACTATTCTGCTGTTGATGAGAGTATTACAGCAGACACTGTAGCCAAGTGAACCTTTATCGAAACATATCGAGGCCCGCGTCTGTAAGGGACAGGACGCAGGTAGTCCATAATGTGTCTGATCGGACATGTAAAGGAGTCCAGCTGACAGGCAGCACACCAGATCATAAAACATTTAAAATTTTTGTAAATAACTGTAGCTAAATGATGGCTTTTGAGCTGCCAGCAAAACAGCTGCTACAAACCTCCTTTTCCAAGATGGAGAGAAAATGTTTCAACAAAAAGAAACGCCAGGCATTGGATAAGCAAGCAGAAATGTGGCAGTTTTACGTGTATGGAGACACAAAGAGGTTGATTCACAGGCAACCTCACTTTATGAAGAGGTTGCTCATGACGGAGTCAGCAATTTCCATTCACTGCCAACTGCCTGGGACCAGCTGAGATGATCCATTAGGCCATTGAGGGTACCATGCAGAAAGATGGCTGATAGGAACATGCCTACGTTCCATGGCCCAGTGCCAGACTCTCATCTCCTCTCTGCAGAGAAGATACGAGGGACACTGTCTTGACAGCTGATGAAGCAGTGAAATGTTTCTGTGTGAAGCAACAGCTGATGACACTGAAGGAAGGCAGCAAAGGCCTGTACACCAAGCCAAAAAGCCCTCATCTCCAGAGCTGCTGTGCAGAACCATATCCAAGGAACCACTGACCTGCAGTTTGGAAGGGCCCAGATGGTTACTGCCATCCTGAACCAAAGTGTCCATTATCATCACCAGAAGAGGAGACAGATAGAGAAAAGGGGATCCCATCTCCAGGTTAGAGTTGTCCAACCACCAGAGCAGGAAGCGGCAAAGCGGAGAAGTCACTTGTATGAGACACTCCAGTTTGTCTGAATGCTAAGCCAACTGGATGAAGAGGAACCAGTGTGAAATTCTCAGACTCACCAGTGGGACAGTGAGAACAGCAGCAGCCATTAGGCCTATCTGAGCAGTCATCTGGCTGAAACATACTTGCTGAAAGAGTCTAGCTGAGCCTGGGCAACCAACGTCGAAGCAAGGTCCGAGGGAAGAAAAGATTAACCCAGTTCTGTGTCCAGAACCGCTCCTATGTATTGGAGATACTGGCATGGAGAGAGCACTGACTTTGGCTCGTTCACCAGAATGCTCAACTGTTAGAAGAGCTGTCTGGTGCAAACAGTGTGTAAATTATTGCCTCCCATGATGGAGCTTTCAGAAGCCAATTAGCAAGGTATGGGAAATCATAAAGGCCCTATCTTCTGAGGGTCACTGCAAAGCATTTGGTAAAGGCACGAGGTGCAGAGGACAAGCCAAAGGGCAACATACGAAACTGACAGTGAGAGCCCTGGAGCATAAACCACAGGAACTCTCTTGTGAGACCTGCGGATCTTGACATGGAGGTAAGCGTCCTTCATATTCAGGACACATAGCAAATCCCCTTGCAGCAGCAGAAGTGGGAGCAGGGACTGTGGAGAGACCATGCAGAACCTCTTGTATTCTATAAACAGGTTGAGACCCTGAAGGTCTAGGACAAGATGTAACTCTTCTGTCCATTTTGGTACAAGAAAGTACTGACAACAGCAGCTCTGATTCATTTTTGGGAACGAGACAGGCTCTTTGACCATCTTGCAGATGAGGGATTGAACCTCACTGAGCAGCAGGGCAACATGTCTTGGAGAGCAAGGCTTCAGAAATGGAGGATGTACAGGACAGAGTGGTGCTCTAGGGTGTGTCCTTGTTGAATCACCTATAGTATCGAAGCATCTGTGGTAACCACTCTCCACTCTGGCTGGAAGAGGAAGACGTGGCCTCCCACAAGGACACCCTGATCTGCAGGGGTTGGGGGAGAGGTGGAAGGGAATCAGATGGCTCCAGGGCTGGCAGGAGCACCGCCAAGACCTGAAGCTTTGGTGACTCTAGCATTGGCACGAGGAGTTAAAGAGGACTGAGGGAAGATCTGGGTCCACTGAGAGCCTTGGACATGTCCCCTGGAATAGCCTCCTCCAGGGCAGGTGTAGGGCCTACGAAATGAACCCCAGTCCTGATCCCAAGCCTTACGATTAAGGGTATGAAGGGTCTTCAAGGTGATTTTAGATGTCTGGAGGCCTCTCAAGGCAGATTCAACTTTGGAACCAAAAAGCTACTTACCTCTAAAGGAAACATTAAGGACCAATTGCAGAACATCAGTGGCAAAGACAGCCGCACATAACCATGAGCGGTGATGCAGGCAAATGCCAGACACAGCCGCATGAGCCGCAGCATCAGAGGCATCACAAGCCAATCTTAGAGATGTTTACCAGCCTCTAGACCATGGGCAACAGTCTGTTGGACTTCAGTTTTATTTGGTTCATCAGTCAGCTTACCAGATATGGCAGCCATAGATTTCCACAGGCAGGTCTGATATTTGATAATTTAAGACTGACAGTCGGAACAAACCAAGGATGCCAAAGCAAATATCCTGTTGCCCATCACATCCAGCTTCCTTGATTTCTTGTCAGGAGGATGAAAGGTCATGTGTTTCAGAGCTTTAGATCTGTCACGTGCAGCCATAATAATCAGAATCCATTTTGGGTTGTGCGGCATAAATGAGGGTTACCCACCTGTAACCGTAGCTGTAGGAGTGGTATATGGTGTACATTCACACTCTAGCAGTTTCCTTTCCCTTTATGGCAAGCTGGAATGTCTTCAAGCCGGCTCCTCCCACCCATCTGCGTGGTATCCTTCTTGGCACCACCGTGTGATGTCAGATCATACCCACTGGAAGCAAGACTGTTGTGCCACTTGCAAGGGGAGGTTGGGTGGGTTGTGTGGATGTACACCACATACCATTCCTACAACTACGGTTACAGGTGAGTAACCCTCATTTGTAGGGAAGTGGATATGGTGTACTATCCACAGTCTAGTAGACTCCTAGCAGTTCTTCAGGAGGAGGGGGGAAGGTGCACACCCCCTACTTAGGGAACAGAGATTGGAGAACCGAGACTCCAAATCCGGTATCCTGGCATGACTCAAGGTCCATGTGGTACTGGGAGATAAAGGTGTGTGCTGACTTCCAGGTAGCAGCCCTGAAGATTTCCTGGATAGGGACGTCCCTGGAAGCAGCCACTGAGGCAGCAGTACATCTGGTTAAATGAGCCTGAAGCCCTACGTGAGGCTCCCTACCAACCAACCTATAGCAGCATACCTCTCAACTGTACCACATTATGAGGAACGTTCCTCATTTTACTTCACAAAAGCTCCCTGTTCCACATTGTGAGGACTTGTTCCACATTCAAAGTCAACATTTTATTGCAAAAATCCATTGTAAATGATGCAAAAATATATATTATTTAGTTAATAACAGACTTTCTGAACAGAAATGCAACATTTTAACAGTGTTTTGAGCTTCTTAGGTAAAGATTTGATTAAGTGTTCCACATTTTGCCCATTTGTTCCACATTTTGACAGGCAATGTTCCACATTTGGGGGAAAAAAGGTTGAGAGGTATGTATAGCAGAGTTCGATGCAGGAGACCACCACCTGCCAATCATCCACTTAGCTGCTGGTCTGCCAGGCACAGCTTCAAGCGTAACTGACAAAGAGCAGGTGAACCTATGCCCAAACTCCAGCCATGCACTCCTTGTAGTAAACAGCGATTGCCTCAGGTCCAACAGATGGAGCTTGTGCTCAGCTTCCTGGGTTGGAATGGTGAAGTACACCAGGAGGCTGATCACCTGGTTAAGGTGGAACTCCGAGGCAACCTTTAGGAAGAACTTCAGGTTGGGGTTGAGGACATCTTTGTCCCTGTGGAAGACAAAATGAGGAGACTCTACCGAGAGCACCTAGCGCTCACTAATCCTTTTGGAGGAGGCGATAACCACCATGAAGGTGGTCTTCCAAGACAGGTGAGAGACGTCACACCTATGCACTGGTTCGAATGGCTTGCCCATGAGCATCACCAAGACCAGCAACAAGTTGCATGGTGGTGGTGGCTCATGCACCAGGGGGACAAGTGGTCTAGGCCTTTAAACAGATGCCTGACCACCTTCTCCTGCACCATCGTCGGCATACCAGTTTGCACCTAATATGCAGAGAGAGTTGCCAGGCGCACTTTGAGGGTCGTCAGCCGGAGGCCCGACTGAGAAAGGGACCACAGGTAGTCCAAAATGCTTGCAACCAGGCAGGACAAGGGTCCAACTCCTTACCCTGTCACCAAATGGAATATCTCTTCCATTTGAAGGCGTACACTTATCAGGTCGACTGCTTCTGAGAGGCCTCTACAACATGGAGGACCTCATCAGAGAGACCTAGAACTCTAGCCGCTAAGGAACCAGGCTGTCACATGCAGGGACTGATGATCCGGATGAGGACCTTCCCTGAGAGCATGAATATAGGTCTGGACAAAGAAGCAGACACCACAGAGGCCTGCTGCTGAGACTGAGGCGATCCAGGTACCAGAACTGGTGCGGTCAGTCCAGAGCTACCAGGATCACCTGTACCTTATCCTCTGTAGTTTGATCAGCAGTCTGTGGATCAAGGGAAGGTGTGTAAGAGGCCCAGGGTCCAGAGCCTCGCAGAGAGATCCTCCAGCAGTGTCCTGCACTGAAGGGGTTGGGCAAAAAACAGCCTCAGCTTTGTGTTCTCCTGGGAGGCACACAGGTCAACCTGGTGAGTGCCCCAGTGGGAGAACAGGTGATCAACCACCTCCTGGTGTAGGGACAACTCGTGCGACGCATTGCCCACTCAGCTGAGGGCATCCACTAGCTGGCTGGACATGCCGGCTACATGAATTGCCAGAAGGTCGGCGTCCAGGCTGCACATGAGGATCCAGGTGGGGAGAGCTTCCTGGCACAACAGGAGGGAATCAATCAATCAAAACTTTATTTTTAAAATGCTATTCCAACAGATCATAGTGTTGTACATCTTACAAAATGTAATAATCAACAAAATTGAATTCATAAAAACATACATACACACAATTATAAAACAGCAGACTATAAATACACTACATATCCTTAAAAAATCAGACATCAGTGTAATAAGGTATGGGAATGGATAACTCAGACCACCAGATTTTCAGGTTTTAAGCACACAATTTACGTGTGATATTTTTATTCGCGAACATCAAGCGGAAAATAAAAATGGTAAAGCAAATACAACTGTCACAGAGTGGAAATAAGGCATTAACAAATCCACCACCATCTGTGTCTGTCAGAGCTCCTTCTGGTGCAGCCTCCCATGCTGAACTGAACTGTACCTGACTTTAGAAGAGCATATTTATAGGACAAAAGGTCACTGACCATCCTGATCCACCTAATCTAATACAAAAATTAAACTATCCTAATACAAAGAATAGGACCAGGAAAATATTCAAGGCATGCCTAAACATTAATATAAAACAAAAGAAGTGTTCAATATGTGCTTTCAGACTCCTATAAATGGTTTTAAAACATATTTGTCCTGGAGTCCCCTCCCACATCCCTTTGATGGACAGCAGGCAATGTATAAATAGGTTTCTGTTTGGGGCCGCTGCCTCTTATAGGGACACTTTACTCAGAGGTGGCAGTCCAGCATGTTTCAGGTTAGCGTACTCATACCTTTTCTCCAGGTATTGCTCCTTTCTCTAAACGTAAACTGCATTTGTTTAGAGCTAGCAAAAGAAAAACATTGTATAAATACTGGTTTAGCAGGACAGCTAAGTTTACTGGAAGCTTTAAACAACTGCTTTCTATAAACTAGTTTGCAGATAAAACAAAACAAACGTGGAAGGACTGAACTGCTGTAGAAAAGAGGTGCTACCAAATATTCAGTCTTCCACTAAATGAAGGAGAAGCATACTTGCAGTGCTCATGGCAGGAATATAAGCAGTGTTTCTGTCCTGCTTCACAAACATTCAAGCAGAGCCTGTCATTTCATGTGTGTAGCTGGACCAGAAAGGGGGGAGGGGAGAACAGTCAACTGTGCCTTGCAGTTGAGCATTTCACATCTCTTCTATACACCTAGTTTCTCTCAGGCTTGACAACTGTAACGTGTACTGCATTTGTATTACTTGTCTACCATTCTGGATATCCACTTGCAGATGTCTTGAGTGCAGGGAACTGGGCTCTAAGACTGCAGCATCAATTTTAAATGCTGCACCAGTCGCACTGCACTACCACAGGAGTTTAGTGGAGCTAAGTGTGCCAGGCAAAATACAATAAAACCATTATTCTCTCAAAGGGGGCAAACAGGAGGAAGCACCATATTTACCAGCTTCCTCTTTTAACCATAATCCATAAAACAAAGCAGTGCGAAGTCTCACAGAAGGCTTCATTGCCTGGCTACAGGTCAGACCTCGATACGGGATACTGTCTCAGGCAAACGGCAGGGTGCAGAAAAGGAAACCAAAGGAGCAGCGGAGTGCAGAGAATACCAGAGTAGGTGGCCAAGTCTATTCTGGAAGAGCATGAAAAGTAAAAGGACAATAACGAAAGGAAAGACATTCGCTACTGCAGTAGCCTTTATCAGGAAAAATAAAGAGAATGCCCAACAGTGCCCGAATGGAGAAGCAAATGTGGGGCCTCTCCACCAACACCACCACAATCAAAATATAAATTCAAATAAATAGGTTTTAATGCAAATTTACAGGCCTCCAGAGCAGGCACTCTCTAATTTGATGAGGTATAGAATTCCACAGGGTTGGTGCTACAAAAGCAAGCGACCTAGCACCTACAGTTGTCAAAGCGGACCCTGGGAATCTCTAGCAATCCTTCATCAGCGGAGGCGAGAGAGGACGAAGGGCAGTAGGGCTGCAGGAGATCTTGAAGGTAACGGACCCTGTCTGTGTAGGGCTTTATAGGTCAGTAATCTAACCTTGAAGGTGACCCTGCACCGCACTGGCAGCCAGTGCAGGCCACGGAGCACAGGTGCTACCTTCCCTGCTTACTGAAGTAAAATACTGTCGTCGTGTTGTCAATCTGGACCTGGATGACCTGACCCCGACATGCGAAGTGAAGGCTGCCAGTGCCAGACACACTGCATGGAGCACCAGCAAACTGATGTCACATCGGACTCCTCGGGGGTCTAGATCCCTTGGACTATGTGGTCTCCCCAACCCAGTAGGGAGGTGTCAATCATGAGAGAGACCAACGGTACTGGCCAGACAAATAGTACTCCTTTATGGAGATGTTCTGGGACTAGCCACCACTGGATGGCATCCCACATCTGCTGTGTTACCGTGACCAGGTGACCACTGCTGAGCCAGCCCTCACTGCAGGGGGCGCATCTGCCAGTGGGCTCAATGAACCATGCTGGTGCAAGCTGCCATGTACTCAGGAGCGCAGGAAGTCCAGGGCAGGAAGCAACTGCCCAACCCAAAATGAATGGGCAAAGGAGGTAAGATCCGCTGCCCTGTCCACTGGGAGTCGGGTTGTGGCCCAACGGGAGTTGAGCTCTGCCCTGATGAACTGAATCACCTGTGAAGTTCTGAGTTGTGACTTGTTCTTATTCACCAGAAGGCTCAGGGCAGAGCAGGTCTGGAAGGTCAGATTCCTGGACCACTCCACCTCTGTCCTGGAGGAACCGACTACCAGTCGGTTGTCCAGGTACAGGTGCACCCTGACACCTCAGCACCGCAGGAAGGCTGCCACCACTGCAATGCACTTAGTGAAGACTCCTGGGGCCAAGGAAAGACCAAATGATATGGCCTGAACTTGTACAGAGTCCCCTGTGTGCAGAACCACAGCAACCGCCAGCAGGATGGACAGATGGGGGCATGAAAGAAGGCGTTCTGGAGGTCCAGGCAGCAGAACCACATGTCCCATGCCAGGGATGGAATGATCTGACTCAGGGTGACCATTTGGAATTTGCATGGCCAAAGATACTGGTTCAGGTCGTGCAAATCCAGTAAGGGACGCAAGCGCCCTGTCCGTTTTGGAACCAGCAAGTATCTGGAGACGAACCCCAGACCAGCTCTGGAGTCCGAGACACCAACCACTGTCTCCTTCTGGAGGAGTTGGGCAATGTCCCCCAAGGGCAGACAACATGTCCCCTAACTCCCCTACCCCGTGGGTACAGGCTCAGCTGGGCAGAGGAGCCCTTAAACCCAGAGGAGACCCCAGCCAACCACCTCAAGTATCCACCTGTCCGAGGTAATGACAGACCAGGTGGAAGCAAAGTGGCAGAGCCAGCCCCCATGGGAGGTCCCAGGGTGGACAGGACAGGCGAGGTGGAGGCGTCCCCAAACCCGTCACTGGGCGGGGCGAGCTGAGGAAGCAGTGGACCCCAGCCCTCCAGACTGTTTAGTTGCCGAAGAGGCCGGCTTCAGCCTCGATCGCCAGGCCTGCTGGTGACTAACAGGGGGCTGAGGAGATTTGGCCACAGAGGCAGAGAAAGGCCGAAACTGAAAGGGCTTCTGCTTTGATTTCAGGCCCTTAACATCCTTTCATGCAGACATGATGGAGTCCAGGGTGGCAAGTCAGATGGCCATCCACCTCGGGCCTGAACAAGTCGGTACCCAGGAAGAGAACGACTGCTAGTTTGTGTTGGGTATCAGCCATGCCCTGTGGCGCATAGCCACCTTTGCAGCCACGGACGTGATACATGAGTCACCAATGTCCAGGGCCATCTGGAGCTGCTGCCTGGCCACAGCATGGCCTTGATGCATGACCAGCTTGATCAGCAGTTGCAGATCAGCCAGAAGCCCAGGAAGATCTGATCCAAGGTGTACAATAAGGCATGTTCAAAGTTGGCCATAAAGACGGCTGAACTAACCTGCCGAAGGTCGAGAGAGGAGGCCACACTGACCTTCTTGGCAGTATGGTCCAATTTCTGGGACTCTTTACTGGGGGGTTTATCAACGTCCCCAACATTACCCATTCATGAAAAGACTGAGTCGGTGATCGACCCTTCAGCCAAAGGGTGGTTGGTAAACCTGGAGAGAAACCCAGTGGGGACTGCATTTTTGCAGGCCATGCGGGCCAATGGCATGGGGCAGGAAGCAGGGTGCTGGCACAGCTCCAGAGCAGGACCAAGAATGGCCTTGGTGACAGGTAGGTGACCCCGAGGGAGTCGTCTCTGTTGAGGATCTCGGTTGGGGGTATTTTGCCTACTTCTGAACAAGCTCTGGCAGGATCCCCATAGACTCAGAGATCAAACTGAGCAGAGATCCAAAGGCAGTAGGGTCCTGCTCTGTGGAAAGATCCTCCCCAGACTCATGGTCAAAGTCAGGGGTCCAGTGGGAATGCATGGAGGAGCCCTCCGAGTCCAAGGACTCCTTGAACACCGACTGAGCACTCGCATCCTTGCTGGTTATATGAGGTTTGTCGGTGCATGAAACAGTGACCGACAGTCGACAGGGAAGTCTGGAAGCCGAGCATGCAGTCTTAGGAGGGGCCCTCTTGGGCTGTGGAGGCAAGGGCTCCACTGATTGGCTGGAGAAGTCATCGTCAAGCTGAGGGGTGGACAAGTACGAGTAGGTGTCAACCATGGAAGCGCTAGAGGCTGAGGAACAGGCTGCAGCCTGGGACCGCACCCATTAGAGCTGCTGCCACAAACTCCTCTTAACAGTGCTGCAACTTATAGCAGAGCAGATCCACCCCGAGGAGGAAGAGAAGACCTTGTGCTCCATGTAATACGTGAGTGCCCTCTGCATGTCCAGAGAATGGAGCCTGTGATCAGCCTTCAAAATGGGCTGGTAAATATACAGGAAGGGTCATCACCTGGTTAAGGTGGAACTCAGATACTATCTTCAGAAGTAACTTCAAGTGGGGGTGAAGGATGGCCTTGTACATGTGGAAGACCAGATGTAAACTCCACTGAGAGTGCCTGAAGCTCACTGACCCTTCTGGCTGACGGATGGCCACCAAGAAGACCATCTTCCACAACAGGTATGACACCGCACACCTGTGTAGAGGTTTAAAGACTTCCCATGAGCATAACCAGCACGAGCAGGAGGTCCTATAGTGGTGGTGGTGATGGTGGTTCACACAGCGGAGGGGACAGGTGGCCAAGGCCCTTGAAAAAGTGCCTAACCACCTTCTCCTAGGCCACCGTTGGCTTACCAGACCACACCTAGTAAGCAGATATGGCTGCCAGGTGAACCTTAAGGGTCTTCACTTGAAGGTTCAACTGAGAGAGGGACCAGAGGTACTCCAGCTTGCTCCCCACAGGGCAGGCAAGGGGATTAAGCTCCTTGCCCTGGCACCAAATGGAGAGCCCCTTCCACTTAAATGCATAGCTTTTGCAAGTAGACTCCTTCTGGGAGGCCTCCATAATGTGGACCACAGCTTCCAAAATACATAGAGCCTGGAACTCTAGATGCTCAGGAACCAGACTGTGAGATGCAGGGACTGAAGTTTCTGGTGCAGTACTGTCCCCATTGTCTGGTCAGCAGGTCCATATGAAGAGGCAACCACTACGAGGCCTACTGATGAGGCTGAGGAGATCTGGGTGCCAGAACTGCAGTGGCCAGTCTGGAGCTACCAGGATCATCTGTGCCTTCCCTTCCAAGCTTTGATCCACCATCTTGTAGATCAAGGTGAAGGGAGAGAAGGCATACATGAGGCCTGGGGTCCAAGGCCTCCCTTGAAGGCATCCCTTTACAGTGTCCCGAACTCTTGAAGGGGGCAAGCACAGAACATACTCAGTTTTACGTTCCCGAAGGAGGCAAACAGATCTACCATAGGGGTGCCCCACTAGGAGAAAAGGAAGCTTACCACCTCCTAAAGCAGGGACCACTCGTGCGATGTCTCTCCCAGACAGCGCCTGCCAGCTGACTGCGTACTTCAGTGACATGGATCACCAGGAGCTCTGCACCCAGGCAGTGGATGTGGGTCCATAGTGAAGGGTCTGAGTTACACCCTGCCTGCTCAGGTAGAACATGGTTGTGGTATTAACTGTCTAGTTGTCCATCTAGACCTGCATGACCTGACCCCTGACTGGAGGAGCAAATTCCATCAGAGCTAACTGCACTGCACAGAGCTTCAGCAGGCTGATGTGGTGATGGGACTCACCTGGGTGAACAGAAACTGTGAGCTCTGTGTTCTCCCAGGTGCACACCCACTCCACCAGAGACACATCCACTGTGAGCATGACAGTCGGTTCTGGGGTAGACAAATGGGACCTCTTCCTCCAAATGCTCTGGAACCAGCCACCAATGGATAGCATCCTGCATTAGCTGGGTCACTGTGACCATCTGATCCAAGTGGCCTAAGCACTGGGACCACTGACTGCCCAACTCCCACTGCAGGTGGCTGATCTGCCAGTGGGCCAAACAGACCATCCTGGTGCAGAATGCCATGTACCCCAGCAGCAGCAGAAAGTCCCAGGCACAGTGTTGGAGCACAAATTGAACTGATAAGGCAAAGGAGGTAAGATCTAGTGCCTAGTCCACAGGAAGTCTAGTTCTGCCCCAATTAACTAAGTCACCGGCAAAGGTATCAGTTCAAAACTTGGCTGCGCTGATCAGCAGGCCCAAGGCTTTGCAGGTCTGGAGGGCAGATCCCTGGACCACTCCACGGCCTCCTTTACAGTCCAGTTATCAGCCAGTCATCCAGGAAGGGTTACACCCTGATGTCCTTGTGCCTCAAGAAAGCTACCACCACTGCCATGTACATAAAGACCCTGGGCATGAGCAAGAAGCTGAGGGGCATGACCTGGAACTGATATGAACCCCTATGGCAAGGAACCAAGGGTACCACCAGTGGGACAGATGGACTGGGATGATGAAGAACACATCCTGGAGATCCAGGAAGCAGAACCACATGCCCTTCTCCAGGGATGGTATGATCTGATTCAGGGTCACCATCCTGAACTTGCGCTTCTGCATATACTTGTTGATATTATGTGGATCCAGTATGAGGCACCAATCCCCCATCCGTTTCGGGACCAGGAAGTACATGGACACATACCACTGACTTGCTAAGGCGTCTGGCACATGGGCTACAGACCCTTTCACAAGGAGCTGAGCGATGTCCTCTCTCATAGTGGACAGCATGTCCTTTGACATAGAAGACTCTCGAGGAGTATAGGACTGGCAAGGATTGAAAGCCTCGAAATCTAGAGGCAACCCTTTGTCTACCACCTCCAGGACCCACTTGTATGTACTAATGGTGGACTAATGTGGCCAGAAGTGGTGAACCCTACCCTCCACAAGGAGCTGGGTCAGGGACTGGACAGGCAGGAGGGTGACAAGCCTGACCCATCACTGGGAGGCTTTGGAGTGGGCATCTCTTCCCCTACCCCCACCTCTTTTTGTTCCCTGGCCAGAGAACTTGGCCTCGGAATGCCAGGTGTCATACTGCCTCTGCTGTGGTTACTGCTGAGGCTGCTGTCCCTGAAAGGACTGAAACTGGAAAGGTTTCTTTTTAGGTTTCTTGCCCTTAGGGTTCTTTTGGGAATGAAGCCTCGGAGTCCAGGGAGGCACTGGACTTCTCACTCCTTGTTAGATGTCCCTCCAGCCCCGGTCCAAAGAGGCTGGTGCTCAAGAAGACATCAGCTAACTTGGGCGGACTGTCTGCAGTGAAGGTGGACAATCTCAGCCAGGCCTGCAATGCACTGTGGCAGACGCTGGCATGGCACGGGCACAGGAGTCACCCATGTCCAGGTCAACTGGGGCTGGTGCTAGCCAGCACCTGGCCCCAGTCTCTGACCAACTTCACTGACAGCTGCTTGGCTGCAGGATCGTGAGGGAGGACTTCATCCAGTACGCCTGTCAGGGAGTGACTAAAGCTGGCCATTATCATGGCATAACTTGCCTGATGGAGACCCAGAGAGGAAGTGGCATAGACCCTTTTGGCAGTGTGGTCAAGTTTCTTAGACTCCTTGTCAGGGTAAGCGAGGCTTGTCCACGTCTCCTTGGCCACTTGACTTCCAGAGGGCAGAATCACAGACCAGTCCCCTCAGCTGAGGGATGGTCCAAGAACCCTGAGAGGGACCCAGTAGGCACCGCATACTTGTGGAACATTCGGGTCAAGGGTGCCAGGCAGGATGCCTGATGCTGCCAAAGCTCCAGGGCTGGTCCCAAAATGTCCTCAGCCATGGGCAAGGGCCACCCTCCCCCCAGGGAATCGTCCTTGTCTGGGATAACCGTAAAGGGGTATTTAGCCCACTTCTAGATGGACTCCAAGGACATATTCATGGACTCCAGCATCAGTTGGAGAAGAGCCCCATATGACACCGACCCATGGATGGCAGTCAGCTCATCAACTAAAGCCCGGTTAAAGGTATGTGTCCACAATGACAACATGGAAGACCTACCCCAGGTCATCCTAGGACTCTCTGAAAACAGCCCATGAATGTTGCTGCTTTGGATCACCTGAGTATCTTCTGAATGGGTGATTTCCACTGACAGCCGGCCTGGGAAGCAGGCTGCAGCATGAGAATCCTTGGTAGGTGCTCCCACCAAAGGCTGTGGTGGAGGAGGCTCCACCCACACGATCCTCCAAGGAGAAAAGGAGCACTGCCTGACACAGGCCACAGCCAGAAACGTCTTACATTGCCTCTAAGCAGTAGATGCAAGACACATGTGGGTCCATCTTCATTTTATTTTATTCTTTGCTAACCAAGTGGGGCTCACTAGACTCAAGTACCTGTTTTCAGGGATGACTAGAGAGCACTATGGAGGTTATGTGACTTGCTCAGTCACACAGTATGCAAGTGGAGGCTGTGGGAATCAAATCTAGGTCAGCTGGAAGTACCAAGCTCATTCAAAGCTTGCTACTCTAACCTGGGAGTGGGTCCCAGGGTGGTAACTTAGGTAAAAATTGGCTGGACAAACAGGACACAGATGGTAATAGTAAACAGAGTCCACTCTGAAGAAAGGGGGTGGTGTACGGCAGGATTCAGCTGGGACCGTCCTCTTAATGTCTTTATAGTTGACATTATGGAGGGACCGGAAGGAAAAGTATGCCTTTGCAGACAACATAAAAGATCTGCAATAGGGTTACACAAGGGGTGGAAAGGTTGAGAAGGGACTTGGCAAGGTTGGAGGAATGGTCAGAAGTATGGCAGCTTAGATTCAATGCAAATAAATGCAAAGTAATGCACCTAGGAAACAAAAACCCAGGGAAAGAGTACACATTTGGGGGGGGGGTAACTAACAACAAAAATGGAAAGGGACCCGGGGGTAGTCATATCAGATGATCTAAAGGTAGGCAAGCAATGTGAGAAGGCAGTAAGGAGGGCTGGGGGATACTGGGGTGTATAGGGAGAGGCATCACCAGTAGAAAACAGGAAGTTGTTATCCCTCTGACAAACAGTTGGTGAGAGCCCATCTGGAGTACTGCGTGCAGTTCTGGAGACCCCATCTCTGCAAGGACGTAGACAATATGGAGGCAGTCCAGAGGCAGGCACCTAAAACGGTGCAGGGTCTGCACCAGAAGCCATACGAAGAGAGACTAAAGGAACTTAAGATGTATATCCTCGAGGAAAGGAGGGAAAGTGGGGACATGATAGAAACTTTCAAGTACTTCAAGGTCCAAGAGGGTAGCATCTTTCAGAAAAAGATGTGCAAGAACAAGGGGGCACAATTTGAAGATAGAGGAGGTACAGCTCAGTGGCAGTGTGAGGAAGTAGTTTTTCACAGGGAGGGTGGTGAACACATGAAACAACCTTCCTGAGGGGGGTCATGGGGTCAAAAATAGTGGGGGAATTCAAGAATGCATGGTACAGACATAAGGCAATTCTAGAGTGGGTTAGGAGGAATTAGGCTGTTGGTTAACTAGGATCTGCAGCTTATCCAATAAGTAGGGAAATGAGCAGACAAGGTGGGCCAAGCGGTCCTTATCTGCCGTCAACATCTATGTTTCTATGTTTCTAGGCTATACTGCCAGCCCCAAAATTGAAACAAATGTGCAAGTCCCTGACAGGATTTGAACCACTGATCTTTTGCGTGGTAAACCAATATACATTCAGCGTGCCACTGAGCCGCAGGGTCCAGAAAAATCTTGACCACTTGATCAGCCAGTCTTCAACATCTGTCAGCATGTGACACAAAACTTGAAGCGGCGACCAGACTTCGCTTCCTCAGAGTCCATCTTCCATCAGCGAGACAGATCCAGACTGAAGGAAGGGAGAGGCAGTGGAGGAACAATGCAATTTTTTTTTGAGGAAAATCGAGAAAATCACCATAAGCATACTTGGCAGCTTACAACGCTAGAGAGCTGGGAAGGAAAAGACCTGATTCTTTAGTGGAAAGGAAATCTAATGTCAAGGGCCGAAGAGAGGATATACCACCCGGATGGTAGAAGAAGCTTAGCTTGAAGATATTCTTGGCAAATCAGTAATACTAGTGGAACTGCCTATGTATGAATAGTGAACTATACCCACACCCCAGAACGGCAAGTACAGTATCTCATTTCAACTAAAATGCCTTAGAAGAGGAGGAAGACAGTTGAGATAAGCCAAAGTTAGTGACTATACATACCAGGCTTTTGGTTCAGTGTTCTGTCTTACAGCATTAAAACTTTAAAAATAAAATAAAGGTAAGGCTAATATAGAAATATAGAAGTTGATGGTAGATAAGGACCTGGTGTTTATCTAGTTTGTTTGTTTTTTTTTTTTATTTATAATGTGTTAATGTTTTTGCTTGTTAAAGTTTGTTTGTTTTAGTTGCTTGTATGTTTTTATGTTTATTCTATGCTTGTTTGAAGTTTCTGCATTGTGTTTTATAGTTAGCTATTTTGAGGTGTTTGTTCTATGTATTCCTACATTTTTTGTGAAAAGTAATTTCATATTTTTTAATGGGTTTCTATCCTTGCATGTGTCTTTCTTGTCTTGTTTTTTTTTATATTTAAATGTTAGATTTTTTACATTTTGTTATGTTTTATGTGTTTGGATGTTTTATTATAGTCACTTTCTTCTTCTTGTTTAAGGGGTATATATGAGTTTATACTGTCTTGTTATGTTTCTAAGATGTAGTCTCTTGAATATTTTTATGTTTTCTGGATTGCTTTAATTTTGTTAATGTCTTGTGAAGGTGTTGGGTTTAATATTGTTCGTAGTATTTAGATGGGGCTTAATTAGGTGTTCTTGTAGAGGGATATTACTTCTTGTTATTACTTGTGATATATTTTATTAATATAATTTTGTCACTCTAGCTTCATTTCTATTGCTTAGAGGTTTGGATGATTTTGTGTCATTAGTGACATGATGTTTCAAAGTTTCTTTTCTTTTGTGACGTTAGTAATTCTTCTAGCTTATAGGTGGCTTAGGTTTTTTCCTATGTGTATGATTTGTACTTTTGTATTAAATTCTAGTTGCTACTTTTCTGATATATTTTTGTTAGTTTATTCTAGATCTTTTCTTGTATTTGTTTACTTTATTTGGATTATTATACTTTGTTGTAGATTTTGGTGTTATTTGTAAATAGACAAGTTTACTTTCTAGTTCATTTGTGGGTGGCTAATGAAGAGTGTTGAAGAGGATTGGGCTTAGATTGATTCTTTGAGGTATTACTTGTGATTTGTATTTTTCTGGATTGGTATATTAATGTATTACTATAAGCATTGTTTTTTGTTTGCCAAACTAGTTTACTAGTTGACAATTCCTGGACGTAATTTTTGTTTACCACGTAGTTATTTATTACCTTTCTTGTGGAATAGTGTTGCAAGTTAAGGAAGTTAAGTGTAGGTGGAGGCTAATTGTTTCCTTTGGTTCATATTTTTCTTGTTATTTGAAGGAAGAAATTTATGAGATTAGTTTGATAGACTTTTTAAATCTATGTTGTTTTGGATTCTTGTGCTTTGGTGGGATTCTAGGAAAGGACTTTTTTCTTTGGTGAGTGTTTATAATTTTGTTTATTGATTGAGGTAAGATTGATTGGTTTGTAGTTTTCGCTTTCTTGGCTTACTTGTGGGAGTGGGATTGGCATGAGTTTTCTCTACCTTTCTTGGGATTTTCTGTGTTTGTGAGATTAAATAATTTTAAGTAATGGGTTTTGTTCTACTTTAGTTTTGCATTTTTGGGATGTATGCCATTGTGTCTTATTGTTTTATTCCACTTTTGAGTTGTAGTGTTTCTTGTAGGATTTTTCTTTTTGTGGGAATTTCTCAGTGAGTTCTTATACTTTTGTTGCTTTTGTTCTATAGGCTTGTGTAATATTTCAAGAATTCAGAATTTTAAATAGACTATGTTTTCTAGTTTATTATTGACATATAAATGTTCAAGTTGTTTCAGGAAAACTCCATTGAGCACGCTATTTAAAAGGAGGTCCTGTCAAGGACAACATAATACACGTACAACAATACCGAATTTGATAACAGCAAAACAGCATAAAAGATAACCTGATACATAAATTCTAACAATCAGAAAGCATACAGTGGTAAACAAATTAGGGGCATTACATACTGGAATGTTACACATACCCCAACAAAGGGGTTACAGGCTTTATGCATTGAAGCATAACAGGAGGCAGTATAGCACAGTGGTTTAAGGCTCTGAGCTGCAAACCTGGAGAACTGGGTTTGAATCTCACCCCCACTTGCATACTGTGTGACCCTAAGCAAATCACTTAACTTCCTTGTGCTCCAGGTTGCACCTGTAAACAAGCTATTAGGTTAGTGTGTCTCTCCTGGTAAAACAAAGATATAATAAATTTACGCCATAATAATGGTAGGGATTGACATGCAAGTGTGAGGCGGACGGCAACCAGGAATGGGTGTAAGTGCTTACGTACAAGGTAGAAACCTTTGAGGGAATGCTAACTCAAAAAGCATCTGCAAGTTTCCTGGACAGCTGTTTAAGCCAAGGATCTGAATAGATTCAAGGACATTACTTGTTGAGCCTTAGCAATGTCTGGAGTTTGTTCCAGGCTGATGGGATGGTGTATTGGATAGCCGCTTTACAGTAGTGGTTGCGGAATTTGGGCACAGCTAACATAATGCAGGTGTTTTTCCTAAGTGTATAACAGCTACTGGAACGGTGAAACAAGGGTGTGATATAGGTAGGTAGTTCATTCAGCAATGCCTTACAGGCCCAGGTACAGATAGGGAGCATCCTTCTGGAAGCCAGTGACAGAAACACAGAAACATAGAAGGAGTTGGCAGATAAGGACTGCAAGGCCCATCCAGTCTGCCCATTTGTTTTTCTACCTTATAAATGTGCCATCGGCCTTTTGCTCTGTCAGTGGCCTATCTATTCATAGTCATTTGTATTGCTCCCTTATGCCTATCCATGCCTGTTTGAAGCCCTGCACTGTATTCATAGCCACCACTTCTTGTGGTAAGCCATTCCATGCATCCACCACTCTTTCTGTGAAAAGAATTTCCTCACATTCCCGCTTAATCGCCTCTAATCTCATGCTGTGTCCTCTTGTCCTGCTATTTTTCTTATATTTAAACATGTTAGACTCTTTCACCTTGTTAATGCCCTTAAGGTGTTTGAATGCCTCGATCATATCACCTCTCTCCCTCCTTTGCTCAAGGGTATACATATTGAGCTCTGTTAATCTGTCCTCATATGTCTTCTGATGCAGTCCCTGCACCATTTTGGTTGCCCTGCTCTGGACTGCCTCAATTTGGTTAATGTCTTTGAGAAGGTGTGGCCTCCAGTACTGCACGCAGTACTCCAGATGGGGCCTAACCAGTGTCTTGTAAAGAGGGATTATTACCTCCCTCTTACGACTTGTGATACCCCAACTAATACACCCTAACACCCCTAGCCTTACCTACTGCTTTAGAGGTCTGCTTGGATGATTTCAGGTCATCAGTGATGATGATGCCAAGTCTCTTTCTTCCTTTGTGACTGCTAGCAACCTCCCAGCCTATAGGTGACTTCAGGTTTCTCTTCCTTTGTGCATGATTTTGCACTTCTTTGCATTAAATCCCAGTTGCCACTCTTCTGACCATTTTGCTAGTTTATCCAGATCTCTTCTCATTCTGCCCACCCCATCTGGATCATCTGCTCTGTTGCAGATCTTGGTGTCATCTGCAAACAGACAAGCCTTACCCTCTAGTCCATCTGCAAGGTCACTAATGAAGATGTTGAAGAGGACTGGCTGATGTCCAGCCTACTAAAGAATAAATGTAGATAATGCAATGACATAAAGAATGGTGGTGCAATCAGTTAGCTACCCTGATTATATAGAGAATAATGTATGGGCAACATACACAACAAGGCTGTGTTTCCATCGAGGGGTTGAGATGACAGCATATGAACCTCGAGAGCAAAGCTCGAGAGGTCCATGCTGTCATCTCCACCCCGAGATGGAAACACACGCCGAGTTGTGTGTGGCTGACCATATTTTACTTTTTATAGTATATGTTTTTTTACACGAGTGACAGACCCCTACTGAAGTGAAAAAAAAAAAAAAATCTTGCCATTTCTTTGTTCTACTCACATATCAAAATCTAATTTCCAGACTTTTGAAAGGTAAAAGGTATGACTTTGGGCACTGGGTAGTTAGTAAGTAGCTAAGTGTAGAATAAATGAGAAATTTAAAATGGTATGATCTTTGAACTGTGCATAACAACTGTTCGGAACGCGCATAACAACACTTTAGAATGAGCATAACTGTTTAGAATGTGCTTAACAAGGATTCTGAGTAGACCGATTTTTATACATAACAAAGGGAAATCATATACTACTACATATCAATGCTTGAGATTGGTTTATGATGTCATCAGGGTAACCACAAACAGTGTACAGAGTGTTTTACCCAGCAGATATTTACCCCACCAGTTAAAATCAGTTGGGTGGTCAAGTGCCCATTAAAAAAAAAAAAAAAGAGCAGCAAAGGTATGCTGAAGTCCAGCAGTAGCATGTGCTTGATGACATGCACAGAGACAGAACAAGGACTTATAACGTGCCCAGGTAAGCAGAACAACCTGGCAACATGTTTAGAGAAAAACAGGGTTAGAATTCATGGATTCTTACTGTTGTATATTCCTTTTCATTCGGTTGGTTCCAGTGGTTCAGAATTATGATATAGAAGAGTTCTATGAACCAGAGGAGGGGATGAGGATTATGATCAGTGTGAATGTGACTTTGAAAGTCTGGATGTGCCCATTGAACAGGACATCTCCCAGACAGACCTTCAGGTGAGTCTCCCTAGGCTTTCTGAGTCCCTTCTCATTTTTTGTTTTATAAAAGTTGCTGAGACCCTCCAGCTTCCCTTAGAGGAGGCTTTGGATGAGCAAGAGGAGCCTGACTATGTGGAGATGATGGATATCCCAGAGTCCAGGAGGTTGTCCATCCCTTTACATAAATCTTTTAGAAAACAAACAATAACAATTTTAAAAGCTCCCAATTCTGTGCCTCCTGTGGATAAAAAGATGGACAGGAGGTACACTTTGTCAGGTCCTGATACAGATTTTCTTTCACAGCAATGCAGTCATGTTGGGGTAGTTAAGGCTGCAGCCTGTGATAAAGCTAATATTCCACTGGCTTCACATCCTCCTGACAAGGATTCCAGGAAGATTGATGCCATGGCCAAAAACAATACATGGCAGCATCCTTGGGACTCAGACAAGCAAACTATATGGCTTATGTTGCAAGATACCAGAAATCTAGATGGGATACTGTCATGGCCTTAGCCAAACAGGTCCTGGCCAGCTTGCAAAGGAGCTGGAACAGGTGGCTCTTGATGGTATTGAGGCATCTAAGGTGCAATTCCATGCTGCAGTGGATTCTAACGATGTATCCTCTAGAGTCATGGCTACTTCTGTGGCTTTTGCGGAGATTGGCCTGGCTCAGGTGTACTACTTTGTCACAGGATACCCAGTCTAAGGCTATGGATTTTCCTGTGGTGGGAAATTCTCTGTTTGGGGAGCAGACAGAGAATTATATGAAGAAAATGGATGAATATAGAACCACTTACAGGAGTGCACAAGCCAAGGAACGGCAAGCCACTCCTCAGAGGCAGCCCCCCAGGGGTAGGGGTAGGCCTTTTCACAGGCCTTTTACCAGACCCAGGCCTCCTCCTCTTCAGCCTATGTACAGAGGGGTTCTTCAGAGGAGAGGCAGGCGGGGTTCGAGCAGGCCTGCTCCCACCCTCAGCCTAAAGCCCCTGCCAAACAGGCACCCTGATGGGATGCCCAGGGTCGGCTCTCCACTACCTGTAGGGGCAGGTTGGCTCACTCGTCCAGGACTGGCAGTCTTTAACTTCAGACAGGTGGGTCCTGGAAGTAGTGAGCCAGGGTCTAGTTCTCAGCTTCAAGAAATTTCCAAGATGAGAGCCAGATCTTTTCCACCTACAAACCCTTTAGAGACTCTTGCTTTGAAACAAGTCGCAACCCTCTTGGCTCTCAGAGCTGTAGAAGGTTTCTCCCTTCACCAGGGCAAGGGTCTGTACTCCAGGTACTTTCTTACCCCAAAAAAGACAGGAGAGTGGCGACCTATCCTGGATCTAAGATATCTAAACAAGCACCTTTTAAAGCCAAAGTTCAAAATGGTGACACTGGGAATGATTTTACCCTCCCTAAGGCCAGGGGACTGGCTAGCCTCCCTGGACCTCAAGGATGCCTACTTCCATGTTCTTATCAGAAGCTCCCATCGAAAGTACCTCAGATTCAACTACCCTCAGGCCATTATCAGTTCAGAGCAATGCTCTTGACCTCACTTCTGCCCCAGGGTGTTCACAAAATGTCTGGCAGTAGCAGTCGCTTATCTAAGAAGGCAAAGATTGCCATTTTCCCTACCTGGACGACTGGCTCATTGTGGGTCAGTCTCCAGACCAGGTCAAATCACACCTGCTAGTTACCCAGCAGCTGCTTACCTCTCTGGGATTTCTTCTCAATCTTCCAAAGTCAGTTTGGAACCTGTCCAGGTACTCACCTTTATAGGCGCAGAACTGGACACAAAGCAGGCCAGAGCCTTCCTTCCCTTGGAAAGGATAGGGACCTTAGTGGCCCTGGCCGCCTCCTTCACTCTGCAGGTCTCTCGACCAGCAAGGCATTACCTGCAGCTCCTAGGGCACATGGCTGCCTCCACAGCTGTGGTGCAAGGAGCAAGATTTCAGATGAGGGACATTCAGTTCCATTTGAGAGCTTTCTGGTCTCAAAGAAGAGATCCTCTATCCATGTTAATCCCAGTGACTCAACTCTGATCCAGGCCCTTCAGTGGTGGCAGGATCAGAGCAATCTGAACAGGGGTGCCTTTCATCCCTCTGTCCCTTTCCTTGACCCTTACTACAGATGCATCCCTCTTGGGATGGGGAGCTCATGGGCGACCTCTCCACCCAGGGGTTATGGTCCCTCAGGAATCTCTGCTCCACATCAATCTGTTGGAACTCAGAGCTGTTTTTCTAGCACTTCAGGTTTTCTCTGCATCTGTTCAGAACAAGGTGGTACAGGTCAGAACAGACAACACCACTACAATGTGGTACATCAACAAACAAGGGACACTCGGTCTTGACCTTGTGCACTGAGGCATGAAGTTGTGTCTCTGGCTTATTCCCTGAACACTTCCCTCATGGCAGTTCACCTCCCAGGCAAGGACAATGTCCTGGCAGATGCTCTCAGCAGGATTTCCCAGGGCCATCATGAATGGTCACTGGATCCCTGGGGATAGTGTTTGCCAGATGGGGCACTCCTCAGATAGATCTTTTCGCAGCCCCAGACAATCATCAACTTCCACTGTTTTGTTGCAGACCCCCAGTGTTGGGCTCAGTTCCCTGGATGCCTTTCTCCTCGATTGGGAAGGGAAGTTTCTTTATGCCTTTCCCTTCCTCTCCTGTTCAAAGTACTAGTCAAAATCAGGTCTCAGCCCTGCAAATGATCCTGATTGCTCCAGACTGGGCCAGGCAGCCCTGGTACCCACTCCTCCTGTCCTTAGCAGTCCATCTTCCCTGTGTCTCCCCAGGAACCACAGTCTGTTAACCTGTGCTCAGGGAGAGTTTGGTATCCAATCTCAAATCCCTCAACCTCAAGGCTTGGCTCTTGAGCAGTTAGAGTTTGCTGATTTCAACTTTCTCAAAGTGTTCTCGAAATCCTGAAGGCTGCTAGAAAGCCTTCCACCAGGGCTACCTATAACTCCAAGTGGAAAAGGTTTTCCATATGGTGTTCTGGGAAGCATGTTTCCCAGAATCTGCTGATCTACCCACTGTATTGGACTACATGGTCCATCTTAATTCTTTGGGACTGAGACCATCTACCCTGAAAGTGCACTTGGCTGCTGTCTCTGCCTTCATTTCAGCAGGAAGCCCTCTTCTCTTTCTGCTCATCCTGTATTTTCCAAGTTTTAAAGGATTGCTTCACACCAATCCTCCATTCAGGGACCCTGCCCGGCTTGGGATCTTAAAGTATGCATTGCTCAGCTAATGCAACCCCTTTGAGCCTCTGTCTTCGGCAGAGCTTAAGTATTTGACTTGGAAAACTGTATTTCTGGTAGCCATCACTTCTGCCAGGCGTATAAGTGAGTTGCAGGCTTTATCAGTAGAAACTGACTTTATTTCCTTTCACAGGGATAAAGTAGTCCTCAGGACTAACAGGAAGTTTTTGCCTAAGGTGGTTTCAGATTTCCACCTTAACCAATCTATTTCACTTCCAGTGTTCTTCACTGACCATTCCTCTCTGGTGAGAGGAGGCTGCACAGCTTAGATGTTAAGAGGGCCCTAAGTTACTACATAGAGCGTGCACTAAGGGTCACAGGTTTGACTCCTCCAACTGTTTCTCACTTATGGTGAGGTTGGGAAAGGGAGACCTGCCACTAAGAGATCCATTGCCAGGTGGATCGTTTCTTGTATCCAATTTTGCTATCAAAAGCTGGGTAAGGTTCTCCCCTCAGGCCTGAGGGCTCACTCTACCAGAGGTACAGCTGCATCTCTAGCTGCTGCTAGAGACATCCCTATCTTGGAGATATGTCAGGCAGCTACTTGGAAGACAGTACACACTTTCACCAAACATTACTCCCTGGATATTCAGGCCAGGAGGGATGCTCGGTTTGGCACAGCCGTGCTTCAGAGCCTATTCCTAAGTAGGTTCTGTCCCTCCTCCATGGAGGTACTGCTTGTAGTCTGCAATAGTCATAATATAGCAAGACTTCATGTTGTTTGAAGAAAAAATTACTCGCCTTAGTAATGTTGTTTCTTCCAATGGAGTCTTGCTATATTATGACCTCCCCCCGAGCCTGCCCCTCTCAGAACTCCTACTTTGGATATGGGGTGGGTAGTCCTCTGTTGGCATTTATTGATGCCCTCTTTCATGTTTGGGTGTTGTGTTTAGTTATTTTATCTTATTTTTCTGGTCCACTGACTTGAGTCTTTGTGTTGGGACCAGGAAAATGTGTTAATATATTAGTGGCCAGTTGGCTAGTGTAGGTTACAGCTTCCACACAGAACCTTAGTGAGTTTTTGCTCGTAAAGATCTGACTGTTTCGGTTTGAAACAAACCTAACAGCTTCTGAACCGAGCTCGCGCTCTAAGCTCCATGCTCTGCATGGAAGTTAACTCTTTCACCTCCAGAGCAGTTCTAAGGCTGGGACAAACTGCAATAGTCATAATATAGCAAGACTCCATTAGAAGAAACAACATTACTAAGGTGAGTAATTTTTTCATGCAACCCGGCATCCTACTAGCTCTTGCTGCTGCCTTGTCTCATTGTTTGGCCATCTTCAGGTCATCTGAGATGATGACACCCAGATGTCCTGCTTGGAACTTGAAATGTTCTGTCCCCCAGGTTGTACACTGCCCCTTGGTTATTGTTATCCATATGCATAATCTTGCATTTTTTAGCACTGAACCGTAGCTCCCACTCCCTAGACCAGTCTTCCAGTCTTTTTAGGTCCCGTTGCATTTTACCAACCTTGTCTGGAGTGTCTACCCTGTTGCAGATTTTTGTGTCGTCTGCAAACAGGCAAACTTTCCCTTCCAGACCCTCAACAATGTCACTGATTAAGACATTGAAGAGGACTTGTCCAACACTGATCCCTGGGGAACTCTGCTGGTCACCCTTCCTTCCCTCTGCAGAACATGTGCCATTTACTTCCACCCTCTGGGTTCTATTGCCTAGCCAGTTCGCCACCCATCTGAGTATCTTGCACCCTACACCCAGGCTCCTTTGTTTATTTAGCAGCCTTCTGTGTGGTGCCGTATCGAAAGCCTTGCTAAAATCTAGATATTCTGCATCCACTGCTCTACCTTGATCCCTCTCCCTGGTTACCCAGTTGAAGAACTCTATAAGATTAGTTTGGAATGACTTCCTCTCAGTGAAACCATGTTGTCTCGGGTCTTGGGACCGTTTGCTACCAGGTGGTCCACTGTCCTTTCCTTTACCAGTTTTCCATTAATTTACATACAACTGAGGTCAGACTTACTGGCCTGTGGTTACCTGGCTCTTCCTTACTACCATTTTATGTAGTGGAACCACATCATCCCTCTTCCAGTCTTCTGGCACCTCCCTGTCTCAATGATAGACTGAACAAAACTGCCAGTGGTGCCGCCAACACTCCTCAGTACCCTAGGGTATGCTCCATCTGGACCTATTGCCTTACCTGTTTTTATTGCTGTTAGTTTTCTGAGGATTCTTTCCTCTGAGAATGGACTAGTGTCCAACTCACTTCCCTTTGTGTCCCTTACCTTTAAAGATGGGCTGTTCCCTTCCCTTCCTTAGTGAATACTGAGCTGAAGTAGTGTGATAGGGGTATGCTGATTCTTACTCTGCAAGTTAGTTCTTTTGGCTGGACTCCCTCTTTAAATAGTTCAACTTCTGTGTGTGGTTGTTTTTTCACTTTACATTTTTTCCCTGCTGTCCTGACCTGCGCACCATTGGCTCTGCCTTACACCCAGCCCAGTCATCTATCTTCTTCAGAACTCAACTCTCCCATCTTCCTCCCTGGCATACCTCCTAGGGCGGTGCTGCCAGAGGGGACCTCACCACCAGTGAAGCTGGATCTTTGTGTCAGGAGAACACCTTGGTTGGCAATGCAGGGCCTGTGATGTGAAGCAGGAGTTATCCTGCTCAGTTAGGGATATTTCTGGGTTTTTCTTCCCCAAGTCCCTATGGTGTTGATGGAGCGCAGTTCCATGCAGGCACACAGTGCGTGCCATGCATGCTCGGAGCATGCAGGTGTCCATCCTCCCTGATCTTTGGTCGTCCACGTGGCAGTGTAGCAGCAGAGACCAGATCCCTCTCTCCCAGAGGTGGAGAGCTTCCTTCTGGGATGCTCAACCAACCTCTTCCTGCCTGCCTCAGATCCACTGCTCTCTGTAGCTGCACTCCAGTCTCAGCATAAATACCCTAAACACAACACCAGTTACTTTTTGAATGAAAATAAAGCAACCGATGACCGACTGCAACCACAAAACACAGCACAGCAACACAATCCATCACAGGCTCTTCAGTGGCTCTTCTTACCATCCACAGAATTAGCAAACAGCTCACAAGCAGTTTAACTAAACACCGCAGTCTAACAGATTTTCAGTTTCTTTTCTTTATACATAAAATCCAGTACTGTCAGTATTTGCACTGCAGAATGGTTGCTTCCTCTCCTCTGCTCCTCCATTCACCTTTTCTCCACTTGCATTTTATACTCCATCACTCTCCTCAACAAATCCAAAACACAAATCTATTTTTTTCCTGCTGGGTTCTGATTTTAACCATGACTTTCACTCTGTCTACTCGTACTCCCGATCCTGCCCACCACTGCCAGTGCCCCCCCGTCAGCCCTCCACTACTGATGCCACCTTCCACAATGAATGTACACCTTAACAGCAAATAAAACTTAAGGGGATTTCAAACAGTCGTATCTCTAAACCAAGCACATTTAACTTAACTTTCCTTGCGGCTTTTCAGTACAAGAGCCACTCATTTAACTCTGCCGCCATTTTCTCCTACCAGTTTTGATTTACTTGCTACTTAAACCAATCAGTGGCCACGTTATGTCTGTGCACCATCAACACATCGCAGCCATAGCAACCACAGTAAAAGGCACAGTAAAACCGGCATTTTACAAAGTCAACCCAGACAAATTGAAAAAAATAATAATTACACAAGCAAAACTACACACACAGCTCCCAATCCTATTACATAAATGAAATATGCGATGGGGAGCTTGTTGATAAAAGATGTATTTGTCGTGTTGTTTTGACCTTGGGCACATCACTTGTGGTGTATACTATTTGTGAGGTTGCTCAAGGTCAAACAGCATTAGTGCAAATAAATAATTTATCCAACAGTTACCTATTGCATAACCCTTATATTTCACATTAGTAAGTACTTTTCCCACTGTTTCAAAACCAGCCAGTTGTCACCAGTGGACCTCAGAGTTGGTGTGTTTGTGACATCACCGTCTATTGTCATAGTGAGCATTATGATGTCATAATGAGTATACTGCAAAATCAGACTTTTCTCATGAAACCTTATTGTATAGACTGCTTTGATAGAAATATAGAAACTGTGTGTGCGACATGATGGGCCGGGGAGGAGGGGGGTGCCTTTTCTTCATCCCCAATCACCTTACCTTCATGGAACTTACCACCCAAACCAAGACTCCCACACTCAAAGCACTTTCCATAAATCCAATCCTTGATAACAGCAAAACACTGACTGTGGCCTGATCATCTCAGGCACCCCCAGCAGCGAGTTGTAGTTCTCCTAGAACTCGAACACCCTCTCCCTTGCAGTAGGGAATGGATAATCCTGGGAGACTTTAATCAAAACTGGCTATCTAGTCAAGCAGACTAAGCCAGAGATGATATTGCAGGGCTCAGCCTTCACCAAATTATCACATCCACCACTGCACTCCACTATAACACTGGGTAAGAATCCACCCTTGATTGGGTCATTGTCTCAAACCCTAACTGGGTTGTGGCATCAGGTGTCCTCCCAGACTCAGTGACCACAGTGCAGTTTTCTGCTGCTGGTCAACTAAAGGACTAAAAAGTGAACCTATATGCATTCTCTTCAGACACCTAAAAAGAACTTAGAGTAGTTTGGGATTGCCATCTCCTCCGCTGACTGGTTCTTCACCACCAACAGTTAAAGTATTGATAATGCCCTCAGCACCTTTAGTAGAACTTTTCTCTCCATCTGTAACTCCCTAATCCCGAGTCTGTTAGTACTTTTATTTGCCATTGATCTTGTCTGGTTCAGGGGCCAAAAAGTCGCAGAAAACGGGGCTGCCTGCCATGCGTCGGTGCTCGTGCGGCCGCAAGTATTCCGTTACCGACCAACATGATCAATGTTTAATGTGTCTTGGCTTGCTTCATGACATAGATTTGTGTGATGCCTATTTCTCTATGGATCGCCGAGTTCCTGAACAGCATGTAGAAAGTTGGACGAGCTCCGCCGACTTTCGGGGGATGGACGCGCACTTGGGCCCAGCCGTGGTTGCTCGGCCTTTCTTCTGGGTCCCCTCTCGGTTCTGTATGGACCATGGAGGAGGGGGCTTCTGCCTGTAGTAGCCTTGCCATGGTGGAAACCTCTTCCGCATTGCAGGAGGCCCAGTCCACTCCCCCGTGGGGCGGGTGGGAGGCACTGCTCTGGCAGTCACCCCTTCGGGGCGAAGGCTCCCCTCATGTTGTGTCCTCAGGTTTGAGAGCCTGGGCCAGCACCATCCTTGATGCTGTCCCTTGGTGCCATTTTGGGCCTCTGCGCCTTTCGTGGCACCATAAGCCCTGGCGGCGCCGTTTCTGCTGTCAGCGCCGATTGCCCTTACGGCGCCATGGAGAGTTCTACGGTGCCATCTTTTACTGTTTCTGGACTCGATGCTGCCCACAGTGCCAAGACCAGGGATAGCGCCGTGCTGGTCCATGGTGCTGTGTGAAGTGGTGTTCTTGCTCTCAGCGCAGTTTGCAGTGCCGAGGGGGTTGTTGGCACCGCTGTCAGTGCCTTTCCCAACCCCAGCACTGTTTGAGGTGCTGTGGGAGCACCAGCTCTGGTTCTGCTGCCATACTTGGCACAGTCTTTTCCTCAGGCACTGTTTGCAGTGCCGTGGGGGAGTTCAGCACTGATTCTGGTGGGGACACCCAGATTGGCACCTCCCTCAGTCCAGACAGGAGCAGGCACCCACGGGTGGTCTGGCACTGGGCCTCAGCCTCCACTTCTTTGGAGGTGGACTCCGGGTCTGCTTCAGACTCGCATTCTGATTCCTCGGACTTGGCAGAACCCGTGGGCACCTCAGTAGTCACTTCAGCAGTCCGGACCCAGCCTCCTTCTGAGGAGTGGACAGTAGTCCCTGAGTCTAGGGTCTGGGGTTCTGACCAATATGCGGTGGTCCAGGCCACTGTTGCCCTGCAGCCTGGACTTGGAGGATTTTCTGCCCCCTCATCTGGGGCACCCCCCTCTGTGGTATGCCTGGATCGCCCAACTTTGGGCTGACTAGGGCACCCACGAAAGGGGAGGATGCTACTCTCTGGGTGGTTTCCTTGGGGACCGACCAGGGTTTTCGGCTGCCTAGGCTGGTGTTCTTGAGGTGGAGGGCTGTCTCTGAGTCCGAGGGGTCAAGGGGTCAGGTTGAGGAGGCGACTCTTCTGGGACCCATCCGTGTTCAGAGAGGAGTCTCAACGGACCCCACCCTTCCTTCTCGGTCTCCTCGAGAGTGCCCTTGTCTTTGGAGGAAGGGACCATCCTTTGGGCTCACAGGATCCTGGTCACCTCACAGGGCATGGTCTAGGCAGTTTCAGTGTGGTTGATCAGCTGTCAGCTGTGCGCTTCCGAACTCCTCCTCCATTGGGGACTTCTGGTGGTCTCTTTTCCCGGACAGAGGACGCCTTTCTTCTGTTGTGGATCTGGCCCTCATTCCTCTGTTGCCATCTCCTGCTCTCCCAGGCATTCCTGGTACTACGGGACCTCTCACTTGGCAGCAGTTCAGGGCTGCGGCTGCTCGCATCCCTACTTATGTCAGGGCCTTGGGCGAGTGGGGTTCCATCCTACCCCGAGCAGCCAGCCCCGGATCTCGAGGTCTTCCACTTCCATCATCCTCCTCCTTCTGGAGGAGAGGAGCCTCGTCCACATCTCCCCTACTGCTGATCTGGCCGAGTATCAGCGTTTCCTCACGAGGATGTTGGAGGACCTTCGTATCACCCCACCTACCTCTCAGCACAATCCAGAGCATTTGATGCATGCCTTCTTAGGCAATTTCAGTGTGGCACCCTTTGTGGTGCCCGCCTGGCCTGCTCTTTTTCCGGGGGCATCATTGTGCTTCTGGCAATGACCCTTTTCCGGAGTCCCACCCCTAGGAATCTGAGCCAGAGGTATTGTGCCCCCCACAGAGTCTCCGGATCATATGCCTCACCCTCAGTCAGGGTTGACGCAACTGGACACTCCTGATGGGCTTCGCGCCCTTCACCGTGACCAGCCCCCAGATCAAGACTCTGCAGATTTTGACTTCTGGGGGAGGAGGACCATCTACTCGGCATGGTTGTTGTCGTCGATTTACTGCTCATCAGGCCCACTATGCTTCTTATGATAGGTTCTTGTAGTCTAGGCTGGGTCAACTCCTAGCCTTCCTGCCTGATTTGGAGGTAACCAGACAAGCCATTGCACTCTCTGCACAAAGCCTGGAGCTAGCAAGTCACCAAGCGAGGGCATCCTAGCGCCAATGAGGTAGCTTCCAGGATCGTGGGACAGCGGTCTGCATTAGGCGGACAGCATGGCTGCGTCTTACCTGGTTGTCCCCCTTGGCCCGGTGTAGGGTGATTTCCTTCGCCTATTGGAGAACCCACCTTTTCTCCCATAGGGTGAGACGGTGTCTGTCGGGGCAACTTCCTTTCCCCTCCATGGGGTCCCCGTCTTACTCTCCTCAGTCTCAGGCCTTGCCAGGCCCATAAAGGTTCTCCCTCCCAGTGCCTCCCCACTGGGAGCTAAGGGGCTTAGTCCCTTAGGGTCTCAGGCACTCTTCGGGGGGGGGCTTGGTACTCACCCACACATGATAAATGGTGAAGACTGACACAGATAAGATATGAAAATGACATACCTACCGTAATTCTTGATCTTTCTGTGTATCTTCACCATTCATCTCAATTCCCACCCTCCGTCCCCCTAGGGCCTCAGTCTCTGGGCCCCCTCCCCACTGTGTGCTCCCTGCCCCCCATTTCCGTTGGTCAGGGTGGGGTGACCTTGGACACAGGGATTTTTCCTTCCATCCTTCTGGCGGTGGGAGGGATCAGGGGCTGCCCTCCTTATTGTCTTGGCTCCACCCCTTTGGGGTGGGATGTTGATGGCTGCCCCCTCTCCCCCCAATTCTCCTCCTTAGGGACTAATCTCTTCTCTTCATTTTAAGTAGGGAGATTTGTTTTCTCCCCTATTCTAATTTTCGTTGGTTAGGGGAGAGGACAACTCTAGGTTCCTGTTCTCTTCCTGTTCCCTTCTGACCTTAAAGTGGTTCTGCTGGAGTACGTTGCCAGTAATTTCTGTGCCTTGAATTCTGGCAATCTAGCCTTGTTACTACTCCTGGGCAGTAACTCAAACTCGGATCAGAGACCAGATTGCAAGTCTGGGTATGTCCTCTTCCCCTTCCACTTCTTGTTTCCCTCCCTCCCTCCCTCCTTCCCTTCCCTTTTCTGTTTCCAGAGATTGGGGCCCCTCCCAATTTCCTTGGTTTTCTCTATCCCTCGTCTGTCTTCTTAGTCGTTAAGTTCTCCTTTTAGTTCATATATCTTTTCCTTTGTCTGTCTCTTGGCCTTCCTTGTCCCTCCCTCCCAACCCTTTCTTACTCTACGGTGATTCAGAACTGGCGGGAGGGTGGGATCGGCGACACTTAATGGCCAACTCGCGCGCGCCATGCAGTGTGTCGGCTTCAAGGGCGGCGCCGTCTGTGCATCGACTCCGCCCATCCCAAAAAAAAAAAAAAGAGCTCCAGCTGGGTCGTGACCTCCGGCCACAAACCCACGTGATGAATGGTGAAGATGCACAGAAAGATCAAGAATTACAGTAGGTAAGTAATTTTCATTTCATGCCTTTGTGACATCACGGCTTGAGTAATGCAATGCCCTTTATCTAGAGCTACCCAGGAGTTGATCTTCGCTGCCTACAGCTGATGCAGAATGCAGCAGCCACGCTACTGACTCAACTTCCCAGGTCGTGTCATACTATGCCTGTGCTGTGCTCTCTGCACTGGTTCCCTATTATGTGGCAGATCACCTTCAAGGTCGATTTGCTGACCTACAAAGCCCTACATGGTCTGGGGCCCAGTTACCTGCAAGACTTCCTGCAGCCCTACCACCCTTTTCGCCCTCTCCGATCATCCGAGGAGGGCCTCCTAATGATTCTTAAGGTTCATTTGCAATCATCCGGTACTCAGGCTTTTTCAGCCGCTGTGCCTACTTTGTGGAATTCACTGATGCAGGCAGTTAGAGGGGCCCCCTCGGTGGATGCCTTCAAGAGGGATCTGAAGACCTTATTTAGAAAAGCTTTTTCCTCCTTTTAACTTACTATATTTAGTTTTTACATTTTTATGTATATTTTGTTGGAAAATGTCATTTGTTTATTTTATTAGAGGTATTTGTAAGGCACCTAGAGTCATAATGAAATAGAGCTCCCTAACAAATAAACAAAACCTATACAATTATTTATAATCTTCTCCATTATGTTTGTATACTGTGCTCTATAGTGTTTAGACTGGACGCTTGTGAAAATGGGCAGTTATGCTCACATGCCTTCCAATATACTGTAAAAAAATAAAGTGAAATGACAGAGTTTGATGACAGATAAGGACCACCTGACCTGCCTGCTGTAACACCGAAGACCCTACTTGATCATCAACTTTACCTTCCCCTTTCTCTACCACTGTGGTTCCCTTTTGCCTATCCCATGCCTTCTTGAATCCCATTACAATTTTGGCCCCACCAAATCCACTGGGAAGCTGTTCCAAGCATACACCCCTCTTTCTGTGAAGAAGTACTTCCTTACATCTCCCCTGAGTCTACCCCTCTCTCCTGCTTCGTAGCATGGTCCCTTGTTCTTGAGCATCTTTTACTCTGAAAAAGGCTTCTTTCTTGAACCTTATTTATGCTCTTGAGGTATTTGAAAGTCATATCCCTTCCCTCTCTCCTTTCCTCAGGGTATACATATTGAAGTCCTTCAGTCTCTCTTCATAGGGCTTTTGATGCAGACCCTGCAACATTTTAGTTGCTCTCCTCTGGAATGCCTCAACTCTATGTCCTTTCTAAGATGTAGTCTACAGACTTGGACACAGTATTCTAGGTGATGCTTTACCAGTGATTTATACAACAGTATCGCCACCTCCCTCTTTCTGCTGGTGAGACCCCTCCCTGTACACCCTAGAATCCTATTGGCTCTCCCAACTGCCTTGTCACACAGTTTGGCCACTTTTAGGTCATCAGATACGATTACCCCAAGGTCTCTTTCCTGTTCACTCCCCTTCCCAATTTTATGCTCCGTCCCCGTGTTTGTGCACCCCAGTGCATGATTTTGCACTTCTTCACATTGAAATTTAGTTGCCACACTCTTGACCACTCCTCAAGCTTTCTTACATCCCTCTTCATTTTTTCATCTCCCCCCTCCCCCGGTAGTTTTGACTTTATTGCAGATCTTAGTGTCAACAGCAAAAGGCATACCTTCTAGTCCCTCTGCAGTGTCACTAAAGGACCCGATCCTTGCGGCACCCACTGTCACCCTCCTTCCTCGGAGTGAACTCCGTTTATACCACCCTCTGTCTCCTATCCCCCAACCAATTTCTTTTCCAGTTTACCATCTTTGGACCCTTTCCTAGCCTAGCCAGCTTATTTATGAGTCTCTTATGTGGAACGGCGTCGAAGGCCTTGCTGAAATCTGGGTAGGCCACATCCACTGCTCCATCCTGATCCACTTCCATGGTCATGCAGTCAAAGAAATCTATCAGATTTGTTTGACATGACCTCCACCTTGTGAGTCCATGCTGTTTCATATCATGTAAGCCACTGGATTCAAGATATTCCACAATCCTCCTCTTCAGTAGTGATTCCAATTATTGCCCCTTCACCAATGTCAGGCTAACTAGTCTGTAATTGCCAACCACCTCTTTGCTACCATTTTTGTGGAGTGGGACTACATCTGCCCTCCTCCAGTCCTCCGGCACCACTCCTGTCTCCAGTGACTGGTTGTAACATGACTGTCAGAGGTGCAGCTAGCACTCTCTGAGCTCCCTCAACATCCTTGGATATATTCTGTCTGGCCCCATTGCCTTGTCCACTTTCAAGTTTTTAAGTTCCTTTAGGAGGACCCTTTCCACTGTAAATGGACTACTGTCCACCTCCCTACCATCGATACCCCTGACACTTATCTGTGGACCCTTGCCTTCCGCTTCCTCTGCGAACACTGAACAAAGTATTTGCTCAGGATGTCTGATTTTCCTGGTCCACTTCCACACACCCCCACTTCCTCCCTAGCTTGATGATTCCTCCTTTGGTCTTTCTCCTTTCACTTACATACCTGAAAAAGTCCCTTTTTTTTTTTTTTTTTTTTTTTTTTTACTGCTTGCGCTTATTTTCTCCTCTGTTTGCACCTTGTGCTCCTGACTGTTTTCCTGTCTAATTCTGCTTTTCCTGGTACTCTGCCCTAACTTTCTCCCTCTGTGTCTTCTTGTACCTCCTGAATGCTAACTTTTTGCTTTTATGTTCCTAACCACCTCTATTGAGAACCATAGCTGCCTCTTTTTCTTCTTGCCTTTGCTTATTTGCCTGACACAGAGGGTTGTTGCCCTCATTATCCCCAATTTTAGTTTCACCCTCTGTTCCTCCACTCCCCCCCCACCATGACATCCCTGATTCTTTCCCCCATCTTTATAAAATCAGCCCTCCCGAAGTCCAGGACCCCTGCCTTTGTGTGGTTCGCTTCTGCCACACTTTTTATATTGAACCACATTGTGTAGTGATCACTGGTCCCCAGGTGGCACTTTTGCAACACTGTCCCCATTGATGAGTACAAGTTACTGTTTTCTGATAAGTTTCCCTTGATGTTTAATATATAGATAATTGTGTGTGGATCCACAGGAAATATGGCAGCCCCCAGATCTCCTGTTTTCACCCTTGTTTGCATCGCTTTGTTTCTATGAACATACAATGGGCAAAGGAAGGGTAGTGTGTTCCAGTTACATCTGACAAAATAACCAATGAGATAATGGTACCCACACCTTTTCCTCAGAATCCAGTATGTTGTGCCTGGCAAGGGTCTTTGCAAAACTGTCAGAAAAATAAAGAATATAAAGACCAGTGCCCCAAAAATGAAAGCAAAGATTTGTTAGTTGTAGAATTGTCTGACATAGCAGTTGTTAAAAAGAACATTTTTATTAACTAGTACTGCTTTAAGAAAGGTGTACACTATTCTAGTAAATTTTTAACGTTAAGTAGCTGAACTGAGTGATTTTATAAAATCATATACTGAAGTGGGTATCTGCTCTTTCACATAACCTGAGCCTGTATGTAACTTTTTAAACCTATAGGAAGCATACTTGCTGTCAGCATGGCAGATACATATGCCAATGGAAAAAGCAGTCGCTTTGTAGGAATCTGCACTCAGAGGTCAGGAAAAGGTCTTGGAGCTACCTTTGTGCTCCGGAATGTCATAGACGGACAAGGTGAGTTTTTTTTTTTTTTTTTAATATAATTTGTATTAAATTTTCAAAGGTCGTTACAGTACATTGTAATGGCAAATAAAGGGTGAAGTACAGACTGTTTGGTCTGATGCACAACTGCCTGTATATCCCTACTAGACCCCCCCCCCCCAGGTGTAGCATGGGGGGGGATAAGGCTGGGTTTCATATACACAGCTTCTCTCTATACAGAGTCAGTAAGGATATTTAGTGTTTACCCATGTGTTTGGGTACAGGGGAGGGCTACACCTGAAAAGTGAAGAGGGAGCAAAGGGGGGAGGGGCACCACAAGACCTGCTGAGCTTCAGTCAGTCTTGTTTGATATAGCACACTATTCATTGTGATTCAAGGCGCTTTTACATATAAAAACATTTAAAATGAGCAAGTGAACAGTGAAAAAACAGTTGCACACCTTCCTGGTAGGTTAATATTTGGTTAGATCACACTAATCAATTTGATAGATGTATTGGAAGGAATATCTCTCCTAGTTGCTGAATCCTTGGTCAAACTGCCAGCGGATAAATCCTTCGAGCTGTGCTATGGGGTGAGGTGCAGGTTCTTCCTTAGGAAACGCTGTACCTTCACCTGGTGCCACAGCCAGGGGTGTAGAACAGTGGTACATGCGTATCACAGATTGGCATTTGGGAACAGATCTCCCCATACGAGCCCCAGGACATGACACTTTCTCAGGTGGCAGGTGCAGAGGTGGATGTGCACTGCTCAGTAATACCTTGAGGTTGGGAAGGCAAGGCCACCCTAAAAATGCTAATTTACTGAGTTTTCTACCTTCCACTTTTGTAGTAAATCTAAACTGGAGTGATAGCAGTTAACATTGTATAAAGTTGAACAGAGTTCTACTCTTGCCAGGTTGGTGGATTCCTGAGAGATATCCACAGATTTAATGATGGAAATAGGACCTAAAATGCCCCCCGATTAATGAATCTTGTGGAGAGTGGCACCTGACAACACAGCACCCCTAGTAGCACAGCATGGTCAGTCTTGAGTATGAAGCCAAGTCCAGGTTTGAGATTTGAACCCATGATCTTCTGACCACAGGTCAGAAGTGCTACTTTCTCAGCCACAATGACAACATGCAAAATCTGGCACTAACTTTTGTGACATGGAGGTGTAATTAGAAGTGGGAAATGAACAACCAGGCTTAAGTATGTAGAGATTGCCTGCCAGCTCAGCTCAATAAGCTGGTTTTGTTTGGTGGTAGAATCCGGGACAGGGAGACTGAGTGTTGCAAGTATATTCTGGTGTACTGGTTTAGGAATTATGGGACTACAGTACTAGGAAGTGCTCAGCAGATGGCCTCACTGGTAGACCTTCACATATGAGGTTTGCAGTAGGATCCTGACCTGAACCAGTTCATGCACAGAAGGTAAGTTGAGAAAGTTCAGGAAAGCTGTTTCATGGTATTGGGTGATGTAATAAGGGGTGGTAAAAGAAATAAATTATACTCTGTACCCTTCTCCCAGGATGCCTCTGGAAACTAGCAGTCATGAGCTCAGTGAGCCTTTCCTGGGTTGATTTTTTTAAATAAAGGACAGAAAAAAAGTACAAGTCCATTGAGACTCTCCTGTTGTTCCTTTGTTGTTTTTCTATGCCCTTTCCAAGTCCTCCCTTCCATCTACTCCTTGCTCAAAATTACCCACTTGAATTTGTCGCACAGGGTTTTGAACCCCAAGGTATTCGCAGAATTCATCAACTTGCTGAATAGACTGTTCCACCTATCCACCACTTGCTTTGTGAAAAAATTATTTCTGACATCCTTCCTGAATCCTCCTTTCTAGTCTAAGGTTGTGCCCCTGGTGGTCATGCTGTTCCTTAGAGATCATGTGCAAAACGTCTACATATGTTTAGAACTGCTGTATTTTATGATTCCCTTACATGGTGTGATATGGAGGCCCTATCTGATGAATGAAAGACCAACATTTTTTTTTTTTTTTTTATTGTTTTATTCCCTCTTTTGAGTCAGTAGGGAATGAAGATAAAGGGGGCAGTTATACTGACATCATCAGTAGGCAGGTATAAAAGCTTGCCTCCTGAGATGCAAAACAGATGAGTCAGTCAATGGGGACATGACGGTCATGGAGGAAGCATTTCATAGTACATGCAAGTTTTCACGTAGTAGGAATCTATTTGGCTGGAACTAAACCTGGAAGTTGTGCACTGAGGGAATTGTGCACTGTTTTTGCAGAACTGAAGGACTAATCACCTATTTCCTTTCTGTATGTTTATTTTTTTATTTTGGAAATTAAATCCCATAAAGTGCGTTCTACACCTTTTACCTGTGTTTGTTGCATTTGTCTACCCACTAACCTTCACACGATACTGATGGATTTGTGTGTGTGTGTTTTGTTTTTTTTGGGTCTTTGTTGCTGTCTTAAAATTAGATAAGATTGTTATCATGGCACTGCAGCTTCCATTCTGGCTTAGATTTGTGTTTCCTGCTTTAATGTGTGTAGGATGTGTTCGACATCATTTGGTCTGCGAAGGGAATGTAGCAGGGTACTGACACTAATGCTGAGTGTGTGCCATTTGCTTTTCTTTCTTTAGTAACTGAAGCCACTTAAAACGATCACTGGAGTCTGGTGCCAGCCCCGTCCCTCTCTTCATCCCACTTCAAAATTGTAAACTCACCTAAAAAAGACAAAATCTGTAGTCGAGGTTCTTTCCTTTGGTGAATGCCACAGTACGCTCCTGCTTTGCAAAAGACGCTCCACTACACAACATAGCGCCTGATCTGCTGAAAACTGACAGTTGCACGGCATATGTATTTTTGGACCTCTGTTAGATAAATATTGGGTCATATAGCTGACTTTAATCTGGTAAAGTGATTCATTGTTGAAAGTGAGCCCTACAAACCTCTAAGTAATCATTTGTAAAAGTGGAGCTGTGACTCTCCGCACGTGCAGGAGCGTTGGTGGCACAGTATGACCCAAAACTGCTTTGCTGAATGTTTGCTCAGAAACCCACCTACATTTTATAAGACAGCCGAAAGGAGAAACGCTCTGAGGAAGAAAATCTCTATTAGTCACTCATGGAAATACATTTTTGATCTAAAGGTGAAACAAATATTACAAGTATATAAACACACAACAGATGTCAAGGTTTATACAGCAACAATTGTTAGAAACCTAACCCATACCAGTTAATATTTGTGTTGTTTTTTTGGTACTTGAAGTCCCAATGCAAAATACAGATCATCCCAGAGATGGGCTGACAAGGCTTCCATAAAACTACGCATCACCTGAAATAGTCTACTGCATTCATTCCCTTAGTCCACTGCAACAGACTTATGATGACTCTTAGATGTGGTGGATGAAATGCAGAACCCTGTTTCACGTAATTTTTACTCCAACTGCAACTTGGTTACCAAATCCCTCCTTTCTGCTAGTACTGGTTTGCATATAGCTACCCATCATGCTATGCAGGATGACTTCCTGTATTCGAAACTAATTTTGCATGTCCTGAGGGTTCTTGTAAGTGAATGGGTGAATGCATATTCACACCCTTCCAACCCAGATCTCTGTCACATATTGGAAGCACAAGTGATCATGATGGCAGGTGGCTCTTCCAAATCATGCAAAACCAGACCTGTCTTATTAATAACATGACTCAACACTGTGACTGTATAACACTGCTACTTTAATGTAAATTGACAGAATGCACAGAATGTTCAGTAAAATACTGTATATTTACAAAAATATTATGACAGGCATCATTTAATGAGAGGAGGGAGAGGAGGAGAACTTTGAAAGAAACACCACTCTTCCCCCTCAAAATACTGTACTCCCCCATATGTTCCACTAAAGGTATAGCTGTGGGGTATAAGGTAAACATGTTCTTCAGATGTGAAAGCGATTGTGAGCCTGCAGTCTCAGCTCATTTTATCCATGGCAAGGATGAGAACATTCAGAAACTCACATCAGCCCATCCTGACTGCTCTGCCTCTGCCCTCCTTCTCAAACCATTGGCACCTGCATGTGGGTTTGTGGCAGAAAGAAAAAGAAACACAATAGCTTTTAAAGAGTAATTTTTATCAAAGACAGGCTCCATAGACCCCAAACATGATGGATAGCTGATGAGAGTTTGAAATTGCCTGCCTAAATGTCAGGCAGATCTGTAGCCCTGGTTCTCTCCTCTACTGAATGCCTCAGTGCACTCCTGTTCTACAGAGGATGCGCTACTATACAACATAGTCCCCGATCAGCCAGAAACTGCCAGTTGCATGGCATGTGTATTATTGGACCACTGCTGGATAAATACTGGGTCATCTAGCAGACTTTATCCTTAATGTGGTAAAGTGATCATCATTGAAAACGAGCACTACAAACCTCGAAATAAGCATTTACAAAAGTGGAACCCTGACTCAGCCCATGTGCAAGAGTGTCACTCCTGATGCGCATGCACCAAGTCATGGCTTCACTTTTACAAATGCTTAGAGGTTTGTAGTGCTCTTTTTCAATGATGAATTACTTTACCAGATTAAGGATAATGTCTGCTATACGACCCAATATTTATATACTAGAGGTCCAAAAATACATATGCCATGGAACCGCTGTTTTCAGTGGATCGGGGCTATGTCGCAGTGCATGTATCCTCTGTAGAGTAGGAGCATGCTGAGTATTTGGTGGAGGACAGAAACTGCCACAGATTTGTCTATTTTAGGTGAGTGCAATTTTGAAGTTGGGTGAAGTGATGGATGGTCTGACACTGGACTCAGAAGTAGTTTTGAAATGGCTTCAGTTACTAAAGAAAGAAAACAAATGGCACACACTCAGCATTAGTATCAGTACCCTGCCACAGTCCAGCTTGCACACCAAATCACGCATGATGCTATTGATATCCTTAGTACTGCTTGGCTCAGCATGTGTGCAGATCGGAAATAGCACAACTGAACAGTGCAACAAATCAGAATAAAATAGAAAGGACTATATTGATCTGTGCTACAAAAAGACAATGCACGATTTAAGGTATTTTTATTGATTTCTGAAGTTTGGGTGAAAAAAGCAGTGTGTTGTACGTGATCTTTAACTTCAGTAATTCCGCTGAGTCTATCCTATTATGTTAGTTCATGTATTTGTACTTTTCTGTCATATTCCCCCATTCCTCTTGCCCTCCAGAGAAGGCATATTAAGAATGATTGATCTTTTCTCATAGGTCCTATCTTGCTACCCCGGATCATTTTTTGTAGCCCTCCTCTAGATATTCTGTAGCTTCACCCTATCCTTTATTAGATATGGGTTATAAAATTGCTTATAAAATGGGTAAGGGAAATGCTGTGCCCTGATTGGCTGAGGGTTTGGAACCTGTTGCCTTACGGGGTGACAACTACTGGGTCAGGAACCCTTCTGGCATCCAGGATGCAGTGCTCGTAAATATCCATGCCTTCCAGAAATTTTTGAAAATAGATTTCTGGCAGCCATTTTGTAAGTTAGAAACTTTGAACCTTTGGCTTGCCATCATTTCAAAAATACATTTTAACATGTTTTAAGAACTCCTCTCCTAAATGACACCTCACATAAAAATACAGAACATTTAAACCCATCTACTCACCACTTTTTCCCACTATTCTGTCACTTTTATGTTCGCTGTGTATGACGCAGTGAACATTTTCTTACAAGGTGGCTTTATGGGGTGAGACACTGTTAGTTCAGTGTAGATTGGTCTGCAAGGTCATCAGTGTCAAACCAATCATCAGCCAGGCTGATCATGACAGTATTCTGACTTGCTGGGCGGAAACTTAATGTATTTCAAAGGAAAGAGCTGGCCAGGCAAGCACAGTTGATCTGTCAAGATCATCCTGCTGAGGAATTGCACCCTGTAACAAAGAAAACTGTCCATTGATGTCTGTTGCTGGCACCGCCATATTTTTTCATAAGCAAGCAATATGTAAGTCTGGGTTCGGTAAACAATTGTTCCAAGTGAAGCAAAGTGAAACTTTCATGCCAGTTTCACATAAAGCTAGAACATTATTTTTTTTTCTCTTGGCAGGGTTTGATGAAGGTTCTCTTCCAACCCATGCAGCAACATACTGCTGTCTGTTGGCGGGAGAGTTAATACTTAAGAATAAACCTAAGAAATTTCAACTTTAATAGTGATTAAAATATGCATTTCAGAAGAACGGAAAACATATATATTTTTGTAAAGTAAAGGATCCATGGAACTTTGAATGATTACTGTTCCCACCCAGCCGACCCTCTCACTCAGCAGTCCCATCACACCCCACCCCACCCCACCCCACAAACATAACACCGACACTGGGGGTGCCTAATCTCTCAGTATTGCCACCTGAAATAAAGAAAATTGCCCTTCTTTTTATTTTTTTATTTTGAGCCCTGTAAATAGAAAATCATCCATTGATGTCTGTGCCGTTAGTCAACACCCACCCCAAGCCCTTTCTATCCACCGAGGGTCCAACACTGTAATCCTCGCTGACCAAAGACATATTTTCACTCTTCAGGGTCAGACTGTGAACTGAGAACTTGCACCATGGATAACAGACATTGGGAAAAGTTCTCATTGTAATGCCTGTATACTCGCTGATTGGTGTCGAACCATAGTAATACCAATTCATAAGAAGGGCAGTAAAGCTACTGCTAGTAATTGTAGGTCCAGTGCCTGTGTACCTGCTGATTGGCCTCACACTACAGTAATACCAATACATAAGAACGGAAATAAAGCTACTCCTAGTAATTATAGGCCAATTAGCCTAACAACGGTAGTGGGCAAAACAATCAAAAGCATAATTAGGGACATATTGGTTAATGATCTGAGGAGTAGAGGTTTAGGAGACAGAGCACAACATGGCTTTTCTAATAATGGATCATGCGCCACTAACTTGACTAGCTTTTATAAGTTTGTAAACCTGAATATTGACCAGTGCAAGGGGTGGATGTACTGTTTCTGGATTTCAGAAAGCATTTAATGTGCTACCACACAGCATCTTGATAAGGAAACCGCTTAATTTGAGAGTGGATCTGTGTCTAGTCAGGTGGATCCAGAACTGGTTAGGAAACAGAAAGCAGGCTGTAATAATTAATGGTGTGGTTTCCTTTGGGGGTGACTAGTGGGTGCAGCAGGGCTCTGTCCTGGGACCACTGTTGTTTAATATATTCATAAGTGATCTCAACATCTCAGGTAATAATAAACTGGTGAAGTCTGCTGACTAACACCAAGCTGGGGGGAATAGTTGACACTGAAGAGCAAAGGAATGAGATGCTTGAGAATCTTGAAAATATAGAGAGATGGGTTTTGAAAAACAAATTGCAGCTTAATATTGAAAAATGTGTCATCTTACATTTTTGGTAGGAATAATGATAGGCAGACATATCAAATAAGTGGGAACAAAATCAGATCTGTTACCACAGAGCGAGATCTAGGAGTAATTATTAGTAATTACCTCAAACTTAGTGCCCACTGTCAATGTGTAGCATCTAAAACGGGACATTCCTAAGCTGAATACCAAGGTCCTTCACCTCAAGATCAAGCGCAGTACTATTGCCCCTTTATAAATTCTATGTTAGGCCTCACATCGACTACTGTTCCCAAGTATGGAGTCCATATCTCAAAAAGGACATGGATATGATAGAAAAAGTTCAGAGGAGGTTCACTAAATTTCTCCCTGGCTATAAGGACTTTCCAAACAAGCATCACTTAATAATAATCTTTATTTATATAGAGCTCTTCACTGAGTACCAGATCGCTGTACAATGAACAAAACCATAAAATGCTAAAATACATTTTCCAGTAAATAAATACAACTCAGTAATAAAAATCCAGTTACAAGACAGCACCAAAAGCAAGTTCAAATAAATAGGTTTTCCAGGCAGTCTTAACGCTCTCCACTGTCAGGCACTAACATATCCAGGCAGGCAGAGAATTCCATGGGATTAGGGCTACAAATGGAAAATGGCCATGATCCAGATGTTTTAATCGTGCCCTGAGGAATCTCCGACAATCCCTCATTGATCGAGCAGAGTGGTGGGAGGGGCAATAAGATTTCTGGAGCTCTTGCAGGTAACTTAAGGAAAATGGGACTTTGGGTTTAAGCCCAAGAAGATCTAGGAGAGATATGTTACTATTATACAAACTTTTAGAAGACCCAATTCTAAGTTTAGACTCTGGTCTAGTATACAAGGACATCAAATACTAACTAAGCCTAATTTGGCATACAAATGTTAAATAACAGAGTTATGAGCCTATGTTGAAATTTCACGCATGCTCGTAACTTTTTTGAAATTTTCAATATTTTGACCTCAGATTTTCAACATAGCCATTTCTTCATAACATCTTATGGATGTGACAGCTGTCTCTTTTTGTTAAATCGTAGCCAAAATGTGTGTTCGCGCTTCTGGTGTGAAATCACCTTTTGGGCAGGATTTGAAAATGTGCTTCGCCTTTGTTCATGAGGTGGGCTCATAAGAAGGCCATGTTAAAAATTTGGGGTCAAAATATAAAAAAAAATAAAATAATGAGTGTGTTGCAATTTTTCAGCGTACTCTCGTAACTGTGGTAGTTTTCAGTATTTTGATCCCAGCTTTTAAGCATAGCCATTTTTTCACGCCACCTCATGAGTGTGACAGCTGTCATTTCTCAGATCCTACCCAAAATGTGTTTTAACACTTGTGGTGGGGCAAAATGTCGTTTCAGCCATTGTTTATAAATGATACCTGTAGTGCTCAAGAGTGTTCATAAAAAGATTATGTTGAAAATTTAGGGTAAAAATGTGGAAAAGCAAGTTATGAGGAGACAGATTAATCCAACATTTACTCATACATTACCTTATATATGGATATTTCTTTTTTTTTCTTTTTTTTTTTTTTACAGATTTTGGCCCCTAATGTTCAACAGATCTCTTGTGTTACACCATCTCCTGAACACGACAGGTGTCATTTTCAAGTCCCCTCCGAACTTGTTTCCATAGTCGCTAGCGAATTACCTTCAGATGGGATCTTAAAAATTCCATAGAAACATAGAAGTTGATGGCAGATAAGGATTGCAAGGCCCATCCAGTCTGCCCATTTTTTTCTATCTTATGAATGTGCCATTGACCGTTGCTCCATTAATGGCCTATCTATTCATACTCCTCTGTATTGCTCCCTTATGCCTATCCCATGCCTGTTTGAAGCCCTGCACTGTATTCATATCCACCACTTCCCTGAGGTAGGCTGTTCCGTGCATCTACCACCCTTTCTGTGAAAAAGAACTTCCTCATATTACCCCTTAATCGGCCTCCCTCTAATTTTATTCTGTGTCCTCTTGTCCCTGTTATTTTTCTTACATTGAAACATGTTAGATTCTTTCACTTTGTTAATGCCATTAAGATGTTTGAATGTCTCGATCATCACCTCTCTCCCTCCTTTGCTGTCGGGTATATGTCAGGTCATAAAAATACTTATCTGCTTCTGTCTGTCCATCTTACATTTACTCTAATTATTGTCTTGTACATCACATTATGTATACCACTTTTTGTATATGCTCTACTCTTCATGAGTCTTACATTGTATTCTCCAGATCATGCCACGGGGATGTCTTTCTTCAGGTACATAAGTGAGAAGAGGAAAACAAGAGATTGTAATAAGTAGAAAGATGGGATAGGTGCAAAAGCCGGCCAAGAAATAGCTGTACTTCTGCTCACACTTCACAGTGGAGGGGACAGACCACCAAGGAGAAGAGGGGGTGGGAAGGGATAGGTACAGGTCCATTTTCAGAGGAAAGAGTGCTGAAAGGACTTGAAGATGCACAAGGCTGTGGGACCAGACGGGATTCACCCCAGGGTGCTAAAAGAACTGAGGGAGGTTTTTGGTGCCACACCGACAGCCCTGTTCAACAACTCACTAGAAACTGGAGTGGTTTCAGAGGACTGGAGAAGGGCTGATGTTCTCCCTCTACATCAAAGCAGTAGTAGAGAGGAAATTACAACTATAGGCCAGTCAGTTTTACTGCAGTAGTGGGGAAATTGATGGAAACACTACTGAAAGAAGGGCTGACAGAGCACCTTGATTCCAGTGGACTGCAAGACCACGGACAACATGGATTCATTTGGGGGGGGGGGCATGACAGGTTGCATATAAACCTATCCCATTTGTTATGCAGAGAGAGTTAAAAGCAAGGATCTATTCTTTGTTCTGTCACTTGTGTGTGATTTATTTTATTGTTATTGATAATAAAATGCTACTCATGAATGTTATGACTTCTGGTTTGCCAGCGCTGCTTGACTTGTGCCTTGACCACAAAGAGATCATGCTAAACGAATGTAATAGATTTCTTTGACTGGGCGACCATGGAAATTGATCAGGGGAGAGCAGTGGACATGGTCTGTTTAGATTAGTAATTAGAAAAATGTGTGCACACACGGCTATGGTGCTATAAATCTATTCAAGCTTCACCATGGTGGTACGGCATACAGTTAGGAACAATTCATTTATTTATTTGCCTTTGTTTACCAGGTAAGCACACTAGACAGCTAAGTGCCTATTTTCAGGTGCGACCCGGGAGGATTACAGGGTACATACAATGCATCATACAGAGTCAAGGAAACATACAGGAGCATCAGGCATATACAGATAGGTGATGCAGCATATGGGACATCAGGCATAAGTAGTTAAGTAGGCAGATAGCAACAAGATTCATATACAGAGTTGATTAGTAGAATACCATCTAAATAACAAAATGTAGTGTAATATCAAATTATCGAGAATACGGACAGGTACCCACTCAAAACAAGAGGGCAGAAAGTGCCTAGTGCAGATTATCAGCAGAATTGAACAGCAAACGGTAGCAACAACACTCAGGACGTCACCTCAATCAGTCGTTGAGGGGAAGTGCACAGTTCACCCCAATGTTTCATGCTTGCACGATTTCTCAAGGAGTTTGTCCAGACTGTAGCAGAGCCTTTAACGTAGTGCCGCATATAAGGTTGATTAGAAATTAACCAACTTGAGACTGGTGTCCATAGTGGTAAACTGCATTCTAAACTGGTTAAAGGGTAGGAGAGAGAAGGTGATGGTTAATGGCACTCATTCTAAAGAGGGAAGTGTGACAAGTGGGGTACCGCAGGGCTCAATACTTGGACCAGTCATCTTTAGTATCTGTAGAGGGGACATTGCAGAGGAGTGGGAAGGAAAAGTATGTCTTTTTGCTGCTGATACCAAAATCTGCAGTAGGGTAGACACTCAGAAAGGATTGGAAAAAATATGCAAGGATGTTTCCAAACTGGAGGAATTCTTGTGTAGTACAGTGACTACATGAGCTGGCAACATTTCTAGTAGTTCATCATTTCCAAAACGGTTCCCTTGTGGTATTTTCAGCATTGCTGCTATCTTCATGATGAGGATTCTGCAGTGTAGGTAAACATGAAGAATCTATAGAATCTTAATAGACACAGGATTCTATGCTGTTGTACCACAGTGGTGACATAGCTACTGTGGTGATGCACTACACAGTCTGACATCACGCTATGGTACTGCAGCATCTAGCAGTGCATGCATTTCCATAAACAACACTGAACCATATACTATATTAGGATGAGGTCTTTATCTTTTGAATGCATCTACTATCATTCCTGGATTTGCCTTTTGGTTTGCCTTTTTCGTTTCTGGTCCTAGTGTTTTTCCATAGTGTAGTGGATTTTTTGTTTTGTCACTGATTGTTTAATGTAGTATAGGATCCTTCTGTCTCACGGAGACATGGCTGGGCCAGTCCCTCCTTTACTTTGTTTGTAGCATAGTATCTATGGTTGCGCTTTGGTGTGTCTGAGGTCAGGACTAGCATGCGTGCAGTCAGGTCCACCAGCTAAAGGAGCTTTGCATCAGAAGCAGTAGCATGAAGGGCATGGTGACAGCTGCAGGAGCTTGCAGTCCATGGCAGTAGTATGAAGAGCATGGTGTCTGAGGGGAGATATGCAGTGATTGTTTTGTGAGATGGGGAAGCTGTTAGGCTATATTTAGTGGGTGGTTGGTTGTTTTAGTCTGGATATGGATTTTGTTGGTTTGGGAGTTTTTTTCGTGTGTGCTGTGGCTAGTGCTTTAATCAATGTAGGAATTCATGGAATCAGTTTGGTAGGTATGTTAATGTATAAATTTTAGTTGATTTGGTAATTAGTTGTAATTAGTCTGTTACCTTGGAGTTTTGTGTACTGTAGGCAGGGCTCCAGATAAGATTTTTTTGGAATGAGTACTTGTACTCTTCATTTTGAAAGTGAGGTGAGCAAAACCAAATTTAGATGCGTACACATGTCTGGATGGAGTAGAGCAAGGAGTACATTTTATTTATTTAGTTTTTGTTAACCGGGTTAGGTGCACTAGCCAAAGTTGACTATTTTCAGGCATGACCCGGGAGAATACAAACGTAAAATGAGATGAGATTATACAGTACATAGTATATAGTACAGGTAGGTTAGAATACAGATCAAGTCAGACAGTACTGAGATAATAGCTTGGCAGAAGACACCGGAGAAAGGACCGCTGTGTGACTGGACTTCTGTGCTGGGACTAAAGTAGAAGAACTTTGTACTTGGACCTTAATTTAGGGTAAAAAAAAAAAACTAACATGCAAAACAAAAAAAAAGTGTATGTTTGTTTGGGGTATCTGAACAGTTATCTAGGTGTAAATCTCAGGTGATTGAAAGGACTTAACTGCTGTGAAGTTTAAATTACTTGTAGAAAGATCTAGTAAGTAGGGGGAGTGGCTTAGCTAGAAGGAAGCTACATTTAAAGACTGCCTTAGAAAGATTCTGCTAATAGCTTGACAGAAGACACCAGGAGAAAGGACTGCTGTGTGACTGGACTTCTCTGCTGGGACTATATTGCCCTCATTCCCTCCCCTCCACCCACCCAAAGCTAGTTCTGTTTTCTAGGCACAGGATTTGACTGACAACAGGAACTTCCTGTTTGGGAGCAGGAAGTGAGTGATCACAGAACCACCAAAGACCCACCATCCTAGAAGGGCAGGAGTAGCCTCCGGCCCCTCTAGCTGCTGCTGGAGGTCTGCCTCTGAGCAAGTAAGTGGTCTACTGAGAAATATAGGATATTCTTGTCTCAGAACAGGACAATCAGGAGCTTAAAGGGCACACAGACAGAAAGTAAGGAGAGAGATAAAAAAACAGAGGAAAGAGTAAGGATTGCAAACAGTTAAGGGGCCAGAAATAAGACATGATTGAGTGGTGCAGTGCAGTGGCTGTGGAGCAGCAGTCTTCCGGGAGACGTTCTGAGGATGCGGTGTTGTCCCATCTGCAGGCACCTGTCTGGGCTGAGGGAGGAGGTTGCTCATCTCCAGGCTGAGTTGGCCAGGATTTGTGGGACTCCTCTTCCATCCAGGGACCACCAGTGCCACTGTTGCCTCAGAGATTGCCAAGAAAGAGGAGCGGTTGGACCACAGTGGGCTCAGGGAGGGTGAGGGTGGTGGAACAGAGGCGCATCCCCCAGTTGTACCTCTCCACACCCTATGCCATTCTGGCAAGGTGGTTCCTCTTTGAGGCACCCAGTGGAGACCAAGGAGGATGCTGGGAACCTCCACAGGAGGGTGGCAGGGGACCCTGCAGGGGAAGGAAACAACTCCTGGTGGGGACTCCATTGTTAGGGAAGGTAGAACTGGGGAGGAAGGGAGAGGAGGTAAGGTGCCTGCCTGGCCATGGCTTGGGGGACAGGGAGCGAATCCTAGGATTGCGGAGCAGCTGCACAGGGAGGGAGCTGGATGCCATTGTCCACCTAGGGACAAATGACATCGCTAAGAAAGGGATTAGAGAAGTGCAGAAAGAGTTTGTGGAATTGGGAAGGGCCTTAGTCAAGTAGCATGCCTGGTAACCTTCTCGGAGGTGCTGCCCATCTATGGCATAGGAGAGGCTAGGTGTTCCGCACCATGGGATTCAATCAGTGGTTGAAAAACTGGTGTGGAGCTCAGGGATTTGGCTTCATTGAGATCCACTTGGAGTGATACAACCCTATACTGCATGATGGGCTGTATCTGTCTGGGAGGGAACCAGGATCCTAGGTGATAGGTTTAAATGCTTCATTGGCAAGCTTTTAAACTAGCCAAGGGAGAGGCACTGGAAAGGAGCAGGAATCCTAGCCCTCCCCAAATAATCACAGTAGTAAGTGCGCAAACACCAACATAGATGTGTCTATAGAGAAGGGCAGGGGTAAATGGAGAAAGGACAGGCAAGAAGAACAGGATGGGGCAAATGGAGTAAGGCCATCAGAAATGGAGGGTAATGAGTACCAATGCCTGTAGTCTGAGCAACAAGCTCCTGAGCTGGTGACCTTGATGGAAGAGGGATGCCTGGATATTGTAGCAGTCACAGAAACATGGTAACAGAGAACCATGACTGGGATGTTAACATACCAGGGTACATAACCTACAGGAGAGACAGGCAGGGGAGAAGAGGGGGAGGAGTAGCTCTCTATGTAAAGGAAGGGATAAAAGCAACTGAACAAAAGAGTAAACAGGGAGGAGAGGAGGCACTGTGGGTCACCTTGGAGACTGGAAAGGGCACCACAATCCGCACAGGGGTTGTGTACAGACCCCCATGTCAAGGGGAGGGAATGGACAAGGATATGATAGAAGGCATTCTTAGAATGGCAGAGAAAGGGAGATACTGTTGATGGGAGACCTGAATATGCCAGATGTTAACTGGAGCACATTTGCTGCAGCCACAATCCAAGAGCAGGGCCATTCTTGATGCCCTACAGGTGGCAGGCATTAGACGGCTAGTTTCGAACACACTGTGAGGGAGCAATCTTAGACCTCGTACTCTCAAACGGGGCAGTGAGAGGATCCAGATCTAGAATGGGTTGCCATCTGGGGACAAGTGACCATCAAACAGTGTGGTTCACGTAAACTCAGCTACAGAGTCAAGCCATACAAAAGTGAGGGTACTGGACTTTAGGAGGGCTGACTTTGGCAAGATGGAGAGTGCCTCAGAAAAGTACTAGCAAACAGGCTAGAAGGAGGTGTGGAGCAACAATGGGGAATCATCAAACTGCCATCACAGAGGCAACAAGCCTTTGTGTGAAGCAATCAAACAAATCAAAACAAAAGAAAAGCCACTATGGTTCTCAAAAGAGGTGCTGTGAAAGTCAGGAAGAAAAGATAGCATTCCGAAGTATAAGGAAACACAGAAGGAGCAGGACAGAGAGCTGTACCAGTTAAGGCAGAAAGAAGCAGGAGGGAAGTCAGAATAGCAAAGGCCCAAACTGAGGAAAAGATAGCCAATTCAGTTAAGAAGGGGATAAAACCTTTTATAGGTACATCAGCTAGTAGAAAGACAAAGGGAATGATAGTGAGGCTGAATAGAATGAACGGTGGGTGGGCAGAGGGGGACAGTGAAAAGCAGGATACTGAAATCTAATATTTCAGCTCAGTATTCACAAAAGAGGAGGGGGAAGTGTCTAATCCAATTAACAGAAGCACTCTTGATATGGGGGTCAATCCCAGTCCTTTCACAGAAGAAAGGGTTCTGCAAGAACTCCTAAAACTGAAGGTGGACAAAGCAATGGGTCCTGATGGAATTCACCCCAGAATTCTAAAAGAATTAAGGGAGGAACTAGTGAAACCACTGGCTACCCTATTTAATAAATCATGGGAGGATGGTGTGGTACCCGAGGACTAGAGGAAGGCGGATGTGATTCCCCTTCACAAAAGTGGGACCAAGACAGAGGTAGGAAACTACAGACCTGTCAGTCTGACCTCTGTGGTAGGGAAAGTGATGGAGTCACTTCTGAAGGAAAGAACAGTTGAGTACCTAGAGGCCAGTGGAGCACAGGACCCAAGGCAGCATGGGTTCACAGCGGGAAGGTCATGTCAGACGAATCTAATAGATTTCTTTGACTGGGTGACCAAAGTAGTAGACCAGGGAGGGGCTGTGGACATGGCTTACCTAGACTTTAGCAAGGCATTTGACACAGTCCCACATAAAGATTAATAGTCAAGTTAACCAGCCTGGAAGTGGGTCCGAGGGTGGTAGCCTGGGTAAAACATTGGCTGCACAACAGGACACAGAAGGTAATTGTAAATGGAGTCCACTCTGAAGAAAGAGGGGTTACTAGTGGGGTACCGTGAGGGTTCAGATTGGGTCCAGTCCTTTAATGTCTTCATCAGTGACATTGCAGAGGGACTGGAAGGAAAAGTATGCCTTTTGCAGATGACACAAAGATCTGCAACAGGGTTGATACACAAGGAGGGTGGAAAGGATGAAAAGGGACTTGGAAGGTTGGAGGAATGGTCAGAAGTATGGCAGCTAGGATTCAATGCAAAGAAGTGCAAAATAATGCCTGGGAAACAAGAACCCAGGGAAGAATACACAATGGGTGGGAGGTAGTAACAACAACAAAAAAGGAAAGGGACCTGGGGGTAATCATATCAGATGACCTTAAGGTTAGCAAGCAATGTGAGAAGGCAGTAGGGAGGGCTTGGGGTATACTGGGATGTATAGGGAGAGGCATCAGCAGCAGAAAACAGGAAGTTCTTATCCCTCTGTACAGACAGTTGGTGAGACCCCATCTGGAGTACTGTGTCCAGTTCTGGAGACCCCATCTCCGCAAGAACATAGACAGGATAGAGGTAGTCCAGAGGAGGGCAACTAAAATGGTGCAGGGTCTGCAACAGAAGCTGTATGAGGAGAGACTAAAGGAGCTTAATATGTATACCCTTGAGGAAAGAAGGGAGAGGGACATGATAGAAACTTTTAAGTACCTCAGTGGAATCAACAAAGTCCAAGAGGGTAGCATCTTTCAGAAAAAGAGACTTGCAAGAACAAGGGGACACAATTTAAAGATAGAAGGAGGGCGGTTCAAGGGCAGTGTGAGGAAGTATTATTTCACAGAGAGGGTAGTGGATGCATGGAACAGCCTTCCTGAGGAGGTTGTGGGGTCTAAAACTGTGGGAAAATTCAAGAATGCATGGGACAGACATAAGGCAATTCTTGTGGGGGGTAGGAAGAAATAGGCTGTTGGTTAACTAGGATCTGCGGCCTATCCTGTAGGTAGGGAAATGGGCAGACTAGATGGGCCAAACGGTCCTTATCTGCCGTCAAAGTCTATGTTTCTAATACATATAGCTATGCAAAGATGACAAAAGTGACATTAGTACATGCAAATAACAACTGAAACTGGGTTAAGTGGCAGCTATAAAGACATTTTATAGCAAAGCTTGTTTAGAAGTGCAGCAGTGTCTTAGGCGAAATAAGGTGGTTAGCTGTGACGCATTAAGTGGGATCAAAGCATGTGCAGGGGTCCCGGGACAGGTGGCGATATAGTTCTTCTTTGAAGATTGGGTGGGAGTTAGCCTGCCTCAGGGCAGGAGGGAGGGAGTTCCAGGTGGCTGGGGTGGTGCATTGAAATGCTCTAGAGCCTTTTGAAGTAAGACACCTGGGTATGGTGAGTAGAAATTTGTTTGCCGAGCATAGTCCGTGGGCAGGTATCTGTGGTACAAGTAGAGCTGCAAGGGAGGAGGGGGTTTGCTTACGGATTACAGAGTCTGTGAGGGTCCCTAGGGAATATAGTCGGTAGGCAGTTGAGGAGAGCCAGCCTAGGTCGCTATACAGTGTGCAGTGGTGCTTGAGGAGATGGAGTGTTTTTCTAGATAAAATTGATCAGGTGCCAACAATGTTCCAGATAATGTTGGCAGGTAGGAGTAATTTACTCACCAGTTTTAAAATATAGTGAGTAAAACAAAATTGGGATGGGTACAAGTGCTGTAAATCTGTAAAAAAAAAAAAAAAAATGCTCATTTTGAATCACCAAATATGAAGTACTGTTCTTTGGAGTGTGGAGTATTTGCAAATGTTGGGTGAGTATTGGTACTGATTAAAAAAATTTCTGAAGAGTATTTCCTAAAATGAGGTGAGTAAAAATAGGTTGGCACTCCCCTTATCTGGAACCCTGACTGTAGGTATATTCTTTTAATTGTTAAATTAGAGTAGGTATTATCGTTTTAATTGTTTATTAGTGCAGCTATATACATTTGGTATCAAATAAAAAGAATTGTACCCACCTCCAGTTGAACAACACTGAAAAAGAGTTATACTTGCCACAGTTTCTCTTTGTGAGGGATGTTCCATTCCATTTATTTTGCCACCATATTGTATTTTTAAAAAATATTCGGTCAGCTCTACATGTCCAAAGTGCAGCTGAAAGTACAGAACAGTGCAAGTTGTGGGCTGAATACGGGTGAGTATGACTCACTTTTCAAAGTGTTGTTCAACAGGAGTTTTATTTATTTATTTATTTTTATGCTGGTTCTGGAATAGTGTGCGCACTACCGAGGAGAGGTTTCCTTTTGCTATATAAATTTAATTGATACTTTTACTCATGGGTATACAGGAAAACAAATGATGGTGTTTTCTGTGGAATTTCCATCCTTGTATTATAAGAAAATAAACCTTTATGTAAATAGTGTCACCCCATAGCAGAACCTGTAAAGAGTACCTCCATATGCAAGCTTTTTTTTTATTAAAACATTTTTTAATCAAAGCTTGTGAAAAGCTACTAGAAAAGAAGCATTGAAATCTTTTTTCCCCTTTCCTCGCAAGGTGTTGAAATTTGTTACGACTTCTATAGCCCCTCAGATCCAGCAAATTGAGGTGCTGAAGTTGGAAAAGCGATTGGATGATAATCTGATGTACCTCCGAGACGCTCTGCCTGAATACAGCACATTTGATTTTGATATGAAACCAGTGTCTCATTCTCTGGGGGCTGATGTCCCTGTGAATCAGGTAAAGTTCTTAAGTAATATCAAGTGAAGTAATTGGAACAGATTGAAGTAGTCCCTCCAGAGCATGGTTGTGTTATAATTCTCTTAGCTTGTCTAAAATTAAGTCTTTGAGAAAAACAGCATCTTCTCTTGACCCTGTTCCATAACCGTATGCTGTGTAGTGTGTTTTGATTTGTGTGTGTGTGTGTGTGTGTAGTCCTTGTGCATTCTTCCCTTTGTTTTGCAAGAGTTTTTTTCTAAAGTAGCCTGCTAGTTATATGATAGTTTTATGGCCCATGGGGATCTCCATCTTAGCAAGTCTATTGCTCTTCTTTTTCCTACAGTGTCTCTTGTCCCATGTGACAGTGATACATCTGGGACCACTGATCCAGCAAGTACTAGAGATAGGAGCCTGTTGTTCTGGCCTCCACTAAATAACTCTCAGGATTTTTGTTTTCTGCATGTGTGTCAGGTCTAGCCAGCAGAAGTAAATATTTTGTTTTTAAAACTTTTAATTTCATCAAACTATACACAGTCATAAAAAGCACATAGATCCCCTAGAGCAGTAGTTCTCACACACTGTCATAGTGAGCCTCCCCCAAGACCTGGAAAAGATCTTGAGCCCCCCCAATATAGAAATAATTTTGGGCCTCCCCATAGTTTGAACAATTATCGTACTTTGCACAGTAAACAGGAAATACAGTGACACTCCTTTGAGTAGTTGAGTTTATTCTCATTTTATTATACTTATTATTCTCCTTCTGTATAACCCCTCTCCATGTCAGCCTACTCACTCCACACTTCTGGGTTTTGATCCTATTTACTGCACCCTCACTGCAATACATCCAGGCATCAGCTTGCTTTCTTTGTTAGTTTTACCTTGTTCTTAAACACCTTCTCATGGACCATTTTGTTTTTGTCCTTCCCTTGCTCCTAGTACCTCTCAACCTAGCCTCTGCATTTGTGCTTTTCTGCAGCAAGTATAATGGGTCAGTTGTTTCCTTGTACCTATTCATTTGTATTATTTTGCAGTTTGTTTTGTATAGTTTCCAAGAACTGTACTTCCTCCATTCAGTTTTCCCCCATGTCATACCAAGAAACAAGTGTTTGTTGAGTGCGACTTTCCTGGTCACTCATGTTGTACATAAATTCACATGCCATTATTCACTTTAGTTTGTTGCATCCTATCACACAAAGCATCCAAAACCTGACATTTAAATACAGCACATTTTAAGGCTTGCTTGAGCCTCCCTTGGAACAGTCTGGGGCCTCCCCTGGGAGGCTGGCCTCACCATTTGAGAAACCCTGCCCTAGAGCATCAATATTATAATTAGTAAAGACTGTAGCTGTTTTTTTACTGAATAACCCACTCAGTTAGCCCTCAAGTGTTTAACTATTAATGTAGACATTAGTGCTTACTGGATAAAGAAAGTTACTTAATATCACAATTCTGCTGTTGTAAATTGACTCTGAACCAGTACTTGATTAATCCATGGTTCCGGATACATCACTGTTACATAGGAAAGGAGGCATTGTAAAAACAAGAAAATCAATATAACTTGCTAAGATGGAGATCCCCATGGGCCATAAAGCTACCATACATTTAGCAGGCTAATTTAGAAATAACTCCCAGTAGCAGACAAGGGGAAGGACACAGCAGGACTACACTCACAGATCAAACCACTCTGCATAACGTATGTTTTTACAAATTCTGACTATGCTACTCCTTTAAACTTTCCTTCCACCCATTGGTCCTACTGCACCAGTATAGTTAGGGTGATGGGGCACTTTAGTGTTAAAACTGAATTTTGAACCTTAATAACTTTTGAACCATTCAACAAATTTGCCCATAAGTTGGTATGCAGAAGTGCAGGGTAGGTCTATCGACCTGCCAAATTTTGTGTTACTCCATTGAGCAGGTCAAAATTTATGAAATATTAAAATGCTTGTGATTTTCCGTTGTTTTTTTTCCTGTTTTTTTTTTTTTTATTTTGTTGGTTTGTGTGTCTCAGAAATGGGTGTAGACATTGGTCTTTTTATTTGTTTGTTTTTGTTTGTTTCAAACCCTTGGGCCTACAGATTTGCCTTTTGAAGGTTTGGTGTAAAAATATCAGTCCATTTAAAAGTTATTTAATTTTGTTTTCCCATTATTTATGGAAAAGTTAGAATGTCCGTGTGATACTTCTGCAATAATAAAAGGGTTACATTTGAAAGGTTTCCCAAAACTTTCTCAAGTTTTCAGCAAAAGTCCGAAAGTTTTTGAAAAAGTTTTGCAAATGAATTCAAATGCATCTGCCAACATCAGGGTGCCCAATCCCCATCTTGGCAGTATACAACCCCCCCCAGCCACCGAACCAGTGTGGTACACTGGTGAGCCCACTCCCAGTGTACCGAGTGGTTTACTTTTTTATTGATCCCTTTTTTGGGGGGCCCATCATCGAGTGCCCAATCCCCGTGTTGGCACTACCCCCCCCAAACAGTGTGGACACTGCGTAGCTCACTGCCAGTGTCACCAGCTCTGTTTATCCCTGCAGTGTGGTGGAGCACTGGGTAGCCCACTCCCAGTGTCCAGATATATTTTATTTTGTTCCCTAAAAAAAAAAAAAAACCTGTCCCCCAAAGGTTTTTTATTCCTGAAAAAAGAGGAAATGGTCCCTTGTCGCCTCCCCGCCCCCACCTCCCTCTGCACACCCACTTCCCCTACCCCATATTTACCTACAGAGATCGGCACTGTCCTTGGAGGCAGCCCAGAAATTAATCTCAAAGCCCTGTGATACTGGACATCTAGCCTGGCGAGCTGCAGTGCCTCTATACACTTGGTTCCTCATAGTCCAACAGGGACAGAAACAGAAAGAGAAACTGTCTAAAGCTGAGCTGGAATTCTCCATCTACTTGACTATCTGCTTTGCAAAACGGTCCTTAATCTTGGGAGTCCTCCTCATCATGAAGTTGACTAACCTTTTCAAATAATCTCAGGAAAATATACTGTATGCCTGTATAGCATTGCCTGAATTTGTCATTACCTTGACATTTCTTCTGCCAAAACCATTGTTCATGCCTTCATCTAAATAACTATGCATAATTCTTCTTCCTGGCCTCCCTAGAACTCTGCATGCTAAACATTAGCATGCCTATAGTGCTGATGAAACATAGAAACACTTGGCCCATTTAGTCTACCCATTTTCCTACCTAACAGATAAGCTGCAGATCCTAGTTAACCAACAGCTTACTTCCTCCTCCCCCTACTAGGACTGCCTTATGCCTGTCCCATGCATTCTTGAATTCCCCCACTGTTCTTGACTCCACGGCCTCCTCAGGGAGGCCGTTCCATGCATCCACAACCCTCTCCATGAAAAAATACTTCCTCACATTACCTCTGAGCTGTCCCCCCTCTATCTTCAAATTGTGCCCCCTTGTTCTTGCACATCTCTTTTTCTGAAAGATGCTACCCTCTTGGGCTTTGTTGATTCCCTTGAGGTACTTGAAAGTTTATATCATGTCCCCTCCCTCTCTTCTTTACATTCTAGAAAGTTTGGAGACATTACTCTCACCTACATTGCTCAACCAGCTCCAGAAACACTTCAGAATTGCACTTACTGTTTTTAAAAATCCTCCCTGAACATGCACCAGTTTTTCTGATCTCAGTGATGTCTTTGCTTCTCTGACACTCGTCTTCCTAACATTCCTATGTTGAAATGTTTCACAGTCTGTGGTGTATCTGTTTCCTTTGCTGCACCTACAATCTAGATTAGCTTTCTTACCTATTTTGTTTGCTTGACTGTCTCCCACTCTTCAAATCTCAACTAAAAGCAAATTTATTTCCTCTCCATTCATACAAGAGGACAGGAAATTATTTCTAACTGGTGGTTCTTTATAATGTTCCCATTTACAAAGTGATATCATAAGCCTTAATGATCCATAGCAACTGTACCTGAATAAAAGAAAACTGTATTTTGCATTGTTGTGTTTATGGGCAGTATTTGTTGCAGTTCTTCATGGAACTCAGTGATGTGGAGTATTGACTGTCACAGTTGGAGCAAAGAACTGTAGCGTGGTTCTGATAGGACAATAGCTCATGTTTAGTATTCTGTACTCAAACTGTGACACAGTAAACACTCCAAATTACTGGTTCCATGAAAAGAACTGTGCAGAATGTTGTCCATGAAAAGAAAACAAAAAGACATTTTTTCTCATCAGTGTGTATCTATGTACAGTTAATTATGGCTCATTTGAAGTTGTCTTTTATTTCTCTTACTAGGAACATTACTAACTGCTGCCAATTAGCACAGATTTCATGTCCCCTTTAATTTCATCCTCCTTTATTTGATATTTTATTATTGTTTGTAACTGAAATTTTATGACCAGTTTTTATTAGTTTCATATTTCAGTTTTTCTCACCTGTTTGTTTCCTATCTGACCTCCATTTTATGATTTGTACAACTGTACGCATTGTGAAGCATCTTGAGGCACTTTTGTATGAGACAATTAAAAACGTATCGGCAAAACAGAGTAAGGGAGCTTGCATTACACCTACCAGTCCTGTATCTACATGTGAATAACAGGAGGACTTTAGTCTTGAGAGTTCTCAGTCTGGCACCTTTCAGAAGAACTACATAAAGGACAGTATTTGAGAAGGAAGCGGCCAGCATAGTGGCTTCATGTCCCTATGCATCCAGTAGTCTTGGGACATTGAGCACTGCTGATCTTACTTCGAGAGGGCTCTTGCAGTAGGTAATTACATATAGGACTGACGTCGGCAGGCGGCAGGACCCCACGGAAACATTTCTAGCTAGCAGTCCCTGGCGAGGGACCGCCCCCACGTCAGGTGACCAGCGTCAGACGACGTCGGTATAAAGGGGCGGTCCCGGGTGCCCGCCTTCCAGTTCTTTCCAGCCGTCAGCTCGTGCAGCGCCTCGCGGTAAAGTTTGCAGCTCAGCCCTGTTACTACATCGTTTTTTTACCGAAAGTTATAGATATTTTGAGATCTTTTTGTCAGGTGAACATCAGTTTATGTCGTCCTCTTCAAAAAATAAGTGTGACTCGTGCAGCGCCCAACTGCTCCACAAGGACGGTCACTCCCTCTACCTTTTTTGCTTAGGCCCCGACCACGCAGTCGACAAGTGCCCGCATTGTCTGCATTTTAATGCGGCCACCCGCAGACGACGCCAGCAGTCCTTGGAAGCCCATCTCCTTAAAAAGTAGATGTCTGCAATGGAGAAAGAGTTGAAGAACCTTAGGCAGGCATCAACCTCCCCAGAGGGACACAAGAAGCAGGAAAAAGAAAGGCACCGGGAGAAGGCCTCCTCCTCTGCGACTCCGGCCGGAGCCTGGGCTCAGGTTACGTCCCCTCCAGAGGATCATCTGACAGCAGCCTCCAAGGCTTTGGAGGAGGCGTCGGCCCACCCGTTGAGTTCACGTTCGGGCCGTTCGGGCGCCTCCAGGCAAAAGGAGGCTTCTGCCTCCAGTACTGCCGCAGGCTTGCGGCCTACTGGCGCGGGCGCCTCCCATAAGCCGGACGCCGGCTCTTCCGCCCGCCGTGGAGAAGGCCACTAAGGCGCCTTGACCCTTGAGGTAGCGCCGCGGCAGTGTCCCCCACGGACCGGGCCTCTTCCCATCCTCGGCCGGCCTCGAGGGACCTTAAGTCGGGACGCCGCTCTTCTGGCGTCCGCCGGATCCTGCCCTCAAGTCGCACATCTGAGCCATGACAGACCCTCCATCGCCTGTCGCCCCAGGTTCCTCACAGCCTTTGCTGCTGTCCGGGAGCCCTTGTCGTCTGCCTGACCTTGGGATTTTCACCACCATCCCGGACTAGACATGGTATGCCTTCACCGCCGGATCCCTCCCATGGAACTGATCTGACGCGGGCCCCTGGACGCTGGCCCTGACACCGCCCTTCCGACGCCACGGTTCCGACGCCGCACTGACGCGCCATGGGGATACCTCTTCCATCAGGCTCCTCCCCACGGGCCTATCAATATTGATCTGCCGGGGGTACCAACTGGGCCGTCTGCTCCGGCAGCTCCTCCGGTGCCCGGGTATCCACCGTCGTATCCGACAACGGCTTACCCGGGTCTGCAGTATCCTGCGCCGCAGTACTCGGCGCCGGTCCCACCGACGCCACAGTACCCGATGCCGCAATACCTGGCTCTGGTATTTCCGTAGTTGGTTACGGATACTCACCCTACGGATATAATCCATACTACTATCCCTCTCCTCCTCCTCCACCCTCCTAGGCTGCGGTGGATCTTCAGGAGACTCTGGCCTCCTGGTGGGCTGAGGCAAGGCTCAGCTCACCAAGGAAGTCGAGAGCCACCCACGCAACAGTGCCACCTCCGGCCCTGTACGCCCAGAACGGCACACTCCTTTCCGCCTCCGATTCCCGAGCTCTTCCCTCTGGATCCAGAGAGGGCAGGACACGTCCAGGAATTCCCCTAGGAACCCATTCCTCCCCTAGACTAGTCAGGGAGTCTTACTCTGCTTCCAGTTCTTCTTCTTCTCTTCGGACTCCTCGGATTCCTCCGATGGATGCTCCGAGAAAGACGACGAGCCACTCTCTGTCCAAGCCCCGGCCAAGGACTCCTCCGGAGGATCCTTCCTTCACGGAGTTGCTCAGGAAGATCCAGGAAGTACATCAGTGGTGTTCCTAGGAGCCAGATCCTCAGCGGGTTAAACTCGCCGAACATCTGGACTTGCCCCTTACGGCCCCTACTCTAGTGCCACCCTGGATCGAGCCTCATGCCCACCTTGTTTCCACTATTTGGAAACAACCGTCGGCTTTAGCCCCACTTCCTCGGAAGTCCAACAGGCTATACCAGGCTCCGGAGGGTGTAGACTTTTAGATTCTCACCCCCGTGCAGACTCGGTTGTGATTAGCGCCACACGGCGGTCAGCACACCCAAACACTTGAGCTCTGTCCTCCGGATAAGGAATCTCACCTTCTGGATCAGTATGGAAGGAAGATCTATGCTTCTTCCACACTGGGTATTAGGCCCTAAATTATGTAGCACATATGGGGATTACCAGAAGGCTGTCCTTACCCAGGCGGAATCTAAGATTGACTCCTTGCCTGACTCCCAAGTCAAGCAGGAGTTAGCTGACCTTGTCCGTTCTGCTCGTTCGGCCAGTCGTCACATTCTGAGGATGACCTACGATGCAGTGGACACCGCAGGGCTGAGCTCCGCGTTCGCCGTAAGTCTTCGGCGTCACGCCTGGCTCTGAGTGTCAGGTTTGGTCCCGGAGGTGCAGTCAGCAATTCAGGAAGCACCTTTCAGGGGTTCAGTGCTTTTCGGTGGTGATGTCAAGGACATCATCACCAACTTGCAGGAGAAGGGGACGGCCCTGAAATCTGTGGATTCCATGTACCGTCCCCATCCCCCACAGTGCCGTCCTTTTCGCAGATGCAGCCGGCCTCAAGCGAAACCCCAAGGAAGGCGGGCCACCAACCGGGCCCCCACAGCTGCCAGGCCCCCGCTGCCCAAAAAAGCAGCGGGTACCCCAGCTGCAGCGCTGCTCCATACCACCTGACTCCTTCCCTCTCCCACCGCCTCCGGACTCCCCGGAGGAACCGGTAGGAGGGAGGTTCTCCCTCCACCTTCTGGGTTGGGAGAGGATAACATCGGATTCATGGGTGCTTCAGATTATCTCAGAGGGGCACTCCATAGAGTTTCTACAGAAACCTCCCTCTTACTCAAGGGACCATCTTCCTTTGGTCAGGGAAGAAATATCTGCTCTCCTCGCGAAGCAGGCCATAGAACCCGTCCCTCCTCACCTCCACGGGACGGGTTACTATTCCCATTTCTTCTTGTACCAAAGAAGACTGGAGATCTCAGCTCCCTGAACCTCTATGTAGAATACAAGAAGTTCAGGATGCTCTCCCTTCAAACCCTTCTGCCCCTTCTTCGGCCGGGTCAATGGCTTTGTGCACTGGATATGCAGGATGCATACCTGCACATCCCCATTTGTCCCTCGACCGAAAGTACCTCTGGTTTGCTTTCCAGGGGACCATTACCACCGGCACTCCCTTTGGTCTTTCCTCTGCTCCCTAAGTTTTCACCAAATGCCTGGCGTGGTAGCGGCCCACCTGCATTTGGGAGTTCAGGTGTTTCCCTACCTGGACGATTGGCTCCTGGTGGCCTCATCCAGGGAGGAACTCCTGCATTTTCTCTCCCTCACCCAGCAGGTTTTCACTTGTCTGGGTATCACCATCAACCATTCCAAGTCTCATCTGGACCCTTCCCAGAGACTCCAGTTCATCGGGGCAATCCTCGATACGACAGTGTGCAAGGCCTTCCTGCCTTCGGACAGGGGCCTCCCTCCAGTCACAGATTTCCCTACTTTCAGAACACAGGAAGGTTCCGCGAGGTGGTCGTGCTCTGTCTTTTGGGGCTAATGGTGGCCGCCATCCCAACGGTTCCGCTCGCGCGACTCCACATGAGGATCTCTCAGTGGACTCTCCGCTCTCAGTGGGATCAACTTGTAGACGACCTAGATCATCTGGTACTGATCTCCTCACCGATGACAAGAGACTTGCAGTGGTGGATGGTTCGAGAGAACCTGTTCCGGGGGGTCCCCTTCTTTCATCCTCCCCCCTCCCAGACTCTGACCACGGACGATCAGGCGAAAGTTGGGAGCCCATCTGGGTCCTCACCAACCCAGGGTTTATGGTCCAGATTGGAGTTAGCTCTCCACATCAATGTGCTCAAGCTAAGAGCAGTTCTGTATGCCTCCAAGCCCTTCACCAATACATCCTTCCTGGTCACCTAGCTGTCCAAATGGACAACATGTCGTGGTGTGGTACATCAACAAGCAGGAGGGACTCGATCCTACCGCTGTGCAGGGAAGCAGTGAGGGTTTGGGAATGGGCAACGCTCACAACCTTCACCTCACGGCGATCCATGTTCCAGGAGTCGACAATGTCCTGGCAGACAAGCTAAGTCTCTTGCTCTGCCACGTGAGTGGGAACTGGACCAAAAGGTTCTAAACAGCACCTTCCAGCTTTGGGGACTCCACAGTAGACCTGTTCGCCTCTTCCCAAAATGCAAAACTTCCCACTTTTGCTTGCTTGCTCCAGAGCGAGGTGCTTTCTGGAGCGCCTCTGTCTCTAAGCTGGAAGGGCAGATTGGTCTATGCTTTTCCCCAATTCCTCTGGTCCTCGTGTGCTGCAGAAACTTGCATTGAAGGAGCGAGAATGATTCTGATCGCTCCTTTCTGGCCCAGGCAAATCTGGTCTCTCTTCTACAACAATACTCAGAGGTTCCTCCTCTTCCTCTTCCTTTATCTCGAGGATTGCTGACCCAGGACAGGTTCCATCCGGGACTCAAGTCTCTACAACTTCATGCATGGCTCCTGCAGACCTAGCCCAATCTCATTTTAGCTCTCTCCTAAGGTGGCTGAGATTCTAGTGGAGGCTAGAAACCCTCTACTAGGTCCACCTACGTTATAAAATGGAAGCGATTTTCCATTTGGGCTGCCTCCAGGAACGTGGACCCTTTCTCCTGTCCTGTGGCCGTTCTGCTCGATTATTTGCGTCACCTTTTCAACCTGGGTCTCAGTCACTCCTCTTTGAAGGTTCATATGGCTGCTATTTCAGCCTACCATGTTCCTTTTGCTGATAAAGCCTTTGCCCAATTAGACATTTCCAAGACCTTTCTCAGAGGGGTCCTTCATCTCAGGCCCCCTGTTCGGACTCCTGCTCCCCCTTGGGATTGAACTTTGTTCTCGAGAAACTTACCCTTCCTCCTTTTGAGCCTGCGGCTACCACAGACTTAGTTTTTGTCATGGAAGACGCTCTTCTTGGTGGCCATTACTTCTGTTTGAAGAATTTCCGAGCTCCAGGCCCTTATGTGTTAAGTCCCCTATCTGAACGAGTAGCTCTTCAGCATGAACCCTAAGTTTCTTCCTAAAGTGGTAGCGGAGTCTACCTTAAATCAGTCTATTGAGTTACCTGCCTTTTTCATGCAGTACTCCAACCAAGGAGAATACTTAGTCCATACCATGGATGTCCACAGGATTCTGAGATACTACACCGATAGGACGAAGGATCTCAGAAAGACTGATCAGTTGTTCGTCTCTTTTGCTCACAAAAGGGAAGGCAATGCTGTTTCCAAGCAATGCCTGTCAAATGGTTGGCTCATTGCATCACTTTCTGTTATGACAAGTACAAGAAGACCTTACGGGTCAAGTCAGAGGTCACTCCACTCATGGAGTAGCAGCCTCTGCGGCTTGTTTCAAGAATGTGTCTGCGGCAGACATCTGTGCTGCCGCCACCTGGACTTCCGTCCATACCTTTACGAAACATTACAGTTTGGACATTGCCTCTCGCCGTAGAGCAGGCTTCGGGTTAGCTGTCTTGCAAGGCCTCCTATCTTGAGGTTTGCAAGGTTGTTTGCTACTTCTTGGAGTAGTTCCTCCTCCTGGTGCCTTTCATTTGTTCCAGACTGCTTGGGATTCTGTCCTATATGTAATTACCTACTGCAAGAGCCCTCTCGAAGTAAGATAGTACAGTTACGTAAGAACTTACCGTAACAGTAGATCTTCGAGAGAGGCTCTTTGCAGGTAATACCTTCCGGCCCTCCATCCCCCTAGGCTTTTTCAGCTCCTTTTCCATTGAGGGAAATATCTGCTTCTCTCTCGTCCGGGCCTTCCGGGCCTGTAGCGGGAAAGAACTGGAAGGCGGGCGTCCAGGACCGCCCCTTTATACTGACGTCGTCTGATGCCAGTCACTTGACGTGGGGGCAGTCCCTCGCTAGGGACTGCTAGCTAGAAATTTTTCCATGGGGTCCTGCCGCCGCCAACGCCAGTCCTATGTGTAATTAGCCTACTGCAAGATCCTCTCGAAGATCTACTGTTACGGTAAGTTCTACGAACTGTACTTTCTAGGGACATGGATATGTTGTTCATCCACACTGTCTGGCAGGTTCCTTGCCGCTTTAAATCTTGCCGGAAGGTCTTCAAGCTGGCTCCTCCCACCCACCCGGGTGGTAAAACTCTCGGCTCCGCCCCATGACGCCAGATCTTCCTTACCGCTTGGAAGCTCAGGTTCCCTCCTTAACGCTCTGCGTATAAGACTGGTTCCCAATTCTTCGAATTTTCAAATTAAAAAGTTTTTGCTAAAAAGACTTCGGTCTTCTCTCCCTCGCGGCTGCGATGGACAAATCGACTCCCGGTTTCCGGAGATGCCCTTGCGGGCAGAAGATGTCTCGGACGGATCCGCACTCCACGTGCGTCTACTGCTTAGGCCTTGAGCACGACCCGCAGGCCTGCGACCTGTGCTCTTCCTTTTCGCCCACGCCTCGAAGACCGTGCTGCCTCGCTCAACTGGGGCGCCCCGAGAAGAGATTTCTCAGTAAAGTCAAAGAGGCCCGGTCATGTGTCCATGGGGTGGCGGCTCAAGGATCAGCTCGAAGCAGATGATCGCCTCGAAGAGGAGGCGGCGTGGGCCGCTTCTACCTCGGCTGCGGCATTTGTTCCGCTATCTCTCGGTGCCTCTTATTCGGCTTCTTTTAAGGAGCTTTGTCTGACCCTCTTGACTAAAGGTGAGGGTCCAACTTCTTCTGGACCATTTTCTCGGTCCAAAAAGAGAGACAAGGGTAAGTCTCACCGTCGACGCTCTTGGGAGCGGGAAAGATCCCTCTCCCCGAGTTGTCGGCCGTCGACTTCGGTCGACCTCGGCTTCGGCCACTGGTCTCACGGTGTCCCCGTCAGGCCAGTTGACCGAGACTCCCGTCGACGCGGTCGAGATTTTTCTCGACCCGTTGGACGGGTTGTCGGCTGGAGAAGCCGAGAATCCCCTCTCCCCGGTTCCCCCGGTGGGAGTTGAGGATCCCGTCGGCTCGTCTGTGCCTCCGGTTCTGGAGCCTCCGGTTGAATCGTCCGAACCGAGAGGAGTGCCAATTCCCTGCAACACCTCCCCACACCGTCCTCGGCATAGCCGAGGTTCTTGGTCTCGGACGTCTTCGCGGTCCAGCCGATCCCGCCATCATAGGCGGTCTCGGTCTCGGCACCGCGGCAAGAGGCGCCGCCGCTCATCCTCTTCCTCCTCCTCCTCGGACGAGGGGAGGCTTCGACGCAAGTTGCGTCGGAGGTATGAGGAACTCATGTGGCGACAGCTCCTTCTGACCGGGAATAAGCCGACACCGTCGTCTTCCCCAGCCATTAAGTGGCTGTCACCAGAGCGGCCGAAACAACCCCTCGTTTTAGCCAAGGAGCCTGTTCCCAGGCCGGTTGTTCGGCCAAATCCAGCTGCCCCACCGATTCCGGTGGAACCTCCGCCTCCACAGCCGTTAGTTGGGGCTCCGACCAAAAATTCTCGGTCGGCTCAGGGACTGCCCCATAGGCTGTCTGTCACCCTCACTCCCGACCGGCCTCGGCAGGTGGAAGGTGGCTCAGGCCCGAGGCAGCTCTTTGAGGACTCTTCTGAGTCAGAGGACGATTCCTCCCTTTTCTCCAAGCGAATGGACTTGGAGTCCTCAGGAGGACAGTCGGTGGACGATAGCCCTTCGTCCTTCCTAGGATTGCTTCGGCTCATCTCGGAGTCCACCGGGATGAAGCTCGAACCCGTTTCTAAACGGGCCAGGTATCCCCTCACGGAGATTCTGGACCGAGGGGATTCCCCTACGGAGGCCTTTCCGGTGCCGAGGCCATAGTGGGTCCGGCCTTGGAGCTCTGGCAGCGCCCTGCTTCCTGTCCTGCGCCTTCGGCCAGGAAGTATGCGGTCCCTACCGGTTCCCTGTTCGGTTTTTCGGAACACCCCTCGGCTGAGGGGTTGGTTACCGACATTGTTTTCCGGCGTGCCGGGAATGCTAGGGATGTGGACAAACCTCCCGACAAGGAGTCCAAGAAATTGGACTATGCCGGGCGAAAAGTCTATGCTGTGTCCTCCCTCGACCTTCGCCAGGCCAGTCTGGCCGTCCTCATGGCACATTTTTCTCATGCCCTGTTGGGCTCCCTGGATGAGGTTGTCCCTCATCTTCCCGCGGATCTGCAGACCACGGTCAGGCAGGTGCGGGACCAGGGAAGGGCAGTGGCCAAACAGCAGCTCCAGACTGCTTTAGACATTGGGGACTCATGTGCCAGGTCTGTGGCGGCCGCAGTGGCTATGCGTCGTCGGGCTTGGCTGAGGATATCCACCTTTACTTCGGATACCCAGCACAAGTTGGCGGATGTTCCCTTTTTGGGGACTGACCTCTTCGGCCCTGGGGTGGAAGGTCACCTGCAGAGGATCGAGAAGTCCAATGCTATCTTGGACTCAGTCTCTTCCGCTCAGAAGGACAAAGGCCGCAAACCACAGCCTAAGCCCTTTCGTCCTTCTGCGCCAGCGGCCCGCCCAGCAACGCTCAGGGCCAGCAGGCTTGGGCTTGGCATCCCAAACCGCAGCCGGAGCTTCCTCCAACAGGAAGCAGGAGGCAAAGGCCCAGGAGGTCCCTCGGCCGGTCCCTCCTCCAAGCCTGCCCAGTGACGGGCTGAGGGTGTCGCCCCCAACCCCGTCACTACCCCAGGTTCCCGTGGGGACGGCTCAGCACTTCCTTTCCACCTGGTCCGTTATTACCACGGACAGGTGGGTACTGGAGGTGGTGGAAAAGGCCTGCCTCTGGAATTAGCAGGCCCCGCCTCTTCAGAGCTGCCGCACTGGGGCCTCTGGGTCCCAGAGCCTCACTGTCGGCTCGTCGGGCCTACTATCGCCTCCTCCTCCAAAAGGAGGTGATCAGGAGGTGGCGGACCTCCCTCAGACCCGGGTTTGTGTCCAGGTACTTCCTGGTTCCGAACGGCGGGGCTGGCGCCCATTCTCGACCTACACGACCTGAACAAGTTCCTAAGGTCTCGAACCTTCAGGATGGTCACTCTGGCTCAGATAATACCATCCCTGGAACACGGCGGTGGTTCTGCTCTTGGACCTGCAGGAAGCGTTTCACGCCCCTATCTGTCCATCACACCGGAGATTCCTTCGCTTCGAGCGGAGGGATCCCTCTTAGTTCCGAGCCATGCCCTTGCGCCTGCCTCCAGCTCCCAGGGTCTTCACCAAATGCATTGCAGTGGTGACAGCTCTTTCATGCGGCGCCGAGGGGTCCGGGTATACCCTTACCTGGACGATTGGCTGATAGCAGCCCCCTCCAGACAGGAGGTGGAGCAGTCCAGAGATCTGGCCCTCCAGGTTTGCTCTCAAATCGGCCTTCTCATCAACGAGGCCAAGTCGGAACTCGAGCGAAGCAGGTGATTCTGTTTATCGGGGCAGAGCTCGACTCTCTTGAGGCAGAGCATGGCTCGGCGGAAGGGACAAGGTTCTTGCCTCCTTTGCCTAATCATTTCTGGTTGGGCAATCGCGCCCTGCCGGGACTTCCTCGCCTCCTGGGTCTCATGGCGGCCTGTACCAGCGTGGTCCGTTGGGCACGCTGGCACATGTGCCTCCTTCAGTGAGGGACTGGCCAGCCAGTGGTCCTGGCGCTGCGATCCATTGGACCAGCTAGTGATGGTGACCCAGGAGATGTGGAACGCTCTCCGGTGGTGGACCGTTCCATCTCATCTGCAGGAGGGCATCCCGTTTGTCCGCCCCGAGCCGATGGTCTCTCTATCGACCGATGCCTCTCTGATGAGTTGGGGTGCCCATGTGGGGGAACACCGGGCGCATGGCCTCTGGTCCCCGTGGGAGTCCCGATGCCACATCAACCTGCTGGAGCTCCGAGCGGTCCGCCTAGCTCTCACCGCCTTTGCTCCGTTTCTCCGGGGTCAAGTGGTCCGAGTCCAGGCGGACAATACCACGACCATGTACTACCTAAACCGCCAGGCGGGGACGCGTTCCATGCTTCTGTGCAAAGCTCTCCGCATTTGGTCTCGTCATGCAGCCTGGAGGCGGATCTCCTAGCCATTCTTGTGGCAGGAGCCTCCAACACCCTGGCCGATGCCTGGGCGGATAGGGGCTGCATCTCACAGTAGTCTCTCCTGCGGAGGTAATACAAGATCTGTTCTCCCATGGGGCACACCTCAGGTGGACCTGTTTGTCTCCAGGAAACCGAAGCTGAGCTGTTTCATCCCGCCCCCCTCAGCAGGGCTCGCTGCAGGGGGATGCCTTCTCGAGGCTGTGGACCCCGGGCCTCTTCTACGCCTTTCCCCCATTTCCCTTGATTCACAAGGTGCTTCTCAAAGCAAGGAGGGACAAGGCGCAGGTGATTCTGATAGCCCCAGACTGGCCCCGCCAGTTCTGGTACCCAGATCTCCTCAGCCTCAGCTCCAGGCTCCCGAGGCAGCTTCCAGCTCGCCCGGACCTGCTCTCAGTCAATCAGGGAAGGTGTTCCATCCGGACCTTCAATCCCTGCACCTGACGGCCTGGTTCCTGAGCGTAGAGTTCCAGGCCTTGGGTCTTTCCGACGAGGTCCTCAATGTTGTTGAGGCATCCCGTAAGAGTCGACCAGGAAATGTTATGCCTTCAAATGGAAGAGATTATCCATTTGGTGTCAGAGCAGGCTTGGACCTTCCTCCTGTCCTTTGGCAAGCATCTTGGACTATTTGTGGTCCCTTTCTAGTCAAGGGCTTAGGTCGGCGACCTAAGGGTGCACCTGGCAGCCATCTCTGCTTACGGCGCGGGCAGGGGCAGTCGGTGGCGCGGAGAAGGTGGTCTGGCGTTTTTTCAAAGGCCTTGATCACATTTCCCCTCCGGTGCGAGAACCTCCACCTCCGTGGGATTTACTGCTGGTACTGGCAAAGCTCATGGGCAAGCCATTCGGACCAATGCACAGGTGTGAACTCTCTCACCTGTCGTGGAAGACCGCCTTCTTGGTGCCTATCACGTCAGCCAGAAGGATGGGAGAACTCCAGGCGCTCTGCATAGAGTCTCCTTACCTGGTCTTCCACAGGGACAAGGTTGTCTCGCCCCAAATTCCTTCGAAGGTGGTGTGGAGTTTCACCTTAACCAGGTGTTGACTCTGCGGTGTTCTACCCCAATCACACCTCGGAGGCGCGAATACAGGCTCCACTTTGGACCCTAGAAGGGCTCGCTTATTATAAGGAGCGCACGGCTGATATTCGGGGAGAGGTTCACCAGCTGTTTGTCACCTACGCTGAAGCCGCACCTGGCAGACCTGCAGCCAAGCGGACGATAAGCAGGTGGGTCACCTCCTGCATAGATCTCTGCTACAAGTTGGCGGGCATGGAGCCTCCCAGAGGATAAGAGCTCATTCTACCGTCATACTGCTGCATCGGTGGCTGCTTCCGGGGGCGTCCCTATCCAGGAAATTTGCAGGGCTGCTACCTGGAAGTCAGCACACCTTTATCACCCATTACCACATCGACCTTGAGTCACGCGGGATGCTGGTTTGGGGCCTCGGTTCCTCCAGTCTTTATTCCTTAAGTAGGGTGTGCCTTGCCTTCCTCCTCCCAGAGAACTGCTAGGAGTCTGCCAGACAGTGTGGATGAACAACATATCCATGTACCACAAATACAGATTGCTCACCTGTAACAGGAGATCTAGGAATGGTATATGTTGTTCATCCACGACCCTCCGACCTCCCGGCTTCGGACACAACCTGAGCTTCAGCGGCCAGATCTGGTGTCATGGGCGGAGCAGAGTTTTACCACCTGGGTGGGTGGGAGGAGCCAGCTTGAAGACCTTCCGGCAAGATTTAAAGCGGCAAGGAACCTGCCAGACAGTGTGGATGAACAACATATACCATTCCTAGAACTCCTGTTACAGGTGAGTAACCTGTATTTCTTGGTGATCACTTCATATGTTTTTTTTTTTTCCTTATGGTGGGACAAGAGAGTTGCACTCCACGAGACGAAGGATTGCTGTCTTTATGAGTGCAGATGTTGAGAGGCACTAACTACAAGGAAGCTTGCAGCACCTTCTGTACTGTTGGACGTATCTTTGTCAGTACGCATCTAGGAACTAGAGCTGTGCGAAATTCATGCTGAATGTCAATTCTGCTTCTGAAATGCTTTTCGAAATTTCTTTTCTTAATTTTGCGGAATTCCAAGAAGCATTTCTATACAAATTGTGGATCAACGTTCCACGGATCACACAAGTCTCAGAATAATTTTCCATAGATTCTGGAAAAGGAATCCACAGTTTACGTGAACTGCGATATACTAATCTGCAAAAAACATTTTTCTTTTGAAATTCTGGAATTCTGCTACGGACAGAATTCCACAGAAAGATGTGACATTTTCTGAAATTCTGCGGAATTCTGTTTTATCGAAATCTGAAACTTCCACACAGCACTACTAGGAGCACCTTTCAAACTCCTATTCTGGGACTTAGAACAGATTGTTTCTTTGATCAAAATTATTTTATGAACGGTCTGAGAAAGTAGTAACCGTGGCTCTGTCTCTTCTTGCTGCCAGTTTAAGGTTCTGCATCTGCTTTGCCATTGGTCAGGATGCTGCCTGTATTTTATATGCCTGCAGTCTTTACTGTGCAGGCATCCACAAATCTCTTGTACTTCTGTGGACTTTGTTTTTAAGCAGCTGCTTACATGCGATTTCCAGCAAAGATTAAAGTTTGCATCAGAAGAGCTACTACACAAATTTCATACATTTGAATGTTAGGTCTTTCCTTTTGCTATTACAGATGCCATTTTCATTTAAACAAGAATTTTATCTGGTAAACATCATCTGCCTGTGTTATTTGTTGCTGTCCCATAGTCCTAATCCTCTGCTTAGGACATCACATGTTACCAGGAAATGATTCTGATACCATCAGCAGATTAGTGACTTCAGGGCAGAAAAAAGGAGCAGAAACAGGTGAAATTTAAAAGGCAAATTGTCTATTTTTATGCAACTATCTTTAGTAGTAATGAATGGAATGGCCTACAAACTACATGTTATGGGAGTGCTACGATATTTAAGCCCTGTAAAGGGCAGTTGTAATTTTTTTTAAAGAAAACTGGAAAATCCCAGTAAATTAAGGAACATATTTAGGTTTTTTCAGAACTGATCATTGTCTTGGTTTTCATGGCACAAAAGGTGCTTTGACATAAAGTAGGCTAACAGCTTGTGACAGGTAGCAAACCCAGTTCTGTGCTTTTGTAAATAGCAAGAAATACAGAATTACACATACCTCAATAATGCAAAGCATTGTGGGAAATACATGCAAATCACCATGAAACAATTTAGACTGGTTCTGCTTTTAAAGGGACACAGTGCCCCATTGAGCTTCAAAGAGTCCCTAGTTTAAGCAAGCATGTGTCAATGCTGAATGTTTGCTTGCAGTGTAACAGGGCTTTCAAACCCCAGGAATCTCCCAATATGATTAGACATATGCAGCTAGCCCACTAGGTCTGACTGCCCCGGAGTGGATGTAATGAAGGAATGTATGCAAATGAAAGAATTTAGAATGTTACTCAAACTATTGCCTCTAGATGGTACTGCGCTTGGCAGCAACAGTCAGATTAATTTCTCCGCTCAACTAGACAGGGTGCCCCAAAGAGCTTTCCACAGCAACTTCGCTGCAAATCTGTTTATTTGCAGTTATAGTTTGAAATTTTAATTTCTCCTGCCTCTAGCGTGTTTTATATTTTCTTTTTAGTTAATTTTAAAATATTGTTATTTTAACGGTTCCTCAGCGATTCCAGGGAACCTGAGAAAACCTCTGTTTTAGTTTAGGCTGTCTTTGTTTACTGCGTCTATTAGTTAAATTTTACTTGAAAATAAATATTTTACTGTTATTTTACTCAGTTCCTTCATTTGGGAACCAAGTGTAATGAATAATTATTTTAATTGCAGTTCTCTTTTTCAGTGGAACTGACCGCAAATTTAATTTTTCCTTTTGGGAACTGTAGTTTCAGATCTTCTGACAAATTGGCATGTCAGATAAATGAAAGAGAAATATGGGACCTACAAGTTTTAAAAGACTGTATTAAGTGTTTCCGAATTATGGCCAGGGCAGACAGTCATGATTTGTGTTTGAAGTGCCTAGGTCCCAGTTATATTTTTGCCAGTTGTGATTTGTGCAGTATGTTTTGCCAAAAAACAGTTAAGAAGAGAGCTAAAAAATGGAAAGTTATGACTTCTGCATCTGCCTCTCCATCCTTTTGAGCAAGCGCCAGAGTCTGTTCCTGCTGAAAAATTAAATTTAAAAAAATAAAAAGTCGTGCCTCCTGCTGAGGAAGCAAAGGAGTTCCCAGTAGACAAAACTAAGTTGCCCTCTGCTGAGGACATAGCTAAGGCCCTATAAGTCCTGCAGGCCATTCAGTCTGTGGGTTCTCTTATGGGTACCCTGGTTCCTCCTCAAACCCAGTCTCAAAAACAAAACAAATAAAAACATGTTGCTCGCCTCCTGCTGAAGAAGCAAAGGAGCTCCCAGCAGACAAAACTAAGTTGCCCTCTGGAGGAGACATCAAGGGCCTTATAAGTCCTTCAGGCTATTTAGTCTGTGGGTTCCCTTTGGGTACCCCAGTTCCTCCTGAAATTCAGTCCCTGTCCCTCCTGAACAGAGGCCTGAATTTTATGAGAAGTAGGAGGAGGATGACCCAGAGGTGGGGAACTGTTGAGCCTGATGTTTCCCTGACCAGGAGTTCAGTACTCCTCCCGGGTCCAGGAGGATTTTCCTCCTTGCTATTCTTTTTGTCAGACAGATGGTGAACCTTGGTCTCTCCTCACAGGAAGCCATGGTGGATGAGGAGGGAGGCCAAGTTTTTTTGACATGATGGGACTGGTTTGCACAAAGAGATTGCTTCTTCAGTTCACAATTCTCTTAAAAATGCCAGACCTAATGTTGAGTTTTGTATTCGCACCCACACCATGAGGGTGTGGTCCAGGCTGCAGCCTGTGACAAAAGCCAGGTCCCTTCTCCTCCCACCCCAATAAGGACTCCAGGAAACGGGACAGTAGGAAAAGAAAAAAGGGTATGCAGCAGCTCCTCTTCTACTCAGGGTACTTCCTCATTTAGAAGAAAAATGGGGATGATGACCTATTCTAGATCTCAGAGTTTTAAACAAGCATCTTACAAAACCCAAGTTGAAAATGGTCACCCTTGCCTTAGTGATTCCCTTCCTGCAGCAAGAGAACTGGTTAGCTTCCCGGGACCCAATGGATACCTGTTTCCACATCCTAGAAGACCCAGCCTAAGAAAGTACCTAAGGTTCAGGCTTCCCTCGGGGCATTACCAGTTCTCTGCTCTCCCTGTTGGTCTCATTTTTGCACCCAGGGTTTTCACAGAGTGCCTAGCTACAGTGGCTGCTCATCTCAGGAGGCAAAGGTCCATAGTGTTCCATTACCTGGACAATTAACTAATGCATGAAGATTCCTATCAGCAAGTCAGGGAGTCCCTCAGACTTACTCAGAGCACCCTGAAATCACTGGGATTCCTCATAAACATTCAGAAGTCCCAAATGGAACCTGTCCAGTCCCTAGAATCCATGGGGCAGAGCTGAATGCTTTGCAGGGCAAGGCCTTTCTACCTCAAGAGAAGGTAAACTGACTGTTTTCCCAAGCAAATTCCTTTGTCCTGAGCCAGCCCAGGCCTGCCAGGCAGTTCTTGAAACCCTTAGGCCACGTAGCTTCTGTCACAGCCAACCACAGCCAAAATGGTGCAGGGTCTGCACCAGAAGACATATGAGGAGAGACTGAGGCAGCTTAATATGTATACCCTTAAGGAAAGGAGGGAGAGGGGGGACATGATAGAAATGTTCAAGTATCTCAAGGGAATTAACAAAGCACAAGAGGGTAGTATCTTTCAGAAGAAGAGATGTGCAAGAACAAAGGGCACAATTTGAAGATTGAGGGGGGACAGCTCAGAGGTAATGTTAGAAAGTATTTTTTCACAGAGAGGATTGTGGATGCATGGAACAGCCTTCCTGAGGAGATTGTGGAGTCAGGAACAGTAGGAGAATTAAAGAATGCATGGGACAGGCATAAGGCAATTCTAGTGGGGGAGTGGGGGGTAGGAGGAAGTAAGCTGTTGATTAACTAGAATCTGCAGCTTATCCATCAGGTAGGGAAATGGGCAGACTAGGTGGGCCAAGCGGTCCTTATCTGCTGTCAAATTCTATGTTTCTATGTTTCTACAGCAGTGGTCCAAGGTGCCAGGTTTCAGATAGGAGACAGTCAGTATCATTTAAGAGCCCACTGGTCCCAGAGGAGTGATCCCTTCTCTAAGCTGGTACCAGTTACAAAAACACTACTTCGGGCTATCAGATGGTAGAAGGAAAGAGACAGCCTCAGAGTGGGCATTTCCTTTCTGCAACAGCCCCCATCAGTGGTCCTAACTATAGATGCCTCTCTTCTAGGCTGGGGGCTCACTTAGGCGACCAGATAGTAAGTGGAATCTGGTCTTCTTGGGAGCCTAGACTGCACATCTGCCTGCTGGAACTGAGAGGAGTCTTTCTTGTCCTATGGTCATTCGCCTCTCAGGTAAAGCAATACCACTACCATGTACTACATCTATAAACAGGGAAGAACAAAGTCTTCAAAGCCGTATGCAGAGGTCAGGAGACTTTGGTCTCTGGCCTTTTCAGTGGACATGCGTTTAACAATCCATCTCCCAGGGAAGACATTGTCTTACCAGATTTTCTCAGCAGAATAATCCAAGGCCACCATGAATGGGCACTGAACAAGCAGGTACTGGATATAGTATTCAGGAGGTGGGGTACTCCAGAAATAGACTTATTGGTTTCAGCAGAGCACCATCAATTCCTTCTCTTCTGCTGCAGGCTCCCTGCAGTGGGCACAATGCTCATGGATGCCTTGGTTCTGGATTGGACAGGAGTTTTCTGCTGTACCTTACTCCCTTTCCTCTATTGCAGAGACACTCCTCAAGCTGAGGAGTCAGTCTGCAACCGTGCTTCTGATAGCCCCAGATTGGGCAAGACAGCCCTGGTATCCCCTGCTGCTAGCCAGGGCTCCTCTTCAACATCAGTCCCAGGTCGACAGTCAAAGTTGAGGTGCCACTTGTGTTCTCAGTCCTGTTTGTGGGAGAGGCATCACTGTCGACGTTTTCCATCCTCAGATGAAGAGAGGCTCCACCAGCGCAAGCAGTGGTGCTATGAGGAACTCCTCTGGTAGCAATGGGCCATGGTGGGGCAGGATAGGGCTTTCTCCGACCCTGTGGTCAATCGCCTGCTGCCAGTCCACCCAAGGCATTTATTGCTGACACCTGTCTTCACCCTGCTGGTGGACCACCTCATTGCAACCCTTTGAGGAGCTCTGTGCTGTGACCAGCTTGCTACACTGGCTGTCGGTGGAGATCACTTAGTTGGACAACGTTAGGGTGGTTCACGGCAGCAAATTGTCAAGGGCGTTTTTGATGAATCCTTGGACAACTCGGATGGTTCCTCCATGCAGTAGAAGATGCATACTGTTAACCACAAATCAGTTCAAGGAATTGACCACCAACTATGTGCGGTGTTATTTGGGCTCTACTCCGACTCGTGTCAGAGTCCACGTCTGTCCCTTGGAACCTATGCAGAAAAGGGCCAAATACCATTTCACAGATATCCTTGGCAGGGCTGAATCCTGGGGTTGCCTTTCCCATGGCTGAGGCTATTTTGGAACCAGCTCCTGGAAACCAGTATCCTGCTTGGCACCCTTGACTCATATGGTCCACCGCATATATGGTTCCTACCAGCTCTCTGTCCAAGTTCTCGGACCACCCCTTGTCTGAGAGTATGTTCTTGGACTCTGTTTTCCAGAGGTCAGGAAGCACTAAGGACATAGACAAGCCCCCCATTGAAGAAGTTCAGTCATGTGGCCTAGGTCTGTGCCACTTCCTCCCTTGGTCTCTGTCAGGCGAGCTACATCTTGATGATGGCCCACATTGGTTATTCCCTGATGGGAGTGCTGAATAATGACCTCGTTCACCTTCCTGCTGACAAGCAGTTGATAGGAAAGTTGTGGGAAGACACAGTCAAGCACTGGCTAACCAGCAACTCTAGATGGCCATGGATATGGACAACTCCTGTGTCCGTGCCATGACAGCAGCTGTTGCGATGGTTGCAGAATCTGGCTGAGGCTCTTCACCTTTATGGTGGACACTCTGCACCAGCTGGCTGATGCCCTTTTCTTGGGCATCAACTTTTCCAGCTCAGGGTTGGAAGGTCATCTTACATGGATTGACGTCCAAAACCTAAAAAGGCCTTTCAGTTTTGGTCTTTTCAGTCAGAGCAGCCTTGGTGGCAGCAGCCCCAGCATGGGCAGTACCAGGCCTGGCGTCCCAAGGCCAAGATATCTAGCCATGGGCCCAAGAGAGCCGGGGTAGAAGAAGTTGTGCTCCTCCTGCCCAGTGACCGATGCCCCCTGCAAAGCTACCCAGTAAAGAGTCAGTGCTGTCTACCTCCTGCCTTTCCAGTCCCTGACCCAGCTTCCTGTGGTGAGGTTGGCTTCACCACTTCTGGACACACTACTCCGTTATTACTGTGGACAGGTGGGTTCTCAAGGTGGTAGGCAAAGGGCTGCTGCATTATTCAAGGCTTTCTCGCCTTACCTATTCCACTGCCTGCCCTCAGGAAAACATTGCTCATCTCCTTTCAAAATGAGCTATAGCCCATGTCCCAGAGGCCTTGGCAAGTCAGCTTGGGTGCAGATCTACATCCATATCACTGGAGTGGACAGTTAGCTGGCAGATCCTCTCAGCCGTGTGGGCAAGATGTTGCATGAGTGGTCCCTGCATCAGGACGTGGTGAGCCACCTGTTCTTCCTATGGGGCACACTGCTGGTGGACATGTTCACCTCCTGGGGGGGGGGACGCAAAATTGAGGCGGTCTTGTGTCTCCGTGCCCCCCCAGTCTGGGAAACTGGTGAGGGATGCCTTCGTAAGGCTCTGGTCCCCAGGCCTCCTGTATGCCTTTCCTGCTTTTCCCTGATCCACAAGGTGGTGGACAAGGCCCGGAAGGAAAAGGTGTGGATGATCCTGATAGCTTTCGACTGACCACGGCAATTCTGGTACCCAGATCTCATCAGCCTCAGCAGAAGGCCTCCGTAGTGGTTTCTCTTTGCCTGGATTTGCTGACTAGACACCAGTTAAAGGTCTTGGACCTGGATCTCCAGTCCTTGCATGTCATGACCTGGTTCCTGAGCATCTTGAGTTCCAGGCTTTGGGTCTTTCTGAGAATATGTACCATACTGTAGAGGCCTTCCAAAAAGAGTTGACTTCCCAGTGCTACACCTTTAAATGGAAAAGATTTACATTTGGCGTCAGGGCAAGGAGTTTGATCCCCTTGCCTGCCCTGTAGCCAGTATCCTCAAGTACCTCTGGTCCCTCTCCCAGTTGGGACTGCAGGCCACAACCCTCAGGGTGTACCTGGCAGCCATATCTCGTCATCAGTCATGTGCTGATATGTCGATTGTGTCCATGGAGAGAAGATGGTAGGATGCTTTTCATGGGCAGGCCTTTGAGCCTTGCACAGGTGTGAGATGTCACACTTGTCATGGAAGACAGCCTTCTTGGTGGCCATCGTGATCAACCAGAAGGAATAGTGAGTTCCAGGCACTCTTGGTAGAGTCTCCATATATGGTCTTCCACAGGGACAGGGTTATCCTCGCCCCCACCCGAAGTTCCTCCTGAAGGTAGTATGAGAATCCCACCTTGACCAGATGATGAACCTTCTGGTATATTTTACAAGCCATATTTAGAGGCGGATTGCAGGCTTCATGCTCTGGACCTGTAGTGGTCACTGTCCCACAATGCAGTGTGTATGGCTGGAGTTCGGGATGATGCTCTCTAGCCTTTTGTAACACACGCTGAAGTCACACCTGGCAGACTGGCAGCTAAGCAAACAACTGGCAGGTGGATAATATCCTGCATTGACTTCTGGTGTTGGTTGGCTGATGGGAGCCTCCTGTAGGGCTTGGGGCTTATTTCACCAGACATACCACTGCCTCGGTGGCTGCTTCCAGGGACATTCCTATGCAGGAGATCTGCAGGGCTGCCACCTTAAAGTCAGCATACACCTATTACAGCATCGACCTAGAGTCCTGGCTGGATGCTGCATTTGGGACCCGGTTCTCCGATCTGTTTCACAAAGTAGGGGTGTGCTTCTTGACCCTCTTCCTCCGGAGAACTGCTGGAAGTCTGCCAATGTGTAGATAAGTGAACTACATCCATGCCCCTAAATAAATACATACGGTAACTACCGTATTCTAGGAGTGGTATATGGTTGACATCCACCACCTGCCTCGACCTCACCTAGCAAGTGGCACACGGATCCCTCCTTCCAGCATGCAAGATCTGATGTCACTGGGCAGAGCCAGAGGATATACCACAGGTAGTGAGAGAAGCTTAGCTTAAAGGAGTTCCCATTAAATCAGTACTTCTGTTTTAACTCTCAGTATGTAAATGTGAACTATATACCACTCCTAGAGCTATGGTTACAGGTGAGTAACCTATTTTTTAGGTCACTTCCCTTAGTAATAAAGAAAAAGGGGAACAAATTGCACAAAATGTTTTATTGAAAACTTAAGAGATTACCTTTGAGCAGAAGTGTTCATATACAAAAGTTCCACATCAGATACAGTCACAAAAAACATTAGAAGTACAGTAAGCAGTTACAGAAGAAATTCAGTTGAGTCAGGCTCAAAACACTTGACACAACAGTTCCATACAGTTTTGAAAAAAATCCATGCAGCTCGTTGTACAAAATGTCAGGATATGTACAGAGAGAACTGAATAAAACAGTTTACAGTTACAGTTTGCTTTGTACTGCAAGGGTAGGTCACAAAGATCTATAAGTAGTTCTAGTTGAATGGTACAGAGGGTGAAAGCACAGAATTGTAAAACAGTGGGTTAAAACCCCAGGAAATCTTACTGTATTCTAACATATGCAGTATTGTCCTCCCATTGTACTGCTCCGGAGCCGAAATGGTTAATAGAACCTATGCAAATGATGGAATGCTAGGCTCCGGCTCGGTTTTCATACCACTATCCCTGGTAAACATTCCACAACTGTCAGATTCTTTACTTTGCTTGAACAGTACAGAAGCCTTGGAAGCTCACCTTCATCGTTCTTGAAGATTTCATTTTCTCGTTTTTGTGAAGTAAAATTTATTTCTGTTCATTTTTAAAGCACTGTCCTTGTGTTTACAGGTAAACTAGTTGAGGTTTAGTGTTATTCCGGTAGTTTTATCAGTTTCTTTCCAGTTCTCTTGACTGTGAGGGAACCAGACTTTTATTTACAATTTTAAAAGTAAATTCCTGTATTTTATTCCTTCTCTGGGGCGGTTGCTTAATTTGCTTATTTGAGGGAAACCACGGTAACTCTTAGTTCTCTCAGCGGTTGCTAAATCGACCGCAAAGTAAAAAACATAAAGTAAATAAGGTTTAAGCCTTATTCATTAGTGTGGATTTCTGAATCTTACTTTGAGACACTGCTCTTGCAGCAGGTTACACCATTAGGACTGAAGTCGGCAGGCCAGGACCCCACAGAAAAATTCTAGCTAGCAGAGCCTAGTGGGGACCCTTTCAGTGTTGAGCCCTTCCCATCACATCACATAAAAGCAAGGTCCCCAGTATCCCTAGTTCTTTCCCACCGCCGACTTGCCAGCATAGACCTCACAGACGCTTGCATCAACGATACGACATGCAAAATCTTTACAAAATAATCTCAAATCCATGTCTACTTCTCCAACTCCTTCTCTTGAAGTACACCCCTCAAAGTGCGCCTGCGGCAAGCAGATCCCCTTCGCCAACCATCATTCAGCTTGTCTGAGGTGCCTGGGCCCGGAACACAACACCCAGGCCTGCTCCATCTGCCAACAATTTAATAGCAGACCAGGATCCGCTGCCAAAAGGCCCTTCAGGGGTTCCTTCTTGAAGAGAAACTTCACAAAATGGAAAAAAGACTTTCTTCCAAAGGGGATTCTTTCCATAAGACCAGGAAGCACCGGGACAGCACCGGGACTCGGGTAGGTCGGGATCCCCCAGCAGGGCCTCTGAATCCAGGGCCAGCTCCAGCCCTATGCGGTCTGACCGTTCTTCTCGGGCCTGCTCCCAACCTCCCCCAGTTAAGCTAAGGTCTTCAGGGGGTTCTTCAGCCTCCTTGCACCCGCTTAAGACCCACCAGGCGCCCGACTCTTCTTCCAGGCCTGACTGTACAGAAAAACTTAGGAAGTCTTACTCAAAATCTAGCGGGGCGTCAGGCCAACGCCGGGACACCAACCTGGGGTCCGTCTCCCAGCCTCCCAAGGCCCCGGAAAGGAAGACCAAGGATCTGACGCCTCTTAAGCAGACATCACAGAATAAAAAGGTGCCTGACCCGATGCCTGGAAAACAGACTCCCAACCCGACAGCAGTTGTACAGCGCGGGTGACACGGACGTCAGGGTCCTCAGGAGAGAGGCTGCCACACTGCGGCAGAGAGGGCCTTAGCTCGCCTGGGGAGCCATCGACGGATCCGGGTGGTTCCCAGGACTCAAGCCTGACCTGGCGACAGACCCACACCGACGCCTGGGCCCGTAGTCGGGCTTGAACATTCAGGAGGTGAAGGAATTGTTCACTTTCTGGTGGGAGACCATCAGAAAGGATGTGGTCCCCAGTAAGCCTCTTCCATCTCCACTGCCTACACCCCTCCTCCAGGAGGGTGAAAGCTAAGACCCCGACCCCTAAGGGGCCAACTCCACCTCCTAGGGCAGATCTAGAGAAAGAAAAAGACGCCCATCACGGTCCCCTCTGGGTCTCCGAGCCCTAAACGACCCAGGGATGGGCTGACACCCACCGGGGGATGACTCCAGACCGGATACATCCGATACCTCCAGGTCTCCATCCCGCTATAGTCCCCCATCAGCAGACCCACGAGACCAGCCAAGGTCACCACCGGATGATCCCTCTTTCTCCGAAATCATGAGGCACATCCAGGAGAATATGGGATGGGAGACTGAAGACTTGGACCCCGGAGACAACGCCTGCTGTTACCTTCGGCAAAAGGACCCAAAGCCTTTGGTGGTCCCACCTCTAGTGGACACCTTCACAGACGTCACCGAGGCGGCTTGGAGGCATCCGCACTCAACACCGGCTGTTCCTAAGAAGGCTGACCGCCTCTACAGAGCTCCTATGGAGGACCTGTATCTGATGCAGCAACCCCTGGCAGACTCACTGGTCATTATGGCGCCTCATGATCGGTCTCAACAACCGCAACACTTGAGTACTCAGCCTCCGGACCAAGAATCTAAGCAATTAGATTCTATGGGAAAACATGTATGTGGCTGCTGCATGCTCCATAAGGTCTTTGAATTACCTCATGCACATGGTTCAATTTCAAAGCCCTCTGGGGATCAGGACCAAGACCTTTGAAGGACTTTCCAGGTGGCGAAAGAAGGAGGGGCTGCTCAACCTCCTTCATACTGGGTCAGACCTGGAGACCCAGGTTCTCCGAGCCGCTTACGATTCAGCGGACTCGGCCACCAGGGGAGCAGCTACTGCCGTTTGTCTTTGGAGACACTCTTGGCTGAGAGTCTCCAGTTTCACCCCAGATGTTCAGAAGAATATTCTGGACATCCCTTATAATGGAGCTGTCCTGTTTGGTGAGGAATCTGAGAAGGTCATCACCAAGCTACAGGGCAGCTGGGAAGGCAATACGGACTGTAGAGGCCCAAATCTGGTTCCTTTCAGAGGAACCAGAACCATTATGACGCAGGCAACAGCCGACCAGCAACCCTGGGGCAATTTTGTTCATGAGGTCAAGCCAGATTCCCCATGGGCCAGAGCTCAAGCACCCCAAGGCAGCCCAGCCCACGGGACCCAATGCACGCCACAGCATGATTCCTTCCCGACCCTCGCCCCTCCTCTGGATCAAAGGATAAAGGTCAGGGGTCGCATCTCTCATTACCTTCCGGGATGGCAGAGGATCACCTCCGACCAGTGGGTGTTACAGTTGGTACAGCGCAGGGCACTCTATAGAGTTCTTGACCACCCACTGTCCAGACCTCTCCTGCTCTCTCATTACTCGGGTCAGCATGCTTTGCTCATCCAGCAGGAGATCTTGGCCTCCCTGGACAAGGAGGCCATAGAATCGTCCACCGGACCAGAAAAGAAAAGGTTATTATTTCCACTTCTTCCTGGTCCCAAAGAAAACAGGGAACTTGTGCCCGATCTTAGATCTCATGATCTCAACACGTTTGTGTTACACAAGCGCTTCCATGGTGACCCTACCGGTCTCATCCCCATGCTCAAGGAAGGCGCATGGCTAGTGTCGCTGGACATGCAGGGCGCTTACCTACATCTCCCGATCACTCGAACACATCAAGGTTTCTGCTCTTGAGTTTCCGGGATGCCACTACCAGTTCTAGCCCTCCCGTTCAGACTGTCTTCCGCACCTCAGGTGTTTTATGAAGTGCATGGCAGTCGTGGCGGCAACTCTCAGGAGGTAGGGGCCACTACGTTTTTCTGTACCTAGACGATTGGCTCCTCATGGCACCCTCTTCAGAGGCCCTGATGTCCAGCGATTCAGGATACCCGTTCTCTTTTCCAATCGTTGGGCATCATCACCAACCAGAGTCGTACTTGCCTTGTCCCGTCTCAGACTGCAATTTATTGGAGCAGTTCTGGACACCACTCAAGGAGAGCATTTCTTCCTTCAGACAGGCGGAACACATCAGATCCCTCATACTGGACACAATGCCGAAGACAGCGGTGCCCGCCAGGACCGTTCTTTGCCTGCTCGGACATATGGCTGCCATTGCGGCGCTTCCGTGGCCCGACTCCATATGCGGGTTACCCAATGGATGTTGTGGGCTCAATGGGACCAAGCAAGTTCATATGCAGCATCCAGTCTGGATCCTGAATGCTGTCATCAGAGACTGGCAATGGTGGCTCGTCCTGGACCCTTTCTCAAAGGAGTCCCTTCATGGCGCCACCTCCTTTAGTAACACTCTCCACGGATGCCTCGGGATCGGATGGGGCACACCTCAACAGGGTCAGGACTCGGGGCTCATGGTTGTCTCTAGAGTCCCTTCTGCAATGAATATTCTGGAGATGAGAGCCATCCTCTATGCCCTACATGCATTCCAGGCGGACATTCCACCAGGTACTCTTCCAATTCAAACAGACAATACTGCGGTGATGTACTATCTCAACAAACAAGGCACTCATTCCTACCCTTTTGCAAGGAGGCTCAAGGGTTTGGAATTGGGTACTGTACCAGGCGCAGATGATATTGCAGTGCCGTTCCCGGAGTGGACAACACAATCTGGGACAGTCTCAGCCGATCATGGTCCACAAATGGGAACTGCTTCAGGAAAGTGCAGAGGATCTGTTTCGCAGATGGGGACACCAAATTGGACCTTTTCGCCTCCCCATCCAAAGTAAAACTGCCCAATTTTGCTTGTTAGATTCAGGGCCTGGTGTTTTCTGGTGAGACGTGTTGTCCCTCTCTTGGACGGGCAGATTCCTCTCGCTTTCCGCCCTTCCTTTGATCCAGAGGTTTACTGAAGCTCCAACAAGCGGGTGTCACTGATTCTGGTAGCGCTTTTTGCCCAGGCAAATTTGTTCTCTCTATTACATCAGCTGACCCAGGAACCTCCGGTGCCTCTGCCATTCAGCTCTCAACTTCTGTCCCAGGAGGCAGGCTCCTTAGTCTATCTGGATCTTGGTCGCTGAACCTGCATGCCTGGCTCCTAAAGACATAGCAGTCCTGAGATACAGGGTCTCTGGAAAGTTGCAGACGTTCTGGTGGCAGCCAGAAAACCCTCCACTCACACCATGAAGTGGCGCAGATTTTGCATCTAGGCTCAAGCTCTGAGATTGTCCCCATTGGATTGTTCAGAGAGTCAGTGTTAGACTACCTTCTAACCCTGTACGAGGCAGGCCTTGCCTACTCTTCCATTAAGGTTCACCTGTGTGCCATTTCGGCGTATCATTCACCGATAGGTCATAGCTCTCTAGCTCAACTAGAGGCTTCACACGCTTGTTTGCATGGCATCCTGCACCTGAGACCTCCTAGCAGAGACCTGGTTCCACCTTGGGATCTCCCCTTTGTTTTAGAGCAGCTTACTCTACCTCCTTTTGAACCAGCCATGGATTGCGAGCTACGTCCTCGCTTGGAAGGCGCTCCTTTTGATTTGCTGTGCTTCTGCCAGAAGAGTTTCTGAGCTTCATGCACTCATGTGCAAGGATCCTTATTTAGTTTTCACAAGACAGGGTGTCCCTTAAGACAAATCTAAGATCCTTCCAAAGTGTTCTCAGCGGTCACACTCAACCAGGATATAAACCTGCGTGTATTACCAATTACGGTAACAGGGGAGGCTCTGTTGCACCTCTAGATGTCTCGGGTATTATCTGACCAAAACCAAAGCCCACCTGTAATAGGACCAGCTCTTTGTTTCCCTACGCAGCGGATGCTCGATGCTCCTGTTTCAAAACAGTCGCTTTCCAGATGGTTGGTGAAGTGCATTATGTTCTGTTATCAGAAGCACAATAAACCCTTACTGAGACCAGTGAAGGGTCATTCTATGAGGGGGGTGGCTACCTCTTTCACTGCGCTCAAATGTCTCCACTTCAGCCATCTGTGCGGTAGCAACTTGGAGCACTGTGCACACTTTCATCAGACACTACAGTTTGGACATTGCCTCTAGGCGTAGAGCTGGATTCGGCATGGTGGTCCTTCAAGGACTTTTGTCCTGAAGTCTGAGTCATCTCTCCTACCCTTCCCCCGGTAGCAAATTGTTCCTTTACTGCTTGGGAATCAGTCCTAATGGTGTAACCTGCTGCAAGATCTGTTTCTTGAAGTAAGATAGTACAGTTACGTAAGAACTAACAGTAGGCTGTTCGAGAACAGCTCTTGCAGCAGGTAGTTTCCCTCCCACCTTCCCCTCTAGAGGTTGAGTCTTCTGACCTAGTTTTTAGGCTACAGCATCCTTTGACGCCTTTTTCTAACCTTCCTTTGGAAGCGGATCCTCTGTCTCCCCTTCAGGTGTCACACTTGAGCTGGGAGTCTCCGGCAGGAGAACTGGGGATGCTGGGGGACTGCCCCCTTTTATGTGATGCCTGACGTCGGGGAGGAGCCGACGTCGGGGCCGGTCCCCAGCTGGATACTGCTAGCTAGAATTTTTCCATGGCGTCCTGGCACCTGCCGGCTTCAGTCCCAATAGTGTAACCTGCTGCAAGAGCTGTTCTCGAAGGTCTACTGTTATGGTAAGTTCTTACGTAACTGTACTTTCTCAGAAAACGATTTCTTGGGGATTTACTGGTTTTGTCACTTACTCAAAATAACTGTTCCAATGGGTTTTCAGCTTTGTACAGAGTGTGGGGGAGCTGTTTGAAAGCAGGTCCTCATTTATTTGTGTTTTGCCTAGGGTTTAACCACCTGAAGGCAGATTGTAACATCTGTAAAGCAAGAAGTATTTCCTCAGTTACATAGATACATAGACAGTGTCAAGCAGATGGGGCCTGTGGCCCCAGTCTGCCCATTTGAGCTTGTAAGTTCCTTTATGTTTTTCTAGAAGTCTGTTGCCCTCCCTGACCTCCAGAATTCCTTTGTCTATCCCATGCATTCTTAAATCCGTGATTGTTTCAGCCTACCACTTCCTCTGGCAGGTGTTCCACTTGTCCACCACCGTTCTGTGAAGTAATCCTTCCTTACGTTTCCTCTGAATTGTCCTCCCTCCAACTTCATCCCATGACCTCTAGTCCTGGAACATATTTTCGCTTAAAAATAGTGTATTCCTGCACCCTGTTCTCCCTGTAAGATACTTGTATGTCTCTATCATATCCCTTCTTCCCTCCCTCTCCTCCAGGGAGTACATATTCAGTTCCTTCAACCTGTCCTCCATAGGACTTGTGATGCAATCCATGTACCATCTTTGTTGCCCTCCTCTGAACCTTCTCTACCCTGCCTATGTCTTACGTAGTTAAGGTCTCCAGAACTGTACACTGTACTCCAGGTGGGGCCTCACTAGTGTCTTGTATAGTGGAATTATGACCTCCCTTTCCTGCTGGTGATGCCCCTGCCTATGCATCCCAGCATCTTATTTACTTTACCTGCTGCCTTGTCACACTGTTTCTCTACCTTGTTGTACCCAGTTGGCGCTTAACAGGCATTTAACCGACTGTAGGAAAAAGGTTCAATGTGGGAAGGAACCGATTTTACAACCCTCTAACCAGGGTGATGGTTCTCTGATTAAAGAAAAGAACCGCAGGCACTGCCGCTGAACTGGTAAGTTCTGCTGAGAAAAAGAGGAAGGAAAAAACACTCGGTTCAGCAAAACGTGTTTCCTCAGTCAGCACTTAATAGGCATTTTAACTGACTGTAGAAAAAAGGTTCAATAAGGCTGCTAACCCAGCTGTGGATAAAACTTCCTCCTCTCATATGTAGAAACTGAAGGAACCGGTTTTACACCCTCTAACCAGGGCATTGGTTCCTCGATTAAAGAAAAGAACTGCAGCCGCTGAACCGGTAAGCTCTGCTAAGAAAAATAGGAAGGAAAAACACTCAGTTCATGAACCACAACCTACAAAACCGTCTGTTCCAACTGCAAATGAATAGCAAACGCTATACAGATTTTACAGGTGCTGCAACCGGTACCGCGGTTCTGGTTCAATGGCCCGGTTCACAGACCTCTGTTCAGGACCTGGGTTCCTTCTTGGTTCCTGGTTCATCTGAACGGTTTGCTGAGGTGTACATGGTGAGTTTGTATCTGATGTATGCCCTGATCCTCAACATCCTGACTCCCCTGAAAAGGGAGCTGAGATTTTTCCTCTCACTTTGCCTTCATAAAGCACACAGACACCGGACCTCTCCACTCAGGAATTCACAGAGGAGGAAGAGGAGCCAGACTGTATGGACAGGATGGATGTGCCAGTGACAGAAAGACTGGCGCTGCCCATCCACATGTCTCTGAAGACACAGGATTCTGGAATTTTATAAAATCCCACTTCATTTCCCCCAGTGAACAAGAGGCTGGATAGGAAGTTTTGGGTGGCTAAGTCTTGAGCAGAGCATCTCAGCCATGAAATGGTGGTGCAAGCTGTGGCTGTGATAAGGCAAGGATTCCCCTGGCATCACACCCACCGGATAAAGACTCCAAGAGATGGATTATTTGGCACAAGAAATCCCATTTAGGTGCCTCTTTGTCTATTAGACAGGCCACTCACGTGGCCTTTGTCTCCAGATAATAAATAAATCAATCAATAAAATATCTCTAGAATGTAATTTTAGAGATTGCTAGAACATAGAGGCCTCTATATGCGGTTCAGAAGGACAGTGGATGCAATGATATTGCAGCCATGCAAATGCTAATTTCAGTGTCTCTGAGGAGCTGGGCCTGGCTAGGGACAACTAATTAATCTCAGGCCAGCCAAAAGGCATTGGATTTTTCTGATGAGCCTACATTCCTTTTTGATGAACAAACAGAGGCATACATGGAAAACAAGGATGGGTACACGGTAGGAGTGCTGCTGCAAAGGAGAAAGCAGCAACACCCTATAAGTACCAAGACAGATAGTGGGCCAGGGGCTTGCCGTCAGGTTCAAAATCCTGCCAAAACTGAGGGCAGGGTTTTTCAGACTTGCCAGTCTATCAGAAGTAACCCTGCTGGAGAGGGTGGTGACCCATATGGGATCCCAGGCATTTAACAAAGCCAAAGTAAGAATGGTTACACTGGCTACCATCCTCCCTACACTCTGAAAGGGGGATTGAGCCTACACCTCTGGCCTTAAAGGGCACTTCCTCCCACATAGTTCAAAGACGTTCCTTTCAGCCTTATCTCTGTTCCTGGGGTGATTACCAAGTGCATAGCACTGGTAGAAGCACACAAAAGGAGGCAGGGAATCTTAGTCTACCCATACCTGGACGACTGGCTGATGGCAGGCCAGTCTGCTCTGCGGGTAGAGGTGCACTGATCACCATCTAGAATACCCTGTGTATGCCGGATCTCCTGGTCAATAAAAAAAAAATAAAAAAAGTCAATGCTAACACCAGTTCAGCGCCTGGAGTGTATAGGGGCAAAGACTGGATGCGCTGAGAAGAAGGGCCTTCCTCCCGCAGGGAATGGTAGACAACTTGGTGCAGCTGGCAGGCTCATTCCAGCTTCACCCCAGACCAGTGAGGCATTTTCTACAGTTGCTAGGGACATGGCTGCAGCAACAGTGTCAGGATCAAGATTCCAGAGGAGGCATTTAGTTCCACCTCAGGTCTCACTGGTCCCAAAAGAGATTCCCTGTCAATGATTGTCCCAGCCACAAGAATTCTGCTGCAATCTCTGCAGTGGTGGCAGGAAGAAGACAACCTCACGGAGGGTGTACCTTTCCTCCGGCTGCCACCAGCAGCAGTCTTGACAACCTATGCCTCCCTCCTGGCGAACACACACTGCATCACATAAAGCCTGGAGCTCAGGGCAGCTTAGCTGGGCATTCAGTCCTTCACGGCAAGGTGTTTTAGGTCAGGACAAGACAATACAACCACAATGTACTACATAAACAAGCAAGGGGGCACAGAGTCATCCCTACTGTGCACAGAGGCCATGAAAGTGTGCAGTCTTAACTCACTCCCTGGGCATCTCCCTCTCAGCAGTCCACTCCCAGGGAAGGATGATGTCCTAGCAGATGCTCGGAGCAGGATCAACTAAAACCACCAGGAGTACAAGTGATGATTAGAAGGTGGGGTACCCCAGAGGTGGACCTCTTTGCAACCCCACACAATTACCAGCTACCCCAATTCTGTTGCAGACCTCTTGCAGGGGACACAGTCCCTCTGGATGTACTGCTGTTGCATTAAACAGGGAAGTTTCCGTTTGCCTTTCCTCCATTGCCATGGGCTGGCAGTCTAGCGTAGAGATTAGAGGAACGAGGTCTGAACGAGCTTGACACATCCAGCAGACCAGACCTGAGTTTGATTCTCATAACCTCCACTTGCATACTGTGTGACTCTGAGCAAGTGACTTAACACCTCAGTGCTCCAGGTCACCCCTGAAACCAGGCAGTTGTGCCTAGTGGGCCTTACCCAGTTACCAAAGACTGAAATAAAAAATAAATAAAAATGAATTTCCCCTGTTGCTCAGAGTGCTGAACAAGCTCAGGGTTCACTCAGCGACAAGGATCCTCGTTAGTCCAGATTTGGCCAGAAGGCCATGGTGTTTTCTACAGCTGACCTTGTCAATTTCCAGGCCAGTCTCTCTGCCCAGGAGGCACAAACTATTGACCTCCTTGCAGGACAGGGTCCTTACCCCAATATCCGTCTCTCAGGCTCAGTGCTTGGCTCTTGAGTACTTACAGTATTCAGACTTGCACATTTCTATAGGGGTGCTGGAGGTTCTTAGGGTTTCTGGAAAACCCTTCTACCAGAAAGACTTGCACCTCTAAATGGAAGAGGTTTTCCATTTGGTGCCAGAAAAGAGATAGATCGCTGCCAGGCTGACTTGTCAATCATCCTAAAATATCGGCACACCTTCTTTCTCTCTGACTTGTCAGTCATCCTACAATATATGACACACCTTCTTTCTCTATGACTTGTCAGTCATCCTACAATATATGGCACACCTTCTTTCTCTCGGCCTTAGGCCTTCCACCCTCAGAGTACAATTACCAGCTGTCTCTGCTTACCTCTCAGCTGGTAAGGGGTCATCTCTGGTAGTTAATCTAGTGTTTATCAAGTTCTTCAAGGATGTCATGCATTTGCATTCCCTCACAGGGAACACACCTCGGCATGGGACCTCAATATATGCATTGGCTGGCTAATGAAACCACCATTTGAGCCCATGTCTTCAGCAGAGCTTAGGTATGCAGCATGGAAAACAGTGTTCCTGGTAGCCATCACCTCAGCTGGGAGCATCAGTGAGCTCCAGGCCTTGTCCACTGAGTTAATTACATATCAGTCCATAGGACAACCTCAAGACGAACAGAAACCTTCTGCACAAGGTGGTTTCGGACTTCTACCTAAATCAGTCCATTACTTTGCCAGTCTTTATTTCACTGACCACTCTAGTTCAGGGGAATGTAGACTGCATAGCTTAGATGTCAAGTGAGCTATAAGTTACTACTTGGGTCACACAAACGGTCACAGGCAGGTGAGCACTCAGCTTTTAGGGCAAGCCTGCTTCAAAGAGGTCTATTGCCTGCTGGATGGTTGCTTGTATTCAGTTCTGCTACAGCAAAGTAGGTAAGGAATCCTTGTAGGCCTTAGGGCTCTCTCTGCAAGGGGTACAGCTGCTTAAATAGCAGCTGCAGGAGATATTCCTTTGTTGGAAATCAGTAAAGCAGCTACCTGGAAAACAGTTCACACCCTTACCAAACACTACAGCCTGGATACCTAGGCCAGAGGTGATGCCAGGTTTGACACAGCAGTAGTGCAGAGCTTGTTTACTAAAGAGGTTCTCTACCCTCTTCCAAAGGTACTGCTTGGGTAGTACGAATATGTCAGAATACAGTAAGATTTCCTGGGGTTTGAAGAAAACATTACTTACCATAGTAATCTTGTTTCTTCTAATGAATTCCTACTGTATTCTTAGCCCTCCTACCAATCCCTGTTACAACCTATAAGCACTGCAGCACAGCTGTCCGTGCTGTTGTAAACCTATGAGTGGTTCTGTTGTTGGGCTTAGTGACTTGAGTCTTAGTTTAGCCCACATTTTCAACTGGAGGGGATTGTTGGTGCGTCATTTATTTAGTTAATTGTTAAAGTTAGTATAGATAGCATGTTAGTATTCACGCTCCATAAGAATCAGACGTTCTAGAATATTTACCAGGGATGGTGGTTTGAAAACTGAGCACGAGCCTAGCATTCCATCATTAGCATAGGTTCTATTAACTATTTCGGCTTCGGGACTGTACAATGGGAGGACAGTACTGCATATGTCAGAATACAGCAAGATTCCCTTAGAAGAAACAAGATTACTATGGTAAGTAATATTTTCTTGTGGGTTCTGCCCCCCTCAAGGCCACAGACAGAATTGTCTAAGGAAATCTGCATCACACTAAACGTGTAGTTGGGCCAGTAACGGGGGAAGGGGGGCCTGATGCACTGGACACCTCACCACGCTATGACGATGACCTGGGTTTGGGAATGGACCAAGGTTGCTCGGGGGGCTGGATGAGAGGAAGGACAATTTAGCGGCCATCGATGGATCTCCCCCACTGGGGGGGGGGGCAGTGTGCACTGCTGCTTGGCTGCCACCTAGTGGAGGGTAGGTGGCATCGCAGCAGTCACCAGAACTGAAAGTCTGAGTCAAAGGTGGGTGTTGAAAGTGTGCACCATCTTCACGGTCTGCATGTGCACCATTGCATACCACCAGCTCTGACTCAGGAGTAGCGGGTGGAAAAGAACCCCTGTCTGCAGAATGATGATGCTACCCTAAAGGCACCGCACCACTGCCATTCATGGCACCCCTCCACAATGGGGTAAGTCCGGGGTTGTGAAGGGGCTGGGGTTCGACAGCAGAAGGGGTCCAATGGAGAGGGGCAGTAGGATAAAGTTCATATGAAAAACAAAGATTGCAAAAATATTTGAATGATAAACTGAATTGTATCCAACTCACATTTTTTATCCAACTCGTGTCAGGGGCTCTTTAAAGGGCACATGAACAGTATGTAATCTAAACCAGCTTTTACTGGTGTTTTCAGTTCATTATTGACATGCTGTTAGCCTATTTTAAGCTATTAGATTTTCACTGTTTAGTGCTTTCATATAGGCTTTTCCTGTCTGTAACCAGTGGGAAGCACGCGCACACACAGTGAAGCTTGATTATCTTCAAAGCCTGATGAGGTCTACTAGCTGGCTAATGGTGAATACTCATATATTTTATTTCATCAACTCTTTACTGATGGCAAAAAGTGAAAAAATGGTGCCATCGGCCACGGTAATTCCGGCTCCAATAGCGTATATTAAAGTTGCTGCAGTTAGAAAGCTCGTAGTTGGATCTTACGTAAAGGTGCTTTTCCCACCAGTTATATTGGCGTGGTGGCAGCTAGTGGGACTGCTCCCTCCTACATTTTACCAGTTTTGTGATGTCCTGCTGTGATTTTGCACTGATGCATTGCTTTTCATTTTTTGCCATCAGTAAGGAGTTGATGAAATAAAATATGAGTATTCCTTATTTTTTGGGTGGCTGGTTAACTATTTTGTAATATTACACGAAGTGCATATTATTATTCGATCTGTGGTAGGTGCACCATTACTTGTTTTCTATCTGATTTACTCTATATTGCTGCACCACCTGGTAGTGCCTGGTTGCTTTTTTTTGTTTTTTTTTTTAGCTGGCTAATGGGAAGAAAACCAGTATGATTGGTGGAACTTTCTCCTTGAACTACAAAAGTTTATGCCCATGAGGCAAGCCTCCTGCTTTTCACATCCATTATCTCATACAGTACACACTCACACAGCCCCTATGTTACAGTAACAGTGTGTTGCTTTGTGCATGCATGCAAGCAAATGCAAAAACATGTGTTATAATTGTTTACATTTTGTAGAGACTGCTTATGTAACTGGGAGTTTTATTCTGATTCCTTTGTCTTTAAAAAGTAAAACAGATTGCACACCATACTGGTGTTCACACAAAAACATGTTTGTTTACATTCTTAATCAACCCACTGCATCTTTCCTGGATTTGGAATCACCCTCAGCACAGACTAGCCACTCATAATGTAGTGGGAGAAAAGGAGACTGTTGCATCGTGAGTGACTATGCTGTTTGCGGGCATTCCTAATGTCCAGGAATATGCAATAAGAGTTGGTCAAGGATTTGAAAGAAAACAAGGTTGGCTACAGCTGTACCATTAGCAATCAGTTCAGTTCTAGTAGGAAATAAGTGTTAAACTGATGTAATGTTTCAATAAATAAAATAAGTCTGATTAATTACCAGCATCAATGAATTTTAGAGAAGGCAAGCAATCATAAATGTGGGTTTTGACTAGAAGTAATATGATGCAGGAAAGGTTGACAGTGTCCCTTTAAGTAGGAGTGTATGGCGCCAGATAGCCTCTCTCACTTGTATGGTCTCTGGGACTTATCTTCCACTTACTGAATCAGGACACTAAAAAAAAGAAAGCTTTTAAAATCTTTCCTTATTTCAGTACCAGTTCTAATTAAAATTCTCTACCCTTCCCAACTTTTGCCTAGTTAAAAGTTAAAATGAAGCCAAGACCCTGGTCAAAACGTTGGGAGCGATCCAGGTACAATGTTAAGGGCATACAGTTTGAACTTTGTCTTACCGAGGAGCAAATGGCTGAGGCTAAGAAGTGGGACACGCCTTGGGAGGAGTTTGATATGTTGAAGGAATACGACACCTCAACCCTTGAGAAGAAAATCTGGGCAGAAGTGCAACAAGAGATGAACAAATAAAACCAAAGTATGATGCAGTGGATTGTATATCTCTGGGAGTAACTGAGCCACAGAAAGAGACATCACAACATGGAATCAAATTCAAATCCTTAATAAGTAGTTTGCTCTCTACATAAAAGTTTGTAACAAAGTAGGAGCACCATACCTTCTTTTTAAATATGCTTGATTGTCAAATATTGCGGTAACAGGATCTGTGCATTTTGTTTTTTAAATTGCATTCCTGTAAGCTTCAGCTGTGTTACCGGCCTTACTGAGTGACCCCTTGGCATAGAGATTATATCTGTGGAGCGCTTCATGAAAGGCACTAGATACAGATCGGTTTAGATTGACTTCAGTGTACTTTTCGACTACCCCATCCACTTGAGGAGTCTTACTGGTCCAGGCGTGGCCTCTGCTGAAGTCCCTCCAGTGAACAGCTCACTGTGGGTCAGTGACCAGCTGTGATGTAAGCTCTGGCATATGATCCTACCCATTTCTTTGTAAGTTGACTGCACCTTACTTTTTGGCTGACAGGCTTTGGATCGTAGTGTCACTTTATGGATTGACCAGTAGGGGATACTACAGCAGTCCATGTCTGACACCACCGTCCTGAAGCCTAAGTAAGGCACCCTAGTATGCACTCTTGTATCTGTTGGCCCAGTGCAAAGGCATCCATATCTGCTTCTGAATGGAGTATAGCAGGCCACAGCACAGTGTGCCTCTGCTATGCCGTGTGCTTCTGCACGCTAGCCACCATGGTTAATGCAGTTTGTCCCCATCCCATTGTTTTTGACAAGGGAACCCTGTCAGATGTTTGTACTGGGGAGAAGCAGTCAGTGAGCACAGTAGGCTGTCACTTTTCAGAGCTCATGCCTAAGGCATTATCAAAACTATCCAGTGATAGGGACTGCGTGACAGAGCAGTGGTTAGTGTGACCTGTTGCCCCACAAGTGACCCAGGTTCAGTTCCTAAGCATGGGATGCCTATGTGGGTGTCATGTAGCAGTGCATGATCCCCAAGAGATGTGATACATTTCTGGTGAGGCAGGGTGGCATCTTCTACCCCATAGTGGGGAATGCATGGAGGCGGTATAGCGCAGAGGTTTAGGGCTCTGAGCTGCAAACCTGGAGACCTGGGTTTGAATCCCACTGCCCCTACTTGTGTAATGTGTGACCCTGAGCAAGTCACTTTGAGATCTTACTTCGAGACACAGCTCTTGCAGCAGGTTACACCATTAGGACTGAAGCCGGCAGGCGCCAGGACCCCACGGAAAAATTAGCTAGCTAACTTGCCAGGACCGCCCAGCGTCGGTCCCGCCCCGCCGCCAGGCGTGAGACAAAAGGGGCGGGTCCCGCCCAGATTCCAGTTCTTTCCAGTAGTCGACTTAGCTCGCCTTGACCCCTTCGGTTCACAGTCTAGCGACGCTGAATAGTGCTTTTCTTTTCAACAAAATTATTTGATTCTTCAAGCAAGATCTTGATGTCCTCTCCAACTTCTGGAAAGTGTGCTTGTGGAAAACAGATCCTTTCAAGGATCCCCATACAGCCTCGCGTTGGGTGCCTGGGCCCAGATCACGATACGGCCTGTCCTTCTTGTCAGGGGTTCAACAGCCATACCCGGATCCGACGTCAGAAGGCTCTACAGGCTTATCTTTTGGAGGAAAAGCTGAAGACCATGTCCTCCAAGGGGGAAACTTCCTCTAAGACCTCCCACAAGCACGCGGAGAAAAGAAGGGAGAAGGCCTCTTCCAGGTCCCCATCCAGGGGTTCAGAGTCCCGCAGCTCAGGTTCCAAGTCTCCCCCGGCTGCGGTAAGAAAGCCTTCTTCTCAGGCTAAATCCGCCAGGCCATTCTCGCCTTCTTCCAGGGCCTTGGCGAAGTCCAGGGAGCGCCACCATCACCACCGTAAGTCGGGTTCCCGCTCCTGGGTACCCGATGTCAGGTCTTCGTCGGTGCCTCCTCGCAAGACGCTGGAGCTCACGCCCCTTAAGAGACCTGCAGTCAGGCGCGCCACACGACGGCTCGGCCGTCGCCGCCCATACCACCCCACCTCCCTGGAGCCGGCCGTCGGCCAGACGACTGCCCCGTCGCCTGCCATTTCGGCCAGCGACGGCAGGGGACCGGCGTCCGCCCTTTCTGAGAAGAAGGCCCTGTCGCCTCCGACCGGCGTCGGTCAGGAGCCTTTATCGGAGGAGGACCTAGTGCAGCCCGAGGACCAGGACAGGCGACCAGTCCCGTCGATACTCCCGAGGGAACCCTCGTCGTTGCCAGAGCCACCTGAGGAGCCGGCGCGGGACCCGACGACCGCCCACCGGCGCCCGAGCCGTCGTCGGGCCTTTCTCTAGCGGAAGTGAAAGATCTTTTCACCTCCTGGTGGGATACCATAAGAAAGGACATGGTTCCCCCTCCTCCTCCTCCTCCTCCTCCTCCTCCGGTTCCTGCCCCCCCCTCCATCGGGGTCGGCGGGCCGTGTTCCTTCTCCCAGGGAGCCTAGATCCCCTCCCAGGGGGAGACCTGATAAACGGAGACCTCCGTCGAAATCCTCTTCTGGATCACCCAGCCCCAAGAGATCCAGGAGACACCGACAATCGCCTTCAACGGAGGACACGGGATCAGACTACTCCACCTCTAGATCCCCATGTCCACTCTCCATCCCTTCTCCGGACCCACGTGAGATGCCTAGATCTCCTCCAGATGATCCTCCGTTCCTTGATATTATGAGACATATACAAGAGAACATGGGATGGGATGCTGAAGACTTAGACCCCGAAAGGGCACGCCCAAATATCTTAGGCAGAAGGACCCCAAGCCTGTGGTGGTACCACCCTTGGTGGACACTTTCGTGGACGTCACCAAGGCTGTGTGGAAGCGTCCACACTCGCTCCTGGCGAGACCGAAGAAAGCTGATCGTCTGTACAAGGCTCCTAAGGATGACCAGTACTTGATGCAGCAGCCTCAGGCTGATTCTCTGGTCATCACAGCCTCACATGACCGGTCGCAGAGGCCGCAACATTTGAGCACCCTGCCACCGGACCCAGAGTCCAAACAATTGGACGCATTGGGTAGGCGCACGTATGCTTCCGCTACCTGCGCCATCAGATCCTTGAACTATTTAACCCACATGGTTCAGTTCCAGAACGCTTTGTGGGAACAGGGTCTGGAAACGGCTGAGAAATTGCCCGAAGGTGAGCAGAAGGAGGAGATGCTTCAGCTCCTCCGTACGGGTTCAGACGTGGGGACCCAAGTGCTACGAGCCGCGTATGACTCCGCGGACTCATCGGCCCGAGCAGCAGCTTCCGGCGTATGCCTCCGGAGACACTCTTGGTTGCGTGTCTCCGGTTTTACCCCGGACGTCCAAAAGAACATCTTGGACGCTCCTTTTGAGGGAGATGTCTTGTTTGGTAATCCTGCAGAAAAGATCCTTACCAAACTTCAAGAGGCCGGGAAGGCGGTAAGGTCGGTTCAGGCCATGTACCGACCTAAGCTTAGTTCCTTTCGTAGGAACCAAAGCCGTTTTTGTGGGCGGACGCAGAGGCAACAGCCCCGCTCTGCTGCACCTCAGAGGGGCTCTGGCTTTCATAGAGCCCAGGGGAAACAACCCGCCAGCCGAGGCCAGCGTTCTCCTAGGCAGGCCCAGCCAGCGGATCCATCTGCCGCCACAGCCTGACTCCTTTCCGGCCCCCGCCCCTCAGGATCAACGGGAATTTATGGTCGGGGGTCGCATTGCGAACTTCCTGCCGGGATGGCAGGCCATAACCACCGACAGGTGGGTTCTTCATTTGGTCAGTCTAGGCCACTTTATAGAATTCGCAGGAAAGCCACCCTCGAGGCCTCCTTTGCTCTCCCGGTATCAGGGTCAGCACAAAGCTTTGATCTGGCAAGAAGTACTCGCGCTCCTACGAAAGGGAGCGATAGAGTACGTCCCAGAGAACCAGAGAGGACAAGGATACTATTCCCACTTCTTCCTGGTTCCCAAGAAAACAGGGGACCTCCGTCCAATTCTGGACCTCAGCGACCTCAATGTGTCGGTCACTTACAAGAGATTCCGCATGGTGACCCTTCCGGGGCTTATTCCCATGCTGAAACAGGACGCCTTTTTAGCGTCTCTAGACATGCAGGATGCCTACCTGCATATCCCTATGGCTCAGGCGCACATGAGGTTCCTGCGCCTCGAGTTTCTCGGCCACCACCTTCAGTTCCGAGCCCTTCCCTTCGGACTATCTTCCGCACCAAGGGTCTTTACCAAGTGCATGGCAGTCGTGGCAGCGTCTCTGAGGAGACAGGACCATTATGTGTTCCCGTACCTGGACGACTGGCTTCTCATGGCCGCCTCCAGAGAGGCGTTGCTTCTTGCAATCCAGAGCACCCAGGATCTGTTCCGATCCCTGGGCATTCTCATAAATTACGAGAAGTCTCTCCTGGTACCGTCGCAGAAACTGCAGTTCATAGGTGCAGTTCTGGACACTGTTCGGGGAAGAGCTTTTCTTCCGGCCGACAGAGCGGAGCGCATCAGATCCCTCATCAGGGACTTATCGTTGAGCAAGGTTGTACCTGCCAGGTCGGTCCTTTGCTTGCTCGGACACATGGCTGCGGCCATTCCTACTGTCCCTTTCGCAAGGCTCCACATGTGAGTTACTCAGTGGATGCTCAAAGTGCAATGGGACCAAAGGCAAGACCACTTGCAGTACCCGGTCAGACTCACGAATTCCGTGATTCGAGACTGGCAGTGGTGGCTAGTCCCAGGGTCGCTCTCCTCAGGCGTCCCGTTTACTGCGCCGTCCCTGGAGGTAACCCTCACCACGGACGCTTCCGGTCTCGGGTGGGGGGCACACCTGGACGGGGTAAAGTCCCAGGGTACGTGGACCCAGATGGAAGCTCATCTTCACATCAACGTGCTAGAAATGAGAGCGGTTCTCTATGCCCTGCAGGCCTTTCAGTCAGTTATCCCACCGTGTACTCTTCTACTTCAGACAGACAACACGGCGGTGATGTATTACCTCAACAAACAAGGAGGCGCACACTCTTACCCCCTTTGCAGGGAGGCCATGAGGGTGTGGGATTGGGTAATCAGACACGGCGCGAATCTGATCACTGTGCATGTTCTTGGAGTGGACAACACGATTGCAGACGGCCTGAGTCGTTCTCAGGCCAGAGTCCACGAATGGGAACTTCTTCAAGAGGTAGCAGAGGATCTGTTTCTTCGATGGGGAACTCCAGATCTGGACTTGTTCGCTTCCATCCAGCATAAAACTGCCCAATTTTTGCTCGCTAGATCCAGGGCCTGGTGTTTTCTGGCGGGGCCGCGTTATCCCTCTCCCCTGGGCGAACAGATTCCTGTATCGCTTTCCCTCCCTTCCGTTGATCCAGAGGTTCTTCTCAAACTGCGCAGGGAGCACGCACTCATGATCCTGGTGGCCCCGTTCTGGCCCAGACAGATTTGGTTCCCTTTGTTGATTCAACTATCTCGGGAACCCCGCTCCCGTTGCAGCTCAGCTCCCACTTACTGTCTCAGGAGAAGGGTTCACTTGTCCACCCGGACCTACGTTCCTTGAACCTGCATGCTTGGCTCCTAGAGACATAGCCATCTTCGTCACGGGGTCTCGCAAGAGGTTGCAGAAGTCCTTTCTGCAGCCAGAAAGCCGACAACGCAAGTACGACGTCGGCAGAAATGGCGCTGCTTTTGTGTATGGTCGCGAAAGTACGCGATTTTCCCTTTAGGTTGTCCTGTGGGAGTAATTTTGGATTATTTGCTCTCCCTCTTTCATTCGGGTCTAGCTACTCCTCTATTAAAGTGCACCTCTGTGCCATTTCGGCCTACCACCTCCCGGTGGGAAATCGTACAGTGGCCCAGATGGACGCCTCTCTGGAATTTCTTAGGGGAGTGTTACACCTTAGGCCTCCTATTAGAGACCCTGTGCCTCCATGGGATTTGCTCTTTGTCCTGGAACAGCTCACGCTCCCCCCCTTTGAACCTGCCGCGGATTACGAGCTACGTTTTCTGTCGTGGAAAACGTTGTTTTTAGTTGCTGTTACCTCGGCAAGAAGAATTTCAGAACTTCATGCTCTCATGTGCAAAGAGCCTTATTTAGTTTTCCACCGGGACAGAGTATCCCTGAGGACGAACCCTAAATTTTTGCCTAAGGTGGTTTCTTCACTCACTCTGAACCAGGATATCGACCTTCGGTCTACTTCGAGCTACTCAAATAGGAGGCTCTGCTCCATACCCTGGATGTTCACCGCAGCCTGAGGTTTTACTCAACAGAACTCAGTCCTTTCGTAGTTCTGAGCAGCTTTTCATTTCTTCTCTGAGAGAATGATGGACCCAGATCCAAACAGTCCCTTTCTCGCTGGCTTGTCCAGTGTATTTCTCACTGTTATGGTATCAAACAAAAGCCCCTCCCGGGCACAGTCCGGGGTCATTCCACTAGAGGTGTGGCCACTTCCTTTGCAGCGCTCAGAAACGTCTCTACTTCTGCTATATGCGCTGCAGCCACTTGGAGTTCTGTGCATACCTTTATCAGGCATTATAGCCTGGACATCGCCTCTCGGCGAAGGGCTGGTTTCGGCCTGGCAGTGCTACAGGGTCTCCTGTCCTAGGTTCAGGACCTGGTATTCATCCTTTAATTTCCTCCTCCCGGAATTTCTGACAGCGTTACTGCTTGGGAATCAGTCCTAATGGTGTAACCTGCTGCAAGAGCTGTGTCTCGAAGTAAGATAGTACAGTTACGTAAGAACTTACCGTAACAGTAGATCTTCGAGAACAGCTCTTGCAGCAGGTACCTTCCCGCCCACCTTCCCCCTTGGAGGAGGCATGGCTCAGTCTTTCTGAGCAGGGATTTATTTCCTATGTCTTCTGACGGCGATTCCTCGGTCTCCCATTTCGATGTCAGCCTGTGATCGGAAGTCTCCGGCGGAGAACTGGGGAATCTGGCGGGACCGCCCCTTTGTACCACGCCTGCGCCGGAGGCGGACGACGGGAGGTCCCTTAGTTAGCTAGCTAGAATTTTTCCGTAGTCCTGGCGCCGCCGCTTCAGTCCTAATGGTGTAACCTGCTGCAAGAGCTGTTCTCAAGATCTACTGTTACGGTAAGTTCTTACGTAACTGTACTTTCCTTGTGCTCCCAGGTCACACCTGGAAACAAGCTTCAGCTTAGTGTGCCTTTCCTGGTTAAACAGTGTCCCTTTCCCTTATAGTGGCCCTGGAATGGGAGCCAAGTGGGCAGTTTCTCCATGACTAGCCAGGCTTCTGCTGTTGGAATGTAGTTCATCTGATAGGGGCATGTAGGTGCTGCTCCATCTAGCACTAAGGTTGACACTGACAGTAAGGACACTCTGGCATTGGTCTCGTATCCAGGCAAAGGGAGGGGTCAGTTGGCAGAGACTCTGAATGGGGCCTCCAGGTAAGAGTAGGTGTTGCTTAATCCAGAGTACTGATCGATTGGGAATGGATGAACCTCTCTATGGATGGAACTAGGGGACTAAGCTTTCTGTGCCTAGGGCTGAGCAGATGGAGAACATTGAGAAGGGTAGCACATGAGGAGGGAACCATGAAAACATTAATTCACAAAAAAAGAAATGCAGTGATAACCTTGCCAGTGCTCAATCTGTGGAAACAGCTATCTATGGTACTGTATTGTCTAAGCACCCATTATTTTCCATGTGCTGCAGGGAGGCAGTATACACAGGGGGGTGCATTAGAACAGAGTACAAGAGGAAGCAACCTGGCAGGAGTGCGTAAAGGTGCCACCCAGCTTTCCAGTGTGTGCTGCATTTTAAAAAGAACACTTGTCAATGTCCTTCAGTAATTTGTAACCCTGAACAAAGGACACAAGGGGGATTCACCTAATGCCATAATCCCACTTGGTCTGCTGATAGTTTACTGTTACCCCCACCACCCAAAGTGTCAGTGTAATTATAAAATGTTCAGATTTCAAATAAATGTGGAACGTAGTTTAATTGAAAAACATCTGGAACTGTGGAACAAGACTGCCGTTATCACATTTTTTATGAGAGCCATCTGGAAATAATATGCTATGCAAATAAACCAATTTTTAATACTAGTAGAGAACTGAGGAAAACAGGTGGTGTTTCTGAACACAGAAAAAGTTCCATTCATCACTGGTTCGTATGTGTTCTAAATAATGTATGTCAAAACATTCATTTTTTTTAAAGTAAAGATGGTTATCATAATATTGTACTGGATAGCTTTTTAACAGGTTAAAAGCTATGTTCTATATTTCCATATGATCTGTAATTTAATAGCAACATCAAATAGATGAATTCGTTTTTCAAGTTTTCACATAATCTATTATAGAACCCTCTTAAAGAGGAGAGGAAATTATTTTCACCTAATTAAATGCCCTTCCATCTTCCGTGCCATGCCAGTTATGTATTCTGATATGCGTTGATCAATTTTTGATAAATAATCTAGCTTTGGGGTGCCCTGAGATATACAAAGAGTTCCACTTTCCTCACCAGCTACTGCTCTTTCTTTTCATGTTTCGTAGACATTTTATGACATCAATAACGCCATTCCATACTAGTCATCGGAATGGTCTGGAATGGTGTTACTGATGTCATAGAATGCTCAGGCAGTATGAAAAGAGAAAGCAGCAACTGCTGAGGAAAGAGGGTTATGGGATAGTTACAGTAATAACAAAATTTTATTTAACAAAAAAAGGTAGAAAAACCTTCAGAATATTGTATAGACACTAAAAGGACAACAGGAGGTCATCTAGAGGTATACAAAACTGTTCCCTAACACCTTTAAGGGGAACTCAGATATGGCCAGTTTCTGCTTATTTTTGTTTAATGTCCCAAGCAGTAGAGATTATTGGGGATTTTTATTGATGCAGTGAAACTTTTGATACAATGAAGCATTTGTCTTGGTGGGTTGAACTTTATTATAACAGTGTAAACCGTGTTCCAATGTGTATGAAAATATACTTACACAGGCCATGGAGAATATCTGGGAGGCCGCACTCTGAACTACACTGTGCTGTTTGAATTGGTGGCGTCTAAAAGCTTTGGTGCATTGATTGATTTCATAACGATAATGAGCAAGACATACCAGCACAGGAATATGCCAGTATCATTTCCTCCCACTGGGAGTATAGCCGTGGCATTGAAGTGGTGACACCAGTGTCCTTAGTCTCACAAAGATGGTACATGGTGCCAAGTTGCTACTTACCACACATTGCCTTTGCTCTGGGTCCAGACTCTGTACTTAGAAAGGTTCCATTGTTAAACAACCACAAATGACCTAGCCCATTGGAAGAGGCATCCCAGGGAAAGATGCGCTGGGACACTGGCTTTCTCTTTCTTAACTGGATCCTCTATATATTATATATATACATACTGTATTTATATATTATATGTATTTATAAACTCTGGTGAGCACAGGCACCTTTTCCATTAGACACTGCACCACGTTGACAGAGCGTTACCTGTGCTGCTGAAAGGTTTTGAAACCTGTTGTACATTGAGGTAGCCTAGTAGTAGCCAACAAAATCCATTCACAGTGTTTCCCCAAAAAAGCTTTACATGCTCAAGTGGAACCCAGAGGGGTGCAACAAAAGGTGGCTCACCTAGAAAACAATCAGTGTTCACAAGGCAGTTGCATTTCCGACAGAAAAAAAATAAGGCTTGACACTTTGTCTTCAGAATGAACTTACATTTTATTTGCTAATGCAGTAGAGCCATAGCTGGACACTTATATAAAGCATATACCCCAGCGTTTTGCCTGAAACACAAGGTTCCTTAGGGGGGCAATTGTAGGAAAATACACTTTACATGTTATAGTCACCATTTGATGATGTGGATCAGGTGCATCAGTTTAACATCATAAAAATTTATGTCAAAAGGAAAGATTCACTATTTAGATGCTTACGTTTTATCAGGACCTCTACAAGATACTTACACTTAACAGGTCATTTCATATTATTTAATAACACTTTTTATTTCGAAACATTGTCTTATTTCAATTAAACTTATTATTTTCTAAACACTTTAAAAAAGTTTTTTCATTTAGTCCCATTCTTCAGACACAATACTGTGATCACTCATTGCTTCCAAGGCTAATTGCCAGGGATCCACTTGTACTAGTTTTAAGCAGAAACAGGACGGGATTTCTAACTTGGTCCCACATTAAATCATACTGCCCATAAAAAAAAAAGTTAGGAACATATGAGAACATAATTTACATTTCTTATTTAAAATAAAAAGCTAAATTATATCAGTGTTTCCATATTTATGTATAGGTATTGTTTTCTTTATAAAGAACAATCTTACTTCATGTGGAGCTCTGCAGCAGACTACACCATAAGGACTATACCGCCAGGCACTAAGACCCTGCAGGAGTTCTCCCTGATGTCGGACTGCCTCCGACATCAGCCAGTGGTATAAAAGGGAGGTCCTTGGCCACACCCGAGTTCATTTCCCGCCACCGACCCATTCACATCGGCTCCACGGACGCCTACTGCTAACAGTCAACCGCCATTTTCACTAACTTTTTCTACAAAGTTTTGTTATTGTTTTACCACATTATCGGTGCATGTCTTCTCCATCGTACTCCAGTCAGCAACCGAAATCTAAGTGCATATGTGGGAAGCAAACCCTGGGTCGAGACGGTCACTCGACCTGCCTCATCTGCTTGGGGCCTGACCACGACTCCAACTCCTGCCCGACTGCAGAAGTTTCAACCACTGGACTCGCATCCACTAACTGAAGATGTTGAAGACCTACCTTCTGGAACAGCAGCCGGCCACCATGCAAAAGGCCCTGTCAGGCCTAGGATCCCCTTCTTCTTCAGGGTCTGGGACTTCACACAAATCTGAGAAAAGGTCCAGTGGAAAACATCATCACGAGAAGAACAAGACCTGCTCTGATCTCTGATCCATGGCTCCGCATAAGAAAATTGCCAGCTGCAGTCCCTTCCTCTCGTGGGAGGTTGGACTCTGCCCTCCCACATGCCAACCCAAGTTTCTTGCGGTTTGCCAGCCTTGAAACTTCCATTGTCGGTACAGATGTCAGGTGGTGATTCTTTGTGGCAAGCCTCCGCCCCCTTTAGTCTTAGGCCCTACAGCCATACCTCCGGGTCTAAATCAAGGGATTCTGCTGTTAAAGGAGCGGGCGACAGCCACCCTGCCACCCCCACCTGGCGAAGGCTTCTTCCTCGTCAAACTGTCCGGTAGGACCTGATAGGAAGCAGCATTTGGAACCAGAGTCTCACCCTGATGCTAGCTCTCCAAAGCATTGGGCATCAGACTCCCGGTGCTCCACCCCAAAGTCTTTGATGTCTTCACCTTTGGGGTCTTCCCCGCCACCCACACCCCCTAAGCTACCCTCAGAAGGGGTGCAGCTGCCAGCCAAGGAGATGCCTCCCCCGACATCCAACCGGTTGACGGGCGGTCAGACGCCAGGTTAGCCAGTTAACCTGCGCCAGCTCCGACGCTACCCCAAGACCAGACACCGGAGAAACCTAAATCACCAGAGTGTACATCAGCCCCGACTAGCCGCCGAAAGTGCGCCGTCTAGAAGCCTGATGACAGGTCTGAGACGCCAAGCCCATTAGCCCCAGCCAAGGTCTCTCTGGCTGAAGCCAAGGACCTTTTCGGTTCCTGGTGGGACACAGGAAAGACATCATCCCCAAGGAACCTCAGAATCCCACACCGCAGCCTCTCCCCATAGACTCCCCGCAGCAGCCCTTGCGATCACCACCTCCTCCCAGGGACAGATCTCCTGCTCCGTTGGATAGCGGGTTTTCTGAACGGCGTAATCATTGTTTGAGATCATCCTGTAGGCATTACCGGAAGAGGCACCAACATTCCCAATCCAGATCTTCCTGGAGGTCAACCGCCTCGAATCTTTCTGCCTCCTCCAGATCATCAGGGAGTTTTTTCCTCTCCACCACCCTGACCCTCTGGGAGATTCACCCCGCCCCCCGGATGATCCCACATTTTTGGACGTGATGCTGCTATCCAATTTTTGAATCAGTAGGAAACTGAGGATCTTGATCAAGAGAAAAAGAGGCTGGCTCATTTCTTTGGTATGAATGAGCCCAAACCTTTAGTCGTTTCATCCATGGGGGCTCCCTTTCAGGACACTACCAGGCTATCCTAGAGGCATCCTTTGACAGCCCCACTATACCAAAAAAAAAAGTGCACAGGCTGTATCGATGGGAAGGTCATGTCAGATGAATCTAATAGATTTCTTTGACTGGGTGACCAAAGTAGTAGACCAGGGAGGGGCTGTGGACATGGCCTACCTAGATTTTAGCAAGGCATTTGATACAATCCCACACAAAAGATTAATACACAAGATAGCCAGCCTGGGAGTGGGTCCCAAGGTGGTAGCCTGGATAAAATTGGCTAGAAACGCGCAAAGGTAGTAGTAAATGGAGTACACCGTGAAGAAAGGAGAGTTACTAGCGGGTACCGAGGGTTCAGTACTGGGACCGGTCCTTTTAATGTCTTTATAAGTGACATTGCAGAGGAACTGGAAGAAAAGTATGTCTCTTTGCAGATGACATGAAGATCTGCAACAGGGTTGATACACAAGATGGAGTGGAAAGGATGAGAAGGGACTTGGCAAGGTTGGAGGAATGGTCAAATGTATGGCAGCTTGGATTCAATGCTAAGAAGTGCAAGGTAATGCACCTGGGAAACAAAAACCCAGGGGAAGCGTACACAATGGGGGTGAGATACTGACAACAGTAAAAATAGAAAGGAATCTGGGGGTAATTGTATCAGATGACCTAAAGGTGGGCAAGCAATGTGAGAAGGCAGTAAGGAAGGCTGAGGGGATACTGGGATGCATAGGAAGAGGCATCAATAGTAGAAAACAGGAAGTTGTTATCCCTCTGTACAGGCAGTTGGTGAGACCCCATCTGGAGTACTGTGTGCAGTTCTGGAGACCCCATCTCCAAGAAGACATAGAGTGGAGGCTGTCCAGAGGAGGGCAACCAAAATGGTGCAGGGTCTGCACCAGAAGACATAGGAAGAAATACTAAAGGAGCTTAATATGTATACCCTTGAGGAAAGAAGGGAGAGAGGGACATGATAGAAACTTTCAAGTACCTCAAGGGAATCAAAGTCCAAGAGGGTAGCATCTTCCAGAAAAAGAGATGTGCAAGAACAATTTGAAGATAGAGGGGGGACGGCTCAGAGGTAATGTGAGGAAGTATTTTTTCACAGAGAGGGTTGTGGATGCATGGAACAGCCTCCTGAGGAGGTCGTGGAGTGAAGAACAGTGGGGGAATTCAAGAATGCATGGGACAGGCATAAGGCAGTCCTAGTGGGGGGTAGGAGGAAGTAAGCTGCTGGTTAACTAGGATCTGCAGCGTATCTGTTAGGTAGGAAAATGGGCAGACTAGGTGGGCCAAGTGGTCCTTATCTGCTGTCAAATTCTATGTTTCTATGTACACGAACAAACGAGCTATTCCTTGAACAGCCCAAGGCAGACTCGAGTCGTGTAACGTTGCCCACGGCAGGACCAAATAGCCTCGCACATAAGCTCCAGTCACCGGACAAGGAATCCAAACATCTAGACCAGTTTTGCAGGAAAGTCTACTCATCAGCCACATGCACCATTCGTTCGCTCAACTTTTTGGCACACATTGTACAGTACCAGAAATCTCTCTGGAACAAAGCCATCGAGCTTGCAAAAAGACAACCCGATTCTAATCACATAACGGAGCTCCTAGATGTGCTCCTGTCTGGTCTGGACATAGGAAAGCATGTCTTGAGGTCATCCTATGATTTGTCGGAAACAGCAGCCAAGGCAGGCACCACAGGGGTTTGTATGTGGAGGTACTCTTGGCTCTGGGTTTCTGGATTTAGGCAAGACCTTCAGGATGCCATCATTGATGCCTCATTCCTAGGATCTATGCTTTTCGGTCAAGACATTGAGAAAATTATCTCAGACCTCCAGGACTCGGGTAGGGCCATCCAGTCTGTGCATCAGTTGCACTGATCTGATCAGACCCCTGGCAGACATCGGCAGTTTCATCACCACAGAGGGCAGAAGCCTAAAGGACAGCAACAGAGAGGCAACTTTCGCCATAAGTCTCCGACTTAACCCGTGGAACCTTGGAACACCAAACCCAGGTCTCCTGCCCACCCCAGGCTCCCACGCCTGACTCCTTGCCCAACCCCCCACCCTTGCCAAGCCCAGGGCAGAGGTGGTAGGGGTCACTGTTCTCTTTACTCCGACAGGTGGGCCACCATCACCACTAGCGCGGTCCTCCAGTTGATAGAGCGGCCACGCGTCGGAATTTCTGTAGATTCCCCTGGACAATCCCCTGGTCCAAATTACCTACTCCCCCTCCCATGCCAAGCTAATTTGGGAGGAAGTACAGTCTCTGCTATACAAGAAGGCAATAGAACCCATTCCAGCCCCACAGTGGGGGAAAAGGTTTCTACTCCTGCTTCTTCGTGGTTCCCAAAAAGACAATAGGACCTGTGCCCAATTCTGGACCCGAGTCTCTAGAACAATTACATACAGTACAAAAGGTTCAGGATGATCACCTTGCAAGGCATTCTTCCCATGTTGCATCAAGGGGACTGACTTTGCTCTCTGGACATGCACAACACCTACCTCCATATTCTGGTGCTTCCAGCTCACAGGAGATTCCTGAGGTTCTCCTTTCAGGGAAGGCATTTCCATTTTCGGGCCTTGCCCTTCAGCCTTTCCTCGGCACTGGCATGTTCACGAAGTGCCTAGCAGGTGGCAGCAGCCTAGGAGGCAGGGACACTTTGTTTATCCCTACCTTGGTGATTGGCTTCTGAATGCCGCCACAAGGGATCGGCTTCTGGCGGCCTTAGAGGACACCTTCGGCCTGTTCAGCTCCCTGGGAATCACCCTAAACATGTCCAAATCAATCCCAAAACCATGTCAGAGGATGCAGTACACAGGGGAAATCCTAGACACAGAGCAAGGGAAGGCCTTCCTCCCGCCAGACAGGGCAGTATGCCTTTGCTCTTTGGCCCACAAATTTTCAGCTGCTCACCAGGTCCCAGCTTGGACCATGCTCCAGCCCCTGGACCATATGGCTGCAGCCATAGTGACTGTTCCCTCAGTGGACCCTGTTTATGACAGTCCCCCAGTGGACCCTTAGAATGCAGTGGGATCAGAGAGAGGACTACCTCGACCAGCCAGTCTTGATCTCCAAAGCAGTGGTACAGACTCTGTCTTGGTGCCTCTCCCCCTAGAATCTAGAGTTTGGAGTCCCCATTCAGAGAGAACCCCCATTACAGGTCCTCACAACTGATGCCTTTGGCCTAGGTTGAGGAGCTCATTTTCAGAATCATCAAGACACAGGGTGCATAGTCTTCTTTGGAACTGACCCTCCTCATCAGTATTCTGGAGAGGAGGGCAGTTCTGCACGCTCTACAGGCATTTCTCCCAGACCTCCGTCCAGGTCCCTTGTTGGTGCAGACGGACAACATGTCTGTCATTTACTAGATCAATAAGCGGGGGAGCTCAGTCCTATCCTCTTTGTCAGGAGGCTATGAGAGTCTGCTTCTGGGCTCTAGACCATGGCCTATCGCCACCGCAGTTTATGTTCCAGGGGTCCAAAATGCCTTGGCCGACACCTTGCCGATCTCGGGTTGAGCACTCACGAATGGGAACTCCTGGTAGTCTATAGCAGACGACCTCTTCCAAAGATGGGGTCATCCAGAGCTGAAACTCTTCAGGGCCTCATGCAATACAAAACTGCCCAGTTTCTGCTCACTTGATCACGGGCCTGGTGTTTTCTGGTGAGACGCATTGCCCCTCTGTTGGACAGGAAGGTTTCTGTTTGCCTTTCCTCTTCTGCAGAAAGTCTTGCTCAGACTCCAAGTGGAAGGAGCAGAGATGATTCTCATAGCTCTGCTTTGGCCTCGCCAGATCTGGTTCTCGCTACTGCAGCAGCTGACAGTGGAACCTCTGATCCCCCTGCCTTTGTTCTCCAGCTTACTGTCACAAGAGCAAGGCAAGATGATTTGCCCAGACCTCTGATCCCTACATCTGCATGCCTGGCACTTGCAGACGTAGCCACTTCTTGTTTTGGAGTATCTCCCAGAGTGGCCGAGGTTTTGATGGCAGCCAGGAAACCTTCCACTAGAGCTACCTACACCATGAAGTGGAAGTACTTTTGCTTATGGGCCTCCAATTGGAGTTTAGACCCTCCCCTGTGCCTTCTGAATGCTGTTCTCGAGTACCTCCTCTCCTTGTCAGACCGGGCCTCCGATATTCCTCCATCAAAGTATACCTCTCTGCTATCTCTGCTTATCATGCACCGTGGATGGCAAATATGTTGCCTAGATGGATCTGGCCCAAACATTTTTTGAGTGGAATCCTTCATCTTGAGTCCCCATTAGGGACCCCATCCCTCCTTGGGATCTTTCATAAGAAAAGCTTACGTTGCCTCCCTTCGAGCCAGCTGTGGAGTGCGAGATGCGTTTTCTGTCGTGGAAAGCATAGTTTTTAGTTGCCGTTACTTCTGCTTGGAGGATTTCTGAGCTTCAGGCTCTGATGGCTAAAGAGCCGTATTTGATTTTGTACAAGGACAGGGTGTCCTTGAGGACCAGACTTAATTTCCTTTCTAAAGAGTGTCCCAGTTTGCCCTTAATCAGGACATCAACCTTCTGGTTTATTACCCGGAGTATGCTGATCGAGGGGAAGCTCTCCACACCCTGGATGTACATAGAGTGCTTAGGTACTACATTAATCGCACATTCAGAAGATCTGACTAACTTGTTTCCTTTGCCCCAAGAGCCCTGGGGTGCCTGTGGCAAAGCAAACTCTGTCCAGATGGCTAGTCCATTGCATCACCTTCTACTGCAATAAGTACAACAAACTCTACAGTCCTTGGTTAAGGGTCATTCTACCAGGGTGTTTCTGCCTCTTTGTGGGCGCTTCAGTAATGTTTCTGTGGCAGACATCTGCACAGCAGCTACTTGGGGTTTGGTGCATACCTTTGTGAAGCACTATAGCCTGGACTGTTGCTTCCTGTCGAAGAGCTGGGTTTGGTTTAGCGGTACTTCAGGGCCTGTTGTCTTGAAGCTCCTCACTTCAAGGTTTCCACCTCCCAGTCTGTCGGGATCCTTTAGTACTTCTTGATACTCTGGGCCAGATATTCAAAGGGTTGCGCCATGCTCAAGTCCAAACTTGCTCCATTCTGCGATATTCAGCAGGAGGCAGTTGCTACCACAGAAACATGCTGAGCAACAGCGCAATGCAAATGAATGCATGCTGAACTGGAGGGGGAGGAACCATGCATAAACTGCACAGCCCGATATTCAGCCGGGCTGTGCAGAGTTGTGCAGGTGCAACCCCCAACCTGCGCCTGCAGGACTTTGAGCCCCAAAAAAAGGCTTAAGTCGAGGGCCACCCACAGGTGAGCTGCTGTATTGCAGGGCGCAACACAGCAGCTGCCACCTGTGGCTGGCCCCAACCCAGTCCCTGTGGCCCCTGCAGCCCAATCGCTGGCATAGTGTACTCCCGCCCCCACCAGCCCGATCGCTGGCTTCAATGTGGCCCCCCATACAAATCCCTGGTGGTCCAGTGAACCAAATGCCCGATCGCGGGCGTGTATGTGTGATAAATCCCACCCCTCCCAGACATATCCCTGGTGGTCCAGTGGACCAAAATGCCCATCACGGGTGGTGGTGTGTAATAAACCTCCGAACATAGCCCTTGTGGCTAGTAGTCCCCACCCTAACTCACTCCATCGAAGCCCCACCACCTTCGCCCCCACCGGCACTGGGCGACGGCAGTATCCCTCCTCGCCAGCCGCTCGCCGAGCCGATCGCCTCGTAGTTGCACGCCATTGCGAGAGCAAGAGCTCGGGCGCAGCCTTTAACAGATATTATAGTTCAGATCGTGAATGATGTTCATTCACAAATCTGGACTGTCATGTACGGTGGGCTGCACACCCATTGGCTCTGCTCTGCACCACTGGCGGTAGCCCTACCGGCAGTCAGTCGGTGGGCGGCAGGTGGGTGGGATGCCGCCGGCTGCTGGGGGAGCGGGTGGTGGGGCTTCGCGGGGGGTGGGTGGGGACACTAGCCACCAGGGATATGTACGGGAGGGGAGCAACATTGCTGCCCGCGATTGGCTGTAGGGCGCCGTCCCCGACGGCTGCTGTTCGGCAGGGCGCCAGGCGCAAGTCCTCGGGATCGGGCGCACCTACATGCTAATGGCATGTATTTGGGCCATAATCAGATGCAAATGGCACCCCCGCCTTTGCATGAATTATGGCCCCATTTGCATGTCACCTTTGAATATCGCGGATTTTGGCGCATGGCGCAATGGTGCTTGTGCAACCACAGTTGAATGCTCCACTCTGACAAGTTGCGGTGGCGCAAGTTCCACTGGCGCCATGCACAGTGGTTGTGGCTGGGGTGACATTCAAAGAGCTGCTCAACAGCGCAACTCCTTGAATATCGCCCGGCCACACCCCTTCGCGCAACTATTTTTATGAAGGCAAGGGCTTGCACCTCAGAATGGCGCAGCTTGAATATCCAGCCCTCTGTCCTTGGGGTGAGCCTGCTGCAAGAGCTCCCACTCAAAGTAAGATAGCAAGTTATGTAAGGACCTACTGTAACAGTAGATCTCTAGAGGTGCCTTGCAGCAGGCGCTCACCTCCCTTACCACTGGTCCTTTTCTCCTTTCTTTCCTTACCCTAGGCAGGGTGTTCCACTAACTTTGGTCCTCTATTATTTGTCAGCCGGGCTCCAGTGGAAAACTGGGTGTGGCTAGGACCACCCTTCATATCATTGGCTGATGTCAGAGGTAGCTGAGAATTTTTCTATGGGGTCCTAGTGCCTGGGCGGCATAGTCCTTATGGTGTTGGCTGCTGCAGGAACTCCTCTCAAGATCTACTGTTACAGTAAGTTTTTACATAGCTGTACTTTTTGTTAGTACATGAATCAAATGCAAAAGTTTAATGAGGTAGAACTGAACAAGAAAAAGGCTTGGATAAACTGCACAAAAGAAGGTGCAGGCTGACACAAGGACTACTGTTGTATTTTTACTTCGAATTTATATTGCTGACAAAATTTAACTATGGAACTAGGATAGGAAGGGGTGAGAAGGTATAGCTAGAGTTCAGGATAGCAGTGTAAAAAGGATATAAATAACTATTCTGTCAATATTCGAGTTTGGATTGCCTGGTAAATGAGTATTAGCTAATGTTTAAATAGCATGATAAATGGAGGCAGTCGGGACAACCAGAGTTAATAAAGTAAATGATTAAAAGAAGAGATCTGGACATTTTTCAAGTGTCAATTATAAACAGGCATGTACTAGGCTAGAACTATAACATAAATAGAGGTGGGTGCGAGGGGGGCCAGGATTTGTAGTCAGAGGGAAGGGGAGAAAAGCTTGTTACTTTACATTTCATTATTTGGACATATCCTGAAACTTCCATTTATTCATGGCGCATACCCAAGTTTTAAATTTATGGGTGTGCATCCCGCACTAGCCAGGCTAATACGTTTAGTCTGTCACATTCATTTTCATAGATACGGTTTCAGGTCCCACGTCTCATTCAGACTATGTAGGTCAACCATGTTTAGTTTATACATCCAATAGCTCTCCCCTTTTAATAATAAATTTTCTCATCACCTCCTCTTTTTCCACATTTTACTGCTTCAAGCCCCATGCATTTAAATCCCCTTGGATCAGAGTTGTCTTTTGAAAAGTGCCTCCACACAGCTTTTTCACAGCTCTTATTAATATAGCAAACATGTTCTTGTATTCATTCCTTGAAAGTCCTAATCGTTCTTCCACATACCCCAAGTCTCATGGGCACCAAGCAAGATATACAACAAAATTAGTATTGCAGGTAATAAAGTCATCGACAAAAACCCCACTATGGTTTTTGAAAAATGACAGATCTATGCCTGTTTGCATATATTGACAAATATTGCATCTTAAACACTTATGGTTCCCTGCAGGTCTATTAGGCAGCCATATATTATATGTAAATTTGAGCACAATAAAGTGGCTGTGGACAATTTTGTCCCGGATGTTTGGGGCTGTCTTAAAGGTAACTCTTGGGGGTGTTTCCTACTGCTGCACCTATCTAAGAATCTGCTAATGGGCTTGGCCAGTTTTTCCATATTACATTACCTTTTTGTCCAGCTGTAGAATTAAATTCTGTGGAAAACATAACTGTCCCCATTTGCTATTTTTAGATTTCCTAGCCTCATTTGCCAGCAGGTCTGTGTTTTATTTTTCACTGTATTATAGGCTTTGGTAATAGTATGCTTCCCATAGCCCCCATCTAGATCTCGATTTTCTGGTACCTTAGCTTGTATTTTCAAGTCACCATCAAGGGAACCGTTCCTGTGAATGTGCAACATTTGGCTATAAGGTATCACATTCTTTAGATTAATAGGATAGGCACTTTCAAAACATAGAAACGCATTTGTGGGTGTATGTTTCCTGTAACCCTTGGTAGTGACTTTGCTCGATGCAGCATCCCCCATGAGAGTGGTATCCAAAAAAATGCACACTGCTCTTGTCCATTGTGTATGAGAACTTAAGATTAAAATCATTTTTATTCATCCATGTAATAAATTACCTGGCTGTCTCTTCATCCCCTCCCAGGCTACGATCAATAAATCTGTGCAATTTTTTTATTTTACAACCTTTTATTTATTTTATAAATTGGATTTACAACCTTTGAGTTAGAGACTGTTTACAAAGGCACCTCATCACAGGGAGGGTGTATAACACATGGTAGTGAAATAAAACAATGGGGGACAATACAGGTGAGAAACAGATAATAATACATAAATGAGAAAAATCAGAGGTTTGCAATTAATTACACATTCGACCAACATTTGTAAGATAATAGGCCTGCTTTAGTGTGTCTATGGAGCAAGTCCTGGAGAGAGTAGGACCGTGGCCTCCAGTGAGTGGTGGGGGTGTTGGGGGGTGGAAGTTGCAATCTGAGAGGTTGTTGTTGGATACAGAGAGTCGGAATTTATCATAGTAGTGGTTTACCTCGGGATTTTGGACCACCATTCACTCCCATAACCAAGAAATAAATTAGCCTGGGGGCGGGTCATTATGACCCCCATCGCTGTTCCACATGTTTGAAGATAAAAATCTTCATTGAACACAAAAGCATTGTGTGTCAATATGAAATGAAGAGCCTTGGTAATAAAAATCTGTTAGTGCTACTAACTTAATGGGGCACTTTTCCAAAAATAACTTTGTGGCTCTGATGTCATCTTTGTGTTTAATGGAGGTATACAATCCCTCTACATCTGTTGTCGGCCACAGGTTTTTTTTTTCCATAGTGTATCTAAATGTGTTTTGATGGTATCGCCTGTATCTTTTAGGAATGATGATAATAATGGTACAGGTTGTTTTAAAAAATATTTAATAAATTCCCCAACTTCTCAGTAATGATCTCCTGGGCCTCTTAAGTTCTTATGCACGTTTAGCACTGCATAGAATGTGGGCAGTGTCAGATGCTCGTTCCAAATATACTCATCATTTGAAATTGAACCATCAGCAGCACCCTCTTATAACAGGGCACGAAGTTCCGCTTTGTAAGCTGATATTGATTACCAGGAGTGTCTTATAGTTGCTATCTACTTTCAGCAACTTATAAACCATAATCTTCCTGGACATAAGTCTCCACCACTCATTCACACTATTGGGATCTGCGCGGAGGCACTAGGACCATCGGGAGCAAACTTTGCTGGAGGGTGGCTGTTATTCAGAGATGTACATGAGCACTAGCTCAGCGGCAGTGACTATCTCGCCGACCCCCAACCGCTCTAGTACCTTTTTTACCAAGGAGGCAGCGAACAACGTAAAGAGTAACCTAACCTAAGACTGGACATAAGATAGTCCAGGTGACCCGTAAGAAGGGTCAACAAAGAAGTCTTCACGGCCCAAAGATTTGAGGGTGAAGACCAACACAGCGGTGAGCTCGGGATGGAGGAAGGGGGATTGAGTGGTGGAGACTCGTCCAAGAAGATCAAGAATTACGTAGTACGTAATTTTCATATCTTCCTGGACATAAGTCTCCACCACTCATTCACACTATTGGGAGAGTACCGAGCTAATAATCCCCGAGAGGCGCAGGAAGACCAAGAGCTCATGTTTCTAGGACAGAAGTCCATTAAGGATAGTTCTGTCGGCGGAATGTCGCCTGGCATGAACATCTAGTGCATAATGTTCGAAGGTATGCACCGGAGCTCAGGTGGCGGCATTTAGATGTCTGCAACTCGGCACATTCACACTTTCATGGGGATACCGCGACCGCTCTAGTAGAGTGAACATAAACCCTACCCTTCCATTAACTTGCCATGGAATAGCAATGTCAAGACATGCCACTAGCCAATGATGAGATGCATCTGATAGCTACAGGTTGACCCAGCCGGTCTCGCTGAAGGAAACAAACAGTTGTTGGCTTTATGAAATCCTTGGTTCTATCTAGATAGAAACGCAAGGCTCTCTTAACATCCAAGGAATGAAGAGATCGTTCCCCTTCATTTTGGTATATTCCCACAGGCAGCATAGTAGTAGTCAACAAAATCCATTCACAAGTTGACTTTAGATGAAGCTAGCAAATTTATTGTGTAGATAATGTTTTGGTGTCTGCCGGCACAGTGTCAAGGTTTCCGTCTGCGACACCAATGTTTCAGGTTCAGGAACGGATCCGGGAAATTGGAGGGCTGGCTTGGTGGGGGGAGAAGGATTGAGTGTCCCACGGATGGCTATCCTTCTTTGGGGGAGGGGGTTGTGTGTCTGGTGCAAGTTGGACCCCTAGCGGAGGCTGGGAGTCTCGCAGCAACCGACACCAGCACACCATAGGAGGCATGTGCACACTAGCGTCATTGCACGCATGCCTCCTCCTTCTAAGGGGAAAAAATTTGCCACCTGTATGCCGCCCCACCCACTTTCCCATCTCCGATCCTTGGCCCCTGGCACTCCCGGCCAACGACCTATCCTTTTGTCTGGGGTTCCACCTGGAGAGACACCAGCCTGTACTGGCAGGATGGTCTGCATCTGTCCAGGAAGGGAACAAGTCTTTTGAGCAATCGGTTTAAATGCTTCATTGGCAAGCTTTTAAACTAGTCAAGGGGAGGCACTGATAAGCAGCAGGAAAATCCCAGCCTCTCCCTACAAAACAGGGTACTAAATAAGAAAAAGACCGAGGTAGAAAGGTCAGTGGGGGATGCTGCAACAGAAGGTAAAGCCATTAAAAAATGGAGAGCAATGAGTACCAATGCCCGTAGTCTGGGTAACAAGCTTCCTGAATTAGTGGCCTTGATGGAGGAGGAACATCTGGATATTGTGGCAGTGACAGAAACATAGTACACACAAAACCATGACTGGGACGTAAACACACCAGGATACACTATCTACAGGAGGGATAAGGAGGGTAAAAGAGGAGGAGTAGCTCTTTACATAAGGAAGGAATCAAAGCAACAGAACAAAAGGGTAAACAGGGAGGAGAAGAAGCACTGTGGGTCAATTTGGAGACAGGCAATGGCACCACAACCATGACAGGGGTTAGAATAAACCCCCAGGGGAGGAAATGATAGAAAGTATACTTAGAATGGCAGAAAAAGGAGAGATATTGCTGATGGGTGATCTAAATATGCCAGATGTTAACTGGAGTGCAGTTGCAGCAGCCACTTCGAAGAGCAGGGTTATTCTAGATGCCCTACAGGGGCATGCCTTAGACAACTAGTATTGGAACCCCCTCAAGAGGGAGCAAGCTTAGACTTGGTTCTCTCAAATGGAGATGGAGAGAGGATCACAGATGTAGAAGTGGGTAGCCATCTGGGGACTAGTGACCATCGAACAGTATGGTTCACGATAAACACAGCAATAGAGTCAAGTCATTCAAAGGCAAAAGTACTGGACTTTAGGAGGCCTGACTTTGCCAAAATAGGTGAGTGCCTAAGGAATGCACTAGCAAATGGGCAGGAAGGAGGGGTGAAAGAACAATGGGGAATAATAAAAACTGCCATCATAGACATAACAAGCCTTTGTGTGAAGCAAATAAACAAAACAAAATTATGTAAGAAACCACTATGGTTCTCAAAGGAAGTGGCAGTGAAGGTTCAAGAGAAAAAGCATTCAGGAAGTACAAGGAATCACAGAAGGAGCAGGACAGAGAATTGTATTAGTTACAGCAAAAGGAAGCTGGGAAGGCAGTCAGAACAGCAAAGGCCCAAACAGAGGAAAAGATGGCCAACTCAAGGAGGAAGATAAAACCTTTTATAGGTACATCAGGGGAGCAAAGGAAACCAAGGGTGGGATAGTGAGGCTTAATAAAGGGAGGGGAGGGCAGAGGGTGACTGTGAAAAGGCAGAGATATAAACAAATATTTTTGCTCAGTATTTACAAATGAAGAGGAGGAGGTACTTAAAACAAACAATAGAAACACTCTGGATACAGAAGTTGATACCAGCCCATTTACAGAAGAAAGGGTTCTGAAAGAACTCTTAAAATTGAAGGTGGACAAAGCAATGGGGCCTGATGGGATTCATCTCAGAATTCTAAAAGAACCTAAGGGTAGAACTAGTGACACCACTGACTAACCTCTTTAACAAATCATGGTAGGATGGGGTGGTACCTGAGGACTGGAGGAGGGCAGATGTGATTCACCTTCACAAAAGTGGGAGCAGAGCAGAAGCAGGAAACTACAGACCTGTTAGTTTAACCTCAGTGATAGGAAAAATGATGGAATCACTTCTGAAGGAAAGAATTGTCAAGTATCTAGAGGCCAGAGGGGCACAGGACCCAAGGAAGCAAGGATTCACAGAGGGAAGGTCATGCCAGATAAATCTGATAGATTTCTTTGACTGAGTACCCAAAGTAGTAGGTCAGGGAGGGGCTGTGGACATGACCTACCTAGACTTTAGCAAGGCATTTGACACAGTCCCATACAAAAGATTAATATACAAGTTAGCCAGCCTGGGAGTGGGTCCCAAGATGACAGCCTGGGTAAAGAATTAGCTAGAGAATAGGACACAGAGAGTAAGAAAGGGGGGTTACTAGTGGGGATCCGCAGGGTTCAGTATTAGGACTGGTCCTCTTCAGTGTCTTTATAAGCAACATTGCAGAGGGATGGAAGGAAAAGTATGTCTCTGCAGATGACACAAAGATCTGCGACTATGGAAGGGAATCCTAGGGGCTCAACTCAAGTTGATCTTATCCTCCTGGAAGTGCCAGCAGACTTGGACCCGATGCTATTGCTGAATTCAGTTTTGTTTCTGCACAAGGCCTTACCTGATGCAGAAAGGTGTGGCATATTGGTTTATGTCGATTAATTTACTGATAATACGCAGTACCTGGAAGACCACAAGAGAGAGCTCAGACATGTGCTCACTCAGTTGCAGACCACAGGTGCAAAATTTCCATCACAAAGGGGCGGTGGTGTAGGAAAGAGGTGAAGTACCTAGGACTTGGAAATATCCACTGAAGGCATTAGGCCTCAGGCCATGTGAGTGCAGGCAGTTATGGACTAAACCTCACCTGCCAATCTGACAGAGCGGCATAGTTTCCTGGTTATCTGTAACTACTCCTGGCAGTTTATTGAGGAGTATGCTCAGCTGTTCCTGCCCATGGTCAAACTCCTGAAAAAGGACCAAACCTGGAAGTAGGTCCTCAACAGGATAGTGCCATGAGTGAACTCCAAAGGAGGCTGAGCCAGTCTCATTGCCTAGCCTTTCCAAAAAGGTAAATAGTTCTACTATGAGATGGGTCACATGGACTTGAACATCAGTACAGTATTGTACTAGAAACATGACTGGGACAACCAAGTTCTACTCTGTGTCAGCAAAGCACTCGGTGAACTGGAAAGGAAGTATTCTGAGTATGAAAAGACCCCCACTTGCTACCATGTGGGCACTGCAAAATTGTACCCACATGATCTGTGAGAGAAGGTAATTGTGAAACTTGTCATCAGTCCTTGGTCTGCCTCGTGAGCACCAGGATGAAAGAGGGAAAGGTGTCTGGCAGCAGGATCACCTTTTGGACCTTGGCCCTCCAGGGCAGAACATTGAAGTTAAGTATGCCAAAAACAAGAAACATCCTGTAACCTAGGGCCTAGCTGCCCTCTACTCATGTGCAGACCTGGGACTGAAAACCTCATCTATGCCTCAACTGAGCAGCCACCCAACTTTTCAGATCATAGGTACCTTCCTTATGGTGAGAATGCTTGTCTAGGGTTGCCCAGGGACTAAGTGGATGGGTGTTCTTTTCATGAAGAAGGAAACTGGGTGTATGTGTAGGATTATGCTGGGAAGGAGATATACCTACAACACTCCAAAAATTCCAGCCAGGATCAAAATCTAGCCAGTATGCAGAGATAGCAGGTATCTGTCTAACTGGTCAGACTGCAGTGAATTTTCATCTCATGGAATTTGTGATCTACACTGGTTCTAACAATGTAAGATTGTGTTTTACCACCTACCTTCCACACTGGAAGGAAAGAGCGTTCAAAAAGGGCAAAGATATGGAACATGTTGAACTGGTTACCAGTATTGATCAGTTAGTACAAGGGAATGGGATGACCATATACTGGAAGAAGGTAAAGGGCCATTACAAGACCAGTAGACCTGATAAAGAAGGCAACAGCCTGGCCGATTGCCCTGCCAGGGAGAGTGACCCTGAATGGCACCATTTGGAAATCTGAACTCAAACCCAAGACCAACCTAACTGCAGTCACTTGACAGGAGGCCTAAAGAATTGTACCTAAAACCAGAGACAGTGGCCACACCAGAAGCACCCTCATTAGCACCCCAATTATGGTTACCTGATCTAGGCCCAGTTAAGAGACAAAACTCTCTCCAAATTATACCACTACCTGGAGAATCCTGAGGTCAACCCAACATGGCTGAAGACCTGTAGCAAGCTAGGGAGTTAAAGGTCATGTATGACCAGAAACAGAGGTTTAGCCTACATGGAAAGCTGCTCACTTACACCCACGACTCCTCAGACATTCCCTGATGGGTGGTCCCTACGGGATATAGAGGAATGATGTTATATCACATGCATGACGAACATTGCATTGGACAACCTGGAGATTGGTGCACCTAAGAGACTTTGAAGAAAATTGCATACTGGCCTGGCATGCAGAAGGGTGTAGTTACATATACTAGAGGTTGTCTCACTTGCTGTAGGTTCCAACACTCAAAACCTAGGTTCTGTACACCCCTGCAAGTGAAATGACTTACTTTCCCCTGGTCTGATAATCAGATTGATTATACAGGCCCTTTACTCACTTTAGCTAGAGGGAACGAGTATTTACTCACTGTGACCTGTTTGTTTGCTAAATGGGTAGAATACATACCAACTCCCAGTGATACTGCTAAGAATATGGTGGCCATTTTGATTCAACACATTTTAACCCGTTGGAGCCTACCTTTGAAGATAGAGTTTGACAGATGTTCCCACTTCACATTAAAAGTGATGGTTAACCTACATGTGACACTGGGAATTCAGTAGAAGCTTCATGTGGCCCATCATCCTCCAACCCTCTGGACAAGTAGAAAGGATTAATAAGTCTATTGTAAACATAGTTAACAAGTATATCTCAGAAAATGCAAACGATTGGGATCTTAAGGTGCCATTTGCTCTAATATCACTGAGATTCACCTCAGATTGATCCACAGGGCTGACTTCATGTGAAATGATGACTGGCACACAGAAAGTACCACCCATGTATCTGTTGCACCAAGACCCCGCTAAAAATGTGGTAGCAGCTGCTGACATCCACCAGTACATCATCAACCTGAGGTATCACGCATAGAATGTTTTTTCATTTGCTAAGCAAAATTTAGAGAGATGTGCAGATGGGAGAAAGGCTTATTGTGACAGAAAGGCCTCTGACACCGACTATCAGATAAGTAATAAAGTGTTCTATTTCACTACAAGAAAGAGAAGAGAAAGGAGAGGAGGGAGTTTTCAGAAAAGGAGATTGCCCTCTGTGTGACTGTGAACAAAGATGACCCAATCTGCGGTACATAGCAATCAGCTGAAGCCCTATGAGTCAGCCCAGCACTCTCCTGACTCTATACAGGAGAGCCACAGAGAAGTTTAAAACTACATACAGTATGTCGTAGGCCTGTCCTCCACCTCTCACCCACCCCGGGTTGGGGGGGGATAGGTTCAAAACGACCTCAGTAATTGATTATATTTAATATTTTCCTTTCTTCTATGTCTCTTTTCTTTTTGTGATTCCTATGTCTAGTTTCTAATAGTGTAGTTAGTTATTTGTCATTCTAGAGATGCTTATACAGGGTTTGACCTTCACATTGTTTAACTAGCCCCAAACCTAGTGCACATTGGCCAGGGCTAGTGCAGCTAACCCTCTACTTGTCCGCCTTGACTAGTGCAGGTTTTCCATGGCTGTTAATGAAGTTAAAAATGTCCCTGCTTTAGCAGGCTCTGTTCATCATGCTTATCTATCTGGTGTGATTAAGAGCTGCAGGTATCTGGCAGTTCAAGAAGGGGATCCCACAAAAGAGACTGTGTGAGTACTTATCACTCCACTGTCAGAATTTTCAGCTAGTGTCTAGGCTGTGATCAAGAGTAGGAGCTGTTAAGTCACTAGCTTCCAGTTTTCTGAATGTATCTATCTGACAATTTGTCCCAAATTAGTAAGACCAGTGCTCCTCATTGCCCTACATTTTGAGTATCTGTATCCTACATTTCGGTGAGAAAATGCTAAAAGGCATACAGGGTATCCTCTGCAGGTGGTTGATTTTATCCCAGCCTCACCACAGGTGCTCCCTCTCCCATTCAAATCTCTCAATCCTGCACTTTCTCTTCTTTTTACTATATTTTGAGTGTCTATATCTAATATTGACCTTCCTGCTCCACTCCTGGAACACACAAACAATTGGCCCTGATAAAAATGCCCTGCACATCCACCTGGCCCAAGAACTCCAGTGTGTCTGCTATTCCTGACCTTTGGCCACCCCTTTACAGAACCTCATCTTCTCGTCCCCATCTCTCAACCCCCTCTTTTTCTACCTACCCTCCTCTCCAATGAAACACTCCTTGTCAGAGACCACTTTGCTCCCTACTCATTACCTGCATCATGCTCTCATTCCCGTCCCCTCACTCCCCTTGCCTCTATCGCATTTACAAAGACATTTTTGGCTGCGACCTTTTGATGCCCTGCACTTGCCACTAGCCACACTTCACTAATGTCTGTTCCTGTAATTTAGTTTATACTTGTTTGTTATGTTTGAGAGTATCTTCAAATTGATGTGTGCTGACTGTGTCTTACATTTATTTTGACAAGGACCCTTTGTAAAAGTGTCATCCTGGCTCAAAGGTATTAATCTGCTACTGAAATAAATATCTCAGTGACAAAATGCCAAGAGGTATACAGGGTCTGCTCTGCAGGTGGTGGGTTTTATCCCAGCCTTAACATACCTGCTCCCTCTCCTCTCCAAATCTCTCAACTCTGTACCTTCCCTGGACAAATCTGCAGACCATACTCTGAAATGACTATCCATAAACCCATTGCAGCCCTTACTGGCAAATGTAGGGGTCCCCAGCTCTTCAAAATGGACCATGCCAGCCAACACCATCCATACAGTCCCACCCACATCCTACTCAGCATGTCCCTTCATCCTAAAAACAAAGCTTTGGAGGCATGTATGGTACAAAATACCTCAATAAAACATCATTTAAAAAGTTAAAATAAGCTTTCCTGGGGTGCATAGATCATCCTATATAGAAACAGGGGTAGTATAGTATGCCTGTATACTGCTTACCCTGGCCTGATGAAAGGAGAATGTTTAAGAAATGTTACTGTTGGGGCATAGGATGTTAAAATCAATACTTTTAAATATAAATGTCAGTTTTCTGTTTCCCAGTCCCCTTAAGCTTGTGTAGCCCCCTCCCCAAATAAATCCTAGATGTACTCCTGGCTCACTTGACACTGTATGAAAACTTCCAGAAGTGCTGGGCTCCAGCTGATCACAGGGTGGGGTCTGAGAGTGTTTTTCTCTACCAGAGTCTCTCTTTATTACAGTGTGGGTGGTGGTGAGAGTTTGGTGAGGTGCATTATGATGCCAGCTATTAAGTGTGCAGAGCAAGGCCTACTTGACTGAACATTTGTTGCTGTGATATCCTCTGGTTCAGGGGGTGCAGAAAGAAGAGATGAGGGCAAGGTACAAAACAATGGGGGTTGGGGGCACACTGTGTGTGATGACACCAGTCTTTTTTTTCAGCTGGGCCAGAAGCAAATAAGAGCAGGATGGATACATATGCAATAATTGGAGCATTTTCTTGGCATGCATTTTTTCCTGTATAAGTGATCAACATTTACAATTGCGGGCTAGTGCAACCATCTGCGGGCTAGTGCAATTTTGAATCAACTTGTCCTGCTGGCTAGTGCAAAGAAAAGTAAAAGTTGACCCCTGTGCTTATAGTGTTTGTTAAGAGGACATCAATTCTGGTTTCCATGTTCCTGATTTTCAGTACTCCCAGTAGAACCGCTTTTACTTAGGATAGTCTCCAGAGAAAAGTAAGTGCCCTTCGGGTGACAAACATCAATGACATTTGAGGGGCCAATTTAATTTATCTCTACTTGATTCTTATAACCTTGCTCAGTTTTCTAACTATGGTGAGCCTCCTTTACAAATTACAGAGGTTACAGGGAAACAAGGTTCACGTTTTTAACCCAACAGGTCAAAAAATAACACTGTCAGTTAAGCAATTTACAATAGCTATCAAATATTTTCCAGGACTTGCATTATCATATGTGATTACTGTGTAACCACTGTGCATAACAAATCAACTTGAAGTCATTGCTGTGTATTATGCCATATGTAACCACTGTATTAGAGATGTGTTATTTTCTATTATTCAGTGTGCCATTGCATGGATTTTGGTTAACTTTAGGGTGACCATAACCCATGTAAGGGGAGAGATTTAAGGAGAATTGTTCAAATACTGATTTGCATGACATGTAATAGCAAATATGAAATGTACACTCTGCACACAGCACTAGGCATACAGGTCCTACCCCATGACACTATGATACCAGGCCCAAGAAAGTCAGGTCAAGACAGAATACCAGCTTGAAATCAAAATTTCCATGTAGTGTGTTTTAATAGGACTAAGTTAGTTTTCAGATTTACAGGAAGAGCTGACAGATAAGCCCAGACAATCTCTTCCTTGAAGGAAGTAAATTCAATTAGGGTTTGGGGGAGTGTCATGCTAGTGAGATATATGAACATCTGCATGTCTTTTACCAGTTAGAGTGACATAATATACTGTTGTGTTTTGAACTGTTCAAGTTAACAGTCTGGTGTCATGCTTTCCGATGAAGATCAGTCACAGATAAGGTGGAATGGAAGTGGTCTGATTATTCTGCCCCCAGCCAGAAGAACTTAAAAACATGCACTTAACACATAGATTTTGGAGAATTTGAACCAGGGACCAACTAACAAGACAAGGCAAAGTTTATTTATATGGTGCCCAATCCATGGGGCTCTGGGTGCCTCACATAAAACAGGTTGGTTTAATACACGAAGCACATCACATCACATATAGCATGCATAAGTATTTAAAATAATAGATAAAAATGTAAAATGGCTAAAATACAAGCTAGTGCTGGTTAATCACCTTCATCAGGGAAGGCCAAGCAAAACAGATGAGCCTTTAGACCCAATTTAAAGCTCTTGACCATGTGGACTAGATTTCCTGGGGGGCTCATGAACTGTGGTGAATGAGAAAGGACTTGTACATTAGTCCCCACTCACTCCCTACAACAGCATGGAGTACTTCAGGAGCCTCTGCAAGAAGTGAAAGCTCGCAGCTCAACCCCCCCACTCGCTCCCCACAACAGCGAAGCACTTCAGGAGCCTCTGCAAGAAGTGAAAGCTCACAGATCAACCCTCCCCACACTCGCTCCCCACAACAGTATGGAGCACTTCAGAGCCTCTGGAAGAAGTGAAGGATCACAGCTCAAACCCCCACTCGCTCCCCACAACAGCACGAAGCACTTCAGGAGCCTCTGCAGAAGTGAAAGCTCACAGATCAACCCTCCCCCACACTCGCTCCCCACAACAGTATGGAGCACTTCAGGAGCCTCTGGAAGAAGTGAAGGATCACAGCTCAAACCCCCCCCCCACTCGCTCCCCACAACAGCATGTAGCACTTCAGGAGCCTCCCAGGGTGTGGACTGTTACTTGAGGGCTTGAAAAATCTAAGCCAGCTTTACCGATTTAGCCTGTATTTTAATTAGATTTTTGGTTAGCAGAGTGCACTGATAGGTTTTGGACAAACACTATTTGTAATGCTGTTCCCCTATTACCAGGAATCGCTTGAAGAACTCTATATGTTTATTTAGTGTTCTCTGGGTTCTTTAACTACGGATTGTATTTTTAATTCAACTTATCTGTAGTTCTAGTTACCTGCTGAATTCTGTTTGTTTCTTCACCATCTTTGGGCTGGTTGGCACATGCACAGTCTGACCTGCTCCAAGTCCTTTGTTCTGCTTTTTCCACCCCTGTACTTAACCATTGTCTCCTCAGGCTCACAGCTCAACCCCCCCAAACAGTGCAGAGCACTTCAGGAGGCTCTGCAAGAAGTGAAGGTATGACAGCTGAATTACTCCCAGGGTGTGGATTGTTACTAGAGGGTGTTAACCTGTTGAGGCTATGTGTTAACTGCCCTGCCCAGCCACTCTTGGCCATCCCTAGCTTTATAGGGCCATGGTGGTCATGTGACCATCACCAACATTTGTTAAAGTCTCCACTTTTTCACTTGCAGATTATTTGTTCTGACCAGTAGGGGTCAGTCACAAGCTTACTCTCTTCCTCTTCAACCCACTGTTTTCTGTGCTCACCATAACCTCTTCCCTACCTACTTCCTCTTGTCCTTCACTATTTTCTCTCCCATATCCCCCTCTCTATCCCTCTCCCTCTACCTAGGCTCAAACCCCCAACCTTTAACACTGGAGGCAGCAATTCTACCACTTCACTATCTGTTCCTGCCCATTTAAGTGTGGCTCCCAGACATACCTATACTCCTCAACTACCCTGCTCTACTTCTCCTACTATATCCAGCAGTTACTTCCACTCTGTCGCAGCCATGGATACTCCCACTATGATAAGTCTGTCTCTGTTAGTTTTGCTCTGTGTCTTCCCTCTGACCCCCCTTGGCACTAAGTTCCTACTTTTCACCCCCAACTATATAATGACACCACCTCTCAGACTTCGGTCACTAATAGCTCTGATCTCTATTTTTCTCAACTGTTCCTGGACCGGATTGCCTGCTCTGTAAATTGCCCTCTACGGAAATCGTAATCTAGTCTCAAATTGCTTAAGAATGTGCTATTTCAACATGTATTTTTTCTTCTGCTTCTCTCTGGCAACATTCACCCTAACCCGTGACCTGGCTCACAGTCCCTTCCCTCAACATGCAACTCAGGGGACCTCATGCTCACCTCTGTCAATATCCCCAGCCTACTGCAGAAAATTGACCGTCTTCAAATATGGGTAGTTCAACACAAGCCTGACGTCCCTGTGGAGGTCGAAACCTGGCTTTCCTCCAAAATATCTGACTCTGCTGTCTCCTTGAATGGCTACACACTCTTTAGGGAAGATAGGCTAGGGAAAAGGGGGAGGGTGCCATCTACCTCCTCCTTGACTCTCTTAAAGGCCAAGTTCTCCCTAAAGTTATCTCGGATAATACTGCTCAGGCTCTGGCACTCAAACTTGCCATAGGGAACAAGAGTAAATCACTTACGATACTGTCTGTTTATATCCGGCCCCGTGACACAAAACCTGGCTTTAACTCTATTCTTGATTTCATCTCTAATCTCCCCAACCGATACGAGGTGATCTTACTGGGTGATTTTAATATCAACTGGTTGGCTCCTGATGCTGCTCCTTATAGGGATGTGGTGGCAGCTGTTGACCTCTCCCAGGCTGTGGCATCTCTTACCAGGATCAATTATAGGACTGGTACTAGTACTTTAATTGATCTTATTCTCTCCAACCACCCAGATGGCTTTCTAACATTGTGGTCCTGTCTGACACACTAAGTGACCACTCACCAATTCTCTGCTGCTGGTCCGATCGCTTCTATAAACTCCCTGCTAAGTCCTCATATCGGTGTATCCTCAAAAAAGGACTGCTCAGGCAATTCCAGGACTACCTTCTTACTTGTGACTGGTCCCCTATCAGCCACCTGTGTTGACACTGCCCTAACTTTCTTCATCTCTACCTTCAACTCAGCCTGCAATGTTTTCACCCCTTTCTCCAAGTGTATTGTCAAAGGAACTAGTAACCCTTGGATCACCTCTGCACTCCTAAATCTCATGGCAATATGTGATAACCTCTGGAATAAGGGCCTGGCATCAGGTCTCCCCGGGGACGGGCAATGGTACAGGTCTACCAGAAATGTGTGTACCCATGAGATTCTCCTGGCTAAGGCTGCCCACTTTAAATCTAACCTCTCTTCATCCTGAGGAGATGGGAGGACATTCTGGGCTAATATAAAGGACCTATTCCGGAAAACCTAACACCTTCCCCCCCCAAATGTTAAATATTAATGGAGTCACTACCCAGGACCCTCAGCTCATTGCTGACAACTTTAACTCTGCATTTACTGATCCTAATGGTGTACTCCCCCTGGACATCTTCAATAACAACCCCGGCCCCCCACCAACTCCTGCCTCCTTGCATAATCCACCTCCCTTTCCGCTTCTGGACAATCTCACTAAGGGAATCAAAATCCTACCTTGCTGGTGTATTGGGGAAATCCAGATTTAGTGGAGATTCACTGGACCTAAAGCTATTCCGTCTGGCCCTAGGTGCAGTTCTATCCCCTCTCACTAAAATTTTAAATCTCTCCCTCTGCCTTGGCCAATTTCCAACAAAGTGGAAGGTTGCGGTGGTAACTCCTGTGCACAAGAGTGGTGACAGAACTGTTCACAGTAACTTCTGCCCCATCACAAGCCTTCCCCCAATCTCTAAAGCCCTTGAATGGATAGTATCAAACCAACTATCCGACTACCTCTCCAAGTACAATCTACTATGCAACCAGCAGTGTGGTTTCAGGAAGGGACGTAGTACCACCACTGCCTTCTTAGAGTTTACTGATTTTACTCACAAAGCTCTGGACTGTGGTCATTTTGTAGGGTCTGTGTACATAGACCTTACAAAAGCATTTGACACGGTCAGTCATGCTCTCCTTATAACATCCCTCATGGTACTGGGCCTCTCCCAAGAAGCCACCTCCTGGTTCTCCAACTATCTTAGTGGGATATCTCAGAGAGTGAAAATCCTTGGTACTCTCTCCTCCAGCAAACTGGTTCGCTCTGGGGTCCCGCAATGGTCTATACTTGGACCACTCCTGTTCAGTCTCTTCCTTGACACCCTCCCCCTTGCCTGCTTTGGTAATCTGCTTCTTTATGTGGATGATGCTGTTTTCTTCTCTAGCCACCCTAATCACCACCCTCTGGAAAGTAATCTGCAAAAGAACTTTGCTGAAACTGAAACGTGGTTTGCCCTACACAAACCTATCATAAACTACAAAAAAGACCAAAGTGATGCAGTTTGCTAACCCCCAGAATAAATGTAAAGGTCTGCCTTCAAGTATTCTCAATAGCCTCTGACAGCCACTTGAGCAAGTCAGTAGCTTTGAATACCTTGGTATTACCCTGGACTCCTCCCTCTCCTACCTCGAGCATGTCAATCTGATCTGTAAAGCTGTGAATACAAGAATAGGCTTACTCTACAGCAACAGGTCATGTTTGATACCTGATGCACTCCTATTTGCCGTTACCAGTTCGGTCCTTTCCATTGTTGACTGTGGGATAATTATTTATGGCACTGCGACCGACATCACACTAAATAGGATTAAGACTGCAATTAATAAAGCTTGTCGTTTAGTAGTTGGTGGGCATAGGCTCACCCACACCTGCAATCTCTATAACCAGCTAACTGGCTGTATATTTATGTGGAGACTACACTACCACACCTGTCTGCTGGCTCGTAAGTTAACCCTTGGTCACTGTTAACTTTTTGCCTAGCAGCTTCTCACTGTTGCCCCTGCTCAGTGCACTCTCTTCTTACCGTTGTCCTCCCCTTCTCTCTTTTCCCTTCCCTGTCTCTTGTTCATTATTGTTTCCTTGCCCCCCCCCCATAAATCACTACTTCCTCACCACTAGGTTTGACAAAGTCCCCTGGACTGCCACTCCTCTGATACCCGCGCATCCGTGGCTTAGATCTCTCTTTTGTGATGGTACAGTCTTAACCTCCGCTCAAATGTTAAATTTAGTATTTTCATGTTTAACTTACTTCTAGTTGTCAACATACTTGTATTATTCTATTCAAGTTTTGTTACATTATCTTCCCTCCCTTATAGGTACTTAGTTCCTCATGCAGACTGATGTATACTGCACTTTCTTTGTCATGTATAGTACTACTATGCTGCTACGTTGTGTTATTTGTATTACTGTGATTCCTAAGGAGGGGTCGCTGGTGAGACTTTTCCTTAACAAACCTTCCTTGACCCAGATGACCTGGTGAATTACCGTCCTATCACCAACCTGCCTTTTCTGAGCAAGGTTGTCGAGAAATTGGTGGCACATCAGCTTGAGGATTGTCTGGTGTTCTGCGACATCTATGAGCCATTTCAGTTGGGTTTTTGGGCTAGACACAACACAGAAATGGCACTAGTGAGGGTGCATAATGTCCTACTCAGGGCTAGAGATAGAAGAGACAGGTCAGTTCTTGAACTCCTCGATCTGTTTTCAGCCTTTGACACCATGGACCACATTGTGCTTCTTGATTGGCTCTGTGAGTTTTGTGGACTCGCCGGTGCTGTCATCAGATGGTTTGAGTTCTATCTCTCAGATAGGGTACAGTGGGTAGTGATGGAGAATTTCTCCTCCTCTCCAATGGCCCTGTCATGTGGAGTTCTGCAGGGCTCGAGCTTGTCGCCGATGCTGTTCGTGGTGTATATGCTGCCCCTCGGTGAGATCATTCGGCAATACAACATGGAGTTTCACTGCTATGCAGATGATACCCAGCTATATTTGTCATTTGCTCCCAGAACATCTAGTGCCGTTGACGTGCTTAATATCTGTCTGGCTAAAATCAGTGACTGGGTGGCTTCCAGCTGGCTGAGACTCATCCCAGATAAGACAGAGGTGCTGGTGGTTAAACTGGGTCGTGGGTGTGATGGGTTGCTGCCTGGAGCAGACACAGGTCTTTTCCTGGGGTCTGCTCCATTGATTGCATCCCTGAGGGTGCATAATCTAGGTGTGATCCTGCACAGCATGCTGATGTTTGAAGATCAGGTGTTGTCTGTTGTTAAGAGTGGTTTCTACCACTTATGGAACATCCCCAGGATCAGGCCCCTCATTCCGTCTGAGGATCTGCCAACCCTAGTGCATGCCTTTGTCACCACCAGACTCAACTGCTGCAATGCTCTTTACTTTGGGGTTACAGGAGGGACCCTCCACAGGCTGCAGCTGGTGCAGAATGCGGCAGCCCGGTTACTGACGGGCCTATCCAGGTCATGTCATGTGACCCCAGTTCTGCGTGCTCTGCACTGGCTGCCAGTCAGGTAGAGGTTCCTTTTCAAGGTGGGCTTACTCACCTATAAGGCCCTATATTGACTGGTTCCTGGCTACCTGTTGGAGCTCTTGACACCTGTGGTCCTCTGTTCGCTCCGTCTGCACCTCCTCCTCGAGGGGCCTCCTGGATGTTCCTTGGGTTCAACTCAGGACTTCTAGTGATCGAGCATTCAGTGTCTCTGGGCCAACCCTGTGGAACGCACTTCCAACTGCAGTCTGGGAGGCTCCCTGGATTGGTGTTTTTAAGCAGAAGCTTAAGGCCCACCTCTTCAGCCAGACATTTACTGAATAATGTATTTCCTACCCTGTTTGCACTATAGTTAATTACTATAGTTAATTTTAATTATTGAGTGCTGATTTTCACTTCCTGTTGCTTCTGGCCTCCGGGATTGGGCGCCTTAAAAATAAAATTGCCTTGCCTTGCCTTACTGCCAGCTTTTTAACTCCTGCTGTAATTGCACTGCTTTATTTGTTTTTTGCATTATTACCTTGTGTACTTTTGATGTAGAGCCTTTGTAAACGAGTCCCTGACTGAAAGGTTTGTAATTCCGAGATTTCAATAAATAAATAAAAAATAAATCATGAGAAATAAGCTCTTTTGATGAATTTGTACTTGTGGTAGCCAGTGTAAGCTGATGCAACAACAACTGGAACTCAAGGATATAGTGCCTCTGAAGCTATCTATTATCTAAGCTGCACACTGCATCTGCTTCTGGGGCAGGTGTTGTACAACCAACGGAGCTTTCCACCAGTAAGATCCACATGCAGTAGCACTGTAAAGACCCCTTACTTGCCAAAGTCAGTGGTTGATGCCTGAACTGGGATCCTGCTTGCCAGTGGGAGTGGCTGATTGTGAGGGCAATCTTTAGTAAGGCATAACTAAGGCTGATTTACCAGAGTAGATGGTCAAGATTTGAACTGTGGACTTTACACAAAAATCTGGAACTTTTTTAACTGTGTAAGTACCTGGATCCTGAGACTGATGTTCACATGCCAACCCAGGTGAAGATACCAGAATTAAGTTTCAAGACAGTGGTGGCTGGAACAGAGCTTTTTAGATTCTCTTTCTTTCCTTCCCTCTAGGACTGTGTCAACAAATGCAATTGTATGATGACAGGACTCATGTGTTTTACATTGATATGGTCTCTCCTTCTTTCTCTCTCTCTCTCTCATGCTGTACATTTATTCTAAACACATTTGCTTAATTGAGAGGTATGACTTAGTGTCGCACTCTGTATCCATTGTGTGTACCCAGTTGCTAGTTATTTGCCACTATTACTTTAACAGCCCATGTTTAACCACGTGGAGGGGGATTACTGTCACTCTTGTGAATATCAGTGATGGTGTTGGCACCCTTGGGTTCCTCTCCATGTAGACCCTGCCAGAGAGATGTTAGTGGGAATGGCTGTTGGGACTAGGCGTTTCGGCAGTAAGCCTGAAGCAGACAGAGGAGGTCATCAGGGGCCAAATAGATGTATGTCAAAAAAAAAAAGATGAAGAGTACCACTGTGGAACATTTTGGTATTTTGGTAGGAGTACTGCCGAGTGATGTGAGTGACCATTACCCTATAGCTGGCATAAGATCCACACTCAAACCACCAAATCCTGCAGAATTTATCCTCAAAAGGTCAAAAAAGAATTTCAATATCTCAGGTTACCTCCATGACCTGAGTACTACAATATATTGGCAAGATTTCTATCTTACAACCTCTGTTGAAACAGCTCTCCAGACTTTAAAGGATATTATCACCAATGCTCTCAATATTCATGCACCTATCACCAGTATCAGAACTAAGGTAAAATCCTGCCCTTGGTTCACCTCTGAACTTAAAGCAGCCTTGAGAACCAGAGACAAGCTGTGGAAAAGGCAAGAAAAACAAAGGACACCAGAGATTGGCTAAATTTCAGAAAAGCAAGGAATTCATGTACAAAAAATAAGAACTGCCAAAACTGCCTACTATACAGCTGAATTGGATGCCTCCTACAATAACCCATCCAGACTCTGGGGTACAATAAAAGGACTTCTGGGCCAAAATTCTACTCCTGCCTTAACCACCAAACTGCTACTAAATGATACAGAAATTACAGGTAAACAAGAAATCTAAATACCTTCAATGTTCACTTCACCACTGCTGGCCTAGCATTTGACTCATCACCTGCAAATATCCTGAGATCTTCCTTGAACCTGCAAACTAATGTGGGACAAATGGCCACTTCAACTTTTCCTTCATCCCAATATCCGTGAAAGAAGTGGAAGATCTCCTCTCTAATTTAGACACCACTAAGAGTGCAGGTGCAGACTCCCTGGATCCCTATTTCCTGAAAATTGCTTCGCATGTCTTATCTGCCCCCCTCACTCATCTCTTCAATCTTTCCCTAACTACTGGATCCATTCCATCTACTTGGAAAACAGCTCAAGTAGTTCCATTACTCAAATCTGGTGATACTAGGGATCTCAACAATTACAGACCTATCTCCATCCTACCAGTACTATCTAAGATGCTCGAAAACTAGTAAACTCTCAGTTAAGGGACTATCTGGATAACAATAACCTTCTAAATTCTGCACAATCTGGATTTAGATCAAAGCATAGCACCATTACTGCCTTAGCCAAGTAACCAACGATTGGCAGACTAACTTGGACAAGAAAAATTTTACCTGTGCTGTGTTTCTGGATTTGAGTAAAGCCTTTGACACAGTGGATCATGACTTATTAATCACCTCCCTTAACTTAATAGGCCTGGATCTCCTATCACTCAACTGGTTTAAGGATTACCTTCAGATAGGTCACAACTGGTTAGAAATGGAAATTACCTATCCACCCCAAAACCACTGCTAAGGGGCACTCACAAGGCTCTATTCTTGGCCCTATCCTCTTTGCTATTTATATAAACAATATTGATGCCAACCTCACTCAATCTAACATTCATCTGTTTGCTGATGATACTGTATTATATGTCAGCAATCCTCACCTTCCAAAGCCTGTGAACTGTTACAATCCGAATTCTCCATTCTGCAGCACAATCTACTTGACAAAAACTACTTCTAAATGCAAAAAAACAAAAGCTATGTTCTTTGCCACAAAGAGTTGCACTACCACTACCCCAGCATCCAACACCCTACATTTATCCACCTTACTTGGAGAGAAACTTGAATTTGTTGATAACTTCAAATACCTTGGAGTCTGGATAGATAACAGGCTTGACTATTCTGTCCATATTGAAGAGCTACTTAAAAAGCTAAGACAGAGGCTCGGACTATTTTTTAGAATAAAACATTACCTAAACAGTGATTCCAAAAAGGTTAATTCAGGCCTCATTCCTATCCCTCATTGATTATGCTGATCTCTCTACTGCCATTGTTCAAGTCATCTCTTACATAAATTGGACACCCTGTATCACAGGTCCATAAGATTTATTACTGACCTTCCCTCCAGCACCCATCATTGCTCCCTTTATATGGCAGCCAACTGGACATCATTGCAACACAGAAGAAATAGGAATGCTGTTATCTGGATATTCAAAGCGTTAACAGGCAAACTACCGACCTATATCACTGATTGCTTTACCCAAATTACAACTAGGCCATACACCTTAAGGATCAGTAAACTCATCATATTAAAGGTCCCCAATGCCTGCACCCGTATGGGAGGGCTGCTTCAGCTATTCCTTAGCAGTTGCATGGAACTCTCTCCAAAATCCATGAAGCTAGATAGCCTACTACCTCTGGCATCCTTCAAAAGATTGTTCTCCGCCTTTTCCAGAGCTCTGCAATTGCTTTTATAAAGCCTAATCCCTACCTATCTGACCCACCTTCCTTTTTCCATCCATTATATTAATTCAATTCTTTCTTCCTAATCACCTATTATATTCTCATAAAAACTAGTTAGACCATATTATTTTATTTTATGCCTGCTATACCTTTGTCCCCTTTTTTCCTACAGGCTAAATGGTTCTACTGTTACTTGTATATATGTAAATTGTTGTATATAATCATTTCATGCCATTGTATTGCTATTTATTCTATTTCTTGTCTATGTAATAATACTTGTATCCTCATTTGTATGACCACTCAGGTCCATCTTGTAAATGAGCTTTGCTCAATGATGTTCGCCTGAATAAATAAAGATTTTGATTGATTGATTGATTGATTGATTGATTGATGACCCAATGTCAACAGCAGGCACAGTGCCTCTGTGTACTGCTAGGACCAGGGTCATGATGTGATACATTGCTCTTGGTGTTTGGCTATGCATGCTCCAGTTCTTGAAGAGAACCAGCAGTAAGTTTTCCAGGGCATACTAACATACTAAAATGCCAGCAGAATAGGCTAATGGTCTTTCGTGTTCTGCTCGTTTGGTCAGCCCCCACCTCGGTGCTGACCTTGCTATCCCTACCTTCTCTGGCTTCTCCCTTCCCAGTTCTGGATATTCTTGCTGCATTGGATTTTGCTTCCAGAACCCTTCCCTGTACCTGTCCCACCCCTCTTGAATCCCTCCACTGTCTCTGCCTCCCCAGCCCCCAGGCAGTGCATTCCATGGCCACCACCCTCTCAGTGAAGTAGCACCTCCTCCTTTCTCCCCTGAATCTTCCCTCCAGCTTCCACCCATGCCCTCTAGTGGCCCCTCCTCCTTCCTTGAAGCACCCTGACTGTTCCTCCCCATTTACCCTTTTCATGTACCTGAAGACCTCTATCATGTCCCCCGGTCCCTTATCTCTTCCAATGTGTACATATTTAGCTCTTCAGCCTCTCCTCATAGGTCCTGTCCCCCAAGCCCCAAATCATTTTGGTTGCCCTCCTCTGGACCCTCTCCAGAAGGTTAATGTATCTCTTTAAGTGTGGCCTCCAAAACTGCACGCAATACTCAAGGTGCGGCCTCACCAAGCAGTTATACAGAGGGAGTATCACTTCCCTCCTTCTGGAGGCGATCCCCCTAGCGATGCATCCCAGCATCCTGTTGGCCTTGGCTGCTGCCCTCCTACAAGTCTCAGAGTTGTTCATCTTGACATCCGCCACCACCCCCAGGTCCCTCTCAGCCATCGAGACTTGTAGCATTTCCCCCAGGGTGTACACTTGGCCTGGGTTTCTGGCCCCCAGGTGGAGTACCTTGCATTTCCCTGCATTGAACCTCAGCTTCCACTTTCTAGATCATCTTTCCAGAGCCTCCAGGTCCCCCTGTAGGGCCACCCTCCCCTCCTCCCCATCCACCACCACCCCCAGTTTCGAGTCATCCGCAAAGAGACTCATCTCACTCCTGATTCCTGTCCTTATGTCAGAGGCGCGTAAGTGAACAGAAGGGGCCCAAGGACTGATCCCTGTGGGACCCCACTAATGACCCTCCTTGGGGATGAGACTATCCCGCCAACTGTGACCCTCTGGGTCCGGTCCTGGAGCCAATTGCTGATCATCTGGTTCCCAACCCCCATTTCTCCCAGCTTATCCAACAAGCCCATGTGAGGAACAGAGTCAAATGCCTTGCTGAAGTCTAGAAAGAGGACGTCCACTGGTCTACCGAGGTCCAAGGCACTAGTCACCAAGTCATAGAACTCCACCAGGTTTGTCTGACACAATTTCCCCGGGATGAATCCATGCTGTCTATCGTCCAGGCACCCTGACTTATCCAGGTCCCCCCCAGCCTCTCCTTGACAATGCCCTCCATCACCTTGCCCACCACCGACATCAGACTGACAGACCTGTAGTTCCCTGCCACCTCCCTTGATTCCCCCCTTGTGGATAGGCACTATATGCGCCACCTTCCAGTCTTGGGGCACATCAATGAAGGTGAATGTCTTTTGAGGCTGCTGGGTTGATGGTGCAGTTGCAGACCCTAGAAATGGAGGAGGCCAGCAAGGACATTCTGTTGGTAGAGCAGGAGCAAGCACTGGATCTCCTGACTTCTTAGGAAAAGGAAAACATTCTGGCCTGTCTTGCTACAGCTCTGATGTAAGTCATAGTCTCAATATCGAGAACAGGAATTTGCACTCTTCTGACTGGAGAAGTCACTTGGTCAGTTGCCTTTAAGGGAAGTTGAACTGCCGATGCCCATCGGACTGCCTATGGAGATTTCATCGTAGCAGTTGACTGTGTCAGTGAAACATAGCTACATAGAATTTTTCAGCAGATAAGGGCTGCTTGGCCCACTCAGTCTGCCCATTTGGTCCTTGCCTTTACTGTCACAGTAGACCCTACCTGATCTCTGGCTACTCCCCTCACCCTCACTTTTCTTTGTGTCTATCCCATGGATGCTTGAAGTCCACCACTCAGTATTTTTGCACCCACCACCTCTGCTGGAAGACTGTTCCAGACAGCTACCACTCTTTCAGTGAAGAAGTACCTCCTCGCATCCCTCCTAAATCCCTCCTTTCCAGCTTCATTGCATGCCCCTTTGTTCTTGTGCACATTCTCTTCTGAAAAATACTCCCCTATTGTACCTTATTCACCCCCTGTGAGGTACTTATAGACCTCTGCATTTCCCCCCTCTCAGGGTGTACATATTGAGATCCCTCAGTCTCTCCTCATAGGGCTTATGATTCAGCCCCTGCACCATTTTAGTTTCTTCTTCTGGACAGCCTTGATGCTGTCCATGTCCTTCCTGGGATGTGATCTCCAGAACTGGCCACAGTAATCCAAGTGGGGTCTCATCAACAATTGATACAGTACTAAGATCACTCTCTTCCTCTTTCTTTTGCAAGCAGGAGTAACATTTCACTTTATGACATCAGTCATTTAGTTCAGTTTCTGATTTGCTTCTTTGGTCAGGCAAACATGCCTCCAATTCCAGTTCATCAAATTCAGTCTTCTTCGAGTCACCCTTGAGTAGCTGGAAGAGAATACACAAATTAAGGGTGGAGTGGGTCAGAACTGTCTTGCCTCCACATGATTAGTAAAATCATGATTTTACTGCAAGTTTTGCTCTTGGAAAATCAGTTTTACATCATCACATTGAGGCTCCACAGTTACTGCTAGTTCAAAGCCCTGGAAAAACAGTCACAGAGAAATCCGATATAGGTTTCCGATAAACTGTTTAAAGTTTCCTTAGCCCAGTCAGCAGCCTTTAGGAGATCTTCCATCCTGGCCCCCATAGAGGCTGCTTTGCTGGCTATAGCTCCTTACTGAGTGAGTCCCAAAGGAAGAGGTATCAAGTCCCTGCTTGGTCCATGACCCCCCTTGACCATTGGGCAGTGGTTGGAGGAGATAGGGGCATGTGGTTTGACAAAGGAAATCAAAGTTGGATGTGACCTCCTCTGATATTCTTTGTCTGTGACTCATACTCCTTTAAACAGTTCACCACACAAAGGTGCTACTCTTCGTTGAAGGCCAGAAAAACTTAAAGGATATAGCTGTTTTGGTTCTCTTAACCACTGTGAACTCCTCTCCCCCAGAAAGATATTGTCTCCTGGAGACCTCTAGCACTCTAATATCAGAAGATATTTTACTAGATGCCAAACACAACAACTAGATAGCAAGTTTAGGCGATCGTTGTTTAAGAGATCGTTGTTTAACAGATAAATGAGAATTAGGACCTCAAGATCTGAACAGCTTAAACACTCTGTTAACATCCCAAAGAACTCTACATCTTGGAAGTGGAAGTCTGGACCATGTAATGCCTTTCATAAACTGCTTCACCACTGAGTGTTGGCCCTCAAATTTATCATCAGTTGGGCAGGGTCCACTAAAATTACAGGTGTGAGTATGTGTTACTAGATCTGTACATTCTCACCCCAGGGTCCTTTAGCATCAGTAACAGTATGCAGTAAGCTGGCTATGTTGAGCTGCCTCAGAGGAAGAATTTATGATAATGAATCAAATGAATTAGCCAATCAGAAGAGAGTTAGAGGGTGTGCTGAGTGGGCTTGCCCAAAAGGCACCAGATTTTTTATCTGCCTGACTGAGTATTACCGCTCTGGGGTGCTCTCTTACTTTTGGCCATAGAGAAAATTTGACTAAAAGTTCTTGCTTTTTTCTTGTGTCTGTACTGAGTTTGTGAGTATTTTATACTTTGCTTTATTTTTCTATTTTGTAGCAGTTCCCGTCGGTTCCCGTGAACCGCGTTTCCCTCTTTTTCCACGGTTCTCCACAGTTCCCTTCAATTATTTTGAAGTAAAATAAATAGTGTATGTGATGTAGTCAATGGTATTTTGTTTTATTAAGTCAACAGTTCCCGTTTTTCTGTGGGAACTGTCGTTTTTCTTCATTTTAAGTTACTTTTTACTTCAGAAAGTTGCAGTTCTTTACCACAAGGGAACCGTCCACTAAGCTTTATATTTCCCATTTGGGAACATGTCTCTCTGTCATTTCTGACAATTTGGTACTGTATGTCAGAAAGGCCCAAAAAAAGATCTGGACCTACAGGTTCTAACATTTTTTAAAGTGTCACAAAATTGTGGCTAAAGCAGACAGCCACGACTTGTGTTTACAGTGTGTAGGTCCATACCATTACTGTGTTCTTTGCTCTAAATTTTGTTCAAAAACAATACAAAAGAGAGCCAAAAGATTAGAAATTATGGCTTCTTGGTCTGCTTTCCCCTCTCCCAAAACGTCTGAAGAGGGTTCCTCTTCCCGTGCTAAATCAAAAGATAAGTCCCCCAGAGACTCCTGAGAATAAGTCAGACAAGCACAGTAACTATAAAATGGTGACCAGTCAAAAAGAGACAAGGAACAGGTCACTGATGAAGTGCCTCAAAAAGAAATTTAAAGAAAATATACCACTGGCCCTTCCCGTCAAGGCAAGGGAGATGCCAGTGGCACAAAGGCATAAAAGAAAGAAAAACAAAAACAAAAGAAAGACAGTTACTTAAAGAAAAGAGAAAGTCTCTGACTTGGAAAGATCTACCCTGTTGAAGTAATTGTCAAGGCTTGGCACCTTTACCAAACTATACAGAGTATGGGCAATATTTTCTCTGTCCCTTCTACTCCTGTGAACCATAGCACTTCGTCCCATCTTTTGGCCCAGATTACTACTATGGCATGGGAGATGGGGATGATGATGATGACGATGAGTCAAAGATCAGCCCTGGAACCTGACGCCTTGCCAGACCAGGCGTTTGGTACTTCACCAAATGGTCAGGAGGTTTTTCTCCTAGTTACCTTTACAGCACATGGTGGATACCTGGATCTCCCTACCCAGGAGACCACAGAGGATAAAGAGGAGGATGAAGACTATATAGAGATGATGTGTCTTTCACCTCCCAAAAAGATAGTGCTACCTATTTAAAAACCATTAAAGAAAACTACCATGAAGTTACTTCAGACTCCCACTTCCTTGTCTGGAGTAGACAAAAGATTGACAGGAAATATCAGCTGGCAAGAAATTATGCTGATTTTCTGTATGTTCACCCAAGCCATGAAGAAGTAGTGCAGGCTGTAGCTTGTGACAAGGCTAAAGTCCCACTATCCTCTCAGCCTCCTGAAAAAGAGTTCAGAAGACTGGATTTTTTTGGCAAAGAAATCTTACATCACGGCTTCCTTACTTTTGCACCTATCTACTTACTTGGCATACTCTGCCAAGTATCAGAAGGCCTTGTGGAATTCGATGCTCTCCATCCTGAACCAGAAATCAGATAAGATGGTGTAGGACATTGCTGAGACTGTGAAAACTGGATTAGGAGCCACTAAGTACCAGTTTCACTGACTGTGGACAGTAATGATGCAGCTACCAGAGTCATGGCTCAAGCCATTTCACTCAGGCGCCTGGTTTGGTTAAGAACTACAGATTTAATGCAGGATACCCAGTCCAAAGCTGTGGACTTTCCCTGTGAAAATAATTCCCTTTTTGGGGATAAGACTAAAGCATATACAGTATGAAAAAGGTGGAAGAGTATAAAACCCTATGAGAGCAACACTGCAAAAGAAAAGGCCTCTACTTCTCGAAAAAAACACTTCAGCGGAAACAGAGGCAGGGGATTTTATCCTAGGACTTTTTTCCTTATGCCAGTGCCTATGGATTACTCCCAAATGATAGGTTTCTACAGAGGAAGAGGCAGAAGGGGCCAGAGAAGAGCTACCACCACTCCTGCACCTGCTACCCAATCTAAACCCTGACTCCAACAACCAGGTCACCTTCCCAGTTCTGGTAGGGGTGGTCTCCCACTATCTCCAATTCTGGAACCACATTACTATGGACAAGTGGGCCCTGGAGGTAATGCAAAAAAAATCCCTCCAGTTCAAACAATTTCCAGCTTTCAGGGGCCCCTTACCATCAAAACCCCTAACTCAAACAGAAACACTTTTATTGGAGTTGGAGGTAAAGAAATTGCTATCAGCAAAAGTAGTTGAGATGGTACCCTCTTCTCAGATGGGAAGAGGCCTCTACTCCAGATACTTACTCACAGAAAAGAAAAACAGGGAGTGGTGACCTATTCTCGACCTCAGGTAGTTAACCCTTGCTGTGCCATGGACTGATATATCAGTCCAGAATTACTATACGTTCTAATTCTGTTGGCAGCCTGAGTTAAACAGGCACTTACTAAAACCAGAATTCAAAATGGTCACTCTCACAATGGCGATTCATTCTCTGCAACAGAGAGATTGGCAAGCCTCCCTGGATCTAAAGGACACTTATTTCCATATTCCAATAAGGCAGTCCCACAGAAAGTTTCTAAGATTCAGACTGCCATCAAGACATTACCAGTTTGCAGCCATGCCTTTTGGCCTAACATCAGCTCCAAGGATATTTACCAAGTGCCTAGCTGTTGTGGCAGCTTACCTAAGGAAACAGGGCATAGCAGTCTACCCATACTTGGACGACTGGCTTCTGGTGAGCAGGACCCCTGTGCAAGTCACAGAGGCTCTCAGTTACGCAAAACAAACCCTGCAGTCTCTGGGGTTTCTCATCAACAAAAAGAAATCCCACCTAAACCCAACACAGCTCCTCACCTTTATAGGAGCAGAGCTGGATGCTCAGAGGAGCAAGGCTTTTCTGCCAGCAGACAGGATCTGAAGTTTCCTGTCAGTGGTAAACTCTTTTCCCTGAACCAGCCCAGGCCAGCCAGACATTTTCTAAGGGTCCTGGGGCACATGGCGTCTGTGACAGCTGTTGTCCCAGGTTTCAGATTCCAGATGAGGGATATACAGTACCACCTGTGGGCTCACTGGTTCCAAAGAGCGTTCTCTGTCAAGCTGGTTCCAGTAACAAAAACCTACTGAGCTCTGGACTGGTGGAAGGAACCTGCCAACCTCTTGGTGGGAATTCCCTTCCAACTCTCAGCTCCTACAAAAATCACTACTACAGACGCCTCCCCTTCTGGGATGGGGAGCTCATCTAGACAATGTCTCTGTGAGTGGCACTTGGTATCTCAAGGAATCTGCAAGCCACATTAATCTGCTGGAGCTCAGAGCCATTTACCTTGCCCTAAAGACCTTTTCCCCCCAGGTAAAAGGTCAATCAGTGCAAATCAGAACAGACAACACCACTATCTTTTATATAAACAAGCAGGATGGCACAAGGTTGAGTATGTTTTGCACAGAGGCAATGAAAATTTGGTCTCTGGCTTACTCTCTCGATGTAAGCCTTTCAGCCATACACCTCCCAGGCAAGGACAATACCCTGGCGGATGCACTGAGTCACATCAGCCAAGGGCACAATGAATGGACATTGAATAAACCGGACCTTGCCGTAGTATTCAGAAGGTGGGGCACACCAGAAATAGATTTGTTTGCCTCTCACCTCAACCATCAACTTCTTCTATACTGCTGCAGGCCCCCTGAACTAGGGACTCTCCCAGCAGATGCCATAACTCCGAACTGGACAGGCAAGTTCCTTTATGCCTTCGCTCCATTTCCTCTGATTCTCAGAGTGTTGCTGAAGCTGAGGGCCCAATCAGCAGCAATGATCCTGGTTGCACCAGATTTGCCAAGGCAACCTTGGTATCCTCTCTTAGTAACCCTGTCACACAGCAAGCCTATTCGGCTTCCTATCTGTCACTCTCTCCTGACTTTACCACCACTAGGAGTGACCTATCCAGAACTGCAATCTCTTCACCTCAAAGCTTGGCTCTTGAGGAGTTAAGTACCCAGACACCCAGTATTCCAAGAACAGGCCCTTAAAATCCTGAGGATTGCAGAAAACCTAGTACCAAGAAAACTTATACGCTAAGTGGAAAATATTTTCTTTCTGGTGCAAGAGGAAGCACATAAATCCTCAAGCCTTAGTTCCCAGTCTTTAGATTATTTGATTCACTTACAGGCATCAGGCCTAAAGGCCTCATCCTTAAAACGTCACCTGGCTGCAATTTCCGCTTTCCTGTCTATAGGTAAGGACAAGTCAATCATTTCATTGCCTGTTTTCAAAAACTTTTTCAAAGGCCTCCTCCATTTTCAGCCCCGAATTAGGCAACCTGTTCCCCCTTGGGACCTCAACCCGTGCATTGACAAGCTCAAGAAGCCAACTTTTGAGCCCATGGCTACAGCCCATTTAAAATATGTTACCTGGAAGACAGTCTATGGTTGCCATCACCTCTGCAAGAAGGATTTCAGAGTTGCAGGCACTCTGTACTGAACAAAACTATATTATCCCTCACAAGGATAAGGTAGAGCTCAGAACAAACAGGAAATTTCTAACCAAGGTGATCTCTGAATTCCACCTTAACTAGTCTATTACCCTTCCTGTATTCTTTACTGAAAAATCCACTCCAGGAGAACAAAGACTCAACAGTTTGTATGTGAAGAGAGCCCTATCTTACTACTTGGAATACACCAAACAGTTTAGGGGGTCTGCTACTCAGCTTTTCCTCACCTATGGAAAGGTAGGTAGAGGAAGGCCGGCCACTAAGAGAACTACCTCTCACTGGATAGTCTCTTGCATTCAGATTTGTTATGACAAGGCTGGTAAACAGCCCCCAGAGGGCCTCAGGGCCCACTCTACCAGGGGCACTGCTGCCACAGTGGCAGCTGCAAGGGATATTCCCTTACTTGATATCTGCAAAGCAGCCACATGGAAGACTGTTCACACATTCACAAAGCAATATTGCCTGGATGTACAGTCCATATCTGATGCCAAATTTTGCACGGTGGTCCTGCAGATCCTCTTCCCTAAGTAGGTTCTGTACCCGCCTCCCAACTGCACTGCTTTGTAGTTTGCATACTGTTACTGATGCTAAAGGACCCCTGGGGTGAGAAGAAAAAATGACTCACCGTAGTAATATTGTTTCCTTCCAAGGTGTCCTTTAGCATCAATAAGCTCCCACCCTTCCTCCCCAAGTAACCTAACTGAAGAGGATTCTGCTTCCTTTATTGTTGTCAAATTTGTTGCTGAACTTTTGAGTTGCATTTAAAACAAAGTTTATGTGTTTTTTCATTTGTTCATTCATCATGTGGCTGAAACATAGAAACATAGAAGTTGACAGCAGATAAGGACCGCAAGGCCCATCCAGTCTGCCCATTTCTTTTTGTACCTTATAAATGTGCCATCAGCCTTTGCTCTGTCAGTGACCAATCAATTCATACTCATCTGTACTGCTCCCTTATGCCTATCCCATGCCTGTTTGAAGCCCTGCACTGTATTCATAGCCACCACTTCCTGAGAGAGGCCGTTCCATGCATCCACCACCCTTTCTGTGAAAAAGAATTTCCTCACATTCCCCCTTAATCGGCCTCTCTCTAATCTCATGCTGTGTCCTCTTGTCCTGCTATTTTTCTTATATTTAAACATGTTATACTCTTTCACCTTGTTAATGCCCTTAAGGTGTTTGAATGTCTCGATCATATCACCTCTCTCCCTCCTTTGCTCAAGGGTATACATATTGAGCTCCATTAATCTGTCTTCATATGTCTTCTGATGCCCACTTTGCCTGTACCCCCTCACCTGTGTTTCTTTTTGCCAGGGCTAGCTTAACTCTGTTGGCCACCTTGTCAAAGTCAGCTCCTCTGAAGTCCCATATTTTTGCCTTGGAATGGAATGATTTACATGTAGTGGCCAAATTGAACCATACCATGTGATGGTCACTGGCCCCCAGGTGACCTTCTACCTGGAGATCTGTGATCTCTTCCCTGTTAGTCAGTACTAAAGCTAGGATAGCCCTGCCTCTTGTGGGTTGTTGTACCAGTTGTTTGAGGCCCCCGCAGGGAATCCACCATGTGTCTAATTCTGGCAGATGTTTCTGCTGGTATTAACCATGGGTAACATGATTTTTAAATCCTGTTGGTTCACACTAATATGGACATGTTCCCATTCTAGCTTAGAAAAAAATTATTGTGCCCTCTGGGCAAGTTCCACTCAGCACACCCTTTAACTCTCGTCTGATTAGCTAATTCATTTGATTCATTATTATAAACTCCACCTCCGAGGCAGCTCAACCTAGCCAGCTTACTACATACTGTTACTGATGCTAAAGGACACCTTAGAAGAAACAATATTACTAAGGTGAGTAATTTTTTTCCCCCTCTTGATACAGAGAAAACAAAAATTCCAGAACCTGTGTCAAAGTCTGAAGTGGGTCCATGTGTCTTGACAGACACCAGCCAGACCAGGATGTCCATGTGGCTTTTTATAGACTTTTCTGGAGCTGGGCATCCATGTTTCTCTCAGGAGAACAGCAGTCCCTTCCAAAAGTGGGGGCATAGTCCTGGATCCTCTGAAACTCTCAATGCCACCAGAGTGAGGGACTGATCAATTACTAGGAGATGAGGGCTCCCTGAGGGGCCACACAGAAGGTTCTCCCTGTATGGGAGAAGGAGAGGTTGCTATACCAACATCTCCAGGATACATGGGCATGAGGTTGTGCTGGCCACACAGAGGTAACTATCACGAGGTGAAATTCTGCCTCATGACTTGAGCCAGGGTTTGAGCTATCCTGATGAAGGGTGGGAAGGTATAGGGTTTCAGGTTCCTGCAGTCCTGAAGGAAGGCATCCACTGCTAGGGCCTCCACATCTGGTCTCCAGCTGAAGCTCAATGTCATAAATGATGATTCAGATGGGAGGCAAACAGGTCCACCCCAGGGAACCAAAGTTCTCTGAATTTGTCCAAATACTGTCTGATTCAGAGTCAGATCACTCAAATCTTTTAGATATTGGAGTGCCAGTCTGCTACATGGTTGGACATCCTTGTATGTGCTGACCCTGAATCATGATCTGGTGCTAAAGGCAAGTAGCATGAAATTCTTTGGCTATGGAAGCCAGAGAGGATAACCTGTTTCCCCAGCTTGTTGATATACCTTACCACTGACACAATGTCCATGCATAACACAGTCAACAATTTCCCATCCTTTCTGGCCAGATTTTTGATTGCAAAGGACCCAGCAACAGTTCCAGGCAATTGATGTGAAGGTTTGACTCCTCCTGGAGACTATTTTTACCTGTGGCTATCTCCCCACATCTGGCACCCCAACCCACCAGACTGGCATCCAACTCTATTACAGTGTCTGGTGCTGTACCAAAGGTAGTGCTGCTGTTCCATGCTAACATGTGCTGCAACCACCATTGCAGCTCCTCTCCTGCTTCCACTGCCAGAGCAACTGGACAGTTGTAGGACTTCTGTTGCTGCAAAGCTTCTACTTTAGCCTTTGCAACACTCTGTAATGTAGGGTGCTAGAAGAAAGGCCTGAATGGATGAGAATAAGAGCCCCATCACTCTGGCCAAAGACCTGAGGGGCATGGTCTGTGCTCTCAAGGTTCTCCTCAGCTCCTTCCTGATGGCATTCACTGTCTCCTGGGGAAGCCTGAGAAGAGCCTGATTGGTGTCAACTTGGGACCCCAAAAACTCCAAAATCTGAGAAGGAATCAACTGAGACTTCTTGGAGTTTATCACAAACCCTAGCCTCTGGAGAAGCAGGAGAAATAAGCATACTGCCTGAACATCCTCCGTCAGCTGCGTCTGGTTCTGACCCATGATCATCATGTCATCCAAGTAAATTATCAACCCGATCCCTGCTGCCCATATCCAGCATACCACTGGTTTCTGTAACTTTGTGAAACACCATGGGGATGAGGTCGGGCCAAAGGGGAAACAACAGAACTGCCAAATATGTTTCCCCCACAAAAAATGAAGCCACTTCCTGTCTGTGTCCCTGATGGGCACTGCAAAGTAAGCATCTTTTAGATTTATGCAGGCTAGCTAGTCCCCTGTAGGAGAGTGTCCCTTAAGTGGTAAATACCTCCATTTTGGAATGTCTGCAGGGAACATACTGATTTAACTGTTTCAAATGTATAATAGACCTTAGGCTACTGTCTTCTTTAGTACCAAGAAAATATTGCTGAGAAACCCCACCAGATTTTTCTTATCCAGAGAAAATGCCCTTTCTTGACATCTCCAAGATTTCCTCTTGAACCATTATAGTTTCCTCTTTGGAAAAGGCAGTTTGCCTTGGAAGCCTCAGATGTGCTGGGAACTGCATCAGCTCCAACCAGAGCCCTGAACTGTGTGCAGGATCCATGGATTCAGGTTTACCAGTTGTGGGCATAGTAACTTAATCTGGATGCAAAGGATGGTGGTTCTGGGGACAAAAACAATTTTCTTAAACACTGCACATTAGATATGTTCCTTGGCCCGGTATGGCATACATTCCTCCATCTTGCTTAGGGCAGAAAACCTTGTCTGTTACCTTTGTAGCCCTAGTTTGGTCTTGGGTGCTATCTGTCTTTGTTCTGGCCTCTTTGGAAACTGTGCCCATTGTAGGAACATCTGAAAGGAATGTCATGGCTGAGAGTGTGGCCCCTGCCACCATTGGCTCTGCCAAAAACAGGTGGTTTATTGGTGTACTTATAAGATGCCTGGGCTTTTCTCATAGAGAAATAAACTCTGGCTTTATTGTCCATCTTTTTAATCCAGGGATCACCAAATAGCTGCTGTTCTGCTGCCGGGCCTGTGTCTTTCCATACCAATTTAATGGCTTTGGGATGAAATCTTAACAGAGCTTTTTTACATCTCTCAGCCGCAATGAGGGAATTGGTATTACTCATGAAACATATGGCTCTCTGGGTCCACTCCCTTAAAATTTTAGGGTCTACCAGTTTGCCTTCATCAGCGACCCTCTGGACCTCATCCAGTAATAATGCGAGAGGGCCAGACTTATCCATTAGCTTATCCTGGCACACCTTAAGGCTTTTGTCTAGCCCTTTCTTCAGGTCTTTGTCATTATTTCCCAAAAAGGTTATGAAATCATTGTCTAGTTCTGGAGCTATTGCCACTTTATGCTTTAACTGCTGGCAAGGGCATTGAGTTTTCATTTTTCATTTAACTTTCTTTTGACCATATATTTCACAGCCCTCTCATGAGGGGCCCAATCTGAAGAATGCTGGAGTTGTAGTTTTCCATGATCAAATGGTTTATCTTGCTCCCTTATATCAGAGTCAGCCATTCCCAAGCTATTTTCAGTGGAGTGTCCTTCTTAAGCAAAATCAGAATCATAGTTAGAATCATAATTAGAATGCCATGATTGCACAGAATCAGAATTACTTTCACTGTCCCCTCAATACATATGTTCATGTGAGAACTATATTGTTATTATGTCAGAAGATTTGATTGCTTGATTGATGTTCCTGAAATAGCAAAGTGTGGCAGATACCGGTTTGCTAATCTGACAAAACAACAATATTGTTCTCACATGAATACTGTATATGTATGGAGGCTACATCAAGGACACACTACTTCTAAGACTTAAACTTTAGATTTATTTTATATCCGTTAAACAACCTTGTGTTTATATAGCCAAAAATACAATGCAGAGATCTGATGCGAAAGAACTCAGCTGTGGTACAGACAGGAGATGTCTCACAAACATTCATTTATACCCTTCAGTTGCCCACTGAAACACAAATGACCAACTCTTTATGAGAACAGAATGATAGATTATAAACTAATTTATCTAGACACAAAACAGATGGGTTAGTAAAACACTTTGACCCAGATATTCAAACTGCACCAGGCTGTGGCGCAAGCCTGGGCGCAGCTCAACTTGGCTGCGCAGGGGCGTGGACTGGATGATATTCAACAGAGCTGCGCCATGGCTCAGCATCATTGAATATCGCACCCTGGCCATCTGCAGTGCGCATGGCACAGTGGCACTGTGCCAGTGCCAGTGGCCAGAGTGGAGCATGGGATGCTAGCGCAAGTTCCATTGCGGTAGGTGCAACAACCACGATATTCAAAAGTTGACATGCAAATGGGGCCATAATGTATGCAAGGCACAAGTGGGGACCATTTGCATCGTATCCCCATTGCATGCAGGTGCGCGATCCCTGACGACTTGCACCTGGCGCCCTGCCAGGCAGCAGCCGTCAGGGCCGGACGCCCACTGTAGCGCGGCAATGTGCCCCACATCCCGATCGTGGGCTGCAGTAAAAAAAGAAATAGAATCCCATATCCCTGGTGGTCCAGTGGACTGCTGCCCACCTGATCACGGGCTTAAGTGTGAATAAAACAGATTGCTTCTATATCCCTGGTGGTCCAGTGGACTGAAGTCTGCCCGATCGCGGGCTTAAGTGTGTATAAAACAGATTGCTCCTATATCCCTGGTGGTCCAGTGGTCCAAGTCTGCCCGATCGCAGGCTTAAGTGTGAATAAAACTGATTGCTCTTATATCTCTGATGGTCCAGTGGACCAAGTCTGCACGATCACGGGCTGAAGTGTGAATAAAACAGATTGCTCTTATATCTCTTGCAGTCCAGTGGACCAAGTCTTCCTGATCGCGGGCTTAAGTGAACTAGTACTGACCCCATATCCTGGTGATCCAGTGGCACCCCTCCCACCCTCCCACTGATTCCCACCGCCCACCCCCGGTTAGCGGCGGGTGGCTGCACCCACACGCCTGGCGCCCCACCGCCCGTCACCGACCGATCATAGGCTGTACCTACTGGTCCACAGCGGAGCCACAATGGGCGGCAGCTCCATACCATACTACACATTCCAGATATGTGAATGGAGCCTTGGGGGACTCCAGTGTGAATCAGTAGAGTGGAGGAGTGATCTTTGCCAATGATGACAGTCTGCGACCTGTCAGAGAGATAACTGTGGAACCAGGACATAGTGCCAGGTGAACATCCAAAGTGGAGCAGGGTGGAGTGGAGGAGGTAGTGGTCTACTAGATCAAAGGCTCTAGATAGATCAACAAATACCATACCTGTAACTTTGCCCTTATCCATATTTCTAAGCACGTGGTCTGAAAAAGCGACCAATGCAGAGGAGGTACTACGGTATTTGCGGAAACCATGCTGGAAGGGACAAAGCCTTCAGCCTTCATTACCTTATTTTGAAGCAATTGCTTCATTTATTTCTGCCGCAAAAGCTTACTGCTATATAATATCTGGACCTTTTATTTTTATACCGATTTCTAGAATGATTAATATGTAAGATGCCCTCTGTAAAAAGGGTCCACACTACTACTTTTGCAAAAAATGGACTACACTAACACTTTTGTGATATAAACACACTCAATATTTTTATTTTTATTTTACTCAAGTATAAAAGGAGTGTGGGGGACAGAAAATGGGAAGTAAAATAGTAACTGCAACCAGTAGACTGTTACTACTTCTTATGTATATGTGGTCTGAGAAAATAAACAGCACTGAGTACAAAGCAAACAATGCAAAGAAATATTTACGTGTGAAGTACTCTGAAGGATTTTCATTATCTGTGTAAACAATATATCTGTTGTGGGTTCTTGTAAAGGATGATTAGCACCACAAGTATGGTACCAGTTAAGCTATGACATTGACAATAAAAGTACAGATACTACTTGATAACATATATTAACATAGAATCCAATGTTTTAAAATAAGTTTGGGGTATACTGATTTCTATAGATTGAATGAAAAACAGTGGAACAAAGTTTAACAATTCAGGATAGCTTTTTCAGGTATGCTCATTCTCTCAGTATGTATGGGATCGTGGTTTCACATATACAGACTGACCATCCATTTAACAGAAATAACTACGTTAAATTTCACTGTGCCTGTATTAAAGCTGACGCTGCTGCCTTGAAGAAGCTGGGTTCATTTGGGAAAAGTTGACAAATCTGAGCAGGTCTGGAAATATGAACTTTAAATAATAAAAAAAAAAATATATATATGCTTTTGCTTGAAAGGGTATTCTTTTCTTTCTCTTGGGATACCTGTGGATAATTGTAGAACTGAACTCCTCACACCAAGTTTTTACTTTACAGGTGAGGGAGCAATGAGGGTAGTACTTATTGAAATAAATTGTAAAACAAACAAAACAAGCATTGACCAACTCCAACCATTTTCACTTTCAGGAATTCACTTTGTAGCAGTGGGCATAGATAGTGCAGCAGTTACTTATGTGTTCTGAATGGGTGCTGGACAATGGGACTTTTTTATATTGATACTTTTAACATTGTCTCTTATTTTAATTTCATTGGGATGTTGAAATATGCAATAATGTTACTTAAGCAATAAGGCATGACTAGGGGTTATGTTAATGATCTGTTAATCACCCTCTAGGGGTGTAATGCTGCACGAGGCATAGCCGAAAGTGCCATGCCCCTAGGGGTGATTAACTGACCATTAACATACAGTAACTCCTGGAGTGCCTTATTGCTCTTATAATAAAAAAATGCTTTGAAAGAGTGTTAAACCGTGTTCATCGTATAATTAGGCTCTACATGTATGTTAATAAAGGCTTAACATAATGAATGCTTACAGCCAATCAGAAAGCTCTGTTCTTAGACCCTTCTATAATGATGTTTATTATTGTGTTTTAAAACCAAATTGCAAAACAGGAAAAGTGCCACCTTTTGCCTGTGTGTGTGTGCATGTGCGTGTAGGGTATGTTGGGGTTGTATTTTCTGTTCACATTGCGGCGCTGTTAGTTTTAGTATTTATTTTTGGTCCTATGTGACCAGTGTGCCTGTAAACACTACATGTTTTCTGACTGTATCTAGGATGCCCACTTTGCCTTATTCATTAGTTGATTTTGTTATTTGTGTTAGTTGATATTGGATATATGACACATTACACACAAACGTACATGGACCTTTACTTCAAAGGATGGACATACCTACGTGAGCCTTGGACTTTGACTCATACTTATACAGTCCCTCTTAACTGGTTATCTACAGGTTGGCCTCTCTTATTAGTACTGTGTGAGTATGCATGGGTGTGGGTGTATGTGTGTGGGTTTGTGTATATGTTTATTTGTGTGTTATGGGGAGAAGAAGTGTGACACATTGAATTTTAATATGGGTATTTGAGGAGAGTGGTTAGTTGGGTATAGTGGATGTGAATATTGTGGGATAGTGAGGTAAACATACGCTCAGATACATGACATTATAGTGTCATAGTGACTAGGACTCTGGACTCATATTATAGTGGATATTTACTTCCTTCTGCTAGTTCTATAGTTTGAGTATATATTGTTATGTTTTTACATTCTGTACTTATTAGGGCATATTGTCTCATTTACTTGGGGGTTCTTGACAGGTGTAATTCCTTTTTGGGTAACTATTGTAGTGATTGGTGCAATTGATGGTGTATTAGGATTTATGTACATATATTTCATTTTAAGTAGTTAGTTTCCGGGAGGTGGATTTAATTCCCAGGAATTTTTGTTTAGATTCCTTAAACTGTTTCTATATATGTATTATTTCAATTATACACTGACAATTTATTGAAATCTGTACTATCAGACTGCATAGTCTCAATTTCTTGGGGTCTTTGACTAGTACTTCTTTGTATCTGGCACTTACATTGACAATTGATATTATAATGTATGAAATATTTTTACAGCACTGAAGGCCTTAAAGTTTCTGGAAAATAATAACTGGTTGAGAGTATGTTGAGAATATATCTCCAGCCAGTTGTACTTTCATCAGTGTGATACACTTACTCACTTTTGGTAAACATCACTTTTCATTCTTCTCTATGTCATGTAAAGATAATTTCTGTTGTTGTAATTTTTGGGGTTTATTTTTACTTGCTAGTATGTTACATTTGGCATACAATTGTTTTCTCCAGGGTCATCTTATTGTCATAGGCTGTAGTCACAAACTAGCAGAGTTCTGAGCAGAGTTGAAGCTGGCTTCTACTGGTGTACTCTTACCTCACTCTTGAGCTATGTGTCTTTGGGAGTTTTTCACTTGAGATATACTTTAGTGAGTAGAGAATCTTAGTGTTTTGTTATTCATTATACTGATACATGGTATAATATATATGGGTTGCACTCTCTGTCTGCTGTTATCTCTGGACAATCTTTGACTTTTTAGTTTGGTTCAGCTGAAAGCATATTTAAGATATTCAAGCTCTCTGACATCACTTTAATTATGTTCTGAAGGCCTGTTTTAAACCAATGAGAATTAGTTCTGATTTTTTCTGCATGTTCTGAATGTTAATAATGTGGGATTTTCTAAATAACTGTCATTAAGCTTCTGAAGAAGGACTTGTTGGTCCGAAAGATAAAGCTATTTGTTCTTTTGTAACATCCTTGTTGGCCCAATAAAGGTATCAAACCATTTGTTCTGGATTTTCATTAGGTTATTGTTAGTTTTCAATTAAATGTGATATTACTCTGCCCAAACTTCTATCCTTGTAGCTTGTCTGAAGTTCCCCTGCCCAATGCTTCTGTGTATTTCTGAGGACACGTAAATGCATGTCAGAGCAAGGTGAGGCTGAATTGACATGAACGCATGAATGCACGCACAAGTTTTACTTGGCCTGAACGTAGACTTTGTCCCTAACATGGTAATATGTTTTATATTGAAAATGAACATGGGAACACTTAAAACTATTGCTTTTAAAATCAGAACTGTGACTTGGCATGTGTTTCAGCAACCTGATGAAGCCTTGGTTGGAGGTGATTCATAGGGATGATCCAGCTATGCCTTCTGGAAGGTAGTCCTCCACATAAATTAAATTAAATATTGATACCTCAGCCTCTGCATTTGTGCCACCATTTTTGTTTAAAAAAGCAACACCTGAACATACTAAAGGAGGAGGGTGAACAAGAGAAAAAGGAGGTTTTGTTTTCGTTAATGCAGAGACAACCAGAGACTGATCTGCAAGAACCTTTCTAGGGCTGCAGAGGATATAGCCCTGCAGACCTCTTGCTACAGAAAAAGGACTCAGTGCATTCCTTCCAGGCCAGACAACACATTGGACATGGAGCACAGTCACTTCCATGTCTGTGGTGTCCCTAGACACTTCGCTCCCTGTCTCCAGGGGCACAGCATTTTTTTTGGTAAAACTAGGGGCATCCTGATCACTACACAGGGGTGGGCACCCCCAGTGTCACTCTTATGTTTTTGGAGAGCAGGGTGGTAGGTGCTGAGAGGGAGGGTAGGGTGGGGTATCTATAATTTAAAAGAAAACAAATCAGAGGTCATGGCACACTGTACTTATGTGCGACTATTAGCGCATGCACAGTAGATTGCAGTGGCCATCTTTGACATGGCAGGAGTGTGCCATGGCCACCCATTTTTGTTTCTATTAAATTATAGATGTCCCCCCACCTGACCCTCCCTCTCAGCTCTCACCACCCCACCCCCCTCCAGAAACATAAGAGTAACATGGGGGTGCCCAACCCCGCAGTGTCACAATCAAGATGCTGCTGATTTTTTATTTGTAAACTATACATATCCCCACCCTACCCTCCCTCTCAGCACTCCCCCAAAACATAAGAGTGACACTGGGGTGCCCAGTCCCCAGTGTTGCCATCAGAATTCCTCCATGTTTTTTTTTAGATATTCCCACTGACTCTCCTCTCAGTGCTGACCACCACCCCAGAAACATAAGAGTGACACTGGGGTACCCAATCCCAGTGTTGCAATCTGGAGACTGATTTTTTTTTAAACCCTGTAAAAGAAAACCTTCCATGGATGTCTTTTTGTGGCGTTCCTGTGCTCCCACCGCCCCCTCTCACTTGGCACCCCACCCGCACCCCCCAAGCCCTTACTTACCTATTGGGGTCCAATGCCATAATCTTCTCTGGACCACAGACACATCTTCACTCTTCAATGCCTGACCGTGAACTGAGGAAATCAGGTATGCTGTTCAATGTATTTCAATGGGGTTTTGAACTTAGTAGCATAATTTTTTTTTTATTTAAACATTTGGTAACCATGAAAGGCTCACTGAGCCGAGGTTCATTTCCAGGTGTGACCCGGGGGCAGGGACAAAATGGACTGACACACAGAAAACAGTAAATAATATATAATACAAAATGTAAACAGGAATGCACTGTACATAGTAGATCCAGAAACAAATGATTTGATACCTTTATTGGACCAACATGGATGTTACAGAAAAACAAAGTGCTTTAGCTGAACCAACCAGGTCCTTCTTCAGAAGCTTTGTGGCAGTTTTTTCAAATATCCCATACTATTAACACCAGATTATATAGAAAAAGCAGAAATAATTCTCATTGGTTTAACATATACATTTAAAACATAATAGAAGATTACGTCAGAGAAGCTAATTAACACCAGTATGCCTTTAACTGAGGAGCCTCAGAAGGGCAAAGGTTATCAAGAATTCTCTACAGCCAGAGAGTTCTTGTCACATAAATTTTTAATTGTCTCAGTATGCCAAGAAAGCATTCTAGTGATAAAAAAACAACCTTGGAGTAGCATTCTCTCTAATACATGTAAGATGAGCTCACAACTTACATTCCAATTGTCCTGGTATATTAAAGGACAGATAATGAAAGACAAAATCCTGAAATTAGGTATAACTGCAAGTTGAAAGCAAGCCTCAAATTAACCTACACATATAAACATGATGCATGAAAGTATCATTTGTAAGTGTAAGTGCAAAATAAATAAATAAATAAAAATACTTGTCAAGGACCCCCAAGAAAACGAGACCATGAGCCTGATAAATGCAGATTTCAACACAGAGTCTGTGTATAACAAAAATGCACAGAATCAGTCTAAGCAATCTAAATGAAAACCCAAAGGAATTACACCTTTAATGAACCCCAAGTAAATGAGATATGCATCTTAATATGAGTAGTTAAAATGTGACAGTGTGAAATCCACCCACTGACAACTAATAGAAGGAAATAAATGCACACTATATGTGAAAACTAAGTGTTCTAGCCACATAACAACTGCCCATGCCACGCCCACCCACATTGTGTGTACATACACCACACCACACTCCACACACACACACACACACTCGCACACCCCACACAACCACAACACACAACAAATATAGCAAACACATTCACACACACCACACCACGACAACAAACAAAACACACATACACACCATACCCACAACACAAAAAACACAACACACACAAAACACACACATACATACATACATACATCAGTATACACACACACACACTCAAACGCACTCACCACAGTGTTAAGGTGAAAAGTCAACAATGTAGATGACCATAAACTTACAAAATCAAAGGCCCGCTGAAGAATGGTTGTGTGGGGTGTGCAGGTGTGTGTGTGTGTGTGTGTGGGAGTGTGGTGTGGTGTATGTACACACATATGTGTGGGTGGAGCGTGGCATGGGGCAGTTGTTATGTGGCTAGAACACTTAGTTTTCACATATAGTGTGCATTTATTTCCTTCTATTAGTTGTCAGTGGGTGGATTTCACACTGTCACATTTTTAACTGCTCATATTAAGATGCATATCTCATTTACTTGGGGGTTCATTAAAGGTGTAATTCCTTTGGGTTTCATTTAGATTGCTTAGACTGATTCTGTGCATTTTTGTTATACACAGACTCTGTGTTGAAATCTGCATTTATCAGGCTCATGGTCTCGCTTTTCTTGGGGTCCTTGACAAGTATTTTTATTTTATTTATTTATTTTGCACTTACACTTACAAATGATACTTCTTGCATCATGTTTATATGTGTAGGTTAATTTGAGGCTTGCTTTCAACTTACAGTTATACCTAATTTCAGGATTTTGTCTTTCATTATCTGTCCTTTAATATACCAGGACAATTGGAATGTAAGTTGTGAGCTCATCTTACATGTATTAGAGAGAATGCTACTCCAAGGTTTTTTTGTTTTTTTTTATCACTAGAATGCTTTCTTGGCATACTGAGACATTTAGTATTATGTGACAAGAACTCTCTGGCTGTAGAGAATTCTTGATAACCTTGCCCTTCTGAGGCTCCTCAGTTAAAGGCATACTGGTGTTAATTAGCTTCTCTGACGTAATCTTCTATTATGTTTTAAATGTATATGTTAAACCAATGAGAATTATTTCTGCTTTTTCTATATAATCTGGTGTTAATAGTATGGGATATTTGAAAAACTGCCACAAAGCTTCTGAAGAAGGACCTGGTTGGTCTGAAAGCTAAAGCACTTTGTTTTTTCTGTAACATCCATGTTGGTCCAATAAAAGGTATCAAATCATTTGTTTCTGGATCTGTTTTTAAAAGGACCAATACGGCACCTACAACATTTTTTTCTGTACATAGTAGGCAACTGGTAATCACAGGATATAGTACATATAAGTATAAAGGAATGCATACACTTGAATTATATAGAAACACTGACATATGTGCATGGAGGTATATACAGGAAATAACAGGTAGGTACATAGGTAAACACTTGATTTAGTAGAAAACACTGGTTATGCGAACACAGTGGTAGACAGCATGAAGAATTCAGGACTGCTTGCAGTAATAGAATAGTAGGTAGGTGCTAAGAGAGGTGAGAGATGTGCTACTTGTTGGTATGGGGCAGGAACAGGTAGGGGGTGGCAGGCAGCGAAGTTGATGAATTTGATAGAGTTTTATGAGAGTGAGTTTCATAGGAGAGGTGATTGAGAGTTCCATAGAGAAGGAAGCCTATAGGTGAAAGCAGATTTGCCAGCTGTCAAAGATGGTTTAGGGAGTGAGAAAGAGCGGGAGTCCCTAGAGCGCAGGGTGTAGGGTGAGAAGAGAACAGGTGTTAGCTTCTCAGAGAAGTGAGTGAGGAGCAGGTTAAACCAATATTTGGAAATAAGGACGATGGAGTGTATGAGTCATCCGTGGGACAGCAGTGAGATATCAAGGGTGGAGAGGAGAGAACAGTGGTGGGTTCTGAGGGGAGAGTTGGAGGCAAAGCGGCAGAAAGCATAAAAGAGCGATTCAAGCCTAGCAAGTAAGTTGGCAGTTTTTCAATATTTTTGCCCCAAAGTTTCAACATACATTTTTTGGGACACCACCTCATGAACAAAGCAAGTGATGTTAGGTAAATCTGTCCCGAAAGGTGACTTTGTGGTCACTGCACGAAATCACCTTTTGGGCAGGAGTTGAACATTTTCTCCCCCAATCTTTCACGAGGTGGGGTCATAAGACGGTCATATTAAAAATTTGGTGTACAAATATTAAAAAACAACAAAGTTATGAGCCTATGTTGGATTCTGAGAATGCAGGCTCTTAACTTTGGTCATTTTCAATATTTTTACCCCAAATTTACAACATAGCCATATCTTTATAGCACCTCATGAATGTGAGAACTGTCATTTTTCAAATCCTGGCCAAACTGTTTTTTTTTTTTTTTTTTTACATCCTGAAAGGTGATTTTGCGGTTCCTGTGTGAAATCACCTTTCAGGCAGGAGTTGAACATTTTCTCTACCACTGTTCATAAGAAGGTCATGTTCTAAATTAGGTGTAAAAATATTAAAAAACAAAGTTATGAGGCTATGTTGAATTTTGCAAATGCAGGCTCGTAACTTTGATAATATTCAATATTTTTACCCAAAATTTTCAACATAGTAATTTCTTTATAGCACTTCATGAATGTGACAGCTGTCATTTTTATGTTTGCTTTGTGTGCATGCGCAAGAAACATTATGTGGCAGCTTAGGAGAGAAGCGGGTTGTGGAGTTGCAACACTCTGGCAGCCAATGGGGCACTGCATTTGGGGGCTTGGCACCGGTGGACCAATGCAGGCCCAGTGTCTTGATGACACTGGTTCTGCAGAAGTACCACCAAGTTAAAATGTTTTTGTCGCTGCAGTCAGGGGCTGCCTCGTCATTGCAGCGTCAGCCATTTTGCTGCAATGAGGGAGTGACCCATCATTGCAGGGTGGTACCTTGCTGTCCATATGCTGCCTCTGACCCAGTACATTTGCCGATGGTGGAGCCCACTCCTGGCGGCACTGTAACCCTTTCCCATTTGTTGTGTGTGCGGGGTGCCAATCCCCCTCAGCGGCATCACCCTCTAACAGTCTTTGTTTGCCAGAGGGGCCCCAATCCCCATCAGCTTCAGTCCCCCAGTTCAGTTTGCCGTTTGGGAGCCCATCCCCATCGGCATATTTCCCAAAGTTTGCTGTGTCAGGGTTCTTAATCCCCTGAATCTCCCCCACTGGTATGTGCTGACAGGGTGCCTCATCCCCGTTGGCTACATCCCCCAAAACACTCAGGTGGCACGCTGGGAGCCCACTCCAGCTGCCAAATGTCCCTAAAAAAAAAAAACAGTCCCCAAATGTTTGTTTTTTAACACCTGTAAAACAGAAAATGGTCCTCGTGAGTTCGGTGGCCCTCCTTCAACCCGTGCCATCCCTTCCGCGCACCCCGCCTCCCCACACCCCTCACCCAATACTTACCTCCAGAGCCCAGTGCGACGATCTTCAGTGGACCGAACACGCCTGCTGTCTTCAAAGTTTAATGAGAACTGAAGAAATGCCAGTAAGCTGTATAATGGCATCAATAGGTTTTTTCAACTTTGGGGCATATCTCAGGCATTTTGGGGAATTTTGGCACCATATTTTCAACATGCGTTTCTTGGGACCCTCCTCATGAATTCAGTCACTGTCATTGCATTATTCGGTCCCAAAGGTGATCTCACAGTCACTGCGTGGAATCACCTTTGGGACTGAGTAATGAAACGACAGTGCCACTGTTCATGAGGTGGGTCTCAAAAAGCCTGTGTTGCAAATTTGTGAAAAAAATCCAAAAAATTCCTGTTTTACGAGAGAGCGTTGCACAGTTTCCATGCACGCCTGTAACTCATGAATTTGTAGTATTTTCACTCCAGATTTTCAACACTGGCATTTTTCCACATCTCCTTATAAACAGTACAGCTGTCATTTTACCATCCTGGCCAAATAGTGTCAGACTTCCAGTGCAGAACAGCGTGGTTGCTGTGGGAAATCAATTTTTGAGATAGATTGAGAAAATGACAGTGACACTGTTCATGAGCAGTGGTCCTAAAATGCCTATGTTGAAAATTTGGGGACGAAAGTCCATAAAATGACTGTGTTACAATTGTGCGTTGCACAGTTTCCACGCACCCTTGTAACTTCGCAAATTTGTAATATTTTCACGTCAGATTTTCAACACCAGCATTTTTTCACACCTCCTTATGAACAGTACAGCTGTCATTTTTCATATCCTGGCCAAAATGTGTTTTCGCACTTCCTGCGCAGAATAGCACAGTCGCTGTGGGAAATCAGTGTTCGGGATAGATTAAGAAAATGACAGTGATGCTGTTCATGAGCAGAGGTCCTAAAATGCCCATGTTGAAAATTTGGTGACAAAAGTCCATAAAATGACTGTGTTACAAGCGTGCATTGCACTGTTTCCACTCACCCTTGTAACTGCAAATTTGTAATATTTTCATGCCAGATTTTCAACACTGCCATTTTTTCACACCTCCTTATGAACAGTACAGTTGTCATTTTTCACATCCTGGCCGAAATGTGTTTTTACACTTCTGGCACAGAACAGCTCGGTCGCTGTGGGAAATCAGCGTTTGGGACAGATTAAGATCGAGCGAGTGAGAGAGGGGGAGTGAACGAGCTCAACTGAGCTCTGTTGGGACTGCTGCAGATTTCTTTGTGGGCAGAAAAAGGTGCCAATGCATGCAGGAGCCCAGTACAAAAGGGCAGCTTGCAGCTCCGGGAGAAACAAAATGAGTGAGTGAGAGAGGGGGAGTGAGCGAGCTCAATGGAGCTCTGTTGGGACTGCTGTGGATTTCTTTGTGGGCAGAAAAAGGCATCAAAGCAGGCAGGGGCCCATTACAAAAGGGCAGCCTGCAGCGCCGGGAGAAACAGAACGAGTGAGTGAGGGAGGGGGAGTGAGCAAGCTCAACGGAGCTCTGTCAGGACTGCTGCATATTTTTTTGTGGGCAGAAAAAGGCACCAATGCAGGCAGGAGCCCAGCACAAAAGGGTAGCCTGCAGCACCAGGGGAAACAGAACGAGTGAGGGAGAGAGGGGAGGGGCGAGCTCAATGGAGCTCTGTCAGGACTGCTGGATTTCTTTGTGGGCAGAAAAGGTACCATCAGGCAGGAGCCCAGTACAAAGGGCAGCCTGCAGCGCTGGGAGAAACAGAAGAAGTGAGTGAGAGAGGGGGAGTGAGTGAGCTCAGTGGAGCTCTGTCAGGACTGCTGCAGATTTCTTTGTGGGCAGAAAAAGGTGCCAATGCAGGCAGGAGCCCAGTACAAAAGGGCAGCCTGCAGTGCTGGGAGAAACAGAATGAGCGTGAGAGAGAGGGGTGAGCAAGCTCAACAGAGCTCTGTTGGGATAGCTGCAGATTTCTTTGTGAGCAGAAAAAGGCGCCAATGCAGGCAGGGCCCAGTACAAAAGGCAGCCTGCAGCACCGAGAGAAACAGAATGAGTGAGTGAGAGGGGAGTGAGCTAGCTCAGCGGATCTCTGCCGGGACTTTAGAGTTGCCCACCTCCGTCCAGGATCCTTTGTGGTCCTATATTACAGCAGGGTCTCTGAGGGTGGAGACAACGCAATGATTGGATACTTTGAGAGTGCTGTAATAATACAGATTTAGTTGTTCTGTTTATTTCTTTAACTGAGTTAAGTACTGAACTATACTATTATGACTGTTGTAATAATACATATTTATTTGTTCTGTTTATTTCTCTAACTGAGCTAGAGTAATACTTGAAGTGCAATAGGATTTCTAACTGGGCTAAGTGAAACTATATGAGCTGAGAACAAAAAGTATGGTAGCTGATGGATGAAAAACAGACAAGGAGGCTTTAGGATTGCTAATGTCACGGTATCTAATGGATGAGATTTGAGACTGAATTACCCCGGTCGGCAAGGGGCCAGTAGGGAGACTAGTTGGGGGAACAGGAATTTAAGTAAATAGGGGCCTAACAGTTGTAGTAGAGGTACAGAACCTGGGAGTAGAGCCGTAACATAAGAGGGGACAAAATGGGGCAGGTGCCACATGTCAATAAGGCGAGCATCCTTGGAAGGGTGGTGGGTGTACAGCGTATAAGTCGCCATGATCCTGGACTGGGCTTGGAGGGTGGGGGTGTATGGTCTGTAGATGACTGGCTAGTTTGAGAGAAGAACTTTGGAGGTTAGGGAGGAGTCTAAGTGGCAGGGCAGATGAGTATGGTAGGCATCCTGGCTGGGGGAGGATTAGGGATGGCAGGGGATGGAGGAAGAACAACTAGGAACTGAAACTGACCTAGTATCAGAGGCACTATCAGAAAAAGAGGACAAGGGAGAGGGTGCCCAAGGTGAGGGGCCTCCTGTTAGGGAGGAAGAGACCACCGAGGAGTACCAGGGAGAGCAGATGGCTGCGGGTAGGGAGGGACCAGGGGTGGGACCAGGGTGGCATGGAGGGAACAAGTGGTAGGGGAAACGATAAGGAAGAGATGTAGGAGGGTATCGACCAGGAATAGATTCGAGCCTCTGCTATGGGAGAGAGGGAGGCAGGAACATACTGAAGGGGGAGGACAAGCGGGCATGAGAGGATGGCAACAGCTAGGGGAAGAGATAGCGAGGATGAAAGGGTAGAAGGGGGCTAGTAAGGAAGGAGGGGTGGTGACTGGAGTAGAGAAGACTACAGGAAGGGGGAAGGATGGGAGGGGCATCACTATCGGGGTAGAAGAAAATAGGGGCTCTAAATCAACAACAGCTGGGATAGGAGAGGGGTTGGAAATCAGCAGGGGAGGAGGGGACGTCGACATTGGGAAGCCCAGTAGGAAGTAGTCAGGCTGGGAAGGGGTTCAAGGGGGATGGGAAGAATAAGGCAGAGAAAAGGGGTGAGGCGGAAGTAGGGGGTACAGATACAGAAGTCACAGAGGGTGCAGCTGGTGGGGGTAAGGGGCAGGGAAGATCGAATACTGGGGTGGTGGAAGGGGCATTAGAAGGGAAAGGAGCTAAGGGACGGGGGGGGCACTCATCCTAGGGGATTGTATACTGAAAGGGGTGAGATAGGGCGGAAGGGGGGAAGGCACAGCCGTATTTGCGTTGAAGCTATCCCTAGGCTGACTGCAGGAGGGGCAGAGCAGGCTCTGCTCAAGTGTGCAGTGAAGGGGAGGAAGAAACCTCATTTACTGTTGCATGTGGGTACAAACGACTTGGTGGGGAGACCGTGGAAGTAGTGAGGGGAGGTTCGAGTAGTTGGGCAAGCAGTGTGAGGGGGTGGGGTTTCGGTAGCATTCTGAGTTACTCCCCATACCATGTGCAAGCATGGGAGGAAGGGTAGGATTGAGGAGTTCAACGAGGGGCAGAGGATTGGTGCCACATCAAAAATTATGGGTTAGTAACTAACTGGGGTGGGGTCTGGGAAATAGAGACTTGTGTCGGGGACAGGGTACACTTGAGCAGGAAGGGAGGGAGTATTAAAGGCAGGATTTGAGGGTAAATCTGTACTAAGGTGGATTTAAACTAGTAAGGGGTTGCCAAAAGACTGAGGTTAGTAGAAAGGTCCAGACAGGGAGTCTAATGAGCTCACCCCTAGATATAGGCAAATGTGGAGGCATAGAAACCCTGGGAGGGTGTGGGCAGAGTGGTCTGAGTGTAATACAGAAGGCACCACCACCCAGTACAAATAAGGAGGAGAAAGGGTGCGGACTACCTGGAGGAGGGACGCAGGCCAAGGAGGAGGAGGAGAAGAGTGAGAAGAAGGAGGGGTATGGGTGGAAGGTGGTCTCTCTCAACGCAAGAAGCTTGGGGAACAAAACTGCAGAGCTTCAGGTGCTCCTTTCAGAGGGGAAGGTGGACATTGCTGCAGTGACAGAGACTTGGGCCTCAGAGTACCATGATTGGGGCTTGGCAATCCTGGAATACAGGATATACAGGAGGGACTGGGGGTTGGAAGGGGGGGAGGTTGCACTCTATGTGAGGAAGAGATTAAATGCATAAGGGATGAAGGAGAAGAGGAGAGGACAGAGGCGCTTTGGGTGCAGTGCCTGGACTCCGGGGGCAGAAAGCTGAGGCTGTGAGTGGTGTACAGACCACCAGCCCAATCAGCGGAACTGAATGGGGAGTTGGCAGAGCAGATAAGGAGGGTGTGTAGAAGGGGGAGTGTTGTGATAGTGGAGGATGTTAACCTACCATGGGTTGACTGGAGCATCCCATCACTAGCAGTACCAGGGAGCAGGTGCTCCTGATGCATTCAAGATGGCGTTCTCTCACGCATTGGTAAGTGGGCCTACAAGGCTTGGTAACACTCTGGTAAATGGGGAGGTGGTGGGGAGGTAAGGGTGGAGAACCCACTCAGCAGGTAGCGACCACCAAACAGTGTGGCTTGTTGTCACGCAGGGCAGGAGACAGGAGGCAAGGGCACTAAGGTGGAGGACTTTATTAGGGTGGACTTTGGGGGATGGGAGAAATACTGAAGAAAGACTCCAGGATATAAGGCCGGGATGGATGCAGAACAAAAGTGGGAGTCATAAAACTGGGTTAACAAAGGCCACAGTAGCCTGCACCAGGGCCAGGAGTAAGAAGAGCAGAGGCAAGAAACCATGCTGGCTGAACAAGGAAGTGCTGCAGGGGGTGAGGGCAAAGACAGCTGCACACCGGAAGTACAGGAGAACAGGGAAGGCAGAGGATAAGGAGGCTTTCAGGAGTTGGTCAAGGGAGGTTGCCAGGAGGGTGAAAAATGCTAAGGTCTCCAGGCAATTAAGTTCTGCACAGGGCATAAAAGGAGGGGAAAAGGACTTTTTTAGGTATGTCAGGGAAAAGAGGAAGTGCAAGGAACATATTGTGAGAATAAAGTGGGGAAGGATTGGCTGGTAAAGGAGGAGGAGCAAGTGGAAATTCTAAATGAGCACTTCTGCTCTGTTCTCACTAAGGAGAGGGATAATAATAATAATAATACAACTTTATTTATACACGCCTTTCTTAAAAACCAAGGTGCCTTTACAGCAATTACATAAAACAGTAAAATAAACCCAATAACAACTGAATTTATAAAATACAATAAAATCATCATATGGGGTAAGCCTTGACATAAATCGGTTTTAAGGCTTTTTAAATTCCTCCACGGATGCACACTGCGAAGTGGACGGGGTAGAAATTCAGAAGACAAGGGCCATGTACATAAAAGCATGGGCCCTGAAGATTTTAAGGAAACCCACGGAATCTCTAGTAACCCTCGTTTCGCCAAGCGGAGCGATCGCCTAGGGCAGTAAGGTACCAGGAGCTCTTTCAAGTAGGATGGCCCACTACCAGAATGGGCTGGGGCAGTGGGGAGGGGGGGGGGGAGGTGACAGACAAAGTGATCACAGGAAGTAGGGTGCTAGAGGGGCTGAGGGCAGTAAGGGTGGACAAGACACCAAATCGCAGTGCCATCCACCCTAGGGTGTTGAGGGAGATGGCAGAGCTGTTGGCTAAGCTGCTGGCAGATCTGTTCAACACCTCCCTGGAAACGGGGTGTGTGTACCAGGACTGGAGGGTGGCCCATGTGGTGCCCATACACAAGAGTGGGCCTAGGGAGGAGCCAGGAAATTATCAGCTGGTAAGTCTCACGTCCATAGTGGGTAAGCTTAAGGAGCCGATACTGAAGGAGAGGCTGGTGGCATTCCTAGACAGTAATGGCCTCCAAGTTGGGTGGCAACACGGGTTCATCTCAGAGAGGTCTTGTCAAACCAACCTAATGAGTATTGTGACTGGGTGACAAGGGAGTTGGACAGGGGCCATGAGGTACATGTCCCGTACTTGGACTTCAGTAAGACCTTTGATACAGTGCCTCATGGGAGACGGGGGGAGTTAATGGCAGTGGGAGTGGGAAAAAAGCTGACTAAATGGATAGAGAACTGGTTACAGGGGAGGGTGCAGAGGGTGGTCGTGGTGGGGGAGCCCTCGGCACCCAGTGCAGTGACAAGCGGGGTGCCGCAGGGGTTAGTGCTGGGCCTGGTGCTATTTGGGCCTTTATCTCCAATATAGCACATGGAGTGGGGAGCAGGGTTAGTCTGTTCCCACATTATACCAAATTGGGGCTGGTGGTGGATGAAGAGGACGGATGGGGAAAACTGCAGTGGGACCTAACCAAACCAGAGACATGGTCGGTGGAGTGGCAGCTAGGATTCAGTGCAAAGAAGTGTAAGGTGATGCACTTCAGGGCTAAGAACCAGAAGAGGGGCTATTGGTTGAGGATCAGAGAGGAGGAGAAGGACCTAGGGGTCTTGGTAACTGGGAGCATGCACAACTCAACCCACTGCAGAGAGCAGCAGAAGGCAAACAGGATGCTGGGGTGCATCGCATGGGGTTCCCATCCAGACACAGGATGTGATCCTATCTCTACAGATCATTGGTCAGACCGCACCTAGAGTACTATGTGCAATACTGGAGCCATACCTGAGGAGAGATATAAAGTTACTGGAGGGTGCAAAGGAGGGCAACAAAAATGTTAAAGGGGATGGAAGGAAAGGAATATGAAGTTAGGCAGAAGTACCTGAACATGTACACACTGGAGGAGAGGAGGGATGGGGGGAATATGATTGAAGCGTTTAAATACCTGAGGGGGTAACTAAACCTAGCACCGCAGGGTTGTTTAAACTGAGGAGTGGAAGAGAGACGAGTGGGCATGGACTAAGGTTGAAAGAGGGACATTTCAAGAGGGAAATGAGGAGGCACTACTTCTCTGAGAGGGTGGTGTCTAGTTGGAATGCACTGCCAGAGGGGGTGGTAACATGTAGGACAGTCAATAGTTTTAAGGAGGAGTGGGATAAAGCAAGAGGAAGAGTCAGGGGGCAGGGGCTCGGACAAGCGGGGGGGAGGAGGCTGGGCAGCTGCAATCTAGGGTACTAGCTGCACACTCGGGCAGACTCACGTAGACCGATTGGTGTGTTCTGCTGGCAGATTTGTATGTTCATATATAAAATCACAGTGACTCTGTTCATGAGCAGAGGTCCTAAGATGCCTATGTTGAAAATTTGGTGACAAATGTCCATAAAATGACTGTGTTACAAGTGTGCCTGATGCAGTTTCCACGCACCCTCATAATTTCGCAAATTTGTAGTATTTTCAGTCCAGATTTTCAACATTGCCATTTTTTACGACCTCCTTATGAACAGTACAGCTGTCATTTTTCACATCCTGCCCGAAGTATGCATTTATACATCTGGCACAGAATACCGTCGTTGCTGTGGTAAATCAATGTTCGGGACAGATTAAGAAAATCATAGTGACAGTGTTCATGAGCAGAGGTCACAAAATGCCTATGTTGAAAATTTGGTGAAATAATTCCACTAAATGCTTGTGTTACACACATGCATTGCACAGTTTCCATGTACGGTCGGAAGTTTGAGCATTTTTAATACTTTCACTACAGATTTTCAACATTGCCATCTCTTCACACCTCCCTATGAATGGTACAGCTGTCATTCTTAACATCCTGCTCGATCTGTGTTTTCGTACATCTAGCACACAATGGCACGGTCGCTGTGGAAAGTCAAATTTTGGTACACATTGACAAAATCAGAGTGCCACTGTTCATGAGAAGAGGTCCCAAATGCTTACATGAGGTGGGGGCCACAAAATGCCCATGTTGAAAATTTGTACTGCAAATACCAACACATGCTCGGGGCATTATGGTTTCTAACCATAACGTCCCACCTTATACAGACTGACAGGCATCAGGGGGTGTGCCTTTGGATTGCCGACTGTAATGCTCATGCCATTCCCAACACCATCTCCCACCCTGCAGCCACTGACAGGCATCGAGCTGTGCCTTGGACTTTTCGGCCCTACAGTTCAACCCATTCTATATTGCACACATTTCAGTGTATGTCCTTATGGTGTGAGGTGACTGTAAAGCCGAACACCCCAAGGCACACCTCAACACTTGTCAGTGTCTGCAGGATAGGGTGAGGTGAAATGGCATGAACGTTATGGGCGACAACCCAAATGCATGCCCCAATGCCTGTCCATCTCTGCAGGGTGGAGGTGGGGTTGGCATGAAGTTCAATACTTTACTGCCATTCCTACTCTCCATCTGTCTTACTGCTGCATTTCCCAATGCTAATACCAGCAAGCAAACATTTGGAATTGACAAATGCATGTTCAGCTCTGGCCCAAAATGTGTTTTTGCGTCCTGAAAGTTGATTTTGCAGTCTCTGCATGAAATCACCTTTTGGGCAGGAGTTGAACGTTTTGCTCTGCTCTTCTTCACGAGGCAGGGTCATTTTCTTTTGTTGTTTAACTAGGAGAGACACACTAAGCTGAAGCTTTGAATTAGCTTATGACTCCACTCTTCATTGTAACTATTCAATTTTTAAGATTATGATAGAACTAACTATAAGAAAATAACTAAAGTCATTACTAATATTAACTGGGAAAATCGCTTGTCCAGTTTATCTATTGAGGATGCCTGGATGACCTTTAAACGAACCATTCACAACTTGGAAAACTCCTATGTTCCCACAAAAAAAAAATATAATAAAAAAGGGAAGATCCTCATGTGGCTTAATAAATCTACAATTTAATTTAATCTTAAATTAAACTAATGGAGAAATTGTTTAAGAAACTAAAAATGAGTACACCGTTAGATAGGGATACCATTCTTATTAAATATAGACTGGCCTTAAGAACTCTAAAACATATGCTGAAACATTCCAAAGGCAAAATTGAATTTAGACTTGAACACATTAAAGACTGTCACAAGTCTTTATTCTCTTACCTAAACAACAAGAAAGGCAACTCTAGGAAAATTGGACCACTAATTAATAATGGAATCAGATTACAATCTGATTCCGACACGGCCAACTGTTTTTTTTTCACAAAAAGAATTTTATTCGACTTTTTGTGCACACATAGTCAATTCCATACAGAGGTTCATTTGTGATCAGCTACAGCAACCACATTCCCACAATTTTTCACAGAACAAATTACAGTCTTGAGTTGTATATCCATACCCACATACATAGGAACGCATACCCCCATACTGTATATCAAACAGATATAAAACCTCTTAAATCAATCCCTTATCTAATAAGAATGAGGTGCTTACTCCGAGGTCCTTCAAATCATTCCCACATTTTATATACCTAAATATCTATACCACCCACAGGGCCACATTCTCTTGTTGGGACAGATCCATCGGAAAAGGGCCCATTCCTAACAAACAGGTCCAGCCTGTCTTTCACCAGAAGGAGAGCCGCTGCAACCCCAGCGTGTGCAGTGCAAGCATTCGCCATCCTCTTACTGTGGGGCCACACAAGAAACCCAGGTATTCTGTACACAGTGCCTGGCTAGAATTAATAACACTCTGACCCATCTTGAGAGGGTGCCAGTCTCCCTCTTCATCTATTTCCACCCCAAACAAACATACCACATGTGTGAGTGTGGCTGTCCTACCCACATCCTGCCTATTTCCAGCACTACTGATTTCCAAAATAGCTGTAATATATTACATGCCCAAATACAGTGCAAGTAGGTGCCAATCTTCCTCCTACACCTCCACAACAAGGTGAGATAGTCGGGTGAAATTTATGTACCACAACCGGAGGTCTGTATATTCTATGTAAAAATTTGAAGAATGCTTCCTGGAATCTATTACAAATTAGGAGGCCCCTATGCATAGACAATAGTTGGAGCCAGTTCTGATCCCCTATCTGCACATTCAGATCCCGTTCCCAGAGTCTCCGAGTTTTGATAGTCAGGTCTGGAAGCCCTTATCTAGTATCCTGCACCACTTTCCCAATGAAGCCCTTAGAGTCCAACCTAGCGGACTGAATTATTGTCTCCATTCTTCTCAGCTCCCCTATCCCTGGTCCATTTCTCTTTAATTTTGTTATATATGCTCTCACCTAGAAATATCTAAACCTATGTCCTTTTTCCAAATTTAACCTGTTCTGTAAGTCCGAGAAGGTACTAAGCCCCCTCCCACTATTGAGGTCTTCCAGACTCCTTATTCCTCCTACCTCCCATCTCCTAAAACCTGGGTCCTCCCATCCAGGTAGGAAATATGGATTCCTGGCTACCGGAACCAAGTATGTATCTACTCCCTTCACACTCTTCGTTTCTTTATTCTACTCCAACTATTCAAAGTGTGTTCCACCAATGGATTCCAAACTTCCCTCCTTCCATAAGTTCCCTTCCCCCTACTTTCTAAATAGGCTGATTGCCTGGCCACACATCCCCTCTGTTCCAGATCCACCCACCACGCTGTTGAGGGTACATGTACCGAATCACTTACATACTTCATTTGAGCAGCAAGATAATACAACTCAATATCTGGGAAACTTAGACCTCCTTTCTCTGTAGCCATTTTGAGTCATTGCAGGCCAACTCTAGGTCACTTCCCCCTCCAGATAAAAATAGAGAACATTCCTTCCAATCTTTTAATATCCTTCCTAGTCATTCCCATGTGTAACATCTGTAATAAGTACACCAACCTGGGGAGGATATTCATTTTGATTAAAGTTTATTCTTCCCAACCATGAAATTGGTAGGGAGGACCACCTCAAGTCTGTTTCTATTGTCTTCAGAGCTCTACCATAGTTTAAATTGTATAAGGACCCCAGGGACCCCTACCCCCAATCCTAAATAAAAAACCGCTACCTTTTTAAATCCCCATCCTGATTTGATCCTACCAATTTAGAAATCCTCATAATTTCAGACTTGTCTACATTAAGTTTATAACTGGAAAAAAGTGCTAATGTCCCTACCTGTTGCAAAGGGGGGGGTGGCATAGATCTCTCAGGCTCTGTGATAAACAGCAGCATATCGTCTGCATACATTACAAGCTGATGTTGTTCTCCCGAAGAGCCCCTTATTCCCTGAATATCTCAACTTTCCCTAATGGCAGTGCCAAGGCTCTACAGCTAATACGAACAGTGGCGGGACAGCGGAGCATCCCTGCCGTGTACCTCTACTTACGTGAAAGCCCCAGAAAGGACCCCATTCACTAACACCTTTGCATGAGGGGATCTATATAACGCGCGCACCCATCCCACAAAAGTATCACCCAGACCAAACCAGGCCAACACCTCAAATAAGTAATCCCATTACACCCTATCAAATGCTTTTTCAGCATCCATTGAAATGACACAGGTATCATCCTTCCAATTTTCTGCCCCCTTCCAATATCACATTCAAGAGTCTCCGCATATTATGATAGGAGAGACGCCCCTTGATAAACCCGGTCTGGTCTGGGTGAACTACATCAGGAAGAACCATCTCCAAACGTCCCGGCAACACCTTCACAAAAATCTTGGCATCACAATTCAAAAGCGAGTTGGGACAGAAAGAAGCACACTCCTGTAAATCCTTCCCTGCCTTGGGGATCAAACAGATCACTGCCTCAGAGAATGTATCCGGCAACCTCAAAGTCTCCCCCTCTATCTGTTGAAAGGCATCACATAGTGGTCCAGCTAACTGCCCCGCTAGACATTTATAATATTCTATCGGATATCCATCCGGTCCACTAGCTTTCCCATTCTTAAGCTTAATAGCTGCAATATGGGTTGCCGTTTTCCCTCCCTTCATCAATCAAACCATCAGCGGTCCTGGTCTATTTCCCCATTCATCCAATTTCCTTTTACCGAATGTCCATGCAGTTCTAGCCTCTCCACTAAGCAATGTATTTAACGCTTCTCTAGTGGCTCTCAGTTCCCCCTGAACCACATCTTCCTCCCCATTTGCAGCTCTCCTCTCCAAGTCTCTCACTCTAGTTTCCAATTCCCTTCTCTGTTGTTGCTTCTGTTTTTTAACTCTAGCTACATATTGTATGATCATCCCTCTCATATATGCTTTCCCGGCTTCCCAAATAATTGCCTTACTAGTCAGGGTATTGATATTTGCTACAATATAATGCTCCCATTGATCCCGAAGATACTCCTTGAAGTTCTTGTCCCCCAGTAGATAAACCGGGAACTTCCAGGGCAGACCCTCTCTCCGCCTATTCATTTCCAGTGATAGAATCACCATGGCATGGTCTGAGATATGAATAGGGCCATGTTTAACCTCCCTCACCCTTCCATGCCACGCTTGTGGGAAGAAAACATAATCAATCCGAGACCAAGTGTCATGCGATTTGAATAAAATGTATACTCTCTTGCACGGGATTATATTTCTGCCATCCATCCATCCACCATCCCAAGATCTACCATCCCCTTAGCCATTGACGGATTGCTTCATGCTGTCGGCCCTTTCTCTGGGAGTGATCCATTACAGGATCCGAGTACAGTTTAGATCACCCCTAGGAGTAGGCCCGAAACTGTTCTTTAATCATAAGTGACAGGAGATTCACAAAGAAGGAGCCTTCAAACACTGCTGGGGCATATATTGAGCCAAAGTAACTTGTTCCTCCCATAATTCACCCACCACAAATATATATCGCCCTCCCATCTGGTCTTTAACAACACGCTTCACCTGAAAAGGAAGATGTCTGTGCAGAAGGACAGCGACCCCTCTTTTATGCACTTTAAATGACGCTGCAAAGCATTTTCCCGCCCCCTTGCCAATTTCCCATGTTCCTTCGCAGTGAGATGTGTTTCCTGTAGCAATGCTACATGAATATTCTGTCTCAGCAGCACTGTGAGGAGACTGGTTCGCTTGAATGGAGTCACTATCCCTCTGACGTTCCAAGAACATATATTCAAGACTTGTGTATTAGCCATTATTAGAGAAATAGATTATGTTCAGATAACTCCTCCCAGTACTCATCAAATCTCCCCTCCCCTCTGTAGCCCAAAAATCTTGTGACTTCCGATAACAGATAATGTCCCTCAGAAATGACTGAAGCACCCCAGTACAGCATATATAACTTTGTGTGCAACAATATTGAAACAACAAAACTAACCGGACTATAAGAAAAGTTCAACTACTGACCATATAGGCGAACATGCCCTCCCAAACCTTAATCATAAACATACTATCCAAATCCCCTTCCCCCTTGTTTCCTCTACAAATAATTTGTCTCCTTTGCTTTCATTTCCCCGAGTCAAAGGACATGCTCCATGACCCTATCGCTGGCAGTAGCTGCCGACTCTGCATAAGTATCAATACCCTCCCTCTATGCAGCTGTGCCCAGTCCCCCGTCTCCCCCGCTGAGATATGTACCTTAGTGCCCAACAACCTCCAATCCAGACCCATCGTTCGTCCAATATAGAATAATTCTCCTCCCATGCATGTTCGCTCCTTCCAGCCATGCCCCACTCACTTGATATTTTATCTTAAGTGTGCAGAGCGAACTCCCCCATATGTTATTGGTTCAGCCCTACGAGAACATTACGCTCTCCTGCCAATATAATCTCCCCGATCCATCCTGAGACAAGATAATGGGGAGAGATGGCGGATTCCCATATGATCCGCCGTGTCCCTCCTTCCTCTCCTTTTCCCCTGATCGCCATCCCTCCCCTCTGATACATCAACCCCCCTCCCTACCAGAGCTTACCCCATTTATCCCTTTATATTTATTATACATCAGACAGGCACCTCCAGCAGGGAGGCAAAAAATTAAGACAACTGCTTTTCGGAGGTGTCCTTATGTGGCCTTGTCGATATTTTCTAGCACTCCCAACACGTACGCCCTGCACCTCCGTACACCAGAGAGTGGGAGGAGAGTCCATCCAAGTCCCAGCACCAAAAAGAAATCAAGCACGAACATCAGCGCCCTGAGATGCTCACATAACTATTTCCAAAAGTGTCCTCCATATCGGTGTCCGATCCAATATCAGTCCCATCTTCCAAGGAGTCAAATCTCACATTTCACCTTGCCTGTTTGCTCAAGTCCTCCACAAACTTCATTGCTTTCTCAGCATCCAAAATGAGTGTGTGACGCCCTCATGTTTCACTTTAAGTATGGCTGGATATATTAAGAAGTTTTCTATTTTAAGTGAACGCAGGATAGCCATGGATTCATTAAATTTCTTGCATCAGTTCAAAAACCGTGCTGAATAATCCTGAGACACATACAAGCGATGATCTTCCAATAAAAGCTGCCCTTTCTCTCTATAGGCTCATAGCACCTTCTCCCGATCCTGGTAGTGATGGAATCTCATAATGATTTGGCGGGGTGGTTGTCCCGAAGTGGGCCTGGGCATAATCGCCCAGTGCACTCGCTCTAGCTTCATCTTCCCATTCTTAGGCGTTAGGCCCAGTAGCTTAGGCAGGGTCTCCAAACAAAAACTAAGGACATCACCCCCCTCCATCCCTTCTGGCAAGCCTCGTAAATGAAGATTTAGTCTTCTGTGGTAATTCTCTTGGTAATCAGCCGCTTCTTTCATGTCCTCCAGTTCTCGCTGCAGCGCTAAGACCTGCTCCGGCACCCCCTGCAACTCATCCTCAAGCCGAGAAATTCGGTCCTCCACCTCTGTTATTCTAGATCCCTGTGCACTCCTGCTGAGTCAACACCTCCTGCAGCCAAACATCAATTCTAGTCTCAAGCTTACAAAGTCGGGGCTCCAGAGCTGCTAAAACCCGGCCCATCAGCTCCCGGCCCAATGCGCTCACTTATGCAGCAGATAGGAAACTACTTGATGGCTTTCAACTGAGAGCAGGCCGCATTCTTCTTCGTGGATTTACTAACTGCCCTTTGACTTTTACCTGCTCCCAATGTCAGAAATTCCTCCATACCAGCTCCTCAAACAGTCTCGTTGCAAAATAAATCGTCATTCAGGCACTTTCAAAGTTTTTTATAACAGTTTTTATCTCGGTGAGGTGGAACGAGGTTTAGGCACGTCTGTACTCTTCAAGTGCTCATTAGCGCCCCCCACGGCCAACTGTTTTAATGAATATTTTTGCTCAGTTTTTTCTAAAAAAGATATCTACTCTCTGGCACTTTCTAGAGACATTTCTACTCTAATCAGCTATACTATTACTATCCCTGACATTCTGCAAACTCTCAAAAACCTAAAAAATACCAACAGTCCGGGACTACACAATATTCACCCAAGATTTTTGATTGAAGCTGCAGATTCTGTCACTCTTCCCTCGTCAATCATCTGTAACAAATCACTAAAAGAAAATTCAGTCCCAGATGATTGGCGTACTGCAATAGTTACACCTATATTTAAGAAACATAATAGGGAGAGTGTCCATAATCAGTCTAACCTCTATTGTTGGTCAACTTGTGGAACGAATTGTTAAATCCTATTTAGAGAAAGAGGTGGTTGAACTAAACATCCAGGATCCCACTCAGCACAGCTTCAGACCTGGCTATTCATGCACAATAAATTTATTTGCTTTCTACAACCATATCAGTAGAGAATTAGACAATGGTGTCCCTGTGGACGTGATACTGTTGGACTATAGTTGTGATTTTGACAAGGTCTCCCATGGCAAACTAATTGAGTAGTTAGGATATATAGGTTTTTCTCCTTGTTTAGTCAGGTGGGTCAATGAATGGCTCTTATGCAGGCTCCAGAAAGTAAAAATTAATAACACACTCTCAGATTTGGGTTCCGTTACGTGCGGAGTCCCCAGGGCTCTGTTCTAGGCCCAACAGATGGGATAATATGGAATTTTCTAAATAATTGTCATTAAGCTTCCAAAGAGGACTTGTTGGTCTGAAAGCTAAAGCTATTTGTTCATTTTGTAACATCCATGTTGGTCCAATAAAAGGTATCAAACCATTTGTTCTGGATTTGTCATTAGGTTATTGTTAGTTTTCAATTAAAATGTGATATTACTCTGCCCAAACTTCTATCCTTGTAGCTTGTCTGAAGTTCCCCCTGCCCAATGCCTCTGTGTATTTCTGAGGGCACATAAATGCATGTCAGAGCAAGGTGAGGCTGAATTGACATGAATGCATGAATGCATGCACAAGTTTTATTTGGTCTGAAAGTAGATTTTGTCCCGAACATGGTAATATGTTTTATACTGAAAATGAACATGGGAACACTTAAAACATTGCTTTTAAAATCAGAACTGTGACTTGGCATGTGCTTCAGCAACCTGATAAAGCCTTGGTGGAGGTGATTCATAGGTGTGATCCAGCTATGCCTTCTGGAAGGTAGTCCTCCACATAAATTAAATTAAATGCTGCATTGATACCACAGCCTCTGCATGTGTGCCATCATTTTTGTTTAGTAAAGCAACACCTGAACATACTAAAGGCGGAGGGTGAACAAGGAGAAAAAGGAGGTTTTGTTTTCTGTTAATGCAGAGACAACCAGAGACTGATCTGCAAGAACCATTTTAGTGCTGCAGTGGATGCAGCCCTGCAGACCTCTTGCTACAGAAAAAGGACTCAGTGCATTCCTTCCAACTGAACAACATGTTGGACATGGAACATAGTTGCCTCCGTGTCTGTGATGTCCCTGAGTACTCACTCCTTGTCTCCAGGGTACAGCACTTTTTGTAAAACTAGGGGTGTCTGATCACTACAGGGAATTGGGCACCCCAGTGTGACTCTTATGTTTTGGGAGGGCTGCAGGGTGGTGGGTGCTGAGAGGGAGGGTTGGGTGGGGTAGCTATAATTTAAAGAAAAAATCAGAGGTAATGGCACATATGCGTGTGTGCGACTACTAGCGCATGCGCAGTAGACTGTGGTGGCCATCTTTGACATGGCAGGGGTGTGCCATGGCCACCCATCTTTTTTTCTATTAAATGATAGATATCCTATCCCCCCGCCTGACCCTCCCTCTCAGCACTCACCACCCCACACCCCCTCCAAAAACATAAGAGTAACATGGGGGTGCCCAATCCCCAGTGCTGCAATCAAGATGCCACTGATTTTTTAATTTGCAAATTATACATACCCCCACCCTACTCTCCCTCTCAGCACCCCCAGAACATAAGAGTCATCAATTCCTCAGTGTTGCCATCAGGATTCCTCCATGTTGTTTTTTTTAGATATTCCCCCACCAAACCTCCCTTTCAGTGCTGACCCTCCCAAAACATAAGAGTGACACTGGGGGTGCCCAATCCCCCAATGTCACAATCTTGAGACTCATTTTTTTTTAAACCCTGTAAAAAGAAAACCATCCATTGATGTCTTTTGCGGCCGTTCCTGTGCCTCCACCCGACCCTCCCACTCAGCACCCACCACCCCCCCAAGCCTTACTTACCCATTGGGGGTCCAATGCCATAATCCTCTCTGAACCACAGACATGTCTTCACTCTTCAATGCTTGATCGTGAACTGAGGAAATCAGGTTCAATGTATTTCAAAGGGGTTTGAACTTAGTAGCATAATTTTTTTTTATTTAAACATTTGGTAACTGTGAAAGGCACACTGAGCCGAGGCTCATTTCCAGGTGTGACCGGGGGCAGGGACAAAAGTGACTGACACACAGAATACAGTAAATAATATATAATACAAAAATGTAAACAGGAATACACTGTACATAGTAGGCAACTGGTAATTACAGGATATAGTACATATAAGTATAAAGGTATGCATACACTTGAATTATATAGAAACATTGGCATAAGTGCACGGAGGAATATACAGGAAATAAGAGGTAGGTACATAGGTAAACATTTGATTTAGTAGAAAACACTGGTTATGAAAACATGGTGGTAAAGAGCATGAAGAATTCAGGACTGTTTGCAGTAATAGAATAGTAGGTAGGTGCTAACTGAAGTGGAGAGGGAGATGTGCTACTTGTTGCTATGAGGGCAGGAGCAGGTGGGAGGTGGCAGGTGGTGAAGTTGGAATTTGATAGAGTTGTGTGAGTGAGTTTCATAGAAGAGGTGATTGTGTTCCATAGAGAAGGAAGCCTATAGGTGAAAGCAGATTTGCCAGCTGTCGAAGATGGTTTAGGGAGTGAGAAAGTGCGAGAGTCCCTAGAGGGCAGGGTGTAGGGTGTGGAGAGTACAGGTATTAGCTTCTCGGAGAGGTAAGTGGGGAGCAGGTTAAACCAATATTTGGAAATAAGGGCGATGGAGTTTATGAGACATCCATGGGACAGCAGTAAGATATCGTGGGTGGAGAGGAGAGAAGAGTGGTGGGTTCTGAGGGGAGGGTTGGAGGCAAAGCAGCAGAAAGCATAAAAGAGCGATTCAAGCCTAGCAAGTAACTTGGCAATTTTTCAATATTTTTGCCCCAAAGTTTCAACATACGTTTTTTGGGACACTGTCTTATAAACAATACAAGTGATGTTAGGTTAACCTGTCCTGAAAGGTGATTTTGTGGTCACTGCATGAAATCACCTTTTGGGCAGAAGTTGAACATTTTCTCCACCATTGTTCATGAGGTGGGGTCATAAGATGGCTATGTTGAAAATTTGGTGTACAAATATTAAAAAACAACAACAACGTTAAGAGCGTATGTTGGATTTTGCAAATGCAGGCTCTTAACTTTGGTCATTGTCAATATTTTTACCCCAAATTTACAACATAGCTGTATCTTTATAGCACCTCATGAATGTGAGAGCTGTCATTTTTCAAATCCTGGCCAAAATGTTTTTTATTTTACATCCCAAAAGGTGATTTTGTGGTCCCTGCATGAAATCTCCTTTTGAGCGGGAGTTGAACATTTTCTCTGCCACAGTTCATAAGGTGGGGGTATAAGAAAATCATGTTCTAAATTAGAAGTAAAACTATTTAAAAACAACAAAGTTATGAGGCTATGTTAAATTTTGCAAACACAGGCTTGTAACTTCGACAATATTCAATATTTTTACCCCAAATTTTCAACATAGCAATTTATTTATAGCACCCATGAATGTGACAGCTGTCATTTTTCAGCTCTGGCCCAAAATGTGTTTTGCATCCGAAGTTGATTTCGCAGTCCCTGCATGAAATCACTTTTTGGGCAGGAGTTGAACATTTGCTCTGCTCTTCTTCATGAGGCAGGGTAATTTTTTTGTTGTTTAACCAGGAGAGACACACTAAGCTGAAGCTTTGAATTAGCTTATGACTCCACTATTCATTGCAACTGTTCCATTTTTAAGATTTATGATAGAGCTAACTATAAGAAAATAACTAAAGTCATTACAATATTAGCTGGGAAAATCACTTGTCCAATATCTATTGAGGATGCCTGGATGACCTTTAAACGAACTATTCACAACTTAGAAAACTCCTATGTTCCCACAAAAACAAAAAAAAAAATACAATAAAAAAGGGAAGATCCCCTTGTGGCTTAATAAGTCCATTAAATCTCAAATTAAGGTAATGGAGACATTGTTTAAGAAACTAAAAACGAGTACACTGGTAAATAGGGATACCATTCTTATTAAATATAGACTGACCTTAAGAATTCTAAAACATATGATCAAACATTCCAAAGGCAACACTGAACTTAGACTTACACACACTAAAGACTTTCAAAAGTCTTTATTCTCTTACCTAAACAACAAGAAAGCAACTCTAGGAGAATCGGATCACTAATTAATAATGGAATCAGATTACAATCTGATTCCGACACAGCCAACTGTTTTAATGAATTTTTTTGCTCATTTTTTTCTGAAAAAGATATCTACTCTCTGGCACTTCCTAGAGACAACTCTAATTTAATCAGCTACATTATTACAATCCCTGACATTCTGCAAGCTCTCAAAAACCTAAAAGAAAACATCAGTCTGGGACTGGACAATATTCACACGAGGTTCTAGATTGAAGCTGCAGATTCTGTCGCTCTTCCCTTGTCAATCATCTTTAACAAATCATTAAAAGAAAATTCAGTCCTAGATGATTGGCGTACTGCAATAGTTACACCTATATTTAAGAAAGGTAATAGGGGAAGTGTCCATAACTATTGCCCTATCAGCCTAACCTCTATTGTTGGTAAATTTGTGGAAAGAATTGTTAAATCCTATTTAGAGAAAGAGATGGTTGAACTAAACATCCAGGATCCCACTCAGCACGGCTTCAGACCTGGCTATTTATGAACAACAAATTTATTTGCTTTCTACAACCATATTAGTAGAGAATTAGACAATGGTGTCCCTATGGACGTGATACTGTTGGACTACAGTTGTGCTTTTGACAAGGTCTCCCATGGAAAACTAATTGAGTAGTTAGGATATATGGGTTTTTTCTCCTTGTCTAGTCAGGTGAGTCAATGAATGGCTCTCATGCAGGCTCCAGAAAGTAAAAATTAATAATACACTCTCGGATTTGGGTTCTGTTATGAGTGAGGCCAGGGCTCTGTTCTGGGCCCAACATTATTTAACATTTTCACAAGTGATATGCAAGTCAGATCTGACAATCATCTTTCAAAATTCGCTGATGATACCAAACTGGGCGGGGCGGGAGTTGGCAATTCCGACAGTATGGCCATTCTTGTTTCTGACTCACAATCACTAGAACTGTGAGCTAAGCACAACGGTATGTCATTTAGTCAAGACAAATGTGTAGTTCTACATTTTGGCAAAATAATCCCAGGAGTGTTTACCACCTTAATAATACCCCCACTTAAATCATCTAACAGCGAGAGAGACCTTGGTATTCTTATCAATAATAAACTCTCTGTCAGTGGTCACTGCACCAAAACTGTTAAAATGACAAACAGGCTACTAAAACAAATTCAGCGCACATTTGTAACTCAAACCGAGCAGTGTCTCATTCTGTTATACAGGGCTTACATTAGACTGTATGTTGATTATGGGTCCCGCTTTTGGAGCCCCTATCTAAAAGGAGATGTAGCTGCCTTGAACAGGTCCAGAGGAAAGCCACTAAAATGGTTCCAAGATTAGCCCACTTTGTCTACACAACTAGACTACAGTTAACAGGTCTCCATTCCTCACACACCAGAAGATGCAGGGGACTTACCTTTTACATATAAAATATTACAATCCTCCAAGCTTATAAGACAATGTGGCCTTTCATACTCAGATAGATGTATTTTCCCCAGATTTCATAGCAAGCAGCTCGAGATTCAGTCAGTTAAAACCACAAAAAGGGGAATTTTTTTTCCAGACGAGCACCTAAATTATGGAATGCTTTACCTCAAGAGCTAGTAGATTCAAATAATTGTAACTTATTTAAAAAGAGACTAGACATCTGGCTAGCCACTAATTCATCAAGAGACTGATGGCCTACGTTATGTGGGGGACAATCTTGATGGGCTTTCGCCTTCTTTTGTCCTAACAAACCAAGCTTGTTTACAGGTGCGACCTTGGAGCACAAGGAGTTAATGACTTGCTCAGGGTCACCACACAGTATGCAAGTGGGGGCAATTCAAACCCAGGTCTCCAGGTTTGTAGCTCAGAGTCTTTTTTTTTTATTTAAAGTTTATTAAGAAAATTTGTTACATACCCATGGCAGACATACATGTTGATGAACTGGATATAATAGCACAATGAGAACATGAGTCAGCCCACCCGACCACTCCCCTCAGTATTTCCCCCCACCTCCATTATTGAGCACAACCAATTTATCCTAAAATCAGATAAGGTTCTCATTACAATCAGCTAAGCCAACATTGTGCTAATTTACCATAGAGCCGGGTCACCCCTGATGTAAGGAATAAAGGGTGTAGCAGCTCAGAGTCTTAAACCACTGTGCTATACTGCTTCCTAACAAAGCTATGTTGAAAATTTGGCATACAAATATTAAAAAACAACAAATATATGAGCCTATGTAACATTTTGCTAATGCAGGCTCATAATTTTGGTAAATTTCCATATTTTTGCCCCAAATTCCTCAGCTGCAGCCCCATCGGCTCTGGCCAGAGTTTGTCTTCCTGGTTTTTGATGTTAAATAAACTGCTTGATACACTGCTGAATCTCCCCAAGTTTAATCAGTTTAAGGAATCTATGTGGTCTGCCTTTGCCATCCAGTGCAATTGTAACCATTAAACTGTTTTACTTGGTTTCTGTATGTGCATAACCTATGACTTATGCAATGATCTGTATAGAGTTTTTCAAAACTGTATGTAATTGTTCTGTCATGAGTGTTTTGAGCCTGACTTGACTGCAGTTCCTCTGGAACTGCTTATCGTACTAATATTTTTTTTTTTACTATTTATTTGACGTGCAACCTTTGTAAATGAGTACTTGTGCTCAAAGGTAATCTCTGAAGTTTTCAATAAATAAATAAGTAAGTAATATGATACTTTCCTTTCTGTTGTGTGGTAACAATAAAAGGAAACAAGCAGTAACTATGCAGGCTTCATGTTGTGATGTAAAATCAGTTTCTTTTTTCATTGGCTTGAGCATTACTTGATACAGTGCCTTTACAATTGTTGCTAAGTGGTCTGATCACAAAACGTTTTCATATATTTTGTTGTTCTGCCTTAACTTGATTACTATTTTTGAAAATCTGCAACACTTTAAAAAAATATTTTGGTATCCATTTTAACTAGTTTAGTGCCACAGCTCCCTAGCTTTAGAAACAAATCTAACATTAGGCTGTTGGGGAGCATGACCACAGTGCAGAATTCAAATTTAGTTCTAATTCTAAAGTTCCCTAGTTAGCATAAGTTCTATCTCTGGGTAACTTCGATTCTGTGGACAGATTGCTGTTTGTGAATATTACTAATCGATCCCTTAAGAAGAAATAACATTACTCACGGTGAGTAATTTTTTTTCTTTTGTACCATTTTACATAAACCTCCACTGGATGTGGCTTCCCTGTGGGCACAAGTGTATTTCATTTTAAAAGCTCTTCTGACACACATCTGTTTCTCTGGCATCCTTAAATGAGTCCTCAGGCATATGGTTCTCAAAACATTTAGAGGTCTACTTGCACTTTAAAATCATCAGTTGGGCAAAAAGAAGTGTAACCCCCCTGTTGCCCGGGGTTACTAGAATCCCGGTAAGACCTAATGGTAGGCAGGGAAGGCAGCTTGTGAAACTCCAGTTAAATGGATTTCACACTGTCTCACTCTGTTCTCAGTCTCAGCTGAGACTGAGGGATGACATCACCATAGAACTCTCGCAGCTGCATGAGCCACACTGGAGTACTGCAGTTGGAAGTTAGGATAGAATGTTGAGGATTTTTTGAACAGTGTCTGTGTGCAGTCTTGGAGAGAGACAGTAGCACAGCAGTCTGTGTGTAGGCTCTCAGAGCCTTAAACTCTGTTTTAGAACTACTGTAAGGGAGGTGTGTGTTTCCACCGTAAGAGGAACACAGAAGCTGATTGTTGAAGTGGTGGAGACCGCTGTTACTGGTCCAAGTGCCCCATCCCTGAGGGGATGGGGAGGAAGGTTTGCCTGTTTTCCAGGGGCAACCCTCCTGGTTCCGGCTAAGGGAAGAAGCTGCCTATTTCAAGTTGTGCTGCAGCACCAGAAGCTGTGGGAGAGAAATTCCTGTGAGGAATCGCCTGTGGGGCACCTGCAACCAAAGGGTGAGTTTGCTCTGACAGAGGGCCAATGTTTTTCACCTGAACTGTTGGAAAGTGGGGATTGGACTACTTAATCTGTAGGAGGTCTAGTGTAATAGACATTGCCAGTTAAATCAAATAAGTTCAAGTCCAGCACAAAGAGTAAAGTAAAGTGGGGATTGGACTGCTTAATCAGTGGGAGGCTTAGAGCAATGGGCTAAGCCAAGTAAAAGTATGTTCAAGTCCAGCACAATGGGAAAGCAAGACAAGTAGAGGAAATGTGATGTACATTTAGCCTTAATCTACATTGCCAAGCTTTACAGAATGAGATGTTTAATGTCCAGAGAAATGGCCGGGTATGAATTGTGGAAGCGAGAGATGGGAGACCCCCCCCCCCATCAGTAGTAACCAAATTCACCTCTTGGTTGCTCTGTGGCACCTTTACTTTCTCTCAGGTACTTGGCCAGTGCCTGAGGAAAGTACCAGGCGTGGGATTAAAGGAAGTTTCCTGATAGAGCTGAAGTGCTCTTAGGTGGTTTAAGGAGCCACCAGAAAAGGTTTCCATGACATATGGAAAGTGTCTGTCTTGACGGCAAGGGAGCCAAGTCTGGGAATCCCAGATAGTGTACAAGTTTGGGCTGTGTACCCAGAGGCAGTGCAAAGTCCGGGCTGTGTGCCCGGTGGGTTCAGAGCCTGAGGGCTGAAGTGTTGAGGAAGTGTTCTTGATCCTTTTAATCTGCATTACCAGAAGTGTAGCCCGTGGGGGTCCATTGATGCTTTGTTTATTCTGTCTGGATGTGAAGAAAAGCCACACTTCAGAATCCCATTTCTGGTTTTGGACATTACAGTTATTGCTTCCTGTGTTGGAATTACTTGGGTGCCCCTGTGCAGAGTAACCAAACCTAGCCTTTGTGCCGAATAACCTATTCCTCCCAGACAAGTCCCCATCTGGTACTGTTGTCAGATTTAAACAGCATACCACCTGTCATTTGCAAAAGGCAGGGGTGGGAGTTACAAGTAAAGAATAATAATCCTCTAGAGAGGACACTGAGTTACTTCAGAGGACTGCCTACACTCGAATGAAATGTTACAGGTTTTGCTTCTTTGGAGCTCTTGATGCTGTTTCATTATAGCTCCCCAACTTCACCTTCCTGTTCTATGTCTATGCCTCAGGCTCTGGCCCAATTCCTTGTCAGATATTATTGACTCATGGAGGTATCCTCCTAGTCTGTTTCCTCTTGTTTTCTTTGTCTGGCCTGGCCATGTCTGTCTTAAAAAAACTGTTTTGTTGCCTCTGTTTGTAGTCGGATCTCGTAACTGTCAGAACTATCACTCACTAGCTTGACCTTGTGGTATGCATTTTGTGTTATATTCAGTGTACTGTATTGTCCCTGTAGGCTACTGTGTCTCTGAATTTTTTCAGTTTTGAGCTTTTGTGTTCTTTTCAAACTCTGCTAGTTTCTTTAAAGTGCTGTCTAGAAATTCATCAAACCATTAATTCCTACCTTTGTTTTAAAATGTCTTCTTCCTTTTGTACTTCTTCAGCCAGTTTCCCTCTCTGCTAGTACTGCCTCAATGAGAGCTAACACAAAGTCAACCACATTTTGTTTGGATACCTTCCCATTTTTTATTTAAGGTAGCCAAATTAATGCCTAGTTTGGCTCTTTCATTACTCTTAAGCATCGACAGATTCTTTTGTACTCAGTGTATTGTACTAATGTTAGCCCATGTCAGTCCAGTCTAACATCTCAGTGACATAGATTATCCATCTTTTTTTTTTTATATAGATGTTTATCTCCTTCTCTGTCCCCAGCTGTCCCCATCTAACTGACACCCCAGCCCTGTCACCCTATTCTCTCTGGGCCTTACCCAGAGCCTGCCCAGTCGCTGGGCACAGAGCCTGTGAGGGATCAGTCATCATTCACAGCTGGGGGTGTTTTCCTCTATTTTTTCCCTTCCCCGTTGCTGGGGTGCACATGCAGCACATGTGCACATGGAGGCATGCAGATGTCCACGGAAGTCCCACAGCACCCTCCCTTCCATGGCACCCACAGTTCCGCACTGCCCTCAGGCCTCCACCTAGGGGCAGTCGTTCAGCAGGAGCACCAGTCCTCCCTCCCCAGGAGAGAAGAGGAGAGCTGTCCTCCGGAAGCTCGAGCCTCTCCCTCCCCTGCCAACCCCCAGTGGTCTGTGCTCATTCCCGAACACGGATCACCAGCGTTACGTGAGGTGTGGCATCCAGCACCTCAATCCTCAGCGCCACCGGGTTGGCTTAGATTATCCAGCTTAATCATATTCCCTTTGGCGGTATCCTTTCCAGCTACATTGTAACCTCTCGTCTCTTTCATAGTTTGTACTGTACTGATCTGTTCTGATCTTTTTCATTGAATGAAACAGTTTCATATGTTGTACTGTACTAATCTGTTCTGATCTTTTTCACACTGAATGAAGCAAAATGATATTGAGAGTCAAAAGTCTCCCCTCTCTCAGAGAAAATGACCATGGTGTGTGGTGGCATAATTGAATGCAAAGGATACTCACCTTTAACTTGAACACTTTATAGATGTACACTCTTTAATACAAGAACCCATGCATAGGCTAGTATCCCAACAATCATAAGGTTGTGAATGTCTACCACTTCCTAGTGGTCGCTCACCAGGATACAGCAACTTAAGTAAATAACACAGTACAGAAGGAAATCACTTTGTCAAAAAATCTTTGTTAAGGGGACAGGCCCAGGCATACTCCAGTGCACTAATATCAACACTGGCCTCTCTCTTTGCTTTTGGAAAAAAGCAGTCAAAAAATTATAATCTTTCAATTCAGCTTTTTATTTTTAAAACTTGTCCCAACATTTCAAAAAACAAAGGGAGAGGCTAAATCTGGTGTTAATGAACTGGAGTACGCCCGGGCCTGCCACCTTGACAAAAACTTTTTGACAAAGTGATTTCCTCCTGTACTGTGTTGTTTTAAGGGGATAGTACATTTGTGCTATTTGGCAGCAGTTAATAATGTTCCTACTTACAGAAATTACAATTTACCTCCAAATGATTCATATTCAAGTGTACCTGAATGATGTGAAAAACAGTCTTCAAGTGATTTCTTTTTGTAGACAACATTCTGCTCAGTTCTCATTATAGAACCAGTAATTTGAAGTCTTTACTGTGTCACAGTTTGATACGGAATGCTAAGCATGAGCTATTGTCCTATCAGAACTACAGTATGCTTAGAGTTCTGTGCACAAACCACGACATAGTTAAAACTCCAGATAACTGGTTCCATGGAAGAACTGTAATGGAATACTGGCCATAGAAAGAAAACAATGCAAAATATAGTTTTTCACAACACTGTTTATTCAGGTACAGTTACATATGGATCATTTAGAGGTTTGGATATCATTTCTATAAACAGGAACATTATAAAACAGCTGGCAATTAAAAATAATATCCTGTCCCCTGTTAAGTACTTTGGCTTTCCGAAAATTAGATTGATTTCCAAATTTAGCCTATGGAAGTATCTGACTTCCAGCCCCAGTACCAAGAAATATATAAACTGAACCCTTGCACACAAGCTGCATTATTTGAGGCCCTGACATCACATGCACCCAAAACCTGATTCTCCCAGCAGGCAGTACAGAGTACCTGCACTGCAATGTAGACAAATAGCCTAAGTGTCATACATTTTTAGTGGCTCAGCAGGTTGGACACTCACCTCTGACTCCGGAAGACTGGATGGTCCAGGGTTCTAGCCCCATACTAGGAACTTGCAGTAAATTCCACTACTGACCCAGTAGTGCAGCATGAGGGGGATGCTACAATCCTGAGGTGCTATCTTTCAGATGAGATGTTAAACTGAGGTCTTGAAAATAGGCATATTCCTGGTCAACAAAACTTAAAAAAAAGAAGTGAAGAGAAACCATATACTAAGTGCTTGGCCCTGGAGTCAGTTGAATTACAAATTATCACTTACTTACGCAACACCTCACTGACGTTTTCAACTACTTGAACATTTATTTTTATTTATTTATTTATTGAACTGTTTCACCAGGAAGGGTACACTGAACAACAAGTTACTTGTCTCACAGTGCATCCTGGGGGAGAGGGTAGCAGGGAAAATCAAACATGCATACATTGAACCAAACAATCATTTACAATCTACAGTGAAACATGACATTGTAAAATATTACATAAGATTACAGAAGGTAATGTACAAGGATAAGTGCCATTATGAAAATACAATTTGTTATCAAACTTGAGAGAACAGATGAGTGCAAACTTCTATTGTAACAACTTCGTCAGATGGTCGGTAGATAACATTGACCCAGTTAGCAGGTGTAAGAGCAGAGAAAAGGTAGGGGGACAGGGGAATTAGCCACAGGTAGACTTTACCATGGGGGAGTTATGTAGGACTGAAGAGATGGAGGGAGGGATGATGAGTGGTGAATCTGGTGTGGAAAAGCATTCCATAGTTCAGGGAAATGATGCGAGAAGGCCAGCTGGCCTACAGCGGTTGATCGATGAGGAACACCATTAAGTGAGAGTCATAAGATCTAAGGAAATGAGCAGAAGGGGGGAGGATAGATAGTGAGGAAGTAAGATAAGGTTCCGTACCAAAATTTAGACATGAATTTGGCATGATGGAGGTGACAGTGATTTTCTAATGATGGAAAAGCCAGGGAGTGATAGAGAGTACAGTGATAGGCGAGAGAAGAGGAATCCAGAGCAAAGCGACATACTGTAAGGAGTTAAAAAGGGTATCCAATCTAGTTAAGAAAGACTTGGGAGCAATACTGTAGACTACATCACAGTAGTCAAAAATAGATAGGATCATCTTCTAAACAAGTTCACGTCTAGCCAGTAGTGGGAGGCAGCTCCGATTCCTGTATAGTGTGCCAAGCTTGGGGCGCAGTTTCTTCAGGATGGTGTCGACATGACCAGAGAAGTTGAGGTGTTGGTCAAGCCAAACCCCTAGGTACCTAAAGGATGAGGTGTCCTCAAGGACTGTCCCATCAAGGGTATGGAAAGAGGGCATGGAGGGGAGCCTAGAGAGCCTCTGCCTAGTGCCAAATGTCATTGAGACTGTCTTCTTGGCATTTAATGAGAGTTGGGTGTTAAACCAGTGCCAATCTTTATTGAAGTTGCACTGAAGTCTGGTTTTAACATCAACAGGAGACTGTCCTGAGGTGAAGAGGACCATGTCATCAAGCGTACATATGGATGGAGGTGAATGAGCAGGCTGAGGAGATCATTTAGAAATATAGAGAATATGATAGGACTCAAAACGGATCCCTGAGGTACACCAGTGTTGATGGGGAGAGGAGATGAAGTGGAGTCTGCTATTCTGACTGACTGAGTCCGACCTGTCATGTCATTGGTAAGATTATGAAGAAAATTCTACCTTTTTCTAATTTGAATAATTTTAAATTTTATATATGCATTAGTAAGAATCTCTGTTGGAAGGTTTACACTGGAATGCTTACGCTGGACAAACTGAACATAAGTACATTAGATCAGGTTTTAGTCACATTTCATACATAAAAACTCTAATTAAGAACACGATTAAGATAGGTGGTAACCTAATACATTTAAGTACATGAGATGTACATAAAGCAATACATAATTAAAGCAGCAGTGCAATGAAATTGGGCAACAATTTGACCCTGCCTTTTTCACTGTAAAAGGTCCAGGGCATCTTCAGCTTAATTTGATGGTACAATTTTCTAATTCCACCAACATTTGAGTATTTTATAGATGTTTTAAATTAATATTTTCTCAAGAAAAAAAGATGGCTGCCAAATTTTCCATAGAAATAACATTATAGGCCTGGCAAGGGTTGGGACAGAAAAAATAAAACAGTTTCATGTGCACAGCATAGGAGTTACCTAGCCAAGTACATTTGACAGGTATGCTAATATTTTCTTAACTGTAACTGAAACTAGCTTTTGGAAAATCATTTTACATTGCACTGCTGCATTAAATCATGTTGCAGTCTAGAAAGAAACAAATTAAACTGGAACTAGGGGTATGCTGATTATTGTGTGTGTGTGTGTGTGTGCGTGCGTATATACACACATGGGCATACATTTCCTCTTAGTTTAAAGACCATGAAATTCTTCTTTAGCAAATATTGTATTGGGGCTGGTCAGCAGGGGCCCGATATTCAAATATGCACAAAAGCGGATTGCACTGTGCTTGCTCCTAACTCAGAGGCTGCCATATTCAGTCAGATAGTGCACTGGTGCTTTTGACTGAATATAGGACCATGTTAGCACAGCACTAAGGCAAGTAGCTCTGCCCTGACGTGGACCTGAGCTGTATGCAGCCCATATGGAACTGCACCCCAGACCAGATAGCACTGGGAACCACGATGCGATATTCAGCTGCAACATGCAGATGAGCCCATTGGCATGCAAGATGCTAAGGGGCTGGGGATACTGGGATGTATGGAGAGGCATCACCAACAGAAAATAGGAAGTTGTTATCCTCTGTACAGGCAGTTGGTGAGACCCATCTGAGTACTGTGTCCAGTTCTGGAGACCCCATCTCTGCAAGGACATAGACAGAATGGAGGCAGTCCAGAGGAGGCCAACTAAAATGGTGCAGGGTCTGCAAGAGAAGCCATATGAGGAGAGACTAAAGGAGCTTAATATGTATACCCTTGAGGAAAGTAGGAGAAACTTTTAAGTACCTCAGTGGAATCAACAAAGTCAAGAGGTAGCATCTTTCAGAAAAGAGATGTGCAAGAAAAAGGGGCACAATTTGAAGATAGATGGGGATGGCTCAGGGGCAATGTGAGAAGTATTTTTTCACAGAGGGTGGTGGATGCATGGAACAGCCTTCCTGAGGGAGGCTGTGGAGTCTAAAACTGGGAGAATTCAAGAATCCATGGGACAGACATAAGGCAATTTTGTGGGTGGTAGGAAGAAATAGACTGTTGGCTAAATAAGATCTGCAGCTTATCCTGTGGGTAGGGAAATGGGCAGACTAGGTGAGCCAAGCAGTCCTTATCTGCCATCAAAGTCTATGTTTCTATGTTTCTATGATCATATGTATGCCCATTATGGGCTCATTTGCATGGGAAGCAGAGGCAGATTTGCATCCATCCTGTGGTCGCCCACCACATCAAGCATGGTGGCAACCACACACACCCACACCCTGAATGCTGGTCCACTCAATATAGATGTCCTTCCTGGTATCTAGTGGCAGGCCCAGCCCTACAATCACCCATTCCCATAATAGTCTTGTTCTCCTGGTGTCAAGAGGCACCCCACCACCCTCCGATTACCTGTCCCAGTATATTGGGGTAAAGTGCTGCAGACTCCATTCTTTAGCCTGAGTTTAGTCTCATCTATATTATTTATTTCAGGTTTTGGCAACCTGGTGCTCCCTTGCTGCCTTTTTATAGTTAGTGATTCTCTGATGTCCATTGGCACCCCTGCCATCCATTCACCCATCCCTGTAATTGTACAGTACTCTCCCTCGATCACACATCCCTGAAGTTACAGTGATTTCCCTGGTGTCTAATGATACCTCCCACCTGCCACCTGTTAAGGTACCACCACCAAGTCACTGGTGGCTAGCACCCCTCATTGCCTGTACTGAGCACACCACCTAGCCAACTCCCCATACCTATGATGACGGTGCCATGCAGAGAGCCCGATATGATGAGTGACACAGCCCTCCTCTCACCTCCTTGGCTGGCCATGGTATAGGATGCTGGTTAATGTATTGGGCTCTTCACATGGCACTGCTTTCATAGATATGGGGGTGGATGGCTGGGGGTATTCAGTGATTATAGTGACTGTACATGAGCAACTGTCAAAAGAACGAGTCATTTACAGCGCTACCCTGTGTGGGTAGCGATAGAATGCAAAAGCAACAGTAGGGATGAGCGAGAGAGGGTGACCAGAAGGGGAGGGATAGGGAAGAGAAGGGAGGGATGGAAGAGAGTTGTGTGTGAGGTAGTGTGCCATGCTGCCACTGAGCTAGCCACTTGGTGTGGTGGTGAAGGTGGCTAGCTTCAGTACAACAGGTACTGGGTTTGGGGCTGGGGATTGGGGAATATTTTACTGCTACTGTAATTTTTTTTCAGACTATCTCCTCCTCTCTGACGTGCACCCCCCTGCAGTTAGTTATATTAAATAAGGGGGTGTGGGTAGTGAAGCGCGCTGTGAGGGGGTGTGCAGTTGGGTGCAGATCCCCCACATAAATGCTATTTTAGCTTGCCAAATGTGTTGTCGCCCCCAAGTGTACATCGCCGTTGTGCTTTTCGGTGATGTACACTTGCTCTGATGGTGATCGCTCTTTTACAATTGCCATTATGACATGGAATCTTGGCTAGGTGGTCTGCTTGGTGCAGGTGGTGCGGGGGCCACTAGCCACCGGGGACTTGGTGGTGGCACCAGGATAGATGCCTGGTGAGTGAGAGGTACCACTAGACACCATGAAAATCACTGCAACTTCAGGGATGTGTGATCAGCAAACAGGGGGTACCACTAGACACTAGGGAATACTCTACAACTACAGGGATGGGAAATTGGCGGGCAGGTGGTGCCACAGTACACCAGGGAGAACACTACAAATATTGGAACAGGTGCTCGGAGGGTGGTGGTGCTACTAGACACCAATAAATACTCTACAAATACAGGGATGGGTGATCAGAGGATAGGGGGTGCCACTGGACATGAGGGAAATGCTAACTGCACAGAGATGGGTGACTGGAGAATGGGGGATGCCACTAGACACCAGGGCAACTTCAATATTATGGGGATTGGTGATCGGAGGGCAGGGGGTGCATGAGACACCAGGGACAAGACTAACTTTACACAGATGGGTGATCAGCTGTGGTGGATGCTGCTAGGCACCAGGACATGCATTGGTTCAGTGGTACAGGGTTCGGGGGTGGGGGGCAGGCGATTCCAGTACCTCTGGCCACCACCAGGGCCCTGCATTCCATTAAGTCAGGGTTTGTAAAGGCAGTAAATAGTGCCCATTTGGGTGGCATTTACCACTGGTGCAAACCACTGAATATGGCGCTGCACCTGTGTGCAGGGTGGACCCCCTCATTTGCATGGGTGCAGCAGTATGTTATGAATGAAATAAAAAAGTGAATAAAGGGTTCTGATTCTCATTTAAAAACAATCTCATCAAAGACCACTGTAGGTCTCAACTTAGAAATGTTCTCTTATCTTGAAGTATAAAAAGATGTGTTCTGATCAGTTTTTCCTTTTAAAATCCTTCTCAACAATCAACATGTTATAAGTGTGTTAAGTCACTTCAGGAATGTGTGATTATGGGGAATACTTGTACATTGCTCTTGTGTGTTCGAAGGCACTTGGTACAACTGTCTTGTGTCAAATGACACACTCAGAGTGTGCAGTTATTCCTCAATAATCACACACCCTGGCATGTCTCATTGCTTATGTAGTAACTAGTACAGCCAGCTAAAAGAATAATAAATATCTATTGCTGACAAGAGTCTTTGTTTAGTGTAATAAAAATAAAGAGTTGTTTATTTCCTTTGCTGTACTACTTGATCCCGTATACTTAATGAAAAACAGCTATAATGTAGTAAGTAATACAACTGATTTACATTTACTTTGAAAGATGCGTATATAGTGGTGAAAACTAAAATCCAAAAATGGTCAACACCAAGGCTTAAGTACTACGGTTTTAACTTCTGGTGTTTCTTTGCTGACTATAAAATCCCCTCCTGTTTTTCACCTTCGTAGGGTAATCATTGCTGTTTAACCTGCTACAGATCACACAGATGCCTGGATTCATTGGAAGCCATCTGTTGTGTGACTGTGGGTTACCATTCTGCCAGTAGAACTCAGCAGATTTGAATTCTTGTCTTCCATCCATAGAAAACATTCTGTGCATAGTGTATGGTGGAGCTGTTCCATGGAAATCCATACCTGGAACAGCATTGTTGTCTTCTTTCGATATATCACGATCTTGTTGTGCTGCACGAGTACATCACCGGTGCACAGAAGATCGAGCATTCAGCGTGTCACGCAATTAAGTGGCCAAGGGTGGCCGTGGAAGTAAAATGCGCTGGTACAAATGCCGAAGTAAGCCTTATTTTTTCTTCTAGACTTGTTTGGGGGATCACGGAGTGCTGATTATGCTTGCCCATACACTATAAAAGATTGTGTATGAGCAATCATACACAAACTAGGCAGTTGAAAGATCTCGAGGTTTCTGTGGTAAAGGACCTCTCAAGCTACGCTCTCAAGGTCTCTGCTTACCACGGAAACCTCTCGATCACAACTGCCTTGTTGTGTATGCTTGCTCATACACAATCCTCTATATGAATATAGGAAAGATAGCAAAGAAACAAGGTGAGAAAGGGAGGAATGCTATAAATAAGAATGAGGAAGCAAGGAAATGGCATGGGTTGGGAAGCCACAGGGTTTAAGAAGCCATTTAAAGAAAATGATTTGCTGTGCAAAATATTTGAAACTGAGATGGCATATCAATGCTGCAATGTGCTAGACCAATGTTGTTGGGCTGGATGAATGTTTAAAAAAATCATTGAAATGTTTAACATTATTTTATCTTAGTGTAGTTTTTGCCTGTTCCCCAATCCTCCCTCTCATAATCTTAGACCCATTTTATAAGCATAGTAAGACACACCAGGATGGGCTTTGTGGTGTGATAACAGCACTCTTTATGTGGTTGAAGGCACTTGGCGATGCCTTGTGCCTCACAACACACCTGGAGTGTGCCATCATCCCACCAAAATTCACATCCTGTCATGTCTTATTGCTTAAAGAGCCACTGATGCCTTGAGAAGGCTTCTTATATTTCTCCTTAGGTCTATATTTCTTATCCCCATTATTTTTCACTAAGGTCATATGCATGAAAACTGGATAGTTGTTCTTTGAGGGTTTATCAGCTCCAATTGCTTCTTCCCAACCTAATGTAATAATACTCTGCTTGTGATATCACAGTTATTCCAATGACAACAAATTGTGATGTCACAACAGAGCATTCAAATTCAAGTAGGGAATAAGCTATAGAGCAGATGAACTCCAAGAGATGAAGATCTTGTTTTCTGAATTTCTTCAGTAATAAATAATGGAAAAGAAAACATATAGAAATATATGAAATACAAGTTGAATCGTGTCCAAATAGTATGCTTTCCAAAGTTTTCCCAAAGACGTCAGCCGCTTGTTTTACTTGTGATTCAAGACTTCTGTGACCTCACTTTTAGCTCTCCTAATTGAGATGTCATGGGGTCAAGAGCTACTCATAAAATATCAAGCATATTTATAATACGCCATATCCTGTATAGATTTGGTAATGTCTGATCAGATGCAGTTATTCTTTTTACCAAGATGAATACTGTAATCTGTCTCCTCCTAATATTCTTTCCTCCAGTGTGAACCACCCCAGGTCAAAGAGTCTTTCCTCACAATTAAATCCTCTTTACCATCTAATGTTCTGGCTTGCCTCCTTTGAACTTTTTCTAGCATACCTACTTCATCACTATACTGTAGCTTGGTGACAGGAACTGCACACTGTACTCTAGATAGGGACTAATCATCTATAAGCACAGTGGTGTTTGATCTACCTAGACACATTCTCTTAAATAATGAATTTTGCTTGTATTGTAAATCAAAGAGCAGATTTCCAACTGAGCCAGCATAAGACTGCAGTTTATCACTGGCTGCTAATTATTTTGCAACTTTTTCAGGAAAACATTGATTTTCTTCTGAAGGATGCCTTCCAGACGCTGTTTTTCCTTTTCTCTTTCCTGCACTTGGATGTGCCTTTGCCTCTCCATTTCCTGTTGATAAATGAGGTCCAGGGCCGAAATATATTTCAGCTGATTATTGGTCAGCATTCCATGGTATCTTCTGTCCGTTGCTGCAGAAATGAGGTTGACTTTGGTCTCTTCCGGTAGCCTTGGCAGGTGTGAGAACATTGCTGACTGGATTTGAGCCTTCATCACTGTCTTTATCCACAGAAGGTGGCTCACTCAATACATCAGAATGGGACATTGAGCTGACCACAGCCTTCCTGCTGTAGCTGGAAAACACACGGGACAAATTTGTGTGTGATAGAACAGAATTACAACGTGGAAATTTGGAAGCCACGTCGTAGACATGTTCTGACATATGTTTTTTTTCCTTTGATGAAATAATTTCCGCTACATTATTAGCAATCCTTTCATTGTCATTTAAAAAGGTAATTTCAGTTACCATGGCATTTAACGTTGACTGCCTGGATATGTCCATTTGCTGTAAGAGGCGCTGATGTTCTTTTGCTAGGAGGTTTGTTTCATGTTGTAATGTAGAAATGGCATACCAGCACCTGTATGATATGTGGTCCAATCTGAGACGTAACAGTGCATCTTCTTTTTTGTTTCTGAAATGTACATCAGCTGGGTCAGTGGGCGACCTCCTGCTAGCCTTTGGCTGCTGCTTTATCATGATCTGGAAAATCTTAAACCTGGTAAAATAAAATAATAGTGGTTACGATAAAAGACACAATGTGAAAGGTACACAGTAGAACTCTACCTATAGCAAGGGACAGTATCACCGATTTCAAATCATTTGTGGATAATAGAAATAAACCACTTCTTGAAAGAATTGTTACCATAAATTCAGATAGGATGTTAACTCTTCATGAAATTATTTTTTTTTGCCTTTTTTGTTTGACATTGACAGCAAGTTAGTTATTTTTCCTGACAGACTGGGTGACTAGGGAGGTGGATCAGGGGCGGGCAGTGGACATGGCCTATCTGGACTTCAGCAAGGCCTTTGACACTGTGCCACATAGAAGACTATTACACAAACTGGGGAATATGGGTGTGGGCAGGACAGTAGTGTGGTGGGTAGGTAACTGGCTGGGTGGCAGGACACAGAGGGTGGTGGTAAATGGCTGTCACTCCACAGAGGGAAGAGTGACCAGTGGGGTACCACAGGGATCAGTGCTGGGACCGGTCCTATTCAACATCTTCATCAGTGACATTGCACAGGACCTAGAAAGCAGAATTTCACTGCTCGCTGATGACACAAAGCTCTGTAACAGAGTAGACACACCAGAGGGTGTAGACAGAATGAAAAGTGACCTGCAGAAACTTGAAGAATGGTCAGGGGTTTGGCAGTTGAAATTCAATGCAAAGAAGTGCAAGATAATGCATATGGGGCACAAAACCCTGGCACAATATATCAGTTGGGGGTGAGGATATAGCATGCACCAAGCAGGAAAGGGATCTTGGGGTTGTCATCTCTGATGACCTCAAGTGTAGGGAAACAGTGTGACAAGGCAGCAGGTAAAGCAAATAGGATGGTGGGATGTATAGGTAGGGGCATCACCAGCAGGAAAAGGAGACATAATTCCGCTATACAAGACACTAGTGAGGCCCCACCTGGAGTACAGTGTACAGTTCTGGAGACCATACCTACGTAAGGACATAGACAGGGTAGAGAAGGTTCAGAGGAGGGCAACAAAGATGGTGCATGGATTGCATCACAAGTCCTATGAAGACAGGTTGAAGGAACTGAACATGTACTCCCTGGAGGAGAGGAGGGAGAGAGGGGATATGATAGAGACATACAAGTATCTTACAGGGAGGAACAAGGTGCAGGAAAACACTATTTTAAGCGAAAAGATGTTCCAGGACTAGGGCATGGGATGAAGTTGGAGGAGAGACGATTCAGAGGAAACATGAGAAGAATTTCTTCACAGAATGGGTGGTGGACAAGTGGAACACCCTGCCAGAGAAAGTGGTGGGGCTGGAAACAATCATGGGATTTAAAATGCATGGGATAGACATAAAAGAATTCTGGAGGTCAGGGGTAAGAAGGGGAAACAGGCTTCTAGGAAAACAAACTGAACTTACAAGCTCAAATGGGCAGACTGGGTGGGCCATAGGCCCTTATCTGCCGACACTGTCTATGTATCTATGTATCTATGACACCAGATGCTGCTTTTTACTATTTTGTACCCCCAGTCCTGACTGCTGTTAAAGGATTTTCCTGTGTCTGATTTCTCTGCAAGGGGCACAGGGTGGCCTCCTCCAAGTTCCCATCACATGCTCATACCATGACTGAAGGGGTGCTGCAGAGCAACATGCTCCAGCTTGCCCTCCTTTGTCCCAGTGAATGATCCAAAAGCCAGACATGCACTTGAACCCGGGTCTCCAGTGTGGCAGAGTTGTTCACTACCAGCATGCCACACATGGCTGGTCCAGGCTTGTTTGTCTTTAAAGCAACAGTTCAACCCACCTCAACCCTCATTTCTCCAACCACACTTATTGACTGGGTCCACTTGTTCCACCTCAGCTGTGCTGTGGAAGCTAGCACTCTCCCTCACATACTCAGTGACTACAGGATGGTCTACTGTGTTAGAAATATCTGCCACCCAAAGCACCCGAAACACATCTGGTGCAGATTGTTCTGGCCTCTTGGCCAGTCCTCCCTCCCTTGATCTCCACAACACTGACTGGTCATCCACCACTTTTATAAGACTAATCTGATGATGCTCTCTCTCTCTACAGTTCCCCACCTCTCCCATGCCACCCCTCCCCCTTTGCTTCTCCCACATCTCCCATGCATCTATTCTTGCTGTCTTTCTCTCAATCCCTCCAAGGGTAACAGCCCTGATGGGCTGGACCCTAAACACCCACACCTCTCTGCTCTTGTAATTGCTGCACATTTCTTCTTCATTCTTACCTTTCACCTTGACAAAGTTATTTATGTGTAATTTTTGACCAGGAAAAGTACACTGAGCTATGATAGCTTGTTTCCCAGTGTGTACTGGGTGGGGGTTGGGGGGTTACATGGATCTGCTTTATTGGCAGGGGGAACATTGGCTATGACACCAGGAAAATTCCCCTGCTGTTCTTCGATAAGTGCCATGGGATCTTTTACTTCCACCTAGACAGTGACCAGAGATGGGCAGAAGGGACCACAGTTTAACATCTCATCTGAAGAACAGCACCTCAACGATACAGCACCCGTCTTGTACTGCACTATAATGTTAGTTATGGGTATTACCACAAGTGCCGGACGAGGAGCTTGAACCTATGACTTGTCGCTCTTCCAGCCTCAGAGGTGAGAGTGCTACCCACTGAGCCACTGGCACTGTTAACTACTGCTTCTTCTCCTTGCTTATTCTGGAAGTGAAAAAGTGCCCAGTACTAACTTCCCTCCATTCTTGACTACTCCTCCTCCTTCTTTATCTGCCCATTCCAGTCTGGCTTATGAAAATCCCATTCCACAGCCTCAATTCTTCTAGGATTTACTGATTCTGTCCTGAAGGTGATGGATCAGGCCAGCTGAGCTCTGCCATCTTTGTCAACCTTATTCGAGGCCTGTACATCCTGGCTCACCACATCCTACTTCAGAAACTTGCTGCAGCAGGTCTCTCTGAACTTTTGGTCAGTTGAGTCTACTCCTGCCTGTCAGGCAAGCTCATGGAAATCCAGATAGGTGGTGCCTTCTTTCCTAACACCACCCCCCATCTCACTGCCCCCACGTATCCATACTGGAGCCAGTCCTGTTTTCCATCTTCCTAAACAACCTCCTCTCACTCTGTGCATCCTTATGTAGTTCACATATATTCAGTCTACACACTACTTTATGGTTCACGTTGTCTAAGTCCCTGGTCTACAAGCATCAGTGCAGCATGGCTTCAGTAACATCCAGCACTGTTTGATTCTGCTCAGACCAGCTCTTGCTCTTAATACCCCAAAACAGTCTCCATAACATGTCCCAACAGGGAGAGACTTAGCAGGCCAAGCAATAACCCTGTCTTCAGGACTCTGGATGGTTCACCTCTTGAAGTAGTCTCACACTTCAAGTACCTTGGTATGTGGTTGAATCAAGACTGTGATTTCCCCTCCCACATTGATGCTATCCATAAAATGTTTTTCCCCAAACTTGGCACACTGTACTGCAATAAAACCTGCCTCCTACTACTAGTCTGCCATGAGTTCATTTTCAAGATGATCTTCCAGGTGGCTAATGACATAGATGTGGTATATAGTGCAGCCCCTAAATCCGCCTTAAGTAGACCTAACCCCTATTTCAATCCTGTCTCAACTGCCCTCTCTTTGTACGGCCCTGCTCCCTCTACTCTAACCTCATCTTCCCTCTAGACCTGGCACCAGCTCTCATACTATGCCCCTTTCCCCTTACAGTCTGGTTTGGCCACCCTGTAACCTCTCCTCACTCCACTCCCTCTTACCCTACTCCTCTTGATTTCAACTCCCTCTCTATCCCCAGGTGTAAACCACCCTTTGGCTAATCTGCCTTCTTCTCCTGATTCTATGTGATAAGGGTGAATAAAAAAACTGAAAAGACAAGAACCGCGAGTGCACATTGCTGAAAACCAAAATGGTGATGTGCACTATAGCAAAGGGAAAACACATCAAAGGCTCCATACTTTCTCTGGGGGGGGGCTATCAGTATCTACTTTTTATGTGGGGGCTATGCCCTACACCACTCAAATTAAAATAATCAACTCTGGAGGGAGATGACAATGGGGACAGGGGCGAAACTCAGGAGAGGGGGCTAGTTGATGGGGGGACATAGTTCAGCATGGGAAAAATGTTGGTGGGGGCAACCTGTAGGGGACAAAGTCAGGAGGGTGAGGAACAGGAGTGCCACAAAAACAATGGGGGATATAGTTCAGCATGGGAAAATGTTGGTGGGGCAACCTGTAGGGGACAAAGTCAGGAGGGTGAGGAACAGGAGTGCCACAAAAACAATGGGGGGGATATAGTTCAGCATGGGAAAATGTTGGTGGGGCAACCTGTAGGGGACAAAGTCAGGAGGGTGAGGAACAGGAGTGCCACAAAACCAAAAAGTAAATTGAACAAGAAAAACAAAGAGCATGTATCCCCCAGAGCCAGTCCCGAACCCCGGTCCATTAGCCACACAAGCAGTGACTCTATCCACTGCACCACACAGCCAGCTCAAAAATGGTTAGGTCAGCAAACCCCCAGATAGTGTATATAACAAGCACTCCCAATAACCAAAAGTGATTACTTTGCCATGCGCTATTAACCTAGCTATAGTCCATGTTACACTTGCTATTATTACCTCACCCAAATTAATCGCTTATATTGGCTCGCTATATTCACGTATACCTTCTCCTAATTCTACCTTGTCTGGAACACCCTCCCTCATGCTCTATACTCCTCATCTTCCCTCTACTCATTCAAAGCCCTCTGATGAAGAAATTTGAATCTCGAAGCGCCAGGGCTAGGAGGGTTCACAGAGCTGATTGTGTGAGCATCCATTAAACTGTTTTCATTTACTACTGTTCTGCTGTGGATGTGTTTTTTGCTATTGCTTTTTCCGTGAGAGCAGCGCATAGTTCTTTGCTGCATTCAAAGCCCTACTTTGGGACCTTTCCATACACTGCTCCTGCATCTAACCTCTCTCCTCTTCCCTGAGCAATACACTTTCTATCCTCTTCCCTTCCATCTACCTTCTTGTACTCCCACCTTTGCTCTTCCTGCCCTCCTGGGCATCATGCTCACAACATTCATTCTTTGTTGCACACCTCTCCTTAATTGTTTTCCTCTGTTTACACCTTGCCTCCATTTTCTCTCCCAGTCTTTAGCCCCCAAACTGATATGAACCCACTGCTCCTCTAGAGAGGATCTTCATCACCCCTTTCTCATTCATAGTTTGTGATTGCTGCTGGAATAGCCACGTTTGGCATTTGTTCCTTTTTGGATTTGCACCATCCCTAATTCTTTTTGTGATTTTGTGTTTACTTCTTTTTAGCACCTCATATTATTTGCATATTTATTTGCACATCTACCTTTTAATATCTTGCAGTTTGTTCCATGCCATTGTACTACTGTATTCTTATTTCACATTGTTCACCTTTAATATTTTTCCTTTGTGTCATTATGATAAAAATATTTCAGTAATGCAGTGGGTTAGGATGTTGCTTTGGAGAGAGGCAGCACTCAGGTCTGGAAAAGGGATTACTTTAAATTGTAAGTTGTTGCAATTACGTTTAGAGATTCTAAATAATAGGCTTATTAGATCTGTAAAAGCAGAAATGAGGTGCCTCTGTGGGCAAGCCCGGACAGTGATATGTATGTGGTGTGTGCATGTGCTCTATGCGTAGTGTGTGTGTGTGTGTGTGCATGTGTGTGTGTGTACAATGTGATGTGCGTATGTGTGTGTAAGGAAACTGACTGAGCCAAAGGTAGGAGCATAGACCTGTGCAGGTAAAAAACTGCTGAAAGAGTAGAGGCTTAGTTTACTTTGAGGTCATAATCCAAACAGAGGGAGGGGAGTGTTGACCTTTCATAGACTGACAATGACAGGAAGGGGAGAGCCAGAAATTTATTGGTTAGGTGGTAGGGAAGACAATATAAAAATGTGGTTTCCACAATCAAAGGTGAGCCACGGGATGGCAAGTCGTGCCACTCATTTTGGACTTACATATGAAGAGGAGCTGAAGTCTGAAGACATGCCAGAGCAATAATCTCTGCATTAACTAAGTCTTCCAACTACTCTCTTACACACCAACATGCCTACTTACTCTTAGGTTGCTCAGGGGGAGGATGTGGTCCAGCTAGTCAGATGTATAGGTTGTGGTTCTATCCCCTTCTGAAAGAAAACATAGAAACATAGAAGTTGTCAATGGAGAATGGCCCTGCAGCCCATCATGTCTTCCCAGACCTATCTCTCTAATGGTGATTGTGTGAATCTTAGTGGCCCTTCACTCCTCCTTACCCCTTTTCCTTTTGCCACCGTCTTTACCACCCCCAAATGTCTGTTCCACCCATGTTTGAACCTTCTTACTGATTTCACACCAACTACCTCTGTTAATATTGTATTCCATCCCTCGACCACCCTCTACGTAAGGCAATGCTTTCTGATATCCCTTTTAAGTATTCCACTGCCAGCCTCATTTGCTTACCCTGGTACTTGTGTTTGCATCCAACATTAACAACTCTCTGCTCTCTACGCTATTTATCCTGTGGAGATATTGTATGTCTCGATCATGTTCCACCCGTCTGGTCTCCAGTGTGCACATGTTGAGATTTTTCAACCTCTCCATGCAAGTCTTTTCATGCTGACTCTGAATCATTGTGTTTACCCTCCTCTGCACTGCCACTTCCCTGTTCTAGTCATTCTTCAAGTGGGGGCCACAGAATGTCACACAGTGCTTCGGGGGAGGATAAACCAGGGACTCATACAGTGACAGAATCCCCTCACTCGTCTGGCCTATGATCCTCATTCCTATACATCCCAGAATCCTATTCACCCACTCCACAGACCTGTTTCACTGTGTAGCTGTGTTTAAATTGCATGATATTGCCCACAGGTCCCTCTCCTTGGTCATACATTCTGCTGTTACCACCACCACATTCTGTATTCTGTTTTTGGATTTTTAGCCCCTTGTGAATTACCTTGCACTTCTTAGCATTTAATTTCTACTGCCAAGCCTTGAACACTTCTCTAGTTTTTCAGGTTCTTCCTCATAATTCTTAGCTTTTCCTCACTATCCACTCTTCTGCTGATCTTAGTATTAGCTGTGGAAAGACAGACCTTCCCCTGGATCCCTACATCAATGTCACAACTGGACCAAAGACTGTTACCTGTAGCACATCATGACCAAGGAGTTCCGGGAGGCTGGTGGGTGCCTAATATGCAAATGGGTCATGGACCTGAGTAAAGAGTTTGCTGCCCTCAGGGTTGAAGTGCGGGACTTAAGAGTACTATGGCATGGTGTCCACTGGGGACTGCAGCTCCATTCCATGATGTGCATCTTGTATCTTCAGGGGTGGGTGGTTTGCCATAGGAGGAGGGGGAGGGAGAATAAGCAGTACCTCTGGAGTGGAAATAGGGCTAGGCACCCAGAATAGAGTTTTACCTCTTGCTGACTCTTCTCCGGATGATTTTGCCAACATGGAAGCAGGTGCTGCAAGTCCAAAGGATGAAGCAGCATCAGGTAAACAAACTGTTCTCTGCTTTCCAGGGCAGCTGTGGAAATGGTCACACTTCACCATGAGAGAATAGTAAGGAAAGGAAGAAGCCATGTGTTGCGCTACACTTACAAAGTCCTGGCAAGGCAAACTGAAGAAGAGGCAAATGAAAGGTTTAGGGAGCTAGGTAGACAGCTTAAGATAAAAACAGATGTGGTAGCCTTCTCAGAGGTGCTGGTGGTGCCAAATGCAGGTAAGCATAGACAGAAGCAAATGACAGAAGTTAACATGTGGCTAATGGGTTGATGTGAGGAGGAGGAGGGTTTCTGTTCTTCAGGAGGCCATGGTAGCTTCTGGCAAGACAGGCAGCTGTTCCCAGGGGATAGTCCACATCTTAGGGGCAGTGCACTGGAGCAAAGGTTACACATCCTACTGCTGCAGTCAAACACACAGCCAGATATTTCTCAAAAGCTTCTGAAGATGGACCTGGTTGGTTCGAAAGCTAGAGCACTTTGTTCTTTTGTGTAACATCCATGTTGGTCCAATAAAAGGTATCAAATCATTTGTTTCTGAATCTGTTATATCTCTAGAGAAATTCCTTGCCTACCTGCAGTAACACTGTGAGCCACCAGAGAAAATCTCTTTAGATATATTGCAAAATATCTGGAAATATCTTACAGCATCCATGGCTGCAACTGTAACTGGCCAGCTGTTAAACTAGATAGGGGGAGAACACGGTTAGAGGAGTGTTGCTAGAATACAGAATACAAAGGCCAAGAAACAAAAGAAACCATTTTGATTCAATAAACACAGTCCAACCATGTGAGCCTGTAGCTCAGTGGTAGAGCAGTGGGATGCTATTGCAGGGTGCTGGGTTCAATTCCCTGTAGATCACATTATTTCTTTCTTACTACAGTTTCTGATTTATTTGCTAAGCAATAGCTAATACAGCACCAAAAACATCTAATTGTCATCTTGATTGTTCCTAGTTGCAGAATATGCAATACCAGAGAAAAGAAGTGTGTTCAGGGACACCAGATCCAATCATGTGAGCATGTAGTGCAGTTGTAGAACACTGGGGTGGTATTCCAGAGACCTGGGTTCAATTCCCGGTAGGTCACATTATTTCTTTCTCACTACAGTTTTGTGATTTGTTTGCTTAGCAGTGGCTAATACAGCACCAAACACATCTAATTGTCATCTTGATTGTTCCTAGTTGCAGGATATGCAATACCAGACAGAGTTCAGACACAGCTGAGGCAGCAACCAGAAATGACTGCCAAGAACGGGCAAAAAGCTTTTTCACCAGTTGCACACAAAAGTCTGTGCTAAGGCTTCACAGGTATAAATCAAATCACGCTGGCTTATCTGATTCCAAAATGCTTTATTACACAGGTACTGGCACAGCACTCACTATGCACCGTGGTAATGAAGTGTTTTGGAATCAAATAGCTAATGATTTGATTTATACTGTGAAGCCTTAGCACAGACATTTGTGTGGAACTGGTGAAATACCAGAGAAAAGAAGCATGTCCAAGAACCCCCGATCCAACCATGTGAGCCTGTAGTTCAGTGGTGGAGCACTGGACAGTATTCCAGGGACCTGGGTTCAAGTCCCAGTAGGTCACATTATTTCTTTCTCACTACAGTTAGAGATAAACCAGTAGGGAATGCAGGAAAGGACAAAAGAAAGTCTTCCAGGGTACATAACACGTGTGGGCATGATAGGGTCATATATTTTCAGAGCAAGTCTGAACTTGAATTATATGCCTAATCCCTTATAATGGAAGCAGTATTTTATTTCAGGTTTGTTCTACTTCTGCTAAAAGCAAGCCTGTCATTTCCGTAGGTAGAAATTTCTAAGTCTAGTGTAAGATTCAATGTCATCTTGAACCTTTTGGGGAACAGACCAGGGGCCAGATTCACAAAAATTGCAAAGTGCGATGCAGAATTTTGCATTGCGATTTGCAATTGCCTCTTTCCTTTCCTTGCAGCCCCATCTTATAGTGGATGCTGGTACCCCGATGTCCTCAGTGATCACCAAATGGTCTGCTGTGTGCAAAAGAGACATTGTTCCAAAGCTCCTCCTAAATTCATACAGATCTAATCTTTCCAGTCTCTGGATTTGCCATCCATTCATGCTGACTTGACAGCTACAGATTGGTCCCCCATTTCAGCAGCCAGTAGCATCAACACAGCGCTCAAATTATTTAATGTCAAGTTCTTGCCTGTCTGAGATCACTATGCCCCTTGAGAAAAACTAGGTTCCGAGGTTCTTACCTACCCTGGATCATCTCAGCTGAGTTGCTGGCCCATCACCAAACACATGACCTTGCCTGGCAGACATATAAGTCCACTGGCTCCCCATTTGACTTTTCTAGACACAGGGCCATTTGTAATGACTGCACCAGAGTTACTAGGCTTGCAAAGGCAGATTACTTTGCATCCACACTCCAGAAAAACCTTAACCATCCCTGTAAGTTCTGAAAGGTCATACACACACTTCTCTCCTCTCCAATCCAGCCCCCATCCCCAGTCCTCAAGGTGGGTGGCACCCCTGTCTCCAGCCCTGCCACTGTCGCCTCATCTTTTAACTCATTTTTTGATTCCTGTGCCCTTTCCTTCCTTTCACCTCTCCTCCTCCACCCCTCTCCATTTCCCCTCCTGCTTCAAACCTCCCCATCACACACCCTCTTCTTCTCCTCCACCACTTGTCCACATACTGGAGGAGCAAGTTCAAGCATGAGGTACAATGAGTTTACTCTGTTCTTTGCCAACAAAGTATCCCCTATCAGGACTGAGATTTCCTCCAGCGCTGCTCAAAGAGCTAGAGATCGGACGGTGATGTGCCAGGGCACCTCTCTTGTGTGGGGTGAGTTTGATCCAGTGGAGACAGTAGGTAGTCAAGATAGTCTTGAGGCTGCGACCAACCTATTGTGACCTAGACCCAGGTCCAATATGACTTTTGGTTGTCTGTGTTGGCCTGATTGGATCTGTGGTTGCTGAGATCATCCGGTGTTCCTTGAGGAGTGTGGTCTTTCCTATGGCCTTGAAAGAGGCTTTGGTGAGATCTCTTTTGAAGAAACCCTCATTGGACCCAGAGTGTCTCACCAACTACAGACCAGTCTCAAACATCCTATTTTTAGGGAAGATTTTAGAAAGGTTGTGGCCATCCAGCTCAGGACCCATCTCCCCTCCTCTGCCACTTTTGAGCATTTCCAGTCTGGATTTAGACCTGGGCACAGCACAGAAACTGCTCTGGTGAAGGTGCTAAATGATCTCCTGATAGTGAGAGATAAGGGAGAGTGTACCATCCTTGTTCTCCTGGATCTCTCCATGGCATTTGACACCGTGGACCATGAGGTGTTACTGGGCCAACTGCGGAACTGATGTGGACTAACTGGCAGTGTCATCAACTGGTTTAGGTCCTACCTCACGGGTAGAGTGCAGAGGGTGATGATGGGGTTATTCTTATCTAGCCTGATGCCCCTACACTGTGAAGTTCTGCAGGGGTCAGTCTTGTTGCCTCCATTGTTCATGGTGTATATGATGCCATTAGGGGACGTTATCAGATGGTATGGTCTGGGATTTAATTTCTATGCTGATGACACCCAGCTGTATCTGTCCTCGCACCTGGAAACCAGATGGTGACTTCCATGTTTAACATTTGCCTGGATGAGATCCAGAACTAGATGGCTCAAAACTGGCTATGACTCAAACTGGACAAGACAGAGGTACTGGTAGTGGGTCCTGACCATTGGCAGGATGGGGGAAGCTTGGGGAATGACCCTGGTTTGATACTGGGAGGGTTCCCTTGATCTCCTCTACTCAGGTTATGGATCTGGGCATGTTCCTTGATGATTGTCTGACACTTGATGCTCAGGTGTCGACCATCGCCCAAAGTGTTTTTTATCATCTGAGGAACATTGCCTGGATCCGAGCCCTGACATCAGCTGACAACCTTGCCACTGTAGTGCATGCCTTCATCACATCTAGGTTAGATTACTGTAATGCTCTGTACCTTGGGCTATTTGGAGGCAATCTCCATTGTCTGCAGCTGGAGCAGAATGCGGGCGGCGGCCAGGTTGCTGACTGGTGCATTGAGATTTGACCATGTCGTGCCTGTCCTCCGTGGACTGCACTGGTTGCTGATCAGGTGGAGAATTGCCTTCATGGATTACTGACCTATAAAGTCCTGCATGGTTGGGGACCACGCTGTCTGCAAGACCTCCTGGTTCCTCATCACTGGGCTCATACTCTTTGTTCCTCCGAGAGTTGCCTCATGGTGGTCCCCAGGGCTTGGTTGCGACAATCTGAGGATCGTGCTTTCTCCATTGCCCCACCGGCACTCACTTCCAGTTCATCTAAGGGAGGCACCCTCAGTGGAAACCTTTAAAAAGGGCTTAAACATTTTTTATTTAATCAAGCCTATAACCTATATGACATCTAATTGTTTAAGGTCTGTCATTATACTGACGTGTTTTTATGCGACAGATACATTTTAAATATTACTTATATTCTGCATTGAGTTGTTGTATATTTTGTTGTAAATTTCATGCGATGTTTTAAGAAATTGTGCAGCGCTCCGATCCTCTGGGAAGGGGTGCTATACAAATAAAGTTTCTTTCTATCTATCTATCTATCTATCTATCTATCTATCTATCTATCTATATATCACACCCTCTGCTTCCCTCAAAGCCCTCTTGGTTCTAAACCCTCACAAAACTGGGAGCCCTGATGGTCTTGACCCCAAACTCCTGTCTCTCTATCTTCTAAACCTCCTTGCCTCAATGCCTGACACATGAAAGCAGGCTGTAATCATCTCCCTTCCTGATGGGAGTAACCCCTCCTCTCCCCGGTAACTACTGCCTATCTTCCTCCTCCCTTCTCTTGCTAAACTCCAGGAACACCGTGTTCACTCACAACTCTCCCCTTTCCTTGATTACTTCTCTTTCTTCACCCCCTACAATCTGGCTTTAGAAAGTCCCATTCCACCTCCCTCCTGCATCTCACTGTCTCTATCCTTTCTGGTATGGATCAGGCCTTGGTCACCTAGGCCATTTTTGTGAACCTGGCCAAAGCCTTCAGAACTGTTGCCCGTACTGTCTTTCTGGCATGCTAAAGGCAGTGGGGCTCTCTGCTTACTCAGTTGAGTTGTTCTGCTCTTACCTTGAGGGCAGCTCTCAAACTTTTTGTATTGGTGATGCCTTATCCCTTCCTCTCTCTATCTGCTCTGGCATACCCCAAGGATTCATCCTTGGCCTATTCTATTCTCATTTCTGAGCAACCTTCCCTGTCTATTCCTCTGCATTCATTCACATGCATTGTATCTACATGACATGGTCCTCTCTGCCTCTGGACTCATGGCCTGACTCTGGCTGGACCTTTATTAACATCCAGCACTGGTTGTGGGCTAATCAGTTATCTCTCAATGCAGAAAGTAGTCTCCATGACTTTTGGCTCAAGGCAGACACTAACTAGTCTAACCATCCCCCTTCCTTCCTTCTATACCCTTGATAGTTGCAACTGTTTCCCTGCACAGTCAGAAGGTCAAAATCTGTCCCTGCTCTGCTTATCTCTGCTCTTCAATGTATCCTTGCTTCCTAGTACTGCTGCTCCCTTGTCCTGCCCTGCTCTCTAATCAGTCCCTGATGCATACTCTCTCTGACTCTGTCAGGCATGTTTATTTATTTATTTAAGAGTTTTACCAGAAAGGCACACTGAGCATAGTACTGCTCGATTCCAGGTGCATCCTGGGGGAGAGGACAGAGGAGATACAACAATTCAAAATATAGTCGATACACTGGCACGGACACATTATAATACAATAAATGCATAAACCAGAAAAAAGCTTACAATCATTTCAATACACAAGTAGGATAGTGAGACAAGAAGCAAATAATACCTCAAGTGAGATAGAGGAAGGTGGCTCATATTACCCTGTGTGAGTTTTATTTTTTGCCACATTTATCATGTATCTACTGGCAGCTATTTGTGTAATGACCTTGAATCCTCCTGTCTAGCACATGTGTTCACCTTGTACTGCTCGTTAGTTGCTTTGTATCTTTATTAGCTTAACTACATTGTATCTGTGATATGGTCATATCTTTGTATTCTCTGTATTCTCTGTATTTTACTACTTCTGTAGAATGCTTGCTGCCACCTGTGTGGTTTATGACTGAAATCGATTCTTTGGTTCAGCTCACTCACCCGGTTACCAAAGACATAAAGAGAATAATGGATAGCTTACTGTGCATTACAAGGGAATAATTCCACCAAGAGGTTCTGAGGACATAGGAACCTCGAGAGTGGAGCTGGAGAGGTTCTCGTGTCCCCAGAACCTCAAGATGGAATTATCCCCTTGTCATGCACAGTAAGCTATTCGTTATTTTTTTTTTTAATACAGTACAACCCCAGTTATCCAAACCTTAATTATCCGAGACTATCAATTATCTGAAACTGTGGTGTGTCTCCCAGCTTGATAGATTTAAATGTAAAGTTTCCTCACTTATCTGAAACCCCATTTATCCAAACAATTTTATTGTCCCCAACACATTTGGATAAATGAGGTTATACTGTATATGGATGCGATTTTAGTTTTTTCTTTTTGTGACGGCAGCAGTCAGCTGCTTCAGTGAAGGACTCTCAGTCCTGGCCGACCGCCGCACTGTCTTGCTGCTGCTCTCACCCCACCCTGCTGTGCTCCACCCACCTGCCTCTGTTCTCGGCCATGCTGTATGGCAGAAAGTCCTACCTTTTGCTTTTTGGGCTCCGTTCCACTTTCCCTTTTCCTCAAGAGCAGGGAAAAAAAACTCTGAAGAAATGTGAGAGGCAGAAGCGATCTTGATAAGTGAGAGAGCAAGCCGCCATGTTTTAAAAATTGTTCTGCCCACCCACACATGAAAAGCGGCCAATCGGGAGGCATGCTTAGGTCGACATGGGGGGGGGAGACAGCATCTTTGTGGGCACTTGCGCTGTTTGGTGGTTGTGATAATGCTATCATTCAGAAGTGGAATGATAGTATTATCACATTCGAATGATGGTATTATCACTGTCTAATAGTGGTATTATCAGCGAGGGATCAGTGGCATTACTGGAATTTTTTTGAATACTTTTCTATGGTATTAAATTCAAGATCCATATAAAAAATTAATAAATGATGTTACAGTTGAGGATATTTCCTCTAAGTACCTTGGGGTCTGGCTGGATCATCACCTCAGTTTCTCTGTTCATATGGATGCCATTGACCAGAAGATTCACTTCAAACTGGGTGCGCTTTACAGGAATAAAGCGAGTATTCTGCTTCCCGCCCACAGAGAAATCATCTTGAAGATGACTCTTGCTATCTTTGACTACAATGACAATGTTTACAGTGCTGCTCCTAAATCCATTCTAGCTAGACTGGACCCACTGTTTCATTCCTGCTGTCACTTTGCCCTTGACTGCCTCCCTAGGACCCACCACTGCTGCCTTTACTCCTTCCTCTCCTTTTCCTCCCTTGATGCCAGGCACCTTGTTCATTGTGCTACCTTCATCTTCAAATTCTAGCTTCAGTCCCTCCCCCCTTACATTTCCCTTTTCCTCAATTTCCCCCTTCTACCTCTTACTCCCTTCGCAACTCTTGCCCTTGATCACTTGCACTTCTCTCTGTAAAATCGTCTGCCAAGCAGCCTTCTCCTTCCACTTCCCCAAACTATGGGGCTCTCTTCCCATTACCATTCACAATGCTGTTTCCTCCCACTCACTCAAATCTCTCCTCTGTGAATTCACTACTCACTTCTGCAGTTGCTTCTGATCCTGTGCTGTATTTTACCACCCTATAATTCCCTCTTCCCACTATCACTGCTCCCTACCTAATTATTTTTTCCTGCTCCCCAGTTTGTCCATCCATCCCTACCAAACAACGTGCCTACAGTGCTTCATTCACCCTTCAAATTGCTGCCCTCTGCAGTTAATACCGTCCCTAGCAGTGCCTTGTTCATACTTCATTTGAGTTCCAATTTGCACTTATATTACCTTTTGCTCTTCAGATGCGGTGCCTAGCTCATTTTGCTGTTACTTAATTAACTTCTGTTTACTCTCCTCATTTTCCTTCTGGAAAAGAGCTACTCCAGCTCAGTATGTCTTTCTTGGTAAATCTTTTGAAATAAATAAATAAAAAAGTTCTCCTGTCAGACTTTTCTGTTTATCATGGCATGGTCAATGAGATGCTCTTCATAAAATTTGTCAGAGTAATTCTGTATGTCTACCACTAGTTAAGAAGACAATGATGGGCTGGATTATATTAGACTAACAGTACCCTCCCTATTTAAATAAACAGCCACATATGATTGATGGAAGACATATCCTCAGTCTGTACATCAGTAGATCCAGGAAGCAGTCATCCCAGCTGTTTTAATTGTTTATCAGGTTTTTAGTTCTGCCCTGTAATTGTAATGACCAAAGGAGACCTGTCTTCAAATGATGCTTCTCCAACTGGATTGATAACTGATGTCAGCACTGCTACTTGCTCATGGAAAATAATCTGAAAGGCTCAGTAAATACCCATTCCATGTAAGCAGCAGTTAAACTAAGAATGGTTCCTATTGCAAATGCATGTAGAGCCACAACTGGGTGTAGTTTTTTTGCTTAATAAATAAATAAAATAAATGATTTCACTAAACACTATACCTAGGATTTCAAGTTACAAAACAAGCAGATTCTGGGTTGGCAGTACTATGGTGTTTGCTTTCCTCATGAGCTCTGGTGTCCTACTGACTAACTGTATCTGGTAGATCTTTACTGCTGGCCACTCCATCAAAGAGTGGAGCTCTTTGGAGATTGACATTAGAAAGACTTGAAAGTGACTCACCATAACTCTTGATCTTCAAGAAAGTCTCCTTCATAGAGTCACACTCACTCTCCCACCATCCCACAAATTCACGGACATTTACTGTACATGTATTGTCTGTCTGCCCTTTTTTAGTCAAAGTATATAGGCTGCATATCCTTTGCTGTGTTTTCATCTCTTATTATAATGACAATGAGGCAATCTTATGGCTTTGATGTGTCATGATTCTAGTCTTTCTGAGGACAGTCAATGCCGCCTTGCATGAGGATGTATTATTATCTTTCTGAGGGAGGCGATGGTGAGACCCCTTCTCAAGAAGCCATCATTGAATCCTGATGAACATTATATGCCATCTCCAACCTCCCATTTTTGTGAAGGTTGTAGAGAATGTAGTGGGGGAGCAGTTAGTAGACCATTTTAAGAAGCATTACATCTTAAAGCCATTACAGTCTTGTTTTAGAAGGCACCACAGCAGAATGTGCAATGATTTCTACCTGACAAGTGAATCCAGGGGAGGTACAGTATCTGCTCACCTCCTCCCTCTAGATTTGTCATCTGCTTTTGACACTACAATATTTATTTATTCTATTTATTTATATTTATTTATGTATTTACTTATTTATTTCAAAAGTTTCACTGGGAAAGACATACTGAGCTGCTAACAGCTCATTTCCTGATGTGTCATGGGAGTGACGGGAAGTGGAGGTAAATCAAGAAGTGGAAAATTTAAACAGTAAACTAATAACAACATTATTACATTACAAAAACTGAAGCCATACACAGCAATACACTATATCAAAGGAGCATAATCATAAATATTGAAGTCAAATCATTACAGCAGATACATTTAGCAAATAAGATTACATTATAATAGTTGGGGGAACTACTCATACAGGTAAAGCATGGGGACGAGGATAACAAACTGGCCAGAAAAAAAACTAGTGTGGGCAAGGAACACATGAGATAAAGGATTATGGACAATTGCTGATGGGAGAAAAACAGTCTTGCCATGGACCTCAGGAAATTGATTGGTGACTGGTACTGAGGAAGCAATTGTTGGTGATTGTTTTGTTCTAGTCCCTGCTGTTTACTCTTCACTGTGGTGTCCCTCAAAGTTCTATTTTGTTGCCCCTGTTATTTGCACTGTGCACTGTGCATGTTTCTGCTGGGGATGATCATAGATGATACAGTCGATAAAGGACAGATACTCAGCTGTATCTTCCTTCGCCTCCGACAGGGTATAATTGATGCAGTTGTTAGAACAGTATAGTTCAGAGATCAGAGCTTGGATGATTCCAACTGGCTGGTGCTTAATGGGTACAAAATGAATTCTCCTGGTGGGAGTAATCATCAGTTACCAGCCTTGCATGTTAGCCTCAAGCTCCCTAGTTTTGTTGGGATTCAGTAAAGACAGAGAGGGACATTCACATTCTGGGAGTGGTCCTTGCTGGATACTTGATGGATGGTTGACATTTGCATCCCAGTGTCTGCTATGGTCAGGGGCTGCTTTTATCCTCTGAGAAATTCTGCCAGAATACATCCCTTGCTGACACTGATAGCCTCTACACTTTTGTGTAGCCCTTCACATTCTCCAGACTAGACTACTGTAAGTGCTGTATAAGGGTGAGCCTTGTGGTTAGTTGGGATGCCTGCAGCTAGTTCAGCATGCTGCACTAAGGCTTCTGATTTCCATTCCGAAGTCAGAACATATCACACCCTTATTCCGGGCTCTAACTGACTGCCAGTTAGATGGTGCATAGGTTCTTATAATTGTGGAAAATGCCCTGAACAGGCTAGGCTTGTGGTACCGCAGTGCGCTCCTCATCCCAACACCCCTGCCAGGGTGATAAGGTCTATGGGGCAGCAGCTTTTGAGGGTGTCCCCAGCCAGGCTAAAGTCAGCAGGTTACTGATCATTTAAAGTGGTTGCCTCTTGCCCTGTGGAACGCTCTCACAAATGATGTCTGTTGCTACAGCTTAGTTCAAATTTTTATGAATAAATTAAAGCAATATTTATTTGATCAGGGATCTTTCTGTATCATCTTAACATTTGGCCTTGTTTTCAAGTATTGTTTTATTATGACTATTTTCTTTTAGCTGGTAGTTATTTTAAAACTGTATTTTTATTCTTATTTTTTGCACTTACTTTCCCCCTGTATCAGTTGTTTATTTTAGTGTAGAATTTGTGGCAGGGAAAGGCACAATGAGCCAAAGGTAATTTCCAGGTGCATCTCGGGAACACAGACATGTTAAATCACTTGTTCAGCATCACACAATATCCTAGTGGCAGTTGCTGGTTTCAGACCCAGGTCTGCTGGGTTTCCATGTTCACAGCTTGGTGCTTCAGCCCTCTAGGTTATACTGCTTCCCACATCCAGTTTGCTTGATATAATATTCCCTTCAATCTACTGTAGTATGCACTCTAGAGCATTTGAAAGTGCCCTGAGCATTGAAAGGGCACTATACAAAAATAAGCCTACTACTACTACTACTTATATTTGGTGTTTCCACATTTTTACATTTGACATTTTACAGTAGTTTGTTGCTTGGAAGTTTTTTCTCTCTCCTTCTTCTCATTGAAAAAGGCACTGAGGTGGTTGTGTCCGGCACTACTTTATATGCTGATGGTATACATGGTACCATACATCACCATCCCTAAGAGTTGTGGTTTCCACGGGGCCCTAGTACCTCTGGCTCTAAGACCAAAGAAGAGGGCTCCATGGAGGAGATACTCTAGAAGATCAAAGGTTATGGTAAAGAGCTTTCCTGTTTTTGATCCCAAGTTAGCCCTGATATCCCTTGTGTGCCAAATTATCAGGGAGCAGTGTCACTTGCACACTACATAGAAACATAGACTTTGATGGCAGATAAGGACCACTTGGCCCACCCAGTCTGCCCATTTCCCTACCTACTGGATAAGCTGCAGATTCTAGTTAACCAACAGCCTAGTTCCTGCAACCCCCCACTATAATTACCTTATGTCTGTCCCATGCATGTTTGAATTCCTCCAATGTTTTAGACCCCACAACCTTTCCAGGAAGGCAGTTCCATGTGTCCACCACTCTCTCCGTGAAAAAGAATTCCCTCACATTACCCCTGAGCTGTCCCCCCTCTAACTTTAAATTGTGCCCCCTTGTTCTTACACATCTCTTTTTCTGAAAGATGCCACCCTCCTGGACTTTGTTGATTACCTTGAGGTACTTAAAAGTTTCTATCATGTCCCCTGTCCCTTCTTTCATCAAGGGTATACATATTAAGCTCTCTCAGTCTCTCTTCATATGGTTTCTGATGTAGACCCTGCACCATTTTAGTTGCCCTCCTCTGGACTGCTTCCATCCTGTCTATGTCCTTGCGTAGATGAGGTCTCCAAAACTGCACAGTACTCCAGATGGGGTCTCACCAACTGTCTGTATAGAGGGATAACCACTTCCCTTTTTCTACTTGTGATGCCCCTCCCTATGCATCCCAGTATCCCCCTGGCTTTCCCTACTGACTTCTCACATTGCATACCCACCTTTAGGTCATCTGATATGACTACACCCAGGTCCCTTTCCATTATTGTTGTTGTTAGTACCTCCCTGCTATTGTGTACTCTTCTCCTGGATTTTTATTTCCAGGTGCATTACTTTGCACTTCTTTGCATTGAATCTAAGTTGCCATATGTCTGACCATTCCTCCAACCTTGCCAAGTCCCTTCTCATCCTTTCTACCCCTTGTATCAACTCTGTTACAGATCTTTGTGTCATCCAGTAAAGAGGCATACCTTTCCTTCCAGACCCTCTGCAATGTCACCTATAAAGACGCAGAAGAGGACTGGACCTAAGTACTGAGCCCTGAGGTACTCCACTAGTAACCCCCTTTCTTCAGAATGTGTTCCATTCACTGTTACCTTCTGTGTCCTGTTGTGCAGCCAGTTTTCTACCCAGGCTACCACCCTGGGACCCACTCCCAGGCTGGCTAACTTGATTATTAATCTTTTGTGCGAGACTGTGTCAAATGCCTTGCTAAAGTCTAGGTAGGCCATATCCACAGCCCCTCCCTGGTCTATTACTTTGGTCACCCAGTCAAAGAAATTGATTAGATTTGTCTGACATGACCTTCCTGCTGTGAATCCATGCTACTAATTTATCACATCTTTGTCACAAGAAAAATGATTTTCAACAATGAGTGTTCAAATACGGGTGAAAATGTAAAGAAAACATGGTAGCTGACAATTAACGGTGCTTTCTGGTTATTATACCTAATTATATGACAAGTATCTCTTGTATGCTAATAAGAGCACAGGAAAACTGCCGTTTAATACTCCACAAACTACAGCAACTGCATTTTGGACACACCCACAGTAGGTTATCCACATTTTATACATGCTCAGAGTAGGTTATCCACGTTTTGGACACACCCACAATAAGGTATCCACATTTCAGACATGCCCTAGTTTATCCATTTAGTCTGCGGAAAAAAGGGGAAGCACATTCCTCTTTAACTAGCACAGAATGTTCAAAATCCTGGATTCAAAATTCCTAGTTGTATCATAGTAATAACATTCAGTTATCTGCAGTATACTTGGAATAACCAGCTTTTGTGGTTGATTAAATGTCTTGGCCTCAGCACGTAATCACCCACAGCAGCCAGTTATTCCTTTGTACATCAAAAATTGCATATTAGTGTTACCACAGCTATAAAGCATGCCACAGTAAAACTCTGACAAAGCTAGTAGGCATTGGGGGTCTATTTGAATTTAATCTGTTCACATTAAGTACCAGACAGCAGGGTTTGAGATTAAAGATTACTATAAGAAAATAGCAATATAAGTAAAGATTCAAAATGTGAATAATTGCAGACATAACTGAACCCAATACACTGTATATATGGTTATGTTTATAGCAATAAAAGGAGAAATTTCTCATATTATGGAAGAGCAGTCAACATCACAGGTTCAAGTACGTAATTTTGAATAGTATACATCTCATGCACAAGTTTTATGTATTAGGTTCAAATCAAATCATTCTTTATTTCTAAAAAAAAACACTTTTCTGAAATCAAAGTGCTTGCACATAAAACCCATAAAAATATTTTTTTTTAAACAATCAATTTCCAGCTAGATAAAGGTGAATAGTAAACTGGAAAACATGCAACTAGAAATAAAATCATACAACAGAGTCCGAGAACGCCTGGCTAAATAAATAAGTCTTTAGTGCTGTTTTGAAGCTCTGGACAGTCAGGCACTCTCCAACCCGATGAGGTAGAAAATTCAACAGGGTAGGTGCTACAAAAGACTGAGCCCTAGATGTCTTTAAACGTACCCTGAGAATCTCCAGCAATCCCTCATCGGTGGAGTGGGTGGATGAGGCAGTAAGGACAGAGGAGATCGTGCAGGTAGTGGGGTCCCTGTTCATGTAGGGCTTTATAGGTCAGTAACCCAACCTTGAAGGTGATCTGCCACTGTACTGGCAGCCAGTGCAGTCCGCGCAGCATAGGCATAATATGACTAGTCCTGGAAGTACCAGTCAGAAGCCTGTCTGCCGCATTCTGCACCAGCTGCAAGCAGCGGATAGCAACCCCTGGTAACTCTAGGTAAAGGGCATTCCAGTAGTCAAGGTGGGCGGTCATGAAGGCATGGACCAATGTTGGAAGATCATCAGGAGGAACCAGATGCTTCACCTGGATGATATTCTCAGATGGAAAATGAGGTCTTAACTACAACAGACACCTGAGATCAAAGGGTCAGGCTGCTGTCAAAGATAATACCCAGGTTCCACACCTGGTCTCAGGCAGTCAGCTGAACACCTCTGAGCCAAAGCCTCGAAAGCTGCCCTGCTGAAAAACCTGCCTCCCGATGACCTGGGTTCACAACCAAGACCTCAGTCTTAGCCAGGTTCAACCACAGCCAGCTGGCACTCATCCAGTCCTGATCTCGAAAGACAGTTATTAAAAGCCAAGAGAAAGCCATCTTTCCTAGGCACAAAGGACATGTACAGCTGAGTATTAGCTGCATAGCATGAAAACTCAGCCCATACCACCGAATGATATCTCCCAATGGCAGCATGTACACTGCAAACAACATGGGTGACAAATGGAGCCATGTGGTACCCTGCAGGATAGGGGAGAGGGACTGAGGAATAAATCTCTGACTCCACTCTCTGAGTCCTACCTCGAGGAAAGATCAAAACCATCTGAGGACCATTCTAGACAGTCTGCAGATGACCTCAGGCACTCAATAGCACACCATGATCCACAGTGTCAAATGCTGCAGTGAGATCAAGGGGACCAAGATGGAATGAGTCTTCCGTCTCTCGCTATCAGGAGATAATTTAGCACCTGGACAAGGGCTGTCTCTGTAATATGTTTCTTCCTAAACCCAATGGAGAGAATCTTATCTTGGGTGGATAAATGATCATCCAGCTGCAGTGCAACCACGTTCTCAATAACCTTACCAACAAAGGGCAGGTTAGAGACAGGTCTGTAGTTAGCCAGACAGTTGGGGTATAGGGAAGATTTCTTAAGGAGAGTTGTACAACTGTGCCTTATTTAGGGGGTCTGGAAAGACCCCTCTCTAGTGAAATCCAGACTGTCTCAGCTAGAGACAGGGCCGATCTCATCAATGCACCCTACAAGAAGGCATGTTGGGCCGGGTCCAAACTACAGTAGGTTGGCCACAAAGTCTGAATGACTCTCATGAGGTCTATGAGTTCTAGCTGGCTGAAGTCAGACCAAGCTAGCTGGGTGTCCACAGCCCCCAGCTAACCTCCGCTATGCAAAATAGAGGGACTGAACAGATCCCGGATCTGATGGTGACAACCTTATCTGTGAAGAAATGAGCAAACTCATCACATCTCTCTTGTGAAAAAGCTCTACTAGGCTGAAGACAGATTGGATTGCACAATCTGTCCACAGTCGGAAGAGCTGAGCTCATCAGTTCTGTGCAGCGTAACTCTTCCTGGACAGGAACTCTGCCTTCTTATGGGTGATTGCCGATTGATAGGCAGCATAATGGTCCATCAACCTAAGTCTGTCACCATCCAGGCCCAATTTCCACTAGCACCTCTCTAGCATTACGTCCCGTTCTCTTCATCTCCTTTAAGGTCCCATCAAACCATGGGGACCTTGGGCAAGAAGTGAGGGGATGAACCTGAACAGGAGCTATGGAATCCAAGGCCCCATCACTGCCTTATTATAGGCTAGTACTAGAATCCCTGGATCCATGCATTCACTCGATATGCCTGATAGGTCCAGCACCGTCATTAGACCATCTGGGGTCACACCCCTCAAAGGGTGGTACTGGAGCATCTCCATGGAGGCAGGCCCATTGGGGGAAACCATGAAACTAAACCCTATGGTGTGATGGTCAGACCAACCTACTGGCTCCACCATCACGTCGGAGAGCTCCATCCCCATGAGGAACACCAAGTCCAAGGAGTGGCCACAGCTGTGGGTTGCAGAGGTAATAACCTGTGTAAGGCCCAATGAGGTCATTAGTTGGAGAAAGTCCTGTCCAAATTGAGAGAGTTCATTGTCAACTCAGGCATTAAAATCCCCCCCAGAATTAACCATCTGGGGGATCCCAAAACCTTGTTGACGATAAAGTCTGTGACTTTCTGCAGGAAAACTTTCTCATTACTGAGTGGACGGTAGATGAGAAGTATCCTGCACCCTACACCCGCACCCACAATACACTTGAAGGAGTTGGTGATCCCCACTGGTACCTCCACAAGGCCCAGTTCTGATCTAAAACAGATGGCTACACTCCCTCCCCTCCGATCCATCCTCAGGTAGTGTATCATGAGTACCTGGCTGGAACTGCTGAAGCCAAAACAGGGGCCAGCATTTTCATTCCTTCAGGTCTTGGTGATGCAAGCCAGATTCAATGACCCAACAAGATCTACTATTAAAGCTATCTTGTTCCTAATTGATTTGGCATTGCATAACACCGCCCGAGTAGGAAGAGCAATCGAGGAAGACTGCATTACCTGCCTGCACAACACAGAACCCTTGGGTATGGGAACAAGGCAGGAAGGACCCTTTCCTGGACCCATTTCACCTTAGGATGTCTCCTTGTCCCCACTACCCCAATTTGCCCACGCCTCCAGCCCCCTCCCTCCTAGCTATCCTCAAAGGTTAAAGGTATTATCTAATACACATGTTATATATTGGATGAAAATTTATATATGGATAGAAATTATATTCTACAGAAAAAAGACTAAAATGTAAATATGCTATACTTAATTAACTTGGTACCTTGATTTATGGCTAGCCAAATATAAAGGAAAACAATTATTACATTGTTGTTTGGTTGACACGTTCATCAGTTTTCACGTACTAGCCATTAATGGCTGGTATTTAGTCAAAATGACATAAATATATATAGCTATTATTAGAAAGATTAAATGGTAATTTATTTTTAATTTAGTACTGCATGCCCTGATGAAGTGATGCTTGACCTCGAAACATTGGCAGTTCTTTATTGGCAGTGAGGCAGCAATATTGGACCTTGTACTCACCAACGGGGTCAGTGTTGCAAATGTCATGGAGAGTGGCCACCTGGGGACCAGTGACCACCATACAGTGTGGTTCACTATAAGAACTGTAGCAGAATAGAACCGCACAAAGCCAAGGGTCCTGGGCTTTAGGAGGACTGACTTGACAAAGATGGGGAATGCCTTAGGGATGCCCTGGCAAGGAGGGGAGGGCTTGGGTGGAGTGGAGGAACAGTGGCAAAACCAAAAGGGGCCATAGTGAAGGCAACAAACCTCTGCTTCAGGCAAGTAAGCAAAAGCAAGAGGAAAAAGAGACCGCTATGGTTCTCAAATGAGGTGACTAGAAAGGTAAGGGCAAAAAAGTTAGCATTCAGGAGGTATAAGGAGACACAGAGGGAGGAGGATAGGGAGGTGGATCAGGAGAAGCAGAGGGAGGCAGGGAAAGCAATCAGGAGTGTAAAGACGCAAACGGAGGAGGAAACAGCCTGGCAGTAAAGAAAGGGGACAAGACAGATTTTAGGTCTGCAAGTGAAAGGAGAAAGACCAGGGAAAGGATTCTAAGACTTAGGAAGGAAGGAAAGGGGGGTGGAAGGAGACAAGGACAAAGCAGATGTCCTGAATGAATACTGTTGTTCAGTGTTCACCGAGGAAGGAGAAGGTGAGGGACCACAGATAAGGGACAGGACCATAGTAGGAAGGGAAGTGGAGCACTAGTCCATTTACAGAGGAGAGAGTCCTGAAGGAACTGCAAATCTGAGAGTGGACAAGGCAATGGTGCCAAATGGGATACAGCCAAGGATTTTAAAGGAGCTCAGGGTGGTACTGGCTGCACCTCTGACAGTTCTGTTTAACCACTCACTGGAGACAGGAGTGGTTCTGGAGAAGTGGAGGAGGGCAGATGTAGTTCCACTTTCACAAATGTGGTAGCAGGGAGGAGACTGGCAATTACAGGCACGTCAGCCTGACTTCAGTGGTGGGGAAATCACTACTGAAGGAAAGGATTGTGGAATATCTTGAATCCAGAGGCTTACATGATTCAATGCAGCATGGATTCATGGAGGGGAGGTCATGTCAAACACATTTGATAGATATCTTTGACTGGGTGACCAGGGAATTAGATCAGGGTGGAGCAGTGGATCTGGCCTTCCTAGATTTCGGTAAGACCTTCGACACTGTTCCACATAGGAGACTCGTAAAGAAGCTGGGCAGCCTGGGAGTGGGTCCAAAGGTGATAAACTGGGTAAGGAATTTGTTAGAGGATAGGTGATAGAGGGTGATAGTTAAAGGAATTCACTTCTAGGAAGGGAGGGAGGGTGACCAGCGGGGTGCCAAAAGGACCAGTACTGGAACCAATCCTCTTTAATGTCTTTATTAGTGTTATTGCAGAGGGGCTAGAAGAGAAGGCATGCCTTTTTGCAGATGACAGAAAGATCTGCAGTAGTGTAGACACTTAGGGTGTGTGTGTGTGTTACACAAATGAATAGAGATCTAAGAAAGCTTGAGGAGTGGTCAAAAGTGTGGCAACTAAGTTTCAGTGCAAAGAAGTGCAAAATCATGAACTTGGGGCACAGAAACCCAGGGGCAGAGTACAAGATGGAAGAGTGGTATTGACAACCATCAAGCAGGAAAGAGACCTGGGGTTATCATATCTGATGACCTAAAGGTGGCCAAACAGTATGACAAGGCAGTGGGGAGTGCCTGTGGGATGCTAGGGTGCATAGGGAGGGGTATCACCAGTAGAAAGAGGGAGGTGGTAATACTGCTGTATAAATCATTGGTGAGACCTCACCTAGGGTACTTTGCCCAGTTCTGGAGATCATGGGCCCAATCCTCCAAGCTAAGAGTGACGCAAGGTGCCTGCATCAAACAAGAATGATGCAAGTGGTACCTTATGTATTAAGTTGCAGCATCCCTATTCTAAAACTCAGTCTGCACTAGAATGGGGAGCCACTGCACCGAAGGGGCCCTGTGCCCCTGTAGACCTGCATTGGGGTGACACCAGGTGCAAGGGGCATATGCCAGCGTGGGGCAGCCACATACCCTTTTTCTGAATTTTAAAAGCCCCGTCGAGGCTGCAGGACAGGACACCACTTAGACCAGCCAGGCGGTGATCTAAGTGGCTTGTGCCATTGGTACAGGGTGGGAATAGGGCTGTCTGGGGCATATCAGATGGAGAGGTGACAGAGAAAGAGTTGTGGGGAAAAACTTTGACTGATGAAAAGTGAATTGATACCCGGCAGGGTGCGTCTATGCCTTGATACCTCTTGGTAATGCCACTATGTCCATATACTTTACTCCAATATACAATGCCTACTGCCCATCCAGAACTGACAGTTGCAGCCCTAATGTAAAACAATAAAGGTGGGAAAAGTGATAACTAAGCACAATGCAGCAGCATGTGGCACTGTCATACAGCGGACCGCACGACTGTACAGTGATATCTGTATTACTGTACAGTCATGCAGTCTGCCATGTTACGGTGCCATATACTGCCGCGTTGTGCTTAGTTATCACCTTTCCCACCTTTATTGTGTTACATTAGGTCTGCAAGTGTCAGTTCTGGATGAGTAGTAGGCACTGTATATTGGAGTAAAGTATGTGGACATAGTGGCATTTACAAGAGGTATTACATGGTAGACGCACCCTGCTGGGTGTCAGTTCACTTTTTGTCAATCAAAGCTTTCCCACACAACTCCTCCTCTGCCACACCCCCCTCATCCTATATGCCCTTGCACCCCCTCCTGGTGAGCATCCCCCAAACCATCTTGGTCCTGCTAGAGTTTTGTGCCGGGCCGGGGGGGGGGTCTAGATCCCTGTGGCCCAGTGATTCGGCACACTGGCTGATGCAAGGCAAACCTAGGGATTTTGGTGCAGAGACCCTGGTTTTTTTTTTAGAATCAGGCATAGGGTCCCTGGTGCACCTGGAGTCTGCCACATCCCTAGATCACTTTAAATTGCAGCATTCTAAGGGACGTTTGAGAATCGGGCCTCACATCTCTAAAAGGACATAGACAGAGGTGGTCCAGAGGAGGGCAACTAAAATGGTGCAGGGCCTGCATCAAAAGTCCTATGAGGAGGTACTAAAGGACCTCAATATGTACACCTTGGAGGAAAGAAGGAGGGGGATGTGACAGAGACTTTCAAATACCTCACGGGTATAACTAGAGTACAAGAGGGAAGCATTTTTCAGAAAAAAAGATGCTGAAGAACAAGGGGTCATGCTATGAAGCTGGAGGGGGTAGAATCCGGGGAAATGTGAGGAAGTACTATTTCACAGAAAGAGTGGTGGATGCCTGGAACCACTTCCCAGCTGGGATGGTCAGGGCAAAGACAATAACGTGATTCAAGTGCATGGGACAGGCTTCGGGAACCTTAGTGGTTAGGAAAGAGTGGGCTAAGCTGGAGACCAAATAGGGTCCGCGGTATTACAGTAGGTAGGGAAAATGGACAGACTAGGTAGGCCAAGCAGTCATTATCTACCATCAAATTCTGTTTCTGCACTTTCCATCCCATATGGAAAAGATCTATATTTTTTAATATCTGAAATATATCCTTGTATCCCCAAATATGTTTTAAATATATATCAGATACATTTACACTTTTCAGATATATTTTTCGAGATATAGTCTAGATATTCGCAGAATGATTGAAGCTGTATTATATTTGGATACATCTTTGATATATATATATATATATATATATTTAAAATATATTTTGCTATAGTAGTTTAAAATTTAAGTTTTATTCTTTCAGTGTTATGTCCTTGAATAAAATCAAAGATACTTATTTGTGCATACACATTATTGCAGTTCCTACATATCTAGTATTTTAGGTAAACATAGATTTTGAATCTATCCAACATATATATTCTGAGTTACTTATACATTTTCATTTTGGTTTCTATGCGTGTGTGTATATAACAGTTTTAAATTTTACCCATATGGAAAAGAACTATACTGTATTTTGTTACTATCTAGACTATATTTTAATATATCTAAATACATCACACATTTCTGATAGCTGTGCATTTTCCAGTTATATTGTACTTTTCAGAATTCAATGAGGTATGTCTTATACTTGGTATTGATATACTAAATGTATATTTTTGTTATTCTATCAAAGAAAATATTTTGTTTACGTTTAATGTTTTATGGATTCACTAATGAAAAATCATTATAGTTTTATGCAAGCATAATTTTACCCTGTAATTTCTACAATAAGTGTATGTTAGAAAACATATATTTTCAATATATTAGAGATGTATATTCTAAGATAGATTTAATATATGTTAAAATAGGTTTGGCCTGATATACATCTGGAAAGTATCTGCATTAAATGTATTTTTTTATCATGTATCACTCCAGAGACAGAAGGGCACTCACCAACCACATATAACACAGGCTCCAAGTTCCAGGCAAATATTTTTCCAGAACACAGAGACGCTGATTAGTTTAGAAGTGGTCCTTTATCAAAACCTTTGATAAAGGGCCACTGTCCGAAAAAGCGCTAAGCTGCATACATTCTGTGTGTTTCTGGAATAAGTATTTGCCTTTGAACTTTGAGTTTGTATGTCATATACTATATATGGTTGGTGAGTGCCCTTCTGTCCCTGGAGTGAAACTGCCTTGATTGGAGTACCACCTCTCCTTGTACACCATTTTGTGATTTCTAATATATATATATATATATATGTATTATAGGAGCCCGATCACACCCGTATAGTTATGGTTGAGTAGGCACTTTAATGTTAAACCCGAAATTTTGCATGTTAATAACTTTGCAACTGTTTAACAGATTTGCACTAAATTTGGTATGCATGGTGGGGCATGGTAGTTCTCTTGATTTGCCAAGTTACGTTTTGGTCAGACATACGGTTTTGCACAGTAAAATGCCAAAAAAATGCACTTTTGCTAGTTTTGTGGGCGGTTTGGGGATATTGTCCGTGGCTGTGTGGCGCTGTATGGTGTGCTAGTCCAAAACTTTGCACACAGAAAGAGCCTAGGTCAAGGAACATGCCACTTTTTGTTTGGTGAAAAATAATAAGCCGTTCAAAAGTTATTAAAGTTTTTAGCTTCCATTATAAGTTAAAGGAAAAATTTATATGGTTGTTTTACAAAGAAGGATGGGGTTCTGGCCATCTGGTCTATCCTCATGACCAAAGAATTTGCAGGCTCATAGTCAAAAAATCTTTGGGTGCGAGAAATTTATCGGTTACGATGGCTGCCATCTTGTTTTCAGTTTGCGGTCGGAAAAAAAATATCTTAGCCCACGGGTGACTCCCGAAGTAAAGGAAGGATGGATTTTTCTCAGGGGGCTTCCCTCTATTGACCCATGCCTGTGGTTTCATTCAGTTGTGTCAAACAATAGAGTTTTAAACATTGAAAATCTTTGGTCGCAGCTCCCTACTGATCTTTGATCGCGAGCCTGCAAATTAATTGGTAGCAAGATTGCTTTCGTTCGCAAGCTTCTTTCGTGACTTCCTGACCAGATGTCCAGGTTTTTTCTGGACCAAATCTCCCTGGGAGGGACCAGATAGCCCAAGTTTCACGGCCAGATGTCCCCAATGGGCAAAAATTATCTTAGGTCGTGAGGTTGTGAATTGTTAAAGGTCGTAAAACTTTAAAAATTAAATATCTCTGAAACAGTTTGGTCTTTTACTTCAAAATTTGAGGTGTTGAGGGATGTCCTAGAGATGTGACTGATGCTGTTTAGGTGTTGGAAAATTAATTTGCTGTGGAAATATTGAAAGACGTACTTATCATTTTGCCCTTAGGATTATGCATGGTGCTATTAGCTTGAAATGTATAGGGTAGGTAGCCCTAGTGCCATGGAGGTGTGTTTCAGTTGTTTGGTGTGTAAAACTTAAACAGGTGCGTAATTATGCCACTCCGATGAATGAAAATTTGGTTCATTCCACGTTAATAACTTTTGAACCGTGCGTCCGATTTGCCTGAAATTTGGAATGTAGAAAGATTAATCATAGGTCTTTGATTCTGACAATTTTCATGGTGGTGGCAGTTACAATTGCTGAATTGTGGCACGCGTGCTCATTATAGTTAATGGGGAGGTATATATGTGCATTGTGAAAACCATGGTGAGCACATTTTTGTGTGACAAGAATATCCCATTATAAGATATAGGACAGCTCAAAAGGTATGGCAGAAGTATACTGTTATGCAGTGCTGGGCAATGTGGTGGGAATGCAGGGCCCTCTCCAAAGGCATGACAGAAGTATATTGTTATGCAGTGCTGGGAAATGTGGTGGGGGGGAGGGGCACTGCGCTCCCACCAATACATGTGGTTCACCACTTATATTATGATGTTATGCAGAAATTTGCAAGTTGGTGGGAGCATGGGGTCCTTCTGCCAACTTCCGCAACAATGTCATTAGAAGTCATTAGGGAGCAGGCCAGAAGTAAATGTAAAAAAAGGCAAAGGCAGTAAGGACAGAAATGGGGCTAAAAGGGCAAGGTCATCAAAAGTGGAGGTGATGGAGTAATGCCCGTAGTCTGTGTAACAAGCACCCTGAACTAGTGGCCTTGATGGAAGAGGGTTGCCTGGATATTGTGGCAGTCACAGAAACATGGTACACAGAGAACCATGACTGGGATGTCAACATACCAGGATACACAATCTACAGGAGGGGCAGGGAGGGTAAAAGAGGAGGAGGAGTAGCTCTTTATGTAAAGGAAGGGATCAAAGCAACAGAACTAAAGAGTAAACAGGGAGTAGATGAGATACTCTGGGTCACCCTGGAGACAGGAAATGGCACCACTATCCGCATGGGGGTTGTATACAGATCCCCATCTCAGGGGGAGGGAATGGACAAGGAAATGATAGAAGGCTTCCTTAGAATGGCAGAAAAAGGGGAGATATTGTTGATGGGGGACCTGAATATGCCAGATGTTAACTGGAGCACCTTTGCTGCAGGCACATCCAAAACAGGGTCATTCTTGATGCCCTACAGGGGCATGCCTCAGACAGCTATTACTGGAACCCACTTGGGAGGGAGCAATCTTAGACCTGGTACTCTCAAATGGGGACGGAGAAAGAATCTCAGATTTAGAAGTGGGTAGCCATCAGGGAACAAGCGACCACCAAACAGTGTGGTTCATGATAAACACAGCCACACAATCAAGCCATACAAAAGCAAGAGTATTGGACTTTAGGAGGGCTGACTTTGGGGAAATGAGAGAGTGCCTCAGAAAAGCACTAGCAAACAAGCAAGAAGGAGGGGTGGAGGAACAATGGAGAGTAATCAAAACAGCCATCACAGAGGCAACAAGCTTTTGCGTAAAGCAAATCAACAAAACACAATGAAGGAAAAAGGGTACCTAAACCAAACAAGAGAAACACTCTGAAGACAAGGGTTGATACCAGTCCATTTACAGAAGAAAGGGTTCTGAAAGAACTAATAAAATTGAAGGTGGACAAAACAATGGGACCTGATGGGATTCACCCAAGAATTCTAAAAGAACTAAGGGTAGAACTAATGACACAGCTGACTACTCTCTTTAACAAATCATGGGAGGATGGGGTGGTACCTGAGGACTGGAGGAGGGTGGATGTGATTCTTCTTTACAAAAGTGGGAGAACAGAGGCAGGAAACTACAGGCCAGTTAGTTTGAACTCAGTGGTAGGTAAAATGATGGAATCACTTCTGAAGGAAAGAATTGTTGAGTACCTAGAGGCCAGTGGGGCACAGTACCCAAGGCAGCATGGATTCATGATGGGAAGGTCATGTCAGATGAATCTAATAGATTTCTTTGACTGGGTGACCAAAGTAGTAGACCAGGGAGGGGCTGTGGACATGGCCTACCTAGATTTTAGCAAGGCATTTGATACAGTCCCACACAAAAGATTAATACACAAGTTAGCCAGCCTTGGAGTGGGTCCCAAGGTGGTAGCCTGGATAAAAAACTGGCTACACAACAGGACGCAAAGGGTAGTAGTAAATGGAGTCCACAATGAAGAAAGGAGGGTTACTAGCAGGGTACCGCAGGGTTCAGTACTGGGACTGGTCCTTTTTAGTGTCTTTATAAGTGACATTGCAGAGGAACTGGAAGGAAAAGTATGTCTCTTTGCAGATGACACAAAGATCTGCAACAGGGTTGATACACCAGATGGAGTGGAAAGGATGAGAAGGGACTTGTGAAGGTTGGAGGAATGGTCAAGTATGGCAGCTCAGATTCAATGCAAAGAAGTGCAAGGTAATGCACCTGGAAACAAAACCCAGGGCAAGAGTACACAATGGGGGTGAGATACTGACAACAGTAAAATGGAAAGGACCTGGGGTAATTATATCAGATGACCTAAAGGTGGGCAAGCAATGTGAGAAGGCAGTAAGGAAGGCTGGGAGGGGTACTGGGATGCATAGGAAGAGGCATCAATAGTAGAAAACAGGAAGTTGTTATCCCTCTGTACAGACAGTTGATGAGACCCCATCTGGAGTACTGTGTGCAGTTCTGGAGACCCCATCTCCAAAAGACATAGACAGAGTGGAGGCTGTCCAGAGGAGCAGCAAAAAATGGTGCAGGGTCTGCACCAGAAGACATACTGAAAAGACTAAAGGAGCTTAATATGTATACCCTTGAGGAAAGGAGGGACAGAGGAGACATGATAGAAACTTTCAAGTACCTCAAGGGAATCAACAAAGTCCAAGAGGGTGGCATCTTTCAGAAAAAGAGATGTACAAGAACAAGGGGGCACAATTTGAAGATAGAGTGGGGAAGGTTTAGAGGTAATGTGAGGAAGTATTTTTTCACAGAGAGTGTTGTGGATGCATAGAACAGCCTCCCTGAGGAGGTCGTGAAGTCAAGAACAGTGGGGGAATTCAAGAATGCATGGGACAGACATAAGGCAGTCCTAGTGGGGGGTAGGAGGAAGTAAGCTGTTGGTTAATTAGGATCTGCAGCTTATCTGTTAGGTAGGAAAATGGGCAGACTAGGTGGGCCAAGTGGTTCATATCTGCTGTCAAATTCTATGTTTCTATGTTTCTATGTTTAATGTACTTACCTATGCTCTTTCAAAAAGTAAAAATTCTTTGCAAAAACTGCATTAATGCAACAGTTAGGGTTTCTACAGCGACAAAAGCGAGGAAATTCGGCATTAGAGTTTTCAACCCTAGCTCCAACTCCCCCCTCACTGACACACACACACACACACACACACACACACACACACACACACACACACACACACACACACACACACAGAACACACAACTGGGAGGGCGGTACAAGGCAAGACAACCAATCACAGACACATACCATAACGCTACAGAAATAACATACAACTTCTTAAACATACCACAACAGGCATCTATCATCATGTTTCACCAACTGTATCACTTCTGCTGCCATCCCAGTCTCTTGGGTGCATACACTATCATCCTCTACAAGCATCTGAGATGATTCTACCAATATATGTGTTTTATTACTTATATTATGCTGTTATAAAGAAATGGGCAAGTTGGTGGGGGTGTGGGGCCCAAAGTGCCTCACGCTGTCACCAATACATGTGTTTTGCTACTTATATTATGATGTTATGTAGAAACGGGCAAGTTGATGGGAACATGGGGCTATGCTGTCATGCAGAAATGGGCAAGCTGGTGGGAACACATGTGTCTTGCTACTTATATTATGGTGTTATGCAGAAATGGGCAGGTTGGTGGGAACATGGGGTTATGCTATTATGCATAAATGGAAAATTTGGTGGGGGCACAGGAACCAAAGGGCCCCACACTCCCACCAATAAATGTGTTTTACTACTTACTGTATATTATCCTGTTATGCAGAAATGGGTAAGTTTGGGCAAGTTGGTGGTAGTGAGGGGGCCCAAAGGGTCTTGGGCTGTCACCAACACATGTGTTTTGCTGCTTATATTATGGTGTTATGCAGAAACGGACAACTTGGTGGGAACATGGGACTATGCTGTTATGCAGAAATGGGCAAGTTGGTGGGGGCTGGGTCCCGCACTCCCACCAATACATGTGTTTTACTAGTTATATTATGGTGTTATTCAGAAATGGGCAAGGTGGTGGGGGCATGGGGCTATGCTTTTATGCAGAAATGGCCAAGTTGGTGGTAGCATGGGGCTCTGCTGTTATGCAGAAATGGGCAAGTTAGTTGGGGGCTGGGTCCTGCGCTTCCACCAATACATGTGTTTTACAAGTTATATTATGGTGTTATGCAGAAACTGGCAAGTTGGTGGGGGCATCGGGTTATGCTGTTATGCAGAAATAGTCAAGTTGGTGGTAGCATGGGGCTATGCTGTTATGCAGAAATAGGCAAGTTTGGGCCCTGCACTCCCACCAATACATGTGTTTTACTACTTACGGTATGCTGTTATGCAAAAGGGTGTACACACCCAAGAGACTGGGATGGCAACAGAAGTGATACAGTTGGTGAAACATGATGATGGATGCATGTTGTGGCATGTTTAAGAAGTTGTATGTTATTTCTGTTGTGTTATGGTGTGTGTCTGTGATTGGTTGTCTTGCTTGTACCCCCAGTTGTGTGTTCTGTGTGTGTGTGTGTGTGTGTGTGTGTGTGTGTGTGTGTATTGTGTGTATCTTGTGTGTCTGTGTGTGTGTATATGTGTATAGTGAGGGGAAAGTCAGAGTTAGGGCTGAAAACCCTAACGCGCTGAATTTCCTCGCTTTTGTCACTGTAGAAAACCCTAACTGTTGCATTAATGCAGTTTTTTTGCAAATATATATATATATATACCGATAATACATTTTAAATATATGTTTTACATAGCAAATAAATATGTTTTATAATTTATAATTATGACTGGAATATATATTATACAGTATATACCTTTAAAATATAACTAGACTACATTCTGTATATATAAAATGTTGTAAAACCATAGCAAAAGTAGCAATAGTAAAGTCAGACCTCCCACAGGATTGGCATTCTGTGCTGTTCTTGTGCTTTTTGAAGAATAGTCGAAATACTGGACCTGTGGAATGTCTGGCTTTAGTATCATAATTTTACCTTTACTGTATAAATCAATTTTGTGATGGAAAATCCAAGAAGTGCCTTCTGGAGCTCCTGGTTCAGCGTGCATGTGTGCCTAACTTCTGCTGTCAGTAAAATATGAATCTTGTTTGCTTGCAAGATACAGTATGTGTTGAATATATGCAGAATATATTTTGTATATATGTCAAATATATTTATGCAAATGCTTACTATGGTACTGTGAACAGATTTGCATAATTAATTTGCATATTTCAAAAGCATAATTTATCAACCAAAAGCATGGTAATTTCTATTTTTAAAATAGTTTTGAGTTGACAGCATTAGCTTACAGACCAGAGAGAAAAGTAAAGAGTAAAAAAAACACATACATGTTGGAACTCACCCCAACATAAAAAGGAACCAAACAGGGGTGGTATAAATATCAATTTGAGTCTATCAAAGTAATGAGGTTAAATGGTAAGTTCTATGTGGAAGTATAAATGTGTGTACTCTGGTAAATAATAAGAGACTACAGTTATCTAAATGGTTCATAATAGAAGAAATTCCAAATATACAGTGGAGAATATATGATATCAAGGTTAATCTATTGTTTGGGTATTTTAAGATATTTTTTTATGTGCATATATTTAAGAAACTGTTTTAGATACATATCAACTACATAAAATGTATATCTATTAAATATTCAGAATATGTAAGCAGAAAAATAAAATATATATCATGGAAATATATTGGAGTGGGTCCCAAGGTTGTAGCCTGGATAAAAAATTGGCTGGACAATAGGACGCAAAGGGTAGTAGTAAATGGAGTACACAGTGAAGAAAGGAGGGTTACTAGCAGGGTACCGCAGGGTTCAGTACTGGGACCGGTACTTTTTAATGTCTTTATAAGTGACATTGCAGAGGAACTGGAAGGAAAAGTATGTGTCTTTGCAGATGACACAAGGATCTGCAACAGGGTTGATACACAAGATGGAGTGGAAAGGATGAGAAGGGACTTGGCAAGGTTGGAGGAATGGTCAAATGTATGGCAGCTCAGATTCAATGCAAAGAAGTGCAAGGTAATGCACATGGAAACAAAAACCAGGGGCGTACACAATGGGGGTGAGATACTGACAACAGTAAAATGGAAAAGGGACCTGGGGTAATTATATCAGATGACCTAAAGGTGGGCAAGCAATGTGAGAAGGCAGTAAGGAAGGCTGGGGGGTACTGGGATGCATAGGAAGAGGCATCAATAGTAGAAAACAGGAAGTTGTTATCCTCTTGTACAGACAGTTGGTGAGACCCCATCTGATTACTGTGTGCAGTTCTGGAGACCCCATCTCAGAAAGACATAGACAGAGTGGAGGCTGTCCAGAGGAGGGCAACCAAAATGGTGCAGGGTCTGCACCAGAAGACATATGAAGAAAGACTAAAGGAGCTTAATATGTATACTCTTGAGGAAAGAAGGGAGAGGGGACATGATAGAAACTTTTAAGTACCTCAAGGGAATCAACAAAGTCAAGAGGTAGCCTCTTCAGAAAAAGAGATGTGCAAGAACAAGGGCACAATTTGAAGATAGAGGGGGACAGCTAAGGGGTATTGTGAGGAAGTATTTTTTCACTGAGAGGGTTGTGGATGCATGGAACAGCCTCCCTGAGGAGGTTGTGGAGTCAAGAACAGTGGGGACTTAAGAATGCATGGGACAGGCATAAGGCAGTCCTAGTGGTGGGTAAGAGGAAGTAAGCTGTTGGTTAACTAGGATCTGCAGCTTATCTGTTAGGTAGGAAAATGGGCAGACTAGGTGGGCCAAGCGGTCCTTATCTGCTGTCAAATTCTATGTTTCTATGTTTCTATTTATGATATCTTAAATATATGTCACATATATTCTGCAAATAAATAAGATATTGCAAACCCAACCAATCTGAGGTATGTACATATACTTCAGACATATGATCAAACATATATATAAAATATATTTCTTTTCCATATGGTAGAATAAAAATTCACAGAATATTAACAAGATATTTCTATGAAATATACAAAAATAATATCTAAGGTATATCTGAAATACATGCATTAGATATATCTCAAATATTACAAAAACAGCCAATCTGAGATATAATGCATATATTTGGAAACTACTATGAAAATCTATTTATGGATGAAATTCAGACACTATTTCAAATATATTTTAAAACATAGATTTGAAATACATTTCTTTTCCATGTGGGATTTAGACTAGGTGTGTAAGCGGTCCTTATCTGCCGTCAGATTCTGTGTTATTACACTTTCCATTTGCATTTTAGGTTCACCGTCGGGATGAAAGTTCTACTGGAAGGCATTAAACTGCTATGGCAAAATGGCATTACTTTTATCTTTTACCATTAATGTGGTCCCTATAATTGCTCTCTGCTGTAATAAGCTGTGGGTTTAATACCGGATTTATATGTTTTGTCGGTACTTTTCCCAATTTACCTCATCGGAGAGTGTCACATCAGGCCTTTGTAAGTGGACTGTTTAGCTGGATCAAATACTACATCCTCTGTGTGTCATTTTATTGTAAGTTTTCTATTGAAACTTATAAATAAAAAGTTAAAAATACTGTTTCTGTTTATGCAGTACTGAAACCCAGTCAGAGGTTTTAATAAACATTTCATGAAACCTGATAAATAGTGGTGAGTAGGTCATTAACATAGAAACATAGACGGTGACAGCAGATAAGGACTGTGTGGCCACCTAGACTTCCCTTTTCCTACTTAGCACAATACCACAGACCTAGTTGATCTGTGGCCTACCCTTCTTCCCTATTGCAAGAGTACCCTTATGTCCATCCGATGCATTCTTGAATTCCCCTACCATTTTTGCCTCCATCACCTCTGCAGGGAGGCTGTTCAAAGCATCCACTACTCTTTCTGTGAAAATGTACTTCCTCACGTTGCCCCTGAGCCTACCCCCCTCTAGCCTCATATCATGTCCCCTTGTTCTTGTGCACCCTCTTTTCTGAAAGATGCTACCCTCCTGTACCTTGTTTATACCCCTGAGGTACTTGAATGTTCTATTATATCCTCCTCTCCTCTCCTCCAGGGAATGCATAGTGAGGTGTTTAGTTTTCCTCATATGACCTTTAGTGCAGTCCTTGCACCATTTTTGTTGCCCTTCTCTGGACTGCCTGTATTTTGTCTATGTCCTTCTGGAGATGTGGCCTCCAGAACTGGACACAGTACTCCAGATAAGGTCTCAGTAGTGATCTGTACAGTGGCATAACCACCTCCTTTTTTCTGCTGGTGATACCTCTCCCTGTGCACACTAGCATCCCACTGTCTCTCCCCATAGCCTTCTCATGATGTTTGGTTACCTTTAGGTCATCAGATATGATTACTCCTAGGTCCATTTCTTGATTGGTGGCTGTTAGTACCTCCCTCAATCTTGTACTCCTCTCCTGGATTTCTGTGCCCCAAATGCATGATTTTGCACTTCTCTGCATTGGATCTTAGCTGCCACATGCTTGACCACTCCCACTGTTTAGGTCCTTTCTCATTTTTTCCATTCCCCAGAGTGTTAACCCTGTTGCAGATCTTGGTGTCATCTGCAAGGAGGCATACCTTCCCCTCTAGCCCCTCTGCAATGTCATTTATGAAGACATTAAAGAGGACTGTCTCCAGCACAGATCCCTGTGGTACCCCACTGGTCTCCTCCCTCTCCTCAGATTGAAAGCCATTTACCACCACCCTCTGAGTCCTGTCACCCAACCTGTTTCTGACCTAGATTACCAGCTTGGGGCCCACTCTCAGGCTGTCCAACCTATTTACCAACCTCCTATGTGTGATGGTGTCAAAGGCCTTGCTGAAATCTGGGTATGCCACATCCACTGCCCCTCCCTGGTCACCCAGTTAAAGAAATCTATCAGGTTTGACAATACCTTCCCACTGTGAATCCATGTGCCTCAGATCCTGTGCTCTGCTGGATTCAAGAACTAGCACAATCCTTTCCTTTAGCAGTGGCTCCATTAATTTCCCCACCACAAGGTCAGGCTGACTGGCCTGTGGTTACCAATTCCTTCCTGTTCCCACTTTTGTGAGAGGACTACATTTTCCATCCTCCCTCCCTGGAACCATACCTGTCTATACTGATTTGTTGAATAGGGTTGTTAGTGATGCTGCCAGTTCCTCTCTAAGTTCTTTTAATATTCTGGGATGTATCCCATCCAGCCCCATAGCCTTGTCCCCTTTCAGATTCTTGAGTTCCTCTAGGACTCTTTCCTTCATAAAAGGGCTGATGTCCACCTCTCTCCACTAGTGCTCCTATCACCCAATAGTGGTCCTTACCCTTCTTCTGTGAATACTGAACAAACATATTTCTTCAGGGTTGCCATTTTTTTGGGTCATCCTATGCACACACACTCTCCTTTCCTTTTAACTTCACAATCCCACCCTGGTCTTCTTTCTTTCACTAATGCACCTGAATAAGGTCTTGTCTCCTTTCTTAATTACCTGCTATTTTGTCCTCTGTTTGTACCTTTGCACTCCTGACTGCTTTCCTGCCTCCCTCCCTCTGCTTTTCCAGATACAGTTCCCTGTCTTCTTGTTTCTCCTGAAAGCTAGCCTTTACTGTCTTACCTTCCTGGCCACTTCCTTTGAAAACCATAGTGTTTTTTTCTTTCTCTTTGTTTTGCTTAATTGCCTTACACAAAAGTTTGTTGCCTCTGCTATGGCTCCCTTAAGGTTAGCCCACTGTTTCTCTTCATCCCCCCACTTCTTCTTCCCCTGCCAGGGCTTCCTTCAGACATTCCCCCATTTTTGAAAAGTCGACCCATCTGAAATCCAGCACCCTTGCTTTCATGTGGTTTGACTCATCCACTGTTCTCCATTCTGGGGAGGTCCCAAGAGGACTCAACAAATGTTTTTTTCAAAGTTTTCAAGGTGAAGCTGGCCACAGTTCAGTTGCTCAAAGTCAAAACAGAAAAGGTTGCACGCATCGCTGGCAGACACAGGAGTCGCAAGGCCAAGATAAATGACAGGCAGTGTCTTTAAAGATACTAGAGTAAATACAGGTGGCTGGAACATTCTGTTACTCCTATGTTCATTGGAGGTGGTGGGTACTTGTCTGAGGAACTATTGTTATAAGTTTTTCTACTTTTGTTGTTTTCGACAGACAAAGTTCCTACTGCTCATTTGCAGCATATGTACTGTTTTAAGATAAGTGCATGTTGCTGCTGTATTTGAGAAAATTTATTAATAAAAAGTAAAAAAATAACAATTTTGTTAATATTCTGAGTAAATTGATATGAATAGAATGAAGTAAAATAACCAAATAACAGAAAGTCTTGGAATGTAAAACCAATGAGTAGAAAAGTGGGCATTTAGCTAACACTGTTTAAAAAAAACTATATTTGTAAATGTATTTTATTTTGAATTTATAGTTCCTCAGAAGAAGCCTGGTACACGTGAAATGTGGGACTTACATAAAGAAAAAAAAGAATAAAGAGTAAAAGGATTTAAGACAATTTGATTGTGTCAGAGCATTGATTTGCTTGAGCGGCCAGCAACCTCCTCCACTGTTCTCACATTGAACCACACCGTACGATGATCACTGGATGCCAGGTGACTGCCTACCATTACATCAGTGACTCTGTCCCTATTGGTGAGTACCAGGTCCAATACTGCTCCTTCTCTGGTGGATTCTGCCACAAGCTGCCTGAGGCACACCCCCTTGTAGGGCATCCAGGATGCCTCTGCTTCTTGCTGTGGCTGTATCTTGGGTGCTCCAGTCCACAGCAGGAAAACTGAAGTCTCCCACCAGCAGCACTTCACCTTTGGCCATCATTTTGTGGATGGCTTCCACTAGTATCCATCCATCTCCTCCCTTGTGCTGGAGGTCTGTAGCTCACATCAGTGTGTATGGTGGTGCCATTTTCTGTATCCAGGGTAACTCACAGTGCTTCTGCTGTGTCCTGCATTCCCTCAATGTCAGTTGCTTTAATTCCCTGCCTGATGTAGCTAGTCACCCTCCACCCTTTTTCCTATCCTGTCTTTTCTAAATAGAGTGTAACCTGGTATAGCTATATCCCATGCATGGTTCCCTGTACACCATGTCTCGGTAAAAGTGACAATGTCCAGGTCCACCTCTGCCATCAATGCCACTAGGTCGGGATTTTATTTCCCAGGCTGCGGGCATTCATACACATGATCTTTCATGTTTTGTAACCTCCCCTACTAGTAGCTCCCTTCCTATCCCCATGTCTTCCCTGCCTTTCCCTCCTGTTTTTACTTCCATTCTTCCTTATCTCTGCCATTCTTCCTTATCTCTGCCATTCTACAACATTCCAATATCAGTAGAAAAATGGGGATGCACTGATTAAAACTCAGTTTGAGCAGTCTGTTTAGAAACAGGACTCTTCACTCTCTGAGAAGAGACGTACTACAGCATATAGGTAAGAAAGATCAGACCTAGCCAGACCAAATAGTGGGGGTGATTCAAAGGCAGTCACAGTGGTTTGAGGACTGCAACAGGTCCTTAAGAGGTTTTGAAGGGTCCAAGTCTTATCTCTTTAGCAAGTGGAATGGGTAGTCTGTTTAACCAGGCAGGGCTCTATAGCTAAGGATCTTTGAAATTGTGCGACCATAGGGGACCAAGAGGAGTTGCTTTCCAGAGCCATGGGTTATCTTGTGTGTCGGGCCAGTCAAACTAGAGGGGTAAGTCCTGTGGGGAGAACCCTAGGGCAATTTTTTTGCCATGAGACAGGTGTAGACATTATCCTGTTGTCAAGGTTCAGCCAGTTGGTGTCATTATATAGGAGCAAGTGTGAGTTGGCGGGTCACACCCCAGTGTGAGGTGACAGGCTTTATTTAGGGAGACACGAAGTCTTTGAAGGGCCATGGTGTTTGCTGCCCCATAAATGATTAAGCCATAGTCAAGCAGGGAGAGTACAGAGGAGGAGACAGCTAGTCTCATTGCATTGGGGTAAAGCAGTGCTTGAGGCGATACAGGAGTCCGATCCGTACATTAAGGGCATTAGACAGAAGGTGGATATGTTAGTGGAAGGTAAGGGCAGGGTCAAGGTAACGCCCAGGTATTTGTAAGAGTCCACTTGCTCCAGAGGGGTCTGCTGGCAGCACGCATTTGAGGGCAGAGATTCTTTCTGGTGTTGAGTGGATGGAAAAGAGCATAACCTTGGTTTTGCTATAGTTCAGGATAAGACATTGTGAGGCTAACCATTTTTGGCTCCATTAAAGGAGGATTGCAAGGAGATGTAATTGCAAAGGGTCGGAGTTGGAGGTATACAGGACGGCATCGTCCGCATAGAGGAGTAGGTTCCTGGACAAGAACTGGGGAGGAGTTAAGAAAGAGGCTGAACAATAATGAGCCAAGGATGGACCTCTGTGGGACACGGAGAGGACAGGTGACTTATTTGAGAGGTGTTACTAATTTTAACCTGCTGGAAACGATTGAACAAGTAATCAGTGAACCAGCCAAGGGCATCCTGGGAGAATCCGGTGTTGATCAGCATTGATATGAGGAGCAGGTAGTTAACGGTGTTGAATGCTTTTGTGAGGTCTATGAAGACAGCCCCAGAGATTTGACCTTTATCTAATGCATAGTGAATGTGTGTGGTGAGTTCCAAGAGTGCGGTTGTGGTGCTATGCCCCTTCCGGAAGCCATGTTGCTGCTTATTAAGCAGGTCGTATTTGTTGAGGTGGTCTGTGAGTTGATCCCAACGATCCTCTCAAAGGCCTTAGATAGGGGAAGGAGGATGGAGATAGGGGCGGTAGTTGTTAGTAAGGGTGTGGTCCCCATTTTTAAATACCGGAGTGATGTGGGCAGCTTTCCATTGGGAGGGGAATTTTCCATGGCATAAGGAGTGATTTAGTATATGAGTAAGAGGGTTGAGCACCTCAGGGAGTGAGAGGCGAAGGACTTTCAGGTCTAAGGTGTCACTACCGTATCGTGAGTGACTTAGTGCCGTTCTGAGATATGGTTCTGTGCCTTTGGGTGAAATACAGCACAGACAAAAGGGAGGGGATAATGGGGGGAAAGCAGGGGTGATGGGGGTGGGTCAAAGAAGTTAGAGGGGAGGACCCTGATGAGGTTAGAGAAGGCGTCATCGAATGCAGCGGCCATTTGGGCTGGATCCGAGGACAGGCGCCCATCAACCATAATCTGGTTAGGGGTTGTGCTGGGAACATTGCCACATAGGTCCTTAATATTAGCCCAGAACTTTTGACCTGGCCCCAGGTGTTGGTTAGGGAGGTCTTGTAGTACTCTCCTTTTGCTCTGCGTAAGGACCAGGTGCATTTATTCCAAGCTTCTCTATATTTCTGTCTATCAGCGGGTAGGCCAGTCTCATTAGAGAGGTGCCATAAAGAATCTCTGGTCCGCATGAGGTCCAGGAGTTTATCAGTGATCCACGGGGCAGGGTTACCTTTGGCTACCCTTTTGGTGACGGGGGCAAATTTGTCGCAAGAGGTGTTGAAAGCAAGAATGAAGAGGTTGAGTGCTCTGTCTGGGTCAAGGAGCGTAGTAAGGTAGGACCAGTCTATTGTTCTGAGATGCATTTTGAGTTCAGCAAGTTTGCCCGGTCCGAGTTTGTGCTGATATATTATTTTGAGGGGGGGGGACTTAGGCGGTTTGCACGTCCAGTAGCAGAGGACCAGGAAGTGGTCACTAAGGGCATTTGGGAGGACAGTAGTACTAGTGATTTTATGGGGATGGTTGGTGAATACTAGGTCCAGCAAGGAGGAGGACCCGGTGCGCAGGTTCAGTCGGGTGAGGGATATGCGACTACGTCAGGTCTTGGGCAGTGGTCGCATCTTTGAGCGGTGTGGCAGCTTTGTCCAGCCAGTTAATGTTAAAGTCACCAAGTACAATTTTCTGCACATGGCGGAGCGTGGTCAGGTAGGACAGTATGGAGTGGAAGGCGCCTTCTGGTCTCTGGGGAATGTAGACTGCAGTGATGATGAGGGAGGGAGGGATTTGGAGTTGCCCAGTATGACTTTGATTGTGAGGGTTTGTGGACCAGGATGAAGTAGAGAGGTGGGAAGTAGCTGTCCATGTAAGGTAGCTTTGGTATATATGACGCAGCCCCCTCCCCCGCTTACCCTAATGATCAGCACGGTATAAGTTATACCCTGTGAGAGTTAGCAAAGAGTCCAGGATCATAGGAGAAAGCCAGGTTTCCCCAACCGCTATGATATCGGACTGGTGCTGGAGGACCCAGTCCTGAAAGGAGTCCCACTTTTTTAGGAGGCTACAGATATTGATGGAGGCAATATGTAGTCTGCTGGTTTGAGGGTGGTCGGACATTGGAGGATGGGCAGACGCGGGGCCAGGGTTTGGGTGTACGTTTCCTGATGTGAGTAATAGCAGGAAGAGGAAGATCCTGTGGATAGGGTGCCATTTTGATGTTTTGTGAGAATATACACTGTGGCCCAGATGCACTTTTACAGCATGGAGTGAGGGGATGGGGAGGTTAGTGATGTGCTGTGTGGCCAGTAATAGGAGCCTTGGTGAGGGGACAGGAGGTAGGGGCTGGAGTCAAGGGTGGCATGGCTGGCAGTCCTTGCTGGGGGAGCAGGGAGTGCTGTGTGTGGAGTGGTGTGCTTGGGAGAAAAGAGGCGGCAGAAGCGTTGTGAGGAGAGTCCAGTCTGTACTGAAGAGGAAGGAGGCAATGGATTCATTTCTATGAATGTTATCAGGAGTTGCAGTTTGCTGCCACTTCCAGTCAGGAGTTGCAGTTTGCTGCCACTTCCAGCCAGGCAGCTGTAGGGGACCAAAGAGAGGCGAGTTGTCCAGGAGGTTGGCTGGTGGAGTTATTAGATAGGGTAGTTCAAAGTGTAGTAGGACAAGTGATCGTGTCATAGAAGCCATGACGTGCTGCAGAGCCAAGGGAATTCAGTACTTGGTGAGGAGATTCAGCATTGCCCCTGCTGGCAGCTGAATATAACCTGCAGATGGAGAAATTGGCTGATTGGTTCCTGGAGCCAATAAAAGGGAGTGCTCACCAAGGGTGGTGGCGGGGGTGGTGGGGAGCCGACGCTTGTGTTGGCGGGGCCTTCACACACACAGGTACTCCTCTCCTGCTTAGAGGGCTGGTGCTCCACAGCGTGCCGATAAAGCACAATCCATACCTGATAGCACAGATTCTAGGGATGGGGGAGGGTACTTCCATGACCCTCGCGACCTCCGATTTGGACCCTCAAGTTCTGGATCCTGGCAACTGAGGAGGAAAGGAGAGAGGTACGTTTAAATACTGGAACAAGTCAATCTGGGGCGGGGGCACAGAGAGCAGAAGTGGCCTGTATCTCGTCCTTATTCTAAAAGTGCAGCTTTAAAGTGCAGCTTTGAGCTTTGTTGTATCAAATTGCTCTGACTGCGAAACAGTTTGAATCTCAGAGGGAACATAGGCTGCCATTTTACTTAGTTTTTAAGGTGTATCTACATAGCATTTAATTATGAAAGTGCAGCTTTAAAGTGCAGCTTTGAGCATTGAGCTTTGTTGCAACAAACTACTCCGAATGCAAATTGTTTGACTCTCTGAAGGAACATAGGCTGTCGTTTTACTTCGTAATTAAAGTGTATCTGCATAAATAGGCTGCCGTTTTACTTTGTAATTAAAGTGTGTCTGCATAACATATAAAAGTCCCTGAATTTGGCAAAAGAAATCTTGAGCAAAAAAACAGTCTCCACATCTATGCCGACTGCAAACTTTTGAAAATAGCACCTTCACACACACACACAGGTACTCCTCTCCTGCTTAGAGGGCTGGTGCTCCACAGACGTGCCGATAAAGCACAATCCGTACCTGATAGTGCAGGTTCAGGGGGGTGGGGAGGGTACTTCCGCGACCCTCGTGACCTCCGATTTGGACCCTCAAGTTCTGGATCCTGGCAACTGATAGCGCAGATTCGGGGGTTGGGGAGGATACTTCCGCGACCCTTGCGAGCTCTGATTTGGACCCTCAAGTTCTGGATCCTGGGAAAGGTTCTGCAAGACAGCACTGCCAAAGATGGCATCTGTTCTGCACTGTATGTCTGTACAGCAGTGTTTTATGAAAGCATGTACAGTTTTTCAGGTAGCTGTTTTACAGATTTCCTGCAGGGGGATACCCTTGATACTGTTTGTGGCCGGGTTGGCGAACTAAGTGGGTTGAGGAAACACACAGGAGTCAGCAGTTCAGGTGAAACAAAACACACTGCTGTGTGACTTTATTTACAAAAAAAAAAAATAAAGATGAGAAAAATAAATCAATATGCACAGCTAGGACTATCCAGACTTAGACATGATCCCATCCTCTGTGCCTTTAAGGAACCAACAGTCCTTACACAACCTGCTCAGACTGTACCTGTCTACCTAATGGTCCCAAAGGACCTGCTTTTATACTGCCTAGACAGACAGTCACATGATTCAAAAGATCCACCCCTAGTCTAATACAAGCAGTTCCTAGGCTAAAATAAACATAAAAATATGTACAAGGGGGCGCTAATGAGCAGCTAACTGAGCGGTCGCGTTTCTCACTCGCTCTGTCTGGGCAGCCATTAATTAATGATAATATAAAGGTATAATTTACCCCTAAGTGGCTAAAAATTGTATTGTCGGGTGGAGGAAAGCACGATGGACGAGTTTCTAACCCCCATGCCATCCAAGAAACAGCGGGTGACTGGGAAAATGAGAAAGAAGTGTGCGCCGGCCTCTGTAAGTGAGAATGCGGGCCTAGTCTCACTCTCGGCTGCCGAGATCATGGCGTTAGGGAAGGAGCTAACGGGCCAAGTAATTGCAGCCCTCAAACTGTGCCTAATTAAGCTGGAGGACAAGCTAGACTGCAGGCTGCAGGAGGTCCTGAAGCAGCAAATGCAGCAAGGTACCAGGCTGACAGAGGCAGAGGAAAGAATCTCTAGGTTGGAAGACAAGGTGTTGATGGTTCCTGGGCAAGTCCGAGACCTCCAGAAGGAGCTGGAGGAATTCAAGGATGCCTGAACCTGAGAATTACCATAGGCGGCTGAACCTGCGCTTGAGAGGGCTTCCAGAGGGGCAAGAAGGTAACGATGCCCTGGATTTCTGTAGCAGGGTCTTGCCAGAGCTGCTGGGCCTCAGTATGAAGCATGGCCGTGTGAAATTGGAACGAGCACATTGGGCAGTTATGCTGCGGCTGCCGGCAGATCAGCCTCCCCGCCAGATTATTATGGGGTTCCATAATTTCCAAGACCGGGAGGCGACCCTGAAGGAGTACCGAGCAAAGGGCTCCCTGAGTTTTGAAGGTCACCGGCTGTTCCTCTCGCAGGATTACTCAGCGTGCCTGCTGAAGAAAAGAAAGGCATTCAACGGGCTCATGGCTCAGCTGAGGAGTCTGAAGGTGGAAAATGTTCTTGTATACCCTGCCACACTCAGGATTAAACATGAAGGGGCGACTTACTCCTTCTAGGAGCTTGAGAAAGCAGAAGAATTTGTGAAGGCTTTGAGGAGGAGAGTGAACTGAAAACCAGCATGAGAGTGGGGAAGAACTAGATGGCTGGGCTGAAAGGAGCCTGTGTATACGTGCTACATTCCTGTTGGTTCTTGTTACGGTTTGGAATTTGTTAAGAGTGAACTGTTGGTGCCATTGCACCCTATCCATTTGAGGAGTTTATGGTTAAGAAGGGACAGTTGCTGGTTTGGTTGGCACCAACATCTATTGGACATTAGGAGGCTGAGATGGATGGAGACGATGCCTTGATGTGTCTCTCCTTGCTTCCCCCCTTGGACCTTTGCTGTCTCGTGGACCCTGGGAGTATGTGTGGAGGAGGGGACTGTGGAGAGCGAGGCCTTTAGGCCGAATACCCGATATCAGTAAGGTAGGAGCGGGGGCAGGCCTAGCGCGTGTAATTTGATGGTGCAGCCTGGCCCCTGCATCCTCGGTGTCCCTTTATACCTCCCCCCTTTATTTGCTTCTTCTGATATGTGATCTGGAGGTGCTGTCAGTAGTAATACAATTAAGAGGGAAGAGCCTGTGGATACAGATTGCATGATAGAGTTGAGGGGCGGGGGGGCTGAGCCTGCTTAGGCTGGACATTGGAAGTAGGGCAATTGCCCTACGGGGGTATGTTATGAGGGGGAAATATAGTCTGTGGTGCTCTGTTGTGCCTCCTTGGTTCCCCCCTTCTGTCTCTTCTGCCTCTCGTCCTCGCTACCATACATGCCCCATGGGCGTCCTAGGGAGATGCGGCCACGGAGCGTGAAGCCATTGGGCTAGAAGTCTGGCTCTTGTAGGGAGGGGCGGGGGCGGACTGGGCGCATACTAGCAGATGGCGCGGCCTAGCCCTCATATCCTTAGTGCCACCTTGCACTTTATACATTCATGTGCTTCAGCTTGCTCCTGAGTGGGAGGGGATGTCGTGCAGTGGTGCAAATGAGGAGAACGGCTACACATACAGGTAGTGTGATGAGGGGGGGATGAGGGTAGAGGGGATAAATTTGCCCTCGTTATAAGTTGGGGAAGTGCTCATCCTGAGGACATTCACTTCATAGGGGACATGGTGGGGAAGGATAGATGAGGAGCTTTTTCCCTATTGTTGGTTAGCGTTTGGGGGGGCAGGGGCGGGCTGGGGAACATAAGAGGTAAGGACCGAAATGAGGCCACTTTGAGGGCTTGTCCTCACTCTCTGGGGGCATGTGGGAGTAATGGAATCTTCATAGGGAAGGCAGGATGCCACATCGAGTGATAATCAGGAGGGGACGGTATGGGGGGAAGGTGGATGGGTCTTATGACCAAGGATTATAAGAACGGGGCCCAGAAGAATGGCTGAGTACTTAGGGCTTGGGGGGGGGAGAGACAAGCTGACAGGAAGCAGACAGGAGTAAAGGGATGGGGAAGACGGCGAGGTGACCCGGGGAAAGGATGGGCGGACTGGTGTCTCATGCCTTCGCTCTTTTCTGATGGAGCCACTAGGGGAGGTTACCAGGAAAAAGGGGACATGGCTGCTGGGGGGAGAGGCGAGACGAGCATCTTAGTTGTGCAGGAGCACATCTGATTTTCGTTTTTCTGAATATACACTTGTGCTATGTTAGCAATTAGTGTAGATGGGGGAAGGGAAGGAAGTACGAGTGGAGAGGGCAGAGAGGGTGGAAAGGTGAGGCAGAAAGGCAGTGGGGGGAACATATCAGGGTTGTAAAGTTAAAAATGTTATAAATAGGATTATTACTGTTTATTATTGTTACTGCAATTATATTATTACTTTTCTTTAGATGCAATTGATTGCGTAGAAATCAAAGACAATGTGCAAGCTTACTTCAAAATGCTCCGATAAAATGGAAGTGTACAGGGGAATGCCGGGTGGAAATGGTTTGGAATTTGAAAAGATGCTTAAGGTGGGATGGGTGATGCAGTGAACCTTAATGTTATCTCTTACAATGTAAAAGGCATAGCGAGCCCAGTAAAGAGGACAGCACTTTTGACTGCATTGAAAAGGAGGGAGGAGCAAGTGGCATTGTTGCAAGAGACCCACCTGACAGAACTGGAGCATGCCAAGTTGGTATGGAACTGGGTGGGGAAGTGTTTGGCTGCCTCTTACTCCTCTCACAAAAGGGGTGTAGCGCGATACTCTTTCATAAGAGCCTGCTTTTTGAGGTGGAAAGAGTTGTGAGAGATCTGAAAGAGGGCAGGTATATTTTTGTCACTGGAACGTAGCATGGGGAGACACTTATGTTTGGCTGTGTATATGCACCAGCAGTGTATGAGCCGCAGTTCTATGCCTCTTGGCTGAGCCTGCTGGTCAGGGAGCAATTCCCTGGGCTTATTATGGGAGGGGATTTCAACTGGACCATGGACACATGCATGGATCATTCTACAGGAAAAGGACGAGTTACAGAGGCTATGAACCAGTAGCGAATTGGCGTAGCAGATTTAGATATGGTGGATGGTTGGAGGGCAGTTAACCCCAGTGTGAGGGAATATACCTTTTATTCTAACCCTCACAAGACCTGGTCCTGCCTGGACTATATCTATCTTCCCAGATGCTGGGTGGGTAGGATAAGGGAGATAGCCCACAGTCCCATTTTTATCTCAGACCATGCCATGGTTATGGTAAAGTTGTTGGGGGGTGTCTGAGGACAGACCTGCCACTTGGAAATTTCCTATGTACCTAGCCAAAGACTGGGCATTTGGGGAGTATTTAGCAGAACAGTGGAAGTTATACGAAGAGACGAACTCCACAGAGTGAGATCTCTAATGCCATTTTCTGGGAGACAGGAAAGCCTTTATGTGGGGGCTATAATAGCCTATGTAGCCAAAATTAAGAAACAGAGTAGGTGTAAGAGGGAGGAGCTAGAGAGGCAAGTGAAGGAGCTGGAGAAGCGTAGGGAGGAGAAGGTGGGGATGCCACCAGACTACTAATAACGGCAGGGAAGCTCTTAATACCTTACTAAGAGACAAGGCCGGGAAAGCATGGTTCTATCGCCAAAGAAGGGTTTTTGAGTGGGGGAATAAGCCAGGGCCCATGCTGGTGAGGTTGATGAAAGGGAGTAGGTGCTCAACATGAATATTGAGAGTAAAGGGTGGGGAGGGGCAGGTCCTTACTAGCTCAAAGGAAATAGCAGACTGTTTCAGGAGTTTTTATGAGAGTTTATATAGGGTGGAGCATACTGGGAAGGAAGATTGTATACGGGAGTTCTTGGATGGAGTGCCTCTGCAGAGGATTATAGATGAGCAGAGGGAGTTGCTGGGTCAACCCATCTCTAGAGTGGAAATTCTAAGGGCTATACAGAGGTTGCAGTTGGGTAAGGCCAGTGGGCCAGATGGTTTCCCCGTCAAGTATTATAGAATCTTGGGGGGGGGGGCAGCTGGCCGATACACTGAGTAGGGTATTTGAGGAGGGAGTGGAGGGGGAGGTCCCGGTGCTATCTGACTCATGTTATGATGCGAATATCTGCTTAATACACAAGGTGGGACAGGACGAGCTGGATTGCACAGCTTACCGACCTATTTCTTTGCTTAATGTAGATCTAAAAATCTTGGCCAAGGTCCTGGCTACCAGACTGGAGAATATACTCCCGGAGGTGATTCACCCAGACTAGACTGGGTTTATTAAGGGACGTCAGTCCTATCATAATGTGCGAAGACTGCTTAATATCATATGGCGGGCAGGCTGGATCCGAGGGAAATGGGGGATCTCCTGGAAGCTGAAAAGTGTTTGATAAGGTGAAATGGGATTACCTATTTGAAATATTATTCGAGTTTGGTCTGGGTGACTCGTTCATAGGCTGGGTCAGGGCCATGTATCTTAGGCCGAATGCGCGTGTCATAGTTAATGGATGCCTCTCGGAAAAATTTGGGCTGGGAAGGGGTACGAGACAGGGGTGCCTGCTATCCCCCCTGTTATTCACCTTGGTGATCGAACCTTTGGCGTCGGCGATACGCCATCATAAGAGTGTGGTGGGAGTAGGGGATGTGGAGGGGAGAGAGCATAAGGTGGCCCTATATGCGGACGATATGCTGCTGTTCCTGGGAGACCTGCACAGCTCCATGGGGCATTTGATGAATATTATCGAGAAGTTTGCAGGTTTCTCAGGTTATAAGATTAATGTCAGGAAATCTGAAGTCATGGGATTCCCGGATGCTGGCCAAGAGGTACAGCAAATGGGATTTAAGGTGGTCCAGATGGATTTTAAATACTTAGGGGTCCGGATAGGGCGGAGATGGGAAGAGCTATATAAGTTAAATTATCATCCTCTGATCAAATCGGTCCTGGCAGATCTCAAGTGATGGATGCAGCTCCCTGTGTCTTGCATTGGGAGGATCAATCTAATCAAAATGAATATTATTCCCCGTATCTTATATACAATGCAAATGTTGCAGGTGAGGTTAACAATGGGAGATGTGAAAAGGTCGGAGGGGGTTCCAGTTTTTCTGGCAGGTCAAGAGCCCAGAATTAGCCTGAAAAGGCTTAAGGCAGATAGGACTAAAGGTGTGCTTAATTTCCCGGATTTGGGTACTTACTACAGGGCGGTGCAGCTCAGGGGATAGCTGACTGGGTCCACAGGCTGGTGGTAGCCAGCTGGGTAGAGCTGGAACAAGGGGGGACCCCAGGGAGACTTACAGCCTACCTTCATAGTAAGGGACTTCGGGCATATAGAGAACTGGGGAGTGGTAACCCATTAGTTAGGGAAACATTGAGGCCTGGGACCACCTGTGGTGGTGGAAAGGCTTGCTCAGAGGAAGACTGTGCTACTGCCGATAGTGAAGAACCCCTTCTTTGTGCCTGGGATGGAGAATAGGGCGTTCCTAGAATGGGAAAGGGGAGGAGTAGCCTATGTAGGTGTCCTCTTGGAGAGAGGAGAATTAAGTGAGTTTGACAGGATTAGGCAAGACATGAGGCTGGGGACTTCCCAATTATTCTGATACCTGCAAGTGAAAGCATTTGTGGGGAAGATGGGAATTTGGGATAGGGGAAGGCTGCACCTAAATATGGTAGAGCAGATGGTATGCTAGGCTAAGAAAGACCCAAAAGGATTTATAGGGAAAGTGGATAAACAGGATAAGCAAAACTTGCCAGATCTAACTGGCACCACAAAGGCCCTCTGGGAGAGGCATTTAGGACAACAAATATCAGAAAAGAATTGAAAGTTAGTCCTTGGGATGCCGGAGGGGATCATGGTGTGTAATAAGTTTAAGGAGGCCTTCTATAAGTTTCTGCATAGAGCATACTGGCCCCCATTGGTGGTTTATAGGGTACATCCCGCAGTATCCCCACTGTGCTGGAGATGTAACAGGGGGTTGGGTACCTTCTTTCATTGTTTTTGGTCATGCCTGGCCTTTTTTAAGTTTTGGGGGGAGGTAGTACAAGAGGTAAATAAGGTGTCAGGAGGGCAGTTGTCTCGGGAACCCCTGGTTTGTCTATTTGGGGTGGAGGTAGTGGGAAGGGAGGAGGAGTGGCTGCCACTGCCTAGATGGATAAGAGTTCTGTTTGTATTGGCCAGGCACTGTATTCAGAACACTTGGGTCACCGGGAATGGGCCTACGGTGACTGAGTGGTGGAGAATGGCCATCCGCTCTCTAGCATTGGAAAGGCTTACATTGCTGGTAAGGGATAGGGAGGAGGCGTTCTTGAGGGACTGGGCTCCCTTTCTGACGTCCTTGAGCATATCTGAAAATACGATGCTTCGGACAGGGCTGAATATATAAACACCAGCATAAATGCCAGCCCAAGGGGAAGGGCTCCTCTCGTTAGCCGGCTACTCATTCTCTATTATGTGTTCATGATACTATCATCTTGCACAGAACGAAATGGATCTCTTGAGTCTTATGTGTTTAACTGTGAGTACTTGAATATGCTTAATGGTATGGATTGAAACGCACACTCGATTGCATGTTATTCGTTATGTATTTTCAGTTTACTTGGGATGTTTGTCTGTTTTTGTAGTTGTCTGTTGTTGTATGTCATACATGTACTGCTTGTAAAAGAAAATTCTTAAACAGAATTTAAAAAAAAAATGTACAAACACAAGGAAACAGTTTTAATTTAAAGAATCATTTTGTTTCAAAGGGCTATTAACTAAAATGTCTCTGTTAGTGCCCTTGTGACATGTTATGTCCCACCCCTTTTATGGTGGTGGACAATGTCCACTAGCTAAAAATTGAAGCAGAATGGGGCGCTGGCCCCTGAAGAAGAAGGACTTAGCTCTCTGGCTAGAAAGGTAAGCAGAGCAATTTATTTATTTTGTGAAAGGAGGGCAGCATCTGTCCAAAGGAAAGAAAAACACCTTCTCTCTATGGTACAAGGGTTTGCTTGTTGGAAGAGTAAAAACGGAGGTGTTTTTTCAAATGTTTTTGATATTTGCATACAACTTACAGGTGGGGCTGTCTGTAGCCCGAGGGGGAAGGTGCATCATACCAACATATACACAGAGCAGCTTCATAGCTCTCAACTGTCCCTGATTTTCAGGGAGGTCCCTGATTTTGACTCAAAATTTTCTTCTGTCCTTTGTAAAATTTGTGTTTTTGTGACAGAACAGGTCGGATTAAAAGAACAAAATAATGTCAAACATTAACATTACAAACTTCTTCTTATTCAGAAAATGCATCTTAACACAACTCTATTCTATCAGCTTTCTGAGTGAATAGTACCAATTTTTAAGATGTGTCCCTGATTTGGGATCTTTTTAAGCCTTGTCCCTGATTCATGAGGCAAGAGGTTGAGAGGAATGAGCAGCTTTGCATACAGGAGTGCTTCTCCAAGCTTTTATGTGAAAAAAATTAACCCCTATTTAACTTGGGAGGAGAGTGCTCTGGACCATGCCCTTTTTGCAAGCTCTCCCTCCTGAATATTTTCTTTCTTGAAGGACTTTGTTTCAACCCTGGATATTTCTGTTTTATTTACAAAGCGCTGCTCTTCCAGTGCATGTCAATATGTTATGAGTGTCTGGAAGAGGCGGACGGGGAGCAAAGGCAAGGCGGCTCCGTGTTCCTGCTCGCCTCTCGTTTCCAGACACCAGCGGAAAATGAGGAAATCAGCCTGCTACAAGTAGGGAGGAAGCCTACCAGAAAGGCAGTAAGCTTTTCTTTATGTTTTAGTGGCTAAAGCCACATTGCCCAACATGGGCACATTGAAAGAGGAGCCATCGGCGTTAAAAGCCGAGATGGCCCTCTAGAGCGGAGCTTTCTCCCAGCAAAGCTCCATGTTGCCTCTTGCCAGACTCTCTGGACAATTCACTCTGGGCAGCAAAATAAAACAGGACATAAACAGCAACAAACAACAAAGGGTTTTGACTGAAATAGGGCAGTCAGACATAACCTTTGTATTTATGCATAACCATTATTGTTTCTAAGCAGAACATAGCTTAAAAATTCAGGTATAACAGAAGTAAAAAGGTGGCTCTTCTTGTCCTTAGAAATTGTACTACAGAAAATATGCTAACGTACACCAACTAGCAGGGAGAATTACTGGATTAATAGCAATTGTTCCAAATCCCCTTGTCTCCTGTTTACCACACATTAAGTACTCCACTGGCAGAGAGAAGTAGACCTGAGTACAGAAAGGGAGAAAAAAGGAAAATTAGAGGAAGAAAAGGAGATTCCTAGGTGGCCTACCTACAAAAAAAGATAGAATGAGATAAAAAAGAGATAAGGATGCTGTTGCAACAGTCTTAAGGCAGGAAGAAAAAGAGATAGAGAAGGGCCCCTGGGCTCCCCATCTCTTTCCATGCCAGAGTAGGGCACCTGCACTACCACACTCCATCCTGCTCAGATGGAAACCAGGGTCCTAAGACTTCCTGGTTTTCTGTTACTGTTTTGGAACCTCCCTAGGACAACCCAGGGGGTTGGTTGGGGCTTCCACCTACCCTCCACAGAAGCCCCACCCCAGGGCACCCTTAAAGAGCTGGTGACACGATCGGGATAATGTTAACAAAACCTAATATTTAGGCACTGTCCAGCTTGTATTTCCCATTAGTTCTGTATTCCTCCTCCCTCTTATTTAGTAGTGAGGTAATTTTCATGAAAACAGGATCTTTGGTCCTGAAGAGTTCATCTGTTTCTGCTGCTTTCCCCCACCTGAAGTCATAGAGCACTGTCTGTGTCCTCACAGTTACTCCTATGCCAACAGATTGTGATGTCACAACAGAGGATTATGACTTGAAATAGGGAGTAAGCTATAGAGGCAGATGAACTCAAAATTAACTATAAGGGACAACAATCATATATTCATACACATTTCTTTAGTGATAAATTATGGAGAGGAGAAATATATAAAATATAAATGGAATGTAAGCAAAAGTGTACCTAATTATTATGTTTTCTAAACTTTTATTTGAGGGTGTTTGAGGTTTGGGCAGACTGGTGGGCCAAGCGGTCCTTATCTGCCGTCATATTCTATGTGTCAGTAGCTCTTTAACTATTTACAAAAACGTGTTATGGAACAGGCACAATATACATTCATGCTTTCTAATCATTCATAAGCACTACTTATTTTTGCTCTGGGGTGTATAATCTAAACAGACCAATATCAACACTTTAACCATTATACATTCTCAAAACATATTGTATACATATTTACAGGATTCAAAGGTTAAACACCTGCAGTATGACGTGACATGACATCAGCATTTTTGTGCTGCGATCCAGATCTATGTTTAACTGTGAATTTGTAGGGTTGTACAGTAGGGCGAGGTACCACCTCATAATCCTGGCATTTTTATCTTTCATTTGGTGGAGCCAATACAGAGGGCTATGGTCTGTAATAAAAGTGAAGGCTGTTCCCCAAAGATAACAAGCATTTGTCAATGCCGAATGCTTGCTTGCTGGCATTGGCATTGGTAGTGTAGAAGTTACAGAGCTGCATAATAGGAATGGCAGTGAAGTATTGAACTGAAGCCAACCCCACCACCACCCTGCAGAGAGTGACAGGCATTGGGGTGTGCCTTTGGGTCGTCAGGCATAATGGCCACGCCATTTCACCACACCCTACCCTGCAGACACTGACAAGTGTCACGGTGTGCCTTGGGGTCTTTGGCCCTTACTGGCACCCCATTCCATCAGGAAATATGGTGAGATGTGTGCGGTATAAGAGAATGGGGTGAACTTTGGGGCCGAAGAGTCCAAAGCATACCTCGATGCCTCTCACTGGCTGCAGGGTGTGGAATGGTATGAGCATTACAGGCAAGAATCCCAAGTCACACCCCTGATGCCTGTCATTCTCTACAGGGTGGGGCGTTATGGTTGGAAACCCTAACACCTCAGGCATTCCTTGGTGTTTTCACTCCAAATTTTCAACATTTTTTTGAGACCCCCACCTCATGAACAGTGGCAATATCAGTTTGTTAGCCGAAAGCTGCTTATGCACAGGGACTACGGCATTTAGCACCACAGGTGCAAAAACACATTCCGAACAGGATGTGAAAAATGACAGCTGTACTGTTCATGGGGAGGTGGAAAAAATGGCAATGTTGCAAATCTGCAGTAAAAATATTAAAAAAACTGGTGAAGTCACAAGCGTGCATAGAAACTGTGCAACTAGGGTTGCCACCTTTGAATGAGGCAAAAACCGGATCTTAAGCTCCGCCCCTTGCCCCACCCCTTTTCATGACTCATCATGCACTGTTCCTCCAATAAAAGACAACACTTAAAGCAGCAGTGAAATAAAAATGTTAAGATGCTGTACTGCGCCTGTTAAAGTTACTTTCCCAGGTTCTTCCTAATTATTTATTTATTTATTGATTTTATTGACATTGGTTTACCAGATAAACATACAGAGATAAAAATCTCATTTGCAGATATGATCTGGGGAGATAAGGGGATACTGTAAATAGCATACAATGGTATACATACTTTATATCTTTTTCTGCCTCCATTTCATGTTCTTGTCCACAGTACTATTTCAAAGCTAAATAAGTTACCATATTTTTTCTTGTGGAAAAATAATTTAAAACATTTAAAATGCCTAAATTCTGTTAGAGATGAAAATGTTTACCAGCAAATGAAAATGGAGGACAACTGGCTCTGTTACTGTTACAAAAGGTGGGGGCAGCTTTGCTGCAGTGGAAAGATTAGGTTAAGTAAGTGCTAATGGCCATACTTTACACCTCCCAGGGTGACTGCATTCAGAAACAAAAGGCTACACTGACAACAGAACTTGTTTGTATTCTGGACATGTAGCTGAAACAATGAGTGATATGACAAAATTTGTTTCTAAAGTATGTGAGCACTCAAAATGGCTCAAAAACCTGACCAGCATAGAGCAAAACCGGATTACCTGATAGGGACCCTGAAAACCTGATCACCAGGTAAAAAACCTGACAGGTGGCAACCCTATGTGCAACGCACACCCGTAATGTAACTAGTTTGGGGATTTTTTACAGCAGATTGTCAACTCAGGCATTTTGGGACCTCCAATCATGAACAGTGTCACTGTGATTTTCTTTATCTGTCCCGAACAATGATTTCCCACAGCGACCACGCATCTCTGCACTGAAAGTGTGAAAACACATTTCGGCCATGTTGTGAAAAATGACAGCTGTACTGTTCATAAGGAAGTGTGGAAAAATGCCACTGGTGAAAATCTGGACTGAAAATATTACAAAGTCATGAACTTACGAGGGTGCGTGGAAACTGCACAATGCTCACTCATAACACAGTCATTTTATGGACTTTTGTCACCAAATTTTCAACATAGCCATTTTAAGACCTCTGCTCATGAACAGTGTAACTGTGATTTTCTTAATCTGTTCCAAACATTGCTTTATCAACCGACTGCGCCATTGTGCGCTACATGGGCGGAAACACATTTTGGGCAAGATGTGAAAAATGACAGCTATACTGCTCATAAGGAAGTGTAATAAAATTACAATGTTGAAAATATGGAGTGAAAATATTAAAAATTCACAAACTTACGAGTGTGCGTAGGAATTGCGCAACGTGCGCTCGTAAAACAGTCATTTTTAGGAATTTTTTCCCCAAATTTTCAACATAGCCATTTTAAGACCTCTGCTCATTAAAAGTGACACTGTGATTTTCTTAATGTGTCCCATACATTGCTTTCACACACCGACTGCGCCATTGTGCGCTACATGGGCGGAAACACGTTTTGGGCAAGATGTGAAAAATGACAGCTGTACTGCTCATAAGGAAGTGTAATAAAATTACAATGTTGAAAATCTGGAGTGAAAATATTAAAAATTTGCAAACTTACGAGTGTGCATAGGAATTGCGCAGGCTCGTAAAACAGTCATTTTTAGGAATTTTTCCACCAAATTTTCAACATAGGCTTTAGAAAGCCCACCTTATGAACAGTGGCAGTGTCGTTTGTTACTCAATCCCAAAAGGTGATTTCATGCAGTGACTGCAAAATCACCCTTAAGGCCGATTAACGCCATGACAGTGAAAGCATTCATGAGAAGGGTCCCAAAAACCCCATGTTGAAAATTTGGTGCAAAATTCCCAAAATGCATGAGATATGCAGCAAAGTTGAAAAACCTATCTATCCCATTATACTGCTTACGGCATTTCCTCAGTTTGCGGTCGGCTTTGAAGAGTGCAGGCGTGTTCCCAGTCCACCGAAGATCGTTGCGCGAGTCTGGAGGTAAGTATAGGGTGAGGGGTGTGGGGAGGCAGGGTGTGCAGTGGGTGGAGTGCGGGTGGGGGCAGAGACAGCGAGGACCATTTTTGAGTTTCAGGTTTTTTAATAGCGATGACGGGACATTTGCCACGCTGGGGTGGGCTCCAGCTGATAGAAGAACTGCTGGTTGGGAGCATGGAGCCGATCGGGAATTGGGCACCCCCGCCGGCCAGATCTGTTGCCACGCTGGGGTGGGCTCGAGCGTGGCACCCTGTACTCTGGGGAGACAGTGGAGCCAACGGGATTGGGCACCCCCATCGGCTATACGACATGTAGCCATGCTGGGGTGGGCACCCAGCGTGGCATATGGAACTGTGTTTTGGGGGTGAGCAGCACAGCCGACGGGGGATCGGGCACCCCCTATCGGCTGTACAGTGTGTGTGTGTGGGGGGGCGAGAACGCAGTATGCGTGCGTGTGTGTGTGTGTGTATGTGTAGGGGGAGCACGCATGAGTAGATGATATCTTATCGCTGCTCACTGAAGTGTAGCTCCCCCTTTCAACTGTACTCCACTGCATTTTGAAATGCTGTCATAGACAGCTCCAGCAGGCATTGGAGAACTGCGGCCGCACCTGCAAACACACTGACTGAATTGGAAGAGGGCTGCCACACCTCCGAAAACTCGGATGATGGCACTATGTTTCTTGTACATGCGTGCAAGCAAACATAAAAACGTAGTGCCTCTACACCCCACATCATAGCTGAACATTCTTTTTCAATTGCAGAATATTTTTGATCTCTATCATGCAGCCTTCTAGAGATATGCAACACTGGATGCTGTTCCCCATCTAAGGTCTGACTTAGCACTGCATCAATACCCGTGTCCGAAGTGTCAGTGTGTACCTCAAACCTTTTGGTGAAGTCAGGACACCTCAGAACTGGTGAAGCGTAAGGGCAGCTTATTGCCTGGAATGTCTCTTCACATTCGGGGCATTTCACAGTGTTCCCATACCTCTTTTTGTCAGGTTGGTCAGGGGGTCACTACTGACGCAAAATCAGGAATGAACCTGTGATAGTAACTAGCAAGCCCCAAAATGACTGAACCTGTTTCTTTGTTAGAGGAACAGGGCAATTTGCAACTGCTTCAGTTTTGGAAATTTCTGGCTTTACTTGACCATTACCCAGTAGGAAACTTAGATACCTAGTTTCTGTCATGGCCACTTGCACTTACTTGGTTTATGGTCAAGCCTGCCCCTCTAATGACTTTTACCTCAGTTACCTGCTTCACATGGGTAGGTCAGTCTGGACTGAATATTACCATATCATCCAGGAAGGCCACTGTGTAGACAGAATGGGGAGGCTAACAACTGATCCATGACCCTTTGGAAGGTGGCACGTGCTCCGTGGAGCCCAAAGGCATGGTCACAAACTGGAATAGACCCATGGGTGTACAAAGGTTGTTTTTCTTTGGAGGATTGACCCAAAGGATTTGCCAGTACCGCTTTGTCAAGTCCAGCGTGGTAATAAATCTTGCATTTCCTATTTAGTCAATTCAGTTATCAATTCTAGGCATAGGATACCTATCAAACTCAGAGACCTGGTTCAATTTTGTGAAATCTAGGCAGATCCTGATGCCTCCCTCCTTCTTAGGTCCAACCACTATAAGGATGCCACGGGCTCTTTGATGGCTCTATTATACCCAGGGTTCCCATCTTTCGGCTCTCCTGCTGCACCTCTGTCCTTACCTGTTCAGGGAGCCTGTATGGTTTCAGCCTAATAGGGGGTGATGAGGTGTGAATGTGATGTTCTACTCCTACTGCCATCCCAGGTATTTTCGTGAAGGAGGAGATATACTTCAGGATAACCTGCTCTATCTCTGCCTTTTCGTGTTCATCCAGGCCGGGATTGATATTAATCTCCCTTACTCCTGTCTCCCCCTCTTCCTGTAGCCTACTGTAACCTAGCTCCATCTCAGACACTTCCTGTTCGGGCATTACTAGCATGCTGATTTGTGGCTCACTTCTTTCTTGCCATTTCTTTAGCAAGTTTGCATGATATAGCTTCCTCCCAGGTCTTTTATCAGGTATCTCTACCTCATAGGTGACACTGCACACCCTCTGGAGGACTTTATAAGGCCCTGCCATTCATCAAGAGTTTGTTCTCCGTGGTTGATAACAGTAACAAAACTTTCTTCTTCCTGAAGTCTTTTTCTTTCGCTTTCTGGTCCTACCATTCCTTTTGTTTCTTTTGGGCTTCAGTACAGTTTGGGTGGACTGCAGCTGTATATTTTACCAATCTTTTCATTTACTGAGTCATGTAGTCTGTAATGTTATGACTCCCTGCTGTTTCCCCTTCCTCCCAATACTCCTTGACAACATTGAGAGATCCCTGAGGGTTACGCCCAAACAAAAGCTCAAATGGGGAATACCCAGTTGATGCCTGAGATACCTCTCTGTAGGCAAAAAGGAGTAGGAGAAGGTATTTGTCCCATTTCTTAGCCTCATCAAGGGCAAACCCTACGGAACATCCTCTTAAGGGTCTGATTAAATCTTTCTACCAGCCCATCTGTCTGAGGACGATAGGGAGTTGTTCAGGCTGCTACCACCCCCCGTAGGCAGTACAATTCCCTGAGGAGTGCAGAGTTAAAGTTACTACCCCTGTTGATTAATATTTCCTTGGGGATACCCAACGTACTAAATAACTTTACCAACACTTCTGCAATTCTCTCAGTGGTAATGGTTCTCAAGGGAATGGCCAGAGGGGAATGGGTTGCATAATCACAAACCACCAGAATAAATCTAGTCCCCTTGGCACTCTTTTTAGTAGGCCTCACGATGTCCATCGCCATTCTCTCAAAGGGGGTGGTTACTAGCGGAAGGGGTTCTAGGGATACCGGCTCTCGCCAACCTATTTGGGCTACTTTCTGGCACTCTTCACAGGCCTTACAGCAATTGGCCTCTTGTTCATGAATATTGGGCCAATAGAATCTTTGTATGAGTCGAGACATGGTCCTGTCCCTCCCAGCATGCCCAGCACAGGAAAGATCATGACTGCAGTACAACAATTGAGTTCTATACCTTTCTGGGACAACCAATTGTTCTAACTCCTCTCCTGTCTTTGGGTTAGTACACACCCTGTATAAGATATTTTCTTTAAATATCAATTTAGTGGCCCTTCTGAAGTACATTTCCCCCCTGCTGAAAGAAAGGAGTTAGTGTGCTATCACATTTGGATTTTGGTTATTTCACATTCAGGTATAGAAAAGTCAATATTATTTTGTTGCTGTTTCCATTTTCTTGTAGGATACGTTTTCCTTCTTGGTTTTCCTGTCCTTACCAGGGTACCATAATGTCTCAATCAAAGGAAATGTATCCCCAAGCATTTCTCTTTCTGGCTTTGGGCCCTTGTCATGATTACTGACACCTGTTCATTGTTAGCCAGCAGAGAGTCAAAGTGTGGGTAATCATGTCCTATGACTATTGAAACAGGAAGTCCTGGTACCAGTCTTGCAGGCACAGATGTTTCTTGGCCTTGGATGTTCATCACCACCTCAGTAGTGGGGTACCTGTGTTTGTCACTGTGGATACGTACAACATCCATTGGGGGCCCATTCTCAACTAGGGGCTTAGTCAATTCAGGGCAAATCATAGCATATTTACTTTCCGAGTCTATAAGTCCCATTACATTCTTATCATTGACTTTCACCTCTCTGACATAGTACCTCCATTTCAATAAAGCTAGGTGAGTGGGTACCATTTTTTCCTTCGGGCAGTACCTTGCAATATGCCCCGCCTCCTCACAGTGGTGGCAAATTATGTCAGGTGAAAAAGTCTTCCCTCCTTTCCATTGTCTATTATCTGGTTTCTTATAGGTTTTAAATGAAGGATTAGAAGATTGTTTTACTGGGGAGGAGGTGTGAGTCGAGGAGTTTCTGGGGCTCTGTTCTTTTTGGGGGGCTGGCGAGCTGAGAGAAAGTCTTCAGCTAGCGTGATGACAGTTTCTGCTGTCTCTGGATTATGTTCTTTTACCCAGATCTGGACCTCGCTGGGTAGGATCTGCAGAAACTGCTCAATGACAAGAGTCTCAGTGAGGTCCATTATTGACTTTCCCTCTGGTTGTAGCCACTTTAAACGTAACTCCCTTAATCTGGCGTCAGTCTGTCTGGGAGCATAAGAGGTCTGGTATCACAGAGACTGAAACTCTGGCAGTGAGTCTCTGCATTAATAGGTATCCCATGAGAAAGGTGATCACAATTGAGCACTTACTAAAAGGGTGACTCAATAGCGCACCTGTTCTCATGGCGGTGGATGGGAGGTAATGCGGTATAGCTGACATCCTGTTGCTATATGTATACACGTGGGGAGAGCGAGCACGCAGTGCAATGGGTGGAAGGGGAAGGAGGGTTTATGAGTGGTAGCATGACAGTGGGTTGCCGAGCTGGCTATGTGGCATGGTGGATTCGTGGCAGGCTATGGTTAGGAGGGTGCCAGATTCGTGCTGTGTGTCGGATTTTTGCACCAGCCGGAAATTTTTTATTTTCACCCTCCGCCCCTGACATGCATCTCCCTGTTGTTGAGAATCTTTAGTAGGAGGGTGCGGGGGTGGGTGAAGTCCCTGTGGGAGGTGTAGGAAGGCACATCCCTGCATAAACAAAAAAATTAAGTTTCGGTGCTGTTTTAATGTGCACTGGGATTACACATCAGTGAAATGTATTTTTGCTTATGTACAGTCACCCTAACAGCGATTGCCATTATCACATAGATCGTCATTAATGTCACATCTGTGCAGTATTTCTATTTTGACAAGTTTATAATTGTCTATATTTCTGGCATCCATGTTGCTGTATGCCAGCTGTGCCTTGCACAGTCAGGTATGGTGCTAAATGTACCACCCACTGAGACTGGGGCCAACCACATGCTCTGGCCATCCTTTCAAAGGTGGTCAGATATGCTTCTGTTTCATCAATGGGAGTCATTTTGGTCAATTTCATGTCTCTGGAACTTGGGTCACGCCCCCCACTATTGGCCCCAATTACCTGCAGGGCTCTCAGGGTCTTGGCCCATCGTTGGTCTTGTATCCATCTCTCTTTCTCTCTCTCTCTCTCACGGTTGTCCAGTTCCCATTTCAGCAAATTACTGATGTCTGAAGGGGTTCCTCCACTGGCTCCTCTTCTTCCTGTAATGAACTGGACTCAGGATTAGGTTAGGTCTTCGGCTGGATACTCGCCTCCTGCCCAGGAAGTAGCTGCTCCCCACTTCTCTCGACCATTGCCCTAGTCTGGACACAGTCATGGGTCTCGGTTTGCTCCAACATCTCCTTCTCAAGTTTCTGAGCCATGGCTCATCACTAATCTATTTCCTCTATATCAGGATTGATATCAGAGTTGGTGTCCCCCAGTTTACTTGGACCACCAACTTATCCCACGGCTGACACCATTGTGGCCAGGTTGGCCAAACTAAGTGGGTTGAGGAAGCATACACAGGAGTCAGTAGTTCAGGTGAAACAAAACACACCACTGTGTACTTTATTTACAAAAAAAAGTAAAGATAGGAAAAATAAATCAATATGCACAGCTAGGACTGTCCAGACTTAGACATAATCCCATCCTCTGTGCCTTTAAGGAACCAACAGTCCTTACACAACCTGTTCAGACTGTACCTATATACCAATTGGTCCCAAAGGACCTGCTTTTATACTGCCTAGACAGTCACCTGATTCAAAAGATCTGCCTCTAGTCTAATACAAGCAGTCCCTAGGCTAAAATAAACATACAAATATGTACAAACACAAGGAAACAGTCTTAAATTAATAAAGAATAATTTTGTTATGATTGTTAAGCATTTCAAAGGGCTATTAACTAAACTTTCTGTGTTAGTGCCCTTGTGACATGCTATTGTAAGCCCTGCCCCTTTTAGGATGATGGACAATGTCCACTAGTTAAAAACTGAAGCAGAATGGGGCTCTGGCCCATCTGTCCAAAGTAAAGAAAAATGTCTTCCCTCTATGGTACAAGGGTTTGCTTGCTGGAAAAGTAAAAAGGGAGGTGTTTTTTTAAAATGTTATTGACATTTGCACATAACTTACAGGTGGGGGTAGGCTGTCTGTAGCCCGAGGGGGAAGGTGCGCCACACCAACATGAACACGGAGCAACGCCATACAGAGTGCTGCTCCAAGCTGTATAGTGAAAAAATTAACCCTTTTTAACTTTGGAGGAGAGTGCTCTGGACCATGCCCATTTTGCAAGCTCTCCTCCTGAATATTTTCTTTCTTGAAGGACTTTGTTTCAACCCTGGATATTTCTGTTTTATTTACAAAGCACTGCTCTTCCAGCGCATGTCAATATATATATGCTTATGAGTATCTGGAAGAGAAGCAGACATGCAGCAAAACGAAATGAGCTCCACGTTCCCGCTGCTTCCTTCCTTTCCAGACAACAGACTAAAATGGAGAAATCAGCCTGTTCCAAAGCAGGAAGGAAGCCACCAGAAAGGCAGTAAACTTTTTCTTTATATTTTAGTGGCTAAAGCTGCATTGCCCAACATGGGCACATTGGAGAGAGGAGCCATTTGCGCAAAAGCGAGATGGTCTTGGAGCGGAGCTTTCTCTCCCAGCAAAGCTCCTTGTTGCCTTTTTGCCAGGCTCTGTGGACAATTCTCTCTGGGCAGCAAAATAAAACAGGACATAAACTGCAACAAACAACAAAGGGTTTTGACTGAAATAGGGGCAGTCATACATAACCTTTGTATTTTTGCATAACCGTTATTCTTTCTCAGCAGGACATACAGTAGCTTCAAAATCCCAGTATAACAGAAGTAAAAAGGTGGCTCTCCTTGTCCTTAGACATTGTACTACAGAAAATATGCTAACGTACACCAACTAGCAGGGAGAATTACTGGATTAATGGCAATTGTTCCAAATCCCCTTTTCTCCTGTTTACCACACTTTAAGTACCCCACTGGCAGGGAGAAGCAGACCTGGGGACAGAAAGGGAGAAAAAAGGAAAGTTAGAGAAAGAAAAGGAGATTCATTGGTGGCCTACCTACAAAAAATGTAGACTAAGATAAAGAAGAGATAAGGATGCTGTTGCAACAGTCTTAAGGCAGGAAGAAAAGGAGATAGAGAAGGGTCCCTGGGCTCCCCATCTCTTTCCATGCCAGAGTAGGGCACCTGCACTACCACACTCCATCCCACTCAGATGGAAACCAGGGTCCTAAGACTTCCTGGTTTTCTGTTACTGTTTTGGAACCTCCCTAGGACAACCCAGGGGGTTGGTTGGGAGCTTCCACCTACCCTCTACAGAAGCCCACCTCAGGGCACCCTTAAAGAGCTGGTGACACGATCAGGATAACTTTAACAAAACCTAATATTTAGGCACTGTCCAGCTTGTATTTCCCATTAGTTCTGTATTCCTCCTCCCTCTTATTTAGTAGTGAGGTCATTTGCATGAAAACAGGATCTTTGGTCCTGAAGAGTTCATCTGTTTCTGCTGCTTTCTCCCCACCTGAAGTCATAGAGCACTGTCTGTGTCCTCACAGTTACTCCTATGGCAACAGATTGTGATGTCACAACAGAGGATTATGACTTGAAGTAGGGAGTAAGCTATAGAGGCAGATGAACTTAAAATTAACTATAAGGGACAACAATCATATACAGTATTCATACACATTTCTTTAGTGATAAATTATGGAGAGGAGAAATATATAAAATATAAATGGAATGTAAGCAAAAGTGTACCTAATTATTATGTTTTCTAAACTTTTCTTTGAGGTGTCAGTAGCTCTTTATTTACAAAACGTGCTATGGAACAGGCACAATATACATTCATGCTTTCTAATCATTCATAAGCACTACTTATTTTTGCTTTGGGTGTATAATCTAAACAGACCAATATCAACACTTTAACCATTACACATTCTCAAAACATATTGTATACATATTTACAGGATTCAAAGGTTAAACACCTGCAGTATGACGTGACATGACATCAGCAATTTTGTGCTGCGCTCCAGATCTATGTTTAACTGTGAATTTGTAGGGTTGTACAGTAGGGCGAGGTACCACCACATAATCCTGGCATTTTTATCTTTCATTTGGTGGAGCCAATACAGAGGGTTATTGTCTGTAATCAAAGTGAAGGCTGTCCCCATAGATAAAAACGTAGTGCCTCACACCCACATCATAGCTAAACATTCTTTTCAATTGCAGAATATTTTTGATCTCTATCATGCAGCCTTCTAGAGATGTGCAACACTGGATGCTGTTCCCCATCTAAGGTCTGACTTAGCACTGCATCAATACCCGTGTCCGAAGTGTCAGTGTGTACCTCAAACCTTTGGTGAAGTCAGGACACCTCAGAATGGTGAAGCGTAAGGGCAGCTTTTATTGCCTGGAATGTCTCTTCACATTCGGAGGCATTTCACAGTGTTCATACCTCTTTTTGTCAGGTTGGTCAGGGGGTCACTACTGCGCAAAATCAGGAATGAACCTGTGATAGTAACTAGCAAGCCCCAAAATGACCGAACCTGTTTCTTTGTTAGAGGAACAGGGCAATTTGCAACTGCTTCAGTTTTGGAAATTTCTGGCTTTGCTTGACCATCACCCAATAGGAAACTTAGATACCTAGTTTCTGTCATGGCCACTTGCACTTACTTGGGTTTATGGTCAAGCCTGCCCCTCTAATGACTTTTACTACCTCAGTTACCTGCTTCACATGGGTAGGTCAGTCTGGACTGAATATTACCATATCATCCAGGTAGGCCACTGTGTAGACAGAATGTGGGGGAGGCAACAACTGATCCATGACCCTTTGGAAGGTGGCAGGTGCTCCGTGGAGCACAAAAGGCATGGTCACAAACTGGAATAGACCCATGGGTGTACAAAAGGTTGTTTTTTTCTTTGGAGGATTGATCCAAAGGGATTTGCCAGTACCGCTTTGTCAAGTCCAGCGTGGTAATAAATCTTGCATTTCCTATTTAGTCAATTCAGTTATCAATTCTAGGCATAGGATATCCATCAAACTCAGAGACCTGGTTCAATTCTGTGAAATCTAGGCAGAGCCTAATGCCTCCCTCCTTCTTGGGTACAACCACTATAAGGGATGCCCACGGGATGGCTCTATTATACCCAGGGTTCCCATCTTTTGGCTCTCCTGTTGCACCTCTGTCCTTACCTGTTCAGGGAGCCTGTATGGTTTCAGCCTAATAGGGGGTGATGAGGTATGAATGTGATGTTCTACTCCTACCGCCATCCCAGGTATTTTCGTGAAGGAGGAGGAATACTTCAGGATAACCTGCTCTGTCTCTGCCTTTTCGTGTTCATCCAGGTCGGGATTGATATTAATCTCCCCTTACTCCTGTCTCCCCCTCTTCCTGTAGCCTACTGTAACCTAGCTTCATCTCAGACACTTCCTGTTCAGGCATTACTAGCATGCTGATTTGTGGCTCACTTCTTTCTTGCCATTTCTTTAGCAAGTTTGCATGATATAGCTTCCTCCCAGGTCTTTTATCAGGTATCTCTACCTCATAGGTGACACTGCACACCCTCTGGAGGACTTTATAAGGTCCCTGCCATTCATCAAGAGTTTGTTCTCCGTGGTTGATAACAGTAACAAAACTCTTTCTCCTTCCTGAAAGTCATTTTCTTTCACTTTCTGGTCCTACCATTCCTTTTGTTCCTTTTGGGCTTCAGTACAGTTTGAGTGGGCCCACAGCTGTATATTTTACCAATCTTTTCATTTACTGAGTCATGTAGTCTGTAATGTTATGACTCCCTGCTGTTTCCCTTTCCTCCCAATATTCCTTGACAACATTGAGAGATCCCTGAGGGTTACGCCCAAACAAAAGCTCAAATGGGGAATACCCAGTTGATGCCTGAGATACCTCTCTGTAGGCAAAAAGGAGTAGGAGAAGGTATTTGTCCCATTTCTTACCCTCATCAAGGGCAAACCTACGGAGCATCCTCTTAAGGGTCTGATTAAATCTTTCTACCAGCCCATCTGTCTGAGGACGATAGGGAGTTGTTCAGGCTGCTACCACCCCCCGTAGGCAGTACAATTCCCTGAGGAGTGCAGAGTTAAAGTTACTACCCTGTTGATTAATATTTCCTTGGGGATACCCAACATAATAACTTTACCAACACTTCTGCAATTCTCTCAGTGGTAATGGTTCTCAAGGGAATGGCCAAAGGGGAATGGGTTGCATAATCACAAACCACCAGAATAAATCTAGTCCCCTTGGCACTCTTTCCAGTAGGCCTCACAATGTCCATCGCCATTCCCTCAAAGGGGGTGGTTACTAGCGGAAGGGGTTCTAGGGACACCGGCTCCTGCCAACCTATTTGGACCACTTTCTGGCACTCGTCACAGGCCTTACAGCAATTGGCCTCTTGTTCATGAATATTGGGCCAATAGAATCTTTGTAAGAGTCGAGACAAAGTCCTGTCCTCCCAGCATGCCCAGCACAGGAAGATCATGACTGCAGTACAACAATTGAGTTCTATACCTTTCTGGGACAACCAATTGTTCTAACTCCTCTCCTGTCTTTGGGTTAGTACACACCCTGTATAAGATATTTTCTTTAAATACCAATTTAGTGGCCCCTTCTGAAGTACATTTCCCCACCTGCTGAAAGAAGGAGTTAGTGTGCTATCACATTTCGGATTTTTGGTTATTTCACATTCAGGTATAGAAAAGTCAATATTATTTTGTTGCTGTTGTTTCCATTTTTCTTGTAGGATACGTTTTTCCTTCTTGGTTTTCCTGTCCTTACCAGGAATGTCTCCGTCAAAGGGAAATGTATCCCCCAAGCATTTCTCTTTCTGGCTTTGGGCCCTTGTCGTGATTGCTGACACCTGTTCATTGTTAGCCAGCAGAGAGTCAAAGTGTGGGTAATCATGTCCTATGACTATTGAAACAGGAAGTCCTGGTACCAATCTTGCAGGCACAGATGTTTCTTGGCCCTGGATGTTCATCACCACCTCAGTAGTGGGGTACCTGTGCTTGTCATTGTGGATACATACAACATCCATTGGAGGCCCATTCTCAACTAGGGGCTTAGTCAATTCAGGGCAAATCATAGCATATTTACCTTTTCGAGTCTATAAGTCCCATTACATTCTTATCATTGACTTTCACCTCTCTGACATAGTACCTCCATTTCAATAAAGCTAGGTGAGCGGGTACCATTTTTTCCTTCGGGCAGTACCTTGCAATATGCCCGCCTCCTCACAGTAGTGGCAAATTATGTCAGGTGAAAAGTCTTCCTCCTTCCATTGTCTATTATCTGGTTTCTTATAAGTTTTAAATGAAGGATTAAAGATTGTTTTGCTGAGGAGGAGGTGTGAGTCGAGGATGTTTCTGGGGCTCTGTTCTTTTTGGGGGCTGGCGAGCTGAGAGAAAGTCTTCAGCTAGCGTGATGACAGTTTCTGCTGTCTCTGGATTACATTCTTTTACCCAGATCTGGACCTCGCTGGGTAGGATCTGCAGAAACTGCTCAATGACAAGAGTCTCAGTGAGGTCCATTATTGACTTCCCCTCTGGTTGTAGCAATTTTAAACGTAACTCCCTTAATCTGGCGTCAGCCTCTCTGGGAGCATTAGAGGTCTGGTATCACAGAGACTGAAATACCTGGCAGTGACTCTCTGCATTAATAGGTATCCCATGAGAAAGGTGATCGCAATTGAGCACTTACTGAAAGGGTGACTCAATAGCGCACCTGTTCTCATGGCGGTGGATGGGAGGTAAATGCGGTATAGCTTACATCCTGTTGCTATATGTATACACGCCTGGGGGAGAGTGAGCACGAGTGCAATGGGTGGAAGGGAAGGAGGGTTTATGAGTGGTAGCATGACAGTGGGTTGCTGAGCTGGCTCATGTGGCATGGTGGATTCGGTGGCAGGCTATGGTTAGGAGGGTGCCAGATTCGTGCTGGTGTCGATTTTGCACCAGCCGGAAATTTTTTATTTTCACGCCTCTACCCCCGACATGCATCTTCCTGTTGTTGAGAATCTTTAGTAGGGTGCCGGGGGGGGGGTGAAGTCCCCTGTGGGGGTGTAGGAGGCACATCCCCCTGCATAAACAAAAAAAATTAAGTTCCCGGTGCCATTTTGGCATGCGCTGAGATTATACATCAGCGAAATGTATTTTTGCTGATGTACAGTCATCCTCACAGCGATTGCCATTATCACATAGATCTGCATTAATGTCATATCTGTGCAGTATTTCTATTTTGACAAGTTTATAATTGTCTATATTTCTGGCATCCATGTTGCTGCATGCCAGTTGTGCCTTGCCAGTCAGGTATGGTGCTAAATGTACCACCCACTGAGACTGGGGCCAACCACATGCTCTGGCCATCCTTTCAAAGGTGGTCAGATATGCTTCTGTTTCGTCAGTGGGGGTCATTTTGGTCAATTTCATGTCTCTGGGACTTGGGTCATGCCCCCCCACCGCTATTGGCCCCAATTACCCGCAGGGCTCTCAGGGTCTCGGCCCATCGTTGGTCTTGTATCCATCTCTCTTTCTATCTCTCTCATGGTTGTCCAGTTCCCTCTGCTTCTCCATCTCCAACTGGTGGACAGCAAGCCATTTCAGCAAATTACTGATGTCTGAAGGGGGTTCCTCCACTGGCTCCTCTTCTTTCTGCAATGAACTGGACTCAGGATCAGGTTAGGTCTTTGGCTGGATACTTGCCTCCAACCCAGGAAGTAGCTGCTCCCCACTTCTCTCGACCATCGTCCTGGTCTGGACACAGTCATGGGTCTCGGTTTGCTCCAACATCTCCTTCTCAAGTTTCTGAGTCATGGCTCATCACTAATCTGTTTCCTCAATATCAGGATTGATATCAGAGTTGGTGTCCCCCAGTTTACTTGGACCACCAACTTATCCCACGGCTGACACCATTGTGGCCAGGTTGGCCAAACTAAGTGGGTTGAGGAAGCATACACAGGAGTCAGTAGTTCAGGTGAAACAAAACACACCACTGTGTGGACTTTATTTACAAAAAAATAAATAAATAAAGATAAGAAATATAAATCAATATGCACAGCTAAGACTGTCCAGACTTAGACATAATTCCATCCTCTGTGCCTTTAAGGAACCAACAGTCCTTGCACAACTTGCTGAGACTGTACCTATATACCAATTGGTCCCAAAGGACCTGGTTTTATACTGCCTAAACAGTCACGTGATTCAAAAGATCTGCACCTAGTCTAATACAAGCAGTTCCTAGGCTAAAATAAACATATAAATATGTACAAACACAAAGAAACAGTCTTAAATTAATAAAGAATAATTTTGTTAGGATTGTTATGCATTTCAAAGGGCTATTAACTAAAATTTCTGTGTTTGTGCCCTTGTGACATGCTACTGTAAGCCCTGCCCCTTTTAGGATGATGGACAATGTCCACTAGTTAAAAACTGAAGCAGAATGGGGCTCTGGCCCATCTGTCCAAAGTAAAAAAAAATTTCTTCCCTCTATGGTAGAAGGGTTTGCTTGCTGGAAAAGTAAAAAGGGAGGTGTTTTTTTAAAATGTTTTTGACATTTGCACACAACTTACAGGTGGGAACCAGCTGTCTGTAGCCCGAGGGGGAAGGTCGCCACACCAACATGAACAGGAGCAACCGCCACAAAGAGTGCTGCTCCAAGCTGTTATGTGAAAAAATTAACCCTTTTTAACTTTGGAGGAGTGCTCTGGACCATGCCCATTTTGCAAGCTCTCCCTCCTGAATATTTTCTTTCTTGAAGGACTTTGTTTCAACCCTGGATATTTCTGTTTTATTTACAAAGCACTGCTCTTCCAGCGCATGTCAATATATATATGTATGAGTATCTGGAAAGAGAAGCAGACATGCAGCAAAGGCAAGACGGCTCCGCGTTCCCGCTTGCTTCCTTCTTTTCCAGACAACAGACTAAAATTGGGAAATCAGCCTGCTACAAGCAGGAAGGAAGCCTACCAGAAAGGCAGTAAACTTTTTCTTTACATTTTAGTGGCTAAAGCCACATTGCCCAACATGGGCACATTGGAAAGAGGAGCCATTTGCGCAAAAGCAAGATGGTCTTGTAACGGAGTTTTCTCTCCCAGCAAAGCTCCGTGTTGCCTCTTGCCAGGATCAATGGACAATTCATTCTGGGCAACAAAATAAAACAGGACATAAACTGCAACAAACAACAAAGGATTTTGACTGAAATAGGGGCAGTCAGACATAACCTTTGTATTTATGCATAACCATTATTCTTTCTAAGCAGGACATAGCTTCAAAATCTCGGTATAACAGAAGTAAAAAGGTGGCTCTCCTTGTCCTTAGACATTGTACTACAGAAAATATGCTAACGTACACCAACTAGCAGGGAGAATTACTGGATTAATAGCAATTGTTCCAAATTCTTTTCCCTGGTTACCACACTTTAAGTACCCCACTGGCAGGAGAAGTAGACCTGGGGACAGAAAGGGAGAAAAAGGAAAATTAGAGAAAGAAAAGGAGATTGATAGATGGCCTACTTACAAAAAAGATAGACTAAGATAAAAAGAGATAAGGATGCTGTTGCAACAGTCTTAAGGCAGGAAGAAAAGGAGATAGAAAAGGGCCCTGGGCTCCGTCCCTTTCCATGCCAGGGTAGGGCACTTGCACTATTACACTGCTACAGAGGCAGAGATGTCCCTTGTAGATTGTGCCCTGAGACCTCTAGGTGGCAATTTACCAGCTTTTTAATAACAGAACTGCATGCAGGAGACTATCCAACAAGAAATAGTTCTCTTGGATGGTGGTTTGCCTTTCCCCACTTCATCACTGGTGACACATATCTGAGAGTTAGTGGATCTAACATCCTTTGTGCAGTCCAGGTAGTAACTCAATGCCCTCTTCGCATCCAGACTGTAGAGCTTTTGCTCCCCTGAGCTGAATTTTCCTGTCAATAAAACTGGAAGGGCGATTGATTGATTCAGATGGAATTCAGACACCACTTTTGGGAGGACTTGCCTGTTTGTCTTTGGGACTACATTGCCGATATGGAAGATTTTGTAGTTTGGATGTGTGCAGAGGGCTTGTAGCCCACTCACGCTTCTGGCAGATGTCACTGCCACCAGGAAAGCTGTTTTCCAGGTGGCATACTTCAGTGCAGCAGTGGCCATGGGCTCAAAAAGAGCCTCCATTGGCTGAGCAATGCACACATTCAAGTCCTAGGGAGGGACAGGGTACCTTACTGGAGGGTACGGGTGAGTAAGGCCTTTGAAAAACTTTTTGAAAATTGGTTGTGAGGCCACTGGCCTGTTTTTGCCAGCTGATGTGTAAGCTGACACTGTTGCTAAATGAACCTTAAAGGCTGAGGACCTTAGGCCCAAAGAGATGGACTAGGTAGTCCAGGACTGTAAACAGATCTGCCCAGGAGGGGGTTGATCTGAAGAAGAACACCAGAAGGAAATTTTTTTCATGTTGAAGCATAAGTTTTCCTTGCTGCTGGTTTCCTAGAAATCTTCAGCACTTCCATTACTTAAGTCAGAGAGAGATTTGTGAGGAACTGGGCTCTTCAAGAACCATGCTCTCAGGTGCAGAGTCCTAAGGTTTGAATGTTATCCTACCTGGGACAGCGCCAACAGATTGTTTCTCAGCGGCAGGTTGATTGGCAGTCTGTTGGTAAGGAACAGTAGCATGTCTGCCTGGCCCAAGCTGGACTATGAGAATCATTGTTGCTCACTCCCTCCTTAGTTTTATCAGTACTCTCCACAAAAGTGGGAATGGTTCGAAGGCATATAGAAACGTCCCTGATCAGTTGAGGACTAGAGCATCCTCTGGGACTGAACCCACTGAAGGGGATCTGCAACAAAATAGTGGGAGCTGTTTTGTTTTTTTCTCCAGGAAGCAAATAGATCTGTTTCTGGTGAACCGAACTATCAACACTGATGCCAGTACCTGCTGGTTCAAGGTCCATTTGTGATTTCCCTGATTGATCCTGCTTAGAGAGTCTGCCAACACATTGTCTCTACCTGGCAGGTGTATTGTGAATAGCTGAATTTTCAGGAAGTAGGCTAGATTCCAAATCTTCATTGCTTCTGTGCATAACTTTATCAATCTTGTTCCTAGCTATTTATATAATACATCATTGTGGTGTTGTCTGTTCTGATTTGCACAGACTGACCCTTGATCTGGAAGTAAAAAAGCCTGATTTGCCAGGTACACTGCCCAGAGTTCCAGGAGAATTATGTGTTCTTCAGTCTCCTGTGTTCACCAAGTTCCACTTACAGTACAGTCCTCCAGGTGGGTGCCCCAATCTAGCAGGGAGGAATCTGTTGTGAGTATAGCTGTAGGGGATTGCTGAAGGAAGAGAATTCCCTCTCTGAGGTTCCTTCCTTCCGACACTTCAGTGTCTTTAGTAAGGTTTTTGTTACAGGCTCCAGTCTGAACAGTGGATCCCACCTCTGAGACCAATGGTCCCCTATGGGACACTGGATGTCTCTCATTTGGAACCTGGCCCCTGGTACCACTGCAGTAGAAAAGGCCATATGCTCCAGTAACTGTATAACATCCCTTGCAGGTCTTGGGTGCCCTGCCTTAAAGGATTCTACAGTTGAAATCTGATTTGCTACCCTTGCTTGAGGAAGGAATGCCTTCCCTTGCAGGATATTCACCTGTACACCTACTGCATAAGGTCTAGAATCTGAACTGGCTCTGTTTGAAACTTTTTGAAGGTTTATGAGGAAGTCCCAGTCCTCCAATGAGTTTTGTGTCAGCAGTATAGAGGACTTTGCTTCCTGCTGTGTTTTCCTGAGATCAGCCAGTCATCCAGGTAGGGCAAAATCACCACCCCTTCCTTCTCAAATGTGCTTCCACCACAGCTAGGCACTTTGTGAAAACTCCTGGAGCTGCGGAGAAATGGAAGAGAAGGGCTGTGAACTGGTACTGGCAGTTCCCTAACTTGAACCTGAGCTATTTTCTGTGACTTGGCCTGACTGGTATGTGAAAGCAGGTGTCTTTCAGATCTAGTGACCCCAGCCAGTCCCCCTATGCACAGAAATAGAATCACTGAGCCCAGTGGTACCATTTTGAATTTTTCTTTCTTTTTTTTTATCCTTTTTCTTTTCTCCCTGGGGCTCCTGCTGTCAGGCAGGCTTTGGCTGTCTCCACGAGAGCACTCACATCCGCCCTTGCTAGTCACATTGCTCTTCTCCCAACCCCAGCCTGATACCAGCAAATCTCCCATGGATTCCCCCCGTGGTAGGGCCCCCCTTCAGTACACACAAATCCAGTTTGGCCGGTCAGGGCTGCGGGCTGAGATCGTGACTCAGGCTTTATGTAGCCTGCAGCATCCCCAATTTTCTGGTTTTTCTTGTTCCTCCCTCTTTGCTGGGACATACACATCAGTGGGTATACATGGAGGTGTGCGCATGTTGCAGGATCCCACAGTACCCTCCCTTCGTTGGTGTCCCTGACCCGCTCTACCCTCAGGCCTCTACCTGGGGTAGTCATTTGGTGGAACCACCAAATGATACTGGATACTCAATCTTCTCCCTCCCCAGGCGACCCCCAGCAACCTGCTCGTACCACAAAAATGTGTCACTGGCGTGGCAGGAGGTAAGACCCAATGCCTCAACCCTCCACACCACTGGGCCGGCTTAATTTTTCTTTCTTTAAATGCTTGTTTTTGTTTTTTTTTAGTTGTTTAACCAGGAGTAGCACACTAAGCTGAAAGCTTTTTTACAGGTGTGACCTGGGAGCACAGGGAAGTTAAGTGACTTGCTCAGGATCACATAGTCTGCAAGTGGAAGCTGTGGGATTCAAACCCAGGTCTGGTCTGCTGGATGTCACCAGATTTGCAGCTCAGAGCCTTAAACCACTGCGCTATACTGCCTCCTTGTTCAGATATCTCCGATTTAAAATGTGTCACCATTCTCCACTTTTCTTGTGGGTCAAGGAAGGATCTAGATTAAAGCTCCTTGAGATACTTTTCCACCGCACCGCTTGCAGCAATTTCTTTACCTGCCTCTCCAACTGAATGTTTTCTTTTTGGTGTGAGGTTGAAAACCTTTGGGTTCTGCAGTTTTGGGAATTTCTGAACTGCAAAGACAAAGCCTAACTCATTACTTCCAAGACCCACTTGTCTGTGGTGATTTTTGTCCATTCCTGGAAGTAGCAAGCCAGTCTTTCCCCCATGGGCAACAGATGCATGACCTGGGAAGACACGTCAGGGGTTTTGCTTTGCCTGGGATTTGGGGGCTGTTGCTACAGGTGCATGCCTAGTGCCTCTTCTACCCCTGTCCCTATAGTAAGCCCTTTGTGGAGAATACTCATAGGGAACATAAGCACAAGGGTACTATCCCCTATCCCTATCTCCCTTCCATATAGCCTGTAGGAGGAGGTGGAGTCCTTTTTTCTCAGTACTGTATTGCTCTTGTAGGTGGTTTGTATTCATCCACCATTTTCATGTAAGCCTCTGTCTTGTCACCAAACAGGAATTTCCCTCACAGGAAAATCCATTGCTTTTCTTTGAGTGTCCTAGGATAGATTTATTTCTAAACCAGACAAACCTTCATAAGGACACTGATTGGGCCATGACCCTAGAAGTAGTGTAATCTGTGTCTACTCTCATATGAAACTGATACTTTGTAGCATCTGTGGCTGAGCTTGCTGCATCACCCATATCCTGTGTCAATTCTGTAGTAGCTTTTTCACTCAGTACCAGTACGGAGTTCCATAAGGCTCTCTGGAACTGGGCTGTGTATGCTAAGTAAGCTGCTTGCTTCAGGACCAGGGAAGAGGATGTGTAAACTTTTTTCCCCATACTATCTAGCTTCCTGGAATCCATTTCAGGAGGCTGGGAGGAAAGAGGAACTTTGACCTTATCAGAGGCAGCAGTCTGGACCACTCCCTCATGATCACAGTGACAGTACAGGTACTAAGTGCCCTGTTGGTCCACCTGATACTTTTTATCAAATTTCTTATCAATGCCAGCCACTGAGGTGGGTGCTGACATGATTTAGTAGGTGGCTTTTTTGAGGGAATTGTGAATGGGCAAGATCAGCCTTCTTGTGGGTGCTAAGCCCATCATATCCATAAATTCTACCTCATCTTCATCCTCCTTAGTCTTGCGGGAGGAGATGCTGAGGGTATTTACCAGATGCCTTACAAAGCTATAGTGAGAGGTAAAGTCCTCTGAACACCTAGGAGGAGAGCCAAATTCTTGCTGAGAACCATCTGGATCTATAGGTTCTCCTTCTTCCTTATCTTCATAGAAAATGTCAGCCTCCTCCCCTGCAGGCATTGGGAATGGATCTGGAGTTGGGTGGCGGGGCAGCATATTCATGAAGTTCCCCATAGCCTGGAAAGCTGGAAGGAATTGCTATGCCTTTGTCATGTCCTCTGCTGGGGACATTTGTTTTAGTCCACTGGCAGCTCCTTTCCTTCTTTAGGAGATGAGACAGTGACATGTTTTTCTTTCTGTTTTTTCTTGGCCAGCACCATTTCCAGTGTCTGCTCAGAGGCGCTTTTATTTATGTATTTATTTATTTTGTATAATATAGTTATTTATTTTTAAAATATCAAAATACAAATACACAAGAACACAATAAACTTCTATCTAGAGCAACTAATTAAGTGCTACAAATAGGTAGAACTACAAAAATCATATTATCTACTACGTAGTGTAATAAAAAAATCAATAAAAATTCTATCAAACAAATCCATTCCATAAAAGTTAGAAGACAATAAAATATATTAGAATATATTAAAATGCATAAGAGTATCCTGGGTAGCCAGTCATAGTCTAAAGTGTTTATTGTTAGATCTTAGAGTATCAGTCCATTCAATGCATCTGTTCTCCAAACATCTCTTTACCTAGCAGATGCCTTGTTGCAAGATCTGAGCCTCTGCAGGAGAAAGAATTCAGAAAGGGTTCCCAAACTGCTAGGACTCACTCCTTCCTTCCTTTGAGAAAGTAAGATAATCTTTCTAGGGCCAGAATTTGAGTAGCTAAGGATTTCCACTGTTGTATTGTAGGTGTTACACATGACACCCATGTATTTAAAATGCATTGCCTAGCAAGTTACAGGAGAATTCTTATCCATCGAGGGAGGGGGGACCAGCCATCTCCTTTCAGATCCTCCATACCGAGGAGCAGGGAGACCAGTGTTACAGACAGATGATGCCCCGACATAATCAATATTTCATGTGCCACCCCTTTCCAAAAATGTTCTAAGATGGGACAGGCCCAAAAATAATGTATGTAGGTGCCCAGGTTCCTCCCACATCTTCTACATGGGGTGAAATCTGAGGGTTTATCTTATGTGCTATCACTGGGAGACGGTACAGGCAATGTACAAATTTATATTGGGATTTTTTACATTTATTACAAATTAACAGGCCCATATGAGATTGCAGAACCAGTCTCCAATCCTCCTCCAAAATATGGAGTCCCAGATCTGTTTCCCACAGTGCCTTAATTATGTTTGTCAAATGAGGAAAAAACACTCTGACCTGTCTCACCGCTTCTGTATCAGCCCTTTCCCATTTGTTTTAGCCTGTTATACTAATTGTTCTATTTATGCTAGAGCTGATGCATCCACAGGATCCCTCTCCATGTTTCTCCCATAGGCCCTAGCATGTAAGTACTGTATGTAAAGTGGCGGTTGTTCGGGAGTCCAGTTTTCTTCTTAGGTCCACAAAAGAGCACATGCCCTCTCTTGTAAAAAGATTACCAACACAGCGCACTCCCCTCTCCTCCCGCTCTGCAAATTGTTTATCATTCAGACTAGGTAGGAAATATGGGTTACATGCCACCAGCACCAGCAATGTGCTATCCTCAGCTTCCGCCTATGCTTCTTCATTTGATACCATGCCTCTAACGCAGCTCTTTAATTTTTACTGGATACAGGGTTCCTCCTTTTGGACACCCTGGTTGTGAACCATTTTAGCAGCTTTGTCTTTCTATTTTGTCCCCTTGACAGAGACTGCTGCTTACTCTGAGGGTTGGACCCTCATCTGAGCCCCTTGGTGACATAAAGGCAGACTAGAAGCCATAAAAACTTCCACTTTTTTTAGACCTTTGCGCTTCAGGGCAAAATGTTTTACAGGGATCAAAAATGGAAAAATTATGATTTGAACTAAGGCACTTTAAGCACAGCTCAGTGGTGGTCTGTCTTTGCCACGAGCTGGAAACAAACTGTACAATTTAAAAGGGTATAGGTCCTGTCTTCTTTTGGATCTGTCAGTCATGCCAAACAATGACAAACCTAATGACATTTTCAGTTCCCAGCTGTGACAGGGTAGAATAGGACCCTGTCCCATTTTGTTATGGAGAAAGAGTTTAAAGGGCACTGTCAGCTTTGCCCACCGTTTGCTTCAAAATCACATAGGTGTGCCTCTTGGCACACACAACAAGATTACTGTAGAATGCACTCCATGTGTCAAAATTCTCAATCTACATGCATTTTATTATTTTGTCTTTTAAGTTATTCAGTGGAATTCGGGGTTCAAGACGCACCTACTGGAAGCTGATACCAATCAGGACCTTGCATCTGCTACGAAACCGACCCAAAACTGCATTTTTCATGAGCATGATATTAAAATACTCTCACCAATCCGATGCAGTAATTCAAATGTTTCGTTTGGACTCCAAAAAGAAACTGAGCACTCTGAATTGTACAAGTAAAAGTTTTTGACAGAGGTGAAAATCTCACGCAGGCACAGGAGTGGACTTAGCAAGATCCGATGCATGCGCGAAGTGTGCTGCACTTGCGCATGCGCGGAGTTTCGACTTCAGTCAAAAACTTATTTATACAACTCTGATGCTCGGTTTCTTTTCAGTGTCCAAACAAACATTTGAATTACTGCAATGGATCAGTGAGCCTATTTTAATATTGTGCTCATGGAAAATATGTAGTTCTGGTGCGCGTTCATAACAGGCATGCGTTCTGACTGGTACCAGCTTCCGATGGGTGCATAACAAACTCGGGTCAAATGAGTAACTTAAAAGGTAAAAATAATAAAATGCTTACAGATTGGGAATTTTGAGATATGGGAATATACAGTTATCTTCTGTTGTGTGTGTGCCAAGAGGTACACTGCGTGTGATTTTGAAGTAAATGGTGGGGCAAAGCTGACAGTGTCCCTTTAAATGCATGGATCTGTCCTTTTCTGTCTCTTCTCTGTCTGGTTGTGCAACCAAATTTTCCTGTGAGACTTTGGACTTGATCAACCCGATGGGCTCACAGTTCTTTGCCTCTCACAGTCTCTCAGTTTTCTCTTGCTGTCTATTTTTCTCCCTTGCATATCTAGATCTGCTGATATAAAAATATGTGCAAATCATTGTATGGAAATGTAACTGATAATGGGATCACTTTTGTTTGGAAAATGTACAGCATTACTGTTGAAATGTATATAATTATAATCAGAGATGACTGCAACAAGCTGTTGGAAGCTAGAGGTTACCAGAGTTCAATTTTTAAGCCTTTTACAAAAGCTGTGCAAAAGAGGGCCTCAACTCAAGAAGCACAAAAACAGGATGCTTAGTAAGGATGGGGTTGAAAGGACTTATAAGAGTTAAGCTGCAACTGCAAGAAAGATTAGAAGAAAAGGGACAGAAACTGCAGGAAAACTCTATTTTATTTTGCCTTTGTAAATAGTTATACTGAACAAGTTTATTTTTTATGTTACTGCTACTGTAAATAAATATTTCTGGTGAAGTCTACAACTGTTCCTGGTTTTCCCTTTGCTTCCTGACCTGTGCCTCAATGACAGGTGGTGTCAGCCTAAGTGGGATTTACGCTGTGCATACTCTAAGCCAGGAGTTTTGTGCATGGGTACTGGACCTAGTACCATGGAAGCACAGAGGAAGGTATGGATTCTGCAGAAGCACATCCAGGAGTGGTTACCAGGAGAATGGCAGTCAAACTAGCAGAGACAGAAGTCCAGTCTGAGATTGTACAGCCAGTATAAGTTATGGAAAAGAACAGGAAGTGACAGAACCTGAAAGCCTGATGGACTTTTTTCAAATGGTGGGCCATACAACAAAAGACTAAGAAACAGAGAGAAAAAGAGATGAAGTGACAGGAGCAGCAGATGAGAGAAGACATGGAGCGACGGGAGCAGCGATGGCTCGATGTCTAGCAAGCTATCAAAATCAGAGGATCTGGCACAGATCCAGATGAGCAACAAAATGCAAGCAACTAAAAAGCCATTAAACTTACAAAGTTGTGTCCCTCAGATGATATTGAGGCATACCTGACAACTTTTGAAAGAGTTGCCACAGCCTGCCAATGGCCAAAGCAGCAATGGACAATCAGACTGGTACCCTTCCTGATAGGAAAGCCCAATTTACCTACAGCAGCATGGACACTACACAGTCAGAAAACTATGACCAGGTAAAAGAAATTCTGAAAAGGTATGACATCTCTGGAGAGACATACAGGCAGAGATTTCGATCTCTGAAGTACAACTCTGTCGACAATCCTTGAGGAGCATTCACCCGACTCAGAGAACTCTTGAAAAAGTGGATCCAACCTGACAGCAAAACAGTCCCACAGAAGAAAACAAAGTCTATGATGTTCAGCAGCTCTCATAACAAGCATAAGCTGCACCCCCTATCCATCAAAACCAGTCATGAAGTCACCCTGGAACAGGTTCAAGCCTTTAAGCACCTTGGGATCACCCTAGACCCTCATCTAACTTACAGTGCCCACGTTGACTCTGTAGCCAAAGCAGCAAATACTCGCCTAAGCGTTCTCTTCTGGCATAGGCAACATCTTACCCCAGAAGCCCTGACTGTCACCATTCAGAGCTCTGTTGTCTCCATTATTGACTATGGGCTTATCTTCTATGGCTCTGCCCTGCTCCGCTCTTAGATGCATACCCACCTCCTCAATAAGGCCTGCTGACTTCTCACTGAATCCCACCATCTCACACATACGTGCAACCTCTATGCACAAACTGGATGGCTGAAACTCACCAATCGGATAAAGTACTTAACCTGCACCATGGCAAAGAAAATAACTATGGGCCTTGCACCCCCTGAAGTGTGTGCACTCCTGCACCCTAGCAATAACCCCACTCAACCAGTGGGTCTGAATCACAGCTCCTGCAGGTTCCACATTGTCGCACCTCACAAGGTCAAAGATCTTTTGCCTACAGGGTGCCCAGCTGGCTAAATGGTCTAAACAGTTTCATCTCCTCCACTCCTACACTTGGTGCATTTAAATCAAGGCTACACCACTCTCTCACTGCATCTAGCTCCTGTGACTGCCTCCACTAGCTGACCCCATGAATATTTCCCTAATCTTATGCAGTTCTCTCTCCTATTAGCACTTGGGTTACCCCTTAGCACACACTTCCCCATGTTATGTCTACCACAATGCCACTGGCTGTACTCCTCCTCTATAGCTCTCCGCCCCCTCTACTCTTCCTCTCTCTTGTCCTCTATCCTCTCTGCACCTTATCCACTATCTCCTTGTAACCTAGCTTTCAAAACTTGTTTTGTTTCTCAGATGCTTTGTAACTCTGTTTAGCTTACACTTTTGTAACCTTGTTCTATGTATTGAATTTGTGATCTGACTTACAGGTGTAACCCCCCTACAAATGGGGGTTCCCAAAAAAGTCTTCCTCAAGCTTGCCTAAATGTGCACTGCCAGGCTGGTGTCCTGCATTTTAGCAGTTTAAATGTGATTGCCATAGAAACATAGACTTTGACAGCAGATAAGGACCACTTGGCCCACCCAGTCTGCCCATGTCCCTACCTACTGGATAAGCTGCAGATTCTAGTTAACCAACAGCCTACTTCCTGCAACCCCCCCACTATAATTGCCTTATGTCTGTCCCATGCATGTTTGAATTCCTCCACTGTTTTAGACCCCACAACCTCTCCAGGAAGGCGGTTCCATGCATCCACCATTCTCTCCGTGAAAAAGAATTTCCTCACATTACCCTGAGCGTCCCCCTCAACTTTAAATTGTGCCCCTTGTTCTTACACTCTTTTTCTGAAAGATGCTACCCTCCTGGACTTTGTTGATTCCCTTGAGGTACTTCAAAGTTTCTATCCATGTCCCCCTGTCCCTCCTTTCATCAAGGGTATATATATTAAGCTCTCTCAGTCTCTCTTCATATGGTTTCTGATGTAGCCCTGCACAATTTTAGTTGCCCTCCTCTGGACTGCTTCCATCCTGTCTATGTCCTTGCGTAGATGAGGTCTCCAAAACTGCATGCAGTACTCCAGATGGGGTCTCACCAACTGTCTGTATAGAGGATAACCACTTCCTTTTTCTACTTGTGATGCCCTCCCTATGCATCCCAGTATCCCCTGGCTTCCCTACTGACTTCTCACATTGCATACCCACCTTTAGGTCATCTGATATGACTACACCCAGATCCCTTTCCATTATTGTTGTTGTTAGTACCTCCTGCTATGTGTTACTCTTCTCCTGGATTTTTATTTCCCAGGTGCATTACTTGCACTTCTTTGCATTGAATCTAAGTTGCCATATGTCTGACCATTCCTCCAACCTTGCCAAGTCCCTTCTCATCCTTTCTACCCCCTTTTGTATCAACTCTGTTACAGATCTTTGTGTCATCCACAAAGAGGCATACCTTTCCTTCAGACCCTCTGCAATGTCACCTATAAAAGGCGTTAAAGAGGACTGGACCCAATACTGAGCCCTGAGGTACTCCACTAAGTAACCCCTTTCTTCAGAATGTGTTTCATTCACTATTACCTTCTGTGTCCTGTTGTGCAGCCAGTTTTCTCTCAGGCTACCACCCTGGGACCCACTCCCAGGCTGGCTAACTTGATTATTAGTCTTTGTGCGAGACTGTGTCAAATGCCTTGCTAAAGTCTAGGTAGGCCATATCCACAGCCCTCCCTGGTCTATTACTTTGGTCACCCAGTCAAAGAATCGATTAGATTTGTCTGACATGACCTTCCTGCTGTGAATCCATGCTGCTTTGGGTCCAGTGCCCGTTGGCCTCTAGGTACTCAACAATTCTTTCTTTCAGAAGTGATTCCATCATTTTCCCCACCACTGAGGTCAAACTAACAGGTCTGTAGTTTCCTGCTTCTGCCTTGCTCCACTTTTGTGAAGGGAATCACATCTGCCTCCTCCAGTCCTCAGGTACCACCCCATCTTCCCATGATTTGTTAAAAAGTGTGGTTAGTGGTGTCACTAGGTCCTCCTTAGCTCTTTTAGGATTCTAGGGTGAATCCTGTCAGTCCCCATTGCTTTGTCCACCTTGAGTTTTGAAGTTCTTTCAGTACTCTTTCTTCTTTAAATGGACTGGTATCAACCCCACTATCCAGAGTGCTTCTACTGTTTAGTTTAGGTAACTCCTCCTTCTTTTTTTGAATACTGAGCAAAAGTATTCATTCATTATCTCTGCCTTTTCACTGTCTCCCTCTGCCCACCTCCTCTCTCCTTTATTAATCTTCCCTATCCCTCCCTTAACCTTTCTATGTTCCCTAATGTACCTATAAAAGGTTTTATCCCCCTTCTTAACTGAGTTGGCTATCCTTTCCTCGGTTTGGGCCTTTGCTTTTCTGACTGCCTTCCCCACTTCTTTCTGCTTTAATTGATACAGTTCCCTGTCGTGCTCTGTCTGTGATTCCTTATACTTTTTGAATGCAGCCGTTTTCTCCTTAACCTTTCCTGACACTTCTTTTGAGAGCCATAGTGGTTTTTTATTCCGCTTTCTTTTCTTTATTTGTTTCACACAAAGGCTTGTTGCTCCATGATGGCAGTTTTGATTTTTCTCCATTGTTCTTCCACCCTCCTTTCTGGCCATTTGCTAATGCATTCCTCAGGTATTCACCCATTTTGCCAAAGTCAGCCCTTCTAAAGTCCAGTATCCTTGTATTTGTATGGCTTGTCTCCATGGTTGTGTTTATTGTGAAACACACTGTGCAGTGGTTGCTTGTTCCCAGGTGTCTACTGACTTCTAAGTTTGTGATCCTCTCTCCATTTGAGTACCAGGTCTAATATTGCTCCCTCCGAGTGGGTTCCACCACTAGCTGTCTAAGGCATGCTCCCTGTAGGGCATCAAGAATGACCCTGCTCTTGGATGTGGCTGCAGTCCATGTTGCCCAGTTAACATCTGGCATATTCAGGTCCCCCATCAACAGTATTTCCCCTTTGCAGCCATTTTGAGAATGCCCTCTATCATTTTCTTGTCCATTTCCTCCCCTTGAGATGGGGATCTGTATACAACCCCTGTGCGGATTGTGATGCCATTCCCTGTCTCCAATGTGACCCAGAGTTCCTCTTGTCCTCCCCCTTTACCTTTTAGTTCTGTTACTTTGATCCCTTCCCTTATGTAGAGAGCTACTCCACCTCCTCTTTTACCCTCCCTGTCCCTTCTGTAGATTGTGTACCTGGTATGTGTTGACATCCCAGTCATGGTTCTCCATGTACCATGTTTCTGTGACTGCCACAATATCCAAGTGTTCCACTTCCATCAGGGCTACTAGCTCTGGAAGCTTGTTTCAAGACTACGGGCATTGGTACTCATTGCCCTCCATTTAATGTTGGCTTTATCCTTTTTACCCCATCCCTGCTCTTATTGCCCTTGTCCATTTTCCATTTACTCCTGTCCTGCCCTCTGTCAAGCTCTGTACCTCAGTGTTTACCCTCTACCTGCCATGCTTGGGGGAGACTTGAACTTTCCTGTTTCCTATCAGCACCTCCCCCTTGGCTGGTTTAAAAGCTTGCCAAGGAAGCCTTTAAACCTGTCACCTAGGGCGTGTTTCCCTTCCTGGACAGATGCAGACCATCATGCCAGTATAGACCTTCATCTCTCCAGGTGGACCCCCAGTCCCCAATGAAGCCAAAGCCCTGTGCTCTGCACCAGTTTTGCAACCATTCATTAAACCGCATGGTGTACAGTACCCTAGCCTCACCACTGCCATGGACTGGCAGCACCTCTGAGAAGGTTACCGTGCTTGCTATCTGTCTGAGGCCCTCCCAACTCCAAAATTCATCCTGCACTGCACTGATCTCATGCCTAGCTAGGTCATTTGTTCTGGGGTGGACAATGATATCTAGTTTCCTCTCCTGTGATGCTGCTTCTGCAATCCTGAGGATTCACTTCCTGTCCCTCCAAGCCATGGCACCAGGCAGGTACCTTACTTCCCTCTCCTCTCCCTTCCCCAGGTCTACACCCCTAACAATTGAGTCCCCTATCAGAAGCTGTTTCTTTCCCTTGTGTTGTCCTTTGCCACTGTTTTGTGGGTCTCCCTTGTGGCTGTCCCCAGCATTCTTCATGGTCTCCAATGAGGGTGTCATCATAGAGGAACCTTGATTTGCCAGACCGACATATGATTTGTGTAGAGGTGCAACTCGGGGGCTACGCCTCTGTTCCACCATCCTCACCCTCCCAGAACCTACTGTGGTCCATCTGCTCTTCACACATGGCAACCTCTGAGGCAGTGGTTGTGGAACTGGTGCTCTTTGGGTGGGGGAGTCCTCCTTAGTCCTAGCCAGTTCAGCCTGGAGGTGGGCAACCTCCTCCCTCAGAGCTGACAGTTGCCTGCAAATAGGGCAGCAACACAGGTTCCAGAATGTTTCCCGGAAAATTGCTGCCCCACAGCCAGTGCATTGCACCACTCCCCACATGTTCCTCTTCCTTATAATATACAATGAGTAATATACAATTTTTTTTTTGGTGTGTGTATACTTACGCTTTATGCACTGTGCTGGGTAATTAAGAATATGACAGTTCTGCTCCAAGACCTGTTGAGGAAGTGATGTCAGAACCTTGGCTATAAAGGAAATGCCACGCCTGGGGTGAGTGGGTGAGCCACAACCACTGGTGACTGTTAGAAACAATCAATTACACCACTGCTCCACCACCCTGGTGAGTACTGTCCCTTTATAGTAAGTCAACCAACACTACAACGTACTAGACCACTGCTCCTACATAAACCACTCTACTGAGTCCAGGATAAAAACAAACCCACTGTTCAGCCAGCAGGACACTCCAAAATACTGTACAAATATCCTTCCAAATCCTATGTGTCTAGCACAGAAATCAACAACTTCAGTTGTATTACAACCCCTCTGGTTATAAAATTAATACACTTTAATGGAATCCTGCAATTCTTAATGCCAATAAGAAAATAATGAAACTTTCTGTAGAAAGTGTAGCTACCTTCCTAGTCCCCTACAATATTATGTTTTACAAGTTACCAGTTCCTCAAATGCATTCTAGTTTGTTCTCTGCAGTATAGCCAAGTTCTCAGCTTCCAAAAGGAACAGGCAGGTACACTGACTGACTTTACTCTGTGTAGTATGCCTAAACAGAACAGTGATACAAGCTCCACCCAGAATCAATTGATTGACTAGTGACACCTGTGATGTAAGCAGGCCTTTCAGTGAAGACAATTTGCTACGTCTGCTTCTAATACACACACAAACCCTTTATCTGAAACCAGGGATAAACTCACTGCTTAGCCAGCAGGACGCTTCCAAAATATTGCACAAATATCCTTCCAGATCCTATGTGTCTAGCACAGAAATCAAGCAACTTCAGTTGCATTACAACCCATCTGGTTATAAAATTACTACACTTTAATGGAATCCTGCAATTCTCAATGCCAATAAGAAAATAATGAAACTTTCTGTAGAAAGTGTAGCTTACCTTCCTAGTCCCTACAATTATGTTTTACCAAGTTACCAGTTCCTCAAATGCGTTCTAGTTTGTTCTCTGCAGTATAGCCAATTTCTCACCTTCCAAAAGGAACAGGCAGGTCCTCTGACTGACTTTACTCTGTGTAGTATGCCTAAACAGAACAGTGATACAAGCTCCACCCAGAATCAATTGATTGACTAGTGACACCTGTGATGTAAGCAGGCCTTTCAGTGAAGACAATTTGCTATGTCTGCTTCTAATACACACAAACTCTTTATCTGAAACCAAGGGATAAACTCACTGCTTAGCCAGCAGGACGCTCCCAAAATATTGCACAAATATCCTTCCAAATTCTATGTGTCTAGCACAGAAATCAAGCAACTTCAGTTGTATTACAACCCCTCTGGTTATAAAATTACTACACTTTAATGGAATCCTGCAATTCTTAATGCCAATAAGAAAATAATGAAACTTTCTGTAGAAAGTGAAACATAGAAACATAGAAGTTGACGGCAGATAAGGACCGCAAGGCCCATCCAGTCTGCCCATTTCTTTCTACCTTATAAATGTACCATCGACCTTTGCTCTGTCAGTGACCTATCTATTCATAGTCATTTGTATTGCTCCTTATGCCTATCCCATGCCTGTTTGAAGCCTGCACTGTATTCATATACCACTTCTTGTGGTAAGCCATTCCATGCATCTACCACCCTTTCTGTGAAAAAATTCCTCACATTCCCCTTAATCGGCCTCCTCTAATCTCATGCTGTGTCCTCTTGTCCTGCTATTTTTCTTATATTTAAACATATGTGAGACTCTTTCACCTTGTTTATGCCCTTAAGGTGTTTAAATGTCTGATCATATCACTCTCTCCCTCCTTTGCTCAAGGGTATACATATTGAGCTCCGTTAATCTGTCCTTATATGTCTTCTGATGCAGTCCCTGCACCATTTTGGTTGCCTTCTCTCTGGACTGCCTCAATTTGGTAATGTCCTTGTAAGGTGTGGCCTCCAATACTGCCGCAGTACTCCAGATGGGAGCCCTAACCAATGTCTTGGCACAGAGGATTATTACACTCCCTCTTCACGACATGATACCCCTACTAATACACCCTAACACCCCTAGCCTTACCCTACTGCTTTGGGGTCTGCTTGGATGATTTTAGGTCATCAGTGATGATGATGCCCAAGTCTCTTTCTTCCTTTGTGACTGCTAGCAACTCCTCCCAGCCTATAAGTGGCTTCAGGGTTTCTCTTCCTATGTGCATGATTTTGCACTTCTTTGCATTAAATCCAGTTGCCACTCTTCTGACCATTCTGCTAGTTTGTCAGATCTCTCTTCTCATTCTGCCCACCCATCTGGATCATCTACTCTATTTACAGAATCTGGTGTCATCTGCAAACAGACAAGCCTTACCCTCTAGTCATCTGCGGGGTCACTAATGAAGATGTTGAATGGACTGCCCCAGGACTGATCCCTGAGGTACCCCACTTGTGACTTGCATCTCTTCTGACTGTATACCATTTACCACCACTCTCTGTTTTCTGCCAGTCAACCAGTTTTGCACCAGTTGACCAACTTCAGCCCACCCCACGAGCCTACCTAGCTTATTTATCAATCTTCTATGTGGAACAGTGTCAAAGCTTTGCTGAAGTCAAGGTGAGGCGACATCAACTGCTCCCCTTGGTCCACCACTCTGGTTACCCAGTCAAAGAAATCTATGAGATTAGTTTGACAGGACCTTCCTTTGTAAACCCATGCTGTCTTGGATCCTGTGCCCTATGGATTCCAGGTGTTGCACTATCTTTCCTTAAGGGTATCATAATCTTGCCCACTACTGAGGTAGACTGACCGGTCTGCAGTTCCCGCCTCCTCCCTGCTACCACTCTTGTGAGTGGGATCACATAAGCCTTTCTCCAGTCTTCTGGGACTCTCCTGTGCTCAGGGACTCACTAAACAATTCTGCTAATGGCTCTGCAGTTCCTCCTTAGCTCCTTAAGTACCCTGGGATGTATGCCATCAGGTCCCATTGCCTTATCCACCCTGAGCTTAGCAAGCTCTTGTAGGACCCTTTCTTTTGTGAAGGAGTAGTGCTCACCTCCCTCCCCTGTGTCCATGATGCTGAGCTGTGGGCCCTGCCTACCTTCTCTTCAGTAAATACTGAGCAAAAGTATCTATTTAGGATAGATGCCTTTACAGGGTCCTCCTCCTCACATGCTCCCTTTTCTCCATTAAACAGCAATACCCCTCTGGACTTTCTCCTTTCACTAATGTATCTATAGAAAGTCTTGTCACCTTCTCTTTTACTGTTCGTGCTAGTGTTTCCTCAGTTTGGGACTTTGCCTGCCTTACTGCCTTACCTGCTTCCCTTAGGGCAGTTTGTATACCCTCCCCTATCTTCATCCCGCTGTGTTCCTTATATTTTCTGAAGGCCAGCCTTTTGGCTCTGACCTTTTCTGCTACTATATTTGAGAACCAAAGTGGTTTCCTTCTTCTTTGCACTTCCTTTTCTGTCTAACACAATGGATGTTGCTTCAAGTATTGTATCCTTAATGCTTGCCCATTTGCCTGTACTCCTCACCTGTGTTTCTTTTTGCCAGGGCTAGCTTAACTCTGTTGGCCATCTTATCAAAGTCAGCCCTCTGAAGTCCCATATTTTTGCCTGGAATGGGATGATTTAGATGTAGTAGCCAAATTGAACCATACCATGTGATGGTCACTGGCCCCAGGTGACCTTCTACCTGGAGATCTGTGATCCCTTCTTTGTTAGTCAGTACTAGATCTAGGATAGCCCCTGTCTCTTGTGGGTTGCTGTACCAGTTGTTTGAGGCCCTCCTGCAGGGAATCCACTATGAGTCTAGTTCTGGCAGATGTTCCTGCTGGTATTGACCAATCTGTATCTGGCATGTTGAAGTCTCCCATTATCAGAACCTCCCTTTAGCTGTCATGTTTTGTATATCTTCAACAGTAATGTCTATGTCCTCCCTCTGGTCTGGGGCCTGTAGACAACCCCAGTTCTTATGGCTGTCCCATTACCTGTTTCCAGGGTGACCCACAGTTCTTCTGGCTCCTTATGTGTATTCTGAATTTCTGTAGCTTTGATATTTTCATTAACATACAGGGCCACCCTCCCCCCTTTTGCACCTCGGTCTCTTCTGAACAATACATATCCAGGTACAGAAGTCTCCCAAGTGTGGTTACTGGTAAAGCCACGTCTCTCACTAATTGCTACTATGTCCAGTTTAGCTCAGCATTGTGCCTGCAGGTCTGGATCTTATTTCCCAGGCTGACATATTGTACATGATTTTCCATTGGCCAGATTTTGGTGTGTTAGTTGTTGGGTGAAGTTTGGCATTACCCCTGTGCATCGTGATGGGGAGACAAACCTTTTTCTTACCTGGTGATGCAAATGAATGGCAAACACGCTGAATTCCTGTTTGACCACTAGCTGAGGGGAGGGTGTTCTTCCCATTCGACGTATAGGGTGCTGCACCCTCTCCCCCATTGGTTTAAATATTCTGCAAAGGCGTCAAACTTCTGCCCCAATGCACTGACTCCTCTTTAGTCAGATGCAGTCCATCAAATTAAAGAACTTTCGCTCCCAGAACTGTTGCCAGTTCCCACAAATCTGTGTCCTTTCCTGGCACAGTCCTTGAGCCACGTGTTTAGCTCCCCTATCTCCCTTCTCTGACCTTCCGTCCATCTGCTCCCTTCTCCCAGACTGGCGGGATCTCAGAGAAGGAGATGCGGACGAAATAGATGATAGTTTGTCACCCAGCCTAGTCAGGTGTTCCTTGGTCTCCACAACTGACCGGCTGGCGAGATCATTAGTCCTATGTGTACTAGGACATCAATGTTTTCTCCTGCTTTGGAACAATTTTAGCAATGCGGTCAGTGTCTCTCCATGCTGATGTACCTGGAGAGCATCTGACCATCACCCTGGCTGGAGATGGGTATCAACTCCCGAATCATGGAGTCTCCTATGATCAGAAGTTTTGGATTCCTTTCTGCTTGTTTAGTTTTGGTTCTGATTTGGGTGAGTATTGTTGTGCTAGCTCCTGCCCAGTGTCCTGCTCTGCAGTGTCTTCTGCCTCTTTATTTGATTTCAGAGATAGAGGCAGATACCTGTTTGTAGTGTTTATATGGTTTTGGAGGTAATGTGTTGGAGAGCAGAGGTGATGGGGCACCTGATTTGCTCCTCCTAACCACCTGCCAACCTCCTGGACCAACTACCCTCTGCGGTCGAGGTTTTTCTGTTGGATGCTGGGGAAATGGCGGGTGGTTCTTATAATGTATTTCCTCTTCAATATGAAATTTGAGGCGCAATCTCTGCCCATGCTGCCCGGAGCTGAGACCTAAGATCTCCAAAGGCCCAGCATGTGGACAGTGTCCTAAATCCTGTAAGACTGTCCTTCTGAAAATTGTTCCACAGTACCTGCAGTTAATGAAATCCATTCCAAATAAGTTGCTGGGTTTGTATCCTAGTCAGAGTAATTAGAAGGAAAAAAATGCAAGTAATGGTTTAATTGTGCTTTGTTTAACTTGTTATAACAAGTTAAATTACTAGTGCCCTGTAAATGAGATCACCTTGTGGAGGCCCCACTGATCCGCCTTCCTGTTCTGCCACAGGAAATGTTACAACTGTGGTACCCTATAAAGGAGTGTAGTGTGGGGTGGTTGGGGATGGGGGGGTGGGTGGCTGGGCCTTCCCCTGCCAAAAAAGTGTAGCTTACCTTCCTAGTCCCCTACAATATTATGTTTTACCAAGTTACCAGTTCCTCAAATGTGTTCTAGTTTGTTCTCTGCAGTATAGCCAATTTCTCAGATTGCCAGAGAGTGCCTGTATAGCCTCTGTGTACTGTCTCTTTAAGAGCTGCCTGGCTTGCAGTCATAAGTAATCTGAGAGGGAGCTCTGTTGAAAGATGTAACTATTTGCTAAAATCATTTAGAGTGACAGTGATAATGTAGTTTGTCTAACCTGCCTTCTTTGCAGCAAGGACTGTATTGTTTATCTCTACTATCGTGGTCCTGACTGCAAATTGGACCAATCAGTTCTGGTGGGACCTAAAATGGAGCTGGACTACAGGAGCTGTCTGGAGTCAAAATCTGTAGGAATTGTAGTTTTGGGCTTTGGCGCCTTTTTGCACCTGAAAGGGGAGCCTTTGTTGTGACTGACAGACAGATCAGCCAACCAAACCTTTTGGATTCTGGGGAAAGTCCCTGGCTTGCTGGTAGTTGAGTCAGATCTAAGTTGGGAACTGAAGAAGCAACAGCTTGAGACAGTCAAGCAGCCGTCTGAGTAGTTTCGTGCGGAGAACAGTGGAAAGGCCTGAGCTGTGGCCTGCATGTCTGCCTGCTGCCCCTGAGAGGAAGAGAAGAGAATTATTTCGGACTAAATCCAAGTTTGTGAGAATGAAGTAAGCCACTGATTTTTTTACCAGGCTCATGCCTGAAGAAGACTGAAGATTTTGCTGAATGCGATTGACCTGTCTGGATTTCCAGCTGCTTTTGAATCCCCGGTTTGAGCAGAGACTTTGCTATCGTAACCGGAGAGCGGTTTGTCTGGTACAGTAGAATTTCCTTACATGTAAATGTCCTGTGTATCACAAGTAGGTCATGATTTGGTTCCCCACTGTGTGAACTGTGTTCTGGTTGCTGGTACCGTAGAATCCTTTACATGTAAATGTGCTGTGTATTGAAAGTGGGTCATGATTTGGTTCCCCACTGTGTGAACTGTGTTCTGCTTGCTGGAAGCTGTATCCAGCCCAAAATGGACTGTATCTGAATTTGTCTCCATTTGGCTGGGGCCTTGCCACACTGACCCAGCCAGACTACCCACTGCACAGAGAAAACCATCGCGACGAGAGACCTGCCTGGGATCAGCCCCTGCTCCACACTTGAACAGGAACGATGCCGCAGCGATTCGTGTGGGCCCTGCTTCTCCTGGCACTCCAGATTAACCACCTGCTATCTCAATTTTCATCCAGCCTGTGTCCAGTCTTGGGTATTGTGAGTAATCATCAGGGTAGCTCCCTGCAACAACAACCTAATCTAAAAGTGTGTCATCTGATTATCCTGTTGTTTTCTTCTCATGAACTGAGCCCTCCAGCTCCAGATTACAAATAGTGTGTGTTGTGCATGTTGTTTTCTTCCATGACAGGGCCCCAACCAGCTGCAACATTCCTGGCTAGCCCACCATTCTCCATCTGGGTACCCAGAGCGTGTGACTGTTTATGGACCCTGAAGTGCATGCATAACTGCTTGATTGATGCAGCCTTTAAGCAAATTAACCTGATTACACCCCTCCCTTGTTCAAGTCCCTTAAATAAAACTTTTTTTAAATTTACCCTGACTGTGGTTCCAGTTTGTGCAAGAGTACTGTACTGCTGCTATTTGTTGTGTATAACCCTGTTTTACAGGGGATCCCTGGAGCCAGGCCAGAGGAAAGCTCTGGTGGTAAATGCAAACAGTGTGGGGACTTGTGTGGTATATCAGGGGTATTGTGAAAGTGATTATTGTGTATTGTTCCTGCCACTAGTAAGGAAAGAGGGGGATTACAGTGTCCCGGAGGGCTGTGCCAAGGTTAGCTTGACCACTACCAACCCTGACCTCCGGGTGGAGGCACCCATTTCAGAACTCAGGCCCCTTAACCTGCTACTAGCAAGCAGGCAGGGGTAGTAGCCCTTGGGATAGCGCCACCTAGGGGTTACATTTTGGAGGCACCGCTGGGATTTTGTGCCTTCTAGTGGCCAAAAATTATGAATTATTGTTAAAGATTAATAGCTACCCCAGTAGAAATAGCTATACACCAGCTGGTGGGGTGGTGTACTGGGCGGAGGTCAACCCCTAAAATGCTCTGCTTATACTAGATATTCCTGGGTACCAGTAAAGACACTGTAGAGGGAGCACTCTTCAAAGTTGAATGTTTAAAAAACCCTGTGGTGGTGGTGACAGGCTAATTTGATCGCCCAAACTTTCATAGCCTTGGTAGAGTGTAGTGACCTCGTGGACAGCTCTAAAGTGCCACAGACTATTGCCCCAGAAGGGTTCCAGCTACCTGGAAAATGATAACAAAAGACAGTAAAGACCCCGGGAGGATGAGCTCCACCATTATCTGAGACTTTGAGGAGAAATTTGCTAAGTTGTTGCTGGAGGAAGGGAACCATAGAGGACTTTAAGAAACTATTCCTGCCACCTGGGGTGTTCTTCCTCAACATCCCTCCCACTCCAGCACCTGTTACTGCCCACACCTTCTGTGCCTGTGTCAATGCTGGCCCCTATTCTGTACCTGCCATTAGTCATGACTCCTACGAAGGCTGAGAATCTTCTGGGCACCCTCCCCACCCCAGGGAAGATGACTGGGAGACCTGGATGGCTATGTTGCCCTGTAGTACTTGAATGGCAATGTTCAGAAGCAGAGAAATGAAAGATGTTGAGGAGAGCTCTCCGAGGTCCTGCACAACTGCACAGGACTATCTTGATGCATTGGAGAATGTGTATGGGAGTCTGAATTCAGATGAGGATCTGTGGTGGAAGTGCAAGCAGCTCAGCAGTATCCAGGGCAGCCATTGTCTGTGCATGTACCTTGGCTTGAAAAGCTGCTACAAGAGTGCTTCCAGAAAGGTAGTTTGCCATCAAATGAATTAGATTGAACTAGGCTTGACTGGATCCTAAGTCTGCTCCATCTTCAGAATTGTTACTGCTTCAGTTGTGCCTTGCCACCCGACTGGAATCGCCCCCCTACTATGATGAGCAAATAAAAGAAATTTGGGGTGTTGAGCAAAGGCAACCCCATGGGGGAATTGCACCCATATCGACCGCTGCTGCACAAGTGACCGAGAGTGATCAGCCAAGTGAGGCTCAGGGGCCAAAAGTTGGCACTTAATGAGCACTCTAAGAATGCAAAGGACTTCCCACCCTGGGCCCAGCATTGGAAAGATGAGCTACTAAAGGAAGTCCGAGAGTTGAAGATGGGTGCCTCTGCAAGGGTTTACCCCATGGAACAAGATTCTGGTCACTTTCAGGATGTGACTGCAATGGGGTGGGGTGCACTCAGGCATCTGCTACCGAGGTAGCCCAAGGCTGAGATCACTGGATTGACTGCCATTGTAAAGGAACTGTTAAGACACATTGCACCACTCTCACCGCTGCAAGCAGATACTAGACCCCAATCTCTTACTACTGCTTCAGTTCCTCATACGAAGTTCTCTCCCAGGATGACCCAGGAGTCTATCATTTGTCTCAGCTGTGGAAAGGATGGCCATATGAAAAGAGAATGCCAGTCTCGGAAGGACTTAGAAAGAGTAGTAAACAGACTCCAAGGGGAGCTCCGAAAAAACAAATCAATGGCCAAGGGGTGCCCAAAATGATCGCAGTGAGGGTTCAAGAAACCCTAACTCAAATTTCTTTGTGGCTAAATCATCTGCCCAGGCCTCTGCTACTGCCTCTCCAGACTGGTCCAAAATAGTGGGCCCTTCAATGGAGACTACAATGACTGTGAATGGTATTCATACTCGGGCTATGCTTGACAGTGGGTCGCAAGTGACCATTGTATTCCAGGACTGGTATGACAAACACTTATGTGATGTGCCTTTGCAATCCCTAGAAGGTCTACATGTGTGGGACCTGAGCGATAAGTCTTATCCCTACCTAGGGTGTGTCCGCCTCTGGTTGTCTTTTCCTGCAACTGTAACTGGTATAGAGGAGTGAGTAGAGACATTGGCCCTAGTGTGTCCCCCCACTGGACTGTATGATGGGGTCCCCCTGTTAATTGGGACAAACACCCATATGTTTGGGAGACTGGCGCAACTCTGTCATGAGAAACAAGGGCAACTGACTGGGAGGGCCCTGAGAATTCCGTCTCTGATCAAGAGGGCCTATGATATGCAACAGAAACCCAAGGAAGTAGACCAGGATGAATCGGTGGGGATCGTGTGGAAGAAGGATCCAGAGTCAATGGTACTGGCCCCTAATGCCCAGTGTATCATTCAAGGGGAGGTTCGCCTACGGAAAGATGTCAAGAACAAAATACTGGTGTTGGATGCACCAGGCAATGGAAAATTGCTAGAAGGATTATTGGTCAAGCCCAGCATCTTTCCTGCTTGTGCCCATGCCTATGCACGATGAGTGATGGTTCAGATTCACAAAGTGTCAGATCGGAGATCCAGATGAACAGAAGGTGCACCCCAGCTATGGTACACTATGCAGACACTGCAGTATTGCCCAGCAACAAGCACCCTGGTGAGAAGGAGAGTGACCCCAGACTTGTTTGACTTTAGTGAATCCTCATTCCCAGCTGAATGGAGGGCTAGAATTAGCAAGAGACTTGCCCAGAGAGAACAAGTGTTTTCATTGAAAGAATGGGATGTGGGATGTGTCCAGGGTGCAGAGCATCACATACACCTGCACAATGAATGGCCATTTTGAGAGAGGTCCTGATGCCTAGCCCAGCAGACATAGATGATGTGAGAAGACACCTGCAGGAAATGCTCGCTGCTGGCATGATACAAGAATCAGACACAGGAACAGACTGAACAATTGGTTATACCACAGAAGTATAGAACAGAGTTATTACAGATAGCGCATGATAGTCCTATGGCTGGTCACTCAGGGAGGGATCGCACCCTTGCCAGATTGCTGTGTAGATTTTACAGGCCTGAAATTCATGAAGATGTTGCTACCTATTGTAATTTGTGTGCTAAGTGTCAGAAGGTACCACAGTCACTAGAAAAGACAAGGTGCCCCTGGTGCCCCTAGCCTTGCTAGATGTGCCTTTTGAGAAAATTGCAATGGACGTGGTTGGTCCTTTAGACAAAAGTAAAAAGGGTAATAGATTTATCCTGGTAGTATACAATTATGCTACTCTATACCCAGAAGCAGTTCCAATGCGTACTGTAACAGCCCCAGAAGTGGCAGCAGAGCTTGCCAAAATTTTCAGCAGAGTAGACATATCTAAAGAAATTATTACTGATCAGGATAGTAATGTTGGTGCTTTCACTGCTTAAGGAGCTATGCAGTCTGCTGGGTATCACTGCCATAAGAACCTCCCCCTATCACCCTCAGACAGACGGTCTTGTTGAGCGTTTTAACCAAACCCTAAAATGCATGTTAAAAAGGTTTGTAAAAGGGGAAGGAAAAGACTAGGACCAATACTTGCCTTACCTACTTTTTGCTTAAAGAGAAGTGCCACAGGCATCAACACAGTTTTCACCATTTGAAATGCTGTATGGTAGGCAACCAAGAGAGCCACTGGATGTGATTAAAAAAAAAAACTTGGGAAGATAACCCCACTCAGAAACAATCTTTGACTTCTTATATGTGAGCCCTAAGAAAGAAGCTGGCAAAATATGTTGCAATTGCCCATAGTAATCGGAGAAGGCCCCAAATCAGCAGAAGGTATATTATGACTAGGGGTAAAAGAAAAAGGTTTTGAGCCAGGTGAAAGGTTTTGCTACTGTTGCTCACAACGGAAAATAAACTGTTAATGAAGTGGCAAGGGCCATATAAGGTTCTTAGACATACTGGCACTGTTAACTATGAGATTGAGACTCCTGACAGGAAACATCCTACTAAGATATACCATGATAACCTCCTCAAGAAATGGGTTGAAAAAATGTCAAAAACGGCTTTGCTGGTTTTACCAGAAACCGATAAGGAAGATATTAATGTAGCTTATGATAGACTGGAACAAACTGTAAATGCTGATGCTGTAAAGGTGAATGTTTCTTAACTTCAGAACAACCTGCAGACATTCAGTAATGTGCTAAAGACATTTAACAGTACTTTAACCACGGTACCAGGCTGAGCAAAGGGGCTGAGCAGGTAATATTGACAAGGAATGCTTGTCCAGTTAGGCAAAAGACATATAGATTACCAGAGCAGTTAAGAGCTGATGTGGTTAAGGAAATATAAAAAATGAAAGAATTGGGTATCATAGAGGAGTCGAGGAGTGCTTGGTCATCTCCATGGTAATTGTAAACAAAAAGAAGAGGGTGTTAGAATCTGCCTTGATTTTAGAAAACTTAATCAAGTGTCAGAATTGGACAGTTATCCTATGCCCAGAATAGATGATTTGGTGGACAGACTGGGGAGTGCAAAGTATATCAGTACCCTCGATCTCACCAAGGGTTACTGGCAAATACCTTTAGTGAAAGAATCCAGAGTCAAAACTGCATTTGCCATCCCTATAGGATTCTATCAGTTCACTACCATGGGTTTACATGGTGCGCCAGCTACATTCCAATGGTACATGGATGTCATTTTATCCCCTCACACTGGTTATTATGCTGCGTACCTGGATGATGTCATGGTGTACAGTCCAGACTGGAAAAGCCACCTGGAACACCTACGAGCAGTTATCCAAGCTATCAAAAATGCAGGTCTGACTATTAATCCTACCAAATGTGCATTGGGCATGCATGAAATCTGATATTTGGGCTATGTGTTAGGAAATGGAGAAGTTAAGCCAAAGGTTTCTAAAATAGAAGCTGTAGCTAATAGCCCTATCCCTAAAACAAAGAAACATGTCAGATAATTTTTAGGGGCTGGCTGGTTATCATCACAGATTTGTTCCCAACTTTACAGAGTTAGCTACTCCCCTCACTGAACTCATGAAAAAATGGTACCCAAATAATGTGAAATGGACCCCAAAATGTGATGAAGCTTTTCAAGCCATAAAGGCTGCATTATGTTCAGCCCCTGTTTTAAGAAGCCCAGACTTTGAGAAACAATTTTTGCTACAAACAGAGGTGCAGTTCTAAGTCAAAATGTAGATGGGACAGAACATACAATTCTGCACATAAGTAGGAAATTGCATGACAGAGAGAAAAGGTACTCCACTATCGAAAAGGAATGCTTAGCAGCAAAGTGGGCCATGGAGTCCCATAAGTTTTATTTGTTAGGGGAACTGAATTTGTTCTTGTAACTGATCACAATCCTCTCTGTTGGCTTAACCATATGAAAGATAAAAATTCCAGAATCACAAGGTGGTACCTGGCACTACAGCCATTTAAATTCACGGTGATACACAAATCTGGTAAAAAGAATAGCAATGCTGATTTTCTGTCAAGCTATGGATCAGGAACTGAGGGTTCTGAAGGTTGAAAAGCAAATGTATGGGTTTGAACTTTATTGTTTGCTGTACTGTTTTTAAAAAAAAACAGATGATGTACATGTGCTTAATTGTTGAAAGCAGCAAATGTTAGAAGAGAATAAAAAGTTTTGGAAAACTGTTTAATAAAAGAGATTCCCCTCTTAAGGATGGGGGTATATGTGACAGGGTAGAATATGATCCTGTCCCATTTGTTATGGAGAAAGTGTTTAAATGCAAGGATCTGTCCTTTTCTGTATCTTCTCTGTCTGGTTGCGGAACCAAATTTTCCTGTGAGACTTCGGACTTGATGCACTTGATGGGCTCGCAGTTCTTTGCCTCTCGCTGTCTCTCAGTTTTCTCTTGCTATTTTTCTCCCTTGCATATCTAGATCTGCTTATTTAAAAATATGTGAAAATCATTGTATGAAAATGTAACTAATAATGGGATCATTTTTGTTTGGAAAATGTATAGCATTACTGTTGAAATGTATATAATTATAATCTAAGATGACTGCAAAAAGCTGTTGGAAGCTAGAGGTTACCATAGTTCAATTTTTAAGTCTTTTACAAAAGCTGTGCAAAAGAGGACCTCAACTCAAGAAGCACACTGTGTTCTAGCAGCTTCTGCCTGATATTTACAAAAAAACAGGATACTTGCTGAGGATGGGGGTTGAAAGGACTTATAAGAGCTAAGCTGCAACTGCAAGAAAGATTAGAAGAAAAAGGGACACAGAGATTGCAGGAAAACTCTATTTTATTTTACCTTTGTAAATAGTTATACTGAACAAGTTTATTTTTTATGTTACTGCAACTGTAAATAAATATGTTTGGTGAATTCTACAACTGCTCCTGGCTTTCTCTATGCTTCCTGACATGTGCCTTGATGACACCAGTTAGAAAATACCAAAAGTAAAAATAAGCCCAAGTAGTTTTAGGAAGGGCTTTTGATAATGAATGCAGTTCAGTTCCTCAGAAATAGAAACCACAAATGTTAATTTACCTCAAAGAGGTCTTTTTCTGCAGAAAACACAAAAATATCATCTTCATTCCCAGAAAAGCGTAACAAAAGAAATTTTAGTTAAACCGCAAAGCAGTTATGCAAAACAGTCTTTTATTAAATTTTAAACAATAAAATAGTGGTTCCTTACATAGAAACACAGAAACATAGGACTGATATTCAGACTGTGCGCCGGGCAGTCACAAGCCTGGGCGAGTGCAACTGGTGCGCCAGGGCAGGAACCAGGCTGATATTCAATGGTGATGCGCCATGGCTCAGCACCATTGAATATGGCACTGAGGGTGCAGGCACTGCACATGATGCAGTGGCACTGCAACTCGTTCATTCACATATTGGGTCCTGTGTAGTACAGTATGGATGCTGCATGCCCATTGGTCACGCCCAGTGAACCAATGGAAACATCCCGAACTGTGTTGCTCGCTTGTCATTCGTGGATGGCCAGGTGGCATCGCGGGCTGGGTGCTGCCATCCACTGATGATGAGGGTGTGCCGGGTGGTGGGGACCTCAGTGGAGGGTGGGAGAGGTACCACTGGACCACCAGGGTCCCTGTGATATTGCCACCCACGATCGGGCTTTAGGAGGATCCACTGGACCACCAGGGATTTAAATGCACAGTCCCCATGACCGGGCAATGGGGCTAATGCTCCCAGGGCAGGGGAGCTTGGGGTTTGTGTTCTGGGTGGGCGGTGGCCACCCATGGCTGGTGGCTGCTGTATTGCACCTGCAATATGGCAGCTCACCTGTGGGTGGCCTGGACTTGTTCCTGGTTTTACCAGGCACATCTTTGCACCCCTGAAGCGCCAAGGTGGGTTTGTGTCAGCATATGCGCACATCCCAGACTGAATATCGGATGTGCCACATATGCATGGGCACGCCCCTGCACTTGCACCATACATTACTGTTGCACGGTGCATCGGAGTGCACATTGCAACCTGCCCCTTTCAGTATTGTACCAGGGCACATAGGTGGGTTGCGCATGGTGCATCCCTGTTGTGCCATGTGCAACCCTTTTGAATATCCAGGACATAGACTTTGATGGCAGATAAGGACCACTTGGCCCACCTAATCTGTCCATTTCCATACCTATTGGATAAGCTGCAGATCCTAGTTAACCAATAACCTACTTCTTCCTACCCCCCACCAGAATTGCCTCATGTCTGTCCCATGCATTCTTGAATTCCCTCACTGTTTTTGACCCCATGACCTCCTCAGGAAGGCTGTTCCATGCGTCCACCACCCTCTGTAAAAAAATACTTCCCCACATTGCCCCTGAGCTGTCCCCATCTATCTTCAGATTGTGTTCTCTTGTTCTTGCACATCTCTTTTTCAATTCAATTCAATTTAATTTATTTGATCAGCCATGATAAGAAAAATCATGATTATTTCAATGAAAACATCAATTAAATACTCAAATACATACACACCTTACATATATACATTCTTGTATAATGAGACAGTGCCTTTTAAATATGGAGGGTGCCAAAAATCAAAAACATAGAATAGATTATACCCATATTTTACTTAATAAAAAGGAGAGCTATATGAGGACTTTAGACTTTTCCATCTTTCAGAATCCTGTATCTTTTTTCTTGAGTTTAACAACAGATGCTAAGAATCTAGAGATTAGTTCTGCATCTTCTAAAACTTTTGTGGGTGCATCACTATAAAACCACATCATAGTTTGAACTTGCATATATTTCAAATGGTTCTGTAAGACCTGATTCCTAACTTTATTATATAATGGGCAAAGCAACATTATGTGATCTAAAGTTTCCATAAATCCTCTATTACAGGGGCAAGAAATTTCACAGGTTCCTAATTTGTTAATATTGTTCTCTATATTATTAAAATAAGTATACCTTGAATTAATAATTTCAAATCCCGACCACGTGACTAATTTCCTTTGTTCTGAGTTCAAAGGGAAGGTCAAATAGTTTTCTAATGAATGATCAGTTTTATTCTTTTTAAACCATGGAGCACACTTTTGTTCTTTAATAATTTTCATATCCAGACTCTTCTCTAATTGAATCAGTTTATTTTTAATTTTTCCTGTAATGTACAGAAATCAAAATGTGTTTTTTATAATCATTACAAAGGTGCAGCATTTTAATTTTTTCTAAGTTTTTTTTCAATGCACTGAGCCGTACTGAAGGAAGTCCCTCTTCATGTCATTTGATCTTTTCTAAAATACATTTTTTGGGGGATACTATTTTTATTATTATTCATTATTTTTAACCAGTATGAAATATGTGTTAATTCCTTGAGGCATCTTATTGGAGATTTTCCAGTTCATCCCTTACCATTGCATTTGATGTTGTAAGAGGAACCTTAAGAAGAATTTTATAAAAATACAACAGGTGTTTCCAGATCTTCAGCTTTCATATAACCCCAAACTTCCAATCCATATAGTAACAAAGAATGCATTTTGCTTCCCCTGCCTTTAATGCTGGAATAATAGTATCCCCATGCTGATAATTAAATTTTAGAAGGGCTTTTACTATAAGTTTGGCTTTTATTATCTGTTCCTTAATGTGTTTTGACCAGGATGCTGTTGAAACAAATTTCACTCCCAAATAACAATACTCCTTTACAGCCTCAGTCTTTTTCTGCCCTATTGTAAATTTAAGTTTGTTAAAGTTTTTGAGATTGTTTCCAAAAATTACAATTTTAGTTTTGCTAATATTTACTTTTAATTCCAGAGAATTACATTTCTGGAAAAAATTATTAATTTGTATTTTTGCATTCCAAATTTAGTTAAGGTAAAGATTACCCTATCATCCATGTATGCTAATGAATACAGTAGTAGTTTACCTGTTTTAGGGAATCTAATGTATGACTTTCTGAAATTCATGCAAGGTGTTAATGTAAAATTAAACAATTCTGGAGTAAGGAGACATCCTTGTTTTTCACCTCTATTTGTCGGGAAAAACTGTCAGTGAACGCTTGTTATCAAATCTTATTGCTGTGGAGATACCTGAGTAAAGAAGCCCTATTAGTTTGAGTAATGAATAATTTATACCTTTACTCAAAGTATTTCCCAAAGTACTTCCTGTTAATAGAGTCAAAAGCTGATGAAAATCATATATAATGTGAATAATTTTGACTTTCTTAAATGAACGATTTTTGATGAGATGATTCAAACAAAAAATATTATCTATTGTCGAGAAACCTTCTCTAAAACCTGCTTGAAACATAGAGATTTGATCAGTGACATCTATCTCTTTTTCTGAAAGATGCTACCCTCTTGGACTTTGTTGATTCCCTTGAGGTACTTGAAAGTTTCTATCATGTCCCCCCTCTCTTCCTTTCCTCAAGTGTATACATATTAAGCTCCTTTAGTCTTTCTTTGTATGGCTTCTGTTGCAGACACTGCAACATTTTAGTTGCCCTCTCTGACTGTCTCCATCCTGTCTATGTCCTTGCAGAGATAGGGTCTCCAGAACTGCATGCTGTACTCCAGATGGGGTCTCACCAACTGTCTGTACAGAGGATAACAACTTTTTTCTACTGGTGATGCCTCTCCTATACATCCCAGTATCCCCAAGCCATCCTTACTGCCTTCTCACATTGCTTGCTTACCTTTAGGTCATCTGATATGACTACCCCCAGGTCCCTTTGCATTTTTGTTGTTGTTAACACCTCCCGCGATTGTGTACACTTTCCTGGGTTTTAATTCCCAGGTGCATGACTTGCACTTTTGCATTGAATCTAAGCTGCCATACTTTTGACCATTCCTCCAACCTTGCCAAGTCCCTTCCCATCCTTTCCACCCCTTGTGTATCAACCCTGTTGCAGATCTTTGTGTCGTCTGCAAAGAGGCATACGTTTCCTTCCAGTCCCTCCTCAATGTCACTTATAAAGACATTAAAAAGAACTGGATCCAGTACTGAACCCTGCAGTACCCCACTAGTAACCCCCTTTCTTTGGAGTGGACGCCGTTTACTATTACCCTCTGTGTCCTGTGGTCCAGCCAATTTTTTACCCAGGCTACCACCCTGGGACCCACTCCTAGGCTGGCTAATTTGTTTATTAATCTTTTGTGTGGAACTGTGTCAAATTCCTTGCAAAAGTCTAGGTAGGCCATATCCACAGCCCCTCCCTGGTCTACTACTTTGGTTACCCAGTCAAGGAAATCTATTAGAGTCATCTGACATGACCTTCCCACTGTGAATCCATGCTGCCTTGGGTCCTGTGCCCTGCTGGCCTCTAGGTACTCAACAATTCTTTCTTTCAGTAGTGATTCCATCATTTTCCTACCACTGAGGTCAAGCTAACAGGTTTGTAGTTTCCTGCCTCTGCTTTGCTCCCACTTTGTGAAGGGGAATCACATCTGCCTTCCTCCAGTCCTTAGATACCACACCATCCTCCCATGATTTGTTAAAGCGAGTAGTCAGTGTTGTCACTAATTCTCCCCTTAGTTCTTTTAGAATTCTGGGGTGAATCCTGTCAGGCCCCATTGCTTTGTCCACCTTCAGTTTTAGGAGTTCTTTCAGAACCCTTTCTTCTGTGAAAGGACTGGTATTGACCCCCCTATCCAGAGTGCTTCTATTAATTGGATTAGGTACCTCCCCCTCCTCCTCGTTTGTGAATACTGAGCAGAAGTATTCATTCAGTATCCCTACTTTTTCACTGTCCCTCTTTGTCCACCCACCCTCCCCTTTATTAAGCCTCACTATCCCTCCCTTAGTCTTTCTTTGCTCCCTAATGTACCTATAAAAGGTTTTATCCCCCTTCTTGACTGAGTTGGCTACCTTTTCCTCAGTTTGGGCCTTTGCTATTCTGACTGCCTTCCCCACTTCCTTCTGCTTTAACTGGTACAATTCTCTGTCCTGTCCCTTCTGTGTTTCCTTATACTTCCTGAATGCTATCTTTTCTCTCTAACCTTCCCCACCACCTCTTTTGAGAACCATAGTGTTTTTTTTCTTTCATTTTGATTTGTTTATTTGCTTCCCAAAAAGGCTTGTTGCTTCTGTGATGGCAGTTCTCGAAATGGAACCGAATCAAAAATGGCCTTCTCTGGTTCCTGGGAACTGATCGAGAACCAGAGACTAGTGCAAAAACACACCATTTAAATAGAAAACACCCTAACCAATACAGAGTATTGAAAAGAAGCTAAAACACTGCAGTAATGTAATACTGTATAACCACTTAATTCCACATACCTTGTTTTCCATGGATCAACTGTAGTCAGTGCTTTAGCGCAAATTTATATTGACTGGATTACAGCTACAGCCAAAATGTCTTAAGATTCAAGTCAGCTGTTAGCTTGTACTAATTACACTAATCACTTCAAAAAGGTCACAAACACTCCCTCAACATTTAGATTCTGAGTGCCAAGATGTTGTTGATCAGGTGTCTAAAGAAAAAGTCTGCGGTCAAACAGGATCTTAGCAGTGAGCAGCGTGATGCTGAAAATTTGAGCCGGAGTGCAGCAGTGCCACTGAAAGTGACTGAGTCCTTAGTAAATAAATTGGAAACAACATCTGCTCCACCTGCAAAAAAGTGCTGCACAGAAACAAAATATCCCCATTGCCTCCCTGAAGCATTCATATAACACCAGTCAGTAATCAACTAATACAGTAATCCAGTAATCCCGTTTTAGATTACAACAAATGAAGCACACACACAAACAAAATACTTCACTGAGTACCGCTATGCAGTCATGTGGTCTTGGCATCTCAGAGTTTAGTGTACTTTACTTACAGCTCAGAGTGAGTGACTGGAATGGGAAGGAACAAAGCTCTGTCAAATAAATACACAAACACTACACATTACCGGAAAACTGTCATAACAGTCGACTTTACTCAGCACCGCAAGGTGGTATCGGTCACCGTTGGCTTTGGCATTTTTTTTTTGACTGTAAATTTATTTCTGCGGAGAATGACCATTCCATGGATGTAGTAGAAATTAATTTACTGCAGAAATAAGGGATTATACAGTAAATATTATAAAACAAACCAACCAGAAGTATAGAGAAGATTTTGGGGTGACTGCTCTCTTCAGGTAGAGAAATACAATTTTTTTTTACTTGCACTTTTAGCCTCCTACTTCTCCAGTCCCCCCCCCGTGACTTGGAACCACCAGGCAACCCCCTGATCCCTCCTACATCCCAATCACAGCCACTCACCTCCATGGAGCCTTGACTTTGCCCCCAGGTGGGATCGGGGTGGGGGAGTCCCCCCCCAGACATCTTGTTGCATTTGGCAAGGGTTCAAGTTGGTGAGGCAGGGGGACCTGGATTTGTGCCAGAGACTGTCTCCATCACAGAGGTGCTGGGGTCACGGTATTTTATCCCATTACTGTTCCCAGGAACAGTGCATGCAGAACAGCAAGGTGTGTACACACGTACACACACAGCATGCTGACATCACAATGTTCCTCCCTCCCTGTCTTCCATTCTTCTCCAAGTACACTGCCATATGTGTGCACCCAGGTGGCAGTGCTGCAGCAGAGCATAGAGTCCTCCACCCCGGAGGAAGAGAGTGTCCTGTGGGATGATCAATCCTCTCTCCCTTGGCCAGCACTTGATGACCCAGGCTCTCTCCCAAACCCAGGTTGCCGGATCATGAGCTGCAACACTACTACTGCACCAACAGGCCAGCTAGACAGAGAAATAAATCTGACATTAGAGTGCAGGGGTGAGCATGACTACACGCCAGAGTTTGAATTTCATTCTAAAGTCTATCATTTGCATAAAATTCTTAATGCTCCAGGGCTGCTCAATTCAGGGTAATGATTGCAGTTAAGCATAACTGAAGGATTCCTGGGGTTTGAAGGGTCAGTTATCAATAAGTCTAATACAGTATTCCTCTCCTCAGACACATCCACTGTCCCATTTGCCCAACAAGAATACTTTCCACTTGTTGGCCATCTTGCCACTTAAGCAAATCATCCAGTATTCAGGCACAAGTAAGAAACCATAGTCAGTGGCATTCTGGTTAACATTTATTTATTTCAAACATTTTATCAGGAAAGACATACTGAGCTGGTAATGGTAACAGCTAATTTCCAGATGTGCCTGGGAGGGGTTGGGGGAGTGAGGGAGTAAACATTACAAAAGGTGTAAGCAAAAATAAAATACAGTAAGGTACAAGAGTAATAAAAAAACATTGTCGGCAATTTCTAACAAAGTGCTTGCAACTGCAGTGGTGGTAGAAACATGTGCCCAGGTTTAGCCTTTCCTAATGATGAGAAGTTTTGCAGTGATGTTCTTCACCATAATATTCACTCTCCTGCCAGTCTTCCCACAAGGGGCAGGCAAGACTCCACTCCAAACCAACAATCCATATGGTAGGCCTTCCTCTGTTGGGGTGTCCATAATGACTATCTGACATCTCACATTCCTTAAAAACGGTGCCACATCAGTTCTGCTTGGTGAGTTATCCCCACACCATCACTCAAAGACTTGTCACTTTGGTGGTGCACTCACTATAACAGGTCATAAACTGGCCAAGACTTCAAATATTGGACTGCACCTATCTCACAGCAAAGCTGTGCCAATCAGCTGAACATATTGTCATTTGTCCTAATCAAAGTACTTGTTCATGCATGTGTGATTATAGGTACACTGAAGCTAATGTCTCTGTGGGTTTCTGAACTCCAGCTACCTAACAAGCAACTCCAGCTTCACTACCACTACAGTATCCACATCAAGGATAACTCTGGTCTCTCAGTCCCTACATTGATAGTCCTTCTAGAGGATGGAGAGGTAAATACCTGAAATACTTTTCTTACCAGTTCTGAAAATGATAGTCATTTATTACTCACTGTACAAAATCACACAGCAGTTGATGTGTTGGATGGTAACAAAAAGTTTTGCACGTGTTCCACCAGTCCTTTGGGAAACCTAGAGGCAACATTAGTGCCAGCCATAGATTATTTTAAGGAGCTGGCTCTCTGTTTTTCTCTGATTCTTAGCCATCTGTTTGTACCTGTCACTTACTTAACACCAGTTAGTAGAGGCAGTATATTCATTCCTAAAGGATTCAGTCACCCCACCAGTGGCAAGAAAATTAGCTTCAAACACACAAAAGAAGCAGCACATCGAGCCACTTCAAGAAAAGAGTAGTAGCAAAATGCAAAAATACTGTTTTTATTTAAAAATAAAGTGGAGACTCAGAGAATACTAAGGTCTGCTCTGGCACTTTGAGAATGTGCTCCCTGTTCATTAGGGGAAAAAAAATATGGTCCATTAAGGCTCATCCTGACATGCACCATATGAATAGCCACAGTGCAGATTCTGGGGTGGGTCTCAGTCACTGGGTTTCCCTCCAGAGGCTTTATTGCAAGGGCATTTCTGATGTCAGTAAAGCATCTGCTAAACCATATCTAACTAGGCCTGTAGCTCCTTTGCTTGATGCATGAGATCATCCATCTTACATGTTGTGTCTCTACACTTGTCCTGAGTAGCTCCACCAGATGAGTGATAGCTCCTCTGGTGGGTGTCACAGTCCCCTTGAGTCCTGGTCTCCAGAAGCAGCTCGCTGTACAAAGGAGAAAAATGTAATTTGTCCTCTAAGTGCAACTTTACAACCAGCATGTCTGAGGGAGACCACCCTTCACTGCCTGATCAATATGCAAATGGTCAACCTCACCAGGGACCACTCCTCCTTTCTGATACAACCTATGCAGTTGTCAATCCTGATGAATTAGAAAATTTCACAGCTTTTCATGCACTCACTAATGGGAGTCTTCAGCTGTTGATATAACTTCTCGCTACTTTTGGTACAGCCAAAGAGTCCCCTCAGAGCAGTAGAATACTCCGTACAGTAGCCATCATGTTTGGGTGAGCAATCTTTAAAGTGCAAATGGTGTCCAAGGTAGAAGTCATAGGACTCTGCAGGCTCTCTCCCAAATGTTTGTGCTTTTCAAGGTTAGAACATAGCTAGGACCTCTTGCACCATCTGGTTGGCAGGGTCAATTCACACATAACAATCATTCTCCCCGACAGGGGAAGGGCAGATTCTAGAGAACATCTGCAGTCACTTATAATAGTCTGTTTCAACATATTCTCATTGTTTTCTCTAATTGATTCCTTATGACAGTAATAATTACTTTCCAGAGAACATCCAGCATCCCTCAGGTCATCCATCGTATTCCTTTTCTGGGCCAACAGTTTTATCTTTGTCAAAAGAGGGTAATTTGGCCATTGTGTGGTGACTTAAGTGACACTCCCCCTACAAAGAGGTAATAAGAATCTCACATCTAGTCTCCAGAAATAGACTTATAGGTCATCCTTTTGCATTTAACAACTCCCAAGCAATCCAACTCCTTCAATAGCTTCTTTATATTATAACAGGTGGTACCCTCTGGGATTCATGTCACCATTCAGGTGTACTAGGCATCAATTGCCTCTCCCCTGTTCCAGTTTTCCAGCTCATACTGTTCCATGGTGGTCCACAAAAAAGGGTGGGGTATACATTTAGTTAGTTAGTTAGTTAGTTCAAATAATTCCAACTGGAATAACCCCATGAGATGCAGCATCTCATTTTCATGGGGCCACAGGTAGGAAAGCAGCAGTTAACAGGTTAACATAGTCCAGCAGAAATTTTAAATTAAATTTTTATTGTTTATACTGAGAACAAGATGAGCTACATAGTCCTTTTCACAAGTGAGTGGTTATACAGTAGTAATACAGAGTACAGAATAATTACATACAAGCTACAATATACACAGGAAAAAAACTTTAAATGTATGTCCATCCAAACAGTAATCAAAGCAAGCTGACAAAGTGGGATCAAGGTAAATAATGAGCATGAGTATTGTTATGCAAAATTATCAAGATCAAGGAGAGGGCAATTCTGGACCATAACAAGTACAAGAAGTTCTAAGGTGGCTGGAAGGACTGGACTTGAACACTTGCAAGCTAGAAGCATTCCTCAGCTGGAGAATGAATTTGTTCCCGGTGTCTGGTGCAGAAAATGCAAAGGCCTTTCTACCAAATTCATGCTTCATCCTGGAAACTGAGAAGGTAAGTGCTGCTGCCAAATGGAGTGAGTAGGCACTGCTCAATTGTGAGAGGAAGGCTAGGAGATATTGCAGGGCTTTTCCTTCTGCACAGCTGTTCAAGGAGAATTCAGTGTGTAGGCACGTGCACACACACAGCACAGCAAATCTGTCAAATATTACAGTTTTCTTTCACCCTGAATTTTCTATTTATTATTTTATCCAGGGGGAGTTAGGGTCTCTTGGTGTTCATTTCAGAGTTCTGATGTGAATTAAGCATAGTCACCAAACATAATGGAGAACAACCCATTGGTTGAGTCCCTGTTCTAAAATGTAACTGCCTTCATTGGCTTCCTGTAAATAAGGTACACTGCCTAAATTGGCTTCCTTTAAATAAAGTGAATTCACCAACTATTTAAGGTGGTCAAATAGCAAGACAATGATGGGTAGACCATCCATAGAAGAGGATACACCTGCACAACTGTATGACAGGGTTGAGTACGGCCCTGTCCCAGTTGTTACGGAGAAAGAGTTTAAATGCAAGGATCTATTCTATTCTCTCCTTTTCTGTCTCTTCTCTGTCTGGTTGTGCAACCAAATTTTCTCATGAGACCTAGGACTTGATCATCCCAATGGTCTTGCAATTCTCTGCCTCTCGCTATCTTTCTACCCTCACTTGCTATTCTGTCTTTTCTCCCCTTGTATATACAAATATATGTGAATCATTTTGTGGAAATGTAATTAATACTGGGATCCCTTTTTTAAAATGGTATATAGTTATAATGTTGAAATGATTGCAAAAGCTATTTGAAACTCAAGGGTTTAACCTAAAATGCAGTTTTAAGCATTTTGCAGAGATGTAAACAAGAGGCTAGTTCTGGGTCACAATGTTCTTTTTGCTGCACCTGCTGAAACTGACAAGAACACTGTGTGAGAAGCATGACGTTTTCTTAACAAGTTTCCCAAGCACAGACTTATAAAAAGAGCAGCAATGCCTGTGCAAAACACAGGCTGAGAGACAAACTGAGACTTGAAATTGAGAAGAAACAGGACTCTGCTTTCTGTGTTTGTACTGCCATTGTAGTTATTCTGAACAATTGTATTATTTTTTTTATTTTACTGTTATTAATAATAAAACACTTGTTGCAAATTTTACAACTGCCCCTGGTTTTCCTATGCTTCCTGACCCATGTCTTGATGACAGATGGTGTTACATGTGGGATTTATGCTGTGCATACTCTAAGCCAGGAGTTTTGTGTGAGGGTACTAGACCTGGTACCAGGGAAGCATAGAGAAAGGTATGGATTCTGCAGCAGCAAGCCCAGGAGTGGTTATCAGGAGAATTGCAGCCAAACTAGCAGAAACAGAAGTCCAAGCTGAGACTGTACAGCTAGCACCAGTTATAGAAAAAGAACAGGCAGTGACTGAACCTGAAAGACTGACTGCCTTTTTCAAATGGTGAGCTATACAACAAAAAGAGATGGAGAAACAGAGAAGAGAGGAGATGCAGCAGAGAGAAAAAGAGATTCAATGTTTAAAGGCACAGAGAAAAAAAGAGATGCAGCAGACAGAAAAAGAAATGCAATGTTTAGAGCTACCGAGAAAAGAAGAAATGCAACAACTTGAACTACAGAGAAAAGAAGAGATGCAGTGACAAGAGCAGCAAAGAGAAGAGATGCAGGGATGGATGGATGGATGCCTTGCAAGTTATCAAAGCCGGAGGATCTGCTACTGGTCCAGCAGAGCAATAAGACACAAACAACTTAAAATACACTAAACTTACAAAGTTCTGTCCCTCAGATGATATCAAAGCATACCTGACAGCTTTTGAAAGGATTGCCGCAGCCTACCAGTGGCCAAAGCAGCAATGGGCACTCAGAATGGTACCTTACCTGACAGGGAAAGCCCAACTTACCTACAGCAATATGGGCACTGCACAGTCAGAAAACTATGACCCGGTGGAAAGCAAAGTCCTGAAAAGGTATGACATCTCAGGAGAGACCTACAGGCAGAGATTTCAGGCTTTGAAATACAACTGCTCCTGGTTTTCCTAAGCTTCCTGACCTGTGCCTCAATGACAAACTGTTGTACAAATGATCCGGGGGAGGCAGAGTGGTTTTGTTTGCACAGCAATAACTGCATGATGTTTCCATAGTTAATGGAGGGGAGCAGAAAGTGGGAGATCACCTGCTTCCCCACATCAGCACTGAGATAGTGTTTAGACTAGTAGATCAATGTGCTTGATGCATGAAAGTGATTCATCAAGCATAATTCCTAGATATTTGAACATGTTAACGTGTTTAATAGTGTTGCCATCTGATGATATATTTGCAAGCTGGGGTACTTGAAATTACAGTATCTGTTTAGGCACCAGATAAATCCCAGCAGTGCTTCTAAATGATACCGTCCCACACCAGCTAGGAATGTAATTCTGTCCTTTTGGCAGCAATTGGGATGTGGTACTGAGGCTTATAGCAGTGGAACCAGGGAATATGTATGTATTTTGGATTCTTACAATTCAGAAAGTTAGTGCCTATACCCAGACAGCCCCTTAACTCACCTGAACAGCAAGTAAGTAGGTACCCTATAAATAACTACACAGATCCCAACAGACTCTTCTACACAGTGCCCACAATAGGCAGAGAAATGGCAAAATGCAGTAAATATATAGTAGTCAAATCAGGGAATCAGATAGATATGGGGAGGGTAGATTGGAACAATGTTCTAGGAAAGAAAAGGAAGGGTTAGGCAAATAATAAGTATAATAATACATTATGAATTATATGCTCAGGTGACTGCCTGTAATCCCCAATGACCTCCCACCAAAATAGCCTCATACACAGGGTCAGAAATAAAGGAAACTGCAGTGGCCCTGCAGTTACAGTATGTATTCAGGAGGCACAAGGAAACATGGAGGAAGGAGGACAAGGAGGTATATCAAGTAAGCAGAGGATAGCAGGAAGGCAGTGACTGGAGCAAAGGCAGAAACAGAGGAAAGGATAGCAAAAGAGGTAGCTACGGGGGTTAAGATTTTCTTCAGGTACATAAGTGAGAAGAGGAAAGCAAGGGGAGGGATAATAAGCAGAAGGAGGGTGGCAGGGGTAGACTGCGCAGAAGCGGATCAAGAAAAAGCAGACATCCTGAATAGGTACTTCTGCTTAGTCTTCATAGGGATGGGAGGGTGAGAAAGACCCCCAGGAGTAGCAGAAATAAAGGGGGAGAAGATGGACAAAAGTCCATTTTCTGAGGCAAGTGTCCTGAAGGGACTTGCAGCTCTGAAAGGGGACAAGGCTATGGGGCCAGACAGGATACACCCATGGGTACCAAAGGAACTAGAGAGGTGCTAACTGTCCCACTGACAGCCTTATTCAACATCTCACTGGAAACAGGCATGGTTCCAAAGGTCTGGAGGAGAGCAGATGTGGTCTCTGTCCATACCAGCAGTCTCAGAGAGGGGGCTAGCAACTATAGGCCAATCAGTCTCACATCAGTGGTGGGGAAATGAATGGAAACTCTGTTAAAGGAAAGGTTGGTAGAGTATGTTGAATCCAGTGGGCTACAGTAACAAAGGCAGCATGGATTCAAGGGAGGGAGGTCATGCAAGATGAGTCTGACTAATTTCTTCAACTGGGTGACCAAGGAAATACTCAGGGAAGAGCAGTGGACATGGCCTATCTGGACTTAAGCAAGGCTTTGACAATGTGAAATACAGGAGACTGATAAGGAAACTGAGCAGTCTAGGGTGGGATCCAAAGTGGTAAACTGGATAAAGAATGGGCTATGGGTAGGCAACAGAAGGTGGTGGTTAATGGCACTCGCTGAAAGGAGCGGAGAGGGACTAGTGGGGTGCCACAGGGCTCTGTACTGGGACTGGTCTCTTCAATGTCTTTGTAAATGACATTGCAGAACAACTGGAAGGAAGGTATGCCTTTCTGCAGATGACACTAAAATTGGTGCTGGGTAGACACTCGGGGTGGGGGTGGGTGTGGAAAGAATGCATAGGGACCTTGGGAAGCTTGAAGAGTAGTCAAGAGCATGGAAGTTGGGGTTCAATGCCAAAAAATTGCAAACTCATACATCTAGAACATAGGAACATAGGTGCTGAGTATAGGATGGGGAAGGTACTGACAGTCATTAAGCAGGAAAGGGACCTTGGGGTTAACATATCAGATTTACCTTAAAGTGACAGAGCAGTGTGAAAAATTACTGGATATGGTCAGTGGGATGCTGGGATGCATAGAGAGGGGTAGCTCCAGCAGGAGGAGGGAGGTGTTGTTGCCACTGTATCGCTCACTTGTGAGACCCCAACTGGTACGTTGTGTCCAGTTCTGGATGCCACATCTCATTAAGGACATAGACTGGGTGGAAGCAGTCCAGAGAGGCAACTAAAATTGTGATGGGGTTGTACCAAAGGCCATACAAAGAGAGAGAGACTGAGGGATCTCAATATGTACACCTAGAGGAGAGGAGAGAGAGGAGAGGGAGGGGAGGGAGGGGACATGCTAGAGACCTACAAGTACTTCACAGGGGGCATAAACAGAGTGCAGGAGGGTGGTTCTGTTTGAAATGAGAAAAGCACCTGGACCAAAGGGTATGTGATGAAGGCGGGGTGGGAGGGGCTGGGGTGGAGTTTAGGAGGGATGTGAGGGAGTACTACTTTACTGAAAGAGTGGTGGATGCCTTTAAGAGTCTGCCAGCAGAAGTGGTGAAGCAAAAACAGTAGAGTCTTCAGACATGCATGGGACAGAATTAGGGGAATATAAGTAAATAGGCAGGGAGGAGGAAGGGTTGCCAGAGACCAGTTAGGGTCTGGGGAGTCAGACTAAGCAGGGACAATCTGGGCAGACTAGGTGGGCCAGGTGGTCGTTTACTGCTGACAAATTATGTTTCTATGTATCACAATGAAAAGGCATAAAAACATAGCTATGCTATGAAAAAAGCACTTTGTAAAGACAGAGGGCTATGATATATGTGGTTCAATTTCAGTAGGTTTGTATTTGTATGTCTTCCCACCCAACCCCGAGACGAGGCTAAAAATAGGCAGTATTGTCTAGCCCACCTTTCCTGGTCAACAAAAATAGCTAACTAAATAAATAAATCTATGCTACAAAGTGCAGCTGCTCTTTGAGCCCCTTAGGAGCTTAAATCTATGCCACTAGATGTAGCTTACTCTGAGCACCTTCGGAAGTTCAGATCTGTGGCACCAAGTGTACTTTGCTCTGAGCTCTTTAGAGGCTTTGATCTGTGCTGCCTAATACAGCTTTGATACCAAGCCCCAGAGGGTCTTCTGATCTCTGCTACCCGGTGTGGCTGTGCTCCCAAGTCCCAGATTGGCTTTTGATCTATGCCTACCAGTGTGGCTTTACCTCATGCCCGAAAAGGTCTTTTGACCTATGCTGCTTAGTGCAGCTCTGCTCTTAAGCCCTGGCTTTTGATTTATGCCACCTCGTGTGGCTTTACCTGTAGCTCGGTAGGGGCTTGTCATCTATGTCACAAGGTGCAGCTTTGCTCCAGAGTCCCAGCAGGGTTTTTGATCTATGCCACAATAAGTAGCTTTGTTCAAGCCCTGAAAGCTTTTTTTGATTAATATCACACATTGCATCTGCACTCAGAGCCCTGGAGGGGCATTTGATCTATGCCTCCTGGTGTAGCTTTGCTCCCGTGCCCCAGAGTGGCTTTTGTCTTTGTTGCAAGGTGTGGCTTTGCTCCTATGCCCTGAAATGGTTTTTGATCTATGCTGCCCTGTGTGACTGTTCTCCTGAGCCATGGGCTTTTGATCTATGCCACCTGGTGCAGTTGTGCTCCAAGCACACAGCTGTTTTTCATCTGTGCAATATGGTGGGGCTTTTCTCCTGAACTGCATAGGAGCTTTGATCCATGCCATGAGGTGTGGCTGCACTTTGAGCTCTGAAGAAGATTTTGACCCATGCCACCTAGTGTGGCTACACTCCCAGCCTCTGAGGTGCTTTTGATCCACGTTGCCTAATGTGGCTCCCCTTGGGTCTCTGAAGGGCCTTTTAATTTATGCCACCTGGTGCAGCTGCACTCCTAATTCACGGAGGGGTTTTGAGCTATCCTGCAAGGTGTGTCTGTGCTCTGGAGCCTCAGTGAGGCTTTTGATTTATGTCACAAGGTGTGGCTGTGCACTGAATCTCAGAAGGGTTTTTGATCTATGTCACAAGTTGCAGGTGTGACTCTGTTCCAGAAGAACTTATGATCTTTGCTACCCAGTGCAGCTATGCTTCTGAGCCATTGAGGGGATTCTGATCTATGCCACATAGCGCAGCTGCACTTCCAGTCCCTGGAGGAGCTTCTGATCCATGCTGCACAGTGCAACTGGACATATGAGCTCCAGTGTGTCTTTTGACTTATGCTGCCCAGTGCAGCTTTGCTCCTGAGCCCTGGAGGGGCTTTTGATCCATACTGTGAGGTGCAACTTTGCTTCCATGCCCTGGGGGGAGACAATTGATCTATGCTACTAGGTGTGACTTTTCTCCCAAGCCCAGGAGGAGCTTTTGATCTAAACTGCAAGGTGCAGATGAGCTCCGAGCCCTACAGGGGCTTTTCATCTATGCTGCCCAGTGTGGCTTATTTTCCTGAGCCCCAGAAGGGCTTTTGATTTACACTGCAAGGTGCAGCTTTGTTCCTGAGCCTCAGAGGGTTTTTTGATCTGTCCCACATGGAGCATCTCCACTCCCAAACCACTAAGAGGCTTTTTGTCAATGCTGCTCAGTGCAGCTGTGCTGCCAAGTATGGGCATTTTATCAGTCACCTTGTGTGGTTTTACTCTGTGCTTTGTAGGGGCTTTTGATCTATGTCATCCAGTGTGGCTACATGCTGAGTCCTAGAGGGGCTTTTTGATTAGTGCCACCCAGTGCAGTTTTGCCCTGAGCTCAGAGTGACTTTGATCTATGTAGCAAGGTGGCTTGCTCTTGCTCCTGGAGTGTCTTTGATTAAGAATGCTGCCCCATGTCGCTACTCTCCTGAGACTCACAGGGTTTTTGACCTATACTGCCTGGTGCAGCTTTGCTCCAAGCAACATAAGTGCTTTTCATCTATGCCACTAGGAGGAGCATTTCTCCAAACTATATAGGGCTTTTGACCTATTTATTTATTTATTTAAGAGTTTTACAAGGAAGGCATACTGAGCGGAGAAACCGCCGATTCCAGATGTGTCCTGGGGAAGGAGGAAGAGGAGCAATATAAAGACAGTAAATATTATATAAGTGTACAGATAGCACAAGTGAGATAGATCCTGTATATACAGATTAACAGAGTTCCCATGACTGAGAGCCCCGGTAAACTGGACAAGCAACATTAGCATAAACATAACTGGCTTAACAAGATATGGTGTACAGTAGAAAATATATCAGTGCTGAAGCACATTTGCAATAACTACCACTACACAGGTTGTTTACAGAATTTAGAGTGGAGACAACAACGGGACCAACATAATTTGTTGAACTACCTAAACCCTTGTACAAGGCTATATGGTGCATAGAGTGCAAATTGTATGGGTTCTGCAAAATGAAAGGCTATAGAAAGTGTAGAGCGGTGGCACCGTCCCTTGATAGTGCTAGTGCAAGCGCATGTGGAGGAGAAGTGTGCCTTTAGGAGGTGGTTGAGAGGTTGAGAGTTTGTAACGAGTCTAATGTCTGCTGGCAATGCATTCCAAAGTTTGGGCATGCGGTATTTGAAAGCAGCTTGACCTTTACATGAGCCCATGAATGGGACATGAAAAAGCCTGGAGTCAGCGCTCCTGAGGGAGTACGCAGGCAGTGATTGGGCTGAGAGGGCAGATTCAAGATAGGGGGAAGGGACTGTGCCCAGTATTTCACTATGGTCCTGGCACAGTGTATCTGCCTACGATCCTGGAGTGAGGGCAACTCAAGGGACCTGTAAAGGTCACAGTGATGAGTCATGGGGGGGCAGTCGATGATGGAGCGACAGAAGGATTGAAAGAGTGTGTCAGGACTGGCTAGGGAGGATATGGGAGCCGCACCGTAGACTACGTCATCACAGTCAAGTAAAGGGAGGATCATCTTCTGAACAATTGCCTTCCGGGTAGACAGAGGGATACAGTCTTTGTTGCCATATAAGGCTCCTAATTTTGGATGCAGTTTCTTGTGAATCGAGTTGATGTGAGTGGAGAAATCAAGGTGCTTATCGAGCCAGACACCCAAGTATCTGAAGGAGGTGCAAGCTCCAAGGGATTCCCATCAATGTTGAGGAAGGTGGGAGGCAAGGAGAGATGGGAGAGTCTTTGATGTGAGCGGTTAGGAGACAGTTTCATAGTATTGAGAAACAGCCAGTTGGAACGGAACCAGTGCTGAATAAGATTGAAGTCCTGCTGGAGTATAGAGGTCACTTCAGCAGGGAGAGGCCTGATGCATACTACTGGTGTCATCAGCGTACATGAGAATGGATGTGTGGCAGACCGAGGGTAGATCATTCAGGAAAATGGAAAAGAGTACTGGGCCTTGGGGATGCCGGTGGTGACAGGGAGGAGGTTAGAGGTGTGAGGTCCAATTTACCGATTGAGATCTACCTGCCAGGTATGAGTGAAACCAACTGGTGGCAGATCCAGAGAGTCTAGCACTCATAAGTTTGGATAATAGCAGGGAGTGGGAGACGGTGTCGAAGGCCTTTGCTAGGTCAACGAAAATGGCTGAAGTGGTGTGCCCTTTATCCATGCCAGTAAGGATGGCATCGGTGAGCCTTAGTAGGGAGGTAATGGTTGAGAGCGACTTCCAAAATCCAGACTGGTAGGGGGTGAAGAAGGCAGATGAGTCGAGAAAGGAGGAGAGTTGGGCTAGTTCAAGATGCTCCTGAAGTTTGGCCAGGATGGGGAGTAGGGAGATGGGGTGGTAGTTTCCCGGTGAGGAGGGATCACCCCTTTTAGGGAGGGGGATGACTATGGCATGCTTCCAGTCAGATGGGATGTCAGCTAGTGTAAAAGAGAGACTAAAGAGAGAGCAGTCAGCAGGGTAGCAATGGCTGGGGCAAACAGGTATAGCATTTGGGCATTCAGTCCAGAGGGGCATTTGCATTTGTTGGGATTGAGTGCCCACCGTGCTTTTAGCACTTCAGCTGGGGTGACCAGTTGAAATGAGAAACTGGCGGTCAGGTAGGTGAGTGGCGTTAGCAGGGTTGTGCTCAAGGGGAGGGCGCAGGAGATCTGATAAAAGAAAAGCCACGCAGCTAGTGAAGAATGTATTGAAAACAGAGGTCACTTCACCAGGTTCCAGACAGTGGAGCCTTGGACGTTTAGGGTCAGGGTGGGCGGCTGAGAAGGGGAGAGTAGAGATTTGATTGTTTTCCAGAATTTCGCTTGGGTGATTGAGGTTTGAATTGAAAGCTATCTTGAAGTAATTAGTTTTGGCCTGTCAGATAAATCTAGTGCAGGAGTTACAGAGTGCACAGTAAACTAGAGTGTCACCTGGGTGCCACTTGTCTTGTACATTTTCCAAGCCTGGTCTCTGGCTTGGAATTGGTCAATGATAAAGGCGGAGACCCAGAGAAGGTGGGCACCCTGACAGTATCCTTCTGAGGGCACATGGAGGTCCCACACTGTGAGAAACTGGACTTGAACAGTTCCAGGGCAGTGTCAATGGAGGATGCCTTTAGGGATGAAGGACCAGTCGATGTGTGCCAGGTCATTTAAGAGTGCCACTAGATCTAGAGATTTGTATGATCTAGTGAGCAACATCCTTGGGGGTAGTGCTTTAGGCCTGTGTACTTTCTTTACCATGTAGATCATGTGGTGGTTGCTTAAGGAGTTGGGAAGAAGACCAGCTTCAATTATCTAGTGTGGGTGTTAGGTAAGGGCCCAGTCCAAGAGGGAATGGTTCTGTGATTTGTGATTTAGGCGGGTGGGTTGGGAAATTTGCTGGGTGAGGTTTAGGGCATTTATCTTGCTATGTAGCTTGGAGCTGTCAATGGCGAGCCTATTAAAATTGAAATTCCCAAGGATATGTAGCTCGCCTGCCGATCCGGATGACTTTAGGGTTACCAGGTGGTCCAGGACAATGGGCAGGGGGGTGTCTGGGGCACAGTAGGAGCCAGCTACATATACAGGGAAGAGTGTAGGAGTGATTGTTTGATTAGTAAGGAGACTATGTCCTCATGGAAGGTTTAGAAAGCTGGAAAGGGTAAACTGGAGCATGGAGAAGATGTACATGGCAATACCTCTGCCCCTTTTTGCCCTGGTGATCATGTCTAATGATCAAGTAGCCAGAGATAGATAATTCTACATCCATGTGGTAGGGCTTCAGCCAGGTCTCAGAGATGATCAAACATCTGGGCGATTGATAGTACGAGAGGTTGCAGAGCTGTTATTTTGTTTGGGATGCTACAGATGTTGAGGTGCACTACTTTAAGACCTCTGGGTAGGGTAATCGGGGCGGTGGGGTTGGGTGGGCTAGGTTCTGGGTTTGGTTCAATGTCCCCTGCCAATTAGAGCAGAAGCACTATAAGCTGTTTAGCTTTGAGCAAGGTCCATTGGGGTTTGTGGAGGGCTGGGAGTTTCGGGGAGGGTTGAGGAGTGCTGCTTAAAGTGGAGATGTGTAAAACTGTTAACCCAGTGTGAAAGGTGGGTGACAGAATGGAAGCACTGAGAACCCATTTGTTCAGGGGGCAATATTGCAGCTGCTCAAGGGTGGAGGTTGTAAGGGGTGGGGGACTGCACTGGACAAGACAGTGGGGGGATTTGACTGCAATTCTGGGTAGATGGCAGGAAGAAGGGAGAGATTTAGAGGCAGCATAGTGCTTGTGGGCTATATGTAGTCAAGAGATGGGTATAGCGACCACCAGAGGTGAGTGCAGATAATCTGCTAATGGGAGAGTGGGCTGATAGGTTATGACAGTCATGTGAGGAGCACTATATAATTCTGTGCTCACCAAGGGTGGTGGTGGGTGGTGGGGCAGCCTGCACAGAGCGCCACAGGGCAAAACGCACGCAGTTCCAAAATCACTGGCGCTGTTACTCCAATCGCGATCTGCACACCGTACCTGTGACTGTGCTCTTCTGGATGGCAGGGACGGCAGCAGTGCTCCAGCTAGGTGGAAGGCTGTCTGAGATGGTCCTCGCAACCCAGGGCTGCCTGAGGAGAAAAGAGAGGGGCGAATTTATAAAGCAGCAGGAGGAGGAACAGGTGTTGAATACTGAATAGCAAGGAAGAGGTTTCTACAGTTTGATTTGCGTGGCACCATATGAGGTAATACTTAATTCAGATTCAGAAGTGCAGCACACATATGAACATGAACTCTGGGAGCAAGTTAGCACTACAGTGCAGCACGAGAGCTGCTCCAGGAGTTTGGTGCCTTTCTACAGTAATTCAGATTCATTTGTGTTCCCACAGCATTAATACAAGATATCAGGAACTTCTGAGCACTCTGGATAGGCTCCAAAAAATACTAAAATCCCTCTGCTTATAATTAAAATACTTACAATCCCTCAGCCTATAATTAATAATCATTTAAATAAGGTAGACTGTAATATTAAATAAGATCTCCTCTACTGTAGTTGCATGCCAGAGCTTAAAGGGCCAGTAGCCTAGGCAGCTGGCTAAGGCTTCTGTTTAAACTTGCAGAAAGGTATTTATCTCCCATAAATTCACTTAAAGTACCGTTAAGCATGTTCAAGCTCTGTAGACATTTAGCAAAAAAGGCATGAGCTAAAACTATCAGCACAGCCCAGCCGACTACAAATGTGGAAGTCCTTTGTTTTAAAATTGGCACCAAACAGCAAGTCCCAATGTTCCCAAACATACGCAGTTCCAAAATCACTGGCGCTGTTGCTCCAATCGTGATTTGCACACCGTACCTGTGACTGTGCTCTCCTGGACAGCAGTGATGGCAGCGGTGCTCCGGCTAGGGGGAGGGCTGGCTAAGATGGCCCTCATGACCCAGGGCTGCCTGTAACTGTGCTCTCCTGGATGGCAGGGATGGCAGCTGGCATCTCGGTAGGGAGGGCTGGCTGAGATGCCAGGAGATGTGGCTGCTTCTTAGTGCTTAAGAGGATTTTGATTTATGCCACTTGGTGGGGCTGCACTTTGAGCCCAAGAGGGGCCTTAGACCCATGCTGCCTGGTGCAACTACCCTGAATCCCTGGAAGGAATTTTGTATATGTCATCTGGTGCAGCTGCACTACCGATCCCTCAGGGCTTTTGGCTTATGCCACCTGGTGCAGCTATGCTTTGATTCAGAAAGGGGCTTTGCTCTATGCTGCCTGTGGTGGCTGCACTCTGAACCTCAGAAGGCTTTTGGTCTATATTGCAAATGTATCTGTGCTCCAGAGCCCAAGTGGAACTTCCGATCTATACCACAAGGTGTGGCTGTCTTCCAAGTCTCAGAGGGCTTTGACCTCTTCCACAAGGTTCATATGGCTGTGTAATGGACACCAGATGAGCTTTTGATCTAGGCCACCCAGTGCAGCTGTGTTCCTGAGCTGGGAGGGATTTTCATTTATGCTATTTGGTATGGTTGCACTCAAATCCCTGAAGGGACTTTGATCTGTGCTGCCCAGTCCAGCCACACTGACAAGTCCCAGTGTGCCTTTGATCTGTGCTGCCCAGTGCAGATTGTCTCCTGAGCCCAGAAGGACTGTTGATCTATGAGGTGAGGCATATCTCCCAAGCCAGGGAATGGCTTTGATCTATGCCACATGGTGTAGCTTTGCTAAGACCCCATTAGGGATTTTTGATCTATGCTGCTTCTGTGATCTGTGCCACAAGGTGTTACTGTTCTCTGTACTCTGTGAGCCCCAGAGGGACTTTTAACCTATGCCACATGGTGTGGCTGCACTCTGAGACCATTAGGGGCTTTTGATCTATTCCGCCAAGTGTGGCGTATGCCCAGTCCCTGGAGGGGCATTTGGTCAATGCCACCCAGTGTGGCTATGCTTCCAATCTTTCTAGGGACTTTTGATCAATGCCTCCTGGTGCAACTGCATGCCTGATCCCTGAAGGGCATTTGATCTATGCCATCCAGTGAAGTTGGGCTCCTGATCCCGAAGGAATTTTGCTCTAAGACAACCAGTGGGGCTTTGCACTTAGCTCGGCAGAGGCTTTGATCTATGCTACAAGGTGCTGCTGTGCTCCTGAGCTTGAGGGCTTTTGAACTATACCATAATGTGCAAGTGTGGCTATGCTTTCAGCAACAGAGGCGGTTTCATCTATGCCACCCAGTGCGGCTTTGCTCCTTAGCCATGGAAAGTTTTTGATCTATATCACCTGGTGCAGCAGTCTCCCAATCCCAGCAGGGGCTTTTTCTTTAATCTATGCTGCAAAGTGCAGCTGTGCTTCAAGCCTGGGTGGATTTTTGAGCTATGCCACCTAGTGCGACTTTGCTCCTGACCTGTGGAGGGACTTTTGGTCTGTATCACACAGTGCAGCTGTGCTCCCAGTCCCTAATGGGGCTTTTGATATATGCTACTTGGTTCTTCTACACTCCCAAGCCTCATAGAAACATAGAAACATAGACTTTGACGGCAGATAAGGACCGCTAGGCCCATCTAGTCGTCCCATTTCCCTACCTACAGGATAGGCGCAGATCCTAGTTAACCAACAGCCTATTTCTTCCTACCCCCACAAGAATTGCCTTATGTCTGTCCCATGAATTCTTGAATTCTCCCACAGTTTTAGACCCCACAACCTCCTCAGGAAGGCTGTTCCATGCATCCACTACCCTCTGTGAAATAATACTCCTCACATCGCCTCTGAACTGCCCTCCTTCTATCTTTTAAACTGTGTCCTCCTGTTCTTGCAAGTCTTTTCTGAAAGATGCTACCTCTTGGACTTTGTTGATTCCACTGAGGTACTTAAAAGTTTCTATCATGTCCCCTCTCCTTCTTTCCTCAAGGGTATACATATTAAGCTCCTTTAGTCTCTCCTCATATGGCTTCTCTTGCAGACCCTGCACCATTTTAGTTGCCCTCCTGACTGCCTTTTATCCTGTCTATGTCCTTAGGAGATGGGGTCTCCAGAACTGGACACAGTACTCCAGATGGGGTCTCACCAACTGTCTGTACAGAGGGATAACAACTTCCTGTTTTCTGCTGATGATGCCTCCCTACATCCCAGTATACCCCCAGCCCTCCCTACTGCCTTCTCACATTGCTTGCTAACCTTGAGGTCATCTGATATGATTACCCCCAGGTCCCTTTCCTTTTTTGTTGTTGTTACTACCTCCACACCCATTGTGTATTCTTCCCCTGGTTCTTGTTTCCAGGTGCATTATTTTGCACTTCTTTGCATTGAATCCTAGCTGCCATACTTGACCATTCCTCCAACCTTGCCAAGTCCCTTTTCATCCTTTCCACCTCCTTGTGTATCAACCCTGTTGCAGATCTTTGTGTCATCTGCAAAGGCATACTTTCCTTCCAGTCCCTCTGCAATGTCACTGATGAAGACATTAAAAGGACTGGACCCAATACAGAACCCTGCGGTACCCCACTAGTAACCCCCTTTTTTCAGAGTGGACCCATTTACAATTACCTTCTGTGTCCTGTTGTCCAGACAATGTTTTACCCAGGCTACCACCCTGGGTCCCACTCCCCAGGCTGGTTAATTTGACTATTAATCTTTTGTGTGGACTGTGTCAAATGCCTTGCTAAAGTCTAGGTAGGCCATGTCCACAGCCCTCCTGGTCTACTACTTTGGTCACCCAGTCAAAGAAATCTATTAGATTCTGCCTGACATGACCTTCCCGCTGTGAACCCATGCTGCCTTGGGTCCTGTGCTCCACTGGCCTCTAGGTACTTGATTATTCTTTCCTTCAGAAGTGACTCCATCACTTTCCCTACCACAGAGGTCAGACTGACAGGTCTGTGGTTCTCTGCCTCTGTCTTGGACCCACTTTTGTGAAGGGAATCACATCCTCCTTCCTCCAGTCCTCGGTACCACACCATCCTCCCATGATTTATTAAAAGAGTAGCCAGTGGTTTCACTAGTTCCTCCTTAATTCTTTTAGAATTCTGGGTGAATTCCATCAGGACCCATTGCTTTGTCCACCTTCAGTTTAGGAATTCCTGCAGAACCCTTTCTTCTGTGAAAAGGACTGGGATCAACCACCTATCAGAAGTGCTTCTGTTAACTGGATTAGGCACTTCCCCCTCCTCTTTTGTGAATACTGAGCAGAAATATTCGTTCAGTATTCCTGCTTTTTCATTGTCCCCCTCTGCCCACCCACTGTTCATTCTATTCAGCCTCACTATCCCTCCCTTTGTCTTTCTACGCTCGCTGATGTACCTATAAAAGGTTTTATCCCCCTTCTTAACTGAGTTGGCTATCTTTTCCTCAGTTTGGGCCTTTGCTATTCTGACTTCCCTCCCTGCTTCCTTCTACCTTAACTGGTACAGCTCTCTGTCCTGCTCCTTCTGTGTTTCCTTATACTTCCGGAATGCTATATTTTTCTTCCTGACTTTCACAGCCACCTCTTTGAGAACCATGGTGGCTTTTCTTTCATTTGATTTGTTTATTTGCTTCACAAAGACGTACCTCTGTGATGGCAGTTTGATAATTCCCCATTGTTGCTCCACACCTCCTTCTAGCCTGTTTGCTAGTGCTTTTCTGAGGCACTCTCCCATCTTGCCAAAGTCAGCCCTCCTAAAGTCCAGTACCCTCACTTTTGTATGGCTTGACTTTAGCTGAGTTTAATGTGAACCACACTGTTTGATGGTCACTTGTCCCCAGATGGCAACCCACTTCTAGATCTGAGATCTCTCACTGCCCCCATTTGAGAGTACGAGGTCTAAGATTGCTCCCTCATGAGTGGGTTCCCAAACTAGCTGTCTAATGCCTGCCACCTGTAGGGCATCAAGAATGGCCCTGCTCTTGGATGTGGCTGCAGCAAATGTGCTCCAGTTAACATGTGGCATATTCAGGTCTCCCATCAACAGTATCTCCCCTTTCTCTGCCATTCTAAGAATGCCTTCTATCATATCCTTGTCCATTCCTTCCCCCTGACATGGGGGTCTGTACACAACCCCGGTGCGGATTGTGGTGCTCTTTCCGGTCTCCAAGGTGATCCACAGTGCCTCCTCTCCTCCCTGTTTACTCTTTTGTTCAGTTGCTTTTATCCCTTCCTTTACATAGAGAGCTACTCCTCCCCATCTCCTCCCCTGCCTGTCTCTCCTGTAGGTTATGTACCCTGGTATGTTAACATCCCAGTCATGGTTCTCTGTGTACCATGTTTCTGTGACTGCTATGATATCCAGGCATCCCTCTTCCATTAAGGCCATCAGCTCAGGGAGCTTGTTGCCCAGACTACGGGCATTGGTACTCATTACCCTCCATTTCCTGATGGCCTTACTCCTTTTGCCCCATCCCTGTCCTTCTTGCCTTTGTCACTTTCTCCATTTACCCCTGCTCTTCTCCCTATCGACACCTCTATGTTGGTGTTTGCCGCACTTACTACTGTGATTATTTGAGGGCTAGGATTTTCTGCTCCTTTCCAGTGCCTCCCCCCTTGGCTAGTTTAAAAGCTTGCCAATGAAGCATTTAAACCTATCACCTAGGATCCTGGTTCCCCTCCGGACAGATGCAGCCCATCATGCCACTATAGGCTTGCATCACTCCAGGTGGACCCCCAGTCCCCAATGCAGCTTCCCTGAGCTCCACACCAGTTTTCAACCACTGATTGAACTCATGTGCGGAACACCTAGCCTCTCCTATGCCATAGATGGCCTCAGAAGAGTTCTGATATATGCCACCCAATGTGGCTTTGTTATTAGGCTTTGGAAGGACATTTAATCTGTACCACTGTGACAGGATTGGGATAAGACATTGCCCCATTTGTTATGCAGAGGAAGTTAAAACAAGGATTTATTTTTCTATTCACCTTTTCTTCCCACTTGTCTATCTCTTGCCTGTCTGATTCGCCAATCAAAGTTTCCTTGTGGAACCTCAGGACTGGTTTACTCGATGGTCCCACAATTTCCCTCGTTATCTCCCTTCCTTCACTTGCCGCTTCTATTCTTTCTTTCTCCTTGCTTTTCTGTTTTAAAATAAATTATGTGAATTTGTATATGAAACTGGGGTCCCTTGGTTTGCAAATATATATAGTTATATTTTGAAAAGAATTGCAGAAAGCTGTTTGTTTGTTTTTAGAAAATATAGCAAGCTGGAAACACATGGGGCTGACCTTGAAAACATTTGAGCTTCCACAGCTTGTTTGCAGAGCTGTCTGTAGGAAACCAAATCTGGCTAGAATGTCTTAATTGGCTGTATATGTTAAAGACTGGATCTACTGGTCACAGAAAAAAATTAACAAAGTTTGGTACATTATGTGAAAATAGGAGATGTAGCTGCAGACTTTAATTATCAGGTGAAATCACCTTTAAAAAGGGGCAATGTTTGTTTTAGAGAGAGAGAGAGATACAGAAATTTAGATTTAGAGATTCCCTCAGATGAAGGACTTTGTTTTGTTTGAATTGCCTATATAAGAGCTATCCTGCACAATTTCAAAGAGCTACTAATGCCTGAAAGAAAACTTCAAAAACATAATAATTAGGTACAATTTGCCTGATTCCATTTATATTTTATATATTTCTCCTCCCAATAATTTATTACTAGGAAATGTGTATGAATATAAGTTTGTTGTCCCTTGAGTTTATTTTGAGTTCATCTGCTTTCTATAGCTTACTCCCTACTCCAAGTCAAAATACTCTGTTGTGACATCACAATCTGTTGCCATGGGGTAACTGTGAGGTCACGAGCAATGCTCTTTGACTTCAGGTAGGGAGAAAGCTGCAGGAATAGATGAACTGTTCAGGAGCAGAAATCCTGTTTTCATACAAACGACCTCAGTAATAAATAATAGGGAGGACAAATACAGAACTAATGGCAAGTACAAGCTGGACTGTGTCTAAATATTATGTTTTGTTAAACTTCACCTGAATGTATCACCAGCTCTTTGAATTATTTTATTGTTATCGATAACAATAAAACACTACTTGTGAATTTTATGACTTCTCTTGGTTTGCTTGTGCTTCCTGACCTATGCCTTGACCACAACCACATGGTGCAGCTATGATCCAAATCCTGGAAGGGCTTTTGATCTATACCGCTAGGTGAGACCACACTCCCAAGCTCCAGCGGGGGCTTCTGATCTATGCTGCCCAGTGCAGCTTGGCTCCCGAGCCCTGGAGGGGCTGGTAATCTAACTGCATGGTGCAACTTTTTTCCTGAGCCCTTTAAGGGCTTTTGATCTATGCCGCATGGTGTAACTGCACTCTGATCCCTTTGATCTCTACTGCCTGGTGCAGTTTGGGCCCAACACCATTAGGGGGTTTGATCTAGACTGCCCCGTGCATCTATTCTGTAGGATATGGCTTTGATCCTGCACCCTGTAAGGACTGTTGATATATGCCACAAGGTGTGACTAGTCTTCCCAGCCCTGTAGGGGCTGTTGATCTGTGCCACAAGGTGTGACTGCACTCCAAACCATGAAGGGACTTTTGATCTATGTCACCCAGTGCAAATGATTTGAGCCTCAGAGGGGCTATTTGACCCAAACTTGCTAGTTACCAGCACTGGGCTCTAGTCACTAACATGGCCGGTTATGCTGGAATTGAGCATAGTGTGGGTGCACAGTTATACACCTGTGTAGGCATGCAGAACACAGGGCACTCACCAAGGGTCCATGTCAATTGCGCCCACGAATTCACTCCCAGACATTTTACTCCTGTCGGTTAGCTCCATGTCAACTCGCCTCCTTGACATTTCTGCTCCCGTATAATTGTAATAGACAGCTATAAAATGGGTACAGCCTCCAGCTGAGTGGCATGCTACCCACAAGGATAACACTGACGGTCTCTGTAAGCTGCCACACTGTTACTGACTGAGCCCTTGCCCGCCTACTGTCAAACCAATACCACTGGTAATCATTGCACACCCAGTTGCTCACTTACTAAACCTTTTTTTCCAACTTCCCTGGTTTGAAATCAATTTCCCCTCACAAGGCAGGCAGTTCATTGAGTGCGCTGTGTCTGTATCCTCGACCTCTGTGAAAGCATCTCATGTTTTTGGGGAGCCACGAACACAGAGTAAAGATTGCACAGCATAAAGATAGTTTTGAATACCTACTTTATTATTTTGTATACAGTTTTGCAGCAGTTGCAAAGTCTCTGAACAATTTTGCTGATTAAGTTGGAGAAAGTAGAGGACAGGCTGTAGTGGACATCTTAGTCCCAGTTTTTAAAGCACCATTATTACAGGATGTTTTTCTTGACCCAACCCTTGTGGCGAGGCGAATGGCAGCTGTAGTGGAAGGTGCAGATACCACCGTCTCTGTAGTCACCAGGGACCACCAGTAACCTGAACACTGCCAACCCCACACTGATGACCTTCATCAGAAGATTGCTCTGCACTCAGCCTGCAGCACTCAAATTTATTTCAGTATTTTGATGTGAGGTCAGGAAGCCAGGCTCCGACATGCACCACTCAAATTTTCACTCTCACCCCCACCACCACCACCACTAGTCCCAGTCCTCAGGTAGATTGATAAGAATGACACATATCCTGGGGGAGATTATACTGGTAGTGAACTGGCAGGAGTGGAAATGTGAAGGAACGAGTTGACGCGGGAGCTAATGGACAAGAGTGAAATGTCTGGGAGTGAATTCACGGGAGCAAATTGTGCTTCCTTCACCAACAACTCCATGTGCAGACAGAGAGGAGTGCAGAGAGATGCACTGCAGCATGTGGAGCAGAGTGTGGGAGGGACCACCGGAGGAAGGAAGGTCCCTTCACCCCACCATATACAGTAATCCATTACCACCACAAACATGCAGCACTTCCAGTACATGCATGTGACCTAGAATGTACAGGGCCACAGCCATGGGGTGCCAGGCCAGCAATGTGAGCCAGCGATAGTAATGTCCCATGCCCTGCTGGTGTAGGGGACATGTAGGCATAAACTGTCCACACAGTAGTGTTGGTACCTGTCTAGTGTGGGCATGGTAAGTGTCTGTAGGGATATGTACATGGCACAGTACTGGGGCGCAGGACTGTCCATTGTGCCACCCATGCACCCCGGCCCTGGGCATGGTGTCAATGCCGCCACACCTACCACAGCCCAAGGCCCCGGCCCCACATGTAAGTGACATGGATTCACCTTGAAAGGGAATGGTTGTGATTGGGTAGAAGCAGGACTCATGCTCTGGTGCATGCCCTACCCCATCAGTATGCAGAGACCATTGCCACCCACCCCAGGTCCCTGCCTGTGGTAGGGCCACCTAACCAAAGGGAGGGTGTGGCATGCACAGTAAGTCAGCTGACTCATGTGATCTGGCAGCTAGCTTGGGTGTAGGCACGGGGGCAAACAGAGCCCAGAGTCAGGAGTTGAAGAATGGCCACTATCCCATTGGGAATCCACTTGACAGCCCCGCTGGTTGGTAGTACATAAACCTCAGGGTGATCCCAATATGGTGGGCACCACAGATGTGTGAGAGCAAGCTGTGCCTGCAGAGGAGGACTGTTGGTGATTATCCCTTCCACCACATGAATGGTCAGGGCAGTAAGGGATAACAAGAGAAAACAAAAAGAAGCAGCACCAGCCGCATGAGAGTGTGCTCAGTGTAACCTCAGAGCACACTACACAATACAAAACATTAGCACCATTGAAATAGACAAACTACAAAAGATTTATTTACTCACATAAAATAAAATGTATTACGTATTTATTGAATTTTGTTGAGTAGGCCCACTGAGACTAGAAGTTCCTTTATCAGTGGCAAACCCTGTGGGGGTGGGGGGATACAGATGGTAACCAACTGGAAACCGAACCAGATTAAGCTGTTGGTGGTATTTTAAGTGAATGGGGGAAATTTGACTAGGGCACCAGGAAAATTCCCCTACTTTTTTCAAGAAGTGAACATGGTGCCATTAGGTGCTAAAAGAAGTCAGCTACGAGAAATAGATAGGGTAGACCCCACCACAGACCCCTGTCTGTAGCGGGGCCTACTTTTGCTTTCCATTTCTCCCAGCCAGCTTTTTGGGCACCCAGTGACACAGTGGCCTGTGCCACTACTGCTGCCCAAAGTGGGATGTCCTCACCTCAGAGTGCCAATAGAGGGGCTTAAAACATTGGGGGTGGTAGACATGGGGACAGCAGAATGGAGGTGGAGGGTGACTATTGCCATGGAGTGGTGCAGCTGTGGACCCTACCTCCTCAGGACAACAGCAGCATGAAGCTTACATGGACACAAGTAACCCCACAAACCTTGGCAGTGACAGTTCACCCTTGAGTTGCCAGGACTGTTGCAGTGGTCCCTGCCTCCTGAGGGGCCATCTAGGAGACCAGGGCCAGAAAACACAGTGCGTCAAGGGCAGGAAGATGTGATGGCACTGCAGGACCACCAACAGCAACAGCCACCACGGGGGAGAGGGGGTACATGGACAAGGACACATCCCACATCCTCCAGTGCCATAAGGAACACTGGCTGCAGCTGGGACAGGCACCATGGAGCCATGTATGACCACTATCCAGGTGGAGAGGTTCATATACCATTGAGTGAAGGTGGAGCACCCCACAAACACCTATCACTGCATCCCAGAGGTGCTCCAGGATGAGACTGCATGGAACCAAGATGACTGAGTGTATGAGGCAAACTGGGAAAAGATCTACATGAAGCATGAACTGAGAAGGACACTGCACTGCCGCATCTCATGGAGGGCTAGGTGCATGCTAAGTTCTTCAGGACACTGCCTAGGAGGGGCTGACCATAATGAAACACTATGTACTGTTCCAGGACTTTGAGGGCAACAGAAGAGAGTATACAGTGGACACCATGGACTTATTTGGTCAGCCCTGCATCAAGCCAGACTGCCGCTACTATTTCTAGCTAGCCACGGGGGGATCTCTGCACCTCATCAGGGGTGGCCTATGTCATCAATGATGTGTAGGACACAGAAGGATGAGCCAGAACACCTTAATGAGGACCAGTGTTTGCAAGGGAGCCCCTGTCCATATTCCTGACATCTGTTTATGCTATACCCCTAGATGAACTGTTAGGGAGACCTCATCTGTTGTGCCATAAGCAAAGAATACAGTTGCCATGTTTCTATGAGCATTTTAAGACTATCTTTTGTGTTATGCTGTCAGTATGACCCTGCCAGTGCCTTTTGATGACATAAAAATATTGCACTGTTATGAAGCCTACTGTGTCATCTGTTTTCTTACATTGGTACAGAGTTGTCCAGGCCCCCTAGGGCATCCCCATATAGGGGACTCTGTTTGGGGGACCTGGGAAGTAGGGAGGAATGGGGACTCTGTATCATGTGTGGCACCATGGGGCTGGTGCACCAAGTGATGGGTCAGCAGGGTCTTGAGTGGGTGGACTTGTGTCACACCTCACTGCATGTGAGTGTCATGGACATCTCACAGACAGAACCATGAGTCCTCACAGCTGCGTCGATGCAGGACAACAGGCAGCAAGCTCAATGGAGACAACCAAGGCAAGACAGCCTGCACTCGTGAACCAAAATAACAACTGCAGACAGAAATTAAAAAATAAATTGGCTTTATTGCCAGTTGAAAGGAGTGGAGTGTGCACAGACTGGACCATACACCACTAAGCCCCAAGCGCTTTGAGCCTTAACTCTTCATCAGGGGGCATCATGGTATCTTATGGCACTGCTGGCACATGGTGCTCAGTGGCACCCTGACATGCCCTGGCTAGCACAACATGTATGTTGGGTGTGGGATCCATTCCAGGTCCATTGGATGCCACTGACATGGCCACGGACAGCTGTTACACACACCAACGCAGAGCACTGAGGACACATCGCCTGCATCAGTGATGCTGCATACTGTGTAGTACAGACAGTGTCAGCTGCAGATACACTGTGTATACGATACCCCTCCCAGCATTCCTGCAGGGGGTGTCAATTGTGGTACTATCAGTCACAAAACCACCATAGTGGACTCGTCAGCACTCATTCAAAAGAAGCTTAACACATTTGCAAATTACTAAAGTTTGAATGGATTGCATGTTACATAAAGTAGACTGCTTCAGCAATTGTTTCTTTAGAGATGGGTGTATGACATGTCTACCAAGCCTAGATGTTTATGCTGCTGCTGTTTTACTGAAGTTAATTAACTAAAGAATTTCAGTGATTTACAGATGTTGTAGGCTTCTTTTGAATTCTACGGGTCATAATGTTGAACACTTAATAGCGTCACGACATTATATGGCTAACTTGAAAATAGTGCTGTCTAGGACAGTGAATGGTACAATACCGCATATACTGCTGTCATGGTATTGCACTATTCACTCACTCCCAGGCAGAGGATAAAACTTCTGCTGGAAGTGGGTTCCGCTGAGCAGCTGCCGTGGTTCACTGGACAGAGCCACAGCAGCAGGAACCCAGGCACTGCGTCTGGGACCAGGATTGATTCCCAGTCCCGGAAATTTTTTAGACTTTGTGTGCTCTCCGAGTTGGACCCCCCGCCCGGAGTTAAGGATCTTTAGTTGGGGAGAGTGTCGGGGGTGCAGCCTCACATAAAAAGAGTTATGTTGCATGGCATAAATCGCACTGTATTGGCAGCATGATTTAGCCATGCAGCACAATGACTTGCAACATTATGACCTCGTGCCCTTTTGAATGAGTGCTGACCAGTCCACTATGGTGGTGTTATGACTGATACTATTACTATGAGCCCTGATATGATTACTCTACTATGCTTGTGAATTTGAGAGACTGAGTCACTGCACCTGCAATGAGAATGTGGCACAATCTCATGAGATCACTGCCCAGTATGGGTCCAGCCCTCACATTCCTACACCTCTGCAGCATGTGTGAACCATTGGGGGGACAGGGTATGGCTATAATGTGCATTTGGGTATATCCCTGTGGGATGGCAGCTGTTGGGGCCATGCCCCATGGTTTATGGCAGGGGTCTGCCTGGCGTTAATGTAATGCGGTCTGTGCATGCTCCTTTTCGGCCTAAACTTTTGAATGTTTGCATTGTTTGAAATTTTTCACTTTAAGGCTTTATTGTTCTTACATAAAATGCAATTAGATTTACTTCAGATTGTATTGTTTGACTGTTTCCCAAAAATAATTGCTCAATTCAGACAAGAAATTAAAGTAGAAATTTATTTCAAGTTCTTTTTTTCACACCATTTTTGCTCAGAATTCATTAAAGGAGAGCTACTGGCAAGGGGACTTGAGCCACTGGTACAGACTGGGCTTGAGCCCTCTGCTTCCTCGGAGTCCCAGAATATATTTAATATGTAACTTACTTGATCGCTCGTAAAATTTAATCTTCCAGGGTATGCAGTCGGCATATTAGTAAATGGAGTGGAACACCCTGGGAGATCGCGCTGGCAAAACCTGCTATATGATGACTCATGGTTGCCTCTTCCTGTCTATTGCCTAAGGTACAGAGATATTAAAATCTCAATATTTACTATACCCGGTGATATTTTTACAGAAGGTGCCTATATGCCATGTGGGTGCTGCACACATATGAACTCTTTAACAAACGATCTCTGAGGGATTTCTTAAGGTTGTCAGATTAGGACTACTAATAATTGAAACTGGTAACATATTATACAATTGTTACCATTATCATACCATTATGAGTAGTAGTCCTAATCTGACAACCTTTAAGAAATCCTCGAGGTCATTTGTTAAAAGAGTTGATATGCAAGTGTTTTATATGATTTTATTTTAGTGTTTCTATATTTAAATGTTTTGTAATGTGTTTGTTGCTTGTGATGTGTTATTATATGTAACTGGACATCTGTGAAAATGGGCAATGTGCCCACAGGCCCTTTCAGTATAAAATAAAATAAAAAAACAGCATTGTACAGATGGGTTACACTGTGCATGCAGCACATACCTGGCTAACACGCCCCCACACACGCTTCCCTTGGGTGTGCACATGCCATGCTTATACATGCTGCGTGTCTTGGCTAAGCGTTGCCCACCTAAGTGGAATGTGCATGATTTACACATACGGCCTTCCATAGGGCAGTTACGCAGTGTGTAACATGCTAAGCACAATGCTGAATAGAAGTCATGATCTGTATAAGAAAAAAACAAGACCACTGTACTGTCACACTCACCAATCTTTTTCATTTAGACAAGGCACCTAGCTTCACCTGCGCTCTTTCCTTCTAAGACTGCTTGAAAGACAGAGTAGAGAAACTTACCAGAGCAAGGGAAAAGGATTAAGACTTATTTTGGCTAAACAGATTTACTGTGTGGTGGTGTTTTTATTTTTTACTCACAGCGATTGCTACTGTTTGTTGCTAACATTTCATTGCTTTATTTTTCTCTGTAGCAAAATGTTTCTTACAGCGTATATCTTCTCTGAAATTATTACAGGTGGTGCTTTACAGGTTTTACAGTTTTATCTAACATTAAGATAAGCTTTCAGGCTTACTGCATTTGTTGTTGACTGATTGTTTCTGCTCTTACCTCCTTGTTCTTTCGTCCGTGGTTGTTCTTTTTCGGCAGGGGAAGGGCCCAACCACCCACCCCCATCCCCAACCACCCCACACTACACCTTTTATAGGGTACCACAGTTGTGACATTTCCTGTGGCAGAGCAGGAAGGGGTGGATCAGTGGGGCCTCCACAAGGTGAGCTCATTTACAGGGGCACTAGTAATTTAACTTGTTATAACAAGTTAAACAAAACACAATCAAACCATTACTTGCATTTTTTTTCATTTTTTCCTTCTAATTACTCTGACTAGGTTATAAACCCAGCAACTTATCTGGAATGGATATCATTAACTGCAGGTCCTGTGGAACAATTTTCAGAAGGACAGTCTTACAGGATTTAGGACACTGTCCCACATGCTGGGCCTTTGGAGATCTTAGGGCTCAGCCCGGCAGCATGGGCAGAGATTGCGCACCTCAAATTTCATTATTCAAGAGGAAATACATTATAAGAACCACCCGCCATTTCCCCAGCATCCAACAGAAAAACCTCGACTCAGAGGGTAGTTGGTCCAGGAGGTTGGCAGGTGGTTAGAGGGCAAATCGGGTGCCCCATCACCTCTGCTCTCCAACATATTACCTCCAAAACCATATAAACACTACAAACAGGTATCTGCCTCTATCTCTGAAATCAAACAAAGAGGCAGAAGACACTGCAGAGCAGGACACTGCAGCACAGGAGCTAGCACAACAAAACTCACCCAAATCAGGAACCAAGACAAAAACAAAAAGGAAATCCAAAAACTTGATCATAGGAGACTCCATGATTCGGGAGTTGATACCCATCTCCAGCCAGGGTAATGGTCAGATGTCTCCCAGGTACATCAGCATGGAGAGACACTGACCGCATTGCTAAAATTGTTCACAAAGCAGGAGAAAACATTGATGTCCTAGTACACATAGGGACTACGATCTCGCCAGCCAGTCAGTTGTGGAGACCAAGGAACACCTGACCAGGCTGGGTGACAACTATCATCTATTTCGTCTGGCATCTCCTTCTCTGAGATCCTGCCAGTCTGGGAGAGGGAGCAGATGGACAGAAGGTCAGAGAAGGGAGATAGGGAGCTAAACACGTGGCTCAAGGGCTGGTGCCAGGAAAAGGACACAGATTTGTAGGAACTGGCAACAGTTCTGGGAGCGAAAGTTCTTTAAATTTGATGGACTGCATCTGACTAAGGAGGGAGTCAGTGCATTGGGGCAGAAGTTTGACATCTTTGCAGAATATTTAAACTAGCAAATGGGGAGAGGGGTGCAGCACCCCATACGTCGAATGGGAAGAACACCCCTCCCCTCAGCTAGTGGTCAAACAGGGATTCAGCATGTTTGCAGTTCATTTGCATCACCAGGTAAGAAAAAAGGTTTGTCTCCCCATACGACGCAAGGGGTAATGCCAAACCTCACCCAACAACTAACACACCAAAATCTGGCCAATGGAAAATCATGTACACAAATGCTCACAGCCTGGGAAATAAGATCCCAGACCTGCAGGCAATAATGTCAGAGGCTAAACTGGACATAGTAGCAATTAGTGAGACCTGGTTTACCAGTAACCACACTTGGGAGACTTCAGTACCTGGCTATGTATTGTTCAGAAGAGACCTAGGTGCAAAAAGGGGGGGAGGAGTGGCCCTGTATGTTAATGAAAATATCAAAGCTACAGAAATTCAGAATACACATAAGGAGCCAGAAGAACTGTGGGTCACCCTGGAAACAGGAAATGGGACAGCCATAAGAACTGGGGTTGTCTACAGGCCCCCAGACCAGGGGAGGACATAGACACATTACTGTTAGAAGATATACAAAACATGACAGCTAAAGGGGAGGTTCTGATAATGGCAGACTTCAACATGCCGGATACAGATTGGTCAATACCAGCAGGAACATCTGCCAGAACTAGACACATAGTGGATTCCCTGCAGGGGGAGGGCCTCAAACAACTGGTACAGCAACCCACAAGAGACAGGGCTATCCTAGATCTAGTACTGACTAACAAGGAAGGGATCACAGATCTCCAGGTAGAAGGTCACCTGGGGCCAATGACCATCACATGGTATGGTTCAGTTTGGCTACTACATCTAAATCATCCCATTCCAAGGCAAAAATATGGGACTTCAGAGGAGCTGACTTTGATAAGATGGCCAACAGAGTTAAGCTAGCCCCTGGCAAAAGAAACACAGGTGAGGGGGTACAGGCAAAGTGGGCAAGCATTAAGGATGCAATACTTGAAGCAACATCCCATTGTGTTAGACAGAAAGGAAGTGCAAAGAAGAAGGAAACCACTTTGGTTCTCAAATACAGTAGCAGAAAAGGTCAGAGCCAAAAGGCTGGCCTTCAGGAAATATAAGGGAACACACGGGATGAAGATAGGAGGCATACCAAACTGCCCTAAGGGAAGCAGGGAAGGCAGTAAGGCAGGCAAAGTCCCAAACTGAGGAAACACTAGCACGAACAGTAAAAGAAGATGACAAGACTTTCTATATATACATTAATGGAAGGAGAAAGTCCAGAGGGGGTATTGCTAAGCTTAATGGAGAAAAGAGAGCATGTGAGGAGGAGGACCCTATAAAGGCATCTATCCTAAATAGATACTTTTGCTCAGTATTTACTGAAGAGAAGGTAGGGCAGGGCCCACAGCTCAGCATCATGGACACAGGGGGGAGGGAGGTGAGCACTACTCCCTTCACAAAAGAAAGAGTCCTACAAGAGCTTGCTAAGCTCAGGGTGGATAAGGCAATGGGACCTGATGGCATACATCCCAGGGTACTTAAGGAGCTAAAGGTGGAACTAGCAGAGCCATTAGCAGAACTGTTTAGTGAGTCTCTGAGCACAGAAGAGGTCCCAGAAGACTGGAGAAGGGCTCATGTGATCCCACTCCACAAGAGTGGTAGCAGGGAGGAGGCAGGGAACTACAGACCAGTCAGTCTTACCTCAGTAGTGGGCAAGATTATGGAGGCACTCCTTAAGGAAAGGATAGTGCAACACCTGGAATCCATAGGGGCACAGGATCCAAGACAGCATGGGTTTACAAAAGGAAGGTCCTGTCAAACTAATCTCATAGATTTCTTTGACTGGGTAACCAGAGTGGTGGACCAAGGGGGAGCAGTTGATGTCACCTACCTTGACTTCAGCAAAGCTTTTGACACTGTTCCACATAGAAGATTGATAAATAAGCTGGTAGGCTCGGGTGGGTCAGAAGTTGGTCAACTGGGTGGCAAACTGGTTGACGGGCAGAAAACAGAGAGTGGTGGTAAATGGTATACAGTCAGAAGAGATGAGTCACAAGTGGGTACCCAGGGATCAGTCCTGGGGCCAGTCCTCTTCAACATCTTTATTAGTGACCTTGCAGATGAACTAGAGGGTAAGGCTTGTCTTGTTTGCAGATGACACCAAGATCTGCAACAGAGTAGATGATCCAGATGGGGTGGGCAGAATGAGAAGAGATCTGGATAAACTAGCAAATGGTGAGAAGAGTGGCAACTGGGATTTAATGCAAAGAAGTGCAAAATCATGCACATAGGGAAGAGAAACCCTGGAGCCACCTATAGGCTGGGAGGAGTTGCTAGCAGTCACAAAGGAAGAAGAGACTTGGGCATCATCATCACTGATGACCTGAAATCATCCAAGCAGACCTCTAAAGCAGTAGGTAAGGCTAGGGGTGTTAGGGTGTATTAGTAGGGTATCACAAGTCGTAAGAGGGAGGTAATAACCTCTTTACAAGACACTGGTTAGGCCCCATCTGAGTACTGCATGCAGTATTGGAGGCCACACCTTCACAAGAACATTAACCAAATTGAGGCAGTCCAGAGAAGGGCAACAAAATGGTGCAGGGACTGCATCAGAAGACATATGAGGACAGATTAACAGAGCTCAATATGTATAACCTTGAGCAAAGGAGGGAGAGAGGTGATATGATCAAGGCATTCAAACACCTTAAGGGCATTAACAAGGTGAAACATGTTTAAATATAAGAAAAATAGCAGGGCAAGAGGACACAGCATGAGATTAGAGGGGGGCTGATTAAGGGGGAATGTGAGGAAATTCTTTTTCACAGAAAGGGTGGTGGATGCATGGAATGGCTTACCACAAGAAGTGGTGGCTATGAATACAGTGCAGGGCTTCAAACAGGCATGGGATAGGCATAAGGGAGCAATACAAATGACTATGAATAGATAGGCCACTGACAGAGCAAAGGCCGATGGCACATTTATAAGGTAGAAAGAAATGGGCAGACTGGATGGGCCTTATGCGGTCCTTAACTGCCGTTAACTTCTATGTTTCTGTTTCTATATGTAAATATCAGTTGCCAAAATAGTACGTTCAATGCTTTGTAACTGCAGTTACTTCTTCAGGAATTGTATTCAGTACATCCGTTATTTGTATAACCCATTCCCTCCTTGCAGTTGCCCACAATCCTTCCAGTGTACACTGGAGCTCACAGTAGCTAATCCACGGTAGCCAGGCTGCACCAGTACTGCCAGCTTTCCAGGAACAACAGTGCTCAGCCAATGTGAGCTACGATTGCCCAATGGAGTAGGATAGCTCAACAGTACCGAGGCACCAACCTTAGACATTCTCTCAGGGTAGAGTCTTTGCAAGGAGGAACCCTGAGTGAGATGCATCTCAGATGCACTATGGACCTAGGATTTCCTAGTCACAGCAAAACCTACAGTAGAACATCAGGGCTTAATGTGTAATTCACTCCAATTAACTGCAAGAACATCACTACGTCTGTCTAGTATTGTCTTTAGGCTTGAGGATGTATACTACTGTACTCCAAGTGATTGATTGATTGATTTGTTGACTGATTGATTTAAATTATTGCTGGACTTATTGCTTAATGATTTTTTTTCAGTTTGTCCTCCCACGAAGTTAGGCCCACTGAAATGCAAAAATATCAACTCCAGTGGGAGTTCTGCTGCTGCCCAACTTCATAGTTGAATAGCATGAAGCATATAGAGCGGTAAGTGATTTGCTGAAGTTAACACTGAGTCTGTGAGTGTGGTGGGATTTGAACCAGGGATCACTTGGAAACATTTATTGTGCACTTACAACTGGACTCCGCTGGTATGCTGGCAGTCATTTTTAGATCTTTAAAATAGGTCAGTAATATTATAAAATGGGTTATTGAATGGAGCTTCCTGATTGACTGTAAACATTCTATTAGGCCTATGTTATTCTTAGGTAAATACATGCAATCCCCAAAACCAGCCTATCAAAATGGGACTCAGCCTACAACAATGTTTGCCGCTTCACGCTTTCGCCCTCCCCTCACTCCACCGTGTGATCTCTACAACCGCTTCTAGAGTGGCTCCCAGCTGAGAAACACCAGTCCTTCATAGGCAAATCTCATCGACAACATTGTCCGCTCTGGTTCCCCCTGCCCTTGCCCTTCCCCTTAACCCTAGGCCCCCATCCTACCACCTCAGGCCCAGGACAACCCAAGAACGTCTCGTTCCTAGGACCCGCACCCTCGCGGGTGATCGGTCCTTCCACATTTACGCCCCCAAACTTTGGAACTCACTCCCAGAACTTGTCAGGGCCTCCTCCTCCCACCCAAGCTTTAAAGCCTCCCTCTGGAATTTCCTGAAACCTTCTGCCCCCTGCCCATGTTCCTCATCATCCTTCTCCGTGAGTGGGGGCCTCTCCCTCCCCCTCACTACCCCGCCTCTGCCCTACTCACACTTCTCCTCTAGCTCCAGCCCAGCAATCCAGGCCCATCCCCCCCCGCCTTTGGCACCCTCCTGCTTGCACTTACCATTGTCACCGCTTCTGTTTAAGCATAGTGTTTTCCTTGTCCTAGAGTTAGCCTTGTAACGCCTGCTGTGCTAGGTTACCTTCTTGTCTCCTCAATCTGACTAACTATGTACTCTACCTATCCGCGTGTTTGAGTTATTTTTCCTATGTTATTACCTGTATTTCCTCCCATGTACTTTCACAATTTTACTGAGCCACTATTGTAATGCCTGGCTCTCCTATGGATTTTTTCCCTACTCTGTAATCTGTTAATTGTATGATGTCTCACTCCGTAACTCTCTCCGGGTTGCACCTTCTCTGTAACTGTGATGTACACCATGTGGTACCTGTAATCCTCGGGTCACACCTGAAAATGGGCACATGGCTGTCTAGTGTGCTTACCCGGTTAACAAAAGCAAATAAATAAATAAACCCCTGTGCCAAAAGGGGGGTTACTACACAAAAGATTAATATACAAGTTGGCCAGCCTGGGAGTGGGTCCCAAGATTGTAGCCTGGGTAAAAAATTGACTGGAGAACAGGACACAGAGGGTAATAATAAACATAGTCCACTCTGAAGAAAGCGAGGTTACTAGTGGGGTACCACAGGGTTCAGTATTAGGACCTATCCTCTTTAATGTCTTTATAAGTGACATTGCAGAGGAACTGGAAGGAAAAGTATGTCTCTTTGCAGACGACACAAAGATCTGCAAAAGAGTTGATACACAAGGTGGGGTGGAAAGGATGAGAAGGTACTTGGCAAGGTTGGAGGAATGGTCAAATGTATGGCAGCTTAGATTCAATGCTAAGAAGTGCAAAGTAATGCACCTGGGAAACAGAAACCCAGGGGAAGAGTACACAATGGGGGGTGAGATACTAACAACAACAAAAATGGAAAGGGACCTGGGGGTAGTCATATCAGATGACCTAAAGGTGAGCAAGCAATGTAAGAGGGCTGTAAGTAGGGCTGGTGGGATACTGGGATACACTGGGAGAGGCATCACCAGTGAAAACAAGAAGTTTTATCCCTCTGTACAGACAGCTGGTGAGACCACATCTGGAGTACTAGTGCAGTTCTGGAGACCCAATCTCCACAAAGACATAGACAGGATGGAAGCTGTCCAGAGGAGGGCAACTAAAATGGTGCAGGGTCTGCACCAGAAGACATATGAAGAGAGACTTAAGGATCTTAATATGTATAGCCTCGAGGAGAGGAGGGAGAGGGGCACATGATAGAAACTTTCAAATACCTCAAGGGAATCAACAAAGTCCAAGAGGGTAGCATCTTTCAGAAAAGAGTGTGCAAGAACAAGGAGGCACAATTTGAAGCTAGAGGGGACGGCTCAGAGGTAATGTGAGGAGTATTTTCACAGAGAGGTTGTGGATGCATGGAACAGCCTTCCTGAGGAGGTTGTGGAGTCAAAAGCAGTGGTGGAATTCAAGAATGCATGGGACAGACATAAGGCACTTCTAAGGGGGTGGAGGCTGAAAGACGCAGGCTGTTGGTTAGCTAGGATCTGCAGCTTATCCATTAGGTAGGGAAATGGACAGACTGGGTGGGCCAAGCGGTCCTTATCTGCCATCAAATTCTATGTTTCTATGTTCTATTCTATGTACTAAATTGATGCTTTGTTGGCATTAGGAGGTCTAGTCTCGCTGTCAGGCCTACCAGAGGGCAGGGCTTAGCAGCATGAGGGAGATGCAAGCACCCATTGGCACGTGAGTGTCCATTGGGAGAGAGTTCATGAGGAGAGAGTCAAGAGGAAGGAGCGGGTGGTGCCAGCTCTGAGGCCAGAGGGGAGGGCCTCCAGTTGGGGCCAGGTAAGCCCGGGGCTGGGGTGGGGAGATTACCCCCCTCTGGCACCCAGCAGTTTTCCCACAGTCCATCCATGGGGAAGATGAAGGAATCCATGCAGCTGCAGAGACGAGGGAAGCTGGTGAGGAGCCCATTCAGCTCTGTTTGATTCGGGGATCTGCTGAGGTGGCTGCCATGACAGGGACCGGAGTTCATGGAGGCAGTGATGCTCTAGAAGGGTTGCGGTGGCAGTGTAGCCCTTTTGTCCATGTCGTGCCCACCTTCATCCATGTTAGAGGGCTGCTGTGGAGGAGAATTCCTGAAGCTCTGTCTGTTTGGTGGGTGGCGGCCATTCTGTGCGAGCCCTGCCCGAGGATCGGCAGGCGCCAGCCGCTTGAGGAAAAGAAGTGAAGTTGTGAGGATCCAGGTTCAGGACCCAGGTCCTCAAGTGTCTGTGCCATGGCTGATGGCTGTAGAATGGTGGAAGCAGTACTAATGAATTTAAATGTAACCCCCCCCCCCTTCCAGGTAGTTATTTAGTAGCCTGAGCTTTTTTCAAAAGACAATAAAAGATGCCTGATTGCATCCGATTTCTGCCTGGGGCTGAAACATTTGATGTCCTGCATGAAGTGCTGTGTGTACCCTACCAAAACTGTTTTCCAGACTTTGGAGCTGTTTTGGTGTCTTTCATTCATGAGGGGAGGAAGAGATCCATTCTGCCAGCATCTCGACGGAGTTCCAGCCATCACTAATGGAATCCCTATCTACTTCTAAGGTACTGCATTTGAAACCCTGCTCAGTTGTATTTATGCTGCTCAGTCCAAGTGTTGGTGCCCTCCCCCTTTCTCCGATACTTATACCAACAAATCCTCTAGATAGGGAAGGGAGGGGGGGTGGCCTCTGTAGAAAAAATATCGCCTCAGAGACTGAGAGTAGCTGCCTGCCTGTGAGTGTTGAAATCTGCTAACTCCCCCCTCCCCCCGTACAGGAGTGAGGGAAAGGAAATCCAAAACAAATGTGTATTCCCCTGTAGCACTGTGGTGTCAATAAAGGAGCAGGGTCAGGTTACAAAAATGGGGGCTGTCATCCGGGATTTGAAGATGAGGTGCAGTCACCTACCTGGCATGGCTGGAGGGCATATTCTGAGGGGATGGAATGTTGATTGGCCACAGCCTGCTGGGAAGTTTCAAGTTACAGTTCATTTGGGGATCTGCTAAAGGATCGGGGGACCAGATGGGATCAACCCTCGGCTACCCAAGGCTGGAGCCACCTCCTTATCCAGGCCCTTAACCATGCTCCTTAACAGATCACTGAGGGAAGGAGCAGTCCCTGACCAGTGGAAACATGCCAATGTAGTCCCTATCCACAAAGGTGGACTCAGGGAAAAACTAACCAACTATAGGCCGATCTCCCTTCTCTGCACATTTGCCAAGTTGCAAGAAAGGCTAATCTACAACCAACTCTGGGACTACTTGGAAGCTCATCAGGTAGGGCTGCACGTACCATTGGTGCAGAGCTACAGCCAATAAGGTGTAGCCTATAGTCAGAAAGATGATAGTCCAGATTTGTGAATGAACATCATTCACAAATCTGACTGTCGTACGGGTATGGGCTGCACGCCCATTGGCTGTAGCTCTGCACCACGGGCATGCAGCCCTACCGACAGTTAGTCGGCGGGCGGCGGGTGGCAGGCGTGGTGGGATGCTGCCGCCCGGCCGGGCGGGGGAGCGGGTGGAGGGGTCGGTGGGTGGGGGGACACTAGACACCAGGGAGATGTTTGGGGGTTGTAACGTGACATTCTGCCCGCTGACTGTTTTACGTCCACTGGACCACCAGGGAGATATTCGGGTTGGGGTTACATTCGCTCAACGATCGGGCACTGGGGGGTTCACACGCCTGCCCGCGATCGGGCTGTGGGAGATGTGTGGCGGGGGTTCATAACTGTATGCCCGCGATCGGGCTGTGGGAGATGTGGGCGGGGGGTTCATGTTACTGCTATGACCGTGATCAGGCTGGTGGGGGGCACAGGGACCGAAGTTAGGGGCCAGCCGGTGGCAGCTGCTGTGTTGCGCCTGCAATACAGCAGCTCACCTGTGGGTGGCCCTCATTTGATCCTTTTTTGGCTCAAGGTTGTGCAGGCCAGGTTGGGTTGCAAGATGCATAACTCTTGCACAACCCGACTGAATATCGGGTTGCGCAGGTTATGCATGGTTCCTCCCCCTCCTGTTGAGCATGCATTCATTTGCATTGCTCTTTTGCGCAACCTGTTGTCAGTGGAGCAACTGCCTCCTGCTGAATATCGCAGAATGGCGCAATATAGGACTTGCGCATGCGCAACCCTGTTGCGCATGGAGCAACCCTTTTGAATATCTGGGCCGCTATCTTCTAGGAGAATATATGATTATGCATGGGACACTGTATGGCTAAGTTTACATGGGAAGTTGGGGGTTAGGAATAATAACAAGCATAAACAGCTACAAGAAAGGTTTTGTTTAAGGGACTCATGTATACAAGAGTTAGAAACCCAAGAGCATTTATTTTGTGAATGTGATTATGTGAAAGGATTTAGGGCATATTTAGCTAATGAATGGAAAGATGAACTGTTTCTTACTGTTTCATACAAGTCATTGCTATATGGAGTACAAGAAGGGGGCATGAAGAAATATTTCCCTGATACTTTGTGCGTGGTTTTTGCCATAATTAAATATTACATATGGCAATCCAGATATTTGTGGATAACTCAGCAAAAGAAAGTGTCCTATGTAGAAATGTATAGTAACATTAGTATATCTGTGCAGAAGTTGTATGCATTTGATGTTAACAAATGTACTGCAGAAAGGGTGAAACTGCTGTGGATAAATTGTAAGCATTGGGCTAGGCCTCCTTGAAGTTAAAGTTTTTTTTTATTCTTGTAATTGTCAGAATGTGTATATGCTGTAGATATGTATGATATGTGAATTATTTGTCTGTAAGTCCTTTTTGATAAAAATTCCCCTACTCTTTTCAAGAAGTGCCATGGGATCTTTAACATCCATCTGAACAACTACCAGAACAGGCAGACGGGACCACGGTTTAATGTCTCATCCAAAAGACGGCACCTCAGGAGTGCAGCATCCCCCTCATGCTGCACTGCAGTGTCAGTACTAGGATATTAACCCAGGTGCCTGGTGTGGGGCTAGAACCCACAGCCATCTGATCTCCCAGCCTCAGAGATGAATGTGCAACAGCAGGGGATGTGCCTAGCTCCAAGAGAGGGGAGTGGGTTGCAGAGGGAAAAATAGTGACTGTGAGAGGAAAAGTTGAGGGTGAAGCTACAGAAAGAGTGAAAAATGGTGTCCAACCTGGCAAGGGTGGATTTAGGTTTCACACTTTATGCAACATCCCCCTAATTGAAGCTCAGGGGATCATCATAATGATGTTCTCTATATGAGTGGGGAGTGAGATGCGCACTTTGTTCCTATAGAGTGCACCAAGCTTTGGATGGAGTTTTTGATGGATGGTATCCACAAGGTAGAACAAGTTGAGGTGGTGGTTCATCCAAACCCCAATGCACTGTACTTAAAGGAAGCACTTGGCTCCTCTAAATTCTCTTTTTGTATGTGGTGTTTAAGCCTGAAAATAAAAGGAATTTTTCCTTAAGAATCAAGTGACTTAGTTCTCTTTGTTGGAGTTTGGGTGCAGCCGTAAGTTACAAACCCAATATTCTGTACTTAAAGGAAGCAACTGCATCAATCTCGGCATCATCCAGGGTCTTGAAAGCAGTGTGGCATTGAGTTCTGGCCAAACGTTGCCTGTTGCCAAATCTCATTGAGACTGTTTTCTTGGTACTGAGAGTGAGCTAACTGAAGCATTACCAGAGCTGGGTGTTGGTAAAATCCTGTTGGAGCCAAAGAGCCAGATCAGAGGCTTTTACCTCTAGGCTACCCAGGGTGTTAGGGTGCAGAATAGATTCCCATTAATTTAAATTTAGGCATTTAGGCTTTTGTGTTTTATTTTTCCACACACAAACAGAATGCAAGAAGTTGTTAATTCTGTCATTACATGCTACTGAGTCTTTCAAAATATGTGCCGTAAAATATGTTGATTGTTCTCCATGTGTGTTAGTTTTGGTTGGGTGAGGGGTCCTGCTTCTTCTACTGTTGAGAAAGATGTCCCCAAGGTTTTTTTTTCCTTTTAATGTAGTCTGCCTTACAACATCAGTTAATACAGAAATGTTTGGAGGCTTCAGCAAAACAGAAATATTTTATTTATTTATTGAAAATTCAGATTTATTGCCTTTGTGCATAGGTGCTCATTTACAAAGGTTCCATGTCAAATACATAGTCACAAAAAAACATTACAAGTACAATACGCAGTTCCAGAGGAAATGCAGTCGAGTCAGGTTTGAAGCACTTAAGACAGAACAATTACAAACAGCAGAACAAAATCCACACAGATCATTGTATAAAAAGTCATAGGTTTTATATAGAGAGAAATCGAATAAACAGTTTAACAGTTACAATTGCATTGGACAGCGAAGGCAGACTGCAAGGATCTCTTTGTTTGTCTCTATGTTTCTATGTATCAGGCAGTTCATTTAGCCAGTTAGCAGCCCTGACAGCAAATGACTGCTTGCACAGCTGAGTATGTTGGAAAAGAGGTTTAAGGCATTCCTGGCCATGTTCCTGGTGTTGTATTGGTTTTAGATGGTGCAGAAGCAGTTTGTTAAAGCAGGGGATGCTAGGCCCAGGAGCACTTTTTTGGCTAGCAAACATGTCTGGAGCTTTATTCTGCAGGGTAAAAATAACCAGTTAATGAGAGCATGAAGGGTAGAACACCAATTTGGTATGTTTCTACGATTACATAGGTGCTCATGTGGACCGAGGGGAGTCAGTGGATATGGTGATGCTGGATTTTAGTAGAGCATTCAATACGATGCCTCATGGGAGGCTGATTTTTAAGTTGTCAAAGTTAGGACTGGATGATATCCTGGTAACTTGGGTTAGATGTTGGCTGTCAGGAAGGATGCAAAGGGTGAGAGTTCTAGGGCATGTATCCTGTGAAGTGTGTGTCATGAGTGGGGTGCCCCAGGGGTCCCTCTTGGGTCCCCTATTGTTTAATGTTTTTGTAGGTGACCTAGTGATAGGGAGTGGGAACAAATTAACCAAATTTGTGGATGATATGAAGATAGACGGTGCTGTTAAAACATTTAAGGACCGACTATCACTAGGACAAGACTTAATAACTATTGGGGAATGGGCAGAGCAAAACAAAATGGAATTCAGCCTATATAAATGTACAGTATTGCATATGGGGAAAAACAATATACATCAAGATTATTATTCGTGGGGTGTGATGCTGAGGGAATCAGTCTGTGAAAAGGACTTGGGAGTGTATATTGGAAACACTTTGAAACCTGGGGTACATAGAAGTATTGTTTCCTACAAAGCAATGTATCTGGCGAATTGCATATGTAGAACATTCTTTTCCAGGAATGAGTTAATATTGTTACAATTATATAAACTATATATAAGACCCCTTCTTGACTTCTGTTCAGCTGTGTAGAGCCCGTACTTAAAGAAAAACATAAATAGGGTTGAGAAGCCTCAGAGAGCACTTACTAGGCTAATAGTGAGATTGAGGGATTTACCATATGAAGCAAGATTAAATAAATTAGGATTATGGTCCTTGGAGTTTCGGAGATCAAGAGGGGACTTATTACTGTTATATAGGATTCTTACGCAGGGTGATTTGCAAGGGGAAATGGGTCAGAGATTTAAAGAACCTACTTATTTCGTAAGGGGCAATGCCCGGCAGCTAGTTGAGGTACATTGTAAAACTGAGTTATGGAAACATAGTTTTAAGCCAAGAGCAGTTAGAATGTGGAATGGACTCCCGGAAGAAGTGGTCCATGCACCCAGCTTGGGGTCTTTTAAGACAAAATTGGACTCTCATCTGTTGGTTGGCCACCCTGGTGGCCTCCACTGAAAGGCGGGGACAACTTATATGGGCTAACGCCTTCTGTTGTCTTGTGCTCCTAGTATAAATCCTAGTATGAACTATGAGTGCAGTTACCTGCACCAAGTATAAAGTGGCACTCCTTATTACAGATCAGCTTTACTCTGTTAAGCATTGTGTCACATGCAGCTGCATAGACTGGGAGTCCGTAATCTACAAGTGACGGAATGGAGCTGGCCATAATAAGGCATCTAGCATCCTAAGTGAGATTGTTCCAGTTACAGTACAGGGCACCCAGTCTTCTGTTAACTATGGCCACCAGATTGTCAACATGGAGAGCAAAAGGTAAGGTGTCATCCAGGGTAACTCCAAGGTATCTGAAGATCTCCACCCATTCAAGGTTTTGCCCTTGGATGTTTCGGATGACGAAGGGTAGAATTTTCCTCTTCTGTGGAAGGTTAGAGAAGAGCATGGTGTTTGTGTTTTTTGTAATTGAGAATCGGTTTGTTGTTGGAGAACCAGTTTTGTGGTGACCTAAAGTTACTTTAGAGAATGGCAGTAAGGCTGCCAAGGTCAGGGTTTTTTGAATAAATGACTGCATCACCAGCATAGAGGAGCACGTTGGCTGTCTGATAGGCATTGGGCAGTTGATTTATGAAGAGTTCAAATAGGAGTGGGCTCCAGATGGAGCCCTGTGGGACACTAATAGTTACTCCCCTAGTGTTGGACAAAGATTTATCAATCTTCACATGCTAGGAGTGATTGGTGAGATAGCTGTGGAACCAGTCAACTGTGTTCTTTGACAAACTCAGCCCAAGTAGTTTGTTAAGTTGGAGATAATGGTTGACCAGATCGAAGGCCTTATATATATGTATATAATACATGGATGGGAACTTTTCCCCATAGAAAAGGCCATCATTTACTGTGACTAATCTGTCAGTTAAAAGTATACCTGTGACTAATCAATCAATTGAAAGTACTGTATATACTTACATAATCAAAGCTATATTTCTACATTAATTAAACAATTAAAATATATACCTGTACAAATAAAAACTATACACCTGCACTACACTAAACCCTATGGGGCACCACTAATAACACAATTAACACATAATTAGGAAGCTAGCCAAAACCAATTAACAAACTGAAAAAAACCTGGAAAAAAGACTCTCACACAAAACCCTCCCAAGCCTAGAAATCCCTCAAAGTCCTACCTGCACTGACTACACATGATTCCCTCCTTGCTGCAAGAGACCTTTGGATGCCATAACGTGATCGCAAATGCGATCTCCATAACAATAACCATCCTAATGTATTATATTCAACAGACAATGGATAAGGGTGGAACACTTGGAAGTATACCTATCGAGGGGGTTAATTAAGGCAATAAAGCCACTAGCCTTTCAGGCATGTGGCCTTATAGCCCTAATTAGCCCCCTTGATGAGTATACATCCTTGTATACCACTCTTATGCATAATTTATTCTATATATATGAGGTCACCATTGTCAAGGGCCTCTTGAACATAGTTGGTGTATTCCAACGACGTCGTGTTGGTGGTTTGGAGCTTCCAGAAGCCATGCTGCTGTGCACACTGGACATTGTATTTTTTGAGGTATGAGACAAGTTGGTCAGAGACTATTCTCTCAAGGGACTTGGGGGGAGAGAATAGAAATGGATCTATAAGTGGCAAGGCTAGTGCTATCTCCACTTTTGAAAACTGGTGTAACGAGTGTGGATTTCCACTTCTTGGAAAACTGTGAGTAGCACAGGGAAAAGCTAAAACTTCTAGAGATGGGCTTGGAAAGCTCCTCTACCACCAGGGCAAGAAGTTTCTCATCAACTGAATCACTCCCACACCTAGTTTTGCCAAGTATCCTACTGATGCACTTTGAGTTGTCTTTGAAACAGACTTAAAGTAGAATTTAGAGTATCCAGATTCACAGCCACCATCTGGAGGCTTCATGACCAGGTTCCATGCAGGAAGTCTGGGCAGACTCAGTGGGGATGATGGAATAGAGGTCAGTAAAGGTCATGTTGAAGCAACTGACAATTTTGGTGAGATCAAGGACCTCTCATCCCTCCAGTATAAGTATTTTAAGAGTGGTTTTAACTCCCTTGCCAATGAGCTCCAAGACGTTGTCTCAGAATCTTCTGGCATTGCTCAAGTACTGGGTCTGCTGGGCCTTACAAAAATCAAATTTGGCCTTTCTAATCATACTAGTGCACTTATTGTGGGCTTCCTTGTACCTCTGCAGGTGGACAGATTACCCTATTTCCCTAGCCAGTGTCCGTAGATTACATAGATACATAGATACATAGACAGTGTCGGCAGATAAGGGCCTATGGCCCACCCAGTCTGCCCATTTGAGCTTGTAAGTTCAGTTTGTTTTCCTAGAAGTCTGTTGCCCCTTACCCCTGACCTCCAGAATTCCTTTATGTCTATCCCATGCATTCTTAAATCCGTGATTGTTTCAGCCCCACCACTTCCTCTAGCAGGGTGTTCCACTTGTCCACCATCCGTTCTGTGAAGAAATTCTTTCTCATATTTCCTCTGAATCGTCCTCCCTCCAACTTCATCCCATGCCCTCTAGTCCTGGAACATCTTTTCACTTAAAATAGTGTTTTCCTGCACCCTGTTCCTCCCTGTAAGATACTTGTATGTCTCTATCATATCCCTCTCTCCCTCCTCTCCTCCAGGAGTACATGTTCAGTTCCTTCAACCTGTCGTCATAGGACTTGTGATGCAATCCATGCACCATCTTTGTTGCCCTCCTCTGAACCTTCTCTACCCTGTCCATGTCCCTACGTAGGTATGGTCTCCAGAACTGTACACTGTACTCCAGGTGGGCCTCACTAGTGTCTTGTATAGTGGAATTATGACCTCCTTTTCTCGCTGGTGATGCCCCTGCCTATACATCCCAGCATCCTGTTTGCTTTACCTGCTGCCTTGTCACACTGTTTCCCTACCTTGAGGTCATCAGAGATGATAACCCCAAGGTCCCTTTACTGCTTAGTGCATGCTATATCCTCACCCCCCAACTGATATATTGTGCCTGGGTTTTTGTGCCCCATATGCATTATCTTGCACTTCTTTGCATTGAATTTCAACTGCCAAACCCCTGACCATTCTTCAAGTTTCTGCAGGTCGCTTCTCATTCTGTCTACACCCTCTGGTGTGTCTACTCTGTTACAGAGCTTTGCGTCATCAGCGAACAGTGAAATTCTGCCTTCTAGGTCCTGCGCAATGTCACTGATGAAGATGTTGAATAGGACCGGTCCCAGCACTGATCCCTGTGGTACCCCACTGGTCACTCTTCCCTCTGTGGAGTGACAGCCATTTACCACCACCCTCTGTGTCCTGCCACCCAGACAGTTACCTACCCACCACACTACTGTCCTGCCCACACCCATATTCCCCAGTTTGTGTAATAGTCTTCTATGTGGCACAGTGTCAAAGGCCTTGCTGAAATCCAGATAGGCCATGTCCACTGCCTCCCCTGATCCACCTCCCTAGTCACCCAGTCAAAAAATTCAACGAGGTTGGTCTGACATGACCTCCCCCTGGTGAAACCATGCTGCCTTGGGTCCTGTAGTCCATTGACAACCAGATGTTCCACCAATCTCTCCTTCAGTAGTGCTTCCATGATCTTCCCCACTACCGAGGTGAGGCTGACTGGTCTGTAGTTCCTGCTTCCTCTTTGTTCCCACTTTTGTATAAGGGGACTACATCTGCTGTCCTCCAGTCTTTGGGTACCTCCCTGTTTCCAGTGATCGGCTAAACAGGATAGCCAGAGGTTCAGCCACCACCTCTCTTAGTTCTTTAAGGACCCTGGGATGCACCCCATCTGGCCCCATTGCTTTATCAACTCTTTACTTCCAGTTCCTTCAGGACCCTTTCGTGTAAAGGGACTTGTGTCCATTTCTGCACCATTCTCACCCTTGTACTCCCTTCAGACCCATTACCCTCCTCTTCCTCAGTAAAGACTGAGCAGAAATACCTGTTCAATATGTCAGCTTTACTGTTGTCATCCTCCACGCGCCCCCATCCTCCCCTTCAGTCTCACTCATCCTCCCTTTGTCTTTCTTTTTCACTTATGTACCTGTAAAGGTTTTGTCCCTCTACCTACTGATTTTGCAATGTGCTCTTCTGTCTGAACTTTGGCTTCCTTACTGACCTCCTTGCCTCCCTTTGGTTCTCCTGATACTTCTCCCTTCCCTTCTGCCTGTGTCTTTGTATTGCCTGAATGCAATCTTTTTGGCTTTCACTTTCTTTGCTACCTCTTTGGAAAACCATAATGGTCTCCTCTTCCTTTTCCTCTTGCTAACCTGCTTAATACATAATTCTGTTGTTCTTGTAATCCCCATTTTAAATACTGCCCACTGTTCCTCAACCCCTGATTCCTGTCCCATTCCCTTAATGCCTCTTTCAAGTATCTCCCCATTTTCCCAAAGTCTGCCCCTAAAATCCAGGATACGTGTTTTGTGTGGTTTGGTTCTGCTCTTTCTGTGATTTCAAACCACAATGACTGGTGGTCACTGTTTCCCAGGTGCTCCCCACTGTTACCCCCATCACACTGTCCCTGTTTGTGAGCACAAGGTCCAGTATTGCCTTCTGCCGAGTTGGTTCCATGACCAGTTGCTTGAGAAGGCACCCTGAAGGGAGTCCAGGATAAATCTGCTCCTAGTTGATGCTGCTGCTGGGATGCTCCAGTCCACGTCTGGAATATTGAAGTCTCCAACCAGTACTACTCACTCTTGTCTGCCATCCTTTGGATGGCTAGCATCAACTCCTATCTGTTTCTTCCTCCTGGGCTGGTGGTCTATAGTCCACACCTGTGCGGATGGCTGTCCCCATTTTCCTTTCCAGCTAACCCACAGTATCTCTCCCCATTTTGTTCCTCCTGGATCTCTGTGACCCTTATGTCATTTTTCACATACAGTGCCACCTCCTCCTTCCTGCCTGCTCTGTCTCTTCTGAATATGTTGTAGCCAGGTATGGCCATCTCCCAGTCGTGGTTATCATTACACCAGGTTTCAGTGATGGCCACAATGTCCAGGTCTGACTGCACCATGACAGCCTCCAGATCTTCCATCTTGTTGCTAAGGCTCCTGGCATTTGCACACATGGCTTTCCATGATTTGACCTCCCTAGACTGTTTCACTGTTCTGCTCCAGCCCGTTCTTTGGTTGTCATTTATCCCTGGTTCTCCTTGCTGTCTGCCCTCCTGCTGAATTTTGCCCCTTTTCTGCTTATCCACCTCTTGGGCACTAATCTCCATCTTTTGCACACTGCTTTGCAGAGATAGCCACTCCTCTGGTTCACTGGTTCCACTGCTAGCTGTGGGGGTGAGAAGTAGGTACCCTCCTTGCTGGCCTGCCACCCTTTGCTAGTTTAAATGCTTGTCAATGTAGCATTTAAACTTATCATTGAGTGCTTGATTCCCTCCAGGATGGATGCAGGCCGTCAGGCTTGAACAAACCTCCATCCCTCCAGGTGGGTCCCCAGTCACCAATGAATCAAACCCTTCCTCACAGCACCAGTTCTTCAACCATGAGTTAAAGTTCCTGCACACCTTATGTTCTCCCTTGCCTCTCACAGGTAGTACTTGAGAAAGTGACAGAAGTAGCTACTTGCTTGAGACCCTCCCAGTTTCCTAAACTCTTCCTGAACTTCCTTTGGCTCCCCATTTGCCAGATCATTAGTACCTAGGTGGATAATGACATCCAGCTCACCCTCCCGTCTTGTCTTCCCAGTGATCCCCAAGATCTTCCTTCCATCCCTCCATGCCATGGCACCTGGTAGGCACCTCACCTCCCTGTCCTCCACCTCCTGTGTTCCTAGATGGATCCCTCTTATGATGGCGTCCCCCACCAGGATTCGCTTCCTCCTCCTCTGGGGTCCACTGCTTTCCCCGCTGAGGTCACCTCCTTGGCTAACCTCCACATCCTTTCCTTCCACTTCTCTGGGTACCTCTATTTGGTTGTCCTCATTTGCCAGTGTGGCATATGAGTTCTTGAGTGAATAGGATCTGGGATGTGCCTCTGCCTGACTGCTTTAACCTCCCTGAGCCCACTGTCATCCAAGTGTTCCTCGTTCTCGGCATCCTTTAGAGGCAGTTGCATTGGACTGGGTGGTCCTGGATAGGGGTGATGGTACTCCTGACCCAGTTACTTCCGCTCTGAGTCTGGCTACCTCCCGCAGTCCAGAGATGCATGCAGATAGGGCAGCACCTCAGTGTCCAGAAGGTCTGCCTGAATATGGCTGCCCCACAGCCACTGCATTGCACCACTCCCCACATTATACTGCAGTTCCACTACTTGTCTGCTACTGAAGCTCTCCTAGTTCCCTTTTTATTAATTTACTGTCCTAAAAATCCTGCCACTGATCCTCAGATAATTTTTTTTTAAAAAAAGAAAAAGAAACCAATAAATAAATAAATGAATCAAAACACTTGTCGTGCTGAGGGTGGGCTTCTTCTCCCTTATGCCCCCTCCTACTTCACACCCCTTACTATACCCTGTGTTTAGCTCCTGTCAATCAGATTTAACAGGGCATATAATTAAGAGTTGGGGGGGGTGAAAATTTGCAGCAATTAAAGACAGCACAGAATTACACCACCACTATGTTTTAAATTTTCAACAGCCCAAAAAACAATTATAAGTAAAGACAACAACGAAAGTATAGCATCACTAAAAGCCCACAATCTAAGTTTAAAAGAAAAATAGCAATTACCAGTTACTCTAAAGCACTGAATTGAATATGTTTCCTTCCTTCCCCTTCTGGCTTCTTCTGAGAAAATAAACTCTACTTGCTACTTCAACTCTGACTAAGCCCCACCTCCAGTTATCACGTAGCTGAGGTCAGAGGCCAGACAATTAACACCCTTCACCCAACTACAGGGCAGTCAGACAAGCCAAGATAAAATTTGCAGCAATTAAAGACACCACAGAATTACACCACCACTATGTTTTAAATTTTCAACAGCCCGAAAACAATTATAAGTAAAGATAACAACGAAAGTATAGTGTCACTAAAAGCCCACAATCTAAGTTTAAAAGAAAAATAGCAATTACCAGTTACTCTAAAGCACTGAATTGAATATATTTCCTTCCTTCCCCTTCTGGCTTCTTCTGAGATTGTCCCGCTCCCTCATGCAGGCAAGGAGTTTGGGGGGTAATCCATCTGGATGGATGAAAATTAAATGGGTCTTTCTGGTTCATCTATCTTTTCATTTTATCTGATATGCTAAAGTATTGTAGTTGTTACTCAGACTTCACTGAGCAGGCTCAACTAATACATTTTTTTTTATTAATATGGGTTGCACAGAAAGCACCATAAACAAAGCAGTCTACCGAGTCAGCAATATGCCCTGTAGCTTTGATCCTCCCAGGAGAGATAATCTCATGCAGCAATATCAATATATTCTACTAGTGCTCCTCTTCCATTCCAAGACCTTTCTCTTCAGAGGATCATCACAAGAAACCTTCCTATTCTGCAAACTGACCCTAATATTGAAGTTTCCTCTACACAGCTGGCCATTACCTAATATTGTAAGCAACCAACCTTTGGAATCTCCTGGTATGTGGCAGGCTCCACTCTCGTACCCATTCCATTCTACCAGGTACCAAGGCTTGTAACCTGAAACCTGGGTGCTCAGCTGGAGGGATACCAGTGAACAAACAAAAAATGAGCACTCCAAAACAGATTGCAGAACTGGTAATATACCAGTAACAAACTTTAGCTGAAAAATGCAGGTAAAAGCTATAACTTATGACTCTGACTGACCACATGACGAGCCCAAAGGCTTGTAACAGAGCCCGCTGTTACACATTAAAATTTATCTCTGGTGTGACTGAAATCCAAGGTCCCACAAGAGGTCTTAACTTCCTTGTGCTCCCAGGTTGCACCTGGACGCAAGCTCTGGCTTAGTGTGCCTTTCCAGTTAAACAATTTCCCCTTTCCCTTTCTTCATATCACCAAGGAGTTCTCATGCATTTCCTGCAATGTGGTATATTGTATTATTTGCAGGAAATGTGCAGCTATTTATATCAGAGGGCAGGCAAGATGCACAGCACACACCACAAAAATAACCTTAGTCCAAAGAAGAAATTCAAATGTTTGAAATTAGATTTTTTTTTACATTTTTTTTATTTCAAAGTTTTCCAATGAGAGAACAGAGTACATCTTGCATTCATTCTCATTGCTATAAATACAATTTAGATAAGACATTTGACATTTCATCAGGTAATTGTCAGGGAATGCATATCCTGATTTTTAATCTAATACATTTGTTAAATCGTTCATATACTTCCTTGTGGTAATCCCAGGTCTATAAAAGTTTTTAATTTCCCCTAGGGGATCAAATCCGGTCTGTGCCTGGATATCTATAAGCACCACTTAGTCCAGAAGTCAATACATCTCTGGATCTTTAAATTGATATGAGCCATGAAAAGCTCCATTCTATATATTTGATAAGTTATGTCTTCCCATTCCTGAGAGGTTGGTGGGACTTTTTGGAGCCATTTCCTCATCACAGCTTTATGGGCTGCAAGAAGTAACATAGCTAGTAAGAGCCTGGGATTACCTCTCCCTATTCCCTTAGGGAAATCAAGAATAAGTGCACATTCAGGTGTCAAGGTCCCTATTTCTGGGAAAAGTTCCTCCAAGGCTCCCCCCCCCCACCTCCCTCCAAAATGACTCTAGGAGTGGGCAGCTCCAAAATACATGTTTATGATTAGCTGAAGGTTCCCTACATCCTCTCCAACATTCTGATCCTAGCTGAGCATCAAACATCCCTACTATTTGTGGTGTTCTAAAGAATCTTAATAAACACTTCCAGCCAAACTCTCTCCAGGTCAAAGATCTTGCGGTTCTATAGACTGTCGAATATATCAATTCTCATTTCTCCTCCTCTAGGCTAATACCTAACTCTTCCTCCCAGCATTGTTGTGACTGTAATGTACTCTCTTTCTATTTACTATTTAGGTCTTGATAAGTCCTGGATATGACATGTTCTGGTATTGCCATCTCTATTGTTTTAATTATAATTCCCGTTAGTAGGTGTATCCCCCCTGGATCCCAGGAGATGCCCATCAGATTCCTGCAATAAATTCTTATCTGAAGAAATCTAAAAAAAATCTTGTTTCCCCAGATGGCACTTTTTCTCCACTGTCTGGAATTGACAAAAAATTCCCTGCTCATATAATTGGTAAAATGTGATAAGTCCCTGGTGTTGCCACCTTTTAGAGTTGTAATCTTGCTAGCTGGGTCAAATCTGGGGTCTGCTGTGATCTTCTGTAGAAGATTTACTATAGGGTCTTCAGTTTTTTTAATTATTGTTCTCCAAATTCTCAGGAGCTGTCTAGTTTGTTTAAATCTGATCTCTCTTTCCATTATTGCTTTTGGTATGATTTGTCCGAACAGGTATTTCTCAATCTCCCCTATTTGGTTCCCTTATTCTATTTCCTTCCAATGTGGGTCCATCCCTTCATCGAGCCAGTGTAGTATGTGTGATATTACTGCTGCCTGTGCATATTGTTCTAAATTTGGTAGGGCTAGCCCTCCTCTATTTTTGGGTAACTGAAGGGTCTTGTATTTTATCTTCGGTTTTCTTTCCTGCCATAAAAAACTAGATATCATACTATTCCATTTTTTTAAATCTTTCTTTGATGAAAAAACCGGGAGAGTCTGAAAGAGGTACAAGAATCTTGGAAGTATATTCATTCTTATAACATCAATTCTTTGGTTCAGCGAGAGGGGTAGAGGGTCCCGTCTCTGGAACTCTTCTCTAATAGATTGAACGAGAGGTGTATAATTAGCTTCATAAAGATTATGGGTTTCCTTTATAAGATTTATCCCTAAATATCTAAATGCATTACTTTTCCATCTCAGTGGGTAACTCGTCTGGATTTCCATACTCAGTCATAAAGGTCAATACTTCTGTTTTACTTGTATTTAATTTATATCCTGAAATAGACTCTAATTCTCTCAAAAGACAGAACAACTTCAGAATGGAAGTCTCTGGTTCTGTTAAGTATATTGACAGGTCATCAGCAAAAAAAGCCGTTTTGTGTACGGTATTTAGGTAGTTTACTCCTGTAATCTGTATGTTTTCTTGGATGGCTTGGGCTAAAGGTTCAGCATACAAGGCAAATAGGTAGGGGGATAGGGGGCAACCCTGATGGGTACCTCTGTTTGGGGGAAAAAGGGTCAAGTATGACCCATTCACTTTTATAATGGTTTGTGGGGAGGTATATAGTCGTTGTATTATATTCAAAAAAGTTGCTGGAAAATTGAATTTCTCCATTGTATATCTCAGAAATTTCCACGAGACCCTGTCAAATGCCTTTTGGGTATCCATCAAACTGTAAAATACAACGCCACTCTCTCGGACAAGACCACTATAAGCATTGGGGTTCCGCAAAGCTCCATAATTGGGCCCCTACTTTCCTCTCTTTTCATAAATAACATCTCCACCGACTTCTGCAGGACAACCTTCTTGCTATATGCAGATGATATTGTTCCGTATGCTAGCGCAAAAAGCATTGAAGACATAAACAATCTTCTCTCTCTTGACTTTCATCTAATTCAGGGGTGGCTATCTACTCACAAACTTGTTTTAAATGAGTCCAAAACCCAAGCTATGCTCTTTGGATCAAGTGTTAAACTCAAACATGCACATCCTAATTTTAAAGTCATCTCATTAAATGGCTTACTAGTTGGGGTGGTAAATTCCTTTAAACATCTGGGCCTCACCCTTGATCTGTCTCTAAATTTTGACCTATGCATCAATCAGACCTGCAAACTGGTCAACTCCAAACTTGGAATAGCCTACCGAACCAGCTATGTGCTCACTCCCTCAGCAAGGATTGCCATAGCCCATGGCATACTCCTCCAGTCCCTTACCTATGGTGCTGCAACTTATGCCTCTGCATGCAAATCGATTCTTAGGAAATGGGATGTCACATATAACATTATATGTCGCTATGCGTCCTCCTCACACCATCTGAAACATCACTGTGTCCTCTATTCAGACCTAGGATGGCTTCCTCCTAATGAATTAAGGCTTCATGCATATGGCTCTATCGTTGATAACATTGTTCACCTACAAATACCTGCATCCCTTGCAGAACTTTTCCAAACTCTGACTCTTTGGTATGGGCTGAGGTCTGCCGACCAGGCCCTTGTCTTCATCCCTAGACACAAAACCACTAAAGGCACTAGTGCTTTCACCTGTCATGCCCCCAAATACTGGAACTCCCTTCCACTAACTTTGCGCCATTCACCATCTCATGCATCTTTTAAAAAAGGGCTGCGAAACTGTCTTGATTCGGCCCACAAGTGCTCCTGCTTTCATTTCCTTGCCTCCTCTTCCATGGGGTTTATTGATTCTGATCGTCTATACGCTATGCACTTCTCCTTCCAATCTGTCCCACCTCCCACCTTACTTTCACTCCCAACCCTCTCTTCTTGGCTCTTACTTCTATCACATACTAGTATCATTCCCCTTGTACTATATTTGTTCCCTAATTAGCACTAATGTCAATCTGTTCATGTTTTTTCTTCCTTAAAGCATATTGTAATATAGGTTTTTGGTTTGTACTGCTCCTCTCTTATTTTTATTTATTCTTTTTTCCCTCTACACTGGTATTACACTCGCTAATTGCTCTGTATAATTATTGTCAATCATTTTCTGTACTTGTATTGAAATGTTTTCCCTGTATTGTTATATTGTTGTACCGTACCCTCCTGAGTCATGCCTAAAAATAGTCACTGCTATGGCTAGTGCACCTACCTGGTAAACAAAACTAAATAAATACAAGTATAAAGGGGGTTTGTTCTCTTTGAATCACTTTCAAAAGGAACACTGTTCATTTAATATTATCCGCTGTTTGGTGTTTTATTATAAAACCTGCATGGTCCTTATTAATAATATGTGGCAATGTGTTCTCTAATCGTTTAGCCATAATGGCTGTGAAATATTTATAATCCTGGTTTAAAACTGATATGGGACGATAAGATTCACAGTTTAATAGGTCTTTATCTGTTTAAGTATAGTAGATATATTAGCATATTGCCAACTATTCAGAATAGGGGAGGTATTCTCTTGTATTGCATTAAACAATTTGGTTAACTTTGGATGTAGTGCTATCTGGAATGTTTTATAGAATTCTGCAGTATATCCGTCTGGACCAGGGCTTTTATTTGATTTAGAATTACGTAGAGCAAGATCTATCTCCTGAGAAGCAAAAGATCTGGTTAGGGAATTATGTTGTTCCTCTGTAATTTGGGATAGTTGTATTTTTGTAAACAAATGTTGATACTTTTCTTCGTCTGGTTCCTGGGGTTGATTGTATAATTTTATGTAAAATTCCCTAAATCCTTCGAGTATATCTTTTGTTTTATTCAATATTTTAGGTTGTGTAGGGTGTTTTATTTTAGTTATTGTTGAGGGTGCTTGTTGTTTTCGTAATCTATAGGCCAGAATTTTGGCAGCCTTACTACCCCCCTCATAGTATTTTTGTTTTACATACATCAAAGCTTGTTCTGTCTTTTAGTTTATTAAATCTTGTAGCTGTGTCTTTACCTGGTTTATCTATGCAATTGTGATGCCCCTTCCTCCTGTATGTAGTTGTTGTAATCTCTCTAGCTCCATTTCTAGCTCTTTTTGTTTCCTAACTCTCTGTTTCTTTTGGTGGGTTGCATATGCTATAATCTCTCCCCGTAGTACTGATTTTAAAGTGTACCATAATGTTCCTTCCGGTACCTCTTCCGTGCTATTCTCCTGTAAGAATCTGGGAATCCATTGCTGGATCTTTTGTTTAACTGTTTATCTTTGATAAACATATTATTAAACTACCATTGTCTCATTGTAACTTCCTGTTCTGATTCTAGTTTCCACAGTAATTATAGCATGGTCTGATAAATGAATTGGTGAAGTCATTGCATTATGTATTACATCTATAGATTCTGCTTCTGCCAATAAATAATCAATTCATGACTAGGTATTATGGACCCCCGAGAAATGTGTGTAACTACGTGATGTTGGATGAGAGTGCCACCAGGTATCTATTAGGGCAAGATCTTTTATTAACCTCCTACCATGTTTCTGCCCCCTTGTAACTCTGGGTTTGTTAGGATTTGAACTGTTTCGTGAAGGATTCATTAAAAGATTCAAGTCTCCGCCTAATATCAATATCCCTTGCTTAAATGCTATGATTTTATTGAAAATGGTTTGATAGACAGTGCTGTCTGAACCCGGGGAGACATATATACTACCCTACTTCCCACAGTGTAAACTTGCCCTTCCCAGTTCCCTTTAATCAAGGACAACCTGCCCTCGCCATCCTGATATGATTCGAGAATTTGAAAAGCTGAGGATTTTGGTACAAGAATTGCCAATCCCCTGCTTCGTCCCCTCATGTATGCAGAAGCTACTATACTCGATAGTCTATATTTAAGCAATTTCTGGTGTCCATCTTTGGATAGATGTGTCTCTTGGAGGAGAATGATCTGGGGGTGAATTTTTTTAAGATAAGAAATTATGTTAGTTCTTTTCATAGGATTACTCAATCCATTGTCATTCTGGGATACCACTCTAAGGAGTTTCTTAGTCTGAGACATCTACATCCACTTGATACTTTTTCTCTTCTCTCATTCTCTCATCTTTATTATATTGCAGCTCTGTTCCACTACTTATTTCCCTGAACTTTTCCTGATCTATGTTCCTCCGTGTTATTCTACGTTAATGTCCCATCTGTTTGCTCTCCCTGATGTCTCTGTATCGCTTCCTTATTTTATCCCCCCATGCAGCTTCCCCTCCCCTCCCCATTATGAACTATGTAGAAAGTGACTTCCAGTGTCAGAATTATCTCTTACAAGGACGAAATATTCTGTCGAATGTGGGCTACTTGCCTTACTCTGCAGGCCTGCCCTGGGGGTTGCACATATCCCCCATAATATAACCAAAAACTAAGTTGGGCCATAGCCGATACTCCTGTTTGGCAGTCTGGTCCCTTAAAAGAAAATCTTAAATAAAAATTAAAAACTCTAACACAAAATATCACCAAACTGAGGTAGTTAGTACAGGTGCATAACTATGGTCTCGTCATCTCGCTTTCTCCCTCCCCCTCTAATATACATTCACAAGGGAGCTTATTTTATTAAAACATTCAGTCCTTATTATTCGCAGCTTTGTCTTCAGACTTCAGACCTCCCTTCAAATTACTTTCTTCCAATCATTTTGACCATGTTTTATCCCATATTCCCAATCAAATCAGTCTCTTTCTCTCCAAATATGATCTAAAGAGTCTTTTTTGTTAGAGATTCTCCCTGGCTCGCAGTCTTAGGAAGTGCGTGTCTCATGGTGGGCATTGCTTATAATCTTTGCCTTCCCCTACCACTAGGAGGCCAAAATTATTGTTTCCAGTGCACTTTCTGAGGTCAATAGGTCCCCCTCCTGACTCCTTGGCCCTCATCAGGCACTCTGGGCCTAGTCCAGGTGTTCCCACCCCCAGGATTCTACAGCCAGGCTCTGAGCGAACTTCCCTTATTTAGATCTCCGAGTCCCAATCCTCTGAAGGTGCCTCATTATTCACTGTGTCGATTGCTACAGGTGTACTCACCCCCTCAGACTTCCAAAAGTATTTAGATATGATTCTTTAGCAGGAAGCAAAGGCCGGCTCCCCGATCTCTCTCCTTTTGCTACTATCATTTTCTGGAGTCTGAAATGGGGCACATAAGCACTGTTCCCTCAAGCAACCTGACCTGCATATTTGTTTTGGCGCCATTCAGCTGTCACTTTCCTCGGAGAGCTCCCCACCTCTAGTTCAACTCTTCTAGGTCCCTCCTCCATACTGGAGGCATCTGTGCACTTCCCTGCAGGGTATATACTCCCTGAACCCAGCCTAGAGCTTCTCCCCCCGAGCTACCATATCATCTAGATGGAGGACCCACTCCCCTGCATGCTGGATTTCCTCCTCACCAAGGCACTGCACTCTAACCCATAGGCCTACTCATCCAAAGGAGACAATCATTTTATGTTAGTGGTGAATTGACCCAATAGTTTCTTTATCTCATTGAGAACTACTTGCTGTGATTCCTTCCCCGGTCGCTTATCTTTAATCAGACCCAAGTTCACATTGTTCGGTCTCCCTGAGAGTTTGGATGATATTTCAAATCCTTTCTGCCTCAAGTCCTCCATCGCACTTGTCACTGTTTCGTAGGTGACCTGTCCGTTAGGGTACTGTATCATCAGTCTTGAGGGATAAAGTGTACGAAATTTTAGTTTAAGGTGTCTTAAGATTGGAAATAGGGGCACATATTCCCATCTTCTCTGCATTGTGACCCTAGTGTAGTCATTATCAAAAAAGAGTCTCTGCTTGCCCATAAATATTTTCCCTCTTGACCACGCTTTTTGGAGTATTATTTCTTTCGTATGGTAACTCTGGAATTGAATAATTATAGAACGTGGATGCACCTCCAGCACTGAGGGCTTGGGGCTGAGTGCCCAGTGTGCCCGCTCTATCTCCACGGGGAAATCCTGTTCCAAATCTAGCTCCTCTCTCAGCATGTTCTCTATGTATCCCCTCATGTCTCTTCCCTTGCTATTCTCCGGTATTCCATATACCCATATATTCTGGCATCTCTGTCTGTTTTCTGCATCTTCCTGTCTCTCTCCCAGGGCTTTAGTTATTTCCAGAAGTTGTGTTAAAGTTGATTGAATCTGGGAAGTCTATGTGGCCTGATCCGAGCTAGTCTGTTCTAACGTCATTACTTGGGATTGTAAAGTTGAGACATCTACACGAAGGAGATCATGGTCTGAATGAAAGTCCTGGAAATCTTTTTTAATATCTTGTAGATCTGTTCTTATTCTGTCCAGCTTTTCATTCAGGATGATATCTTTGTTTTTTGGTTTTTTACATTTTGCTTTCTTGCCTGAGGACGCCGTCTGGGCCTGCAACAACTCTGAGGTCTCTGAGTCTGATTTTTCATCTCCCGATTTCTCTTCTTCTATTGGTAACACTGCATATCTATTTATAGTTCTCTTTTGTGAAATTGAAGCCATTTGTAAGAAGTTCTCTATCAACTGCTGTTTTTAGTTGAATTTTTTGGCTTTTCTTGCCATTTCAGGAGGGGGTGTGAGCGGAGCTCTGATCGTAGGCTGCCATTAGCTCCAGAGCTGCACTGGAAGTCTGAAATTAGATTTTGTTAGATTCATCACTATGTTCAGATTAAGAACAGACTCTAGAGACAATCTCCAAATGCCCCTAGAGGGCCTGGTGTTTAAGACTGTCTGTAGAGTTTGCCCTTAGTATGCACATTGTGCTAAGTTTAATAAAAGCTATTTCAAGCTTTTGAATTTCTCCTTTGGACTAAGGTTATTTTGTGGGGTGTGCCCTGCTTCTTGTCTGCTGTGTTGATTTGGGAGCTAGCCACTCCATAAAGGAACATCACAAATCTGGGGAACAAACACGACCCCACTTCCTGTTTTATATTGACATTGGACAGACATGCCTGGCTGACTGATTCAGGAACAGTACTGGGCAGTCTAAAATGGAGATGCTAATAAAGCTATTGTGCCCCATTTTATCTCCAGGGACCATAATGTCAATGATCTTTCTGTTTGAATCCTTCTTCAGGATTTCCAGGATACGGACCAAAGAAAAAACACAGAAACCAAGTTTATCATCCAGTTAGTCTTCCAGCTGCCCTCTGGTTTAACTGAGAGACTTATTTTCTATTAGCATGTTTAAGCTTCCTTATGGTTTACCCCTGAACTCATTCCTTTTACCTCCCCATATCTTTATTTTCATGTGTGTATCGTTTGTTTGCATCTGTGAGCATATCAGCACACATATCTATTCTGGGCGTATATTGGCATACTTACATGGGCATCTCAGCTATGTGTGCACATCCATTTTCATTTTCTCCAGGTTTCCTGAGTAACTCCCTGTTCCCAGGGGCTTACTTGACTGCCCCCCTTGTGGCTCCCATTTCCCCCGGGTTTGTTCCACCCCCATTTCTTTTTTTTTCCTGTCCTGGCTGTCCCCTGGTGGATCCCTTGTGTCTCTGTGGTTCCTTGGGTTCTCTCTCTGGTTCCCGCATTAGTTTGGCAAGAACAGGGCTGAGGGAGCAAACATGCAGAGCAGCCAGTTGTTTAGCACCTTCGGGTGCTTACCAACACACAGTGCATACGCGTAAAGTGCACTCCCGTTTTTGGCCGTTCGTGGCCATTTTAAGTTGTCTCACTGCCGGTCTCGGTCTCTGTGTCAAAGAAAAGAGGAACCAGAGAACCGTGGGAGACTGAAGAAGCAGCAGGGAAAGAGAAAAATAACTTTTTCAGAGTGCCAATCGTGCTCAAGTATTCTGATGCAGCCTCATTAATATTCATGAGGTGGCATGCATAATTCAAAGGGAAGCCTGTCTAGCACTGGGAAGGGCTTAGCAGTGCTAGTGACAGGCAGGGAAATGAAATAAAATGTTAAAAGTCAGGGGATTTGAGTGAAGGAAAATGAAGGCTACAATTCTGAGGGGCTGTGGTTAAATAAAAGCGGTTATTGTGACTGCACTGAAGATAAAAAGTGGGAACTTGTGTGAACTGTGTTGAGACTATGAATGGGCTGCCTAGGGGCAATAAGAAATCGTCCCTGAGACTAGAAGAGGGCTAAATAAATGTGCAAGCTATGGCATTCACTTGATGGGGCACAGAGGTGGCTACAAATGTGTGGGGAAACAATTAACTACAATGCCAGGATTTCACAGGAGGATTATGGGGCTTATCAGTCTTGGGAGAGCCCCTCCACAGGGAGTGGGGCTCCAGCCCATGGAGAAAGAATGGGGTTGCAAGGCTGGGAATGGGCCTACTTGGGGGCTGTCAGCAATCTGTTCCTTGGGGGCTGGGTGTTTGCCTTTCCCCAGCTGGAGAGAGAGTTGGAGGAGAATGTGCAGGCAGCTCTGCAGAGAAGGTGAGCTGCAGGATTCTGATGCTGTGGTAGAAAACTGCACTACAACAGTGAAGGTATTAAGAAAAGGATATTTGAAAAGGAAAAGGGGATTAGGAAAATGGACTGATCCTGAGGAGGAGAGAACCTCCTGGTGTTCGTCTGCACCTCCATGGTGAGGCATGGGTGAGCTGAGAAGTGAATGAAAAGTTGTGAAAAGTATGGAAAAGGAACAAGGAACTGTCTGACCCTGGCATAGACAAAGCACCTAGGGAGATGAGGGGAAGACACAGGTCTGAGGACGGGTTGTATCATGGAAGAATGGCTACTGATAATTGGATGAGAATCGGGATTTTGAACAGTTGAAGACAGAGCCTCTTCTGGGATTTTAATGCACTTGCACGGTAAGGAAAGAAACTTTCATGATGTTCTGCTGAGGCCAAGTTCTGAAATTGAGTGTGAGCCAGAACGAGAGTGATTGCTGTGTTAAAGTTGAGACACTGTGAAAGCAGAAGGATGGACGGGTGCTATCTGGACAGGTACCTGCTGTCTGCTCCTGAAATGCAGCTGAGAAAAGAGACTGTTGTGATGAACCTGTAGTTTAGGCTCTGCACCCCCCCCCCAGAGTCTGGGAGACAGGGAAGAAAGAGAGACTGCTGTGGCTACACACCATAGCTGGTTGTTCTACGAAAGAAAGATGACCTAAAAGTTCCATTCAAAACCTAGGGCCAGGTGGGGAACTTGTTAACCCCATCAAGTGGGGCTTGCTGGCTGTGGGGGACCACAGGTTTTGTATCCACATGTAAGAGCACTCTGACCTGTAGAGGAGCTGGGCCGTGGGGCCACTCCTAGGTCTGGGTCCTTTGTGGCTGGCAGGCCTTGCCATGTACTCTGCAATGGGCCCAAAAGGCTGAAGGGGACAAGCTGCAAGATCTCCAAGCAAGCCGAAGATCCACCCTGCAGTTTCCTTGCCCCTTCAAGTTCAAGCATCGAACCCGGTTCTGCAGCTGCTGTTTCCACTGACCCCAGGACTTCAGTCGACTGTGCCACCAAAGGACTGATTCTGCAGAACTGTGAGTAACAGCAGGAATTGCTCTGCAAAATCATGGGGACAGTATATAGTTCACCCATGTCCATCTGGGCTGGAAATAGGGACAGAGTTAGAGCAAACAGAGGAACATGTAAAAAGTTATTTAATTCAGCAAACGCGCCAATGCCGGCCAACTAACTGCACCTCAGGCCTGCAACTGTAAGATCTGGGTACCCAGGGACAGAATTAGGGGTGTCATTCTAGACTGGTACCAGAGGGTCTGGGTTATAGTAACACCTGCAGCAGTTAGTTAGGTAGATAGAATGGTGGCTGCATTGTTCAAAATGTGGGTTTGGGAAACAAAGAGAAATGATTGTGGGAAAATGCAAACTCTTTAAAATGCAAATTTTAAACTGTTGTTTAACCTCTATTACACTTACCCCATCCAAACCCCCCTCATGTAAATAAATTATGATGTTACTGTTTCAGGAAGAGCTGACTCAAGAGCATAATTTCAGTGAGCATGTTAATAGCTGAGTTTGTAAATGCTAACTGTTTGAAATATGGGAATGTTTGAGTCTGGCAAGTCCATGTCTGGGGTAACTGTTCGGGGAGGTGGGTTGATACGACATCCCAGGGGGTTGTACTGGTATAGATCTGACCCAATAAATGTACTCTGGGTGGAGGCACCATCATTGTATTTTTATCTTTGGGAAAGAACCCCCTGTGTAACAGCTAACAGGAACTCAGGCCCCCTTAACCTGGCTAGTGGCCACCCAGGCAGGGGTAGTGGGCTTCTCTAGGACAGCACCAGAGAGGGACTACACCTGTTCTCCCCCCACTTGTCATTTTTCAGCCTTCTTACAGTGCCCAATTAGACCATATTTGAAAACTCTGCAGCTTATTGACTCTTACTATGTCTCTCCCTCCCCAACATCACCTACATCATCACCTCTTTGTTTTCCAGCTTCTTTTCTTAAGTCTGTTATCACTTTTTCTCCTAGATCCACCGATCCAATATCTTCTTTGTAAACATCCATTCTTTCCCCTTCCCTCTCTGCTAACTTCGCCTATTTTCCCTTGAAAGGCAATTCCTCAAGAAGACCTATGGCCATTACATAGGTTCAAATTCTTTTTTATTTTTTTTTATTTTCCGCGTGCATTAAATATTACCACTTTGTTTTGTTTTCAGCTCACATGCTGAAGCAGCACCTTTTTTTTTGAATAGTTGTCTGTGCCCATGAACCCTGTAACATTTTCAGAGTTTTTGTTTTTAATCTAAACTAGCAAGGCCAGGCAGGCAGGCAAAAAAAGAAAACGCAATGTACAGATGTGCAACAGATCCTTCTGTTTTTTGTTTTCCTGGACAAATTAATTCAGGCATTAATTAGTTTTTGATTTAGTCTGTCCCATCAGTTAGTAAATGTTCATTTTGTAATAATGTAAAAATCTGCATCGGTGCAGTGCCCCTGGGATATGCACTTCAGACATTGATGAGATCAAAGTTAGACTTTTTTCCATAAAGGTTTTTATTGAAGTATTTTTCATTTTGTTATTACTCTCTCTGTATTACTTGGTGTTGTAAAGGTGGAAGTAGGCACTAGGCCCCTCGAGACCATCTTCCCACACTCGTGGGGCAGATTCATCCTTTTATCCATCAAGAGTTTGTCTAGTTCATATTTAAATCTTCCAAAGGTTTTTATACCTGCAATGTGTTGGGGAAGAGTATTCCAAAGTGTTGCTGCTCTTATAGTGAAATAATGTTTACGTTTGTTTGTTAGAGCCCTAGGGATGTAAATCTGCTTATTATGACATCTCAAATTGTCAAGTTTGTCACCCATTTTGATTTTACTTTTCTTCTTTTTTTTTTTACTTTCTATTTATCCCCGTCCCCTTAACTCCACTGCCTTGGGAGTCACCCATGGCATCTGTCCTGTTCCTTCTTACCTGGAGCCCACAGTAGTCCCTCCATGTAGCCGTGGTTTTCCCTCCAGGCAGGGATAAGGTGGGGGCCCGTACACCCCAAACATCTTCTGTTCATCAGAGCACTGGTCTGGGATAGGCAAGGGGGCCATGGATCTGTGCTGGGGTGTTCTGTCTCCCCAGAGTGCAGGGAGCCATTTTTCCTTGTTCTGTACTGGGCATGGCATGCACCCCAACATCAAGACATGACCACCGATATCCGCCATGCCTTCCCTCTTTATGTGGCTGGGCACTTGCTGTACCCCAGGCCTCCACCTGGGGCAAGTCAAGCACTGAGCCGCAGCCCCCTCCCTCCCTGGAGAAGGTGAGTGGTCCCCTGGATGCTCAGCCTCTTCCTCACCGGCCAGCCCTCTGGCTCCCGGGCTCATTCCCAAACACGGGTCACCAGCGTCATGAGTGGTAGTGCTATCGCTGTGCCAGTGGGCTGGCCTTGATGTTACTTTTCTTGCTAAGTTCTGGATCATTTAGTATGTTAAATAATAAAAGTAGATCCCCTCGACAATACATTAGGTATTTATCATTTTGTTATACATTGACCACAATAATAAAAATCAAAACAGTGATACATACTGTAGCCGGTTTTGCTTCATTTCATCTGTATCAGTCCTCTATAGACAGGCTATGCTGACTGTGCTGTCCGCTAGTTCTAAATCAGAATACGTTTAATATGTATGAAACCATCAACATAAGTATTACTTGGTGCTATCAAAACACTGATCCAAAACAGGAAGTTGGTAATAGGAATGGGAGAACCTCAAAAGGTTCTGAGGTTCTAAAAGGTTCTGATAAGAAAAAAAAAGTTTGTATTTTATCCGAACCTTATCCAAACCTTTTATGACCTTTATTGTTTTATGGTAACTGTTTGTTAAAAAATCATTTTAAACTGCTTTCCATCAACATATCTGTAGAAAAAAAACAATTAAACCACTGTTTAGTAGTAGAGAATTCTCTCTAATCACTCTTCTGTTTCTGACATTTAAGAAAGTAATACTAATACTGTGTATAAGTTATACTATTAACAGTAGTGATTACTATTTCTCAACAGGTACAGACAAGCACCAAATGTGTTTTAGACAGTTAAGTGATGAAGAAGAAGCCAGGAACACAAAAACAGCACCAGACTAGAGCAGAGGGGAGCCAGTCAGAGAGAACCAGTCAGTCAGCTACCACTTCAAGACTGCAGTCTGCTACTACCCCCACCTACTGCAATCAGGGAAAACCAGAAATAGTCTACCAGCACTGCAATCAATATGGTTAAGGCACAGTTACCAAAAATCACTGCTTAGAAAAGAATGAAAAAGTGACTGTGATGACAAGAAGGTCCGTGACCAGATCTCTAGTTTGTAAATAAATGATCTCCTCCCGAGTCTGATTTTTTAGAAGGGGATAATAGTGCGTTTAAATAATTGTACTTTGTAGCAGTACTACCACTACTATCAGGGAAAAAAAACAGAACTAGCAGTATTTATCAATGTGGTTATTTAATTGTGCACATTTAAGTAAATGATCTCCTTAGAAGACAAAGTTACTGTGTGTGTGAGAACAGGGACTTGTCTGCCACAGTTGCTACCAGTACATGATGAAGTGAATGTGATGTACTGGCTGCACCTCCCACCCACCCCCAGGATGACGATGATGCGGTCGAAAGGCAGGCAAGTCCCAGATTTATATTTTTTTTAAACCAGTCTCCTGAGTCTGACTTTTTGTAGAAGGGGTCAGTGTGTTTTTTTGTATGTCAACAATTATTTTAGCATAGCAACGGGTCTCAGTATGGACTGCATTGTGAAGCAATGTGAAAGAACAAGAGCACCAAGCTGTCCAAAGTGATCACTTCACCACTGCCACTACTACCACTACTATCAGGGGAAAAATAGAGCTATGGTTATATAAGAAATAATTATTCTTAGGTGTGTTAGGTAACAAAATAAATGATCTTGTCAGAACGAGAAAGTGACTGTGTAAGAGATCAGGGACTTGTCTGCCACAGTTGCTATCAGTACGTGATGACGTGAACGTGATGTACTTGCTGCACCTCCCACCCACCCTCAGGATGACAATGATGCAGCCAAAAGGCAGGCAAGTCCCAGTATGATGGTATTTATCACCCCCCCACACCTGATTGGTCTTCCCTTTGGGCCCCCACATGGATTACCCTGCCTGGCGCTCCTGACCCCACCGACCCACATCGTAGCCAGCCCAGGTATCCCGACGTATCCCTTCATTGGGAGGGTCCCTTGTCTTTGTAGAGGATGAGCCTTTTTTGGCCATATCCAACTACCCTGGCTGCTGCTGAGGTGGCTAATAGAGGTCAGGGAGCCCGGGAGTGAGGATCCGGGGGTGGCCATCATCTGATCATCCAGGGCACCATTTTCAGTGGTTTTCCTCTGAGGAGAGACGTGCCATGACATCAAGGCTGGCGCTGACGTCTATCTCTCCCCAAACGTCGTGGGTCGGACGTCGTACTGAACCCCCGGCCTCCGCCAGGGGTCAGCAGATGCCGAACCACATCCCCTCCCTCCCCCTGGAGAAGGCGGGCTATCAGTGGATGCTCTCTCCTTCTCTCCCGGCCAGCCCTCCAATGACTTGAGTCCGTTCCCGAACCCGGATCACCAGTATCGCAGGCGGAAATCCAACCACTTCTCTGACGGGCCAGCTAGATCTCTATTTTTAAGCAGTCCAGTGAGTCTCAAAATTGAAAGTTGATGTGTCACTCCACAGCTGCAGCACAGGTACTGCTGTCAGTGTCATCTTCTTCAAGATCAGCATCACATATGCAGCAAAAGTTTGGCAAGTTAACCTTCAAGAACGTTAGTTTCTCAACATTGTCTGGTGTTAAGCTTGTTCATTTGTCAATTTATTAGTCACAACATCCCCAGCAGAGCTAAATAAACACTTCGAACAGACACTGGAGGGTGGACATCCATATACTTACAAGCCAGGGTCGCCAGCTTTGGCCAGCATGATTTTTTCTCTTGCCAGTAAGCTAAAGGGTCATCCTTAATAGTACTAGTGGGCTCAGACAGATATGCATCTACCATGCTTACTACTGAGCATGCATTTTCTCCTTTTGGAATTTCAATGTCCTGCAGCTGGCCCCAAATGTCATCCTCCTCATTGTCTGCTTCTGTACTGGTTTTTGGAGCAGTCTTTTGAATTTGAGGTGGTATCATTGTAGCACTGCTTGCCAATTCTCCTAATGAAACCTCATCTACTGCATCAATCCAAAGTTGCCTGTAGTTCAACTCCTCTATATCATCAGAAACCACATCAGGAAGGTGTCTGTTCCAGAAAAGTGGATCTAGCAATGTTGCTAAGAAATACTCCTTGCTCTGTGTCATGGCTGATAATTTCTCATCATTGCTAAGTCCGGTAAGCATGTTATTGACTAGAGAGTGATTCAAATCTAAGTTGCTCCTCATTTTCTCCAACCTTTTTTGAGAAGTAGAATGAGTGGAATAACTTGGCTAAGGGATGCCTTTTCTGCACTGACCTTTTTTGTAGCACTCATGAATGGTTTCAGAATGTGACACAACTGTTCCAGCAAAGACATTGAGTAGAATGGAGTACAATGTCCTCCCCGATATCATTGTACATGATATACTCAATGATAGCTACATTTTATTCAAGGATGCATTCAATCATAAAGTAAGTTGAATTCCACCTTGTTGCTACATCCTGAACAAGCTAGAGATAAGGAAGACCTTTGTCTTTCTGGATATCAGCAAGAATGTCACGGGCTTTTACTGAATAGTTGAAGTGGCCACACACTTTGCGTACTGTACCCTCAGTGGTTGATACTTGATGGTCATTATCCAGGAAGCTTCGAACGATTAGGTTAAGACAATGGGCAAAACAGGATATACTGTATAGAAACATAAAAACATAGAAGTTGACCGCAGAAGGAGATCATTAGGTCCATCTAGCCTGCCCATTTGTTTTAGACTTATTTGACACTCTAGTTGCCCTTTGTAGTCAGGGCACCCTTGTGTCTATCCCATGCATTCTTGAATCCCCCCACAGTATTGACCCCCACAACCTCTTGGGGAAGGCTGTACCAGGCATCCACCACTCTTTCTGTGAAGAAAAACTTCCTGGTGTTGTTAGAGAACCTCCCTCCTTGCAGCCTGAGGTCATGTCCCCTGATCCTGAAGCCCTTCTTGAAGTGAAAAAGTTCCAGTGCCTGTACCTTGTTAATGCCTTTTATGTACTTAAATGTTTCAATCAGGTCCCACCCCTCTCTCTCTCTCTCTCTCTCTCTTCTCTGCTCCAGGGAGTACATATTCAGTTCCCTAAGTCTTTCCTCGTACAACATGTACTGCAGACACTGAATCATTTCTGTCAACTATTTCTGTACTGTTTCCACCCGGCCAATGTCCTTCCTGAGGTGAGGCCTCCAGAGTTGGACTCCGTATTTCAGGTGAGGCCTGACCAGCAATCTATACAATGGTAGTACTACTTCTCTTCTCCTGCTTGTGATTCCCCTCCCAATGCAGCCCAGCATTCTGTTGGCCTTCAATGTTACCGTCTCACACTGCTTACTAACCTTCAAGTCATCTGAGATTATGATTCCCAGATCTCATTCCTGGTTTGAGGCTGCCAGTCTTTTACCTCGTAGGTAATACTCCTTTCTTGGATTTTTCTTTCCTATGTGCATGACCTTGCACTTTTTGGTGTTAAATCTCAGCTGCCACACTCCAGACCATTCTTCTAGTTTTTTGAGGTCAGCTTCCATCTTGCTCACTCCTTCTGAGGTGTCCACCCTATTACATATCTAGGTGTCATCTGCGAACAGACACACCTTCCCTTCCAGTCCATCAGCAATGTCTGCTATAAAAACATTGAAGAGCAGAGGCCCCAGCACTGAGCCCTGGGGCACCCCGCTGGTCACCCTGCCTTCTGTCAATTGCATTCCATTAACTTGTACCCTCTGGGTTCTGCCTTGTTACCAGTTTTGTACCCATCTAACTACTTCTGGACCAACCCCTGTGTGACCAAGCTTCTTTACCAGCCTTCTGCGTGGAACTGAGTCGAAGACCTTACTAAAGTCTAGGTAGACCACATCTACTGCCCCACCGTCGTCCACTATTTTTGTAGTGTACTCAAAAAACTATAGCAGATTTGTCTGGCATGACCTACCTGCTGTAAAACTGTGCTGTTTAGGGTCTTGTTGGCCACTGGTTTTGAGGAATGCTATGATCCTCTGTTTGAGTAGTGTCTCCATTAGTTTCCCTACTACAGACATGAGGCTCACTGGTCTGTAATTACTAGCCTCTTCACAACTGCCTGATTTGTGAAGTGGAACCACTATTACCTTTTTCCAGTCTTCAGGTACCACACCGCTCTTCAAGGATTTCATGAATAGAAGTGCCAGAAGGGCTGCTAATTCTGCCCCCAGCTCCTTAAAGATTCTGGGGTGCATCTCCTCTGGTCCCATGGCTTTGTCTGCTTTTAGTTTATTTAGCATCTCCCGTATTTTGGCTTCTGTAAAGGGACTCGTGTCTACCCCTGGTCCTGGGGTGTTGTGTTTTTTCAGGGCTGGGCCATCCCCTGGGTCCTCTTTGGTAAACACTGAGCAGAAGTATTTGTTGAGGATTTCAGCTTTCTCTGGGTCATGTTTGGTGCATTTCCCTTCTTCAGTAGCAATCTTTATTATCCCCCCCCTTTTGCCTTCCTACATTCCCAAATGTATCTAAAAAATTATGTGTCTTCTCTCTTTGCCCCTTCTGCTATCTTTTCCCCTGTCTTTCTAATTTGTTCATTAGACTGTATGTACATAGTTGCCATCGTGAAGTTCTTTTTAAATATTTGAACCATTGTCGGCAACAAAAAAACTACTTTCAAACCCTGTGAAGTGACCTAAGCAGTAAGTAGTCTTTTCAGTTCTTGTTGAATGTGCTGTGCTGTGTTTGTGTGTGTGTGTGTGTGTGTGTGTCTTGAAACTGACATATAGGGAGAACTGCCATTTTCTGAAATGTGATTTTTTTTTCATGATATTCTTTTCTCTCCTACCTCTGTGGAGCGGGTGGCAAGTTGTCCATCCGCCAGCACCTGCACCCGCACCCCCGGACCCAGTCTAGCCAGCGACATACTCTACTCCACACAGGCTGGCATGCAGAGTCCACCAACCCTCGGGGGACCCGAATCTTGATTCCCGGGGGGTGCACCTCTCATGTCTGGGGGTGTGCCATTAGCCGCAACGACCGCCCTGGAATTTCACGCCTGGATTTTCTCCCCTCCCTTGGAGCCAGACAAGCAACGGTGTCTGTGTACAATGTGCTGATGTCTGCTACACCACAATCTTCAAACGTGCACCACTACTAGCAGTGCCCCTGGCTTCTGCCAGTTGCCGCTGCAAAGCAACGTGGACCCCTTCCCCACCCCAGAGGGAGGAGAGCTGTCATGGTACGTTCAATCCTCCCTCTCCCCTGCTGACCCCCAATGGCCTGAGTCCGCTCCCGAACCTGGGTCGCTGGCGTGCCGCGAGGTGTGGCATCCAGCCCCTCAACCCTCAGCACCACTGGGCTGGCCGTGATGAGTTATTTTTGAGCTCTGTGAGACAGTAGTGTTAGTAGTAGTACTGGTTGAGGTGGTAGCAGGCAGACTGGTAGTACATGAGGCTGATGATGAGTTGCCCACAAAACTGACCCAGTATGCAGTAAGAGAAAGATAGGCAATGGTTTGGCTGCTGGTCCACATATTAGTAGTGAAATGAACTACCTTGTCCTCAACCTCTCGGACAGCATGCCTAACTTGAACTACTAAGCTGTCATACATCCTGGACACAGTGGTTACTGAGAAGTATTTTCTACTTATTTATTTATTTATTTATTTGCTTTTGGTAACCGGGTAAGTGCACTAGGCACAAAGATGCCTATTTTCAGGCACGACCCGGGAGAGTACATTTTAGATATACAAGACTGTGTATGGGACGCAGCACATAAAAGTAGTACAGTACAGAGTTAATTTTGACAACAAATACAAATACAAATATATTTGCAACAGTATGATGAGAATACAGCACAGTAGTACAGGGAATCTCAAAATAACGTTAGGTGGGACATATTGCTAACAATAGCAGGCATTCAGAGAGACAAGATTTGGCATTAAATATCATGGCTGTAGGTATTCCATAAGCCTTCTGAAACCCACATCTTCCACAACAGAGTATGGCTGCAAATCAGGTAGAATCATTTCTGCTATTTTACAATTTACTGTATTGCCAGTGCTATGGGATGGTTTTCGTGAATATTTCAACTTTCTTTCAAAAACTTCTTTTAATTTCAACTGCCACTTATCGGGGGAGGTAAAGTTACATTTGGCTGGGGGTGTTGTACAACTACATACCATGCCTGGTGAAAAAGAGGATCTGACAGAATTATCGTGACTGTGAGGTGAAAGTGGACTTTTTGGATCTTGCCTGGTGTTTGTTTCCCACTGTTTCAGCAGAATGTTCCTGTTCACCGAGAGCCCTGCTAGATTTCTAGCCACCAATGTTAGACTGTTTTTGAACCATATACAACTATAGGGTGAATTCATGAAAGATGTTGCGTCGTTGTGGCGGTTCCAAGATGCCCTTTACTTTTTCCCCTACTAACACATGTGTTGCAGTGCACACATATAGCTTGGCAAGCATCCTTGGGGTTTACGTAAGAATGATTCCAAAGAGTAGAGGTGGACTGTCTATGTCTAGTAGTAGTAGCAACCTTAGTAGGACTAGAAGTCAAGTAGCTGGGTTTACATGGGGAAGACATATCAGCGGAGGATTCAGACTCATCAGGTGAGACAATCATAGGATCCTTTGCTGCATCATCGCCATCATCATCATCACTATTGTCAGACTTTGTCTCACTTTGTGTGGCTTGTGCCTTTGACTTTTTTTTCCCCTTTTGACGCTCTACTACTGTCATTGTTTTTATCTATGTTGTCACTGTCAGAACCAGAATGAGACATAGCTGAAGGTAAAGTCACAAGCTAATCATCATCAGTCTCACCATGACCATGGACGTCACCATCATCAAAATCAGATTCACTAGAGCTAACATTTGCAGTCACAGATTGAGTTATTTGATATGCATGAGTTGCAAATCGAGCAACTCCACTGCGAGTTGTACCTGTAAGTGCTTTCACTTTATGTACAATTGGAATACTCTTTGTTTTTGCACTTTTTTTCTCAGACGACTTGCTATTGCCACTGTCTTTTGACACTTTGTTGGCTGTACTACTGAGCCCTTCTGACATAGACAGTCCACCAACCCTTGCTGGGTTTTCAGTATTTTGAGATAGCCTGCACATGGATAGTAGTAGCATTTAGTTCAGCCCCTTCAACAGACTGTGGTGATTTTTGTTGTTGTACTTTACTTTTTGGGCCACTTCTTTCTCGGCTCTTGAATAACATTTTTTTATGTTTATTACTTCCTTAGCTCCCAGCTTTTGCTTTACTATTTTCTGGAGTGCTCATAATGCCAGTCTGTCACTTGATAAGGGCCAAAAAGTGATTATTATTTTTTTTATTTATTCCACGTGATGTGATGGTATGCAAGAAGTGGCACTGGTGCACTGACGACTAGCTGGCAGATTTTATATTTCACACACACACACACACACACACACACACACACACACACACACAGAATAATTTCACACACCACCTATGATAAGGGCAATGCTGCAGGCACTGCTGCTGTCTACACAGATTCAGGGACCCTGCCTGTCCTAACCCTCTCTGACACAGTACTTTTTCCCCTGCAATGATTTTTTTTTAATTATTTCACATGATGTGATGGAATACTCTGCCCACTGAGCCAAAGCTTATACCCCACTGAGTGAGCACAGGGAGGAAGATGACTGATTTCCTGGGGGGGTCACACAGTTTGCAAGAAGTGGCACTGGTACACTCACGACTGGCCGGCAGATTTCATTTCACACACTCACACAGAATTTATTTCACATACCACCTATGCTAAGGGTGATGCTGCAGGCACTGCTACTACCAACACAGATTCAGGGACCCTGCCTGGCCTAACCCTCTCTGACACAGTACTTTTTCCCTTCAAGGATTTTTTTTTAATTTATTCCACGTGATGTGACGGTATGCAAGAAGTGGTACTGGTGCACTGATGACTGGCTGGCAGATTTTTACACACACACACAGACAGAATTTGTTTCACACTCCACATACGCTAAGGGCGATGCTGCAGGCACTGCTGCTACCCATACAGATTCAAGGACCCTGCCTGGCCTAACCCTCTCTTACAAAGTACTTTTTCCCTTCGAGGATTTTTTTCTATTTATTCCACATGATGTGATGGAACACCCTGCCCACTGAGCCAAAGCTTATACCCCACTGAGTGAGCACAGGGAGGAAGATGACAAATGACTGACTTCTTGGGGGGGAGGTCACACAGTATGCAAGGTGTGGCACTGGTGCACTGATGACTGGCTGACAGATTTTATTTTACAAACATACACACACAGAATTTATTTCACACACCACCTACACTAAGGGCAATGCTGCAGGCACTGCTGCTACCCATACAGATTCAGGGACCCTGCCTGGCCTAACCCTCTCTTTTTTTTTACAATTAAAACATTTATTGAATTTTTTTTTGTGAACATACATGCAAATGACAATACATACATTATAGTATTTGTAAAAGTCAATCCACTAAACATTACAGAAAACTTAAGGCAATAAAATACATTCAATTCATTTTTAAATTAATATTAATTAATACAAATTTAAAAATACTCAATTATTACAACAATGATGAACCTATGTAACACTTTTACAGAAAATGGAATGTAAAAAAAGGGTTCCATATATCCAGAAACTTCTCTATTTGATCATTACAGACAAAGGCTAATCTTTCATAGCTTGATCTGGTAGAAATATTTTCTAACTATTCAGACAAAGTGGGGGTGGAAGTTTGTTTCCAACGCATAAGAATTATATTTTTGGTGGAGATTATTGCGGCCAATAGCCATAGGATACTCAGTTTAGACCAAAGCTCTAGATCTGAAGTGATATCCAACATTACTAGTTTGTCAGAAGGCACCATCTTTCTGTTAAAAATTGTTTTACATACCCCAAAGATTTCGTCCCAGAAATTCTGAATTAATGGACAAGACCAGGTAATGTGTGTAATAGTACCAGTATCTTTTAGGCATCTCCAGCAAACACTGGTGTTGAAAAGACCAATTTTAAACATCTTCTCTGGGGTGTGGTGTCATCTGTGAACAATTTTATAATGTACTAACCCTCCTTTAGCCTCTTTACAAGCCATAAGACTATTCATCCAAGTCTGTTCCCATTCCGTTAGTAAAGTAGTAGAACCCAATGCCGCTTCCCATTTTTGGATTAGTGACTCAGCCAGGTTCTCTTTAGAGTCTATAACCATAATGTATACTATTTTGTAACCCTTGTATGTAGAGTATGTTTTATCCAGGGGGTGTGTGAGGGGTAGTGAGACTGTGTCATTAATGTTCTCTCTCAAAATTTGTCTATGTTGTAAGTATCTAAGAAATCCGGTTCTGGGCAGTTTAAGTTTTTTGGCTATATCAGCAAAAAGCATCAAGGTAGCAGTACTATGATCAACTAGGTTGCTTATGTAACAAATGTCCCTGTCTATCCAACTCTTCTATGTCGGAGTTTTTCCTTCACTTTGAAAAAGTTTATTGTTCCAAATAGGACAATGTGGCGAGTGTGCCGAGTTCCAATTTAGTGCATTTGCTGTCTTAAACCAGGCTGAGGATGAGGCCTTTAAAATAGGGTGCAACTTAACTTCTTTCGGAGGTCTATAAGTAATATGACTCTGGGATTTGCTCCTTTCAATAAGCGTGTTTCGATATCCATCCACCCTGGAGCCAGATTAATGTCCTTTAGCCATAACGACTGAATATTTTGTGCTACTAAAAAGGTGTCATGTCTAGTTCTGAAAACTGGATAATTAAAACCACCCCTGAATCTAGGTTGTTGTAGTTTAAGTTTAGATATACTTGCAGGTTTTTTCTCCCATAGATATTTAAGTAGCACTGAATCAAGTAATTTATCATTTTTCTCTGGGAGCTGTAGTGGTAGGTGATGTAATAAATAATAAACTTTAGGAGCAAGAATCATGTTTATTGCCTGTATTTTGCCCCATAAGGACAGAAGCATTGGGTGCCACCTCTGTACATCTAGCTTCAAAGAGTCAATTCATTTGGCAAAATTAAGAATGATCATTTTTTTAATATCAGCACACAACTCTAAGCCGAGGAAAGTGACTGTATTGGTATAAATCTTAAATTTACTATGAGTAAAATCGTTGCTATCAGCTAACTTTGATAGTGGTAGTATCTCAGATTTCTCAAAGTTTATTTTAAAATCTGAAAATAGGGAGAATGCTCTGATATGGTTCATCGGGGGATTTAGAGGTTTAACTGGTTCTGAGAGAGTAAATAGTAAATCATCTACATACACCATAAGTTTGTTGTACTTGCCCAACCTTGTGCCTTTAATCTCGGAGTTTGACCTAATTTTAATTAGTACGGGCTCTAGGGCTAGAATAAACAATGAAAGGAAATAGGCCATCCTTGTCTAGTCCCTCTATGTATGCCAACTCTAGCAGAGAGCACCCCATTTACTTTGACTTTGGACAATATTTTATTATATAAAGTACCCACACATCAACAAAACTGTTCCCTTAGATTATATTTGGTCAAAATGCTATTCGAGTAACCCCATTCCAAATAATCAAAGGCTTTCTTGGCATCCAAAGACAATAGAAAAGGCTTATTGGCAGAGATTTTTGCATTGTATATAGTGGGCCAGATATTCAGAAATGCACCAAAGGCAGGCACAAGTCCGGCGCAGTGCAATTCAGATGTGCCGCAGCACCGTTGGTGAAGTATATGTCATGGGTGACTTTAACCACAACTGGCCAGTCCCCACTTTTAACAAAACCTGAACCGAGATATCTGCTCTCAACCTTACCCAAACTATTATGGAACCTACACGGTCAAACCATAAGACCGGAAACCACTCCCTTTTTGATTGGACGCTTACCTCCCATCCACACCACATCATCAGCTCTGGCCTCCTTCCAGACTCCATTAGCGACTACCACCTAATCTACTTGGTCCAAATTTATATTCCAATGGTCATATAAATCCCTAAACCTCTCCACTCTCCTGGAAGAGCTAACTCACTTTAACTGGGACCCAATCCTAAGATGCTCTAACATGGATGTTGCCCTTACGGACTTCCGGAACACCTTCCTTACCGCCTGGGACAAACATGCCCCCTGCGCCGTGCTAGGGTCTGAGGGCCTCACCTTCCCTGGATATCATCCGAGCTGATAGCTTGCCAACAAGCCCATGACAGGGCATGGCATATTTACAAATCCACACTCTTCCCAGGCAACAATGTCACCTTCCGCATGCTCCAAAACAAGTGCACAAAGGCCATCTGCTTAGCAAAGGCCGAATATTTTAACAAGACCCTAAATGCAAATCTTGGGAGGCCTTCTAAATTCTGGAAAGTCATCAACTCCCTTCCCCCCCCAATAACAAATCCCCCTCCTTCTCACCAAGGGACTCTACTCTCTGACCCCCTGATGGTAGCTTCCGAGTTCAATTTCTACTTCACTACTTGTGCTAAGACCCTCCTGGACTCCCTTCCTCCTGTAACCCCACCCACTCCCCAGACAGCTACCCCCCTACCACCTGGCCAGAACCCTTTCTCCTTCAGACACATCTCCCCCATCAAAAACTTAGATGCCCTTTGCTCCCTGAATCCCACCAAAGGTAAATCTCCCGACGGTCTCGACAACAAACTCCTCTTCCTATCTGCCCCTGCCATCGCTACTCCCCTCGCTGCCCTGCTAAATCTTTCATTCACCACTGAGTCACTCCCCACAGAGTGGAAACATGCCACTGTCCTACCTCTAACAAAAGGAGGTGATCCTGCCTCCGCTGCTAACTACTGCCCCATCTCCCTCCTCCCCACTCTCGTCAAACTCCAGGAACACCTAGTACTATCTCAACTCTCCCACTTTCTCTCTGAAACTAACTTCTTCACTCCATTCCAGTCTGGTTTTAGAAAAAACACTCTACCACCACCTCCCTACTAAGACTCATGGACTCCATCCTCTCTGGGAAGGATGAAGGACAAATTACTGCCGCTATTTTCATCGACCTTGCCAAAGCATTCAATATGGTATCCCACTCCCTCCTACTATCTTGCCTATCAGGTGTTGGGCTATTGGCATCTGCCACAAATTGGTTCAGTGCCTACCTACAAAATAAAACCCAATCTACAAAAATAGCTGACTGCACCTCCCCCCCGCTCCCTATTACCATTGGCGTTCCCCAGGGCTCAATCCTTGGCCCCATTCTCTTCTCCATCTTACTAAATGATCTGCCAAAGGCTTGCTCCACTACCTCAATACATATGTACGCTGATGACACGGTCCTCTTTACTTCTGGCCGTACCTATGAAGAAGTCTCCTCTAATCTTCAGACCAACTTCAACAAAGTACAACACTGGTTCAACTCCAACCAACTCTCCCTAAATGCCAAGAAAACAGTCTCTGTGTCTTTCGGCACTAGACAGAGACTATCCAGACTTACATCTCCTCTGATCTTCCGTACCCTAAATAACACCATCCTTGAAAACGTGCCCTCTTTTAGGTACCTGGGGGTTTGGCCTGATCACCACCTCTCCTTTTCCACACATGTGGATGCCAGCCTATCAAAACTGCGCCCTAAGCTAGGCATCCTCTATAGAAACTGCACTAGTCTCCCGCTTCCTATGAGACGCGAAATAGTCCAGAAAATGATTCTACCCTCCTTTGACTACTGCAATGTTGTCTGCAGCTCTGCCTCCAAGTCCACCTTATCCAGACTGGACCCCAACTTCAATGCTTTCTGCCACTTTGCCCTTGATGCCCTCCCGCACCCATCACTGCAAGCTCTTCCATTCACTGGCCCTTCCATCCCTGAGCAACCAGCACCTACTTCATAGTGCTAAATTTGTTTCTAACTTCTGGTTCGGTTCCCTTCTGCCCTACCTCGTCTCCTCCCTATCTCCCCCACCCCCGCCCATGCCCTCAGGTCTACTGACCCAGGCTATTAGTAATCCCTCACCAAAGGACCTCCACAGGCCAATCGGCTTTCTCTTACCTCCTCCCTAAGCTCAAGAATGACCTGCTGGTCCAAATCTACCATTCTTCCTCCAAACACTCTCTATCCTCTGCCCTCACTAACTTCCTTGCACCTAATTGTACCTGCCCCTGACCTCCCCCCGACTGATTCTCTTCCCCCCCCATGATCCCCTCCTCCTTATGAGCCTGACCAGTGGCTCGGCCTTCGCCCAAATGACTGGCTTATACATTGCCCTAAATGACCCATGTACTTACCCTCTCATGACACTTCTGCTATCTCCCTTCTTATTCCCACCAACGTCTTCCCAAGTCAACCCCCTTATCTTTCCCAGTGTTTACTATCCAGACCTGTCACCTCTCCCTGGCCCCAAGCTCAGGCTTCCATTTCTCTCTGCCAACTTGGTGCATCATACTTCAAATCAATCTCTAGATATAGGCACTTATGTAATCACGTATAGTTCTAGATGTGTAATCAAATATGTTATGCCACCCTCCTTGTAGCACATGTATGTACTGTCTCCTCATGTAACAAGTTTGTAATTAACCACACTTAACTATGTAACAATTGTTTGAATTGCTCGACTCCAAGTTCAACCTATTGATTGTTTTATGTATACCCTCCTCCCTTGTACCCCCCCAGGTCGCACCGTGAGATGAGCATCTTTTTGCTCAGTGTGCCTCTCCTGGTGAAACATTTTCAATAAATAAATAAATAAATATTCAGAAGTTGCCCAGGCTGCACTGCACCAGCAGAACTTGGCTGAATATGGCACACATGTGCCATGGCACAACTTGAGATGCGCTGGCACAACCGTGGAAGTGCAGGGAAGACCTGCGCATCAACACTGGGGGGCAGTACACATAGAAGAGACCCAGGGACACAGCCAGGGAAGCACAGTGATAGTAGCCACAGGCCCCCCCACCTGCAGGGCACACCAGTGCACACACAGGCACCCAGAAACCATACCCCAGAACACAACAGTGGCACAGCCAGCAGGCAACAGGAGGGGACAACGGCCAATGCACGCCTGCCATGGGTGCCCCTCTGGCAACCAGCCAGCTTGCCATGCCCACCGCCACGTGGCATTGGCAGTCCACCCCAGGACCACGGAGCCAAGCACACACATGCCCCACATGCATACACGTAGCCCACATACTGGGCAGTGAATGAGCCAGAACCCAGGCAGAGTGCCAGACCACACGGGATGGGGTGCCCAACAGGGAATGCAGAGGTCCACACCACAGAGTGCGGACATTTCCAGAACAATGACCATGGCTGTGTGCCACCACCATGCACACACCTGCCACCCACCCCTGACCACCACCCCATGGAGACCACGAAGCCACACAGCACACCCACGAACCGGGTGATGGCCCCCACCAAAACATGACACACCACTGTACACAGTAGGGAACCATAGTAGCACCCATGTGCCCCCCCACCCCTGTGCACACACCATGGACAGACACCAGCTCACTGCAGCATGACCCCACATGCCACCTGCAAAGCAGACATGGACACAGGCTTGTAGGGGAAAAAGGTTTATAACAGTAATATGTGGACAACAATAGAAACAAAAGGGGTCAGGGACAGGGTAGGTACAATGATGGATGGGGACAGGGAACAGGGTCTGTACAGCAGGAAGGATGACTGTAGGGGAACAGGGGCAACAGGGATAATTGGTGCTAAATGCATCCAACTCAACGTCAGCCACATCCGGATGCCCCACCACACCTCCGTTCGTGCCTGTGCGCAGCTGTCATGTGTCTGATGGTAATGACCACTTCCAGCATACAGGATATGATGAGCAGGATCTGCCACAGGAACCTCGTCTGCAACCTCTGAGGCCATTGGGCCACTGGCCTCCTGACACCTATGGCAAGGGAAAGGACAGGTGATCAGTGCAACGGCCCAGGGAACCATGCCCACCCACAGTGTGTAATGGCAGCATGAGCACACACCCCTGGAGAGCCCGGTATGGACACCTGCGGGGGGGTACAATGCTAGCCTACAAAACAGCACACCATGGTGGTGCAGAGAGGCGGGCATCACCGTGCAGCAGACACACGACTGCACAGTGATGGTCACATGGCACACTGCAACAGCAGCAGCACCGCAGCAATACCAGCGGCATCCGTGCACATGTCCACCCCATCAACAACCATCACACGGGTCCAACGGATGGGCCACAGTGGCATGCATGATGCACTGTGTGACACACACAGCTGTCATGGCACATGGCACAGGCGGCCATGGTCACACCCACTCCCCACTGCTACCCCCCATGTACATTGGGAATGACCATAACACTGCTTACCATCCCCCTGTGGTGCAGCTGGCACCAGTTGTCCACCATCAGGGCACACCGACACTTTGCCTCTGCCTGGTCTCACATGCGGTCCTCTGGCCCTGGGAATGGAAAGAAGAGAGTTGGACATCAGTACACGATCACACCAGCCATGCCCCCACCACACAGGCCACTGTGCACTGGGTATGCCCCTGTCCAGCCGTGGCCCACACGCCACCACAGCTGCAATGCATGCAGCAGCATGGCATGCGGCAATGGGCAGGATGACAATGTACCCCACTGCAGGACATGCCAGGCAGCGATGCTAACACCACAGTACTGCACCAGGGCAGACATGCAACATGCAAACACCTACCTGGCTGTGGCACTGCACCATGCTGGACATATGCCTGCAGTCTCTGGAGTCGGTCAAGGCCTCTCCTCTGCAGGTCACCATAACGGTGCCTGCAGTGTTCTGCTGTGTGTGACACACCCATCTTCCTCTCCAAGGCCTCCAATATGGACTGCCACACCAGGCCTCTGGCCTGCTGCAGGGGCACCTGCCCAAAAAGCTGGGCCTCATAGGGCTGGACGGCAGCCACAAGGTTCACTACCTCGACGCCTGACCAAATGAGGGCACAGCATCCCGTTCTCTGTGCCATGGACATCTTTCAGTGTGGCACTGTACATGGCAGTGAAAAGCGCACATGTCTGCCACAGGTGCAGGATGTGCGGTAGGATATGAACGACCGCTATTACGCAGCATGTGGCTGCATGCCAGAATACACAGTGCAGGATCATCGTGCAATGATGGGCATGTGCACTCTGCTGTGGCCTAGAAGGATCATAGGGTCACAGGTCAGCACCCAGTATGCAGTGCACATGTGCGAGATTGGGTGCATGCCAGGATGTGTGACCATGCGCGAAGCTACACGTGCGCCACATGAGCTGTGCTGATGTATCATGCAGTCCACGCGTATTGCATGATTGTACCATGGGATGTGGTGCACACATGAGCACTGTGGGCTCACGCACCACACGTGCGCAAGTATTGTGCCTCGGGGTTGCTCCGGCGCAACATGAATGCGCACAGCGCATGTCTGCGATATTCAGCCACGGTATGCAGATAACCTCATGAGCCGATGCATGTGCAATGGGGAGCATTAGCATATCATTACAATTGCGCTCACCCTCATTTGCATACGTTGAGCCACACAAGCGCCAGGGAACAGCACAGGCCACAGACCGGTATTGCAACCTTTCAGGTAAGCGACTAGAAACATAGATGAACAGAGGCCTACTGCAACTGTGCAACTGATTGCTGTAATGTTCATTGCTGCCACTAATACACACTGGTGTGCATTCCCACAGGTGGCAGAATGTCGGGTGAGGAAGGTGCAGAGACTCAGGGGCCTGCACGCAAGCGCAGGCCCAACTTTATGGCATCAGAGACCACTGCCCTGTATGAGGTCTACATGGACAGGGAGGCCCTTCTCAGTGGTGCCACGGGCACACTGCAGGAGTGGGTTGTGGGCTGGGATGAGGTGGCATGGTATGTCAACACCCACGACTGACACTATCGCACCCTCCAGGAGTGCAAGAAAAAGACTGGCACTGACAGAAGGTGCAGTAAGAAGAAGAAGAAGATATTTGCCATCCGGGCATCCCGCAGGGTGACCAGCGGTGGCCCAGCAGCAGTGCCTCCGCTGACAGCCTCGGAGGAGCTGGCGGTGCCCAGCATTAGCCGTGCATTAGTGGAGGGTGTGCCAGGTGGAGGGTTCCAGATGGGTGGCAGCCCCTCACTGCATGGTGAGTACGAGCGGGTCTGTGTGTGTGCTGCGCGTGTATGTTTGTTGATGTGCCACCGGCCATTTGCAAGTGTGTCTGTGGCTGTACAGTGGACTGCAGTGCCAGTTGGAAATGTCTGCATGCCAGGAGGGGCATGGTAGGAGGTGGCTGTGGGGGAGATGGTGGAAGGGGACGAGGGGGGATGGTAGGGGGGCCATGGGGGTAGCCCTGGACAAGAGAGAAAGAGAGAGTGGGAGAGAGGCACCAACCTTGGTCAGAATTTATTAATTGTGGGATGAGATTGTTGAGTATGTTAGCAAGCATTTTAGATAATAACTTACAGACTACATTGATCAAGGAGATAGGCCTGTAACTGTCACATCTAGTGGGGTCTTTGTTCTTTTTTGGCAATACGCTTATGGCTGCTTCTCGTATGGAGGGTGGTAATGTACCTGTTTTAAAAGCTTCCGTGAAAACTCTATTTAACAAAGGTGCAATCTCCATGTAGCAACATAGAAACATAGAAACATAGAATTTGACGGCAGATAAGGACCGCTTGGCCCACCCAGTCTGCCCATTTCCCTACTTACTGGATAAGCTGCAGATCCTAGTTAACCAGCAGCCTATTTCTTCTTACCCCAACCCCCCAAGAATTGCCTTATGACTGTCCCATGCATGCTTGAATTCCTCCACTGATTTTGATTCCACAACCTCCTCTGGAAGGCCGTTCCATGCATCCACAACCCTCTCTGTGAAAAAATACTTCCTTAAATTACCTCTGAGCCGCCCCCCCATCTTCAAATTGTGCCCTCTTGTTCTTGCACACCTCTTTTTTTGAAAGATGCTACCCTCTTGGACTTTGTTGATTCCTTTGAGGTACTTGAAAGTTTCTATCATGTCCCCTCTCTCACTCCTTTCCTCGAGGCTATACATATTAAGCTCCTTAAGTTTCTCTTCCTATGTCTTCTGGTGCAGACTCTGCACCATTTTAGTTGCCCTCCTCTGGACAGCTTTCATCATGTCTATGTCTTTGCGGAGACTGGGTCTCCAGAACTGCACACAGTACTCCAGATGGGGTCTCACCAGCCATCTGTACAGAGGGATAATAACTTCCTGTTTTCTACTGGTGATGCCTCTCCCTATGCATCCCAGTATCCCCCCAGCCCTCCTTGCTGCCCTCTCACATTGCTTGCCCACCTTTAGGTCATCTGATATGACTACCCCAGGTCCCTTTCCATTTTGTTGTTGTTAGTATCTCACCCCCATTGTGTACTCTTCCCTGGGTTTTGTTTCCCAGGTGCATTACCTTGCACTTCTTAGCATTGAATCTAGCTGCCATACATTTGACCATTCCTCTAACCTTGCCAAGTCCTTCTCATCCTTTCCACCCCACCCTGTGCATCAACTCTGTTGCAGATCTTAGTGTCATCTGCAAAGAGACATGCTTTTCCTTCCAGTCCTTCCGCAATGTCGCTTATAAAGACATTGAAGAGGACCGGTCCTAATACTGAACCCTGCGGTACCCCACTAGTAACCCTCCTTTCTTCTGAGTGGACTCCATTTACTATTACTCTCTGTGTCCTATTCTCCAGCCAATTCTTTACCCAGGCTGTCATCTTGGGACCCACTCCCAGGCTGGCTAACTTGTATATTAATCTTTTGTGTGGGACTGTGTCAAATGCCTTGCTAAAGTCTAGGTAGGCCATGTCCACAGCCCTCCTGATCTACTACTTTGGTCACCCAGTCAAAGAAATCTATCAGATTTGTCTGGCATGACCTTCGCTGTGAATCCATGCTGCCTAGGGTCCTGTGCCCTCTGGCCTCTAGATACTGACAATTCTTTCCTTCAGAAGTGATTCCATCATTTTCCTATCACTGATGTTAAACTAACAGGTCTGTAGTTTCCTGCTTCTGCCTTGCTCCCACTTTTGTGAAGGGGAATCACATCTGCCCTCCTCCAGTCCTCGGGTACCACCCCATCCTCCCATGATTTGTTAAAAAGGGTAGTCAGTGGCGTCACTAGTTCTACCCTTAGCTCTTTTAGAATTCTGGAATGAATCCCATCAGGCCCCATTGCTTTGTCCACCTTCAGTTTTAAGAGTTCTTTCAGAACCCTTTCTTCTGTAAATGGGCTGGTATCAACTTCTGTATCCAGAGTGTTACTGCTGTTTGTTTTATGTACCTCCCCTCTTCATTTGTAAATACTGAGCAAAAATATTTGTTTAGTATCTCTGCCTTTCACAGTCTCCTCTGCCCACCCTCCTCCCCTTTATTAAGCCTCGCTATCCCTCCTTGGTCTTTCTTTTGCTCCCTGATGTACTTATAAAAGGTTTTATCCCCTTCTTAACTGAGTTGGCTATCTTTTCCTTGGTTTGGGCCTTTGCTGTTCTGACTGCCTTCCCAGCCTCCTTTTGCTTTAACTGATACAGTTCTCTGTCCTGCTCCTTCTGCGATTCCTTGTACTTCCTGAATGCTTTCTTTTTCTCTTGAACCTTCACTGCCACTTCCTTTGAGAACCATAGTGGTTTCTTACATCGTCTTGTTTTGTTTATTTGCTTCACACAAAGGCTCGTTACCTCTGTGATGGCAGTTTTTATTATTCCCCATTGTTCTTCCACCCCTCCTTCCTGCCCATTTGCTAGTGCATTCCTTAGGCACTCACCCATTTTGGCAAAGTCAGCCTCCCTAAAGTCCAATACTTTTGTCTTTGTATGGCTTGACTCTATTGCTGTGTTTATTGTGAACCATACTGTTCGATGGTCACTAGTTCCCAGATGGCTACCCACTTCTACATCTGTGATCCTCTCTCCATCTCCATTTGAAAGAATCAAGTCTAATATTGCTCCCTCTCGAGTGGGCTCCAGTACTAGTTGTCTAAGGCATGCCCCATGTAGGGCATCTAGAATAACTGCACTCTTGGAAGTGGCAGCTGCAACTGCACTCCAGTTAACATCTGGCATATTCAGATCACCCATCAGCAATATCTCCTTTTTCTGCCATTCTAAGCTATTACCATCATTTCCCTGTCCATTTCTCCCTGAGAAGGGGGTTCAGAGTACAACCCCTGTGCGTATTGTGGTGCCATTGTCTGTCTCCAAATTTCCCACAGTGCTTCTTCTCCTCCATGTTTACCCTTTTGTTCTGTTGCTTTTATTCCTCCCTTATGTAAAGAACTACTCATCCTCCTCTTTACCCTCCTGTCCCTCCTGTAACAGTGTATCCTGGTATGTTAATGTCCCAGTCATGGTTTTGTGTGTACCATGTTTCTGCGACTGCCACGATATCCAGATGTTCCTCCTCCATCAAGGCCACTAATTCAGGAAGCTTGTTACCCAGACTACAGGCATTGGTACTCATTGCTCTCCATTTTTTGATGACTTTACTTTCTGTTGCAGCATCCCCCACTGACCATTCTACCTTGGTCTTTTTCTCATTTAGTACCCTGTTTTGTAGGGAGAGGCTGGGATTTTCCTGCTGCTTATCAGTGCCTCCCCCTTTGACTAGTTCAAAAGCTTGCAAATGAAGCATTTAAACTGATTGCTCAAAAGACTTGTTCCCTTCCTGGACAGATGCAGACCATCCTGCCAGTATAGGCTGGTGTCCCTCCAGGTGGAACCCCAGTCCCCAATGAAGCCAAACCCCTGTGCTCCACACCATTTTTTCAACCATTCATTAAACTGCATGGTGCCAATTACCCTCACCTCCCCATGCCTTTGACAGGCAGCACCTCTGAGGATACTGTGTGTGCTACTTGTCTTAGGTCCTCCCCAACTCTGCAATGTCCTCCTGCACTGCTCTAATCTCATGATGAGCCAAGTCATTTGTCCCTAGGTGGACAATTACATCCAGCTCGGAATCCCTTCACAGCTGTTCGTGATCCTGAGTATCGCTTCCTGTCCCTCAAGCCATGGCACCAGGCAGGCCTGTACTTCATTTTCCCAACGCCCCCAGTTCTATACCCCTAATAATTGAGTCTCCACCAGGAGCTGCTTCCTTTCCTGTGGTGCCTCTGCCTCCTTCTGTGGGCCTCCCCATGTGACAGTTGTCATCAGTCTTCTCTCATGGTGCATCCATAGGGAGCTATGCTCCCCAGAATGGTGTATGGATTGTGGAGTGGAACAATTGACTGGGTGTGCCTCTGTTCCACCCTCCTCACCCTCCTGAGCCCACTGTGGTCCAACTGCTTTGCTTTCTTGCAACCTCTGAGGTAGTGGTGGTGGCGCTAGTGCTCCCTGGATGGGGAGGTTCCCTTCCTACTGTCCAGTGTGGCCTGGGAAGGTTTCCTTACTACTGTCCAGTCGGCCTGAAGATGGGCAACTTCCTCTCAGGGCAGATAGTTGTCTGCAAAGGGCAGCATCTCAGCCTCCAGAAAGACTCTGGAAGACTGCTACCCCACAGCCATTACATTGCACTACTCCCCACATGTTTATCTAGTTTTTTTGTTTTTGTATTTGTGTGTGTGTGTGACGTGATGTGATTTGTTATATAGAAATATATATATTATACAATGTGTATGCTTATATTGTCAGTGCAGTGTGCTAGAGAGGATATGACAGTGAAATGCACCTTGCACTCAAGGAAATGATGTCAGAACCTCAGGTATAAAGGAACTATTTCAGGGTGGGTGGGGTGAGGGGTGGGAAGGGTTGGCCTAAACTGTGCCCTCACAAAACAATCAGCTAAAGCTCTCACCCACCGCTGCAATGAGTGCCTTCCTGTCAGCTAGATATCCCACACAACAATTTGACAGAGAAAGTACCCTGCTAATCAAACAGAGAAAAATCCAGACATCCAAGTCAGACACAGGTAAACCTCTCCAGCCCCAAAACAGCCTGGTGGTTTGTTAGCCACAAAGGAAAATCAAATATGCAGTTATTTCAGCCCTTCTGAGGATGCTGACCAGATAAACAGTTTAAAAAAAACCCTTCCTGAATTAAAAACTAAAACAAACACAAAGCAATACCACTTTAAAAGTGAGGAAAACTTCTCTCAGATGTAAGCAAGAGAGAGAGAGAGAGAGAGATTAGTAACAGACATTTAGTCCAAAATAGTATATCCACAGCTTCTCAGTTGTTTCCAAGCACACCCTGTACACAACTTGGAAGAAGATGGACTTCTGCCTCAAACAGGATCACACCACTAGTTTATAGTAATTGAACAATGCTGAAATGGTCTAGCTAGACAAATGGCTGTGATGCAGACTTCTGACTTGTGAAGACAAATTCCTCCACCTCAGGCTATGTCTGGCATCCAATTACAAACTGCAGCTTTTGCTATTTTGAATCACACAACCCCACCAAAAGTTGCAAAATATATTGATGCAGATTCTCACAGAATTCTAGTAATCAGTCCAGTTAGCCACAAAGGAAAATCAAATATGCAGTTATTTCAGCCCTTCTGAGGATGCTGACAAGATAAGCAGTTTTAAAAAACCCCTTCCTGAATTAAAAACTAAAACAAACACAAAGCAATACAATTTTAAAAGTGAGGAAAACTCTCAGATGTAAGCGAGAGAGAGATTAATTACAGATATTTAGTCCAAAATAGTATATCCCACGCAGCTTCTCAGTTGTTTCCAAGCACACCCTGTACACAACTTGGAAGAAGATGGACTTCTGACCCTCTGTTCTTGCCTTGCAGCACCAGCACACCTCTGGGCAGGGGATGAGGTGGAGGCAGATGCTGACATGGATGCCAAACTGTCAACATCAGCAGGAATCCAGAGCAGGGACAGGCCTGCCTTGGCGGTGCGGGGCACGTGGACATGCTGGACATGGCATCTGATGATGCCTTTGCTGGGATCCTGGACACTGCCAGCCTGGAGGTGCTGTGTGCAGAGAGCCGGCTAGGGCTGTTGTCAGACACTGTTGATGACATCACACTGATCTTGGACAGTGTAGGGCCATTGGTGGCAGAAACACCCCTACCCACTACACAGGCACCATCAGGGCCTGGCACTGTCCCAGTGGCTCCACAGCTGCCCCCCAACCATGCCGTGGCTGCGGTGTGTTGCGCCACTGCTGTGTCCAGTATGGGTGGCAGAGGTGCTGGTGGTGCAGTGGAGGCACGGGGCACTGACGAGTAGATGGTCAGACAGCAGCGGCTGGATGCAGGTGACGCTGGGCAGCAAGGCACGGTGCACACTGCCAGTGTGCCTGACACATGCATACCCCCTGTACGGCCCACTGTGCAGTGCCCACCTGAGTGGGAAGCTGTGCAGCATGCTATGCTACCCCCTACAGCTTGACAGATGGCCCAGGTGGCCAGGATGCCAAGCATATGGTGGAGCACACCCGGTTACTGCAGGCATCCGTGGAGAACCAGGTGTTGCTTGCCTCTGAGGTGCGCGCACTGCGGGCTGATGTGTGTCTCATGGCCGAGCACTAGGACAGAGGCACTGCAAAGACCACTGATGAACTCATACAGATGTGGGAGGCCACAACCGATGGCTTTGGACCGCATGACTGGTGCCATTGCGACTGGGATGGCATTGCTGGTGGCCACTGGGCTCGGCCGTGTGCAGAGGACACGCCACAGTACACGCTCCATCCCATGATCCCGGTGTCTGGTGATCCCAGCATGGCAGATGCCGGGGTCTGACATCAACATCCCAGACACCCCCAGGCAGGCATGTTTGGCCAACTGTACCCCACTACACAAACACGGTCGCGGTCCCGCACTTCAACCCCTGGGGGGGCATCAGACATGCCCACTGGGGCTGATGAGCAGCGTGCAGCTGCCACATGGCTGTGGTGGTCATGGGACTGCGCAGTCATAGTGCCTTGTGTGCTGCCCTGCCCTGCCATCTGCTGCTGTTGCCACACATATGCATGGGTGGTGCTGGTGCAGCTTGCATGCAGTGGTGACTATGTGTGTTGTGCCTCATGTGCCCTTCGTGTGTGGACCGTGCTGCTGGGACATGTGGCATGGAGGTAATGAAGGCTGCTCCGCACTGGTGGTGCCTGTGCACTGGTGCCATGCTTCTGATCAATGCCATGTCCCACAACGTCTGTGTGTGTGTGTGTGTGTGTGTATGTGTGTGTGTGCATGCCAGTGCTGCATGTGTGTTGCCGCACGCCTGTGTGCCAGTGGCTCAACTGTGTGTAGTGCGCACTGGTGTTTGCATGCCATCCACTGTGCATATCCCTGCCATGGTGTGGAGTACTGTCCTGTGATGCCCATGCTACTGTTTTTGTACCCCCACCTTGCAATTGTGTCCCTGTTCTGCCTTGCCACCTGCGCTGCTCTGGGGTCCCTTTTTCCAGGGGGCGGCTGCCCACTGCCCTCCGGCCCTTCATCACCATCGTTCCTGCTACTGTTGCCTTCCTCAGCCTTAGCAACTATTCCACAGTCAATGGCCATGTTGTGCAGGATGCAGCAGGCCAGGAATATACCACAAGCCTTTGATGGGCTGTATTGTAGGGCACCGCCTGACCTGTCTATGCAATGGAAATGTGACTTAAGCATGCCAAAGACACACTCGATGATATTGTGCATGCTGGCATCTGCCTCGTTATATCTGTTTTCCACGGGGGACAATAGTCTCCAGTAGGTGGTGAGCAGCCATGCCCTTAGGGGGTATGCACTGTTGCCTGAGTAGGAAGAGACATTTGGTTAGTCCACTGCTGTGCTGCCACATGCTCACTCTCTGCCATGGTGACAGCCTGCCCTCCCCACTGCCACCCCCCCCGTGGCTCACGGTCACAATGGCACATGTCCTACTCACCGACAAGGTGGTCCATGGGGATGTCTCCCAGCTTGAACCTATGGCCCAGCGTGGAGCTGTGCCTTATAAAGGCATCATGTGCACTCCCAGGGTGTGTGGCGCAGACACTGATGATGTGCCCCGTGGCATCGCACACCACCTGGTAGTTGATGGATGGATACCCCTTCTGGTTCATGTACATCTTGCCCTCTCGGCCACGTGGTGTGCGGATGCCAATGTGAGTGCAGTCAATGGCCCCGATCATGCCTGGCATGCGTGCCACCTGGTAGAACTCCTGCATGTTTGCTGTACACTCTGCCAGTATGCTGGGCATGTGTATGTACTCCAACGCATGTGGCAACAGAGCATTGAGGAACTGGATGAGGAGGCAGGATGTGGCCAACTGGGTGATGCCCATGGTATCCCCAGTGGGTCTTTGGAAGGTGCCCATGGTGAGCAAGCACATCACAGTGGTCACGTTGATCTCCACTGACATGGCATGACTATGTCTGATGGGCGCCTGCATCTCCTCACTGCACCGTTCACATAGCTGCCTCAGAACTGTCCTGTTCAGGCGGTACCGGCCCACTACCTCCGTGTCACTGAAGTTCTCGAACATGACCCTGGCATGGTACCACCTGTGTTGGGCATACTGATGCCGGGCCCTTCGTCGGCCATGCAAGTGTTCCTCCTGCCTCCCCACACCCCTCATTATGGCATCCATTAGGAATGGGCCACTGTCCATCTCTCATTCACTGTGCCTGTCCCTGGCTTCCTGTGGCACACTGTCCCTCCTTCCATCTGTCTGTCTGTGTGTGTGTGTGTCTCTCTCTCTCTCTCTCTCTCTCACTCTCTCCCACTCTGTCTGCCTCTGTCCCACTCTCTCTCTTTCTCTCTTGCACTCTCTCACTCCCTCTCTCTCTCTGTGCACACTGTTGTGCATCTGCTGTCTGTGTATTTCAACCTGTTTTTATATGCTCAAGTCTGCTGGTGCAACTTGGTGTTTGCTCCACATTTGCGCCTTGCTTTCCCGTTGAATATGCCATTGTGCCATATATTCCTGGGCACGCCCCCATGCACTTGTGCTGCATACATTACAGTTGTGCATTGGCGCAATGGGATTTGCGCTGCGCTATGGGTCACTTTCAATATCACCCAGTGGCGCAACTCGGGACTTGCGCCGATGCAACTGAGTTGCGCCATGCACAACTGCTTTGAATATCTGGCCTGGAGTGTAGAGCTTTTTTAATCAGGTCAGCACTGTTTCAGTCTTTCACAAAACCCACTTGGTCAGAATGTATTAATTGTGGGATGAAATTGTTGAGTCTGTTAGCAAGCATTTTAGATAATAACTTACAGTCTACATTGATCAAGGAGATAGGTCTGTAACTGTCACATCAAGTGGGGTCTGTGTTCTTTTTTGGCAATACGCTTATGGCTGTTTCTCGCATGGAGAGTGGTAATGTACCTGTTTTAAAAGCTTCCGTGAAAACTCTATTTAACAAAGATGCAATCTCCTGTATTGTTGTCTTGTAGAACTCGCTTGAAAACCCATCTAGGCCTGGCACCTTACCATTAGGTGTACACATGGCTGCTTTAACTATCTCATCTTTAGTAAACAGCTTATTTAATGCTAGCTTGTCTTTCTCAGAAATAGAAGGTATTTGTATGTTACTTAAGAAGGAGTTGAACAATTCCTCCTTATAGAGTACCTCAGAATTATATAACTTAAAGTAAAAACTTCCAAAGCTTTCAGCAATTTGAGTTGTGGTATGAGCCACTGTGTGCTTGTTAACATTGATTGAAGTTACTTTTTCAATGCCTATGAGCTAATAACTTCCCTTGTGCTTTCCCAGATTCCCAGTATTTTATAGTGTATGGTGGAATGCTGTTATGCATGGAATTCTATGCCTGGAATATGCTTATAGTATATGGTTACCCTTTGTCATATATAAAAATCAGCCTGCTCAAAATCCTTGTTAAGCACATTCTAAACCATTATGCGCATTCTAAAGTGTTGTTATGTGCATTCCGAACAGTTGTTATGCACAGTTCAAAAGTCATACACTTTTAAACTTCTCATTTATTCTACACCTAGCTACTTACTAACCACCCAGTGCTCAAAGTCATATCTTTTACCTTTCAAAAGTCTGGAAATTTGATTTTGTTACGTGAGCAGAACAAAGAAATGGCAAGATTTTTTGTTTTCACTTCAGTAGGGGTCTGTCACTCTAGCGTGAAAAAAACATATACTATACAAAATAAAATATGGTCAACCACACAACTCAGCATGTGTTTCCATCTCGGGGTTGAGATGATAGCATGGACCTCTCGAGCTTCGCTCTCGAGGTTCATATGCTGTCATCTCGACCCCTCGATGGAAACATAGCCTTGTTGTGTATGGTTGCCCATACATTATTCTCTATGTTCTGCTGCAGTAGTGACACCATTATGTTGTTCTGTTGCAGTACTGATGTCACTACTGCAGCAGAACAACTTGGAATGCTGTCACATAGTTGCTTTCCTTTATCCAGTTAAGTTGAAGTTGTGTTTTTTTTTTAACTTGAACTTGCAGAAACATCTGCAGCACACTGTGTCAGTTAAAAAGAAAATGTTCACATTTATATTCTCCGTTGTCTTCACTAGCTGGCTTTTGTGTGATTTTCTATGCTGTGACTGCCCTTATACTATAAAAGATTGTATATGAGCAGTCATACACAAACAAGGATATTCTTGTATCTCGAAGTTACCTTGGTAACAGAGCACCTCTTGAGCTGCGCTCTTGAGGTCATCTGTTACCAAGGAAACCTCTCGATACAAGAATATTCTTGCTGTGTATGACTACTCACACATAATCCTCTATGTTCTAGTCGAAAGAGTGCAAATTCAGCTTTGTGGTTATAAATGATATTAGCAGCATACTTTAAACCCACTATTTCTGAGAGTAATTGAGAGTCTGAACATAAAGATTGTGCATACTGATTTTCTTTATGTTTGATTTCTTTTTCTAGATTGGGCAACTCCTCATTTTGTATTCTTTTCTTATAACTGGCATATGAGCTGATACGGCCCCTCATATATGCTTTTAGTGCATCCCACAAAGTACCATTATACACCTTTTCATTATCATTCAACTCTAGAAATGGTTTGATTTCTGCATTTAACATTTTATTAAACTCATAGTCCTTCAGTAGATTACTGTTGAATCTCCATTCCCCTTTAGGGTTTGCAATATTACCTATCTGAATGCTAGCCATCACTGTAATATGGTCTGAAATCACCTATTTCCTATATTACTACTAGCTAGACCTGCCAATAACTACTTTAAGACAAGTATGTAATTTACAGTATGAATTATGTCTGCAAGATCTGAACGTAAAGTCCGTATCTTTAGAGTGCATTATTCTCCATGAATCCACTAAGCCTAACTCTCTGCAAAATTTATTAAAGACCTTCGAAGAACTTATTTGTTCATTCGACATTTGTGAACTTCTATCTAGGTAATTATTCAATGTAGAGTTCATATCACCTGCCACAATGATAGATTGTGTGTCAAATGGCCCCAGCTTATCCACCACATCTACAAAGAAACATCCTTGATTACCATTAGGGTCAAATAAATTAACCAATATAACATCTGCCCCATCAATCTGGGCACTAATAATGATGACCTAACCCTCTCTGACACAGAACATTTTCCCTTCATGGATTTTTTTTTAAATTTATTCCACATGATGTGATGGAATGCCCTGCCCACTGAGCCAAAGCTTATACCCCACTGAGTGAGCACAGGGAGGAAGATGACAGATGACTGACTTCTTCCTTAGTGATGTCAGCAAGAGCATAAATGACAACATCACCCTGCCTGAGGATGACATGAAACTCAGTGGAAGAGTGGATAGTATGGAGGGAGTCGGACAACTACAGGAGGATCATAAGAAGTTGGAAAGGTGGTCACAAATATGGCAATTAAACTTTTGAATGCTGAGAAGTGTAAGGTGATGCACTTGGGTAGGGCCAACCCCAAGGAAGAATACTGGCTAAACCAAGTCCAGCTGAGCACCTCTGCTAAGGAACGTGATCTGGGAGACATCATTAGTGGTGACCTCAAGCAGAAAAGTCAGTGCAATAAGGCTTACAGCAGGGCTAGCAGGGTGTTAGGATGCATTGGTAGGGGGATAGACAGCAGGGACAGGGAGGTGATACTACCACTTTACCGGTCATTAGTGAGGCCTCATCTGGAGTACTGTGTACAGTTCTGGAGGTCTCACCCAAGAAAGAGTATTAATAGATTGGAAGTGGTCCAGAGAAGGGCAACAAAAATGACACATGGCCTTCAGGAAATCACCAATGAAGAGAGACTTGGGGCTCTGAAATTGTACTCGCTAGAGACTAGGAGGGAGAGGGGGGATATGATTGAGACCTTCAAGTTCCTTAAATGCATCAACAAGGTGCCAGAAGTGCAGCTTTTTAGCAGGAATGTCAATTCTACTACAAGAGGGCATGAGTGGAAATTGAAGGGTGGAGCGTTCAAGAGGGACATCAGAAAGTATTACTTCTCAGAGAGGGTGGTGGAACCTTGGAATAGATTACTTCCTGAGGTGGTGGCTGCAAAGTCAGTATCATTATTTAAACACTGGCGGGACAAGTATTGGGAACAAACACATGGCACTGGCAAGGGCTATGCTGGGTGTCTAGGAGGACAGAACACAGGTGCACAATAAGTCCTGGGATACCTTGCTTGGGCAGACTCAATGGACCACAGGTCCCCTTCTACCATCATCTTCTATGTTTCTTGGGAAGGGGAGCACACAGTGTGCAAGAAGTGGCACTGGTGCACTGATGGTAACGAGTGACTGGCCTGGCAGATTTTTTATTACACACACACACACACACATATATATATATATTATTTCACACACCACCTACGCTAAGGGTGATGCTGCAGGCATTGCTGCTACCCACACAGATTCAGGGACCCTACCTGGCCTAACCCTCTCTGACACAGTACTTTTCTCCTTCAAGGATTTTATTTTTATTTATTCCATGTGATGTGATGGAATGCCCTGCCCACTGGGTCAAAGCTTATACCCCACTGCGCAAGCACAGGGAGGCAGATGACAGATGACTGACTTCTTGGGGGGCGGTCACACAGTGTGCAAGAAGTGGCACTGGTGCACTGACAGTGATGACTGCCTGGCCTGGCAGATTTTTTATTACACACACGTGCATGCGTGCATACACACGCACAAAAATAAAAGAAATCCCCACTGAAGTGACTGAGCACAGGCAGGAGAACTGAGAGAGCTGACTTGTTGTTGGGGGGCAATTGGGCACTGATGACCGGCTGGCAGATTTTATTTCACACACACAGAATTTATTTCACACACCACCTATACTAAGGGCGATGCTGCAGGCACTACTGCTACCCACAAAAATTCAGGGACCCTGCCTGACCTAACCCTCTCTGACACAGTACTTTTTCCCTTCAAGGATTTTTTTCTATTTATTCCATGTGATGTGACAGAATGCCCTGACCACAGAGCCAAAGCTTATACCCCACTGAGCGAGTGCAGGGGGAAAGATGACAGAAGACTGACTTCTTGGGGGGAGGATCACACAGTATACAAAATGTGGCACTAGTGCACTGATGACTGGCTGGCAGATTTTATTACACACACACAATTTATTTCACACACCACCTATACTAAGGGCGATGCTGCAGGCACTACTGCTACCCACAAAAATTCAGGGACCCTGCCTGACCTAACCCTCTCTGACACAGTATTTTTTCCCTTCAAGGCTTTTTTATTTTATTTATTCCACATGATGTAATGGAATGCCCTGCCCACTGAGCCAAAGCCTGTACCCCACTGAGCAAGCACAGGGAGGAAGATGACAGGTGACTGACTTCTTGGGGGGGTCACACAGTATGCAAGAAGTGGCACTGGTGCACTGACAGTTGTCACAAACCCACTCAGCAGGTCAGCCCTCTACTCCCAAAGTGCCAACCTCCAAGCGCAGTCTTGTGAACAGTTTAACCTAACAAGGAAACCCTCTTGTCTGTTTTTGTGGGTTCGAATCAACCTTTTGTCTCAAGTCTTGGAGGGATTCAAACTGTGAACATCTTGCTAGCATACCCAATGCACAGGCTCAAATATATCTGTCTTTGGGGGGGCCAGATATATTTGCCTATGGGCACCTAACCAGGTGTACAAAAATGAACCCTTAAACTTTAATAAAGACCTCAGATTATTCTTACCTTTTTTCAGTTTGATATCGCCATTCAAGCATATGCCCAGAGTATGCTGTAACCATATATACTCTACTTGTAAAGGAAAGAAATCAAAGACAGACCAAGTAAGCTCTAAAAAGAGTTTTACTAAAATAGATAATAATATATAAAACATACAATACAGAACTATTATATCACAAGACATACAAATCTTTTAAAAGAACAAGGGTTTAATCAGTGCAATTCCTACTACAGTAATTATATTTGTCTCTCTTTCTAAATACCTGATTAAAGTGCTCACAGATGTTTCTTTGTCAGAGTCTAGATGAAAGTGTCTTTGAAGAAAAACAGAATAATCTTTAAAAGCTGGTTTTCCCCACCTATTTTGCATGAGGTCACCTAGCTCCTCCCTGTCAGAATATATATATAAAAAATATCTAAATAAAAACAGGATGTCTTTTCCAAGTATTAAATTCTGTAACCTCAACATCACTCATGTTCTTCTTTCAAATGACATCTCTTTGATCTATTGATCAAGCTTCCCTCTCACGCAGACACCAAAGCATTTATGATTTCACACCAGTGTACAAAACCTGGTTTCCTCCTCTTGAAACATCATAAAATGAATATGCTCAACTCAAGCCTCTTCCAGCCTGTAATTAACTTAGATAAAACAGGAGATCCTTGATCAAGGCCTGTTCTACTCTGTAATTAGCTTCAGGCCTTCCAGGTAACATTTTGTCTCTAAAACCTGTGTGTATATGTGTGTGTGTGTGTGTGATCTCACATGCTGTTTCAGCCTTTCTCATGGGAGACAGTCCATACACATTTTTATATATTACAAAAAATGATACAGTGATCAGAACCAGTGATCCAACTGTCACATTCCTCCCCACCTAGACTGCATGGGTTGAGCTTCCCAAATCAGTTCACTCCTCATAGACCCTAGACAACCCATCTGAGTTCTGATTTTTTTTTTACTCCAGCCCTATGTACAATTGTCAGATCATACCCTTGCAAAGCAAGACTCCATCTTAGCAATCTACCATTATTTTTCCCATCTGCATCAGCCAAACCAGGAGGTTGTGGTCAGTCTGTACCACAAAATGCTGCCCATATAAGTATGGCTTTAACTTCTTTAGGGCCCACACTATGGCAAGACACTCCTTTTCCACCATGGAGTATGCGTGCTCCCTGGGAAGTAACTTCATACTCAGGTACACTACTGGGTGATCTGTCCCTTGGCTGGATGTCTGACTCAGTACTGCCCCAATACCCACGTCTGAGGCATCAGTCTGAACTATAAAGGTTTTGCTATAGTCAGGGCTTGTCAAAACAGGAGCACTGCACAGTGCCTCCTTTAATCTGGTAAAGGCTTCCTCACAGGCTGGGCCCCAGGTAATTTTCCTTGGTATCCTTTTCTTTGTCAGGTCAGATAGGGGAGCAGCCAGGGCACTGTAATTGGGTACACATTTTCTGTAGTACCCTGCTGTCCCTAGAAAACTCCTGACCTGCTTCTGTGTTTCTGGTCTGGGCCATGCCTGGATCACCTCTATCTTTATTTGGTTAGGACAGAGCTGTCTCTGGCCTACCACATGCCCGAGGTATGCTACTTCTCCCATGGCCACCTGGCACTTCCCGGCTTTGACAGTGAGTCCGGCCCTCTGTATCCTGCCCAGCACTTCCCTAAGGTGGGGTAGGTATTCCTCCCAGCTGGTACTAAAGATGGCAATGTCATCCAGGTATGCCACGCCGTACTCCTCAGCACCATCTGACACCTGGTTCATCAACCTTTGGAAAGTGGCCGGGGCGTTCTTCATTCTGAAAGGCATTACTTTAACCTCAAATAAGCCTATTGGCGTGATGAAGGCTGACCTCTCCCTAGCTTTGTCTGTCAAATCTACCTGCCTATACCCCTTGGTCAGGTTAATCATCGTAAGATAGGTTGCCCCACCCAATTTGTCCAGGAGTTCATCCATCCGGGGCATCGACTGGGCGTCTGACTTCGTGACTCCATTCAGTCCATGATAGTCCACACAGAAATGAGTAGAGCCATCTGGCTTAGGCACAAGGACTCCGGGTGAGGCCCAGGGGATGTGGGATCTCTGGATTACCCCTAAATCCAGCATCTCCTCCACTTCCCTCCTAATGTCCTTTTGGACAGCCTCTGACACCCGATATGCTGTCCATTGTATGGGCGTCTGTGTCCCTGTCTCCACATCGTGCATCACTAAGGGGGTTAGTTCAGGCTTGGCGCTAAACAAGGGGGAAAAGTCTGCTAAAACCTGCCTTACTTTCTGGATCTGGTCTGGGGCTAGCTGGGGAGACAATTTTACTGCCTCCACAGAGGACTCCCACTTACTTTCTTCCAGCAAATCCAGAAGGGGGTCTCCTTCGTCCGTCCCCTCCCCATGACTACACACTGCAAACACCATGTCAGCCCTATTTGCATATGGCTTGATCATGTTGACATGATACATCCTTTCTGTCTGTCTTCAGTCAGGTAACTCCACAATGTAGTTCATGTCATTTACCTTCCTAACCACTTTGTACAGTCCTGCCCACTCAGCTTGCAGCTTGTCTTTCTGGACCGGAATAAGGACCATGATTTCCTGACCCACCATGTACGAGTGAGCTCTGGCTCTGCGGTCGTACCACACTTTTTGTTTCTGTTGGGCAGCTGCCAGGTTGCTCTGGGCTGTCCGCATAAGCTCCTTCAGCCTTTCCCTAAACCTAAGGATGTAATCCACAATGGGAGTTCTCTGGGTGGCGTGCTTGCCTTCCCAGTCCTCCCAGATCAAGTCTAGGAGCCCATGTACCCAGCATCCATATTAGAGTTCGAAGGGGGAAAATCCTGTCGACTCTTGGGGCACCTCCCTGTATGCAAAAAACAGGTGGGGAAGGTATTTCTCCCAGTCCCTCCCATGCTGTTCAGCAAACACCTGGAGCATTGACTTTAGGGTACCATTGAATCTTTACACAAGCCCATTAGCTTGTGGGTGATACGGTGTCATGCATCTCTGTACCACCCCACACTTCTCCCATAAACATTTCATCAGGTCCGACATAAAGGAACCCCCTCGATTGGTTATTACCTCCTGCAGAAACCCAACACAGGAGAAAATCCCAAGTAAAGCATCTGCCACTTTGTCCATCCTCAGTGAGGATAGGGTGACTGCCTCTGGGTACTGGGTGGCATAATCCACCACAGTCAGGATGAATCTCTTCCCTGAGGAGCTGGGGGTATTTAAAGGCCCCACAATATCCATTCCCACCCTCTGGAATGGCTCTTCTACTATGGGCAATGGAATTAGGGCAGTTTGGGTTTTCATGCCTGCCTTCCCTATTTCTTGGCACTGGTGACAAGACCTGCAATACTCCTTCACTTGCTTGGGTGAAGATAGGCCAGTAGAAATTCTAGGCTAACCACTGCATAGTGCGTGCAATTCCCAGATGACCAGACAAGGGAATATCATGTGCAATTTTGAGCAACTGTTCACGATACCCTTGGGGAACGACAAGCTGCCTGCCTAGCATCCCTCCCTCTGTCTGTACTGCCTGAGTATACATAAGTCCATTTTCCCAATAAACCTTATGTCTGCCGTCACCTCCCTGTGCACCATCAGAGTCTGCCCAAGCCCTCAGCTTCTCTAAACTAGGGTCACTTCTCTGAGCAGCTGTGAACCCCTCACACATTCCCAAGGCATGGGACAGATCCCTTTCAGTCGCTAAACTACGGTCCCTAGAACTAGCATCAGGGCCCTCAGGATCACTGTCAATCCCAACCCTCTGACAATGGGCCACCCCTCCCTCTTCAGAGTAACCCTCTGTAGCTGTGTGGTTACTTGCTACTGGGGAAATTTCTACCCCCTCTTCATTAATCTCCATATCAGGAGACACAGGCTGGGGAACCAGCCTCTCAGTGGTTTCCACAATGGGTTCTGTGGGGTTCAGGGAACTACAATTTTCCCTTGCCACTTGGCTATGGTTAACTGCACATACCGTCCCCTGTTTTAGATTGTTGCCCAGGATCACATCCACTAACGTTTTAGCTACAGCCACCTGTTGCACAGTTCCCCCTGTTTCACCCCAGTCTAAAAGAACACTAACGAGGGGCAATGTTTTTTGCCTCACCAGTGAAGTCCTGTACAGTGACGTATTTATTGGATATAAGCTGACCAGGCTGTACCAGATCCCCCTTTACCAAGGTCAGGGATGCCCCTGTGTCCCTTAACCCCTGCATCTGTACATCATTCATCATGACTGGGTGCATGTGTTCCCTCATGTTCACTGGCATGCTTCCAGAGACACACAAACAACTCACTTCTTTTCTAGCACCCGGTTGTGTATTATTGCTCACCTTTTTGGGACACTGTCTGGCAATATGCCCAATTTCTTTACATAACTAACATTCACTTCTCTTTTCAGAAAAATCTTTTCTCTGAAACCTAGGGCTAACTGGTTTTGGTGGAGGCAGTGAGGGTTTTAGCTGCCCTGAAGGCATGCTTTTCCCTTTCTGTGCTGCCACGTCTACCCCATTCACTCTCAGAGCAGGTCTGCTCTTGGCACAGCAGTCCGAGAGTTCAGCAGCCTCTTGCACTGTTTTGGGATCTCGGTCCTCCAGCCAGGTTTTCAGCTCTGCTGGGCATGGCCAGAAAAACTGTTCTAATAAAATCACATTTTCAGTTTTATCAATGGAGTTTGCCTCAATTCCTTCCCACCATTTTAAAAACTGATGTTGTTTTGTGGCTAGCTCCTTGTGGCTCATATCAGGGCTTCTCTTGAGCTTACAGAATTTAGCTCTGTATGATTCAGCAGTTAATGCAAACTTTTTTTAACAGTGCAACTTTTAGTTTGTTGTAATTATTACTGTCCTCATTGTCCATTTGACCCAATGCATCCTGAGCTTTCCCGGTAAGTAGCAGGGATAGCTGGAAGCATGAGGGCTCTCTAGGAATTTTAGCCTGAATACAAACTTTTTCAAAAGAATTTAAAAAGGCATCTATATCCTCCCCCTCTTTAAATTCTGCTATTAATTTGGAATTCAATTTGTAACCCAGTCCTGCAGTCCCAGTTAAACCCAAGCCACTTACCTGCTCTGGTGCTGCTGGTTGGAGTCGTAGCTTCTCCAGTTTGTGTTGCCTCTGGTGCTCCTCCCTCTTCTCCTCTGCAGCTCACTGGCACTCACGCTCCTCACGGTCTGTGTCTCTCTGTTCTCGCTCTGCCTCTTGGCGTTCTCACTCAGCCTCTCATTGTTCCCACTCTCTCTTCTCCTGGAACTCCCAGCTCCATCCTGCGCAACACAATTTGCAGCCTGAGTACCTCTGGATTCAGGATACTGGTGACCTTCCCCTACTGCTGTGGCCCTTCACTGACAGAGGCCCTGTTGCCCTCCTCATCGGATCTGGACACTGCACTGGCCACTAGCCCTGGCACACTCAAGGTTTGGTCCTTTCCAGTCACAGTCCATGGCTCACTGCTCTGGGTATCTGCTACCATCAGGGCATCTATGAGGTTCTGCTTTTTGTCTGTCACCTCGAACGGGACTCCTCTGTCCCCGCAAAACTGCTTTAAGTAATCTACAGTGTGCCTGCTGTAGTCAGAAGCCGTCTTCTTCCCTGACTACTGCTACTCTGACTTGCACTTTAGGAAGAAAAATAAAATGGGTAGGAACTTGACTGTGTGCCAAGTGATATAGTTTTGTTTCCTTTTAAAATAAAACTCTGCCTTTTTCTTTCTTTGCAAGTGAGCTAACGGTCTTAAGCTATCACACTGAACAATAAAAGCTTGTGATACCAAAATTATGCCACCGCTGCCAACCAATCTGTCACAAACCCACTCAGCAGGTCAGCCCTCTACTCCCAAAGTGCCAACTTCCGAGCGCAGTCTTGTGAACAGTTTAACAGAACAAAGTAACCCTCCTGTGTGTTTTTGTGGGTTCAAATCAACCTTTGGTCTCAAGTCTTGGAGGGATTCAAACTGAGAACCTCTTGCTAACGTACCCAATGCACAGGCTCAGATATATCTGTCTTTTGGGGGCCAGATATCTTTGCCTATGGGCACCTAACCAGGTGTACAAAAATGAATCCTTAAACTTTAATAAAGACCTCAGATTATTCTTACCTTTTCCAGTTTGGTATCGTCATTCAAGCATATGCCCAGTGTCTGCTGTAACCATATATACTCTACTTGTAAAGGAAAGAAAATCAAAGACAGACCAAGCAAGCTCTAAAAAGAGTTTTACTAAAATAGATAATAATATGTAAAACATACAATACAGAACTATTATATCACAAGACATACAAATCTTTTAAAAGAACAAGGGTTTAAACAGTGCAATTCCTACTATAGTAATTATATTTGTCTCTCTTTCTAAATACCTGTTTAAAGTGCTCACAGATGTTTCTTTGTCAGAGTCTAGATAAAAGTGTCTCTGAAAAAAAACAGAATAATCTTTAAAAGCTGGTTTTCCCCACCTATTTTGCATGAGGTCACCTAGCTCCTCCCTGTCAGAATATATAAAAAAATATATATCTATATAAAAACAGGATGTCTTTTCCAAGTATTAAATTCTGCAACCTTAGCATAGCTCATGTTCTTCTTTCAAATGACATCTCTTTGATCTATTGATCAAGCTTCCCTCTCACACAGACACCAAAGCATTTATGATTTTGCAGCAGTGTACAAAACCTGTTTTCCTCCTCTTGAAACATCATAAAATGGATATGCTCAACTCAAGCCTCTTCCAGCCTGTAATTAACTTAGATAAAACAGGAGATCCTTGATCAAGGCCTGTTCTACTCTGTAATTAGCTTCAGGCCTTCCAGGTAACACTTTGTCTCTAAAACCTGTGTGTGTGTGTGTGTGATCTCACATGCTGTTTCAGCCTTTCTCATGGGAGTCAGTCCATACATATTTTTATATATTTCAAAAAAAGATACAGTGATCAGAACCAGCTGTCCAAGCGTCACAATGGTGATGACTGGCTGACCTGGCAGATTTTTTTTTTACACATGCACACAGATTGTATACTATAAAAAAGAAAAGAAATCCCCACTGAAGTGTCTGAGCACAGGCAGGATAACTGAGAGAGCTGACTTGTTGTTGGGGGGCAATTGGGCTAACAGCAAGAAGTCTAACTGGGAGTGGTGTGGTATTGGGTGGCACACTGTCACAGTTCAACAGACTTCACCCCCTCTGTTAGACTGCTACCCCCCAAAAAAAATGGTAATCTGGCTATGGCACTTAATAGTGAAGTCTCTCTTCAAGCCTTTGTTCTTTTCTTTTTTGTCTGCAGCACTCTATCTTCAAGTTCTTTCTCACAACAAGTTGCCCCCAGTCTCCTCCAAGTTCCTCTTCATCTCCCCGAGTGTCCTCTCCCAACAATTACTCCCCTCCCAACCCCAATCCCCGACTCCCACACCCAGTCCTTGGCTCAATCCCCTCCCAAGTCCCTGTCTCCCAGTCCCCTACTACCCACCCCCAACTTCTCATCACTTGTTTTCTTTTAGTGTAGTACTATATATATATATATATAAAAAATTATTCTTTCATTTTTTTAGAGTCAACTTCTTCCTCTGTTTCCCAAAAAAACCCACAAGCAGCACAAGTCAAGCACACAGAATCTGATGCAGCACGGAGCAGCCTACAGAAGCTGCTGCTCCTTCTCTGCTCTGATTCCTCTGTGTAGCTCTAAGGTGGACCCACGGGTTGCTAGGACAGTAACCCAATCAGGTGCCACATTAGAGAGATAGACAGCTCAGCCATCCAGTGAGGAACCACTTGTCTCTGATCCCTCCTGTGGGTTCCTCCTGCTCTGGCACTTCTCACACTACATTTCACACAATACAACAGCTGTCTGTGCTGATCTGAACAGCTGAAAGTGTTCAGAAGCCGTTTGTTTACAAACACTTTAGCATGTTCAGGTCGGTTCGTATTTTGGACAAACCGGTTCACTCATCTCCATTTGGTAGCATAACATTTGATTTGACTTTAAAACTTGAAACAGGAAGATATAGAAATTCCAAGGAAGGAATATATTGGTAGAACTTATCTGACAGTGTCAAGGTCATCATGTTCCAGAGATGGTAGAACCCAAGAGGATGAACACCAGCTCCAGGCTTGTCAAGGAAACAGCTGCTTGGAGAGAGAGAAACAGAGAATACATAAGCAGTAGGTTACTTGTGGGTTACTTTCACTATAAGCAACTTGACAGTCCCTGCCTTGTCAGAGTTTAGTAAAGTTTGAAATGTGAAAACGGTAGTTGGTTAATGGGTAAGTATTAACATTCTATACCATTGATCTTGTTCTGGTCATTTTAAATACTGTAGCACTATCTTCTTCATTTTTCTTTTCCCAGGATTAACTCTTTACAACATTTGGTAGGATTAATGGGTTTCACAGACCACTGTGAGTGGTATACCAATGTTGGGGGGGGGTGGCTGATTGCCTGAGTTAGCTAGTGTTGTGCTTTGTCAAGCACAAACCAACCACCCTTTGGTGAGATGGGTAATAGGGTTGGATCTCATCTTTTGATGCATGGGCCCCAACACCTTTTCATACTTATCCACAGTTCCCCTGGCTACATGCACTTGTCTTTTGAAGCCCAAAATTTTCAAGAGGATCTGAAACCACTCCAAGGCTGAAGGAGGATCAGGGTCTCTCCAGTGTCTTAGGAGGTCTCTCTTCTCTACAGACATGGCACTTAAGGACTAGAACTTCTCCTTCCATTGCAGAAGGAATGTATTGGGAAAATTTCCTAGCAGTGCCAGTTTGTGGGTACACAGAGGTGAGACCGGAAAAAGTGAGGTGCAGTATTGCCATATTTGGTCCTAATATGGTAGTATTAGGGAGCAGTCATCCCATAGAATATGGTTTAGGGAGGCATCTAGCTTGTTACACCTCCAGCATCTACTGTGGGGGATTAAACTCATCCTGTATAGCACTTGTGGGGTACAATGTGCTCTGTGGGAAATCTTGTATTGATCTGATGGTCAGTTCCCCATTAGTTTGAGATGTCTAGAGTCACACAGATTCCCTTTCTATTGGGGAAATATTCATTTGGATGTCTTTCTCCCACTGGGCTCTAAATTGGAGTGCTGGGAGTGGATTCAAAGTGTTCCCTACCTGTATAAGACATCCACCATGCCCTTATTGTCGAGTCATCCCTCCAGGGGATCTATATGACCTAGCTCAAGTTTCATCCACAACCAAACTGTTAAAGTACTCCTCAGTTGTAACTATTGCCAGAAGTATGATGAGAAAAAGATGGTACAGGGTCTGTAGCTGGGCAAAGAAGCAAATTGTGCAGAGACTTTCATGAATTATGTCCCCCAAATAGCTAACTTTTGATTTCCATGTGGGCTAGCACACCAGTTTTCCAGCTATTGTTAGGGAGGAATTTTTCTACAGGTGCCAGAATAATGAGAGATGGGGGCTCCACCTTAGTTGTTTGCTCCCCCCAGATTTTCCAGGCATGTTTTGTGCCTGAAAAAGTGGTGACAGTGAGGCTCCAGTCTTGAAAGACTGTTGCTGCAGGGGTCAGTACTTGTGCTTATGTTACCGCTAGGGTCACCTAAATGGGAGGAAGAGTTGGGTTGGGTTTGTCGGAGACAATATGGTGGTGTGCCACATGACATATTCCTGGTGGAATTTTTTGATGTCGGGAAGTCAACCCTCTCACTTTCCAATGGCTCACAAGCACTCCAGCATTGATTTATGATCTTTTTCATTCCCATATTGAATGAGGTGCATAGTCTGTTTAGGTAAGCAAAAAAGGTCACCAGGAGCTGGAGGAGGAGGAGGAGGTTTCCTATAATGTAATGTACTTTGGGTAGTGTGATTAGCTTTAGGGCAATAATATTTCCCTAGATGGATAGTATGAGTCCCTTCCACCTTAGGTGTCTGCTTGAATTACTTCTAGGACATGTTTGAGATTGGTTTTAATAGTGTCTTGCAATTTGTGGTTTAATGTGAATACCCAGGCACTTTATGCCTTGTTGGCTCCAAAGGTAAGGAAAGTCTGAGAAAAGCTCAGGTATGCATGGTTCTGTTAAGCAGAGGATTTAGGACTTATCTGCATTCAGGTTATAACCTGAGATGGCACCCTATGTTGTTACTATGTTTGCCAGGGAAGCAAGCCATTCATGTAGCTTGGAGATGAGTAGGGTTACATAATCATCAAAGAGCATGGTTTTGTGGTGGTGGTAGTGGTGTCTGATATGAACTCCATTGAAATCTAAGGCAGCCCTAATTTTCTGAGCCAGAGTCTTTGTAATTAGGAGAAACAGGGTGGGGGATAGTGTTGAAAGTGACCAGTGACAAAAGTTTTAAACAAGTTTACCAACAACAACAATTATATATATAGTTGGTTAACCAAAAGGTTGAGAAGATAGAAAAGATGTAAAAAGGCTTGCAGAAGGTATGAGTGGATAGTGAAAGGTGCCAGTGGCTAGTGAAAGGTGCCATTGGCTAGTGAATAACTAAATGATACCACCATGTAAATTAATACAAGTGTCTAGTAAAGGGCTAAAAGTGACTAATAAATAACTAAATGATACCACCATATAAATTGATATGCCTTGTAAGTGCAAGGGTGTTTAAAAGGTAATTGTTGAAACCATGTAAATTATAATGATATCACAATGTGAATTAATATGTATGTAGGTGCCCAGGTTTGCCAGGTAGTTAAGGCCCTGTAAATGATACTTGTAGAATAAGTAATGATTAGAAATAGATGTTTTAAGCAAAATTAGCTTTGATCTGCTAAGCAGAAATACTTTGTACAAAACATGTCTTTCTGTAACCTAAAAGGTCATGGTCAACATAACATGTAGCGGATTCAAGTAACTCCCGTCTGGCCTTGACTGGTACAGTTCCTTATCACATGACTGCTTGTATTTATGAGTGTGTATAACAAAAAGCTGATAAGAAATAATTATATCCTTGATTTGGCCACTATCTACTAAAAGGCTCTTTGTACTAAAAGGCTTTTTTTTTGCAGTTCTAAGCAATTTATTTTAAATATAGTAAAAGCCTTTTTTGTTCTTGTTTCTTAAAGCATGTTATTTTTAATAATGTAAATTCCTTGACCATCCAAAGATGATGATAAACAGAACTCCCCGTCTCAACAAAGTGTCAAATGTATCTTATGACCAAGGTATTTTTTTTGGCCAATGTACTTCTGAGCCCTTGTATCATAACCCTACTCTCTTGCCTTTTATGGTCAGAGTATCTGAAAACGTCCTCCTTTTTTTTGCATTTCTTGTCACTATATAAGTATCAGACAGACTGTATGTCCAGTGTGTCCAAGAGGAATAGCCACACGGCTGCCATAGATGCTGGACACCCAGAAAAAGGGAGCAATTTTGCTTCATTTTTTCTGTACACGTGTAGCCTTGGTGGTAAAAGCCATAAGCTGTTTAGAATTAATCATGTTAAAGGTAAAGTTGTTAGGGCTTATTTGGGTATTAATAAATTGCAACTAATTTAAAACAACATTTGGTGTCAGGTGGTTTTATTGGATTACCGGGGACCACTAACCATGAACCTTGTGCTTTTACTACCTCACTGACATCAGTGCGGTATAGTTTCTTTATTTACAAATTGGCGAGCAAGCCAGGAGGTGGGTTTGGTTCTGGTCTCGGTAAATCCGGGAAAGCCTAGTGTGTACTCTAAACAGGGTCTGCGCAGGTAAGGGTCATAATCTAACTGTGGGGCTGGGAAAAAGAGTCTAATAGACTCTGAGTGCCTGAGTGGACTTGAACCTACAGGAAAAGTTCTGTGGAGCAGCTAAAAGCTGGGTACGGGTAATGTATATGTATGTGGGGTCTGAGGACCCCAAGTTTAGGTATATGTGAAGAGATGTATTAAGGAAAAGTCTCTCAAACAAACAAGGGAACCCGCCCTTGTAAAATGTGATTGCTATATGGCAGGTCAGTGAAAGTATACACTGTTAAAGCTGATGATGGCTTTCACAGTTCAGGCTGCCTCTAAAGCAGTGGCTGATTAAGTGATGTTAGATAAGAAACATTTAGAGAAAGAAAAACAAATCACTGTGGATGCATACACAGTAGGTGTGACTACAGATGGGTTGATTTGAGAAGCCCCCCATGTTCACTATCTGCGCAGTTGTTTTTTTTTTGTATCAATTTCAAGTTCCCTTGCCTCCTATTGTGGCTGAAACATTTGATACCAAACCCAGGTACTGGGGACCTCCACCAGTTGGATTTTAACCTAGTACCTAGTACTGCTGCAGATTTTATTGTTAAACTGCAAACCAGAGCTCTGGGAAAAGACTTGATTTGGCAGATTACTGAAATGGCCAAAAGGAAACCTTTGAAAGGGTTAATAGCTGCAGTACTTGGAGGTTATCATAAAGGTTTTGTGGTCGTTCTTCTGGATCGGAGTGGTGTATCAGAACAGAAGAAGGAAAATACCTTGGCACAGGGTAAGTCTGTATGTTTTGTTCTGAAGTTTTTTTTTATGTCTGTCTGTTTCATTTCTGTAATACACATGCTGAACAAGGTAATGCTCTCTTTCTCATTTTCCAGCATATATCTGTGTTCTGTAATTATGTTCTGTTGTCAAGGTTGCTCTGAAGATAACATTGGCTGCCTTTGGAGCAGAGCATGTTATAGTAAAGAAAAGAAAAAAGCTTCTTTGCCTCATATCTGACTGCTTTAGTTAGTTTTTTTAAAATAAAAGATTTGTTCTGCCTAGATAGGGTCAGTCAGTGAAGGATTTTCATATGTAGGATGTTGGTTGGAGTAAGTCAATTTGAGAGCGAAGAGATATGACATCATAGATTGCGATGTGTAAAAAGATTTTTAGTTTGCAGACAATTTGCCAAGTAGATGCTAGGTGAAGATGTAATGTGTTAACAGCTACAAATGGCTTTATCATACTTCTAGTTAAAACCAGAAACTTTTTGCTAAAGAGAAGTAAAATGTTCGTCACAAAGATTTCAAAATGGCCGCGTGCCATATTTTGGCTATGCGAAAAAGGGTGTAACCATGGTCTCTTAGATGTGTCTTCACTTACAAATGGTGTGTTGTGCTGTATTTTTAAATAAGATCTTGTTTGGCTTCAAATAAACAGAAATAAGGAAGTTTCATTTTATAAGGTAGTTAGAAGGTGTTTGAAAAGTTTTATTTTGAAAAGATGTAGCATGAAGATATATATAAATTTCTACAAGATAGGCAGTAGGCAGCACATATCTAAAACAGTTAGTTTTCTAATGAAACTATGGGCATTACCTCAGCAAACTGGTGTCAAATAATGTGAGTCTTATTTTGTGTTAAGCATTTCTTTGTGTGTGTGTGTGTGTACTGTCTTAGCCAGCAACTTTACTATGCGCTTTTTTATTATTAAAAGATACTTTAATATCAGTAGTGTTCAAGGACACTACAGAAATAGCCTGGTTTGAGTGACCCTTGAGTGCACACTGTGTAACCTTTTGCACATTACTTGACCTTCTTGTGTTTCAACATTTTATGTTACTACCAGTTCAAACTTGATGTGTGTGTTCCCTACCTAAAGCACCAATTTGTACACAAAATGTATGTTTTCATGGAAGCACACCAAGGGTGAACTCTACAATTTTAACTTTTTTTTTCACAGTACTTTCATTCTGTCTAAGTAAAAAGGACAGACTTTTTTTTTTCTGGGCTTGCAGCCAACACAACCAATGCTCAACGCCTTCCTTCACGAAGGTTTGGTTGCAGCACAGCTCCTTTGTTCCTAAACAATATCATGCGATTTCCCTACTATGCAAGGTGCTTAAGGGAGTGGGTTACTCATCACCCCCAGCATTTTTTTTTTGTATATCTACAGTATACTGTTAAAAAAATATATTACAGCTGTTTTGAGAGAGTTTACCATCTACAGTTAAAAACAATGACTTTTGTTTTTCGATGTGGCCATGGTGTAATCATTTTTTTCTTTTAAAAATGTATTCTAAGATATACGTACGTACAGTATTATCATCAATCCGGATCTTTTATGAACTCAGCTGACAGTTTGTCATGCTTAGGATAAGGGAACCCAGGGACGCTTGACTTCTTTTATCCTATCAAAATAATCTTGTTATATTTTTAGGATTGTGCATGTTTTTTTTTCTTCTTTCTTCTAGGGAAAAGAAAGTTTCCCATCTTCTAGTAAGGTATGAAACTTACTAAACTAACTGCAATATAATTTTGTTATAATTTAAAAAGTATATTTGGTGGGGACTGCAATGGGGCCACCCCATTACCAGTTATCCAGTGCACACCTTTTTGAGGTGCTGCATGACTGGCTACTAATATTGCCAGACCATTTCTGGTTCAATATCCATGTCACCATCCACAGCTAACCTTTTTATTGCTCCAGTATTCCAGCTGCCTCTTCCACCACAGTAGGAGCTCGGGGGGGGCATACTACCCTTCCTTCTAGTGCAATACCCACAAAGGTTGCAAGGTACATCACTGTCTCCCCATTGGGGTAAATAAAAGAAAATGTGTATTTGCTAATAACTGTTTCTTATTTACAGGTTTTGAAAATATCCAATGTATTTTAACAGCATAACCCAGCTCAGTCCCTCTGCTTTTTCTATTGCAAACAGTTTAACCTCACACCTATCATTGATACAAGGGCTTCCGCCCTCAGCAAGTAATCAGTCAAGCTGGAAGGGGGATTGTGTATGTATTTCCACATATTCATTCTTTTGATTGTCTTTTCAGCTTTCTTATCCTGTCAAGACAAATACAAAACAACTTCCAAAGCCTTACAGCAATGGATGCAATCATCTGCCTTCTATAAGCACAAACAAGTTTTTATAATTTCAAAGTTCTAAAGCATTGCATACCCTGAAAAAGCCTTACAAGTTAACAAAAACAGAGTGGTGGATTGCTCAAATAATTCTTTTAACCAAAACTAAGTGATTTTTACCAAGGACCGCAACTTACAAATTTAAACTGTGCCCCGCCTTCTGCACCCTATTCCATGGTTATAGTCAACAAGTAAAGTCACAATGCTCTAAGATTCCTGGACTCTAAACTAAACTTACGGTCTACATTTGTTCTGTTGTTTAAAATGTATTTTATGCATTATGCTCAATACTGACATTGTTCTATTGCAAAAATGCTTATGTTTTATGTTTACGTTATAATGTTTTAATATACATCTTGCTACACTTTATCAAGTGTGTATTCAGAAGACTGCTCCACATTTATCAATGTTTTTAATGCCCATAATCAAACCTAAATACTGGGTCCAGCATTGCTAACCCACCCTTACAATATGTTTCGAGCAAAACCCCAAACAAATGAATGCCCTGTTTGTCTCATCACTCCCAGGTATCCCTGGAAAATAAAGTGCATTCTATGCAGGTTTTGTGATTTTAAATCTTAACAATTATAATATGGCAGAATTTAGATTCTTCTCAAGAACCTATGCTTTAAGGTTCCATGGTAGATCCTTTCACTTGTCACAGGTGCACTAGGCACGATTATTAGTTGGCATAGGCCAACAATATATATATATATATATATATATATATATATATATATTTGTCCCACTGTTGCATAGTGTAACAGGCATATTGCCATAAACTATATGTTTGAAGTGTGTTATTATAACATTACAAGATTTTATAACATAGGTCTCAGTTAGGCCTACCAGCAACAAGTAGACAGGGAAATCATGTTCATCACTGTCATAGCTTCTTCTGTGTTTTGAAAGCAGAGTGTAACCATAACATTGTCATGGATTCACAGATGGTCAAATGGTATTATTAGACCTCGGCCTGCACACCCAGGTGTGCAGTCGATGCCTCATTTTTATTTTTCTCTTTCTACAATTGTCAGAAATGTAGGCTCTGTCACACCACTCTTTACAAAACAAAAAGGTTATTGGTTTAACAGATTGTTATTTATGTGTTCTTAACTCAGTTTCTAAACACTTTGCAAGTTTGCAGGTTTCCATGGTGTGGCACACATAACTCCATGTACAACAGCAGTAACACTTTCATCAAAAGTCACAAAAACTTTCATCTTTTTTCCTGAAAAGAAAACAACTGCCACAGCTTTAATGTCATCACCATCTTTGTGCCTGACTGGCTCCATATAAGGACTACTGTATGAAACAGGATATTATTACCTCTGCAAGTGTAATGTTTTCAGCAAAATTACACCTATTTGCAGAACTTTAAATCAACTGAAAAGGTCCAGACAATCCAGACTCTGCAATCAAGCTTATTGTTTCTGCTTACTATGAGGCTATGTCTGGGGTAGGGGCAATCCCCTAACTTCAGCAAGAAGATTTTTTTTCAATTGATCTTCAAGCAAGACATCCATTTTCATCACTGCTGCTTTTTCCAAACTTGGCTGGTTCTTTATACAAACCTATTGCTCTGTTATGGACTATGTTCTTAATCATTTTAATGTGAACTGTTACTTTTTTTATGGACAGATAATCTTTGTGCAATGGTGTGATCAACCTCCACAACACAAATGCCATGCCAGTGTGTGTGTGGCTACTCCATTAGAAGGACTTGGTGTGCAATCTAATGCACCCCCTGATAAGACCTTTTCAAATTCAGTTATTCAGCAACCTGCAGCCTGAACACTGACTTTCTTACTGTGCTGGTGTTTTGTTTTTAAATTGCTGTCTGCATAGCTCTATGTTCTTTGTCAAGTTACTATCTTTCTGCAAATGACATTTTACCTGTACTGTAACTATGCCAACTTGTGGTTACTTATATGAACTTTATGGACTGTTAATTTCATGGACTGTTACTTGTATGAACTTTCTAAACTGGTCATATATGTTTTATAATGACCTATCTGTTAAGAGATATTATTAACAGATTCTTCAATCAAGCTCCAATGGTGCGCCACACCTCAACAGATAGGCAGCATCTAACTTATCCACCCTCCAAGTGGATTCAGTTAACTTTTTTTGTTGATACAAGATATTAGGTTATGTTTTGTTTTGTTGTATATTCTATTCAATTGTTTTCTGCACTATTATGTGATATCAAATGTTCACCGTTTTTTATACACATCACTTGTGGTGTTGACATGCCTAACTTCTGTTTTGTCACAAATATACCATTCCATTTTTGCTCATTCTGTGATTACCCCTGTACTAACTCCAGAACAGGATTCCTTTCATGGTTACCTTGACTATCTGTATGCTGGCAGCTAGTTTTAAGAAGGTTTTTCATGTAATCAAATATAAACAGTTTTTCTAACTTTAAAAATTGTAGCTTGCATTATGATAGCTTAAAAATTATGCAAGGTAAAAGTATTAGCATGCAATTAACAGATTAAGATAACAAATGCTTAGTTATACTCAACATATTAATCAAAGTATTATTTGTGAAGGTTTGGGGTCCCCCACAGGTTCCCCCTTACCTTCAAGGTGGGGACTGTTGAAAGTGACCGGTGACAAAAGTTTTATACAAGTTTACCAACAACATTTTATATATATATATATATATATATATATATATATATATATATAATTGGTTAACCAAAAGGTTGAGAAGATAGAAAAGGTGTAAAAAGGCTTGCAGAAGGTGAAAGTGGCTAGTGAAAGGTGCCAGTGGCTAGTGAATAACTAAATGATACCACCATGTAAATTAATGCAAGTGTCTAGTAAAGGGCTAAAAGTGGCTAGTGAATAACTAAATGATACAACCATATAAATTAATATGCCTTGTAAGTGCAAGGGTGTTTAAAAGGTAATTGTTGAAACCATGTAAATGATAATGATACCACCATGTGAATTAATATGTATGTGGGTGCCCAGGTTTGCCAGGTAGTTGAGGCCCTATAAATGATACTTGTAGAATAAGTAATGATTAGGAACAGATGTTTTAAGCAAAATTAGCTTTGATCTGCCAAGCAGAAATACTTTGTACAAAACATGTCTTTCTGTAACCTAAAAGGTCATGGTCAACATAACATGTAGTGGATTCAAGTAACTCCTGTCTGGCCTTGGCTGGTGCAATTCCCCATCGCATGATGGCTTGTGTTTAAGAATGTGTATAACAAAAAGCTGATAAGAAATAATTATATCCTTGCATTGGCCACTATCTACTAAAAGGCTCCTTGCACTAACAGGCTTCTTTTTTTTGCAGTTCTAAGAAATTTATTTTAAATAGAGTAAAAGCCTTTTTTTGTTCTTGTTTCCTAAAGCATGTTATTTTTAATAATGTAAATCCCTTGACCATCCAAAGGTGATGATAAACAGAACTCCCCTGTCTCAACAAAGTGTCAAATGTATCTTATGACTGAGGTATTTTTTTTTTGGCCAATGTACTTCCGAACCCTTGTCTCATAACCCTACTCTCTTGCCTTTTATGGTCAGAGTATCTGAAAACTTCCTTTTATTTTTGCATTTCTTGTCACTGTATAAGTATCAGACAGACTGTATGTCAAGTGTGTTCAAGAGGAATAGCCACACGGCTGCTATAGATGCTGGACACCCAGAAAAAGGGAGCAATTTTGCTTCATTTTTTTCTGTACACCTGTAGCCTTGGTAGTAAAAAGCCATCAGCTGTTTAGAATTAATCATGTTAAAGGTAAAATTGTTAGGGCTTATTTGGGTATTAATAAATTGCAACTAATTTAAAACAACATCTGGTGTCGGGTGGTTTTATTGGATTACCGGGTACCACTTATCACGAACCTTGTGCTTTTACTACCTCACTGTCATCAGTGTGGTATACAGTAGTTTCTTTATTTACAATAGGGGACACCCTTGTCTGATCCCTCTAGCCAGATGTAACTGGTCAGATAGTACCCCACTGGTGAACAGCACGGCAGTAGAGCAGTGGCATAGCAGTTTGACTCTCATTAAAAGCCCTCACCAATTCTGAATCTAGTGAGGGTATCTAGCAGGTAAGGCTATTCTACCCTGTTAAAAGCCTTCTTTGCATCCAAGACGGGGTGACAAGTGGTTCTTTCATAGGGCAGAGTTCCCAAATAATGTCCAGCAGGTGTCAAGTGTTATCTGATACCAGCCTCCCTCTTATGAATCCTAGTTGGTCCAGGTGTACCAGGGAGTGGATTAGTCTTTTGGTCAAAGCCGTGGCCAATATTTTCATATCCGCATTGATTAGGGATATGGAGTGAAAGTGGACACACTGAATGCTGTTTTTTTCCCTGTTTGAGAGGTTAATGAATGCCTGATGGAAGGAAGTTGGGAGCTTTCTACAGACTCTAACATCATGTAATACTTAGAAACATAGACTTTGTCAGCAGAAAAGGACTAGTTGGTCCATCTAGTCTACCCTCCTTTCCCTGCCTATATCTACACACTAGATCCTATTTGGTCACAGGTGTCCTTCCCTCCTCCCTTTCCTCTGCCTATTATGCCCATGTGCCTATCCCACACATGCTTGAAGCTTCCCACTGTCTTTGCCCCACCACCTCTTCTCACAGTTTGTTCCAGGCACCCACCACCCTTTCTGTGAAGAAGCATTTCCTCACATCCCTCTTAAACTGCCCCCCAAACTTCACTGCATGCCACTGTGTTCTTGTACTCCTCTCCCACTGAAAGAAACTTCCCTCTTGCACCTTGTTCACCCCCATGAGGTACTTATTGGTCACAGTCATGTCCCCTCTCCCTGTCCACCAGGAAGTACATGGTGAGCTCCCGGAGCCTCTCCTTGTACAGTTTCTCATGCAACCACCGCACCATTTTGGTAGCCCTCCTCTGGCCTGCTTCTACCCTGTTAATGTCCTTGAGGAGATGTAGCCTCCAGAACTGGACACCATATTCTAGGTGGGGTCTCATTAGCAAGCGATATAGTGGCAACACTACCTGCCTTCTCCTGCTAGAAATGCCCCTCCCTATACAACCCAGCATCTGGCTAGCCTTGCTACTGCCTTGTCACACTGTCCTGCCACCATGAGATCATCAGATATGATAACCCCAAGGTTCCTCTCTTGTTTGGTGACTTAAGTACCTCCCCCCATCTTATACACAGCCCCTGGGTTTGCCCTCCCCAGGTGCATGACTTTGCACTTTTTGGCACTGAAACCCAGTCGCCACACCCTATAGAACTCCTACAGTTACCCTGATCCCTTTGCATTTTCTCCACCCATTCCTGGGTGTCCATCCTGTTGCAGGTTTTTGTGGCATCTACAGAGAGATATGCTTTTCCCTCCAATTCCTCAGCAATGTCTCCTATGAAGACATTGAAGAGAGTGGGGCTCATTTATGCTGTGAAAACAAGGACATATCGTATTGTTTCTCTGAGTTTTAGCTGATAGGCTAATAGCTTTCTTGATTGCTCTCTGGCCATCCAGTACCTCTGGTTTAATTTGTAGGGGACACCAGTTTTTTTTGTGACAGGACTCTTCAGTTTCTTGTCCTGCTATACTGAGGTGGATACAGTTGTCCGTGGTGGGATGTGGTGTTTGTACAATTTGGGTTGTCAGGGATTTTAGAAGTATTTCTTTCTCATCTTTCTTTTCCTATCTTTTTTAGTCTTAGTGATGTAGGCAATGATACGTCCTCTGAGAACTGCCTTCATAGCATCCCAGACTGTGGTCATTAGCATTCTGGGAGTTTGGTTTTCCTGGAAGTATAAGAATATATCACCTCTTACAGAGGGGGGAAGGCTTGGAGAAGAGAGGTATTAAGCTACCAGATGTTCCACTTGCTGGTACTGCTGCCCCAGGCCAGCTGCAGAGTTACTGGGGAGTGATCTATTATTGGAATATTCACAGTCTCTGCTTTCCAGAACATGGGTAGAAGTTCCTGTGTTATACGGATTACATTGAACCTACTATAGGTCTGATGGACTGGAGAGAAAAATGTGTAGGGCAAGATTTTCAGACATCCTACAAGGTGGTCTAACTTCTGGGTCTGATTGCCATAACTTGCACAATGAAAATGACGCATACGTCTAAATTAGCCACAAACATAATTTTATTTTGCTGTAAAAAGCAGCAAGTGTTGCAAATACATCAGGATGTTTGAAAATTGGCTGTAAGCATCCCAATGAATTTGCCTTGATATAGCACACTTTCAAAATATGGATGCAAGTGCAGTGTCCAGCTGTTTGACAATCCTGGTTTTAGTAATTTGCTGACTATGAATAACTCTCCACATGTCAATCTGACTGAAGGAATGGTATTTACTCACCTGGTAAAGATGATTATTTGAGTACCCTTTATAGTACTCTGCAGTAAAAACCTGAGGGTATCAAACATGTGATAGCTCCCTCTTTTCATAGGAGACTCCTGGTTTTTTGACTGAACTCCTCCCTCCCTCCCTCCCAGGAAACAAAATCTCCTACTTAAGTAAAATTCTGTCCAAAATATCCATTCATGTTTTTTGTCAGATAAAGACAATACAAAGTAAATTAGTGATCAACAATGTAAGTGTTAACTTTGCACAACTAGTTGGTGATTCTTTTTAGTGCTTATTCCTGACAAAATGAAATATATTAAATGTTTTTAAATGCTTTTTTTCTTATTTTTTGATGCCATTTAAGGACAGACTAATGATGTTACATTATCTCCCTACTAGCAGGCCAATCTCCCTACTAATTTGATCCAAATCTCCCTCTTAAGCAAGTTGGACACATTACATGTATGAGGTATTCTCCATCCATCCTATAGATTGATGCACGATCCAATCAAATTAGAGCTGGCAAAGGCCAGCCCATCTGTCCCATCTCTGAATCTCCAGTAGATACTTCCTTAGCTGTGAGAATTTCTGGAGAAAAATAAAATTGGAAGCCAAAAGACATGAACAAGGGGAGACTAAAAAGGGGAGGAATGCCATGGAATGGTGTCCCTCTATGTGGACCCCCCACCTGGTAACATAAGGTAGTTATGTAAACTGAGTACAAATTACTGCAATAAATGACCTGAGATGAGGTGTGGAAATAAGATACTTATTTACTCAAAAAAGACAGAGTACATACATTCTATGGATCTGATTCCTCCTGAATGGTATAAGTAAATTTTGGCGAAGTGACATTTTCAGTTCCAGCCTAGACAGTATAGAGTCTTGAGTCATCTGCTAGACCGGGTGGGGCTGCAGAGTACTATAAAGGGTACTCATATAATCACCTTTACCATGTGAGTAAATATCATGTCTCATACCCTTTATAGTACTCCACAGTCCAAACCTGTGGGACCCGAAAAGCAGTGTAGTCACAGAAATCCATGCATGGGAGGGTTAGGCAACAGAGAAGATTGTCTGTTTTGGGTGCTCTCCTGCAGAACGGCTCTACCAAAAGATGCTCTCTCGGTGGAGAAGACATCCAAGCAGTAGTGCTTTGTAAAGGTGTGCAGAGATGACCATGTGGCTGCTGAACAAATATCAGTGATGGAGGTTTGGCCTCTTTCTGCCCAGGACGTGGCAACTGCCCTGGTCGAATGGGCTTTGATGTCAGTGGGTGGATCCTGACCCACTGCTCTGTACAACTCCTGTATGGTGTGCTTTAACCAACTGACTATGGCGTCTTTGGATGCTGCTAGACCCACCCTTTTCCCCATGGTGAGGACAAACAGTCTATCATTTTTTTCTGGTGTGGTTTGTCATGGCGAGGTATGCCCTCAGCTGGTGTCTAACATCTAGTGCCTGTGGTACCCCAGTTGAGGTGTACCAATTTGCAGGGATGATAGGTAGTTCGACTTCCTGTTCCATGTGGAAGTGTGAAACTACTTTGGGAATGAATGACGGGACTGTTCTCGGGGTTACCCTCTCATTATGGAAGGTTAAAAAGGGTTCCTGACAGGAGAGATCTTGTAGCTCCCCAATTCTCTCGGTGGAGCAAATCGCCACCAAGAAGGCCGTTTTTAGGGTAAACCAATAGGGTGAGTCTTGAACGAAGGGTGGACCCTGTAGAACTTCTAGAACTATGTTCAACTGCCATGGGGGGCATACCCTTCTTACCTTAGGGTTTGAGACTGCAACAGCTCTAAGGAGCCTGATTACGTAAGGGTGTGAGTCGATGGCTCTGATCCCTGGTAATGGGCCCTAATGGAGAACAATGCAGATGTTTGTACCCTCAGAGATGATGGGCTAAGGCCCTTGTTTGCTCCATCATTAAGGAAGTCCAAAATTTGTGGAAGTCCAGCAACAGATGAGAATGTTCCCCTTTCTATGCACCACCTTGCAAAAATCTTCCAGTGTCTTTGGTATGACAAATTGGTGGAATGTTTTCTAGTGCATTAGTCTATCAACAACTCTGGAGTGGTATCCCAATGTCTGCAGTCTGTGCCTTGCAGTAGCCATGCTGTTAGCTTGAATGTCGAATGATTCGGGTGCTGGATCGGGCCCTGTCTCAGGAGGTCAGGCCATCTGGGGAGTGGCATCAGGGAGTCTATTGACATTGCCTGAAGGAGTGAGTACCAGGGTTTCCTCAGCCAGTCCAGTGCTATTATCACCACAGTTGCTCTCATGGTCCTGACCTTGTGGAGTATTTTGTGTATCATTGCAGTGGGTGGAAAGACATATGCCCTGTGGAATGACCATGGTGCAGATAGGGTGTCTACCTCTTGTGCCATGGGGTCTGTGAATCTGGAGTGAAACGTTGGGAGTTGTGTGTTGTGGCATGATGCCATCAGGTCCACTTGCAGTGGGCCCTATCTGCACTGTATCTTTTGGAATGCTGTCTTGTGGAGCATCCACTCTGAGTGGTTGAGGGTAGTCCTACTCAGCCAGTCCGCCTTTGCATTTTCCTTCCCTGCCAGATATATGGCTGATATTGATATCAAATTCTTCTCTGCCCACAGTAAGACTTTCAGGGACTCTGAAATCATGGCCCTGCTGCATGTGCCCCCTTGCTTGTTCAAGTATATGACTGCCACTTGACTATCACATCTCACAAGTAAGTCCTGATTGGTGATTAGGGATCTGAAGAAGGCTAGGGACAGGTATACTGCCTTCATTTCAAGGTTTATTGGTAGGGTTGATTCCTCCTTGGACCAGAGTCCCTGAGTTATGTGGTTCTTGTAGGTGACCCTAGCCAGTCAGGCTGGCATCAGTTGTGATAGTCAACCTGTTCGGTTGTGATAAGGGCATCCTTTTGAGAAATTCTTGTTGTTTGTCCACCACTGAATTTCCTTCAGGACCTTTGGAGGGGGAGATACTTGAAATTGGAGATTTGATGTGGTCTGGTCCCATGCTTCTATGAGGTAGTGTTGGAGTTGCCTCATGTGGAGTCTGGCCCAGGGGATCATATCTATGGTAGAAGCCGTGAATCCCAGTATCTGAAGGTAGTCCCAGACCGGTCTGACTGGTTGAGTCAGAAGGCTGCTGGTTTGCATTGTCAAGTTGAGGATTTTGTCTTCTGTAGGTGTGACTTTGTCTTGCCTGATGTCGATTCTTGTCTGCAGGTGGGACAGTGACTGGGTTGGGGTAAGGTTGTTTTTGACCTTGTTGATCACCCATCCATGATCCTGGAGACATTTAGCTGCTAGAAATGTGCTGCACTGAGCAGTCTCCAAGGTTCTTGCCATGATCAGCTAGTTGTTGAGATAGGGGACAATGTGGACGTAACACAAAGTGGGACTGGCACCAATGCTTTCTCAAAGCATGTAGTGCGAAACGCGTCAGGTGACATCTCACATACCAGAAAGTACTGTGAGGGAGCATGGTAGCGTCTGGTTTTATTTGGACTCTTTTTTCCCACACCGAATAAAGGATTTTTTGTATTCGCTGTATCTTGGTGAGTTCTTAGACCTTTACCATTTTGGAATTGGAATTGGCTTCACGGCATTGTTCCATGTGCATGGGCATTGGTGCCGGTCCCACTTTGTGCTGTATTTCCTTGTTGTCTCTGACTGGAGCACGGCCCTTCCCTGGTGTGGTTGCACCCGATACTTGCTTGAAAATGTGGACTCCTAACTTCCTCAGGTGGGCTGTCAGTACTACCAGAGTTTTAGTGAACACTCTTGGTGCTGAGGATATTCCAAATGGTAGGCACGTGTACTGGTAATACTCTCCCTTTATTGTGAAGTGGAGGTATTTGTGGTGTGCCTGGTGTATGGGAATGTGAAGGTACACATCTTTGAGGTCTATGTGAGTGAGGTAGTCTCCTGGTTGGATGGCCAGGAGGGTGGAGCGTAGAGTTTCCATTTTGAATTTCCTGTATACTATGAACTGGTTCAGGTATTTTAAGTCCAGAACTGGGCGCATGCCACCCGATTTCTTTGGGACCTCAAAGACTAAAGAATAGACACCCGTGTTCTTCTCTTCTGGTGGGACTATGGATATTGCACCTTCCTGTAATAGGTTTTATATGGCCTGATGTATTGTTTGATTTTTTTACCTGGCATGAAGGGATCAGAGATACTAGGCATCTCATTGGGATGTGTGTCGTTGATAGTTTTATTTTGTAACCCAATGTGACCACTTCTCTTACTCATTTGTTGGATGTTGTGTGGGCCCACTGTGGTGCAAACCCTCTCAGCCTCCCTGCTACCTGAGAGGGCCTTGCTGGGGCCCACGCGCCTTCATTGTTTTTTCCCTTGTATTTAAATTGTGGTTTGTAGCCTCCTCTGCCAGTAGTTAGTGATTAGGGATCTGAAGAAGGCTAGGGCCAGGTCTACTGCCCTCATTTCAAGAAGGTTTATTCATTGGGTTGATTCCTCCTTGGACCAGAGGCCCTGATTTATGTGGTCCTTGTAGGTTGCCCCAGCCGGTCAGGCTGGCATCGGTTGTGATAATTGACCTGTTCGGTTGTGATGAGGGATGGGTCTGGAGCCACTGCCACAACCTTTGTTTTGGAATTTAGATTTTTTATTCCATTGACTGGGTGGGTAGCTGTTGCTGTTGCCCTGTCCCCTCAGCTTGAAGGGTCTACTCTTGGGCCGAAAGGACCGACTGTACGGAAGGTACACGTCCTTTTCTCCCTGGGATTGTTTACTTCCTGCTCTGTTCTTCAGGTAGGGTGTGATTCCCTCCCCAAATAGGTTGCCTTTCTTGAATGGCAGCCTCATTAGGGCAGACTTCGACTCATTGTCCGCCTGCCAGAGCTTTAGCCAGAGAACTCTTCTAGCTCTGTTCGCCAGGACTGTGGTCCTGGATTTGAATTTCAGGATGTCTGAGGAGACATCCATTATATATTTCACTGCTTTTAGCATGCATTCCACTGCATTGACTTGTGGTGAGTCCTCCGGGATAGAATCTGTGATGGTTTCCATCCAGCGCAATAAGGCTCTGCTTGAGAACCAAATGGCAGTGTCAGCGGCTTTTGCCATGCCAGCCGACTCATGAATTCTTTTGGGGTGTTCCTCAATATTTTTGTCCATGGGGTCCTTGAGGACCACAGTGCTCTCAATGGGAATGGTGGTCCATTTAGAGAGTTCAGAAACCAGTTGATCAACTTTTGGGGCCTTACGCCATGCTTTTTTCCTGGAATCGGAAAACGGGTACCAGTTTGATATCATGTTCTTTTCCAGGAGCCTGGTGGGTTCCATGGACTCGTATTCCTTGGATATGATAGTTTCTATTGTCTTACAGGTTGGGAAGTGAATCTTCCCTTCTGGTTGGCCGATAGAGAGCAGGGGGTCCTCTGATGTAGAGGGTTGCTCTGGGTCCTCGGCAATGCGCAACGCTGCCTTGATCATCCTGATCAGTTCTTCGATATTTTCCCCATGGTACATTCTTCATGATTTGTCTTGTGCCTCCACATCCAGCTCTGTATGTGCCTCTGTGGATATACTTTCTGTATCGTTTCTTGGTCTTTTGGATGGAGGTTCTTCCCCATCTGCAACTGTACTTGTCCTCGGGTTGGGGGCGGGTTGGCTTTTAGCATCTCCAGCTTGGAGTAGAAGCTGAGCCTACCCTGCATCGAGAGCTATTGAGGCAGTGGGTGGAGGGTGATCCCCCTGTGGTAATCGATTTCCACTTGATTCCTGGAACCTCTGCATTCTGCCAGTATGCAGACTGTACAAGTATAGTCGGTGGCGTTGATTTCCCTGAAGGAAGTGCTGCATTCCTTGCAGTTCCTCATGTTAGTGCCTTTTTCTGTTGCTCTGTGGGAAGAAAAAACTGAATGAGGTATGGGTTCTTAAACATAATGCTCACTTCTCCCCCAAACAATGGCTACAAGATCCTAAGAAACGCTTGCCCCTTAACAATTAAATACTGTGCCCTTCACAGTAGCTCACCCGGTGAAAAGTAGTTGTGTAGAAGTGTCAAGGGGGACCAACAGATAACCCTCATTGAGATAGGTTGACCAGAGTCAAGACGGCCCAGGTAAGATGGCCACCGAGATTCCCATGAGACTATGTGGCAGTTGGGACTCCCCTATCAACCTAATAAGTCCCGGGTAAAATGGCCACCGAAAGTCTTGCAGGATTATCAGTGAGAAAGGGAGCCGGAGAAAGTGACGTTCATATCCCCAAGATGTTGCTCCAAGGAGAAGGAATGGACTGTCCAAAAGGGCAAGAAAAAGTTGCCTAGGAAAAAAAGGGTGTAGGTCAAGATGGCCATTGCTGGATATGGAGGGCAGAGGTGTTTGCGGATATGGCACCTGATGAGAAAACAGGATCTGAGTCTGTTCGATTGGGGATCAGCCTGAGAGGTAAAGTAGCAGTGCAGCCTTAGGTCGGGGAGATGTCTGGTTGCTGGCTAATACGACTGATTGTGGCATGCTACGGGAGAACAGCCACATCAGTGGAGGAGCTGTGAGGTCTGGAGAGAACTGAATAAATGATGTTCTGCATACAGGCATTCTCTCAGATGGCTGGGGGGGACGGAATTGATGCGCTGAGGATGCAATACGACAGGGTTTTCCTCAGCGACTGCCAGCCCATAACAGTAGGCAGAAGGTGGAGGCGCAGTTGGGTGATGAATGGTTAGCTACTGGAGGTGCCCCTTCCCCCACTCGATCTGGAGTCAGTGAGCACTCCATAAGGAGAGGAGGATTCACTGCTAGAGGCAATCCTTCCTCTCATGATAGGTAGAGTCATGTCATTAGCTCTCCATGTGACAAATAATCCTAACTTTTCATGCCATTAGATCTCGCGCAGCAAAATCAGATGCCTGCTACATGAAATGAGTGTGTGTGTATATATATATATATATATATATATATATATACACAGTATATACACACATACCTACTTAAATTGTTAATAGAAATAGGTGAGTGATCAGGAATGTTGTTAGTGTCAGATATCAAATAAAGGTTGTACCTGAAAAAGCTGAATAAGTTGCTGATTATTGGAAGTGATGTGGATCGCGACCAGCCTCTGCAGATGCATGAATTAAACTGGAGATTCAGAAATGAGACAGAGGGGCTGGCCTTGGTCAGCTCAAATTTGATTGGATTGTGCATCAACCTATAGGATGGATGGAGAATATTCTCAAGTTTTGACTGCGCAGTACTATAAAGGGTATGAGACATAATGACACAGTTGTACAACCTTATCTACTTAGATTCAATGCAAAAAAGTGCAAAGTAATGCACCTGGGAAACAAAAACCCAGGAGAAGAGTACACAATAGCAGGGGAGGTACTAACAACAACAAAATGGAAAGGGACCTGGGGGTAGTCATATCAGATGACCTAAAGGTGGGCAAGCAATGTGAAAAGTCGGTAAGGAGAGCCAGGGGGATGCTGGGATGCATAGGAAGGGGCATCACAAGTAGAAAAAGGGAAGTGGTTTTCCTCTATACAGACAGTTGGTGAGACCCCATCTGGAGTACTGTGTGCAGTTTTGGACACCTCATCTATGCAAGGACATAGACAGGATGGAAGCAGTCCAGAGGAGGGCAACTAAAATGGTGCAGGGTCTGCAGCAGAAACCATATGAAGAGAGACTGAGAGAGCTTAATATGTATACTCTTGATGAAAGGAGGGATGGGGGGACATGATAGAAACGTTCAAGTACCTCAAGGGAATCAACAAAGTCCAGGAGGACAGCATCTTTCAGACAAGGAGATGTATAAGAACAAGGGAGCACAATTTAAAGATAGAGGGGGGACGGCTCAGGGGTAATGTGAGGACATTTTTTTTCATGGAGAGAGTGGTGGATACATGGAACAGCCTTCCTGAGGAGGTCGTTGGGTCTAAAAAAAGTGGGGGGATTCAAACATGCATGGGACAGACACAAGGCAATTATAGTGGGGGGTTGCAGGAAGTAGGCTGTTGGTTAACTAGAATCTGCAGCTTATCCAGTAGGTAGGGAAATGGGCAGACTGGGTGTGCCAAGTGGCCCTTATCTGCCGTCAAAGTCTATGTTTCTATGTTACTGTTGATGTTTCCTGTTGAGAGCCTTTACTGGTTCTATTTAGGTAAAGCTGTAAGGCCAAATTGATATTTTCTCCTAGGACTGTATTTTGTGGTGTTGTGAGAGTGCCTGGAAGACTTGATCAAAGAGATGTATTGGGAATTTGTTAGAAGCATAACTATTTACCAAGGTAATGGGTTCTCCTTGGAAGGTACCTGCGATTATAATTGCTCTACCTTCCTTGCCTCTGTGTATTGACTGGATGCTCAGCTGCAGACCTTTCACACAAAATAGCTACTCCTCCACTTCTAGTAGATTGTGCATTGTGGTAGCACTGTCCCATCAACAACGATTTCAACTTTTCTGCTCCCTCTGGGTTCAGATGGGTCTCCTGTAACAGGACATCGCAACCCATACCCTTCAAGGACCTTGTGTTTCTTCAACGAGCAATGTAAATCTTTTACATTCCATGATATTATGCAAAGATTGGCATAAGCTGCCATGTCATAGTTCAGAGAGTCTCTTATCCTCTCTCTCTGTATTTGCCCAGATCTTCCCCACTAATGCGAGGACTTGAGAAGTGGTTTAGAGGGAATTGGCCCCACCAGGATGCACCTGTGTGTAATACTGCTAAATTAAAACACAGTAACAAAAAAAAAAAAGACACTTGTACTCATTAAGGCTCACCCGAGTCTGGCTAGGCAGCAAGTCCTCTTCCCTTCAGGAAATGTTAGAGAGATTTTCCAAGAAAAGCTGCCCACATGTGCACAGCAAATAAAGTAGAGTTGCTGTTACACTAGACAGGGTAGTCTCAGCCACCCCCATCCTTCCAGTTGGGGATTGGGAGTTGGCTAATTCTGAAATGGAAATCTGCCACAGTAACCCCTATACATAGAAGTGGTGTCAAAACTGCACATGAAAACTTCCGTCCAATTTCCATCCTACCTCCACTCTTCAAGAACCTGGAGCGTATTGTTGTGGATCAGCTTACTGACTTCCTGGACAAGCATAACATCCTGTGCAGGCTGCAACACGGCTTTAGAAAGGGTCACAGTACCTCCATGGTACTACTTGAATTTACCGGCACCATCCATCACTCACTGGACAATGGACAACTAACAGGGTCTACTTTCATTGATCTAACAAAGGCCTTTGACACCGTCAACCACCATCTCCTGCTTGTCCAGCTCCAGATCACGGGGCTCTCACCCAACTCTGTGAACTGGTTCAAAAGCTACCTAGACAACTGGTCCCAAAGAGTGAAAATTGCTAATATTCTCTCAGATGCCAGACCTGTCTGCTCTGGTGTCCCACAGGGTTCTATATTGGGCCCCCTCCTTTTTAGCATTTTTTTGAACACACTGCCAGATTCCTGTCCAGAACAAATCTTACGCTATGCTGATGATGCTGTTATCCTTACCTCCCACCATGATCCAAATCAACCACAAGAGAACCTCCAATGGGGTTTCACTTCAGTCGAAAACTGGTTCGTAAAACACAAACAGATCCTATACCAGAAAAAAACAAAGACAATGTTTTTCAGCAGCTCCCACAGCAAAAATAAACAGTATCACCTCTCCATAAATACCAAGCAAGGAGTCATCCTTGAACAAGTCCATACCTTTAAATACCTTGGCCTCACCCTTGACTCCAAACTCACCTATGCTGCTCATATTAATAATGTTGCAAAAGTGGCAAACACCAGACTGGGTCTTCTGTTCTGTCATAGGAAGCATCTGACCCCAGAAGCCTTGTCTGTTGCCATCCAGAGCTCCATTGTTAGCATTATAGACTACAGACTCATTATCTATGGCTCTGCCTCTGCCTCCTCTCTCAAACGTGTTTCTACCTCGCTGAATAAAGCCTGTCGACTCATCACGGGAGCCCACCGTCTCACCCATACTTGTGACCTCTACTCCCAAACTGGATGGCTGCAACTAAACAACCGAATAAAGTATCAAACCTGCATCACAGCACAGAAAATAATTATGGGCAATGCTCCCCCAGGAGTCTGCTCCCTCCTCAAACCCAGAATCAACAACTGCAACACCAGGAGCTCTAAACTCCAAACCCTGAAAATCCCCCACTGTCGCACAACCCAAGGCCAAAGGTCCTTTGCATATAGGGCTCCTAGCTAGCTGAACAGTCTCGCTACTGACATCTCTAACTCACCAACACTGGGCGCTTTCAAGGCTAAGTTCTACCTTTCCCTACTAGGCTCAAGCACCTGTGACTGCCCTGCTTAATGCAATATTCTCCTCGCTACTGCCCATAGTCCCTGCTGTCTGCTGTTGTCCTCTCGCCTAGCACTTCATCTTTCCTATGCCCAACAATTGCTCTTACCCCAGTTCTGTCATGACAAAGCCTCTTTGATGGCCTTACTCAGTCCCACCTGCCCCCTTGCCCTCTCCTCCTCACACCCCCATTTCCTTTGTTGCTTTCATCTCCTAGTGTTTTATGTATAGTCCTTGTAATCGCATGTTATGACAATTGTGTTACTGATTGTTTAACTGTATCATGAAACCTGTATTACATTTATGCCTGTACTTACTGATGTGGAACCTTTGTAAAAGAGCCTAGGCTCAAAGATATTTTGTAATCCTAGATTCAAATAAATAAAAATAAAAAAAATAAAATAAAGTGAAAGTCCCCTCAACCTTTTTTCTGTATGCATGTGTAGTCTGTAGGCATGAGCAATGATTCACTGACTTGCATCCTCCTAATTTCATCCTAATTTAAATGAAGTTGCCTCACTCTGTTCTGCCCTGGTGTGAGAACCCATCTGACTCCATTGCAACGGTCACAACCCCACTCATAAAAGGAAACGGGGAGTTAATAATGCATATTTGCACAACAAAGGAGCTTCATGCTCAGTGAGTAAGCAAATAGTTCAAAGCACATAATTGAAATAAGCAGTTGAATGACAACATTCTACAAACACCAGCATCCTTCCAACTGCATTTTTCCAACTCAGACACACTTTAAACAACGGAAAACATTAGGGAACTTATCGTGAAAAGTTTGATGCCAAGCATAAGACAAGAATACAGGGACTTCAGAAGACAGACAACAGAACTAACTGACAGCAGCACTTCTGCTGGCTTGTGTATGTATGCATCATCAGCTCCCATGATGCCTTGCATGAGTGGGGTCACGACCTTTATAATGGAGTCAAACAGGTTTTCACACCAAGGCAGAAAAGAGTGAAGCATCTTCATTTAAGTAATAAGGCACAACAGGGGGTGTGTTATGGTGAGATAACGGACTGCCTCGGGTGGGTTGAAGCACAAGGCGAAGCCGAGTGCTTCCACCACCAGAGAAGGGGCATTAGCCCACCATAATGCACCTCTTGGATTGCCTTATTGCAATTATGAATAGGTTCAATAGCTTTAATAAATAAAAATTAAAAAAAGTTTGTGTGTTTTAAATTAAACAAGTGAAAAGATTACAAATAAATTGAACACAAAGAAAACAAGTAGTGCCTTTGTACTGTGTAATGTCATTTGCTGTTGGCCATTTGCCACTAGGTGGCACCTATGCTACACATAGGGAGAAAGTAAGGGCAGCAGTCAGGAGAGTGAAGGGCAGCAGCAACTTCACACTGTACGGGACCAGTTTCCTGTGGTAGCTGCCAGGGTCCTCTCTAGCTGTTGCTCTCACTCTCGCCCTGAGGCTATCCCTGCTTTCCCAGCACAGCTCCCACATCTTTGATGCTGTGCTTGCCCCCCACCATGGACTGCTCAACCCTGTTGTCCTCTTCCTGGAAACTTGCAAGAACGATGATGATGAGGATGATTCTCAACTTAGTTGCCAGCACTATCTTCACACCTCCTTCTGTGGCTGTCATTGTGCCCTGCCGCTCCTTTATCTCTTGCAATTTTTTCATGTGTTCTCCCTTTAAAAAGCTGCTCATCTCAGCTGTGAGACTGAAGTTCAGTATTATAACAGACAGAGCGGACACATGATAATTTTTTTTTTTTTAAATGAAGGCGCGATCCACTCTCTGTGTGGTGGTCAGTATGTGTTGTGCGGGGAAAAGCTGTGGGCAGTTGAGCACAGGGCTATTTCTTGGGTGCAGAGTCCATTTTACCAGGAGCTACTTTCACCCAGGCCATTGTGTTGAGATAACAGCCAGGCTGAAAGCAGCTCTCAGCCAATTAGGAGCCGGAATTGTTAGTGCCTATTTCATATTTAAATTTAAATTAGGATGAAATTAGAGGGATGTAAGAGAGGGAATCATTGTCCATGTCTACAGACTACACAGCTATACTGAAAATAGGTTGAGGGGACTTTCCCATTAAAGTGGAGTCCCCAGTTCAACACTCAGCATGTGAGATGTGAAGAGATGCCCTGTTTAACTTCAGAGGCATAGGGCAGTGGGGGGGATAGGATTAAGCAAGGTGTATCTTCACCTACCAGGAAGTTAGGGTAGGGGTGGCAGAGGTGTCTGAACTCTGATCCCTCATTAACCTGTGTTGAGGGGTGTCTAGCCTTTTACTGGGAATATCCCTGTACAGGCTCTGCTGTATGGGCACTAACTTAAGCATTGTTTTTTCCAGTTACAATCGCTGTTCAGTCAGGGTAGATCATTGCATCTTAAATCCAGTGTACCCACGCAATAAAACTAAACACTTACCTGCTTCTCACCAAATATACAGTACTCAGAACTATTGATGCCCATCCTTCACTTATAGAATATCCTCCTGTTTAGCAACTCCATGCATTACCATGCATTACAGTATTAGGAGGTGCTGCGGTGGGAGACTTCAATCCCCTTGATATGGAATGAAGTCTTCCAGCAACACTTTCAGCTAGAAGCAGGGCCATCCCAGCCTCCTTACAAGGAGCATTTCTCAGGCAGTTAGTCAGTGAACTTACTAGAGAAGAGGAAATATTGGAGCTGGTGCTCACTAATAGAGAGGGAGTAACAGGTGCCACAGTGGACTGTCCACTGGGGACCAGTGATCCCTGTACAGTGTGGTTTAGTATAAAGATGGGGACGGAATCAAACCACACAAAGACAAAGGTCCTGGACTTTAGAAGGGCAGACTTTAAAGTAATGGGAAGCTGCCTTAGAAACACCCTAGCAAAGTTGGATGACCAAGGTGGGGTAGAGGAATGATGGAGACAAATTAAGGAAGGTATAGTGAATGCAACCAGCCTACATGTGAAATAAGTGAGTAAAAACAGTAGGAAAAAGGGTCATTATGGTACCCAAGGGAGGGGGCCAAGAAAGTGAAGGAAAAAAGATGGCATTTGGAGAAGTACCTGAAAAAACAGAGGGAAGACGGGAGAGCAGTGAAGCAAGCAAAGGAAAGGGGAGGTTAACATAATTCCATTTACAGGGGAAAGAGTCTTGAAGGGACTTGCAAACCCGAAACTGGACAAGGCCATGGGACCAGACGTGATACATGCAAGGATGCTATGGGAACTCAGGGAGGAACTCGCTGCACCACTGGTACCCTTAGTCAACATATCATTGGAATTAGGAGAGGTTCCAGGGGACTAGAGGAGAGCTAATGTACTGTAGTTCCACTGCACAAAAGTGGTAGCAGGGTGAAAGGCAGCAACTGTAGACCAGTCAGTCTCATATCAGTGGTGGGTAAATTAATTGAAAACCTGTTAAAAGAAAGGCATGGGGAATATCTTGAATCCATGAGGTTACAAGACCAAAGACAGCATGCATTCACGAGGGGGGAGGTCATGTCAGCCAAATGATTTCTTTGCGTGACAAGGGAAATAGGTCAGGGAAGGGCAGTGGATGTGGCCTTTTCGGACTTCAGCAAAGCTTTCAACACTGTACCACATGTCAGATTGATAAAGATGCTGGATAGTCTAGGGGTGGGAGCCCAAGTTGTAAACTAGGTAAAAAACTGGTTAATGGATAGGCAGCAAAGGGTGGTGGTAAATAGCACTCAATCTAATGATGGAAGAGTGACCAGCGGGGTGCCTTAGAGTTCAGTGCTGGGGCTGGTCCTGTTCAACATCTTCATAAGTGATACCGCAAAAGAGTTTGAAAAGAAGGTATGCCTTTTTTCAGATAACACAAAGATCTGCAACAGGGCAGATGCTCAGGAGGGAGTGGATAAAATGAGAATGGACCTTAGAAACTTGAGGAGTGCTCAAAGGTATGGCAGCTGGAGTTCTATGCCAAAAAGTGAAAAATCATGCACCTGGGGCATAGAAACCCAGGAGCTGAGTGTAAAATGGGAAGGGGGAGTACTGTCAGTCACTAAAAAGGAAAGGGACTTAGGGGTTATAAGATCTAATGACCTCAAAGTCAGAGGGCAATGTAACAAGGCAGTGGACAGGGACAGTGAATGCTGGGGTGTCTAGAGAGAGGCTTTACAAGCGGGGGTTACCACTGTATAGGTCTTTGGTGAGACTACACCTTGAATATTATGTATAGTTCTGGAGGCCCCATCTCAAAAAAGACAGGGACAGGGTAGAGGAAGTCCAGCAGAGGGCAACTAAAAATGGTCCGGGGTTGCATGAGAAACCATACAATGAGAGACTGAGGGATATTTATTTATTTTTTATTTTGTTTTTGTTGACTGGGAAAGCAGGACTAGACAATTCTGCCTATTTTCAGCATCGTCCTGGGGAAGGGGATACAGATGGATGCCAACTGGCATTGAACCAGATTAAGCTGTTGGTGGTATTGTTAATGAATGGGGGAAATTTGACCAGGACACCAGGGAAATTCCCCTACTCTTTTTGAGAAGTGCCATGGGATATCAATATATACACCCTGGAGGAAAGGAAGAAGAGAGACGACATGACAGAAACCTACAAGTACCTGATGGGATGGAACAGGGTATAGGTGGGAAGCCTGTTTCAAATGAAAAAGTGCAGCAGAACAATGCAATGAAGCTAAAAGGTGGGAAATTTAAGAGGATGTGAGGAAATACTACTTCACTGAAAGAGTAGTGGATGCCTGGAACAGCCTGGCACAAGATGTACTGGGCAAAAACTGTGGGGGTTTCAAACATGCATGGGGTAGACACAGGGGAATAGTAGTGAATAAAAAAGGTGGGTGGGCAGTCGTCGAAGACTAGTTAGGGTCTGTTGGAACAGAATAGGTAGGGGAATAACTTGGCAGATGAGGTGGGACAAGCGGTCCTTTTATGCTGACAAATTTCTATGTTTTTATTAGCACAATGTTTTGCAAAATAAGGGTTTCTCCCCACCATACCGGCATTGGCATGTTATCAGTTTCCTGTTCTGGGAGGGAACTGTGGATGATGGCACCAGTAATCCAGGTGGGAAAGTCAGTAGTTCCAGCTGGGGGGGGGGGGTAGGTGGGTAGAAAGTAGGTAAATGCCGGGGGTAAGTGAGTGAGGGTACCTGATCCAAAGCAAGGTTCAATTGTCTAAAACAAGACTAGAAAGAGTGGTTAGGCACATTTGCTGTAATATTTATGTATTTGTTAACTGGGTAAGTACTCTGATCCAGAGGACCGTTTTCAGGTGTGACCCGGCCATCTAGATGGCACACTGTATAAAGACATGATCATCACGACATTACAATAGCAGTTTACACATAGGTCACAGAGAAATGTTTGTGACAAGTACAGTATTTATACATTTTAGCCCAACACAATGAGGTAATAAATTAATAATATCCTGTAGGACTGCATATAGCTGAGTAACAGCCTGACGTTCTTCTGAAGAATGGGTACCAGGGTGGAGTCATCTAATGTAGTTGGGAGCAGGGCCAGGGCATCTTGGCAAAAGGCATGGTACTTACAATCACTGTTTACGATGCTATGGTCATCCTAGGCTAATCCCACTGCTCCTTCCTACATACCACTCGCTCCTTCTAGTGCCCTGGTTTAGTGGTCCACTTCTCCCTCTGACTAGTCCCAGACATACTCACAGTCTCCCTTCCCCATCTCATTTTACTGCCACTTGCACTTTGCAGAACTCTTGCTATTGATATGCTATGTTTGCACTACTTTGTGCTTCCTCTCAACTGCCTACTGTGTACTTTTTACTTTTTGCAATTATTATTGTTTTGTAATTGTAACTGTAAACTCCCTCACTTTGAGAGGGGCTTATGCTTATCTTTAGGAACCCCGCTTTTGTGCCTTCCTCCATAGTTCAAGGGTTTTGATAGGTATTTGGGAAGGCACAAACCTGGGCTGTGATATCTGGCTGCCATTGGGGCAGTTTCATGGTCTATAAAAGGATTCAGCACAGGAGATTCTGGGGAGATGGGAAGCTGACTGGAAGATGGCAGGACAGGCAGGCAGGGAGGAGTTCGTCAGTCCAGGTTGGGCCTGATTCTAGGGGGGACCCCCCCTCAAGTGTAAGGTAGAGCCATGATTCCAGCGATGTTACGCTGGTAATGGGTGCTTCATGGGGAGGGCCTCAGATATTCTGCCAGTGTCGAGTGTGGGGAAAATGGGGCTCCGGTAGGAGATGGGGTAGTGAGAGTGCCCATAGGAGGTAGCGTGGTGAGGTCCCAGTCCTGCAGGAAATAGGCTTGGACTGCCAGGGCTGGAGGAATGGTGGCAGGATTCCTCCAGGGGAGGGGTGGTGGCAGCTCCCCTCTCACCTCATGGTGCGGCAGGGTGGTCCAGGTCTGTTTCGGGGGGTGCTGGAGGCTTCTCACCCACTGTGAGGCCTGTTTGGAGGGGCAGGTCTTGGGGCGCCGTTCACAAGCTGTTCGGGTGGGCCACAGGTCGGTTAGACAGGCCTTGGGAAGTGCTCTGGACCCAGTAGGCTTAGATCAAGCACAGGAGTGATGGCTGAATGGGATGCAGGTTAGAGGTATTGCTGAGATTTTCTCCCCCCCCCCCATAGCCGGAGAAAAGAGACTGACGGATTAAGTGTTTTTTCCCTACAATCAAAGCACTGGTTAGGGAGGGAACATTCCTGTGATCCTGTGGCAAGGGACCAGGTGGGAGAAGCATCTCGCTTCTCCACAAGGTTAGAAGCTGACCAGGGAGAAAGAGAAAAGGAAAGGGATAAGTTCCGTGACCAACTTACCAGTGCCAGAGGGTAGGTTTGGCTCAAAGGTCCGGTGAAGTTCAGAGGGAGGTTTCGGGTATAGCGACCGAGGTGTCATCAGCTGCCTGGAGTGGAATGCTGCCCAGTACATCTGCTCTCTCAGTCTTGTGCCCCCCTGGCTTTTTTAAATAGTTTGTGCTCCATGTAGCCGGATGGTGAATAAGATTTTAAGCAAGCAATGGGAACCCCTGGGTCATGGCAAAAATCATTGGGACCTCAGTTGCAATAAAGCGGTTTATTGCTTGTTCCTGAGCGTGTGAGAGTGTTTTTAAAGTTTTTCTACATAGATGAATTGCAGAGAATCTATACATTACTAAACAGACTTCTTTGAGAGGAGTTTAAAGTTTCACAGCCCATTTGATTCAATGCTTCCTAGGCTGGGATGCTGGTGGGGAAATCCGAGAGAAGAGAAAGAAAAAAAGAAGAGGTCTCTGGTTTCAATCAGTAGTATCCAGAGGAGTGGTGAGGGGTAGCTGCTGTAGGACCTGGGCTGTGGTAAGACAACACCGTTTTATTCTCCATGGTTATAAATGTTCTGGTCTGGGTCTCTTTGGAATAGGCCCCCCTTCCATCTTGAAACACGGGAGCCCCTGGACAAATGGGGGTGGGTGGCTACATAACATTATTGTTGTAGCTTATTACTGCTCTCTCCACATCCTCTTCCACCCAGGACAGATCCAGAAATGAGCCGTTAGCTCAGTATATTTTTTCTGGTGAAACTCGAATTAAAAAAACAAACAAATCCTGGATCTCATTCAGCATGTTAAATTACCTTTGTATTTGGAGTGTAACCTCATAAATACTGTGATTTTATGAGTATCCTTCCATTAGGCCATAAATCTATCTGTCGGCTGGGACTCCTGGTAAATGTATTCAAATGCCAATTCCCCACTCTCCCGAACAATCAAGAAGACAAAGTAAGGTCCGGGGGGAGACATCTCTGGTCTCAGGCACTTGGGGCATAAAACTGCAGAACTGCCAGTGGGACAATGGGAGAAAATACACCCGGGAGGAGGGGGGTACATGATAGAGACCTTTAAATATCTCAAGGGCATAAATAAGGTCCAGGAGGGTAGTATCTTTCAGTAAAAAAAGATGTTCTAGAACAAGGGGTCATGAGTGACATGAGGTTGGAAAGGGGTAGACTAAAGGGAAACGCGAGGCAGTATTTCATTACAGAAAGGGTGGTTGATGCGTGGAACAACCTCCAAGCAGAGGTGGTGGGGGAAAATTTGGTAGGGGAATTCAAAAATGCATGGGATTTGCATAGGGGTACTCTAGCGATAGGTAGGAGAACAAAGCCAGAGATTAAGTAGGGTCTTTGTTTTTTGCAGCAGGTAGGGAAAATGGACAGACTAGGTGGGCCTGGCAGTCCTTATCTGCTGCAAATTCAATCTAAAATAGTAGGTCCAGCTCAATCAATTAATTTGCAGTTGGCAACAGTGATAACTGTGCAGGCCACAAATCTATCAGCAGGCTGGCACCATTGGTGAGTCCCATTCAAATCACTGTTCCCCTCTCTCTTGACCAAACCCAAAGAGAATCTAGGGACTCTACAAGGGGAGGCATCTCTCATCTCAGCGAATGGTGGCAGAAAGCTGCAAAAATACCAGTGGGCCCACAAGAGACAGTACTGAGTCTGGTCCAGACAAATAGTTCACAACAGGCAATAACAATGCAGGCTTTTCCCACAAAGGACCTCTGGAATTAGGCAGTGCTGAGGTTAGGACAAAGGGTTGATCAATTTAGGCTTGTTGAAAGCAATTGGAGCCTTCTGAGGAAGCAGAAGCAGGGTAGGAGACTATGCATACCTGTTCATCCTGCATTATGGTCTGCCAAAGGATAGGGATCTTCAATAGAGTCGGCTGCACAGGAGTTGGCAAGGGTTGCTTCTGCCCTCTGGGACCTCTGCTGCTTGGGGCTGCTGAGGATCTGCTGCAGGGCTTCATCTGCTGCTGCTCGGGAGTGATAGGTAACTGGAGTGCTGTTTAGGATAACTTTAAGGATCGTAGAGTATGGTAGAGTGTATTTGATCTCATGGTTAACATAGAAACAGAAATTGTCGGCAGATAAGGACCACCAGGCCCATCCAGTCTGCCCATGAGCCTATCCTTGTTTGTGGCCATAGACCCTCCTTGGTCATTGACTTTCTTCTTTCCTCCCCACCCTAAGGGTTCATTTATGCCTGTCCCATACGTGTTCGAATAACACCACTGTGTTTGCTCCCACCACCCCCTATGGCAGACTGTTTCATGTGTCCACCATCCTTTCTGTGAAGAAAAACTCCACACATTCCCCCTTATCCTGTCCCTTTCCAATCTTATATCATGCCCCCTTGTTCTTGTATGTCCCCTTTATTGAAAGATGTCACCCCCCTGTACCTTGTTTATGCCCTTAAGGTACTTGAAGGACTCTATCATGCTCCACGCTCTCTCTTCTCTCCTCCAGAGAGTACATGTTGAGGTCCTTCAGTCTCTCCTCATATTTTGTCTGGTGCAAAGCCCTGTACCATCTTTGTCGTCCTCCTCTGGACTGCCTCCACCCTGTCCTTTTGAAGATGCGGCCTCCAGAATTGCACACAGTATTCCAGGTGAGGCCTCACTAGTGTTTTATACAGCAGAATCACCACCTCCCTCCTTCTGCTAGTGACACCCCTGCCTATCCACCCCAACATGCCACTGGCCTTCGCTGCAGCCTTTGAACTCTGCTTGGGCACCTTTAGGTTGCCAGAAATGATAACCTCCAGATCCCTTTCTTCCCTGGTGACTGTCAGCAACCCCTCCCCCCAATCATGTAGCTCTCCTCTGGGTTCCTGCATCCTAGGTGCATTATTTTGTGCTTTTTGGAGTTAAACTTCAATTGCCACACCTCGGACCAGTTTTCCAGTTTTCTTAGGTCCCCATTCATTTTCTCCACCCCTTCCAGAGCATCTACCCTGTTACAGATCTTGGTGTCATCTGCAAATAGGCAGACCTTTCTCTCCAGCCCTTCTGCTATGTCACTAAAGTAGACATTAAACAGTACTGGCCCAAGTACTGAACCCTGAGGTACCCCATTTGTTAACCCCCTCTCCCCGGATTGGATCCCATTTACCACCACCACCCCCTGCCTATTTGTTTATTTATTGAACTGTTTCACCAGGAAAGGCACACTGAACAATAAGTTGCTCATCTCAAGTTAGCCAGTTTATCACCTTGTGGCCCATGCCAAGACTACCCATTTTGTTTACCAGCCGTTTACACGGGACGGTGTCAAAGGCCTTGCTGAAATGCTGAAATCGAGTTAGGCCACGTCCACCACTCCCCCTGAATCACCTCCTTTGTAACTCAGTCAAAAAAATCTATCAGATTTGTTTGACAAAACCTCCCTGCTGTGAATCCATGCTGCCTCGGGTCTTGGGCACCGTTGGATTCCAATGAATAAATTAATGAAATCTTTATTTATAAAAGCACCTTTCTAAAACCAAGGTGCTGTACATAGACCAAGCAACAAGAAATAACAACTTAAAAACACACATGACAATCAAAATATTAAAATCCCTAAAACTATAGTATCATAAATATCAACTTCAATAAAACTTGAATACACCAGGCAAAGTATTCAGTTTGAAGACTAATCTGGAAATGCTAGGTTAAATATGTTTTTAATGCCATCTTAAAACTCTGGACGGTCAGGCATTCTCTTACTCAATGAGGTAGAGAATTCCACAGGGTCAGGGCCGCAAAAGCAAAAGATCGGGCCCCCGATGTCTTTAAACAAACCCTGGAAATCTCTAGCAATCCCTCGTCGGTGGATCAGAGAGGATGGAGTGAGTGGTAAGGGCGAAGGAGGTCTTGCAGGTAACGGGGTCCCTGGTCATGTAAGGCTTTATAGGTCAATAGCCCTACCTTGAAGGTGAACTGCCACTGTACTGGCAGCCAGTGCAGTCCGCAGAGCACAGGTGTTATATGTCTGGTCCTAGAAGTACCAGTCAATAACCTGGCTGCTGCATTCTGCACTAGCTGCAAGTGGCGGATATCAGCCCCTGGTAGCCCTAGGTAAAGGGCATTATAGTAGTCAAGGAGGGAGGTTACAAAGGCATGGACCAACATTGGGCGATCACCAGAAGGAACCAGATGCTTCACCCGGGCGATATTCCTTAGATGGTAAAAAGAGGATTTGACAACGGCCGACACCTGAGATTTAAGGGTCAGACCATTATCAAAAATAATGTCCAGGTTCTGCACCCGATCTGAGATAGTCAGCTGAACACCCCCAAACCAAAGCCCAGAAGGTTGTCCTGCCAACAAACCTGCCTTCTGATGATCTGGATCCACAACCAACACCTCAGTTTTAGCCCAGTTCAATCACAGCCAGCTGGCACTCATCCAGTCCTGGATCTCGGACAGACAGTTGTTAAATACCGAGAGGAACATACCTTGTCCAGGCACAAAGGACATGTACAGCTGAGTGTCATCTGCATAGCAGTGAAAACTCAGACCGTACTGTCTAATGATCTCTCCCAATGGCAGCATATACACTGTGAACAACATGGGTGATAAGATAGTGCCCTGTGGTACCCCACAGGATAGGGAGAGAGAGAGGCTGAAGAATTAATTCCAGACACCACTCTCTGAGTCCTACCCTTAAGGAAAGATCAAAACCATCTGAAGACCATTAAGAGAGGTGTTTGGAGGAGGGGACATTAGCTGCAATTAACTTGTCTTTAAACAGGAATTACTGTGGCTTTCATTGTTCACTTGGGAGCTTAAGCAACAGGTTGGTAGAAAAGAGGCCAGGAGTTATATTTTGTTTTAAACTGAAATATTTGAATAGTTTGTTAGTGAAATTAGTTCTATGTGTTAAAAATTATTACCTTGAATTTGAACTGATACTTGGGCTGTGATATTGTAGGTTTGGGGATAGATGTTTGGCGGGGAAAATTAGAAGGTAATTTAAATGTGTTGTTTGCCTGGTTTCTTAAATACTGAAAAGCCACTGGGGGTTGGGATTGAAGGGCTGAGTATTTCTGTTTGGGACTGAAATTTGAAGCAACAGGAGTTGGTGGGCCTGTGACATCATACGGTACCTGGAGTCTGCTTACACACACTGTTAGTGGGACTGAACACATACTGGACTGTATGTGTTTGTGAGACTTGGGAACTTTGTTGGTGGGGTTGAAATTGGGTTTGTAAATAACTACAGTCAGTATAGAGAGAAACTGTACTCCAGGGGAAAGGGACTGAGAAAAGGGGGTGTGTGCTATTATAAACAGAGGGGGATAATCAGGGTGGCCATATTCCACCATGGCAGGCATCTTCGGAAGGGTTGTAGGCTGCACAGGCTGTGGGATGGCAATAATTCTAAATTGGGCCTGGAGAGAGGGAGGCTGCCCACTCTGTAGACAGCTATCTTGTATCAGGAGTGAGGCATATTGGTTAAGGAGTAAGCTGTGGGAGCTGGGGGGGGTGTCCAAGGATAAGGTGTGGATAATGGGCTGCAGAAGGGTGGGGCTGAGGGGAGGCTGGGGCAACGCCTGAAATTACAGGACATTATGCTACAGCAAGCAGAAGGGGGATATTAGGGACAGAGGACCCTTAGATAGGGAAGTTGATGCTAAAGGAAAGCACAGGTGAAAATTCTGAATTCAAGGAGACTGGAGGGGGAAGAGTCAGGAGGGGCTGTTGTGCGGAAGCCTAAAACAGCAGACTGTGGGAAGGAGCTCCTAAGGTGAACAGTGCAAGAGAGGAAGAAGAGGGTCAGTTTAGAGATGCAGTCAGGGGAAACTCGTGTTACTTGATGGAGGCTGACATAGAGTGTCACAATAAATTTGAGATACTAAGCATCCTAGAGGGGAAGAAGGGTTGGTGGAAATGAGGAAACTTATACAGAGGCCGGGGGGAGGGAGTCAGATACCCATAGGGCATCACAGAACAGCTATGGAAAGGATAGACATAGTCCCAGAGGGAGAAGGGGAAACATATATGTTAAGCAAATGGGGGAGATGCAACATATTCCAGACATGAGGGAGGAGAGCATGATTGGAGAGGAACTGGGAGACAAGGAGGTGGAGGAGCCCCTTCAGCAGGAAGGTCAGTACCAAGGATGGGGCCTTAGCTAAAGGGGACTCACAGAGAGCCTCTGGAGACAGGGGTACTATTACAAGGGGGGATGAGGGTGAGGGAAGGGAAACCATCAGGGCCAGGATAAATGGTTCAGATAAGAGAGGTTAAAGGGACACCATCTACAGAGGGGTTTGAGTTAAGTGGGCAAAATAGCAAGGAGGCAGAAAGGGAGGGTGACAAGGGGTCTCTAATAAGGCAGGAAGACTCCCATGAAATTGCGATCATGAATAAAGTGGGGGGGGGCTGAGAGGGCATAGTGGAGGTAACCATAAGGATGATGGTGGTGTTATGGTTCTGTTACTGGAGACTCGATGATTAGGGGTATCCATTGGGAGGGACAGGGGATGGATGCCATAGCCAGGTGAAGGTAGTGAGTATCTCTGGGCTGACAGTGCACAGAGCAAAGTTCATGGTGTATGAAATGGTTAGGGATTGTGGAGGGAAACCGGATTTCCTGGTGCATTTGGGAACTAATGATCTAGAGGGAAATAGCATTATGGAAATCCAAGCAAGGTTCCAAGAACTTGCCAGAGTCTGTCGGGATAATGGATGCAACATTTCCTTTTCGGAGATATTGCCAGTACCAAAGGCCCCAGTGGAGAAAAAAATGAAGCTCACAGAGGTTAATGAATGGCTCAGGAAGTGGGGTGAAGAGAATGGGTTGGGGGTGTTAGGGAACTGGAATGGAGTTTGGGAGGATAAGGGACTATATGCCAAGGACAGGTTTCATCTTGCCCCATTAGGGAAGGAAGTCCTTAAACAGGGATGGCTGACTACATACAAGAAAGGTGGGTTTAAACTTGTAGGGGAAGGGATAAGGGAGGGCTGACGAAGCCCTCCCTCCAGATGAGGGAGTAGCCTCAAGCCCAAGGGGGGGGGGGAAACAGACTGGAGGTGGAGGTTTCAGGAGGAGCAGGGGGAGGATGGAAGTATAAGGAATCTGGGTGGGGTTCGACAAAAAGGATCAGGGATAAGGGGTGGGGGTTAGTGTTAGTAAATGCCAGGAGCTTGGGAAACAAGTTGCCAGAGTTCCAGGCCATGCTGTTCGGGTGGATGTGGCGGCAGTCACGGAAACGTGCAAAACAAAAACCATGACTGGGACCTAAATGTACGGGGTACACTATGCTTAGGAAGGATAGAAAGGAGGGCAGAGGGGTGGAGTGGCTATGTTCATTAGAGATGACATAGAAATTGCTATGGTAGAAGAGGCAGAGGGAAACGGAGGCCTTATGGGTCACCTTACGATCCCCAGCAGGAGATAAGGTCAAGCTGGGAGTAGCATATAGGCCCCTGGGATGAGTGATGTTCTAGAGGATGGTTTGTTGGACAACATCATTGCCCAGTGTGGTCCAAAAGGGAAGGAGTGGTGTTGATGGGGACCTTAATATGCCAGGTACAAACTGGGAACCATGTCCTCTAAGGTGGCCAAGGAGCAGAGGCTGCTGGATGGCTTCCAGGATGTGTTCTTAACACAGCATGTGATGGAGCCCACAAGGAGGGGCATGTCCTGGATGTGGTTCTGGCAGATGGGGATCTGGTAAGGGACATGGTTGTACAGGACCCCCTGACTGGGAGTGACCACAATACTGTCTGGTTTCAAATAAGCATTGGGGGAGTGGGGGTGAGATCTAGGACACTGGCAGTGGACTTCAGGGGGGCAGACTTTATGGGCATGGGAAATATTCTCAAGGATCACTTGAAGGGGATTACCTCAACAACAAGTGTGGAAAGGAGATGGGAGGTCATAAAACGGGGACTTCATGAGGCAGTCAGGATCTACGCTAAGTTGAAACGTAAGGGAGCAAGGTCACATAAACCATGCTGGTGGTCCAGTGAGGTCCAGGTAGCAGTCAGAGAAAAGAAGGCGGCTTACAAAAAATATAAAACAACAAGAGGGGATAGGGATAAGGAAATGTACCAGCTTGCATCTAGAAAAGTCACCCGTATGGTGAGCGGAGCTAAGTCCAGTAAAGAGCAATGGCTGGCACAGGGGATACATGGAGGGGAAAAGGGGTTCTTCCAGTACATTGGGGAGTGGAGAAAAACTAAGGGCCATCTCAGCAGATTGAGATCAGAAGGAGGGTGGGTGGAAGAGGCGAGGGACCAGGCAGAGGTATTTAACGAGTACTTTGCCTCTGTGTTCACTAGGGAGGGGATGGGATATCTACAAAGCAAGGCACAAAGGGATAGAAGCGGCAGGAGTGGGATCAGGGAGCAACAGAAATGGAGCAAAAGGGAGGGAAAGGTACCTCAGGGTGTCACATCTGGATAAGGATAAAAGACCAGTAAGGTGGAGGGGACGGATGATGCCATCCCACCAAAAGAGTGTGGTTTGCCTCAAGGCCCTAAAGAAAGACAAATCTCCTGGCTGGATGGCATTCATCCGAGAGTACTATGGGAATTAGTGGACATACTGCGTACTTGGCGGAGCTTTTCAACAGGTCACTTGAGAGGGAGGGTACCTAGGATTGGCGAGAGGCACATGTGGTACCAATCCATAAAGGGGGGTCGAAGGAAGTACCAGGAAACTATAGACCCATCAGTTTAACCTCGGTGGTAGGAAAATTAATGGAGAGTATACTAAAGGAATGATTGGGGGTTTACTTAGAGGAGGTGGAAGGTCTGGATAGTCGGCATCATGGGTTTGTGCCAGGTAGATCATGTCAAACCAACCTTGTGGAGTTCTATGAATGGGTAACATCAGAACTGGACAGAGGTAAGCCTGTGGATGTATTATTCTTGGACTTCGGCAAGGCGTTGACTCTGTCCCCACAATGGTCTGGTGGAGAAACTGATGGGGTTAGAGTAGGCCCTTTGATGGTCAGATGGATTGAAAACTGGATAGCTGGATGCACTCAGAGAGTAGTGGTCTGTGGGAGCCTCGAACCCTACAGAGGTTGGTAGTGGGTACCACAGGGCTCGGTCCTGGGTCCAATCCTGTTTAATGCATACATATCAGACATCAGGGATGGTATAGGTGTGAAATGAGTCTCTTCAGATGACTCCAAGATGGGAGCAGTAGTTGAGGGAGAAGAGGGAGGTTGGCCTGCAAGGGACCTGGACACCCTGGAAAGCTGGGCTCACACATGGAAATTAATTTCAATATCACCAAGTGCAAGGTGTTGCATCTTGGTCGGGAAACCCAAACACAGGTACACCCTGGGAGGAGGTGCTGGAAGCCTCAACAGGGAAAAGACCTAGGGGTCATGGTGGATACATGTATGAATAACACTGAGCAGTGCAGGAGGCAGCTAGCAAGGCAAACAGGATGTTGGGATGCATCGCATGGGATCACCTCTAGGAGCAAGGAAGTGATTCTGCCGCTTTACAATGGACTGGTTAGACCACACCTTGAGTACTGTGTACAGTACTGGAGACCACACTTGAAGAGGGACATTCAGCTCCTGGAGAGGGTACAGAGGAGGGCAACAAAAGATGATACGAGGGCTAGGGATTTGACTTACGAGGACAGACTTGAGGAGCTCTGCCTGTTTTCATTGGAGGAGAGGAGAGACAGGGGACATGATTGAGGTCTTCAAGTACCTCAAGGAATAAATAGGGTAAACATGGAGGGATCTTTAGACTAAAGCAGGGAGGCATCACCAGAGGGCATGGTTTGAAGTTGGAAGGTGGAAGGGTGAGGGGGGAAAAGAGGAGGAGGTTTTTCACTGAGAGGGTGGTGGACCCTTGGAATGCTCTGCCTGGTGAGCTGGTTCAGAGATCCACAGTGGAGAGCTTTAAGAGAGGGTGGGACAGACACAGAAAGTGGATGTATCAGATGATGGCCTGTCCCGGGGGGGTGGGGATGGATGATAGGGGTTTCTGGAGCACAAGGGATGGGAGGGTCTCGGCACCCAACTAAGGATCTAGGTTCGAGCAGACTTGATAGACCATAAGGCCTAATCTGCTGGCAAATAGTATGTTAGTATGTTAGATAGTCCACTGATGAAACGCAGGCACTCCAGCAACACACCATGATCCACAGTGTCAAATGCTACAGAGAGATCAAGGAGGACCAAGATGGAATGAGTCCTCCGATCTATCGCTATTAGGAGGTCTTTAAGCACCTGAACAAGGGCCATCTCGGTACTATGCCTCTTCCTAAATCCTGATTGGAGAGAATCATAAATAGCATGGCTGGACAGATGTTCATCCAGCTGCAGCGCAACCACCTTCTCGATAACCTTACCCAAAAAGGGTAAGTTAGAGAGACGGGTCTGTAGATAGCCACACAGTCCAGGTCAAGAGAGGGATTTTTAAGGAGTAATTGAACAATCACCTCCTTTAGGGGATCTGGAAAGACCCCCCCCCCTCCAATGACCTCCAGACTATCTCGGCTAGGACCGGTCCGGTTTCATCTACGTACCCTACAAGAAGGCGCGTAGGGCCTGGGTCCAAACTGCAGCTGGTTGGCCGCAAAGTCTGGATGACCCTCACGATATCCATGATTTTCAGCCGGCTGAAGTCAGACCAGGCAAACTGGGTGCCTGCCACCTCCTGCCGACCTCTGCAATACCCACTAGAGGGGGCCGGACAGATCCCAGACCTGATGGTGGCAACCTTATCTGTGAAGAACTGAGCAAATTCATCACACTTCTCTTGTGAAAAAGTTCAGCCAGACTGAAGACAGATTGGATTGCACAATCTGTCCATGGTCCAGAAGAGCTGAGCTGGTTTGTTCTGCACAGCAGCAATCTCCCTGGACAGTAACTCTGCCTTCTTATGGGTGATTATTGATTGATAGACTGCATAATGGTCCATCAATTTAAGTCTGTCACACTCCAGGCCTAATTTCCGCCAGCCCCTCTCTAGCCTTCATCCTACCCTCCTCTTCTCCTTCAAGGTCCCATCAAACCATAGGGACCTTGGGCGAAGAGTGAGTGGGCGAACACAAACAGGAGTTATGGAATCCAGGGTCTCTGTCACCGCCTTGTTATAGGCGAGTACTAGATTCTCTGGATCCATGCATTCAGTTGGTATACTCGATAGGTCCAGCACTGCCATCAGGCCATCCAGGGTCACACCCCTCAAAGGGTGGTACTGGACCATCTCCGTAGGGGCAGGCCTATTGGAGGGAGCCACAAAACTGAATCCCATGGTGTGGTGGCCAGACCACCCGACTGCCTCCACCACCAAGTCAGATATTTCCATCCCCAGAAGGAACACTGAGTCCAATGAATGATCATAAATGTGGGTTGTGGAGGTAACAACCAGTGTAAAACCCAAATAACTCATTAATTGGAGGAAGTCCTGACCAAATTGTGAGAGCTCATAGTCGACCCAGGCATTGAAATCCCCCAGAATCAACCATCTGGGGGATCTCAATACCACGTAGACAATGAAGTTCGTGACTTTCTGTAGGAAAACCTTCCCATCTCCTGGTGGATGGTAGATGAGAAATATCCTGCACCCTACACCCACGCCTACGATACATTCAAAGGAGTTGGTGGTTCCTACTGGAACCTCAGTAAGGTCCAGTTCCGATCTAAAACAGATGGCTACACCCCCGCTCCTACGATCCATTCTCGAGCAGTGCATCACCGAGTACCCGGCCAGAATTGTTGAAACCAACACTAGACCATCATTTTCATCCAGCCAGGTCTCAGTGATGCAAGCCAGTTCTGCTGACCCAACAAGATCCGCTATTAAGGCAGTTTTGTTCTTAATGGACCTGGCATTGCATAGCACCATCCAAGTAAGATGAGCAACCAAGGAAGACCGCATCACTTGCCTGCATGAAGCAGACCTCTTGGATATGGGAACCAGGCAGAGGGGACCCCTTTCCTGGACCCATTTTGCCCCAGGGCATCTCTTTGTTCCCACCACACCAATCTGCCCTCTCCTTTCCAATTCTCCTCCAGACCCGCCCCACCATCCCTCTTCCTAACTATCCTAGAGCCCGACAAAACCTATATGCTTCTGGGGACAGCAGATGACAGTTAAAAGGGTGGAGGTCCCTGAGCCTGGTAGGGGAATAATGCCTGACTGTCGTCACACCTTCCCAGCACATCCTTACCAGCAGAAAATACATCAGAATCCTAAAACTACCCAAATATTTATCACACACCACTCAAATACACCCATTTTACCACTCCACACAAACACTAATCTACACATTCAAACTCTCAACCCCATAACAAACACTCTATGTTACAAACACACCTGCATTCAATCATACAATAATCACACCCTTAAACAGCGCCACAAATCTTTCACACAAACCCCAACCTCTTCGAAAATAATAACACACCAATAAACAGAACCAATAAATGTAAAAATTGTATGAAAACTTATGGCAGAATGTCCATTTTTTACAAAAAAGGAGACAGTTACTTAAATCTCTTAGGCCGAGTTTATAAAGCGTCCTTCAGAGCTCCCATGTCTTCAGGGCAATGACCAAATAAATCCACCAAGTGCCCCACTATTCTTTCTTTAAGCAGTACCTCCATAATTTTACCCACTACTGAGGTGAGATTAACTGGCCTATAGTTCCCTGCCTCCTCCTTGCTATCATTTTTGTGAAGGTGGTCTACATGTGCCCTCTTCCAGTCCTCTGGAACCATTTCTGGGTTGAGTGACTGTGTGAACAGGGTTGTCAGAGGTGCTGCTCGCCCCCCTCATAGCTCTTTTAATATTCTCGGGTGTACACTATCTGGCCCCATTGCCTTTTCCACCTTCAGTTTTGCGAGCTCTTCCGGGACTCTCTCCACTGTAAATAGACTAGTGCTGACCTCTCCCACCTCCCCCCTTTGTATCTGTTGCCCAGCAGGGGTCCCTGACCTTCCCCCTTCTTCAGTAAATACTGAGCAAAAGTATTCAGTTTTTCCCCCTTTTCCAGGTCTCCCTCCTTACACCTCCCTCATCCCCTCTGAGCATAACAATCCCTCCCCTGGCTTTCCTTCTTTCGCTGATGTACCTAAAGAATATCTTGTTCCCTTGCTTTACCGTCTGCGCTAATTTTTCCTCAGTCTGTGCCTTCACACTCCTAACTACTTTCCCTGCTTCCCTTAGACACTTTAGGTACACCTCCCTGTCTTCTTCCTTTTGAGTCTCCTTATATTTCCTGAATCCCACCATTTTGGCCCTTACCTTTTCCACCACATCTTTAGAGAACCGTAGTGGTTTCCTTCATCTCTTGCCTTTGGTTATCACCCTAGTACATTGTTTTTTTTACCTCCCCTATGGCTCCTTTTACATGTTCCCACTGGGCCTCAACCCTCCCTTCCCTCCTCCTTGCCAGTACTTCTTTGATACATCTCCCGATCTTATCAAAGTCTGCCCTCCTGAAATCTAAGACCCTTGCCTTTGTGTGACTTGACTGTGACCCTGTCTCCAAGTTAAACCACACTATGTGGTGGTCGCTGGACCCCAGCTGACCTTCTACCCTGATTTCTGTGAGTTTGTCACTATTGGTCAGTATTAGGTCTAGAATTGCCCTGCTGCCGGTGGGATCAAGCACCAGCTGCCTGAGATCCACCTCCTGTAGGGAATCCAAGATGTCTTTGCTGCTGGCTGACTCAGCAGCCGGGATGGCTCAATCCACATCTGGCAAATTGAAATCACTCGGCAGTAGTACTTCCCCTTTTACTGCCATCTCATGTATTCCCTCCATTAGCTCCCTATCCACCTCCTCCCCCTGTGCTGGCAGCCTGTAGATCACCCCTGTGCAGATTGCTGCACCCTTGCCTTACTCAAGGGTGACCCACAGTGCCTCGGCCTCCCCCTGCCTACCCTGTACCTCCACTGAATTTATACCTTCCCCAAGTTACGTGGCCACCCCCACTCTTTTTTTTACTTCCCCTATGCCTCCTGAATAGAGCATACCCTGGTACATTTACGTCCCAGTCATGATTCGCGTTGTGTACCAGGTCTCTTTATTACTGCTATGTCCAGGTCTGCCTCTACGAGCAATGCCTCTTGGTCTGGGATTTTATTTCCCAGGCTGCAAGCATTTGTAACCATGGTCTTCCATGTTTTGCTGCCCATCCTCCCTCCACTCATGTCTTTGCTCTCCTGCTTCCTTCCCTCAACCCTGATCTCCTTTTTCCCTTGCCTTTTTCCCTCTGCCTTTCCCATTATGTCTGTTACAGGTGTTACTGTCTGCATCTTACCTTCCTGTGTCTCAGTTCTCACTTCTTTAACTTGTGGGGGTGGGTTGCTACAGTCTCCCTGTTCCTGTTGCCCCCCCCGGGCTAGTTTAAATGCTTGGCTATGAAGCATTTAAACTGCTCATTTAGAACTGTTTTCCCCTTCCTGGATAGATGTAGCCAATCACCAGAGTACAAGGCTACATCGTTCCAGGGAGTTCCTCAGTCCCCAGTGAAGCCATTTCCTTCTCTCTGCACCAGCTCTCCAACCACTCACTGAAGCTTCTGATACGGAGATTCTTAGCCTCTTTATGCCTTGATTGATCATGTTTAAAGCCTGTCTCTTATCAAGGACTAGGAGTGACTAGTCTTGAAAAAAGGAGATTTTCGAAGCTATCACTTCGATATTCTTCCACTCCCTTGCTGCTCTTATTAAAAGGCTTGGCCTACCGTTTGGAGGGGCAGCAGGTGACACACTCCACACCCCACTCTGCATGATTAAACTCGTGTATGCCTAACTGTCCCCCCAGATGCTCAGAATTTTCATTGGCTGCTGCTCCATTTCGTAACCCCCCAAGTACCTTGCAACTGTGTGGCTGCCAGCTGGCATCCTCCTGCCATTCTGTGTGTGACCATCTTGGTCACTTCTTTTGGTCTCCTTGTGAGTTTTTGAGCCTGCATCAGCCCTACTGTTGCTGTGGCTCCTGCTACAGCTCTTACGTTGCTATGCTCCTGCTGTTCCTTCCATGCTTGCCACTGCACCAGTTCTTTGTATAGCTGTGCTCTGGCCATACTGCCTTCTGTGCACCACTCAAAGGGCGCTCCCTCATGGGTCCTAGTGCCTGCCAGCTCAGTTCTGAAATTCTGTTTAGCAGCAGACCTCTGCCTTCTCCCCACTACAACTCTGCCTGGGTCAAGGTCTCCTTCAGCCACCATTTCAGCAGGCTATGCTCAGGACTCCATCAGCCTTGAAGCCCAGTCATTCTGCCAACTTTATTCCATCTTGGTTCAACTTCTGCAACTCAGCAGCTACCCTGCTCCTGCATTTCAATGAGAGATCAGTAAGTTCACATTTTTCTTTAGACATTGCATTTTTTTTGCCCATTTCCTTATGGAATTGGTTGATATGTGTCCAACGACTGCCACTCTTGTTTGAACCATCATTTTATTTCAGTCACGTTTCAGTCAGTATGCCATGTCTTCAGTCATAGAAACATAGACTTTGACAGCAGATAAGGACCGCTTGACCCACCCAGTCTGCCCATTTTCCTACCTATTGGATAAGCTGTAGATCCTAGTTAATCAACAGCCTGTATGGTCAGAGGACAGCTATTCAGCCATAGAATACATACAGAGTGCAGCTATATAGTCAGGGAATACACACAGCATAGGAATGACCAGTCAGTCCTTCAGCCTTGCCTGTTCCTTTCTACACTGTGTGTATTCCCCTACCTGTGTGCTCCATTGTCATCAGGCTCCAAAATAAGTCTCCTATTAAACCTCAGGCATGAATCATCAGTCTCAAGTCACATTTATTCTCCTGCACTGGGATGCATGCCAGCCATGACCACAGCATGATTTCCAGCGCTCCCCTGCCCTGTAAGCTGATGCTCTTGCTCTGCACCTGAGAAGTCCACATCTTGAAGTTGGGTCTTTCTCTTTCTGCACTTCAGGTGAGACTGTCCTATGCTCCAGGGAAAACTTTTGCCATGCAGACTGAATCAGTGGCACCTCTTGATGTAGCATTTAAGACTTCAGCTGCTGCAGGGTGGGGCCTCTAAGTCCTCAGGGGCTTCTTTAGCTGTGCAGACTATATCAGCAGCACCTTCAAAAACTGTTTCTCCCTATGGTCACCTAAGGTTCACCTGATCTCCACCTACTTTCCTTCCTGTGCCCCACAAGGGTGACTCTCATACAACTACTTAAATCTCTGCTCTTCAAGGGCTCAGCTCCATGCCTTGCTCTCACAGGTTTGGCTTGCACTCAGTTGAAGGCCAGGTGAGTGCCTTTCAGTGGTCGTTGCTCTCCTCTTTCCTGCCTTGGGGGGGTTAGGCCTTCTTCATGGGGAACTTCCTTTAGCTTTAGAGATTGGCTCGTTGCACCCTCATGGTGTTCCTGCAAAAGGGATAGAGTGAGAGCCCTTCTCTAAAAATCCTTCCCCTGAATTGGGTTTTCTAAATTGCAGTTGCTGAGCCATCATTAATTCCAACCCTGGAGGGAAAGTGACGAAGGCCTTGGATCCCCAGAGGTCTTCTCCTATCTAGGGTTTTTTCCTCTTCTCTGTGCCAAAGCTCATAAAAGTAAGGCAGTTTCCGCAGGAGTTGGAGTGAGTTGGTGGCTTCCCAGGTTTGGGTCTCAGTCTAGCTATGTCTCTCTCCTTGGCAAGAATGTGCTTGCCTGTCTTCCATTGTGCTTTTGGGCCTTCTTCCCTAAAATGCCTTTGGTCCTGGGACCTGTTTCTGTGACACATCAAGGGTTTGGAACTCTTCAGAGTTCCATGTCCTAGTGACACCCCAACAGGGTGATAGACCCATAGCAGGGACGGGGAGAGCATAAGCCAAAGTTCACAGTTGTATACCCACCACATACTATTCAGACTCAGTCAATCCTAAACCTACTCAAGACCCCAATGACCTTATGAAATATGATTTCTCCGTCTTAATACCCCAGCAGTTTAAGTATGAAGGTGCGGGACTTGTCAAGCGCAGCTGCAGTTGGCTGTTTTCCTATGCAGCGGGCTCAGTCGATTTCAAAGTCCTCCCAAAGCTGCAGCCAAATCAATAGGTTTTTCCATAGGTATCTATTGAATCTCATCCCTCCAATTTCTCAGGCAAGTCTACTAACTGTATGTTGTTTTTCCAGCAACTTTATTCCTGGTCATCGAGTTTTTCCTGGAGATGCTGAAAGGATTTTTCAACCATCTCAAGCCATGCTGTCACTCAGTAAGTTGCTGTTCTGCTGCGTGAAGCCAGTTCTTCATCTTAGTGATTCATCCCGTTAGGCTGGCAGTGGATTCCTGTACTGAATTCACTATCTGTTTAATGTTTGTAGCCATCCATTTCAGTAAGTCAGACTTTGGTGTAGTCTGCATCTGAGAAGTGATTTAACAGTCTGTGGGCCAGTTTTCTGAAGTAGTGTGTGGTACTGATCGACCATCTTGCAGGGTGGAGGCTTGCCTAACAGAGAAGTTTCCAGCGCTTTGATCTCTTCAGGGTTTGTTCCATTTGCTTAGCTGAGTCACCAGTGTCATTCTTTTTTTGTATGAAGGGATCCTTTTTTGTATGTTTTTTTTTGTTCACACAAAAAGGATGCCTTCATATGAAAAAATATTTTGGACTTAGTTTCTTTTTCTGATTTTTTTTTTTTATAGGAAGGCATCCTTTTTCATATTTGTTTTCATTCATACGAAAAAGGGTACCCTCTATTATCTTTTTTCATGTGGGTTTTACGTTCATATGAGAAAGGATGCCCTCATAGGAAAAAAGAGTTTGGATTTACTTCCCCCTCCCCCCCATTCTTTTTTTCATATAAAGGGATCCTTTTTTGTATGTTTTTTCATTCATATGAAAAAGGATGCCCTCATACAAAACAAGATTTCGGACTTAGTTTTTTTGCCAAGTCTTTTTTCCTATAAAGGAATCATTTTTCATATGGATGTTTTGTTTGATATGAAAAGGGATCCTCCATATGAAAAAAGATTTAGGACTTAGTTTTTTTCCCTCACATTTGATTGAACTTCAACAAGCCATAACTCCCTCAGTATTTGGATTTAATGGACAATGTATATATCAAAATAAAGGTCGCAATGGACACAATAAAAATAACACATAATCCCCCTCAGAAACTTTAGTGGCTGTATAAAAAAATAAAACATAAAAAAAATGCAAATTGCTATAGCATAACATTGGAACTTTAACAAACCATACAATGTGTCTTTTTCATGGAAAGGGTGGTGGATGCATAAAATAGCCTACCCCAGGAGGTGGTGGGAGCGAGCACAGTGGCAGGATTCAAACATGCATGAGACAGGCATAAGGCAACTTTAGAGGTGGGAAGGAGGAGCTAAAGCCGATGACCAAGTAGGGTCAATGGACGCTGTTACAGGTAGGGTAAATGGGCAGATGTGATGGGCCTTGCGGTCCTTATCTGCCATTGACTTCTATGTTAATTGCTGTTTTGGCATAAATGGAAGTGCAGGGCCTCTGGACCCTGCGCTTTCACACCAACGTAGATGTATGCATCTATGGAGGGATGGAAGCACAGGGCCCTGTGCTCCTACAGGCAAATGAGGATACAATTGTACTATCTCAACAAGTAAGAAAATGCATTGCAAAAAACTTCATTATAGCACCAGTTAGGGTTAAAGCAACAAAAGTAGGGAAATTTGCCCCCACTCTGCAGACAGCAGCAGGAAAAACCGTTACGGTTTGATCTCTCGTGCATCTTCACAAATTAGGTGAGGGGTGTGCTTTGGGGTTGTCAACCCTAATGCTCACTCCATTCTCATATGCTCTACATATCTCAGCTTTTTTACTGATGGAATAGGTTGAGCGTTGGGGCTGATGACCCGAAGGCACACCTCAGGCCTGATTTGTGAAGATGCAGGACAGGTCAAACAGTAATGATATTTCCTGTTGCTGCCTGCAGGGTGGAGGTGGGGTGTTAGGGTTTGGAACCCTAATAACACACTTCCTTACTTTTGTCGCTTTAACCCTAACTGGTGCATTAATGACATGTTTTGAAATGAAATTAACTATAAATGGTTATAATTATCACTACCACCACTATTGGTTACAACAGCTCATGTGAGCCCCTGTCTGTTTATAAAAATGGGAAGGCTAATCCAAGTACCACACACCTTGAGAAAGCTTATGAGGAGCAAAGTTCTGGGGCTAAGCAGGCAGTGAACCTGGATCTTATGGTGGTAACAATATTTTGTATACTTTTGAACAACCTGAAATCACTTTTTTGAAAAGCACTTTATATGGATACTATAAAAATATCTAAAGATTATGAACTGAAAGTTGTCTATACTGTTATCTTTATTGAATAAAATAGTGAGGTGTACATCTACATCTGAGAAGTGATTTAACAGCTTTTACCTTTGAAGTGCTAAAGAATTTTGGTTATCCACCATAAGGAGTGCAAGGGGATAACATTTTTTGGAAAGGACTGAGCATCCCATAAGATGCTCTTCTCTTCCGAGGTGGGGGGAGGGAGCCCTGTGCTACAGCACTACTGCCACTGATATATGTACAGGTGGCAGAGCACTTGGGAAACAGGGAAGGAAGAACGCTGCAATGCATATCATGAGAACGTACTGACGCTGCGACGCATGCTCACGTTGGGGACTTAGACCTAAACACCAGTTTCCCTACAGGGTCAGGGGAACACAAAACTGAAAAGGGGGGAACTAATGAAAAAGGTAAATCCCTCCTCCACCCCTAGGTATGCCCAACTGGAAGGTGGCACATCCGCCACACTGGAGTGTGAGTGTGTGTGTGTGTGTGTGTGTGTATATACAAATGCACAAAAAGTAAATAAAAAAAAATCAACTGTCACACCTTCGACCACGTCTCTAGAGCTTTCTTTATGGCTCTTATCATTTCCTCAGTGTCCACTCTTCCAGAGACCTTGAAGTCATCTGTGAAGAGGCATATCTATCCCTGAACCCCCTCCCCTATATCACTAATAAATGTTTAGGAGAACTAATCCTAGAACCGATCCCTGGAGCACCTTGCTCGTGATTTCCCTTTCCCCTGAGGGTTCTCCATTTAGGACCATCCCTGTGATCCTCCAACTTAACCAATTTGTCCCCCAACTCCAGGCTACCCAACTTCTTTCTCTGTCTCCCATCTGGGCCTGAGTCAAATGCTTTACTGAAGTCTTGGTACAAGACATCATCTGTCTGACACCTCTCCACAGCCTTTGTTACACAACTGAAAAATTCAATCCCACTGGTAAATCCATGCTGTCTGGAATCCTAAGGGGGGCATTATCCTGAGGTTGTGAGTTTGAGACTGCCTTTATTACAGGGGAGGTTATCCTGAGGCTGTGCATTTGAAATTGCCATTACTACATAATACAGCCAACACCCTATCTAGGGCACAGGTAGGAGTAAAACTATTTTAAAAAAATAATAAGGGGAGTGGCAAGTTAGGGTCTAGCAATAGTTGAGTACTGGTGAAACACCCTACCTAGGGTAGGAGTACTTAAGGGTTAAAAGAGAGCAGAACATAGGCAGGGTAGACACGAGTTAGGGTCAAGCAATAGTTTGAGCAAGAGGTAAAAAGTGTCTAAATGAGGCAAAACAGAAAAACAGGCAAGGTAGGACATAGTAATGCTGGGAGTGGTTCAGAGCAGTGGCTGTGGGGCGGCAGTCTTCAGGAGACTTTCTGGAGACTGCGGTGCTGCCCCATCTACATTCACTTCTCTGGGCTGAGGAGAGAGGTTGCTAGATTCCAGTTCGAGCTGGTAAGATTTCAGGGTGCCTCTGTCCCTACCCAGGGACCGTCAAGTCTGCTACTGCAGCCTCAAAGAATGCCAAGGATGAGGAGTGGCTAGACCACAGTGGGCTTGGGAAGGGTGAGGGTGGTGGGTCAGAAACACATCCCCCACAAGGTACCACTACAAAATTCCTACACCTCTCTGGCAGGTTGGGACTGTCCCATGGAGACACCTGCAGTAGTGACCAAGGAGGATGTGGGGGTCCTTCATAGTGGAGACCCCAAGGTTGGTGGTAGAGTACCACAGAGGGGGAGGAAGCAACTCCTGGTGGGTGACTCAGTTGTTGGGGGGATAGATTTGAGGACAGAAAGGGAGGGGGAGAGGGCAATTAGGTGCCTACCTGGCATCACTGTTCGGAGGGATGGGGAGCAGATGCTAAGGATCGCTTGGGAAGCAGGACAGGAGAGAGAGATCTGGATGTCATGGACCAGCCCAGGATCAATGACCTGGCTAGGGATGGGGCTAGGATAGTACAGTACAGTACAGGAAGAGTTCAGGGTGTTGGGGAGGGGGTCTTAGGCAGGCAGCATGCTCAGTGGTCTTTTCTGAGGTGCTACCTGTCTATGACAGGGGAAAGGATAGGGTACTCCATACCAGGAGCTTCAACACATGATTGAAGAAATGGTGCAAAGAGTAGGGGTTCAGCTACATTAGGGACTGGGATCCCACCTGGAGGGCTAGAGGCCTATACAGGGAAGATTGCCTGCATCCATCTGGTAGGGGGGACCACAGTCCTCAATGAACAGTTTAAATGTTACATTGACAGGCATTTAAACTAGCCAAAGGGGGTGGCAGAAGAAAATGGGGAAAAATAAACTGTACCCCCTTCAAAGTGAAGTAGGCAGTAGGGAGAGAGCAAAGGAAAAGCAATCCCAAGGGTTCATAGGTTGGGGAAACGAGTCAATTGGCAGAAGCCTTATTAAGACTCACCATGCATCAGTGGAAAACTCCCAACCCAACAAAAAAGAAAACAAAGTGGTAAAAGTGAAGAAAGATGGGACTAAGAGCAGAAGGGGTAAGGAGAGATGGCTAAAGGGGACAGGGGATGATAACAAAGAGGGTGGTAGCACTTTCTGGAAGGCCATGTGTGCAAATGCCTTTAGTCTGGGAAACAAAATCCCAGACCTAGAGGCCATGATGGTAGAGGCTGACCTGGACATTGTCATCATTACAGAGTCACGGTGTAATGAGAACCATTATTGGGATATAGCCATACCAGGCTATACTCTGTTCAGAAAAGACGGGCCGGGGGAGTGGCTATTTATTTGAGGGGAAGCATAAAGGCTGCTGAGATGCAGGGAAATCAGGAAGAGGTGGAGGTACTGTGGGTCACACTAGAAACAGGGAAAGGAACCGCTATCCACACCGGCAAAATCTGCAGACCTTCATCACGGGTGGGGGTTGGATAAGGTTCTAGTGGAAGCCATCCAAAAGATGGCAGAAAAAGGAGAGGTGCTACTGGTGGGGGACTTCAACCTGCCAGATGTAGATTGGAGTATCCCAGCTGCAGCTTCAGCTAGGAGCAGGGACGTATTGAATTCCCTGCAGGGCGCATTCCTCAGGCAACTAGTAAAAAAACCCACTTGTGAGAAGGCACCACTGGACCTTGTACTCACCAATGGGGACAGTGTTGCAAATGTCACAGTGGGTGGACAACTGGGGACCAGTGATCACCATATAGTGTGGTTCAAGGTAAGTACAGCAGCAAGATCAAATCACAGAAAGGTGACGGTCCTGGACTTCAGGAGAGCTGATCTTAAAAAGATGGGGCAATGCCTCAGGGATGCCCTGGAGGGGGGACGGGACTTGGTGGGAGTGGAGGAACAGTGGGCAAATCTTAAAGGAGGGATAGAGAAGGCAACAGGCCTCTGCATCAGACAAATAAGCAAAAGCAGGAGGAAAAAGAGACTGCTATGGTTCTCAAAAAAGGTGGCCAGAAAGGTAGGGGCAAAAAAGTTAGCATTCAGGAGGTATAAGGAGACACAGAAAGAGAGCATGATAGAGAGGTGTATCAGGAGAAACAGTGGGAGCCATGGAAAGCAGTTAAGAGTGCAAAGGTGAAGATGGAGGAGAATATAGCCCAGGCAGTGCAGAAAGGGGACCAGGCAGTGCAGAAAGGGCTCAAAGTATTTTTCAGGTATGCAAGCAAAAAGAGAAAGACCACGGGACGGATAGTAAGGCTTAGAAAGGAAGGAGGGAGGGAGTGTGTGGAGTGGGATCAGGAAAAAGCAGACATCTCAAACAAGTACTTTTATTCAGTGTTCACAGAGGAAAGATAAGGAGAGGGACCACAGATAAGGGCCAGGAGCATCGAAGAATAGAAGGAAGACACTAGTCCATTTACAGAGGAGAGGGTTCTGAGGGAACTCACAAATCTGAAAGTGGACAAGGCAATGGGGCCTGAAGGGGTGCATCCTGGGATATTGAGGGAGCTCAGGGAGGTGCTGGCTGCACATTTGGCAGCCCTGTTCAACCACTCACTAGAGACAGGAGTAGTTACAGAGGACTGGAGGAGGGCAGATGTCGTCCCACTTCACAAAAGCGGAAGCAAAGAGGAGGCTGGTAACTACAAGCCAGTCAGCCTGACATCAGTAGTGGGGGAAATTAATGGAGTCACTACTGAAGGAGAAGATTGTGGAATACCTGGAATCCAGTTGCCTTTAGGATCTGAGGCTGCATGGATTCACTGGAGGGAGATCATGTCAAATAAATCTAATAGATTTATTTGACTGGGTGACCAGGGAATTGGATCAAGGTGGAGCAGTGGATGTGGCCTACCTAAATTTCAGGGATATACTATGCTATTTGGAAACTCAGTATCCTGACGCTCAGGATACCGAGCCCAGATTCCCGAACTGCACACACCTGACGGCACCACTTGCCCAACGTAATGTTGGTCAACACGGCAACATATGCCGTTTTGTTACAATGCAGGGGGCTGTGCCCCTGACGTCCCCTGTAACTAATATAACTAACTCCAAGGGGGAATGGACCTCGGAGTAAAAATTATATCAGTTATGGGGCCAAAATGTAAAAAGGGCCCATAGCCCGGACCAGAATCTGAGCCTCCAACGCTACACTGGCTGAGCTGCCAGTGCTTTAGTACTACACACCACTGGGGCAGCTCAGCTAGCTCCCTGATCCAATCCTGTTTGCAGGAACATACCAGGGGTAAGGTAGCAACCTGTCACTTCTGCTACCTTACCCCCTCCCGTAACAACATCGGGCAAAACAACAGTGGGATTTCCACTGTCAGGAAGCTACACCTGTCAGGCAATACTGCCCAGGCAGGTTAGTGTCAGGACAGTGAGCCTTGAGATAATGTAAGTATACCGATTTCAGTAACGCATTCAACACCATTCCACATAAGTGACTCATAAACAAGCTGAGTAGCCTAGAAGTGGGTCATAAGGTGGCAAACTGGGTGAGAAATTGGTTGTGGGACAGGAAACAGAGGGTGGTGGTAAATGGAGATCACTCCGATGAAGGGAAGGTGACAAGTGGGGTGCCACAGGGATCAGTACTGGGACTTATCCTCCTTAATGTCTTTATTAGCGACATTACAGAGGGGCTAGAAGGGAAGCTATGCCTCTTTGTAGATGACACTAAAATCTGTAATAGGGTAGACACTCCAGGGGGTGTAAAAAATGAATAGTGATCTAGGAAAGTTAGAGGAGTGGGCAAGGCTGTAGCAGTTAGGTTTCAATGTGAAAAAGTGCAAAATCATGCACATGAGGCACAGAAACCCAGGGGCAGAGTACAAAAAGGGGGGTAGTACTAACTACTACAAAGCAGAAAAGGTAATCACATCTGATGACCTAGAGGTGGTCAAACAGCATGACAAGGCAGTGGGGAGAGCTAGTGGGATGTTAGGGTACATAGGGAGGGCTATCACCAGCAGAAAGAGAGAGGTGGTGTTACCACTGTATAGATCACTAATGAGACCTCACCTAGAGTACAGTATCCAGCTCTGGAGACCACATTTCCTGAAGGACAAAGACAGGGTATAGGTGGTCCAGAAGAGGGCAACCAAAATGGTGCTGGGTCTGCATCACAAGCCCTATGAGGAGAGACTGAAGGACCTCAATATGTACACCCTGGAGGAAAGGAGGGAGAGGGGGGATGTGATAGAACATTCAAATGCCTCATGGGTATAAATAAAGTTCAAGAGGGAAGCATTTAAAAAAAAAAGATGCCTAAGAACAAGGGGACACATGATATGAAGTTGGAGGGGGGGGGGACTCAGGGGAGATGTGAGAAAATACTTCTTTACAGAAAGAGTTTATACCTGAAACAGCCTTCCAGCAGAGGTAGTGGGAGCAAAAATGGTAACAGGCTTCAAAAATGCATGGGATAGGCAAAAGGGAATGTTAGAGGCAGAGAAAGGGGGTAAAGCCGGAGATCAAGTAGGGTCTGCGGTGTTATAGTAAGTAGGGTAAATAGGCAGACTGGGTAGGCCAAGCAGACCTCATCTGCCGTCAATATCTATGTTTCTTTGTAGGCCACTGGCCTCCAGGAACTCCACTATTCTTACCTTAATTATAGACCCAGAGGTTTCCCCACTATAGAAGTCAGAGTGACTTGTCTATAGTTGCCTGGCTTCTCCCAACTCCAACTTTTAATGTAGGGGGACCATATTGACTGTCCTCCAATCCTCCAGCACTTCTCCTGTCTCCAAACATTAGTTAGTGGAGCTACCCCATCTCCCTTAACCCCCTTAGATACAAACCATCTGGACCCATTGATTTATTCACATTCAGTGCTCTAAGTCCCTTCAGCACTCTCTCCTCTGTTGTGGGCTCCTTGTTGACACCTGCTAGTGATCCTCTACTGACTGCCATGCTGCAGTCTGGCAGAAGGCCTCATCCTCCACTATGAATATTGGACAGAAATAATAATTTAGTAGAACTGTCTTACCCTTCTCATGCTTACCCCATTCCTCCCCCTTTTTCAGCCTGATCACTCCTCCTTTGGTTTTGCGTTGCTCTTGTATATAGGGAAAATGCCTTGTCACCCTTCCTAACCACTTTGACTAGTCTTTGTTCAATATGTAGGTCTTTTCAAAACAATTCCTGATGTAGTGAGATCACACTGAGTAGCTCCAATACCTCCAGAATGTCTCCTGTCTGCAAAAAGCAGGCAGAGAGGAGGGAAGGTAGCTGGAGACCAGTCAGGCTATGCGGAGACAGATTAGGCAGAGAACTTCTGGGCAGATTGAGTGGGCCAAACTGTAACTGTCCTTTCTTGCTAACAAATTCTGTTTTTAATTCCAGATCAAAAGATACAAGACATCTCTTGTGGATTGAAGATGGGGTTAAGGACACAGCTATCCATATGGTAGTCACTGAGGGTATTGGACAGAATGTCAGACTCTAATATACGGTGAGGATATGTGGCAAGGACAAATAGAATTTGTCAAAAGAAAAGGACCACTTGGCCGATCCAGTCTGCCCAAGTGTTCCCTGCCTATTCTACCTAGGCAGACCTTATCTGATCTCCAGTAATCCTCCCCTTCCCTGCCTCTTTCCTAATATGTCCCTATGTTTATCCCATGCATGCTTGAAGCCCCCCACCATTCTAGCCTCCACTACTTTCTGCTCACTGTCTGTTCTAGGCATCTACAACCCTTTTAGTGAAGAAATATTGCCTGATATCTCTCGTTAACAGCCCCCAGTTTTGTCTCATGCTCCCTGGTCCTGGTGCTCGTCTTCATTTGAAAGAGACTCCTTACCTCCACCTAGTTTACCCTTTGAGATACTTGTAGGCCTTGATCATGGCACTCTCTCTCCTCTCCTTCAGGATCATGTCGCCCTCTTCTCTCCTCTCTTTCAGGATGTACATGTTGAGATCCTTCAGTCTCTCCATGTAGGGCTTCCCATGAAAACCCTACACTATTTTAGTTGCTCTCCTTTGGACAACCTCCACCTTGATGATGTTCTTTATCAGATGTGTTGTTGTGGGAGCACAGGGAGGCCATGATGTTAGGCCAGTAGGTATGTAGCCACATTTGCATCTTGTAGACCTAAGTTCACACCCACAATTGTAAGAGAAAAGGCTGTAAGAGAGGGAATGGAAAAAGACAGAAGCTGGTACTGTGACAGACCCAGAATTCTGTACTGACACGTTCGGCTCGCAGTATAGCCTAGAGGTTAAAGCAATCCTGAAGATGGATTATTTTTACTAACAGTTTGAAATGTAAAGGTGATAACTCACTAGTTTCAAGGCACATATAAAAAACAATTATTATAAATGTAGAAAATGTTGTAATACCTTAAAACACACTTAATAAAACAGATGATCTCCTATTTAATCTGTTGGATTAAATATAGTCAAAGGATGACCAAGACCCTCGGTGACATCATTCCTGTCAGGAGCCCAAAATATATGGCTGCCACCAGCCCTTAATTACAGGCTGATTTACATATGAATAACTCTGGACTGCAAAGACTCACAGATAAACACAATGGCTCATTCAAATTAGCTTTTCATGGGCTTTCAGACATTATGAAATCCTGTAGATGACAGTTCCTCTTTAATGTACCAACCGAATGCCTTACTTTTGCACCATGTCGCTTCATTCTACATTATGATACCTGATCCACTGTCTTGTTGTGTACTTTTTTGTACCTGGGTCGTGCCTGAAAAAAGCACTTTGGTGCCAGTGCACCAGTGTGTTTACCTGGTCATCAAAATAAATAATAAAAAAAAATGTCCCTGGTCATCCAGTCAACGAAATCTATCAGATTTGGTTGGCATTATATTTCCCCTGTTAATTCATGCTGCCTGTGGTCCTGCAGCTCACTGGATTCTAGGTGTTCAACCAGTCTTTTATTTTGCTAGGGTTTCTATTAATTTTCCCACCACTGAAGTAAGACTGACTGGCCTATCGTTGCTTGCCTCCTCCTTGCTGCTTCTCTTATGTATAGGGAACATGTCAGCCCTCCTCCAGTCCTACGGAACCACACCTGTGTCTAGTGAGTTGTTTAACAAGTCTGCTAGTGGGGCAGCTAGCACCTCCCTGAGTTCTGTCAGTACCCTGTTCACCCCCATTGCCTTATCCGCCTTCAGGACTCTCCTCTGAAAATGAACTTGTGTCCACCTCTCCCCCCAATTCTTGCTTCTCCAATGTGGTCCTCTATCTAGAATGAAGACTGATCAGAAGTACCTGTTTAAGCTGTCTGTTTTTTCTTGGTTCCCTTCTACACAGTTTCCTCTTTCCACCCTTCTGATCCTCACTAGTCTTACCCTTGTTTTTCTCTTCCCACTTACATACCTGAAGAAGTTCTTATATCCCTTAGCCACCCCTCTAGCAATCCTTTCTTCTGTGTGCACCTTTGATCCCCTAACCATGTTGTCTGCTTCCTTTTGCCTTGCTTGGAATACTTCCCAGTTTTCCTCCTTCTGCATTTCTTTACACCTCTTGAACGCTACCCTTTTTTTCTTTCACCACCTTTGCCACTTCCTTGGAGAACCATAACGATCTCCTTTTCCTCCTGCTCACTTCTTTCATGCAGAGGTTGGTTGTGCTAATTATCCCTCCCTTCTTCTTCTGCACTGTGGCTCTACTCCCTGGCAATACCCCCCCATCGAGGTAATTTCTGGGGCAGTCTCCCATTTCTTTAAAACCCACCCTCCTGAAATCCAGGACCTTCATCGTCATGTGGCTCACCTCAGCTCCTTTTCTTATGCTGAACCATTGTGCACAGTAATCACTGGTACCTAGGGGACTATCCACTGTGATGTCGGAAATGTTGTCCCTGTTTGTAAGCACCAGGTCCAACACTGCCCCATCCCTAGCAGGTTCTTTGACCAGCTGCCTGAGAAAAAGTTCCTTGTAGGGAGTCAAAGATGGCCCTGCTCATTGCCAAAGCCACAGCTGGAAGGTTCTATTCCACATCAGGCCAAGTCAAGTCTCCAACCAGCAGCATTTCCCCGTTACTTACCATCCTGATGATGGCTTCCTCAAGTACCCTAGCCATTTCCTTTCCTTGTGCTCAAGGTCTGTACACTGCTCCTGTATGCATAGCAGTCCCAGAGATGATCCGCAGCATTTTCAGCCACCTGCTCCTCTTGGTGCACTAGTTCCTCCATGGCCATAATTCCTCCTTCACTTATAATGCCACCCCTCCTTCCCACCCTGTCTCTCCTAAACAGAGAGTAGCCCAGGATGGCATGTTCCAGTCATGGTGCTCAGTCAACCACAACTATGTTATGGCCACTAAATCAAGGCTAGCCTCCGCCATGATTGTCACCAAGTCTAGAATTTTCTTTCCAAGTCTCCTTGCATTAGAACACATTGCTTTCCACACCTTTTTGCCCCCGTCTGATGCCTTGTGTCTCCCTCACATTCTTACCTATGCTGTTTTGAGTAGCCCCCTCCGACTCACTTCTTCTCATTCTGCTTTAATTATTCCTGGTCCCCTTCAATCCAATATCCTCACAAAACCAAGAGCCTGCACTCATGAAGTTCTGAAACATCACACTTCACAAGTGAAGAGTTTGTACTCAAAGCGCCGGGGCAGTCAGTGGTGTATGGATTGTCTGTTCACCTTCATTTCACTATTATGTTGCATTACAACATTTAAACTTTGTTTTATTATTTTTTGTGACATGTGGTGTTTTAGGACATCACAAGTACAGGTTCTCGGTTTTGTATGTTTAGCTGGGCTGGACACCCATTTCCTGCACTGACCCTGCACCAGGTGTTCGCAGTCTCTTTGTTTGGATTTGATAATCCACTATCCTCCCCTACTTCAGTTATATCCATCTTTTCTTTCATCTTGCCCCAGTCCATGCTTTCCTGCACCACTTCCTAGGGCTGTTTTTGCCCCTCGGGCCCTCCCTCTCTTACAAGTTACCATCTGGGTTAAGGCAATTGTTGCCTCCCTTAGTTTAAGTGCTTCCCATCGACTAGTTTAAATGCTCATCCAAGTAACATTTAAACCTCCCACCAGGGACTGCGGTCCCCTTCCTAGAAGGATGAAGGCTGTCTCCCTTATAGAGGCACATCTCTTCCCATGTTGGTCCCCAGTCCACGATGTAGCCCAAGTCCTCCTCCATGCATCATGTCTTCAACCAGTTGTTAAAGTTCCTGGTGTGGAGTACCCTTTCATGTCTCTGGCCCTTTACAGGTAGAACCTCAGAAAAAGTTACCATGCATGCTATCTGCTTGAGGCATCTCCCCGGCTCTCTGAAATATCCCTGCATTACTCCTACCCTCTCCCTTGCCAGGTAATTTGTCCCAAGATGAACAATGATGTTCTGCTCCCTTCCTCCCACCGCCCTAGTGGTCCTCAGGATTTGCTTTCCATCCCTCCAAGCCAAAGCACTATTCAGGCACTTTACCTCCCTATCTGTTCCCTCCCCAACTCTTAAGTCTACCTTCCTTTCTATAGAATCCACCACCAGCAACTGCCTCCTCTTAGGCTGGGGACCACTTCCTGCCTCCTTGGGGCCTCTGCTTCAGAGGACCCCTCCTCTCCTTCCACTGTAATGGGAACCTCCTCATGGTTGCCCTGTTTTACTAGTACAGCAAATGTGTTCAGCAGTGGTACTGGTGGAGGAGTGTGCACCTTTTCCCCTACGTCCATATTACAGGAGCCCACCAAGGTCCATCCACTCTATTTCTGTCTAGGCATACTCTGGTAGAGCGGTGGCAGGATTGGTGCTGCTGGGTAGGACAGAAGATCTGCTGTACACTTGCCAGAGTGGTCCACAGTACAGCAATCTGTGCCCACAACCCAGAGAGATGAGAACATATGGGGTAGCACCTCAGTCTCCAGATGGTCTCCCTAAAGACTGTGGCACCACATCCATTACACTGCACCACTCCCATGATCATTAACTCTTTCTATGTCCGCACTTGGTACCTACACTAGTTTGAATTACCCCTCTATCTGCTTACTACTTTTTTGGTACTCCTATTTCTCAGTTCTGCTTTACCCAGAACTTGCTTATTTACCTACCCTAGATAGGGTTTACCCTGCTTTCACTTTCCTGCTCTTAGAGAAGTTCTACAGTCAACATTTTCCAAGTCATATATTCTGTACAGTGTTTTGATTTCTGTATGTAGTCCTAGTATGTCATTCTCTCTTTCTGCTCTTGAGAGTTTTTTTCTAAATTCGCCTATTAGATTTATGGATACTAGGGATCTCCATGTTAGAATTTTTTATTGCTCTTCTTTTTCCTACAGTGCCTCCTGTCCCATGTTACAGTGATGCAACTGGGACCATACTGTAGATTCAGCAAGTACAGGTTGAGTCAATGTTATAGCAACAGAGCTGTAATTTTATTAACTTTCCTTATCCAGTGAGCACTAATAAAGGCAATACCTGTATTTATAATTTTACAAACACCTGAGGGATAACTGAGTGGGCTATTCTGCAAGGAGACAGCTAGAAATGTCACTTAGTATAGCATTAATAGAAACATAGAAATTGTTGGCAGATGAGGACTGCTAGACCCATCCAGTCTGCCCATAGGCCCTGTACTTGATTATGGCCTCTGACCTTATCTGGTCAGTGGCTTCCCTTCCCTCTGCCCTACCTCCAATGTTTCCTTATGCCTGTACCTGGCATGCTTATATCCCTCCACAGTGCTCACTCCCACCACCTCCTGTGGCAGACTATTCCATTTGTCCACCACCCTCTCTGTGATGAAAAGCTTTTTCATATTCCCTCTTAATATGTCACTTTCCAATTTCATATCATGCCCTCTTGTTCTTATACTCCTCCTATATTGGAAGATATCTCCCCACTGCACCTTGTTAATGCCCTTAAGGTACTTGAATGTTTCTATCATGTCCCCCCCCTCTCTCTCTCCTCTTCTCCAGCAAGTACATATTGAGGTCCTTTAATCTCTCTTCAAAAGTTTTGTGGTGTACGCCCTGTACCATCTAGTCACACTTCTCTGGACCTCCTCCACCCTGTTAATGTTCTTATGAAGGTGCAGCCCCCAGAACTGCAAACAGTACTCTAGGTGAGGCCTGGCTAGTGTTTTATACAAAGGCATCACTACCTCCTGCCTTCTGCTAGTGATGACCTTAGATGATCTGTGTGCTTTGTATGGCTGTGTGTAGTTTAAGCATTAAACACAAAACATGTACTCTCACTAGCTAGTCAAATACCTAGAAAACAAAAAGACGGAATTAGAAGAGTTATTTAGTTGAGTTCAGAACATAAGGCTTCTAACAGCAGATTGCTGCTGCAACAGTTTTCATTCAGTGAATCAGTAGTCCTGGACACAATATTGTCACGTAGTTATTTTAAACATGCGGAGCCTGTAAACCCCCTGAACAAGATTTCACCAAACCCAAAGGAGTCTTCACCTGTAGGGATTGTTGCATTTGTAAATACACAAACACAGGCAAGACATGTAACACTCTAGCAAAGAGTTTGTAGTAAACTTGAAATCTTTCATGAATTGTTCTACAGAATTCATCATTTATGTTTTGCAATCTGAATGCCCCAAAATCTATATGGGATATACAGTTACAGGGGCATCAAACATGGAAGAATGAACTCCTCAGTGGGAGCATATTTTGTGAAATGTCACCAAAAATATTCTACGGGACTCAAATGCTCACCTGTGGATCAAATACCACCACCAGAAAGAGGTGGTGATAGATAGCAAATGCTATTTAAAGAGAGACTAAATGGATTTTCCAGTTCAAGGCTTTGTGCCCCAAAGGACTGAAACATAACATTGACTATTCAGTGCAGGGCTGCAGCTAGCAATTCCAGGGCCCCCGGCAGGCAGTCAGATGAGGGCCCCTGTATCCCTGACAAAGTAAGCCGGGGGTCTGGGGTTTTTGGTGCTCTCAGGTGAGTTTTGGGGCTGTTAGTGAAGCTAAAAACAAGATTTTGTGAAGCACACTTCAAGGAGTCACATAAAGAATAATGAATGTGAGAGAAGCACTCACACATTTCCCACAATTACTTACCCCAATGCCATTTTCAATGAAGGAATGTACTTTTAGCCTGGAGTCTTATTCATATTTATAACAACAGAAGAATTTTTTTTTTATAAATGTGGTCTGCTGCCAGCCATGATGTAAACCCTCATGATTCCCATGATGGCTGGCAGTGGTCTGAATGCAACAGACAATTTGTGAACCTTTCCTAGAAAGTTACCCTTACTCATACTTCAGAACTCTCAAAAACATTTTCCTTATGAAATCTGTCTTGTCCTGCTTTAACAGCCTTAACACAACCCTACCAGTTAAGTTATTCTCTGAAGTAATGCTTTCTAATATTTTCCTTATCCTGCTCCCCCCCACTTTGAATGCCTTCTAATTCTATGTACTGTATGATGCAAACACAAGCCAACCCAAGAGGAATAACAAGGGAGCAGCATCCAGTACCCTTAGCTTATCAGCCACCCACAGCTTACTTTGCACAGACAGATACACAAAGCATTTCTGCCTGTCACGCCACATATACTACAGAGGGTGCTGAGAATGGAGCAGCACTTCCTTTTCTTTCTGTCATTAGGAATACACCAACAGATGCTTCTGCACCATACACAAAGGCATTGCAATCGGGTCTATCATCCAAAAAGCACCAATTGTTTTTTTAGTTCAGCACACTTCAAGGAGTCACAGAAAGAATAATGAATGTGAGAGAAGCACTCACAGATTTCCCACAATTACCTACCCAGACCCAACAGATGAAAAGGTGGTTATGCACTGATCCCTGTCTCAGACTATGCAAACAGTTTCAGAGCTTGAAGACTGGAGTGCGCACCCAGGGATTCAGCCCTCTGAGAAGGGGATGTCATTGCCATCACAGTGAATATGCTTTTTATTCCTTTTTTTTACACTTATGCATGAACACAAGGGAACCATTTCCAGGGAATGCAGATATTCACAAAGGAGGTTTATGTATCAGTTACATATGCCAGCAAACTCAGACTGCACACAAAGAGCTGGAGATGTCAGATACCAGTCTGGCAATTAATTACTCAATCAGAAATCAGAGACGTGGAGCATGAAAATGCTCTGGACTCAACAGAAACCCAAAGTGCTTCTTAGCATGATAACATAACAGCATGACAGAAAAATGGTAATACGTTTGACTTCTAAACTTGAGGATGAGTTAGCTGGGAGCTCTTGTCTGAGGAACTGGCACTTGCACATAGACTACTTTTATAGGGAAGAAGTCATTGACAGGATCTGCTGTATTGTATTTATTGTTGTTTAAAATGTTGTTTATACCTGAAATTTCCTCTGTAAAAATATATAAGGGCCTGGCTGTCACTTTGCCCTGTCATGTATGTTAATAGTTCAATTAAAATCTATTTACTATATGGATCTAAATTATGAATATCAATCCCAATATTTGTTATTTTGATGACATTTAGACTGCACCCCTGAAACGAAAAAATTATTTTCCACCTCCCTCATTGCCCATGACTAGTTCTGTGGCCACTGTGACAGTCATCTCCCATATCCTAATCTCTCCAAGTCTTATAATACATAAGCAAAACAGACATGACAAGGCACAGGTAGCCCTTACCAGGCTGGATTCTGGAGGGATGTCTGGACAACTTAAGGACAGTGGAGTGAAGAGAACGAGTGTGGCAGTCACATGACACCGCTACAGATGAGGCAACGACGCGAGCATTAAGGCCTGTGACCCGACCTGACTACTGGGCAGTAGCTGAGCGCCTGATGTACTTAACTCCGGCGGCGACATTCCCAGCTCACTAGCTGACTTCTTGCTTGCCTTTGCTTTGGCTGCCTCTACCTGATTGAGTCGTCTCCTTGAGGTCTACCATCTACTGGTCCTCTCTCTGACCGACACAAGCAAAGCAATCCCTCTCTCCAGTCTCTCTCTTCTGACTCAGGGCGGCAAATAGGGTGTTGCGTTGTGCTAGGCACTGATACCGTTCCCGCTCAGAACAGACGCGCAGGACAATAAGGAAACAACGTCATACGTTTGCTGAGGGGTCTGTCTGGCGCTGGGCTAACCACTGTAATATCTTTTTCTTTACTGTCCGGGGGTGTCATTTATGCAACAGCAATGGTAGGAGTGATGCATAAATAACTCCCCCCCCCCCCGAATGGCAAAGAAAAAGGTTATACAGTGGCGTCACTCGGCGCCGATAACATCTTGGATGGACAAATACAAAAAATTATACTTTTGAGTGCAGAACGCTGCTCAGTCGGCGGGCCCCCTTTAATGCCGGGCCCAGGAAAAAAGTCCCGGTTGTCCCCCCATAACGGCGGCCCTGATTCAGTGTATCTATAATCAGATTTCTTGTTTTCAGTGACTCTGCAATTTTGAATGTTCCTGAGTGTACTTGATGGGATAGATTACGTTAGAATTTCAGCTGGTGCCATATTTTTCTTAAATTAAAGCTATGGATTAGACTGGGGAGTTTCAGTAATCCCCCCCCATCCCAAGTAGCAACAAATAAAGTAAAAAGTACATCTCAGCCAGTTTTATTCTCCAACTTTTTCATACTTCAATTTTTAACCTCCCTTCCCCATCCCCGCCTTACTCAGAAACGTTTAATAGGATTTATATGCTGTGTTTGAAAGGTGATGAGTTTGGAAATTTACTGGACAAACTTAATTATAAATCAATGCCCGTGAGGTATCTATTCTATAATAAACCGGTAAAATGGGGTTGCATGGATTGCCTAAGGGCAGATCACCTCTAGTAGTGCACTTTTAATATCTCTCCCAGAGCTAAATCTTTTATACTGTTTTGGCCATCAGAGTTAATACAACTGTACTGTGTTTTTTACACTCGTTGTGAATTGTAATAACTGTGGGAAATTTATGTGTTGAAGGTTATTAATGCTGGAAATGTCATGTTTCCCTTTCCTTGTCCCTCCCTCCCCCTACCATCTTTCACTTGTGTCTCCTTTCCCTCACCCACCCTGTTACCTTAGATTTTTTCTTTCTCCCCCAACACAACCCGACCCCTTCCCCCAGCCAAGCTGATGCAAGGCTGATACCTGACCAGGTGTAAAAAACATTATAGAGAGAATAGGAGCAGATTGCATTTAATGCAAATCGCTACTAAACCAGTTTAAAAGTCCGAAAGTATATTTTACTACCTGGAATGCTATTCAGTAGAAAATAATCTCTTAAGCACTTTTTTATTTGAGTATCAGGTAGGTACACTGGAATATACATTCCTTTTTCAACCATTACCTGAGGTCGAAAATTGTTACAAAACAAAGACATACAAAAAACAAAGTACAAAAAAAGTTTTCAATAAATACTACACTTAGTACAATTTACAAGAACAAACATTAAAATTTTTAAAATACTGAAGAGCAGCTGAGGAGAAAAGAGTAAAATATGAGAGTTGCTTGACTTGTATAAGCACAGAATTCCAGAAAGAAGCTGAACAATATACAAAAGTATATTTTCCAGTTGCTGTGCACACAAATGGTTTAAACAACTGGACTTCACTGGAAGACCGTGAATCATAGGTTGGGGTATGTTTTATTAAAAATGTACACAAGGAGACAGGAACACCAGAACAACAGAAAACAAATCGAGATAAAGATAACTTATAATTGTTGTGGACTCATAACCAATCAAGTTTCTCCAGGATTTGGCAATGGTGGGTGCGATATGGTGCCAGTATTTCAAATTTATCAATCTTTTGTAACAGGATTTCTTTTCTGGACACAGAGCAAGCTGGTGCAGCCAGTGACAACAGAAGTGTGATCCAAAACTGATACAAAGTTTTGTTGAGCTATGGCCAAACACGTTTCTTTGGTTAAGTAGTCACAAATATGGTAAAGTGTGCCAATTTATGAATGTATCGTAGCAGATATTTTATCCAACTGTATACTGAAATTTAAAGATGGATGTAGTGTGACTCCAAGATATTTAAATGAGCCGACATGATCAAGTACACACCCATCAGTAGCATATACCTTGAAGTCTCAGGAAAATTGTTTCAGTTTAGGAAAACAGCCAAGTAACATACTGTAGCTGTCATTTATATTCTATTTAAAACTAAGTTATTGTGACAAAGCCAGTCCTGTCCTTTAGCAAATTAACTAGTCAACATGGAATTAATCTAATTCATGGAAGAGTTATGAGCTAACAACATTGTGTCATCTGCTTATAAAAGAAGCTCACAGTTATGGGAAATAGGATCAATGAACAAGGAAAAAAGCAGGGGGCCCAGTATGGAGACCTGAGGGACTCCATACTGAACTCTTCTGTAAGTTGAGAATACTCCCCCAAATTTTACATACTGTGATCTGTAAGATAGTCACTAGATCAAGCCACAGCGGAGTTACCCATCCCAACATTTTTAAGACAATTTATCAAAAAGGAATGATCAACCATTGGTCAAATGCCTTGGTTAGGCATTTTAAACACAAACTTTAAAAACTTTAAGCACAATGGGTACTTTATTATTATCACAGTTTTTTTTAAAAAGAGTTGTTTGTATGAAATTTAAATGGTGACTTAAGGCACTGATTGGTTACCATCAAAATGGACACGGGGGAATGCTTTAAATATGACACTGATGTTTTCTGAGTTTAAGCTCGCTAAGGAAGAGGCAGAGTGCCTCCAAGCACAGGAGCAGTCTTGTTTGTGCACCTTACCTCCAATAAAGATTACAGCTCTATTCTAAAAAGAGTTAGAGTGTTGCAAGCCCCGGGTGCACCAAACGCACGGTGCATGGGGCTTGCAGCAATCCCAAGGCTGAATTTGGGATTCTCAAAACCCGAACCCTCCATGTGCCACATGCGGCAAATTAGACCAGCTTTTGCTGGTCTAACATCACCAACCTTTACGGGCTTGCACCAAGTCTTTGGCTCAAGCTGATGTATAAGGGTGTAGTGTTACAAAGGTGCACTACTTCCATGAGACTAAGGGTGTACCATGCACCAAAGTGTTCAGGGCAGCTGTGCCATTGAAGAGGGTTTGCACGCCCCAGTATTAAATTTGGGCATACAAGTTCCATAGTATTTATAATCCCAAGCAGTGTGTGCTATCTAGCTTTTTGTAGCGTGCATTCAAAGTGGCTGTTAATGGCGGTACCTAAATGGACTGAGTTCTGGCAGCACATTTGTGGTCGGAACTGGAGAAACTTTGAAGAGCTAGCCACAAGCAGCAAGTGGACCTTTATAATTGGTGAGTGTGTGCTGCTTTCAGATGATCTTCTGTGCTCCTGTGGACTTCAACAGCGTCTGCGTAATGGGGAGAGTGGTGTGTGTAAGGCAGCTCCACACAACAAGTGATTAGTGAGGAATTAAGGAGCTAAGAAAATAATTGTAGCAATAGCAAAAGTGCACATGCACAATATTACAGAAAGTATGTGGCTTCTTGGCTAGTAATTAAGACATAAGAAGGTATCTTTTGTGCTGTTGTGGACTTTGGCTGCAGTAAGGAAGGGGACACCGCTGCTTCACACTCCAGTCCATCTGAGACAGTATCAAGGAAGTCCGTGACAGCAGAGTCCGTCAAACTCCTAGCTCTGAATCCAGCCTGGCAATCCATCAGCAGACTGCATTTTTCCAAAAAATCCTGAATCTGATTTGAGACAAGACCCTCAAAAACTTTTGATAATACAGACAGCAGTGCAATAGATCGGTAGTTTGTTAATATATCTCAATCACCTCCTTTGAATATAGGTATTATTTTGGAGTTTTTCCAACACTCTGAATAAATACTTTGTCGCAAGCTAAGATTAAACAATTTAGTTAAAGCTGGAGTAATCTGTTGGACAGCATCTTTCAAGAACTTGATTTCCACCCAATCCAACCCCATAGCCTTTTGTGAGTTTAGTTTGGATATTTGTTTATGAACCTCCTTATTCTTAATTTCCCTAAAATAGATCTGTGGTATTGTCACACTATCATTTCCAGAGATAACTGGGGAAGCACCAAAGGCCTCCTCTTTCTTGTTTATTATATCCAGATCTGGGAGTGTGCAAAAGGAAAAAATTACTCACCTTAGTAATGTTGTTTCTTCTAATGGAGTCTTGCTATATTCTGACAGTAGCAGTGAGTCCCAACCTTCGAACTACCATGGAGATGAAAGAGTTAACTTTCCTTGCCAGGCATGGAATGCTGAGCTCGAGCTCGGTTGAGACTCTGTCTGTTGCTGTTTAAACTCAAACCATCAGATCTTTACCAGCTAAACTCACTAAGGTCCTGTGTGGAAGCTGTAAACCTACACTAGCCAACTGGCTACTAAACATAAAACACATTTTTTGGTCCCAAAACAAAGACTCAAGTCAGGAGACCCAAAAAATGAAAAACACAACATCAACTCACCCCAAGAAAAGAAGGGGTGAAAACAAAAAGGTGGGCACCTACTGAGTGCCAACACTGCACTGCCCACCCACATCCCAAAAACAGAGATTCTGAGAGGGGCAGGCGGGGGGGGGGAGTCAAAATATAGCAAGACTCCATTAGAAGAAACAACATTACTAAGGTGAGTAATTTTTTCTTCAAACAACATGAAGTCTTGCTATATTCTGACAGTAGCAGACTATAAAGCAGTACCTCCATGGAGAAGGGACAGAACCTACTTAGGAAATAGGATCTGAAGCACAGCTGTGCCAAACCGAGCATCACTCCTAGCCTGGATGTCCAGGGAGTAATGCTTGGTAAAAGTGTGAACTGTTTTCCAGGTAGCTGCTTGACATATCTCTAGAATATGGATGTCCCTGGCAGCAGCCAGGGAAGCAGCTGTACCTCTGGTAGAGTGAGCCCTCAGGCCTGAGGAAGGAACCTTACCCAGTTTTTCATAGCAAAATTGGATACAAGAGACAATCCACCTGGCAATTGATCTTTTAGTGGCAGGTTTCCCTTTACCAACCTCACCATAAGTGAGGAACATTTGGAGGGAGTCAAACCTGTGACCCTTGGTACGCTCTATGTAGTAACTAAGGGCTCTTTTCACATCTAAACTGTGCAGCCTCCTCTCGCCAGAGGAGGAATGGTCAGTGAAGTACACTGGAAGAGACATAGATTGATTAACATGGAAATCTGAAACCACCTTAGGCAAGAACTTCCCGTTAGTCCTGAGGACCACCTTATCTCTATGAAAGGAGATAAAATCAGGCTCCACTGACAAAGCTTGTAATTCACTTATGCATCTGGCAGAAGTGATGGCTACCAAAAACACAGTCTTCCAAGTCAAGTACTTAAGCTCTGCTGAAGACAAAGGCTCAAAAGGGGGTTGCATAAGCTGAGCAATGCAAACATTAAGGTGCCAGGCAGGGGCAGGGTCCCTGAATGGAGGGTTGGTGTGAAGCAATCCCTTGAAAAACTTGGAGAATACAGGGTGAGCTGAAAGAGAAGAGGGCTTACCTGCTGAAATAAAAGCAGACACAGCTGCCAGATGCACTTTCAGTGTAGCTGGTCTCAACCCCAAGCTATTTAAGTGGACCATATAATCAAGGACTGTGGGCAGATCAGCAGATTCTGGGAAATATGCTTCCCAGAGCACCATATGGAAAATCTTTTCCATTTGGAATTATAAGTAGCCCTGGTAGAAGGTTTTCTAGAAGCCTTCAAGATATCCATTACACCTTGGGAGAGGTGTAAATCAGCAAACTCTAACTTTTCAAGAGCCAGGCCTTGAGATTGAGAGATTTGAGGTTCGGGTACCAAACCCTCCCCTGAGCACAGGTTAACAGGTTGTAATTCCTGGGAAGACACAGGGGAAGATGGACTGCTAAGGACAGTAGGAGTGGATACCAGGGCTGTCTGGCCCAGTCTGGAGCAATCAGGATCATCTTGCAGGGTTGAGATCTGATTATGACTAGCACTTTGAACAGGAGAGGGAAGGGGGGAAAAGCATAGAGAAACTTCCCTTCCCAATTGAGAACTAAGGCATCCAGGGGGACAGAGCCAAACACTGGGGGCCTGTAGCAAAAAAGGGGAAGTTGGTGATTGTCTGGGGCTGCAAAAAGATCTATCTGCGGGGTGCCCTATCTGGAAAATATCACCTCCAAGACCAGGGGTCCAGTGACCATTCGTGATGGCCCTGGGAAATCCTGCTGAGAGCATCTGCCAGGACATTGTCCTTGCCTGGGAGGTGAACTGCCATGAGGGAGGCATTCAGGGAGTAAGCCAGAGACCACAACTTCATTGCTTCGGTGCACAAGGCCGTAGACCAAGTGCCTCCTTGCTTGTTGATGTACCACATTGTGGTGGTGTTGTCTGTTCTGACCTGTACAACTTTGTTCTGAACAGATTTGGAAAAGCTTGAAGTGCTAGAAATACTGCTCTGAGTTCCAACAGATTGATGTGGAGCAGAGATTCCTGAGGGACCACAACCCCTGGGTGGTGAGGTCATCCATGTGACCCCGAAGAGGAGGCATCTGTAGTAAGGATTAAAGAGTGAGACTGAGTGACAAAGGACCCCTTGTCTCAGATTGTTCTGATCCTGCCACCACTGTAGGGCCTGGATCAGGTTCAAGTTACTGGGATCAATTTGGTCAGAGGGTCCTTCCTTTGAGACCCAAAGGCTCTCAAATGGAACTGAATGTCCCTCATCTGAAATCTTGCTCCCTGCACCACTGCTGTAGAAGCAGCCATGTGCCCCAGGAGCTGTAGAAAATGCCTTGCTGGTCGAGACACCTGCAGGGTGAATGAGGAGGCCAGAGAGACCAGGGTCCTTGCCCTGTCCAGGGGAAGGAAGGCTCTGGCCTTCTCTGTGTCTAGCTCTGCACCTATGAAGGTGAGGAGCTGGACAGGCTCTAGAACTTGACTGGAAGATTTAGAAGGAAACCAAAAGTGAGCAGTTGCTGAGTTATCTGTAAGTGTAACCTGACTTGGTCTGGGGACTGGCCTACTATGAGCCAGTCGTCCAGGTAAGGGAAGATGGCAATCTTTTGCCTTCTTAGAGAAGCAACCACCACTGCCAGGCATTTTGTGAATACCCTTGGAGCAGAGATGAGGCCAAAGGGCATTGCTCTGAACTGGTAATGGCCTGAGGGCAGCTCGAACCTGAGGTGCTTTCAATGGGAGCTTTTGACGAAAATATGGAAGTAGGCATCCTTGAGGTCCAGGGACCCTAGCCAGTCCCCTGGCCTTAGAGAGGGTAGAATAATTCCCAGAGTCACCATTCTGAATTTTGGTTTTAAAAGGTGCTTGTTTAAGTATCTGAGATCCAGGATGGGCTGCCATTCTCCTGTCTTTTTTGGGGTAAGGAAGTACCTGGAGTACAACCCTTTGCCCTGGTGTAGGGGTGGAACCCTTTCCACAGCTCTGAGAGCTAGGAGGGAAGAGACCTCTGACTCTAAGGCAAGTGCCTCTGATGGATTTGCAGGTGGAAAGGATCTGGTTCTCATCTTTGGAAACTTTTTGAAGCTGAGAACCAGTCCCTGGCTTACTACTTGCAGGACCCATTTGTCTGATGTCAGAGACTCCCAGTCCTGGACAAAGTAAGCCAGCCTGCTCCCTACAGGTAGCTGAGAATCGGCCCTGGCAACCCCAGCAGGGTGCCTGTTTGGCAGGGGCTTTGGGCTGAGGGGTGGAAGCAGGCCTGCTTGTACCCCGTCTGCCTCTCCCTCTAAAGAACCCCCTCTGGGCATAAGCAGAAGAGGAGGCCTGGGCTTAGTAAAAAGGCCTATGAAAAGGCCTGCCCCTGCCCCTGGGAAGCTGCCTTTGAGGAGTGGCCTGCCTTTCCTTGGCCTGTGCACTCCTATAGGTGGTCCTATACTCATCCATTTTCTTCATGTAATTCTCTGTTTGCTCCCCAAACAGAGAATTACCCACAACAGGAAAATCCATGGCCTTAGTCTGGGTATCCTGTGACAGGCTAGTACATCTGAGCCAAGCCATTCTTCGAAGTGCCACAGATGTAGCCATTACTCTAGATGACACATCACTGGAGTCTACTGCAGCATGGAATTGCACCTTGGATGCCTCAATACCATCAGCAGCCACCTGCTCAGCTCCTTGGCAAGCTGGCCAGGGACCTGTTTTGCTAGGGCCATAACAGTGGCCCATCTGGATTTTTGATACCTAGCAGTATAGGCCATATAATTGGCCTGTCTGAGTCCCAAGGATGCTGCCATGTACTGTTTCTTTGCCATGGCATCAATTATCCTGCAGTCCTTGTCCGGGGGGTGTGAAGCCAAGGGAATGTTTGCCTTATCACAGGCTGCAGCCTGCACTACGCCAACATGGCTGCATTGTTGTGTAAGGAACTCCGTGTCTGAGCCTGACAATGTATGCCTCTTGTCCATTCTTTTATCCACAGGAGGTATAGTGTTAGGAGTCTTTAAAATCTTAAATGTCTGTTTCCCAAAAGATTTGTGCAAGGGAATAGACAGTCTCCTAGACTCTGGGATATCCATCATTTCCACATAGTCAGGCTCCTCCTGGTCATCCACAGCTTCTTCCATAGGAAGCTGGAGGGTTTCAGCCACTTTTTTATAAAACATGAAATGGGAGGGGGACTCAGAAAGCCTAGGAGGAGACACTCATGAAGGTCTGTCTGGGGAGATGTCCGGGTCAATGGGCACATCCAGACTTTCAAAACCACATTCACTTTCCTCATACTCCTCTTCCTCCTCCTCCTCCAGTTCATAATATTCCTCTAAATCACTCTTGAACGGTGGAACCGTGAACTGGCTGGTTGCCTGCCTGATGGTGCGGTTCGGTTGGAACGAAGCGACTGAACAATTTTGATCACTTTGGCTATTTCTTCAGCAGCTGGAGAGGAAAGTTTTGGCTCCACACCAGCTGATTTTTCTTTTCTAGTTCTTTTAGCGGAACCAACTCCTCAGAATCGGCTCTCCTTTGCCGAAGAAGTCTCACCCTGGTCAGAGGGCACTCCTTCTGGTTCGGTTTGAACCGAACCGGGCTGGCCATCCGGTTCAGCGGACTTTTTGGCCTCCCTTTCCCTGAGCCTACCAGATTTTTTTTCTAGGGTAGCTGCAGGGAAATTTTTGCAAATCTGGCAGTCTGCACTGAGTTGGTCAAACCCCAGACAATAAACACAGGTGGTGTGGGGGTCAGCCTTGGCAAAGACTTCCCCACACACACTGCAGTGTTGAAACCCAGTGGGTCCGGTTTTTCTTTTGGGTTTCTCAGATATAGTGCCAGTCCTAACCAAACTTACCCTTTTATGGCAATCCTCCAGGCAAGACCCTCTTATCGGTTCCCAACCGTGTCACAGGTCGTGGAAAAAATCGCAATAAAATCCGTTTTTTTTTAAGAACCGGTAACCACACTCTAAAAGCACAATTTAAGATTTTTTAAACAACTTGATCGGTTCAAACCGAACCGATAAACCGTTTACAAGTTCCAAACAGAATAGAATAAAATAAAACCTATCTAGTACTCACAAATACCACAGACAGAGACTGAACCGACAGGTTACGGTTTAAATTCGGTCGAAAACCGAGAAAAGCGGTACTTTAACCGACAAATTGAACCGAGCAGAAGGAGAAATCTCCGGAGCGACTGTTCAGTGAGGCGGAGTAAAGAATCTGACGGTTTGAGTTTAAACAGCAACAGACAGAGTCTCAACCGAGCTTGAGCTCAGCGTTCCACGCCTGGCATGGAAAGTTAACTCTTTCATCTCCGGGGCAGTTTGAAGGTTGGGACTCACTGCTACTGTCAGAATATAGCAAGACTTCATGTTGTTTGAATAATGATTTGGGTTTCCTGCAATCTGACTCACGTTTAACTCTATTCCATCTTTATCCTGCATAAATATGTCCATATCCTGTCCTGTCTTCCCTTCTAACTGCTTTATCAGCTTCCAATAGTGAGTGGAATTTTTTGTTTGTTCTATTATTTTGTGTTTGTAATACTTTTTCCTAGCTTTTTTAATCAAACTTTTACATTTGTTTCTTGCTTTTTTAAACAATTCCTAATCTAAGGATTTTAGTGTTTGGTTTGACTTCCTCCATATTCTGTTTTTCCATCTAATTTTTTTAAAATGTTATTATTAATCCAGAGATAATGAGTTTTCCTTTCCTTAATTTGTTTAAAAGGGGCATGTAAGTTACAGATGTCTACAAATGTATCAGTAAATTCTCCAATTGCCAAATCAACTTCTGGAATAAGATCTATATGCTCCCGGTTTACTGTGTTCAGATCATATTGAAATCTTGTCCTGTTAAACTTTTTATAGTCCCTAATATATTTAACTTTTGGTAAATCTGGTATACTGTGTTTTTCAACTATCTCATACTCCTATATAGCAATTATCCCCTAATCTTGGGGCACCAACCCTAACATTTTGTGTATGAATCCCAGCGGACAACAATATTAAGTCTAATATATTCCCATTACTCTGATGTGGGCACATTAATAATCTGGGTTAAGCCCAGTGGCTGTAATTCCCTATCCAATTTTGTTGATCCCCTCAGTACTCACCAGGCACAATTAAAGTCACCTAAGAGCACTATATCCTGTTGTTCAACTGTAACAGTTAATTTTGATGCAAACTGTTTAAATGCTGTTATTTTGACTTTTTGGTATGAATATACCACACCTACACTTCATTTTAACTTAAAAACATGCACCAAAACCTACTCTATGCCCTCTATATTTCCAGAAAACAATTGCTTCATTTGTCCCAAACTGTCTTTAACAAACAAGGCCACCCTTCCCCCGCCTCTATATGGCCTATCATACCGATTTATTGAGTCATCTTTAACAGCTAGCTCAGTATCTGGATGTTTTTTTGTAAGCCATTTTACGGAGACACGCTTCTGCAGGGATCAATACTCACAGGTCTACAACACAATTGTATCCAATTTGACTGTAGCTGATAAGTTTTCTACTTATTGAATTTATTTCTTCTGATGTTACCAGTATTCCTATTACCATATAGTGCTATGGGTTGCTGGCTGCTATTCCAATTTGTTGGATTGGTTGTTGGGTTTAAAATGGTGGATCCTCGGGCTGCTGACTGTTTTTGCACTCAGACCCAACATTTCAAACCCATCAATCCATAAATAAAATTGCAAAAACATCCAGAAGTCCTTGGGGGGCGGGGAACAACCAGCAGTCATTGGGCCTGTAATTTCAACCCACCAACAAATACTAAGAGGCTGCTGGTTTCTTTTGCATTTTATGGACAAGCAGTAGGTTTAAAATTGCAAGTCTAAGTGCCACTGTCTGCCATTGGCAATATTTTTATTGGTTGGTGGATCTGAAATGGTGGGTCCAAGTGCTGCTGACAGCTTTTGCACTTGGTTTCACTGCAATTACTTAATTTCCTCCTAATTTCATGCATAAGTAATGGGCATGTTAACATCTCTTGGTTTTTAGTTGTAGAAACAAAGAAACATAGAATCTGATGGCAGATAAGGGCTGCTTGGCTCGCCAAGTCTACCCATTTATTTCTACCTTCATTTTTGCTGCAGACCCACTTGATCTACAGCACTGTCCCCCCTTCTTTACCCCTATGATTCCCTTGTGCCTATCTGAGGCATTTTTGAGCCTCACCACTGTTTTTGCCCCCAACACCTTAGCAGGGAGGCTGTTCCAGGAATCCACCACTCTTTCTGTGAAGAAATACTTCTTCACATCACTCCTGAATCCTTGAATCTACCCCCTTCCAGATTCATAGCTTGTCTCCTTGTTCTAGAGCACCTTTTTTCTGTAAAATACTCCCCTCTTGTACCTTAACCCCTGTGAGGTATTTACAGGTCTCTATCATATCCCCCCTCTCATCCAGGGTGTAAATATTGAGCTCCTTTAACCTCTGCTCATAGGGCTTTTGATGCAGACCCTGCATCATTTTGGTAGCCCTCCTCTGGACCACCCCTGACTATGCCCTTCCTGAGATGTGGTCTCCAGAGCTGCACACAGACCTTAAGGACTGATCTTGCTAGTGATCTATATGGGACAACACCATCTCCCTCTTTCTGCTGGTGATACCCCTTCCTGTGTACCCCAGCATCCCACTAGCCCTCCCGACTGCCTACTCACACTACTTGGCCACCTTTAGATCACCCGATATGATTACCCCCAAGTCTCTTTCTTGCTTGGTCATTGTCAGTACCACTCCACCCATTTTGTACTCCACCCCTGGGTTTCTATGGCCTAAATGCATTATTTTGCACTTTTTTTGCATTAAAACCGAGCTGCCATACCCATAACCATTCCTCCTGTTTTTTCAGATCCCTGCCCATCCTTTCCCCACCCCCTCTGGGTGTCCATCCTGTTGCACATCCTGGTGTCATCTGCAAAGAGGTAGACCTTCTCTTCCAGTTGCTCTACCATGTCACTAATAAAGACATTAAAGAGGACTGGTCCCAGCACCGAACCCTGAGGAACCCCACAGGTCAACCTCCCTTCCTCAGAGCAAACTCAGCTCACCACTACCCTCTGTCTCCTATCCCCTAACCAGTTTCTTACTTGGGTTTCCACCTTGTTGCCCACCCCCAATCTATGCAGCTTGCTTACCAGTGTCCTATGTGGAATGGTGTTAAAAGCCTCGCTGAAATCTAGATAGGCCACTGCCACCACTCCACCCTGATCTAACTCCTTGGTCACCCAGTCAAAGAAATCTATCAGATGTTTTTGGGCATAACCTCCCCCCTGTCAATCCATGCTGCCTTAGGTTTTGTAATCAGCTGGATTAAAGAGCTCCTGACACGTTAGAAAAACTTGGAGAAAATGTGAGATTTAGACAGTTCAGTTTATATTTCATGTATTTTCTATAATTATTTACCTTTTTTCTTTATTACCAATGACAGCTGTATGAAAGAGGCTTACTGTCCCTTAGACCTTATCTGTTCTTTCTGCTATCCTACATATGACATCATATTCCAGATTGCAGCTGGAAACGAGCTTCTGGTCATGGTGCTTTTCCAAGTTACCAACTTTTAAATAAATAAATAAGTAAAATAAATAATCCCCCATTTATGGCATTGTAATTATTCCCACAGCAACAGACTGTGATAACATAAACAGAATTGTGATGTCATATGTAGGCAATCAGCCAGAACAGATAAGGCAGTGATCCTGTTTACATGCAGATGTCCTTAGTAATGAAGAATGAGAAATACAGAAATAATATTAAAATATAATCTCACTTGTACTAAACATTACATTTTCTCAAAGTTGTCACAATGGTATCAGGGGCTCTTTAAAGATATTCCACAATCCTTTCCTTTCGTAGTGTTTCCATTAACTTCCCCACCACTGATGTCAGGGTGACAGGTCTATAATTGCTTGCCTGCTCCTGCTACCACTTTTGTGAAGTGGGACTACATCTGCCCTTCTCCAGTCTTTTGGGACCATTCCATTCTCTAGTGATCTATTAAACAGGTCTGTCAGAGGTGCAGCTAGAACTTCCCTGAGCTACCTCAGCACTCTTGGATGTACCCTGTCTGACTCCATAGTTTTGTTCACCTTCAGATTAGCGAATGCTTTCCAGACTCTCTCCTCAGAAAAAGGACTAGTGTTCACTTGCCACTCATCAACGCTCCTGATGCTTTTTTGTGGTTTCTCCCCTTCCCCTGTGAACAGTAAGCAGAAGTATTTGTTCAGGATGTCTGTCTTTCCTTGGTCCCCCTTCATACAGTCCCCCCTTAACCTTACACTCTTTCCCTTTTCCTTTTTTCCCCCTGACATATCTAAAAAAATGTCTTGCCCCCTTTTGACACTGCCTGAGCTATTCTTTTCTCAGTTCGCACCTTTGCACTTCTAACTGCTCTCCCTGCCTCCCTCTGTTTTCCCTGATACACTTCCCTATTCTCTTCTCTCTGGGTCTCTTTATACTTTCTGAATGCTACTCTTTTAGTCTTTACCTTTTCTGCAACCTCTTTAAAGAACCATACCGGTCTCCTTATCCCTTTGCTTACTTGCTTGACACACAGATTTGTTGCCTTCATCATGCCCTCTTTTAGTTGGGCCTACTGTTCCTCCACCCCCCAGTCATCTCCCCCTGCCAGATCACTCCTGAAGTATTCATTCATTTTTATAAAATCTTCTCTTCTGAAGTCCAGGACTCTTGCCATTGTATGGTTGGATTCCGCAGCTGTTCATATGTTGAATCACACTGTACTATGATCATTACAGAAACATAGAATTTGACAGCAGATAAGGACTGCTTGGCCCACCCAGTCTGCCCATTTCCCTACCTAATGGATAAGCTGCAGATCCTAGTTAACCAGCAGCCTACTTCTTTCGACCCCACCTCCTAGAATTGCCTTATGGCTGTCCCATGCATGCTTGAATTCAATCACTGTTTTTGACTGCACAACCTCCTCCGGAAGGCCATTCCATGCATCCACAACCCTCTCTGTGAAAAAATACTTCCTTACATTACCTCTCAGCCACCCCCATCTTCAAATTGTGCTCCTTGTTCTTGCACACCTCTTCTTTGAAAAGCTGGTTACCCTCTTTGGACTTTGTTGATTCCCTTGAGGTACTTGAACATTTCTATCATGTCCCCCCCTTCCTCGAGGCTATACATATTAAGCTCCTTTAGCCTCTCTTCATATGTCTTCCGGTGCAGACTCTGCACCATTTTAGTTGCCATCTTCTGTACAGCTTCCATCTTGTCTATGTCCTTGCGGAGATTGGGTCTCCAGAACTGCACACAATACTCTAGATGGGGTCTCACCAGCTGTCTGTACAGAGGGATAACAACTTCCTTTTTTCTACTGGTGATGCCTCTCCCTATGCATCCCAGTATCCCACCAGCCCTACTTACTGCCCTCTCACATTGCTTGCCCACCTTTAAGTCATCTGATATGACTACCCCCAGGTCCCTTTCCATTTTTGTTGTTGTTAGTATCTCATCCCCCATTGTGTACTCTTCCCCTGGGTTTTTGTTTCCCAGGTGCATTACCTGCACTTCTTAGCATTAAATCTAAGCTGCCATACATTTGACCATTCCTCTAACCTTGCCAAGTCCCTTCTCATCCTTTTCCACCCCACCTTGTGCATCAACTCTGTTGCAGACCTTTGTGTCATCTGCAAAGAGACATACTTTTCCTTCTAGTCCCTCTGCAATGTCGCTTACAAAGACATTGAAGAGGACCGGTTCTAATACTGAACCCTGTGGCACCCCACTAGTAACCCCCCTTTCTTTAGAGTGGACTCCATTTACTATTACCCTCTGTGTCCTATTCTATAGCCAATTCTTTACCCAGGCTATCATCTTAGGATCCACTCCCAGGCTGACTAACTTGTATATTAGTCTTTTGTGTGGGACTGAGTCAAATGCCTTGCTAAAGTCTAGGTAGGCCATGTCCACAGCCCCTCCCTGATCTACTACTTTGGTCACCCAGTCGAAGAAATCTATTAGATTCATCTGGCATGACCTTCCTGCTGTGAATCCATGCTGCCTTGGGTCCCGTGCCCCTCTGGCCTCTAGATACTTGACAATTCTTTCCTTCAGAAGTGATTCCATCATTTTCCCTATCACTAAGGTTAAACTAACTGGTCTGTAGTTTCCTGCTTCTGCCCTGCTCCCACTTTTGTGAAGGGGAATCACATCGGCCCTCCTCCAGTACCACCCCATCCTCCCATGATTTGTTAAAGAGGGTAGTCAGTGGTGTCACTAGTTCTACCCTTAGTTCTTTTAGAATCTTGGGATGAATCCCATCAGGCCCCATTGCTTTGTCCACCTTCAGTTTTAAGAGTTCTTTCAGAATCCTTTTTTCTGTAAATGGGCTGGTATCAGCTTCTGTGTCCAGAGTGTTTCTATTGTTTGTTTTAGGTACCTCCCCCTCTTCATTTGTAAATACTGAGCAAAAATACTTGTTTAGTATCCCTGCCTTTTCACAGCCACCCTCTACCCACCCCCTCCCCTTTATTAAGCCTCACTATCCCTCCCTTAGTCTTTCTTCACTCCCTGATGTACCTAAAAAAGGTTTTATCCCCCTTCTTAACTGAGTTGGCTATCTTTTTCTCAGTTTGGGCCTTTGCTGTTCTGACTGCCTTCCCAGCTTCCTTTTGCTTTAACTGATACAATTCTCTGTCCTGCTCCTTCTGTGATTCCTTGTACTTTCTGAATGCTTTCTTTTTCTCTTGAACCTTCACTGCCACCTCCTTTGAGAACCATAGTGGTTTCTTCCAACGTTTTGTTTTGTTTGTTTCACACAAAGGCTTGTTACCTCTGTGATGGCAGTTTTTATTATTCCCCATTGTTCTTCGGCCCCTCCTTCCTGCCCATTTGCTAGTGCATTCCTTAGGCACTCACCCATTTTGGCAAAGTCAGCCCTCCTGAAGTCCAGTACTTTTGCCTTTGTATGGCTTGACTCTATTGCTGTGTTTATTGCGAACCATACTGTTCAATGGTCGCTAGTTCCCAGATGGCTAGCCACTTCTACATCTCCATTTGAGAGGACCAAGTCTAAGATTGCTCGCTCTCGAGTGGGTTCCAATACTAGTTGTCTAAGGCATGCCCCCTGTAGGGCATCTAGAATAACCCCACTCTTAGAAGTGGCTGCTGCAACTGCACTCCAGTTAACATCTGGCATATTCAGATCACCCATCAGCAATACCTCCCCTTTATCTGCCATTCTAAGTATACTTTCTATCATTTCCTTGTCCATTTCCTCCCCCTGAGAGGGGTCTGCATACAACCCCTGTGCGGATTGTGGTGCCATTGCCTGCCTCCAAATTGACCCACAGTGCTTCTTCTCCTTCCTTTTTACCTTTTTGTTCTGTTGCTTTGATTCCTTCTCTTATGTAGAGAGCTATTCCTCCTCCTGTTTTACCCTCCCTGTCCCTCCTGTAGATAGTGTATCCTGGTATGTTTACGTCCCAGTCATGGTTCTGTGTGTACCACATTTCTGTGACTGCCACGATATCCAGATGTTCCTCCTCCATCAAGGCCACTAATTCAGGAAGCTTGTTACCCAGACTACGTGCATTGGTACTTATTGCTCTCCATTTTTTGATGGCTTTACCTTCTGTAGCAGCATCCCCCAGTGACCTTTCTACCTTGGTCTTTTTCTCATTTAGTACCGTTTTGTAGGGGAAGGCTGGGATTTTCCTGCTGCTTATCAGTGCCTCCCTCCTTGACTAGTTTAAAAGCTTGCAACTGGTCCCCAGATGGCTTTCCACCTTGATATCTGCAATACTGTCTCTGTTAGTAAGCACCAGGTCCAGTACTGCCCCATCTTCAGTGGGTTCACTGACTAGTTGCCCGAGGAACACCCCCTGCAGGAAGTCCAGGATGTCCCTGCTTCTATCTATAGCTGCAGCTGGGAGGCTCCAATCCACATCCAGCAGACTGAAGTCTCCCACCAGCAACACATCCCCCTTTTCAGCCATTTTGACAACTGCTTCTAACATTTCCTTATCTACCCCTCCCCCCATGCTGGAGGCCTGTAGATCATGACTGTCTGAACAGTGGCTCCATTTCCTGACTCAAAGGTGACCTACAACATTTCTGCTCCCCTTAAATTCCCCATTTCTCCATTGCTTTTATGTTTTCCTTCACATAAAGTAGCACACCTCCTCCTTTCCTTCCCACCCTGTCCTTTCAGAACAGCATGTAGCCTGGTATGGTCATGTCCCAGTCATGGCTGTCAGTGCACCATGACTCAGTAATAGCCACAATATCCCGATTGGCCTCTGTCATGATAGCCTCTAGGTCTGGGATCTTATTTTCCACAGTACATCACAGAGGTACAGTGCTCACTGGTTTGAGGAGGAGTGCTGGTCAGGGAACACATAATCCAAATAACCAAAAGCAGACAGACAGACAGACCAGCTCTCCAAAGTCCCACTGTAGAAACTTGTTTTCAGCAAAGGTAGCTAGATAAAGAACAACACTCAGTCAAATTTGATTCTGTTGTGGTTCATTAATTCGGTCACCTATCACTGTGTAAGTAACACAGCTTCCACATGGTCTAACCACCAACACTGTTACCCAAGTTGCCTCAGACTTGGGTAACAGTATTGGCAGTCAGACCCACGTAGAAGCTGTGTTACTTATACACTGATATGATGGAATTAATAAACCACATTAGCATTAAATTGGACCAAGTGTTGTACTTTATCTAGCTACCTTTGCTGAAAAGAAACTACTATAGTAGGACTTTGGAGAGCTGGTCTGTCTGATTTTGATCTTATTTCCCAGACTTCTAGCATTCGCACACATGGCCTTTCAGATTTTGTTTGCTCTTTGTTTGTTGCTTCCCACTTTTTTCCTTTTGCTCCCTGTTCTTCCCACTTCTCTTTTGACTTTTTCTTTTCTCTCCTTCCTCCTTTACTGTCACCCTGCTCCTTTGGTTAACTTGTACCCTGTGGGGACTCTCTTCCCTTCGGATCTCCCTACTCTCTATCTTAGCTTGTGTGTGTGTGAGGGGGGCAGTTTCTGTCTCCCCTATTTCTTCCACCACCTCCCCTTGGCTAGTTTAAATGTTCATTGAAGTGACATTTAAATTGTCCACTGAGGACTGTGGTTCCCCTCCTGGATGAATATAGGCTATCACCTCTGTACAGTACTTATCCTCCCAGGTGCTTCCCCAGTACCCAGTGTTGCCATACTCCTCGCTTTGCACCACTCCTTTAACCATGAGTTGAAGGTCATGGTGTGGAGATTCCTCTCCTTTCTCCTGTCATAGACAGGCAGAACCTCTGCAAAAGCTACTGTACGTGCCACTTGCCGAAGATCACTTCCCAGTTCCCTACATTCCCCCGGCACTATTCCAACCCCAGCCTTAGTTAGGTAATTTTTCCCCAGGTGGACAATAACATCAGGCTCCCCTTTGTACTTGCTGCCCTAGTGATCCATAGGATACACTTCCCATTCCTCCGGGCAGTAGCACCACGCAGGCACCTGACCTCCCATTCAGCCCCTTTCCTATTCCCAGCTCTAGCCCCCTGACAATCGAGTGCCCCACCAGAAATTGCTTTCTCTTCCTCTGGGGTCCTCTTCCACCCTCCTAGGGGTCTCCACTAGGGAGGGCCCCCACATCCTCCCTGGCCACTACTACGGGTGCCTCCACTTGGCAGTCCCACTCCACTAGAGTGGTGTAGGAATTCTGTAGTGGTGCCGGTTGAGGAATGTGCTGTGACACCCCCCAGCCTTCCAGATCCCACACCCCACCCTTCTCCAGCCCACCATAGTCCAGCCACTCCTCCTATCTGGCATCCTTTGAGGTGACGGTCTCTGACATTGTGGCCTCTGGGTGGGGGAGAAGGTCCCCAGACTCATAGCCAACTGGGTCTCGAGTCTAGTGACCCTCTCCCTCAACCCAGAGAGGTGCACGTAGATGGGGCAGCACTGCTGTCTTCAGAAGGTCTCCCTGAAGACTGTTGCACCACAGCCACTGCAGCACTCCCCAAATTCCCTATTCCTGCTCTCCCTGTGATTCCTGGCCTCCTTTGCCAGATCCTTGTAAAGACTATGTTGTATGCAGTACAAGTTACTAAAGTACAAAAAAACCCCACAAACCTAGGTATGTAACAGATACAGGTATGCCATAAACAAACAATACCTTTTTTTCTGTGTTACATAGCAAACAATGTTAAAGGTCTGTGTCACAGGGTGCTCCCTGTGATGAGTACAGGCCCTAAAATTCCCTCTAAGTACCCCCCCCAGACATAAAGTGCTTAGGTATAAAGGGCCGGATGCTGAATAGTGAAGGCATTGTGAAACGTAGAAACGTATAATATATATACACATGAATATATTAAAGGAGTATTGCTTCCATGAAAGTGGAAGTACCTTAAGTGCTCAGTGGGGCAGACACAATATGTTTTAAGAGTTGTCTGTTTCACAGCTTTGCAGGCCCTTTAAAATAGTCTGTTAGGTCCTTAGTTTGTCTAGCGTTATCTGTTAGACTTGGTTGAGCAGATAGCCTGTTACACAGAAATGTAAAGAACAAGCAAAATTTTAGCATTCCCTTTCCCTTTTCATTTCTTTACCTTATGCTGCATTTTTGGGAGCATTAGTTTGGTTAATAGAAGGAATTACCAATCTGCTCTACTTTATTTTAGCAGAAGGGGGAAACTCTTGTTTGGGTCAGGCAGGAGTTCTGCAGTTTTTTACCCCGGACATAGAAAACCTTAAGAAAATAATTTCATTTGCAGCTCGGTTCATGCCTCTAATGAGCCGAAAGAAAAGAGGTTTACTTTTCAGATTAATAATTGCAGAAAAGGGAGAGAACCTGAATAAAATAAAAACTAAGATAACCTTTGTTGTTAGCAACCCCTCTGAAACAGAGCTCTCTGTATTGAGCGTTTCAATAAACTAAAACTCAGTGTTTAAAGTGTGGAAGTATGCTAGCTTCTAAATGAATAAAGAAGCTGCACTAACAAAACACATGTAGGAAATGAAACCAGGGAGTCCCTAAATATTGCATGGTGTGCCCTTTGGCAAAGAAGTAAAGTTAAGTGAACAATATATTCTTGTGTGTCTTACCTGTTGAGCTGCATGGGTGTTCTATAGGGCTGGCAGCTCACAGTCTGTCTGCTTTATAGAAGTTGTAATGAGTGATGTCACTATCAGGGAGGGCTTAGCCTTATTGAGATTAATTAACTCTATGAACATTGCTTTAGGACATCAAAGTAAGGTTATGGGATTATTTAGAACAAATACTGTTATACACTTATATACCTGATGTTTAGGAATGAAAATGTAAAGTAAAAAGGAATCTGTAGTATGTTATTTTGATTTTTCAAAAAGGAGGAGGATCATCTGATTATGATGTCACTCCTCAGGAATGTATAAAAGATTACCACTAGGGAGTTAAGAAAGAGGATGTCAGTTGGAGCTGACTGCCAGAGGTGCTGGGCCTCTGAAGTATATACATTTGCAAGGAGATAGCCTGGTGGTACTGCTGAGCAGAGCAGTGGTTCATCCTGAGTATAGCTCATCTGTTCAATATTTCGTTGAGACTTTGAAAATGACTGAACTAACTTTATGTTCCTGATTTCTGTGAATCCTGAAGTCAACGTTTCCTGACAAAAATAAAATAAGTGCCTTTCCAGCACTTTTTATGCACTAAGTTTGTGGGTCTGCATGATTTGTTATCCTGACTATCCCAACCCCGCTACAATTGGTGTTAGAAGTGGGATACCGGCTGAATGTCCATGGTATAGTGGGGGAGTTCAGTCCGGGGTGCCAGACTTGGCATCGCAGGATAATAGCAGACAAGTGCATGGCGCCAGAAATTGGAGTGTCTGAGGGAGCTAGTGACCTGGGAGAAGCTCCACCGAAGATGGACAGAGATCAGATGGAAGAGTTGGTGAGGCTGGTACACTGGCTTAGTGGTGAATGGCTGGAGGCAAACCAGCACCAAAAAGAGGCTGACCAGCACAGGAGTGAGGCAGAATACCACTGCAGGGTACTAATGGAGGAGGCCAGACTGCGAGATGCTAAACAAGATGTGGTGAAAGCGATTAAGGACCAGGACTTGAGGGTACTGGAAGAGGTGGACCCTCTGTTGGATTTATCATGGCATGCTGGGGATTTGTTGCTTCCAGAGTTACCAATATTTCTGGGCTGTTACTTGGTGGAAGATAATGAAGTCAGTGAGACCCCAGGTAAGACTATATCGGGACATTGTAAACTGGGGGAGAAGTCTACAAGCAAGACTGAAGAAGCCATTGAGGCTGAAGGGACACTGTCTTGCTCTAATACCCATGAAATGTTTAATAGCATGTATAATACTGACTGGGGTAAATTGCAGGCTGAGGATCCAGAGGTAGCCATGTTAAAGCAAAGCGTTATAGAGAAGAAAGTAGCCATGTTAATGGTAATATGGGGTCAAAGTCAGGGTGGTGGTATGAACAGAAGGAGGGTGTCCTTTACCACCTGCCCAACCCCTGCACAAAAGTATAGATGCACAGGTTGTGGTGCCTGTGGCCTATAAGACAACATGTAATAGAAGCTGCACACTTCAGTCCTGTGGGCACCTGAGCCATGGTGGGGTGTTGGCTAGACTCACTCCATTCTATTATTGGCCAGGTATGTATAAGCAAGTAGCAGTTTATCTAAAGAATTGCCATGAGTGCAACCAGACAGAGGTTCCTGCTACTGGTGGGAATAGAAGGTATCAGGTTAGCAAAAATACTAACACAGGTACTGTAAAGAAAAGGTACCAAAGAAAAGGGACCACCATGAAGTGGCACTCTTGGAGGCAAGAGAGACTCCCACGTGGGCCACTCGAAGGGAGGTGGTAGACTGGTACATTACTGATTGAGATTTTAGACCATGTTGAGTAGTACAAAGTAGTACATAATCCCAAAGGTTGTCTGTAAGAGAATAGGCTGGGTATTTCACAGATATACCTGTTGGGGACTGTACTTGCCTGGGAATAGATTTTAGGAATTCCAGGTAATGGTGGAAGACTAAAATACTGCAATATATAGTATGTTTAATGGTTAAGGTAACGGTCACTACTGGGTGTATACCCTGAAGCAAAAATGGCCTAACTCCATCCCCTTCCAGGGAAAGGAAGGTGGAGCTATGCTGCCTAATTAGTATGGACCATTTCTTCTAGAAACTTCTGTCATGACAGTCTTGCTACCCTGTTCTTATTTATTTTCATTTTTCTAGTTTGATAGGCTGGCCACCTACAGACGATTTCTTCTTATCTATTGATCTTTTCTTGTACTGCTGCTCTGTTTTTCCTTCTCAATGGTCCAAGAGTATTAAGGTTAACAATATTACAAAGGTTAACCATAGTGATAATAGCGGAATGTGCACACATTGGAACATGTGCTGGGTATCCTGTCAGAAAAAGCTGAGAGTTATTACCCAGACAATACTGGTTGCCAGTGTTATAGGCATATATATTTTATTTTAGTCACATAACTTAGTAATATGTTACCCCAGGGAAAAGTTATGTATAGCATGTTGTATTGCAACTGCTTGGAATGATAGCTAATGTTATGTTTAACAGGCATATGGGACCCTGGGGTGGAGCTCTAAGGTGAGGGTGGACCAGAGCTCCACCTTTCCCTATATTGGAAAAGGTATGGATGTTCGGACAACCAGTAAAATGGTTGCCCTCTTAGGTGGGGAGGAATGTCACAGGGTGCTCCCTGTGATGAGTACAGGCCCTAAAATTCCCTCTAAGTACCCCCCCCAGACATAAAGTGCTTGGATATAAAGCACCGGATGCTGAATAGTGAAGGCATTGTGAAACGTAGAAACGTATAATATATATACACATGGATATATTAAAGGAGTATTGCTTCCATGAAAGTGGAAGTACCTTAAGTGCTCAGTGGGGCAGACACAATATGTTTTAAGAGTTGTCTGTTTCACAGCTTTGCAGGCCCCTTTTAAAATAGTCTGTTAGGTCCTTAGTTTGTCTAGCATTATCTGTTAGACTTGGTTGAGCAGATAGCCTGTTACACAGAAATGTAAAGAACAAGCAAAATTTTAGCATTCCCTTTTCATTTCTTTACCTTATGCTGCATTTTTGGGAGCATTAGTTTGGTTAATAGAAGGAATTACCAATCTGCTCTACTTTATTTTAGCAGAAGGGGGAAACTCTTGTTTGGGTCAGGCAGGAGTTCTGCAGTTTTTTAACCCCTTCCCCCGGACATAGAAAACCTTAAGAAAATAACTTCATTTGCAGCTCGGTTCATGCCTCTAATGAGCCGAAAGAAAAGAGGTTTACTTTTCAGATTAATAATTGCAGAAAAGGGAGAGAACCTGAATAAAATAAAACTAAGATAACCTTTGTTGTTAGCAACCCCTCTGAAACAGAGCTCTGTATTGAGCGTTTCAATAAACTAAAACTCAGTGTTTAAAGTGTGGAAGTATGCTAGCTTCTAAATGAATAAAGAAGCTGCACTAACAAAACACATGTAGGAAATGAAACCAGGGAGTCCCTAAATATTGCATGGTGTGCCCTTTGGCAAAGAAGTAAAGTTAAAGTGAACAATATATTCTTGTGTGTCTTACCTGTTGAGCTGCATGGGTGTTCTATAGGGCTGGCAGCTCACAGTCTGTCTGCTTTTATAGAAGTTGTAATGAGTGATGTCACTATCAAGGGAGGGGCTTAGCCTTATTGAGATTAATTAACTCTATGAACATTGCTTTAGGACATCAAAGTAAGGTTATGGGATTATTTAGAACAAATACTGTTATACACTTATATACCTGATGTTTAGGAATGAAAATGTAAAGTAAAAAAGGAATCTGTAGTATGTTATTTTGATTTTTCAAAAAGGAGGAGGATCATCTGATTATGATGTCACTCCTCAGGAATGTATAAAAGATTACCACTAGGGAGTTAAGAAAGAGGATGTCAGTTGGAGCTGACTGCCAGAGGTGCTGGGCCTCTGAAGTATATACATTTGCAAGGAGATAGCCTGGTGGTACTGCTGAGCAGAGCAGTGGTTCATCCTGAGTATAGCTTATCTGTTCAATATTTCGTTGAGACTTTGAAAATGACTGAACTAACTTTATGTTCCTGATTTCTGTGAATCCTGAAGTCAACGTTTCCTGACAAAAATAAAATGATAAGTGCCTTTCCAGCACTTTTTATGCACTAAGTTTGTGGGTCTGCATAATTTGTTATCCTGACTATCCCAACCCCGCTACAGTCTGCAGCGCTCACCCAGTTAGATTACAGTTATGAGTTTCTTCCTGCACCCCTGTCCCCAGACAATACAGTATTACCTGGACTGAAGCAGGCAGGGTTCCTGGCTGTTGGCTGTCTCTTTGCAGACTCCAAATGTCCTTTGGGCAGGTCCTTAGTGTGAAGATCGCAAGCGGGAGGGAGGCTTGGCTTTCGGGACCCATATAGTGGGAAAGGGCTTTCAACCCCACACCTGATCACTCTTCCATCTGCCCCATTGGCAGAGATTATTCAAACAAATAAAAACAAATCTGGAGCCAGAAAACCGGGCAAACAATGGCTGGAAACAGCCCAGGTAACGTGGGTCATGTTAGGATTGCTGATTTGGAAGGTCTGCACCCTACTAAAACTTTGCATGCTACTCATTTACCCTCATAGCTGCTGTTGGGGTCTGACATATGCATGAGGTAAGTCAATTTACAGAGTGTGCTAAAAATATACTCGGCATAAGAATGCAGTTTATCAAAATACAGGAAACCATGGAATTACATGCCATTTGTACTTTCCTAATCTGGGAGCCACAGACTCAATCATTCCTCAACCAAAAAAGGACCCAGTCCCCATAGCTGGCTTCAGAGTTTGGGGGGGGTCCCTAGCAGGATTAGTGAAGTTCTGGGGGCCCCCCCACTTTGCCCACCTGCATCTCATGGGTTTGACTGTAGCCCACATGTGCTACATTTTGTTTTATTTTCAGTGCAACTAGTGTTATATTCATATTTTTGGGGGGAGACAGCAGTGCTAGTCCTTGGGCTGTTCTTCTCATTCCATACACTGCTGTCCATTTACCTCTTATTGGCTGGGTCACAGCTTGGTGAGGCATTTCATGACATCATGATGCCACATCAGGCGCTGCATGATCTTTTATTGCTATTTTAAGAAGAGATTATAAAAACATTTAAAAACTAACAAGGTAAACTGCTCTGGTTGGGGGCTGCCATGTGCAGGGGGCCCCCAGTGACCACAGGGTTCACTGGTGCCTAATTATGCAATAACAAGGAACAGGGTGGGTGACACTGGACCATATCCACCTGCCCAGGGGTGTAATGAGGCCTAACACTGCAGGCAGAGGGCCTTATAGCTCCTAGGAGGGTGGGTATAGCCTATACTGCCCACCTTTGAGGGTATTACTGCCCTTAGGAAATGAGTTTTAACTTTAATAAAATACTTACAAAAATGTAACTAAAAAATTTACAAAATGAGTAAAAATAAGAAATATTTTCTTGTAAAGTAGTTCCTCTACTGGTACAGTTGCCAGTAGAGGTCAGTGCTATTTTGAGATTTTGTCTTTGTAGAAGGCAGATAGCATTCTTTTCTGCAAACTTTTGTTTGCAAACCCTCTGCACCCCAAGAAACAGGAAGAATTCTTTTATCACTGACACTTTCTTTGATTCCTTTTTTTTCAATCACTTTTCTGCCCATTCCCGCTGCTGGTGGCGACCGTGAACATCAGAGGAGACCAACCTTTTTTTTTACATTTATTATGCTTTCCCCCTCTTGCCAGCTGACTGTCATTGGTCCTACCCCCTCACCTAGCACCCTCACCCACCTTCCCCGGGACTTACCTCACTTCCTACTGACACCCAAGCTCACCCCTCAGAACGGGGCCACTGGGAGGAGGCTCTACCCCCAACGGAGACTTGGTCAGTGCTTCAGAGGAGAGTGCTTCGGTTGATGGTGGGGGTCAGAAGTCCTCCTGCAGTGTCTGGCCTTTTTCCCATTTTCTGTCCCAGCCCCCTGCAGAACACACAGAAGAGCCCTCGATGTGCATTGCATGGCAGCAACCTTCCTGATTCCACTTGCACTGCCACCTGTGGTCACCCAGGTGGCACTAGGACAGCAGACTCCATCTTCCCTTCCTCCCGGAAGTGTAGCGTGCCCTCTGGGACACTCAACTCACCTCTCACAGGTAGCATTCTGACAACTCAGCATCTTTCCTGAATCTGGGTCAGCATCGCGAGCAGTAGCACTACTGCTGTGCTGGAGAGACCAACCATTTTAAAGAGTGCGCTCTCGGTCAGGACGGAGCAGGATTTCCCCTGTCCACCTGCTGGCCGTTGGTGAAAATCGCTGATCGTGAGCAGTACGATGCAGTGATAAGGAAGATGAGAGGAGACAGCCCGCCTGCTCACCAGTAGCAAGTTACCACTTCTGTTTGTTTGGCAGTCAGTCAACAGTAGGAATGTGTGTGAGTGAGCATGGTATCAAAAACAATGATCTAGTTGCCAATGCCAAACAATATGCAGTTTTTGCTTTACTTTAGAAAGAAAAAGTTAGTACTGATCAACAGCTTAAAATGACACAAAACTGGGGGTCTGGACACCAGCTATGTAGCTTGCTTGGCAAGAAAAAAATAGTGGCCAGTCAGCTTTTTAAAACGGTAATGCTGGCACATGAATTTGGCCCAAAAAACTGGCAGTTTGAGATTTAAAGGGCCGGGGTATGTCAGCCAGTTCGCTTCTTGACAATAAAATCATATACATTCATTAACTTTGATATGATTTTGTGTTTCTTTGCACACTTATCTCTTATTTTGGTTCTAAACTGTTTGGTACAGCATTTCCTTTTCTCTGAGCACCCAGTATTTTATACAGTCGAGACTGCTGCTCCACCCCCCACAACCCCCGGCATAAACACAATTTCATCCGTGCACCTGGGGAGGTGGGGCGGAGTGCCCCCACAGAAAGTATAATATCTATGATTATTTAAAAACAGATAAAAAAAAAAAAACACATTTCACTTCAAGAGACAGCAAACAGAAAAAGTAATATGTTCTGTGATATTATTCTTTCTGTGGGGTCCCTCTGTCCCCCACACCCCCCGGGCTTATACACTACTTCATCCGTGCACCTGGTGGGGGTGGGGGTGGTGGAGCACCCCCTCAGAAAGAATATCTATGATTATTTAAAAATGGATAAAAAAACACATTTCATTTTGAGTGACAGCAAACAGAAAAAGTAACATGTTCTGTGATATTATTCTTTCTGTGGGGGCACTCCCAGGGCTGTGCCAAAAACTGTAAGGCCCCCCCCTGCAAAATACTTTGTGGGTCCCACTTCCCCACCAATAAATGTAAAATAACCATTAGTGCATATGAAATTTTTATAGCATGAGTTGTTTTTGTATCAGTCCTGCTGAACATACACAGTTTGTCCATGTTACCGCCCCGTCACCCTTGTTGGCACCATGATCAAAGAACTGAACAATGTCATTTGTTCCTGCTCCTGGGGACACCAGCACCAAGATTAGATGTTTTCAGTAATGGGCCCTATTGCTTCTTTGTTCTGTATTTCCCCCTTCCCCAACCATGTGAAACTGGAGTTGGACTCTTCTGATACCACTCATGACAGACCCAGTTTCAAATGGATAAGCAATTTCCAAAGTGAAACTTGCAAGTTTGTCTGTGAGAAAAGTGTTCTTAATGCTGACCTTTTGGGCCTCTTAACAGTGTGGGCCCTACTGCAACCCCAGCTCTTGCACCCCCCCTGGTCACTGCCCCCCCCATGGGCATAAACACAACTTCATGTGAGGCCACATTTTCTTCATTCTCTTTTGCCAGTTTTGCTGCCTGGAACATGGTGATTATTTATTTATTTATTTATTTATTTAATCTTGGATTACAAGTACCTTTGAGCTTAACAAAGTTCATTTACAGAGGTTCCACATCAGGGGGAGGGGGGTAACAAACAGACAAAGGGAAGCTAACTAAGTGATATACAAGCAAACACTGGAAAATATAATACATCACAGTAAGCAGACAAAAATAGAAATGAGCTAAATTAGTGGAATTCTAGCAAACACTGGCAATAAAGCATACAACATAGTAAAAGCAGTAGAGAGAGGAGGCGCTAACAATTGAATATCTGGTAAACATTGGGTGTTCATTAAACATCAAGGTCAGAAACAAATAGTTGTGAGAGAGAGAGAGGCAGAGAGGCAGAGAGGCAGAGGGGCAGAGAGGCAGAGAGGCAGAGAGGCAGAGAGGCAGAGAGGCAGAGAGGCAGAGAGGCAGAGAGGGGAGTGAGTAAGTTATTTTAGCGCACTAGGGTTTCAGCGTGGAAGCAACTTTTAAGGCCCTTGGGGTATAAAGGTAGCTGCATAGAACTAGTAGAAAAGGCTAGAATGGCAATGCCCCCTTCGGAGGCACATAAAGTACACCGCCGTATTGTGGATGTCAACCCCCAGAAACTGCTCACTGACATCCACACATTTCTGGCATTTAATTTTAAATGTAATAAAATAAAAACATGCTCACTTCTGGCATTTTTTCTGTGGCCCAGACTCCATTCTATTCCCAGATAGTGGTTTTACTGTGCTGATGTACAGGCTGCAGGTAATAACCCATACCTGAAATAAGCCCAGCCATGGGGTATGCAAGGGAAGTGGTTGCAGAGGAGGGAATGTGTTCTGCAGGGCATTTGAATGGGGTTACTGGCTGTAGGGATGCTCAGTGGAGCAACTCTTGACTTTACGGCGGGGGCTGTGCTGCATGCAGGGATATTTACTGGGCATAGGGGTTGCTGGTGAGGGATGTTGAGGCATACTGCCCAAGCACCCAATCATGCCATGCCTGGGGTCTCTTGCAAGCCTTTTTTTCTGAAGGGCTTGGACGTTGCTATTTGGGGGCACTACATACTGTATCCATCCCACCCACATCACAACCCCCCCATATACAAGCCATCCCCTGCAGATACCACCCCCCCAAGTCAAGTCAGTAGATGGACAAGAAGTGTAAGATCCATAGCAGAGAAGTGCTGCCCAGGGTCCCACAGTATTACTTCTGGCAGACATGAAAACTGCACCTGCCCTTCCCTCCCATCTGCAACTCACTAGCTGTGGTTGGTGTACATGAACATGGCAGTTTTATTAATAATTTAAAATGCTGCAGAGACATAGTGTGCTGCATAAAATGTTAGTGACAGTGGGCCACCTCTGGGTCTTTACATTCAACAGTTTCCCTGGCATTATTAAATTAAATGAAAAAAAAACAAAAAACTGCTGTGCCTGCCCACCGACATAGCGATAATGCTGCCACTTGCAATGCCAGCTCAGGTTGCTGGAGGGCCAGGGGAGGAGAAGGATTGAGCGCCAACTGGGCTGCTCTCCTTCTCTGAGAGGGGTGGGCTGTAAACCCTGTTGCTATACCACCACCTGGGTGACCACAGGTGGCGGTGCAAGTCAGGGGGAGCAGAGCAAGTAGGGAGGGCAGACATCAGCCTAGGTCCGGAGTGGAGGTGCGTCTCAGTGTGCCCCCAGTTCCTTGGACCTCCTGGCATGATGACGTCTAGGAGAGGCACCATGCAAAGTGGAAAATGGCCCCGTGTCTACTCCAGGAGACGGGCTCCGGTGACACAGTGGGGGCGAATGGGCTGCCTGACTAGTTGGACGTTGGCTGGAGGGGTTGGGTGTCCCCCTCCAACCCTGCATGGGGTGTTACCCGAGGCTGGGGTGAGCCCCCATCACCACTGGGATCACCACCGGAGCCCTGAGGAGGGAAGCAGACACAGAGATAAGAAAGGGGCTTAAACTACAAGTAAAAAAAAACTGCCATGTCTGTGGCTGCCAAGGGAGCACGAGTCTCTGCTAGGGAAAGAGAGAAGAAGTGAGAAGAAGTGTGCTGATGTTATACTGTGTAACCCTCAGCAGCACCATAGCAGCAATTCTCTGTATTGAATCTTCCACTCCTCAGCGCTGTCCTGAAAGGGGGTGTGTGTGAGGCAGCTGTAGGGGGTGTTTTGTTTATGGGATGGTTTCTGCTATGGGATGCGGATGGGATACAGACAGACTATTCTTTGGGAGGATCCAGCTACAAAGGGAGTAATTGGCTAGGGGGATGCTGGACTAGGGGTCTGGTCCAGTTGAAGGGATTGTTTGGGGGGTTGAGGCTGATCTAAGGTGGTTGTTCAGCAACACAGTGGATGGTAAGGAGGCTGGTGCCACTTCAGGGAAGGTAACCAGAGTCACAGCATGGTCAAGGGGATGGGTCTGGGAGGCTGCAGTGTGAGGGGGAGCCAGATGCTAGGGCTGGCGGGGGGGGTGCAGGTACCAGCAACCAAGGTTAAGTGGGATCAGTATTCAGCAGCATCTGTTGGGAGAAGGAAATGCTGTGGAGACTGCCATCGGTGGGGGGGGGAGAGGTCAAGGAGCATGCATCCAAGACTGCATGGACCACGAGCATGAGGCCAGGGTGTGGGGGCTCAGTAGACAGAATTCAGTGACAAGTGGTGGACGGTGCTCAGTGAGCAGAGACGCAGAGTGTTGTATGGTGTGTGTCCAGAGTCCCTTGAGGGAGGAGGTGCCCAGAATTCCAGTAATAGGGGGCAAAGGTGGGAACTGGATATCAGGAGGTGTCTAGTGAGGGAGGTGCATACTGTGGGGGCCAGGACAGCAGGTACCTTACTAGGATACATAATGCTTGGCTGGGGGGGGGCAGAGGAAGGTTAACAGGAACAGGTGGAGTGGCTTGGAATTTTAACTGATGCCTGAAGGAGCATGGGACTGGGGAGAGGCTTTAAGCCTAGAGTAGGGGAGTTGGCTCAGAAAGGTGGTCTAGCTTCAGGGAGGGTGGTCGGATGAGGGTTGAAGGCTGGTCCCCATTCAGTAGGATTTTGCTTGCACAGCAGCAACTACTGCCAGCAGACTGCATTCCTTTTCAGCACATACTGTACTTTTGGTGCAATTAGATTTGTAAGGATGGCCAGTAATTATCTTTGAGGGCAGCGGGTGCGAACCTGTCTTTCATTCTATCTAATCTCTACAGTCTCTATTTCTTCATCCTTACCCCACCCTCCGTAGCCTGCTGCAGTACCTCCTTCCATCCATCACTCACAGGCCTCATTCCACTCTGAGCTTTCGGGAATCTCTTTCAACATCCAGCCGTTGCTTCCACTGCCCTGTTCCCTGCTGCTGTTGTAACCTGTGGCTTGTCTCTCTCAGCTCTGTCCCTGCTGCCACTGTAACCTGTGGCTTGTCTCTCTCAGCTCTGTCCCTGCTGCCACTGTAACCCGTGGCTTGTCTCTCTCAGCTCTGTCCCTGCTGCCACTGTAACCCGTGGCTTGTCTCTCTCAGCTCTGTCCCTGCTGCTGTTGTAACCTGTGGCTTGTCTCTCTCAGCTCTGTCTCTGCTGCCACTGTAACCTGTGGGTTGTCTCTCTCAGCTCTGTCCCTGCTGCCGCTGTAACCCGTGGCTTGTCTCTCTCAGCTCTGTCCCTCCTGCCGCTGTAACCCGTGGCTTGTCTCTCTCAGCTCTGTCCCTGCTGCCGCTGTAACCCGTGGCTTGTCTCTCTCAGCTCTGTCCCTGCTGCCGTTGTAACCCGTGGCTTGACTTTCATAGCCCTGTCCCTGCTGCCGTTGTAACTTGCGGCTTGTCTCTCTCAGCTCAGCCTCTGCTTCCACCATAACCTGTGGCTTGTCTCTCTCAGCTCTGTTCCTGCTGCCACTCTAACCTGTGGCTTGTCTCTCACAGCTCAATCCCTTGGGGGATCCGACCCATCCTCGGAGACATTCCTGATTCAGCTAGCAGAGCTGGTGGAGATTGGAGAGCCTTCAATGAGGGTGGTATATGTGTGTACATCTGTATATAGACATGGTCTGTCCCAGCCTTTTATATTTTTCTTCCTTAAGCCTCTTCCCTTGCCTTCCCATAGGGCATGACTTTGGAAGAATACTGGGCATACCACCTAGTGATGATATAAGAGGCACCAAGAACCAGGTCCTCCTACATCCTTCCTCTGCCAGGCACACTATTCTACCACACATGGCTCTATGATCTCATCTGTAAGTTGTGCAAGCATGTGCCAGTTTAAGGCGGATGGGGTGTGGGGGGGGCACAGATGCCTTGCCACGTGTCATTATCTGGTTTTGCAGTATGTTATGGTCAGACAGAAGGGACTTCTGGTCCATCTTGTCCACCCCTGCAACTTACCCACTATACAGTAGACAAGTACTAGTGTCGGAGAAAAGGATACAGTATTGGTAAATGGTTGAAAACCAATGTATTTTTAACATAGAGAATAAAGTATGGGGTGGTGTGTGTAACGAGAAGTTTACACACACCAGAGGGGTTTATGTTAACATCTAACCCAGTGGGTGGGTGTAAACTTCAAGTTTAAACACACTACCCCATATTTTATTTTATATAATTGCTGGGTTTGCCTTTTTCGCCACAGCAGGGGCGGCAGTATAGCACAGTGGTTTAAGGCTCTGAGCTGCAAATCTGGTGATATCCAGCAGACCAGACCTGGGGTTTGAATCCCACAGCTTCCACTTGCATACTGTGTGATCCTGAGCAAGTCACTTAACTTCCCTGTGCTCCCAGGTCGCTCCTGTGAAAAAGCTTTCAGCTTAGTGTGCTACTCCTGGTTAAACAACTTAAAAAAAAAAAAAAAAAAAAATGAATGTAGGTTCCGGAGCTCTCCGCAGTCCTGTTGATTTCAGTATGCAGTCCATGGTGCTGTTTATTTTAAAACTTTTTTTCAGTTGACAGTGAGAAGATAAGTTTTCCCTTGTTGTGGTAGATTTTCTGTTCTAAAATTTACTTACTGTTGAGTCCAAATGACAGTTAGGTCTCTGCAGAAGAAAAAAATGTGCAGCCGCGGTCTGAGAAGAAGAGTTGCAGTGGCGCATGCGCAGAATAAGGGAAACTGTGCACATGTTTGCCGTTATAAATGCTCCTTTATAATGGCAAATTATGTCACAGTTTCCCTATGGGAAAAGGTAAGACCGGTTATTATAGCTGTGTTAGAAGCAGCCTATGCCTCTGAAACTTTGAAAAACATGACATTTAGACACAGTTCGGCAGCTATTTCACAGTGGCTTTGTATGTCTACTCCCCATTATTTACTACTGAGGTCATGAGTCTGAAAACAGAATCTGGGTCCCTTGAGAGTTCATCAGCATCAACTGCTTATTGCCCACCTGAAGTGAAAATACCATTTGAGACATCACAGTTAAACCCATGGCAACAGACTGTGACATTACAACAAAGGATTATTAATTCAGTTGGAAAATAAGCTGAAGAGAGAATGAATTCTAAGGGATAAAGATCCTATTTTTGTGCAAATGTCCTCAGTAATAAATAGTATGGGGTGGGTGCAAGTATTGAATTACAAAAAATAAAATACAAGCTGCTGGCCTGGTAGCTCTTCTGCTTGCGGTGCTGGTAAGCCAGGTTCAGAAGCGAGCTCATGTCATCAGGGTTGACTTGGGGGAGGAGGAGTGAGCAGCCTAAGACAGCTGTCCTCCTTTGGGAAGGGTGGGCTGCATGACCTGCTGTCTGACTGACATCTAGTGAAGGCTGGGTGATGGTGCAGTTATGGTCAGCAGATTGAGGGAGAGACAGGACACTGTCTGCTCTGACTGCACATGCACGCTCCTATGTGTGTCACAGCATGACTGTATCCCATGTGAAAGTACCATTGTGGAATATGGTGAGTGGCTGGGCAGATGATGCTTCGCTTGCCCACCCCCATATGAACAGGGTTACTCTCTTGGCACTTTGTTTGGTCCCAGGCTTCACCTCTGCTGTGGACAAGTAGATAATTTTTTTTTGGGGGGGGGAGGTGAAACTGCCACAGGAGCCGGGGGGGGCATTCCAAGGGTGCAACCAGCAGCATGTTGCCAGTGGTCCGTGAAGTCCCAGGATGACCAGATGAGAGGAGTCTCCATGGGTGGGTGGTGTCACTGGCAGCAAGGAGGGCTCAGGGGGGAAATTCAAGTGGGGGATTGAAAAATAAATGTAAGCTTAATTGTGTATAAATACTATATCCTTTTTTCCAACACTAACCCAGCTGCGTCAGCAGCTTTTAATGCATTGTGTTTCCCACTTTGTGTTTACTTCTTTCTGTCTGTGGCCTTCTAACTAATTCAAACAATGCAGCACCTGCCTAACAGATATTAACTTAGTAGTTTAAGGTCAGAGGGGACTCTAGGTCCATCAAGGCCCCCCACAGCTTCATAAACAGGGATGATTAATTATGCATGCAAATATGTAGTAATGTATAGAGAGTTTCTATAAGCTCAGTCTGCTACTCAGGGCATCGTGTGATTTCCCAACCCACCCTCCTAGTCAGGGAATCCTGTGATTCCCTACCAACTGTACTACCCAGGGCACCCTGTGAGTCCCTACCGACCCCGCTACCCAGGATGTCCTTTGATTCACCACCCACCCTGCTACCCAGGACATCCTGTGATTCCCCACCCTGCTGCCCAGGGCATCCTGTTGAGTCCCCACTCACCCTACTACCAAGGGCATCCTGTGAGTCTCCACCCACCCTGCAGCCCAGGGCATCCAGTGAGTCCCCACGCACCCTGCTACCCAGGACATCCATTGATTCCACAGCCATACTGCTACCTAGGCATCCTGTGAGTCCTCACCCACCCTGCTATGGTGTCCTGTCAATGCAAGACATGTTTATTTAAGGCATCCTCCCTATACCACTTGCCAGAATGCCTCAGCAGCCCCTACCAGCGACCTCTGTGCCAAAAAAAACACTGTCCATGAGTATAAAGGAGCCTGGTCCACAGAAAAAAATCCCCAAGTGACCACATTATTATTTAGAAATGTTTGAAAATTAAAGTTAAACTAAGTGCAACACAAAAGAGGTGTGGATGTCAATAAGCCCACTTCCGGGTTTTGACTTTCACAGTATGGCGGATCACTTTATGTACTTGCACTCATCAGCCCTGATTGGCATTGCCATTCCAGTCCCCCCCCCCCAAGTTCTGTGGACACCAACTGCACACCTGCTGCTGCTCTGGAAGTATAGCCTGTTACAACTCCAGGGCCTCAGAACCCCCCAAAAAAGAAAAAAGATCAGGATAGCAATGCGTCATCGCAGATCACATACAGTAGGTAGCCATACTGTGGATGTCAACATAGATTCTTGCTATTCAGAGCAGTTTCTGACAGCTATGGTGGCACTATTCACTGCCCCTGCTGGGGGGGAGGAAGATCGAGGACTGCTGTCCTCCAGTGGTGGGAGGCACAGCATGGGGAAGCTTCCAGCATTTGACCGACCCGTGGTGGTGACTGGGGGTCTGACAGTGACTGATCGAGATCTTCAGGATGCATGCCAGATGTCCGGCGCCCTGCATGGCTCTATGTCACTGCATGCCATGCCACCCTGGAGGGCAGAAAAAAAAAATCAGATGTCCATGCAGGAGGACATCCACCCTCCACCAGACTACATGCTGCCAACCAAGGATGGGGTTTGGGAGCACTGAACACCATGGATGTCGTGTAACTGTGCTGAGATTGGGGGGCGGTGCTGATGCACTGAAACAAAGAAACATAAGACTTTGACGGCAGATAAGGACCACTTGGCCCACCCAGTCTGCCCATTTCCCTACCTACTGGATAAGCTGCAGATTCTAGTTAACCAACAGCCTATTTCCTGCAACCCCCCACTATAATTGCCTTATGTCTGTCCCATGCATGTTTGAATTCCCCCACTGTTTTAGACCCCACAACCTCTCCAGGAAGGCGGTTCCTGCCTCTAGCAACCACTAGGGTTGTGCCAGATTAAGACAGCCAAAAACGTTGAGTGATATTGAAGACCACCAAGCAGGAAAGAGATCTGTGGGTAGTCATTCAGATGACCTAAAGGTAGCCAGGCAGTGCCACAAGGCAGTAGGTAGGGTGAGTGGGATGCTGGGGTGCATACGGAGAGGTATCACCAGCAGTGGCCACCGGTTGTCATTGGGTAAGAAGGGTTTTGGGACAGCTAATAGAAGCATGGTCAGCTGAGGGGGATTCAGGTTTGGGGGCTGTTGTGTGGTCTCTCTCCCCAGCCTATTAATCTCCACCCAGCCACGGTGGCATGCTCCTGAGCCCACCATCCATCAGTGGACTCTAGCTCCCTCATCCCTTGGCAACTGTTTCCTCCTCCCAGACCCAGTGGCATCCAAAATCCCTGGCAGCATGTTCCCCTAACACTCTTGGTCCCTCTGCAGTCCCCTCCAAGACCCATGCTCTTTCCACAGTCCCCCACCACCTTGACTTTCGCTAACACCATGGCCTCTTGGATGCCTACCTCCCTTCCTGGCCAACCTGAACCTCCCTCCCTGATGCACCAGACACCCCTCCTTCAGAAGACACCCCTCCTTCCTGGGCCCCTAGACACCTCCCATCCAAGCTGCCAGAGAGGTCGCTCTCTAGCCCTCTGGACTCTCCTCCATTTTGGGCCCCCAGACATCTCACTCTCTGTTACCTGGACACCCTCCTTCCTGCTGTAATGGCAGCAGATATGGCACAATGCAGTGCTGCCGGTACACGACTCAGTGAATTGTTGGTGCTGCACGTGCCACGTGCTGTGCAGACATCATATTGTGCCACATGACATGCAGACACTGCGCTGTTACCTACAATGCCAACACTGGACTATGCGCTGGGCAATGCCTTCAGTGAGCTGTGCACGTGCACTGCTGGCACTTTACTATGTCACATGCATTGCCAACATAACGCCATGTGGCATACTGTGCTGTGTCATGGTGATGTCGACACCACACTTTGCCACATGCAGTGCAGACACTGTGTAACATGCAATGCCAACATTGTCCTGTGCCATGCAGGGCTCCAAATAAAATTGTTTTTAGAGTGAGTACTGTAGTTCTTGGTTTTAAACAGTGGTGAGTAAAAACAAATTTTGAGGCATATAAATAACAAATTATGGTGAGTAAGGAATACAAATTAAAATACTACAAAAAAATTCATCTGTCTTTATTTATTTTGTCAGAAGGCCGGCTGGGGGGAGTAGTATTGAGGACTGCTCTCCATTGGGGCGGTGGGGGAGCATGGGGAAGCTTACAGCGTTTGACTGACTCCCAGTGAAGCCCGGGGGTCTCCTAGCCGGTGATCAAGATCTTTGGGAGGCGTGCCAGATGTCCGGCACTGTGACTCTGTGTGCCACTACATCATTGCACACCACGCCTCCCTTGGGGACAGAAAAAACATCTGCCTATGCAGGAGGACCTCCACCCTCCACCAGCCCCCTCACAGCCAACTGAGGCACTCCCCCAAGATCACAAATCAGTCTCCATTCGTGGAGAGGCCACTCCCTGATGACTCGCCCTAAGGGGTAAGCAGGGTGCACTCCGGTGGGGTGGGTAAGTCCCGGAAGATGGGTAGAGGGGTTGGACAGATGGTGGCCAGTTGACATCTGAGAAAAATGTAAAAAAATAAAAATTGCACTTTGCAGATTGTTAGGTTCTGCATGATTTTTTATATATTTTTTCCATATTAGTTTATCGCCTCAGTGGGATAATTGGGGGGGGGGCTTCTCAGCCCTCTCCCAGCCTCTCCTGGGGCATAACTCATGGAGAGGAACTGCCACGGATTCCCCCTCATGGGAGGGTCAGGGGAGGAAGGGCTGCCCCCCCAAGACACAGTCTAGTTCAGACATTGGTGGTCAGGGTGGAAGTACGGGTCCACAGGCAAATGTGTCATCTCTGGGATTCCAGTGCCCCTGTATTATGTCTCCCTGAACTTGTCAAGCATATTACTTCAGTAATACACAGGGGAACTGTGAGAGATGTTTGTAATTCTGGTGTTTCACTGATTCTCTCACAGCATCCCACTAGTTTGCACATGCTGAATTATGGATGTCAGTAAGGATGCAGTGTGTAGATACTGTGGCAGGGTATGAAATTCGTGAAAAAAAGTACATGCCCAATAAGAAGAAAATGTACATGCCCAACAAACTATTTACATGCCTCCCCTTAGTTTACATAATTTTAGATGTCATCTTCACTGGACCAAGCACTTTCGTTTTCATCACCACCACTAGGGCTGGCAGAAACAGCATGCAGTGCCAGTGTTCTGGAGCCATAAGCTTTGGTAGTGGGCCTTCTTTTGCCATTTTTCCACCACAGTGATATGGCACCTTCAGGGTTATATTCACGGAGCTGGAGTCCATTGACAAATATAGACATTAAGTCGTGAAACGTGTCCGAGCGTAATCCAACCCTCCAATCATTATTCTTCCCATTAGAGAGAAACCTCGTTCTGCAGCAGCAGTGTGAACAGGAATCAGGAGAATGATTCTGACAATGGCCAGCACATTTCGAAATTGTTGATCCTGCACATCCACAAGAATCACTTTCTGCCACAATTTCAGAGACTTACAACTTTCAACAGACAGAAAGTGGAGTACGTGCTTTTTTAAGTCTAGCCACTCCAGCAGTACCAAAATAACATCAACTCCACGAGACTCTAGGACCACTTTATAGTGATCAACAATTGTTGGAATTGCTTCATCTCCATATGTTTCAAGTGCCTCTGTGGATGTTGGCCAGGACTGACAATTTAAAGCTCTTGCAGCTAGTAGCAATTTATTGGTCATGAAGGACTGAAAGCGAGATTCAATGTGCTGTGACATTTTCTGAAGAATTTTTTTGATCTCTGAAATTGTGGCTTCTACAATGTCTGAAGGAGAACCTGATCTGTGCCTGCTAGTTTCATTAGTTAAGTCAACACTGTTGTACTGAGTTAGGTTCTCATTTACAGATGTAAGTGTTATGCGGTGAAGAGTTTCTTGATTCGAGAGACCATTTAATTTTTGAATTGTGCTTTTTACTCTGCTGTGAACTTTTTCAACAGTGGCATCCTTTTGCTGAAAGCACAGACAAAGAGCAGATAAGTAACCAAAAAACACTTTCAGAAAGTTCATGTATATAACGCATTTTAAGTATTCCTAGTGCTTTTTGGCCATGATCCTGCTTGTTTGTCAGTGACACATGTTTGAGGTGAGGCACTAATGCAGCCCATTTCCTTTCAAGGGCAGAAATGGCCCATTCTCTGTGTGCAAGCCACCTAGTGCCACCAGTGTTAACTGGTTTGACCACATTAATATTTAAAAGGGATCCCGTTTCCTGTAGGCCTTTCCAACTTTTTGGTGACCTGTGGTAAAATGAGTAAATGTTCAGCAGAAGTTGTTCTAATGACTTGTAAAAGGGACAGTCTTTGAACGAATCCTTTACAGCAAGCTCTAAATGATGTGCACAGCAGTGTATGTCAATGAGGTGTGGGCACTGGAAATCTTGCTTTATTTGACTAAGGACACCTGAAGTGCTCCCCAACATTACAGCAGCACCATCAGATGCCGCACTTATCAGCTTATGTTTCCAACCACCATCATTTAAACCACGTTCACCCTCTAAAGCATTAATCACAGTATTTAAAATGCTTTCTGAATTAGGGACACTGACTGGTTTCAGTGCAAGAAATCTTATTACAGGTAGGCCATTTTCAAAACAACATTACATAAATGCCCTCCTCCTCAGTCACACTTTTATCTGTGCAGGAATCAACAAGAAAAGAAAATAAGTCATTGTCTTGTAGTAGACTAGCAGTAGTGCTTTGAATATCTTGGGCAATATAGTGAATGAAGACACGGCATTGCTTGTCACCACTGTAACTGTGACTCATAGCATCATCCCCATGATTTCTTCTTTGTAAATCCATCAACCCAGGAAAATCCCTGAAAGGCCTTTTGGTCCTAGCAACGTAATATGCAGTACAGAACAATTTACAAATTTGATCCATTTCTTTTTGTTCCATAAATTGTATGGATTTCTCTATTGATCTTTCTCCAACTTTTGTTTTATTTGCAATGTATGCCATCTCAGCATTTTGTGTGCTACGGACACTTCATGTGCTGAGATAATGGTACTCTAAAAGTACTGCATCCAGTTCTGAAATTATTTTTGCTTTGGCTTTTATCATAACTCTGACACCATGTACAGAACATGGCACATTTATCTGTGTCATATGTAAGCCACTTCCGGCCCTTCTTCCAGGATTCCTGAAATTTTCTAACTTTCGGGGCCTTAACTTGGCTTTCAGTACAAGCAGTAGCACTTGAGGAAACTTCAGTGGTCACAACAGTTTCACTCTCTGGGCAAGGAGATGGTGGGGTTACAGCTGTGCCTGTAGTAGTACTAGTACTTGGTGTTAGGGAATCCGAGTCAGCTCCTGCAGTCTCATCAAAACGTTTTCTCTTAAATCCAAATTTAAAAAGACTCATGGTGTCTGCCTGGCTGTTCGGAGTTGAACTTGTGAAAACTGATTTTAAGAATTTTTTATTTGTGTTACTCAGTATTAATAAATGCATCAAGGAAAAAAGTGTGTCGTCTTTTTTTTTTTTTATAATAAACTTAACAAGAAAACCTGACTGTGTGTTGTCTGATTATTTGTTATAACAGGTATTCAGATTTTTAGATAGTCCACGGATAGTGTAGCCTGTAAAAAGTTAGTTATTTTTCATAACAGTATTCAGATTTTAGATAGTCCACACACACACAGCGTAGCTTGTCAAAGGGTAACAGATTTTTTTATAACAGTATTCAGTATTAGTCCACTCAGCGTTAGCGTAGCTTATAAAAAGCTAACAATATATATTTTTTTTACAACAGACTAGTATTCAGATTTTAGATAGCGCAGCTTGTAGAAAAGCTGAAAAGATTTTTTTATAACAGTATTCAGATTTTAGAAAGTCCAGATAGTGTAGCCTGTAAAAAGCTAGAGATTTTTTATAACAGTATTCAGATTTTAGATAGTCCACACACATAGTGTAGCTTGTCAAAGGGTAACAAATTTTTTTATAACAGTATTCAGTATTAGTCCACTCAGCGTTAGTGTAGGTTGTAAAAAGCTAACTATGTATATATTTTTTTTACAACAGACTAGTATTCAGATTTTAGATAGAGTAGCTTGTAAAAAAGCTTAAACAATTTTTTTATAACAGTATTCAGATTTTAAGTAGTCTGAGTAGCTTGTAAAATGGCTTTAAACTTTAAGTAACAGGCTTTATTTCAGATCCCTTTATTTATAGAGAACAGAGGTTAGAGGAGCATTAATTCAACTTTATCGATTGGCAGCAACACTCCCCTCTCAACCTTTATCTATTTAGGTTATGTACTTTTTACAGCTTAGGGCCAGGGAGGGCAATAGCTCTACTAGCTAAGTGAGCTCCCACCACGCCTTTTTTTTTTTTTAAATTCAAGTTTACTGATATACATTTGGCACACAAGTATGGGAAGCAAACTATACACGAACTAACCTGTGACCACACCGTGCCACTTACAAGTGCCATTAGAACATATCCAGTAGTTTTACAAACTAGTAAAACCCCCCTCACCCGAATCGCCCACCTAACTTCCCTATCCCCCACCCCGGGTTGCAAAATCTAAGACAGATCTGCCCATGAGGAACCAAGCCAGGGTCTGCTAACCCCACAACGGCTAACTACGAATGCAGTGAGTAAAGGGTCTGGAGGGGGCCCCACACTCGTTCAAATTTTGAAAGACAACCCCTCTGGATGGCCCCAAACTTTTCCATACTCAAATTGAAAAGTAATTCCTGTAACCATTCCACATAACCGGTGGGGAGTCCTCCAACCAGTGCCTTAACACTATTTTCTTAACCGAAGATGAAATCAAAGCCATGTAATATCTACTGGACTTAACAGGAATATCATCATAGTCCCCTATGAGACAAATTTCGGGAGTGAAGCAAAGCTCAATACCCAGTACTGAGTCCGCCTTTTGCTTAATTTGATCCCACAAGTCTTTTACCGTGGACAGTCCCAAAAATATGCTTGAGATCACCCACCGCTTGTGACACGGAAACATAAGGCATCCGAACCGCCCAATCCTACATAACTTAGCAGGTGTCCAGAACAAGTTGTTTAAAAGTGGAATTGCATTCATAACCTATCCTGGGTAATATACTGGTATGTGTGACGCCAGACCCGGTCCCAGTTCCGGCCCTGATCCCCTAAACAGTTCACCCAGAACCTCGGTTTATTACCAATGTCTGTGTAAACCTGTTCAAAGAGTACTTTGTAAACCTTGGAAACTGCATGCGGTTCCCAGACCCAGCGAGTTAAGGGTTCAAACCATGTCCCATTGATCCTTCCCGCTATTAACTTAGATTTGAACCTCCCTAGCAAATGGGTAAGTTGGTATATTTTAAAGGAATGATTAGGTCCAATATTATACTTTGTTAGTACCTCTGCGACTGTTAAACACCTATCACCCTGCATGAGGTCTGCCACGCTTAACCCGTCCAAAAAAGGAAGCCAGGTTTCCTTTATCGTATTCCCCCCAATCTTCATATTAGGGTTACGACATATAGGCTGAAAACTGTCTGCACAAGGGGAATAGCGAAGAGAGGCACATAGTTGAATGTGGGTACGTAGAGAGAGCCTAATAGGGGTAGTAGCTAGACTAGAGGAGAGATTTTAGTGGGGTAAAGAGAAGAGCCTTCGGATCCACTCCAGTCTCCTTTATTAAGTCTGCTTCCAACTTAACCCAAGAAGGGACATACGATAAGAGTTCCAGATCCCTAGGGGGTAGGAGCCAGCGTAGATATTTACAGAGGTTACTTGCCCAGTGATAGAGCCCGAAGTGCGGGAGCCTTAACCCGGCCTTCTCCCTGGGAGCCGCAAGCTTGTGATAAGCTCTACAGGGTGTTTTCTTTTCCCAGATGAAGTCCGAGATAATTGAGTGAAGCGCTCTACGCCACTTTAAGGGTAACCATACGTTAAGCATATTTAAAGGGTACAAAATCCTCGGCAACACATTCATCTTTATTATATTGACCCTTCCCTAGAGAGAGCGGAAGTTTGCTCCACCTCTCCAGATCTTGCTTTATAGTTACCTTAAGGGCATCCAAATTAAGTCTCACCATTTTGGATTCTGAAGTAGACAAAATAATGCCAAGATACTTCAGAGCACGAGAGACCAATGAATCCCCAACTGTAAAATATCTGATTTACAGGTCTTAACATTAAGCGGGAAGAACTGAGTTTTCCCTATGTTGATTTATAATTGGATAACTTGCCATACACGTGATAAGATCGAGCACTACAGGAATGGAGGATCGAGGATGGTTAATATGGAGTAGGATATCGTCTGCAAAAGCAGATACCTTAAACTCCATAGAACCAATTTTTATCCCCTTGATTCTACAATATTGTCTGATACTACACAGAAGCGGCTCTAAATAAATGTTGAACAAGAGAGGGGACAAAGGACAGCCCTGCTTAGTCCCCGATAGTAAAGGGATGCTTGCCGAAAAAACTCCATTACAATATATTTTGGCAGACGGTGACCTATACAGCGCAAACACCATATCTATGAAGTGGGTCGGGAAGCCAAAATGCTCCATGGTCAAAGACAGGAACCTCCAATCCACCCTGTCAAATGCTTTCTCAGCATCGACAGACAACAAACCCCCAGGAGTATTACTGTCTTTAGAGGCCGAAAAGATGTGTGATAATTTGCGGAAATGGTCTGATGCCATTCTACCCAACATAAATCTCACTTGATCAGGGTGGATTAGCCTCGGAAGCACCTTCGCTAAGCGAACCGCTAGTAACTTCGCCAAGATTTTTATGTCATAATTAATGAGGGCAATGGGCCTGTAGTTTGGAACCTGGTCTCGATCCTTCCCATCTTTGGGGATGAGCACTATCAGGGATTCAAAGAGGTGGCCATCTATATGTTCTGAGGTAAAAATGCTGTAAAAAAGACGTTTTAATCCTGGGCATAACTGCCTACTGAAACATTTATAGAAGTCCGGAGAGAAACCGTCCGGTCCGGGAGCATCTGAATCACATTAAGGATTTCGGACTCAGAGATCGGACAGGTGAGCATTATTTTCTGCTCTTCCGTTATCTGCGGTAAATTGCACCCTAACAGATATGCCCTAATTACCTCATCACTTGGCCTGTTAGACATAGGACTATATAAAGCCCTATAATAGTCTTCAAATTCTTTAGCTATTTCATGAGGGGTGGTTTTAATCGACCCGTCGGCAAGGGATGATATACTTTGGATAATTCTAGCCGTTTACGCGCTTTGAGACGCATGGCCAAAAGATGTCCCAATTTCTCCCCCTGATCTAAATATTCATTTTGTTAATGGCATATTCTGCTTTTGCTCTCAACATGTCATCATATTGGTGTCGAAGCCTGACCAACCTTTCTCTAATAACCATTGGTGAGGTCTTTGAGAAGGTATTCTCTATGTCCCTGATCTGGGTAAGCAGTTGCTTAGCCCGGGCCTCTCTCTTTTTCTTCCTGGCGGCTGCTAATTTGATAGCTCCCCTTAGAACACATTTAGAGCACTCCATTCCATGTCACCCTTACCGTCGTATTACAGTTCTCCTGCTCGTACTGCTCTATAGTCTGACTTATACTATCTCGAATCTCAGGAACCTGAGGAGCTGGTTGATTGAGCTTCCAAATAGTCTGCTTGGGGGTATTAGATAGAAGATTTAGGGAACATCGGATCGAGTGGTCTGAAATGACCCCCGGCATAATTGTGCAATCGACCAAACCAGGGAGCATGCACTGACTCATTAAAAAATAATCAACACGAGACTTGGTTTTATGGACCTCAGACAGGAAAGTATACTCCCTTTTAGAGGGGCACAAGGCCCTCCATGGGTCACACAAACCCAAATTATCTACCATCTCCCTGAGGGCTCTTTGAGCCGGAGAGAGGCCCTCTCGCCTACTCTCTCTATCCAACTCTGGATTGAACACCAAGTTCCAGTCCCCTTCCAAAAACATTGGGAGATGGATAAAGGGAGAAAGAACATTGAGTAAGTCAGCGAAAAATAGGGGCGAATCTCCATTTGGACCGTATATACTACCTATCACCATCCTAGTTTGGCTAACTAGCCCGACTACTAGTATATACCGGCCCTCAGGATCAACCAACTTTTCCTCACAGACGAAAGGAGTGTTCCTAGAAATTAAATAGCTACTCCTTACTAGCGGTGTTGTCCCCTGCAGCGTATACCTGGGGCTACAAAATAGCGTCTCAAAGCATTGACTTCCTCTCAATAAATGAGTTTCCTGCAGGCATATTATCTGGGCTTTCTGCAGTTGTAAATGCTGCAAAACCTTATATCGCTTCAAGTCCTTCCTGGCACCTTTGATATTCCACGAGATAAACTCATGGATGCTACCCATGATCCCTGAGGTCAATTTTAAAACTTTTAGTAGTTGACTGGATTCCAATTCCACCTACCTCCTCAGCAGATACTCCCAAGCGGTGCCTACAAGCCTTAATGCAACCCGGATCCCTATGAACTCCCCTTAGTCCACCCAACACAACTCCCTGTGCCCTCCCCACCCTCGAGTAGACCACGCCTAATCCTAACTGGTAAAAGAGCACCCTCCCACCCCAAAACCACCTCCCGGCCCATGAGTTCGCAAGTTCCAAAGCTCCCGATTACCCTCCAGCCTCCCTCCCCACTGACGCCATGAGCAATTGCCTTAAGGCAAGAGAGATTACTTCTCAGTATAAGACCTGTAGCGATGCTTCCCCATGTCCAAAGACTTTAACCACCCCCCAGAAAACCGCCCAACCCCCAGAGTATGACCCACCAAAGATAGAACTGCTCAAGTCAACTGTCCCTCCAGGTAGGAAACTTAACCCTTGACCATCCCCCAACTTGACAAATTATAACTGTATATGAAAGTGGGATAGTCACCCCACACTGACTAAACAGCCCTGCCCCATGTAATATATGTACCCCAAAGGAAGACCCCCACAAATCCACTAAGCTAACTGCCCATTTACAAATCCATAATCCACCCTGCAGATTATAAAACACAGTAACACTTTAAATGCTGGAAGTCCGTTTGGAAATATCCAGAAGCACATGTCCATGCAGCCCCATAACAAACAACTGATGGGGAAAAAGCTGAAATAACATTATTTGAACAATCCCCTAGAGGACTAGAATCCCCAAATGAGAAACAGCAATTTCAAAAATCCCCAGTTACAAGTAATAGGAATAAACAGATCAACAACAATAAAAATGAAAAGGGAGAGATGGGAAATAACCCAGAGGGAGTAAGATCCCAAATGTAACTAACAAAACCAGAGAGGAGGCAATTGGGCGCAAGTCCCTCGAGAGAACACCGGTGCTGAATCCTGACCCTGCAAGCCTCCCTGGAGGCTACTGGGCAGGACGACCGAGCCACAATTCAATAAGACCCATCAAGAATGCTACGATCCAATTAGTTCCATAGACGGGATCACCCAGTTCCAGATCCAGACTGACAGGCAGTGCCGTTGATGAGGACAGACATACACTCCCCCAAGAGAGCTGTCAACAGTCCCCCAGACAGTTAGCCACGCTAAAGGATAGCTCCATAATGCCTTGAGGTAGTCTCAGCCGGTCCCACCAACTCTTAAATGAAGCATCCCAGGGTATCATGATGCACTACCATCTTTCCACAGGATCGCTATACCCAGGGAAGTTAAGCGTGGCTCAACCCAGTCCTAAGTTCAATTTACTGTTCGAACCAAAACCATGCATCGAAAAGTGAACCACGTGAAGAAACTCCCCTGGGGTGCCATCGGACGATCCTCCACTTTCGCTGGTACAGCAGACTAGATCAGGGTCTCTGAGCGAAAACTGCTTGCAGCAAAAAGAGAACGAACTGCCCCATTAGTGCAACAGACTCTCCCCTTCGAGCTACGGTAAAGTGTCCCTTTCACTTCTAGGCAAAACTACAGCACTGCCCTGGTACCAACTTTACTTTTTCCTAAACAGATCCGTAAGGGCCTCTTGCAGACCTTTTTCCGCTGCTTGAACATTCTCATAGCTAGTCCACTGGCCCGACAGGACCACCTGCAGGCGTGCTGGATAGCCCATCCGAAAGCGGATACCTGCAGCAATCAGCTTAGTAACGATCTGGTGGTACTCTGCTCTCTTTTGCCGGACTGATAGTGATAGGTCTTGAGCAATTCTTAATAAGGACCCCTCCAACCGAACTTCCTTGAGATCTTTAATTTTGGCCAGGACATGTTGTCTCTCCTGGTAGTTTAAAAAATGAATAATCAGGATACGAGGCGGAGAGCCGGCAGGAGGCATGGCTCTCAACGCCTGATGGGCCCGCTCTATCGTGTAGCTGCCCCGAAGGCCGAGGGGCCTGCAATCCGATGGAGGAACTTCTGGATAAACGCAATGGCGTCGGGGCCTTCTTCCTTCTCAGGGAGACCGGCGATTATCATGTTGTTTCGCCTACTTCGACCTTCCAGGTCCTCTAACTTCATTTCCACTTTTGCAGCTTTTGCTTTAATAAAACTAATTCAGGCTCTTGCTTCTCCGCCCGCCTCTCTAAAGAGGTGACCCTGGCTTCCGTGTCTCCTGCCGGCGGGATAGGTCCTCAGCGCCTGGGTAACTGCCTTAAGCTCCTCGGTCACAGTACCCAATTCGGAGAAAAAGGCTTAATCTCGACTAAAAACTGTGCCAGGTCAAGGGCTCCTTGTATCAGAGTTGCCACCGTCATTCTCTTGTCCGGCTTGCCTGCAGAAAGTTCTAGCCTTTTTAGACAGGGCCTTAGCTGGGAAGCCGGCGGGGGTGTGCCCGGTGGTGGCTTTTTCATTTCGGCATCCATCGGCACCGGAGTCTCTCACAAGGGCTGCAGTAAAACTTCAAACTCTCAAGTTGTGGTGTAGTGGCGTTGTAGCTCTCTCTAAAATGGGCAAAATAAGCTTGTATAGGAGCGGGAGGCCGGGACCAACGCAATCAGGCAGCCACCATGAAACCTGCACCACGTGACTCCCCACGCCTTTCTAAAATACAATCTCAGCCTCTGCTTTCTGCTCCCTCTAATATCACTTTACTTACTTTTTTATGTGATGCCTAACCCTTGCCTCAGTCTCACTCTCAGCTTTTGTTTTACTGATAGAGAAAGAGGAATGTCTAGGAAGGAGAGACAGGTTTTAGTGTTTTACAGTAAAGTTCCCAAGAAACTGTCAGGTAGCAGTAACTGAGGGAAAAATAGACTGCTACTGCAGCCTGAAAAGTATATGTATGGCAGCCAGGCACCAACACCAAGACTATCTAGTCTAGTAGCTTCTTATTTTCAGTAGTCTGCCTGTTGCCTTGCACTACAGTCCAGATTCCAGACCACAAACTGTGATTAACTAGCTGCCCTTTAGATCAGCTAATTTATAGCTGTTTTAATTAGCTGAGTGACAGTCTGACTGAGAGTCCCTCCCTCCATGTCTCCCTGTCTGCACTGCAGATTGCAGCGCTTCCTTCCGGAGTTGTTCCTTCTTAGTTTACTATTTTCACCCCAGAAATAAAAGAAAACACCATATGGTACATAGTTGGTAATGGTAACTGGTAAGGGTAAATTGTAATTCGTTTTATATCTGCTCCGTCTGGTCGAGCTTGCAGAATCACCACGAGTTCAGTACAGTTTCACCCTCACCTGCCTCAAAGTCTCCCCAGTTCACAGTGGAGTAATTTGGGCAGTAGCTCTTAAAAGAGCTTTAAATTTTAAAGGTAATTTTTTGTTTGCATTACCCGCCTCTCCCACCTAAATCAGAGTCCCCTCGGACCCCCCACCTCACAGTGGAGTAATGTAGGTACTAGGCAGCAGTGCAGCACAGTAGCTCTTAAAAAAGCTTTTGTTATTTTTTTCTATAAGTTTAATTGCAATCTGCAATCACGATTGCTGATCACTCGCTCTCACAGCAGGCACGTCCGACTCCTAAGAGTTCCACACTATAGCGCCGATTGCGCGCTTTCTGACAGGTCTGTGATATGCACTGAAGGAGGGGTGGGCAAGCAGTCAAGAGACAGTACGCAATTGGCATCTGATCGCGCAAACCCGCCTCTGCTGCATCGCGGATGGCTAGTCATGCTGAAGAAAATGACGACCCCTCTCAAGCACTTGCAACTTAGTAGTCAGCTGACACTGGGACGAGCAGTTAGGTGTACCTTGTGATCGTGTCCCGGTGTTGGCTGTCTGTGCCTGCGCAGTCCCAGCTCAAGCTGCCCACTCATTTAAAGCCACAGCACATCAGGAAAAACAGAATGCAGCAGGAATACCTTAGGTGCCCTGCAAGGCAGGCACTGAAGAGCAGTAGGTGTCCTAGTAGAAAAGTGCCTGCCCTGGGGCACCTAAGGTATAGGAATTTCGCACCCTGTACTGTGGTAACATTAGACATCGCTCCTGATTGGTGCAGCATAAGATTTTGTCTTCCTCACAAACACAAAAGGTTCCCAGTTTGCACTCTCACACAGAGACGTATTCCCATATTCACCTCCTCATGTCACCTGGAGAACAGAACTCTGGGTGGTATGGACACTGTGGGTAAACATGGTGCCAGGAGGAGGAGGAAAAAAACAGTAGGATGATTACAGAAGTTTATATCTTTACTGAGCATGGTAAAATTATGCCAAAATGAAGAGGCTTTACTTGGGGAGACATAGCCTTGCATTGCAGCTGCAGCAGTACAAAGTTAAAAGCCCTTTTATTGGCTTGGGGGATAATCCTATTTTGACCCTAACTTTTTAATCACGCTCAACACTAATGGTTGGCGTAGGTACTACAGTGCCCCCCCCCCATGATTGCCGACCACCGGCACCAGTACAGAATAAAAATATCCCTGGTGGCTATTGCCCCCCCCCATTATTGCCAACTGCCAGAACCAGTATAGTAATTTCCATATTGGCTAGTGGTTCCCCTTCCCCCATGACTGACAATCACTGGCCCCAGTAAAATAATTTCCCTGGTGGTTAGTGGCTCCACCACTGCCACGATCGCCGTCTTGCAGCAAAAAAACAACAAAAACAAGTGTCCCTGGTGGCTACTGGTCCCCTTCGATTGCCAATCGCCGTAACCAGTACAGTACGATAATTTCCCTGGTGCTAGTTGTCCCTCCCCCACCCCCCGAGATTGCCAGCACCATTAAATGAAAGTGTCCCTAGTGCAAGTGGTCATCGCCTGCCCGAGTAACAGAACTGTAGTTACTCAGGTGCTAGTGTCCTGCCCCCCTCCCCACATCACTGATCAATCAATCAATCAATCAAAATCTTTATTTATTCAGGTGAACATCATTGAGCGTAGCTCATTTACAAGATGGACCTGAGTGGTCATACAAATAAGGGTACAAGTTTTTTTACAAAGACATGAGAATAGCATAACATTAATACAATCAAATAAATAAGAGATATATACAAAATTTACAGATATACAAGGCACAGTAAAATAACTTAACCTGTAAAATGAAGAGGATAATAGATATAGCAGGGATAATAATCAAATAATAGAGCTTTTGTAGGCTTTTATATGAAATGTGATAACTGACTGGGTAGAAGAAGGAACTAAACATAGTGGATTACAGAAGGGAGGGTGTAGGTTGGATGGGAGACTAGGCCTTATGGAAGCAGTTGCACAACTCTGGAAAAAGGGCGGTGTATAATCTTTTGAAGGATGATAAGGGTAAGAGGGTATTCAGATTCATAGATTTTTGGAGTGAGTTCCAGACAAATGCTAGGGAATAGCTGATAGCAGCCCTCCCAAACCGGGTGCAGGTAATGGGAATCTTTAGCATAATGAGCTTATTGGTCCTTAAGGTGTATGGCCTAGATGTGATTCGGGTGAAACAGTCTGAGATATAGGAGGGGAGTTTGCCTGATAAAGCTTTAAAGATCCAGATTGCAGCATTCCTTTTTCTTCTGTGCTGTAGGGATGTCCAATTGACTGCCATGTAAAGAGAGCAATGATGGGTGCTGGAGGGAAGGTCTGTAATAAATCTGATGGCTCTATGATACAGGGTGTCCAGCTTATTTAAGAGAGCATGAGCAATGGCCGTGAGAAAGTCAGCATAGTCAATAAGGGATAGGAATGATGCCTGGATTAATCTTTGTTTGAAGTCTCTGGTAAGGTAGTGTTTTATTCTGTAAAATAGGCCAAGCCTTTGTCTCAACTTTTTAATAGCTCTTCAATGTGGACAGAGTAGTCAAACTTATTGTCAATCCAGACTCCAAGATATTTGAATTTATCCACAAATTCCAGCTTTTCTCCAAATAAGGTGGATAATTGTGGGGTGATGAATGATGGGGTAGTGGCATAGCAATTCTTTGTTGCAAAGAACATAGCTTTTTTTTTGGCATTTAGAAGTAATTTTTTTTTCCAGTAGGTTGTGTTGTAGGATGGAGAATTCTGACTGTAACAGTTCACAGGCTTTTGATGGTGAGGGATTGCTGACATATAATACAGTATCATCAGCAAACAGATGAATGTTAGATTGAGAGAGGTTGGCATCAATGTTATTAATATAAATGGCAAAGAGGATGGGGCCTAGGATAGAGCCTTGTGGTACACCTCTTAGCAGTGGTTTTAGAGGTAGATAGGTAATTTTCATTTTTACCAATTGTAACCTTCAGAGAGATAGCACCTAAACCAATTGGTGAGAGTGAATCAGGGCCTACAGAGCTAAGAGAGGAGATTAATGATTCATGATCCACTGTATCAAATGCTTTACTCAAATCCAGGAACACAGCACAGGTACTATTCTTTTATCCAAGGCAGTCTGCCAATCGTTAGTGACTTTGGCTAGGGCAGAGATGGTGCTATACATTGATCTAAATCCAGATTGTGCTGGATTTAGGAGGTTGTTGGTGTCCAGATAGGGCCCTTAACTGTGAATTTACTAATTTTTCAAGCATCTTGGATAGTACCGGTAGGATGGAAATGGGCCTGTAATTGTTAAGGTCCATGGGATCACCTGATTTAAGTAGTGGAACTACTTGAGCTGTTTTCCATATGGAGGATGGAACCAGTAGCTGGGGAAAGATTGAAGAGGTGAGTGAGGGGGCAGATAAGGCGTGCAATGCTACTTTAAGAAAGTAGGGGTCCAGGGAGTCTGCACCTGCACTCTTAGAAGTATTTAATTGGATAGGAGGTCTTCTACTTCTTTTAAGGATATTGGTTCGAAGGAGAATGTTGAAGCAGCCTTTTGTCCCACAGTGGATTGAAGGTTTAATGATGATCTCAAGAGATTTGCAGGTGAAGAGTCAAATGCTAGGCCAGCTGTGGTGAAATGGTCATTGAAAGTATTTAAGATTTCTTGCTTGTCAATGATTTCTATGTCACTTAGTAGCAGTTTGGAGGGTAAGGCAGGGGTAGAATTTTGGCCTAGAATTCCCTTTATAGTACCCCAGAATCTGGATGGGTTAGTATAGGATGCATCCAATTCAGCTCTACAGTAGGCAGCTTTGGCATTTCTTATTTGTTTTGTGCATGAGTTTCTTGCTTTTCTGAATTGAAGTCAGTCTCTAGTATCCTTTGTTTTCTTGCCTTTTCCAGAGTTTGTCTCTGGCTAACAAAAGCTGATTTAAGGTCAGCAGTGAACCAACAAAGATTTTACTTTAGTTCTGACACTGGTGATTGGTGCATGTATATTGAGGGCATTAGTGATAATGTCCTTTAAGATCTGAAGAGCTGTCTCAACTGAGGTTGTAAGGTAAAAATCTTGCCAATATGTTGTATTGCACAAATCATGGAAATATCCTGAGATGTTGAAATTCTTTTTTGACCTTTTATGGAGAAATTTTGCAGGATTGGATGGCTTGGGTGTAGATCTTATGCCAGCTATAGGACAATGATCACTACATCACTGGGTAGCACTCCAGCATGAGAATATAAGTGAGGCTTGTTTACCATCATAATATCCAGGAGTGAGCTGTTGGTAGTATTTTTTAGGTTAATCCTTGTTGGATCTTTGATTAATTGAGTGAATCCATAGATGTCACAGAAGGTTACTAGGGTGCAGATGCATTAGATAACCAATTTAAATTCAAATCACCAAGGATGATGGTATCTTCAGGGCCTAGACTGAGTATTGATCCTAGGTGGGATAGGAGTTTGAGGCCTGCAGAGGGGGCCTATAGCAGCCAATCAATTTAAAGGAAGACATGTTAGGAAGGGATATTTTAATTGACAAGCATTCAAATTCCTTTGGTTCGGATGTATTGATGAGGCAAGATGCAGAGATGGTTTCCTTGACGTAGATGGCCACCCCACCACCCCTGGAAGGGCGATCTGATCTGAAGAGCTGGTAATTGGGAAGGTTTATATCACTGTCTTTTGTTGTAGATCAGAGCCAAGTTTCAGAGATAACCAGGTCACTGAGATGGGTAAAAAACAAGTTCCGTGGTGGGTTGCTGTCCCCTTCCACCCACCTACTATCATCAATCGCTGGCCAGAGTAACACAAAAAAAGTGTCTCTGGTGCTAGTGGCCCCCTGGATACCCACCTTTCAACACTCTACATCTCCACTCATGGAGCTGCTGCAGCTTCACATCCTCAGTCCACTACCTGTCACTGAACACTAGCTACCAAGCCCCCAGCACTAGCCGCTGACTCCTGAGGCCATCATTGCCTTAGCAGCATGCTCCCTGACCCAAATCAAAGTGGCAGGCTGGTTCAGGGGTCGAAGGAGTTCTAGCAGCAAGGAGAGTGTTGAGCTAGGGAGGGTTGGCTGATCTGGGTGCTGGAAGTGTGGTTTAGCTGCATGTAGGGTGGTCAGCTGAGACTTGAGAAGAAGGCTGGTCCAGGTACATTGAGGGTGGTCAGCTGGTAAAGAAAGGCTGGTTTCAGGACTAATATGGTTGCCCTGGTGTAGGAAGGGTGGTCAACTGAAGAGGAGACGCTGGTTAAGGGGCTGGTCCAGTGGCATGGAGAGTGTTCAACTCGGATGATGGAAGTTGGTCAAGGCGGATGGATGGTGGGTGGTCTGCTGGGGAGTAGAAGCTGATCCAGTGTCTGAAACGGTTTCTGGGTGCCAGTAGGGTGGCTGGCTAGTGCCAGAAACTTTTTCAGGTGAGAGGGGTGTTCTAGGTGCAGTGAGGTTGGTCAGTTCGGGGGGAGGCTGGTCCAGGGCCTGGGGATGTGGTCCAGCAACACAGATACATAGAACAGAAACATAGAATTTGATGGCAGATAAGGACAGCTTGGCCCACCTAGTCTGCCCATTTTCCTACCTAACAGATAAGCTGCAGATCCTAGTTAACCAACAGCTTACTTCCTCCTACCCCCCCAGAAGGACTGCCTTATGTCTGTCCCATGCATTCTTGAATTCCCCCACTGTTCTTGACTCCACAACTTCCTCAGGGAGGCTGTTCCATGCATCCACAACCCTCAACAGGGAGAGTGATAAAATGAGAAAGACTGTCCAAGGGCTAGAAGAGGGAGCCAGCTGTAGGGAGGGTGGTAAACTGAGGAGTTCAAGTGTAGTCAGCTGTTGGTTGCAGGCAGGTCTGTGTGATGGAAGCATGTCCCACGTCCATGGAGCTTGTTCAGTTGGTCTGGGGCCTGGAGGGGTGGTCTACCTGAGCATAGGGTGGTTGACTGGGGGTGGGTAGTCCATGTGAAGGGACAGTGGTTGGCTAGAGAGTAGTGACTGGTCCGGGGGCGTGAAGGGTGGCCCAGTTGCAGGGAGTGTGGAAGACGGGGAGGAAAGGCTGGTCTGAGGATGTAAGGGTTGTCTGCTGGCAAAGAGAGGCTGGTCTTGGGGCTGGAAGGGTGGTCTAGGTGCAGGGAGGGTGGTTGAAAGGGGAGGAGATGCTGGTCCATGTGCTGGATGGGTGGTTCATTGTCAATGATGATGGTTGGCCCTATGTTAATCCTACAGTAGCATACATGCAAAACCTTATCATACGACTCAGGAGGTGAAGCTTGAGCAGCTCCGTGAGTGTGGGCATACAGTGTTGTATTCTGATTGTCCAGGTGACTTGGAGGAAGATGTCCAGGTGTCCAGAGGGCCCAGGGAGGGGTGTCAAGGGGCCAGGGAGTGAGACGTCTGTGTGGGCCTGGAAGGGAGGGTCGTGAAGAGGTTGATAAGATAGGAGTTCAGTTTGAGGTGTTTCAGAAGAGAACCAGGATTTAAACTGCGCTGCCCCTATCCATCCCACATGAAAAAGGTGCTGCCAGATAAAACACTTTTTTGCAAATTCAGACTTTAAAGCTGATAATATATTCTAAGATCCTAAATCAAAAATAAACCTTTTATAAATATGTAGTGCCCCAAATAGCAAAATTTAGCTTCTCTACAAAAAAAAAAAAAAAGTCTTGCCAGGGAACTCAGGATGGACATAACAGGGTACTTGAGGATCTGATTACTGCCCATTTAGTAAGCCTGGGGACAGAAATGTATATAGGGGTCCCAGAGTGCAGTCTGAAGTTTCATTAGGAATTTTTTTTTTGGTATGGCATCCTGCCTACACCCCTTTCCAATATGCCTCAGCAGCCCCTACCTGCAACCCCTGTGCCAAAACCACTGTAGACTGATATAATGGAGCCCGGTCTACAGAAAAATTCCCCAAGTGAGCATGTTGTTATTTAGATTATTTTTAAATTAGATGTAAACTAAGCATGCAACCAAAGATGTGAGCATGTCAATGAGCCCAATTCCAGGATTTGACTGTTACAGTGTCGGGGCGCGCTTTATGTACAATGCTCCCTCGTTGTAACAAACACCTCTGGGTTCAACCCATTTGTGTGTTATAGTGAGGGTTCGTTATAAGCAAGGACTGACTATTCTATGGTATCCTATATTACTAAGTTCTACCATATTATGCGAGAAGGGACTGTTTTACCCTGTACTATCCTTCTAGCACATTAAATTATAGTAGTGTACCTCTCTAAATTATTAATGACAAAAGGATCTGAATATAGCAATTAGCAATCATGGGTAAGACTGTACTTCTCACTTTTGAACACAAGTGAGTAAAACCAAAATTTGATGCAAACAAATAAAAAAATATATGGTGAGCAAGAAGTACAAATTAAAATGCTACAAAAGATTAATTTGTGCCATGTGTCCCACCCCCAGGTCCTCCTTACTGTACAATTGGTGCTGCACTGAAATGACGACAGGTGACAGCACCACCACCACACGCCTCCTCAGTCCCCCACTGTCTGACAGCAGCAGGAAGCACGCTGCGCTGTTTACCGAGCGCCCTATAAATAAGCAGTGTGCTGCTCCCTGCTACCGCCAGACGGTGGATGGCTGATGAGGTTTGTGGTGAGGCTGTGTCACCCACCATCGTTTCAGCGCAGCACCGACTGTACAGCAAGAGGAACGAGGGGTGGGCCATCAGTGCTTCGATTGGGTGGGGGGGGGCCACCACCACCAGTGGGAGGTTGGTTGGGGCTGCAGGCACTGATCTACCTTGGAAACGGGGGCAGGGCTTTGTTGTTGGGGTGTTTTTTTGCCACAAGAGTTGCAAGGCTATAGCAGGTCAGCTGTGGCCATGTTGGGGGGGCATGACACACCGGGGTGGGGTGCTGTTATATTTCGGGGCCATCGATCGGGTTGGGGATGGACCACTGGGCACCAGGGAATATTAACCATACTGAAAGGGGACTGGGAGTGGGGCAGAGACCCTGGACACTAGGGAATATTAACTGAATGGGATAGGGGTGGGGAGCACTGAACACCAGGGATGTCATTTAACTGTGCCAGGATTGGAGTGAGGGGGTTGCCACCATAAGACACCGGGGCATAATGTGCTGTTGGGGGGGGGGGGTGGGGTGCTGACGTACTACCTCTAGCAGCCACTAGGGTTGTGCTGGATTAAGACAGTCAAAATGGTTGAGTGGTCTTGAAGACCACCCAGCAGGAGAGATCTGTGGGTAGTCATTCAGATGACCTAAAGGTGGACAGGCAGTGCCACAAGGCAATAGGTAGGGTGATTGGGATGTGCGCCCGCTGGGATTCGGCACAACAGCACATCTCAACGTGCCCTGCTCCTAGGATCCCATTGAGTGCTGGCGCTCTAGGGGAGGGATCAGACTTAGGATGCAAGAGGGTTGGTGGAGGTGGATGGAGCACCAACCTTCTAACACAGCACTGTGCCAGGCGCAGGGATGACACTTTGTGGTGCCATGTGCACAGTTAACACCGTGCGGTGCCACATGCACTGCCGGCATCACTTTGGCACTGCCAATAACATGTGCTACATGCACTGCTGCAAGTCACTATGCCATGTGCTGTGCAGATATCATGTTGTGCCATGTGACATGTAGACACTGTGCTGTGCTACATACAATGCTGACAAGACACTGTGCACTGTGTAATGCCATCAGTGAGCTGTGCCAGATGCACTGCTGGCACTTCATTGTGGCCACCTGCAGTGCTGATACAAGACTACCATGTGGCATAGTGACATACTGATACTGTGCCATAGTGTTGCCGGCACATTAATTAGATCAGTTCCTTCAACAGCATCCTTAAGGACCACCTCCTCAAATCTTCCACTTGTGTATGCCTGGAATAACCTCCCTCTTGAATGTGCTTTGATGGGCGCTGCCATTCTAGTCTTTCTCTTCTAGTTCGATGGGTTGTTCCATACAATTAGTTTTAGGGTTTGTTCCTTGGTGGTTGCCTTAGAGGCACCACAAAACCTCCTTTACCAGTAAAGCAAGGTGTGGGTTGTTCTCTAAAAAGGTGTTTAACTGGGTCTTCTTTTATCTATATTATAGATATTTAATCTACCCTCAGAAGACCAATTAAAACTAAGCCACAGCTCATATTGACAAAGAAATGGTGTGATGCAGGGAACTACTGTGCCAATCAGTACATGCAATTTGCCGTAAGATGGCGCTAGATAGGACTGCTGAAGTACACCTTCCCATAGAACCATAGAGTTCAAATATAAAATAAAGAGGGCTAAAGGGTGGACTCAAATGGCTCAGCTGAAGCCACGAGTCTGCCATATTAGAGAAGGGTTGAGGTGCCAGTAGAGAATGAGAACCCTCCTGGAAACTAAAAATAATGGCACCAGCACACTGTTTTTACACAAAACAATTAATGCACTTCAAAGGACAAACGAGCATACCTTGTTTTTATCACAATGTGCGTCTGCTTCATCACTTCCCTGCTGTCACTGGTGCTTGTTATCCAACCAGATCAGCAGGTTTCAATCAAAACAGTGTGCCTGTGCCGTTATCTTTATTTTCCAGAAGGGTTCCCGTTATCTACCGGCAGTGGCACCTCAGCCCTCCTCTAATATGGCAGACTTGAGACTTCAACTGAGCATTTGGAGTCCACCATCTAGCCTTATTTTATATTTGAACTCTATTCATAGAACTAGAAGAGAAAGACTAGAATGGCAATGCCTCCCAAAGCATGCCGTCTTGTGGATGTCGACTCCGGAAGCTGGCTCATTGACATCCAGTAGTCCCTGGCATCTAGTGACATACCCTGCCCTCTGATCCCTGTCCCTGTACTGTAATAAGTAGTCCCTGGCATCTAGTGGGGTACCCTGCCCTCCGATCCCTGTACTGTAATAAATAGTCCCTGGTGTCTAGTGGCATTCCTGCCCTCCAATCCCCATCCCCCGTACTGCAATATTCCCTGGTGTCCAGTGGCACCCCCGCCCTCTGATCCCTGTCCCCGTACTGTAAAAATTGGCACCCCCACCCTCCGATCGCTTGCCGGTGTCGAATAAATAATGTCCCTTGTGTCTAGCAGCACATCCCTGCCTCCAATTGTTCACCACTGTTGCATAAATGTTGTTCCCAGTCGTTAACAGTAACCCACCATCCACACCAAAAATCCACCCCCTCTGTACTGCACTGGCTCGGTGCCATGCAGATCAGAGATGGTGATCAGCACAGCCCCCTTTCACCACCTCGGCCAGCTGCCATAAGGACTGACAGGGAGCATGTGTCCTCTTTACTGTAAAGGGAGCATACATACGGTTTTCTGTAGACAGTATGCACACTCCCTTCACAGTATACAGGATGAGCGGGGGGCTCATCAGTCCATACTGCAGCTGGCAGAGGTGGTGAGAGAAGGGCTGTGCAGCTCACCATATCGGTATGGCACCAGTCAGTGCAGTACTGAGGCGGTGGATGGTTGTTGTGCAGTCAGGATGGTGGCGGGGGCCACTAGCTACCGGGGACATCATTTATGCAACAGCAGCAAGGGATCAGAGGGTGGGTAAGTCAAACAGATTGTGGAGCCCTACAACATGCACTACTACCCTCAATGAGGTCACAATATAATGAATAGTGGATGGGTGAACATCCACAACAAGTCTGTGTTTCCATCGAGGGAGCTGATGACATCACAGAGACCTCGAGAGCGAAGCTCGAGAGGTCTCGTTGATGTCATCAACTGCCCGAGATGGGGACGCAGACTTAGTTGTGGATGTTCACCCATCCACTGTTTTTTATAGTATATGGTTTTTTTTGTTTTACTTTTTTTTCGTTACTTGCCGTAGGCACTGCTCCCATTTCCCCTCTGGTGCTTCTGCTTGTGCCCGTTCCCGCTTATGCTCCGTCCTGCTCCTCAGCACATCATTTTTTTTTTTTATATTGGTGAGAAAAAATAAAAATTGTTTTAGAAAGGGCCATGTATGGCTCTCCGTGTCCCGACTACTCGAGTCGGTGGCTCCTTCTTTCATTTCCTTCATCGCCGCCATGTTTTCGTTTTTTTCTATAGAGCATCGTCTGAGCCAATCAGGCAGCAGGTCAAGGGTAAAAGTTGTTGTACTATCGATGTGATGTCAGGCGATAGTACAACAACTTTTTTGACCTTTGAACTGTACTACAACAAGATTTCAGCAATTACTGAAATCCATTGACAATAGGCAGCACCCATATACTATATACTGTGTTTGGCTATAAACCAAACGTGCCCATGAGCAACAGAGCCAAGACTGCTACTGAACTGAAACATCAGCAGGATACCTCTCAACCGTCCCTGATTTGGCTTAAAAATTTTGCTCTGTCCCTCGTAAAATTTCTGTTTTTGTGACAGAACAGTGTGGATTAAAAGCACAAAATGTCAGACATTAAAGTTACAGACTTGTTCTTCTATAGAAAATGCATCTCAACACAAATCCTTTTATTCTATCAGCTTTCTGAGAGAATAGTACCAGTTTTTAAAACGTGTCCCTGATTTAGGGTCTTTGTCCCTGATTCATGAGGCAAGAGGTTGAGAGGTATGATTAGCAGTCATGCGTGCGCTCGCACAGCCCCACCAGCATAGAACTCTGGGGTAATTTGCTCTGGACGTCATTGCTACTGCGGTACCAGTGCACGTAGCATAGTTGCTACTCCATTTAAATCTGTTGTGCTGCCGCAAGAACTTAATGTCAGTGCAAACTTAAGGCATTACTGTCTGCAACACAGTCTGCTCTTCCAAAAATCACCCGCAGCAAACACAGTTATTGGTTTTGCAATTAAAAAAATAAACCTAAAGAAAGCGCGCCCGGGAAATCTTGTGCATGTCAATGAGCGCTTTCCAATCCTTGATATCCACGACATGGCGGCACGTTTTATGTAACACCGCTCGAGCGCTGCAATTCTAGATTTTTTCTTCTAGGTCTTTGGGTAGCTGCTAACGGTTTTGTCCGAGCAGGCCTTACACCAAGTGCATAGGGCGGGTTTAATGAGAGGTAAAGCTCGGCCGGAGGCGGTGGGGGGGGGAGAGAACGCAAGCAGGTACCCTAGGGTTTAGGGGAGACTTCGAGCAACTCTACCGTAATTCACATAGTAAGTGCACACGCCCTTAGATCTTCACAATCGCCCTTAGAGCAGTGTGGAAGTTAGACGCAAACAAGGACCTAATACAGTTCTGCACGGTAATTTCTCTTCAGTAGGTTTCATGGCGTCATCGTCGCTGTGCATTGTGGGTCGGAGGAAGTGGCATACTTCCGAATTCCGGTCTTCTCCGGCCTGTTGTTTATTATTGTGAGACGTGTGGAGTGATAGTGTGTCCTTTTTTAACTTCATTCTCAGAAGGAAAGCACGCTTATAAATATCCTGCAGACATGGCGATGCAAGCAGCAAAAAGAGCTAATGTAAGTGGAGGGCGGTGGTGCAGGAGCAGCAGGCTGTCTCAGTGCAGGCTACTATAGTTCGGATAAAATGTAACGCGCTAGGTCAAGTGGAAATAGTGGGTGTCCACTGTTTGTTTCAATTAGCGTTATTACAGCCTTGTCAGGGAACGAAAATACCCCTTATTTATCGTCCAGGTCTAGAAAAATGTACTTGCCACGGAAGTGGTATCAGAGGCCTATCCTGCTAGAGTCCCTCACTGTATGGATCTGTAAAGAGATGAACATAAACAGTAGGACTGCTCCCCACTGGGAGCTGCTGATTGAAAACCCTGCTGTGAAAATATTTAACTAACTTGGTTGTGCTGAGCATTATAGCTTTTAGTTGTAAAAGGTATCGTAATATAATTTCCGTAGTGTTCATCACTGCAGATAGCAAATGTATTATATTGACTGATTTTGTATTGTAGATGCTTTCCGTGCATTATCATTTATAACATACTAAAATGCCAGCAGAATAGGCCCAACGGTCTTTCCTGTCTGCTTGTTTGGTCAGCCCCCACCCAGGGAGCTGACCTTGCTGCCCCTTCTCCCTCTCTAGCGTCTCTCTTCTCGGTCCCAGATATTCTCGTTGTACTGGTTTTTGCTTCCAGAACCCTTCCCCTGTACCTGTCCCACTCCCTCTTGACCCCCTCCACCGTTTCTGCATCCACCGGCCCCCTGGGCAGTGCATTCAATGGCTCCACCACCCTCTCAGTGAAGTAGCACATCCTCCTTTCTCCCCTGAATCTCCCCCTCCAGCTTCCACCCATGCCCTCTAGTTGCCCCCCCTTTCCTTCAGAGCACCCTGACTGCTGCTCCTCTGTTAACCCTCTTCATGTACCTGAAGACCTCTTATCAAGGCCCCCCGGTCCTGTCTCTCTTCCAGTGTGTACATATTTAGCTCTTCAAACCTCTCCCCATATGTCCTATCCCCCAAGCCCCAAATTATTTTGGTTGCCCTCTTCTGGATCCTCTCCAGGAGTTCAGTGTCCCTCTTTAAATGTGGCCCCCAAAACTGCACACAGTACTCCAGGTGCGGCCTCCCTAAGCAGTTATACAGTGGGAGTATCACTTCACTCTTTCTGGAGGTGAGCCCCCTAGCGATGCATCCAAGCATCCTGTTGGCCTTTGCCGCTGCCCTCCTACAAGTCTCTGAGTTGTTCATCTTGACATCCACCCCCAGGTCCCTCTCAGCCATTGAGACTTGTAGCATTCTCTCTCCCCCGCCCCCAAGGTGTACACTTGGCCTGGGTTTCTGGCTCCCGGGTGCAGTAGCTTACATTTTCCTGCATTGAACCTCAGCTTCTGCTTTCTAGACCACCTTTCCAGAGCCTCCAGGTCCTCCTGTAGGGCCATCCTTCCCTCCTCCCCATCCACCACTGCCCCCAGTTTTGAGTCATCCGCAAAGAGACTCATCTCACTCCTGATACCCTTCCTTATGTCCGAGACGTAGGCATTGAACAGGAGGGGACCAAGGACTGATCCCTGAGGGTCTCCACTAATGACCCTCCTTGGGGATGAGACTATCCCGCCGACCATGACCCTCTGGGTCTGGTTCTGGTTCTGGAGCCAATTTCCTATCCATCTGATCATCTGGTTCCCCACCCCCATTCCTCCCAGATTATCCAACAGGCCCCCCGTGGGGAACAGAGTCAAACGCCTTGCTGAAGTCAAGAGAAAGGGTGTCCACTGGTCTACCCAGGTCCAAGGCACTCGTCACCCAGTCATAGAACTCCACAAGGTTTGTCTGACACGATTTCCACAGGACGAATCCATGCTGTCTATTGTCCAGGCATCCCAACTTTTCCAGGTCCCCCCCTAGTTTCTCCTTGACAATACCCTCCATCACCTTGCCCACCACCGATGTCAGGCTGCTGGGCCTGTAGTTCGCTGCCACCTCCCTTGACCCCCTTGTGGATAGGCACTGTATGTCACCTTCCAGTCCTGGGGCACCCACCCTGTCCTCAGAGAGATGCTGAAGAGCTCCGCCAGGGGTTTCGCCAGGACATCCGCCAGTTCCTTCAGCACTCTGGGATGTAATTTGGGTCCGGTTCGTGCCTGAAAATAGGCATTGTTTGCCTAGTGCACTTACCCGGTCAACAAAAGCAAAATAAATAAATAAATTTATCCGCCCCGGTCCTTTCTCTGTCTTAAGGGACCTGAGGGCTTCCCTCACTCTCTCTGCCGTGATTTCCACCTCCGCTGCCTCGTCCCGCTGCTTTACCTTCCCCCCGCCTGCTAGTGATGCTCCTCCAGACCCGCCAATAGGTAAGGCCCCCCCCTCAGTTTCGCCATCTCCTCCCGTGTATGATGCAGCCCTCCCTATTTTCCTCAGTGAAAACTGAGGCGAAGTACTCATTTAGTACTTCAGCCTGCTCCCCTGTGTCTTGTGCCCATCCCTCCCCTGTTTTAATCCTGCTAAACTGCCCCTGCACCCTTCGTTTCTCCCCAATGTATCTAAAAGAACCCCTTGTTCCCTCTCCTAATTTCCCTGGCCAGATTCTGCTCCTTCCTTGTTTTAGCTGCCCTCACCATCCTAGTGGCCCTTCTGGCCATCAGCTCGTACTCCCCTCGGTCCCTTTCACTCCTTGAGCACTTGAATTGCCTATAGGCCGCTTTCTTTCCCCTCAACACCTCCTGAACCTCCCTGGTCCACCAGAAGGGTTTTCGGGCCCTACTGCATTTTCATCTTACTCTTGTGCAGGTGCTGGTAGAATCCTGCACCCCCCCCCGATGGTTTCCCACCGACTGTCAGCGTCCATGTCTGGCCCAATCCCATCCAAGTGCTCCTTTAAGGATCCTTCCCATTTCCTTGAAATCCGCCCCCCTGAAGTCAGTTACCTCCGTCTTTGTGCAGCCTTCTACCCCTCCTAGGTTCAGGCAGAACCAGACTGGGGCATGGTCGCTCCCTCGCCAACGGGTCCCTTACCTCCAGGCCCCCAGTCTGGTCACTGTCTGCCAGGACCACATCCAGTATCCGCTCCTCCCTGGTCGGTTCCCCCACCTGCTGAGTTAGGAACGCGTCCTGAAAGACATCCAACAACCTCTGTTCCATGGCCACCGAGGATGTCATAGTCTCCCAGTCTGTTCCTGGCATGTTTAAGTCCCCCAACACCACCACCCTTCTGCAGTGTCTCCCAACATCTGCCACCAGACTCTCCTCCATCTCCTCCGCCAGTGCAGGGGGTCTGTATACCACTTCTATTTTTACTCTCTTGTCCCCCTTGTTTTCAAGGTGACCCAAATCGCCTCCACCTCCTCCACTTCTCCTGTGGCAATGCAGTTTTTGACTATTATTGCTACCCCTCCTCCCCCCGCCCCATCCTTCCTGAACATGGTGTAACCCTCCAGGTTCAGGCCCCAGTCGTGCCCTGCGGTGGCCCAGGTCTCAGTGACCGCTGCCACATCCACATCTCCCTCAATTAGCATCACCTGGAGCTCAGGCATTTTATTGCCCGAGCACCTGGCATTTAGCAGGACTACCTTCTTTCCTTTCCCTATACTTCCATTTTCCCTGCTCGTGTTCCTGTGGGGATTCTGTCTTCCCCTGGTCCGCACCTTACCAGTCGGCCTTTTCCTGCATTCCTTCAGCTCCCGGGGGTGGTGGAGACAGAGTCCCTCCTTTATCGGACCCCCTCGACAGCCTTTTCTCCCATCCCTCCCCCCTTCACAAGTTTAAACCCCACCTTTCACCAATGAACCCCTCTATTTTCAATTTAGGGATTTCCTTCCTCTCCGAATTGAGATGGAGCCTGTCTCTAGCATACAACTCCTTGTCCTCCCAGGTCTCCCCCAATCCCCCATCAACCCATACCCTCTGGCCCCCCCAACACTCACTGAGCCACTGGTTTATCACCCTGATCTTCCTCTTGTGTTCCACACTAGCCCTTGGCACCGGCAGGATTTCCAAGAAGGAAATTGCACATCCTATATCATGACAGACCCTGGCAAGCTGCCTGATCCTTGCCTGTATCTCTAGCTCACTATTTCCCTCAATGTCATTGGTACCCAGCTGGACCAGTATGTCTGGGGAACCTCCACAATCCTTTGCCAGCTGATGTACCTCATGATTTCTGTTGGCTTTCCTTTAACTTTTTATTTCTACACAGGGCCACATTTAAAATGAGCAGTGGTCAGTGGGGTTTATCCTGGTAAAACAAACACAATGGTTTGAATCTGGTGCAGGACTCAAGTTTATAATTATTAAAGCCAAATGATGTGCAGGTTGCTGTAGTAAGTGACTGGTGATGTTTCTTAGTAGTAGTAGTTTAAAAAATTGGGTCTGATTTTGGAAATGGTACCCTTTCTTGAAAAGGTATGGTGAGTAAAATATGCTCAGGAGTGGTCCCCACACAGAGTTCAGGGGATGGTTGGTGCCTCAGACCAACTGTGATCCAGCATCCCTACAGAGGGACCTAGATGCTCTGGAGAGGTGATCAAGGAAGTGGGGACTGAGGTTCAGTGTAGGGTACTGCACCTGGGCGTCAGAAACCCGGGCCAAGTGTATCCCGGGGGGGGGGATGCTACAAGTCTCGATGACTGAGAGGGACTTGGGGGTGGTGGTGGATGTCAAGATTAACAACTCTTGAGACTTGTAGGAGGGCAGTGGCCAAGGCCAGCAGGATGCTGGGATGCATCGCTAGGGGGATCACTTCCAGAAGAGGGAAGGGATACCTCTGTATAACTGCTTGTTGAAGCCACACCTTGAGTACTGTGTGCAGTTTTGGAGGCCACACTTAAAAAGGGACATTGCACTGCTGGAACGGGTCAAGAGGAGGGCAACCAAAATGATCTGGGGCTTGAGGGAAAGGACCTATGGGGAGAGGCTCGAGGAGCTAAGTTTGTACACATTGGAAGAGAGAAGGGATGGGGGGACATGATAGAGGTCTTCCAAGTACATGAAGGGGGTAAATAGGGGAGGCTCAGTCAAGGTGCTCCGAAAGAAGGAGGGGGGCAACTAGAGGGCATGGGTGGAAGCTGGGTGGTGGGACCCAGGGGAGAAAGGAGGAGGAGGAGGTGCTACTTCACTTAGAGGATGGTAGAACCATGGAATGTGCTGCCCGGGGGGCTAGTGGAGGCAGAGACTGTGGAGGGGTTCAAGAGGGGGTGGGACAGGTACAGGGGAAGGCTTGTGCAGGCAAAGTCCAATGCAAGGGAAATACCCTGGGCTGGAAATGGAGAAGTCCGAGAGGGTGGGGGGGACAACAGGGGCGGCTCCCAGGGTGGGGGACAACTCTGCCCTTTCGGGCTCTCGCCTCTCAAACAAACTGCATTCTGCAGTTTGGTAAGCAGAACAAAGAGAAGCTGCCCAACGCTCACCCTCCAAGCAAGAGGACAACTCTGCCCTTTTGGGCTCTCTCCTCTCAAACAAACTGCATTCTGCAGTTTGGTAAGCAGAACAAAGAGAAGCTGCCCGATGCTCACCCTCCAAGCAAGGTACAGGTTGGAACCCTGAATTTTGGCATCTACCCCTGGAGGAATATCACTTGCCCCTGTTTGTCAGTGTTTCTCACACTTTGTGCAGCAATCCAGAAGTCTTCTAGGAACTGCTGCCAAGAAATTAATTCTAAGACTGACCTCTGCTTGACATGTTCTTAATTTCTCACTTTAGGTAATGTTTAGTCTGATGTAGAGATTTTTTAAGAGTTGATTTAATTTTTGAGAGAGGTCTTAAGGTACTGTAATTTTGCTATTTGCCCTGAGCGCTGTGCCCCTTCTCCTGGAGCTGTAAGTCTGTGTGTGGGCTGCACCCGTGACCGCGGTGTCCCATTGAGGCTGCTGCAGTGCCCCCCCCCAAAAAAAAAACCTGCTTCAGAACCTCCCTGCCTGTGTTTTTTTTTTTTTTTAATCTCTGCGCCTCAGTGTTAATCAGAGCCACTTCCACGACTGTATTGAAGCTACTGCTTTCTCCTGTTGAGCATACTGCAGTGTCCACCCCAACCCCCAACATGCTTCAGGACTTTCCTGCTTAAACTATTTCTGTTTAATTCTCAGCCCCTCCCAAACTGTTAATTTCTCTCTTGTTTTCTGACTGCCCTCCCCTCCAAGCCTGCTATTTAATTTTCCATTAGCAGATTATATCCTTTAGCCACTAGAGGGCCCAGTTATAAACACACTTACCCAATCCAATACAATATAGTTCCTGTCTCATTTCATTTATTGTGTGGTCAGTCTATCACTATTCATCTATCTTTGCCCCTCCCTCTTCTACTGATTGATACTGATTTTTCCCATTTGCAGCTTATAGTCTTTTCGCCCACTAAAGGGGTTTTCCCCCAACCATTCCAAAGCTGCTCTGCATGTCCTTACTCTCTACTACTCCTGGTACTATTCCTTTACTGCTCAGCTGCTATGGGTACCTACACTTTATTACTAAGTCTGCTCTCCTTCACCCTCTTGGTACTGACCTCACACAGACTGGAGCACCTTTCCTCCACACTAGGCACTTCATCCCCAGACTACCCCACAGTGACTTGGCCTGACACACCCATGACCCCCCAACATCCCCATTCCCTCCGCCCTCCAAGGCCTGATCTGGACCCAGCTCTCCCCTGCCATTCTCACCCTTCGCACTTTATCTATCCCATGCACCCTGATTCTAAAGTCCTCAGCTGGGTGTCGACCCAAGGGTCTCCATCGCCATCGGACACTAACCAGAATAATTACACTGCTATTATTATTATCTAGTAATGTACACCCAAACCCAGGACCTGTTGCTTCCATCCCTTGTAAACCTTGTATAGCAACTGGCCTCCGCTTTACATCCTTAAATATTTGCAGTCTCCTAAAGAAATCTGCTGCCCTCTAGTGCTGGGTCGTTCAACATCAACCTGACATAATTGCACTGGTAGAGACTTGGCTCTCCAAATCCACCCCTGACTCCGCTATGACTCTCCCTGGATATACCATCTACAGGGATGGTGGTGGTTGTGCACTACTCTTATGGGACTCCCTTATAGGTCAGGTACTCCTAGCTCCTAAACTTGATTATGGAGCCCAAGCCCTTACCTTAAAAATCACACCTGACCCCGCCCGAGGCCCTCTCTTCCTCACGGTCTCCTACGTACCCAGAAGGAATCAAAACCAAGCAGTCCAGTCCCTCATTGACTATCTCACATCTCTCCCTCACGAAGTGGAGCAAGTCACCCTAGGTGATCTCAATGTTAACTGGCTTGCCTCCACAGCCTCCCATATGAGACTCCTTTGCTGCCCTGGATATGTCCCAGTTAGTCATCCAGCCCACCAGATTCAACCACTCTACTAGCACCAGCACTCTCCTAGGTGTTGTTATAGCTAACCGCCCCTACAAAATCCGGGATGTCACTGTCTTCCTCCCCCAACTCTCTTAGTGATCACTCCTCAGTCCTCTGTCTCTGGTCATTCTCCACTCTGAAGCCAGTGTCCCAGGCCACTCTACGCCACCGTTTATGCCTCGGTGGCCTCAGAAAATTAAAACAATACCTAGACCAGCTAGACTGGTCCCCTATCCAACGTGCCCCTGACATTGACTCCGCTCTTGACCGCTTCACAAATGCCTTCTGTAAGGCTTGTGACCTTTTCACCCCCACTCACCAGGATCCGCTCCAAAAAATGCAGTGCCCCATGGATCACTCTACCCTCCTCCAGAGACTCAAAAACAGAGATAATCTCTGGCACATTGCTGTAGAATTTGGAAAGGCGTCTGACAGACAGGCCTACAACGCAGAACGCAATAAGTGCACTTGGGCAATTAGGCGGGCCAAGGCAGAGCACTACCAGACTACCCTCACTTCCACTTGGGGTTCAGCCCGGACCTTCTGGGATAATATGAAAGAGCTAAATGGGAAGTCCCGCTCCCCTCCACCATCTCCGCTCTCCATCAGTGGCACCCCTACCACAGATCCACTCCTCATAGCCGATTGCCTTAACACTGCCTTCTCTGACCTAAGCACAGTCCTCCCCAGCAGCTTCTTTGACCCAATCCCCACACCTCTCCCTCTGGTCCTGCATCGCCCACCATTCTACCTGCGCACCCTATCCTCCCAAGAAGCCAGGCCGCACCTGCTAAAAGCCTTAGGCAGCAGTAACCCCCTCGACTCCAGGATCCTCCGTATGGTCTTGGACGAAGGCCTAGTCCCCCTGACTGACCTTCTAAACCGGTCTTTATGCCTGGCTCAGTTCCCAAGTGCTTGGAAAACTGCTGAAATCACACCCATACATAAGAGTGGGGACCGATCCACCCCCAACAATTACTGGTCCATCTCCATCCTCCCCCCACTCTCTAAAGCCGTTGAAAAAGTGGTGTTGATCCAGCTCTCTGAATACCTAACCAAGTATGACATTATGTGCCCAGAGCAGCACGGTTTCCACTCAGGACACAGTACAACCACGGCTCTCCTGGAATTCTCCTAACACCTGCATGCTGCTCTTGACTCTGGCAACCTTGCAGGAGCAGTTTTAATTGACCTCCCCAAGGCCTTTGACACTGTCTGTCATCCCCTTCTGCTCGACTCTGTCCACCAACTTGGGTTCTCTGGTGGTCCCATTTCCTGGTTCTGTAGCTATCTCTCTGCTAGATCCCAGCGTGTCAAGATCAGCGGCTCCCTCTCCAGCACTCTTCCCGTTCACTCCGGGATCCCACAGGGCTCCATCCTGGGTCCAATACTTTTTAGTCTGTACCTCAACACCTCCCAGCTCATGTACAGGTAAAATGCTCCTCGCCGATGATGCAGTCCTCGTTGCCTCACATCCCAATCCCACCTCCCTCAATTATCCCTCCAGCAAGCTTACAGCCAAGCGAAAAGTGGTTCAAAGACACGCCAGACTGGTCATTAACCTAAAGAAAACCCAATCAATGCTCTTCTCCCACCACCAAAATAAAGCTAAAAATACCCCCCTCTTGATTATCCCCAGCACTCTGCACCCGCTAGAACAAGTGACCTCATACAAGTACCTAGGCATCACGTTCGATACTGCCCTCTTCTTCCACACCCACATTAATGCCCTGTCAGCCACCATTAACTCTCGGATTGGCCTGCTATACTGGCACAGGGACTGCCTGCCTCAGGTTGCCCTCAGGCTGGCCATCACCTCCTCCGTCTTGTCCCTCGTGGACTATGGCTTGCCCATCTACGCTGCAGCTGACAACACTGCCCTCTCCAAAATCCAACTCTCTAGCAATAAGGTCTTGTAGGCTCCTGACCCGTGCTCCCAGCCAAACTCGCACCTGCCTTCTCTATACTACCACCAATCTTCTCAACTTTGAGGAGCGACTGCTCTACCAGACCTGCCTTCTCGCTAAGAAATCTCTGCTAGGACTCTCCCCCCCCCACCCCGAGGATCTGCACCTCCCTACAGCAGCCATCTTAGTCCGTCACCACCGGTAGCTCTGTTAAGGCCACTTTCAGGTTGCCCAGAACCAAGACCTCTCTTGTCCAGAGATCCTTCCTCTACCGAGCCCCCACCTGGTTCAGCTACCTCCCTAGCTGCATCTCCAACTTGCCAAAAATTGGCTCCTTCAAAACAGCCCTTCGGAACCATATCTTTAATACCTGCTGTTGTAGGTGCAACTAACCCCCTGTTGTAACCTGTGGTTCCCGCCCGCCTTGCCCCCTGGCTCTCCAACGTCCACTGGACAGCCTCTCCCTCCCCCAGACCTACTCCTTCCCTACTAGGTCCAAACAGGGCTGTAACCCACTGTCTTCTCTGAGGACCTACTATATCCATGACTGTAACGCACAATTTTGTAACATTATGTAACCTAAGTAACGTACCAACTACTACATTACGTAACCTAAGTGTATCTATGTTAAATGTTCCTTTTACTGCACTTGTAATGTTATCCTCTGTTTTAATCCACACTGTAATAAATGTCTTGATGTCCGCCCCCCACGACGAGGTGCCTTTGTAAATGAGTCTCTGACTCAAAGGTTGTAAACCCAATTCGAAATGAATAAATGACCAAACAAGCAGATAGGAAAGACCATTAGGCCTACTCTGCTTGCATTTTAGTATGTTAGTATCCCTTGGGGGAGGGTGCACAAAATAATATCACTTTTGGCTTTGTAAGTGTTTGGCTTCTCCTTTTTTTGTTGCCTAAAAGGTGAACTACAGTATTGGGCTGGTGCATCACGTGGAAGGTCAGGCATTGTGTGCGACCCCACCATGCCGGAGCCAGGGGGTTTGGCATGTTGCCAGAAGCTGAGGCACTCTGTATCCACGAAAGGTGAGGTTGACTGCCCAGCATAAAAGTGCATAAATTGTAAGGCTTGGCTGCAAATGCAGCCAGTTGCTCCTCTTCCTGGCAGAAAGATGCAGCCAGTAGTGGCAGCTGAATCAGGGTGGGGGGATGGGAATCAAAGGGGGAGTATTAACAAAAAAAAAGACCCCCTGCTTAATTTTTATAATTGTTTCATTTTGTATACCTCCTTTCATACTGGATTATTACAAAACTCCTTAGAGTAACAGAGCCATAGAGGGCCCAGCGGGCTATCCTGTTTTCCCACTCTGCCTAACTATACTATGTAGGCCCAAGTAGTCACCTGTCCCCCATGCCTCTGCCCCCTTTCCACTTTCAGTACTGTGATCATGTATTTGTCCCACCCTACCTTAAAACAGTGGGATAGGAATTTTAGTATAGTTTCCTGGGCTGTAGTGGAAGGCACTGTTTTTTATCCCTAGCTTTGTAGGTAGGAGCTTTTGTTTGTAGTGTCTATTTACATGTAATCTTATGCAGTAGCTGCTGCCACCTTTTTTCTGTTTCAAGCTTGCATAGAATTTGTCATTAAAAAAAAAAAAAAAAAAATAGGCCTCATGGCTCATCTGTCATCTTCCACTGCGTACCTACCTATCTAATGTAGAATGTAATTGCCATAATGGCTTCACTTCCCCCTCCTCCCCCCTTTCAGGGCTTTAAAAATGTTAAAACTAGGTATTTGTCTGCTGACATGTGGTTTGTCAAAAAGTAGTTGTCCCGGTGCTGTAGTTGGTCGTCTGGGTATAAAATGGCATATTTTTAACAAAATATAAAAATACAGAAAAGCTAAACAGATTTATTGTATGTTGTTTAGTGTTGTAATAAACAATAAGGAGAATAATATGAATTTATTAAATTTTTTTGTCCGGATGGAGAGATGATTGTGACAGAATTAGCATCTGTACCCTTTTAGGACGGGCTCCTCTGTCTGATTTCACTCACAGCCGCCACACACACCCTTCCACCACTGTAGCAAGCTAGGCTAGCAGGTTAGGACAGTAGTAGGGAAGCTGGCAAGGCACAGTTACAGTGCAGTAAATGCCACACACAACACCAGTTTACTATTTATTTTATTTTACCCACCACTTTTACTTTCTTCCTTTCTTTTCTGGGCTTTCAAAATACCCCCCCACCCCCAAACCCTTGCTCTGTCTCCTTCTACTCTCTCTAACTAGTTATGTTACTGGTTACTGTTTTAGTAGTACTAGAGTCAGCTAGTACTAGTAGCTAGAGTTAGGTATCTTTTTTTTTTTTTTTCTTAATTCTGGCACAAAAACAAACTGCTGGTTGCCTGCTTGTACTACAGTGCACTGTCTGCTGACTTGCCGAGTGTTTTCTTTAAATTCTTTTATCTGTGAGTTTATTATTTTTTGGTTGGACTAGGTGCACTAGGTAACGATTTATTTCATTTCCCCTACAGTCACACAGGCCTTCTGCCTGCTGTGCAGTCCCTTGTGGCATCTGTCTGATCTTAGACTCACTGAGATTTTTTCTTTATTTTTTATTATACAATGGGGTCCAAAAATGGCAAGCTCTGATTAGTCAACTGGCACCTCGTGCCCATTGTAAATCCTCCACAATGCCAACAAGAAGAGGTGCCAGTCGCCACTAAGCCGCACCAATGACTCCCCCGAAATCACTCTGACCTCGGGACTGGCACAGAGGGAACACACGGTGACAGTTTCCTCACTAACGACTTCAGCCCACCCACCTCCCGTCCTGTGAAGCCCTGCTGGTTTAAAAAAAAAAAAAAAAACTGTCCTATCATCTTCTACACACACTTCTACCTGTAAATCGTTGTGTTCATCCCAGATAAAAGCTCGTCATAGTTGGGCTTTCACACTGACTGCCGCTTCCAGTTTTGAAGCTCTCCGTCCACGTTGCTGCTCGTCATACTTCACTCCGTCTGAAAACTGGTAAAACAGTTGTCTGCCCATCTTCCTGTTCTGTCTCAAGTACCTTTTTTTCACTAATTTCCAGCAGCAAGCTAATTTCTTCTCTTCTCGCCTCCTTTCACCGCTTCCTCCCTAGTCCATGCAACATTGTAAAACTCCTCCGTGTGATACGCATTCCTCTTTCCTCAGCCAACAAGTGAACCCGGAAGTAAGCACCCTAATAGATGACATTCCGTTAGCCCTTTCAAGACGTTATATCCCCAGCTTTACCACACTCAGTTTCCAGTGAAACACAAGGGAGAACGTCTTTTTTTTTTTTCGTTGTATTAAAAAATAAAATTTCTAACCATGAGGTGTGTTGCAAATCAGACTATGGTCCACCTCTTATGGAGCGAGATAGATGCAAGAAAAATAAGGGTTTCCCTTCCTTTTTAACATACAGCACTATGCTGTCAGCACCAGCAATTGAAGGAAAACAATAATTGTTGTAGTAACCAGTTCAGAATAGGACTCTATGTGCATAAGTGTGTGTGTGTGTGGTGGGGGGAGAGCGGGGGTGGCAGTGGACTGCAATGTCCTGAGTAAAAACTCTACCTACAAAGAGGGAACTATTTAACATAAAGAGGAAGGATACAACAGGAAAAAAAACATATTTAAAGCAGTTTATTTGCAACTAAAATCATTTTTTTAATAAATATTTTTAAAGGGGACAGTTGTTTAATAGCAATTTACCATGACCAGGGTGTGGGTCACGCTATGATTTACAATGCCTGGTGTGTTTTGCTCACTCGGCCTATCGGCCTCGTGATCAAACAACACACCAGGTGTTGTAAATCCTAGCGTAACCCACACCTGGTCGTGGTAAATTGCTTAAATATATTTTGGACTTTGCTTTTGCTCTCCTGAGGCAAAAGCCTTTTTCCTTCGTTGAGTTCTCTCTAAAATATAATCTGGAGTCTGTCTCTCATCATCCCCCTCCCCAGACTTCAGATCTGTCCCTTTTAGTAAGGTCCTGCTCAGTCAGTGCTCTTGACCCTCAGTACCGTCCAATTTCATTTTTTTTTTAAGAAGTTCTTTCCAGGACAGTGTGGAGGGTTGTGGGATAACAGATGGACCAGACACCAAACTTAAAGTTCAACACACAATCTGTGTATGATGTTTATTCAAAATGTAGGAGATAACCTTAAGCAATGGCATATCCCTTCTTCAGTACATCACTTTGCAACAGCAGACTATGTATGTCCTTTCTCTGCACTTAGCCAGCACCTACTGATTCACTGATCTCTGGTCTAACTTAGCAGTTGAGATTCAGCCTCCACCCCTATGTGGGCCTTGTTTGCTTGGGTGGTGGGGGCTCAAATAAAAAAAATAAAATAAGCTAAAGACAACCTCAGTGCAGAAGCACTAACATGGGTTACCTCAAAGGGCATTGACAATAAGCCAAGTTTCAAAGAAACACAACATCACACATACTTTTTTTATTTTAGTCTTTGGTAGCCGGGTAAGGCCCACTAGGCACAAGTGCCTGTTTTCAAGAGCGACCTGGGAGCACTGGGCGGTTAAGTGACTTGCTCAGAGTTGCACAGTATGCAAGTGGAGGTTGTGAGAATCAAACTTGGGTCTGGTCTGCCAGATGTACCAAGCTCATTCACACCTCGTTCCTCTAACCTATAGGCTATACTGCCAGCCCATAATGCAAAGCATCATGGGATATATGCAAATCAACATGACATTTCAGATTGTCTCAGTTTACAGCAATTTACATGCATAAGAATATGGTCAGCTAGTACTTTTTACCTTTATTAAAAACACCTAGTGCCATGGTATTTTCAACATTTACAATTTTCATAAACATAAAGTACATACAATATATCAAGGTATTTTATGACATAATAGTGATATTACATACTAAATCCAACAACGAGGAACACAGTCTGTTCTACATCAGCTCCGAGGTCACCACAATAATCTCCCTGTACAAGGACCTGAGAGGGAAGAGGAAAATTTAAAGAGGACACTATAGCATAGTTAAGAAAGGGGAGTGGTGGCCAACCTTATGGACTAGAAATCGTAAAGTATAGATCAGGTTAAGAAATAGAAGAACTTTTGCAACAGATTTAAGAAAAGGTCAGTCCTCAAGAGTGGCAGGAGCTCTCTGTCACAGACAGGTACTGACTGGTCTTGGGGAAATCCACCACCAAGCAAGTTCAGTTATTGAGTACGCGCCTACGCGGCCCCACAAAGTGTGAGAAAGCACCAAGGCGGCGTGGCACTAATTCAGAATGCTGCTCCTCCAAACAAGAAAATGATGCTGCTCTGGCAGAGTGTCAGTAGCGAAGTGGTGCCTATTTCAATGTGCACAGAGCTACTGCCACTCCTGAGCTACGCTCCGTCGATGGCTAATAGCCAGGACTGAGCAGGCACTTCGAGATCAGCTATATGCTGCCTAGCCTGTAAGTCTGGCTGTATTGGTCCAACTGCAATCACGTTTTCTTTGCGGCGCTTCCCTGAGTGTTCTCGTGCCCCGAGCCCATGCCGCCCGCGCCGCTGCCAGTCAAGATTGCGCCACGTGACTGCAGTCTGCAGCAGAGGAGGCATCAAGTGACTGGCGGTCGGGTCCCAGTTTGGCGGCTCAGACGGGACCCGGCCGGGGAACAGGAACGACATCTAGTGACCAGAAATAAAAACGCAGGTAAGGAAACCTGCACTTTAAATGCCCGCAGATTACTAGTCCGTGGGACAAGCAGAACTGTGGTATCTGTTTGTCCCCAGGCAAAAATTGGTGGTTTCAGGCATTGGGGTATAGGATGTGTCAAACACTGCGGCCCCTGACTCCGGAACTGCCACCTCTGGAAGTGTAAGTTGGGCTCCCAGTAGTGCAGACAGGAGAGATGCAGCCAGCAGTCCGTAAGCAGCACTGTCGTTCACCTGCTAGACCTCAGTCACTGTTCTGTTATCCTGGGTAAGCAAAGTAGTATTGTGTTGAATAGCGCTCACTGTCACAGTGGTATTGACAGAGTGTGAGCCAGCGTGACACAGCAGGAAAGAGAGACGGAAACGCATGGATAGAGTGACAGTCACAATCCGCAACATTTCATGTACAAATTTTGCAGTGTCCTGTATACACACTCTGTGTGTCTGTGTAACAGTCATTGCGAGCGCCGTTGCAGCAGAAACAGTGCTTCTGAGGGACTATTTCTCAAGGCGGCAGGATACAGTCCCTTTTTTCCTTGAAAACAAGGGAAAGACTCTGTTTTGGGTGGTCCTCTCCTCTCCTCAGGGGAACCCATGTTATAAGCGCAATAACCCACTCCAGGGTGTGGGGTTATAAGTATTTAATCCACACCTGGGGCACTGTGAGGACACTCTGCCTGCGGTCTTGTGCTTCGCAACACACCCAAGGCGTGGATTAAATGCCTATAACCACACACCCCGGAGTGGATTATTGCTAACTTAGTAGGTGTGATGTGTGGAACAGTTCTTAGCCTGGCAGCTAACACATCTTGCTATACTGCTGCACACTACATCATCAGCATTGTGACCTCACTGACTGTGACATCACTGCTATTTAGGAACAGCAAGTGACTGACTGTCAGGTCATTCACCTGTGATGTCATTGTCTGAGAGATCATAATGCTGATGCAGTGTGAGGCAGTAGAGTTAGATATGTTAGCGGCACAAACTAAACTGTTCCACACATCTAACACAAATGTATCACATACACAAGAAAACTTTCTGATGAACAAAAGGAAAAAGAAAAAATACTTCAGAAATTAAAAGTTACAATTGACTATTACTTACAATTTGCATTATTTTCCTGTCTGTTTCAGCTCTATTAGCTCTTTAAACAATGTGTACTTTAAAAAAGTATGTAATCAGACAACTCTGATAAAAACAAAACAAAACACTGCAATCCCTAGAAGTGTCATGGGCCACAAAATGCTGACTCCACTAATCACCAATAAGGTGATGAATTATTAAAAAAAAAAACATATTAAAAAGGTCTCTTTCAGTTTTACACTGGAGTCTAATCTTTCTGTACTTAAGAGGAGTTGATGCTAAACCACATGCAGGGGTCAAAACTGACTTGGGCAGATTAATGGTCTCGAATATGACAGTTGAAATTTAACGGTAGTTAAAATTTCATGTCTAAAAGTGCAAACTGATGCATATATGAATAAGAAATCCAAAAACTAAATACAGCATTTTGGGGGGGGGGTTAAGTACAAAGCGATACTGAGGAAAAGGGATTAATAACTTCAGGAAGTGTGAAATAAAGCACAATTCAATAGAGCAGTGGGAAGTGCAGCTTGGATGACTGGGTACATAAGGAGAGGGGACGCGGCCCCCCCCCCCAAATATTGTAACAATGACCGCTCCGCTACAGAATGTGACAGAGGAACAGTGATTGACGTCTGGCGGGACACGGCACTACTAGTCGCTGACTGCATCTGTGCTTTCTGCAGTGCTGGCAACCCAGCATCTACCTCCACAGGTGCTGGTTTTGGGGGGGGGGAGATTCTAGCTCCAGGAGGCAAACAGGAGTAATACAGCACTGCCTGGTCCGTGGCCAAAGGTCCATGGGGTGGGTGGCTGGCATATTTGGCAATTTTGGGGAAGGTGGGGGGCGCGCAACCTTCTGGAACAGAGACAAAATGAGGAGCAATGCAGGACATGCAGTGGAACAGAATGATGAGCAAAACAGCAGTTGCAGAGGACTGAGGGACAGGTGCCTGGGAAAACGTGCACATTTTTCTGTAATAGTTATGCCATTTGCCACAGACTGCGCTGTCACGAGACAGGGAAGTGGTAGCACACAGGTATTTCTCACTGTCGTTCCCTTTCTGTTGCCGGGTGTGAGACATGCACACGTTGGCTACCATTGTGGAACTGGAGATTTAGCCACTCGTCTTCTGTCACATAGCTGAATGAGGAGAAATAAACTTCCATATTACCGTACTGTCTACTGTTTGTACTGCTCGCTAACATCAAGAAAACAGTGGCTGCTGACAAAACCTAGCCGAGCAATACAAGTAGATCCATGTGCGATGTGATCAGGTCTGTCAGTCTGTGGGAAAACTAACTCAGGTGCAGTAACCATGGATTAAATAGGGAATTTAATCCATGGTCTCCTGCCGCTCTTCAACCAATCGCTGATGCGGTGTTAGGGAACCCATGTTATAACATCAAGTAAACAATCTTCTGATTAACCAAAGGGAGAAGAAAAAAAGCACTTCAGATATAAAAGTCAATGGTTGGCTGCTTTTAAAACATATAAGTTTTAGGCAGTACATTTGCTCTTTAAGTTGGTGAGGGCTTTACGAGCTGGCTTGCGTTGGCTCAAGTTTTCCTTCCAGCTTTTTGCAGTCTGTATGATCCTTCTATTTACTGCTTGGCCAACTGTCCCTGTGGCCAAGGATTTGACCGTCTGACACGAAATATGCCAGTCCTCATCCTCCCTTTCCATCTCCCCCTGTCACTGAAAGGCCTGAATGCTGGTATTGCGCCCCCTGTAGATCTTTATGGGATTGAGTAAGACACTGGCATTTATGCTTGGTGGTGAGAAAGAGTGAGAGAGATGAGGCTCGATGCTTTTCGTTGGTTGGTAAAATCCTTAAGGTTATTTTTTCATTTTTTTTTATTTTTCTTTGACTTTGATAACCGGGTAGGTGCACTGGTCCGAGGGACCATTTACAGACACGACCCAGGCCACAAGGCACGAGTAGAACTAACAATGAAATGTAAAGGTTACATCAGAGAGAGCACATAATTATAAATTGGTGAATTCGAGGAAGCAATAAACCATATAGTAGAAAATATCAGTAAAGATAAATATATTACTAAGAAGAGCGGGTAAACATGATTGTGTGCAGGGAAAACAGAAACCGTCAGAAAATCCGCCAGATTGCCCACCCCACCTCCTGAAGAAAGTACCCACAAGACCTAGTAAGCAACAAGAGCAGGAAGGACAAGGGTCACGAGATTACAGAGAGGAAACGGGTAGACATTCAGGGGGTAGATAACGAGAGGGGCAATTGCAGCTATCTTTGGCTAGAAGCCAAGATTTGAAGTCATGTTTGAAGATTAGATGAGTATTGGAAGATCTAAGAGGAGAGGGTAGCCCATTCCAGAGAGATGGGGCCACAACTGAGAGAGCTTTCCCACCCATATTGGTGGAAGTTCTAGGTACCTCGTGGGTAGGAACTGCGGAGGAGTGGAGATTCCTAGGCGAGGTAGGAAAATTGAAGAGGGTAGAAGGAGGAGTATTGCCACATCTAAGGGTGGCATCCACAAAACAGTCAAGGGTATAGCCAAAGTGACCTTGTAGGAAGAGCCAGCCAAAAGAGCGGCAGAGGTCGCAGTGGTGTGTGGAGTAAGGGGCCGATTGGGCAAAGCAGCAAGCGCTGATGTAGGCTGATAAGTCTAGTCCAAAGGGTGGTTGAGACTTGAGAGTAGATGGGGCAGCAGTAGTCTAGGATAGGGAGAAGATTGCCAATGACAGTGGCTAAGGGAGCCTCTTTGGTAAGGTAGGGCTTTAGGCGATAGGCAGCACCCAGTTTCTGATTAACCCTGTGGACTGCATGGTTTATATGGTCATTGAATGAGAGAGAGGGGTCAAGCATAACCCCCAGATACTTGAAGGATGAGACTTTTTAAGGGCGGTGCCATCGGGGGTAGATGAGAGAAGAGTTGGCTGTGAGAGTTTTGGCAAGGTACGATTTCGTCCCAAACAGCATTGCTTTTTTTTTTTTTTAATTGACCAACAGCAGATTTGATGTGAACCAGTTATAAGCATCGCAGTAGTTCTGGGTGAGGACGGAGGATATACAAGGGAGGGATTTATCACTATGGAAAATGACAGGGTCATCGGCATAAGGTAGGGATTTGCAGGTAAGGCTGTCAGCAGGGAGGGAGTTGACAAAGGTAGAGAAGAGCAGGGGGCCCAATATGGAGCCCTGGGGAACACCAGTGGAAACCGGTCAGTGGAGGGGAAGTGGAAGTGCCAATGTACACTGATTGGGAATGACCTGAGAGGTAGCTTGGAAACCAGTCAGTGGTCTCAGCGGAGCAACTGAGCAAGGATGGATTGGAGAGGAGGAGGGAATGGTTAGCCATATCAAAAGCTTTAGATAGGTCCACAAAGATGGCACCAGTGGTGCACCCATGGTCCATGTTAGAGAAAATGTGATTGGCGAAAAGAGCCAGGGCAGTTGAGGTGCTCTGCATAGTAAGTGGGAGAAAGGGTGCCTGAGCACTAGGTGGGGAAGGTGGTGGTGCTCAGATAGGGGACTTTGTGGTATTTAACTAGGCTGTATGGTAGGCAGTTAAAACACGGGCTTGAAAAGCAGGAGGTCGCAGGCTTAAACCCTGCTAGTGCCTGATACCTGCTGTGACCTTGTGTAAATCACTTTTTCGCTCTGTGCTCCTTTCCACCAAGCTGTGGAAATCTGGATAAAAGTAGGACTTCACTTAAAACAAGATGTTGCATCTCTGTTATGCTATCCTGAGTAAATAAATAGAAAATAGAAAAACTAGTCCTAAGTGCTTTGGGTGGGAATGATGTCCCTCTGAGCCACTCAGATTTGTTACAACTGTATATATAACAAAAAATAAAATAAAATTAAAAAATTCCAGGTCCCCCAGTATTTTCTTCAGTGTCCCGTGCTTGATGGTATTTTGAGCATGGAAGGGATTCTAGGTCCATCAGATTCTCACACACTTGCTTCATAAGCAGAGATTAGTATTTCATATTTTGGGGGTGCTCCAAAGGAAGGTGGGGGGCAACTAGAGGCACGTGGGAAGCTGGAGGGGAGACTTTGGGGGCTACTTCACTGAGGCCCTGTCACACTATGCCTCTGTAACGTTACAGAGGGCTCAAACCGTTACCAAAGCGGTTTGTGTTTACATCTGTAGCGTTAGAAAGGCGTTTTTGTAACCGTTATTTGAAACCACTTCATGAGGTGGTTTGAACAATGAGTTGACGAAACGGTTGTGCCTAACGTTACCAGCCATAGTGTGGATCGGTGAGCCGCAGTAGCTCAAGTATTTCCCCCACGCAAATACTTAACTGCATTGTGGGATAGGGTACCTGTAATGTTACAGGGCACCCACAAATGGGACGGGCTGTAACGGTTCCAAACCGTTATCGAGACTGTTTGCCGGCAGTACGGACACACTGTAATGGTTCCGGTCTGTAATGGTTTGGAACCGTTACAGACTGTAAGTGGTGTAGTGTGGACAGGGCCAAAGAGGGTGGTGGAACCATGGAGTGTGCTGCCCAGGGTACTAGTGAAGGCAGACACTGTGGAGTGGTTGGTACAGGGGAAATGTGCTGGCAAAGTCCAGTACAAGGGAAATACCTTAAACTGGGAATGGAGAATCCGAGGGGTGGGGTGGGGGACAGCAGGGTCAGCTGACAGGTTGGGAGCTGACCAAACAAGCAGACGCGAAAGACCATTAGGCCTACTCTGCTGGCATTTTAGTATGTTTAGTATATGCTGTGCAAGGAAGTACTCATTTTTAGGAATACACCATCCATGATTCCACTCTGCTCACCAGAGATTCCTGCAATTCCCTTGGTAATTAGCAGTTAGTCTAGGCTTATGTTGATAGCCTGTGCTTTCTTCATATCCACTATCTCTGCTGGTAGAGTATTTCATAGTTTTACCATCCACCAGATAAAGAAGTTCCTCCTAATGTTAATCCTGTATTTACTACCTCCGAGCTTTGGGGCATGTTCCTATGTCCTGCTGGAGCACACCAGATCGAACATCTTTGTCTTTTTGGTCTTGTTGATACCCTCAAGTATGTGAAAAACTAAGATTGAGGTATTAATATAAGCCTAAAAAAACTGATTAGTGCTTTGCACGCTGAAGTGCTAATTAACTGTGAAAATGCATAGCTCGTGGCACAGAATGGTTAGCAGAATTTCAAATTGTGTATACATAGTTATATTAATTTTGTCTGTGCCATGGACTCATTGAAAAAATGGTTAGCAGTGTACTGCTACTCATTTTCAGGAAATGGTTAGCATTACCCCCTGGTTTGTGTACTGTTTTGCTAAATACCAGCTATTTAATACACTGAAGATCATGCCCCTGAAGTCTCCTTTTTGCCAGGGTTTAACCCAGCCTCTCCGCATAGTAGTTGTCATTCATACCTGTGGTTGTTTGGGTCGCCCTGCATTGCACCCTCTTGACTGCCTTGTTGTCCTTTTTGTTTTGATCAACCCTAAGCTGCACATAGTACTTGGGTGGGGTCTGACCACGGCATTCTGAAGTGGCTTATATATTTTTTGCATGTACCTGGTGAGATATGATCAATCTTAGAATGGGGCTAGGTATGTAAATGTTAACCTTTTATAATTACCATTTCAGATTCGTCTGCCTCCTGAAGTGAACAGGATACTGTACATCAGAAACCTACCATACAAAATTACAGCAGAAGAAATGTATGATATATTTGGAAAATATGGACCAATCAGGCAAATAAGAGTGTAAGTTTTTTTTCTCCCGCCCACTGCTTACATATTAGAATTTCAGTAGAAGGACAGATTGGGTTAAAACAGAAAGAATAAATTAAATTCATAATTTCCTTTTCTGCTGGTTCCAACATTGTTAATGGGTAATCATTACAAATGGGTATAGTGCACCCCTACCAGGGGAATGGCACAGCCCATGCTTTCAAATGTTGGGCACCTGAGGATTCCATACCCTAACAGCAGTTCCCCAGTTAGTACTTAGCAGTGCCACGAGAGCTACATCCACATACAATTAAAAAACAATCGGGAGAAAGGAGGAGGTGCTACTTCACTGAAAGCGTGGTAGAACCATGGAATGCGCTGCCCAGGGGGCTGGTGGAGGCAGAAACAGTGGAGGGGTTCAAGAGGGGGTGGGACAGGTACAGGGGAAGGGTTCTGGAAGCAAAAACCAGTGCAGCGAGAATATTCGGGACTGGGACGGGAGAAGCCAGAGAGGGAGAGGGGGCAGCAAGGTCAGCTCCCAGGGTGGGGGATGACCAAACGAGCAGACACGAAAGACCGTTAGGCCTATTCTGCTGTCATTTTAGTATGCTAGTATATTAGTAACATTAACAATAAACTCTTACCTTTCTGTCCAAAGTTCAGTGAAGGAATGCATTCTGATCTTGTAGTGAAAAACGAAACATGCAGTCTTACGGTACGTCCCAGGTGCCAGACTTCTCCCCGGAGTTGTCCCTCTGTGAATTTAAGCTAATATATACATAACATGAGACCTGTGCTTCTTTTTTTTTGTTTCCCAAGCAGAGAACTGCAACAGGAAACATACTTTTAATTAACGAAACCTGTTAACCTGCGGCCGCAGATAACTCATTTTTATGCTGATTTGTATGATTTTTTTAATTATCAATAGTACAGTGCATCAGAATAGAGAGATCCATGTAGGAAATTTTATATAAAAAAAAAAAAAAGACCTCCTAGCATGCAGGATAAGAGTCTCCCTCTGGAGCCGTGCTCCTGGGTGGGTCCTATTGACAATGTTGGAGTTAACAGAAAAGGAAATAAGTATGAAGTTAATTTCTTCTTTCTGTAGTGCTTCACATTGTCAATGGGTAATCATTACAAATGGGTTCTAAGAAGCAGCACCCAGAGAAAAAAAAGACGTGAGGGGGAGAATGTTATCCAGTGTGCCAGATACTTCAGTCTACTTGCGAACTGTTACCCGCAACACTCTGCGACCAAAAGCTGCGTCAGCAGAACTCTGAACTTCCAATTTATAATGTTTCATGAATGTGTGGACTGAGAGCCTTGTAGCTGCCTTGCATAGTTCCAAAACTGTGGTCTTGCCCCTCAGGCCAGGAAGTTGCCAGAGCCCTGGTGTAGTGAGCCTTGATAAGAACCGGAGGCCTCTTCTTTTTCACCACATAGGCTTTTGCAACACAGGCCTGCACCCACCTAGCTAGGGTGGGTTTAGAGGCCTTCTCTCCTTGCTGGGCTGCCCCAAAAAGCACAAATAGACTGTCTGACTTAGAAATTCAGATGTACGTCTAAGGTAGATTCTAACTGCACGTGCGAGGTCCAGTTTATGCAGTTCCTTCTCCTTAGGGTGAAAAGGATGCAGACACAAGAATGACAAGCAAATCTCTTGGCTTACATGAAAGGCCATGGGCGCTTTAGGGATAAATTATGGGACCGTCCTAAGTACCGCCTTGTCTTTGTGCATGATAAGGTAGGGCTTCTTATGGGACAAGGCTTGGAGGTCGCCCACTCTCCTGGTGGAGCACATGGCCACTAAAAAACAGATGTCGTAGGACAACACATCCAGTGGCGTGGATGACAGTGGTTCAAAATGCTCAACACAGACAGCATTCAGAACCAAATTAAGATTCCATGGGGGGAACCGGTGATTGAAACAGTGGTTGGCTCTTGCCAACCACACGCAGAAAACTAAGAACCTCTGTTTGTTCCTAGAGAGAAACCCAGGGACACTCCTAGAGCAGAAACCAGACCTCTCAGCTTGCTCAATACCAGCCCTTTATCTGCGCTGTTCAGAAGGAACTCCAGTATTTGAGCAATGGGGAGGCCTTCAAAGGTTTAATTTCTTTCTCTCTGGCCCAAGAGGAAAATGTAGTCCAGACTTTGGCGTAAGCAGCAAAAGTAGAGGTTTTTCTTGCCACCCGGGGTTACCTAATTTTAAGAGTCTCCTCCTTTTAGGAGCCAGCTGCATTGCGCCTGGGTTCAGCTGGAGATTGGGGCCTTACAGCAGGAGGTCCCTTTGTACTGGGAGGCAGAAAGGAGCTTGTTGAGCTGGGTTCACTAGATCTGAGAACAACAATCTTCTTGGCCACTCTGGGGCTATCGGAAGAAAGTTTCCTCATGAGTGTCTTATTTTTCTAAAGACTTTCTGGAGGAGAGGCATTAGTGGAAAAGCATATGCTCTCCGGGAGGACCACGTCTGAGTCAGGGCGTCCACTGCCTCTGCATGAGGCACCTGTACCAACTGAAGAACGTATGGGTCTGATCATTGCAGCTTGAGGCAAACGGATCTATTTGCTGTGACTCGAACTGATTGCTTAGTGCAAACTCCTCCAGGTTCAACTGCCACTCTCCGGGGTGAACATCTTCGTGACTTAGCCAGTTCGCTTGCATGTTCAGTTCCCCCACCAGATGTACTGCCGACAGAAAGAGAGAAGATTCCCTTAGTAGTTTGGAGGCCTCACAAAGTATTTTCCTGCTCCTTGTGCCTCCTTGATTTATGTACGCCACTGTGACGCCATTTTCTGACATTGCCTTTACTACAGTGTTCATCAGTCTGGACTGAAAATGAAGTAGAGCTAAGTGGGCTGCCCGCATCGCTAGGACATTGATGTGGAGAACCTGCTGTAGAAGTGACCAAATCCCCTGAGTGGGAAGTTGGTCCACGACTGCCCCACACCCATGCAGACTCGCCTCCATTGTGAGAATCGCCTCTGGTAGTAGTTCCAGTGGAACTCCCTTGTTGAGATTCTTCACATTCAGCCACCAACTATGAGGGGTGAGGAGAATCCTGGTTTGGTAGTCCTCCGATGACTGATCCCAGGCATTCAGCAGCCCCATCTGAAGAAGCCGCATGTGGAAGCGGGCCCAGGGAACTAAATCTATTGCTGCCGTCATAAGGCTCAGAATCCACAGCAGAGTATGGGCTGACACCGAGGACTGAGTCCTGAGTACTTGTATCTCCAACAGCAACCTCTCCTTCCGGGAAGGTGATAGGAACACCCTCCCTACTTTCATGTTGAAGATCATCCCCAAGTGTTCCAAAGACTGCAGTGGCTGTAAGGAGCTCTTCTCCCAGTTCACCATCCAGCCATGCGATTCCAGGATTTCCAGGATCCTGGATACCAGTCTCTTTGCAAGAAGCATCATCTGTGCGTGAATGAGCAAATCATCCAAATATGGGTAGACATGATGACACTTCTGTCGTAGTTGAGCTACCAGAACAGTCAATACCTTCGAGAAAACTTGAGGGGCTGTTGCAGGGCCAAACGGTAGTGCCCTGTACTGAAAATGTTGGCACAGGATTGAGAACCTGAGGTACCTCTGGTGGGACTGATGGATGGGGATGTGAAGGTAAGCATCTGACCAATCTAAGGAGGCTAAGAAATTCCCCGGTCAAACAACCTGGGTTATCGTCCTCGGGGAATCCATCTTGAATGTCTTGTGGTGCACAAACCTGTTTAAATGCTTCAGATCCAAAATGGGCCTGAACCCCCACCCCCAGACCTCTTGGGAACTACGAAGTAGAGGGAGTAGAACCCCTGACCCTGCTCAGTTTTGGGACTGGGACTACAGCTCAGGTTTGAATGAGATGGGTCAGAGTGTCCAACACCGCCTGGTGTTTTGCCACTTGCTTTGAAACCGGGAATGACAGAAAATGTCCCCTTAAAGCAGCAGTACAATGAAAGTGGGTCAAAATTTTACCCCACCTTTTTTCTTCCTAATCAATGCTAGATGTCTTCCAGTTTATTTTGGTGGTGAAATTTTCAGTTTCTGTTATTTAGAAATTTTATGAAAGTTTTAAAACAATTATTTCTCAAGAAAAAAAGATGGCCGCCTCATTTTTGCATAGAAATAATATTGAAGACGTGGAGGGTAAGAATCCCGACAAAACTGCAAAGGTATAGTGCACCACATAGGAAGCACACAGAAAGCCTAAGTCAACAGTTCTGCCAACATTTTTCATAACCAAAGCAGAAAATTAGCTTTTTGGAAAAACATTTTTCGTTTCACTGTTGCTTTAAGGGAATCGTTAAGAACTCTGTGGCATAGCCTAGGCAAAGGATTTCCAGAACCCAGGTGTCTGACGTTGTTTGGGTTCATCTTGCAAGAAATTCCTGTAGTCTTCCATCAAGGGGAAGGGGGCAGGGATGGGCCATTGTACTGTCAGTGTGCTGTACCAGCCCTTTGTGCTTGTCCTCCTCCATGGCGCCTGGGAAAAGAGCCTCTGCTGCTGTATCCTCTATTGCCTGAATATGGACCTCTGTTCCTGTGTGTACTAACGTTCTGAAAGGGACGATACCTTCCCCTGTACTGTGCACCGACCATCGCCCTGGCCTCGCTGAGGAGCTGTGGCCTTGTGCTGCTGGTTTGACAATGAATGGCGTCACTTCTTATCATGCACCTCCTTTACGATAGAATCCAGACCAGAACCAAACAATAAACTTCCTTCAAAAGGAAGATTAAACAACTTCATCTTTGAAGACTAATCAGCAGACCAATGTCTGAGCCTCATGGCTGACGCAGAGTGGTAGGCTGAGCGGACTAACAAGCGTAAGTTGTCCACTGTGGAATCCCCCCAAAAAGGAGAATGTCATGGCCACCAATTGCAAAATACTCACACCTCAGAATCAGGAGGGATGTAATCGGTCAGTGTACTCACCCGGAGGTTCAAGGCCCTGGCAACAATAAAAGACGCATAGGATGTACGAATGTTTGTGCCAGAAGCGATGAAAGCCCTCCTGCATGAGGTATCCATCAGCTTGTCACGTAAATCTGATAGTGCCAGAGCCCCTTCCATTGGAAGGGTGGTGTGTTTTTTTGGAATTGGTCTTCTTACTCCAGGAGCCCTTTAGAATCGGTAACTTTTTTGCGCTTAGCTGGTTAGGTGCAGCTGCCTTGGAGGTGTGCCTTTGAGATATTTAAATGAGTTTAGGGCCAAGCCAATCAGAAGACAGGAAGGTGGGTGAGCTGAGTGAGAGCTGTTGAAGGCTTCAGAATTTTTTTCTCTGCTGGACTGAGCAGCATTGCCCCTTGAGGTGTCTTTCAACTATCCTTGTTGACAGCCTCCTAATACTTATCTGGGTAAAGTTTTCTCATATTTTATGTCCAGTAGTGTGCTGAGTGAAAGTTTCACTTTTTCGTTAGCGCTGTGCTAATTTTTTATTTTTAGCGCAGCCGTGCTATTTTGACTATTTTTACCGTGACTATTCATTTTGAACTCTTAATTTTACCGCAGGTGCTTATTTTTGACGGTTCCCTTATTTTTGGGCAAATTCTTGTGGAAATCTTCGAATTAGGGACAGTTGCTTTGTTTTTTACCTCAGACCTTGTGGGGTTTACCACAAGGCACCTGCAGTGGATTTTGAATTTAAACAGTGCCTGGGGGTGTTATCTTTAGATTGGCAATTACGAGGAAACCTTTTTGTTGTATTACTGGACCTTGGTATCATCTGTGTCAGGACTGTCCGTAAGAGTTCAGCAGCCACCTCTGCTCAGTTGACCAGTATTACTGGGTTTCTGTTAAGATTGTCACTGGTATAGATTCCAGTTCTACAACCCAAAAAAAAAAGGCACTAGTAACAGACAGAGTTTATTAACTGGGGCAGGACTGGCCGGTGGCATTTTCACAGAAATCTGCACTCAGTTCATAGGTCCAGGACTGGTTTTATTTTTATTTATTTATTGTAGTCATCGGAATTACAGCCCTTTGAGTCAGGGACTTGTTTCCAAAGACTCCATGTCAGAGTTGCAGAGAAGTACAGTCAATTACATATGAGCATTCCTTATAGACATAAACAATACAGGGGTACAGGGTACAAATATAGTAGGAACACAGCAGGATTTTAAGAACTGTTATAAATTGTATACAGGTGGGGATTACAGGCCTATACATTGAGGTAGCTAAGGACACTTATCAGACTTGCTATTTGACCAGTTTTGAGACTGAGGGCTGATTAAGCTGTCTAGGAAGCCATTGTCATATAGACTCTGAGTCGTGACAGAGGAGGGGCCCAGTGGACTTGGGTTCATGCGGAGGTATACCTGCAAGAGCAAGTAGAGTGTATGATTCCTGAGAGCCTCTTTAAATAGTCCTAGCTTGGGCAGACTAGTTACTGAAGTGGGTAGAGAGTTGAACCAAGTTGGGCACCTGTAGCCGAATGTGCTTTGGGCTAGGGAAGTTCTGACCTTAGGGACTACGAGAGAGGATTTTGAGGCACTGTGGGTATCGACTGAGGGGACGGCTGGGAGAAGAGCGGAGGTGACACCTGGAGGGGTGAGACCAAGGAATATTTTTTTGGCCATGAGGCAGGACTGGTATTTGAGCCTCTCTTCAGAATTAAGCACATTTTCGAGGGAGTAAAATGCGCAGAAATGGGTGCGGTGTTCTGCGCCAGTCAGGAGCCTACAGGCCTTGTTTGTGGACAATTTAATTTTGCTGAGTGAAGTATTGTGATATGCACTATAGATGAGCAGGCAATAGACGACTAAAGAGAGGACAGATGAGGTGATGACTAATCTGAACGTTTTAGGCAGAAGGCAGTCCTCGTGCTGATAGAGGAGACCATTTCAAGAATTGGTTGCCGTTGTGAGGGTACTGATATGGTGGTGGAACGTGAGGGCGGAGTTAAAGTGGATATCCAGGTATTTATAGGAGGATACTTGTTATAGGGGATGGAGAGAGCTGGAGGAAACCTGTAGGGGGTAGTCTTTGTTTGCTTTGGTGGTGGGCAAAGAGCATTGATTTGTTTTTTTTTAGGTTGATGACCAGTTTTGTATCCGTGAACCAGCATTCAATCCGATTTGAAGGAGTGCTGGAGGGCAGTGGGGCTTGGGTCAGAGGCAAAGAGGACTGCATCGTCAGCCTAGAGAAGGATCTTTCTGGGGCAGGAGCTAGGAAGGGAGTTGAGATAAAGGCTGGAAAGAAGAGGACCAGTGATGGAGCCCTGAGGGACCCCAGACCGGGCGGGAGCTGGAAAGTGTTGTTAAGTTTGACACATTAGGATCTGGCAGTTAAATAGCTAGTGAACCAGTCAACAGGTCCTTGGGAGAGACCAGATTGTAGAAGGGTGTCCAGCAGTAGTGAGTGGTTGACCGTGTCAAAGGCCTTTGACAGGTCGATGAAAACTGTGCCTGCAAGGTGAACTTTGTCCAGGGCAGAGTGTAGGAAGGTAGAGAACTCAAGGAGAGCAGTGGTAGTACTATGGCCCAAACCAAAGCCATGTTGCTCCTGGCAGAGTATGTTGTGGGTGGCAAGGTAGTTGGTAAGTTGGCTTGCCACTGGGGGGAGAATAAAAATAGGTTGATAGTTGCTTGGGGAGGAGTTGTCACCGCTTTTATGGATGGGAGTGATGACTGCTGTTTTCCAGGCCTGGGGAAATTGGCCAAGGCATAGGGAGTGATTGAGCAGGGCAGTGAGTGATGGGAGCATTACGTCAAAGGCCAGTCGGAGGAGCCATAGGTCAAGCAGGATGTTGCTAGGGCTGGTGGCGTTCAGAGCTTTAACTAGGATCGGCCGGGCTTTCTGAGCAGTGAGATGGTATGAAGGTGGAAGGGAGGGTGGGAGGTGGGTAGGGGGCATTTAGGTAAAAAAAGTTCCTGTGGAGGATCGAGCCGAGGTCGGTGAACGCAGTGTTGAGGCAGTCAGTGATACATTGGGGGTCTGTGGAGAGAGTGCTGTTGATGTTTAGTAGAGATGGTGAGGGGGGTACGGGACTTCCCATTTAGTTCTTTGGTATCCCAGAAATTACGGGCAGATCCCCAGAAGGAGGCTAGCGTTGATCTATAGTAGTTTGCTTTGCTTAAAGTGGCAAACATTGTAGACAAACCTTTTATTATGGCTGAGGATAAATCAAAGGCATCTGACGAGGGGTCATTCAAAAGTACTAATACTAAAGGCAGAGGTGCTGAGGAACCTTCCAGATCCGAACCAAAAAGTAAAGCTTCCAAAGATGAAGTTCCTCACAAATTAAAAAATAGAGTGACGAAAAAAAGGAAGCTTGATCAAGCCCCTTATGAAGTGGCTAAAAAAAAAAAAAACTCTGTCAAGACAAAAATGCTTCCGTTGCTCCTGGGAAAGCCAATAGCGAAACAACAGGCAGCTTAAAGCATACAGAAAAAATAAAACACTTACAAACCAAGTCTGTGCAGGTTCTTCTGTCGGTGCAAGATATGGAAAAAGCATGGCAACTGTTTTCAGAACCTTCAAAAGATGGGTCCTCTATTTACTGGGGCTGGCAAACACTATTCCACAGTTCTCTCTTCTGTAGACTGAGGATGACGCAGATGATGATCAATTTTATGATGCCCCTGATGAGGATTTTGAGGGCCTTGAGCTCCAGGAGTTCCCGGACCTTCATCTTGGGGATCCCCCAGGTGACCACGAAGATCCTTCCTCTGTTTACATTTATACAAAATATGCTGGACCTTCCTATGCAGAAACCCAACCAGGAAGTTGATGAAGGCAAAGATTATAGGGAGATGAAAGGTCTTTATCCTCAAAGACCCTGGTCGTCCCTATCTGTAATGCATTCAGAAAAAATACCATGAAGGTGCTTCAACACCCACTTCAGTATCAGGGGTTGATAAGCGGCTTGAGAGAAAATATAAAATGTCTAAAAATGGTACCAAGTTCCTGTCTGCACATCCTAGCCACAAGAGTATAGTGCAGCAGGCAGCTTTTGAGAGAGCTGTAGTCTCCTTGTCCCCCTCTCCACCTGGTAAGGATTCCAAGATAATTGACTTTATAGCAAAGAAAATATAGGCCACAGCTTCCCTGCTTCTCTGATTCTCTGACTTTCTTCTTACATGGCGTTCACAGCCAAATATCAGAAGAAGCATTTATATAGCGCTTTTCATACATCCAAAGCGCTTTACAAGCAATGCTAGACTGGTAGTGAAGTGACTGAATGTGTGGTGGCGGCCATATTGCACATCATCACCCACACACAGCCTGGATAGTTGCATGAACCGGTTTATGGGAAGGGGAATGTTGGCCAGGACACCGGGAATGTTCCCTACTCTTTTGCGAAGAGTGCCCTGGGTTCTTTTACTTCCACCAGGACAACACCAGGATGGGTAGAAGGGACCTCGGTTTAACGTCTCATCCGATGGACAGCACACCCCAGCAGTACAGCACCCCCCAGTACTGCACTCGGATGCCAGCGATTTTTAGGTGCAAGTCCAATCCCGCTGTGGGACGAGAACCCATGACCTTCTGGTCCAGAGGCGGATGTGCTACCAACTGAGCCACGCTGACACGCTGCAGAAAGCCCTTTGGGAATTGTCCAGGCTATTGCCTGCAACATATCAGATTCTGTGGTGCAGGAGCTGGTGGATATGTTAAAAACTGCCCTGGAAGCTACAATGTACCAATTCCACATGGTAGACGACAACAATGATGCAGCCTCTAGGGCGATGCCCCATGCCATCTCTCTGAGATGCTTCACCTGGCTTAGAACAACCAGTCTGACCACCGACACTCAGAACAAGGCCATGGATTTTCCCTGTGATCAAAATATGTTGTTTGATTACAGAACCACTGACTACATGAAAAAAGTCGATGAGTACAAGGCCTCCTGGCAGAGCCACTCGTCCAAGCAGAAGCCCACCACCCCTCAGAGATCCCATCCCAGGGGCGGTAGGGGCAGAAGTTTTGTTTCCAGGCCTTACAGTCCCTATCACCAATCTGACTTCGGCCAGTACAGGGGGTCTTTTAGAGGCAGGGGCAGAAGGGGCCAAAGAAAAGCCACCTCTACCCAGCCAGCTACCTATCAGTTGCCGAAGAAGAGCCACTTCTACCCAGCCATCTGCCTCTCAGTCTAAGTCCTGATGTGATTGTCCACGTCGCCTCCCCATTCCGGTGGGAGGCAGACCCTCTTACTGTCTTCAGCACTGATCCCTCATCACGTTAGACAAGTGGGTGCTGGAGGTAGTGGAGAAGGGTCTGCCACTACAGTTCAAGCAGATGCCAGACCTTAATCGTACCTAGATGTCAAGACCTCTGTCCCCAACACAGATACCACTGTTGGAAGTGGAGGTACAAAACCTTCAGGCTTTACGAGCAGTGGAGAGGGTTCCTGCCCATGAGAAAGGCAAGGGCTTCTACTCTAGGTATTTTCTGACACACAAGAAAATGAGGGAGTAGCGACTTATCTTAGATTGCAGATATTTAAACAAGCATCTGAAAAAAAAAACAAATTCAAAATTGTCACTCTCACTGGTCATACAGTCCTTACAGCAGGGAGACTGGCTAGCCCCCCTAAACTTAAAGGACGCCTACTTCCACATACCTATAAGTAGATCTCACAGGAAGTTTCTCGGGTTCAAACTTCCTTTGGGTCACTATCAGTTTGCCACAATGCCCTTCGGTCTCTCCTCAGCCCCAAGAGTCTTTACCAAGTGTCTCGCAGTGGTAGCAGCACATCTCATGAGACTGGGTGTCACTCTCTACCCCTGTCTGGACGACTTGCTCATAGTATAACTTAGTCTCCTTGCCAGGTCAAGGAATCTCTCTCTCACAGAACGCACTGTGGAGTCTCCGGGTTTCCTGGTAAATCTAAAGAAATCTCACTAGGAACCCACCCAGCTGCTTACCTTCATAGGGGCCCAGCTGGACACTCAGAAGGGATATGCTTTCTTTCCACAGGAAAGAATTCAGTGTTTCCTTTCAGTGGCAGATTCTTTCGCCCGGGGACAGCCAAGACCAGCCAGATATTTCCTCAAACTTCTGGAATGTATGGCCTCTATGACTGCAGTAGTCCCAGGGGTCAGGTACAGGATGCGACTCCTGCAAGCCTACCTCAGAGCTCGCTGGTCTCAAAGAAGCAACAAATTTTCAAAGTTGATACCTGTGTCGGAGCAGTTCCTCCAAAACCTGCTGTGGTGGAAGAACCCTGCAAATTTGCAGGCAGGGGATCCCTTTTCAGCTCCTCTTCCCACAAAGGTGATCACCAAAGATGCCTCCCTTTTGGGCTAGGGAGCTCATTTGAACTGTGCCTCAGTAAGTGGCAACTGGACTACCAAAGAGTCACAGTTGCACATAAATATTTTGGAACTTAGAGCAGTCTTCCTAGCTCTCAAAGCTTTCACTCCCTGCATAGAAGGGCAGGCAGTTCAAATTCGAACGGACAACACTGCCGCAATGTTCTACTTAAACATCAGTGTCAGTGGCTCAGTAGGTAGCACACTCGCCTCTGAGGCCAGGAGATCAGAGGGCTGTGGGTTCAGTTCCCACAAATGGCACATGGGTTAATATCCCTGTAGTGCAGCATGAGAAGGGTGCTGCACTTCTGAGGTGCCGTCTTTCGGATGAGATGTTAAACTGAGGTCCCATCTGCCTGGATTGGTGGTAGTTCAGGTGGATGTTAAAGATCCCATGGAATTTCCCCGGTGTCCTGGCCAAATTTCCCTCATTCACTGTAAATACCACCAACAGCTTAATCTGGTTCAAAGTCAGTTGGCATTCATCTGTATCCCCCTCCCCCAGGTCGTGCCTGAAAATAGGCAGGATTTGTCTAGTGCATTTACCCGGTCAACAAAAACTAAATAAATAAATAAATTAAATAAACAGGCAGGGTGGCACCAGATCAGGAATACTCTGTTCGGAAGCTCTGAAGCTCTGGTCTCTAGCATTCTCCTTGGGAGTCAGCCTCTCAGCTGTTCACCTTCCAGCCAAATCCAATAGTCTGGCGGATGCTCTAAGTCACATCTGTCAAGGCCAGAGCAAATGGACACTGAACAAGCAAGTACTAGCCACAGTGTTCAGGTGGTGGGGCACACCAGATGTGGATCTGTTTGCCTCTCCTTTCAATTTTCAGCTTCCTCAGTACTGTTACAGGCCCCCAGTTCTGGAAAAACACTTCCTCTGGATACCCTGATCCTGGACTAGTCAGGGAGGTTCCTATACGCATTTCCTTCTTTTCCCCTGATATTCAGGGTTTTGTTGAAACTCAGACAGCAGCCTGCATCAATGATCCTAGTGGCTCCGGACTGGCCCAGGCAAGTCTGGTACCCTCTCCTTCTCTTAATGTCCTGCAGCAAGCCCATTCGCCTTCCTCCAACTCACTCCCTGCTGACCCTTCCTCAGACGGGAGTGCAGTACCCAGACATAGACTCGCTTCACCTCAAGGCCTGGTTCTTGAGGAGCTAGAGTTTCCATCCCCACGGTACTCTGGACAGGTCCTTAAGATACTGAGGATGGCTAAAAAAACGAACACTAAGAAGACTTATGCAGCCAAATGAAAAAGGTTTTTCCCTCTGGTGCAAGAGTGAAAAGATCGAACCCCTATCAGCTTCAGACCCTCAGCTGCTAGACTATCTGGTACACTTACAGGCGACTGGCTTGAAATAATCTTTCAATAAGCTACACTTGGCAGCAATTTCAGCCTACCTTTCGGTGGGAAAGAAAAAATCATTTTTTTCCCCACAACATTTTTCAACAGTTTTTCAAAGGCCTCTTGCATCTCCAGCCTCCAACCAGGGAGTCTGTTCCTCCTTGGAGCCTGAACCTTTGCATAGACGGGCTCATGAATCCACCCTTCAAGCCTATGTCTGTGGCACACATCAAGTTTGTAACTTGGAAGACAGACTTCCTGGTAGCTGTTACATTTGCCAGGAGGATTTCAGAGCTACAGGCCCTGTGCACTGAGCCGAATTACATCATCCCTCACAATGATAAAGTTGAGCTCAGGACAAATAGTACATGTCTGCCAAAGGTGGTTTGAGTTTCACTTCAACCAGTCCATTACTCTGCCTGTCTTCTTTACTGAGCAGTCCACTCCTGGTGAGCAAAAGCTCCACAGCTTGGATGTCAAAAGAGCCATCTTCACTACCTTGCGCATACTACACAGTCCAGAGGCTCTTCCACTGAGTTCCTCACCTACAGGAATGTAGGCAGAGGAAGACCAGCTACCAAGAGAACTGTTTCTCATTGGTTGGTCTCTTGTATTAAATTTTGCTATGAGAAAGATGGTCACCAACCCCCAGAGGGGCTCAGACGCCACTCCACCAGGGCACTGTAGCCTCACTTGCAGCAGCAAGGGACATTCCCCTACTGGATGTTTGCAAAGCAGCTACCTGGAAATCTGTGCACACCTTTGCGAAACACTATAGTTTGGATGCGCAGACTAGATCTTATGCCAGATTTGGCAGGGTGGTTCTGCAGAGCCTCTTTCCTAAGTAGGTTCTCTGCCCACCTCCCACTTGGTACTGCTCGGTAGTCTGCAAAAAAGTTACTGATGCTAAAGGACTCCTGGAGTAAGAAGAAAAAATTACTCACCGCAGTAATCTTCTTTCTTCTTAGGGGTCGTTTAGCATCAGTAAGCTCCCACACTTCCTCCCCGGTTTACCTGTCGGAGGAGGGCTCTTTTTGTCACCTTTTACCAAATTTGGAGTTTCTTATAGATGAATTTTTAGCTGCTGTTGCTTTTATTTCCCCTTTTTGTGGACGGTTACATGTTTATTTGAATCCTGTTGATTCTTTTTCATGGCAATTGCCCTCGTTTTTCCTCCAAAATTCTGAAGCCTTCAACAGCTCTCACTCAGCTCACACCCCCCCTTCCTGTCTTCTGATTGGCTTGGCCCTAAGCTTATTTAAATATCTTTTAAAGGCACACCTCTGAGGCAGTTGCACCTAGTCAGCTAAGTTCAAAAAAGTTACTGATGCTAAAAGACACAGTGGAAGACAGAAGAATACTGTGGTGAGTAATTTTTCTTGTCTGCCAAGGGGGGAGGGTCCATTTAGAGACCTTTCTCCTAGAAAAGATAATTTCCAATGTTTGGTTTTGAGAGATTTCTTCTCCCATTCACACCTGCCCATTCCTGTTCAATAATTTGAACACAGTGGACAAAACCTGGGAAACATTTTGGAGCAGAGGAGGCCACTGACAGAATTGGGTGAACCTCCAGAGTCTCTACGGACTGTTCCTCCTTGAGCTGTAAAGATCTACATGCCTCAGCTATCAAAAAGGACAAGGACTTGCTATCAAAGAGAGGTGGAATCTGTATCCTGAACTTGGGTTCTGTCCACTCTCCTTCCTCTACCTCCTCCTCAGAAGGAATGTCCTCCTTGTCCGATAGTAATTTACTAAGGTCAGGTGTTTCCCCAAGATCCTCATAATCATCATCCTGGCCTTCCAAAAGGCCAGGGTCAGGATCTGCCTGCTTATCTGACTCTGCAGCCTGCTCATGCTGTGTCGCACCTGTACATGCCTGTGTGTGGGCCCCCCTGACCTGAGTGGTCCAGGTCGGGTGTACCTGATGGGATGCCCTGCGGAACATAGGAGCTCAAAAGTTCACGGAGGAGCAACTATAGATTCTTACGCAATTCTGCTTTGCCACTGCCAAGTGAAGTACGAGGTGCCCCCCCTCCCACCTTAGAGGACCGGCTGGGGGAGATCGTGAGAGAAATATTATACTGGGCCACACAATGAGGACAATATGTACCTATGGGAGAGGGCCTCATTACCCTTATGCAGGTCTTGTATTTTTTCATAATGTATGGTCTCTTGAAAGCTATGGTGCCAAAAACAGTAAAACCTTAGATTAATACTGCCTGTAATATAGCTGTCCACGACTCGCACACTGACAGGAAAAAACACGTAGCTTTTAAGCAACTATGTTGAGAAAAATTCCACAAAAAACAGCCAGCCAACTTAAGTACATAATATGTACAGCAACCTGAAAAAACTGAATATGCGCTCTCCCCGAAGGTCATGGGGAAGTTGAGTGTGTATGTGCGCACAGTGAAAACGTGTGTGCACTGTGTTCCCCCACTTTTTCTGGTGGGAATCTGAACTAAGAGGCACGCGCTCAGCCTTAATGGTGGCAGTGTAACAGGAACGGAGGTCAAGGCGGGAATTCAGCCATCCTCCTCACAATCCTTCAAATAGTAAATTTGAATGTTGGCAAAAGGCAGTGAAAACTCCAACACATAAACATACAAAACACCCTCAAGCTGGGGTGTGGTGGGGATAAGGAAACCAACGCTAGAGACGAGCGAACCCCTCAGAGCCCCTACTCTCCCAGAAAATAAAGATGTACCTACCTGAGGCACCTTTGTTTTTTTCGTAATCTAACAGATCATACAAAAACACCCTAGCAAGGCAGAAAGTTGCTCACAGTCCACATAGGGAGTGAGAAGAAAATAGGCAAGTTAGTCACTTTAAAAGCCGCAGTTTAACGGGCATGATTTAAGAAATTTGGTGGAGCTCCCTGTAAACAGGCAGCCCCAAACTAAAGTCTTGAAAAATTTCCAGAGAAGACAAGTTACTCTCTCCTCTTCCGATGGCACACCGAAACTGGGGAGCTGCCGTTAGGGTGTAGAATCCTCAGGTGCCCTACATTCAAAAGCTTGGGCTGTGCCATTCTCCTGTTAGGGGTGCATTATACTCATTTGTGATGATTACCCATCGACAGTGTGGAGCGCTGCAGAAACAGAATTTGATGGCCGAAAAGTATCACTTGGTCCACCCAGTCTGCCCATTATTTTTTCCCTGCCAATACAGTCACAGCTGAACCTACTTGATCTCCGCCCCGCTTCCCACTAAGATTCCCTTGTTCCTGCCCCATGCGTGCCTGAAGCCTACCATTGTTTTCGCCCTCATCACCTCCACTGGAAGACTGTTCCAGGCATCCACCACTCTTTCAGTGAAGTACTTTCTCTCATCGCTGTTAAATCTACCCCTTCAAGCTTCATTGCATGCCCCCTTGTTCTCGTGCATCTTTTCCACTGAAAAATACTCCCCTCCTGCACCTTATTTACTCCTGTGAGGTATTTATAGGTCATATCATCCATCACTCTCTTTTTTTTCTGGGGTGTACATATTAAGGTCCTTTATTCTCTCCTCATAGGGCTTCTGATGCATGCCCTGCACCATTTTAGTTGCCCTCCTCTGGACAGGAGGTATCACGGTATATCGTGGTTTGCAAGTATTACAGTATTGAAACCATGGCAGATTTCCTTAACAGCGATAAATGTCAACAACGGTATATTGTACCTACGATTATATGACAAAAGTACTTTTTGCATCGCCCAGTCATTCTACGACTTTTCAAACTGCGTCCCTTCTGCTTTTGTTCATGTGGGTAGTAAGCACTGACAGGCAGTGTATATGGTCAGTCGGAATGTACATTATTGCCAGTCAAGTATTGAATGGAGTGACTGGACTTTTTCTTACAGAAACCACAAAGGTGTGCACTCTTGCCGCTCTGCTTTCCAGAGTCTGTCGTGCTACCTGCTCTGTGCTGTTGTGGCCTTGTGGTCAAAGTGACTCATGTAGTTGTGTCTTACTCCTCGTCTCCTGTTTGCAACCTTCTCACATGAGCACTAGCTCTTACTGAAATTAAAAAAAAAAAAGTTTGCCTTGGTTAAATCGAGTCCCTCGTGGGTCGGTTTAGCTGTCTCCACTCGCAGGCACGCGGCATCATGCTGCTCACCAGATCTACACCCAGTCTCCTCCTCATATGGCCCGAGAGGTAAAACTTTCATTATATTGCTGCAAATGTTGCAATGGCTAGGCTGTGTGGTGAATGGTGGGTGATTCAGGTCAAACGGAGGGGAATTTGGTAGATGGGGGCAAGAATTATTTTCAGTTTTTGTGTACTTAATGTTTCTAATTAAGTATTGTTTGTGTCTCCACCTCCTTACCAACTGTCTCGGGGCCAGGGTAGGCATCAAAAGCAGACAAAGCATGTTTGAATGTCGAACATTAAGTATTCTAAAAGTGAAATAACTCATAGGGAGTATGGTACTTAGTGTTTCAGTCACCTCTTTCTCTCTCTATTGTTTTATGTTTATGTAATGTTTGAGGGCTGGTTTAATATATTAAATTCCAAAATGCCAAATGTTTCACAGTGATAGTAATACTGCTGCCATATCTAATCTTTTGTTAATCTATATTGGGGAAGGGGTGAACCATATGATCTATTCTAAATAGTGACTGTCTGAATCGGGGCTATAGAGGGATCATGTTTTGTCTGGAGGTAGTCTGAGGGGTGAGAGTAATGATGTAGTAGTAGATATTTTTGTATCTACTTTAAAAACAAATTTTTTTTTTTTTGGTTAATTTTGTATTTGAGAAAGATCCCATTGTCATGGTGGCATGATGATGATTAGGGATCTGTCTTCTGTTGTAATTAATGCAGTCAGTCCTTTGACTCCAGCCTCTTAAGGTGTCACATCATCTCTGGCATTATGGGTCCTAGGCATGTCGTCGTATTTAGGGACAAGGATTGCAGCTTAGTCATTGGTGGTGGTTGTTACAGTTTAAAGGGAAACGTCCATGTGTCTGTACCCCACACCAATGTGTGTGCCTCCCCGGACTAGCAGTTTCACACAGTGTTCAGAATTTTTATTTACTTGCACGTGTGGCATTTATATTGTATCTGGTTGAACCTACCGTCCCTCCCTCCAGCATTTGAATAAAGCACTTCTGGCAGTGCATCCCACAGTCCCTCACGACTTTATCATGGTTGTCGTCAGAGCCTGAAAGTAGCAGCGGGAGCATGTATAGTGTAGTCTTATGGATGGGGCTATTAATAGCTCGGGTTTGCATGTTAGATATCCCGGTGCTATAACCGAGTGCATGTATAGACTGGCAGATGACGGCTTGTGAATCTGACTATGTATGACTGTGTAACTACTGTATTTTAAAATGTTTGGAAGTCCTGTCCTGCTGGCATACTTCACAGAGCAGTGCAGTGACCAGTGAGTGCACTTTATCTAGTATGGCTACGTGGAGTATGTATGCTGATGCTGTTGCTGATACCACCAGACAGTTCATGAGTGATTATGTTTGCAGTCTTGGTGAGGGACTGGCCCTGTAGGGTGGTGGAGGTGGTTTGGATGTGGCGGCTCATGCAACCAATAAACCAATTATGTAATAAAAGAAGATACACAAGCAGGAAGAATTACAGAAGAGGACCGCAGCAGTAAAATAGAAGAGGAAAAGAATGAAGGTAAGTATTAGTAGTAAAGTAATGGTATGTTGGGGGAGTGGGTGACGAGACCCTTTTGTATTCCTCCTGCCTCCCTGTTTTGAATTTTTGGATCACTCTCTCAGAGACTGTCACAGATCAGCTGCTGTTGAACTGTGCCATTTTGCTGCTGCTGGTCAGATGTCTGAGGAATCGGAGCATTTGAGTTTGTGCTCACTAAATTCTAGCTATTATGATTTGTTTTTGTTTTTGTAATCTGTTCCTGATTCCTGTATCCAGTCTCTGACAATTCCCTATTCAAACAACATGAAGTCTTGCTGTATTCTGACTATTGCAGTTAGCCCCATCACACAAACTGCCCCAGAGATGGTTAATTTTCTATGCAGAGCATAGAACGTTGAGCTCGAGCTCGGTTCAAATCTCTGTCTGCTGCAATTTGAAGCGCAGCTGTTAGATTCTTTACTCCACCTAACTGAACGGCCAATCTGGAGAGTTCTCCTTTGCTCACGGTTCGTAAGTTGGTTAAAGTCCTCAGTTTTACCGATTTATTTTTCACAAGTTTCGGTCCAGATCTCTCTCTGTGGTACAGTAAGTACTAGGTAGTGAACTAGACATAATAAACTTGTGGAAATTGTAAAATTTATTTTTCGACCGGTTCAGTTGAACCGGCCGTTTATCGATTTATATATTCTGTCTTTGTTTTTAAACTTAGTGTGGTTACCGGTCCTTATTGGTTTAAAAAAAATTCATTTTCTTGTGTTGTTTTTTTCCAGTACCCGTGACACAGAACCCGGTAAGGGTGTCTTGCCTGGTTGTTTGCCATAAAAAGGGTAAGTTTGTGGTTAGGAAGGCTATGTCTGAGAAACCCAAAAGAAAAACCTGGCCCATTGGGTTTCAACACTGCAGCGTGTGTGGGGAGGTCTTTGCTAAGGCTGATCCCCACACCACCTGTGTTTATTGTCTGGGGTTTGACCACCTCGATTCAGACTGCCAAATCTGTAAAAAAAAAAAAAAAAAAAATCTCCTTAAGTCTACCCTGTAAAAAAGATTAGGTAGGCTCAGGGATAAGGAGGCCGTGAAGTCTGCTGACCCAGATGGCCAGCCTGGTTCGGTTCTGACCAAACCTGAGGGAGTGCCTTCTGACCAGGGTGATACTACTTTGGGCAAGAGGAGAGCCGATCCTGAGGGATCAGTTCCTACAAAAAGAAAAGAAAAATTGTCCGGTTCGGTTCCAGAGACCCATTTTCTGACCGCCGAAGAGATTGCCAGTGCAATAAGGATTGTAGAATTGCTTCATCCAGTTCAGTCTGATCCGACGCCTTCTGGCAGGCGCTCGGTTCGGTCGGTTCCTCCTGTTCAAGATTATGCCCCTGAAGATTTCTGTGAACCGGATTTGGAGGGGGTTGAAGATTATTATGATGATGATGATGATGATGATGGAGTGGGAGGTCTGCTTGAGCCCATTGAATAGGACATCTCCCTAGACAGGCCTTCTGGTGTTTCTCCTCCTAGGTTTTCTGAGTCCCCTTCCCACTACATGTTTTACAGGAAAGTGGCAGAAACCCTCTAGCTCCCTGTGGAAGAAGCTGTAGAGGAACAAGAGGAACCTGATTACATGGAGATGATGGACATCCCAGAGTCCCTAGACTGTCTATTCCCCTTCATAAGTCTTTTGGGAAACAGACACAAAAGATTTTAAAAACTCGAAATTCTGTACCTCCTGTCAACAGAAGGATGGACAAAAGGTACATCTTATCAGGTTCTGGTACAGAGTACTTGTATCAACAATGAAGCCATGTTGGGGTTGTGCAGGCTGCAGCCTGTGATAAGGCTAATATTCCCTTGGCTTCACATCTCCCAGATAAAGACTCTAGGAAGCTTGATGCCATGGCAAAGAAACAGTACATGGCATCCGCCTTGGGACTCAGGCAGGCTAATTATATGGCCTATGCAGCCAGGTACCAGAAGTCCAGGTGGGACTCTGTACTGGCACTGGCTAAGCAGGCCTGCCCCCAGCTAGCCTCGGAGCTGGAGGGGGTGGCTGCTGATGGGATTAAGGCATCTAAGGTGCAGTTCCATGCTGCTGTGGACTCCAGTGATGTGTGTTCTAGAGTCATGGCTACATCTGTGGCTCTTTGGAGAATGGCTTGGCTCAGATGTACTAGTCTCTCACAGGACACCCAGGCTAAGGCCATGGATTTCCCAGTGGTGGGTAATTCTCTGTTTGGGGAGCAGACGGAGAATTACATGAAAAAGATGGATGAGTATAGGACCACCTATAGGAGTGTACAGGCCAAGCAAAGGCAGGGAACTCCTCAAAGGCCTCAGGCTAGGGGCAGGCCTTTTCATAGGCCTTTCTACCAAGCACAGGCCTCTTCTCCCTTTCCTCAGAGGGAGAGGCAGAAGGGGGATGAGCAGGGCTGCATCCATCCCTCAACCTAAGGCTCCTGCCACGCAGACACCCTGATGTGTCAGCCCGGGTCGACTCCCCCATTCCTGTAGGAGGCAGGCTGGCTTACTTCGTCCAGGACTGGATGTCTGTTACCTCAGACAAGTGGGTTCTGGAAGTGGTAAGCCAGGGGCTGGTTCTCAGCTTCAAGAAATTTCCAAAGCTGAGGGCCAGATCTTTTCCACCTGCAAACATCTCTGAAACCATTGCCGTAGAGGCAGAGGTTTCATCTCTACTGGCTCTAAAGGCTGTAGAGAGAGTTCCTACATTGCACAGGGGCAAAGGTCTGTACTCCAGGTACTTCCTTACCCCAAAAAAGACAGGAGAGTGGCGACCCATCCTACACTTAAGATACCTGAACAAACCTCTTTTAAAACCAAAATTCAAAATGGTGACTCTGGGAATAATCCTTCCCCCTCTAAGGCCAGGCGACTGGCCAGCCTTCCTGGACTTAAAAGATGCCTTCTTTCACATTCCCATCAGTTGTTCCCACAGAAAATACCTCGGGTTCGAATTGCCTTCAGGACATTATCAGTTCAAAGCTATGCCCTTCGGCCTGACATCTGCTCCAAGGGTATTCACAAAATGCCTAGCAGTAGTAGTGGCCTTTTTAAGAAGGAAAAATATTTCCATACCTAGACGACTGGCTCATTGTGGGTCAGTCCCCAGACCAAGTCAAGTCAGACCTTCAAGTGACTCAGCAAGTGCTCACTTCCCTAGGATTCCTTCTCAATCTTCCCAAGTCAGTTCTCGAACCTGTACAGCTCCTCACTGTCATAGGGGCAAAGTTGGATACAGTCAAAGCAAGAGGTTTTCTTCCCTTGGACAAGGCAAGGGCTATTGTAGAGTTGGCTTCTTCATTCCACCTTCTGGTCTCTTGGCCAGCAAGGCACTTCATTCAACTTCTTGGCCACATGGCAGCTTCTACAGCAGTGGTCCAAGGAGCCAGATTTCAGATGAGGGACATTCAGTTTCACCTGAGGGCCTTTTGGTCTCAGAAGAAAGATTCTCTAACCAAACTAGTTCCAGTGACCCAGACTCTGATCCAGGCTCTCCAATGGTGGCAGGATTAGGGCAACCTCAGGCAAGGAGTCCCAATCGTCACTCAGTCTCACTCTGTGGTCCTAACCATGGATGCTTCTCTATTGGGGTGGGGAGCCCATCTGGGGGCTCTCACAGCCCAGGGACTGTGGTCCCCTCAGGAATCCCTTCTTTATGTCAATCTCTTGGAACTCAGGGCAGTCTTTCTAGCCCTGCAAGCTTTCTCTCAGTCAGTGCAGAACAAGGTGGTTCAGGTCAGGACAGACAATACCACCACCGTGTGGTACATCAACAAGCAGGGAGGCACTCGGTCCATGGCCTTGTGCATGGACACCATGAAATTGTGGTCCCTAGCTTATTCTCTGCAGACCTCTCTGATAGCAGTCCATCTTCCAGGGAAGGACAGTGTGCTAGCAGATGCACTGAGCAGGATCTCCCGGGACCATCACAAATGGTCCCTAGACCCTCTGGTTTTGAAAGTGATTTTTTTCAAGGTGGGGCACTCCAGAGATAGATCTCTTTGCAGCCCCAGACAATCACCAACTTCCTCTGTTTTGTTGCAGACCCCCAGTATTGGGCTCAGTCCCTCTGGATGCTCTGATTTTGAACTGGGAAGGGAAATTTCTATATGCCTTTCCTCTGCTGTTCAGGGTTCTGGTCAAGGTAAGGTCACAACCTTGCAAAGTGATTCTGATTGCTCCAGACTGGGCCAGGCAGCCTTGGTACCCCCTATTGCTGTCCCGAGCAGTCCATCTTCCCCTGTCTCTTCCCAGGAATTACAGACTGTTAACCTCCTCTCGGGGGAGGATTTTTTTACCCCAATCTTTGGTCGCTCAATCTCAAGGCATGGCTCTTGAAGAGTTAGAGTATGCAGATTTGCATCTGTCCCAAGGGGTTCTGAATGTTTTCAAAGCCTCTCGAAAGCCTGCCACCAGAAAAACTTACAACTCCAAATGGAAAAGATTCAGCATTTGGTGTTCCAAGAAGCATATATCCCCAGATACTGCTGAATTGTCTACAGTTCTGGATTATATGGTTCATCTTAATGGCCTAGGCCTCAGACCAGCTATTCTCAAAATACATTTGTCAGCTGTTTCTGCTTTTCTGTCAGTGGGAAAGCCTTCCTCACTGTCATCTCACCCTGTATTCCGTAAATTTGTCAAAGGATTGCTTTATACCAATCCCCCCTTTAGGGATCCTACCCCTGCTTGGGATCTTAATGTTCACATTGCTGAGCTTATGCAACCCTCTTTTGAGCCTTTGTCTTCAGCAGAGCTTAAGTACTTGACTTGGAAAACTGTGTTCCTGGTAGCTGTTACCTCTGCCAGGCATATCAGTGAATTGCAAGCTCTGTCAGTGGAGCCTGATTTTATCTCATTCCGTAGAGATAAGGTGGCCCTTAGAACTAATAGGAGGTTTTTATCTAAAGTGGTTTCAGATTTTCATCTGAACCAATCTGTCTCTCCCTGTGTTCTTCACTGATCATTCTTTTTCAGGAGAAAGAAGTTTACACAGTTTGGATGTTAAAAGAGCCCTTGGTTACTACATTGAGCGTACTAAGGCTCACAGGTTTGACTCCCTTCAGTTGTTTCTCACTTATGGGGAAGTGGGTACGAGCAACTAAGAGAACTATTGCCAGATGGATTGTCTCTTGTATTCAATTCTGCTATGAGAAGCTAGGCAAAATACCTCCCTCAGGCCTGAGGGCTCATTCGACTAGAGGTACAGCTGCAGCCAGGGATATTCCTTTGCTAGAGATATGTAAAGTAGCCACCTGGAAAACAGTCCATACGTTTACCAAGCATTACTCCCTGGACATCCAGGCTAGGAGTGATGCTCAGTTTGGTACAGCAGTACTGCAAAGCCTATTCCTAAGGTAGGTTAGATTCCCTCCTCCTTGGAGGTACTGCTTGGTAGTCTGCAGTAGTCAGAATACAGCAAGACTTCATGTTGTTTGAAGAAAAAATGACTCACCTTAGTAATTATGTTTCTTCTAATGGAGTCTTGCTGTATTATGACCTCCCTCCCAACCTCCCCTCTCACAATCTTTGGGAAGTGGGCTGGCAGATGCGGTGTTGTACCCCAGGGGTGCATTTGGGTACTCCCTCCTTTTAGAGAGGGGAGTGGGTTATATTATTAATTTAACAGTCTTAAGTTGTTCACTACCTGGTTTTTGATTTTGGATTTCTTGACTCGAGTCTTTTGGGGATCCAAAATATTTGGTTGCCATTTGGCTAGTAAAAATGTTATAATTTCCACATAGTAGTTAATATTAGCTTGTAAGAATCTGACAGTTCCCTTCAAAGTGCAGCAAACAGAGGTCTGAACCGAGCTCGAGCTCAACGTTCTATGCTCTGCATAGAAAATTAATCATTTACTCTCCGGAGCACTTTAAGTGCTGGGGCTAACTGCAATACTCAGAATACAGCAAGACTCCATTAGAAGAAACGTAATTACTAAGGTGAGTAATTTTTTCTTGCTGACCTACACAGTCCCAAGGTGGAGTGGTATGATTGGTGGCAGAGCAGTGGACTGGTGTAAGGAGAAGAGCTATATTGGAGTGATGCGGTGTGTCCAGACTGTCATCCCATCCATACAGACGCTGTGCCGGAGTCATTGCACGTTTATATCTTCTGGGAGAAATCCGCAACCTCAGAATGAACCAGAGACCTGTGTTAGGCCTCATCCCCATAATCCACACCACCAGACAGTCTCTGCAGTCTGCATGCACCCAGTCTGTATTCTGGATATGTATGGGGGGTACTGTTGGAGATGTCGAGGAGACACCTCTCATCCTGTCTCTCTCCATGGTGGGGGCAATCTAATTATGCAAGTCCCTTATGTGAATGAATGGGTGGTGGGGCTGGTGAGCTAGACAGATTGCTGGGTAGTGATGGGTGCTGCTGGGTTGGTGCAGCTAAAAGTAGAAACATTTTCTATATTAAAAAAGGGGGGTCTGCAGGTGAAAATCAGTGCAACCAAATGTTGATGATGAAGATCATTGACATTTTGTTTTTTTATTTCTATTCTGTTTGAGATTGCCTATTTCAAACAAATGAGGAGATGGAAAATAAACATCAAATGCATATATTTCTGTGCTTGTTCTGTTTTTATACATGAAAAATTGCACATTTTAGAAGTTTAAAGTAGTTTTTGTAATGTAAAAACACATTACATTCAAAGATGCTGAAAATTATCTCAATCATATCTTGATAATTTTCTTAAAACAAAATTATTGTGCTAAAAAATGTTTAGTATCGTGACACTCCTACTCTGCCTCCACTTTGTCTGTGTCCTTCCGGACATGTGGTCTCCAAAACTCTAGATGGGGTCTCACCAGCGATTTATACAGTGGCAGCACTATCTCCCTCCTGCTGGTGATACCCCTCCCTATGCTTCCTGACATCCCACTGGCCCTACCCAGTGCCTTATCACACTGCCTCGTCACCTTGAGATCATCAGATATGATTACTTTCAGGTTCCTTTCCTGTTTAGTGACCGTCAATTCCTCTTCTCCCATATTGTACTCCACCTCTGGGTTTCTGTGCCCTAGATGCATAATTTAGAACTTTTTTGCATTGAAACCCAGCTGCCATGCCCTGGACCACTCCTCGAGTTTTCTCAGGTCTCTGCATAGTCTTCCACCCTTCTGGAGTTTCTAGCCTATTGCAGATTTTGGTGTCTTCTGCAAAGAAGTAGACTTTCCTTCCAGCTCATCTCCAGTGTCACTTATAAAGATAGTAAAGAGGACTGGTCCTAGTATTGAGCCCAGTTGCATCCTGCTGGCCACACTCCCTTCCCCAGTCAAAGACATCAATCAGATTTGTCTGACAGGACCCCCCTGAATCCATGTTGCCTTTGGTCTTGTAACTTGCTTGATTCAAGATGCTTCACAGTCCAGTCCTCTATTTATTTATTTATTGAAAACTTCGGAGAATACCTGTGAGCACGTGCACATTTACAAAAGTTTCACGTCAAACACGTAATCACTAAAATCATTACAAGTACAGTAAGCCGTTCCAGAGGCAGTGCAGTTCAGTCAGATTCAAAGCACTTAAGACAAATGAGTTTCATACAGTTTTGAAAAAAATCTGCACAGGTCGTTGTATAAAAAGTCATAGGACATGTACAAAGTGAAACGGAATGAAGCAGTTTAACAGTTACAGTTGCAATGGACTGCAAAAGGCAGACCGCAAAGATCTTTTAAATTGATTAATCTTGGGGAGATTCAGTAGAGTGTCAGGCAGTTTGTTTCACCAGTTAGTGGCCCTGACAGCAGATGAACTTAAGGGCATTCCTGGCATTGTATTGGTTGGAGACGGTATTGAAACGATACGTTAAAGCAGGGGGTGTTAGGCCCAGGAGTGCCTTTTTGGCTTGCAAACTGGTCTAGAGCTTTATTCAGCAGGGTAAAGGTAGCCAGTTAGTGAGTGCGTAAAGGGTATAACTATGAGTGCAGTTTTCTGTACCAAGTACAAAGCAGCATGCCGTATTACAGATTCTTATTCTTTAGAAGTAACTCCATTAGCTTTCCTACTACCGATGCCATTCTAACCGGCCTATAATTGTCAGCCTCCACGTGCTATTGCTCTTATGAAGCGGGACTACAGCTGTCTTCTTCCCGTCCTCTGGAACCACTCCTCTTTCCATAGAGTTGTTAAAAAGGACCATCAGAGGTGCAGCCAGTACCTCCCTTAGCTTCCTCAGTACCCTTGGGTGTACCCTGTCTGGTCCCATAGCTTTGTCCACTTTCAGATTTACAAGTCCCTTCAGGATTCTCTCCTCTGTAAAGGGACTTATGTCTGCCTCCACCTTTCCAGTGTCCCTGTTGCTTTTATGCCGCAACCCCCTCCTCTTTCTCTGTGAATACTTAACAAAAGTATTTGTTCAGCATACATAGATGCATAGAATTTGTCAGCAGATGAGGGCCTCTTTACCCACCCAGTCTTGCCTATCAATATTCCTACCTATTATGAGGCCCGATGCCCAGACAGAACACTAGAGCACCCCCCTCTTGCCTCCAGGATACCCCTTTGTCTGTCCCACTCATTCTTAAATTCCATGAGTTTTAGCCCCAACCACCTCCTCTGGGAGGCCATTCCATGTGCCCACCACCCTCTCCATGAAAAAGTACTTTCTCACGTTACCCCTGAGACGTCCACTTCATACTGTGCACCCTTGTCTTGGAGCATCTCTTACTTTGGAAGATGCTTCTCTCCTGTAGTCTGTTTATACAAGTGAGGTATTTCAGTGTTTCTATCATGTCCCCCCTCCCCCTCCTTAATCTCCAGGGAATACATATTTAACTTACTTAGTCTTTCCTCATAGCCCATCCAGTCCCTGCACCATTTTAGTAGCCCTAATATGCACAGCCTCCACTGTACACCGCCTCCACCCAATGCCCTTTCTCAGGTGTGGCCTCCAGAACTGGACACAGTACTCAAGGTGAAGTCTCACCAGTGTCCCATATAGGGGCAAAATGACCTCCCTCCTCCTACTGGTGATACCCTTCCCTATGCATCCAAGCATTCGGCTATCCTTTCCCACCACCTTGTCACACTGCCTAGACTGTCTTAGGTCATCTGAGATCACTCCCATCTCCTAGGTCTCTTTCCTACTTTGTGACTGTCAGTTCCTCCCCTCATAGTTCGTATGTTGCCCCTGGATTCTTGTTCCCCATGTGCATGATCTTGCACATTTGTGCATTGAATCCCAGTTGCCAGGATATCTGCTTTCCCTGATCTTCTCTGCACAGTCCCCACCTGCCCTTCTTAACCTCACAATCCCTCCCCTGGTCTCCCTCTTTTCACGCAAGTATCTAAAACATTTCTTGTCCCCTTTCATTACCTCTTGGGATATTCATTCTACAGTTTGCATCTTTGGGCTGCTCACCACTTTCCCTGCCTCTCTCTGCTTCTCCTTTTAACCTCCCAGTCCTCTTCCCTCTGTCTTTTTATAACTCCTGAAAGCTGCCCTTTTAGTCTTTACCTTTTCAGCCATTTCCTTCAAGAACCGTAGTAGTCTTGTTTTTGTTCTCTTCCTTTGCTTAGTGGTTTGTTGTCTTCACCCTTCCTTTTGCTTAGCTCACTGTTCGTTCACCCCACCCAGGTCACCCCTTCCCCCCGCTAGGTCATCCCTGAGGCATTTACCCATTTATTTTAAAATCTGCCCTGTTGAAGTCCAGGACCCTCATTCTGGTGTGGTTCGCTTCCACCACCGTCCTTATGTTGAACCACACTGTAGAGTGATCTCTGGTCCCCTGGTTGCCTCCCACCTTGGAAGCTGCAGTACCATCCTGTTAGTGAGCACCAGGTTCAGTATTGACCCCTCACGAGTGGGCTGCCTGACCAGTTGCTTGAGAAATGGCCCCTGCAAGGGTGTCCAGGATGCACTAGCATCTACTTGAAGTTGTGGCTGGGAGGCTCTGTCTGCATCTGGCAGATTGAAGACCCCCATCATCAGCACCCCACATTTTTCATCACTATGGCAGTGGCTTCCACCAGTGACTTATCTAAATTCTCCTCATATGTAGAGGTTTATAGATCATACCAGTGCAAATACTCTGTTTCTTGTCTCCAGGGTGCCCCACAGTACCTCCAACCCTTCCATTCCCCCTAGACTCCCTGTGTCACTGTCTGTCAACACCCTCTCTTCCATACAGCACCACCCCGTCTCCCTCCTTTCCCTGAACTGAGTATAGCCTGGTGTAGCCATGTCCCCATCATGGTTCCCTTTGCTCCACGACTCAGTAATGGCCAGAATATCCAGGTCTGCCTCTGCCATGATGGCCTCTAGGTCCAGAAGTTTATTTCCTAGACATCTTTCATTTGTGCACATAGCCTTCTACATTTTGTTACCACTCTGCCTGCTACCTTCCTTGTTTCCTTTTTCCCTCTTTCTTTACAGTTCATGTGTCTGTCCCCTTTCATTTCAACCATATTGCTTTTGTCTTTCTTTTGAACTCTTGGGGTTACCTCCCCTAGAGTTCTCCCTTCCTCAGTCTGTTTGGGGGGGGGGGGGCAGTTTGTTTTCCCGATTTCTTCTGCCACCACTCCCCCGGCTAGTTTAAATGTTCATCAAAGAAACATTTAAACCATCCACTGAGAACTGCCATTCCCTTTCCAGACAGTATAGGCTCTTATCTCCCCAGGTTGGTCCCCAGTGTAGCCAAATCCTTTCACTCTACATGGTTCCTTAAACCATGAGTTGCACTACCTGCCTGAGGCCTCTGCCCAACCCCAAAATCCCAGCCCTGTCCCAAGCCAGGCCACTTGTCCATAGGGGGACAGTGACATCCAGCTCCCCTGTGCTAGCTATCCTTAGGATTCACTTTCCATCCATCCAAACCAAGGCACCAGGTAGGCACCTCTCCTCCCTCTTTCCGCTTCCTGTTCCCGGATCTACACCCCCTGACGACAGAGTCCCCCACCAGAAGTTGCTTCCTCCTCTGTTGAAGTCCTCATCATTCCACCTTGGGGCATCCTTTAGGGAGAAGCCCCACATCTTCCCTGGCCACTACCACGGGTGCCTCCGCCTCCTCCCAGTAATCCCTTCCCATCAGAGTGGCAGATGAATTTTGTAGTGGCAGCGGCTGACAAATGTGCCCCCATCCTGCTACCCCCACCCTCACGGAGCCCACCACAGTCCAGCTGGCCCTCCTCCTTGGCATTATCTGGGGCAGTGGTGGTAGACTTGGTGTCTCCTGGATGGGGAAAGAGATCCCCTGAATCCTAACCAACTCAGCCTGGAGTCTAGCAGCCTCTTCCCTCAGCCCAGAGAGGTGCATGCCGACAGGGCAATTCCTTTGTCTCCCGAAGGTGTCTCTCTGAAAACTGCCACTCCACAGCCACTGCACTGCACTACTCCCAACATTCCTGTTGCTGTACTCACTGTGTTAACTGGAAGAACTTGTAACCTTATCCTAGATAGGGTGTTAATTCTGTTACTACGCTATAGGTGTTTTTAGTTTATATCTTTTAACTTGCCTTTAATCTTTTGTATGCCTGCTCTAGATAAGGCATTTCTACCCTTGCTACACAGCAGGTAGTATCTACTTGTAAGAACTGGTTTCCTTTTGCTGTTACCCCTTACCATCTTCCTGTCAACTCTTTTATACAGGCCGTGTCAAGGAAACGGGTACTTTACCTAACCTCAGTGAACTGGCATAGCCTGCTGCTGCTTGCCGACGCCTAAGGCGCCAGTCCTATTCCAGTCATGCTCTGGGAGTCAAACGTGAATGTGACACATTAAGAGTGGTTCCCCTGTCACTACCTGCTAGCTGACGACTGGTCCACTTGGATCACCTGACCCTCGCCTGCTGTGCTCCAACTCTGACCTCTGTCCAGAATCTAAAGAACCGGGAGAGTGCTGAAAAGCTACACCAACAAAGCAGGTTAGATTTTACAGTGCTATATTTCGTTCAACAGTGGAACCTGATTGGATCCTTTTTAAGTAGGACTCCCTGCTTCTTAGTAGAGTGCGAATCAGAAATGTGACTCAATCCCACATCCAGTTATCAACTAGCTCTGGCCCCAGGCCAGACAGTTATCACCCCTCCCACAACTATGGGGCAAGACACAGTTTTTTTATGGCCCCTAAATGTGGGCTACTATGGCTAGAAACAGAGAATTTGACAGCAGATAAGGACAGCTTGGCCCACCTAGTCTGCCCATTTTTTCCTACTTACTGTATCACCGCAGACTCTACTTAATCTTTGGCTTATCCCTTCTTGTCTTATCACTAAGATTCCCTTATGCCTATCCCATACTTTCTTGAACCTCGTTACAGTTTTTGCCCCCACTACATCTGCTGGGAGGCTTTTCCTGGCATCCATCATCCTCTCTGTGAAGAACTTCCTTACTTCTCCCTTAAGTGTACCTCCCAGCTTCATAGCATGACCCCCATGTCCTGGAGCATCTTTTTTTTCTGAAAAATGCCTCTCTCTTGAACCTTATTTATAGCTGAGAGGTATTTGAAAGTTTCTGTCATATCCCCCCCGCCTCCATTCCTCCAGTGTATACATATTAAGGTCCTTCAATCTTTCCTCATAGGGCTTTTGACGCAGACCCTGCACTATTTTGGTTGCCTCCACTGGACCGCCTCCACTCTTTGTTCTTCCTGAGATGAGGTCTCAAGAACTGGACACAGTACTCCAGGTGAGGTCTCACCAGTGATCTATACAGGAGTAACATTACCTCCCTCTTTTGTGCTGGTGGCCCCCCCCCTTACTATGTACCCCAGCATCCCGCTAGCTCTCCTGACTGCCTTATTTCACTGCCAAGCCACCTCTAGGTTATCAGATATAATTCCCAGGTCTCTTTCCTATTTTGTGGTCGTCAGTACTTCTCCTCCATTTGTATTCCTCCCCTGGGTTTCTGTGCCCCAAGTGCATGATTTTTAATTTTTTTGCTTTGAAGCTCAGTTGCCATACCCTTGACCCCTCCTCTAACCTTTTCACGATCCTTTCATCCCCCCAGAGTGTCTACCCTGTTGCAGATTTTAGTGTAATCTGCGAACAGGCAGACCTTTCCCTTCAACTGCTTTGCAATATCACGAATAAAAACATTGAATACTGGTTCCAGTACAGATCCCTGAGGTACCCCACAGGTTACCCTCCATTCCTTAGAGTGAGTTCCGTTCACCACCACCCTCTGTCTTCTATCCCTTAGCCAATTTCTTACCCAGTTTACCACCTGTGGTCCCACTCCTAAGCTACCTAGCTTGCTTACTAATCTCCTGTGTGGGACGGTGTTGAAGTCCCTGCTGAAATCCAGGTAGGCCACATCCACCACTCCTCCCTGATTCAATTCCCTGGCCACCCAGTCAAATCTGTTCGATTAATTTTACAAGACCCCCGGTGAATTCATGCTGCCTCTTGTCATGTAAGCAACTGGATTCAACATATTCTATTAGCCTTTCCTTCAATATTGAATCTAGTAATTTCCCCACCACCGAAATCAGGCTGACTGGCCTGTAGTTGCCGGCCTCCTCCCTACTACCACTTTGGTGAAGTGGGACTACTGCCCTCCTCCAATCCCCCGACACCTCTCCCGTCTCCAATGAGAGGTGGAACAGAACTGTCAGAGGTGCAGCAAGCACCTCCCCGAGACCACTCAGTATCCTTGGATGGACCCTGTATGGCTCCATTGCCTTATCCACTTTCAGATTTGCGAGTTCCTTCAGGACTCTCTCTCCTCTGTAAATGGACTAGTCTCCACTTCTCTTCTTTCGATGCTTCTGTCAATTTTCTGTGGCCTCTTTCTTTCACTTTCCTCTGTGAAGACTTAACAAAAGTATTTGTTCAAGATGTCTTCTTTTTCTTGGTCCCTGTCCACACAATCCCCCCTTCCTTTCTTGGTCTTACAATCCCTCCCATGGTCTTTCTCTTTTCGCTTACATACCTAGAAAATGTCTTGTCTCCTTTCTTTAGTTTCCATTCTGTTTTCTCCTCTGTTTACGCTCTTAACTGATTTCCTTACCTCCCGCTGTTTCTCCAGTTACAGCTCCCTATCTTCCTCTTTCTGTGTCTTCTTAAACCTCCTGAATATTAGCTTTTTTGCCCTCATCTTCCCAGCCACCTCCTTAGAGAACCAAAATAGTCTCTTTTTCTTCTTGCCTTTTCTTACTAGCCTGACGCAGAGGTTTGTTGCTTTCTCTATGCCCCCTTTTAGTTTCGCTCATAGTTTTATTTATTTGTTTTTGATTACCGGGTAGGTGCGCTAGATGTACAAAATGCCTATTTTTAGGCACAACCCAGGAGAGCACAAGTCAAGTACAGTCAATGTAGAAGAATAGAAGTACACTAAATAAAATATACAAGATCAGGTGAAGGGAAATGAACATTGCAGTAAGCATAATACATTAGTAACGTACAAAAGTCATTAGGGATGAGTTTTAAACAGCAATTTAGAATAAATAAGGATAGTAATGCTAATAACTAAAATAAACAATATTGGGACAATAGGATAACACTTCTTGAAAGATCAAGTGCTGAACTGTTGACTGCTAAGCCCCCAGGTGGGAGGAGGAAAGTTTAGCTAGTTTTGAGGGAGGGAGAGAGTAAGGGTAAAACATAGAGATCAGTTAGGGAGAAACTGACTTGAGGCAGTAAGTGCAGAGGAGTAAGGCTAAGGCCTAGGGCAGGCCCTGCATAGCGGGGGAGGTGCCAGGGAAGGAGGCGGGAGCAAGGGTTGGACTGTAGTAGGTGACTTCATAGCTGACGCTTAAAGCTGGAGTGCGTATAGGTGAATCATGAATTCTACTTCAGGTTCTTCCTGGTGCCCAAGAAAATGATTTCCATCCCATTCTGGACTTCAGAAGAATGAAAGAGCAGCAGCTTACAAAACATTCCTCACTGACCTGGACATAGTGACAATAACAGAGACGTGGTACACTGTAAACCACGACTGGGAGGTAGTGTACCAGGTTATGCTCTATTAAGGAGGGGTAGGGAGGGTAAAAAGGGAGGGATGACCATGTACGTTAGAGAAGGAATAAAAGCTACTGTGGAACAGGAGGCTGAGGCATTGTATGTCACCCTTGAGCCAGGCAATAGCACAGCAGTTCACACAGGGGTGATTTACAGGCCTCCAGCTAGGGGAGGAGGTGGATAAGTTGCTAAAGGAAGAAATGCATGAGATAGCAACAAAAGGGGAGGTACTACTGCTGGGTGATTTTAATATTCCAGATGTGGACTGGACCACCCGAGCGGCTGCCTCAGCCAGGGGCCAAGACACCCTGGACTCCCTGCAGGGGGCAGGCCTCAGGCAGTTAGTGCTTGAACCCACCAGGGCAGTTCTGGACCTATTGCTGACCACTGGAGACAGAATCACAAAAGTCCGGGTGAAAGGTCCCCTGGGGTGTAGTGACCACCACATAGTGTGGTTTTAACATGGGTATGGGGTTACAGTTGAGCCACACAAAAGTAAGAGTCTTGGATTTTAGGAGGGTGGATTTTGCTGGGATGGGGATATATATCAAAGAAGTTGTGGCAAGGAAGGATGCAGGGGGGGTTAGAGGAGCTGTAGGGAGGGGTAGTGGCATGTTGGGGTGCATAGATAGGTGGTGATACCACTATACAAAATGCTGGTGAGGCCGCACTTGGAATACTGTGTACAGTTCTATGGGTGATATCCTTTTTGTTTTAATTTTTTTATTGAACTGAATATACTATTTTGAAGACGTAGACAGGGTAGAGGCCATTCAGAGAAGGGCGACTAAGATGGTGCAGGGCTTGCAGCAGAAGACGTATGAGGAGAGATTGATAGATCTCTGTGTATACACTGGAAGAGAGGAGGGAACATGGAGATATGATAGAAACTTTCAAGTGTCTTAAGGGCATGAACACCGTGCAGGTGGGTGACATCTTTCTGTATAGGAGCGGTACAAGAACAAGGGGGTGCAATATGAGATTGTGGGGTAGGTTAAGGGGCAATGTGAGGATTTTTTTTTTTCACGGAAAGGGTGGTGGATGCATGAAATGGCCTACCCCAGGAGGTGGTGGGAGCGAGCACAGTGGTGGGATTCAAACATGCATGGGATAGGCATAAGAGAACCCTAGAGGTGGGAGGGGGAGGCTAAAGCCAATGACGATTAGGGTCAGCAGGTGCCGACACAGGTAGGGTATATGGGCAGAGTGGATGGGCCTTATCTGCCATCAGTTTTCTGTGTTCTGTATTGTGACTAGAATCTCTCCTCCCTCTGTTGTCACTAAGAGATAGGATGTGCACCCTGGATATGCAGGATGTCTAAAGGCACATCAAAATTGGGCTGTGCCACAGGCAGTGTTTTCGTTTTGTGTTGAGAAGGACAACATGACCAGTTCTAGATATTGACCTTTGGATTGCTTGTCTCTGCCAAATGGTTTGCTTTGGTAGCTGCAGCATGGTGTCCGGATAAACTATATGTTTTCCTATATCTGGATGACTGGCTCCTAAATGGGCACAAGAAGCTTGGGTAGAGTACACCCTGCACCGCACCAGACACATGCTTGACAGTTTAGGGATATTTTGTGAATGTGGAAAAGTCTGTTCTGGTTCCTTGCCAAAAGGGTCCAGTTCACGTGGGCAGCCTTGTATGCAGTCCGAGAGAAGGGCTTTTACCCAAGACCAGGGTGTCTGCCTTAATGGCTCAAGTCCATCATGATATGTAGCTCTCTGACCTGTATTTCTTTTCTGTGTAATAAATAGTGAACTTCCAGTCTGGTGTGTTCAGAGCCTTCTTTCCTTTTTGATTAATGGGTCGTGATCTTGGGGAGTTGTAGTGACCAGGTGTTTAGCCCAGGTTAAACTACATCTCTTGAGTCTGATGGTGGCTTCCATTTTTGTGGTTTCTCTGGCTCTCCTGCGTATGAGTATTCCTCTTGTGACTGTTACAAACTCAGTGGTCACAGGTCTCTCAGTCTTTAGACCAACTGATTTCAGTCTGCTGCCCTTTTATAATACCCTGCCGTGGTTGTAGGGCAGGGTCTGCCTACTTACGGGTGCTCCTTTTCTACATCTTCGTCCCATGGTGGTCCACATAATAGATGACTCCGACTTAGGGTGGGGCTCCCGATTGGGCCCCTGCTAGGTCCAGTGGTCCTGGTCCTGGTCTCTGCTTGAACTAAGCTTACCATAAATGTGATGAAAAATAAGGGCTGTTATCTATGGAGTCCAGGCCCTGGCTACTTAGGTTCAGGGAGTTTCCCCGTTGGTGCAGTCAGATAATCGGAGCATGGTTTATTACCTGAACAGATGGTGCTCTTTGTGAGATTTCACAGTTTACTGTTTGACAGATTACCATTGGATTGCATTGAGTTCCTGCATTATTTATCACCACAGAATTTGGTAAGAGCACTGCATCCTGGCGGACAGCACTATACTGTATCGTTCCCATACAAATGAGGTATGTTTCTAGAATGGGACTCTTAATAAAAAAAAAAAAAAAAAAAAAACAATGGTGTGTTACCTTTTAAAGCTATTGTAAGGGTGAGGTGGGGGATCCCAGACTGAACAGAAAAAGTTACTAGCAGCACTGAATGTTGTTTGTATTGTTATTGTTATGATTATGTATGCTGCTCTAGCCGGCAGCCCTCTTCAGCCAGCTCTAATCTCCGAGCCCCATCACCCGCCTTCCCTGGGACTTGCATGTGACCTACACATGCCACTCTGGCTTACTCTTGAGTGAGGCCATCACTACACTCCCAATGAGGAAGGAATCTTGTGCTGAGGTCACTGCGATCTGGTCTGCAGTGCAGGGCTTGCTATGGCTGTTTATCTTCCTGTTGCTTGCAGCTTCTTTCCTGAGACGCCGGCATTAACTGTTAACTCCTTCGGTCCCGTAGCCGCCGTATGGTGTTGGAATCATCCATTGCTGAACCTGACACAAAATGACCACCGGGAGAGAATGAGTTAAAGCAAGTGCATTACTGAGCATGGTGCGTCTCCCCTCCCTGCTTTGCCTCTGCCACCTGTGGGCCCCCAGGTGATGCTAGCACAGTGGAGTGTAGACAGCCTTCCTCCCCTAAGAGGTGAGCATTCAGTGGGCTACTCGAGCCATCCCCCTGCCATCCTTCCAGCTACTAATAGCATTGTGAGCCGAAGGCTACTATGAATCTTAGTTTACCTGGGTTTGGAGAGAGGCAGCTTGGGGGATGTTGTCTTCAGTTTTTAAATGTAGACATTTTGCTCTTTCAGATTTGTTTGTAATGTTTTTTGGGAAGGAAAGACACACTAAGCTAAGATGGCTTGTTTTCAGGCGAGTCCTAGGAAGTGGGTGGCATGGATGTTACATTGACTAGAATGTTGGGCATGACACTGGGGGGAAACTCCATTACTTTTCTTCGATCAGTACCATGGGATCTTTTACTTCCATCTGAAGAGTGACCGGGGATGGGCAGAAGGGACATTGGTTTAATGTCTCATCTGAAGGATGGCATATGAGCAATGCAGTGTCTATCACTCTTACACTGCATGACAGTGTTAGTTGTGGGCTATTTTCTGTCCCCAGAGGCAAGCTCGCTACCTTCTGAGCCACACTGATACCTTATTTTTCGGTATTATGCAGTTTATTTAATTGGAATTTCAAACAGCCGTTTCATTCTTTCACACACCGACTTGCTTTATCTGTGCATTCTGCTCTTGTAGCAAAGGACAATATGAAATGCACTAGGCAGGGATGGGAACAGCATTCTTTAAGGCAGCCATAACAGTCTGATGGAGTGCAGTAAATTGCTTTTGTCTGTCTTCATGTGTGGATATGACAGAATTGTGATTTTGACTTCCACTGCTGTTCACAATAGGATCTGGCCATGCTGCCTGTGGGATTCCTTACTGCAAGGGAAAAGCAGTCTATACCTTGCAGCTTCCTTGGTAGCAAAAGGAATTTAGGGCAGATTCTAAAATGTACAGCAAATGAATAATACATTATTAGCTTTAATGATGTGCTGTGGTAAATGAGACTGCTGCTAAACAAGCTAATAAAGCATTGGCTTCTAGTCTCTGGAAACACCAGAGTCATTTTATGTCACTGTAGAAATCAGTGGTGGCATTAATGCATGGCAACGGTTCCTGTTTATGTAACACATTTTCATCTGATTTCATTAATACTTGTTTTGTAGTGGTAACACACCCGAAACGAGAGGAACAGCATATGTGGTCTACGAAGACATCTTTGATGCCAAAAATGCTTGTGATCATTTATCTGGATTCAACGTCTGCAACAGATATCTTGTCGTCCTGTATTACAATGCAAATAGGGTATGTTTTAGACTTTTTTTTTAATTGAACCTTAATGATATGCTAGTGGATCTGCTTAAACAGTCCTTTGTGTCCACAGGAACACTAAAAATATGACCATAATTACAGGTTATGATTCATATGCTGTTTTTTCTGAATTTAGGTTCAAATTTTGTCTGTGTGAGCACAGAAGCAGCGTTGTTCTGTAGACTATCTGCTCACGCTGTTTGTCTACACATAATCATTTATTCAATAACAGATTATGTCACATGCAGAAGATTATGAAGTCAGGTGTAGGCAGAAAAATAACATGCCTTTTAAACAGCAGGTTTTGGAAATCTTTTTATGGCAAACAATATGAAATTTGGGGGAACAAAAACTGTGTGTCATTGTGTAGGTAATTTTTAAAAATACATGCCATTATTTATTTATCAAGTCTAGGATTACAAATACCTTTGAGCCATGGCTCTTTTACAAATGTTCCACGTCAGAGAAATACAAATTATGGGGAACATCAAGACAGGCATTACAACAATGTGGACATTGCAAACAGAGTACAGATTAATACAGTTCAAGGGTAGCATTGTAACAAGGCAGCCAGCGGCATTTGTCAGAAAATAGACAACAGATAGAGTGCCAGAGTCATAGGGAGAGGAAAGAGGGGAATGTGGGAAGGGTGGCAAGAGGGTGAAAAGTGCAGCATTGGGTATACCAAGATGTGAGGTAGAATCCATTTTTTGGAGACAACTAGAACAGAAGGAAGTGGAGAAACAAGGTTAAGTTGGGCAGTCACAGGAGCTGTTGGTAGTGAGATAGTCCCTGAGCCTAGTTTTAAACATACCAATAGTTGGGGCAGAGGAGATAGGTTGGTCTGAGGCTGTTGAACCAGAGTGGTGCTCGATAAGTAAAAGAGCGTTGTGCCTGTGAAGTGTGACAGTGGGGGACTTTCAGTAGCTGTAGCGTGGATCTCCTAAGGCACCATTTGTTAATTCGGTGTTGTAACAGAGTTGAGACCCCAGAAGGTGCAAGGCCAAGGTAGATTTTTTTTGACCATGGAGCAGGTGAGAAACTTTATGCGGTTTGATAGTTGGAGCCAGCCGGTCTGAGTGTACAGGTCACATGTGTGGGTGAGACGGTGAGCACCAGTGATGAGCCGACATGCTTTATTTAAGGCAGTTGAGAGGCGTCTAAGGGTTGTGGTCGAGCCATAAATGATGAGACCATAGTCTATTACAGAGATCACAGAGCTCAGGACTGCAACCTTCAAAGCTTCTGGTGTGAGGTGTGGTCTGTGTTTGTAGAGGAGACCAATCCGTGTATTAGCAGCTCTAGCTACATTATCTACATGAAGTCCATAGGAGAGATTAGGGTCAAGCTGAATCCCTAAGTATTTGAAGGACACCACCTGATCTAGGGTGTTGCCCTGGGTGGTGGAGATAGCCAAGTGGTGTAGCTTGTGTGGGTTATGAGAGCTGCAGAAGAGCATAGATTTTGTTTTCTTGTCATTGAGGACCAGTTTATGATTAAGAAACCATGTCTCTACAGAACTGAAACCAACTTGAAGGTTGTGTTGAAGAGCTGCAGGATCTTTGTGAGTGGAGAATACAACAGCATCATCTGCATATAGTATGATCTGCTCAGAGCAGTGGTAAGGGAGTGAGTTTAAGAAAAGGCTAAAAAGGAGGGGTCCCAATATGGATCCCTGTGGGACACCCAAGAAAACAGGCAGGGTGTTAGAAACAGCATCCGCAATTTTTACTCTCTGTGACCAGTTTTCTAAGTAGCTTTTAAACCAGAGAGAAGAGTCAGGTGATAGCCCAGCATTCAGTAGTTGGTGTATTAGTAGTCCATGGTGTACTGTATCGAAGGCCTTGGAGAGGTCGACGAAAACAGCCCGTGTGAGAAGGCTGTTGTCAAGGGATTTGTGCAAAGCTCCAGTGAACTCAAGAAGGGCTGTGGTGGTGCTGTGACCTTTCCGGAAGCCGTGTTGTTGTGGACAAGGTATATTGTATTTATCCAAGTGGTTGGTAAGTTGATCAGCCACGATGCGTTTAAGTGCCTTAGAGAGTGGGGGCAGTATGGAGATAGGGCGATAATTTGAGTGAATCGTCTTGTCCCCACTTTTATGGACGGGTGTCATGGTGGCTGTTTTCCATAGGTCTGGTAATTTTCCACAGCTGAGAGAGAGGTTTAGGATTTTTGTTAATGGATGAATTACCTCATCGAGGGTGAGCAACAGAAGCTTAAGGTCCAGGGTGTCGCTACTAGATCTAGATTTAGAGATAGCTGCAGTAATATAGCGCGAGCTTCATTCAGCCTTACCTTCCTGAAGTAGAAGAGGGGATGGTTAGACTGAGGGGCTGAGGTATTTGGGGAGTAGGCCCTGTTTTCAAAAAAGTCATGGGGTAGAACAGCACTAAGGTCTGAAAAAGCCGTGTTAAAGATGTTTGCGATCACCTTGGGGTCAAGGGTTGAGGATCCATCAACCATTAACATGGCAGGAGAGGTTTTTGGCTGCTTCCCTGTGACATCCTTGATATTGTCCCAGAAAGCATGACCATTTCCCCATGTATTGGTGAGAGCGTCTTTGTAATAGGTGGATTTCATTAGCCGTATGGCTTTTGTGCAGGCATTTCGTGCTTGTTTGTAATTTTGGATGTCCAGTTGTTTGCCAGTGGCCCTGGCAACTGCCCAGAGGGTGATCCCTTAGTTTCAGCTGTGAGAGAAGAGCCACGGTGACCCATGGGTTAGAGAGAGATTTTGTTTTGCGCCTTTTAGCAGGGGCAAAGAGGTCACAGGCTTTGTTGAAAATTGAGATGAAGTGATCAAGAGCCAAGTTAACATCTGTTGCTTCATAGATGGGTAGCCAGTCTTGTAGAAGCAGGTGGTGTTTGAGATGTGGAAGTTTTCCACGAGGAAGGACTCTGCTAGCGATAATTTTGGGAGGGGGCTTAAGGAATTTGTTAGACCATGCACACATGACTGGGGAGTGGTCACTGAGTGAGTCTGGGAGAATGGTCGTTCGAGAAATCCTTGTGGGGTGAGTGGTGAGGACCCAATCCAAGAGGGTACTGGTGCCAGTCTTGTAGTTAATCCTAGTAGGGGAGTTTACCATTTGCGTGAGGTTAGCAGCTGAGTTGGAGTCTTTATAGGCACTGGCACTTGATGCTAACCAGTTTATGTTGACATCCCCTAGTAGAATAAGTTCAGCTTTGGAACGATGAGAGTTGATAAAGTTTAGGACGTCATTGAATCCATGTTTAGGGTCCCTGGGCAGGATGTATACGGAGACAATAGTCAGGGCTTTATGGTTGGGACCTAGGACGATTTATATTGGCAGAATCTGGGATGAGGCAGAAAGTGATGGAGTTGCTACAGGGTGCTAAGACAGGGAGTCTTTGATATAGATTGCGCAGCCACCACCTTTTTTGGATATCCGGTCCAGCCTGTGGACATTGTAACCCTGTATTGTTACTGCTGAGTCAGGAACTTTAGGTGTCAGCCAAGTTTCCACCACTGCAAGGATGTCAGGGTTGTGTTGGCATATGAAGGCTTGGAGTGCATCTGACTTTGGTAGTAGGCTGCAGATATTAATAGTTGCAAGGATAAGGGCACCTGGAGTTTGTGTGGCCTGAGCTTCTAGGGCCAGGATTGGGATGGACGCTGCCTGAGATGAGGAGGAGGAGGAGGAGTAGGAGTTTTAAGGAGCAGAGTCGCAGCTCTTTGAGAGATCGATTTGATTGTTGTTTCCTGGAGTAGAAGTTGCAAGGTTCCAGGCGGTGTCCCATATAGACTGCAAGGTGGTACAGTGTAGAGAGGTGGCCACACTTATTGAGAGTAGTGAGTAGGGTTAAGTAACCAGGAATATCAATTGGTGCATCCAAGCACAAGACTCGAGTGGAAGTGGAGAGTTCCCTTGGAGTAGCAGGAACCAGAGAGAGGGTATGGGGTGGGTGGGGTGGGGTCGCTAGGACCAGGAGAGAGAAGAGGGGGGCCAGGGCAAGGAGGAGGAGGAGAGGCGAGAGAAAGGCAGAGAGAGCCCACATAGCTTACGTACTAGATAGAGAGAGAGAGATATAGCCCTTTAGTGGTGAGAGGATATAATCTGCTAATGGAAAAGTCAACAACAACAAAAAAAAAAAATTAACTGAGTTGCATGCTTAGTCAAGAAATTGATAGCCATTAAAAGGGTTGAAATTGCAGTTAGCTCTTCGATTAAAGCCAGCCATTTGACAGTCGCCGAATCTTTATGACAAGTACAACAGAGAGAGACACACACCAAAGACTGCCATTTCAGATGCAGTACCAGTTGGTAAATCAAGAATTGGGGTCAGAGAATGTTTGTTTGATGCAGAGGAGGCTAGACATTCTAGTGTTTCGCAGGCTGTGCTTCAGTGCTTTATCAAGGGGACTGATGAAGCTGGGATGCAGGGCATGCAAAATCTTAGGCTGTTTAGCCTCCACTGCATCGGACAAAACCTTTTCTCCAGATCCTTCTATTGTAATTGGTTCCACCAGAAACCATTTGAGTGGCTCCAGGATCTCTTAACGTGACACGAGTGGGATTTCTCTTGGGCATCTCCTTACCTATGGAGTGTCCCATTGCCAGAACTGTAACCATAGTAGATGAGAAAACTGTTGGTTAGTGCAAAGTGTTCTTCCATAGTGATGTTGCAAGAGTTCCTTACATTATTTAAAACCTTTGGACTCTGTAAATGTATATAAAATAATTATACGTAGCCCCATCTGCCTTTTGTTGCAAGATCGGATATTCTCCCTGAATGGGAAAGAAACTGCCAGAACTTTGTTGATACCACTCTGGGAGGAAGCGCTACAAGTTTAAGGCTTCAGGCTCACAAGCCGACAACCTAAGCTATGAAAGGCTCTGTGATGCCTGCACCTATGCCATCAGCCAGGCGAAGGAAACTGCTTCACCACAAATATAAACTCCCCAACAAAATTTTGGAAAGTTGTCCTATTCAATCCTGCCTCCCTTCCCCTCCCCTTGATGGCTCAATCATAACCTCTCCACTGGAGGTTGCCTCCACCTCCAACCACTTCTTTTCTAACTGTGCCCATTCTCTTCTCCCTTCCCACTCCCCCCCACCACGTTTCAGTTTTCATTCTACCTCCATTTCTGCTGCCCTCCCCTTCTTGCTGTCCTTAAACCTCCTAAAGGGTTGCATCACGGACTGGTTTGAGCCCAGACTATTTCGTCAACTCCTGTATTGTGCCCCCACCCCACCCAGCTGACCTCTTCTATCTCTCCTTCTGCCTGGGCACAGTTCCTGCAGCTTGGAAAGTTGTTGAAGTCATCCCCTCCACAGGAGAGTGACTGTCCTCTCCCAAGGAACTGCTACCCTATCTCCCTTTCCCTGCCAAGCTTCATGAACATCTCCTTTCTCAGTTCTCTCCTTTCCTTCACTCTTTGACTTCCATAGGCCCTTTCACTCTGGTTTTCGCAAATCCCACTCTGTCGTCACTTCGCCTCACTGATTCAGTCCATAAAGGGATGGACCACGGCCATATCATTGCCACCCCTTTTGTTATTTATTTAATTCAGTTTTGTTAACCGGGTAGGCCCACTGGGTCCCGAAGATCCCTTTTTCAGGGGTGACCCGGAATTAGTTACAAGTACAGTCATTCATTTAAGAAAGTAATAATTCACTTGATGCTATGCAGGCTATAAATACAGTGTCAACAGTGGTGGAGACCATACAGACATACACACAATTGGTAGACCGCTTAAAACAAAGGTACATTCTGACTAGACAATGTGCAGTTGAAAGGTTAGCACAGGGTACATTCACTATATGGATAACAATAAAAACAATCAAATCTATATGCCACCTATGAGGACTTTTGCCCATGCATTTGGCGCCGTACGGCCGCCACACGTAACTGGCCTTGTGCTTGCTCAGACCGAGCGTGTTGGTCTACCTAAAGATTGGTCAGACCAAGCACTGATTAAGTGCAAGTGCAGTTGCTGATTTCCAGTAGGTGCTCCTTATGGAAGGATCCCAGGGAGCTGGAGTCCTGCAGAGAAGCAAGGAGCTTATTCCAGAGTATAGGTGCTGTGTGGGAAGAGTATTTGCCACTGGCTGCCGTCTTTAACCTGGGCACTTCCAGTAAGTTCTTGCCGGATATCCGAAGCACTCTACCTGTTCTTTTGGGAATAAGCAGGCTGGCAAGACTCTCTCTGGTGGGGGGGTCTTGCATTAGTTTGAATGCTTGGCATAACAGAGGGTACTGAAGTCAGTGGTTCAGGGACAGCCATTTCAAGGAGGCCAATACCTCACAGTGGTGCTGCCTTGGATGCGAATCTGGCTATTTTAGTATAAAATACCTGCATCTACTGAGCTCCTGTTTAGGAAGTGAATGCAGGACTGGGGCAACATATGTTAGGTTGGGGAGTAGGATGATGTTCGCTATCGTTATTGTGGTCTCTCGGATCATTTGTGGGCTTAGCCTGTATAGAAGTCCCAGCTTCTGATGTATTGTTCTGGTGATCATCTGAACATGGGGCTTAAGGGTGAAGCCCTCGTCCAGCATTAGGCCCAGTTATTTGAATTGGCTTACTACTTTGATGACCAAGCCCGATGTGGAAGCAAGGGGCAATAGAGGGCTTCGGTCAGGGCCTAGAGCTCTTGGGCTGAATACAATGGCTTTTGTTTTTGTGGTGTTGAGCAATCTATTTGCAAGGAGCCACTTCTTCAAAGACAGAAAATCTTGTGCAGCTGTCTGCGTAGATCGAGTATGCTAGTTGCGGTTCTGTAAAGTACCGTATTGTTGGTGTACTGGACTACTGAGCTTTCCCCACAGTTTCTGCTGAGTTCATTTATGAATAGCAAAAACAGAAGGGGGCCCAGGATTGACCTCCGGGGCACTCCCCTCCTTGATGGGAAGTTGTTCCAAAAGAGCCCCTTTCCACCTTACCTGCTGCGTGCAGTTGGACAGGTAACTTGCAAACCGGGTTAGGATGTGCTGCTCTAAACCAAGGCACTTCAGCTTATCCACTAGCAGATCATGGTCCACCGGGTCGAAAGCCTTGGTTAGATCAATAAATACTGCCCTGGTGGGGGCGCCAGTGTTGAGTGCCATGAGGATGTTCGTGGAGAATTTGATGAGAGCAGTGTCCATGACATGCTTTTGTCTAAACCCATGTTAGATGCTGGCCAATAGGTTGTTTGCCTCCATGAAGTCACGGAGCTGGCCATAGACAACTCTCTCCTGGATTTTGGCTAGCATACACAGAAGGGATGTGGACCTGTAATTTCCCACTGGCTCCCTGGGGCCACTCTTGCGAATATGTACCACATAGGCTTGCTTCCACTTGGTAGGAACAACTCCTTCGTGAAACGATCTGTTGATGAGCCATGTTACCGCAGGGCTATGGATAGGGTAGCTGCTCTCAGGAGTCTGGGGTTGAGGCCGTCTGATCCTGCCAAGCCCTTGGCCTTCATAGAGTTCAGTAGGGGGAGTACATCTCTCAGGTGCACTAGCTTTAGGTGAAATTTAGGGTGCTGACGTTCTCATCTGTCAGGCTCCGATGGATCTGAGGACGGGGGTGGGTGGGCTTTATACTTTTCTAGGTCTGTGAAGATCGTATTAAAGGCATTCGCCACCTACTGGGAGTTACAGTTGGATTGCCCCCCCGAAGTGATTAGTCCTTGGGGGATTTATGGACCTGGTAAGGGCGTTTGAAATAGTCTCTCACTCTCCTGTGCAGATCAGACTTGCCTGTGTAGGTCTAACTGCCCCAGCGATCAGCTGGCTCTGTTCCTGCTTGGTTGGGAGACCCAAATCGGTCTCTGTCAGTGGCATACTGTTCCCTCGCCATAGAGTCGGGGGTACTGCAGGGGGCTTATTTCTTTGCCCACTCCTTTTCTCAATATTTTTGAATGACCTCCCTAAGGCATGTACCTTGTGCATCTGTATGCTGACACAGTCCTGTTTGTCTCTGACCTTTAGCTCTTGAGTTGTCTGCCCAGCTCTAGCATGACTTTTCAAGTGTCCGAGACAGTCTCCATGACTTTTGGCTCTTGGCAGCATTTCGCCACCTCCAACCCCCCCACCCAGTCTTTTTGACCCTTAAAGGTGCCAAAATTGAGACTGTTCCCTCGGTTAAGTACCTTGGAATCTGGCTTGAGAGCCACCTTGATTTCACAGCCCATGTTGATGCAGTCCACTCCAAGCTGCTTCCTAAGATGGGAGCACACTGTATTCCCTCCCACCACCAGTCATGAGATAGTCTCCAAAATGATCCTCCCTGCCTTTGATTTCGATGATGTTTATAGTGCTGCCACCAAATCCACCGTGGTGCGACTGGACCCCCATTCCACTCTTTCTGTCATTTAGCTGTGGACTGCCCACCCCAAACTTACCACTACTCTTTGTACATCTTCCTCTCCTTCTCTTCTCTTGAAGCTGTAGCGTGACTTTTCAAGTGTCCGAGACAGTCTCCATGACTTTTGGCTCTTAGCAGCATTTCGCCACCTCCAACCCCCCACACAATCTTTTTGACCCTTAAAGGTGCCAAGATTGAGACTGTTCCCTCGGTTAAGTACCTTGGAATCTGGCTTGAGCGCCACCTTGATTTCACAGCCCATGTTGATGCAGTCCACTCCAAGCTTCTTCCTAAGATGGGAGCACACTGTATTCCCTCCCACCGCCAGGCATGAGATAGTCTCTAAAATGATCCTCCCTGCCTTTGATTTCGATGACGTTTATAGTGCTGCCTCCCAATCCACCGTGGTGCGACTGGACCCCCTATTCGACTCTTTGTCATTTAGCTGTGGACTGCCCACCCCGAACTTATCATTGTTCTTTGTAGATCTTCCTCTCCTTCTCTTTCCTTGAAGATTGTTGCCTCTTTCACTGCACTTGTCTCATTGCCAAGTCCTGGTTTGGCTTATTCCCCTGCTACCCCCTCCTTTCCTGCCCTAACTCCATTAATGCCTGCTCCTTCTCCATTGTCCATACCAAGACCTCTGCAGAGCAGTTTGCTTTCTCTTTTCTAGTTCCCTCTTCTCTGGTCCTTCTCCTTCCCATCCACCTTTCATGCTGCCTCCACTGCTTTGAAGGCTCTTCTCCACACACATCTGCACCTGACCATACTCTCCTGGTTCTATGCTGAATATTGTATGTATATTGAATTGTTCTTTGAACATGTGTGCCTGTTTGCAGCTGCCTGAATCTCCAAAATCACATTATTTGGAGCTGCACTAAATGTTATAAATTACGTATACAGTAACTTGTATTCAAACAACATGAAGTCCTGCTGTATTCTGACTATTGCAGTTAGCTCCAGCACTCAAACTGCCCCGGAGAGTAGAGGGTTAATTTCTATGCAGAGCATAGAACGTTGAGCTCGAGCTCGGTTCAAACCCCTGTCTGCTGCACTTTGAAGCGCAACTGTCAGATTCTTTACTCCACCTAACTGGACAGTCACTCCGGAGATTTCTCCTTTGCTCGCGGTTTGAAAGTCGGTTAAAGTCCTCGGTTTTACCGATTATTTTTCACAAGTTTCAGTTCAGATCTCTATCTGGGGTACAGTAAGTAATAGGTAGTGAACTAGACATAGTAAACTTGTGGAAATTGTAAAAATAGATTTTTCGACTGGTTCAGCTGAACCGGCCGTTTAGTGAATTATATATTCTGTCTCTGTTTCTAAACTTAGAGTGTGGTTACCGGTCCTTATCGGTTAAAAAAAAAAACAAAAAAAAAACGCATTTTCTTATGTTTTTTTTTCCATATCCATGACATGGTTAGAAACCGATAAGGGTGTCTTGCCTGGTTGTTTGCCATAAAAAGGGTACGTTTGTAGTTAGGATGGCTACATCTGAGAAACCCAAAAGAAAAACCGGGCCCACTGGGTTTCAACACTGCAGTGTGTGTGGGGAGGTCTTTGCTAAGGCTGATCCCCACTCCACCTGTGTTTGTTGTCTGGGGTTTGACCACCTCGATTCAGACCGCCAAATCTGTAAAAATAAAATCTCCCTAGTCTACCCTGGAAAAAAGATTAAGTAGGTTTAAGGATAAGGAGGCTGAGAAGTCTGCTGACCTGGATGGCCAGCTCGGTTTGGTTCCAACCAAACCTGAGGGAGTGCCCTCTGACCAGGATGATACTTCTTTGGGCAAGAGGAGAGCCGATCCTGAGGGATTGGTACCTACAAAAAGAAAAAATCATCCGGTTCGGATCCAGAGATCCATTTTCCGACCGCCGAAGAGATTGCCAAAGCGATAAGGATTGTAGAATCGCTTTGCCCGGTTCCATCTGATCCAGCACCTTCTGGCAGGCGCTCGGTTCGGTCGGTTCCTCCGGTTCAAGATTATGCCCCTGAAGATTTCTATGAACGGGATTTGGAGGGGGGGGGATGAAGATTATGATAATGATGATGACTATGACGATGGTGTGGAAGGTCTGGATGAGTCCATTAAACCGGACATCTCCCCAGACAGGCCTTCTGGTGTTTCCCCTCCTAGGTTTTCTGAGTCCCCTTCCCACTACATGTTTTACAGGAAAGTGGCAGAAACCCTCCAGCTCCCTGTGGAACGAGCTGTAGAGGAACAAGAGGAACCTGATTATGTGGAGATGATGGACATCCCAGAGTCCAAGAGACTGTCTGCTCCCCTTCATAAGTTGGGAAGCAGTATAGCGCAGTGGTTTAAGGCTCTGAGCTGCAAATCTGGTGACATCCAGCAGACCAGACCTGGGTTTGAATCCTACAGCTACCACTTGCATACTGTGTGACCCTGAGCAAGTCACTTAACTTCCCTGTGCTCCCAGGTTGCACCTGTAAAAAAAAAAAAAAAAAAAAAAAAAGCTTCCAGCTTAGTGTGTCTCACGGGGTTAAACAACTATAAAATAAATAGAAATAAAAAAATAAAGGTCTTTTGGGAAACGGACACAAAATATTTTAAAATCTCCAAATTCTATACCTCCTGTCGACAGAAGGATAGACAAAAGGTACACCTTGTCAGGTTCAGGTACAGTGTACTTGTATCAACAATGCAGCCATGTTGGAGTTGTGCAGGCTGCAGCCTGTGATAAGGCTAATATACCCTTGGCTTCACACACCCCAGATAAAGACTCTAGGAAGCTGGATGCCATGGCAAAGAAACAGTACATGGCATCCACCTTGGGACTCAGGCAGGCTAATTATATGGCCTATGCAGCCAGGCACCAGAAGTCCAGGAGGGACACTGTACTGGCACTGGCTAAGCAGGCCTCCCCCCAGCTAGCCTCGGAGCTGGAGGGGTTGGCTGCTGATGGGATTCAGGCATCTAAGGTACAGTTCCATGCTGCTGTGGACTCCAGTGATGTGTCATCAAGAGTCAGGGCTAAATCTGTGGCTCTTTGGAGAATGGTTTGGCTCAGATGTACTAGCCTCTCACAGGAAACCCAGGCTAGGGCCATGGGTTTCCCTGTGGTGGATAATTCTCTGTTTGGGGAGCAGACAGAGAATTACATGAAAAAGATGGATGAGTATAGGGCCACCTATAGGAGTGCACAGACCTAGGGAAAAATATTTCCATACCTGGACGACTGGCTCATTATAGGTCAGTCCCCAGACCAAGTCAAGTCAGACCTGCAAGTGACTCAGCAAGTGCTCACTTCCCTAGGATTCCTTCTCAGTCTTCCCAAGTCAGTTCTCGAGCCTGTACAGCTCCTCACCTTCATAGGGGCAGAGTTGGATACAGTCAAAGCAAGAGCTTTTCTTCCCCTAGAAAGGGCAAGGGCTATTGTAGAACTGGCTTCTTCATTCCACCTTCTAGTCTCTCGGCCAGCAAGGCATTTCCTTCAGCTTCTGGGCCACATGACAGCTTCTACAGCAGTGGTCCAAGCGGCCAGATTTCAGATGAGGGACATTCAGTTTCACCTGAGGGCCTTTTGGTCTCAGAAGAAAGATTCTCTAACCAGACTAGTTCCATTGACTCAGACTCTGATCCAGGCTCTCCAGTGGTGGCAGGATCAGAGCAAACTCAGGCAAGGAGTCACATTCGTCACTGAATCTCACTCTGTGGTCCTAACCACGGATGCTTCTCTGTTGGGGTGGGGAGTCCATCTGGTGGCTCTCGGCCCAGGGACTGTGGTCCCCTCAGGAATCCAACCTTAATATCAGTCTCTTGGAACTCAGGGTGGTCTTTCTGGCCCTGCAAGCTTTCTGTCAGTCAGTGCAGAACAAGGTGGTTCAGGTCAGGACAGACACCACCACCACCATGTGGTACATCAACAAGCAGGGAGGCACTCGGTCCATGGCCTTGTGCACAGAAGCCATGAAATTGTGGTCCCTAGCTTATTCTCTGCAGACCTCTCTGATAGCAGTCCACCTTCCAGGGAAGGACAGTGTAGTAGCAGATGCATTGAGCAGGATCTCCCAGGGCCATCACGAATGGTCCCTGGATCCTCTGATGTTGAAAGTGATTTTTTTCAAAGTGGGGCACTCCAGAGATGGATCTCTTTTTCAGTCCCAGACAATCACCAACTTCCTCTGTTTTGTTGCAGACTCCCAGTCTTGGGCTCAGTCCCTCTGGATGCTCTGATTTTGAACTGGGAAGGAAAACTTCTATATGCCTTCCCTCCCTTTCCTCTAGTGTTCAAGGGTCTGGGCAAGATAAGGTCACAACCCTGCAAAGTGATTCTGGTTGCTCCAGACTGGGCCAGGCAGCTTTGGTACCCCTGTTGCTGCCCCTAGCAGACCATCTTCCCCTATCTCTTCCCAGGAATTACAACCTGTTAACCTCCTCTCAGGGGAGGATTTGGTACCCCAATCTTCGGTCTCTCGATCTCAAGGCAGTGCTCTTGAAGAGTTAGAGTATGCAGATTTGCATCTGTCCCAAGGGGTTCTGGATATTCTCAAAGCCTCTCGAAAGCCTTCCACCAGAAAAACTTGTAACTCCAAATGGAAAAGATTCAGCATTTGGTGTTCCAAGAAGCATATATCCTCAGACACTGCTAAATTGTGTACAGTTCTGGATTATATGGTTCATCTTAATGGCCTAGGCCTCAGACCAGCTACTCTCAGAGTACATTTGTCAGCTGTTTCTGCCTTTTTGTCAGTGGGAAAGCCTTCCTCACTGTCATTTCACCCTGCATTCTGTAAATTTTTCAAGGGATTGCTTCATACCAATCCCCCCCCTTTAGGGATCCTACCCCTGCTTGAGATCTTAATGTTTGCATTGCTCAGCTTATGCAACCCCCTTTTGAGCCTTTGTCTTCAGCAGAGCTTAAGTACTTGACTTGGAAAACTGTGTTCCTGGTAGCTATTACCTCTGCCAGGCATATCAGTGAATTGCAAGCTCTGTCAGTGGAGCCTGATTTTATCTCATTCCATAGAGATAAGGTGGTCCTTAGAACTAATAGGAGGTTTTTACCTAAAGTGGTTTCAGATTTTCATCTGAACCAATCTGTGTCTCTCCCTGTGTTCTTTACTGCTCATACTTCTTCAGGAGAAAGAAGTGTACACAGTTTATATGTTAAAAGAGCCCTTAGTTACTACATTGAGCATACTAAGGCTGACAGGTTTGACTCCCTCCAGTTGTTTCTCACTTATGGGGAAGGGCAGACCTGCCACTAAGAGAACTATTGCCAGATGGATTGTCTCTTGTATTCAATTCTGCTATGAGAAGCTAGGCAAAATACCTCCCTCAGGCCTGAGGGCTCATTCGACTAGAGGTACAGCTGCTTCCCTGGCGCAGCCAGGGATATTCCTTTGCTAGAGATATGTAAAGCAGCCACCTGGAAAACAGTCCATACATTTACCAAGCATTACTCCCTGGACATCCAGGCTAGGAGTGATGCTCAGTTTGGTACAGCAGTACTGCAGAGCCTATTCCCAAGGTTGGTTTGATTCCCTCCTCCATGGAGGTACTGCTTGGTTGTCTGCAGTAGTCCGAATACAGCAAGACTTCATGTTGTTTGAAGAAAAAATTACTCATCTTAGTAATTATGTTTCTTCTAATGGAGTATTGCTGTATTCTGACCTCCCTCCCTGCCTCCTCTCTCAGAACCTGTTTTTGGGAAGTGGACTGGCAGGTGCACTGTTGCACCCCAGGAGTGCATTTGGGCACTCCCTCCTTTTAGAGAGGGGAAGTGGGTTATATTATTCTTTAACAGTCTTAAGTTGTTCACTACCTGGTTTTTGATTTTGGATTTCTTGAGTCTTTTGGGGATCTTTTGATTGCCATTTGGCTAGTAAAAATTTTACAATTTCCACATAGTAGTTAGTATTAGCTCGTAAGAATCTGACGGTTGCGCTTCAAAGTGCAGCAGACAGAGGTTTGATCTGAGCTTGAGCTCAGTGTTCTATGCTCTACATAGAAATTAACCCTTTACTCTCCGGGGCAGTTTGAGTGCTGGGGCTAACTGCAATAGTCAGAATACTGCAAGACTCCATTAGAAGAAATATAATTACTAAGGTGAGTAATTTTTTCCTTACTGCACAAGTATATTTTGCTGTTTCATGCCTACTCGTATTCCGTATTGCAGTGTTGTACCAGAGTGACATCATCATATATTTGCTCCCTTGTACCCCCTTCCCCAAGAATGCCAAGGAAATTAGCTACTTTGGCTTAGTATGCCCTTTTTGGTAAAATTCTTTCAATAAATAACTATTAAGACTCTCCCCTTTTCTCAGCGCTCACTTCTGCCAAGGGATGGCAAGTTGAGGAGACAGTTCTCTTGGCCACCGAGGTCTTCGTGCTGGTGACTGGTTCTTATTGCCTCAGAGTGGTTTGTGTTTTATTGTGTCACTGTATGGGGGGGCTTGTTGCAGTGCCATTTCCTTGGTGTCTTCTTGTTGTGGTGCCAAGTCTGGAGGGCACCCCTTGCAATGCTAAGTCCAGGGGACAGCTTTCTTGTGGTATCAAGCCCTGCTGCTGCCTGAAGCTTGTCTATGGCTCAGTTGCTAACACCCTAAATACACACAATTATCTGACTAACAAATAAAGTATAATGTATGGGTGGCTGGCCCGGTGGCACTGAGGATTAAGGCGCTGGATGCCACACCTCGTGCCACGCTGGCGACCCAAGTTTGGGAATGAGCTCGGGCCATCAGGGGTCGGCAGGGAAGAGAGAGGATCGAGTGTCCAGAAGACTGCTCTCCTCGGGGTGGGACCCTGGGTAAGCCCGGGATTGCAGCGGCCCCTGGTGAAGACCGGAGGCACTGCAACGCCTTGGGGCTGCACGCAGGGGAAGATGTCAGGTGGCTGCCTTCCGGACGTGGGTGGGAGCATCCACGCTGCGGGCAGGGCAGCATTGCACGTCCTGCATCTGGAGACGAGCAGAGAAAACCCCTCCTCCCATTAGTAGACTAAGGTGGCTCCTTCCTCAGGTCCACACTCCCAAAGTCGGGCTTGCCTCTCTATTGGCCCCGCCCCGGAGCTCAATACTGTAGAAGGCGCCCTGGGCAGATGAGTGACTCTTCCTCAAAGGGATCAGACCCGAGGGATGTGCTGGGCCGGGGGGGATCAGAGTTGATACGGGTCATGACGGGAGGTAGAGACAGAGGAAGCAGGAGGTCGCCGGAGAGGGTTCAATGGGGGTAAGAAGGTGATTAAAAAATAATTTGAAGGGGAAAAAAAAAAAGTATGGGCAGTCACGCACAACAAGGTTAAGTTCCCACATGGGGACCCGGATGACATTGTTACTCTGATGTAGCAGAACCCTGAGATGGAAGAGCCTAACATTGTTGTGCAAATTGTACATGTACCCTTTTTTTTGGGGGGTTGAGAACTGCGTTGAGCCATTTTTTTTTTTTTATTTAAATACTGAACCAGATTCTTTTGTAAATTGGGTTGGAAATATACTACTTCCTGATAGGCTAAAAAAAAAATTCTGAGACCCATATCTAAATTCTCCATGACTGCACAGGTTTGAACAAGTTCAGGCAGAAGGATTTGGAATTTGGACAACTCACAGCGTAGAATTCATGAGACGCTTCACTCATTCCTGACTGCCATCACAAATGCGGCTGCCGCCCTTACTTGTATATAAAAACCTTCAACTAGGCCCTAAAAATAAAACTCTCTTAAATTAAGCAAAATAAGTAAATAACTGATCTTTGAGCACCTCTTCCTTCATTAAGCCACATCAAGGAACTGTAAGTCGATGTAAGGACCACCCGGAAACTTTTGCTAGCTGGAGCTCTTCACATCCATGTGCAGTGTCGCCTATATGATGTGGGCGCCTTCATCATGCTTTCAGATCTGGCTTTGAGGTGGAGCTGTTGCAGCAGGTATTAAACTTGGGACTAATGCTGCCAGGCGTTGGGACCCCACCGAAAAATTTTCTAGCTAGCAGTCTGTGGCGGTGGTCCGCCCCATCGTCGGCCATGCCTGACGTCAGACATAGTACAAAAGGGGCAGACCCCCGGCGCCATCTGTTATTTTCCCGCTGTCGACCCGCTTAGTTTGGCTCCACGGATGCCTCGCTTCAGCAGTCAACCACATTTATTTGTTAGCACAAAAAGTAATTTTTTCGATTTTTTTTCGCCAGTTTGTTCTCGTCCTCTTCCATGTCTTCACCTTCCCCCACCGTGGCTCAAGCCGAAGTGCCAGTGCAGCAAGCAGATCCCGGCTTAAGACAGCCACAAGGTCAATCTGATCTGCCTAGGCCCTGACCATCGGCCTGACGACTGCCAGCACTGCAAAAAGTTTAATAACAAAACAAGAATTGGAAGAGTGAAAGCACTCAAGGCCTGCCTCCTAGAACAGAAAGTGGCCGCCATGCAGAAATCCCCATCTGGACCCAGCTCTTTCTCACCCGTGAAGGAGTCTCCCAACCGAGAGAAGTGTTAAGGAGATGAAGTTGCCGGTGAAGTTGAAGGAGGCCCGTTGGGCGATGTCCTCGGCTGTGGGCTCCGCGGAGCAGCTGGAGCAGTTGATCGCCCTCGAGGAGGAGGCGGCTTAGGCTGCGTCGTCTTCCTCCTCGGCCTCAGCATTTATCCCGCTCTCCTTGGGCTCCTACACCGCTTCTTTCAAGAAGCTTTGACAGTCCCTCTCCACCAAGGGAGAAGGACCCTCTGGACACTTGAGTAAGTCAAAGAAAAAGGAGCCAAAAGGTAAGTCCCACCGTCGACGTTCATGGGAGCAGGAGAGAGCCCCTTCCCTGGACCTTCGGCTCTTGACTTCGGTCGTGGTTGCGGTTAAGGCCGCTGGCTTCATGGTGTCCTCGTCGGGTCAGCCGGCCGAGACACCTGTCAGTGCCAACAGCACTTCTTCACTGGTTCCCCCGGTGGTAACAGAGGACTTACCCGTGCCTCCTATGCCGAAGTCCCCGGTCAAGGACCCTGAACCGAGGGAGGAGTGGGTTTCCCCCGCTCCCTCTTTGACCCACCCTCAACGACCCCGGAGGTCTCGGTCCCGGTCCTCTTCCATGTTGGGTAGATCCTGCCGACATTGGCGTTCTCGGTCCCGGCATCATGGAAAGCGGCATCGCCGTTCGTCCTCTTCGGAGAATAGGCTCCGACGCAGGTTGCGTTAGCGCTATGAGGACATGATGTGGCAGCAACTCTTGTTGGCCAGTAATAAGCTGACTCCATCGCCTTCTTCAGCCATTAAGTGGTTGTCGCCCGAACGAAGCAACCCCTTGTTGTTGTCGAGGAGCCGACCCCGGTACCAGTTACTTGGCCGAAACCGGCTGCTCCACCCATTGTGGCGGAACCACTGCCTTCTCAACCTAAGACTGGGGCTCCGACAAAGGATTCTCGGTCGGGGCTTGCCCCACAGGTTGTCGGTCACCCTCACTCCCGATCGGCCTCGGCAGGTGGAGGGTGGCTCAGGCGCTCGGCAGCTGTTCGTGGCCTCCTCAGAGTCTGACGATGACTCCTTGTACTCCAGACCCCTGGACTTGGAATCTGCAGGGGGTCAGTCGGTGGACGAGAGCACATCCTTGTTCTTGGGAATCCTTCGGCTCATCTCAGAGTCCACTGGAATGCAGCTCGAACCCATACAGAAACTGGCCAGGTATCCCCTCACGGAGGTACTGGACCGAGGGGATTCCCCTATGGAGGCCTTCCCTGTGGCTGAAGCCATTGTTGGCCCAGCCCTGGAGTTGTGGCAGCGGCCTGCATCCTGTCCTGTGCCTTCGGCCAGGATGGTTTCCAAGTACCCAGTACCCACTGGTTCCCTCTCTGGTTTTTCGGAGCACCCCTCTGCGGAGGGACTGGTGACCGATAGCGTTTTCCGGCATTCCGGGAATGCTCGGGACGTGGACAAACTGCCTGACAAGGAGTCCAAAATGCTGGATTACTCGGGGTGGAAGGTTTACGCTGCTTCCTCCCTAGGTCTTCGACAGGCTAGCTCAGCCGTTCTGATGGCACATTTTTCACACACCCATATGTGTTCCCTGGATGAGGTGATTCCTCATCTCCCGACTGACCTTCAGATGACGGTCAAGCAGGTGTGGGATCAGGGAAGGGCGCTGACTAAACATCTCCAAACTTCTTCGGATATTGGTGACGCTTGTGCCCGGTCAGTAGTGGCCACAGTAGCCATGCGCCGCAGGGCTTGGCTGCGGATGTCCACCTTCACGGCGGATACCCAGCACAAGCTGGCAGATGTTCCCTTCCTGGACACCGACTTGTTCAGGCTGGAGGTGGAAGGCCATCTCCAGAGAATTGAGAAGTCCAGTGCCACCTTGGACTCGGTCACGTCTGCTCTGAAGGACAAAGGCCACCAGCAGCAGCGTAAGCCCTTTTGTTCTTCCGCCCCTGCGGCACACATCCGGCCCAGCACACAGCAACAGGGCCAGCAGGCTCACACTTGGCGCCCTAAGGCCAAGTCTGCGCTTCCTAGTAGGATGCCTGGAGGTAAAGGTCCAGGCGGTCCCTCGGCCGGCCCTTCCTCCAAGCCTACCCAGTGATGGGTTGAGGGGTGTCGCCCCCAACCTCTCCACTCCTCCCCAAGTTTCCCCCCATGGGGAGATGGCTCCGCCACTTCCTTTCCACCTGGTCTATCACCACGGACCGTTGGGTGTTAGAAATGGTCGGCAGGGGTCTGCCTCTGGAATTCGAGCAGTCCCCTCCCCATCGAGCCGTCGCCCCATGGGGGGGGGGCTACAGGTTCCACAGCCTCTCTGTTGGCTCGTCGAGCCGACATTGTTCCGCTCCTCCAGAAGGAGGTAATCAGCGAGATGGTGGACCTTCCTCCAAACCCGGGGTTTATGTCCAGGTACTTCTGGTCCCAAAGTGGATGGGGACTGGCACCCCATTCTCTATCTGTGTGACCTGAACAAGTTCCTACGGTCGCGCGCCTTCAGGATGGTCACTTTAGCTCAGATCATTCCATCCTTGGAACCAGGCATGTGGTTTTGCTCTCTGGATCTCCAGGACGCGTTTTTGCATGTCCCAATCCGTCTGTCTCATCAGCGATTCCTCCACTTCAGAGCAGAGGGATCACTTTATGAGTTCCGGGCCATGTCATTCGGCCTCTCTCCAGCTCCCAGGATCTTCACCAAATGCATTGCAGTGGTGACAGCATTCCTGCGGCGCCGAGAGGTCCGGGTGTACCCTTACCTGGATGACTGGCTGATTGCACTCCCCTCCAGGTTGGAGGTGGAGCGGTCCAGGGATCTGGCCCTCCAGGTCTGCTCTCGAATTGGCCTCCTAATCAATGAGGCCAAATCGAAACTCGTGTCATCGCAGGTGATTCAGTTCATCGGGGCAGAGCTTGACTCTCTTCGAGCCAGAGCCCGGCTTCCGGCGGACAGGGCCGAAGTCCTTTCCTCCTTTGCCCAATCATTTCTGGTTGGGCAGTTGCGTCCTGCCCGGGACTTCCTGCGTCTTCTGGGCCTCATGGCGGCCTGCACCAGCGTGGTCCATTGGGCCCGCTGGCATATGCGCCCCCTGCAATGGGTGCTGGCCTACCAGTGGCCACAGCGCTCTGGTGCTTTGGACCAGTCAGTGACCGTGACTCAGAAGATGTGGGATGGCCTGCAGTGGTGGCTCGTCCCAGCTCATCTGCAGGAGGGTATTCTGTTTGTCTGCCCTGAGCTGACGGTCACTCTGATGACCGCCTCTCTGATGGGTTGGGGTGCCCATCTGGGGGATCTCCGGGCCCACGACCTCTGGTCCCCTCAGGAGTCTCGATGCCATATCAACCTGCTGGAGCTTCAAGCGGTTCGACTAGGCCTCACCGCCTTCACTCCGTTTGTATGGGTTCAGGTGGTTCAGGTCCAGACGGACAACACCACGACCATGTACTATCTCAGTCGTCAGGGCGGGATGCACTCCTTGCCTCTGTTTCAAGGAAGCTCTCCACATTTGGTCTCTCATGATCAGCCTGGAGGCGGATCTCCTAGCCATCCATGTGGCAGGAGCCTCCAACAGTCTGGCTAATGCCCTCAGCCGGATAGGCACTGCATCTCACGAGTGGTCTTTCCTGCCGGAGGTTGTGCAAGACCTGTTCTCCCATTGGGGCACCCCTCAGGTGGATCTGTTCGCCTCCAGGGAGAATGCAAAGCTGAGGCTGTTTCATGCCCATCCCTCTCAGCAGGGGGATGCCTTCTCGAGGCCGTGGACCCCAGGCCTCTTTTACACCTTCCTTCCATTTCCCCTTGATCCACAAGGTGCTTCTCAAGGCAAAGAGGGACAAGGCGCAGGTGATTCTGGTAGCCCCAGCCTGGCCTCGCCAGTTCTGGTACCCAGATCACCTCAGCCTCAGCTCCAGGCTCCTGAGGTGGCTTCCAGCCTGCCCAGACCTGTTCTCAGTCGACAAGGGGAAGGTTCTCCACCTGGACCTTCAGTCCCTGCACCTGACTGCCTGGTTCCTGAGTGGCTAGAGTTCCAGGCCTTGGGTCTTTCCGACGAGGTCCTCAACGTCGTTGAGGCATCCCGTAAGGAGTCGACCAGAAAATGCTACTCCTTCAAATGGAAGAGATTCTCCATTTGGTGTCAGGACAAGGGGTTTGACCCCTGTTCCTGTCCATTGGCTAGTATTTTGGACTACCTGTGGTCCCTTTTTTAGCTAGGGCTTTGGTTGACGACCCTTAAGGTGCACCTGGCAGCCATCTCTGCTTACCGGGTGCGGGTCGGCAAGCAGTCGGTGGCGCAGGAGAAGGTGGTTGGGCACTTTTTACAAGGCCTAGACCACATATCCCTTCCGGTGGGAGAACCTCCACCTCCGTGGGATCTACTGCTGGTATTGGCTAAGCTCATGGGCAAGCCATTTGAACTGATGCACAGGTGTGACATCTCTCACCTGTCGTGGAAGACCACCTTCTTGGTGGCTATTATGTCAGCCAGAAGGATGGGAGAGCTTCAGGCGCTTTCCATTGAGCCTCCCTACCTGGTTTTCCACAGGGACAGGGTTGTCCTTTAAACAACATTAAGTCTTGCTGTATTCTGACAATTGCATTGATTCCCAACCTTTGAACTGCCCCGGAGAACAAAGAGTTAACTTTCTATGCAGGGCGTAGAATGCTGAGCTCGAGCTTGGTTGAAGTCTCTGTCTGGAGTGTTTTGAACTTAAACCGTCAGATTCTTTACTCCGCCTCACTGAACGGTCGCTCCGGAGATTTCTTCTTCAGCTCTGTTCGAAAGTCGGTTAAAGTTTTCAGTTTTTGTCGGTTTTTAAACCGAAAAAAGTATCCACATAGTCGGCTCCGTCTCTGTCTGTGGTGCCGTGAGTACTAGATAGGAATTGTTTTGTTTTTCTGTGTGGAACTTGTAAAAGCGTGGCTTGGTTCGGCTTAGTGAAATTTGGTTTAGTGAAATTTGTGTGGTTACCGGTTCTTATCGGTTCTGAAAAAAACGTGTTTTGAACCGTTTTTTTCCAATACCCATGACACGGTTAGGAACCAATAAGGGAGTCTTGCCTGGCGGTTGCCGAAAAAAAAGTAAGTTTGGTTAGGTTGGCCATGTCTCTTGAGAAACCCAAGAAAAACAACGGGCCCACTGGGTTTCAACACTGCAGTAAGTGTGGGGAGATCTTTGCTAAGGCCGATCCCCACACCACCTGTGTTTATTGTCTGGGGTTTGACCACCTCGATTCAGACTGCCAAACATGTAAAAACTTTCCCAAATCTACCCTTGAGAAGAGATTAGGTAGACTGAGGGAAAAGGAGGCCGAGAAGTCCGTTGACCCAGATGGCCAGCCCGGTTCAGTTTCGACCGAACCAGAAGGAGTGCCCTCTGACCAGGGTGATACTTCGCGGACAAAATGAGAGCGATTCGAGATTGGTTCAACAAAAGAAAGCATAAAGATAAATCGACGGTTTGGATCCAGAGGTTCATGTTCTGACGCGAAGAGATAGCCAGAACGATTCAGATTGTGGAATCGCTCCGTTCGGTTCCGACCGATCCGGCTCCTTCTGGCAGGGGTTCGGTTCGGTTGGTTCCCCCGGTTCAAGATTATGCCCTTGAAGATTTTTATGAACCGGAATTTGAAGAGGAAGGGGAATTTGAGGATGATGATGTAAGTAAGGGTCTGGATGTGCCTGTGGAACCGGACATCTCTGCAGACAGACCTTCAGGTGTTTCCTCTCCTAGGCTGTCTGAGTCCCCTTCTCACTTTATGTTTTACAGAAAGGTGGCTGAAACCCTCGAGCTTCCTATGGAAGAGGCTATGGAAGATCGAGAGGAGCCTGACTATGTAGAGATGATGGATCTCCCAGAGTCCAGGAGACTGTCTATTCCCCTCCATAAATCTGTTGGGAAACAGACACAAAAAATCTTAGTCTCCTAACACTATACCTCCTGTGGCTAGAAGAATAGACAAGAGGTATACACTTTCAGGCTCAGATACGGAGTTCTTATATCAGCAGTGAAGCCATGTTGGGGTAGTGCAGGCTGCAGGCTGCTGCCTGTGACAAGGCAAATATTCCCTTGGCTTCACACTCCCCAGACAAGGACTCCAGGAAGATTGATGCCATGGCAAAGAAGCAGTACATGGCATCCTCTTTGGGACTCAGGCAGGCAGACTTATGGCCTGTAGCCCAGGTCCCAGAAGGCTAGGTGGGACACTGTACTGGCACTGGCTAAACAGGCTTCCCCCCAGCTAGCCAAGGAGCTGGAGGCGGTGGCTGCAGATGAGATTGAGGCATCTAAAGTTCAGTTTCATGCTGCTGTGGACTCTAATGATGTGTCATCAAGAGTCAAGGCTACATCTGTGGCTCTTCGGAGGATGGCTTGGCTCAGATGTACTAGCCTCTCTCAGGACACCCAGGCTAAGGCCATGGATTTTCCTGTAGTGGGTAATTCTCTGTTTGGGGAGCAGACAGAGATTTACATGAAGAAAATGGATGAGTACAGGACCACTTACAGGAGTGCTCAAGCCAAGGAAGGCAGGCAACTCCTCAAAGGCAGCAGTCTAGGGCAGGCCTTTTACCAGGCACAGGCCTCTTCTTCCTTTTCTCAGAGGGGGTTCTTCAGAGGGAGGCAGAAGGGGTGAGCAGGGCTGCATCCGCTCCTCAGCCTAAAGCCCCTGCCAAGCAGACACCCTGATGGGCCTGCCCGGGTCGACTCTCCAATTCCAGTAGGGGGCAGGCTGGCTTATTTTGTCCAGGACTGGATGTCTGTTACATCAGACAAGTGGGTCCTGGAAATAGTAAGCCAGGGACTGGTTCTCAGCTTCAAAAGATTTCCAAAGATGAGAGCCTGATCTTTTCCACCTGCAAATCTCTCAGAAACCCTTGCCCTAGAGGCAGAGGTTTCTTCTCTCCTAGCTTTAAAAGCTATAGAGAGAGTACCTACCCTACACTGGGGCAAAGGACTGTACTCTAGGTACTTCCTGACCCCCAAAAGACAGAGGATTGGTGACCCATCCTAGACCTAAAATATCTAAACAAGCATCTTTTAAAATCAAAGTTCAAGATGATAACTCTGGGAATAATCCTTCCCTCTCTAAAGCCAGGGGACTGGCTAGCCTCCCTGGACCTCAAAGATGCCTACTTTTACATTCCCATCAGGTGCTCCCACAGAAAGTACCTCAGGTTCGAGTTGCCCTCAGGCCACTATCAATTCACAGCAATGCCCTTTGGCCTAACCTCAGCCCCAAGGGTGCCTGGCAGTAGTAGTTGCCTTTCTAAGAAGGCAAAAGATTTCCATTTTTCCTTATCTGGACGATTGGCTAATAGTGGGTCAGTCTCCAGACCAAGTCAAGTCTCACCTACAAGTGACCCAGCAAGTGCTCACTTCTCTATGATTTCTTCTCAACCTTCCCAAGTCAGTTCTCGAACCAGTCCAGCTTCTTACCTTTATAGGGGCAGAACTGGATACACTCGGAGCAAGAGCCTTTCTTCCTCTAGAAAAGGCAAGGGTTCTTATGGAACTAGTTTCTTCCTTCAGGTTTCTCAACCAGCAAGGCAATTCCTCCAGCTCTTGGGCCACATGGCAGCTTCAACAGCAGTGGTCCAATGGGCAAGATTCCAGATGAGGGATATTCGGTTCCACCTGAGAGCTTTTTGGTCTCAGAAGAAGGATTCCCTTACCAAACTGATCCCAGTGACTCTGACCTTGATCCAAGCCCTCCAATGGTGGCAGGATCAGAACAATTTAAGACAAGGTGTTCCTTTTGTTACTCATCCTTGTTCAGTGGTCCTTACCATGGATGCTTCTCTTCTGGGCTGGGGTGCCCACCTGGGGTCCCTTACTGCCCAGGGGCTGTGGTCCCCCCAAGAATCTCTTCTCCACATCAATCTTCTAGAGCTCAGGGCAGTTTTTCTGGCTGTAAAAGTGTTCTTACAATCAGTACAGAACAAGGTGGTTCAAGTCAGTACAGACAACACCACCACCATGTGATACTTCAACAGGCATGAAGGCACTCGGTCCACGGCCTTGTGCACGGAAGCCATGAAGTTGTGGTCCCTGGCTTATTCCCTGCAAACCTCTCTTGTAGCAGTTCACCTTCCAGGCAAAGACAATGTGCTAGCAGATGCAGTGAGCAGGATTTCTCAGGGCCATCACGAATGGTCCCTGGACCCTCAGGTGTTGAAAGTGATTTTTTCAAGGTGGGGCACTCCAGAGATAGACCTCTTTGCAGCCCCAAACAATCACCAACTTCCTCTCTTTTATTGCAGACCTCCAGTCTGGGTTTAGTCCCTCTGGACGCCCTGATCCTGAATTGGGAGGGGAAGTTTCTGTATGCCTCTCCCCCCTTCCCACTCCTGTTCAAAGTTTTGGTAAAAATAAGGTCTCAACCATGCAAAGTGATTCTGATTGCTCCAGATTGGGCCACACAGCCCTGGTACCCCCTGTTGCTGTCCCTAGCAGTCTATCTTACCCTGTCTCTTCCCAGGAATTGCAACCTGTTAACATCCTCTGAGGGAAGGATTTGGTACCCCAATCTTCAGTCTCTCAATCTCAAAACATGGCTCTTGGAGAGTTAGAGTTTGCAGATCTGCATCTTTCCCAAGGGGTTCTGGATATCCTCAAGGCTTCTCGGAAGCCCTCCACCAGAAAGACTTACAACTCCAAATGGAAAAGATTCAGCATTTGGTGTTCTAAGAAGCTTATTTCTCCAGACACTGCTGAATTGCCTACGGTTCTGGATTATATGGTCCATCTTAATGGCCTAGGCCTCAGACCAGCTACTCTCAAGGTACACTTGTCAGCTGTCTCTGCGTTTTTGTCTGTGGGGAAGCCTTCCTCACTATCCTCCCATCCTGTGTTCTGTAAATTTTTAAAGGTTTACTTCACACCAATCCTCCTTTTAGAGACCCTGCTCCTGCCTAGGATTTGAATGTTTGCATTGCTCAACTTGTGCAAACCCCCCCCCTTTTTGAGCCTATGTCTTCAGCAGAGCTTAAGTACTTGACTTGGGGAAACTGTTCCTGGTAGCCATTACCTCTGCCAGGCGTATCAGTGAATTGCAAGCCCTGTCAGTGGAACCTGATTTTATCTCATTTCACAGGGATAAAATGGTCCTTAGAACCAATAGAAGGTTCTTGCCCAAAGTGGTTTCAGACTTCCATTTAAACCAGTCTTTGTCTCTCCCCGTTTTCTTCACTGATCATTCTTCCTCAGGAGAGAGAGAGGAGGCTACACAGTTTAGATGTCAAAAGAGCCCTTAGTTACTACATAGAGTGTATCAAGGGTCACAGGTTTGATTCCCTCCAGTTGTTCCTCACTTATGGAGAAGTGGGAAAGGGCAAACCAGCCACCAGAAGATCTGTTGCCAGGTGGATTGTGTCTTGCATACAATTCTGCTGTGAAAAAATGGGAAAAACTCCACCCTCAGGCCTGAGGGCTCATTCCACAAGAGGTACAGCTGCTTCCCTGGCTGCTGCCAGGGATATTCCTCTTTTAGAAATTTGTCAAGCAGCCATCTGGAAAACAGTCCATACCTTTACCAAGCATTACTATCTTGATATCCAGGCTAGGAGTGATGCTCGGTTTGGCACAGCAGTACTTCAGAGCCTGTTCCCAAAGTAGGTTCTGTCCCTCCTCCTTGGAGGTACAGCTTGGTAGTCTGCAATTGTCAGAATACAGCAAGACTTCATGTTGTTTGAAAAAAAAAAATTACTCACCTTAGTAATTATATTTCTTCTAATGGAGTCTTGCTGTATTCTGACCTCCCTCCCTCCGTGCCTCCCCTCTCAGAACCTGTATTTGGGAAGTAGGTGGGCAGGTGCAGTGTTGCACCCCGGGGGGTGTTTTTTGCTTGCACCCTCCTCCTTTTTGTTTGGGTGCTTATTTATTATTGCTATTTTTAGTACATTGGGTTTTGTTTTTGGGTTTCCTGACTTGTCTTCCTTGGGAATCCAAACCTTTTTCATCCAGTTGGCTAGTAAGACTTTTTACAATTTCCACATGGAATTTTTAGTTTAGTTGGGCTTGTAAGAATCTGACGGTTTAAGTTCAAAACACTCCAGACAGAGACTTCATCCGAGCTCGAGCTCAGCATTCTATGCCTTGCATAGAAAGTTGACTCTTTGTTCTCTGGGGCAGTTCAAAGGTTGGGAATCATTGCAATTGTCAGAATACAGCAAGACTCCATTAGAAGAAATATAATTACTAAGGTGAGTAATTTTTTCTTCTCCCCCACCCGAAGTTCCTTCCGAAGGTGGTGTCGGAGTTTCACCTTAACCAGGTGTTGACTCTGCTGGTGTTCTACCCCAATCACACCTCTGAGGCCGAATATAGGCTCCATTCCTTGGACCCTAGAAGGGCGCTCGCTTATTATAAGGAGCGGACGGCTGACATTTGGGGAGAGGTTCGCCAACTGTTTGTCACCTACGCTGAAGCCACACCTGCAGCCAAATGGACGATAAGCAGGTGGGTCACCTCCTGCATAGATCTCGGCTATAGGTTGGCATGCATGGAGCCTCCCAAAGGGATAAGATCTCATTCTACCTGCCATACCGCTGCTTCTGGGGATGCCCCATCCAGGAAATCTGCAGGGCTGCTGCCTGGAAGTCAGCACACACCTTTATTTCCTATTACCACATTGAGCTAGAGTTACACCGGGATGCTGGTTTTGGGACCTCGGTTTTCCAGTCCTTATTTCCTACGTAGGGGGTGCTCGCCTTGCCTCCCTCCTCCTGGACAACTACTAGGAGTCTGCCAGACAGTGTGGATTGAACAACATATCCACGTCCCTAGAAATACAGGTTACTCACCTGTAACAGGAGTTCTAGGAGTGGTATATGTTGTTTATCCACACGACCAACCCGACCTCCCAGCCTCGACGTACTACCTGGCTTCCAGCGGGCTAGATCTGGCATCATGGGGCAGAGCCGAGGGTTTTACCGTGTGGGTGGGTGGGAGGAGCCAGCTTGAAGACCTTCCGGCAAAATTTAAAGCGGCAAGGAACCTGCCAGACAGTGTGGATGAACAACATATACAGTACCACTCCTGTTGCAGGCGAGTAACCTATATTTCCATGGCAAAGGTTTTAAGCACCATGGTCAACCCGTACAGTCAGGAGCCCAGGGCCCAAAACAGCCAAAGGCCCCCAGACATCCTGTCCCCACCCCCCAGAGTACTGCATGACTCCCAGCCCCCTCTCGAGGGGGAAACAGGTAGGGGGAAATTATCCCTCTACCTTCCAGAATGGAGCAACATCACTTCTGACCAGTGGGTGCTGCAGGTGATTCAGAGGGGATACGCTATAGAGTTTCTCAGCGTGCCCCCGGACAACCCTCCAGTCCCATCCCACTGTTCAGCCAGCCATGCCCTTCTTCTGGAGCAAGAAATTCAGGCTCTCCTCCAGAAGGTGGCCAGCCATACGAACATACAAAATTTGCCAGCAGATAAAGGCCTAGAGGTCTATCAAGTCTGCTCGAATGTGCAACTAACACCCCTTATTCTGCAGCTGCCCCTCCCTTCCACCCTCTCCCTTCATTGACCCTCCCCCTTGTCCTGTCCCATCCCCTTTTGAAGCAGTCCACTGTTCTACTGGATACCACTTCTGCAGGTAACGCATTCCACCCAGCCACCACCTCTCTGTAAAAAAAAAAAAAAAAAAAAAAAGTCTCCTCATCTGCCTCCTTAACCTTCCTCCCTCCAGTCTTATATCATGGCCCCTGGCGTCCCTCCCCTTCCTTACTTTGAACAGCCCCTCTGTACCTGTCTTGTTTATTCCTTTCATGTACTTAAAGGTTTCAGTCATGTCCCCCCCCTGTCCCTCCTCTCCTCCAGTGAGTACATGTTCAACTCCCTCAGTCTCCTATCGTATGGTAAGTCCCCCAGCCCCTTGATCATCTTTGTCGCCCTGCGCTGCACCCCCTCCAGTAACTTAATGTCCCTCTTCAGATACGGGCACCAGTACTGTACGCAGTATTCCAGGTGCGGTCTACAGTGGCGTGAAAAAGTATTTGCCCCCTTCCTGATTTTCTCTATTATTGCATATTTGTCACACTGGATGTTTTCAGGTCTTTAGAGAAAATGTAATATTAGATAAAGGGAACCTGAGTGAACAAATAACACTTGTTTTTTTTTTAATTTCACTTATTTAATGAAAAAAAGTTAACCAACACCAACTGGCACTGTGTGAAAAAGTAATTGCCCCCTTACACTTAATAACTGGTTATGCCACATTTAGCTGCAATGACTGCAACCAAACACTTCCTATAATTCAATATCAGTCTTTCACATCGCTGTGGAGGAATATTAACCCACTCTTCCTCGCAGAACTGCTTTAATTCAGTAACATTTGATAGGTTTTCGAGCATGAACTGCTCGTTTCAGGTCCTGCCACAGCATCTCTATTGGGTTTAAGTCTGGACTTTGACTAGGCCACTCCAAAACTTTAATTTTACTTCTTTTTAGCCATTCTGATGTGGACTTGCTTTTGTGTTTTGGATCATTGTCTTGCTGCATGACCCAACTACGCTTCAGCTTCAGCTGACGGAAGGATGACTGGACATTCTCCTTAAGAATTTTCTGGTACAGAGCAGAATTCATGGTTCCTTTAATTATGGCAAGTCATCCAGGTCCTTAGGCAGCAAAGCATCCACACCATCACACTACCACCACCATGTTTGACTGTTGGTATGGTGTTCTTACTGTGGAATGCTGTGTTTGCTTTACGGTGAGACATTATGGGATCCATGTTGTCCAAAAGTTCCACTTTGGACTCATCTGTCCATAGAACATTTTCCCAAAAGGCTTGTGGATCATCCAGGTGCTTCTTGGCAAATGAGAGATGAGCATTTATGTTCTTCTTGGTTAGCAGTGGTTTCCGCCTTGCTACTCTCATGAAGCCCATTTTGCCCAGTCTCTTTCTGATTGTGGAGTCATGAACACTGACCTTAGCTGAGGCAAGAAGCCTGCAGTTCTTTGAATGTTGTTTTAGGATCCTTTGAGACTTCTTGGATGATTTTACTGCGCCCTTGGAGTAATTTTGGCAGGCCGCCCACTCCTGGGAAGGTTCACTACTGTTCCAAGTGTTCTCCATTTGGAGATTATGGCTCACTGTGGTTCGATGGAGTCCCAGAGCCTTAGAAATAGCTTTGTAACCCTTTCCAGACTGATAGAGGGCAACAATTTTTTTCTGATCTTTTCAGGAACTTCCTTTGATCATGGCATAATGTGCTTGTTGAATCTTTGTGGCTGGCAACGTGACTCTGATGGTAAGGGCCAAAATAAGTGAGGTTTATATTGAGCAGGGCTGGCTGTAATCAAGCCTGGCTGTGTTCAATCAGCTGACTCTAATTATCCTTTAATTGGGTTGATTTAACTAGGGGGCAATTACTTTTTCACACAGTGCCAGTTGGTGTTGGTTAACTTTTTTCATTAAATAAATGAAATAAGTAAAAAAAAAAAAGTGTTATTTGTTCACTCAGGTTCCCTTTATCTAATATTATATTTTGTCTAAAGACCTGAAAACATCCAGTGTGACAAATATGCAATAATAGAGAAAATCAGGAAGGGGGCAAATACTTTTTCACGCCACTGTAACTAATGACCGGTACAGTGGCAGAATCACCTCCTCCCTCCTTGAGGATACACCTCTTGCAATACAACCCAGCATTTTGTTGGCCTTTGCAGCTGCCTTCCTACATTGTGCCGAGTTGTTCATTGACCCTGTAATGAGCACCCCCAGATCCTTCTCCTCCTCTGTCTGGGCTAGCTACACTCCCCCCAGCTGGTAACTCCTCCTTGGGTTCTTCATCCCAAAATGCAGCACCTTGCACTTTTTGGCATTAAACCCCAGTTGCCTGGTGTCTGACCAGGTTTCAAGCTTTGCCAGATCATCCTGCAACCCCTGCCATCCCCCTAGGTCATCCACCACTGCTCCTACCTTGGTATCATCAGCAAACAGACTGATCTTGCTCTTGATGTCCAATGATATGTCTGTAATGAATATCCCAAACAACACTGGTCCCAACACCGAGCCCTGTGGAACACCTGCTCGTCACTACCTTTGGGTGTGAGAGCACCCCACCCACCACCACCCTCTGTTGCCTTCCCTGAAGCCAGTTCCCTACCCATCTCACCAGCTTTGCACCCGCCCCTGTGCCTACTAACTTACTTCCCAACCTTCCTTGTGGCACCGAGTTGAATGCCTTACTGAAGTCCAGATACAGGACATCCACTGCATGGTCCTGTCCAGTTACCCAGTCCTAGATCTCCACCAGGTTGGTTTGTCAGGATCTGCCCCGTATGAAGCCATGCTGTCTGCTGTCCTGTAGTCTTTTGGCCTCTAGGAGGGCCACCAGCCTTTTCTTCAGGATAGTCTCCATTAGCTTACCCACGATGGATGTGAGACTCACTGGTCTGTAGTTTCCCAGTTCATCCTTGGGGCCACTCTTTTGGAGGGGCACCACATGAGCCATCCTCCAGTCCTGAGGTACACACCCTGAATGTAGTGAGGCATTAAATAGGTCTGCCAAAGGTCCTGCAAGGACCTCTGCCAGCTCCTTCAGTACCCTGGGGTGGATGCCATCTGGGCCTGGCGCCTTGTCCACCCTGAGTGCCTTCAAACCCTCCCGAACTCTGTGGACCCCTTGGCAAACCCTCCCGAAATCCAGCCATTCCCTCCGAACAGGGAAAATGCTTTTACTCCCATTTTTTCTTGGTACCCAAGAAATGGGAGACCTTCGCCCCATTCTAGATCGCAGCCACCAATCTCAGTTCTTCCTTTACAAGAGGTTTCGGATGGTGATCCTTGCAAGCCTCTTCCCCCTTCTACACCAAGGGGATTGGTTATGCTCCTTGGACATGCAGGACACCTATATGCACATAAAGATCCTGCTCTCGCACAGGAAGTATCTTCACTTCCTGTTCTGAGATGAACACTACCAGTTTAAGGTACTTCCCTTTGGCCTGTCTTCGGCCTCAGAGTCTTCACCAAGTGCCTCGCAGTAGTCGATGCAGTATTGAGGAGGAAGGGACACTTTGTTTACCCCTACCTCGATGACTGGCTGCTCTCCATGCCGACGGAAAACTAGCTCACAGGCACACCTCAGGAAACGGAACGGTTGTTCCTGTCTCTGGGCATCACCCTAAACTGGCCGAAATCTCAGCCCTGACCCTCCCAATGGCTTCAGTATAGTGAAGCAGTGCTCAACACCCAGCAAGGCAGAGCTTTTCTGCCTGGGTACAGAGCACTTTGACTACGTACCCTGGCTCGGAGGGTTCAGACCACAAACCAGGTCTCTGCAAGGGTAGTCCTGCAGCTGTTGGGACATATGGCAGTCGCCAAAGCCACTGTCTTTCTTTCCCATCTGAACATGAGGACCCTTCAGGGGCACCTCAGGGTCCAGTGGGAGCAGGGCTTGGACGACTTGGACCATCCCATCCGAACATCGGAAGCGGTTCGTCACTCCCTTCAATGGTGGCTAGACTCGATTCCTCTAGAGCGGGGAGTCCCTTTTCAGAGGCAAAGTCCGATACAGACGGTCACTACGGACACCTTGGGACTAGGCTGGGGTGCTCACCTGAATGAGCATCAGACGCGAGGATCATGGTCTGCCATGTAAAGGTCTCTCTATATCAACATTTATTTATTTATTTAGTGTTTGTTTACTGGGTAGATGCGCTAGACATAGAGATGACGACTTTCAGGCACAACCCGGCAGGTTACAGAGTAACATTACAGAGAACACAACAGGATAACAGTACAGAGATAACAGAAGGTGGATACAGCAAGGTATACACAGTGATATTCTACAGCAGGTTATGCAGCATAAATAAGATACAAGGTATTGAGAGCAGGTAACAGGACATATGTTTACAGTTATAGCATTGGTATATTGGCAGTAGAGTAAAACAGTATTGTTGCAATAAACAAGGGATAACTCCGAGAATACATGGTCAACAAATTCAAGAAAAAATATGGACATACAGCAGCTATGACCCTGGAGGAAAAACAATTTGATACAGACAAGAAAAATATGGGAAATTGAAACAAATAAGTGCCAAGGGGGTTAGATGCAGGGTATAGGAAAATGGAGGTTATTCGTGTTTGGAGTAGGGTAAGTTTCAGAGATAGGAGCCAAGGCAGGTAGTGGGTGCGGCAGGGGAACAAGGTGAAAGAGGAAATATCTCGCAGGAGGTAAGTAGGCAAAGTAGTTCTGATGCAGAGGGCAGGGGAACTGAACAAATAAGTGCAGGAGGGGTTAGATGTGGGGGATAGGCAAGCTGAGATAGGTTAGGTTGGGTACAGGGTGGCATTAGAGGTGCAGGCCTATCGAGTAGGGCTTGCATCTGAGGAGAGGCATAAGAAAAGACATTGAAGTGGTATTTGGCAGGAGCAGGTTAAGAACTGCAGCCAGGGATGGGAACAGGGAGCTAAGGAGGTTTAAAGCAGGAGCATTGGTTAGATGAGATGAGGTGGTGATGGAGAGCTTTTTTAAAGGTGTCATGAGTGGGTGGTAGGCGGACGTCTAGAGGGAAGGAGTTCCACAGCCGTGGAGCGTAGTGGGCAAAAGCACTAGAGCCTTTGGTGGTTGAGTATTTTGGCACACTTAAGAAGAATTTATCAGTTGAGCGCAGACCATAGTTGGAAGTCTGTGGCCCAAGCAGGAGATAGCCAGTTAAGATCTGAGTAGAGGAGGCAGTGTTGTTTCCACCTATGTGATGAGGCAGTGTACTGGCATATATTATTGTAGGTGACATCCCATCTATGGAGATTTGTTTTAGATATAGCGGCATAAGAAGATACTCCATAGGTCAGGGTTGGCAGGAGTATGCCTCTGGCAATAGCTAGTCTTGCTGAGGGGATTAAAACATGGCTAGTATGATATGCTACACCTAGCTTGGAGTTAATAGACTTGCACATGTTCAAAATGTGATGTTTGAAGTTTAAAGACTGATCCAAGGTGACACCTAGGTACTTAAAAGAGGTAACTAAGCCAGTGGGTGAGCCATCAAGGCAGGAGACCCGGAAGTTGTTTTGGTATGATTTGAGTTTTGAGGGGGTGCCAAATAGCATCGACTGGGTTTTGGTCTCATTAAGAACAAGTTTATGATCCGAGAGCCAGGATTGGATGCTTTGGAAGTCAGCAGAGAACCATAGATTGATTTCTGATACATTTTTTGCACTGGTATAGAGGATAATGTTATCCGCATAGAGTATGGAGGAGGAGATACTGGAGATAAGGGCTGTTTAATACGCCCTTCACGCCTTCCAGGAGCAGCTCTCCCGGGGTCTACTGTTAATTCTGTCAGACAGTACCCCGGTAGTCTTTTACCTGAACAAGCAAGGGGGGAACGCGGTCGTACCCCCTTTGCAGAGAGGCCTTGAGAATCTGGGACTGGGCAGTAGAATGCAGTCTGTTTCTCCTGGCATTCCACAGGTCTGGAAGTCAGAATGTTTTTGCCGACAGTCTTGAGTCATTCTCGTTCCCTGAACCACGAGTGGGAGTTGCTCCAAGACGTTGCAGACGAGCTCTTCGCAAGATGGGGTCATCCAGAGTTGTACCTCTTTGCGTCCCTGTGCAACATCAAACTGCCAAATTTTTTCTCGCTAGATCCAGGGCTTGGTGTTTTCTGGCGAGATGCATTATCCCTCTCCTGGGCGGAGAGGTTTCTCTGTGCCTTTCCTCCCTTCCCTCTGGTTCAAAGAGTACTGCTCAAGCTGCAGTCAGAAGGGTCCAGAATGATTCTGGTAGCCCCTCTTTGGCCTTGACTGATTTGGTTTCCTGTACTACAGCAGTTGGCCATCGGGTCTCGTGTACCACTGCCTCTCTCCACTTGCTTGCTCTCCCAGGAACAGGGGACGGTTGTCCATCCGTCCCTTCGAACTCTTCACTTGCATGCCTGGCTCATGCAGTCCTAGCAGAGGAGAGATTGGGAGTTTCTGAAAGAGTGGCAGAGATCCTAGTGGCAGCAAGGAAACCCTCCACTAGGGCAACGTTTGCCATGAAGTGGAAACATGTCTATCTGTGGGCAGCAGCCAGATCCTTAGATCCTCTAGCATGCTCAGTTAAGCACGTGCTGGAGTACCTTCTCCATCTACTTGATCTGGGCTTTAGTTACTCATCGATCAAGGTGCACCTTTGTGCAGTTTTGGCATATCGTACACCTGTGGGAGAAGGACTCTGGCACAGCTGGATGTGTGCAAGAGCTTCCTTAGAGGAGCCCTGCACATCAGACCCCTGAGGAAGGACCCTGTCCCTCCCTGGGATCTTCTTTTTGTTTTAGAAAAGCTCACCCTACCCCCCTTTGAACCAGCCGCAATGTGCGAGCTACGCCTCCTTTCTTGGAAGGTGTTATTTTTAGTTGCCATTACCTCTGCTCTGAGTATTTCCGAGCTTCAGGCCCTGATATGCAAGGAGCCTTACCTTGTTTTTCAGAGGGACAGTGTGCAGCTACGTACGAACCCTAAGTTCTTAGCAAAAGTGGTGTCCACATTAACACTGAACCAGGACATTCAACTTCCAGCGTGTACTATCCAGAGTTCTCCAATAGGGGGGAAGCCCTGTTACACACTCTGGATGTTCACAGAGTTGTTGGTTTTTATTTGGACCGAACTCGTTCTGTTCGGAAAACGGACCAGTTGTTCGTTGCTTTTGTTCAACACAAGGCAGGGGATCCTGTCACTAAACAAACCCTGACCAAGTGGTTAGTCCATTGTATCATGTTTTGTTACCAGCACCACAGCAAACCCTTACTGGGCTTGGTTAAGGGTCATTCTACCAGAGCTATTGCTACCTCTCTTGCCTCATTGAGGAATGTGTCGGCAGCAGACCTTTGTGCTGCAGTCACTTGGAGCACTGTCCACACTTTCATGGGACATTACAGTTTGGACATCGCCTCTAGGAGGAGAGAAGGCTTTGGATTGGCTGTTCTACAGGGACTGCTGTCTTGGGAGGGTGGATTCTGCTCTCTAGTTCAATCCTTCCTCCTCCTTTCTGATCTGACCTATCTAGGTTATTGCTTGGGACTCGGTCCTAAGTGTAATACCTGCTATAAGAGGTCCATCTCTAAGTCAGATTGTACAGTTACATAAGAACTTACCGTAACAGTACATCTTACTTCGAGAGGGTTCCTTCAGTAGGTCATTACATATAGGACTGGCACCACCTGCCATTGGGCCGCACTGCAGACTTTTCTAGCAATCCCTGACAGGGGACTGCCAACCCAACATCACGTGACCGTCAGCGTGGCCGTATGTAGTGGGTGGGTTCTTTCCCACTGTCGCCTCTTGTCAGTCGCATGTCTGACTTCCATACAGCGATCGTCATGTTAGTTCTTGCATCGGATTAATTTCTCCTTCACTACATCCTTACTTTTCGAAATTATATTAATATCTTCACCCAAGAAAAAGTGCTCGTCCTGTGGCACGCAGACCCTTCATAAGGACAGTCACCTGAAGTGCATGATTTGTTTGGGCCCAGACCACCCTGTCTCCTCCTGCTCAGAGTGCCAAACTTTTAGGCAATGTTCCCCTCAACCCTGGTCCAGTAAATGCTACGTCCAGTCCTTTTACAAATGCCAAAGGTCTAATTGTGGCTCACCACAACATAAGGAGTCTCGAGCATAACTTTGCCGAGTTGGAATCCTGGACCTCGCTTTACAAGCCAGATATAATATGCCTAACTGAAACGTGGCTCAAGCCCTCTAACCCTGAGTCCCTTTGCTCCATCCCATCTTACAGTCTCCTGCGATGTGACAGACCAGCAGCTAAAGGGGGGGTACTGCTATCTATTTCAAAGACCACCTTCAACTCACCTTCATCTCCTCTCCACCTCTAACCCACTGTGAAGTGCTACATGCCCTTCTCACTCTCTGCACCAAAACATTACACATCGAATGTGCATACAACCCCGCTGCTAGCAGCTTCAAAGGGTTAGATGACCTGCTGGATCAAACTTCATTTCTTTCTGGGAGAAACGAGGTACTTATACTTGGGGACTTAAATATCAACTGGTTGGGCAACTCACAATGCACATCCCTATCCAAGCTACAAAACCACAACCTGCACCAGCTGATCTGCGAACCCACCAGAACTGCCCTGCGCTCGAACACTAGTAATTTGCTGGATTGGATAATGACTAACCACCCTGAACATATAATCACCTCAGGGGTACTAGCCGATGCCATCACTGACCACTCCCCTACCTTCTGTATCTGGGACAAAAGCAGACCATCTCAGTCGAAGCCACGTTTTATCACCTTCCGCAACTATGTAAACTTCGACTCTGAGGCCTTTCTTCTTGACGTCAGAACTATTGATTTGTCCCCCCTTTTCTTAACCAACAATGCTCCAGCAGCTCTAGATCACTTCATGACCCAATTTCTTGTGCTTCAGGATAAACACTGCCACCTTACTACCAGTCCGGTAAAAAAATAGGCATACCCATTGGCTAAACTCTGACTTGCTTTCTAAACATAGGCAGAGGGACAAAAGTTGGCGCCAGTCCAAAAGCTCTGGGCAAATACCTGACCTAAATACCTATAGGGCACTGCGAAATTCCTGTAAAAAGGAAATCAAACAGGCCAAAAATGACTACTGCAAAGATCTACTAACTACCTCCTATGGTGATTCCAAAAAATTCTCGTCCTGTATAAAGTTCCTCCTGGGTTCGAATCCAGCCCCTACCCCTAATGACATGTTGCTAAGTGGAGTCCACTGCATCAATCCCCTAACCATTGCAAACTTTTTCAACTCTCATTTTTCAGACCTAACCAAATACACTTCCTCTTTCACCACCCTACCTCACTCAAGCACCCTGCCTGGCCATACAGGCCCTAAATTCTTCTTCATAAGAATCTCTAACCATGAGGTACTAAGATTACTGAATAACATCTCTGAGTTCACTGCAGTAGGATCTGACAATCTGCAACCTAAACTGTTGAAACTGGCTGCTCCTTTCATTGCTGCTGCTCTAGCTAGGATTTTTACCCTCTCCCTATGCCAGGGCTTTGTCCATGACATCTGGAAGATTGCTAGAATTACCCCAGTTTTTAAAAAGGGAGACCGCAAGGATCCAGCAGGCTACAGACCCATAGCCATTTTGTCAGTTCTCAGCAAACTCCTCAAGAAGCTTGTAGCTACCCAAACTGTCAAATTCCTCCTTAAATATAACCTTCTAACATCTGCACAGCATGGTTTCTGCAAGGGTCACAGTACCACCACTGCCTTCTCAAATTTACGTCTAATGCCCTAGCAGCCATGGACTCTGGTCATCTCACAGGAGCCATCTTTATCGACATGACTAAAGTATTTGACCTAGTTGACCACCCCATCCTCTTAGTCACCCTCACATCTCTAGGCTTTTCACCCAGTGTAGTCAAGTGGTTTGACAACTACTTAGCTGATAGGACACAAATGGTTATATTTAACTTCACCCTCTCAAATAAAACAACCATAAACATTGGTGTGCCACAAGGGTCTGTTTTAGGACCGTTGCTTTTTTACCATCTTTATCAACAGTATCACCTCTAACCTCCTGCAAACCACCTCCCTGTTATATGTGGATGACATTGTCCTATACAGGAGTGCGAAAACTGTTGAAGAGATCAACCAAAGTCTCTCCCAAGATTTCCAACTAATACAGCAATGGCTGTTGAGACATAAACTTGTCCTGAACGAATCTAAGACCCAAGCCTTGCTATTTGGGTCCATTATGAAACTCAAAAAACTCCCAACCAAATTTCAGAGTCTCCTCCTCTAATGGAACATCAGTTGGGGTGGTAGACTCATTTAAATACCTTGGCATAACACTTGACCCATTACTTAACCTCAATATCCATATATAACAGACCTGTAAGCTGGTCAACATAGACATAGAAACATAGACTTTGACGGCAGAAAAGGACCACTTGACCCACCCAGTCTGCCCATTTCCCTACCTACTGGATAAGCTGCAGATTCTAGTTAACCAACAGCCTGCTTCCTGCAACCCCGCTCTATAATTGCTTTGTGTCTGTCCCAAGCATGTTTGAATTCCCCTGCTGTTTTAGACCCTACGATCTCCTCAGGAAGGCTGTTCCATGTATCCACCACTCTCTCCGTGAAAAAGAATTTCCTCACATTACCCCTGAGCCATCCCCCCTCTATCTTTAAACTGTGCCCCTTGTTCTTACACATCTCTTTTCCTGAAAGATGCTACCCTCCTGGACTTTGTTGATTCCCTTGAGGTACTTGAACGTTTCTATCATGTCCCCCCGTCCCTCCTTTCATCAAGGGTATACATATTAAGCTCTCTCAGTCTCTCTTCATATGGTTTCTGATGTAGACCCTGCACCATTTTAGTTGCCCTCCTCTGGACTGCTTCTATCCTGTCTATGTCCTTGCGTAGATGAGGTCTCCAAAACTGCACACAGTACTCCAGATGGGGTCTCACCAACTGTCTGTATAGAGGGATAATCACTTCCCTTTTTCTACTTGTGATGCCCCTTCCTATGCATCCCAGTATCCCCCTGGCTCTCCTTACTGACTTCTCACATTGCTTACCCACCTTTAGTTCGTCTGATATGAAACTCAGTATTGCTTACCGAACCAGCTATGTCCTTACCCCCTCAGCAAGGCTTGCCATAGCACGAGGCATACTCCTACCAACCCTCACTTATGCTGTTGCAACATATGCCTCTGCGGGCAAATCATACCTTAAGAAATGGGATGTTACCTACAACAGCGTCTGTTGTTATGCGTCCTCCTCTCACCAGCTGAAACATAACTGCCTCCTTTACTGTGGTCTGGGGTGGCTCCCACCACAAACATCATGGTACTATGCATATGGCACCACCATTGACAACATTATCAGATCACAGATACCCAAGCCACTGGCAACTCTCTTCCGAAACCACACTTCCTGCTATGGCCTACGATCGATGGAAAATGCCCTCATCCATATCCCCAAACACAGCACCTCCAAAGGTGCGAGTGCATTTGCCTGTCATGCCCCCCAGTACTGGAACTCCCTCTCTCTAAAAATACGCCAAGCCTCTTCCCATGCCATGTTCAAGAAGGAGCTGTGTAATCATCTCACCACTTCCAGCATGTGCTCCTGTTTCAAACCGCCTTAGCTAACATAACTCTTCCTAACCTTCACCACCCAGGCCATTTCTGTTAGCCCCGCATAACGCTCTGCACTTGCTCCTACCTTCTCTTACTGCCCTTACATCAACTAAATTCTCCCTCTTATCTTGTTCTAAGCTCTACCCTATCCCACCCTTTACCCTCCATGCCTTATATTTCTCTGCTACACCTACCCGATATTGGCTATTTTATAGATTATAGCCATCATTGTATTTTCCTCCCCTATTTTCTGCAATAGTTACGATTTAATGTATAACTACTAGTATTTTTGCTGTACCTTCACACTGTTATGTATTTACCCTACTTTGTTGTTTATGCCTGCTGACACTGTTTATATGATAGTACATTGTCTACTATGTACTGTAATTTGTTTTCTGTTTGCTCTGTACCCTCCCAGGTCGTGCCTGAAAATAGTCATTGCTATGGCTAGTGCACCTACCCGGTAAACAAAAACTAAATAAAAATAAAAATCAGGCCACCAAAAAGCGTCGACAGCAGGCTTTGGAGGTCCACCTTCTAAAAGTCTGCCTAGCTTCTTTAGAGAAGCAAATGGACCACATTAGAGAGTCCTCTTCCAAGAAATCTTCTCCCTCCAAGAAGCATCATGAGAAATCTCGGGAGCGGGAGCACTCCACAGACCAACCTGAGACCTCGCGGCCCTCAACAAACAAGGCCCAACAACCGCCTAAGAAGACCCCGGACAGTAAGTCTGGTAAATCTTCCGCGGATCAGTCGACCGTCAGCTCCTCTGGCCTCACCGCTACGGTCACTATGCCGGCCCCCGGCTCCTCCGGGGACCGCACGGCTGCCTGTAGGATGGCTCCCCAGCCTTCGGGTACCCGCCCAGCATCAGTCGGTAAGTCGGCCGGGGGCTCCTCCCCCACCCGGCTCCGCCTGATAAGATGCCCGTCTCCAGCCGCTCAGGCGTGATTCTCCCGTCTGGGCCTAGCGACACCTCACCGACTGCAGAACCAGGGGAAAACACCCCTCTTCTTCCCCCCCCCTTCGCCTTTAATCCTCCCCTTCTCAGGTGGGTACCTTGGCGAAGACAGGCCTGAACCCTTGATGTAGTGGATCCTTTGGGGTCTGTCCGCGCCAATTTGACGGGGTCACAGGGAAGGAGGCTCCTCGCTGTCTGGCCTTCCAGTGGAGGCCCCTTCTCCGGGTGGGATCCCTTCGAAGCCGGTGAATATCCCGGCCCCAATCCCACCATCTGATTCAATGAATCCCATTCCGACGACCCTTCCACAGCCTGGGCTCTGTGGTCTGCCCCAGCCTTCGGCTCCAGCACCAGACCAAGTCCTGCTGTCTGGCCCCCTTCATCTGGCCTCAACGCCAGCCCCTCAGACGCCAGATCCCCTTCCTTCGCCGGATCGGGTGGTGCCTGTCCCGACGTCGGTTCCCCTGACATTGGCTATCCCAACACCAGTTCCCCTGCCGATTTTATAATACAGCGGGTTCGACATGGGTGCCCCTCCATCATGTTTTACGACAGGGATTTATACCAGACCCCGGACGTCCCACATTACCCTTTCAGGTATCTTGGAAGTTCTTTTGGGCAGTACTACCCTGGTTATAACCTCCTACCACAATTACCAGGGTTATCATTACCCACCCCTTCCGGTTATGCCTCCTCCCCCTCAGCCAAAACTTCCTCCTCAGACTGTGCCGGATTTGAAGACCTTCATCCAGTCTTGTGGTAGGGGGCGCACGTGGATTTGGTCTCAGACCTGGAGTCAAGACTCCCTCTTCCGCGTTCTCCTAGGTCTGCATCCCTGAGAAGCTCTTCTCCATCCACAGTACATGCCTCGGGGGTGGCTCGTCGGGACATTACCCTTCTGGACATCCGTAATCTTCCTGACGAGTGGGCAGACTATGAGGATGTCGGCGGAGGACGCCTTGCAGAAACCAGAGGGTCCGAAAGGCAAGGTTCCAAGTCCCCCCAGTGGACCCTTCCTTCTCAGATCTTCTGAGGTCCATGAAAGATTTCTTCGACTGGAACAAGACCCAGTGAGACGGAGACTAGCCGAACACCTGGACTTAGAGTCCCTGTCTCCGGTCCCCATTCCTTCCTGATTGGGCCTCACCAGGACCTCGCCTCTACAGTCTGGCAGATGCCTCATTCTCTTCCGGCTGTCCCCAAGAGGGTGGACAGGATTTACTGGGCACCGAAGGACGCGCCGTTCCTAAAGACGCATCCTAAGGTGCACTCTGTTGTCATTTCAGCTGCTCATGACCGCTCCACTGCACCCAAGCACATGAGCACTACTCCTCCAGACAAAGAGTCGAGGCAGATGGACCAGTTCAGTAGAAAAATTTATGCCTCTGCCACATGCGCGCTTAGATCCTTCAACTATGTGTCCCACGTGGTGTTTCACCAAAAGGCTACCCTGGCCAGATTAGAGGCTCGTGTCCAATCTATGGAACCCTCGAGTCTCAAAGAGGAGCTTGCCAAGGACCTTCGCCTCTCTCGCTTTTCCTGTAGGCATGCTTTGCAGGCTACATATGACTCAGTCGACTCTGTAGCTCACTCCTCTGCAGTTTTAGTTGCCCTAAGACAGCATTCCTGGCTTCGCATCTCTGGCCTTGCCAACAAGGTACAGGCGGTGATTCAGGATGCCCCCTTCCGGGCTCTGTGCTTTTTGGTGGGGACACCAAAGATCTCATCACTGATCTCCAGGACAGAGGCCTCGCCCTCAGATCAGTGAGGTCCATTTACCGATCGGGTACTCAACAGAAGCAGCAGCCCTTTTGGAAAAGGACCTGGAGGCAGAGGAAGCAGGCTCTGGCTCGGCGCCAGGGCAAACGCAAGTCCACGGGTTTTGCCACTCCTCCAGCTTCCAAGAACCAGAGACGCGCAGGGGCCTTCCCCCGAACGCCATGCCACTTCCTGACTCACTATCCCCACTGCATCCTCAGTCTCATGACGAGGAACAGGTTGGGGGGGGTTCGCCCACCATATGCAGGAGTGGAAGGCACTAACCTCCGACGCATGGGTCCTGCAGCTGGTGTCCATCAGACACCCCATAGAGTTTCTGGAACTTCCTTCAGAATCACTGCCAAAAAGGTGGTCTTGCCCCAGGGATCAGGCTCTTCTCATCCGAGAAGAAGTTCAAAGCCTGTTGCTCAAGGAAGCAATAGAGCGCGTTCCCCTCTGGCAAAGGGGCAGGGGGTTTTACTCCCATTTTTTCCTGGTTCCAAAAAAGACAGGAGACTTCAGACACATTTTCGAGTTAAGCAACCTCAGTCAGTTTGTCGAGTACAAAAAATTTTGGATGTTGACGCTCCAGAGTCTCCTCCCATTCCTTCGGGAGGATCATTGGTTGTGCGCTCTGGACTTGCAGGATGCTTACCTGCACATCCCAATCTTCCCCAGCCACCGCCGTTTCCTGCGGTTCCAATTCCAAGGGAGTACTTCCAGTTTTGGGCGCCCCCTTTTGGTCTGTCCTTGGTACCCCAGGTGTTTACAAAGTGCCTGGTGGTGGTGGCAGCTTCTTTACGCCACCAGGGCATTGCTGTTTTCTCTTACCTGAACAATTGGCTGATCTTAGCCCTGTCCAGGGACTCCTTACTAGAGGCTCTCTCTTTCACCTTTGGCAGACTGGGCATTACAGTCAATATTCACAAGTCATCCATAATCCTGTCCCAGAGACTACAGTTCACTGGGGCAGTCTTGGATATGGTCCAATGCAGAGCCTTCCTTCCTCCAGACAGGGTGGAGACCCTGATCTGTCAGACTTCGTGAGTGGCTTCATCCAGGACCATCCCAGCCTGGGAGATCCTCTGCCTCCTTGGGCTGCTGGCAGCCTCCATCACTACTGTTCTCCTGGCGAGGCTTCACATGAGAGTTACTCAGTGGTCCTTGCGTGTGCAGTGGGACCAACTCCTGGACGACCTGGACCATCTGGTACTGGTCTCCTCAGCGGTTCAGAAAGAATTGCTTTGGTGGAGGGACCCCTGCAACCTTTCCTTAGGTCTCCCTTTCAGGAGCCGCCCTCCTCTGGCATCCCTAACAACAGATGCTTTGAACATGGGATGGGGAGTGCATCTGGGGGAGCACCAAGCTCAAGGGCTGTGGTGCAGCTTGGAAGCACCTTTGCACATTAACATTCTGGAGATGAGAGCGGTCTTGTACACCTTACAAGCCTTCCAGACCCTCCTTCCCAAGGGATCACTGCTGGTCCAAATGGACAATCTGTCAGTAGTCTGGTACCTCAACAAACAAGGAGGAACTCGATCGACCCCCTGTGCAGGGAGGCGATGCGGGTGTGGAACTGGCCGGTCCAGCACAATCTGGCTCTTGTGGCCATGCATGTTCCAGGCATTCTAAATGTCCTGGCGGACAGTCTCAGCAGATCTTGGACCCTAGCTCACGAATGGGAATTAAATCAGGAAGTGGCAGAATCTCTCTTCCTAAGTTAGGGGCGTCCGGAAATCAACCTTTTTGCCTCCCAACACAATGCAGAACTTTCCAGTTTTTGCTCACTCATTCCAGGGCATGGTGCTTTCTGGCACGACGCGCTGTCTCTCTCCTGGACAGGGACATTTTTGTACGCCTTCCCTTTGTTCCCCATTCTCCAGAGGGTCCTTCTCAAGCTTCAGGCAGAGAAGGCGAGGATGCTTCTCATCGCCCCTCTCTGTGCGAGACAAATTTGGTTTCTGCTGTTACAACAGCTATCCAGGGAACCACCGGTTCCACTTACAGTGACCCACGACAGAGGTCATCTGTTACATCCGTGGCTAAGGACACTGCATCTTCATGCATGGCTCCTGCTGACATAACGATTTCTCGCTTTGGGGTCTCCTCTCGAGTCGCTCAAGCCCTTACAGAGGCTAGAAAATGCTCTACTCGTTCTATTTACGCCATGAAGTGGAAACGTTTTTCCATCTGGGTGACTTCCAAGAATTTGAACCCATTTTCTTGTTCTGCCCCTCAAATCATGGAATATCTCCTTCACCTGTCAGACTGTGGTCTGTCATATTCCTCCTTGAAGGTCCACCTTTCTGCAGTTTTGGCGTACCACAAGCTGGTGGATGGCAAACTCGTGGCTCAGTTGGAAGTCTCAAAAACCTTTCTGAAAAGGATCTTCTATCTGAATCCCCCCCATCTACATCCCAACTCCACCTTGGGATTTGAACTTTGTGTTGGAGAAGCTCACTCTTCCCCCATTTGGGCCGGCTATGAGCTGTGATTTGCGCTTCCTTTCCTGGAAGACATTATTTTTAGTTGCATTACGTGAGCCTGAAGGATTTCGGAGCTTCACGCTCTGGTCTGTATAGAGCCTTATCTTCCACAAGGACCAGGCGGTGCCCTGGACAAATCCTAAGTTTCTACCCAAGGTGGTGTCAGAAGCCACACTAAACCAGTCAGTAGAGCTTCCAGTTTACTTTCCATCCCCTTTGAACAGAGGTGAGGCACTCCTGCACACCATGGACGTCCATCGGATCCTTCAGTGCTACATACACTGGACCAAGGATTTCCGTAGCTGCAATCAGCATTTTGTTTATTTTGCCCCCAGGTCTAAGGGCAAAGCAGTTTCCAAGCAGTGCCTTTCCAAATGGTTAGGCAACTGTATTCAGTATTGCCACCAAAATTACGAAAATCCTCTGCCGGGTCCTATCAGAGGTCATTCAACTAGGGGCATGGCTGCTTACGCTGCCTTTTTGCAGAACGTTTCTGTGGCTGATATTTGTGCTGCAGCCACGTGGAGTTCTCTCCATACCTTTACTAAACACTACGGTCTGGACATTGCTTCTAGGCGGAGGGCTGTCTTGCAGGGCCTTCTGTCCTAGGCTGGGTCCATTCTGGTTCCCAGTTTCCACTGGAGTTATTTTCTCCTCCTCCCTTGTTTCCCTCGGTCTCTCTTTGGAAGGATTGTTTGGGACTCTGTCCTATATGTAATGACCTACTGAAGGAACCCTCTTGAAGTAAGATAGTACGGTTATGTAGGAACTTACCATAACAGTAGATCTTTGAGAGAGGTTCCTTCAGTAGGTCATATTTTTTTTCCCTCTCTCCTTCCCCTCATTTTATTTCTTACACAGGGACTCCAAATCCTGTTTGCTTCTGCTGTCAGGCCTCTTCCTGGCTCCAGCGGGAGAACTGGAGGACGGGCGTGGGGACCGCCCACTATATACGGCCATGCTGACGTCAGTCACGTGACGTCGGGTGGGCGGTCCCCCATCAGGGATTGCTAGAAAAGTCTGCCGTGCGGCCAGTTCTATATGTAATGACCTACTGAAGAAACCTCTCTTTAAGATATACTGTCACTAAGTTCCTATGTAACTGTACTGTCTTCGAGAGGAGCTCTTGCAGTAGGTGGCTTTCCCACCCTCAATCCCCCAGGTCAGTGTCATTACGCATACTTCTCTCCAGTAGGGGAGTTCCTTCTCGGATCTCCATTTTTACCAACCGGGTCTCCGGTGGGGAACTGATATGGTGCTGGCGGGTCCGTCCCTTTTGTACTATGTCTGACGGGCATGGCAGACGTGGGGGGCAGACCCCCCGCCACAGACTGCTAGCTAGAAAATTTTTCTGTGGGGTCCTGATGCCTGGTGGCATTAGTCCTAAGTGTAATACCTGCTGCAAGAGCTCCTCTCGAAGAGCTACTGTTATGGTAAGTTCTTGCGTAACTTACTTTCTTTCTCGTGCCATCAACTGTTCGTTGGTACACTGCTCAGAAGAATGCCATCAAATTTTGCCTTAGTTACTCAGCTGCTTCTTTAACCTTTTTCAAAAAACATTTATGCTGTTGATGAAACTCAAGGAGCTGTTCCGTTACTATTGTTACGGTGAATTAAAGATTGAGGATGACGTACGTACCTTGTTCACATTGTTGCATTCACTGTTTGGGTCTTGCTCACAATGTTAAGGTCTGTGCCATGTCTCAGGGCTTTAACCAGGCCATACAGAGATGTCGGTAGGCCTTAGAAACTTACTTGAAGGTTATTGTTGTGGAGTATAAACAGCACATGCCCCAGGTTGCAGTGCCGAATTCCCTTGCTCCTTCTGCTTCTAGTTCACTGTCAGCCCTTCGCTCCCTGCAGTCAGCAGTGCTGCTTGTGGAACTGGCAAAGCAGAAGGAGAAAAAGTCAATGGAGAAGCAGATGGAAGGCATAAGAAAAGGAGGCGTGTTCTACCCATTCTAGGTCATCTGTATGTGAGGACAACAGTGGTAGATCTGTTGTAAAAGACAGGACCCAGGCTTCGTCCTCTACCTCTCCTGCCCCTCCTTCCCCCAACCTTCAACCATCTCTTGGGCAACAAGGTTGGGGTCTGGCACTGACTCCAGTCCCCATATGGGGGATTTGATGCTGATTCCGCCATCGGGCTATGCCTGGTTGAGTCAGTGGTTGTCGAGCTCTGTGGGGCCCATTGACAAACAGATCCTGTTTCAGACTGTATCTGTGCTGTTCTCTCAGATGCTGCCTCCAACTCTGCTGTCTACGCTAACCCTGTTGGCACAACCCGTAGGCCTGTTGTCCATGACCTGTTTGATTCCTGTTAAAAGTTCCACAGCTTGGCTTGGGGCTTACTCTGTTGATGCCTTCGTTGTCAACTGTGGCACCTTCTAGGGTGCTTTCCCCTCCTGATGACCTGCTGCCAGTTCCTGTCTGTCAAGCTTTATTACGCTTAGCAACCTGAAGCGAATTCAGTGGTCATAATGGCTGCGCGTGACTTCTCTAAAGCTCCAAAACATGTGAGCGCCCTTCCCCTGGGTAAAACTCTGGGGAAATTGGATGTGATGGGCAAGTGGACCTATGCTTTTTTATCCCTTAGCCTAATAGCCAGTGGACATCTATGGCTACCGTGGATGATGAGGTGCCAGATGGACCAGCCACAGCTGAAGTCCAACAGGCTGCTGCCCATGGTCTTGAAGCTGATTAGGCACCTATTAGGGTCAGCTTACAATGCATCGGATGCTTTGTCTCCTGTAGCTACTTCAGGTTTATGCTGTCACTGACACCTGTGGCTATGTGTCTTTAGCTCTGCAGCTGATGTGCAACAACTGATCTTTAATGCTCCATTTAGAGGTGAGCAGCTTTTTGGCATCCTGTGCCCATCCCAATAGAGGCTACTCTGAGGTCCCGGCCGAGTTCCCAGTAGGCCCCTTTGCCTCCTGGTGCCCAAGCCAGAGCCAGCAAAGGTGTGGGTGTTGGTGGCTTGCAGGCCCCACTCAGAACTTTCTGACTGCCTTCTGCCTCCCCAGCCCCTGTAGACCATGGTCTCCTTGTTGGAGACCACATCTCCTGCTATCTTCCAAAGTACAGGGAGATTGCAGCATTTGCATGGGTCCTGGAGGTGATTTGGCAAGGACTCACCCTAGAACTCCTCTCTGCCCTTCTGGTCCATCCTTCCTTACCAAACTGATAATCCTTCTGGACATCTCGCCTTCTTGCCGGAGGAGGAGGTTCAAAACCCTCCTCTGCATGAGGGCCATAGAACCAGTCCCTATTGCAAAACTGAGTCAGAACTATTATTCTCGATACTTATAAGTGCTAAAATGGATAGGAGAGCTGTGCTCCATCCTAGACCTTTGAGGCCTGAATCTGTTTATCAAATGCAAACTGTTCCGGATGGTCTCCATCCAGTCCCTTCTTCCCCTATTGTTACAGAGGTGTTGACTGTGCACCCTAGACATGAAGGATGCTTACCTTCATATCAGAGTGTGGACAGTTCGTCCAAAACACGTTGGGTGGGTGCAAGCTTTGGTGGTGATTGTTTGTCAATAAAATTAAAATGACTTTTTAATCACAACTTTTCTGAGCTGTGTGGCGTCTTTCCATTGAGATGGTGAGTGCATGAATTTGTACTGTACTTGTTCCTGATTTTTTTAGTGAGCACCACCAGTGTTGTGCACACTTTTATTTTATAGTGGAGGAGGGGTGAAGCTCTGGCAGTGTACTCTGCTTTGTCAAACTGTTCAGTGTTGTAAAATAAAAGAATCTATAGGATCCTGTTGTAGGAAAGGAAGCAAAAAATAAAAACATCACAGTGATTTGCTTTTAGGCATTTATTACTTCCACTGGTACAAATTCTACATAATTACTCTTAAAGAAAAAAACAAATAAGGCTGCAGCAGCCTACCAGTATTGAGCAGCAGGCCTCTAGAATGGTATTTAAACATGAATGGAAAATGTGCTGCTCTGTTGTCTGGTAGTTGTCTGATAGAACACCAGGGGCTTGATTTTTTCAAAGAGCCAGTAGAGCGACACAAGCTGCGTCATGAGGTCACATGTTGCAAAGCTGGGAGTGCAAGGGACCCTGCACCATTTTGTACAACAGGAAGTCCTGGCACCAAAGTCCCCAGAGTTGCCGCAAGTGGTGCCATGCACGAAATGGATTGCACACAGGAGCGGATTGATGGAGACATCAGTCAGCCTCTGGCATGCTAAAAGCTGGCCCATCATGTCAACAGCTATGCCTTCGAGGTGAGGAACAGCCATGCACACAGTGACCCCAAAAGAGATCGGTAATGCCGTTGATAAAAGGGAACATGTACCATGCACTAGACGAATCCCAACGGCACATCACACAGAACACTTGTCGAGTAAAGCCCATTGCTGTATCCATACTTGTTCAGCCAGGCAGTGCTGCTATGGCAGAATGCACTAGTCAGTTGTATGGGGCTGCAGTTTGACTCATATGACAACAGGTCCTGTTGTCATAGCAGCAGGCATGGGAAGCCGCATGGTAATGAGCATGAATTGCTGGTGATAGCTGTGCCCGAGTCCACACGGTGCGCATGTCTGGGAGGTGGTTTCTGCACATACTAGGATGCCTAGTGGCGCACATCCCAAGGAGCATAGCTGTCATGGTGTGGTCGTGCTGTGTTAGCATGCATGATACCCTAAATGTATTGCTGAGGCTGCTGTGTGTCCCCAGGGTGTGTGTGGTGAAGTGGCAACAGCTGTGCACCACCCCATGCCAGCCAAAGGTAGAGCATTCAACACTGGCAACACACCATACTACATGGGGGTATGGAAACAACAAAAAAGGTACACACGTAGGTAGGTACACATCATAATACAACAGGGACCTACACCTCAGGATGGAATACAAGGAACACTACATACCATGCCAGCAGTGTTTTTGTTATGTTTTTTGCTGTGTTACAGCCTGTCACAAGCTGTGATCAGCTGTAACTTGTTTGTCTCATGCAGGCATTCTATATATATACCAGGGGATGACACTGTACAGCCAGTGCTAGTACTTGACTTGAGTTCCTCATCAGAAATGGGAGCTTATGGAGCCTGACATGGCTGTAATGAAACAGGTGGCTTGTTTGTTGCCAGTAAAGTGTCATGAGATCTATCAGTATCTGGACTAATAGGAAAAGTGTTCCTCACACAATGTGCATGCCCACAGTGTTGGACACACTGGTGCTATCGGGAGGTGCCTTCAGCACATTCTGTATTGGCTGGTGCTATCGGGAGGTGCCTTCAGCACATTCTGTATTGGCTGGTGCTATCGGGAGGTGTCTTCAGCACATTCTATATTGGCTGGTGCTATCAGGGGAGGTGCCTTCTGCACATTCTTTATTAGCTGGTGCTATCAGGGGAGGTGCCTTCAGCACATTCTGTATTGGCTATATTCCGTTACATACAGCAAAAGGGTCTCCAACCAGCATTTTTGTCATACAATACATACGTGTCATTACTGAAGGTGGCCTAGATGAGTACTTAAAGCTGATCCCATGGGCATATTTCCACTGGGCATCAGAATGGTACAAGAGGGCACCTTCTACTGAGAATTGTCCTGAGGTGTGGCACACAGGTTGTTAGGCCAGCCCTAGTTGGTCTACGCACTGATACGCCCTGTGGCTGGACTTCCTAAATACCACAGGTGGGGATGTTGCAGTCGGGTTCTGCAGCAAGCCCCCTTTCACCATGGCGCACCCCTGTTTCTGATGCAGGGCTGGCACTGGGCCAGTCTGACACATGGGAACCTGGTTTTGCTGCAACCAGCATCTGAAAATCAGAACTGCCGCAAGTTGTGCCTCTTGTGTCAGCTCTGTTTCTCAAGCAGTATACGTCATTTTCGGGATTTTGACAATCAATCCCCAGGGATGCAGTGGGGTTGTATAGTTAGGATATGGAACATCTGTGGATCTGCATGTCCTGTTTCAAATCCCTGTTAAGTTACTGTCTGTGTGTTTTTAAAGAGCCCCTGACACCTTATGGAACACTTGGGGGGGGGGGGGATTGTATACACAGTTCAGCTAATGCAGTATATTATCTCTGTTTAGCTTCCGCCTTTTTAAATTTTGTTCATAAGCCCAAGCTTTGCTGTGTTAGGTAATTTCTGCTATATTTTGTATTATGCATGTAATTTTAATGTGTTAGTCACTGGCGACATTAAATTGTCAACCATAACTCGCACGCCTGTCTTGGGCATTTTCATGGGGCTTGCCTCCAATGTGGGAACAAAACAGTAACACATCAAAACTGCACTGCTTTATTAAAAAAAAAAAAAACTGCCTTGACTACTAATGCATTACAAAATGGCCTGAGACCCCATATAAAAAGTAGAAATGGTGAAGTGGGGCCTTTTGCACTCTGAAACTACATCACAGGAAGAAGAAAGCAAAATCGGGACACTCATCACCCAAGAATGTCATGAAGAACCACCCTCAGGCACTGCAGTTCTTTGTTAGCACGAAACAAATGATAAAAACACACAGTGACACAGGGTTCCCCACTGTCTGAAAATATAGGGTAGTGGCAGTGGTGATCGGGTCAAAATGTGCGTTATTTTTGTGGACCTCTTATATGCACTGTACATGTGCATAAGCTGGTTTTAAGTACAATATAGTGAGCTGGTATCAAAACGGGGTAGTAATGCAGTAAAGGATGTCAATAAAAGACAATTTTGGGGGATTTTGTAAAAAAAAAAAAATAAATCAGTCTGTAATGGATAGAAATATAGGGTGGTGGCAAAAAAATATAGGGTGGTGGTAAAAAATATAGAGCGGTGGTGAAAAAATATAGGGTGGTGGCCCACCGCACTAAAACAGTGAATGGGGAACACTGGTGACACCTCTGTTCATCTGCGTGACACATTTTGCATGGCAACATGGTTTGTAAGTGTTTGGCACTGCTTGGTTTACTTGCTGGTTTGTGTATTTTTTTTTTTTTTATTTCTGTAAATCTCCATGCTGAAGGCAGGGATGTTCCCTGACTCGGTGCCACCGCACCCAACACAGGCATCTGCCAACAGCTGCCTTAGAACCAAGGTCTGTGGCTTACTTCCTGTGGTGGGACCCCGAAGGGGAGATTAGGAACCACCATGTTCAGTCCTGGGACTGGCTGCAGCGTTGTTAGGTGCGGAGTTGGAAGCTGTTGTGCTGTTCTGCTGCACAGGGTTTTTCCCTTGTCGGTCCCCCAAGGTGTGGACATGCAGTGACATCAGTGGTCCCATGCATGCCCCACAGACATCTGCCACTGTCTTCCCCTCTGTTACGTGGTCCTAGTCACCTCAGCACGGGGCACCACCAACACCCAGGTGGAGAGCTGTCTCTGGGATACTTATCCAACCTCCCCCCCCCGACCAGCCCTCTGATGCTTCGGACTCTTTCACAAATCTGGGTCTTCAGTGTCACGAGCTGTTGCTCTACCGCTGCGCTGGCAGACTGGCTTATTGCGTTTGTCATTATGTCTCCTGTTTTCTGTACTTGTATTTCTTGTCTTTTATTTATTTATTTTTTTTTGTCTATTTTATTGTGTACAATGGGGACCGAGCACAATGAAATAAAATTGCCTTGCCTATAAAGGTGTGTGCCCACACAAACCATGTCAGGCAGACCAGCAGAGGGTTACTAAGTGCTTTTATTGTTTCTTGGGCACTATTTTTTTTTTTTGGAGATCCAGTAAAGAATTGCAGCACCTGAGAGCAGTTCTTTGTGCCATCCTTCCTGGGTGGTGAGTGCTGATTCTGCTTTGCTCTGGCCTTAGATCACCCAGGTAAATCGGTGTCATTACTGACCTGTTGTGATTGATGTTTGTATACTAGACTCTGTCTTCTTATCCAAGCTTTTCTGAGTACTCCTATCATGGGTTGTCTTCTACAAAACAAACCTATTCCTGATGACTAACAATGCAGGCATAGTGACATTTTTTTCCCAGCGTTAGCTATGTTTTTTTTTTATTTCACCACATAGCTTATTTATGTATCATCCTTTGTGATTTCATAATCATTTCTCAAGCAGCAGGTTTTAATATCCCAAGACGAGGATTGTGATGTTAGATGTAGACAAGAATCCTAAAAAGATGAATCCAGTGTTCATTGCATAACAGGGATGTCACAAGATCAAATTTTTAGTGTGTCACTATTTGTGTGAAAACATTATTGGAGGAAAGTGGGAAATAACGCGCACCTGGAGAGGAACATGACAGAGCAGCAAGTTAAGATGGTTTACAGCAGTATATTGTGGTATATTATGCCTCACGATAAGTGCTGTTTTGCAACAGTAAACCATCATAAGTGGAAGTATCCTATCATGTTATAGTGAGATCCCTGTTCCAGGACATTGAAATTAGAAGGTCAAATGTTTCACTGAGCTCCAGAAACATGAGCCATTTTAAAAGAAGTGTAGGCCCCCTTGAATAATTACGAGAGCATTTCAGATGGCATTTCTTCCCTTTTGAAGAAGCAAAGACAAAAACAATAGATGGAGAAATGCTATTTGAAATGTTTTCTCCATTTTTTCCCCTCGGTTCCCTTAATCGCCCACACTTTTCTCAAAATGAATGACTCACCTTTTTGAAACTCAAAAGTGGTGGTAACAAGACACCCTTTAATTTCTCCTTTGCTTGCTGCCCTACAAAACAGTTGAAAAATTAATCTTAAAACCTTTGGAGCGAGAACAGGGTTAAATCCCTAACCTGCCACTCAGTCACACTGTGACTGCTCTATCTGCTTGGCATATTTTCTATCCTTTTTATTCTGTCCAGTCAAAATTAATGTAATAAACTTCTGGTTGCTGTCTGAGCAAATCCTAGTTCTAAATGATCAAAAGTAACTTCCAGTTCAGCACTGCAGCCGGAGTGCCTTGCAGAACGATTGACTTGCTCTCTGGCTAATCATGTTAGGCACATAAAGCAGACAGTGTGTGCTGTAGTCCCGTCTGTGTCTGTACCATCTTGGTGGGAGAAAGGCAAACCACGTGGTACAAGATTCTGAGTCCTTCATCCTCTACCTCTGCTGAGCACTGCCTCCAGAATCAGTCTACTTGGGCACTAGGATTAATTCTGAGCCGCCGCCTTAAAAAAATTAAGCTTTTGTGCTGCACAAACATAAAGTAATTACCTGCTTATGCGGTCGTGAAGCTTGCAGTATGCATGTGCTCATTATACGGGGGTGCTCCCAGCTGGCACTGAACAAGTGCATGTTACTGTCTGGCGGCCCTCTGAACACCTGAGGGAAGCTGCTGACACTGCACCATTGGCACGTACTTGCAGCTTTGAAATGAACACTGGAAGTCTAGGGAACAGTTAGTGCTGTTTTTAATATTAATGTTTACAGTTATGAAGAAAAAGAGGGCGTTAGATACAGGAAATCAGTGAAATGTGAACTGCAGTGTGTCCCATCATATGTATTTTTTCTAAAGTGGTATTTGAGATGTCCAGGGCTCTCGGAGCAGTCCCTTTGTCTATCTTGTGTTTTAATCCTATGTAGAGGCTGGTCCCTGCTGTGCAACTGGACTATCCTCTATAATTAATGAAGTGTGAAAGTTCCCATTAAATAAATAAATGAAAGCTATTGTTCAGTTGTTGTTTTTTCTCTGTTGTATAGGCATTCCAGAAAATGGACATAAAGAAGAAGGAGGAACAGCTCAAGCTTCTAAAGGAGAAATATGGTATCAACACAGATCCACCCAAGTAAACTGGCTTCAGAGTGACTGGACTTTTTAGGGAGCAACTCCCTAATTTGGCATCTCTCGCATCCCTTTTAATTTAGGATCATTTTGCATTGTGAAAAATAAAAATTTCTTTAAGAAGATTGACACATTGGGGAATAATGTTTATTTGGACTCTCGCTATGTTCTGTTCTCTCCACCTGAACCCCATTATTAAATGTTTTGTATAAAGCATGTCTAACATTCTTATTTCCGATGATTTGCAAACCGCTCTGGATGTTTCTTTGCAGGGTTTTGTGGGTGGGTGGAGCATGGCGTGATCGAAATGGGTATTTATTTGCAGCAACCAGGAAAAAGAACTGGCTTACGGCCATCTTGTTTTGAACTTTGTCTGCTGAGACACATCACTAACAAACGTGTTATTTCTGAATTGTCACCAGAGGTAGTGAGATTATGTATGTTGTTTTTCTGTTAACTAGTCTTAATACATGTTTTCCCCTGGTATAAATGTTTTAGAGCATCATTACCTGCAGTGCAGCACTGCACTGGACAGATGGGTCATGGGCCGGGACAGACAAAATGTCCTTTTTATTTCCTGCTACAAAGTGGAGGGGGATGTACTATAAGTTATAAGATGGGAAGCAAAAATGTCAGTGTATGGTTGTTGAAATGGATCACATGACACTGATTTGGCCCAGCACATGGTCGTCCTGGTCCTTAGCCTAATTCCATATTCATACGCCCTTCCAGTTTTTTTAAATACTTGGCAGGCATGTTTTTCCTTGCTAAAAATATCTGCCAGATCTGGATATACAGTACCACAGTATCTACTGCATTGCACATATTTTCTTCTGTATGTACCCAAAATATTACTAAAATTAAGTGCATAAAATCAATATTGTACTCAAAAAAGTCTGTCTTTCTCTTTCTTACCACACAGTACTAAATCCTGTTTGTCTCTGACACCACTGACTGCTCCTCACGGCCATGTCACTTTCTTACTACACAGTGATTGTGCTTGCATCCCTGTGTTTCTCACTGAAAACTTGCAGTGCAAAGAAATGAAAAAGGTGGGGCGGGGAGAATGCACACTTGATACCTGCCAAAAATTGTGGTTTACACACACTGTGCAACTGCCGAACTGCAGCATACAGAAATAAAAAGAAAGCCCATACCCACTGTTGTAGAACAGCTGCGCAGATACTTGTGATTCAAAAAACACCACCGGTTCTGCCATATTCATTAGTTCTCACACTTTGTGATAGTGAGCCTCCCCCAAGCCATAAAAAAGATTTTGAGCCTCCCTCAAATTTGGGAAAAAATCTTGGGCCTCCCCACAGAAAAAAATAAATCCTACTTTGCAAAGTACACCAGGAATGAAGTGAAACTAATAAAGTTGACTGAGTATATTCTTTTTATTCAACTTATTGCTCCCCACCCCAGACCCCAGGTTATACTTGTCGCTCCTTTTTCATGACTCTTGGGCCCTTGTTAATCTGTTTCCTCTTCATCTGGAACAACCAAACCTACCCACTTAATCTTTCCGTCTATTACCCTGTTGTTAAGCAACTTCCTGTATGCTTACCTCGGGCCACACCTGAAAACATGCATCGGATCACTGTGCCTTTCCCAGTCACTAATTTACATATAAATACCTACTATAGAAATGAGCCTTGACTCAGTGTGCCTTTCCAAGTCACTAATTTGCGTATAGATACCCATTGTAGAAACAAGCCTTGACTCAGCATGCCTTCCCCAGGCGTTAATTTACATATAAATACACACCTATAAACAAGCTTTGGCTCAATGGGGACTTCCTGGTCACAAATTTGTGCATAAGTAAAGAAATTCACCTGCAATTATCCATATTTAATTTGTTTTATCCTTTCATACAAAACAGCCAAAACTTAAAATTTAACTACTGTACATTCTCAGACTTGACTGGGCCTCCCTTGGAACAATTTGGGGCCTCCCTTGGGAGGCTGGCCTCACCATTCGAGAACCACTGTGCCATATAATGTGAGCCAAAAAAGTGTCTCAAAAAAAAAAAACTACAAATCTGTGACAGCACTATACTGAATCCACACTCTTCCAGAGAAGAAGCACCAAACCATTAAAAAGCTGCAACTACAGTAGTGGCAAAAAATACCAAAAGGCAAAACAGATCATACTAGCAAGATCCAGTAGCCGGAAGAACTACTGTATTTTACAATTTGCATAATTATTTCTATTTGTGAATATAGAAACCTTTTTTAATTGAACATGTCCTATGAAGAACCCTATTTTATAAGCACAATAATTCACTCCAGGCTGTGCATCACAATTAATTTATGGGCTTCCTGGGTGGTTGAAGGCAGTCTGCCTGCAGTGTCGTGCCTCACAACGCACCTGGAGCACAGTTCGATTTATCAGGATTCCCACGCTGTCATGTGTCTTTGCTTACTTAACAGGGACACTGAGATGGGTCTGTTACTGTATTGTGTCCTCTCATGCGAATGTGAGTAAGATTACCACAAAGCAAAGCTGAGATTTTCTGGCTGTCTAAACATATCAGTGTCAGTGGCTGAGTAGGTAGCACACTCGCCTCTGAGGCCGGGAGATCAGAGGGCTGTGGGTTCAGTTCCCACATCTGGCACTTGGGTTAATATCCCAGTACTGACACTGTAGTGCAGCATGAGAGGGGTGCTGCACTTCTGAGGTGCCATCTTTCGGATGAGACGTTAAACCGAGGTCCCATCTTGTCTGGATTGGTAGTAGTTCAGGTGGATGTTAAAGATCCCATGGCACTTATCGAAAAGAGTAGGGGAATTTCCCCGGTGTCCTGGCCAAATTTCCCATATTCACTAAAAATACCAACAGCAGCTTGGTCTGGTTCAAGGTCAGTTGGCGTTCATCTGTATCCCCCTCCCCTGGGTCGTGCCTGAAAATAGGCAGGATTTGTCTAGTGCACTTACCCAGTCAACAAAAACTAAATAAAAAAAAAAATGTGTGAGATGATACACTTATACTATAAGAGATACATCTCGGTGCGCCAGATTACCTTAGCAAAGCCAAATATAAGAATGGACTACTTTCTTATTTCAAAGATGAAAGATTTTGTTTAAAACCATTGCCAAATTATTCATCTCCCCCTTTCAGTTGTGGAGAGTGGAACAGTCTGGACAAGAGCGTAACCGTCTACAGTATAATACAGAGAGGAGGGGTGGACTTGCATCTGTTGCACTGATTGGTTGGAGGATTTATAATATCACTTGTGTAGATGTCAGCATGTTTTAAAGTTGACCAAAACTGTATTCAAACAACATGAAGTCTTGCTATATTATGACAGTAGCAGTTTGTCCCACCACTAGAACTGCTCCGGATGTGAAATGGTTAATACCATTCCAAAATAGAACTTTGAGCACGAGCTCTAAGAAGCAGCTCTATCTGTGTAATTTCAAACCTGAACTGTCAGATTCTTTACTCCGCCTCAGTGAACAGTCGCTCCAGAGATTTCTCCTACTGCACGGTTCATTTCTCGGTTTAAACAGTGTTTTCTCGGTTCGATTCAACCGAGAATAGTTTTATTTTAACCGCAAAACCATTCGGTTCAAGCTCTGTCTGTGGTAATCGTAAGTAAATTTAAGGTTTTGTCTGTGTGGAACTTGTAAGTTTATCGGTTCGGTTTTGAACCGATCAGCTGGATTTAAAACTTATTAACTTTAAAGTTTACATTTTAGAGTCGCGGTTCCCGAGTTCTTATCGGTTCTAAAAAAGCGGATTTTATTACGGTTTTCCAATACCCGTGACACGGTTAGGAACCGATAAGGTGTCTTGTCCTGGCACTGCCGTTAAAGGCAAGTTTTTTCTGGTTAGGGCTGGCATTATGTCTGGAGAAACCCAAAAGAAAAACCGGGCCCACTGGGTTTCAACACTGTGATGTCTGTGGGGAAGTCTTTGCCAAGGCTGACCCACACCCCAATGTCTATTGTCTGGGGTTTGACCACCTCCAGTCAGACTGCCAGATATGTAAGAATTTCCCTGCAGCCACCCTGGAAAAGAGATTGGGCAGGCTCAGGGAACGAGAGGCCAAAAAGTCCGCTGACCCGGATGGCCAGCCCGGTTCGGTGCCAACCGAACCGGAGGGAGTGCTCTCTGACCAGGGCGAGACTTCCTCGGCCAAAAGAAAAGCTGGTTCTGAGGAACCAATTCCAGTAAAGAAAACAAGAAAGTCAGCAGGTTTGGAGTCCAAAACCCCTTCTCCAACTGCTGCAGAGATAGCAAAAGCCATACAAATTGTCCAGTCACTGTCTCAGGTTCCGTCCGAACCGCCACTATCTGGCAAAAGGTCGGTTCGTCCGGTTCCAGTGGTTCAGGAATATGATGTTGAGGAATTTTATGAACCAGAGGAGGGGGAGGATGATTATGAACAGTATGAATGTGCTGGGAAGGTCTGGGTGTGCCCATTGAACCGGGCATTTCCCCAGACAGACCTCTAGAATCTCCCCCTATGCTATCTGAGTCCCCATCTCATTTTATGTTTTACAAAAAAGTTGCTGAAACCCTCCAGCTTACCTTGGAAGAAGCTGTGGATGAGCAAGAGGAGCCTGATTTTGTAGAAATTATGGATATTCCAGAGTCTAGGAGATTGTCTATTCCTTTGCATAAGTCTTTCAGGAAGCAAACAATAAAAATTTTAAAAGCTCCTAATTCTGTGCCTCCTGTAGATAAAAGATGGACAGAAGGTACACATTGTCATGTCCTGATACAGAATTCCTTTCTCAGCAATGCAGTCATGTTGGGGTAGTTAAGGCTGCAGCCTGTGATAAAACTAATATCCCCTGGCTTCACATCCTCCTGACAAGAGATTCAGGAAGATTGATGCCATGGCGAAAAAACAGTATATGGCAGCCTCTCTGGGACTCAGGCAAGCAAATTATATGGCTTATGTAGCTAGGTATCAGAAATCTAGATGGGATACTGTTATGGAATTAGCCAAGCAAGCCCATGGTCAGCTGGCTAGCAAACTAGAACAGGTGGCTGCTGATGGCATTGAGGCTTCTAAGGTACAGTTTCATGCTGCTGTGGATGTTAATGATGTTTCCTCTAGGGTCATGGCCACATCTGTGGCTTTTCGTAGGTTGGCCTGGCTCAGGTGTACTAGTCTGTCACAGGATACCCAGACTAAGGCTATGGATTTTCCTGTGGTGGGAAATTCTCTGTTTGGGGAGCAGACAGAGAATTACATGAAAAGATGGATGAATATAGGACTACTTACAAAAGTGCCCAAGCTAAGGGCGGCAAGCCACTCCTCAGAGGCATACCCAGGGGTAGGGTGTAGGCCTTTCACAGGCCTTTTACCAGACTCAGGCCTCCTCTGCCTATGCTCAGAGGGGCTTCTTCAGAGGCAGAGGCAGGCGAGGATGGGCAGGCCTGCTCCCTCCTCAGCCTAAAGCTCCTGCTAAGCAGGCACCCTGATGGGGTGCCCAGGGCCAGTCTCCTTTCCGGTAGGGGGCAGGCTGGCTTACTTCTGTCAGAACTGGGCTTCTTTAACCTCAGACAAGTGGGTTCTGGAAGTAGTAAGCCAGGGTCTGGTTCTCAGCTTCAAAAGTTTCCCAAGTTGAGAACCAGACTTTTCTACCTGCAAGTTTCAGAGACCTTTGCTCTGGAAGCAGAGGTCTCAACCCTGTTGGCTCTCAGAGCAGTGGAAGGGTTCCTCCCTGCACCAGGGCAGGGGTCTGTATTCAGATACTTCCTTACCCCAAAAGACAAGGAGAATGGCTGCCTAATAGACCTCAGATATCTGAACAAGCATCTTTGAAACCAAAGTTCAAAATGGTAACTCTGGCAATGATTTTACCTCCCTAAGGCCAGGGGACTGGTTAGCCTCCCTGGACCTCAAGGATGCCTATTTCCATGTCCTAATCAGAAGCTCCCATCGAAAGTACCTCAGATTCGAACTACCCTCACGTTATTACCAGTTCAGAGCAATGCCCTTCGGCCTTACCTCTGCCCCAAGGGTATTCACAAAGTGTCTAGCAGTGGCTCACTTAAGGAGGCAAAGGATTGCTGTTTTTCCCTATCTAGACGATTGGCTCATTGTAGGCCAGTCCCCAGAACAGGTAAAATCTCACCTGCAAGTTACCCAGAGCTTCTCACCTCCCTGGGCTTTCTGCTAAATCTACCAAAGTCGGTTCTGGAACCAGTCCAGGTACTCACCTTTATATGGGCAGAGTTGGACACAAAGCTAGCCAGAGCTTTTCTTCCCTTAGAAAGGGTGACGAATTCAGTGACTCTGGCCTCCTCCTTCACCCTGTAGGTCTCTCGACCAGCAAGACACTTTCTGCAGCTCCTGGGACACATGGCTGCATCCACAGCTGTTGTACAGGGAGCAAGATTTCAGATGAGAGACATTCAGTTTCACTTGAGAACCTATTGGTCTCAGAGAAGAGACCCCTTCCAAGTTGGTCCCAGTGACTTCAACCTTGATCCAGGCCCTCCAGTGGTGGCAGGATCAGAGCAATTTAAGATTGGGGTCCCCTTCATTCCCCTGCTCACAATTTGACTCTCACTACAGATGCTTCCCTTCTGGGTTGGGAGCCCACATGGGCGACCTTTCCACTCAGGAGTGTGGTCCCCAGGAATCTCTGCTCCACATCAATTTGCTGGAACTCAGAGCTGTCTTTTAGCTCTTCAAGCATTTTCTGCATCTGTCCACAACAAGGTGATACAAGTCAGAACAGACAACACCACAACAATGTGGTACATCAACAAGCAGGGGCACTCGGTCTTGACCTTGTGCACTGAGGCAGTGAAGTTGTGGTCTCTGGCCTATTCCCTGAACACTTCCCTCATAGCAGTTCATCTTCCAGGGAAGGACAATGTCCTAGCGGATGCTCTCAGCAGGATTTCCCAGGGCCATCACGAATGGTCCCTGGATCCTCAAGTGCTGGGGATAGTCTTTGCCAGATGGGGCACCCCTCAGATAGATCTTTTTGCAGCCCCAGACAATCACAAACTTCCTCTGTTCTGTTGCAGGCCTCCAGTGTTGGGCTCAGTCCCCCTGGATGCCCTTCTCCTGGATTGGGAGGAAGTTTCTTTATGCTTTCCTCCTTCCTCTCCTATTCAAAGTATTAGTCAAAATCAGATCTCAGCCTTGCAGGGTGTTTCTGATTGCCCCGGATTGGGCCAGGCAGCCCTGGTACCCACTCCTTCTGTCACTGACAATCCATCTTCCCCTTTGCCTCCCCAGGATTCACAACCTGTTAACTTGTGCCCAGGGAAGGGTTTGGTATCCGGACCTCAAATCCCTCAACCTCAAGGCCTGGCTCTTGAGGTTAGGATTGCTGATTTACACCTCTCTCAAGGTGTTTCTTGAAATCCTAAAGGCTTCCAGAAAGCCTTCCACTAGGGCTACTTATAGTTCTAAATGGAAAAGTTTTCCATTTGGTGTGCTGGGAAAATATTTCCCAGAATCTGCTGATTTGCCCATTGTATTAGATTACATGGTCCATCTTAATTCCTTGGGTCTCTGACCAGCTACCCTGAGAGTCCATTTGGCAGCTGTATCTGCTTTTGTGTCAGCAGGAAAGTCATCCCCTCTTTCCACTCACCCTGTGTTTTCCAAGTTTTTAAGGGATTACTCCATACTAATCCACCCTTTCGGGAACCGGCCCCTGCCTGGGACCTTAATGTTTGTATTGCCCAGTTAATGCAACCCCCTTTTGAACCTCTGTTTTCTGCAGAGCTTAAGTATCTAACTTGGAAAACTGTTTTTCTGGTGGCTATCACTCTGCTAGATGCATAAGTGAGTTGCAGGCCTTGTCAGTGAAACTGACTTATTTCTTTCCACAAGGATAAGGTAGTCCTTAGGACTAATAGGAAGTTTTACCTAAGGTGGTTTCAGATTTCCATCTTAACCAATCTATCTCCCTTCAGTATTTTTCACTGATCACTCCTCTTCTGGTGAAAGGAGGTTGCACAGCCTGGATGTTAAGAGAGCTCTTAGTTAATATATAGAGCGTACCAAAGGTCACAGGTTCGAATCCCTCCAACTTTTCCCTTACCTATGGTGAAGCTGGGAAAGGCAAACCTGTCACTAAGAGATCAATTGCCAGGTGGATTGTCTCTTGTATCCAATTTTGTTATCAGAAACTGGGCAGAGATCCCCCCTCTGGCTTGAGGGCTCATTCTACCAGGGGTACAGCTGCATCTCTAGCTGCTGCCAGAGACATCCCTATATTAGAGATATGCCAGGCTGCTACTTGGAAAACGGTACACACTTTTACCAAGCATTACTCCCTGGATGTCCAGGCCAGGAGAGATGCTCTGTTTGGCACAGCTGTTCTTCAGAGCCTATTCCCTAAGTAGGTTCTGCCCCTCCTCCATGGAGGTACTGCTGTGTAGTCTGCTACTGTCATAATATAGCAAGACTTCATGTTGTTTGAAGAAAAAATTACTCACCTTAGTAATGTTGTTTCTTCTAATGGAGTCTTGCTATATTATGACCTCCCCCCCAGCCTGCCCCTCTCAGAACTTCTACTTGGGTGGGGTGCGGGCAACTTAGTGTGGGCACTATTTTATGCCCTTTTAGCGTTTCTCCCCTTTTGGGAGTTTGGGGTGTGTGTGTTTTATTATATTGTTGTTTTATTCTCATGTTGTTAGAATTGTGTTAGTAGTTCTGGTCCCCTGACTTGAGTCTTGGGTGTTGGGACCAGCAATGGTTATTAATATTTAGGTAGCCATTTGGCTAGTGTAGGTTACAGCTTCCACACAGACCTTAGTGAGTTTTTGCTCGTAAAGATCTGACAGTTCAGGTTTGAAATTACACAGATAGAGCTGCTTCTTAGAGCTCGTGCTCAAAGTTCTATTTTGGAATGGTATTAACCATTTCACCTCCGGAGCAGTTCTAGTGGTGGGACAAACTGCTACTGTCATAATATAGCAAGACTCCATTAGAAGAAACAACATTACTAAGGTGAGTAATTTTTTCTTCTGGGCTGTCCCAAACTGAGTCGGTACTGGTCGGGCTGTACGAGGTAATTATGCAGCAAGTTGCACAGTTTACAATACCGTTGACTTTCATTAGTACGGGTCGGGGAATACTACCTCCCACCATTAAAAACAATAAACTTAAAAAGTTATTTGATAACCTACTCACAGTAGCTTGGAAATGCATTACAATAACTCTGGTTGTCAGATGTGACTCCGCAGGTGACCACCTAGGTAAATAAGGTGGAAGAAGTTCGAGAGATGGAAAGACTCACTGCAAGGCTACACTTCCAAATGGATCAGTTCCTGGACTTTTGGCAACCGTGGGACCTTGTCCTGCAGGGGGACACTCTCTAAGTAGGGGAGGGGATCAAATCCGGGGAAATTAGTTCCCCATCTCCCTGTTATGTATTACAAATGATGATGTGTTCGGACTACACAAATTTATTTTGTGTTACCTACTATGCCCTCACTGCTCACAGTTTTTCTGTTGTTCATGCCCAACTACGCATGTTTTGTTGTTCATACTATGTTTATTTTTTTTGGCAGTTTCTTAGCAGATTTTACACTATTTGCTTTAAGACAATGTTTCAACTGTTTCATTGCACAAGTGTCGAATGTGTCTTGGCCTGAATTCAGTAAAGCGAAGTTGTTAAAAAAAAAAAAAAAAAGTACCTGATCTTAATTGCTCCTGTTAGTCATCTTAATGTGTCCCAAAACACTTCAGTTTCATGTTAAATGCATGCAGGACTGAAAACAGCTAATGGGTCATTTTTGGTTTCTGTATCACTCCATGTTGTCAGTGAATACATAAGGGATATTCTTGAAGCGCCTGTGGGTTAGCTGTTATTTGTACAGTTGCCTGTAACCACTCAGTGAGGTTTCACGAGAGGTGACTCGCAAACTGAACAAATAACTTGCTTATCCCATAGGCAGTGTCTCAAAACATATTGGATTTATGCAACAGTTTTTTTTTTGGTTATGATCATTTTTGATTGACATTGAGTTGGGTTTTGTTTTCTTTTTTGTATTTTAGAAGGGTACTCTTTGTTCGGCTGTTTTAATATCCCACGGTGGTATCGGGAGAAAACGTCATGACGCTGCAGCTGATTGGTTTAGATGTTCGGGAGCATTTGCTGCAGAAATGGCGGCATGTGTTCCCGAGAGCAGTTCGGAACTGTACCGTGTAACGGACTGTAGGATTTTCTTTTGAGTTGCAGCACTTTCATGTTTATTAAAAAAAAGAAAACGTGTTGTTGCTTCGTGACTGCCTTTCTGGATTGCGAGTTGCAGAACAGTGAGCTTTGGGAGTTGGCAGGAAACAGGAACAGGACTTGCAGCAGGAAGAGGTAACGGGAGAGCGAGTAAACTGGACTGCGGCAAGTGTTTGAACCTTTTAGTGACAAACTGCAGAGAGTATACTGTGACACAGCATAAAGTCTGTCATGTTATGGGAAGGATTGGTTTTATGTGTGAAGTATGTAAGCTAGAGAAGTGTCAGGGGGCAGACAACTGACAATGGAAAGGACAAGTGGGTGGATATAGTGCCGGATCATGTGTGGGGGGCGCACAGCTATGACGTGGTCACTGTGGATAAATGGGGTAAGATGTAACCACTATGGTAATAACTTGAAGTTATTCCCATAGTGATTACATCATACCCCATTTATTCACACAATGACTTAGATAACTGAAGTTATCTGCCACTTTTTATCCTGACACCTGTTGCATAAATATGGATAATGAGCACCCTCTCTGGAGTTATAGTACAGCACAATGTTGTCAATCAGCCTAGAACCCTGGGAACATGAGGTTTCCGAAGGCAGCAGTTAGTCTATGCTGTATCACTGAGCGATAGACTGCATAGATACAGCTCTCGCAAAAGCATTTCTACAGTATTTTCGTTCTTTTTGTGGCTAAGATTGTGAAACTGAGAGGCAGGTTGGGGTGACCAGGTGACGGAGCACTCTCAAATTTAGAAATCATGCCTGTTAAGGTGTGGCTTTCATATTGACTAGCTTGCTTGATTGTGGACCACTTGCCTTTTTTTTTTGTAGGGTATGAAACAGAGCTGTCCGGTCATAAGCCCACAGCCTGGTGCCTCATGTAAGTTCCTTTCTTCATTGGGGTACTGTTGGTCAATTAGATTTTGGGGAGAACTGTATGATTTTAATTTTCTTTCTCTCCTAGCATTCCTCTGGCGACGCCCCCTCCCTCCCACTTTAATTATGTTAAATGGATTCCCTTGTCTGTGAAGCCTGCTGAAGGTAGGGCGCGCTGAAAGAAAAAAGTGCTGATTCCATGTGTCATGATGTCACATGCAACAACGTGAAGTCATCACATCAGCACGTGCACTGGTTATACTCAGCATGCCTGCCCAATGCCGTAGCTGGTGCGTCATTTGTCAGCGGGGCTTCTTGGTGTTTCCTGCATTGGACAGGCAGTTTGTCCCAGCAAGCAGAGCAGTGTATTTGTCCTGCTTCAGTGATGGGGACAAGGTACACAGAACAGTCTTCCTGCTCATTTTTGTTGGATAGTTTGAATCACTGAGGCACACTCAATGAGTCATTTGAGTGGCCTGCAGGTGAGCTGACAGCCTTCAGATAGTGGGGGCTACTGTGTACTTGGTTTACAACTGCTGGCAGCAGCAGCAGCATTGAAGACTGATCAGTAGTGACTGCACACACACACACACAGGTTTAATTTTTTCTGGCTATTTGGTCAGTGTGGATCAGTGGCACCATGGCTTATCAGAGACCAGTAGTGTGTTAAGATATGCAATACCTGCAAAAAGATAGAGACCCTCTCGTCTGAAGTAAGAGGAGCTCACAGGAGGACTGTAGCAGGGCTCAGAACAGGATTGGAGGGAGGATGGAGGAATGCTGTGAGAGCTGAGTAGTTTTTTTCTTGCTTATTGAAACTTGTGGGTGTTTGAGTGCTAAACAGAGTTTTGGGCTGATAGTTTTTGGAGCACAGGGACCGAGAAGGAAGTAAGAATGGGCATCACTCTGAGGGGGTCCGGTGTGAGCCAATCTGGGTTTAAGAAAAAGGGTGCTAACAGAAACAAAGGGCAAGGTGATTTAAAACCCTAAAACACAGACTGGAGACTGCAGTAAGAGGAGCTCGCAGAAGGACTGTAGCAGGGCTTGGAACAGGATCGGAGGGAGGACGGAGGAAGGCTGTGAGAGCGTCGTAGGTTCCCCCCCCCCCTTTTTGAAACTTGTGGGTGTTTGAATTCTAAACAGAGTTTTGGACTGATTGTTTTTGGAGCATAGGAACTGGGAAGGAAGTAACACACCCGGGCTCATCCATACCTTTATAGCGACAAAGGAGGGGAAAGACAGAACTTCCTGTGTCATAACAGGAAGGGAAGGGGATTAACAGGGTACAGGGGTAGGGGTACAACATCTTTACCAATGGAAGGGACTGCATTAAAGCACCCCATATTAGGAATGGAGTAGTACTTATTAAGGGAAAATGGGAGAGAAGGGAAAAAAAAAAGGGACTGGGTAAATTAAATCAGAAAAGGGTATACACCAAAGGTAACTACACAGGCTCCGAAAATACAAAGGTAGGTAGGGGATATAGGGTGTGTGTAATAGGAGTTTACAGGTCGGGATAGGACACAAGTAGAAAGTTAGATATTGGGAATAAGTAGCTGTAAAAGCAGTCTTGGGGGTACCAAGGTAAGGCTAAAAGTACACATAGCAGAAAGGATAAGTAGGGGCAGTATGGGGGGAGTGGTGCAGTGCAGCAGTTGTGGGGCAGCCATCTTCAGGCAAATCTTTTGGACTCTGATGTGCTGCCCTATCTGCGTGCGCCTCTCTGGACTGAGGAATGAGGTTGCCAGACTCTGGGCTGAGATGTCTTGGATCAGGAAATCCGTCATTCCCATCCAGAGACCACACAGTCCAACTCCGTTGCCTCAAAGGATGCCAGGAAGGAGGAGCGGATGGACAATAGTGGGCTCAGGGAGGTGGAGCGTAGATGCATCCCGCGACCCGTACCACTACATAACTCCTATGCTGCACTGGCAGGAGGGGACTCGGGGGCACCCTGGGTAGTGGTAGGGACAGATTTGAAGGTCCTCCAGGACCGAGACCTCGGGGCTGAGCAAGAGACCCCAGAGGAGGAGGAAGAGACTCTTGCTGAGGTACTAAATAGTGAGGGGAATTCAGTTAGGCACAGGAAGGGGAGAGGACAGGGAGGTGAGGTGCCTTTGAAGCACCACAGCTAGGAGCGATGGAAGAAGGATTCTATGGATTGCTGGGAGGGCAGGAAGGGAAGGTGAGCTGGACGTCGTCCATTTAGGGACAAATGACCTGGCTATGGATGAGCCAGAGACAATGCAGGAGGAGTGCAGGTGATTGGGGAGGGATTTCAAGCAGGTAGCAAAATCTGTCACCTTTTTGGAGGTACTACCTGTCCGAGATGAGGGGGAGGCTAGAAGTGTCCGTACTAGGAACTTCCACACGTGGTTGATGAAATGGTGCAACAAGGGATTTGGATTTGTTGGGGACGGGGATCCACCTGGATGGATGGAGGCTTATACAGAGGAGACGGACTGCATCCGTCCAGGAGGGGAACTGAGCTCCTGAATGAAAAGTTTAAATGCTACATTGATGGGCACTTAAAGTAGCCAGGAAGGGGGTAGACTAGGGCACAAGAGAAAAGACTGTCTATCCCTAAAGACTAACAGAGACAGCATCAGGAACTGGCAGGGGGAGATAGCACTCGATAACCTAATTAAGCAAAGACAGAATGAGGAGCGAATAAGGGGCACAGGGTAAGGAAGAGTAATGGGAAGAAATACAATAACGGAAGGGTGCAGTATGATCTTGGGAGGCGATGTCCACAGATGCACGGAGCTTAGGCAACAAGGGTGTGGACCTGGAGGTCGCCATAGCAGAACAGGACCTGGACATAGTGGCAATCATGAAGACCTGGTTCAGTGAAAACCAGGACTGGAAAGCAGCCATTCCAGGGTATGCGCTGTTCAGGAAGGACATAGTGGGCAAAAAAGGAGGCGGGGTGTCACTTTATGTGAAAGAGAATATTAAACCCACTGAAATACAAAGGAAAGAGAAGCTGAGATGCTGTATGTGGCAGTAGAAGTGGGAAGGGGGGCATGATATGAACAGGGGTAATCTACAGACCACCCACACAGACGAAAGAAGTAGAGAGGGAAATGATAGAGGAAATCAAAGAGATGTCCAAGAAGGGGGAGGTATTATTGATGGGGATTTCAGTTTGCCAGATGTGGACTGGAGCATCCCAGTTGTAGCAACACGTAGAAGTAGGGAAGTCCTGGACTCACTGCAGGGAGCATTTTATGTATTTATTTCAGTTTTGTTAATTGGGTAGGCCCACTGGGCCCAAACGTCCCTTTTTCAGGGGCGACCCAGAATTAGTTACATGCAGTCCTATTGATTGTTTGACAATTACAGAGAAGCAAGGCAATTACAGGAACAGACAGCTTTTCAAAGTGCATTACATTTCAGTGTTACATGCCATTTCTAGACATATTATTACGCTAGACAGGAGTTTATTACAGATAATGACAGGTTAACACAAGCAACTATGATTTAGGGAAACAAGCAGTTGGCCCCAATGGAACATTGTGGCACCATTCACTTTACAATGTGGTACATTTGGGCAGCGGTGTTTCGGCCCGGGTAGGTTAGACTGCTTAGTATCTCTTGTCTACTGTCATAAACGTGTGCAGAGGCTGTTTTCCAGCTGGTGCACTTTGAGACCTTTTCTGAATGCATGCAGAGAGCTGGCAGTCTGTAGGTGGTCAGGAAGGTCATTCCATAACATTGGAGCTGTATGGGAGAATAACTTGCCACCTGTTATCGTCCTTGCTCTAGGAACCTCCAGAAGCTTCCTGTTAGTGCTGTGGACCAGTCTTGCTGGGCACTTTGGAACCGGCATACTGACAAGGCCTTTTGGGGGAAGAGTCATTTGTGAGTTTGTATGCGGTGCACAGGAGTGGGTACTGGAGCCAATGCTTAAGGGATGGCCAGTGTAGTGAATCAAGTGCCTCGCAGTGGTGGTGCCTTGGGAGAGTTAGTGACAAAACGGGCAACCTTATTGTAAAGTATTTGCATCCTCCCGAGTTCCACATTTGAGAGTGACTGCAGGACAGGGGTAGCATAGGTAAGGTTAGGCAGGAGTATGCTGTTTGCTGTTGTTAACCTGGTTTCTGGAATTTCTAAGGCAACTCATCCGAGAACCCATACGAGAGAAGGCCATACTTGACCTGGTACTGTCAAACTGAGGCAGTGTCACTAACATCATGGTGGGAGGTCATCTAGGGTTGAGTGATCATAGCACAGTGAGGTTCGGGATTAGCACACAGCAAGAAGCATTCCACACTGAAACGAGGGCTCTGGACTTCAGGAGAGCAGATTTTAGGAGGATGGGAGAGTGTCAGGGAAACCACTGGCACTGATAGGAAAAGGGTGCAGGGTAGAGGAAAGGTGGACACACTTTAGGAAGGCCATTGAAGCAACAAATCTATGTATAAGGCAGGTTACAAAGAACAGGAAAAAGAGGTGACCACTGTGGTTCTCCAGAGCTGTAGCAGCAGAAGTTAACACAAAAAGGATAGCTTTTGGAAAGTACAAAGCAACGCAGATGGCAGAGGATAGGGAAGAATATCAGGAGAAACTGAGGAAAGCAGCTAAAGCTGGTAGAGGTAAAGCACAAACAGAATATAGCCAGGACAGTGAGGATGGGGGGATAAAACATTCTACAGATGCATCAGTGAAAAGAGGAAAAGCAAAGCAGGGACACTTAGACTTGAGGGGAAAAGAAGGAGAGAGGATGGAGGATTGGAAGAAAGCAGAAGTACTGAACAAGTAATTCTGTTCAGTATTCAAAAGAAGAGGAGGAAAATGGACCACAAATAAAGGATAAAGGAATTACTGGGGTTAGTAGCCTGTTTACAGAGGAGAGAACACTCCAAGAAAATTAAAGGTGGGTAAGGCAAAGGGGCTGAATGGAGTACACCCAAGGATTCTAAATGAACTGAGGGTAGTGCTATCTGCTTCTCTGACAGGCCTGTTCATCCAGTCACTAAAAAAACAGGAGGTACCAAGGGACTGGAGGAAGGCAGATGTGGTACTAATTTACAGAAGTGGAAACAGAGGCAGGGAACTATAGACCAGTAAGCCTGACATCAATGGTGGTGAAAATTATGGAAACATTAATAAAAGAAAGGGTGGTGGAGTACCTAACTGCAGATGGGTTACAGGATCCAAGACAGTATGGGACTGGGTGACTGGAGTAGTGGATCTGGGTAAAGGGGGTGGATGTAGCCTACCTGGATTTCCGGAAAGCCTTCGACACTGTCCCACACAGATTAGTAAACCAGCGGGGCAGTCTTGAGGTGGGGTCAAAAGTGGTAAAATGTGTGCAAAATGGGGTACATTCTGATGAGGGGAAGGTGGCAAGTGTGGTGCCACAAGGGTCAAATCTGGGGCCACTGCTTTTCAATGTCTTCATTAGCGACATCGTGAAGGGTAAGAGAAAGTGTGCCTGTTCGCAGACCACACAAAAATCTGCAACAGAGTGGACATACTGGAAGGGATCGACAGAATGAAGAGGGGCTTGGAAAAACTAGACGAATGGTCTAGGGTATGGCAACTAGGATTCAATGCTAAAAAGTGTAAAATTATGCATATAGGGCACAAGAACCCAAGGAAAATGTACCAACTGGGGAGAGAGGACATGGGGGTCATTATAACAGGTGACCTCAAATTATCAAGTCCGTGTGAAAGGGCAGTAGGAAGGGCTAATAGAATGCTGGGGCGCATAGGGAGGAGTATAACTAGTAGGAGTGAGGTGGTATTGCCCCTGTATAGGTCATTGGTGAGGCCTCACCTGGAGTACTGTGTCCAGTTCTGGAGGCCCTATCTCAGGAAGGACGTTGATCAGAAGGAGGTGGTGCAGAAAAGGGAACCAAAATTGTACAGGGCATGCATCAGAAAAGCTATGGGGAGAGAGGCAAGGAATTAAATATGTACACTCTGGAGGATAGGAGAGAGAGGGGAGACACAGAGACGTTCAAATACCTCCAGGGCAAGGTCCCTACTTTTGTGTGGCACTTTGGGACCCAGTTCTGCAGTAGGATTAACATTTGCTGCAGAACTTCTGCGGCGGTGGTTTGTAATTTCTGCGGCACCAATGAACTGCCACATCACAGCATCAGCTTGTCATCCTGACTTCACATCCATGGCAATGTTATGGCAATTGGGATGGGGGAATTGACAGTAACTAGTTTAAAAGAAAAAAAAAAGACTTTTAGAAATTACTGTATTTTTAAGAAAGCTAAACAAAAAGCTGTCACTTAAGGTCCTATCCTATTTCATCAATGAAATGCACACAGGGGACCTTTTGTGGTAAGTAAGTTATCTATATCCTCATGCTGGTTACACCACTCATGAGGTCCTCACTGTGTATCACTTGTACCCAGGGAGGAGACATGATTCAAGTCACGGAGGGCGAGAGGGACCTGGGGGTAGTGGTAGAAGTCAAAATGAACAACTCGGAGACTTGTAGGAGGGCAACAGCAAGGGCAAATAGGATGCTGGGATGCATCGTCAGGGGGATTACCTCCAGAAAGGTGGAAGTGATCCTTCCACTGTACAACTGCTTGGTTAGGCCACACCTCGAGTATTGTGTACAATTTTGGAGACCACATTTAAAAAGGGACATTACACTCCTAGAGAGGGTCCAAAAGAGGGCAACCAAAATGATCTGGGGCCTGGGGGAAGAGGACCTATGAGGAGAGGCTCAAGGAGCTCGACATGTACACCCTGGAGGAGAGGAGGGACAGGGGACATGATAGAGGTCTTTAAGTACATGAAAGGGATCAATAAAGGAGGCCCAGTCAGGGTGCTCCACAGGAAGGAGGGTGGGGCAACAAGAGGTCATGGGTGTAAGCTGCAAGGGGGCAGGCTCAGAGGGGAGAGGAGGAGATGTTATTTCATTGAAAGGGTGGTGGAGCCATGGAACGCACTGCCCAGGGAGCTGGTAGAGATGGAGACTGTGGACGGGTTTAAGAGGGGATGGGACAGGGGGGGAGGGTAAATCTGACTAGGCACAATAGAGGTGGAACATCTGGGACTGGGGACAGTATGACCCAAGGGGAAGGGGGGACACACCAAAATTGGCCCTCAGTGCGGGTGCTGAAAATCAAGCAGACTCGAGAGATTTAGGCCTATTCTGTTGGCATGTTAGTATACATATTTATTTGCCATCTGTAACACAGTTTAAAAAAAAAAATTGTTTTTGAAAAAAATGTATTTCCCTTTTTCTGACCGTAAAATTGTATCCTCATTCATGCAGGTCCCTTGGAAGTGGAATAAACAGCATAGAGGAGATACTGCAAGTCTAATTTTTCATGCCAACCCACTTCTCCTGACGCACTACATAACCCCGTCAGGCCATGACATACACATGAACCCCTTGTGAGAGAAGGCTCCCCATCCGTCACAAGGTGTCACCCATGTGACAGAACACTGTGCCATACCTTCCCAGGCTCAGAGCGGTGGTGTGCAACATGTCCCCTTCCCCCATACTTGTGCTGCCCAGCCAGCTCCCAGAGCTCGTCCCCGAACCTGAGTCACTGGCACAGGAACACAGCATACTACCCGCTGGCCCAACGGCTGGCCTTACACACAACTTTTCACCATAAGTTTAAGCTAATTCTGTCAAACTGTGATAACGTAATAAGTAACCTGACAAAAAATGTATACAGTGCAGTTATTCATTTAGTAGATCTGTTCTTTCAACAAGTCTACACATTATTACAGTATATAACACCTTTCTGGGCATATATAGAATAAAGTATGGGATGGTGTGTGTAATGAGAAGTTTACACATACCCGAGGTGTTGGGTGCTATGTGAAACCATCTAACACATTCACATAGGATGTGTGTAAATTTCGAGTTTAAACACACCACCCCATGTTTTATTTTGTATAATTGCTGGGTTTGCCTTTTTCAGCACAGCAATTTTATAAAATAAAAAGTTGTTCCTGTGCAAACGCAGTCTGGTTAGGTTTCAGCGCGCAGTCCGTAGTAGCCATTATTTATTTAAATGTTTTGGGATTTTTTGTTTCTGTTGGCTGCTGAAAGTTAAGTTTTCGTTTTCTCTATTTGTAGTTTTGTTTTTTAAAAATGACTGCGTGCTGAATCTAAATGGCGATTCAGTCTTCCAGCCGCTAGCAGTCAGAATGGAGGAGCTGCGGCTGGCACATACATGGACTGAGGGAAACCGGGCATGTATTTCCTTTATAACAGCAAATTATGCCACGGTTTCCCTATAGGGAAAAAGCCAAACCCAGTTATAATTACTATATTTTTCTTAAAATCAACAGGTTAATTCATTTAACCAGTTATTCATTTCGGACTGCATCCCTATATCTTAAAGGCACAAATAAATACAAAGTAAGGTATGGAGTTAACAGGTCTATGCTATTGTCAGGTATTTAAGTTGGCCCTAGTGTAATAACTTAAGACTGAACATTTTATTAGGCTGTAGGACAGATTGAGCAACTATCACAGTACCTGACGTGTTGCAGTTCTCCCAGGTTGAGTTCCATATTCCCGGTAACTTCAGGGCATTTTTCCTATAGATTACAGTATTTCCTATGGAAATCTAATTGTTGGTATTTTTCTGTATAACCAATACAAGTCTATAGGAGGAATTTCCCTATAGATGGCTCCAAATCCCTGTAAAATACAGGAATCCCTGTAGATCTGGGAGCCCTGGTTGTTGTGCCACTTTCTCTGGGAGTGGGAGCTGTGGTAGATAAATGGCTATTCTTTTCTGTGGCAGAATGCAGCCCTGTCATTAGTGAATACATGATGTGATAGCACTGATAACATCACATGCTGTGCATAGAGGGGTTTTGGATATAAAGGGAGAGGAAGGGAACCAGGTACTGCGTACGAACTGGAAATATTAAAGAATCACCAAAAACTGTGAATTCTGCAGCATTGCAGATATTCTGTGGTAGATTGCAAGTTCTGCACAAAGTTCTGTGGCCACAGAATTCTAGGGGCCTTGCTCAGGGGAATAAATAAGGTTCAGGAGGGCAGCATTTGAAAGAGTAGGAGATGCACAATGACAAGGGGACATGATATGAGGTTGGAAGGTGGGGAAGACTCAGAAATGTGAGGAAGCACTTCTTCACGGAATGGGTGGTAGATGCCTGGAACAAGCTACCAGTAGAGGTGATAAGGGCAAACACTGTGGAGGAATGTAAGCTTGCATGGGATAGGCACAGGGGTCTCTTGGAATCAGGGAGGGACAGAAGAAAGATTGCAGATCAGGTAGCATCTGCAGTACAAAAGTAGGTAGTAAACTTGTTACGTAGGGCAGACTGGATGGACCAAGGGGTCTTTTTCTGCGGACATCTACTATGTTACTCTGAGGCTGTACCATCCCATCTGTGTAAAATAGTCTAATATGTCTGTATCGGTCCCCTCCAGCTGAACCCCTGAGCTGGGGAGATGTGCACTGGTGATACTGACAGTGGTAAGGCTGAGTTGCACAAGTCCTTTTTGCTTCTTTTAAAGAGGGACTCTGGCCAAAATTTCTGGCATCACTAAATTCAGAATTTGGATCAGCATATCCTCATGCTAAAAATCAGATCTCTGACTTTCTTCATATAACAGTTACAAGTAAATTTGTAACCTTTTAAGTCACTGCCTGTTCAAAAAAACAAACAGTTTCAGAGAAGAGCTACTGATGATGTCATAACCTGAACTCGCAACTTACTCCCTTCAAGCTACCGTATAGGACTTATTTCTCCTAAGCTACTTAAAACTGCAGTTATAGCAAACATCTGAAAAAGGAAAAATGCGGCCAGGTGGCGAAGAGGGTTGAGGCACTGGATGCCACACCTCGTGCTACACCGGCAACCCGGGTTTGGGAATGACCGTGGGTCGTCGGGGTGCCGGTGTGGTGGGGGAGGGTGGAGCAGGATCAAGCATGCCGATGGGCAGCTCTCCTTTACGGGGGTTGTGAAGGTGGGTTGGCACCCCCGTAGTTCCACTCCCACTGGGTGGGGTCCGGTGGTAGCGTAGAGAGAGGAGGCGGCAAACAGTTACAGGAGGTGGCATCATGGGTGATACATGCCCCACACACACCACGGCTGTGTGCCGGGGGGGGGGGTCAGCAGAGAAAACCTGTAAGAGGAAACAAGGACCAAATAGTTCTGTAATAAAAAAGGAAAACTGACACTGGGTGAGTCAACACATGGACTTCCATAATGTGTAGATGCAAGGTACAGTACTTCAGAAGGCAACATGGGGTTGGAATGTAGCGGTAAACATGGCTTTAGAATGACATCGTTATGTACAATTTTTAGAATACTGCAAGTATGAAATTTTGAAATGTCACCAGGTTGCAATTGTGGAATGCAGCAATGACACAATCTGAGAAAGTAGCTGGGACACATAATTTTGGAACATGGCAGTGGCACACAGTATTGGAATGTGGCAGTGGTGCACAGTTTTGGAATGTAACAGTGCCGCACAGTTTCAGAATGTGGCAGTGGCGCAGTTTTGAAATGTATCAGCGCATACTTTCAGAATGTGGCAGTGACTCACAATTTTGGAATGTGGAGGTGATGCACAGTTTCAGAATGTGGTGATGCTCAGTTCTGGAATGTGGCGGTGGTACACAGGTAGTGCACAGTTTCGGAATGTGGCGGTGACACACAATTTTGGAATGTGGTGATGAACAATTTCGGTACCTGTACTGTAATTTGAGATGGCCAGTAAATGGAAGAGAGTTGTCCTAAACGTAGGGCAGAAATTGAGGATTGTGGAGTGACTGGAAAATGGGGAGAGTGCTGCTATTCTTGCAGAGGAGTATGGCGTGGGTAAATCCACAATAAGTGACATCAAAGGTGCTAAACATAAATTACAAGACTTCGCTCCTACCATGGAGACCGCGGCCGGAGCCGAGGAGAGAAAAAACATGAGGTCCTGTAAGGATGAGCAGAGGGATTCTGCTCTGTACCTCTGGTTCCAACAAGAGAGAGAAAAGGGGACACCACTGTCTGGTCCCCTTCTGAAAGAGAAGGCACTTATGTTCCATGCATGGCTTGGCAGCACAGAGCCATTCTCTGCCAGCGAGGGGTGGTTGACGCGCTTCAAGCGCCATCATGGAATTAGGCAACTCCATTTGTGTGGTGAGCAGCTCAGCGCTGCTGAGCAAAGATCACCTTCTTTATAACAAACTTCCTGGGCATTGTGGAGGCACGGTCTCATCCTGACCAGATTTATAAGCTAGCGGACAGATAACTCTCTGGCTGCTTACCGATAAAACTCTTGCCCATAGGGGAGAAAAAGATGCACTTGGATTTAAAAAGGCAAAGGGCAGGGTCACAATTTTGGGATGTGTTAATGCTTCAAGGTCCCACAAACTGAAGCTAGTCCTGGTTGGTAAATCAAGGCAGCCATGCTGCTTCAAAAATTTGAACATGAATGTTCTACCTGTTCACTACGAAGCACAGCACAATGCATGGAAGGACAGTTCAGTTTTTTCCAGGTGGTTTAAAGAACAGTTTGTCCCCCAAGTTAAAAGCCATTTAAGGAGTCAAAGGCTCCCACTCCGTGCCATACTTCTTGTTGATAACTCTCCTGTACACCCTGATCTTGCAGATGTTAAAACAAGGGATGGCTACATACGGTGTATGTTCCTTCCTCCCAACACAGCCAGCAAGTTACAGCCCTGTGACCAGGGCATCCTTGAAAGTTTCAAGCACAGTTACAGAAAGAAACTTTTGCAATCTGTACTTGATTCAAACCACGAAATCCCCATCAGTGACATTATCAAATCTTTGTCACTGAAAGACGTGGTATACATGTGTGCTGATGCGTGGGATGCTGTTCAGCAAAAGTCCATTCATAAAGCCTGGATCAAGGGAGGGATTAGAACATCTAGAGAAGATGCACAATCCACCCAGGATTCAGCAGATTTGGCAGAGAATGGCCCTGGTACAGACTATGAGGACATTCACTGTCTTGCAGCTATGCTGACAGATCCTCCGCCAGCAGCAGAAATTGACAAGTGGCAGAATTGTGATTCAGGGGAGCATGGCCAAGAAGAGCTGACTGAAGATGCCATAGTTGCATTTGTCCAGAAGCCAGAGGAAGGCATACATGATGAAGAGGAGGGTGAAGAGGAAGAAAACGTTGAACAACCAGTTCTGCCCACACATTCTGAGGCAGTTGAACTAGTTTCTAAAGCCATTCTGTACATGGAGAGTCAGCCAGACTCTGATGCCGTACCGATAGTGCAGCTGCGATCTATGAAGCAGAGAGCGTACAAGAAGTTAGCCGACAGGATGAAACAAAAGAAACTAGAGGATTTTTTTTATTAGTGTGCCGTTCTGTATATCATTTTACATTTACAGTACTTTCAAACAACATGAAGTCTTGCTGTATTCTGACAATCTGCAGTTAGCTCCAGCCTTTGAACTGCCCCAGAGTGTAGAGGCTTAATTTTCGATGCAGTGCATAGAACGTTGAGCTCGAGCTCGGTTGAGGTCTCTGTCTGCAGCACTTTGAAACCCAACCGTCATTCTTTACTCCGCCTCACTGAACAGTCGCTCTGGAGATTTCTCCTTCTGCTCAGTTAAAGTTGGTTAAAGTGTTGGTTTTTCTGCTTAACTCCCATAGTATTACGGTTCAGGGCTCTGTCTGCGGTACAGTAAGTACTTTAGGTAGTAGTTCTGGGTTATCTGTGGAAATTGTAAACAACTTTTCTCGATCGGTTTGGCTGAACCGATCCTACATATTTGAATTATGTGTGTGTTTTCCTTTAGTATATGGTTACCGGTCCTTATCGGTTTAAAAAAAAACAATGCGTTTTAATGTTTTTTTCCAATATCTGTAACATGGTTAGAAACCGATAAGGGAGTCTTACCTGGCGGTTACCAAAAAAAGGGTAAGTTTGGTTAGGTTGGCCATGTCTGAGAAATCCAAGAAAAAAAATGGGCCCACTGGGTTTCAACACTGCAGTGAGTGTGGGGAGGTCTTTGCTAAGGCCGATCCCCACACTACCTGTGTTTATTGTCTGAGGTTTGACCACCTCGATACAGACTGCCAGATATGGAAACACTTTCCTAAGTCTACCCTGGAAAAAAGATTAGGTAGACTTAAGGAAAAGGAGGCCGAGAAGTCTGCTGACCCGGATGGCCAGCCCGGTTCGGTTCCGACCGAACCAGAAGGAGTGCCCTCTGACCAGGGCGATACTTCTTCAGGCAAGAGGAGAGCCGATCCTGAGGGATCAGTTCCTACAAAGAGGAAACGTAAAGAAAAATCAGCTGGTTCGGATCCGGAGTTTCATGTTCCGACCACTGATGGGATTGCCCAAGCAATTCGGATTGTTGAATCGCTTCGCCCGGTTCTGTCCGATCCAGCTCCGTTAGCCAAGATTTGGTTCGGTTCGGTTGGTTCCTCTGGTTCAGGATTATGCCCCTGAAGAATTTTATGAACCTGAATTTGAGGAGGAGGGGGATTATGAGCAAGATGATGAGTATGATGGAGGGGAAAGTCTGGATGTGCCCATTGAACCGGACATCTCCCCAGACAGACCTTCTGGTGTTTCCCCTCCTAGGCTCTCTGAGTCCCCTCCCCACTATCTGTTCTACAGAAAAGTGGCTGAAACCCTCCAGCTCCCTATGGAGGAGGCTACAGAGGATCAAGAGGAGCCTGATTTTGTTGAAATGGTGGCCATCCCAGAGTCCAGGAGGCTGTCTATTCCCTTGCACAAATCTTTTGGGAAACAGACACAAAAACTTTTAGTCTCCAAATTCTGTACCTCCTGTTGATAAAAGAATGGACAAGAAGTATACCTTATCAGGCTCAGACACAGAGTTTTTCTATCAACAATGCAGTCATGTTGGGGTCGTGCAGGCTGCAGCCTGTGACAGGGCTAATGTTCTGTTAGCTTCAGACCCCCCTGATAAAGACTTCAGAAGGATGGATGCCTTGGCAAAGAAACAGTACATGGCATCTTCCTTGGGACTCAGGCAGGCTAATTATATGGCCTATACAGCCAGGTACCAGAAGTCTAGGTGGGACACTGTACTGGCACTTGCTAAACAGGGCCCCCAGCTGGCCAAGGAGCTCGAGAAGGTGGCTGCTGATGGGATTGAGGCATCTAAGGTACAGTTTCATGATGCTGTGGACTCCAATGATGTGCCATCAAGAGTCAGGGCTACATCTGTGGCTCTTCGGAGAATGGCTTAGCTCAGATGTACTAGCCTCTCACAGGACACCCAGGCTAAGGCCATGGATTTCACTGTGGAAGGTAATTCTCTGTTTTTGGAGCAGACAGAGAATTACATGAAAAAGAAGAATATAGGACCACTTATAGGAGTGCACAGGCCAAGGAGAGGCTGGCAACTCCTTAAAGGCAGCAATCTAGGGGCAGGGGCAGGCCTTTTCATAGGCTTTTCTACCAAGCGCAGGCATCTTCTCCCTTTTCACAGAGGGGGTTCTTCAGAGGGAGAGGCAGAAGGGGGATGAACACGGCTGCATCCACTCCTCAGCCTAAGGCCCCTGCCAAGCAGACACCCTGATAGGTCTGCCCGGGTCGACTCTCCTATCCCTGTAGGGGGCAGGCTGGCTTACTTTGTCCAGGACTGGATGTCTGTTACTTCAGACAAGTGGGTCCTGGAAGTAGTAAGCCAGGGACTGGTTCTCAGCTTCAAAACATGTCTGAAGATGAGAGCCAGATCTTTTCCACCTGCAAGTCTCTCCGAAACCCTTGCCCTGGAGGTAGAGGTTTCATCTCTTCTGGCCTTAAGAGCCATAGAGAGAGTTCCTGCCCTACACTGGGGCAAAGGTCTGTGCTCCAGGTACTTCCTTACCCCAAAAAAGACAAGGAAGTGGCAACCCATCCTAGATCAAAGATACCTGAGCAAACATCTTTTAAAACCAAAGTTCAAGATGGTGACTCTGGGAATAATTCTTCCCTCCCTAAGGCAAGGGGACTGGCTAGCCTCCCTGGACCTCAAAGATGCCTACTTTCACATCCCCATCAGGTGCTCCCACAGAAAGTACCTCAGGTTTGAGTTGCCCTCAGGCCATTATCAGTTCAGAGCAATGCCCTTTGGCCTAACCTCAGCCCCAAGGGTTTTCACAAAGTGCCTGGCAATAGTAGTTGCCTTTCTAAGAAGGCAAAAGATTTAGATTTTTCCATATCTGGACGATTCATAGGGGCAGAACAGGACACACTCAGAGCAAGAGCCTTTCTTCCTCTAGAAAGGGCAAGGGCTCTTATGGAACTAGCTTCTTCCGTCAGCCTTCAGGTATCTTGACCAGCAAGACATTTCCTCCAGCTCTTGGGACACATGGCAGCTTCAACAGCAGTGGTCCAAGGGGCAAGATTCCAGATGAGGGATATTCAGTTCCACCTGAGAGCTTTCTGGTCTCAGAGAAAGGACTCCCTTACCAAACTGATTCCAGTGACTCCGACCTTGATCCAAGCCCTCCAGTGGAGGCAGGATCAGGACAATTTAAGGCAAGGTTTTCCTTTTGTTGCTCAGCGTTGTTCAGTGGTTCTTACCACGGATGCTTCTCTCCTGGGCTGGGGAACCCACCTGGGGTCCCTCACTGCCCAGGACCTGTGGTCCCCCCAAGACTCCCTTCTCCACATCAATCTTCTAGAGCTCAGGGTAGTTTTTCTGGCTCTAAAAGCAGTCTCACAGTCAGTTCAGAACAAGGTGGTTCAAGTCAGAACAGACAACACCACCACCATGTGGTACATCAACAAGCATGGAGGCACTCGGTCCATGGACTTGTGCACAGAAGCCATGAAGTTGTGGTCCCTGGCTTATTCCCTGCAAACCTCTTTTGTAGCAGATCATCTTCCAAGCAAGGACAATGTGCTAGCAGATGCAGTGAACAGGATTTCTCAGGGCCATCACGAATGGTCCCTGGACCTCCAGGTTTTGAAGGTGATTTTTTCAAGGTGGGGCACTCCAGAAATAGATTTCTTTGCAGCCCCAGACAATCACCAACTCCCTCTGTTTTGTTGCAGACCTCCAGTCCTGGGCTCACTCCCTCTGGATGCCCTGATCCTCAATTGGGAGGGGAAGTTTCTGTATGCCTTTTCCCTTCCTCTCCTGTTCAAAGTTTTGGTAAAAATAAGGTCTCAACCATGCAAGGTGATTCTGATTGCTCCAGATTGGGCCAGACAGCCCTGGTACCCCCTGTTACTGTCTCTAGCAGTCCATCTTCCCCTATCTCTTCCCAGGAATTACAACCTGTTAACATCCTCTCAGGGAAGGATTTGGTACCCCAATCTTCAGTCTCTCAATCTCAAAGCATGGCTCTTGAAGAGTTAGATTTTGCAGATCTGCATCTTTCCCAAGGGGTTCTGGATATCCTCAAGGCTTCTCGAAAGCCCTCCACCAGAAAGACTTACAACTCCAAATGGAAAATATTCAGCATTTGGTATTCTAAGAAGCATATTTCTCCAGACACTGCTGACTTGCCTATGGTTCTGGATTATATGGTCCATCTTAATGGCCTAGGCCTCAGACTAGCTACTCTCAAGGTACACCTGTCAGCTGTTTCTGTGTTTTTGTCTGTGGGGAAGCCTTCCTCACTATCTTCCCATCCTGTGTTCTGTAAATTTTTTAAAGGATTGCTTCACACCAATCCCCCTTTTAGAGACCCTGCCACTGCCTGGGATTTGAATGTTTGCATTGCTCAACTTATGGCGTATCAGTGAATTGCAAGCCCTGTCAGTGGAACCTGATTGTATCTCCTTTCACAGGGATAAAGTGGTCCTTAGAACCAATAGAAGATTCTTGCCCAAAGTGGTTTCAGACTTCCATTTAAACCAGTCTGTGTCTCTCCCCGTTTTCTTCACTGAACATTCTTCCTCAGGAGAGAATAGGCTACACAGTTTAGATGTCAAAAGAGCCCTTAGTTACTACATGGAGCGTACCGAGGGTCAGAGGTTTGACTCCCTCCAGTTGTTCCTCACTTATGGAGAAGTGGGAAAGGGCAGAACTGCCACCAAAAGATCTATTGCCAGGTGGATTGTGACTTGTATTCAATTCTGCTATGAGAAACTGGGAAAAACTCCACCCTCAGGCCTGAGGGCTCATTCCACAAGAGGTACAGTTGCTTCCCTGGCTCCGGCCAGGGATATCCCTCTCTTAGAAATTTGTCAAGCAGCCATCTGGAAAACAGTCCATACCTTTACCAAGCATTACTCTCTGGATATCCAGGCTAGGAGTGATGCTCGGTTTGGCACAGCAGTACTTCAGAGCCTATTCTCAAAGTAGGTTCTGTCCCTCCTCCTTGAAGGTACTGCTTGGTAGTCTGCAATTGTCAGAATACAGCAAGACTTCATGTTGTTTGAAGAAAAAATTACTCACCTTAGGAATTATATTTCTTCTAATGGAGTCTTGCTGTATTCTGACCTCCCTCCCTGCCTCCCCTCTCAGAACCTGTTTTTGGGAACTGGGTGGGCAGGTGCAGTGTTGCACCCCAGGGGTGTTGTTTGTTTGCACCCTCCTCCCTTTTGGTTTGAGTGCTTATTTATTATTATTTTTAGTACATTGGGTTTTGTTTTTGGGTTTCCTGACTTGAGTCTTCCTTGGGAATCCAAAACTTTTTTCATCTAGTTGGCTAGTAAGAATTTTTACAATTTCCACATGGAATTTTTAGTTTAGTTGGGTCGTAAGAATCTGATGGTTTAAGTTCAAAACACTCCAGACAGAGACTTCAAACGAGCTCGAGCTCAGCGTTCCATGCCCTGCATGGAAAGTTAACTCTTAGTTCTCCGGGGCAGTTCAAAGGTTGGGAATCACTGCAATTGTCAGAATACAGCAAGACTCCATTAGAAGAAATATAATTACTAAGGTGAGAAACATAGAAACATAGACTTTGACGGCAGATGAGGACCGCTAGGCCCATCTAGTCTGCCCATTTCCCTACCTACAGGATAGGCCGCAGATCCTAGTTAACCAACAGCCTATTTCTTCCTACCCCCCACAAGAATTGCCTTATGTCTGTCCCACGCATTCTTGAATTCTCCCACTGTTTTAGACCCCACAACCTCCTCAGGAAGGCTGTTCCATGCATCCACTACCTCTCTGTGAAATAATACTCCTCACATTGCCCTGAACTGCCCTTCTTCTATCTTTAAATTGTCCCCTTGTTCTTGCAAGTCTCTTTTTCTGAAAATGCTACCCTCTTGGACTTTGTTGATTCCACTGAGGTACTTAAAAGTTTCTATCATGTCCCCCCTCCCTTCTTTCCTCAAGGGTATACATATTAAGCTCCTTTAGTCTCTCCTCATACGGCTTCTCTTGCAGACCCTGCACCATTTTAGTTGCCCTCCTCTGGACTGCCTCTATCCTGTCTATGTCCTTGGAGATGGGGTCTCCAGAACTGGACACAGTACTCCAGATGGGGTCTCACCAACTGTCTGTACAGAGGAAAACAACTTCCTGTTTTCTGCTGCTGATGCTTCTCCCTATACATCCCAGTATACCCACAGCCCTCCCTACTGCCTTCTCACATTGCTTGCTAACCTTAAGGTCATCTGATATGATTACCCCCAGGTCCCTTTCCTTTTTTGTTGTTGTTACTTCCTCCCACCCATTGTGTATTCTTCCCCTGGGTTCTTGTTTCCCAGGTGCATTATTTGCACTTCTTTGCATTGAATCCTAGCTGCCATACTTCTGACCATTCCTCCAACCTTGCCAAGTCCCTTTTCATCCTTTCCATGCCTCCTTGTGTATCAACCCTGTTGCAGATTTTTGTGTCATCTGCAAAAGGCATACTTTCCTTCCAGTCCTCTGCAATGTCACTGATGAAGACATTAAAAGGACTGGACCAATACTGAACCTCCGGTGCCCCACTATAGTAACCCCCTTTCTTCAGAATGGACTCCATTTACAATTACCTTCTGTGTCCTGTTGTCCAGCCAATGTTTTACCCAGGCTACCACCCTGGGTCCCACTCCCAGGCTGGTTAATTTGACTATTAATCTTTTGTGTGGGACTGTGTCAAATGCCTTGCTAAAGTCTAGGTAGGCCATGTCCACAGCCCCTCCCTGGTCTACTACTTTGGTCACCAAGTCAAAGAAATCTATTAGATTCGTCTGACATGGCCTTCCCACTGTGAACCCATGCTGCCTTGGGTCCTGTGCTCCACTGGCCTCTAGGTACTCGACTATTCTTTCCTTCAGAAGTGACTCCATCACTTTCCCTACCACAGAGGTCAGACTGACAGGTCTGTAGTTTCCTGCCTCTGTCTTGGACCCACTTTTGTGAAGGGGAATCACATCCGCCTTCCTCCAGTCCTCGGGTACCACACCATCCTCCCATGATTTATTAAAAAGAGTAGCCAGTGGTTTCACTAGTTCCTCCTTAATTCTTTAGAATTCTGGGGTGAATTCCATCAGGACCCATTGCTTTGTCCACCTTCAGTTTTAGGAGTTCTTGCAGAACCCTTTCTTCTGTGAAAGGACTGGGATGACCCCCTATCAAGAGTGCTTCTGTTAATTGGATTAGGCACCCCCTCCTCTTTTGTGAATACTGAGCAGAAATATTCGTTCAGTATTCCTGCTTTCACTGTCCCCACTGCCCACCCACTGTTCATTCTATTCAGCCTCACTATCCCTCCCTTTGTCTTTCTCGCTCGTGATGTACCTATAAAAGGTTTTATCCTTCTTAACTGAGTTGGCTATCTTTTCCTCAGTTTGGGCCTTTGCTATTCTGACTTCCTCCTGCTTCCTTCTGCCTTAACTGGTACAGCTCTCTGTCCTGCTCCTTCTGTGTTTCCTTATACTTCCGGAATGCTATCATCTTTTCTTCCTGACTTTCACAGCCACCTCTTTTGAGAACCATAGTGGCTTTTCTTTCATTTTGATTTGTTCACTTGCTTCACACAAAGGCTTGTTGCCTCTGTGATGGCAGTTTGATAATTCCCCATTGTTGCTTCACACCTCCTTCTAGCCTGTTTGCTGGTGCTTTCTGAGGCACTCTCCCATCTTGCCAAAGTCAGCCCTCCTAAAGTCCAGTACCCTCACTTTTGTATGGCTTGACTCTGTAGTTGAGGTTAACGTGAACCACACTGTTTGATGGTCACTTGTCCCCAGATGGCAACCCACTTCTCGATCTGAGATCCTCTCACTGCCCCCGTTTGAGAGTATGAGGTCTAAGATTGCTCCCTCACGAGTGGGTTCCGAAACTAGCTGTCTAATGCCTGCCACCTGTAGGGCATCAAGAATGGCCCTGCTCTTGGATGTGGCTGCAGCAAAAATCTCTCCACTGAGGCCTATCTCCACAGCTGATCAATCAGTTCTTCCTCCCAGACATGTGAGAGCACATGTCTCACCCTAAAAGATTAAGTGTTTGTGGATGGGTGTGGTCTGGCCACTGTAGAAATGGCTGCCTAATTCTGAGCTCCTCTAAGTCTGATCTGATTCCGTGGCCAGCTGGCCTAACTATGGGGTGCTGTCTTATGAAAAGTATGTGTTATTCTTCGGGTAAACGACCCCTATCATCCGGTGCGACCGTTTTGCAGTGGTACGGCAGATTTTGTTCTGTATCGGTGCCGTCCTTAGCAAGTTGCCCGTTCAACTAGGCCGCAAGGGCTGCTGCCTTGCCTCTGCACTATCTCACCCATCCTGAACGTAGCGCTACCTGCTCTGAGACCAAGTGTGGTGTTCCACCTTCTCTGCCTCCTCCTAAGTTACAATGGCAACTAGCGCCACCTCTTCATATATACCACCAATGGTGGCAGTAAACCTGCATGCTGGATCAGTGGGTGACTCTCTCAATTATATCACCCACATATTGGAGACAGTGCTTTCCAGAGTGGACGACATAAATACTACCTTGACAGGCACCACGGCTGATGTGTGTATACTCCAGGATCGCCTAAATGTGGCTGAACAGTGAGCAGAGGCCCTCGAAATGCAACAAGCCAAACTCCACAAAAGGTTATGTTGCAAGCAGAGAAGCTGGAGATCCTGACTGCGAGGGTGGAGAACCAGGAGAATCAAGGGCACCGCAATAATTTACGTATTGTTGGCATTCCAGAAGGAGCAGAGGGTACCTCAGTGGAGAGATTTTTAAATTAGGTATTACCTGTGATGTTAGGAGACTGCTGAAGAGGACCGGTGGAGATTGAAAGGGCCCACCGAATTACAGGGAGGAAAGATAGATCCAATAGATCCCCCAGGCCAATAGTGGCTTACCTGCTGAGATATTCCACCAAGGAGCGCATAATCCAGGCAGCTCGAAACTTGGGAGAAGGTACATGGCAAGAGGCAACAATATCCATTTACTGGGACTTTGCACAGGAAACTGTCAGCAAACACCGAGCTTACGGGCCCCTGAAAAAATGTCTTGCTGCACACAATTTCCAATACTGGTTTAAGGGACTTACCAAACTTCTGGTGTTCAAGGAGGGAAGGGAAATCATGGCGGATGGCCCTGCAGAAGTGGAACGATGGCTCGGTAAACTCTGGCCTAATCTGCCCCTTCACACTGCATCTCCCAGAAGGCTCTGGACTCCTGTTGACTCAACAGTTCCTAGGAACTCTTCTCCTGCCAAACACTCTCCAGGGGAACGCTATGCAGCTGGACCAGCGTCCTCCTATAATGATTCCCCCAGGGCTAAGAGCTCATTCTCTACAACTCCGCTGGCCTACTCGAGCCCTATCTCCACAGCCGATCAATCAGTTCTTCCTCCCAGACATGTGAGAGCACACGTTCGCTCCAGACAACGATCGAGAAGTGGTCAGGTACTTCCAGCTGATCAATTATGACTCAGCCCTCCTGCTAAAAGTCCTTGAGATGATCCCCCCCCCAGCCTCTATGGATGGCTATTCCTGTGGGTCAGAATCGCATAAAGAACCCCTTATGGACTGTGCTGACATTCTGGACTCATCCTTGGTGGAAGCGGTGGATCTCTCTGGGAAACTCAAACTGGGTGAAAAGTCATATGCAGCTGCCATTCTCTCATCTCCGGATCCTGCAGTGGGCTCCCAACGAGCTGCTGAATCTTCCTCGATATGCAACAAGGGACCTACTGGGTGAACTTAACAATTTACACTCTTAAGACTACTGCATATTATGGTTAATGCTCCATCTTAACACAATTATGTCATGTATTTACTTATGTGCCATGGGGTGGGTTCTTTGCTACTGGATAAGTAGCCTTACTCTTACCCTTGGGTCGGTCGAGGTTGCTGCATCTCATATGCATTATTATCCTTCCAGATAGAAGCTGATGGGCTGGCTCAGTTTGGGCCTGATCCAACTTGGTTCTCCCCAATAATTTTGGATACTAAAATAAACCAAGACCGCAGCTAATCGGCCCTTATGGTGAACGATAGGGGTGAGTTACCCAACCCCCTCCCCGCTTATGTTTATTTTTCTTACCCCATCCCTCCTCTTCTCCCCCCTTCTTGTTTTTTCAATTCCCCTCCCAGGTGGTATTCCTAGAACCCCAGGATTGTTACCAGATGAGGAGAGGTGCATTTCTGTTGGTTACCTTTCTCCTCTTCTGCCCTTGAGCATGGACGCTTGCGTAGCTGAGGGTACCCCCTTCTTTAGGTACCTTGATTTGCTGAAACCTCCACTGCTCCACCTGGATAATTGCTCCTATTCTGGTTGACATATAGGTCTACACAGGTGCCTGATACTACCAATTGTTAAATAACTATAGCTAGTACCTCTAGGACCCCGTTGACTGCCTCTCTTCCTTCAGTATTATACTCCTGAGCTTACAGGTAACCTAAGATCAAGTGTGTTTCTTTGATAGTGTACTCCTTATATTACTCTGTGAAAGTTTCCATGAATTAGTATTTGGTTGTTATTATCCTGAACATTTATTATTGTCCTCCTGGTATAACCTATTTCCTCTCCCATCTAATCCACTCCCCCCCCCACAGATGGTCACTATGGATGGTAAACCCCCAGGCATACGATTAGTGTCATGGAATGTGAAAGGCCTAAATCACCCAATAAAATGCACCAAAGTATTACAACATCTCCATTCTCTGCATACGGACGTGGCCCTGCTACAAGAGACTCACCTCCTTAGCAGATCCACCTCCTGACTTAAAAAATCTTGGGTGGGTGCTGTGCATGCCAGCTCAGCCACCTCCAAAACAAAGGGAGTGGCCATTCTCCTCAGGCGCTCCAGTGCATGGGTTATAGAAGACTAAATCCAATAACCAGGGGCATTGGATACTGGTTAGACTAGCTTCCCCGGCCGGAAAGCTGATTTTGGGTAATGTGTACACCCCCAATACCGACCAGGCCGAATTTTTTCCCAGCTTGAGTCAAGCCATTTCTTCTCTGGAACAATCCGGTGTCTTTACCCCCCTTTTTACTGGGAGGAGATTTTAACCTGGTGTCCGACATATTCCTGGATAAATCCAAGCCCACTCCCCAGACACACACTAAGTCTCATGCTGCCCTCCAAGAATTACAGACTGAATGGGGGCTGGTAGACATTTAGAGGCGTGATAATCCCTCAGGTTGGGATTTCTCATACTTCTCGGCCTCCCATGGGGTTCACAGTCAGATCGACTGCTGGCTTGCCAATACGGCAGCATCTAGTGCCTTAACTCATAATACCATAGGCAGTATTATTATTTCAGACCATGCACCTGTGGCCACCACTTACACCCCCTCAGGATCCCACCCCACAGGCACGAGATGGAGGTGTAGGCCCATCCTGGTTAAGGACCTGGAGTTTCAACGAACCATGCGGAAGGTGACCCAGGACTATTTCGCCCTTAACTTGGATTGTGGGGTTTCAGTGGGTATGGTTTGGGAGGCCTTTAAGGCCACGCTCAGGGGTCACATTATTTCCTTTGCGGCCCACAGAAACAAGTCCAGGAAAAAAGAGCTGGATAAGCTACAAACTGAGCTTGTGGCCCTAGAGGCATGTTTTAAGACCTCTCCTACTACCATTAGGGATGTATCTCTGATCCGCAATATTGCAGGTCTTAAGTACCGGATTAACGCCTTGCTCCATAAAAAGGCAGAATGGCTCCTCATATGTTTGAAACATTCTTATTGGGAAGGGGGAGATAAAGGAGGGAAACTATTGGCCTACCAACTGTGTAAACAGCAGACCTCGACAAAAATTCATGCTCTTCGATCGTCTTCTGGCTCCATAATCACCGACCCTGCTGGTATCAGTAGAACCATGACAGCATTTTACCAATCTATGTACAAATCCCAGTCCTCTATGACACCCTCCCAGATATCTGCAGGTCTCTCACAGTTTTGCCAGAAATTTAACATTCCTACCTTATCCCCAGAACAAGTGGCCTTCTTGGAGGCCCCAGTCACGGTCCTAGAACTTCATCAGGCACTGACCCACATGGCCAAAGGTAAAGCTCCGGGCCCAGACGGGATGACTGTTGAACTTTACCAAGCCCCGGAATAAGAAATTGCCCACCCACTGTTGCAAGTTCTACAGGCTGCCCAGTCATTGGGCTCCTTTCCACCTTCGATGAATGAAGCCCTGATCACCCTTTTACCCAAGAAATCCAATGACTCCCCCCCTTAATTGTGCCAACTTTCACCCTATCTCATTAATCCCTGTAGATACTAAAATTTTGGCCAAAATACTGGCTACTAGGTTGCATAGTACTTTGGCAGCCTTAATACATTCCTCACAGGTGGGGTTCCTGCCAGGGAAGGTGGGCTCCGACAGCACTAGGCTACTACTGAATTTAAAGTGGCTAGCGGCTAAATCTAAGATTCCCATGGCTGCCTTGGCTGTCGATTTCACTAAAGCATTTGATTCCATTGAATGGAACTATTTACATAAAGTCCTGTTACAATATGAATTTGGTCTCCAATTTAGCCTCTGGGTGGTGACTCTATAACTCTCCCAGGGCCCGAATACTAACAAACTCAGAAATTTCCCCCTCTTTTCTACTCCACAGGGGCACTCAACAATGCTGCCCCGTCCCCTCTTCTTTTTCTGATTGCCCTAGACCCCCTAATTAGAGCTCTACACAGCTCTGAAGGTCTTAAGGGCATTACAGTACATGATACCCCCTATGTGGTGGCTGCATACGCTGATGACTTACTGCTCACCTTATCCCATCCTCATCAGTTACTTCCGATAGCGCTTACAGTCCTTCAAGAGTTCGCCTCACTTTCTGGGTTATGTGTAAACCAGAAGAAAACCACTTTGGCTCCCCTTAACCCACTCTGTACTCAGGAATGTCTCTCAGGTACTGAAATAAGTTGGGCTGCACAGGGGTTTACCTATCTGGGGATATTCATTTCCACTAGATGGATGGATCTTGAGTCCTCCAATTTTGCCCCTCTTCTAAAACAGCTAACCACAGAAGTAGACCGTTGGCGTAAGCTACATCTCTCCCTGCCAGGCAAGGTGGCAGCTGTACGCATGCTTCTTCCCAGAGTTACTAATTGGTTCAATAATTTTCCAATCCATCTCTCACAAAAACTCTTCTCTTCACTTGAAAAACTAGTAACTTTTCTGTTATGGGAAGGAAAACCACATAAGTGGGGGAAGCACAAATTACAGGCACACTGGGCCAAGGGAGGCCTTGGGGTCCCTTGGTTTCAGGGTTATCATTTGGCTGGTGTAGCGGTGCAGACCATGAAATGGTTTACCCCTATGGAATCACCTTCTCCCCTATGGGTTGCACTGGAATCCAGTATGGTATCACCCGTTCAACTTAAGTCTCTGCTGGGCCTGGGCCCACCTTTTTATTCCAAGCTTTCTCCTATCATTGTTGAATCTCGATATGCTTGGCACCGATGCATGACTATATCGCACACTCCTAAAGTAGCCTGGATCCCCCCCCCCCATATAATATGTGGTTATGTGGCACAATAATTTTATCACCATTGGAGGGCAACCCATCAAGTGGCCGACATGGGAAGTCAAGGGAATTCGATATGTGCAGGACATTTTGTTTCCTGACTCAGACACCATATTATCCTTTAACCAGCTTCAACAGAAATTCCATCTCCCAACTATTGATTTCTGGAAATATCTTCAAATATGCAGTACTATTACTTCTCTCCTCTCCCAGATCAAGTCCGAGAAGAAATGGCATCGGCTGGCCTCCCTACATACCTCCACTTCCTCTACAGGTCGTATAAGGACTTTCTATGCCATTCTTTGAAACTCCCAAAATGACCCTACTGAATCCTGTAAAACCAAATGTGAGTCTGACCTGGGCATGACTATCTCACCAACAGTATGGTCCCAATGTATCAGAGAAGCACATAAGCTATACAAGAACTCCAAGAGTAGTTTCTTGCAGCTTAAAATACTCTTATGCTGGTACAGAACCCCGGCCCTTCTCCATGCAGCGGGAATTCTCTCCCACTCTAAATGTTGGAGATGCCAACAGCCTGATGCACACTTGTTCCACATTCTGTGGACCTGCCCCTCAATATCAGCCTATTGGATAGCTATTACCCATGAATGTTCACAAATTTTGGGCACCACGATGCCCCCCGACCCTAAATTGCTTTTGGGTGACCTAACCAGCTTAGCCTTTCTACCTCGGGTACATAAGGAATGGCTCATGTTAGCATTCCTGGAAGCCAAAAGGCTCCTGCTAATGCACTGGCAGCAGAGTAACATTCCAAGCATGAGTAAATGGCTGCTGTTTTGGCCTGTCTAACTCTGATGGAAAGACTCAATTACTCACATCAGGGTCAGAATGACTGTTTTCATAAAAAATGGGGAGCTTACTTGCATTCTCCACTCTGTAAATCCCCCGCCCAGTAACCCTCCCAGTTAATGGGCCTAGAGGATAAGACTTCCCTGTTATATGCTTATCTAAGTGTCAGCGGCTGATATAAATACTGCTATGTTGCTCTAGATGTATATGTTTGTATTACTTTACAGATGAAACCTGTGTACTATTTGGTGGATGACCTTTTTGGCTCGTTGTACTGTACTACGTAACCAATGCTTCACATGTACTCTCTATCTGTTGTGAAACAAAAAATGAAAAAATCACAATAAAATCTTCTATGATAAAAATAAATGTTTGTGGATGAGTTTTTTACCAGCCATGACACTTCTACCCACAGAATCCTGATTTATTTAATTTTTATACAGAGTCATATCTGTAAACAAAATCATCAAATGCATTTGCTACTCGCGAGTCATCACTTATCAGTTGTTCCCCAATTTTATTGACTTTGCTACTACATGAAGGCTGGTAGAATTCCTTAAAAGAATCTCAAAATTTCCTAAGGTTAGTTAGGTTTTCCACCTCTCTTTCCTTATAGTATAGTTGCTTAGATCTTTTAATTTCATCTTCACATGTACTTCAGATTCTACAGTAATTGTTTAAATCACTATGTAGACTCATTTTTATGTTTGTTTGCTTGCATGCATTTGCAAGAAACATACTGCCATCATCCGAGTTTTTGTAAGTGTGGCACCCTGTCTTCCAATTCAGTCAGTGTGTTTGCAGGCGTGGCCACAGTTCACCAATGAATGCTGCAGTTGTCTATGACAGCAGTTGAAAATGCAGTGGTGTACAGTTGAAAGAGAGAGACCGCTTCAGTGAGCAGTGATAAGATAGTGTTGACTAGGATATTGCCGGCAAAGTGTTGATTAGCATATTGCCAGCAATCCTGCTTGTATACATCTCTGCTGTCTCTTCCTGGAACATAAAATCAGTTTGAAGTGAACTACGGCCGATGAGGGTGCCGAATCCACCGTCGGCTCAGTGCCCTCCCCCAACACACTTCCAGGTGCCATGCTGGGAGCCCACCCCAGTGTGGTAAACATCCATCTGCTGGCTCCCCAAACACACTTCCAGGTGCCACGCTGGGAGCCCACCCCAGCATGGTGAACATCTGTCTGCTGCCCCCAAACACACTTCCAGGTGCCAGGAGGAGCCCACCCCAGCGTGGTGAACGTCTGTCTGCTGCCCCCCCAAACACACTTCCAGGTGCCACGCTGGGAGCCCACCCCAGAGTGGCAAATCTCTGTATGGCCGACGGGGGTGCCCAATCCCCCATTGGCTCCACTGCCTCCCCAAAAAACAAAAGTTCCAGGTGCCATGCTAGGAGCCCACCACAGTGTGTAAAAAAGTCCTGCTAAAAGAAAAAAAGACCTAAAAAAAAGGTCCCTCGTTGCTTGTCTTGCTCCGCTCCCCCCACCTGCACCCACCCTCTGTGCACCCTGCCTCCCCATACCCCCACCTCACCCCATACTTACCTCTGGAGTCCGGTGCAATGATCTTCGGTGGGCCAGGAACACGTCTGCACTCTTCAAAGTCGTCCGCAAACTGAGGAAATGCCGGTAAACTGTATAATGGAATAAATAGGGTTTTTTCAACTTTGATGCATATCTCAAGCATTTTTTGGAATTTTGGCACTAAATTTTCAACATGGGGTTTTGGACCCCTCCTCATGAATTTGGCACTGTCATTGGTATAATCGACCCGGAAGGTGATTTCAGGTCACTGCACGGAACCACCTTTCGGGACCGATTTACAAAAAGTCAGTGTCACAGTTCATGAGGTAGGCCCCCAAAAACCCTATGTTGAAAATTTGGTGAAAAAATTCCCCAAAATGACTAATTTACGAGTATATGTTGTGCAGTTACTACGCATGCTCGTAAGTTTGCAAATTTTTAATATTTTCACTCCAGATTCTCAACATTGCCATTTTACCATACCTCCTTATGAGCAGTACAGCTGTCACTTTTCACATCTTGCCAAAAATGTTTCCGTGCATGTAGCGCACAATGGCACAGTCGGTGTGCGAAATCAATGTTTGGGACAGATTAAGAAAATCACAGTGACACTGTTCATGAGCAGAGGTGTTAAAATGGCTATGTTAAACATTTGGTGACAAAAGTCCATAAAATGACTGTGTTACGAGCGAGCATTGCGCAGTTTCCACACACCCTCGTAAGTTCATGAATTTGTAATATTTTCAGTCCAGATTTTCACCACTGGCATTTTTCCACACTTCCTTATGAACAGTACAGCTGTCATTTTTTACACCATGGACGAAATGTGTTTTCGCACTTCCAGTGCAGAAATGCGTGGTTGCTGTGGGAAATCACTGTTCGGTACAGATTCAGAAAATCACAGTGACACTGTTTATAAACGGAGGTTCCAAAATGCATGTGTTGACAAACTGCTATAAAAAATCCCCAAACTAATTACATTATGGGTGTGCATTGCACAGTTTCTACGCACACTCGTGACTTCACCAGTTTTTTTAATATTTTCACTGCAGATTTTCAACATTGCCATTTTTTACACCACCCCATGAACAGTACAGCTGTCATTTTTCACATCCTGTTCGAAATGTGTTTTCACACCTGTAGTGCCAAATGGCGTAGTCGCTGTGCAAAATCAACTTTCAGCTAACAAACTGATATTGCCACTGTTCATGAGGTGCGGGGGTCACAAAAAAAACATGTTGAAAATTTGGAGTGAAAATACCAATTAACGCCTGAGGCGTTAAGGTTTCCAACCATAACGCCCCTTCCTGTATAGACTGATGGGCATCAGGGGTGTAACTCGGGACTGTCGCCTGTAATGCTCATACCATTCCACTCCCACCCACACCCTGCAGCCAGTGAGGGGCATCGAGGTGTGTCTTGGACTTTTCGACCCCAAAGTTCACCCCATTCTCCTATACAGCACCCATCTCAGTGTATTTCCTGATGGAATGGGGTGAACATAAGGGCCAAAGACCCCAAGGCACACCGTGACACCTGTCGGTGTCTGCAGGGTAGGGTGTGGTGAAGTGGCATGGCCCCTACGCCTGATGACCCAAAGGCACAACCTAATTCCTGTCAGTATCTGCAGGGTGGTGGTGGGGTTGGCTTCAGTTCAATACTTCACTGCCATTTATATTATGCAGCTCTGTAACTCCTACTTTACCAATGCCAATGCCAGCAAGCAAATATTCAGCATTGACAAATGCTTGTATTAAACAGCTTCCATGGTGAGTTTCTTATTTTAAACAAATCAAGTAGTTTAGCATTTATCCAATGTGGACCCTGAACCCAGGAGTGTGTTATCTCCTGTGCAGACGGTTCAGCTGAACTCAGATTGATCCCTTTGTATCAGAGGAAATCTCTTGGATATGGAGGTTCTTCAAGTCAATATCAGTGGCCTCAGGGAGACCAGGCAGTCAAGAATTTTCTCCTAATAACTCCAGTGTGGCTAAGAAGGCTGTGGTTCTCAGAACTAGTGGACCTAGTCCAGCAGGCTCGACTCGCACCTCACAAGGACCTTCTCAGCCAAGATCCCATTCTGCATCCAGACCCAGAGGTGATGCAGCTGTCAGCTTGGCTCCTGAAAGGAGGAAGCTGTTAAAGAAGGGTTTCTCCAAGAAAGTGGTAGATGTAATGACCTCCAGGAACATTTTCTTGTCAGAGGCCTACGACAGGTTGTAGAATACTTTTTTTTAATTTGGGTGGGGATATATATATATATATATATATATCAATCAATCAATCAAATCTTTATTTATTCAGGCGATCATCATTGAGCAAGGCTCATTTACAAGATGGACCTGATCAGGTCAAGGTTCGAGTTGGTGCACAGCAATTACATCACATACTTATGAGACAGTTATACATACAGAAACAAGAAAATGTTATTTATAACACAATAATATACAGAGAATTCACATGTTAAAGCTTGGCAGAGAAAGTTAAACTAACATCTACAATATTTTCAATACATATATATCACAATGAGGGCCATGACAGTCACTCACATAATGAGTACAAGGATGGTGAAGGGAATATTGGGTGCCATATACTGGTGGTGTCTGGCTGGAAGAATATGCCATATGTGATTGGAATAAGGTTTTGTGGGATGACTATTCTATCTCTAGCGGTAGCAACTGCATTTCTCTGTGAAGAAGGCTGTACAGTGCTGCTGAAGGATGTAAATGGAATGATAATGGACAGTTTTAGGGATTTTGTAGGGTGTTCCATGCTATGGCTAGAGAGTAGCTGATTGCTGCCCTTCCTATTTTGGTGTTGACTTTGGGCAATTTGAGCAGGATGATATTGTTGCTTCTTAGGGCATAGGAGCTGGGAGTGGTCAGGTTGAAGCAAGTCCAGGATATAGCTTGGGAGTTTTTGATAAGCTCTGTAGATCCATAGAGCTGCATTTCTGCTCCTCCTGACATGAAGGGAAACCCATCCAACTGAATCAGAGAGAGAACAATGGTGAGTATTATATGGCAGGTCTGTAATGAATCTTATTGCACTATGGTATAAGGTATCCAACTTTTGAAGGTAGGGAGTGGAGCAGTGACTATAGAGGAAGCCTGCATAGTCAATGACTGATAGAAAGATGGCCTGGACTAATCGCATCTTTGAATCTCTATTAAGGAAGGGTTTTAATCTGTAGAGGAGGCCAAACCTTAGGGAAAGCTTTTCAGCAGTTGTTCTAGATGCTGAGTAAAGTCAAGTCTGTTGTCAATCCACACCTAGGTATTTGAAATTTTCAACATACTCCAGATTTTCTCCAAGTATAGTGCATATCTGGGGAGACTGATTGAAGAGGATGTGTTGGTGGAGTTTTGGATTGTGAACATCATTGCTTTGGTTTTCTTTGCATTTAGCAAAGCTTTTTCTCAAGAAGCTGATGTTGTAACAGGAGAATTCTGCTTGTAGGATTTCATGAGCAACTTTAGGTGAAGGGTTGCTGACATACAGTACAGTGTCATCAGCAAAGAGATGTACTGAGGACTTGGTAAGGGTTGAATCAATTTTATTTATATAAATGGCAAAAGGATAGGACCCAGAATAGAGCCTTGGGGACTCCTCTTGACAGTGGTCTTAATGGGAGAGGTCACCTTCAGCTTTTACCTGCTGTGATCTACCGGAAGGTAGCATCTGAACCACTTAAGGGAGGATGGATCTAGGCCAATGGAGTGTAGGGATGAGAGTAGCAGTTCATGGTCCACAGTGTCTAATGCTTTGCTCAGGTCCAGGAATACTGCACAGACATTGTTCTTTTATCCAGTTCGGTTTGCCAATCATTGGTGACCTTGGCTAATGCAGTGATAGTGCTATGTTTGGCCCTGAATCCAGATTGAGCTGGATTTAATAGATTAGCATTGTCCAGATATTCCTTAACTGAATACTCACTAATTTCTCCAGCATCTTGGATAACACAGGTAGGATGGAAATGGGCCTGTAGTTATTAAGATCCATAAGGGTCCCCTGATTTTAGAAGGGGACCACTTGAGCTATCTTCCACAGTGTGGGAATAGAGCCAGAGTTTAGGAAAGGTTAAAGAGGTGAGTTAGGGGACTGCAAGCACATGACACATAATCTTTAGAAAGAATGGGTACAGAAGATCTGCTCCTGCACTTTTTTGGTATCTAGATGCCATAATAGATCCTCAACTTGTTTCAACAGTATAGGTTTGAAGCTAAAGGAGGAGTCAACTCTTTGTTCACCAGTATAGTGGGAGCTTAAATGATCCCTTAATAGGTTAGCTGGGAGGAGTCAAAGGCAAGGCCAGCTGTTGTGAAGTGGTTGTTGAATGCATCCAGGTTTTCCAATGTGCCAGTAATGGGGCCATAGTTACTGTGTAAATAGGTTGGAAGGGGGTTGTTAACATCCTGGGCCCATCATACCGCTTGATGGTGCCCCAAAATCTAGCAGTATTATGGTAGGAGGAGTCAAGCTGGGCCAGGTAGTAGGCAGCCTTTGCATCCCTAACTTTCCTAGTGCATTTATTCCTGGTTTTCCTAAAGATCATCCAGTCCATGATATTCTTAGTTTTTCTTGCTACTTTCCAAAGTTTATCTCTCTCCAGCAGTGCAGCTTTGAGGTCAGCTGAAAACCAGCGACAGGATTTGTTTTTTATTCGGATACTAGAGATTGGGGTATGGGTGTTAAGGGCATTTAATATAATGCTATTTAGATATTTATATATATTTATATTATATGTATATATATATATAATATATATATATATATATATATATATATATATATATATATATATATATATATATATATATCAGGCAATCCAAGGCTGTGGTTCTGCAGACATTGGATTTTTTTCTGGGTAGATGTAGCAAGGGTCTAGCATGCAGTACCCTGCGGGGGCAGGTATCCACTCTGGTAGGAGTGTTGACAACATTCATGGGCTCATCCCTGGGAACCAGCTTGGATGTTATACATTTCATCAAGGCAGTTAGCAGAAGTCTGACGTCATTTCAGTCCCCAGTACCTCCGTGGGATCTGAACTTTCTGTTACCCACCCTGTGTAGGGTGCCTTTCGAACTGCTTTTGTCTGTGCCTTGAACATTTTGTCCTGTAATATAGGCCTCTTGATTACAATCTGCTTGGCTAGAAGGATTAATTCCTTATAATGCACAAGGATAAGGTGCTGGTGAGGAGGACGGTTCTGTCCCCAAGATTTCCACATCCTTCCATGTGAACCAGGAAGTTTGCCTGCTGTTTTTCTGCCCTAAGCTGGCAAATCCAAAAGAAGACTTTTACAAGCTGGATTTGCGTAAGGCAGTTAAGACATACAGTGAAGCCTACCAAGATAAAATGCAGTGTCACAGGTTTACTGCATGACAAAGGGATTAACTCCCATTTAAATTGCATTGTTTGCTGCAGAATTCTGCAGTGTTGCACTTCATCTTGGTGAGCTTCACAGTATATAAAGAGGACAGAGGAGTTTAGAAAGTTTGAGAGTTTGTCCTATTTGGAGCAGCAAAGAAGGGCCAGAAGGCTTCTAAGGCCACCTTATCCAGGTGGGTGATGGCTAGCATCACCAAGGTATATGTGGCTGAGCAGAAGAATGTGCTGCTCTGATCTGGATGTACTCTAGTAGGGCTGTTGCTGCATCCTGAGCAGAGCAAGGAGAGGCCTCTGTTTTGGAACTGTGCAAAGTGGCAACATAGTTCGCCATTCACACATATGCTAAGCACTACAGAGTAGATGGCCAGAGCACTGCCAATGCAGCCTTTGGGCACAGAATTTTACAGGTGGTGGTTAACAGATGAGTCTTGTTTTGGCCCTTATGGGTCATGAGACAATATCCCCCCCCAGTTTTACATAGATTTTTACTATTTGTTTTCCTTTTTTTCTTTTTATTATTAAGTACTGTACTGAAGAATGTAAGCTTGTCTTTGTAAACATCTTGGCTGTCAGTGAAGTGGTCCTGGGTCATGCATGAAAAAGGACCTTGGCTCATTGTACTTTCCTGGTGAACGAAAGTTAAATAAATAAATAAATAAATAAATAAATAAATAAATAGGTATTTCTTATTAGAACTGTCATGTATTAACTCCCCATGACAACATGTAACTGGTAATTGCTATTTTTCTTTTAAAGAGAAGAAGCCAGAAGGGGAAGGAAGGAAACATATTCAATTCAGTGCTTTAGAGTAACTGGTAATTACTACTTTTCTTTTAAACTTAGATTGTGGGCTTTTAGTGACACTATACTTTCTTTGTTGTCTTTACTTATAATTGTTTTTGGGCTGTTGAAAATTTAAAACATAGTGGTGGTGTAATTCTGTGCTGTCTTTAATTGCTGCAAATTTTCGCCCCCCCCTCCCCAACTCTTAATTATATGCCCTGTTAAATCTGATTGACAGGAGCTAAACACAGGGTATAGTAAGGGGTGTGAAGTAGGAGGGGCATAAGGGGGAAGAAGCCCACCCTCAGCACGACAAGTGTTTTGACTCATTTATTTATTTATTGGTTTCTTTTTCTTAAAAAAAATATCTGAGGATCAGTGGCAGGATTTTTAGTACAGTAAATTAATAAAAAGGGAACTAGGAGAGCTTCAGTAGCAGACAAGTAGTGGAATTGCAGTATAATGTGGGGAGTGGTGCAATGCAGTGGCTGTGGGGCAGCCATATTCAGGCAGACCTTCTGGACACTGAGGTGCTGCCCTATCTGCATGCATCTCTCTGGACTGTGGGATGAGGTAGCCAGACTCAGAGTGGAAGTAAACTGGGTCAGGAGTACCATCACCCCTATCCAGGGACCACCCAGTCCAATGCAACTGCCTCAAAGGATGCTGAGAACGAGGAGCACTTGGATGACAGTGGGCTCATGGAGGGTTAGAGCAGTCAGGCAGAGGCACATCCCAGATCCTATTCCACTCAAGAACTCATATGCCACACTGGCAAATGAGGACAACCAAATAGAGGTACCCAGAGAAGTGGAAGGAAAGGATGTGGAGGTTAGCCAAGGAGGTGACCTCAGCGGGGAAAGCAGTGGACCCCAGAGGAGGAGGAAGTGAATCCTGGTGGAGGACTCCATCATAAGAGGGATCCAGCTAGGAACACAGGAGGGGGAGAACCGGGAGGTGAGGTGCCTACCAGGTGCCATGGCATGGAGGGATGGGAGGAAGATCCTGGGGATCACTGGGAAGGCAAGACAGCAGGGTGAGCTGATGTCATTATCCACCTAGGTACTAATGACCTGGCAAATGGGGAGCCAAAGGAAGTTCAGGAAGAGTTTAGGAAACTGGGGAGGGGTCTCAAGCAAGTAGCTACTTCTGTCACTTTCTCAGAAGTACTACCTGTGAGAGCAAGGAGAGCCTTGGAGTGCATGCACCAGGAACTTTAACTCATGGTTGAAGAACTGGTGCTGTGAGGAAGGGTTTGGATTCATTGGTGACTGGGGACCCACCTGGAGGGATGGAGGTTTGTTCAAGCCTGACGGCCTGCATCCATCCTGGAGGGGAATCCAAGCACTCAATGATAAGTTTAAATGCTACATTGACAAGCATTTAAACTAGCAAAGGGGGTGTCAGGCCAGCAAGGATGGTACCTACTTGCTCACCCCCCACAGCTAGCAGTGGAACCAGTGAACCAGAGGAGTGGCTATCTCTGCAAAGCAGTCTGCAAAAGATGGAGATTAGTGCCCAAGAGGTGGATAAGCAGAAAAGGGGCAAAATTCAGCAGAAGGGCAGACAGCAAGGAGAGCCAGGGATAAATGACAACCAAGGAAGGGGCTGGAGTAGAACAGTGAAACAGTCTAGGGAGGTCAAATCATGGAAAGCCATGTGTGCAAATGCCAGGAGCCTTAGCAACAAGATGGAAGATCTGGAGGCTGTCATGGTACAGTCAGACCTGGACATTGTGGCCATCACTGAAACCTGGTGTAATGATAACCACGACTGGGAGATGGCCATACCTAGCTACAACATATTCAGAAGAGACAGAGCAGGCAGGAAGGGAGGAGGAGTGGCACTATATGAAAAAATGACATAAGAGCCACAGAGATCCAGGAGGAATAAAATGGGGAGAGATACTGTGGGTTAGCTGGAAAGGAAAATGGGGACAGCCATCCGCACAGGTGTGGTCTATAGACCACCAGCCCAGGAGGAAGAAACAGATAGGAGTTGATGCTAGCCATCCAAAGGATGGCAGACAAAGGTGAGGTAGTACTGGCTGGAGACTTCAATATTCCAGACGTGGACTGAGCATCCCAGCAGCAGCATCAACTAGAGCAGATTTATCCTGGACTCCTTCAGGGTGCCTTCCTCAAGCAACTGGTCATGGAACCAACTAGGCAGAAGGCAATACTGGACCTTGTGCTCACAAACAGGGACAGTGTGATGGGGGTAACAGTGGGGAGCACCTGGGAAACAGTGACCACCAGTCATTGTGGTTTGAAATCACAGAAAGAGCAGAACCAAACCACACAAAAACACGTATCCTGGATTTTAGGGGGGCAGACTTTGGGAAAATGGGGAGATACTTGAAAGAGGCATTAAGGGGAATGGGACAGGAATCAGGGGTTGAGGAACAGTGGGCAGTATTTAAAATGGGGATTACAAGAACAACAGAATTATGCATTAAGCAGGTTAGCAAGAGGAAAAGGAAGAGGAGACCAGTATGGTTTTCCAAAGAGGTAGCAAAGTGAAAGCCAAAAAGATTGCATTCAGGCAATACAAAAAGACACAGGCAGAAGGGGATAGGAGAAGTACCAGGAGAAGCAAAGGGAGGCAGGGAGGTCTGTAAGAAGCCAAAGCTCAGACAGAAGAACACATTGCAAAATCAGTGGGTAGAGGGACAAAACCTTTACAGGTACATAAGTGAAAAAGAAAAGACAAAGGAGGGGATAGTGAGACTGAAGAGGGAGGATGGGGGGCGTGGAGGATGACAACAGTAAAGCTGACATATTGAACAGGTATTTCTGCTCAGTCTTTACTGAGGAGAAGAGGAGGGTAATGGGTCTGAAGGAGTACAAGGGTGAGAATGGTGCAGAAATGGACACAAGTCTCTTTACGAGAAAGGGTCCTGAAGGAACTGGAAGTAATAAGAGTTGATAAAGCAATGGGGCCAGATGGGGTGCACCCCAGGGTCCTTAAGAACTAAGAGAGGTGGTGGCTGAACCTCTGGCTATCCTGTTTAGCGATCACTGGAAACAGGGAGGTACCAAAGACTGGAGGACAGCAGATGTAGTCCCTTATACAAAGTGGGAACAAAGAGGAAGCAGGGAACTACAGACCAGTCAGCCTCCACCTCAGTAGTGGGGAAGATCATGGAAGCACTGCTGAAGGAGAGATTGGTGGAACATCTAGTTGTCAATGGACTACAGGACCCAAGGCAGCATGGTTTCACCAGGGGAGGTCATGTCAGACCAACCTCGTTGAATTTTTGACTGGGTGACTAGGGAGGTGGATCAGGGAGGCAGTGGACATAGCCTGATCTGGACTTCAGCAAGGCCTTTGACACTGTGCCACATAGAAGACTATTACACAAACTGGGAATATGGGTGTGGGCAGGACAGTAGTGTGGTGGGTAGGTAACTGGCTGGGTGGCAGGACACAGAGGGTGGTGGTAAATGGCTGTCACTCCACAGAGGGAAGAGTGACCAGTGGGGTACCACAGGGATCAGTGCTGGGACGGTCCTATTCAACATCTTCATCAGTGACATTCGCAGGACCCAGAGGCAGAATTTCACTGTTCGCTGATGACACAAAGCTCTGTAACAGAGTAGACACACCAGAGGGTGTAGACAGAATGAGAAGCGACCTGCGAAACTTGAAGGATGGTCAGGGGTTGGCAGTTGAAATTCAATGCAAAGAAGTGCAAGATAGTGCATATGGGGCACAAAACCCTGGCACAATATATCAGTTGGGGTGAGGATATAGCATGTACCAAGCAGGAAGGGATCTTGGGGCTGTCATCTCTGATGACCTCAAGGTAGGGAAACAGTGTGACAAGGCAGCAGGTAAAGCAAATAGGATGCTGGGATGTATAGGCAGGGCATCACCAGCAGGAAAAGGGAGGTCATAATTCTGCTATACAAGACACTAGTGAGGCCCCACCTGGAGTACAGTGTACAGTTCTGGAGACCATACCTACGTAAGGACATAGACAGGGTAGAGAAGGTTCAGAGGAGGGCAACAAAGATGGTGCATGGATTGCATCACAAGTCCTATGAAGACAGGTTGAAGGAACTGAACATGTACTCCCTGGAGGAGAGGAGGGAGAGAGGGGATATGATAGAGACATACAAGTATCTTACAGGGAGGAACAGGGTGCAGGAAAACACTATTTTTAAGCGAAAAAGATGTTCCAGGACTAGAGGGCATGGGATGAAGTTGGAGGGAGGACGATTCAGAGGACACATAAGAAAGAATTTCTTCACAGAACGGGTGGTGGACAAGTGGAACACCCTGCCAGAGGAAGTGGTGGGGGCTGAAACAATCACGGGATTTAAGAATGCATGGGATAGACATAAAGGAATTCTGGAGGTCAGGGGTAAGGGGCAACAGACTTCTAGGAAAACAGACTGAATTTACAAGCTCAAATGGGCAGACTGGGTGGGCCATAGGCCTTTATCTGCTGACACTGTCTATGTATCTATGTCTATGTAACATGGAGCAATACAGAAAGAAGAAATACTGTACCTTCATACTTATCATCATTTCCTTTTTTGTTTATTCCAGCCTTGTCAATGGGGCCTCTTGCTCCTGATGGAGAATATTGTCTGATAAGTACTGACACTGTAATGCAGCATGAGAGGGGTGCTGCATTTCTGAGGTGCTGTCTTTCGGATGAGACGTTAAACCGAGGTCCCATCTGCCTGGATTGGTGGTAGTTCAGGTGGATGTTAAAGATCCCATGACACTTATCGAAAAGAGTAGGGGAATTTCCCCGGTATCCTGGCCAAATTTCCCTCATTCACTAAAAATACCACCAACAGCTTAATCTGGTTCAAGGTCAGTTGGCATTCATCTGTATCCCCCTCCCCCGGGTCGTGCCTGAAAATAGGCAGGATTTGTCTAGTGCACTTACCCGGTCAACAAAAGCTAAATAAATAAAATAAAATAATATCTACGGAAATTTAATTCAGCAAAGATAATTGTTGGCAATTGCCGTTTTCCCGGAACTGCCAGCCCGTGACATCTCTCTATTATATTGGACCTTACAGGTTGGTAGGTTAAACTGGTTATGATTTATAAGCATTGTTTGGTGCATCACTGTTCCAGACTAATGCCTTTTTGGCTCTGTAGAGTTATATTCAAAGTTTGGTTTATTTCTTGATATCGAAACATCTTTATGTTGTAAATGTTGCTAGCAGTGAGCAAGAAAGGTCAGATGATCAATGGTCTGACTCTCAAGGAGCATGATGAGAGAGTCATCCAATGCAATTGTTTCAGGCATCTCCTCAAATGAGGTACGTTTTCACTTTTGTCATCTTAATCATGTGATAGGGCAATTAAGGAGCAGAGAGTTTATTGATTACAGTTGGTTCTTACCTTGAAGATATGGAGGTTGTTAGTTACATATGTGACAGAAATGGGAAGGAAGGAGTTAATGGCTTGGATTTTTCTGGCCTTCTGAGAAAAACAAAACACTGGGATTCCACTCCACTAGCAGCATCTAGATAAGGTGATGGGCTAGGTAATAAATCTCAGAGAGACTGACTAAGAGGGGGAGTGGACAAACACACTTGCAGACATAAAGAATTTGAAAGGATTGGACCACTTAAATATAAACTGAATGTTAAATGAATATAATTGGACACCTATATATGTTTAAATGGATTGGAACAATTAAATACATACATGGTAAATGGTTGGTGCATTCAAAGGGGACAAGAATTACCTACTCAAAGAGGGACTAAAAGATGCTGAAAGACAGTTACGGGGGGGGGGTCTGCTATATTACCATCTGAAAGGTCTAAGCTGAGAGCCTACTACTCTGGCTATGGAGGTACTGGAAGCTGATAGATAACATAGGAATTCAGTTTCTCTCTCTAAGCGTAGCAGAGGTGTAAGAAAGAATAGCATAACTTAGCCAATGGTCTTTTTCTTTTTGTCTTCTGTTATTTAAAACCATTAGTTTACTTTTCCAGTAACAGTGTTCTTCTCTTGTGTTAGACATATATATCCCATAATGCAACTTTTGGCCTTCTTTTAAGTAAAGAGTTATTTATTTTTACTCAACAGTCGTGGCTGTGTGGCTTAATTACTAAGGTACTGCATGCCTAATTTTCAGTGGCAAAGGGAATACTGTCTGGCATCTGCCATCTGAAGAGTATCCTACTAGACTCAAACAGTGACCTGTGTCAACCTCCCTGGCTCCATGCAGTGAATAACTGAAATCCTGAGTGTACCTCAGGTTGGTGGCAGCAAATAAACAGAGACAGACACCTTTCTGAAAGCTGTTACAGCCCAGAGAGAGAGAGAGAGAGAGAGAGGTGGTTGTAACAAATTGGTAGGCAGTGGTGGGATGACTGCAGACTTTCTGGCACATTGAGACAGAGTTTACCAGTGGCATTTTGTACCTTAGCAGTCATGAAACAAGATATACAAGAGTGCACACCTTTACGACTTTTTTTTTTGGCTTCTAGTCAGCACAGTTTAGTGTAGATTGAGAGAATGAGCTCCACAGACTATGACCCACTTACTTTGCAACAGCTTTCTGACAAGTGCCAAGAAAAGGGGGACCAGCTTGGGGGTCTAGAATAGAGAAAGAAGGCAGACCTCATAGCCGCTCTGGTGGCTCATGACCAGATGCAGATGGTCCCTGGGGCTGAGCTAGGAGCTGGGCTGGCAGACTCGCTAAATCAGCTTGAGATCAGAAAACTGCAACTGCGGCAACAAGAACTGGAACTTGAGGTGAAATGGATGGATGCAGAGACAAAGAAACTGGAACTTGAAGCCAAAAGACTGGATACAGAAACAGAAGCAAGAAAACTGGAGGACAGAGAAAAAGAATATCAGCATGAAATCCAGAGGCAACAGCACAAGAAGGAAATCATGACCCTGTGCAACCAGCAAATCGTAATGGTGGAGGGGTTTTTCCCCATGAAGCCAAAATTAATTCTAAATTGTTTCCTCAGTTTAGAGAGGGAGAGTATCTTGATCTATTTTTAAGGTCATTCGAGAGAGTATGTGAGCAATTTTAATTGGCTAAGGCTCCATGGTCAACTCATCTCACACCCCTATTTATGGGGCGGGCTTTGAAGGCATTTACTAAAATGAGTGATGAAGACTATGTTGATTATGATAAGTTTAAAACAGTGTAGTTAAAATGTTTTGAATTAACTCCCGAGGCTTACAGAAGGAAATTTAGGGAGCTAAAGAAAAGTCCAGAAGACAGTTATGTGGAATTGCAGGTTCAATTCTGTACTTACCTTGACTGGTGGGTGTATGGGGCAAAAGCAGACACTGTAGAGCTAATCAAATATTTTCTTGTGAGGGAACAACTTCTCAAAATTGTACCTGAGGACCTGTGTGTATGGCTGCTAGACAGGGCATGTGGCTCCTTGAAGGAGGAAGCAGCAAGCATTGACCTGTACGTGGATAGGAGGCCATACACACAGCATAAATCTCATGGTGGGGGGCACCAGATGGTTCTAAGGTGTCCCATGGGGGGGGAGCCCAAAGAAAACCGCCTGCATCTGAGTCCAAAGCAGAACCCTCTGCTTCTAAAGGGAGCCAAGCACCGGGGCCCAAGAAATGTCATATTTGCAATCAATTGGGGGTACTTCAGGTATAACTGCTCTCAGAAATGGTTAAGGGGCAAAGGCCTGGGGAAGGGGGTGATCAAAATAGCACTGTTTTTTTTTTAAGTGGCTAGTTTTCCATTAGCAGGTTATACAGACCTGCCACTAGAGGGATTCTTGGTCTTCTACATAAATCACTGTACTCACTCGGCAATACGGCCTGCATTATCATTTTTGCAGCCTCACAGCCGATTGGTCCCCTTACTCCATTCACTTGCATTGCTTGATTTTTCATGGCAAAAGCTGTTGTTGGGTTAAGTTTAATTTGTTAAATCCTGCCAAAAGAGCTGTTTTCATGTACTTGTGAAATCCTTGGGGCTTTTTGTTAAGTGTAACTGTGGTTAAGTGATTACAGCATCCTGTTGTTAACCTAAAAGTGGGCCAGGCGCTCTGGGCCAGCCCCACAGCCTTTGCTGTGATAATTTAAGTCTGATAAGCCCAGCAGAAGCGCTTGTTCCTGCCTAAATATTAACTCCTGTGCCATCCTCTGTCTCTTCCCAGTCGAGCTCCTGTTGGAAGCCCTCGTTGGCAGAGCCAGGGCTACGCTCCGCCAAAAGCAGGCGAGGCAGCAACTTAACCTAACCGCCTCCAGGGACCAGAAAACCGGGAGGGACAGGCAGAGAAGGTACAGGAAAGCGAAAATTTATGCCCACCCACTCCTGCCCTCTCCTCGATGTTATTTTTATAGGCATTTTCCGCCAAATTACAATTCCTGCCCCCAACGCCACGCTATCCAGTAATCTGTCTCATTGCCACTGCTGTACTGCCAAATCAGCAACCCTTCCTTATTGTTCTCCCTGCTACTACACTGTTGTTTCCTAGTTCCATTTAATCATCAACCTTGCTTTCAAAATGGGGGATCCTTTGGATACTCCTGGCTGTATTCTTCATGTTGTTCAGGAAAAGACATCCTCCCTGCCACTGTCACACTGAAAGTGCGTCCCACCTTCCTAGTCTTGCTATTTCACCATTATTAAGAAGGACGGATCCTTATCTATGCATTACCTATGCCACAATTTAACCAGTGGGGTAACCTCCATGTAGGGGCATAGAATTGCTCTATCAACATATCGCTCGGTACCCCATTATTGGGTATACAGTTCCCCATTATGCCTGACCACCAGATTGCTATTGAGTGTATTGGCACGAACCCATAACCCTGACTGGCTTATCTTAAAACAGAAGCCCTGATTAGAAAAAGGAGGACCAAAGATAGTCTCCTCATTTTCTCTCTTGAAGCCCTTATGAAACTTTTAATTTTTTTCCTGATCTGTGTTGGAAATGTGGAAATTAACCCCGGACCTTCACAGTGCATTACCTCACCAGCAGACTTAGCCTCGACCAAAGGTCTAAGCTTTCTACATATCAATGCCTGCAGTCTGCTAAAAAAGCTCACGTTGATACAATCCTGGGTTGCCCATAATTTGCCAGACTTTCTTGTGGTATCAGAGACATGGCTCAGACCCACCACAGCAGACAGAGACATAAACTTACCCAATTATCAAATATTCAGAGCGGATCGCCAGACAAGGGGTGGGGGAGTTGCTATATATGTCAAATCCAATATATCTGTAACTTGCTTAGATGCAACATCTATGCCCAAAGAATTGAATGTCTATCCCTGAAAGTGGCTCTCTCAACACTGCAGCATTTCGCTAGTTGGCTGCTACAGGCCCCTTCAGCGGATCATAAGCTTCTAGCCCACCTGGGGAATCAAATCAAGATGGATACTGAAGAGACCATAATCCTAGGTGATCTAAACCTTAATTGGCTATCCAAGGCCGTGGCTCCTTTAGTATAATTTTTGTGATACATATGGTTTTCACAACTTATATATGAACCAACAAGAATCAACAAAAAAATCTGAGCAACAGCACATTACTTGACATCATGCTGGTGAACAAACCCCACCTCTTCACGCACGCTGGAGTGCTGTTCAGTGACATAAGTGACCACTGCCTTATTGCTGGAATAAGGTCATCTGGTAAACTAACACCTCCAGCTAAATTCCTACTGAGGAGATCCAAGAAAATTTTCAACTCTGAGGCATATCTTCATGATCTAAATCACTCTACAAGATTGCAAGAGTTCTACCTAGCAGACTCAGTGGAAAAAGCTCATCAGGTGTTAAATAGCATAATACTAGATGCCCTTCACACTCATGCACCAATTACTAGAGTTTGAATTAAAAACAAATCTTGTCGTTGGTTTTCACCTGACCTTAAATCAGCCCTGCTTGAGAGATAAGCTTTGGAAAAAGGCAAGGAAGACTAAGAACCCAAATGACTGGTTGATATTTAAGAAAGCCAGGAATAGCTGTACCAGAAAGTACGGGATGCTAAGGCTGCCTACTACATGGCTGAACTCGACTCCTCATACCACAATCCTGCCAGATTCTGGAGCACTATTAAGGGCATACAGGACAAGATCCTAGCACTTCACTACCAGCTCAAATGCACCACAACAAGGTGACAATCTTGGACAGAATGGAAATACTGGATGCATTCAATAATCATTTTACAACCGCTGGCCTTGCATTTGATACCTCTCCGCCAATCTGCTACGTGCTCAGTTAAGCTCCCAGTATACAGGATCTCAGTTAGCTGAATCCTCCTTCTCCTTCAAACCGATTCTGTTGAAACAAGTGGAGGATCTAATCTCAGATGGATATAAAAAAAAGTGCAGGTGCTGACTCCCTTGACCCCTACTTTCTAAAGATTGCAATGCATGCACTTGCAGTTCCTTTAACACACCTTTTTAACTTGTCCTTAAAATCTGGTTCTATTCCTGCAACTTGGAAAACAGCCCAAGTTTTCCCCTCTACTGAAATCAGGGGACCCCATGGACCTTAACAACTACAGGCCAATCTCTATCCTTCCAGTACTATCTAAACTGCTAGAAAAACTGGTAAGCATCCAATTAAGAGATTACCTTGAAGAATCTAATCTTTTAAATCCAGCACAATCCGGGTTTCGGTCTAAGCATAGTACTATTTCTGCACTGGCTAAAGTTACAAACGATTGGCAAACCGAACTGGATAAAAAGAATAGCGTTTGTGCTGTATTCCTTGATCTAAGCAAGGCATTTGATACGGTGGACCATGAGCTGCTACTCTCTTCCTTGCACTCCATAGGCTTGGATCCATCCTCCCTTACATGGTTCAGGTGTTACCTAACAGGAAGAACACAGCAAGTGAAAGCTGAAGGAGACCTATCTCCACTAAAACCACTTCTAAGAGGAGTTCCACAAGGATCTATCCTGGGCCCTATCTTTTTCGCCATTTATATTAACAATATTGATTCGAATCTTACCAAAGCCACTGTACACTTGTTCACAGAGGACCCTGTTTTATATGTCAGCAACCCATCGCCTGCTACAGCTTGTGAAGTTCTACAAACAGAATTCTCTATACTACAACATCAATTATTGGAAAAAAAGCTTTTAAATGCAAAGAAAAGAAAAGCAATGTTTTTCTCCACCCAAAGCCATACAAATCCCTCATTACTAAACAACCTCCCCCAGCTATCCACTATCCTTGGTGAAAGCCTTGATTATGTAGAAAAATTCAAGTATTTGGGGGTGTGGATATATAGCAAACTTGACTACACAGTTCATATTGAAGAACTTTTAAAAAAGCTTCGCCAGAGGCTTGGTCTATTTTTAGAATAAGGCACTTTCTAAAACAGAGATTCCAAAATGAGGTTGGTCCAGGCCACATTTCTCTCAGTAATTGACTATGCAGACTTCTCTATAGTCACTGCCCTATCTCCTACCTATGCAAATTGGATACACTATACCACAGAGCTGTGAGGTTCATAACAGATCTACCATTTAACACTCACCATTGCTCTCTCTATGCTGCAGTCGGTTGGACATCTCTACATCTCAGAAGAAACAGAAATGCTGCAGTGTGGACATACAGAATTTTGACTAAGATGCTTCCTAACTATATATTAGACTGCTTCGCACAGGCCACAGCTGGCACCTACGCCCTAAGAAGCTACAATTTCATTATGCTCAAAGTGCCTAAAGTCAACACCAGGCATGGGAGATCTGCTATCAGCTATAATCTAGCTATATCATGGAACACAATTCAAAAGTCCTTGAAGCTGATCAACCGGGTATCCTTAGCATCCTTCAAGCATCTACACCTAAGTCTCTTCCCTGAAAAATGCAATTGCTTCCACAAGTTCTAGTTTATTCGCAGTCCTTTCCTTCCCCCTCTCAGGCTGCCATCATATCATAGCAATTCACTTCCCCAGAATTCGTCTCCACAGATACTTCACCCCCTGGCTATAATCTTCTCCCATTAACTCCAGGCTCCTACCTCAGCCCTTATCACTGCCTTTCACCTCCCAGTTCTAGCACCAGCCCCTGCTCTAGTCGCGCGCACTTCATACCATGTCACTTGTCTCAGTCTATGACCACCTCTTTCAGTCATCCAATCACTATTTCTCTTTGTCCACATTGACTTCCCTTGGATCTTTGGAATCTTGGGTATATCATGTTGAATGTAAGCCTTGTTTACTGCCAATGTTGATATGTATATACTGGTTTACCTAGAGTGCATCTCATATGTTCCTACCATATCCTGTTATGTTTAAACAATTTCTGTTCTTGATTTCTGTATATAAGTGTTTTAATTATTCATGTACATATACCAATTATTGAACCTTGATTACTGTATATAAGTATATACGTGTTTTAAATCTTCCTATACATGTACCAATTACTGAACCTTGACCTTATCAGGTCCATCTTGCAAATGAGCTGTGCTCAATGATGTTCGCCTGAATAAATAAAGATTTGATTGATTGATTGATTGATTGATCATGATAGGGTTTACGCAGCCTGAAGAACCACACACCTCCTCCAAGCATATGCACCCTGTTGTAGTAAATGGGACAGTAACCCAGGGAGTGAGGGACACAGGTGCTTACATCTCCCTCGTGAGGCAGGATCTAATCCAGGTAGAGCAGATTCTGCCAAGGCAATACTCCAAGGTCCACAGAATTACAGGGCCAGCAGTCCAAATACCAATGGCTCGAGTCTTCCTGAGCTGGGAGGGTGGCCATGGAGAAAAGTAGGTGGGAGTTGTAGAGGATCTCCCTGTAAATATGATCATGGGGAATTATTTTGACCACAGAGAATCTCTGATGTGTGTTACAACCTGCAGCCAGGCAAAAGTGCAAGAAATTACTTCGAGACAGAGCTCTTGCAGCAAGTAACACCATTAGGATCATGCCGCCAGGCACTAGGATCCCACGAAAAATATCTAGCTAGTAAACTAAGGTGGGGGACCGCCCCCCTGACGTTGGCCCCACCCCTAACGTCACCTGTGGTATAAAAGGGGCAGTTCCCCGGAACCACCTCAGTTTTTTCCAACCGTCAACCTGTGCATATCGGCTCCACGGATGCCCCCTGCTTCCAGTCGACTGCCATTTTCGCATTTCGCACAGTTACCCTTTTTCCTTTTTAAGTACTAGTTCGTTGTGTATGTCTTCCCAGCCATCTTCTTCATCAGCATGGTGGAAATCAAAGTGTACGTGTGGCAAGCAAATCCTGCAAAAGATGGCCATTTGGCCTGTCTGCTCTGCCTAGGCCCCGACCACAGACCGGACAATTGTCCGCACTGCCAAGGCTTCAACAGGAGGACCCAAATCTGCTGGCTGAACACCTTGAAAACATACCTCCTTGAACAGCAAGTGGCCGCCATGCAGAAGGCCCAGTTGGGGCACAGCTTGTCTTTCTCCTCGGCAAAGGACTCCTCCCCCAGAGAGAGAAGAAACTGAGCAGGAAGTACCATCATCGGGACAAGGACAGATCCAGATCAGAATCCCATCCTAGGTCCCCACACAAGACTTTCAAGTCTTTAACCTCTGGCGCAAGGTTGGACTCAGCCCTCCCACCAGGTTTCACTGGCTCTCCCAGGGTTACAGCTGAGGAAGCTCCCTGCCTTTCCTCAGGCACATGGCGGGTAGTCTTCTGGGCTTGGACTTTCTCAAGCCCCCATGTCCCTGGCTATCTGACCTCTCAAGCATGTGCTAGGGTCTCAGTCAGCAGGACAGGTGCACTCTTTGTCGGGTGGCAGGTTGGAACCTGCTGTCCACAAGACTGTAGTCCCTGGGTTGTCCAAATGGGTGACAGAGTGTGATGGAACCGGGAGGCACCAGGAGAGCGAGTGCGAGAAAAAGCATCACTCGCCTTCCAGGCGGTCATCAGCCGAGGCTTCGGACTGACGTCAGGCCTCAACGCCCTCTGACTCCACCATGGAGCCAGACCAGATGTCGCCTTCTAAGCCATTGTCTGCTCCACAGGGCCTGAATGAGAACCTGACTACAGACCAAATGTCAGGGTACCTGACACTGGCCTCCTGGAATACCTGAGATCGGTCGCCACCCCTCCACCTTTACCTCCTCCTCCGGAGCCTGACAACCAGACATTGGAACGCCCAATGCCAGAGGACACTGCCCCACCAGGGCCAGCACCCTACAAGAAAGTACTGTCGGACCCAACGCCAGAGGATACCGTACCACAAGAGCTGATGCCAGGGGCCCCTAAAGCTCCTACCCCGGTGAAAGCATCCCAGCCAGGCTCTGTTGTCCTTTTGGCTGAGATCAGGACCCTGTTTAATAGTTGGTAGAACACCATAAAAGGGGATCTTTTGCCTAGGCCACCAGAGTCGGCCCGCAGCCCTGGCTCCACCTAGACAGCACCCCTCCCCCGGCGTTTGCCTCGGCCTCCGCCACCTCCGATGCGGGTCCATCCAATACAGGGGATAAAGGACATGGGTCACCTGTGCGATGGCGGCATGGTCACCACCCATCATCCAGATCCTCCTCCAGGGGATGCCAGTACACATCCTTAGATGGATCCTATGGAGGCTCCTCCTCCTTCTCCTCCTATGACTCCTCAGAGGATGACCTGTCCCTTCCATCACCAGACCACAGGAGGGATTCACTGAGGTCCACTCCAGATGACCCCTCCTTCCTGAATATAATGCAACACATCCAGTTCCTAAACCAGTGGGAGATGGAAGAGTTGAACCCTGAGAGGCGCCGTTTGGTGAAGTGCTTAGGGTCCACTGACCCAAAACCCTTGGCCATTCCACCCTTAGTGGAACCCTTCCAGGATGTTACAAAGGTAGCCTGGAATTACCCCTCCACAACTTTGATGGTCCCTAAAAAGACAGACCGACTGTATAGGACACCAAGGGAAGAACCACATTTGAGCAAGCAGCCAAAGGCAGATTCTGTTATCCTCGTGGCTGCCCATGGGAGAACCTAACAACCAAAGCATATGAGCTCTCAGACACCGGTAAGGAATCCAAGAAATTGGACCACTTAGGTCGCAAAGTGTGTTCTTCAGCTACCTGCACGGTCAGGTCACTTAACTTTTTGCCCCTACACCTCCCCCTCCCTGCCAGACCCCACCTTCCCCCCGATACTCAGCCCCGTATGCTTGTCCCATGCCCTCTTGAATTCTTCCACCAATTTAGCCACCACCACTCCATCTGGTAGTCTGTTCCAGGGCTCCACCACCCTCTCTGTGAAGAAGAGCCCTCTCACATTGCCCCTGTATCTTTTTCCTTGCAGTCTGAGGCTGTGCCCTCTAGTTTTGACCCCCTCCTTCCTCTTAAGTAAACACTCTTCTCCCACTTTGAGCCCCTTTAAATATTTAAAAGTTTTAATCATGTCTCCCCTTTCCCGCCTTGTCTCCAGCGTGTACAGATCCAGCTCCTTACACCTCTGCTCGTATGACTTTCCCTGCATACCCTGCACCATCTTGGTTGCCCTTCTCTGAACCCTCTCCAGTGCATCTATATCCTTGGGGAGATAAGGCCTCCAAAACTGAACCCCATACTCCAGGTGTGGCCTCACCATGGCTTTGTAAAGGGGCATTATTACCTCCCTCCAGACAACCCACCCATTCCCTCTCATTGCTACCCATCCCATGCTACCCATAGAGCAGAAATCCAAGCCCTCCCGAGCAAGAAAGCAATTTAAGCAGTGCCACGGTCTCAAAGAGGAAAGGGATACTACTACCACATCTTCCTCATCCAAAGAAGACAGGGGACCTTCGTCCGATCCTGGACCTTGGTCAACTGAATGCTTTCATCGAATACAAAAGGTTCAGGATGATGGCATTGCTGGGATTGCTGCCCATGCTTCACCAGGGGGGACTGGCTCTGCTCCCTGGACATGCAGGGCACCCACATGCACATAAAGATACTGCCAACCCACAGAAAATACCTCCACTTTATCTTTTAGGGAGAGCACTACCAGTTCAGAGTGCTACCATTTGGTCTTTCTTCGGCACCCAGGGTGTTCACCAAGTGTCTAGCAGTAGTGGCAGAAGTGCTGAGGAGGCAGGGGCATTATGTCTACCCCTACCTCAGCAACTGGCTATTAACAGCTCCCACGAAAGATCAGCTGTGTCGCTCTCTGGAAAACACCTTTCACCTGTTTCAAGATCTGGGGGTTACCTTGAATCTTCTTAAGTCTTCCCCCTGACCTACCCAGAGGTTGCAGTACATAGGGGCAGTCCTGAACACTGTCCAAGGGAGAACCTTCCTTCCCTCAGACAGGGCTGATCGACTAAGGGCTCTGGCTCAGATTATCTCCACAAAATCAGATTCCAGTCAGAATGGTACTGCAACTGCTAGGCCACATGGCAGGCACCATAGTAACAATTTTCCTAGCTCATTTACACATGAGGGTTCTCCGGTGAAATCTCAGTGTTCAATGGGACCAGCGTTTGGATGACCTTGAACAACCAGTCTGAGTCTCCACAGCAGTGTGTCAGACTCTGGAATGGTGGCTCACCCCTTCCCGGTTAGAATCTGGGGCTCCCATCCAAAGTCTCAGTCCTCAGCAGATCCTGACAACAGATGCCTCAGAACTAGGGCGGGGAGCACATTTCAGAGACCATCAGACAAGAGGAACTTGGACCTCTTTGGAACACAATCTCCACATAAACATATTGGAGATTAGAGCAGTTCTGTATGCCTTACAGGCATTCCAGACAATTCTCCTGCCAAGGCCTCTACTGATCCAGTTGGACAGCATACCAGTGGTCTTCTACATCAACAAGTGGGGGGAGCACACACTCTTACCCCTCTGCAGAGAAGCCATGAGAGTCTGGAACTGGGCAGTGGAGCACAACCAGGAACTCTCATCGGTTCATATTTCTAGGGGTCCAAAACACCCTAGCCGACAGCCTCAGTTGCTCTTGGTCTCAGGCTCATAAATAGTAACTCCTACAGGATGTAGTAGATGACCTTTTCAAAAGGTGGAGCCTTCCAGAGCTGGACCTCTTTGCATCCCCACTGAATGCCAAACTGCCCAATTTCGGCTTGCTAGATTCAGGGCCTGTTGTTTTCTGTCAAGACATGTTGTCCCTCTCTTGGGCAGGGAGGTTCCTGCATGCCTTTACTCTCTTCCCACTACTTCAAAGAGTGTTACTCAAGCTACAAGTGGAACAAGCCATCATGATTCTTATAGTGCCATTCTGGCCTCAACAGATTTGGTTCCCGCTGCTTCAACAGCTGGCATTGGAACCTCCAATTCCCTTCCCCCTGTCTTCTCACTTACTGTCCCAGGAACAGGGAACTCTGGTACACCCGAAGCTTCAGTCTCTGCACCTGCATGCATGGCTTCTGCAGACCTAGTCAGGGACAGATATGGGGTGTCTTCAAGGGTAGCGGAGGTCCTAGTGGCCGCAAGGAAACCCTCGACTAAGCCCACATATGCCATGAAATGGAAGCGTTTCTGCCTGTGGGCTTTGTCCCATCACCTGCCTGGTGAATTCGGTACTGGAGTACCTTCTTTCCCTATCTGACAAGGGTCTCAGCTATTCGACCATTAAGGTACACCTTTCTGCACTGTCAGCTTACCATGTACCTATGGAGGGCAGGACCCTGGCTCAATTGGACTTGTCCAAGAGTTTTTTACACTGTATTTTGCATATCATACCTCCCAGGTGGGACCCCATTCCCCCTTGGGACCTTTTGTTCTTGTTAGAAAAGCTTATGTTGCCTTCCTTTGAGCCAGTCACAAGTTGCAAGCTACGCTTCCTATCTTGGAAAGCATTGTGTTTGGTTGCCATTACTTCTGCTCAGAGGATTTCTGAGCTTCAGGCTCTGATGTGCAAAGAGCCTTATTTGATTTCACAGGGATAGCGTATCCCTGCATGCCAGTCCTAAGTTTCTCCCAAAGGTTGTGTCCAAGTTCACTCTTAGCCAGGACATTCAACTTCCAGTTTATTACCTAGAGTACTCCAACAAAGGGGAGGCCCTGTTGCATACTTTGGATGTTCACAGAATTCTTTGTTTCTACATAGATCGTTCTCGATCTTCTAGAAAGACAGACCAGTTGTTTGTCTCATTTGCTCAGAGAATGTTAGGGGCACCAGTGACTAAGCAGACACTGACCAAATGGTTGGTCAACTGTATAGTTTTCTGCTACCAGAAATATGACAAATCTTTACCGGGACCGGTTAAAGGTCAGTCCACTAGGCATGTTGCCACTTCATTTGCATCCCTAAGGAATGTCTCAGCAGCAGATCTTTGTGCAGCTGCTACTTGGAGTTCAGTGTACACTTTCATAAAACATTACAGTCTGGACATTGCTTCAAGGAGGAGGGCAGGCTTTGGCCTTGCCGTCCTCCAGGGACTGCTCTCTTAGGAGTACCAGTGGTTTACCGATTTTTATAACCACCACCTTTCTGATATGGATTCTATCCTTGTATTACTTGGGACTCAGTCCTAATGGTGTTACCTACTGCAAGAGATCTGTCTTGAAGAAAGATATTACAGTTACGTAAGAACTTACCATAACAGTACAACTTCATGAAGAACTCTTGCAGCAGGTATACTTTCCCTCCCTCCTACCCCCAGAGTTATGTAACTGTCCTTGTCTCTGGGGGATGTGATAACCTCCTCAGGTCCCCATCCTTTATGCCAGCCGGGTCTCTGGTGGGTGAACTAAGGTGGTGCCTAGGACTGCCCCTTTATACCATGGGTGATGTCAGGGGCGGGGCCGACATCAGGGGGGCGGTCCCCTGCCTTAGTCTGCTAGATAGATTTTTCCCCTGGGGTCCTAGTGCCTGGTGGCATGGCCCTAATGGTGTTACCTGCTGCAAAAGCTCTTCTCGCAGATCTACAGTTACGGTAAGTTCTTATGTAACTGTACTCTTCTGAGGGAGAAGAGGGCATGACTCAATCAGGACCAGCCCCTCCCTCAGCAGCTGAGGAAGTGGCTAGCACAGGAGAGGGGCTGGTTAGAAGCAGCAGTCCTGAGCCCCAGTCACAAATGGAGGAGCTCACAGGACTTCCTTCTGAAGGGGATCTGGGAAGGGTCAGACGAGAAGACCTGGGCACTACGCAACTGGCTGAGCCCACCCTGCAAAAACTGAGGGAAATATCTAACAGGGCTGAGGGCCCTCAAGGGTGTGAAGAGTCAGTTTACTGGGACAATGGGCTGTTGTACGAGAATGTACAGCAGGGAAAGGGCTAGATGGAGAGTTGCTCCAGCAACTGGTAGTCCCTAAGGTTCACCACTGGTAGCTTTTAGCCCTTGCCCTTGATATCCATTTTTCAGGCCACTTGGGTGTGACACACGAAGAAGCGGCTGACCAACAATTTGTTCTGGCCTGGTATTGGCAAGGATGTGGCAAATTACTGTAGGACTTGTCCACCGTGCCAGAGGGTGGGGAAAATGGGGTACAAGGCCAAGGCAGCTTTGATGCCCCTGCCCATTATTGATGAACTCTTCAAGAGGGTAGCTGTGGACATAGTGGGGCCACTAAGCACCCCAAGTAGCACTGGCAAGCAGTATATCCTGGTGGTAGTTGATTATGCCACAAGTTACCCAGAGGCAGTGGTCTTATCATCCATTGATGCAGAAAAGGTGGCTGATGCGCTATTGGGGATGTTTAGATGGGTGGGCTTTCCCCAAGAGATACTGACAGATCAGGGTGCCATTTTCATATCTGGGTTAATGAGTAGTTTGTGGGAGAAGTGTGGGGTAAAGCAGCAAAACCTCCCCATGTCATCCCCAGACTAATTGTCTGGTGGAGCAATTCAATTCATCCCTTAAGACCATGTTAAGGACTTTTGATGACCAGCACAAGAAGGAGTGGGACAAATAAGTGCCTCATCTCCTATTTGCATACAGGGACGTTCCACAGGAGTCCACAGAGTTCTCACCTTTTGAGCTCCTGTTTGGCCATATGGTGGGGGGGGGCCCTCCCTAGATTTGGTTTGGTGTGAATGGGAGGGTGAACGTGCCTCTCAAGGGGAATCAGCTGTGGAGTATGTCCTGAACTTCAGGATTCACCTTAAGGAGCTCATGGGGCTTGCTCAGGAGCACTTGGCCACTGCACAACAGCGGCAGAAAGTCTGGTATAGCTGTGGGGCCCAAGCCAGGGAACACGAGGTGGGACAGCGAGTGGCAGTACTCATCCCTGTCCGACAGAATAAACTACAGGCAGCATGGGAGGGACCATTCTCCGTTGTCCAAAAGGTGAGTGATGTCAATTACATGATAGAGCTACCTGGCAGGAGACACATGTGAAAGGTGTATCATGTTAACATGATGAAGCCCTACTATGACAGGGAGGAATTTGTCCTTGCTGTATGCAGCACCTCAGAAGAGGAAACTAAGGCTGATCCATTGGTGGACCTTCTTGGGGTTGCCCAAGTTGGATCCTCCATGGACAACCTCACCCTCTCCGACCAACTGATACCAACCCAGGTGTAGGAGATTCGGGGTGTGTTGAGAGAATTTGAGGATATGTTCACAGGGGAACCAGGGTACACCATGCTGACTGAGCACCACGTGGATACCGGGACCCAAGTGTCCCTGAAACAGTCCCCCTACAGGGTACCTGAGCAGGTTAAGACCATGAAAGAGGAGCTCAAGGAGATGCTGGAACTTGGAGTAATCCAAGAATCCAGTAGCCCCTGAGCCTCACCCATGGTTTTGATCCCCAAGAAGGACGGTACCACACAATATTGCGTTGACTGCCAGAGACTCAACAGTTGCATGGAGTCAAATGCCTATCCCATACCCAGAACAAACGAGACCCTGGAGCAACTGTGGGGAGCCAAGTATCTGACCACAATAGACCTAACACAGGGCTACTGGCAGGTACCTCTGACCCCTACAGCCAGGGAGAGATCAACCTTCATCACCCCATTTGGCCTATATGAATCCAAGGTAATGCCCTTTGGAATGAAGACTGCACCCACAACCTTTCAATGGCTTGTGGAGTGCATTCTGTCTGGGCAGGTGATTTTGCACTGGCCTGCATGGATGACACAGCCATATACAGCCAGACCTGGGAGGAGCACGTCAAGCATATGCAGGAGGTGTTCTGCAGGTTGAAAGATGCAGGGCTAACAGTCAAGGTGGAAAAATACCAGATAGGTATGGCAAAAGTGTCCTACCTTGGGTACCGGGTGGGCAATGGACATATCCAACCAGAGCCTGCAAAGGTCGATGCCTTCTGGCCTAGCCCACTCCTACCATCAAGAAACAGGTAAGGGCATTTCTGGGGACAGCAGGGTACCACTGGAGGTTTTTCCCCCGCTATAGTGATCAGGCCAAGCCCCTGACAGACCTAACCAAGAAGGGGAAAGCCAGATAAGTTGCCATGGACAGAGGGCTGTGAGGTTGCTTTTCAGGGGCTAAAGAAGGCCTTAAGCGGGCCAGCTGTATTAGCCAGCACCAATTACAGTCGAAAGTTCATTGTCCATGTGGACACCCCTCAGACCATGGGCTGACTGCCGTACTGAGCCAGGTTACCCAGCAGGTAGAGGAGCACCCTGTCGTGTACCTCAGCTGGAGGCTTCTGCCCAGGGAGGAGGCTTATGCCACAATCAAGAAGGAGTGCTTGGGAATAGTGCGGGTCCTTCAGAAGCTGAAGCCTTACCTATATGGGAGAGAATTTACTGTTTTCACAGATCATAATCCCCTGATCTGGTTTCACAGGTCAAGTGGGCAAAATGGAAAACTACTACGCTGGGGCTTGGTAATGCAGGCATACAACATGACCATCCAGCACCTCAGTGGTAAACAAAATGCCAATGCAGACAGGATACCTAGGCACGTCTACCAACTTAATCTCTGACCGAAGGAAAGCACAGCTTTAAAGCCGCAATATTGATTGGCTGTCTGAGATCTTCACCAGTCCTCCATTGGCTGCTGCAGACCTTTTCTCTCCTTCCATTGGACAGTGCTGCCAGGCTCCAAATTTTAACTTTACAGTGCTCTACGCTTTCTGTCTTTAGGAATTCCTAGTGGTATAAGAATTTTCTCCCACCGACCCACCCTCCCATCCCCTGAGACTCTTTTAAATACGCTTTCTGCCTGCAGTGACCGGCCCCTCCCAGCCGTGTTTCTGTCACTCCATAGTTAGGGAACCGCCTCTCTTAAAGGAGTCCCACTTAGTTCAGCTCTCTCCTACAGAACTTCAAGGATCCTTCTTTTATTTTCAAACAGCTAACTGAAGAATACACGCTTCACCCTCTAAAATGATCCTACTGAAGCTGCTAATGTGCTCCCTCGCAGTAATCACTATAACCTTGCCCATCTCACTTCACTCTTCAATAGGGCAGAAAGGTAGTAGTATTATTATTTTACAGTGAGATAATATACCAAATACTACATCGACCCTTGCACTACCCATCTTCTCGCCCCCCCCATAACTATGGCCTACCACTATCTGAACCAAACACTGCTTACCCTCTCCCTTCCCCCATCACCAACATTCTCCTACTAGCTGGTAAATGTACTAAGCAATGTGCAATCTGCAGGAAGTACTCCCTGGCTCTAAAGCACCTATGGTTACAGGCAACAGGGCTAATCTGGCTATTATTGCTCCTGTCGAGAAACATACACCCGAATCCTGATCCCAAAACTATGGGTGCTTATCCCCCCTTGTGAAGTGCGGCTCACTATCTATTGCGTGCCTCAACATCTGCAGTCTGCTATCCAAATTCGACTCACTACAGGTGTGGATGGCTCAACAAAAGCCAGATGTGCTCTCTGTGGTTGAGACCTAGCTCACCCCAAGAACTTCAAACAATGAAATCCAGCTCAATGGCTACACATCATTCAGGCTGGATAGAACAAGGAAGAGAGGTGGAGGATATGTTATCTACATTCAGGACCATCTCCAGGGACATACCCTACCATCTGTAAAATCCAGTAAGAATGCCCAACTACTGCCAGTAAAGCTAATCCCTGGTGCGCATGGAAAGGGCATAACCATAATCTCTGTCTGCATCCCTCTCAAGGAGCAGCCTGAATAATTTAGATCACTCCACAAGTACCTCTCTGACAGCCACCGTAACTCAGAAACAGTAGTCGTGGGTGACTAAAGTATAAACTGGTTGTCTAACAATCCCCTACTGAGACACCATCACTGCAAACATAAACCCTGCTTTTCTGCACTTAACCTCACCCTTCCAACTTCCCTTACCATTCAACCACCTTCCCCCTTCCTTGCCCACTCTCCTTCCCCCTCTGTGCTGCTGCCATCCCCCTTCTTACTTACTTCCCCCTCTTCCCCCTACTCTACTTCCTCTCTCCCTCCTTCCATGACAGTGGGTGCTGCCCTGCCTGTCCCTTGCTTCTTCACACCCCTACTCCTCCTACTGTTCCACAATACTGTTAGGCATATGCTTGCTTGTTTGTAACCTATTTGATTGTATTCTATTTGTAATTCCTCTCCTAATATGTATATTTTTAGCTTCCACATGTTCAATTGTTTGTATTTTTCCAAACAATATTCTGTGTAAACCTTTTGTATCTCTGTGTATTGTATTTCTCCGATGTGGAACCTCTGTAAATGAGCTCATAGCTCAAAGGTTGAAATCCGAGACTTGAATAAATAGATAAACAGCATGGCTGGATATTTTGGGAACCTCCCAGCAGCTGTATGAATGGCTGCGTCACTTGGGGTGGCCTAAAGGACACGTCTTCGTCACCTGGGTGGGGGGAGAAGATATGACAGAAATGGGAAGAAAGGAATTAACGGCTTGGATTTTTCTGGCCTTCTGAGAAAAAAAAAAACTGGGATTCCACTCCACTAGCAACATCTAGATAAGGTGATGGGCTAGGTAATAAATCTCAGAGAGACTGACCAAGAGGGGGAGTGGACATACACACTTGCAGACACACAGAGTTTGAAAGGCTTAAACCATTTAAATATAAACTGAATGTTAAATGAATATAATTGGACATCTACAGCTGTTTAAATTGATTGGAATAATTAAATACATACATGATAAATGGTTGGTGTATTCAAAAGGGACAAGAATTACCTACTCAAAGGGGTACTATAAGATGCTGAAAGACAGTTAAAAGAGGGGGAGTTCTGCTGGGCTACCATCCGGGAGGATCTAAGCTGTGAGCCTACTGCTCTGGCTACGGAGGTGCTGGGAGCTGATAGATAACAGGAATTCAGTTTCTTTCTCTCCAGGTGTAGCAGAGGGGTAAGAAAGAACAGCATAACATAGTCGATAACCTTTTTCTTTTTGTCATCTGTTATTTAAAACCATGTGTTTACTTTGCCTGTAACAGTTTTCTTCTCTTGTGTTAGACATACATATCCTGTAATGCAACTTTTTACCTTTTATGTAAAGGGCTATTTATTTTACTCAACAGTCGTGGCTGTGTGACTTAATTACTAAGGTACTGCATGCCTAATTTTCAGTGGCAAAGGAAATACTGTCTGGCATCCGCCATCTGAAGAGCATTCTACCAGAGTCAAACAGTGACCTGTGTCGACCTCCCTGGCTCTGTGCAGGGAATAATGGAAATCCTGAGCGTATCTCAGGTTGGTGGCAGCAAATAAACAGAGACAGACACCTTTCTGAAAGCTGTAATAGCCCAGAGAGAGAGGTAGTTGTCACAACATAGGCATGTAAGGGGACTGCAAGGACAAAGGTGACTAACTGCTGCATTCAGAATCCTCATATTCCCAGGTTTCTTTGCTGATTGAGTGCCAGGGGCTGTACCACTTCCTCAGAGGGGTTACTCATATGTAATAACTCCCCATTGACAATGTTGGAACTAACAGAAAAGGAAATGATGGTATGTAGATAGGAATTTCTCCTTTAATGTAATGTAAAATTCTGGTAACCTCTAAGGCTGGATTTTGAGGTTGCACAGCACAATTTTTTTGTTATTGTGTAAAGAATGCTGTCCCAGGAGAAATGTTTGAAAAAAACGTAATGTGTATATTAGAATTCACATTCTATTACTTATTTTATGTATTTTGTGCCCAAATTTGTACTATAATTATACACACTGATATAAAAACAGAATTGTAGCCTGTTAGACCTCGTTCTCTTTCTGCTTGTGTACACCTGTCATCATCATGATCATTCCCTCAATAAGACAAGGCATTTTATGTTATGTAGCCCCCATCCAGAAAAGGCTCACACCACTGTACAAGTCAGAGAAAGGCTTCAACAGAAAAGAAAATAGATAAATAATATTTAAATAATAAAACACTGAAACAGGCATTATTCTGATAATTATACACTGACTTAAAACGGTGACATTTCAGCCCCCAGTTTAAAAGCCTTCACCCATGGGGAACTTCTAAGATGTCAAAGACTTGGGTTCCAAATAACACCCCATCACCCGAAAGTTAAAGATGTGCCTTTGGGACAGCCAGTAGAAACTCCTCGGTGGAGCGGAGCGAATGATTGGATTTGTACCATACTAAAAGGTCTTTTAGGCAGCCGAGATCCAAACTTTGTCGGGCCTTGTAAGTTAGCAACGAGATTTTAAAGTTGGTGCGCCGCCTGATTTGGAGTCAGTGCAGCTGCCACGTCACAGATGTAAGATGTTCTGAAAAGGGTGATCTGGTGATCAACCTGGCTGTGTCATACTGCACCAGCTGTAGGTGGTGCACCAAACTTACTGAAAGTTCTAAATAACAGATTCTTATGTTATTTCTCAGGGTTAGTGCCTCCAAATGTTCAGGGATTTCTAGTACCATGACAAGAATGGACCCCATTCTTAAACCAGAGCATATTCAAAAAAATCAGGAAATCAGTACTTTGATGTTTGCTAAGAGCGCTCTTCTCAGCACACCCAACATCCCCTGTATGGCTTTCTTTTGCAGTTCTTAAGGTGTTACAAATACTGGTAGCATATTTAGTTGTGCCTGAAAGTTCTTTTTGATTAGCCCCATTGCTCCAAACGCTGTTGGGATTATTTGTGTGTCCTTATTCCACATAATTTTGGTTTCTGATTGCATATCCTGGTATTTCATGATTTTGTGTCTCTCTGTACGCAGGACACTGTAGTCACTATGGGTGGCTATTTCAATCAACAATGCTATCTTTGTTCTTTTTATGTATTACAATGTCTGGTTTTCTTACTTCCACTTTATTGGCAGTTGGTATTGGGTGATCCTATGTAATCATTACTTCTTCATTTTCTGTGATTCTTTGTGGTTCATGTTTCCAATGTTTCTTTGCCACCTGTATGTTATAGTCTCTGCACAGTTTCCAGTGGATCAATCTCACTACGTTGTTGTGTCTTTCAGTATACAGGCCTGCCATGAGTGTTTCACATTCAGCCACAAGATGTGCAACTGTTTCTAATTCTGTACTACAGAACATGCACTTGTTTGTTTCTCCCATTTTTTCCATGGATTTTGTGAACCATCTTCTGCATAGTCCACTATCTTGGGCTCTAGAATGAATTCTCTGATGTTTTATCAGGTCACTCTTAGAAACATAGAAACATAGAATTTGACAGCAGATAAGGACTGCTTGGCCAACCCAGTCTGCCCATTTCCCTACCTAATGGATAAGCTGCAACTCCTAGTTAACCAGCAGCCTACTTCTTCCTACCCCAACCCCCTAGAATTGCATTATGACTGTCCCATGCATGCTTGAATTCCACCACTGTGTTTGACTTCACAACCTCCTCTGGAAGGCTGTTCCATGCATCCACAACCCTATCTGTGAAAAAATACTTCCTTATGTTACCTCTGAGCCGCCCCCCCCATCTTCAAATTATGCCCACTTGTTCTTGCACACCTTTTTTTCTGAAAGATGCTACCCTCTTGGACTTTGCTGATTCCTTGAGGTACTTGAAAGTTTCTATCATGTCCCCCCTCTCCCACCTTTCCTCGAGGCTATACATATTAAGCTCCTTAAGTCTCTCTCTTCATATGTCTTCCAGTGCAGACCCTGCACCATTTTAGTTGCCCTCCTCTGGACAGCTACCATCCTGTCTATGTCTTTGCGGAGACTGGGTCTCTAGAACTGCACACAGTACTCCAGATGGGGTCTCACCAGCTGTCTGTACAGAGGGATAACAACTTCCTGTTTTCTACTGGTGATGCCTCTCCCTATGCATCCCAGTATCCCCAGCCCTCCTTACTCTCTCACATTTGCTTGCCCACCTTTGAGGTCATCTGATGATGACCACCCCAGGTCCCTTTCCATTTTGTTGTTGTTAGTATCTCACCCCCATTGTGACTCTTCCCTGGGTTTTGTTTCCTGGTGCATTACATTGCACTTCTTAGCACTGAATCTAAGCTGCCATATTGACCATTCCTCTAACCTTGCCAAGTCCCTTCTCATCCTTTCCACCCCACTCTTGTGCATCAACTCTGTTGCAGATCTTTGTGTCATCTGCAAAGAGACATACTTTTCCTTCCAGTCCCTCTACAATGTCACTTATAAAAACATTGAAGAGGACCGGTCCTAATACTGAACCCTGTGGTACCTCACTAGTAACTCCCCTTTCTTCAGAGTGGACTCCATTTACTATTACCCTCTGTGTCCTATTCTCCAGCCAATTCTTTACCCAGGCTATCATCTTGGGATCCACTCCCAGGCTGGCTAACTTGTATATTAATCTTTTGTGTGGGACTGTGTCTAATGCCTTGCTAAAGTCTAGGTAGGCCATGTCCACAGCCCCTCCCTGATCTACTACTTTGGTTACCCAGTCAAAGAAATCTATTAGATTCGTCTGGCATGACCTTCCCACTGTGAATCCATGCTGCCTTGGGTCCTGTGCCCCTCTGGCCTCTAGGTACTCGACAATTCTTTCCTTCAGAAGTGATTCCATCATTTTCCCTGTCACTGAGGTTAAACTAACAGGTCTGTAGTTTCCCGCTTCTGCCCTGCTCCCACTTTTGTGAAGTGGAATCACATCTGCTCACCTACAGCCCTTAGGTACCACCCCATCCTCCCATGATTTGTTAAAGAGGGTAGTCAGTGGTGTCACTAGTTCTATCCTTAGTTCTTTTAGAATTCTGGGATGAATCCCATCAGGCCCCATTGCTTTGTCCACCTTCAGTTTTAAGAGTCCTTGCAGAACCCTTTCTTCTGTAAATGGGCTGGCATCAACTTCTGTATCCAGAGTGTTTCTATTGTTTGGTTTAGGTACCTCCCTCTTCATTTGTAAATACTGAGCAAAAATATTTGTTTAGTATCTCTGCCTTTTCACAGTCACCTTCTGCCACCCCCTCCCCTTTATTAAGCCTCACTATCCCTCCCTTGGTCTTCCTTCACTCCCTGATGTACCTATAAAGGTTTATCCCCCTTCTTAACTGAGTTGGATATCTTTTCCTCGGTTTGGGCCATTGCTGTTCTGACTGCCTTCCCAGCTTCCTTTTGCTTTAACTGATACAATTCTCTGTCCTGCTCCTTCTGTGATTCATTGTACTTCCTGAATGCTTTCTTTTTCTCTTGAACCTTCACTGCCACCTCCTTTGAGAACCATAGTGGTTTCTTACATCGTTTTGTTTTGTTTATTTGCTTTACATCAATGCTTGCTACCTCTGTGATGGCAGTTTCTATTATTCTCCATTGTTCTTCAACCCCTCCTTCCTGCCCTTTTGCTAGTGCATTCCTTAGGCACTCACCCATTTTGGCAAAGTCAGCCCTCCTAAAGTCCAGTACTTTTGCCTTTGTATGGCTTGACTCTACAGCTGTGTTTATTGTGAACCATACTGTTCGATGGTCGCTAGTTCCCAGATGGCTACCCACTTCTACATCTGTGATCCTCTCTCTATCTCCATTTGAGAGAACCAGGTCTTAGATTGCTCCCTCTCAAGTGGGTTCCAATACTAGTTGTCTAAGGCATGCCCCTGTAGGGCATTTAGAAAACCCCACTCTTAGAAGTGGCTGCTGCAACTGCACTCCAGTTAACATCTGGCATATTCAGATCACTCATCAGCAATATCTCCCCTTTTTCTGCCATTCTAAGTATACTTTCTATCATTTCCTTGTCCATTTCCTCCCCCTGAGAGGGGGTCTGTATACAACCCCTGTGCAGATTGTGGTGTCATTGACTGTCTCCAAATTGACCCACAGTGCTTCTTCTCCTCCCTGTTTACCCTTTTGTTCTGTTGCTTTGATTCCTTCCCTTATGTAGAGAGCTACTCCTCCTCCTCTTTTACCCTCTCTGTCCCTCCTGTAGATAGTATATCCTGGTATGTTTATGACCCAGTCATGGTTCTGTGTGTACTAAGTTTCTGTGACTGCCATTATATCCAGATGTTCCTCCTCCATCAAGGCCACTAATTCAGGAAGCTTGTTACCCAGACTACGGGCATTGGTACTCATTGCTCTCCATTTTTTGATGGCTTTACCTTTTTTAGCAGCATGCCCCACTGACCTTTCTACCTTGGTCTTTTTCTCATTTAGTACCCTGTTTTGTAGGGGAGGCTGGGAATTTCCTGCTGCTTATCAGTGCCTCCCCCCTTGACTAGTTTAAAAGCTTGCCAATGAAGCATTTAAACTAATTGCCCAAAATACTTGTTCCCTTCCTGGACAGATGCAGACCATTCTGCCAGTATAGGCTGGTGTCCCTCCAGGTGGAACCCCAGTCCCCAATGAAGCCAAACCCCTGTGTTTCACACCATTTTTTCAACCATTCATTAAATCGCATGGTGCAAAGTACCCTCGCCTCACCCATGCCATAGACAGGCAGCACCTCTGAGAAGGATACTGTGTGTGCTACTTGTCTTAGACCCCTCCCCAACTCTACAAAGTCCTCCTGAACTGCTCTAGTCTCATGATAAGCCAAGGCATTTGTCTCTGGGTGGACAATGACATCCAGCTCAGACTCCTGTGCAGCTGTTCCCGTGATCCTGAGGATGCGCTTCCTGTCCCTCCAAGCCATGGCACCAGGCAGGCACCTTACTTCAGTTTTCCCTGCTCCCCCCAGTTCTAGCCCCCTAATAATTGAGTCCCCCACCAGGAGCTGCTTCCTTTCCCTGTGGTGTCCTCTGCTTCCTTCCTGTGGGCCTCCCTTGTGCCAGTTGTCCACAACCTCCTTAGTCTCCTCTGCGGGTGCATCCATAGAGGAACTATGCTCCCCCAGAATGGTGTATGGATTGTGGAGTGGAACAACTGACTAGGTGTGCCTCTGTTCTACCACCCTCACTCTCCCTGAGCCCACTGTGGTCCAACTGCTCTGCTTTCTTTGCAACCTCTGAGGTAATGGTGGTGGCTGTGGTGCTCCCTGGATGGGGGAGGTTCCCTTACTACTGTCCAGTGTGGCCTGAAGACAGGCAACTTCCTCCCTTAGGGCAGAGAGTTGTCTGCAAATAGGGCAGCATCTCAGCCTCCAGAAAGACTCCCAAAAGACTTCTGCCCCACAGCCATTACTCTTCTGGCAGATTCTTATGTTACAGAGACAGGATGCTGATGTTGGTTCCAGAACAACTGACAGAAGTGCAATGGTTCTCCAGCCTCAAATTTTGGTGGCCTCACAGGGCTTAAAGTATGGCCACCTGAACATACTGGTGGTCTCACTTTACTTTTCACACCCAGATCCCCGATATACACCTAATGCCATAGTATAACACATTTATTTTCCTACAGTATACATGAAATCAAGTTCTTTATATATTTTTATGTCTAATATACAGTGTCTTCTATGTTTATATAAAGAAAATAAATGGTTCATTCCATTACCTTTACAGTTTAGGCACTGAAGAGCTCTGTGGCCACCAAAATTATGTGGTGGTTGCTTGGGGGCATGGTGGCCTCATCTGATAAATGATGGCCTAGTGACATTGATCCTGTTCTTAGTTTACTGTGCACAGTTTTAAAGTAAAAGGGTAAACTAGATGAAGACATATAAACTGGAATGTAAAAAAAAAAGGAAACTTTTCAGTCTCACGTGAGACACCAGACTGTTGTCCAGCTCCTGGTCAGATCAGGAGGGTCGACTAATCATTGTTCAGGAGCTTCTTTATAATGTTGAGGTTACACTAGCAAACTTATACCTGCCATCTGGGATGAATTCCCCAACTGTTAAAATGCTCCTTGATAAAATACCAACCAGGACAAAGGGGCTGCTCTTGCTTACTGAAGACTTCAACATTGCCCTGATTCTCAATTGGGACTCTTCCAATCCTGCTCCCCCAAGATTACCAGCACCCCATAAAACATTTAAATGGTTTATTCAGGAAGTGGACTGAGCAGATGTGTGGTGATTTTTACATCCCTGAACCCATAATTATATATATTATTCAGTAGTGTATGGCATAGATTCCCAGACAGTTCATTGTTACACCCCAAAATGGTGGCTAAACCCATACTACCAATGAGGGGAACCCTTTTGAGAGTTCTTAAGTAGCAAGATAGAAGAGATCCTCCAGGACAATATAAATCCAGAAATATCACACTCCCTGATTTGGGACACTTTTTGAAAGCCGTCCTCAGGGGACATTTAATCCAGTACACCTCCACCCAAACCAGATTACGGCAGGAGCATCAGAGACAGTTGGAGGATATGCTTTACTTCCTACAGTTAGCACATCAGCAGGGAGACCATTCAGTCTTCCAACAACTAAAACAGGTTAAGGTGGACCTAGATGCTCACTGTCTCCAACAAACTGAAATTGCCCTTTTATTTCTCCGTCAGTGGTACTATGAGGTTGGAGACAGAGCTATGTGAATCTAATGCTTTTGCCTCTGTGGGGTGGGACTAGCTACCCTGCTTAACTACGTCAGAGGGCTGATGACCTCCATAGCCAAACTCTGGGTAACTTGTTGGTATAAAAGTCTGGAGTGTGTCAGAGGATAAGGACTGAGGATTTGGAGGGTTTAAACAATTTTATTTATTTATTTATTGAAATTGTTTCACCAGGAAAAGCACACTGAGCAAGAACTGCTCGTCTCCCGGTGTGACTTGGGGGAAGGGGTACAGTGGGGAAGGGGACAAGGGTAGTCCAGGTCCTGACGTATATACATACAATTACAATACAGTTGAAAACATTTGACAGAAATAATTGGGCGTAGATGACAATTTACCCTTACTTATAGTATAGTAGCAATTACATGGAGAAGTCATGCTTTATACCTTGAAAACATATAATTAGATAATACTGCTGCATATGTTTGACAGGAATAGGTGAGTGTGGATTAATACATATACCCTAATAGTCAAGAGTAACAGTTACAATGAGGAAATCCTGCTAAGGTATTGGGTTGTGGTATATAATGAGATGGGGTAAGTGCAAGCTAGCTAGGTCAAAAGTTGGAATCAAGTGCAGTAGTTGGGTGTGGTTAGCGAAGTAGCACCACTGGGCATACTGGGAGAAGAAATATAGGAGTGTCTGAGGTAGAAAGATTGGAGAGTTAGCTGCAGGAGCAGTTTACTGAGCAGTGGTTGGCAAGGGCATAGGATAGTGAGTGGACAGAGGAAGAGTGGTGAATTTCAGAGGGGGAAGAGTTCCAGAGTTGAGGTAAGTGGTGAGAGAAGGTGGCCTGGCCAGCTTCGGTCCGACATCTGGGGACTAACAGGAGCTGGGCATCTAGGGACCTCAGAGCATAGGTGGGTGCCAGAGGGGGCGATAGTACGGAGGTCAGATACACTGGGAGGGTACTAAACCAGTTATTTGAGATAAACTTGGCACAGTGTATTAGGCGGCGGTTCTCAAGGGAGGGGAGAGCAAGAGAGCGGTATAGCTTGCAGCGGTGGGTGCGAGGAGGAACGTCAAGAGTGAACCAGCAAAAAGCATTAAAAAGGGTATCCAGTTTGGATAAAACTGACTTGTGGGTGGCACTGTAAACAATATCACAATAATCGAAGGAGGGAAGTATCATCTTCTGGATAAGCTCCCGACGGACCGGATAGGGGAGACTAGAATGGTTCTGATATAAAGCTTTGAGCTTGGGGCGGAGTTTTGTTAGTACAGAGTCAGCATGGACTGTGAAGGTGAGGTGGCGGTCAAGCCAAACTCCAAGACACAGGAAGGAGAAGACGTCCTCCAGCTCTGACCTATCAAGGGTGTGGAAAAGTGGGAGGGATGTACTAAAAGTCATAGTTACAGTTTTTTTAGCATTTAGAGAGAGCTGGTGAGAGTTGAACCAGAGCTGGACTTTGTTAAGATCCGTCTGGAGGGTAGAGGCAACTGAGACTGGGGAGGAGCCAGAAGAAAATAGCACAGTATCATCAGCATACATGTGAATCGAGGAGGCAGAACAAGTTTGGGGCAGGTTGTTTAGAAAAATAGAAAATAGGATAGGCCCAAGCACCGATCCTTGGGGGACACTGGTGGACATGGGGAGGGAAGGGGATATGGCATCTGCAATCCTGACAGATTGAGTGCAGTCTGTAAGACAGGCACTGAACCAGGCAGTTGCAGATGTGGAGAGGCCAGAGTCAGAGAAGCTAGATAGTAACAGAGTGTGGGAGACTGTATCAAAGGCCTTGGCCAGATCGATGAAAATGGCAAAGGTGATGAGACCTCTATCCATTCCACATTGGATGGTGTCAGTGAGCCTTAGTAAAGAGGAGGCAGTGGAGTGATCTTTCCTGAATCCGGACTAGTAGTGTGTGAAGAAATTTGAGTCAGCGAGATAGGAGGTTAGCTGGCTAAGCACTAAGTGTTCTTGCAGCTTCGCCAGAGCAGGGAGGAGGGAGATTGGCCGATAGTTTGAGGCAGAGGAGGAGGCACCCCCTTTGTGGAGAGGGATGACGATGGCGTGCTTCCAGGACAGAGGGACAGATGCAGTGGCAAAGGATAGATTTAGGAGGTAGGCAATGGGGTGGCTATGGCAGAGGCCAAGAGGAACAGAAGTTTGGGGTCTAGTCCATCCGGGGAATTCCCATTTGAGGGGCTTAATGTTAGCAGGGCTTCTAGAGCTTCATCTGGAGAGATTTCCCTGAAGGAGAAAATACCTGTATTTTGAGGTAGTTTTTGCCCTGTAGGTGGTGGAGATGGTGACTTGGGGGGTAAGGAGGAAAGGAGCGAGGAAGCGCAGATGGAGAAATATAAGTTAAATTCAGCAGCGACTGAGATAGGATCCGAGAGTGTGGAGTTGTTTACACTAAGGAGAGGTGAGGGCTTGGCCGCTGAGGGTGAGAAGAGAGAGTGTATGACCTTCCCGAATTTGGAGGGGCTATTAAGGTTAGATTGGAGGGAGGATCTAAAGTACTTTGCTTTAGCTAGCCGAATTGCTCTAGTGCACATGTTGCGCAGATACCGGTAGTGGGAGAGGTCCTGAGGTAGGGTTGAGGCTTTGAAGGCTCGTCATGCTGAGTCACGGGCATTCATACAAGCTGTGAGCTCTTGGGAGAGCCAAGGCAGGTGGGTACTACGTACCCTAGTATATCGTAGCGGGGCATGTGAATCCCTTATCTTAAGGAAAGTGTTTTTGAAGTGAAGTAAGGTGTCACCTATCAGGTTGGGGGGGAGGGGAGCCAGTTAGCTAGGACAAGGTAATTTAGGAGGGGAGTGAGGTTTAGGGATTTGAACGACTGTTGGACTAAGAACTTAGGGGGGCATTTGAGACAGTGGATTTTGCGAACAAGGTAGATGACATGGTGGTCACTCATAGAGTCAGACAGTAGGCCTGTTTGAATGACTCTGTGAGGCTGGAAGGTCAGAGCCCAGTCAATAAGGGAGTGGTTACCTGATTTAAGGTTTGGGGGGGAGGGGCTCAGTGATGAGTTGGGTTAAGCTGAGGGCAGCGATATCTGTCCGGGTTTTTTTGAGGGCTGGGGTAACCAGTTTAGGTTAAGGTCACCCATAGCATACAATTCCCCAATGGGTGCTTGTGAACTGATTTGTGTAAGAAGGTCAGTAACAGTTGTGGCAGGGGTGCCTGGTTGGCAGTAGATTCCAGCAACGAATATGGGCAGCGAGAAAGGTAGTGTGAGCTGGAGCAGCAAGAGTTCGTACTCTTTAGGTTCAGTTTTAGATAAGATTATTTCGTAGCGTATGTCCGAACTTATGAAGATGGCTACGCCACCACCTCTCGTGGCCCTGTCCTGGCCGGGCCATCGTGTAACCAGGGATTGCGACTGAGGAGTCAGGAATGTTTTTGTTAAGCCAAGTTTCAGAGAGGATGAGGAAATCAGGGGCATGTAGGGCAGCGAGAACTTGTAGCTGGTCGATTTTAAGTGGTAGGCTACGAATATTTAGGTGAAGGAGATGGAGGCCTTTGTGGATGGGGTAACCTGGCAGTTGGGAGGTACGGGGATGGGATGTGGGGTGGGGTGCCGGCTGAGGTTGGTGAGGATGTGGTGGTTGAGGGTCCCGGATTTCGGTGTATGTCTCCCGCTACGAGAAGGAGGAGAGTGAAGGATAGGTGTTGGGGCAGTATACGGAGGTAGCTTGGAACGGAAGAGCCCTGCTGCGAGTGGGGGCAAGGATGGACATTTGTGTGGGTAACAAGGGTGGGGCGAGAAGCAAGTAGGTGCAGGAGAGTCCAGGAGGGAGAGGGCCTGATTAGGAAAGTGGGGGGACGTATAGTGGAGTGTGCCCAGGTAGGAGTGGGTAGGAGAGAGAGAGCCCAGGGTTGGAGAGGCAAGGAGGAGTTACAGTATGAGCCAAGTGGGGGGGGGCATGGAAAAGGTAGGCAGCAAGGTGGAGAGGAGGGGTGGGAGGCAGGAGAACAGACAACTGAGTAGATGTAAAATGCTAGCCACGGTAGACATGGTGCTGGGATTTTGTATGAAACCGTGTGCACAGTTTCCAATCTTTTGAACACTCCAGAAGTTCCAAAATTGATATTCAGCAGAAAGCCAGAGTATCAGCTTCTTCAACTGAGCTGTCTTTTTTTTCCATCAAACTCCTAACACCTCCATAGCAAAGATGCCATAGTTAACAGCTTTGACAGCTCCTGTCAGAAATGCAGCAGTCTTCTAGCCGCAGATTGCCTGCCTACCATGTACCCACCCACCCACTCACTAATGTCAAATGCCTTCACAGGGAGCACATTCAATTAGCATTCATACCTTAACATCACATGCACCTCACACTTTGTGAATGAAAACACCATCTCAAACATTGACCAACTCACATTAAGACCTACACACTGAGAACAGCCACATGAAGCAGCAAGACCCAGGCATCAATGGGCACAGAAGCGGATTGATGTACAAAATGTTCCTGGCAGCATACCCTAGAGAATTGTGCTTAGCCTGAGGTAAGACCTTCCCTCGTTGTGACAGTCTGTTCATGAAAAGTGGACAGGGTAAGAAGCAGAGCTGCTCTTATGTGAACTGCTTCCACTCGGCATCTCTGATTCATCTCTCCACTCCTATTTCCTTGTGAGGGGGACACTGATGTTTTGAAGCAGAGACTAGTATTTTTTTTCGTTATTCTGATTTTTTTTTATTATGATTACAGCTTTATGTCTAGTCGCAAATGCAGATAGTTGGATGGGCAGGGGTGGGATGGGAGAGGGACTCGAACCTGTTAGCTGCACACAGAATAGTTTCAAAGCAGAAGGCTGGTAGACAAAAGAAATGGGGATCAATCAGGTTCTTGTTGTGGGGGGTGAGCCACATCAAGCTTGTGAAAATGTGACAGGTTAGGAAAGTTGTGCTTTTTATCATCAAAGTCTTAGAGCAGAGAAGTCTTGCTTTTGTGAGAGTTACACAATGTATACATTGTAGGGTGGCCTTTGTTTGTATTGCCCAGGGCCTGGAACAGGCATCTACTGACCCTTTCACTACGCTTCTGTTTTGCTCCTCCCATGTCCCCTGTAGCCACATTGCTTTGAACTCTCACGCATGTCCCCTCTGCCTGCTGGACTCAACTCCCACTACTGTACTTACCTCCAGGTTCCCCGAGATCTCTGACATCCCAGGTGGTCTGGCTTATCCCTTCCCTCCATCCCCCCACATCAGGGCTGCACATCTGTGGCATCCTGAGAAGGATGCACAGCAGTGTGTGGTCACCCACCCCACTAACTGCGTTTTCGATGGCCAATCACCAGGAGCCACTCGAGGGCGGTACAAGTCATACCCTCCCTCCCGGGGACAAGAACAGCTGTTGTTTAACCTCCCTGCCGGTCACACCCTTCATTGTTAGGGTTGTGTTCTTGGTTCACATTTTACTAGATCTGTAGTGAACTGTATGGTACAATACTTCATCAAAATAACAAATGGAAAATAAGCCTACGGAACAGGGTAATTTAAATCCGAGAAGCTCCTGCTCCCCAGGAAGGGGGGATTGTATACAATACCAGTTGCTCCGACGGGAGATTGCAGGCATAAAGGGATGGTAAATAGACTGGTCCCATACAAGGTTAGAATATGAGTCAAGACATAGGGGACGTAGAAACAGGTGCACTGTAAAAAAGAGTTATAGCTTACAGCTGCTATGACATAATAATGTCAGACTAAAGAGAAGAGATACCAGATCCTTAGACATTAAAAAAGGAAAAAAAAAACTGGACACATGAATAGCATTTTTACAAGCGACCCACATGAAATCTAATCAAGGCAATTTGTGTAGAAGAGAATAGGTGAGACAGGTCTTTGCTGCTTGAGAGGGTAACAGAAGGGTGAGAGTATCTATACTATTTATTTATTAAAATGTTGGTAACCAGGTAGACCTATTGAGAGCAGAGGTCCTTTTTTAGTGGGACCTGGGATTAATGACATGCAGAGATATACAGACAGTAAAAGTGCAATACAGACAATCTATAATGGTCTGTTGGAACACCCCCTTCTAAACAAGAGGATTCACAGTTCTTCACCAGGTTTCTGACCCAGCTGAGCTAAGACACTCAGATCCTAATGATAATGGCAGTAGAAAGGGGAAGTTGTTTAACTAGGAAAGGCACACTAAATCAGAGCTTGTTTCCAGGTGTGACCTGGGAGCACAAGGAAGTTAAGCAATTTGCTCAAGGTCACACGGTATGCAACTGGAGGCTGTGGGATTCAAGCCCAAGTCTCCAGTTTTGCAGCTCAGTGCTCTTAACCACTGTGCTATACTGCCTCCTGGAACACACTCCAAGGTAATACTCTGGATAGATCCAGGGTAAGCAGGTCAGAATTCACACCCAAAGGAATTACAGGGCACGCTTGGTCTGGTAGAGACCTGGCGGGTGTTGTACCCGGATGCCAGAGACTACACCTTTAAGTCATCTGTACATCACACCACATACAGAATGGACATTTCTGTACTAGTGTAGAATTTCCAAACAGTGTCCACACTTGTGAAGTACTACCCAGAATGATCTCGGACCACTCTCCAGTCCACCTAACCATATAGCAAGTAATGATACAGATAGGGTGTGGTGCATGAACAATACCTACGAACATATAAACATACAAACTGCCAGCAGATACAGGTGTGACCCCTAGGTGGCACTATCCCTTGGGCTACTACCCCTGCCTGCTTGGCTACTAACAGGTTAAGGGGCCTGAGTTCTGAAATGGGTGCCTCCACCCAAAGGTCTGGGTTGGTTTGGGTTACTCTAACCAGGTCACAGCCCTCTGGGACACGTGACCCCCCCTTATCTCCCACTAGTGGCCCTCACAGTACATGGAAGTAACTTTCCCAATACCCCTGACATGCAAACCACATACATTTGTGCTTGGCACTTACCCCCAGGACTAGTTCTTTCAGCTTGCTCTAGGGACCCCCTGTAAAATAAGGTGATGCAGTACAACAACAACAATGCAATACCTTTAGCATAAACTGACACCACAGTCAATGTAAATTTGCAGAAACAAACAGACCTGATTTATTCAGGGGTCTGTAACAAGGAAGGGGAAAAATCAGGTTAATTAGGTTAAACACATTAATAATCACAGTACTGTGCGTGCACTTAGATTCCCATTCAGTCAAATTCTCTGGGTACCCGGGATGGGAAAAGGGGCTAGCCAGGTCTGTTGTGGCTGGTTGGGGCCCTGTGATGGAAAAAGGAACATGCACACACAATTTGTAATCCGGAGCTGGATCGCTCAGTTCATGGAAAGAAAAGCACAAACTATCAGATGACACACTTTGATTAAACAACAGTTGCAGGGAGCTACCCTGATAATTACTCACAGTACCCATGCTAAACACAGGAGGGCTGTTGGATGAACTCTGGATTGCCAGAGAAGCTTGGCCCCTCGACGATGGGTCTTTCTGTGCAGCAAGGTAGTGAGGTAGGACCTTCGTGGCAGGGCCTATCTGTGCCAGGCAGCACTTATTCAGCCTGATTCTTGCTGGGAAAACTACTTCCAGCACTAGCACACAATTTACAGCAAATGGGGAAACCAGATTGTGATCCCCTTCCAGCACATAGCACATTTATATGTAAAAGAAAGTTTACTGTACCAAGCAGGTGACTCCTCGGTCTCTATCGCAAAAATCACTGCCAGGAGTACTACGGTAGCTAAAGTCCTGACAGGCCGATCGTTTTCAACAAAATCTTTGGTCTTCTACAGGGTAAGCCTGGTCCCAACAGCAGCAGCTTGCTTTTTCCTCACAACTTCGGATTCAGTCCGAAATCACCCTTTTCTCTTTCTTTCTCTTTCTCTCACAGCGGCAAGTAGGCCAAGATTCAGGCCTCACACGCGCCTCCTGCGCAAACTGCCATACTGCTTGAACAGAGCAGAGCTGAGCTCCTTCACTCTTCACTTTCTAACTTGGATCTGCCTTGCCAGCAACAGTTCAGAGCATTTCCTTTAGATCCACAAGAGTTTGGTTGGTTGGTTCAGTTATCAATCACAGCAGGGCTCCCTCTATAGGTGCAAAAGGGCGCCAAGGATTCCAAACTACATTATCCAGAGGCACCTTCCATATAACCCCCTTTTAGTAGGCTCAGGACAAGAGTCCCAGTTCCCATTGGTCCCAAGCAGGCTCCATTTTAGCGTCCCCTCGTATCGATTGGTCCAATTTAGCAGTCCAGGACCAAAATGGTGAAGCAGATCAGAAACAGTTCGTGCTGCAAGAGAAGCAGGTTAGACAAACTACATTTCCATTAAAACTCTGCATTTCTCCCCAGACTTAGTTACATCTTTCAAGAGCGCTCACTCTGCCCACTTAGCGATGGCAGAAACAGAACACTTAGCTAGCCACTTGGGTGGGACTCGGGCTTAAACACACACAGCCCCCCCATTCAAACTAATTATGTCTGCATGCAGACAGCTCTTAAAGAGACAGTACTTGGAGGCTTTTAAAAGCAGTCACTGGGAATCACATTTAAATGGCTTAGACGCCAAACACTTCCAGGCTTTGAGCAATTAGGCAAGCTTTTTGGAAGACTTCTGGGAACCCCCATTTGCAGGGGTTACACTGGCCATATGGTCTATCATGCTCTGCTCGAGTGTTCAGCTAGCAATCTCTTATACTGCAGCTGCCCCTCCCTCCCTGCAGCTGCCCCTACCTGTGGAAAGATAGCAAAACGCTCTCCAAAATAAACCTCCAGACTATTCTTTGAAGAGAACTCTGAAACAGTATAGAACCAGCCCATGTCTGATGGGCATTTAAATATATACTTGGGGAGGGGGGAATTATGTGAATCACCTCAACTTGGAAAAGGAAGCGAGAGGCAGAAATATCCCAGAAAGGGTGCAGGATGATATTCTTTTCCACATGAGAGTATTACTGTGGGGTGCCGATCAGGTACTTTAAGACACCTAGCATCACAAAACACTTTCCCTGCATTAATACGCGTTGGAAGGAAACACCTGTGAGGGGATTGGCTCCGTTGGCACACTTTTTGGGACTGACCCAAGCTTGGAGGATTTTGTAGAGAGATCAGAAACAATACACAGCAAATTCTACAGCATGAGACACCAAACACTTTCACAGATTGGGTCCTTGGGTTCCTTACGGTGGTCCAAATGCCCACAGTCAAGCGTCAAATAGCACTTGTACTTTTGGCAGTGGCATTGAAGTGCATTATGGCCTACTGGCTACAGATAGAACCCCCCCTTCCCCCACTGTAGCAGAGTGGCATAAGCGAGAGAGACATACTTATGTCATGGAACTATTACTGCCAAACTTAATCTTAGGGAAGACAAACAACAGAAAAGGTGGCTCCCCTGGCTCTGATGGGGGTGCGAGGGGTTCAGAGGCAGGTAGAGTCACAGCCCTGAAGGAAATCTGAACATTAGTGCCCCAGCACAGAGTTCAGCTTGCCAATCAGGATTTTTCTGGCAAGTTCCACAAAAGTGTGGTGCCATCCAATGCACAAACATAGTTCAGCAGGTGTGGCTGTCCTCGCTCCTATCTTCTTTCCCAATATTAAATTTTGATTTTTGAGAAAGACTGTAATAAATAAAGAAGAATACATTATAGAAAATGGATAGGCAGAAACGAATAAACACCTGACACACAGTGTATAGTGCACAGTTTTACTGTTGTAAAGTTTTAACTGTTTCCTGTTATCTGTTTTCCTTTAGTCGTGGTTTATATTAATTTTCAATGTACCAACTCAGTACATATGACACAATTCTTGATAAGCTGCTACGAATGTTTAGTAGGTACCTGTCAAATTGTTTTATTTTTACCAGAGTTAAAATTTGAATCAGATTGCTGTTTGTATACATGGTACTGAGTTTTTGTATTGTAAGCAGTTTTTATCTTAGTAAAGCTGAATTAAAAAAAAAAGTCTCTCTGAAATCCAATCTTTTTTTTTTAGCTCTTACCCATTTTGTTTTTAATTGAAAGAATTTATTCTAAATCTCCATTATAGTACCAACAAAAGAAGTCAACTGCTGTCTGTACTGTTGGAATTAGCATCCATAAAACCCCAATCAATTAAACTGACCTCCCTCATCGTGATTGACATATTAAAACCTCTGAACAAAATAAACATGGGTTGAGCCTTGACACTTTTGCTGCTCCAGGTACAAAAGATAGGAAGATGATCACTAATGGCGTCGGCAAAAGTGACCTGACTTCTTACTCAGTTGCTATTATTTGTTATTATCCAGTCCATAATAGTATGCTTGTTGTGCCACTAATTCATACATGTGTAAGTAGAGAGAAGTTGAGATAGACCAATGCTAGCTTACAAATCACATATTCTAAGTTCCAGTTCAAATTCAAATCACCCATAACCAGTAAATCTCTGTCAGATGCACAGGTTTCCGGGAAATTGACAGAGATCTTTTAATCCCTCTAAGCCTTTCTTAGGTGGAATATATATTATATATTAATACAGCCCCTGGAGCCACTCATTGCAGGATAAGAATGTTTTCACACATGTTTTGCTCCGTCGAGAACAGCGAAGCGAGCTGAGCTTTTCTGGCTGGAACAGTATGCAAGTGAAACCATTCTTATCCTGCAACGAGTGACGACAGGGAAGGTATTAAAATATTATAGATTCAATCAATCAATCAATCAAAGTCTTTATTTAACCAGGCGATCATTATTGAGCAAGCTCATTTTCGAGGTGGACCTGGGTTTGTTAACAAGGAACAAGGGACAATATACATGGGATGCAACACACAAGAAAATAGTAATAATACAAATACAGTGAGATACAATAATACAGTATATACAAAGTATCAACAGGTAGCATTGACAGTAGTATATGTTTGGAACAGAAGATACAGCTAGTTTTGGGTAGGACACAGTTTTTCATAAAAGTAAAGAAATATACATATCAGGTGCACCGAACACAAATAAAACCTAATATAAAATAGATATATAGTTGTAACCCACCCCCCCGTTACCTGGGGTTACTAGAATCCCAGTAAGACCTAGTGGTAGGCAGGGAAGGCAGCTTGTGAAACTCCAGTTAAATGGATTTCACACTGTCTCACTCTGTTCTCAGTCTCAGCTAAGACTGAGGGATGACATCATTTTAGAACTGTCACAGCTGCATATGCCACACTGGAATGTTGCAGTTGGAGGTTAGAGTAGAACGTTGAGGATTTTGAAGCCAGTCTGTTTACAGTATGAGAGAGAGACTGTAGTGCAGCAGAGTGTGTGCAGGCTCTCAGAGCTTTAAGCTCTGTTTCAGAGCTACTTTTGTTCAAGATGTGTGTTTCCACCTGAAGAGGAACACAGGAACTGGTAATTGAAGTGGTGGAGACTGCTTTCAATGGTTCAGTAGCCCCATCCCTGAGGGGATGGGGGGGAGGTGTTAGCCTGTTTTCCAGGGCAACCTCCCTGGGTCCGGCTAAGGGAAAGAAGCTGCCTGTTCAAGTTGTGCTGAGGCACCAGGAGCTCAGAGAGAGAGATTCCTTGCGGAGGAAATGCCCGTGGGGCATCTGCAACCAAAGGGTGAGTTCGCTCTGAAAAAGGGCCAAGTGTTTTCACCTGAACAGAAGGAAACTAAAGGGACTGTTACTGTGGAGTCAGGAAAAGACAGCCAAGTGCAGTTGGAAGATGTGGGGACTGGACTGCTTAACTTTGTGGGGTGTCTAGAGTAATGGACAATGCCACTTAATTTAAGTATGTTCAAGTCCAGTACAAAGAGTTGAAAGAAAGTGGGGATTGGACTGCTTAACCTGTGTGTGTGGGGGGGGGTCTAGAGTAATAGACAATGCCACTTAATTTAAGTATGTTCAAGTCCAGCACAAATGGGAAGCAAGACAAGTAGATGGAATGTGAAATACATTTATCAAGAATCTACATTGCAAAGCTTTACAGGATGAGGTGTTTACTGTCCAGAGAAATGGCCGAGTACGAATTGTGGGAGCGAGAGGTGGGAGACCCCCATCAATAGAAGCCAAATTCACCTCTACGGATTTGATCTGAGACACCTTTTGCTTTCTCTCAGGTACTTGGCCAGTGCCTGAGGAAAGTACCCAGACGTGGGATTGAAAGGAAGATTCCCTGATGGAGCCGAGGTGCTCTTAGGTGGTTTAGGGAGCCACCAGAAAATGTTTCCATGAAGTATGGAAGGTGTCCAAGTGGCTAGCAAGGGAGCCGAGCCAGGGAAAACCCAGAGCAGTGTACAAGTTCGGGCTGTGTAACCCAAAGCAATGTACAAGGCCGGGCTGTGTGCCCAGTGGGTTCAGAGCCTGAAGGCTAAAGTGTTGAGGATGTGTTCTGGTCTCTTTTAATGTGCATTACCAGGAGTGTAGCCCCGTGGGGGTCCATCTATGCTTTGTTTATTCTGTTTGGATGTGAATAAAAGCCACACTTTGGAATCCCACTTCTGGTATTGGACATTACAGTTATTGCTTCCTGTGTTCGGAGTTACTTGGGTGCCTCTGTGCAGAGTAGCCAAACCTAGCCTTTGTGCCGAGTGGCCTATTCCTCCCCGAACCCAGCCCACCTGGTACTGCTGTCAGATGGCAACGGCATACCGGGTAGGGGTTACAAAAATGGAGGCACCACTGAGGATTTGGGTTTGAAATCTAGGGAGGAATGCAAGAAAGGTCGCTTGAGTAAAGGGCTAGCGTTTTGGTTATCTGGCAGTGGGTAGCCCAAAAAGCTGAAACAATGTTAACTAATGTGTCATTGTGTGCTGTTGTCCATGTGCTGCTGTTAAAATGCCAACTGTTTACCAAGGAGCAGTAAAGCCTGGGAGTGTATGCCCTTGTACTGCATTCAAATTACAGCGTTTTGCCAGCTTTTAAAACTGTTGTGACAAAGAAAAGTGTGGAAAACTAGGGGTAGCAAAAGAAAAATTGTGCCCTGGACGTTGGAAATACTTTCTTGTGACCTGAGACACTGGTTGTGCTTAATGGGCATGAAAAATGGTTGAAATGGGCTCCCACCATGGAGTCAGTTAAAAAAAAAAAAAAGTGGTTTTGCAGTTTAAATTTGCCTGCTCAATGATCGCCATGAGGAGAAAAGCACTCGAGAGGAAAGAGGCTCATTTGCATGGCGTCGAGTGATTGGTGAGACTGCAGTCAGTCCCGCACCCAAGCCAGCTCTAGAGCGATTGCCCAGCATTCGAGAGGGAGAGTGAGTGGAGTGTGCGTACTGGCTTGTTAGGAGGAGCGTCGCAGTGACTGAAAGCGCTGTAAAAAGTTCAAAAGCTGACTTTTCTGTTTAAATTCGGGCTCAACCTGCATCTCGATCGACTGGACTGTGAGTGTGGTGTTCAGAGGGACAATCGGCAGGACTGCCAACCCACTTCTTTCCAGAGGCCTCCAAGACTGGCTGCAGGCCGTTTTCCATTGCAGCAAAAAGCTACTGATAACAGTGAGTACCAACAGAAATCATTGCTCAAACTAAGTGATTTTGCCAAAAGCCAGCTGAATCTGAGTGTAGCAGTGTAATCGCTTTGCAAAAATGGACTGTGTTAAATTTTACCAGCAAAAGCAAGCATTTTAAGCCATTGACTGTGAGCATAATTATAGGTTCAGCGTCAGTATAAGTTTCAAAGCCATGAGAGAGACTGTGAGTTGTATCCAATATGCAGCAAGAGTTACAGGCAATCCTGTGCTTGAAATACTGAGGCTTTAAGGGACTGTAAGCTACAGCAATGTCTTCAGCAAGTGAAAAGTCTGTGGTAAATCATATAAATGTGCTGGGAAAAAGAACAGTGCAAGTTTGTGCAGTTTGAGCAAAAGTTATCAGTAGAGTGCATACATCGGATACTCAGTGGCTTGACCCAGTTACAGAATGTTGATGCGTCGGAGTGCTGCCGCCACCATTAAAGGGTGGGGTAGTAATGTAAACACAGCAGCAGAGGAGCCATTTTGAAAGAGAGAGAAAGTTTTCAGTGATGTGGGACTTGAAATAACAGTAAGCGTTGTTTGTTTTTTCTCTGCAGTCATGGCCTCAGGACCAGCCCTCTACCCGGATCATGCCCGGGCTGTGGTAACAGTAGAAGTTAACAAGTTAAGGGACATTGAGAGATGTTATTGTGGAGGACGACTGCCTCCTCATGTGGCGATTCCTGGATATCCAGTGCAAGTCTTTTTGATGTGCTTAAATGCTGGAAGGAACATCTTCATGGTACCTCACTGTTCTGGGTGCTTAGAGAAATATCGTTTATTTAAAGTGCCCAAGATTCATTTAGCTCCCACATGGACAAAAGTTCAAGAATCTGCAGTTGGCAGCACACAGCACCAGATGGAGCCTGTTGGAGAAGGCCCCTCAGGGGAGTGTAGCATAAAGCTAGAGGGTGCAGATTTACAGACAGAACAATGTGCTGATGTTTCGGATTCTGAGTCACGGAGAGACAATTCAGGAAGAGCATCAGTAGACCCATGGAGAGCGGGGCCTAGCCCAAGTCTCAGAGGAGAAGACGAGATGAGGGAGGCCTTTGAATGGGAGGTTTCGACCTCTGCGCCCAGTGAAGAGTGGATAGTCTCAGGAGTGAGGACGACTGCTCACTCCTGGGCACAGATTCTCAGTGAGGAAGAAGAAGAGGGGGAACCTATGTGGCCTTGTGAAAAAGGAACTGGTACACAGCCTTCAGCTCTTACCTCAGAGGAATGCATGGAAGAGAGTGGTGATGCTACTGCCCTGGCTGTGCAAGAAGAAGCCAGGGATCCATTTTTTGTGTCTTTGAGAATACGTAGCTGGCAGAACCAGGACTGGCCACCCCCAGGCCAGGCCAGAGGTCTCAGGTTGACCAAAGCTAGTAAAGAGGAAAGACTGGTTCGTAGGAAGGCGAATGGAATCTATGGGATGTCCTTTCCTACCTTTCCTCTGAGAGTCTGGGAGGAGATTGAACTAAACAGGAAGCCCTGGATTTGGGCAGAAGCAATGAAATGTGTGCATCCTGGTGTAAACAAGCATGTCAGGCACAGAATGTTTCATGTCAAATACAGCCAGTGGAAAAGAGGCAGGACACTGTTAATGGACACTGTTCAAAATGTGGATGGAGACGGACATGAAACCTTTCACAGTGTGAATTATGAACACCCAGATGGGGTAATAATTCAAGCGCCTGACCTGTTGTGCTATTGGCCTCAATGCAAAGACCGACCTGCGAATGTGCCCATGAGTACCAAATGGAAAGCAGAGCAGTGGTAGCCAGTGCTGCCACTCCAGTCATTGCAGTACCTATGTTGTTCCATCGGGATGGACATCCAGGACTCAGGTGCCCCACATTCATCAGTTTTACAGTGTACTGACTTTCCAGAATCCATCGACTGGCCCACCAGATGACTTCAGATCCAGAGAGAGGACGCCAGCCCAGCTGTAATCCTGATTCATCGCCTGGTAATCGGATGACTTCAGACCAGCTGTTTCCTTTTTGTTCCTGCTCCAAGGTTCCATCTCCAGAGATGACATCAAACTAGCAGTTTCCACATGTGCCCTCCTGTTGTTCCTGGAAGATGTCAACCCAGCTGTATTGGAAGAATGCTGCCACGGAGAGTCTTTGGCTGAGGACCAGGTTGGTGCCGTTGTCATTCTACAAGGGACTGGTAAGTCCAGACTTTTCTATTCTTATGACATTGCAGTACACACCCTACACTAGCAGACTCCAGATGTTCGAACTGTCCTCAAAGACTCTCCCTCGCGGGACTTTGGTCTGCTAGAACTGTGCTTCACCAGGCTCCGGCCCAGGAGAGACTCTTTAATGGACTTGCCTTCAGGCATTGTGGTCACTAGATGGGACTTTTAGGGCACTCCATCCCCAAAATATGGTGTATTGTAAATAATGTCATTGTTTTCTACTGTTTTCTAATGTTTATACTGTTTTCTACTTTTCTAAAAAAAAATCTTTTTGGGATTCTCCAGTGTTCGATGGTAGGGGTTTAGGTAGACTGTGTATGCAGATTAGGAGTATGTGTTGTCTTTCTTTTTTCTTGCAGGTGTTCCTGAAGAAGATAGAAGACAAGACAAGAAGAGGAGGGGGGACTCATCGAAGTTCCTCTCTAGTACTTCAGAGTGCAGTGTTTAAAGTACTGCTGTTGTGTTGCTGTTACTGTGTGTAACTTCTTTTTTCTTCCACAGGTGTGGTTGTGGGGGAGTTTGGGAGTAATGCATATGGTATGGTATTAGCTCCTGGTGTGTGGTTGCATGGTGTCCAGGGTCGGGGAGGTCCCCTGTTTGTTTTTTGGGGGATTTGAGTTAGAGGCAGACAGATTTTCCCTAGAGGGCTAAGGGGGATAGACAGGATGTGACCCTGACCTGCAGTAGGGGTTGTAGTACTGATCTATTAGGGCTATGCTCTGGGCAATTCTACCAGAGCCACTAGGTACCCATAGTAAGCGAGTAGAGTAGAGGCTGATGTGTCAGCCAAAGGCATCTAGGCCCTTAGTGTTGTCTGCCTGTGCTGGCACATGGTAGGGGAGAAGGTACCTCCCTGTAGTCAACACATGGGGTGAGATGGCCTAAGCCGGGTGATTAATGACTGCAGACAGTCATTTTCCTGGCCTAGGGTGAGTGTAACCCCCCTATTACCCGGGGTTACTAGAATCCCAGTAAGACCTAGTGGTAGGCAGGGAAGGCAGCTTGTGAAACTCCAGTAAAATGGATTTCATACTGTCTCACTCTGTTCTCAGTCTCAGCTGAGACTGAGGGATGACATCATTTTAGAACTGTCACAGCTGCATAAGCCACACTGGAATGTTGCAGTTGGAGGTTAGAGTAGAACATTGGGGAATTTGAAGCCAGTCTGTGTGCAGTCTGGGAGAGAGACTGTAGTGCAGCAGAGTGTGTGCAGGCTCTCAGAGCTTTAAGCTCTGTTTCAGAGCTACTTTTGTTCAAGGTGTGTATTTCCACCTGAAGAGGAACACAGGAACTGGTAATTGAAGTGGTGGAGACCGCTTTCAATGGTTCAGTAGCCCCATCCCTGAGGGGATGGGGGGAAGGTGTTTGCCTGTTTTCCAGGGGCAACCCCCCTTGGTCCGGCTAAGGGAAAGAAGCTGCCTGTTCAAGTTGTGCTGAGGCACCAGAAGCTCAGAGAGAGAGAGAGAGAGAGATTCCTTGTGGAGGAAATGCCTGTGGGGTACCTGCAACCACAGGGTGAGTTCACTCTGAAAAAGGGCCAAGTGTTTTCACCTGAACAGAAGGAAACTAAAGAGACTGTTACTGTGGGGTCAGGAAAAAGATAGCCAAGTACAGTTGGAAGATGTGGAGATTGGACTGCCTAACTTTGTGGGGGGTCTAGAGTAATGGACAATGCCACTTTGGAATCTCACTTCTGGTATTGGACATTACAGTTATTGCTTCCTATGTTCGGAGTTACTTGGGTGCCCCTGTGCAGAGTAGCCAAACCTAGCCTTTGTGCCGAGTGGCCTATTCCTCCCCAAACTCAGCCCACCTGGTATTGCTGTCAGATGATAACGGCATACCAGGTAGGGGTTAAATAGTGATATGGTATGGCGAATTTAGAGCTGGAACCTGGATCAAAGGAATGTGGAAGGGACAGATATGGGGGTAGAAAAAGCAGAGAGGAGGGAAGAGTCGATTATAGATATGATCAGTCTTTTAACAGTAGTAATTAGAGTGTGCTTGGACTTATAGGAGTCACTATTTAGGGTAGACAAGCGCAGGACTCCTTATTATGATGTAGATATAGAGATTTAAAAGCTGCTAGGCTGATGGGGTGAGTTAATTTCAAAGTTTTTTGCAGTTTGTTCCACAGTTGAGGGAGCACAAAGCTGATGGCTGCTCTGTAATCGAGATTTTACTTTTGTAAGCGTAAGGTTGATATATGAGGTGCTTCTCAGGGCATACTTCCCCTGAATGCACAAAGATAAACAGACAGAGATATACTGGGGCAGTTTATTTGAGATAGCTTTATATGTCCAAACCGCAGCATTGTTTTGCCGTCTGTAAGCAAGGGATGACCATCCCACTGCCGTGTACAATGCACAGTGGTGGGTTGAGTATGGAAGACCCATGATAAATCTTATGGCTCTGTGATAAAGCGTATTGAGTTTGGCTAGGTACCTGCAGGTTCCTGACTATATAGAAAGTCTACGTAATCCAATAGGGAAAGAAAGGTAGTTTGAACCAGTTTCAGTTTAGCGTCTCTTGTGAGGAGATTAGTAATCCTAAAGAACAGACAAAGACTTTGTCTAAGTTTCTTTGCTAGTTCTTCTAAGTGATCTGTGAAAGTAAGTCTATGGTCTGACCAGACCCCCAGGTACTTGAACTTTGGTACATAGTCCAACTGCTCACCTAGAATGGTAGTGATCTGCGGGAGTGTCCCAGCAATTGCAGGATTTATTGCATTTTGAAGGGGCGAGAGGAACATTGCTTTTTTTTTTGCATTTAAGACCAATTTCTGGTTTATAAGCTGATGTTGCAGCAGATTAAATTCATTTTGAAGGGCTTTACAGGCTGCTTCAGGTGTGGGGCTACTAGCATAGAGTACCGTATCATCCACGAATAGGCGTATTTGTGCTTCTTTGATGGGGGCATCTACGTTGTTAATATAAATGGTCTGATTGAGGGAGTGTATCAAGGTGACCAAGGATTTAATTTCATGTGATGATACTACAGAGTCACTATGGGATCAGTTGGAAACAATCTGGGGCAGGACTCTGTTATGGACATAGGAACAGAGAAACCACTTATCTATTTGGTTCACTACTGAATTGCATGTGGAGAACATTAACTCCAGGACAAGAGCCTTTGATTTTACAGTGGCACTTTGGGGAAATGAGGAAGAAGCTCAGACATGTTGGAAGGTGCCAAAGAGGCAGAGGGTGTAAATGAGAAATGGGACTCACTTAAGGAAAGATTGCAAGATGTCACAAATTCCTGTATCAGGTAAGTGGGAAAGGACAAAATAAAGGAAAGCAATATGGTTGACATGACAGGTGGGAGCAGCAGAGAAAAAAGTGTGGTGTTCAAGAAATGTAAAGGGAACCATGCAGAAACTGATGGAAACTTACCTGGAGAAGCTGAGTGAAGCTAATAAGGTGGTGTGGAAAGTTGGAGTGGAACTAAAAATTGTGAAGGAAGTTAAGGAGGGTGATTGGCCCTTCTTTCAGTACCTCAGAGCAGGGGTTAAATTGGTCAGGAACCCACAGGAACTCAGTTCCACCACCTCGTAAACTGTATGACAGTTCCACCACCTCTGTCATATTTCTCCAATGACTTCCATAGGAGAGTTCTACCACATAGAAATCTAGATGTTCGAGTTTGCCCACCTAAACATTTCCAATTTAGCCACTGCATCAGAGAGAAGGAAAAAAAAAGAAGACATAGTTAAACTAAGATGGAGAAGGGTGGGTGGAGGAGTTAGGGTGAGATGAAAATACTGAATGACTACTTTTTTGGTATCCATGAGAGAGAGAGAGAAGGAAGTCCACTGCCTAAGAGTAGACTAGATGGGAAAGCACATTCAATATGGAACACATAGCTGCCGAAAGAGTGCTCAAGGGACTTAGGGCCCTATAGGTTAATAAAGGGGCCACATAGACTACACCCCAAGGCATTAAGGAAGATGGTGCAAATGTTAACAGTGCCTCTAGTAGATCTCTGCAACTGCTCCCTGTACTCGGGAGATGTGTCTGTAGACTGGAGGGAGGCAGGCATCGTACTCCTGAACAGAAGTGATGGAAGGGATGAGCCAGGAGCCCATAGACCAGGCACTCTCACCTCAGTCATTGGCAAACTGCAGGACTTTATCATTAAGGAGAGAATAGTGTAGTTCCTGGTGTCAGCATGAGTTTGTGATAAGTAGATCTTCCAGGAATCAGTCTTCTCCACAGAGTCCCACTCTTTGGTCTTAGTGCTGAAGACAAGAGGACCCTATGGAATCCAGAACATTTGGGATTGGTAGTGTCAATGCATAGCACCAATGCATAGTGTAGTCCACTCACCAGCAGGGTATACTGTGGCCTGGGCTGCAATCCCATCAGTTTCTTTTTTCTCCACCATCAAAGCACAGTGCTTTCCCAGGGGGACCAGGAAACCACTTTGTGTACCAACTGCAGTCTAGTCTAGTTCAGGTTTCTATCATGGTATTTAACTACTTTATTGTTTTATATAAGTTTTTAGTAGTTTAAATCAGTTTTTTCAGAGCCCTACCTAATTCGACAATGTTCTGAAACAACTTTGGCTGGTAGGGTGCGTGAAATAGCTAGTTGCTCTGCTAATGAGGTTGTGTCTGACCACCACTCCTGTAGGCAAGTGTTGCTGTATCAGACAGTCACATGACTGAGTGGACAGAGGGTCTTGAAGTCACAAAAAGAAATGGTTCCAACCAGCTCACTCTCTGCATCGGGTTCCAGGGACCATTGGACCTCTATGTCATGCTCTCCATCTCATCACATAAAAAAAGAGTTATGTGATGAGACAGGCCGAGGTAGGGTTCTCACTACTCTGCATTGATGAAACATTCTCCTTTAGGTTCAGAAGTCCAGTATCTCTCCTTTGTCACCTTTGTCATGATCAATGAGGGATGATATTACACTGGACTACTTCATGCCTTGGGGACAGACTCCAGGGTGGAGGAGAGTCAAAAAGGACACTGGCCCATGATTAGTGTTCACATCCTTGACTGAAGCACAGTTGAAAGTGTGGGTCCTCAAAGATAACATGGACAACCCATCAGAGTCATCCAAGAACTAAAAAAAATGGCCCTCAACCATTTGAAGCCATGGACCACTCTAGTGTCCTCAGATTGGGTGATCTCCACTGAAAACTGGTCTGGCAAGCTGGCCATAGCAAGGGAGTCCTTAGTCAGGGCTCCCACCAAGGCTGTAGTGGAGGCAGCTCCATTCTGGAGGGGAGAAGCAGATATCGGGGATATATGCCGAGGATGGACTGGCGAAGGTATGACTGGTGGCTTCCAGCTGACTGAAGATCCATGAATTAGAGGCTATTCCACCTCACAATGGTCCATTGCTGCCAGAGGAGCTTCTCATAATGCCATTGCATCTTGTGGTGGTGTCTCTCTTCACCCAAGGATGAGAAGGTTGAGAAGCATCAATGGCAGTGCCTCTCAGTCGAGCAGAATTGAGAGTATGAGCAACACTTCGACCATGAACATCAACCCTGGGGAGATGTCAAGGAGAAGCCTTCAGAGGGTCATGGTAGATCACATGGTAAACCATATTCAAAAGCATCATTTTTGGAGGCACAACTACCAGCAGAAGCTGGTGCTGAATGGAGCCAGTCGAGGACACTAACTGGGCCATGTCCTCCTGTGTGAGGACCAGAACCATCAGGGTCTGGTAGATCGACTCCCTGTCGAGCTCATCTGACAGCTGGTCATAAGACTTGAGAAAAATCTCAACAGCCTGTTAGACCAGCGTCAAGGCTGAGAAATCCAGTGGGGGCACCAAGGAGTTGTCGAACAAACCCTCGACCGAAGGCAGCTCAACCACAGTTGAACACTTGACCAGCATCAAGTGGTTGGGGGAGTCAAGGGAGCAGGAGAATCACAATCTCTCCTGGTCCCACAACCTGTGCCACCAGTGCTTATGCTTCTTGCCCCACTGAGGGCTCTCCACAAAGGTCTGTAGGGCACAATCTTCCGTGAAGGACCATCACACTCTGGCCCCAACAGGGAGCTATGCTGAGGCTCCTCTGGCAGCAATGGACCATTGTGAGGTGGGGTAGGGCTTTACTCCATGGATCTTCAGTCACCTGGCAGCCATTAGTCATACCTTCACCAGTCCATCCTCAGCAAATATCCCTGATATTTACTTCTCCCCTCCAGGATGGAGCTGCCTCCACTACAGCTTTGGTGGGAGCCCTGACTAAGGACTCCCTTGCTATGGCCAGCTTGCCAGACCAGTTGACAGTGGAGAATATCCAGTCTGATGACACTAGAATAGTCCATAACTGCAAACAGTTGAAGGCCATTTTTGAGGAGTCCTTGGATGACTCTGATGGGTTGTCCATGTTATCTTCGAGGACCCACACTTTTGACTGTGCTTTAGTCGAGGATGTGAACACTGACCATGGGCCAGTGTAATTTTGGACTCTCCTCCACTTCGTGTCAGAGTCCATGAATATGCCTTTTCAGCCAGTTCAGAAGAGGGCTGAGAACCCATTTTCTGACATCTTGCACAGGGACGAATCCATGGGGATTGCCTTTCCCATGGCTGAGGCAAGTTTGGGACCAGCTCTGGAACTTTAGCAGCATCCAGCATCCTGCCCAGCACCCATCCACCCGTATGGTCCACAAATATGCAATCCCTACCGAGTCCCTTTCAGGGTTCTTGGACCAACTTCATGCTGAAGGGCTGGTCTCAGACTCGGCCTTCCAGATGTCTGGTGGCCAAGGGGATGTGGACAAGCCTCCCCAACAGGGCATCTAAAAAGCTTGACCACGCAACTAAGAAGGTCTATGCCACTTCCTGTCAGTCTATGTCAGGCGAGCTGCACCATGATGATGGCCAACGTTGGTCACTCTCTGTTGAGAGTGTTTGATGAACTCCTCCTTCACCTCCCTGCTGATAAGCAGCTACCAATGAAGTTGGTCAGAGACCAGGGTTCATCTCTGGCTAAATACTAGCTCCAGATGGCTGTTGACATGGGTGACTCTTGTTCTCATGCCATGTCACCAGCCATTGTGATGTGTCGCAGGGCCTGGCTATTGCTTTCCACCTTCACTGCAGATACCCATACAAGCTGGCCAGTATCCCATTCCTGGGCACAGACCTCTTCAGTCCTGGGGTAATGGGACATCTGAACAGGACTGAGAAGGTCATCACCACTCTAGATTCAATAGCATCATCCTAGAAGGACCCTACAGCTCAAAAGCCTGAGAAAAATGATCTTCCAATATCAGACCTTTCTGCCATAGCAACCACAGCAGGAGCAATAAAAAGCCTGGTGTATGAAGCTCAAGTTAAGTGGCCAGGGACTGAAAAGAGGCTGGGATAGGAGATGAGGTGCCCCTCTAGCCCCAGGGGCTGGTGCCCCTTCCAAAGCTGCCCATTGACAGATTAAAGGGTGCCATCATCCCACCTGGCCAGTTCCTGAACCACATCGCAGTGGGGGGGTTGACTTCATCAGTTCAGGCCACATTGGTCCATCATTAAAGGGGAACTGTCATCAACAGTGTTTCTTAATGTCTCAACATCCATAAAACGCTAATTTGAGTGAGCCATTGTATTTATATGTGAGTCTTTGCAGTCTAGAGTTATTCACATGTAAATCAGCCTGTAACTAAGGGCTGGGGGCAGCCATATGTTTTAGGCTCCTGACAGGAAATGTTGTCGTCGAGGATCTTAGCCCTCTATTTACTGCAGGTTAAATAGGAAATCATCTGTTTTATTAAGTGTGTTCTTAGGTGTTATTACAACAGTTTCTACATTTATAATAATTGTTTTGTATGTGCATTGAAACTAGTAAGTTATTATTTCAAACTGTTAGTAGTAATAATCCATCTTTAGGATTGCTTTAACCTCTAAGCTATACTGCCAGCTGATAATTAAAAACTACACGTATCTCAAGGCTGGCTCTGTGGTGTCAACAGCTTTTGGGGCCCCATATCAGGATTTCTAAACCCTGGCTGTGTTCATATCAGTACAGATTTCTGGGGCTGCCACAGCACCGACTTCTGTCTTATTCCATTCCCTCTCTTACAGCCTTTTCTCTTGCAATTTCGGATGTGAACTCAGGTCTACAAGATGCAAATATTGCTATTTACCTACTGGCCTGGCATCATGGGGCCAGCCTTGAAATGTGTAGTTTTTTTTTCTGCATAAAAAGTTTATTCGAGTTTCAAAGCACATATACCATCACTGACAGGTACACAGACCATCAAATCACTTTAGCCTGACAACAATCTATTCAGTTTTACAATTCCAATATCACCTTTCCCAGTTTTCTCATAAATATATATTGTTCAACCTTTGTGCCAAACAATCCCCTGGAGTACATAAACTCCCACCTTAGGGAGATTGTGCTACTTTCTTTACCTTCTTAAACCTCAAGACCCTCCTACAACAGAGCATTCTCAGACTGTGATAGGTCTGCCAGAAATGAAGCCCACTCCCCTGTGAATTGTTCTAATCTATCCTTAACCAAGAGAGTAATTCTTTCCAAGACTAATGTGTGCAGGGCAAGCGTCCACCACATTTGTACTGTGGGGGAAGTACAGGACATCCATGTGTTTTGGATGCAGTGCCTGGCTAGAATTAATAATATTCAAATCCATCTGGGAAGAGGGCACCAATCCCCTTCTTTGTCCTTTTCAACCCCAAAGAGACACAGAAGTGGATCCACCATTAGCTCCCTATTCCACATCCTCCCTATTTCCTTGGTCACTGAGGTCCAAAAATGCTGCAGAATGGGACATCCCCAAAAATAATGCACATAGGTGCCCCTCTCCCGATTACATCTTCTACAGTAGGGCGAGACTGTGGGGTGATACTTGTGTACAATTACCGGCGGGTTATAAACCCAATGTAGAAACTTATAAAAAGCTTCCTTAAATTTATTGCAGATAAGAAGACCCATATGCATACTAAGGAGCTCCCCCCAATTCTTATCACTTATCTGAATCCCGAGATCCCTTTCCCAAAGTCTTCGGGTCTTTCCCAATAAATCCAGTAAACATTGTCTTGTTTCCCTTACTACTTTCCCCATAAACCCTCTAATACTCCCCCGTGACACCTGTATTTGGGCTGCTATCTTCCAAAATTCTCCAACCCCCGGTCCGTTCCTTTCCAGCCCCAACACATATGCTCTAGCCTGAAAAAAAGGAATAACTGCCCTTCTCCTAATTTAAAGCTTTGGTGTAACTCTAGGACTGAACCCAGTCATCCCCTTACCCACAGGTCCCCCACATTCTTTATTTTCTGTTTCTCCCACATTCTAAAACCAGGATCTTCCCAGCCTGGCAGAAAAAATTAGTTCCTTGCCAACGGCTCTAGATATGTATCCAATGTCCCTACCCTCCTACACCTTAACATCCTATCCCAACTATTCCGTGTCACCTCTACCAATGAGTTTCTGAACTCCTGTCTTTTATATGCTCCCCTACCCCGCCTATCTAAATACGCAGAAAGCTGCGCCTTACAGTCCTGCTGTTCTAGGTCCACCCATCTAGCTACTGGGGACTTGTGTATCCAGTCACTTACGTATCTTTGCTGTGCTGCCAGGTAATATGTACACATGTCTGGGAAATTTACTCCCCCCTTATACGTATCTGTTTTAAGGCACCGCAGGCTAATCCTTGAGTGCTTTCCCTACCAAATAAACCCAGAGAAAAATTTCTCCAACCCTTTTATGTCTCCTCTAGAAATTCCCATAGGAAGCATCTGCATAACATAAACAGGCATGGGAGTATATTCATCTTTATCAGATTTATTCTCCCCAACCATGAAATTGGCAATGAGGTCCACCGTTTAAGATCGGCAGCAACCATCTTGAGTATGGGGTTATAATTAAGTTTATACAGATCCCCTACTAACCATCCAATTTTTATCCCCAAATATCTGAAATAACCTCCTACCTTCTTAAAACCCCATGCCTGTTCCCTCTTGTCTCTTTTGGGGAGCCTCATAACATCAGATTTGTCTAAGTTCAGTTTATATCCTGAGAATTCCTCAAACCTCTTAATGATCTGCAGAAGTCCAGGCATAGAGTTCTCAGGATCTGTTATAAATAGCAACATGTCATCAGCGTACATGGTTACTTTGTGTTGCTCCCCCGATGCTCCCCTCACCCCCTGTATGCTCGCCTCCTGTCTAATGGCTGCCGCCAAGGGCTCCACTGCCAAGGCAAAAAGCAACGGAGAGAGCGGGCACCCCTGCCTCGTTCCCCTGCCTAGTCCAAAGCCCGTTGAAAGGAAACCATTTACCAAGACTCTTGCTCTTGGTGATCTATACAGAGCACACACTCATTCCTCGATTGCTTCCCCCAGACCAAACCAGGCCATAGCCTCAAATAGATACTCCCTCTACACCCTATCAAATGCTTTTCCCGCATCCATTGAGAGGATACAGGTGTCTTCTTTCCTCCTCTCCATCCCCCAAATCACATTCAGAAGCCTCCTAACATTATGGTACGATAGCCGCCCCTTAATGAACCTAGTTTGGTCTGGGTGGATCAGATCAGGCAACACTTCCTCTAGACACCCCACTAAAACTTTCACAAATATCTTGGCATCGCAGTTAATTAGGGTGATCGGATAGAAAGATGCACACTCCAAGACATCCTTCCCTTTCTTTGGTATCAGACATATGACTGTGTCAGAAAAGGTTTCCAGTAAACTCCAGGCTTGCCCTTCCACCTTCTGAAATGCCTCACAGAGTGGTCCGGATAGCTGACCCACCAAACATCTGTAGTATTCTGTTGGGAAGCCATCCGGACCACTCGCCTTCCTCACCTGTAGTCTCTGTATCGCTCGCATCACCTCCACCCTCTTTATTGGGCTGTTAATGATTTTTCTCTGCTCCTCACTTAACTGAGGAAGTCTCAGTTTATCCAGAAAGTCTTTATCCCTTTCCCTAGCCCCCTTTCCCCCTTCTGCCTGCTATAAGAGTTTATAAAAACTACGAAAACATTCTTTCACTTGTTTTTCTGCTTTATGTAGGATCCCCCCCTCTGTCTTTAATTGCCGAGATGTGGGTTGGGCCCTTCCCTCCTCGCATCAGATGCACCATCCAAGGCCCCGGTTTATTCCCCCATTCATATAACCTTTTCCGCCTAAAAGTCCATGACTTCCTAGCCTCCTCACTGAGCATAGTGTTCAGGGCTTCCCTCGCTGCTTTTAAACTATTTCAGTCCCCCTCGTGTCCTCCCCCTACCACCTTCCTTTCCAACTCTCTCACTTTGCTTTCTAAATTCACTCTTCTGGCTTGTGTCTGTTTTCTACCCTGTGACACGTATTTTAGTATCATTCCCCTCATATATGCCTTTCCCGCATCCCATATTACCCTTTACTAGTAGGTGAATCCCTATTATTATTATGTAAGTTTCCCAACATCCTTTAAATACTCCTGAAATTTTTTATCCCCTAGCAGATAACTTAGGAACTTCCAAGGTGGAGCATCTTAAATGAGACTATCACCATGGCATGGTCAGATATATAGATAGGGCTGTGCTGCATCATTTGGAGCCTTCTGTACCAGTCCTGGGGGATAAAAAGATGGTCTATCCTTGACCATGTGCCATGCGGATTAGAGTAAAAAGTATACTCTTTAGCACACGGATTTGTTTCCCACCACCCATCCACTAACTTCAGCTCTCCCATACCTCTATGCCACTGTCGAATTGCTTCACTACACCGGTCTCTGCTCTGCAAATGATCCAAATACAGATCCAGAGTGCAATTTAGGTCCCCTCCCAAGACCAATTCAGGGAACTGCTCCTTTACCAGAAGTGAAAGAATTGTACTATAAAAAGATGCCTCAAATACTGCAGGGGCATATATACTTCCAAAGGTGATCTGCTCTCCCTGGAGCTCTCCCTCTACAAATACATATCTCCCGCCACTCTGATCTCTAACCACTCTTTTTACCTGAAATGAGAGATTTCTATGCAGAAGGATAGCGACTCCTCTCTTGTGCGCCTTAAATGAGGCTGCAAAACACTTCCCCACCCATCCCCTCACTAGCTTCAAATGCTCTACCATAGTTAGATGCGTTTCCTGTATCAATGCCACCTGAATCCCTTGTCACTTCATAGCTGTAAGCAGTTTAATTCTCTTTACAGGTGTCGCTATCCCTCGAACATTCCAAGAGTAAACCACCAGATCTTGTTCACTAGCTATTTATATAATATATGCAGATCCCTCCACCCCCCTCCGTTCACCTCCCCTTTTCCAGTGGGGTGCAAATTCCCATTCTTCAGACCAATCCCTTCAAAAAAACCTGTTTGGCACATTGTCAGTTTTCCTCCATATGTATGTGTGCAAACGTAACATTTTAACAAAATAACTATGGGATACCCAAAATGTATACAACCTTTAAATATTCCCCCCCAACTGTCCAAACACTCGGACTTAACCCTCCCCCATTTGCCAGTCTCTAGAACTCGATTGGACACTTGAAAAGTTCCCCCATAACAAATTTGCTGCCATCCTCCCTTTCCTGACATTATCTGCAAACCTTGCATGAATGGCATAAAAATCCCCACCAGATAGATATGTCCCCCCTGCCACCCGGAGCATCAGTTGCTATCATGTCCTCAGGTCCATTTTATCCACTCTCCGCCCTTGTTGACTGAGCAGTTCCTCCCCACAAGAAAACTCTCATCTTTTTCACTGTGGTATCTTCCACCCTACTTATTAGTTTTACCCTCCCTCCCACCTGTTAGTTATTTCTTTTTCCATACCTTGCGTTATTACTCCTCCACCATGCATTTACCCCTCTCCCTTTCTCTTAATTAGTTTTACCCACCCAACCCCCTTCCTTAGTTTAGTCCATAATTCGATCATCCAGGTAGTTCCGGTTTTTCCCCTCCACCAGCTATCCTCTATCCTGGCCCTGCACCTCCTGCGACCGGAGAGCAGGAAGATACATAAACCAGTTCACATTGTATTCAGCAGCACTGAGTACGGTGGAAAGAAAGAAACACCTAACACCAAACCCACCACCTTACTCAATTCCATCCTTATTTTACTACATGTCCAAAGAACAAAACCTCCCCTCGTATTTATCCACAACCCCACCGCTTGAGTTTAGGCCATAGGCCAATTATCCAGGTAGTTCCAGTTCTTCCTTCCCATCCATCCTCTATCCTGGCCCTGCACCTCCTGCGACCGGAGAGTGGAAAATGAACAAATTAGTTCGTATTATATTAATAAAATATAAGAAGAAATAGACACTCAGCCCCCAAGTGACCACATTACTCAGTTCCATTGCCTTCATTACTTCCCTTTGTGCTCAGAAAATCAGACCTCCCCTCGTGATTGCCTATAAAGAGATAGACAAGTGCTCAGCACCATATGAGCCTGCTAGCATCATAGTCAGATGAGATATTAAAGTTACAGGTCCATCTTCCTCCACCTGTATTACTTGCTTCACCCAATCTTCTGGCACAAACTTTCCACAAATTTCGCTGCCTTGTCCACTTCCCAAAAGGAATAGGTAGCCCCTTCATGCTTCACCTTGAGACTCGCTGGGTACAGTAGGAAATTCTCCACTTTTAAGGACCGAAGCAAGGCCATGGTCTCATTGAACTTCTCTCGCTTATTTAACGGTCTCAGAGAGTAATCTTGGGATAAGAAAATTTGGTGCCCCTCGTATGAAACCTGCCCTTTTTCCCGAAAGGCCTTTAACACTCTTTCCTGATCTTGAAAATTATGGAGGCGCATAATTATTTGGCGAGGCAGCTGCCCCGCTGAAGGCCTAGGAATAACGGCTCGATGCGCTCGCTCCAGCTTAAGCTTACCATGCTTCATTTCAATTCCCAGGAGCTTGGGGAGAGCCTCCGTGCAGAAATCCAGGGCATTTCCTCCCTCCAGTCCCTCCGGCATACCCCTCAAGCACAGATTGAGGCGGTGGTGGTAATTTTCCGGATAATCCGCCGCTTCCTTCGTTTCCTCCAGTTCTTTCTGCAGGTTCAGAATTTGTTCAGGCACCCCCTGCATTTCCTCCTCCACCCACGACACTCGTTCCTCCACCTCAGTGATCCTCGATCCTTGTGCAGCCTGCTGTGTGAGAACCTCTTGCAGCCGATCGTCTATACAAGTCTCCAGCTTTCGGAGTTGGGGCTCCAGCGCCGCCAGTACTTGACCTGTTAACTCACTCCCTAAAGCGCTCACCTCCACGGCAGACAATGACACAGTCTGCTGGCTCTCTGGTGGTGCACAGGCCACTCCCTTCTTCGGAGTTTTCCCAGTCGCACATCGACTTCTACTGGGGGCCGACGATAAATACTCATCCATGATGGGTTATTGCACTTCTCGCAAACAAGAGCAACCATATTTTAGAGCAATTTTACTGTTTTTTTCTCTTAATTTTACTCTGGGGATGAGGAGCGAGGCAGAAACACGTCCTTCACTTTAGGTGCTCATTAGCACCCCCCAAAATGTGTAGTTTTTGATTTACAGCTGGCAGTACAGCCTAGAGGTTAAAACCAAGAGCTGTGAACAAGCTTATTTCATCCAGCAGAATGGGTTTTTATTCCAACAGTCTGCTCTTGTGTATTGTGTGACCAGAACAAGTCACTTACCTCTCTGTGGGCCCGAAACACACCCAGAAATAAGCTGTAGTTGTGTGCCTTTCCTGGACAAAGACAGTAAAAACTATCTGAGCATGTGTTATGATTCTGAAAATATTATGCTTTTTCTATCCAAATTTGACTTGAAATGAAAAAAAAAAATGGGACACCATTAATAGTTTATTAATTGCAAAAACACATAGATGGACAACATTGCTAAAACATGCATAATCGGAACTGCATTGTTAAAATATAGAATAATATATGTGTGTGTGTGTGTGTGTGTGTGTGTGTGTAACCAGAATGTTACACACACACACACATATCAGGATGCTACATTAACCCCAAGGGCAAAGTCCAAGGGGTTTATAAAAACATCCCACATCAAGGGTGTGTGCAAAATTGTGGTTTTTACACTCACCCACCCATATATTATTTTATTTAATTAATGATGATAATTGTTTTCCCTTTCAGTACAGTTCAGTTAGTGCAGCACTTCTCTCAGAGACAGACACACACACACACACACACACACGCACACCTCACACACATGGTCTCTCCCTTTTTTTTCTTTCTTTTTTTACATTACAATAGGAATGACATTCTGGAAAGTTGCCGTCCATTAGCAGAGCTGCAGAGTGTAAGACACGCTCGAAAGACATGAGCAGCAGGATCAACCTGATTCATTTGTTTCCTTTATGGTAGAAAATCCCATTCCATCCAAAGTATTTCAGTAAGAAACTGTTCTACTTTCAACTTCATCAAAAAAAAGTAAAATACTCTTAATAATGCATTTCAGGTTATGCATATTTTAACAATGCTGTCCATCTATGTGTTTTTGCAATTAAAAAACAATTAATGGTGTCCTAATTTTTTTCTTTTCAAGCCAACATGCTCAGATTGTTTTTACTGTTTTTGTTCGGGAAAGGCACACAACTACAGTACAGCTTGTTTCTGGGAGTGTATTGGGACCACAGGGAGAATAAGTGACTTGCTCTGGTCACACAATATACAAGCAGAGCATGTTGCAATCAAACCCCATTCTGCTGGATGAACAACGCTTGTTCACAGCTCTTTGCTCTAACCTCTAGGTTATGCTGCCAGCTGTTAATCAAAAACTACACATTTCAAGTCTGGCCCCATGATGCCAGGCCAGTAGGTACGTAGCCATATTTGCATCTTGTAGACCTGAGTTCACATCCAAAATTGTAAGAGGCAGAATGGAATAAGACAGAAGTCGGTGCTGTGGCAGACCCAGAAATCTGCACTGACATGAACACAACCAGGGTTTAAACATCCTGATACAGTATGGGGCCTCAATACCTGTTGACATCCCAGAGTCAGCCTTGAGATGTGTAGTTTTTAATGCTCAGCTGGCAGTATAGCCTACAGGTTAAAGCAATCCTAAAGATGGTTTATTTTTACTAACAGTTTGAAAATGTAAAGGTGATAACTCACTAGTTTCAATGCACATACAAAACAATTATTATAAATGTAGAAGGTGTTGTAATAACACCTTAAAACAGAAGATTTCCTATTTAACCTACAGTAAATGGAGGGCCAAGTTCCTTAGCGAAATTATTTCCTGTCAGGAGCCTAAAACACATGGCTGCCCCCAGCCTTAATTACAGGCTGATTTACATATGAATAACTCTGGACTGCAAAGACTCACACATAACTACAATGGCTCACTCAAATTAGCTTTTTATGGACTTTCAGACATTAAGAAACCCTGTTGATGACAGTTCCCCTTTAATGCAGACAAGGGAGAACTGGAGGTGGTAGGCAGAGAGTTGCCGCTAGATTTCTAGGCTATCCCCCTTACCGACTCTGTGCTCCTCAGGAGTCCTCGATGTTGCAGTACTGTCCATCCTAAGGGAAGAAATTTATTAATTTATTTCAGTACTCGGAAAACCATTTGATCTCAGAGCTCTTTACATAGGTTCCACATCAGGACATTTCAGTACAACAGATAGGTGAAATTATACAAAGGATTGCAGAAATACAAAGGTAAACAAACAGGATTATATATCAAACACAGCATACCTCGACCTTTTGTACCCCAAATGTGGAACATTGCTTATTGAAATGTGGAACAAATGTGAAAAATGTGGAACACTTAATCAAATCTTTACCCAAGAAACTCAAAACACTGTTAAAGTGTCGCATTTATGTTCAGAAAGTCTGTTATTAATTGAATAATATATTTTTTGGCATCATTTACTGTGGATATTTGCTTTAAAATGTTGACTTTGAATGTGGAACAAGTCCTCACAATGTGGGACAGGGAGCTTTTGTGAAGTAAAATGAGGAACGTTCCTCGTAATGTGGTACAGTTGAGAAGTACAATTTACAGTGCCCAACGGTGAAACCAGTCAGTTGTCAGCAAACAAGAGGTTGTTTGGAGCGTTGCTATGTGCTAAGCAGAAAAGGGGGTGAAGGGGAAGAGCCCAAGTGCAGTGTGCAAAAGGAGAGCGTAATATCAGTATAGCAGTAGGGATCGGAGGGAGGTGACTAGATTGGAGGCAGAGGGAGAGGGTGCTAGGTGTGTGTGTGGGGGGGAAGGAGGGCCTACTCACGGGAGAGTGGGAAGGGTTGAGGGGGCAGGGGATGGAAGTAGTGATGGGGGTGGAAAGGTGGTGCTAGTGATGGCAGGCACATCGAGATTTGCATATCATAAGGAGCTTCAAGTTCGTTTTGAAAGTACCCAGGGTAGGCAGGCACATAATGTTCTCCTGAAGGGAGCTGAGCCATAGTGGTTCACGGTAAGCAAAGGACCTTTGTCCTCGAGGTGTTCAAGATTTCGGAGTTAGGAAGGACTGGTTTTCAGAGTTACGGGTATGCCATGGATTATTGTTGGGAAGCAGAAGTTGTTGGACCCCGGTGGTAGCTGACCAATGCAGATCTTTTTGGCCAGAAGGCAGGATTGATATTTTAGTCGGCCATTGAACGTGAGTCAGTGTGCCATGGCATAGAGATCACAGGTGTGAGTCAGTTGGTACACACCTAAGGTGAGCCGGCATACTTTGTTGAGTGCAGTTTTTATGCGTCAGAGAGCAGTATCTGTGACAGAACCATATATAGGCAGCCCGTAGTCCACCAGAGAACCCACAGAACTGTGAACAGCTATGCTGAGGGCTTCAGGGGAGAGGCTACGCTTGTGACGATAAAATAGCCCTATGTGCGTGTTGATAGCTTTGGTCGTGTTGTCAATGTGGAGGGTATAGGAGAGTGAGTTGTCAATAGTGATATCGAGGTATTTAAAGTGTTGAACAAGTTCAAGGGAAAGCCCACTACTATTGTATGTTGATAGTGGGTAGTTTTGTGTTTGTTTAGACAGCTGGAAAACAGCATGGTTTTTGTTTTCTTGTAGTTCATTATCAATTTATGATCTTTGAAACACGTCTCTACACTGGTGAAGTCGCTCTGTAGTTGCTGCTCAAGGGCACTGGGGTCTGAGGCATTTGAGAAGACAACTGCATCATCTGTATAAAGGAGGATGTGGTCTTGACTGGCTTGGGGGGAGGCAATTCAAGAATAAGCTGAATAGGAGGGGACCCAGTATTGACCCCCTGTGGAATGCCTGAGTGGACAGGTTTGCTGTCTGAGAGGACAGTACCTATCCTGACTTGCTGGGAGCGGCAGTGCAGGTAACTGCGGAACCAAGCAACTGCCTTGGGGGCAAGGCCTGTAGCAGTGAGTTAATCAACTAGGAGGGCATGATTGACCATATCGAAGGCTTTTGTTAGATCGATATAGATTGCCCCAGCAAGCTGTCCAAGATCGAGAGATTTATGGATGAAGCCTGTGAATTCTAGGAAGGCTGTAGTAGTGCTGTGCCCTGCCCTAAAGCCATGCTGCTCAGGGCATAGGAGCTTTTTGTTTGTCCAGGTATTTGACAAGTTGGTCCATGACAATTCATTCCAGGGCCTTCAAGAGTAGTGGAAGTATAGAGATGGGTCTATAGTTCTTGGGCATGGCCCGATCCCTGCTCTTGTACACAGGGGTAACTACTACGGCTTTCCATTTTTGAAGGAATACTGCGAACCGGAATTGCCATCCTCCTTGCTAAAATGGCACTAGCCCTTGTCCAAGACACCCTGGCAAGTCAGGGGTACATGTCCAGGGCCTTCTTGATCCCAAAACTGATGTCACAGCTGGCACCCCATACTGGATCTGCATGACCTGAAGCAGTTTATGCAGAAGCTTAAGTTCTGGATGGTCACTCTGAGCCAGATTATACCATCCCTGGAACAGGACATGTGGGTCTGATCCCAGGATCTTCAGGAAGTGTTCTTCCACATTCCAGTCTATCCGTCCCACTGGCAGTACCTTCTGTTCCATGCAGAGAGTTCTCTGTCAGTACAAGGTCATGCCTTTTGGCTTCTTGTCTGCCCTCAGGGTCTTCACCAAGTCCATGGCAGTAGTGGAGGCATTCCTGAAGTACAGGTGTATCAGGGTGCATCCCTGTCTGGATGAGTGGCTGATAGCCTGGCCTGTCCAAGGATGCCATAGAGTCCAGAGATCTGGCCCGCCGGGCCTGCAGAGACTTGGGCCTGTTGGTCTGCCCGGACAAGTCCGAACTGATCCCCTTGCAGATAATGAAGCTCCTCAGGGCAGAACTAGACTACCTGTGGACCAGGCTCAGAACCTTACCTCCTGTGTTCAATCATTTCAGGTTGAGCGGTCGTGTACTGTCAGGGATTCCCTGCAGCTGATCGGGTACATGGCATGCACCACCAGTGTGGTCCATTGGGCACGCTGATGGATGTGCCACCTGCAGTGGGAGAAGGGCCACCAGTGGTCCCAGTGCCTAGGTCATCTGGACCAGCCAGTCTTGGTGACCCAGTTGATGTGGGATACCATCCATTGGTGGCTGGTTTCTCAACATCATAAGGAAGGAATCCCATTTGCCCACCAAGACTTGATTATCACGCTCATGATGGATGTGTCTCTGGTGGGGTGGGGAGCACACCTGGGAGCCCACCAGTTCTGGTCACACTGGGAGTCCCATCACCACTTCAGCCTGCTGGATGTCTGTGCAGTTCAGCTGACTGTCATGGAATTTGCTCCTCTGATCAGGGATCAGGTCATATAGTTCTAGGTGGACAATACCACAACCATATTTTACCTGAACAGGCCTTGCAGAACTCACTCCCTTCCTCTGTTTTGAGAGGCCTTCTGCACCTGGACTCTCGTGTGCATCCTGGGTGCAGATCTCCTGGTGATTCATATCATGGTAGTTCGCAATCAGCTGGCAGATGTTCTCAGCCGGGTGGGGTAGATGTTGCATGAGCATCAGGAGGTGGTAAGCCACCTGTTCTCTCAGTGGGGCACCCCTCTGGTGAACATGTTCACCTCCTGGGAGACCAGAAAGCTGAGGCTGTTCTGTGCAAGCCCCCCAACATTCTGGGACACTGTTATGGGATGCCTTCATGAAGTCCTGGACCCTAGTCCTCATGCATGTCTTCCCTCCCTTCCCCTTAATCTACAAAGTGGTAGTCAAGGCCTGGAAGGACAAGGCACAGATTATCCTGATAGCTCTAGACTGGTCCAGAGAGTTTTGGTATCTAGATCTCCTCAGCCTCAGCAGCAGACCTCTACGGCAGTTGCCTCTTTGTCTGGACCTATTGATCAGACAACAGGAGAAGGTCCTGCACCCAGACCTTAAATCCCTGCATCTCTTGTTCTGGTTCCTGAATGACTAGATTTTTTGGCCTTGGGTCTTTCAGAGGATGTGCTTCACTTTGTGGAGGCCTCCAGAAAATAACTGATTCATTCATGCTATGCCTCTAAATGGAACAGGGTCTCCATTTGGTGCCAGGGCAAGGAGCTTGAGCCCCTTGCCTGCCCTGTGGCAAGCATCCTGGAGTATCTTTGGTCCTTCTCTCAGTTGAAACTGTGAGCAACACCCTTAAGGTGCACTTGGTAGCCATCTCTGCATACTGTGTGTCAGCTGGTATGCCAATAGTGGCCTTGGAGAAGGTGGTTGGGTGCTTCAGGGGCCTGGACCACCTGTCCCCTCCAGCGCATGAACCACCGCCACCTTGGGACTTACAGCTGGTGTGGGCTATACTCAATGGCAAGCCATTCAAATCTATGCACAGGAGTGAGATATCACATATGTCATGGAAGATGGGCTTCTTGGTGGCTATCACGTTGACACGAAGGATAAGTGAACTCCAGGCACTCTCAGTGGATTATTCTTACTTGGTCTTTCGCAAGCACAAGTCATCCTTTTCTCCCACCCAAAGTTCTTCCTGAAAGTAATCTTGGAGTTTCACCTTAACCAGGTAATCAACCTTCTGGTACTGTATAGTTTAATGAACCATCTTCAGATGCTGACTGCAGGCTCCATACTTTGGACTTGCAGAGGGCGTTCTCTTATTACAAGGAGTGCATGGTTGGAGTTAGGGGTGAAGCTTGCCAGTTCTTTGTAGCATATGCTGAAGCCATGTCTAGTATACCAGCAGCAAAGTGGATGATCGGCAGGTTGATAACATCCTGCATCAACCTCTGCTATAGGTGGCTGGTAGGAAGCCTCCTGTAGGGCTTAGGGCTCATTCTACCAGACGTACTGCTGCCTTGGTGGCTGCCTCCAGGGTCATCCCCATACAGGAGATCTGAAGGGTTGCTACCTGTAGGAAAGCACACACTTTCATCTCCCATTACAGCATTGACATCATGTCAGGTTGGGATGCTGCTTTTGGGGCCTTGGTTCTCTTCTCCAGTCTCTGTTTGCTAAATAAGAGTATGCATCTTACCCCCTTTCTCCCTGAGAACTGGTATGAGTCTGCCAAGAGTTTATCTAGTAAACTGTATCCATGCTGTTAGAAATATATACTTCTAACCTGTAATGATAGTTCTTGGAGTGTTATACAGTTCACATTCACATGACCCACATGGCCTCCCCTGGCAAGTGGCATATGGATCCCTGCTTCCAACTTGCAGATATCAGATGTCATGGGATGGAGCCAGAGGATACACCACTAGGGTGGTGGTAGGTTGAAGATGTCCAACTAATCAGACCATTCCAGTGGCACTGCCAGAGTGTGCATATGAACTGTATTCCACTCCTAGAACTACAGTTACAGGTGAGTCACCTGTATTTCCATTCCTGCAGTTCCCTGGGTCCCAGATAAAAAGTATATGATACCATGGACAAAAATGGTTTAAAGGGCCCTAGCAGGTTCTTCCAAATGCCTTTTGCGCATAGTATGCCATTGCCAGCCATACTTCAGATGCTGCTGCAAGTCATTTCGTTGAAAAATCTGTCATAGTCATTTTTTTAAATGTTTTATCCGCATTTTTTTCTGCCTACCCCCCCCAATATTTTGTGTGTGGACACCCCCCCCCCAGAATGATGTCATGCAAGGGATGTTTTACATGCAGCAACAAGGAATTCTGGGTAAATTATAAAGGTGACTTAAATGTTCGTTACTCAGAGGTGCAGTCCCTTATTTTGGTAGCGGCCACTACAGTACAGCACCTAATATGTAGATGTATTTATTTAAAGGTTTCACCTGGAAATACATACTGAGCAGACAAGCTAGTTTCCAGATGCATCCTTGGGGAGAGGGGAAAGGGTCACACAGTAGGTACATATGTAGCAAGACATTGTGGGTACAGTACATAGCTGATTGTTCTGTCTCCCTATTCCTATTTTGCTTAAATACCAAGATTGACCAACAGAGGTCTCTGTTCCAAACTAGCAGGTGTTTATGTCTAATAAAGAGAACACAATTGTATTTATTGTATTTTGATGCGTTAGTAATTACTCTTTACTTTAATGATAAAATATCTGTTAGTGCAGTGACATAAGTGGATTTTCACCTTTGTTTCTCACACTGCTAGTAAAAAAGAATTCAGCAGATTTCTGGTATTGTCATGTCAGAAACTGCCAGCTACTTAAATGGACTCTTTTCTCACTAGCAATTGGTGACATGCAAATAAGATTTTGGAAAAGTAAGTAAGGAAACAAATATAAGAAAACTTGAGTGACTGCAGAGGCATCTAAAAGCACCAAACCTTCATTTTCCCTAAGCATTAGCTCTTTAGAAACTTTGTTTACCTGGCATGATGTCACAGTTGGGAGCTGTGGCACTGAGGAAAAAAGGGGCGGGTTATGCAAATGAAGCAGAGCAGAAATAAAAGCATTTTTTTATGGAAAACAGCACTTTAGGACAGTTTGAATGTTAGGAGATTAAATTACAACTCTTACAGGTTACTATTGCCATTTGTTATGGTACATGTTGGTAGACCATTTTAATACGCTCAGCCTATAGCAGATGCTGTTGCTATTATGGCCAATAATGTTAAGTCATTCACTCCTAAATAGTTTGCTGCACAGTCTCCTGATAGTCCCATAGACTGACATTCTTGGAAAATGGGTGTTTTCTTCAGCTACTCAAGGCCTTAGGATAGCAAGCTACCAGTCCCATATTTTGAGGTATGAATATTTCCTATGGAACTGACTCTGAAAAATAACAGAGAACCTGCTGGAATCATCCTCAAAGCACGACCTCTTGCTGGTTTTTATAGCAGGGTTTGTCTCTGATTACCACCAACTGAGATCTGCTTTGGATACCTGTGATACAGTGGTTCATGTGGCGACTGCGTAGATTTGTATTTGGAGTCCTTCTTGGCTACAAACAGCAGGATTGATCATAGATGTCCAATAGAAGATTATCAATGTTCCATTTAATGGAATGTATCTCTTTGGTCAGCACGTAAAGGAGGTGCTTAAGGTGTCTAATATGAAGAAAATGACCCTTAAGAATGTGAAGAACTTCCACACTCCCCCCTCTCAGGGATGTAGAGCCAATGGTTGTTTTCACTGACAACAGCCATTTTGCAGCAAACCTGCTCAATAAGTCTTCCACCAACAGTCTAAGCCAAAGGTCTTCCTGCAGCAAAGACTGAAGACACAGCAGAATGCATAAACAGTGAAGGCTCCCAGTGTTACCCTCTGATGGGATGCTAGCCCCATGTCCTCCTCAACTGCTCGAGGTGGATCACTTGTCTCCAGTTGCGGGCCCCACCACCCCTTTGCTATCAGCAGTGGGAGACCATTACTATGGACATGTGGGTCTTGAAGATTATTCAGGATGGTTACTCCCTGGAACTGTCAAATCAACCTCTGGACCAGAATCTGCTAACAGGTCCAAAGGCAGACCTCTTTTCCCAGGAAGTAGCGGGGACGCCTACGGAATAAGATAGCAAAGAAAATACCAGAGTTAGAATGGGGCAAAGGCATGTATTACAGATACTTCCTCATTCCAAAGAAGACTGGTGGCATGTACCCAGTCTTAGACTTAACTTTTAGGCTGCCGACAGAATTAGAATGTACAGTATAGGAATTTTGGACTGATATATCAGTCCGCAGCCCTGCAAGGGTTAAGGCACCTGAACAAGTACATGACGTGCAAAAAATTCAGGATGGCATCTCAGGGATCTCTGCTTCTGTACTGGAGATCCCAGTATTGATTGGTGTCCTGAACATTAAGGATGCATATCAGCATATCCCTGCCAGGACCATCCCCTGCAAATACTTCTGCTTTTGTGTGATCTCAAACACTACCAGTTCTGAGTCCTGCCATTTAGGCTTGCTTCAGCACCAAGTGTCTTCACCAAGTGATTCACAGTGCTTGTGGCACACCTCAGAAAGAAGGGACTTCAGATATTCTCTTACCTGGATGATTGACTCATGAAGAGCCCATCCAAATAGCAAACAGAAACAGTATCCCTTATGTGAACTTTTTGATGTCCATGGGAGTCCTACTCAAGCTTCAAACATCACACTTGATTCCCTCCCACAGACTACAGTTTAAAGGGGCAATCCTGACTTCAACTCAAGTCTGGTCCTTTCTCCTGGAAGACAGTCTGAAGTCTATAATGAGCATGTCCTGTTATGTCAGAATTTGCACTCAGGTGACAGTGCACTCCATGCAGAGGATGTTGGGACTCATGGCAGCCACAGTGTTCACAGTACCCTATTGCAAGGCTGCACATTGGAACATCTCAGTGGATGCTCAGCACATGATGGTTGCAAGCATCTCACCTTCTGAAATGCTCAGCATGGTTGACAAAGCCTCTGACCCACTCCCTTCTGCAGTGATCCACAATAAAGAGCCTAATTCGGGGCTTCCCTCCAGAGCTGCAGGTGACAATCACTATGGATGCCTCCTTACTAGGGTGGGATGCACATTGCCAGAGTCGACAAACTCGATGGACTTGGTTGGACTCTGAACGCCATCTCCACATCAATGTGTTACAAATTAGAGCTATTCTGTATGGGTTACAGATCTTGTCAGATCTAGTATATCACAAGGTACTTATTTCATTTATTTTCATTTTTCATTTTTTTATATTTTATACTTGTAAACAGGATGAGCAAAACTTCCCGATTTCACCAGCGACAAGTTACACAACAAACAAAAGAGAGAAGTATCAAGTACAAACAATCATGGGAATATGAAAATACAAAGACAAAGGTATCGATTACAGACAGTCGTGAATACAAATATATTAGATACATTTAAGAACCAATCACTTATTATAAACATGTGCAAACATCATTATCCATCAGCCACTACTTTAGCCTTGATTTGAAAGACCAGACTGTTTTACTTTCAATAATATCAACAGGCAGTGTATTAAAATGCAAAGGAGCCCTATATAAAATTGATCTCTGTCCAAAAACTGTTTTAAACAAAGAAAGTTCTAAAGTGTATCTGGATTGAGACCTAGTACCACAGGAATTAGAAAACCTAGAAAATAGTGCTGAGACTGCTGGAGAAAAAAGACAATTCTTCACTATAAACATCAGAGTACCCATTTATGGGATATTCTATTTTCAAGAGACAAGCTGTTAGAATATTTAAACAAGAGACAGTGGTGAGTTTGAGAGGGGACAGCAAGCATGAAACGTAAGCCAGAATTATAGGTAACCCTAAGTTTATCATATAGTTTACCAGAAAATGCTGAATAAATAACAATACCATAGTCCATAACACTCAGCAAGAAACTAGAGGCAAGTAAATTCCTAGATTCCCATGTCAAAAATTATTTAACCCTATAAAGTGAGCCCAGTCTCTGCTGAAGAGATTTCCTTATGAAGTTCAAAAGATAATTTTGAATCAAAAGTTATCCCCAAATATTTAAAGCTATCAACTAATTCAATTGAGTTTCCAGCCTGTGTAACAATGTGGTGTAAATTCGCAGACTCAATAACTTTATTTGAAAAAAGCATAACTTTAGTTTTACTTGAATTAAGAACCATATGGTTCGAGTAAAGCCAATTCTGAAACAAATCAAAATCAGATTGTACCTCTGCCAGGGCTTCATTAGAACCTGGGCCTACACTATAAATTATTGCATCATCTGCATATAATTGCATATATGAATGAGAACAAACAGAAGGAGCAGTATTCATGTAAAGTGAAACAGTTGGGGCAGAGAATAGACCCTTGAGGTACTCCACATTTAATGGAACTGGGGGGATACTATCACCAGTTTGAGTACAATGAGATCTATTAGTGAGATAATCATGAAATCAAGAGATGACATTACCAGAAAAATAAAGATTAGATAGAACACCATCAAGCAAACTATATTCAACCAGGTTGAAGGCCTTGGTGAGGTCCACAAAAAACACCACAACAGTTTGTCCTTTATCAAGGGCTCCCTGAATGGTACTTGTGAACCCCACCAAGGCTGTCTCAATGTTGTGTAATGGCTTAAAACCATGTTGACAATCAGTAAACAAACTGTAGTTTTTTAGATGTTCAAGGGTTTGCTCCATTATAATTCTCTGCAAAATTTTGGAGAGAGGTGATAATAGTGAGATCGGGCATTAATTAGATAACAAAGAAGAATTTCCAGATTTTAATATAGGAATAATAGTGGACAACTTCCAGAGACTAGGGAAAATCCCAGCAGACATAGAAAAATTGAAAACAATCGAAAGAGGATATGAAAAGGAATTTATTTCCAATTTAATAATTTGAAAATCTAAGCCATCATGAGAACTATGAGGCCGAGGATCAAATTTCTGAACATATTTCTTAACAAGATCAGAAGTAATTTGTTTAAAGTAAAATTTGGAATGAAGGTTCTCGTTAACCTGTGATATGGCACTAAAAGATGAACCATGGGGTGGAATTCTATACCCATCAAAGTATCCAAATAACTTACTAAAGGCGTCAGAGACTAAATGGGTATCACTAATTAGTTGATCCACAACCTATATGGAAATAGTGGAATCTTGTTTACCAAGCCCGATTAAGTTATTTAGTGTATCCCAGGTTTGTTTTGGATTACTAAAGGATTTGTTGTGTCCAGAAAGGCAAAACTCAATCTTTGCCTTATGAATTTCTGATTTACATAGGTTTCTTAAAGTTTTGTAGTTCTGCAAAGAAGAAGAATCCATATTATTTTTGTACTGTTTCCAACTTTTATCTCGTAATCTCATTAGATGAAGCAACTCAGAAGATACCCATTTTTGCTTGCTAGCCTTAATCCTCACTTTCTTAAGAGGTACAAGCTTGTTAACTATCCTAAAGTAACAAGAGACAAAGACTTCCAACATTGTATTAAGATTATCGATGGATTCAAACCTAGTCCAGTCAGTTTCTGAGCAGACTGTCTCAACCAAGTCAGGTGTAAGGTGCTTTACATTTTTAAATTCTATATATTTAGGAGGGTGCTTACTAAATTTGACTGACCACTGGCAAAAGACAGGACAGTGGTCACTCAAAACATCCGATAACAGGCAACAAGTTTGTTATGTTATCTCAACAAGCAAGGATGGATGCCTACCCTCTTTGAAGGGACAAGAGAATTGACAGTGGTGTCTGGGACAACAAGACCATTCTTCAGATAACTCATCTGCTCTGGTTAGAAAATATCCTGGTGGACAGTCTCATTTGAACAGTAGGAGATCCTGTCAAATGGTCCTTAGTAGACAATGTTGTTCAGTCTCTGTTCAAGTGTGGGGTGCTGGAGTTGGACCTTTTGCATCCCCCCTAATGCAAAACTGTCACACTTCTCCTGAAGACATTAAGAACATGACCCTTTTTGTCAGGATGCATGTAGGCTGCCATGGCACTAGTTTTATCTATACCTTCTTCCTACTTCCCCTCATCTAGGGTACTCCTCAAGATTGAGGCACATGGGTGGGAGGTGATACTGATAGCCCATGCTGGCCAAGACAGATCTGGTACCCATTGCTGAACTAACTGTAGATTCAGCAACCACAGACCTTATCCATGCGAATGAACCTCCTTTCCCTGTTTCATGGTCAGCCAGTACATTCGTATCTACAGTCCCTACATCTACAGGCATGTTTCCTGAGGGGATAGAAGTGGTTAGATTTTGGATGTCATAACAAATCTCCCCAGTTTTTCTGGCAGCTTGTGAACCTTCAATCAGGAAAGCTTACTGTGTGAATTGGAAGTATTTATTTGGTACTCTAATGGACCCAAAGAACCTTTTCAGTGCCCTCCAGAGAGATTTCCTGACTATCTCCTTGACTTCTCAGCATTTGGTGTGCTCCATTCCTCAGTAAAGTCAATTTATTGGCCACCTTGGCCTACCATGAGCTTGTGGGGACTCTTCCATGGCTTAACTTCCTTTATTCAGGAGATTTCTGAGAGGTATTCTGCATACAAGACACCCTGTAAAGAAACCTGTCACAAACAGAACTGAACATAGTACTGGTAATACTCACTCATAACCCATTTGAACCATTGGCTATCCAAGACATGTGACACTCCACCTGGAAAATGGTGTTTATAGTGGCCGCTACCTCTGCATGCAGTTTCTGTACTACATACCCTAGTGATGGATCCTCTGTACGCAGTTTTCCACAAGAATAAAGTGGTACAGTATTCAACACTAATCCTAAATTTCTGCCAAAGGTGGTATCACATTTTTACCTCAACCAATCTTTAGTGCTTCCAACCTTCTTCCCCATGCTGAAGAACCCAAGAAAAGTGGTGCTGCACTCTCATAATATTAGAAGAATCATTAGGTTATACCTTGATAGTACCAAGAAGTGCAGATGTTTGATTATTAAGTGTTTGTCTCCTTTGATCCCAACTGAAAGGGTGTCCCTGTTTCCAAACAATGCTTGTGTAATTAGATTGTCAATTGCATCCATCACTGCTACACACAAGTAGTACACCAGATGGAGGGCTCTGCTAGAGCTCATTCCACTCAAGCAATTGCTACCTTGGTGACTTTACTCCATTTAGTCTTCATTTCAAAGATTTGAAGGGCCATTACCTGGAATAGTGTTCACAGTTTCACTAAGTAGCTTGCTTTGGACATTCACTCCAGAAAACATGCAGGTTTCAGGTTGGCTTTGTTACAATGCTCGCTCTCTTTTTAAGTCCTAGGCCTCCAGCATGCAGACTTTTTCTGATTGCTTTCTAGTTGAGTCCAAAGTATGGCACTCTGGAGAAGATTGATTTTTTGGAAGAAAGAAAAGTTACATACTGTAACTACATGTCTTCAAGAATATCTTCTCCACAGAGTACCACTCACCCACCTTCCATCCCACAGACTTCAGTTCCATGCATGTTGTCCTCCCCTTCTACTCTAAAGGGTATGGGCTGTGAAGACACATGTTTTTGCTGTCCCTTCTTATAGACCACTGTGCTGTATTATTCCCTAGTAATATTTCTTACAAATTTTCTGATAGCTACTATAGTTTAGCTCTTTCTCCTTGGTAGAAAAGGTACTGAGGTGGTTGCCATATACCGCAGGGGTATTCAGATGACACTGCGTGTCATACAAAACACTGATGTAGCTGGACCCAAAAGTTCTGGCTCCCATGAGGTCCTGTCACCTCTGGCATGAGGACTAAAGATAGGTACTCTATGGAGAAGATTTCTTAAAGATCTGTAGTTAAAATAAGTAGCTTTTCTATCCTGTCAGACAACTTAATTGACTTCTTCAACTCAATGGCAAAGGCTGTTGCTAAAAAACAGGCTGCTGGCATACTGTATCTGGACTTAAGCAGAGCATTCATCACAGTTCAACATAGAAGGCTGGTCAGAAAACTAGGGGAACTAGTTGTGGGAGACAGTCTTACAAAGTGGGTAGGGAACTGGTTAGGGTGGAGCACACAGAGGATAGTAGTAAATTCAGTGTACCGGTATTGTTTGGCCTCCTTATCAGTGGCAAAGGAGAGGGCATCAGAGGGAAAATCTGTCTGTTCCTGGATGTCATCAAGGTCTGCAGCAAGCATTCTTGAAGGAGAGAGAATCACGATAAGCTGGAAGAATGATTAAGGATCTGAAAACGTTAGTACCAAAAGATGTAAGATCATGCATGTGGACTGCAGAAACCCTAGGGTAGAATACAGGCTGAGAGGAGTAACAATTGCAAAGATGGTGTAAGAAAGAGATTTAGGAGTAGTGATTTTGGACAACCTCAAATCTACTGTGCAGTGCAACAGAGCTATAGGGAAGGCAAATAGGATGCTGGGTTGAATTGGGAGGGTATTTAGCAGTAAGAGAAAAAAGACAATTTTGTCCCTGTATAAATCCCTGGAGCAGTTGCGCCTAGAGTACTACATACAGTTTTGGAATCCCCACCTAAAGAAGGGCAAAGACAAATTGAACTCTGTGCAGAGGAGGTGACTAAGATGATAGCTGACCTACTTTCTTCCTGAAGCCTCACACTTCAGAGGAAGAGCAAACACTCCACACGCTCAATGTTTGCAGGGCCCTGCTCTTCTACCAAAAGCATATGGCAGAATTTCATGATGAGGCTCACTAGCATTTGCTTGAGCTGCCTTAGACAGCCAAGCAGACAACTGGCCAGTGAATCACCTCTTACATCACTGTGTGTTAGAGGCTGACTGGTGAGGAGCCACACATGGGGTTGCAGGCTCACTCCATCAGACATACTCTGTCTCTGCAGAAATGTGTGGGGGTGCTACCTGGTCCAATGCATGCACATTCATCTCCCAGTGCAGCATAGACTTGCTGAGCCATCATGATGCTGGTTTTGGGTCCTCAATCCTTTAGTCTGTTTGCCTAATTTGGGGTGCATGCCTTGCCTCCTCCTGAAGGCTGCTAGGATTCTGCCAAACTGTGGATAATGAATCGAATCTTGGTTGTTAGAAATAGAAGTTACTTACGTGTAACTATAGTTCTACTACTAGTATTCATTTCACATCCACACAGCCTGGTAGGATTCCTGTTACAGGGTACAGATCTGATTGCACTGGTGGCAGAGCCAAAGAACCACATGGTTGGGTGATAGGAGTCAAGCTTGAAGACTTTTCTGGTGATTGAGCATGCTCAGTGGAAAACTGCCTAAGTGCAAGGGTGTAGACAGGCATAACAAGAAGTTACACATCAGGCTCGGTGCACTTTACCGGAACCATGACAATATCCCAGTCTCTGCTCTCAGGGCCATTGTGCAAAAAATGATCCTCCCTGTCTGCGATTACGGAGACGTTGTCTATTGTGCGGGGACCAAGTCCACCCTAGCCAGACTGGATCCCCTCTACCACTCCTTCTTCCGCTTTGTCCTTAACTGCCATTACTCCACACATCACTGTGCTCTCTACCAATCAATGAACCTTACATCTCTAGATAACCTCAGGCCAGCCCACTGCGCCAAAAATCTCGGCCAAGTACTGGTCCCAGTCACCCCCCCCACCTCATCTCCACCCTAGCCGACACAGGCACCCAAGCATATTCACTCAGAAGCAACGACCCACGGATCCTATTTATCCCACGTAGATCCACTACTGTGTGCCAAGCAGCCTTTAGCTACTGGTTGCCTAAGTTATGGAACTCTCTCCCTGCAAACATTCGTCACTTCTCTTCCCCCCCCACACCTTAACTCCATGCTCCTAGCTCACTACTTCCCTACCTGTTCATGTGCCCAGGCCTAATAACAGTCCACACTGAGGTAGCCTGGTCACCCTTCCTATTGTACATTTAATGATTGCTGCCTATCCTAACATCTTAATGCTTGTATTCAAAACAGAGCCTGCATGAGGCAGTATCGATTATCCTCTCATGCTATTTTATCTGTGACTCAGGTACCCAAGGTGCTGCATCAATCCCTCTAGGTACTATACTCTATGTATTATGTATCATACTGCACTTGTTTCTTCAACTATGTTTGTACCTCCCTTCCCCCAGGACGCATCTGGAATCGAGCAGTAGCCTGCTCAGTATGCCTTCCTGGTGAAATGCGTAAATAAAAATAAATAAATAAATAAATAGATACTCACTGTACACATGTTTGCTGAGTGCCTGTCACAAACCATATGCCTTTCTGTTAACATTTTCATTCTAATCTGTAGTATTTGGTTAGTGTAGGCCACTGAGGAGTGACTCTGTTTAAATTTCTGTTGTGTAGGAGACAGACACTTGTATAACCTCTTTAGAGATTAGAGGAATCATCTGACAACAATCTGACTTGTTTGGAAGGGGGTGCCATTTGGAAAGGATGTGTACATTTTTTAATGGGGGGGTGTAACTGTTGGAGATTGTGTACAAAAGGGAAATTTCTGGCTACACCCCTGCCTAAGTGTGGATGTAAACTGAATGCTTGTGATAAAACTATGGTTGCTAGAAAGTAACTGCTGTTTCTGGTGTTTGCCAGTTGAACATATTCCTTTCTATAAAACCACTTTTCTTTGAAGAATCCAATTTTATCATGTAAACTCTTGTAATCATTTGAAATGTTCAGTTTGTCTGTTCTGTAAACTAATGACTGCTGCCTACTCAAGTGCTCCCAGTGCTTTCATACTGTATTCCACTGACACACTATGCAGCATTAGTTGGCAGGAAAATGTAAAAAGGTTTATCTACAGTCAATCTGTAATTTTATTTGTACTTCAAGGCAGTAGGAAATGGTTGTTGTTGACATCCATAATCTTGAACATTCTATTTTCAGGTACATTTGGTTGAAAAAGAGAATAACTTGAAGCAAACTTTGGTCTGAGTTAGCATGCATTTATGATTAGAAAACTTAGATGAGAATGAGCCTTCTTTGTTTAAAGAGCTGTGTATGCTTTTTTTAATCAGTTGCAGGCCAGTCACACCAGGGTGATGCCTACCTACAGACTGAAGTAAACAGTTTCCAGCATTTTTTCCCCTCATGTATTCAGTAAGCTGTGGAATCTCAGAACTGTAGCTCTTACCCCAAGACAGCATTGTGATGATGCTCAGTGAGGGACAAGGCGTAGCATGCTCAGTCTAAAGTGTAATTGATTTGGTGTGGGGAGGGGCTGTTGGTCCTTTTACTCAGCTTTGCAAGACACCTTTAGTTTTTAAGGGGTAGTATCATGTTTAATGTACTACAAAAATTAAAGATAACCTTCAAAGTTGAGTAACGGTTCTATAAACTGCACCCCTCCCCATTCTACTGCAATTTACTGTGAATGTGCCTCACTTTGCATCATGAAAATGCAGTTTTGGTGTGGAGCTACCACTTGAGACACCAATTCTTACTTAATGCAGAGGGCTCCTACAAAGTTTTTTATCTAACTTCTAGATGAACACAACTTTCTAACCTGCTTATTTGGATTATAAGGCATGTAAAACCCTGGTGTGACTTGTCCAATCATGTCAACTGCTCAGGCTAACAGAGCAAGTTCCCAAGTCTGGTGTATCTCAAAAACTGTATTTTCAGGTTTATACTATTGGCTTTTCTTTTAATAACTTTTTTTATCCAGGGCAAAATACCCATTTATCTCCCCCTTCCCTTGGCTATCGCAGCCACAGCATCTTTCTTCTGGCCAAGAAAGAGAGGTCTAGCAGCTGCCTGCACAACCAATGCCAATGCAGCTATATGGCTTGGAGCACCTTGCCCTCTTAATTGGAACTGAAGCAGTTTAGCTCCATGACAAATTGGGTCCCCTGGACCCAGCAACAGGACTCCAGAGTTTGATATGAACTCAGCTTTGGCAGGTGACAGAGCAGAGTGCTCTTTATCTTCTAGATCTATTTGCCTCATGGGACAACAGGAAATTGTCCCAATTTTGTTGCAAACCTCCCTCAGTGGGACAGTTCCATAGGATGCCCTACCTCTCCCATGGGAGGGCAAGTTTCTTTATGCCCCCCCCTTTTCACTGATCCACAAGGATTGCTAAAACTGAAAAGGGAGTCAACAGCAATGATTCTCATTGCACCAGACTGGGAAAGACCACCTTGGTACCCAATTCTACTGACAATGTTGCAGAGGATTCCCATGAATGGTCCTCTGAGGCAGGCAAGATCTTCTGTCTCAGGGTTTCACCCAGATCTGAAATCACTTCATTTGTGAGCATCATTTTTGAAGAGCTACCAAGTCCTAGAATTTTTGGAAGTTGCTAGGAAGCCTGCAACAAAAAAAAAAACTGTATGTCCAAATGGAAAGGATTCAGTATATGGTGTGGCACACATCATGCCACTACCATAGATGCATATATGTCTGAGGCTTTGGATTACTTGGTGCATTGCAGTCCCCGAGCCTAAAACCGTCCTCTCTGAAAGAGCTGCTGTGTTTGCTTTCAGATCAGCAGGCAAAGAAAAATCATTGGCAGCAAAACCAGTGTTAAAGAGATTTTTCATAGATGTGAACCATTCCTATTACATGTGAGGGAACCAGTACCTCCACTGGACTAAAACTGGGTTCTTTCACAAATGATGAATCCTCCTTTTCTCTATTTTTCTGCAAAAGTAAATTATTTCACTTGCAAAATGATGTTCCTAGTCATTACTTCTTCGCAAGGGTTAGTGAGCTGCAAGCACTCTTTACAGACCCTAACTATGTGGTGTTCCATAGGTAACAGTGTTTAGTACAAATGCAGAATTCTTCCTAATGGTGGTCGCTGCATGTTACATGAACTAAGCTGTAACATTGCTTGTGTTTTCTTGTGACCTCATTCCCATGTAGGTCAGGAGAAAGTCTGACTTTCTATATGCAGAACACAGAGACATCCAGAACTGACAACTCACAATTGTCTGCCACATATGGTGAGGTAAGTAAAGCTAAACCAGCAACTATGAAGACAGCCTAGCTGGATTGTTTCCTGTATGCATTTTTTGCTATGAGGAAGAAGGCAAAGAGCTACCCAAGGGTTAACAGAACATTCCACTAGAGCTACCACAGTGGCAGGTGCCACTGTGGTAGCTTTGAGGGGAGTACCCCTTCAGAAGTATGTAAAGCAGGTATTTGGTATGCAGTACACACTTTTCACTTCTCACTACTGTCTAGACATCCAAACAAGATTGGCTGTCAGATTTGGTACATCTGTATTTTAGAACCTTTTCCCTAAATACATTCCAGACCCCAAGGTACTGGTCTACACACCACTAAAACACTCTCATTGCTGGATCTACAAGAAGGCCTGTTAGTAAGTTATAGAAATCCTGCCCCCCCCTTCTAGAACCTTAGTATAAAAAGGTTCTAAAGAACAATTTAAAGCAAATCTCCAGAAATGTTTTAGCATTTGTTTTTAATAATTACAAACTTTGCAATTTTGAAAATGTATCATATAGTAATTGTAATTATGATTAATATTTTTACACTTTTAAGAACATGTTTATTTATTTATTTCAGATTAGTATTACTATCTTTGAGCCAAGGGCTTGTTTACAAGGACTCCAAGTCAGAGGACGTACAAGACATCACATGCTATTTACAAAACAGTACAGTTGAAGAACAGTTAGCTACAGATTAACATCAGCAATTATGAGTGCAGTTACAACATAAACCTTGTATAGGAGGACTGCAAGTGAGTTGTACAGGACATTACACTTGTGGCAAAGTCAATGAGAGGCAACACTACAAGAGTGAGGTACATACTTAGGAGATAACAGGGAGTAACCCATGACAGGGGATCTCCCAGTAGGTTGGGTGGGGCAAATTAGGTGCAGCCAGGCATGACTTTCTCCAAGAGTGGTGGGTTAGTGGAGTAGGGGCTGGAGAAGAAAGCTGGGGTGGGAGGGAAGGGGGTGAGGAGATCAGTGGGGGGGTGAGGGAGATGGGGGAGTGAGGAATGGGTGGGCATTCATCAAAGGCATGGTAGGGAGAGGTAGGGACAGAGAAATTAGAAGGGTTAGGTAGGACTGGGGAAAATAACTAATTATTGGTTTGTCATTGGCTAGTGGTAAAAGTGACAGTCGTGTAAGTTGTCAAGGTGAGATCATAGCCCTGTTTTAAATCGGCTAAGCCTTGTGCAATCGACAATGGCAGCAGGCAGGTCGTTGTACCACTTGGGCCCGCAGTAGGAAAGAGATATCTACGCAAGTATAGTGTGCTTAAAGGGAATGATCAGCCCTTCTTTGGAGGCACTTCTTGTGTTAATGGAGGGTTGTGCATTTTCAAAGAGGGCTGATGTAGTGCTAGGCATAACTGTTGCTGGTACAGACCATAAATCCGTCACTACTGAACTCCAAAACAGTTTCCTCAGTCTTGAATCCTGGTTCACAGAAAACAGACTACTATTAAACCACAAAAAAACAAAGAGTCTACTCTTCTCTACCTCCCAAAGCAAAATAAATTCCAGCCTCTGCTCATTCATAACCACAAGGGTGAGATACTGGAACAAGTAACTAAGTGCAAATACCTCAGCATTATCTTTGATGATACACTCAACTTCTCAAGCCATATAGACTCCGTAGTCAAGTCAGCTAATATAAAGCTTAGGGTCCTCTACTGCCACAGGCATTCTTTGACACCTGAAGCTCTCAAACTTGCCACCGGTAGTTCAGTACTGTCCTCCATCGATTATGGGCTGCCTTTCTATGGGGTGGGCAGAAAACTGCCCTAAACAGGGTTAGCACACTCCTAAATGAGGCCTGCCATCTGTCAATAGGGGCTGCTCATGACACCCATGCCTGCATGCTCTACACTGAAACTGGGTGGCTCCCACTCCATCTTAGAGCACAATACCAAACCGGCTTACTTCTCCCTCACTGGGCTGCCTCTTTACACCAGCAGTTTCAATGAAATCAACTAGAAGTGCTACTACAGATAGGCTGGTGATTCCCTTCAAAAGGATGCAACTTGCCCAGAACTCTATCCTGTACCAAGGACCGAAATGGTACAATGAGCTACCTGCTAACCTCACTGATACACTCAAGATTAGTACCTTCAAATCTGGGCTCAGATCCCTTCTTGAAACTACAAAGATCTGTACCTGCCTGCACTAATGTGACTGGACCTCAGTCTCCCACCCCCCCATCTCTCCTTATTTCTCCTCAATTCCCTCCTTCACCTCTATCTCTCCAAATGAGGCCCACTCATGGCTGACAACGCCCTTCTTACGATGTCGATGCCATCCCTGGTTGACCACCCTACCCCTTTCCTCCTAGGTAGTCCTACAAACTAGTGAACTCCAATGCAGAGTCCTATTCACATTCTCCTACTTAAACCTCTCATTGGATGTATATAATTTCATGGTATTTGGTTGCCTGAGTATTTGTTTTCCTGTTTTCTGAATACCCCAATATATTTGTAATGTTTGTTCAACAATGATTTGGAACCTTTGAAAATGAGTCCTGGACTCAAAGGTATTAATGCTAAACTGAAATAAATAAATAAATAAATAAATAGGCGGATTTTTTTGCTAGCAGGCAGACCTGGTATTGAAGCCTGGGGTGGAGAGGAAGCCAGCCAGTTTCTTTGTATTGGACACAGGAGTGTGTCTGCTTGTGTGCACCCAGGACCAGTCGGCAGGCCTTGTTTAGAAGTGATTTGATCCTCCTTAATGCTGAGTCAGAGCCAGCCCCATATATGATGAGACCGTAGTCTAATGAGGAGAGTACTGAGCAACTTGTGACAAGTTTTAGTGTATCTGACATCATGGAGGTTCCATGCCGGTAAAGGATACCAAGTTTTATATTAGTGGTTTTATAAGTTACTCGATGTGAAGGGAGAAGGTGAGTGTATCATCCAGGAGGATTTCCAGGTATTTAAATGTATTGACTTGTTCCAGTATTTCTCCTTTGTGGCTAAGTATACTCAGGGGTGACCCTCTTACCTTGCTCTGTGTTGTGCTGAAAAGCATGCACTTGGTTTTTTTATAATTGAGTAACAGTTTTTTATGGGAGAACCAAGATTCCAGCACACGGAAGTTATCCTGCAATTCAGGCTTGATAGCAGATACATCTTTGCCTGGGATGGAAATGACATCATCAACTGCATAGAGCACTGTATGAGCAGGGCAGGCCGTGGGAACGGTGCTTATGAACAGACTGAAAAGGATCGGACCCAGGATAGATCCCTGAGGTACACCTAGGTAAACCTCCCTAGGATCAGAGTTAGTACTGCCTATCCTTACACACTGTGTCCTGCAAGACAGGTAACTATTGAACTAGACAGCAGCGCCGGTTGATTGTCCAGTGGAGAGGAGACTTTGAACTAGAAGTTGGTGATTAACAGTGTCAAATGCCTTCGTGAGGTCTATAAAGATGGACCCCACTGCCAACCCTTTGTCCAGGGCACCATAGAGTAGGGTGGTGTATTTAACTAGGATGGTGGTGGTGGAGTGGTTTTGCTGGAAGTTGAGTTGTTGCAAGCAGAGAAGATTATACTTTACAAGGTACTCGTTAAATTGTTCGGAGACCACCCTTTCAAAGGCTTTGGGTGGGGGGTAGTATTGAGATAGGCTGGAAATTGGCCATGTTAGTTCTATCCCCAGATTTGAATACAGGTGTGATGAGTGCTGCCATCCACCTGTCAGGGAAGACCCCCGATCTAAGGGATGTGTTGAAAACCTTAGTGAGTGGCACAGCTATTTCATTTAATGTCTATCTGGTCACTTCCCAACCTCGTCTTACTGAGGACATGTTTGATGTATTTGGTGGCCTCTGTTGTGGAAATTTGCTTGAAATAGAAAGGAGGTGGGACATTAAATGGCTGGGAGGCAGGGTTCTGGTTGTGAGGTGATCTGGGTGTGGTAGGATTCAAGTAGTCTAGTGGCAGTAGGTTACTTAGGTCCATAAATATTTAAAGAGCTGCTGGCATGAAGCCCTCCCTGTTATCTATAAGCATCCCTCTATTCATAAAAATTAAGGTACCTGTGCTGAAATTACCTATTTCTCTGTGTTCTTTATTTTCCTGTTTCTTATCAGTTCCCCCGATGCTGCGCATTCATGAGTTGAACAGCCAAGACATTCACAAGCGGCTTGCATATTTACATCATCTGGGGAAGGGCTCTAGCTGGCGGGATAAAGTGGCAAATTCGAGCTGAAGTGAAGCATGGCCTCATTATTTATTTCGGCATTTGAACTGTAAAATCGGAGTAACATCAACGTATTTTCCGATTGTACGTCGTAAACTGTATTTATTTGTGTACTGTGGTCACCATCTAAAATACATTTCTCATTGTCATTTCTTTTTTTTCATCTTGTTGTCAGTCCTATTCAGTCATCTCTGTGAGACCACATGCAGAATAAATTCTATATGACATTAGTGGAACAGTATAATTATTTTCTGCAAAGCTAGATGAAAATACCTATACATATTTGTATATTATATTCAGTTGAAGTACTGATTTATTTAGATGCTGAAAGCATCTGTCATATCAAAGAAAACTGAATGGACAATGCAGGCTGTCATTTGTTGTGGCAAGTGTGAAATTTATTGTTGTTATCCGTGACAGCTATGAACATAGTTCTGTACTCCTGAGTCACAGTTATTGGTTTAGAGTATCAATAATCTGTATTTGTTTATGTGAAGCATGGCAGCTCGATTCTGAAATGTGGTCTCACTGTACTATTCTTATCCTTGCAGTCATAATGTCATACTGTCCCTCTCTTTGTGTGTTGATAACATTTTTCTGTGTCATAGTGAATAACTATGTACATGTAAAATTGTGTCTGTTCTTTTTTTTTATTCAATGGCAAGGTGCAATTGCATGCCCTCACATAGGAGGGATGGTATTCAGTGACTGTATAGGTAGATATGGATACTATACCTGGGGTTCAGACTGCATCTCTGTTTACTGTTTTAATTGATGGAAGTCAAAGTAATATAGTGGAGCAAAATCAGTTTGGCCAATATGAAGTTTCAAAATAGGATAAACCCTATTATACATGTCAGATGGGGTATTACATAGTCACAGTGGTGGCAAGAAGGGTCAAATGGGATAGTATGGAAATACTATAACATGTTTTGTGGGTATTAATAAGGGTAGTGGGCTTGGGATATGCAGAAGGAGTGTGGGAGACTCATTAGTGTGCACACGCTGAAATTGGATGGTTGGACACATATGAATGCACATAAAGTGACATTCTTACACACACAGGGTGGTGTCGGTGTGCAACGCATTGGTAGTGGTGGTGTTCAGGACAGAATTAATGTTTTGAGTGTCTGTCAACAATAAAAGTTTATTGGGAATATATCTTTGGGTCTGGGTATTTTACCATTGTGTCATTCATGAAGTGATCTTCTAGTATAAAAGACCTATCCACGATGCATACTCGATGTTGAAATCTGGTGTGTATGCATTGATGCACATGAATGTCTCACATATGGGGTACCACGGACCATGAGCGGCATTCACTAAGGGCCTGATCCACCTGCCAAGGAAACAGCAACGCTATATGTGAATGGGGTGGAGGGGTGGGTTGAGCCTGTACTATTCGCTATTCACAAATGCGCGTAGTGCAACCCGTAGGGGTGCAGCCTATGGTGCAGGCCATGGCAGGGGGAACCATGCCATCACTGTTCTCCACACCACGTGCAATTGTATAAACTACCAGGAACAGGCAGTTTTTACCTCCCACACAACAGAACTCATACACATGGCCTGTATGCAAACCCAAATCTAGCTGAGCCCCATCCCCATATGTGAGACCTCCCCTCCCCCCTCCACACACCCTCAGTCTGTACACATCCTGACCCCCTATCACAGATGCCAGGACTATGCCCATGAGGTCAGGTCACGGGGACCATGCGTCAGTCAGGAAGCCATTCGGCCATGTCCCTGACCCGGCCCACACTTATCCCTCAAGATGTTCCACACTGTTTCTGAGTGACAGTGCACCATACAGTACGCCCGGTGTGTGTAACTCAATGGTATTACGCAAACAATCATATTACAATGCATGCATGGCAGTTTGTGTGGGGTATTGGGGCTGACCGTTACTGTCCCCCTGGAGGAGCCATATGCCCTGTATTTATGGACATGGGCAGAGTGTGCCACCTGCCACATCAGGTGATCAATGCAGTGCCACAGCACCAATGATGGAAGTCTGTAGAGTTGTCAGATAGGTACCACTGCCTGGTAGACACCAGACATTCATTTAGGTCAGTGGGTACACAGGGATAGTGTTATGCCAAGTACTGCTGTGTCCGGCAGTGCAATACAGTCAAGCTCATGAGTCTGTAGTTGCACAGTTGTTCCACTCTTGTGAAGGGTCACCACGTTAGCCATCCTCCAGTCCATGGGTACATTCCCTGTCTCCAAGGAGGTGCTGATCAGGTCCTACAGAGGACATGCTAACATCTCTGCCAGTTCCTTAATGACCCTTGGGTGTACACTGTCTGATCCTGTTGCCTTGTCCACCTGCAAGAGTTTGATGTCATTCAGAACTCTATTCTTTTGGATGACCACATCTGTTGTTTTTGCCCCCTCATCCACACTTGGCTCTTTCTCTTTCTGTATTTGGGCCATCCCTTTCTGTCATTAATACCAAGCAGAAATACTCACCGACTGCCTCTGCCTGATCTTCCCCTTTTTCCTCCCATCCACTTCTCTCTTGATTCTAACAATGTCATCCCTACTACCCGCCAACACATGCTTTTGGCTCTACCAGGCATATGTGGATTTCTGCCCCATGGTGGAGCACTCCACTCTGCCCGTGGCAGCCTGGTCTATGCTGCAATGAAACCCTCACCGCCCCTCTGACCCATCCCCTCCTCACACCCTCACACCTGTCCCTTCCCCCCAGGTCCCATCTCAAGTTCTCTACCTCCAGTGTAAGCTGTCTGAACATCTTGCACACTGGACACCACTCCACCTTCCACCAGGTTCCCAGAAACAGTGCTTCACCATACCAATTGCATCTCACAACACTCTCGGACTCCTTCAGCCCCCAACCCTAGTCATTCCTGCCTCTCCACTCTTCCCACCCATACATCCACCTGCCTCCCTGCAATGGAATCCACTTCAAGTAGATGTGGCTTGGCCCTACACTATAAAGGCCGAACACCCGAGGGTGGTTGGGGAATAGGGGTGGGTGTGGTGGCTGTTCCTTTCATAATCTATGTCTACAAAATCCATCATGTAAAAAAAGTCAGTCTTCTGTAAACTACATGGCACTGTGGATGGATGGTGGGTACCACAGTCACAATAGCAGTATGTAGTCCATTCACTGGTCTCTTTGATCTCTCTTGAGTGAGGTAACCCTCAACTGGCTTCTGTTCCACTGTCTGCACTCCCAGCCCCCTCCCAGCCCCACCCAACCCACCCATGAACTTGAAATGCTATACAAAATCTGCTGCATGTTAATTCATAAATATGAACATATCACCAAACATCAAATGTGTCTCCTAGTTCTTGCACATAAATGCTTTAGAGTATATCAATTCACACTCCATTACACTGGAGACAGCATCATGTCTACATCTGGTTATTGTGTCGAGGCAGAGAAATGTTTTTCAGGCTCCTTCAATGTTCTCTTGATATAGTGATATATTACTTTGTCTGTCACAGTCGTTCATGTCACTAATGATTTCCCTACTGTGTCTCATAATAAATATTGTTACAGAATGTTCTGTTGCTGATTTATCAATGTCCTGATGTTCTCTTTATGTTTTGTATTGTTTCTGTGTGGTTTATCAATAGGTTTGTATACTAACATGGTCAATCACTGTGTAGCATATGGGTGCTCAAACACCCATAAAGATAGCCTCAGTCCACACAAGTTTACTTGTGATGCTGAGCAATGTACTAAGTGGGATGCAGTGGTATGTAGGACACGTGCTGATTGGAGAGGTGCCACCAGGAACAGTCTGTGCAGTGCTCATTTTATATCTGACGCTTTTGAGACCGAATGCATTCTCATGAAACATTTTGGTCTTGATACCGGTCATGTATGTCCATGTTTATGTTTGGATACAGTACTAACTGTATCTAAAAGACCGGCAGTCCCAGGAACTTTTTTGAATGTTGTAAGAAGCCTTGCATATTGACAGCTGTTGCAAAGAGGGAACGTCAGCAGGTGAATTTTTTTAATGTTCAGTGTCTCAAATTGTGGTCATATTATGTATGGGTGGTTAAATTGTGACTTACATGTGTTTGTACTGAAAGTGCAATGTAGTTGAGTATACTGTGCCGTTTACATGTTGTATACAGTCAGGGTGTTGCAAATGGTCACTCATATGTGATTACTTTTTCTATACTTTTTTGAATAGATCATACAAGAGGCCATTGAGGAGTTCTGTACAGTTGAAGACATCCATGAAGATGTTGTACTTGATGAAGTAGAGTCATACAGCCAGTCAAGGTGAGTGGAGACACAGAATGATACTCCAAAATCCACTGATTTCTCAATACAGGTGAACACATACCAGATCAAACATCTTGTGTCACACCGAATGCAGACAGTACCACAATGATGCTCTAAAGATACATTCAAATTAACATATTTAATTTATCTGTTATGATTTACTGTCTGTAAATGTACATGACATAATGTATTGACAGGTACATTGTTGTAGCGGTGGGCTTTTGCTGATTGTAGTTCAATCGGTCGGGGGTTGTGAACTAAACCACATATCGGAGGATTGGCCAGTAGTGTGTAGAACTGCGATACCTTTGGGCTGATATCCCACACAGAGGATGCTGGGCTTTTCCTACAGTCATGGTAATGGCTCATGGTTGAGGTTGTGGGCTTGTGCGCATTGCTGGTCCTAGATGTGGTGTTTGGCGTGGGCAGACATATGAAGTTAAGTGTGCGGTGGTGTGCGCGGCACTGGCTATGCCATCATGGAAAGCCCACGACAAACACAAGAAGTTCAGGGAGTACTCACTGTGATGTGCTCGGTGTGTGTATGGCTGTAGTTGGTCCAGCCTATGAGATCTGGCCAGCACAGTATGCTGTGCCTGGTCAGACCACGAGTGGAACTATGGCACCGCCCCCCACACACACACGTCAGCTGTGGAGTTAGTATGCTAAAGAAGTAAGAACAAAAACATTAATTTCTACATTACTAGTGATGATTGTGAAATATATATACTTGTTCTTGTTATTTGCACAAAATGGTCATAGTTTTTCCATGAGTGTGATTGGTTTATAGCCATGGGTTTGGACAACCACAATGGGTTGTGTGGATAAAAGGAGGGGGATGTGCATTGGTAATACTGGCATATCCACTTGCCCAGAGGCATGCTGAGGAACAACACAGCAGACAGTGAGCCTTCAGCCTCAGGGTGTGCAGGTATCTCCATAATGCAAACACTAATCCATGTCTTATTGCCTACAGTATGCCCCCCAACCCCCCCACTCTTAATCTACGCAACACCTTGTGGTTGTCCCCATTTATATTGAACCACTCCAAGGATTTAGGCTCCACCACCTCCAACAGCAAACTGTTTCAGTGTGTCATCACCCTCTTAGTGAAGTAATACACTTTAATGTTCCTCTTAAGCCTACTTCCCTTTACCCTTTGCCCATTTCCTTTAGTTCTAAGTCTATCATGTTCATCTGACATGACCACCACCCCCTCGCATGAAGCCATGTTGACAGGAGTTCTGTAGCCCACTATCCTATCTTCTGTTCCTGATTTTGCTTTCCTAATTCTTTGCCCTGCCACCCTTAACTTGCCCTTGAAAATATCTCTGTCACCTCTTTCTTGCATCCTCTTGTATTCCTTGTACACCCTTTTTTTATACCCCCATTGGCTTGCTCACTTCCCTATTGAACCACTATAGTCTCTTCCTTTATCTGTTCTTCCTCACATTCCTTATACAACTCTATATGGCCTTTACTACTCTCCCATAATTGTATTCCATAATTCATCCACCCCACTATCCATTCCACCACCTCAAAATCCTTCCTGAATACCACACTTCAGCTTCCTAACAACTTGTAATTGGGGTCATTTTTAGGTGCTGTTTCTATATTCAATTCACCGTTGCAATACACCATGACTCTGATGTAATTCTAATTTTCAGGTACTCAGATGAGCAGAGTCGCACATGAAGTGGGGATACAATGTAAAATACTTTGACCATCTTTCTATAGACAGTGTTACTCAACTGATGTGTCTGATGATGATTCTGTGGATGAGATGGAGGAAGCAGTATACACCGACGGTGACCCAGATTATGTGGCATCTTTTTCCAAACTAGACTTAGATGATGTGCAACATGACAACATTGAAGACTCCTTTGATGATGGTGTTCTCTCAAAAGAGAAAAAATGCATTGTTTCTTGGTCATCTCTGTTAACACTTCTGAAGTGGTGCCACTGCCTATTGTGCGTTTCCCTGGAACTGAAATATGCAGATAGTTGAATCATTGGGACATTCCTTATTTTGTATGTGACATGTGGCAGTTGCTTCACACATGGCACAGCCTGTCATATGTTGGGAAAGTACCATCAGGGAACATCCTGCTATCTGTGGCGATCTTGTTTTCTGGATGCACTGTCTCAAAGACATTGAGAGTGTTTCAGCACATAGGTGTCGCTGCATACAGTGTCCAGACATTTTTTAGACACCAATCAAAAATTCTTCTACTTTTCATTATTGGTGTGTGGCAAAATAGACAAAGGTTGTGGATGGCAAGTCTACAAGTTGAAGGAAATGGACTGGTGTGCAGTGGAGATGGAACAGCGGACAGCCCCGGTCACTCCGCCAAGTTTGGAACATACTCCTTGATGGGGACACATGCTGAGCTACTTCGAGAATTTGGCTGCAGCAGGAGTTAGCAAAAGCTTCATTTTTTCTTTGTACAGGTATGCCATCGTTGCCTCAAACTGAAGAATGATTTGCTAACCTTTCCAGACCAACTTCGGTGATTTTAGACAAAGAACGAGTAGCGCCGTGAGATAGTGAAGGCCTCTGGAAAGCTCCTCAAGGAGGGAGTGTGTCTCAGGTGGTGAGAGAGCCCCTCGCTGCAGAGAAGCTATTTCAGTAATACCCATGGGGGTTTATTGGCATCTCTGGCGACTCTCTTGTTATAGTCTCCCCGATTACAACCTCCTGGTTTAGAAGTCCACTGGAAATTTCAAAAATGACTTGGTGAATTCTGTCAAGAGCCTGGTTATTTTACATGAATTATAAATGAGAGGTATGTTTACTCGATTGTGAAAGTGTAAAAAAGCATTACGAGAATATTTCTCCCGCTCTGCCACTATATGACATTATCTGTTGTTACTAAGACTTGTTTTAATATTTTACTGTGTCTCTTATGATCTTTGTGCATTTGAGTTTAATTTTGTAACTTTATTTTCTTAATTTTAAACAAATTAAACCCGGAAGACAAGGTTAGTTTTTCGGGCACTTATTGGCTCTGTCTCACATGTGATCCTCTTCCATAAAGCGCTTGACAGTACCATCTTGAGTTAATTCAAGCTCAGATACTGCTGCTTAGAAGAGGTGCTCACAGAAGGTGCAATGTGGAGCATGCAAACAAGTGAGAGTGCCTAGTTTTGAGTTGAATACAAGCTCTTTTTTCATTTCGCCAGTACTAGCTTTAGTGGTTGCACCTTCATTTCTTGAGCGTATACAAGAAAGATAATTCGAGGAGTGTGAATGGAGAGTGTACCCTCATTTACTGCTACTGCTTATGCTTTATAACAGCTGTTTTTTGGTGCTCCTTCACTTATGATTAAAAAGTAAGTTGTTTATCTTAATTTAGCGGGGGAATTTGTTTTATTTTTCATTTATTTGGGAGCTTCTAGTGGAAACAAAAAGGGTTCTGGAACTATTTTTGCTGACTTAGTTTGCTGACCAATTGCACACATTGTGTTCACTGATTTAACCAAATTAAAGTGAATGTACCTGCTTTAGAAGTGGGGATAGCAGGGGATAGCTGGGAATAACAGGGGGAGGTTTGGAAGTATTGGTTTTTGGTATTTCCCTGTTATTGGCTTTAAATATTGTTCCCCCTTAATAGTGGTCATGGAAGATGGTCAGCTGAACTTGAAGGAGAACATTTCATCTATCTGTTCACCTGAAAGGCTTGGCTGTGGACTAGTGGGATTATCTGGAGGGACCACATTTGAACTTTTGGGATGGTTAATTTATTATCCAGACATCCAGTTTTTATACACCCACATGTTGGACAATGTATAGATTTTCTGATCTTCTTTTATGAAGGAAAAGAGAAAAAAACACTAAATAAGGACCTGGATCCTCAATTTAAACTGTTAAGTTATATAAATTCTGTAAAGGAAAACAAATACATGTGAATTCATTCCATCTTGTTTGAACAGTAAAATTACATAAGATCCAGCACAGATCCAGCACGGAGAGTAAAGTAAGACTTTTTTTGCATCTTACCAGATTTGGAGAAAATGGTTAACACTCGACCATACAAAAAGATAAACCTTTGGAGGGATTTGTGGGGAAACTTTGTGGAGAAACTTTTGATTACCACTAACCAACACTAACCATTCAATTGTTGGAATGTTGTGTTGTTGTATTTTTTGATAAAGTTGTACTGATAGAGGGAGGCAATTATATATCAACTAATCTAATAACTAATTTCTGTATTCAACAAACTGCTAAATTGTTATATTTCTACTTGATTAATTGTTAAAACAAGGGGAAACAGGTTAATCAAATGCCAGTGAACACACACAGTGGAAAATTGGCACTTAAAGGTAACAGTGGATTAAACAGTAAGAAAGTTAAAGGGAAACTGTCAAAAGGGAAGATCAACACTAAAGCAATCAAGTGTGGGCCCCCAGCTCAGATTAACAAAATGGTGGGGTCAGCTATTAACAATAATAGGCCTGATAAGAAAGGTATGACTGGAGAGACAGCTGAAAATGGCTCTATGGAGTTTAATGTGCTACAGCTAATTGCCCCTCAAGTATACAAATCCCCAATTGACCAAAGCAGTTTTAAATCACCTGCTAAATCCAAACCCAAGATGACTCAACCATCAGTCTGGGAGTTTTGGAATAAAAAGAAGGATTATTCACCAAAGAAACATCCAAAGGGTAATCTGGATGCAACCTCACTAAGTAGAGGTATTAGCAATATAGGAAAAATTAGCCATAAAGATTCAGGTCAAGACTGTGACCAAAACACTCCCAGAATTGAGGGTAGAGTTAATAACTGGTCCGTACTGCAGAATGAAAGTCTTTTGGAACTGGTCAATAAAGAAGTAAGCAAAACAATAGAAAGTATAAGAGATATTAGTTCCAATAATAGGATAGAAAAGAAGATAAAATAAATCAAAGATATGAAATATGGATATGGTTCCTATTGTGACAGTATAGGTGGTATTGAACATGGTGATAAACTTGTTCTGACAGAAAATTTAAATATGGAATCAAATGAGTATGTGAAACAGTGGATGAGCCCACAAAACTCAAGTATACACCTCCCTATTGAAACTCTTATGAGAGAATGCACTAATGCCTTAAAAGATCCTTTTCTGGCTAATACAATGATATATGAACAGGTGGTGTTGCGTAGGCAAGATTTGTCCTTTATTAAGGGGGTAGTGATTGAAAATAAAATTAAGATTTAGTCTATTTCTAGAGATATGTCACAATGGAAACTATATGAACATAACAAGAGTACTATACTTAGTTCTCCTAGAAATCAAACTATCCAGGTAGGTTCAGTGAAAGATGAAAGAAGTTTAGACAACTCAATCAAAGAAAAAAGTAACACATGGGATATATTCCACTCTACAGGTATTGAGCCAGAAATCAGTAATTCTCTAGATAGCGAATTAATTATGCTCCCAGAAGGTTATGATAATCCAGACTGTATAATAAATAACTAAGGGCTGGAAATCCAGAATTATGGGACAAGGGGTTTAGGCAAAAAGGAAAAAGTAAGGAAGAAATAGAGGAGGAAAGACAAACATGTATCGAGGAACAGCTACAAAAGGTAAAACGTTACCACTCAGATTCACAGACAGTAAATATAAATAACTTACAATATGACAAACAGAGAAGCAAAAATGAATCTAGAAAGAGCTCATCTAGCCAGGTAGAGCATCTTTTAGAAAAAGGAAGTAGTGAAGGACAGAGGAATATAAACAAGAGAGGTAATAAAAGGAGAATAAGACCAAATAATAAAAAATATTTACAAAACTTGGAACAACAAAAATTGTAAGAAAGATAGAAAAGAAGGCCCACGTAAAAAAGAACACTAGCAAGCAAAAAACAAAGGTGAAAGAAAGGCATAAACCAAAAATGAGTGACAAGGTAGAACAAGATAGTATGCTGAAGGGAAGAAAAGAATTGAATAAAGAAATAGCATAGAGGATAAAAAACTGGAAGCAGATTTAGATCAGGAGACAGAAGAGAGGAACGTTGAAAGTAATAACTAAAGCAATTTAAGAGAGATATTAAAAAGAACTTTGGAAACTGATTTTGTGTTACCCCTCTATAATGTTTCCATAATCCCAGAGGAAACATAATTGAAACTGAACACCCATTTAAAACAATTTTGGGACTCAATACTTTAAGGGAATTGAAGACACAATAACCTTTTAAACAAAATAAATGTAATCAGGCCTCTCTTGAATGCAGAATTGGTATCATTATTATTATTATCAGATCAATATTATGTCTTGAAAGGGATTCAAAATCAAAAAGAACAACTGAGAGAATTGGGATTTGAAATGGACTGTGTTGTCACTATAGGAACATTGTTTCCTGAATATTATGGAGAGATTAGAAACTGGGAAATTAAAGGTAGGGAATTTCCAGTTTCCATTTTTGGAATTAATAACTTTCTAACAGAGACAAGAAACAATATAAAAATGAAAGCCGTGGATTTGCTGCAAAGCCTCTCTAAAGACAATACTTTGCAGAGAAGGATCAGAAAAGTTAATAGAAGGGAGAAAGATGGTCAAGTGACAATATGGACAGGAAATGAATCAGACTATCGATATATTCTGGAAAAATCAGGGACGATGGAGAGATATGATATAAATATGCATTGTGAGGTGGTATTAGAATCTAATATGCAGAAACTTTCAGGTAACAACCAGTGGAGAAATCTATTAAAAACAGCCAACAGATTCCAGGCATTACAAGACATAAGTTATTGATAGCCAACAAAAGAAAGTAACCCAACAATAGGGTATAATGATAAAAAGAATAAAGGGTACATATTTGTGAAAGTGTGCTGTTAAACCTCCAAATACCTGTCTAATTCTGTTTCACAAGTCTACTGCAGTAGCACTCTCTGAATATCTTTACTGCCCTTTCCCTTACTTTCCCCCTTTTAATTCTCTTTCCCAGTCTGGCTCCTGTTAATATTAAAGAGTAAAGCTTACCAGATAATGGGTATTCAGGCCTTTAGCCAGAGGTAATCCTTACAGCCATTTGCACTTGCTGCTCTTGCTGTTTCCCTGGGAGGCAGCAGGCCCACTTCTCACTATAGTTATACTGTGGATAGGTTGAGGGAGGGGCTAAATTTGGAAAGAGTACTGTTTTTAGTAAAACCTGTATTATATTTCATTTCAGGGATGTCAATGTTTTGTAATAAAGATATATTGAATGTCCCTTTACTTAGAATGAAATAAAAGTGTTTTATAAATGAAAATCTGTATTGAAGAGTATAGGGGGCAGAGTCTGAAGTGATCACCTGATGATTCCCTAGGATAAAAGGAGACTCATTCTTGTGATACCTTCAGATTCATTTTGGGATCAGCCAGTACTGGTCCATTTAGGAGTCTGCACTTACAGACTAAGATAATTAAACCAGGTGGCCTTTTCGTTTGCTGATATTGCCTGTGGAAACATTCATTTATTTTTGTACCTTTTATGTTTCTTCCTGTATTCCTGCAAAGTTAATAGTTTTATATTTTCTTTTTGTTGTTACTTTAACAAAGCTTTAGGCTCGGCCATTTTTTTTTAGCCTTGCTGCATTACCTTTTTGTGTCAGTGTCCATCATTACACCCACAGCCTATGACAATATTATTCTGGAATGTGGCTGATATCAGGGAAAGGTTGGCAGATCCTTCCATTATGAATTATTTGACAGCATTTGATTGTATTTGCTTACAGAAAATATGGACCAATGAGGAAACAGAGTTAGATGGGTACAAATTGTTCCAGATAAAAGCAAAGAAACTCAAACACTTTGGTAGAATGTTGGGAGGTTTAATAACATGGTGTAAAATAAGAGATAAAGTAAATTACAGAGAGGTAGAAATTAAATCAGATTGTAGCCTACCAATGTTTTCGACATTTAAAAACAAAACTTTCATAATTATTAATATATATCTGCCTCCGAAAGGGTCTAGCTATTTGGGCCTAGATGTCATAGAAAAACTTACTAATTTACTGGAGGAAATTAAATATAAAGATCCAGTATGTGGACTAGTTTTAGTGGGGGATTTTAATGCCAGGGTGGGCACAGTCTAGAACCATCTTTAGAGCTAACTGGTGTGTGTGTGCAGTTCTGAGTCCTCATGTTTCAGCTGATCAAAGAAGTTCCAAAGATCAAAAAGAATGTACAAGAGGTAAACAAATAGTTAGGGAATTAGAGAAAAAAAGATCTTATTATAATTATTGGGAGTTCAAGGGGTGACCCACTAGGAGCATTTACTTATATAGGACCAAGGGGGGCCTCAATTATAGATCATTGTTGGATATCCTTTGACTTAATACCTCATTTCAGGGATTTTAAAATGGGTATGAGAGCATAAATCGAACATAACCCTTTAGAAATAGAAATAGGGATTTGGCCTAATAGAGTCACAAAAATAAATAATAAACTGGATATTATTAGGACCAGGAAAGGGATAAAATAGGAATTATTAGAAAATTACAATTCAGTTAAACTTTTAAATGATTATGGAATTAGGGAAACAATAGAAGATCTAGTTTATCTGGAAAATGTAGATGTCCACCTAGAGAGGTTTGAGGGAATAACGGAAAAAAATCTCATCAATGCTCCTTAAGGTTCCATTGAACAAAACAAGAAAAAAAGGAAGCAAGTGGTTTGATTCAGAATGCAGAAGACACAAAGCAGAGATTAACAAATGTGCAAGAAGCTTGCATTCTAAGATTACAAAAAATAATAAAATCAGATTGAACAAATTGAGAAAGGATTACTAAATGTTATTAAAAAATAAAAGGGAATTATATAAGAAAAGTATTTGGGAACAATTTGAAAAGACAGTTAAAGAAAATAATGTTAAAAAATTCTGGAAATTGGTGGCATATGGATGGGACTATATACCAGAAATGATACAGAATCATCTAGATCCTCAGACTTGGGAATCTCATTACAGAAATTAGTTTTATGATCTAAGGATAAATGAAGCTAATCAGACAATTAAAAACTGGGAACCCATTAGTGATTTAATTACAGAAGAGGAAATAAGAATGGCCATTGGCACTGCAAAAAGACATAATACGCCAGGGCCGGATGGCGTCCCTGTGGACATAATATTGGATGATCCTGATTTATGTACAGCAGCCCTAAAAGCTATATTTAATAATGTAATGCAGACTGGAAAAATTCCTAAAAATTGGGGAGAGAATTTTATCGTACCCATTTACAAAAAGGGAGGAAAAGGTGACCCACATAATTATAGGCCGATAAGCCTTTCGGATAAGTCCTTAAAATTATTTACAAAGATATTACATACCAGAATAATGACCTGGATAGTAAAAAATAATATATTAAATGACACCCAAGCTGGATTGCTTCCAGAGCACTCCACAATAGACCAATGTTTTGTACTTTCACACCTAGTCCACAAGTACATTAATGTTAAAAGACAAAAATTATACTGTGTATTTGTGGGCTTAAAAGCAGCATTTGACAGAATTAATAGGGGAAAATTGTGGGATGCTCTGGAAAATTACAAACTGGACAATTTAACTCTCAATTTGTTGGAAAGTTTGTATGAAAATAACTATACTTTGGTACGCTATAACAAAGAGGGTGATTGCTCATCTAAATTTTTAACAAATATTGGTTTAAGACAGGGTTGTGTGCTCTCTCCAATATTGTTTAATGTATTTTTAAATACAGTTTTGGAAACATTGAATGACTCAGAGCTGCATATGCTGAGTTTGAGTTCTGGACGGTGCCCTTTCCTGACTTACATGGAAGATGTTGCTTTGATTGCAACAAGTTACTTGGGAATCAGTAGAAATACAAATACATTTTATAAGGAATGTTCTAAGGCACATTTGGAGATCAGTTTTAGTAAAACTAAATATATGATATTCAATCACCTATGGGTTAAAAAGGGAAGGACAACAGTTTTAAAATGTGATAATCATACTACAGAGTATGTGAAGAGTTTTACATATCTAGGGATTGAATTTGCATATAATTAAAACTGGCAAGAGCATATTCATTCAACAGTCAATAGAATAAACAGACTTGCCTCAATAATAGAGAAGTTCTCTTTTAAGTAGGGGGACAATCTGTTATGGGCACTATTAGGGTACTTAATGCAAAAATTAAAAGTCAAATCCTTTACAGGGCTGAAATTTGAAGACAGGGAAGATTAGATTTTTTAGAGTCAGCAATGAATAAAATTTATAAAAAGCTGTTGGGGTTACCAAAAAGTGCTGCTTCAGGCCTGGTCAGATTAAAATTAGGACAAACTACAGTAAAGTGCAATGTGGACTCAAGGCTAGCCACATACTGGATTAAAATATTTATCATGATCGATAAGAGATTGCCAAGAATATGTCTCAAAGAAACTTTGTCCTATAGGGGAGCTGGATTTGTCTTCCCAAGTTTGCACACTTTAGAAAAAATTATAAAACCATACAGGTTGTTGGAATGTTTACTGGAAATACATACTACTCCTTTAATGGAGATACAGAATAAGATTAAAATTAGAATTAAAGATGTTAATATTCAAAAAGAAATTAGTGGGGTGAATATTTATAAATTAAGTCATTGGTTGTAGATAATTCCAAGAGATATTTTGGAATGGAAAAATACCTAAGTAAATTAAGAAACCCTGTACATCGAAAATCTTGTACTAAATTTAGCTGTGGGTATGTAGACAGCCAATATTTAAGGCTACAGTATGGTATTTCTAATTCTGGAATGTGTGCTTGTACTTTAGATGAAGACAACCAAGTCCACCTACTTCTTTTTTGTCCCTGATATAATTTTGAGAGAAAGCAGTTCTTATGGGATATCTTAAAGACTCTAGATATGGAGCCATGATATCAATACAATTATTTATTAAAAACATCCAACTCAAGACACCTTGAGGCAATAGCATGATTTTGCAATATTATAGTTAGGATAAAAAAGAAAATTCAATCAAATGCTATTACTGTATAAACTGCAAGCCTCTAAGGGTTTTTAATAAGTAATTAAAGATGCGTATATAATAGAGAAATATATTGATCGTGAATTGCTGCTAAGATGTTCTTTACAACTATTTAAACCTCATGGTGAATGATATTCTCTCTGTATAAATTTAATGAGATTACATAATGTATGGATTTCTATTTTTATGCTCGTCTGTTCTTATTTTTGTATTTATGATATATGGTGATGTAAATTATTGTATTTTACTCAGGCTTTTGTAAAGACTTATTTTAAAGTCGAACAATAAACTTATATTTATTCCTTGATGGAGCTGAACATTGGCATAGTCCTGGATTTACAGCTTGTTCAAGTATGTATTATAGAACTGATGACGACTAACAAAATAACTTTAAAAACAATAATAAATAGGTACAATTCAGCTTGCAACCCATTTTTATTCTATATATTTCTCCTACCCATAATTTATTACAAGGGAAATGTGTATGAATATATGATCATTGACCATAATAGTTTATTCTGAGTTCATCTACCTCTATAGTTTACTACCTACTCAAAGTCATAATCCTGTGTTGTGACATCACAGTTTGTTACCATGGGAGTAACAGTCAGGTCACAAGTTGTGCGCTATGACTTTGGGTAGTGAGAAATCAACAAGAGTTGATGAACTCTTCATTAGAAGAAATAATGTTTTCATGTGTCACCAGGTGTGGGGTGTGCATTATCTAAGCAGGGTGAGTGCTTATTTGTCATTATGAACTGGAGATCATAAATGGAGGAAGCAGATTGTCTGAGAGGTTTTGGAAGCCGTGATGATATTGGGCTACATCATCACGGCTTCAGAAAACCTCCGGTCACCAGCCTCCTCACTTACCCCGCAGTGTTCCTCATCTCCCACAGTCTGAGTCAGACTTCCAGTTCGTCGTTATTTAAAAAAAAAAAAAAAGAATTCTTCACAAATGTGCCCATAACAGAATGCAGCACAACACAAGCTGCTGGGAGCCGGGAAGAACAACGGCCGAGCTGCCCCAAACATCCTCCGCATCCTACGCTTCCATTCCCCACAGAAACGTAACATTAGGCGGCAGTCGCAGAGCACATCCTATCTATCTACAGGGCAGAATGGTGCAAGTAGTGCCTTGAGTGAGCATTTTTGTTAAAAAACAGTAAAGGATCCAAAACCGACCCACAACTTGTTTTTTAAACAGTACAAACAGCCGTCCAAGTGACAGTTTCACATTTCCAGATGACTTACTGGAAGATGTCCATTCTTCCCATTTACATTGCTGCTTCCTGCTTGCCACAGATAACTTTTTGAGAGAGACATACAGTACACTCCTCCTCCATGAACTCGACTTACAACAGTGCCACCTGCTGTTCAGAGCTGTTCAGTAATGATTTTATTAAAAGGTACTGATCCAACACCTCACAAAACACATTTTCTGAATGATTTAAAAGATTTTTTTTTTTACTGCTAAAACTTGTATTCCAGTTCATAATAACAATAAGTCACTCCGGGGTGTGGTGTATCATGGGATATCGTCACTTCTTGGGTGGTTGGACACACTCGGCCTGTGGCCTCATGCCCAACCACCCAAGGCTTGATGATATCCCATGATATACCACACCCTGTCATGCCTTATTGCTTAATTAATCAACACTCCTGGTGCATAGTGAGGCAGGAGGCCGCAGGCTGAGTTTCCTCACAGTAGCCAGGGTGTTGATTAATCCTCAATAACCGCATATCCTGAATGGGGGTTATTGTGCTTAAAACATTGGGGTATGTTCAAAACAAGGACAAAAAAACCTATAAAGGGGTTTTCACACTGTTTTAAGACTATATAAACATGACTGTATCCTGCCACCTGGAAAAATAGTCTAAAATAAACAGGCTGAACAGTTGACCATGCACAACCAAGGTTGTGTTTCTATTAAAGTTGTTGATTACATCATGGATACCTCAAAAGTGAATATTGAGATGTCTCCATGATGTCATCAACAACCTCAATGGAAACACAGCCTTGGTTGTGCATAGTCACACATCCACTATTTTATTCTGTATATGGTACCTGGCATGTGTCTTTCTTGTTTCTTTTTTTTCCCAGATAATGATTACTATTGTTTATCTTGTGCTGTTACTGCTCCCGCTGACTTCTGTTTCTCCTCGCTCCCACTCAGACCATCTTCACCCTGCTCCCGCTAACTTGGCAGCACTTAGTTTTAGCATGAAATGAAAAATAACAGCAATTCTCTTTTCTGACACTGTGTCTCTCTAGTTGCTGATGCTAGCTTGCTTTTAATTGGTGTCTCCTGCTGTCTGTCTCCCAGAAGGTGCAGCAGCGATATACACGTTTCAGGTGTGATGGAATTTTTGTGTCAGACATTATGGATTGCGGGTGGGATGAGCATAGGAGATGCAGGAACAGAGAGAGAGAGAGACAGATAATACAGACAGTACATTTTTCCCAGATTAGATTCCTTAAATTTTTCTATGTACATTTCAATCCTGCAGAGCAAAGAATGTGGGGGAAGTTACCACATGGAACTGGAAGGGCTATGGCACTGCATTACAAATCTGTAAAAACATGACTTTCACATTGAAGCGTTAGTCACCGACCATCATTTGCAAGTATTGAAGTGGGTGCACGAAAATATGCCATATACTGTACATCATTTTGATACGTGACATTTTGCCAAAGGTACATAATGTGTACTTAGCCAAGTAATAACCTCACCTGGTTCCATTGACAGTCTCAGATTTCAGTTGCTGATTTCAGGATTGTTGTGTTTCTGTATCAGGTACCCATTTCATGTAGTAAAGGATGCATGACCATGGGTTTCAGTAATAGTCTGTTAATCGGCCCATATGTGTGTTTGGTGGCACTAGGCAACTTCTGGTGCTACATTGTCCTTATGGATTGGTTAACTGAATTTGATTCCATCACCTGATAGTACCTTATTTATATTATAATTATTATCTAAAATGAATGAGCAAAAAGTACTCTATAACCTACGACACACCATAGGTGTATGGAGTTATTAATGCATGATCTGGGTGCATTGTAAGTCACAAGAGATTGCCAAAGTGACTTCAAACATCTGAGAAGTGCATTAATGCCCTGACATCTCCATGCACTGGAGATGGTTATTAAACTTATTAAACGTGCGCGCAGATTGTGATTTGAAAAAAAGAAACAAAATTTTACAACCGGAAGGCCAACTGTTGGTGTATCGGGGCATTAATTAATGGTCAGGTGACAATTTCTGCCCAACGGCAAGTCATAATTTGACCTTTCATTAATGGCCATTTCTATACTGTAATTAACACAGGTACATAGAAACACAGAATTTGATGGCAGATATGGACCTCTTGGTCCACCTAGTCTGCCCAATTCCCCTACCTATTGGATAAGCTGCAGATCCTAGTTAACCAACAGCCTACTTATTCCTACTTCCCACCAAGCAATAATATACAACAGGGCATGATATATCATTTGATATCGTCTCACCTTGGGTACATTGCGAAGCATAAGGTCACAGGCTGAGTGTCTCATGCACCCAAGAAGTGACGATATCCCATGATATACCACAACCTGGAATGTATTTTTTGCGATTATAAAATGGCCCTAAAGTGTTAGTAAATGGCTGATATTGGTAATCACTTTTGTGCTGTTATGATACTGTAAGATATCGTCATGGGTGAAAGACTGCTTCAGCCAATCAGTTTCCAGGATTTCTCCTCTACATTTTATAACTTTATATAGTGTACAGTGGAATGCTGCTATGCATGGAATTCCATGCCTGCAATATGCTTGTTCTGATGCAATAGTGATGTTACTAATGCAGCAGAACAACTTGGAATGCTGCCACATATATAGGATAGTGTATTGGTAACCATACACTACAAGGCTAGTCTTCCACTGAGTGGATACAATGCCGACTTGATGACCTCGAGAGTAAAGCTCGAGAGGTCTCCAAGTTGGCAATGTATCTGTGAGGAGACAGAATAGCCAAGTAGTGTACAGGTAACTATACATTGCTCTATATGGTGTATAGTGATCGCAAAATAAAAAAAACCAACTAACTTTACATATTTTATGTCAGCTCTGCCAGCAGCCCTTGCTTTACAACTGCCACTGGTCAGCACACCCATGTGCACCACTCTCCCACAGCAAGGGACAAATCACGACTGCTGCTGGAGTCCCTTGTATTATGACGTCTTCACTAACACGGAACGAAAAGTTGTTCTGTGTTAGTGAGGACGTCACTACTGCAGCAGAACAACTTTTTGCAGTGTATGGATTTCCATACACAACTGCATTCCATGATACACTATATTTGCTTTCCTCTATCCAATTCTGTGGGATAACAGCATTCTAGAACCTCCAGAGACTTCATAAGTCAGTTTCATTGTGAGAATGAAAAAATACACAATGCACACATTTCACATAATACTATACACTATAAAAATTACAGGATGAGCAACTTTATGCATAACCAGTGTGTTCTGTCACCTCATGATTCTGATTCCCATTGACCTCTCAAGTTTCACTCTCGAGGTGACAGAGAATCAGAACCCCTCTGTGGCAGAACACACTGGTTGTGCATAGTTGCCCAACCAGTGTTCTCTGTTTCTTTAATGGTTTTCCTCTCTGAGAGGAAAATGGTTATTCAACACACATTTTCAGAATGATGGTTCAGAACCACAATTATTCATTTCACACAAAAGTTTATACATGATGCTGATCATTACTTCAATTGATAACTTTTTTAAACTGTGTCATGTGTTCACACATGTTTGATGATGCTTCTTCCAGGTATAAAGAAAAAGCTGATATCAGTGGCAAGCCAAAAAGACTGTGGCTCACTGTGGCAATGGACGCAGACTGTAGTAAATAACCTATACTGGTCTGTGGGGTCCACACCGGTTGGGGAGAAGAATGTAATAGTGGCTAAGTGGCAGTCTGTGGCCGCCCATGTTCAAAATTTACATGAACACAACAACCCTCATTTCCCAAAATGCCTGCATGATGATATCATCAGGGAGGGTACCCCAAAGAACTGGCTGCCCCCAAGTGAGTTATTATTTTTGATGTACATTTTGTTCTGACATGAAAGAAATTACTGATGGGAAAATACAGTGCATTATGCCATTAGTCATACCAAATGTGCAACATATTCATCTTTCAATGACTTCCATTTACAGCATCGAAAGTTGTAGTTAATGTTGAAAACATTGTCAGCAACAAACGCCTATGCAGTGATGTAGCCAGGTTGTCTGGATGATAATAGACTTCTGAGCTGGAGGCATTTCATAGTCTATTAAATCAATTTGCCCCCAAAATGGTTGCATTTTTGTACAATGGGATGAAGTGCAGGTACTTGGAATGCATGTATTATGTTAGTGAGGTCATGCAACCAAGATCAAAAATTGTATTATTCATTAACTTTTTCTCTCTTACTTGTAAGAGTATTGCTGGTTGCCCTATACTTCAACAAGAATTGTCACAGAAAGCAAGGAATCACATCTTCCGGCCAAAACCGTTACTCATTACACTATCCAAAATTCAAAAAAGGGGAGTTCATTGTGTGCGGAGTTTCAGAACCACCAACTCATGCTGAATATGAAGTTCTTTCTTCTGCTTTTATTATTTTTCTAATGTTTCTTTATTTCAGTTTTTTTAACCAGTGTAACAGTAACACAAACAACTCATTGGCGAGCCACGTCATGATTTTTATTAATCACATGCCATGCTACTCTGATGCAAATCATCAACAACATCCACCTCCACAGACCATCCACAGAAAAAGCATCAAAGATGGCAAGCTGGATCATCAACTGGATGAAGAGATGGCAACAAAGGGTGGTATGGTGGGGGGGCTATCATCATTGAGGGATGTGATGAGAGGGGTACCACAGGGATCATTATTGGGACTGGTATTGTTGGGATATTCTTAGTTGACATCTCCCACGGGGAGTAAGATCATGCTCTTTACAGATGACACAAAGATGGGTGCCGTTGTTGATGACATCAAAGGGTGGAGGTGGCTGCAGAAGGACCTAATCAAATTACATGAGTGGTTGGGTGTATGGCAGATGGGGTTTAATACCAAAAAGTGCTAGGTCTTGCACTTCGGGGCTAACAACCAGGGGAGGAGCTATCAGATGGGGGGTGTACAGCTAGAGTGCACTGAGGTGGAAAAAGATCTTGGGGTGCTTATAACAGGGAGTATGAACAACTCAGCTCAGTGCAGAAAGGCAGCAGCAACAGCCAGCAGGATGCTGGGGTGTATAGCAAACAGAATCACCACCAGAAGCAGGGAGGTGATCCTGCCCCTGTACAGGTCACTGGTCAGGCTGCACCTGGAATACTGCATGCAGAACTGGCACCCATTCCTGAAGAAGGACATCAGATTTTTGGAAGGTATACAGTGGACAATGACAAAGATGATCCACAGATTAGAGGGACATGCCTATGAGGAGAAGCTGGGCAAGCAAACATGTATTCCCTGGAGAAGAGGAGGGATGGGGGTGGCATGATCGAAACCTTTAAATATTTAAAGGGAATTAACAAGGCTAGTAAAGAAGGGACTTTCCATATTAGAAGGGGGAGGGTCATGAGGAGGCAATAGATAAGACTGAAGTGGGGAAAGATTCAGGAGGGAAGTCAGGAGACATTTCACTGAGAGGGTGGTGGATAAGTGGAATACTCTGCTGGATGAGGTGGTAGCATGTAGCATGGTAAATAATTTTAGATGGGATGGGACAGAGAGAGGGAGGTATGTGTGAGGAGGGGAGGGATGGGTGGGTGGGGCAGCTGCAGGTTGAGGGGCTAGTTGCACAATCAAGCAGATTTGATAGACCATGAGGCCTGTTTCTGCTGGCATTTTCGTATGTTCATATGTTCTTATTTGTACCTCATGTTTTTTTTTATATTAAAAAAAATCTTTACAAATACATCTTTCAATTTTGGATATGGCACAATGTTTTCCCATGCTTTTTACCCCATCATCCACTCCATCAACAAAGAAGTATGGAAGCAGGTGTCTGATAATGACCGATATGCACATCATTGTGTCTCCATCCCATGGCTTAACTGCATTAAACAAGTCACTGTCCAACAAACATGCCAGATATGGCAATTAAGTGATGAAGTGTTTTATTTCAGATCCATTATATAGCAAAAAACAGCAAAGTGCCCTGCAGGTATACGACATACTCGTGCTATGCTAAGTGGGTCATAACAACTGCACGTCAATTTGATGATGTTTGTCTTTACCTATAGAAATGTGAGGGCAGAAAATAGTTCTATATGGAATAAAACCTGTCTGGTTATTATGTATTATATTATTTAACAGTGGTAAAATCCTGTTATTCAATATTTTAGTATACATTTTATAGTCCACTTTAAAATTACCAATGGTCTATGATTTTCTGTTTTGGTTATGTCTTTCCCTTATTTGGGTAAAACTGAAATATAATCCATATAGAATGAGTCTGGCATTATGTTAGTTATTATTATCTCATTATATAAAGTCCCAAATAAAGGTACCAAAATATAGCTTGAATCATTTGAAAAGAATTATATAATGTGAAACCATTTAATCCTGGGCATTTGGCTTTTGCCATACTAGATGTAGTTTCTTGTGTTTCCAAACTAGTAATTGGAAGAACCACTTTTTCTGCCTCTTGAGCAGAGAGTTTATTTAATTTGACATTGCTCATAATGATTAAATTCAGTTTCAGAGGGAAAACATTCTGCAGTATAAAGATCTGAATAGAATTTGACAAATTCTTGTATTATCTCAGCTTGTTTGGTCACCAATTGCCCTTTTGTATTTTGAATTGCTGTGATTTCCATTTTTTCTTTTTCTAATGTCTGTATTATTTTTGCTAACATCTTCCCCACTACTTCACTATTTGTTTTCCAATTTTTATTATATCTTACCCTTTTTTATTTCAATAATATTTTTATTAAGTTTTTAAGTTCTCTTAACTCCTGTTCTTTGCTTGTTTCTCCATTTTGACTGCCAGCTCTAGTCTTTTAAGTTTTCCCTCAATTTCTTTTATTGTGCTTCTTTGTTTATTTTCCATGTTGCTGCTTAAATTAATTGTCCCCTTACTGTGGCTTTAAGGGCATCCTAGCTGCTTATAATATTTTTTTTAGAAATAGAATTATCTGTTAAAAAAATTGCTATTGCACTATATACTGTATTTTCTGTTTTATTTCTAAATCTTTTAATAGATTATTGTTGAATAACCAAGTATCTTTCTGTTTATTCTGTATATTTAAAATTGTACTGTAACTAACTGGATTATGGTCTAAAACAAGCAGTACTTCGATATCTGCAATGTTCACCATGAATTTATTATAATTCCCCCAGTTACAAAAATATAATCTATCCTGGAATATATCTTTTGTCTGGCTGAGTAGTATGTATAGTCTTTTTCCTCCCCATGTAAGTCTCTCCATATATCTACCATATTGTGTACCTAAAAAACCTTGCAGTCTCCTTGTCTTATATTTATCCCATTTGATCCAACCAATGTCTTGTCCAGGTCACAGTTTGGGATACAGTTCAGGTCCCCCTCTCCCCAATACAATATTTTCACAAGTCCAGCTAAAAAGCAGTCTACTTATAGCAGCTAAAAAGCTTCCATAACCTTTGAAAGGGGTATAAACTGACCCAAATGTTATCTCCCAGCCCTCTAGTTCAGTTTTTACCAAAACAATCCTCCCTTCCTTGTCTGTTACTATTTTCCCCTAAAATACTTACTAAAGAGAAGAGCTACCCCTGCACTTTTTTATTTAAACTTTGTGAATGGTATAAAAGTCCACCCCATTTTTACTTTAGTTTTTCTATTTCCACAGAGTTTAGAAAGGTTTCTTGGAGCATTATTAAGTCTGATAGAATTCTGGCTCTCTTCAGTGGTGAATTACTACCTTTCACATTCCAAGTTGCTCCTCTAAAAAATACCCGTTATCTTGTAACAGTTTCATCATAGCCATCATTTTTATTTCATTTCCATATATTTTGCATCCATTATGACCCATCCTGATTTTGATTCTGTTTATTTTCCCCCCTTTCCTCTCCCCCAAACCCTCCTTCTCCCCCGACCCATCCTTATGCCAAGGATCCTAGTCTGGCATATATTTCTTCTTCTTTTGGAGACAACTGTTTGAAAGTTGGTAGTCTCCCCTCCCCCAGCCCTTATTTCATATACCCATGCCTTGCTCTTCTCAATGTAGTAATAACCATTCATGTTCCAGCCCAGAAACTATATTTTCTTCCCCTTCCTCTTCCTAACTTAATTGTCTTCCTTTTATTCTTGTTCAATTGTAGAAAAAAATGTTGGGCTGGTGAATTTTCAAATCCTGCATTGCTTCATTCACTGAGTTATAGAACAACACCTGATTATTTAATAGTACCTTCTGTCTGGAAGGAAAGATCACATAGGCCTTTTAAACTTCTCCTTCCACAGTCTTTCTTGAACCCCTCCAAAAGTTTTCCACTGTTCCCATAGTAGCTTTGAGAAATTGTGTTTTAATTATATACTGTAGTCTGATCTTTATGAGTACATTTGTGAGTTTTGAAACAAGCATTCATTATTCTGTCTTTTCTTTCTGATGTTAATATTTTTGCAATTACTGGTCTTGCCCTTCCTGGTCCTCCGTCTCTTCCATACGCCAGTCAGTGCACCCTATCTATTATTGGTAATCCCATTTCTGTTCCTGATATTTTTGAACTAATGTCTAGCATCTCCTCTTTTAGTAGCATATCTTTTTCCCTTTCTGGTAAAATCCCCAAAAAACTGATGTTTTTCTTTCTTGCTCTATTTTCTTGGTCATCCATTTTTATTTTAATGGAGTCTTGCTGTTTCTTTAGCTGCTTAACTTCTTGAGATAATGGCACCATAGAATCCTCTAATTTAGATTGTCTTGTTTCCAGTTCAGTTGTTCTTTGGATGTTCTGCTCTAGTTTTGAATCCATCTTTGTAATGGTTTCAGCAATGTTATTTATGAATTCAGGGAGATGTTGCAATTTATCTATGGATGGATATTTGAAGTGCTGAAAAGTTTTTTATTATTTGTAATGCCCATTCAGGTGTAGTGTCTTTCCTTGTTCCTGGAATTTCATCTTTCTTACTTTCTGTCTTCCCTACTTGTTTATTATTTTGGTTTATTTCTTCATCCAAAAGCTGTGTTTCATCAGGTAAAACCTGAGGGGTTTCTGCTGTAATTGTTTCTCCCTTTAAATTACTTATTTATGTTCCTTGTGTGCCTTGGGCTCCTTTATTCATATTTTGAGCAACTTTCCTTCTTCTTTCCTTTTTATGTTTGCTTGCATGCATGCACAAGAAACATAGTGCCACCATACAACTTTTTGGAGGTATGCTGCCTGCTCTGCCAATGCAATTATCCATTTTACAGATGTGATCACACTGCACCAATGGATGGCTGAGCTGTCTATGACAGCAATTCAGATGCAGTGGTATGAGGTTGAAAGAAAATCACCGCTGCAATCAGGGGTGGTAATGTGTAGGCAATTTGCATATTGACATCAAATGTGTAACCAATTAGCATATTGACATCACCCTTTACAGTGCCGTCTGGAAAATGGCATCCCATTTATTTTTCCTTTTAGTTCTCTGCTTTTGATGCCAGCGGCTGTTGCTTCACAGTCCCTCATGAAAGCCAATGGGGTGCCCAACTTTGTCAGCATGCCACCTCCCCAGTTCATTTGCTGATGGGGTAGCCCAGTCTCCATCAGCATAATGTCCCCTCCATTGGTTGTGTGCTAAAGGTGGTGTCTAATCCCCCTTGGCTGATGCACCCCTCCAAACACTCTGTATTTGCCGATGGGGTGCCCAATCCCTGTCGGCTACAGCCCCCCCTAAGAAACACCCGGTGGCATGCTAGGAGCCCACCCCAACATGCCAAACCACTTGTAAAAAAGAAAACCTTCCCACATTGTTTTTTATTTTTTAAAAACCTGTAAACAAGAAAATAGTCCCTCGCTGTCCGCGGTGCCCCTTCCTCCAAGCTGCACCCACCCTCTGTGCACCCCACCTCCCTACACCCCCCTCACCCCATACTTACCTCTGGAGGCTGTCACGCGATGATCTTTGGTGGAGCAGGAATATGTCTGCACTCTTCAAAGCCAACTGTGAACTGAAGAAATGCTGGTAAGCTGAATAATGGCATAAATGGAGGGGGCAAATTATGTGGATATCTCAGCCATTTTTCCAAATTTTGGCGCCAAAATTTCAACATGGGGTTCTTGGGAACCCCATCTCATGAATTCAGTGACTGTCATCTGGTTATTCAGTCCTGAAAGGTGATTTCGCTGTCACTGCGCAGAATCACCTTTTGAGACTGATTAACGAAATGACAGTGTCACTGTTCATGAGATGGGCTCTGAAAAAGTCCATGCTGAAAATTTGGTGACAAAAGTCCAAGTCCATAAAATTACTATGTTACGAGTGTGCATTATGCAGTTTACACACACTCTCATAACTTTGAGAATTAGTAATATTTTCACTCAAGATTTTCAGGATTGTCAATTTTGCACACCTCCCTGTGAACAGTATAGCTGTCAATTTTCACATCCTGCCCAAAATGTGTTGTTGCACATCTGGCATACAATGGCGTGGTCACTGTGGGAAATCAATGTTTGGGACAAATTAAGAAAATCATTGGGGTACTGTTCATGAGCAGAGGTCACAAAATGCCTATGTTGAAAATTTGGTGAAATAATTCCACTAAATGACTATGCTACGAGCATGTGTTGTGCAGTTTCCACGTATGTTAGTAACTTCAAGCCTTTTTTATATTTTCACTCCATATTTTCAACATTGCCATCTCTTCACACTTCCCTATGAATGGTACAGCTGTCAGTTTTCACATCCTGCCCAAACTGTGTTTTCGCACATCTGGGCAGAATGGTGCAGTTGCTGTGGGAAATCAACATTCGGGACAGATTAACAAAATCACAGTGCCATTGTTCATGAGCAGAGGTCCCAAATGCTTTAACGAGGTGGAGGGGTGTCAAAAAGTCCATGTTGAAAATTTGTAGTGCAAATACCAACAAACGCCTGGGGCGTTAGGGTTTCTAACCATAACATCCCACCCTGTACAGACTGACAGGTGTCAGGGGTGTGCCTTTGGATTTCTGACTGTAATGCTCATGCCATTCCACCCCCACCCCTGCCCTGAAGCCAGTGACAGGAATCAAGGTGTGCCTTGGGCTCTTCGGTCCCAGAGCTCACCCCATTCTCCTATACTGCACCCATTTCAGTGTATGTCCTTATGAAATGAGGTGACTGTTAAGCTGAATATATCAAGGCACACCTCAACACTTGTCGGTGTCTGCAGGATAGGGTGAGGTGAAATGCCATGAGTGTTATGGGCGACGACCAGAAGGCACACCCCAATGCCTGTCCATCTCTGCAAGGTGGAGGTGGGGTTGACATGAGTTCAATACTTCACTGCCATTCCTATGCTGCATCTGTCTAACTCCTGCATGTCCAATGCTAATATCAGTAAGAAAACATTCGGCATTGACAAATGCTTGTCTTCTCTGGTTCAGTTTGAATTTTTGGCCCCATTTTGCCTTTATTTGTGCTCAAAACAGAGCCATAAACAGAACAATAATTTTTTAAAGATATATGAAGCAGTCTTAACTTTTTTTTCTGTTTCAGTGGTACTTTTACTTGATGCCTTTGAATTTTCTCGCTTCTTTTTTGTTGGAGATTTATGTGTATTGTCTGGCACTTGAAATATTTTTGATAATCTTTTCTGGGACAGTTCAATATTAAATTCTCCCCTAGACATGTACAGACCAGGTATCTTATTTTTTATAAATTTTTAACAATACCAGAGCGGATTTAAAACTTCCAAAGTAAAAAAAAAAAGACTTGTGGAAATCAGGGCAGTAATTCGAGAACAACAGGGTAGTAATTCAAAAACAGCAAAAGATAGCCATTAAATATATATATGTTCTTTCAAGCTCAAATATATCAGCGCACTTATCATAGAGCAGGTCCATCTGCTTTTATCTTTTTTTCTTTTCTTACTCAGATGCCTGGAATGCCTGTAGTCTTCTTACGGCATTTCTTCCTGGCTTTCTGCTCTTCGGTTCCTTGTTTTCAATGCTTGTTTTTTGTTTGTTCCTCTTGGCTCCTTGTCTTTTTCTTATACTTGTGTTTGCTAGAAAAATTATGGTGTAGCATATATCACTTTTATTTCATCCATTCGGACCAATGCTAGCCAAAAAAGTCCAGACCGCTAACCATTGAATGCTTTTCCCAAAGTTTAAGAGATTCTTGTTGGCGTTAGCACTATTTTAGTTACATCTTTTCAGACCAATTCTGACTGCCATTGCACCATCGAAAACTGTTTCAACTTCAACATTTTTCTTTATGAAAACATGCAATGTTTTGAGCTTATTTGGAAATTTGTTAGAATTAACATTTAGCATTAGCTTTATTTTTCAGCATCCTTTCAGACCCGTTTCGACTGCCTGCTGCTTATCAGACTGCTAACAAGTTCTGCAAAACTGAATTTACCTTTCTAGGTCGAGTAATCTATGTATCGGTGGTGATAATCTCGCAACTTTGGTTGGACATTACTAATGATTAGCATTAGGGCCAATAAAGTTTCAAACTCAAAAAGATATCTTTGCTGCTCAGAGTGTACCCATCTTACGGGCTTGCTGTGGGGAGTGCAGCTTCTTCATGCTGCCTAGCCAACGTTCAAACTCATTGCATCACCACACTCCCCAATCTCTTCTTCACTGTTGATCATCTTGTAGAGCCATATATCATGAATAAACAGGCTCATCTCCTGCTTGATGCTAATCTTACACTCTTGCACACTTTCTTCATACCTCATGTGGTCTTTACAGGGTGAAGCCGCCTCCCTTTCTCAGGTAACTTAACATGGCCTGGCCATTCTGTACCTTCTCCCAAGTCAGTAGTTCTCTAATCTCCAGGGTGGTTAGCTCCTGAGTATGGTCTTTATCTTGATGGCTTACCAAGCAAGCAAACTTGTATTCTCGGCTCAGCTCTAATGAACATTTACTCCCCAGTTCCCTGCTTCAGCTTTGGCCAGTTCATTTATATCTGGATTCCTGTATGGGGGACAGAACTTGTACTTTACTTGGTCTCAAGAACTAAAATGGAAGCCACTGACGTTTTGAAATCAACAACATGGCACTGGGACATTTAGCGGTATTCTACAAGTTCAGTAAATCAAATCAAGTGCCATGGTCCCAAACTTCAGGTCTGCAGACTCTGCCAGAATGCTGGGTATACTTGAGAATAGGCTGAAAGACATTAATGGGGCAGAGAAAGTGAAGAATAGGTGGGGAGAAATTAAGGATGCTATATTAGACTTTACAAGGAGGGTACAATTTGCTAAAAAGGGGAAGAAGCACAGGAGACCCATCTGATTCAATGGCATGGGGAGGACAGCAAATAGATATAAGGAGAATGTGTTTAGGGTCTATCAGATTGAGGCAACATACAATTTGAGTTTGCAAAGCAGCTTGTCAGACAAACCAAGACTAACACAGATATTAGGATAGCAGAAGGAGTGAAGGATAATGATAAGTCCTGTTTTAGGCACATCAAAGAAAAAAGGCAGACAAGAAAAATCATTGTGAGAATGATTAAGTATAGTGTTAGTGTGGAGGATGAAATGAGCAAGGTTGATATTTTGAATTAATATTTCAGTTCTGTTTCTATGGTTGAGACCTCAGGCCCTTTACCTAGCTGTGAAATTAAATCTCATGGAGTAAAGACTGACAGTTGGGGTAATGTTGGTAGATAGGGTGTGAAGGGTGCTGCTAAGCTTTAAAGTAAACCAGTCCTCTGGGAAAGATGGGTTACAGTGTGGCCCAAGTATGCTTAGGGAGACAGGGTCCAGTACAGCTCCCCTAGCACTCTTGTTCCCTATAATTTCCAAGAAAGGGTGTAGTTCCATTGGGCTGGAGGGTTGTGGACGTGGTGCCTTTTAATAAGGGTGGTAATAGCGAGAATCCAGGGAACTTCAGGCCAGAGAGCCTGACTTGCATTGTAAGCAAGCTGCTAGAAATAATAGTCAAGGAACAGAGAGCATAATTCCTCACAGCACAGGGGCTGCAAGACAGAAGACAACACTGGTTTATAAGGGTTAGGTCATGTCAGACAAATTTCATAGACTTGTTTGATTCAGTGACAAGACAAGTTTATCTTGTTCATCAATATAAAAGGTCATTACAAATTGTTTAAAATGATAAAATCATCAGAATAAATACACAGATCATTCTTTGTTACAATCAGTGCCTATGTAACAGTTCAGCATGAACAAGTAAAACAAGGAGACTGAAAACAGTGCAGAATTAAAATTAAATACCTCCAAGACTACATAGTAGGCATCTAAAAACAGACATACTATGGAATGCTCATTGTTCAACAGTTCTTCTCTTCCTGATTTTAATAACCGACAAGAAGGAATTTGTCAATCTATTTATTGTCCAGACATTCTCTGTTGTAAGGAGGATATTTGTTGCTTTTTCCTTTTCAATTTCCTGAAAGGATTTCATAAAAGGGACAAGCCAGTAGTTCCTTGCTTTGTTATACCAGGTACAATTAGAAGTTACAAGCATGATGTTCTCCCCACCACCACTAGCACAGAAGCAATTAGAATATATAGGAACAGCTCCTGTATTGTATCTCTCTAATAGGATATTGCTGTCAAGTAACTCAGATCTAAATATAGTAAAGGGGCTCCTTATTTGAGCATCTAAGAGGGCATCAAAATAGCATTTGTAACCAAAATAACAGTTATTAGCAGCAAACCAGAAAGAAAAAAATTGATTTTTGAATACTTCCCAAGTGTAATAATGCCCAGTGATTGCTTATTTTTATTGTATTTTCTTTTATTTAGATTTTTATGGGTTTTTTGGGGTTTTCTCCCGACCCCCCCCCGGGCACACAGCCGTATGTGCACATGGAGGCACACATGCACACCGTAAGCCAGCTCAGCCCCTTCCTCCCACCCACACTGCTGCCCCCACCCACCTACGTTACCCCACTGGACCTCCACCCAGTGGGGATGGAACTATGGGAGGGGAGACAACCCACTTTCACCACTCTGGGAAAGGAGAGCAGCCTGGTGGCTTGCTCAGTCCCACTCCTTCCACCCCCCCATGCCAACACCCCGATGACCCAAGGTCATTCCTAAACTGGATCGCCAGTGCAGCGTGAGGTAAGGCATCCAGTGCCTCAACCCTCAGTGCCACTGGGCCAGCCTATTTTTTGTATGTAAGGTAAGTGTGATATTCATTTCCACATAGCGCTCCAGTACATACAGTCTAAATTGGACATTATGTCCTTTAACCAGGAAGACCACTGCAGCTCATTTTGTATCAATTGTTCTTCTCTTCAAGACATAAGAGAGGTAATCTATTTTGGGGCATTCAAGTAATATGAAACCAAAAATTAATTTTTGTAGTGTTAATAATGGCTTTATTATTTTCCACACCCAGCTCAGATCTGATATATGTAGACTGTGTGGATTTACTAACACCCAAGACAGATCTAAATAACTGTATTGCTGGGGTGGCTAGTTTATCCCTGTCTTTTATATCCTAGATCTCTATCTGCTATAATATTTGTAATAAATTTGCTCTAGTTGCCTCTATTAATGGTCTTAATGAATATCCATCATATAGCTAGTTAAATTTCCTGAGGCCCTGCAAGTTTTTTTTAGTTCTTGTAATCATATTTGCAGAATGTTTTGCCTAAGATCCATTAGATGAAAAAGTCAGACCCATATAGACATAGTAGAGACCATTTTAAGCTTCCGCTCCCCAAGGTTCCCTCATCCAGTGAGTTTGTTAGATCCAAAAACCATGATCTGACTTTTGGCAAAATTAACAGTAAGTTTAAATAGAGTTACCCTTTTATATATAAGGTCCAATTTCTTCAGCAAACCCGTTTTAAAGAGGGAAAAAAAGAATAAGGTCATCTGCATAGGCCATAGCAGGGCATAGGAAATTATTGATTTTTGGTGAATCGGAATCCAGTCGTGTGAAACCTCTTAATAACTGAACTATATACAAAAAAAGATGAGGGGGGGCCAAGATGCAGCCTATTAGTAGGCAGCGAGCAAGACAGCTGTCTCCTGGACCCAACCCTTATATAGGCCCAAGTGTCCAAATAAGTGTTATGTACAACACCTATTCTGGCATTTAAGTCTCTCATTATTAGTATGTGTCTGTCAGGAAATTTAAAATAGGCTTCTTGTAATATTAATCTAAAAGAGATCCATATGGACTCATGATAGTATTTTGAATCCATTGGAGGCAATAACTATTAACCAAAATTACATTGCCATCCTGTCTGTCCAATGAAAGGACTATGTAATTGTCAGAGTTGTTCAATAGTACCACACTGTGTAAGATCCTAGCTTAATATAAGTAGCCAAACCCCCCTCAACACATTGCAAATTGCTGGTCTTTTCTCCCTAGTTGATGGAAAAGTTTGTAACCATTTAATGTAATCTTCCCTTCTTTTTCATGCCAAGTTTCCTGAAAACAAATCACTTCACAGGCAGTTACATACTTGACCCATTCATTATCTGAGAACTTCAGCTCACAACCTGCAGTGCTCCATGACACAAAGTGGCCACTCTCCTGGCCCTCTATCCTTAAGATACCACTAGAATTCTTTGACATGGTGATAGAAGAAATGCTGTGATTGTAGTCCTGTAGTCATTCCTCAGGAATGTAAAACAAAGGCACCACAGGTAATGAATATAGATTTAATCCAGACAGTAAAAAATTACAAAGCCACCCTGCAGTACAGGAGCACAAACATCGACCAGTTTCTCACTAGTTGTGTGTCATCACATCCTCTGATGACGCACAACTAGTGTGAAACCGGTTGAGGTTTGTGCTCCTGTACTGCAGGGAGGCTTTGTAGTTTTTTACTGTCTGGATTAAATCTATATTCATTACCTGCGGTGCCTTTGTTTTTCGTTCCTGAGATTTGTATTACTATCTGGCACGTGCATGTGTGGAGCAGGGGATTTCTGTGACAGTCATTCCTCATAGCCTACTAGTACAAAAAAACAATTAAAGGAGCCTGATTTAAATGTCCAGTATGTGAGTTTGTTATATCAATTGTATTAGGCTTCCTGTCTGTTGCTTTAGCTTCACACACTTCATTATGCACTAGAAATAAACTCAAATGATCCATTTCATCATATTTGTGTAAAATTCGCTCTGCTACCACCATAGGTAAGACATCTGTCTGCCCCCCTTCAAAATTAGCTTCTCTTCATACTACCCTTGTAATACCATTCTTGCCCAAATGAACCTGCGGGGTAATTTCTATGGAAATTACAGAGAGAACTGGCTAACCTGAAGTCATTTTCCTTCTCCAGGGTAGCCAACCCAAATAAACTAACAGTAACTCATCTGTTAAATCCTCCCTAATGAAGGCCCCCATCTTTTTAAACTATATTCTGTTATAGTGAAGGCCCACAGCTTATTAAACTTTATTCTATTAGAAAAAATGTTTTGGCATCATGTGAAAACAGCTAAGTAAAAACAGCGACCACCAAAAACAGTTAATACAAACAGCTTAGTCGAATACAACAAGTTGGCTTTGCCCCCCCCCATATATACCAACTCTGGGGGGCACACCTTAGGTAGGGGGCAATTTTCAGTTGCCATATTTGACTTAGCTGTTTTCACTGGCCACCAATTATTTCTAATAATGTATTTATCCACACAGTTAGCCATTCCAGGAGAGTCAAGATAAACATCCATAGTATTTTTAAAATCTTCTCAGATAGGAAAGGGAAAGGGGAAATTGTTTAACCAGGAAAGGCACACTAAGCGGAATCTTGTTTCCAGGTATGACCTGGAAGCACAAGGAAGTTAAGTGACTTGCTCAGATAGCAGTCTTAACATCTTGGATATCATCCATCATCTATAATTACTAACCCCATATCTGCCCTGATTAGGTGCACAATCTGAGATCTCAGGTGTGAGTTAGAAAAATGTATCTATTTATCTGGTCTGTAGAACCTCAAATACAGTTTAGATACAACCCTATTATCTAACTGCTGTATCTGAGAATGTGTATCATCCAAAAATCTGGGCTACCTAAGGAAAAGGTGTCCGTACTCCAATAGCTTTGGTACAGGATAGAAGTTGTATTTAAAAGAACAGATAAAAGTGGCAGTAGCACCTCCTGCTGCCACCAACATTTGTGCCAACTACTAGCCTTGAAAAAAAGCTAGTATTTGGCGTGAAACATTGGTGGCGGCAGGAGGTGCTACTGACGTGCTTATCTATTCTTTTTAATTCAACTTTTATCCTGTACCAAAGCTATTGGAGTATGGACACTCTTTCCTTAGTTAATCCAGCTTTTTGGACTGTTTGCGGTGAGTGTTGTACACGCTGTGGCTCCTGAGATTAGTTTTCCAGTGCTACCTATTGGGAACAGAATGTGTATCAACCACATGCTGATTCTTAATTATCAGATTGCTATGTCCACCTATTCTGGTGTCATAAGTTCTATCCTCTAGACCTTTGATAAAATTTCTAGAGATGTTCTTAACACATATATGAGGAAATTCTGACACAAATTCTCTATGGCTATTCCTATATGTGTTACATGTAGCCGTACATTACACTGTGTCTTTTTACGGCTGCAGTGGGCGGAGCCTGCAGCCATCTTGCAGTAGCTCAAAAAAGGGAATACCAAAGCACACATTTGGATTTGGAGTTGCAGTACTTCCTTCCACAACTCCAAATTCATGTGCTCATCCTCCCCCCCGCGGGGGGCACTACTTTTCTCCTGTGGCCTGCCAGCTCACTGAACTCACAGAAATGCAGAGTCCACCATGTCCATGATGGCCGCCAGAGCTCAGTGCACCTATGCGAGTTGTCACACATGTGCGACTTCACCGTGTGCATGTGCGACAACTCACGTATGCACACTAAGCTCTGGAGGCCATCTTGGACATGGTGGACTATGCCATATTTTGCTGTGAGTTCAGCAAGCTCTGCTTCAGCTGTATTGGCTCTGGGCAGAGTTTGTTTAATAACACTAATACATCGTTTATTTTTTGAAGATTGGAGAGAAAATTACTTTCCTGCACTTGCTGCTGCTCACCGACAGCCCTATTTTTATCTATTATCTGATCCTTCACCTGGTGACTGCATACGAACATATGAATATGCCAGCAGAAACAGACCACCCAGTCTATCTAAGTCTGATCAAGTGTGCAGCCAACACCCATAGTTTGCAGCTACCCCACCCCCTCCCATTTGTCATCCCACTGCCACTCCCACCTCCCCCACCTCACTCTCCCTGTTCCCTGTCCCATGCTCTTTTGAAGCTGTTCACAGATTTACATGATACCACCCATTCTGGTAGGGCATTCCATTTTGCTACCACCCTGTCTGTGAAATAGTGTCTCCTCATTTCCTTCCTAAATCTCCCCCCTCTATTCTTAGCCCATGCCCCCGGTGACCCTCCCCTTCCTTAACTTAAAGACCCCATCTGCCCCATCCTTATTGATTCCTCTCAAATACTTGAATGTCTCTATCATGTCCACCCTGTTCCTTCTATCCTCCAGGGTGTACATATTCAGGTCTCCCAGCCTGCTGTCATAGTCTGTCCCCTCCATTCCACATATCATCTTTGTTGCCCTCCTCTGCATCTCCTCCAGTAGCCTGATATCCTGCTTTAGGTATGGCCTCCAAAGCTGCACACAGTACTTTAAGTGTGGTCTTACCAGTGACCTGTAGAGGGGCAAGATCACCTCTCTTCACCTGGATAAAAAAAAACCCTTGCTATGCACCCCAGCATTTTGTTTGCTTTTGCAGCCACTCTTCTGCACTGGGCAGTGTTGTTCAAGGTCCCCATTATCATTACTCCTAGGTCCATCTCCTCCTCTGTGATCCCCAGCTTACCCCCCAGCCAGTATTCTCTCCTTGGGTTCTTCACCCCAAAGTTCATAACCTTACACTTCTTTACATTTGAACTCCAGCTGCCACCTCTCTGACCACTCCTCTAGCTTACGTAGGTCCCCCTGCAGCTGCTTCCATCCCTCCTCTCCATCCACCACTGCTTCGATTTTGGTGTCCAAACAGATGTACCTTGCTCACCACCCTGTGTGCAATGTCTGATATAAAGAGCCCAAACAATACTGGCCCCAACACAGAGCCCTGTGGCACCCCACTCATCACCAGCCTTGGAGTTGAGAGATCCTCTCTCACCACTACCTGTTGTAGCCTGCAACTCAGCCAGCTTGTAATCCAGTTCATCATTTTTGCCCCTAGCCCTACCCCAGTTAGCTTCTCCCCAAATCACCCATGAGGCACAGAATCAAAGGCCTTGCAGAAGTCCAAGTAAAGAACATCCACGGCATGACCCTTATCCAGCTCACCTGTCACCCAGTCATAATATTGTATGAGGTTGGTTTGACAAGACTTCCCTGAAACAAACCCCTGCCGCCTCACATCCTGGAGGCTATTGTTCTCCAGGTATGACACCAGTCTTTCCTTTAGTATTGTTTCCATGAGTTTGCACACTATGGAGGTGAGACTTACCGGATGCTAATTACCTGGTTCATCCCTTGGCCTGCTCTTGTGTAATGGTACTACATGTGCCATCCTCCAGTCAAGTGGCACACATCCTGAATCCAGTTAGGTGCTGTACAGATCTGCCAGCTTCACCTCCACCATCTCCCTCAGCACCCTGAGGTGGATACCATCTGGCCCTGGTGCCTTGTCTACCTTCAGTGCCCTCAGTCTCTCTAGGACCAACTTGCCTCAATTCTTCCATCTGTTGCCTCCTCTCCCTGTCCCCACCCTCCCAGCCCATGCTGGTAGCAGTCCCCCTTTTTCTGTGAACACTGAGCAAAAGTATTCATTCAGTGCTTCTGCCTGCTCTTCCCCTTTTTCCGTCCACTCCCCACCCCTTTTTATCCTCACTATTGCCTCCATGCACTTCCTTTTCTCCCTGATGTATCTGAAAAAGTCTTTCTCCTCACCTTAATTCCCTGTGCTAATCTCAGCTCCCTCTGGGCCTTGGCTTCTCTCACTTTTCTAGTCACCTCCCTGGACCATCTTGCATATTCCTCCCTGTCCACTTCTTTCCCCATCCTTCTAAACCTCTGGTGCGCCACTCGTTTTGCCCTCACCACCTCCACAACCTCACTGTTCAACCAGCATGGTTTTCTTGCTCTGCTCCTCTTACTCTGTGCCTTGGTGCAGGCTTCTGTTGCCTCTGTAACCCCCCATTTAATAATATCCCATTTCTGCTCCACATCCATTTCCTGCCTTATGCCCTCCAGTTTCCCTTTCAGTACTTCCTGCAACCTCCCAAAATCCGCTTCCCTGAAGTTTACCATCCGAGTAACTGATTTCTTTGGCTGCCTGCACATCGTGATATTAAACCACACTGTTTGGTGATCGCTGTCGGCTAGTGGGTCCTCTACCTTTATTTCCCTCACTACCTCCTCATTTGACAATACCAGATCTAAAGTGTTCTTTAGCCTAGTAGGTACAGTAACCAACTGTGTCAGGAGACTCTCCTGGATCACATCCAGGAGCACTTGCTCCCTAGCACTGGAGGTGACTGGAATGCTCCAGTCAACCTCTGGCAAGTTGAAATCCCCCACGATGACCACCTTCCCTACATACCTTTTTGATTTGTCCTGATAACTTCCTGTCAAGCTCCTCAGACTGGGAGGGCAGCCTGTATACTACCCCAAACCTCAGTTTCCTACCCCTTGAGTCTAGGAGCTGCAGCCAGATTGCCTCTGTCCTCCTTTCTTCTCCCTCGTCCCTTGTGCATTTGATCCCGTCCCTCACATAGACTGCCACCCCACCTCCTTTACGGTCCTTCCTGTATAATTTGTATCCTGGGATTGCCAGATCCCAGTCCTGGTGCTCAGTTGCCCACATTTCTGTGACAGCTGCAATATCCACCCTCCACACTGCTAAGAGTGCCTGTAGCTCAGCGAATTTGTTTCCTAGGCTTCTTGCATTCAATGAGACCACCCTCCATAATGCCCCCTTCCCTTCACTAGCCTCCATCTCCTCCCTTCTACTCCCTCCTTTTTTGGCTGCCCTAAGTCCTTCCCTGCTAGCCTGGGGGGTAGGCTGTGACTCCACTCTATCGGATCCCTGCCTATCTGCTGTCCACTTGCCAACCCCCTGTCTAGTTTAAATCCACCCTTGTCACAATATACCTACCCAGTCCTTGCTTTAATTCCTCCTTCTCCTTCCCACTCAGGTGCAGCCTATCCCTTGCAAACAGATTATTGTTATCCCAGGTACTGCCCCAGCCACCCACAACCCCATACCCTTTAGTTCAACACCATTCTACCAACCATGTGTTCAACTCTCTAATTTTCTAATCCTTTCTCACTGTGCTTGCCCAGGGTACTGGGAGCACTTCAGAGAAGGCCACAGACTCCCCAGTCTCCTTGCACAACCTTCCCACTTCCTCAGTCCCCTTCCTTGTTACCTCCACCATTTCCTCCCGTTAAGTCATTTGTCCCCACATGTACCACAATGTGTGGTTTCCTCCTACTCTCTCTTTACGCACCTTAGGATTGCCTGTTCTGCCATGTCTGCCTTTAATCCTGGTATGGACTTCACCCATATCCGACTGTGCCTCTCCCCCTTGCTGCCTCATTTGATCCCCTTGAGTATGGTGTCCCCCAACACCAGTATACCCCCCTCCTCTTTCCTTGTGCCCATCACCACCCCCCCACCCAGGTTCTCATTTTGAGCCACTCAAGAATGTGTTTTTACCATGTGCCCCAGTGTCTTCCCCCGTATCTCACAATTAAGACCCTCCCTCCTCCTGTTTGACTGCCAACCTCCCTCTCACGCCTCACCTCTCCAAGTATTATCCTTCCCCCTGCCACACCATGCTCAATCTCTCCACTAGTAATGCCCCTCACTCTCTCTTCTCTGTGAGTACTATCCCTTATGCAATCACCTTCTGCATCCTCTTTCCCATGTGTTGCTATTGTGTATGCAGTATTTTAGTGACATGAGAAGTGTACACATGTCAGATGGTAGCCATCCTCTACCTGGACTTCAGCAAGACCCTTGATTCTTCACCGCACAAAAGGCTGGTAAAAATGTGGGTGATCTGAGGCTAGGGGAAGGACTGACTGAATGGATAGGGAGCTGGTTTGAGGATAGGACCCAAAGGATGGTCCTAAATGCTGTATTCATAGTAGTGAGGGTAGTGACCAGTGGGATTCCACTGAAACCAGTGCTAGATTCAGCTCTCCAATACGTACATCAGTGACATAAGTGAAAGGCTGGAAGGGAAGGGGAGTCTTTTTTGTGGATGACACCAATTTCTGGACAGTATAGAAGGACTTAAAGTAATAAAGATGTGGATAATCTAGAAAAGTGGTCTAGCATCTGGGAGTTGAACTTTGATGCCAAGAAATGCAATGTCATGCACATAGCAAATAAGAACCCACAAACCAAGTGTAGCATTGATGGGGTAGAAGTGAAATATTCTAAAGAAGAAAGGGATTTAGGGGTAATAATCAGTGATAACATTAAATCCATTTCCCACTGCAGTACAGCATATGGGAAGGCAAATAGGATATGTGGGTGTTTTACGTGGGGAATTTATCAGTTGTAGAAAGTAGGTGATTATACTGTTGTGCAGGTTGCTGGTGAGGCCAGACCATGAGTACTGTGTACAGTTCTGTAGTCCACACCTAAAACAGAAGAAGCATAGGCTGGAGAAGATACAAAAGGGAAAATGATGGAATCACTTCTGAAGGAACGAATTGTTGAGTACCTAGAGGCCAGTGGGGCACAGGACCCAAGACAGCATGGCTTCACAGCAGGAAGGTCATGTCAGACGAACCTAATAGATTTCTTTGACTAGGTGACCAAAGTAGTAGACCAGGGAGGGCTGTGGATATGACCTACCTAGATTTTAGCAAGTCATTTGACACAGTCTCACACAAAAGATTAATAGATTAATATACAAGTTAGCCAGCCTTGGAGTGGGTCCCAAGGTGGTAGCCTGGATTAAAAAACTGTCTGGACAACAGGATGCAAAGGATAATAGTAAACGGAGTCCACAGTGAAGAAAGGAGGGTAACTAACAGGGTACTGCAGGGGTCAATACTGGGACCAGTCCTCTTTAATGTCTTTATAAGTGACATTGGAGAGCACGTGGAAGGAAAAGTATGTATCTTTGCAGATGACACAAAGATCTGCAACAGGGTTGATACACAAGGTGGGGTGGAAAGGATGTAAAGGGACTTGGCAAGGTTGAAAGAATGGTCAAATATATAGCAGCTCAGATTCAATGCAAAGAAGTGCAAGGTAATGCATCTGGTAAACAAAAACCCAGGGGAAGAGTACACAATGGGGGAGAGATAATATCAACAAAATTGAAAGAGACCTAGGAGTAATTATATCAGATGACATAAAGGTGGGCAAGCAATGTGAGAAGGCAGTAAGGAGGGCTGGGGGGGGGCACTGGGATGCATAGGGAGAGGCATCAACAGTAGAAAACAGGAAGTTGTTATCCCTCTGTACAGACAGTTGGTGAGACCCTATCTGGAGTACTGCGTGCAATTCTGGATACCCCATCTCCTTAAAGACATAGACAGGGTGGAGGCTGTTCAGAGGAGGGCAACCAAAATGGTGCAGGGTCTGCACCAGAAGGCATATAAGGAGAGACTAAAGCAGCTTAATATGTGTACTTTTGAGATAAGGAGGGAGAGGGGGGACATTAAAGAAACTTTCAAGTATCTCAAAGGGAATTAACAAATTACAAGAGGGTAGCATCTTTCAGAAGAAGAGATGTTCAAGAACAAGGGGGCAAAATTTGAAGATAGAGGGAGACGGCTCAGAGATAATGTTAGAAAGTATTTTTTCACAGATGGTTGTGGATGCATGGAAAAGCCTGAGGAGGTTGTGAAGTCAGGAACAGTGGGAGAATTCAAGAATGCATAGGACAGACATAAGGCAATTCTAGTGGGGGTAGGAGGAAGTAAGCTGTTGATTAACTAGAATCTGCAGCTTATCCATCAGGTAGGGAAATGGGCAGACTAGGTGAGCCAAGCGGTCTTTATCTGCCATCAAATTCTATGTTTCTATGTTTAAAAGATGGCAACCAAGATGACAGAGTGATAGCAGGATAAGACTGACTAGGACAGATTAGAGTGCCTCAGTGTTTATGCCCTGGAGGACAGAAGGGAAAGGGAGACATTACAGAGACATTAAAATACCTGCAGAGGGTAGAACAAGGTGGAACGTGCTGAGATTTTCTGACTGAAGGAAAATTCCTCTGCTAGGGAGCACAGTTGGAATGTAATTAGGGGGTCAGAAATGATATAAGGAAGTATGTTTTCATGGAAAGGGTAGTGAATAAGTGGAATTCAATGCAAAAACTAGTAATTGGGTTTAAAAATGGCTGGGATGGCTACAAAGGGATTATTAACCAGTGTAGTGTGAGGAAGACCAGGGTTAGGTGGGGGAGGGAGGAAATAGAAGGAGGAACCATTTTGCAGTAGCTCCAGACAGGGTTCCAGGGCAGATTGGATGGACTCCTGGGGCCTGATTATCAAACGGATTAGACTGCCGCGAGCTCTGGGTGCGCCAAACACATGATGCATGGGCCTTGCGGCAGTCCCTGGCACCACATGGTGCAAGTTAGACCAGCTTTTGCTGGTCCAATACGTGAACCTTTTTATGGGGTTTGTGCCACATATTTGGAGCAAGTTGCTGTAAAGGGGGTAAAGTGCCACAAATCTGCACAACCTTTGAGAATTGGGCACAAGGTGCGATAATATGTGCAGCGCAGCTCCAGGGCTTGTGCAAGCCCTGTGTTAACCTTTGAGAATCGGGACCCAAGACTTTTTCTGCTGTTTCTAAACCAGGCATGTGACACATAGTGAAGCTATCCAAATCATTATTCTTATGCCGGTTGATTTACTGGAGACCAGACTCGATGGGAAACTTGTGCCATGTCCCAGGCTCAGGACCTATTTTGCCATCCCCTAAGCCTGACAAGTCCACCTGATTAGTCACACCCATATCTTTGGATATAGCCAAACCCTGGAGGGCATTCTGAGTATGCGTTTCCTCCTTTCTGTCTCTCTGTCTGTTTGGCACTGTAAATTCTGGAACTCTATTCCTTCCAAGAGCTTTTATATTCCTGGACCACATCAAGTTAATGTTGGGTCCAGCCTCAGGGAACCTACTGAATGTTGCCAATAATCCCACTGGGGGAGGATACACCAGCAATAGCAGAGGACATCACTGACTTAGTTTCTGCAATCAAGGCAGAGAACAAATCTCTATAGGCTTTACACCCCCTCACTGGTCTCACCCTTTTTCTCTCTGCTGTAATGAAGCTTGGGAAGAAATTTCTTCACACTGCGACCTAATGTCTCTGATAATGAGACAGCAGCATAAGTCTGTCATTACTTCTGAAAAAGTAATGTTTGTTCCAGTATGTTTACCCAACTATCAAAATCAATCAAAGTCCAGGATGACCTCCACCTGTGCTCTGACTGCTCTCATAGCACCTTTAGTCAGCTCTGCTCATCATCAAACAGTGAGCTTTTCCATGAATACATGGGGCTGATATGAGCTGGCAGCAAGGGATCAGCTGCCAACAGGACTGCCTGATTTAAGTCCTCTACTGCCTTACCTTCCCCCTTTCTGAAGAATAAAACATGTGAAGTATCCACCGCAGTCCAGAAAACTCCTGGATCAAACCTTTGACAAATCTGATAGTGGATCACTTGGGGTAAGCTTCTGAAGGTACCATGAGGCAGAAGAACGTAGAAAGATTTTCAGAGCTAGCCAAAGGTTCAATTTGTTTCTTGTCAACAACAATTCCCATGGAGAAGACAAGGTCAGTGATTTGCTCCCTACATGTTCAACAGAAGACTCATGTTGCTCAAATCCGAGAGATTCTTGCAGGAGCCTAGATACCACTGTATCGCTGTACTTCTATCCTTTTCTCCCTTTCCTTCTTGAGTCTTATGGTGGTTGCACCTTCACCTCATTGTATAACACTTATACTTTCCAGAGGTTAATTAACTATTGCTTTTTGGAAATGTTATGTAAACATTATAACTTCTGTACTGTATCTGTGCTTGTTCCATTTACTTTTGTCTGCTCCACTTTGTATTTAATGTACTGGTTGACTTATTGTTTAGACAACTAGTGCAAAACTATGTTCAGATTACAGATCACTATCCACACTCTGACAGTTCTGCTAGAGACAGCTGAGTCATCAGAAATCTTCAAGCTAAGCTCCTCCCACCACCTGTGTGGTATATCCTCTGGCTCTGCCTCATGACATCAGATCTTTCTTCCTGCTGGAAGAGACAGATTCCCCCTTTGCAGCTGTGTAGCATTGAAGGATTCTAGTATTTCAAATGCTTTTCAGGCAAATCTTCAACTTTTTCTGTCTGCATTCATTAAGTCGCTCCTATGTCTTCTGGCTCCACTTTGCGCTTGGCGATGGAGAGCAAGAAATTGAGTTTTAAATTCTGCACTTGGTGTAGGCAGAAAATGTCATCCATAGATATGCAAAAGATGTGCCCTTACTACCTGGGCAATCAACATGATCTGAGGGATGCAGTTTGTGATGGGCCATGCTGCTGGCCTCAGTCAAAGACCACGAGGCTCAACTTGCCCTTGGTCCACTGATAGACTGCAAGAAGGCCTTGGCGGTGGCAGGGTTGACTGCTCAGCTTGTGGTCATGGAAGAAGAGTTGGTGGTGGCTGTGGTGAGTTCTGAGTCAGTCTTTGTGCTGTTTCTGGCTAGGGCTAGCATCGGAAGGTCATTCTCTGACAAGTTCAGGGAAATGTGTTTGGCCATCCAGACCTTCTGGGAGAGCCCTTCTCACTGTAGCAGAAGATGCAAAAAGCATTGTCGCAGGTCGTGAAATTGGGAAAGATCACACTCTTTCCACTTCTTTGACTCCTTCAGCCACTTAACCTTGGTAGAGCTCCCTACAGTCAAGGGTTGAGGCTCCAGGGTAATCCCTTTGGGCCTGTCAACGTCAACTCTGGTTGAGAAGGGCGTCAAGATTTTTCTTGAGCCTGTTGACCAGCTGTTGGACGAGATCGAAGAGAAGTAGCTGTCTCAGACCCTGGTGCTCTGTGTTCTCACCCAGGAGGATGAGGCCCAGTCATTTCACCCAGATAAGTTGTTTCGAGAGTGACCTCCGCCAGCAGTCATGCTTCCAAAGGCAATCATGCTTAACCTGCTGAGGCAGGTGGTTTTTACAAACCCTCCATGGGACACCCACTGATATCAGCCTTCAGGTTAACAGTTGTAGTTGGGTTGAGATGCCGGTCATGCTCTTGATCTCACTTGACTGAGAGGCATCACTTTCGTTGCTTCTCGACATCTTTGATTGAGGAGAGGCATCAAACAGAAATGCATTAACACTATAAGGAGATCCACTGGCAACAGTGGACTATTGCCGGAAGGGGGTATGGTTCTGCCCCATGGACATTCAGTCCCTTGACTGTCACCGGTCCTTCCCACACTAGTCCAGTCTTGCCAGCAGTCCCCAGTATCTGCTGTGCAATCTCTAAGGGTGGTGAAACCTCCACCACAACCTCTGTTTTAAAAATGTATTTATTTAACCAGGTCTTTAATTTTTAGATAATTGAGATGTGTCTTGAATTGGATATTACTGTTGATTTTAATAGTTTTTTTTCTGTATATTTATTAAATGTTGTATAGTATTGATTGAGAAGTGCTCTGAGTCTTTGGAAAGGAGCTCTATATAAATAAAGTATCTATCTATCTATCTGTTTGGGGCCCTGACCAAGGAGCCTCCTCCCCCCGTGGCTTGCTATTGTTGGTGGAGATAACACAGGATGAGAATACCAGGGTCGTCCATGGTGGAAAATGGTCTAGAGCCATCTTTGAGGAATCCTCCTACTCCAAAGGTGAGTCATGGATGGCCTCGACCAAATACTTTTGACCTGGAATTTGATGAACAGGTGACCACTGACCACAGGCTGGTACCATTTGGAGCTCTGGTTCATGTTATGTTGGAGTCCATGAAAATTCCCTTTGAGTTGGTCCAGAAATGAACTAAGTACCCTTTTACTGACATACTGGATAGGGATAATTGATTTTCCCACAGCTGACACCATGTTGGGACAGGTCCCGGCGCTCTGGAAGTATACAGTATCCTACCTGGTGCCTTTTCCCCAATTGGTCCACAAGTAAGTGCTCACAATGGGCTCTTTACTGGGTTTCTGAACACACCTCTGTGGAGGACTTGGTTTCAGAGTCTGCCTTCTGTAAATCCAGAAGCCAAGGGATGTGAACAAACCTCCAGACAGAGTCTGAGTAGATTGCCCATGCGGCTAAAAAGGTATATGCTGCTACATCACTGAGTCTGCATCAGGTCAGCTACACTGTTATAATGGCAGATTTTAGCCATTCCCTGTTTGGGATGTTAGGGAAACTCCTCCCCCATCTTCCAGCTGAAAAACAGCTTCCAGTTAAGATAATCAGAGACCAGGGTCACAATTACTGGCTAAACTCTAGCTTCAGATGATGTTGGCAATGGGTGACTACTGTGCCCATGCCATGGAAATGGCCATCACTATGCATTGTAGGGCCTGGTTGAGGCTTTCCATCTTCATAGCAGACACTCAGCATAAACTGACCAATGTCCTCTTCTGGGGCACTGACTTCTTTAGCCCTGGTGTGGAAGGACATCTCACACCAACTGAGAAGTCCAACACCACCCTAGACTCCATGGCTTTATCCCAAAAGGACCAAAAGGCCAAAAAGGCTAAACAGAAGGCCTCTCAGTTTCAGTCCTTTTGGTCACAACAACCTCAGCAGCAACCCTAGCAAGGGTCTTTCTGGTGCTGGCATCTGAAACCCAAGTTTAGTGACCAGGGCAAAAAAGAACACTGGCAGAGGTGATGGTGCCACCTTGAGCCCCCTTCAAGGTTGCTCAGTGATGGGTTATGAGGTGTCATTCCCCCTCCCAACCAGTCCCTTCCCAGCTCCTGGTTGGGGGTCGGTTGTGCCACTTCTTGCCACAGTGGTCTGCCATTACATCAGACAGGTGGGTTCCAGAAGTAGTAACAAAAGGTTCCCCCTGGATTTCAAGGTTCTGCCACCCTACTGACTCCAAGCTCCTCAGGAGTCCAGAGTGTTGCAGGACACATTGTCCGCACTTCCAGCCGACTTTGTTCAGCTGCTATAGTGCAGGGTGACAGCCCGTGTTACAGATGCCCTGGCCACTCAAGAATATGTGTACATGTACTTCCTGGTTCCAAAAAGAATGGTGGGCTGCTTCTTCATACTTGATCTCAATGATCTGAACCAGTTTGTGCAGAAGCGCAAGTTCTGGATTGTCACTCTGAATGTGATCATACCATCTCTGGAGCAGGGCATGTGGTTCTGCTCCATGGACCTCCACAATGTGTTCTTTCACATCTCAGTCCATCCTTACAATTGCTGGTAACTTCAGTTTGCAGAGGGGATCCTGTACCAATTCTAGGTCATGCCTTTCAGCCTCTCATCCACACCCAGGGTCTTCACCAAGTGCATGGCAGTGGTGATGGCCTTCCTGTGGTGCAAGGGTGTCATGGCATATCCCTATCTGGATGACTGGCTGATAGCAAGGCCATCAAAAGAAGCTATGGAGTGGTCCAGAAACCTGGCCCTCCAGACCTGTTGGCACTTTGGCCTTATAGTCAACCTGGCCAAGTCAGAGCTGGTCCTCATGCAGGTGATAAAATTCATTGGGGCAGAACTAGACTCCCTGCTGGCCAAGACCTGCCTCCTTAAAAACCAGACTTCGGACCTTACCTCCTTTGCTTGATCATTTCAGGTTGGGTGTTCACACTCTGTCTGGGACTCCTGTGGCTGGTGGGGTACATGGCATCCTTCAGCAGCATGATCCATTGAGTTTGCTGGCAGATGCACCACCTGAAGTGGAAGCAGGGCCAACAGTTGTCCCAGCACCTAGGTCATCTGGACCAGCCAGCTGTGGTGACCCAACCAATGTGGGTTGCTATACAGTGGTGGCTGGACCCACACAATCTGGTGGAGGACATCCATTTGCTGCTCGGTACCATCTGTCATGCTCATGATGAATGCATCTCTAGTAGGGAGGGGAGCACATCTGAGTGACAACAGAACCCACAGAATCTCTTCACCACATCAACCTGCTGGAGCTCTGTGCAGTGCATTTGGCTCTGATGGATTCATTGTTCAGGGTCAGGTTGCTCAGGTCCAGACAGGCAATGTCCTACCTGAACTGGCGGAGTGGGACGCAATCCCTTCCAGTGTGTTAGGAGACTCTTCACACTTGTACACTCATGCTCAGCCTGGATTCAGATCTCCTGGCTATCCATATTGCAGAAGAAAACAATTAGCTGGTGGACACTTGTATCTGGGTCAGAGAGATGTCACAATTGGTCCCTGAATCAGGAAATGGTAGACCACCTGTTCTCCCAGTGGAGTACCACTCTGGTGGATCTGTTCATCTTATGGGAGAACACCACACTAAGGCTGATTTGTGCCCATCCCCCACAATCTGAGACATTGTTGTGGTACGCCTTCATGAGGTCCTGGACTATAGGCCTCCTGTATGCTTTCTCTCCCTTCTCCTTGGTCCACAAAGTGTGTGGTCAAGGCCTGGAAGGACAAGGGCGGATGATCCTAAAAACCCCAGACTAGTGCAGGCTGTTCTGGTATCCAGCTCTCCATGGCCTTAGCAGCAGGTCTCTGTGGAGGATGCCTTTCCACCTACATCTACTTACCAGACAACAGAGAAAAAAGTACTGTACCTGGACCTTCAATCCCTACACCTCTCAGCCTGGTTCCTGAGCAGCTGGAGTGCCAGGCTCTGGATCTTTTGGATGAAATCCTCCATGTTGTGGAAGCATCTCATAAGGAATCAATGTACAGATGCTGTGCATTTAAGTGGAAGAGGTTTTCAATCTGGTGCCAGGGTGAGGAACTTGATCCCCTTACCTGCCCCGCAGCTGGCATTCTTGACTATCTGTGATCCCTCTCTCAGTTTGGAGTCTGAGTGACGATTCTTAAAGTGTACCTGGAAGCCATCTCTGCATACTGGGAGTGAGCTGGTTTGCTGAAGGTGGCCCATGAGAAAGTGGTGAGGCATTTTTTTAAAGGCCTTGATCACTTGTCCCCTCTGGTGTGTGAACCTCCGCCTCTGTGGGTCCTACTGTTAATGTTAGCAGTGCTGATGGGTAAGCTGTTTGAGACAATGCACAGGTGAGCAATACTAAGGTTCATACTAAGGAGTGAGGAGCGGGAAAGGCGGTGAGCCCATGTTAGCTCCTATCGTTTCACCCATAATAAGTCAGTATGTTTCCTTCTCTAATATATGCGTCAAGTCTTCTTTTGAATTGATAATTATTACTACTTATTATGACTTGTAACAGCAGTTGATTCCATGGTTTCAACACTCTTTGGATGAAGAAAGCCTTCCTTTTGTTTGTATTAAATTTCTTTTGTCTTAACTGCAGGGGATGCCCTCTTGTGCTGGCTCTACTGCATTTGAATTCCATATTCAGCTCATTTAACAGGTAGTTATCTTGCATTATATCATAGCATAGAAGTAGGTCACCTCTTATTTTTCTAGTTTCAAGAGTCATTAAATTTAATGCTTGTAGGTGACTGCAGTATGACACTCGCTTCAGAATATGTATCAGTTTAGTGGTGTGTCTTTGGATTCTTTCAATCTGATTTATGCAGCCTCTTTTTATTGGACCCCACACCGGGCTGCCATAGTCTAGCAGTGGTCTAACATATGCTCTATACAGTGACATTATGACTTGTTCTTCTCTACTTTTAAAAGTTTCACTTTATAGCCCCTAATATCTTTTTTGCCTTTGCTATTTGTTTATTACAGTGAGCATCATAAGTGAGATCATTATTTATCGTTATACCTAGATCCCTTTATTCATTAGATTCTCTTAGAGGCTGAGCATTGAGAAAATATGCCCCCTTTAGATTTTGTCTCCCTAGATGCATGACACAACATTTGTGTGTATTGAAACTCATTCCTCTGAGTTGGCCCGGTGACGCAAAGGGCTGAGGTGCTGGCGCCTTACCTCGCACCACACTGATGACCTGGGTTTGGGAACGTACTCAGGTGCTGGAGAGTTGGCAGGGGAAGGAGTAGGATTGAGCACCTGGAGGGCTGCTCTCCTCTCCTCTCCTGGGGTGGGTTGGGGAATGATGTCGCTTTGTGTAGCAGCCCCCGGTGGAGACCTAGGGAAGCTTAGATGGCCACCTGGACTAGTGCCTTCCCAAGTTCTGTGACAGCTGACCTGGCCACAGCAGCACCCAGGGCCAATGCCTAGGTCACGTCGGGTTACCCTGAGGTGGCTGCAATGTGGGGTCGAGATCAGTGGCAGTGACGGGAGAGGTGAGAGTCCTTGTGGCAATTGACCTGAAGCAGAGGTAGGTGAGGGTTGCTGGGGAGATAAACAGATAAAACAAAAAAAAAATAAAAGAGAAACTCATTCCTCTAAGTGTAGCCCACTTCTGGATATTGTCTAGATCATTCTAAATAGTTGTTATGTTGTCACTATTTCTAGCTATACCTGCTAGTTTTGTATCATCCGCATATTTACTTAACCAGCTTGTTGTAAGCTGTACCATACTAGACATTAAGATTTGAAATAACACAGGTCCCAGGACAGACCCCTGCTTGTGACCAGCACCAGAACGGAGTAATAGCCATTAATGCAAATCCTTTGTGTTCTCCCCTCTAGCCATCTTGCTATCCATCCCACAACTCTGTGATCTCATTGTATATCACATAAGCTTTGTAAAATGTCCCCGTGTGGGACCTTATCAAATGCCTTAGCAAAATCCAAGTATATACAATCCACTGGCTCCCCCTCATCCAGCGCCGCAGATATTTTTTCATAAAGGCACAGTAAATTTGTCACACACGATCTACCAGCCACAAATCCATGCTGCTCTGTATCCCTCCGGCCTCCATCATCATCTATTATGCCTTTATGTATTGGCTCCATTAGCTTTCCAGGTACTGGGGTCAGGCTAATAGGTCTATACTTTGTGTGTCCTGCTCTGTTCCCCTTTTTGTATATAGCCACCACTTTCGCCGATAGCCAGACAGGTGGGACTTCTTTGTCTGTTAAAGATTTCTGGAAAAGTAATTTTAGTGGGTGGCAATATTAGATGCAAGTAGTTTTAGAATTTTTTGGGGAGATATTATCAGGCCGTGCTGAGTATGCATTTTTTAGATTGTTTATTTTGTCAATAATACTTTCACTTGTAATGACTATATTAGTTTCATGTGTTTTGGAGTTATCCTCTTTGTAGCATGTACTTTTTAAGAAAACTGAGCCAAAATAGGTGTTGAATTTGTTTGTCAAAGCTTCAGGCTCTGTGATTGGTTGGTTGTTAGCCATAATGGAGCACAGCCCTGAGTTTGATTTGTGTAGTGAGTTCAACATACCCGTAAAATTGCTGCATATTATTTTTGTTAGCAGTACTAGCTATACTTCGTTCCATTTTCTATGTATTTATTTATCATGTTCTTACATTTTTTTAAGATACTTATATTGTTGTCACATGGCCTCAGATCCTGTTTTTCTAAATTTGAAATATACTCTGCTTTTTTTAATGAGTTTCTTTAAGGATTTGGTGAGTCATTTTGGTTTAATGCCTCTGCTAGTGAGATGTCACATCCGTTGTGGAAGACTGTCTTCTTGGTGGCCATCATGTCAGCTAGAAGAACTAGTGAGCTCCAAATGCTCTCAGTGGAGTCATTTCATTTTTACCATTTTCATTTCATTTTTATTTTTATATTTGTAAGCAAGATAGGAAAATTGCCCATTCTCACAAGTGACAAGTTTAAATAGAAAAGACATACATCTTATAAATATAAGACACAATACAAAATGCATATAAATAACAACATTAACTGTTACAGTCTCATTACCTTGTCTTCCACAAGGACAAGCTCATCCTTTGCCCCACCTGAAGTTCCTCCTGAAGGTTATATTGAAGTTTTACCTTAACCAGGTGACTAACTTGCAACTATACTTTACCAGCCTGACCTTGGAGGATGATCCCAGGCTCTATACTTCGAACTTGTGGAGGGAGCTCTCTTACTATAAGGACCATACAGCTGGAGTTTGGGGACAGGCGTGCCAGCTGTTTGTGATATACATTGAAGCCACACCTGGCAGACTGACAGCAAGGCAGATGATTTCCAGGTGGATTACGTCCGGCATCTACCTCTGCATAGATTAGCAGGTAGGGAGTCGTCCATTGGGCTTAGAGCTCATTCCAACAGACATACAACTGCCTTCATGGCTGGGTTATTCCCATTGCAGAGATATGCAGGGCTGCAGCCTGGAATAAAGCCCACACCTTCATATCTCATTACAGCATTGACATAATGAGTCATGATGTGGCTTTTGGGCCTCGATCCTCTAGTCTCTGGTCACCAAGTAGGGGTGTGTGCCTTGCCCCCTTCTATTGGAGGACTGCTAGGGGTCTGCCAGAGTGTGGATAGTGAACAGTATCCATGTTATTAGAAATATAGGTTAATCACCTGTAATCATAGTTCTACCAGTGGTATATAGTTCACACCCACACAACCCACCTGGCCTCCCCTGGCAAGTGGCATTCAGATCTCTACTTCCAGCATGAAAAAGATCTAACGTCATGAGGTGGAGCTGAAGAATATGCCACCCAGGTGGTGGGAGGAGCGTTGCTTGAAGACTTCGATGGCTCAGCTGTCTGCAGCACAACTGTCAGAGTGTGGATGTGAACTGTGTACCACTAGTATCACCCATCCTACTCGGGTGGTGTTGTGCAACGCCAGGTCTATTAAAAACAAGACCGCTATTATAGCACATTTTGTTGGAACATCTGAGCTGGCGTGTATCACTGAGACCTGGCTGGATGAGAATGCTGGCCCAGTTTTGGTGGCAGCAATTCCAGCCGGATACTAAGTGATACACTGCCCTAGGATGGATCGTAGGGGCGGGGGTGTTGCTATCTGTTTTAGATCGGAACTGGGCCTAGTGGAGGTACCAGTGGGAACTACCCAACTCCTTTGAATGTGTCATGGGTGAGGGTGTGGGGTGCAGGATACTTCTCATTTACCGTCCACCAGGTGACGGGAATGTTTTCCTGCGGGAAGTCGCTGACTTCATTGTCGACCTGACATTGGGATCCCCCAGATGGTTGGTTCTGGGGGATTTTAATGCCTGGGTCGACGATGAACTCTCGCAGTTTGGTCAAGACTTCTGCCAGTTAATGACTTCACTGGGCTTCACACAGGTTATTTTCTCCTTGACCCATATTGGTGGACATTCATTGGATTTGGTGTTCCTACTGGGGATGGAGATATCTGATTTGGTGGTGGAACCAGTCGGATGGCCTGATCATCACTCCATTGGATTCAGTTTTGAGGCCACCCCAGTAGGCCAGCCCCTATGGAGATGGTCCGGTACTGCCCTTTGAGGGGTGTTTTCCCAGATGGCCTGATGGTGATACTGGACCTATCGGGTTTACCGAGAGATTGCATGGATCTGGGAGACTTGGTACTTGCCTATAATAAGGCGGTAGCAGGGGCCCTGGATTCCATTGCTCCTGTTCAAGTTCGTCCCCTCACTCTTTGCCCCAAGTCTCCTTGGTTTGATGAGACTCTGAGGGAGTTGAGGAGAGTCAGATGAAGGTTAGAGAGGTGCTGGCGGAGATCAGGTCTGGATTGTGACAAACTTAGTTTGATGGACAATTACGTGGTCTATCAATCCGCAATCTCTCGTAAGAAGGCAGAATTTCTGTCCAGAGAGATTGGTGCTGCACAGAATAGACCAGCTCAGCTTTTCCGGACTGTGGACAGGTTGTGCAATCCAATCTGTCTTCAGCTCAGAAGAGCCATTTCTCAAGAATGGTGTGAGGAGTTTGCTCAATTCTTTTCAGATAAGGTTTCCACAATCAGGTCTGATATCTGCTTGACCCTTCCTAATGGGAGCTGTGATGGTCGGCAGGAGATGTCGGACACCCAATTTGTGTGGTCTGACTTCAGCCTTCCCACAATCAGTGACATTGTGATGGTCATCCAATCACTGCATCCGACCAACTGTGGTTTGGACCCGCGGGCTCCACACGTCTCCTAGTGGGCTGTGTGGATAAAATCGGTCCAGTCCTTGCTGAGATAGTCTGGAGGTCTTTGAAGAGGGGGATTTTTCCAAATTCTCTGAAGGAGGCTGTGGTTCAGCCCCTTCTTAAGAAGTCCTCCTTGGACCCGGATTGTCTGGCTAACTACAGGCTTGTCTCTAACCTGCCCTTTTGTGGGTAAGGTTATTGAGAAGGTGGTCGCGTCGCAGCTGGATGATCATTTGACCAGCCACAATGTCTATGATTCTCTCCAGTCCAGATTTAGGAAAAGACGTAGTACAGAGACAGCTCTTGTCCGGGTACTAAATGACCTCCTAATAGCGAGAAATCGAAGGACTCGTTCCATCTTGGTCCTTCTTGATCTCTCTGCAGCATTTGACACCGTGGACCATGGTGTGCTATTGGAGCGCTTGCAGTTTATCTGTGGACTGTCTGATACAGTCCTCAGTTGGTTTCAATCTTTCCTCGAGGGTAGGACTCAGAGGGTGGTGTCTGGGATTTTTTCCTCAGCATCATTCCCCCTATCGTATGGGATGCCGCAGGGCTCCATTCTGGTGCCCATGCTGTTTGTGGTGTATATGCTGCCGATGGAGCGATTATTAGGTGATACGGTTTGAGTTTTCACTGCTATGCAGATGATACTCAGCTGTACATATCCTTTGTGCCCGACCAAGATGCTGCCTTTTCGGTCTTTAACAACCGTCTGGCCGAAATCCAGGACTGGATGAATGTGAGTTGGCTATGGTGGAATCCAGAGAAAACTGAGGTGTTAGTTGTGGACCTGGGTCGCCAGGAGGCAGGTTTGTTGGTGGGATCACCCTCGGGTTTATGGCTTGGGGGTGTTCAGCTAACCACCTCAGACCAGGTGCGGAACCTGGGTGTTGTGTTTGATGACTGTTTGACACTTAAGTCTCAGGTGTCGGCAGTTGTCAAAGCCTCCTTTTACCATCTGAGGAACATCACCCGGGTGAAGCACCTGGTTCCTCCTGACGATCTTCCTACTTTGATGCACGCCTTCATTACCTCCCACCTTGACTACTGCAATGCCCTTTATCTTGGGCTACCGGGGGTTGATATTCACCACTTGCAGCTAGTGCAGAATTCGGCAGCCAGGCTATTGACTGGTTCTTCTAGGTCCAGTCATATAACACCTGTTCGGGACTGCACTGGCTGCCAATATGCTGGCAAATCACCTTCAAGGTCAGTTTGCTGACCTATAAGGCCCTACACGATCAGGGACCTGGCTACCTGAAAGATCTCCTTTGTCCCTACTGTCCCTCCCGCTCTCTCCACTCCACTGATGAGGGATTGCTAGAGATTCCCAGGGTTCGCTTAAAAACTTCTGGGGACAGATCTTTTAGTTTTATGGCCCCAACCCTGTGGAATTCTCTACCTTGTCAGGTGTGGGATTGCCCGACTGTCCAAAGCTTTAAGGGGGCTTTAAAAACATATCTTTTTAGCCTAGCGTATAATAATTTTTAGATACTGTTGCCTTAGATTAATTCTAATATTGTTTTAATTATTTATTGATTTTATCATATTATGTACAGGCGCCTTGGTTTTGGAAAGGCACCTTTTATAAATAAAGATTGATTTGATTTGATTTGATTTGATGACTACAGTTATAGGAGAGTAACCTATATTTTACTTCCACTATACCCCTTCCTCCAGGATGCATCTGGAAATAAGCTATCTCAGCTCAGTATGCTCTTCCTGAAGAAAAAGTTTGAATAACTATAACAACTACTCTGTGATTTTCGATACAAGAAAATGTAAGTAAATTATTTGGATTTAGATGGCTTCCATGTGGATGTCCATGGTTCCTATACAGATGTATGTGGTCAGTGACCATAAATATATGGAATGAGAATAATTTTTAATTTTTTTCCATTTAACCAGGAAAGTAGACTATGTTGAATGTCCCATTTTCAGTCACAACTGAGGGATTAGGGTGCAAGAGTTGGAAGACAATAAAGTGCATAATAGTATGGATTACCATGGAATTGAATTATTTCTCTATGCTTACCCATGGATTTCTATAGATTTTCCATGGAATTCCAGGATTTCTACTGTTAAACCATGATATTCTTATTGAAGGAGGACTGAGGATAGCACAAAGTCTTTATGGTCTGCTAGACCCTAGAAAATAGACTTTGAAATGTCAGCCATAATATTCTCTGGGCATGTACAGGTTGAATTTAGACCATCTGTGCTCATGCAAAACAAGAAGTTTGTTAGGAGCAGAGCTGGGATAACTTATTTGTCTACTTATGCTTTGGACAGGGGACTCCTTCCTCATCCCCAGTGTGAATTAGGTTACATTTCACTTTTCTTACCACTGTTAAGTGGAATCACCAGCAGTTAAATATAGAACCTGCCTCTTTGACATTTATTTATTTAAACTTTGGAAATGGGGTAGAGCTCACCTGGACAAAACCTGTTTACAGGGGCAACCCAGACATGTCCAAGAACAATTCATACAATATACATAGCAATAGATGAGGACACACATCAAATATAGTATAATAATACTTTTATTTATAACGCACCTTTCTAGAAATCAAGGCACCTAATAAGGAAAAATGAGGTAAAACAGGGTGCAATAAAAACAATGAAGTACAGGCTCTCATAAAATTCAGAGTACAGATACCATCATACAGAATAGGCTCGATGTCATAAATGGGTCTTAAGGGCCTGTTTAAATCCTTCTATTGTCACACACTCCTGAAGCTGACAGGGTAGAGAATTCCAAAGGGCTGTGGCCATGTACATAAATGCATGGGCCTCCAAAGATTTTAAAGAAACCCTTGGAATTTCTAGCAGCCCCTCATTAGCCAAGTGGAGCGATCGCCCGGGGCAGTATGGAACCAGAAGCTCTTTCAGGTAGTCCAGGCCCAGTCCGTATAGGGCTCTATAAGTCAGAAATCCAACTTTAAAGGTGATCCGCCACTGCACCAGCAGCCAGTGCAGTTTGCGCAGCACTAGAGAGATGTGACAAGTCCGGTGAATTTCAGTCAAAAACCAGGCTGCAGCATTCTGCACCAGCTGCAAGCGGCGGATGTCAACCCCAGGTAGCCTTAGATAAAGGGAGTTGCAATAATCAAGGTGTGAGGTCACAAAGGTGTGGACCAATGTAGGCAGATTGCTGGATGGAACTAGGTGCTTAACCCTGGAGATGTTCCTCAGATGATAAAAGGAAGATTTGACCATTGCCAACACCTGCGATCGCAGTGTCAGACCATCATCAAAAATCACCCCCAGATTTCGCACCCGTTCAGAGGTAAGGAGCTGGAAGCCTCCAAAGAAAAGTCTTGAAGGCAAACCCGCTCCTGACCCCTCTATCCGGTGACCCGGGTCCACGACCATCACCTCAGTCTTCTCTGAGCTCAACCTTAGTCAGCTCGAATTCATCCAACTCTAGATTTCAGCAAGGCAGTTGTTAAATACCGAGATCGCTATCCTGGTTGAGTTTGAAAGATAGGTAGAGCTGGGTATCATCAGCATAGCAGTGAAACCTTAGCATATACCTTCTTACAATGTCTCCGAGGGGTAGCATGCACACTGCGAACAACATGGGGGACAACATCAACTCCTGAGGTACCCCACATGACAGAGAGACTGGGTCGGAGGAATAAATCCCTGATACCACCCACTGAGTTCTGCCAATGAGGAAAGATTTAAACCACCTGAGGAGTGTACTAGACAGGCCATGGATGAACCTCAGGCAGTCGAGAAGAACCCCATGGTCCACAGTGTCAAATGCTGATGAGAGATCCAGAAGAACCAAGATGGAATGCCTTTTCCAATCTCTCGCCATCAAGAGATCATCGAGCACCTGAACCAGCGCAGTCTCGGTACTATGCCTCTAACGGAATCTGGATTGGAGGGGTTCATAGATGTTGTGGATGGTCAAATGGTTCTCCAGTTGTAGGGCCACTACTTTCTCAATCATGTTCCCCACAAAGGGAAGGTTAAAGATTCGTCTGTAGTTGGCAGGGCAGTCTGGGTCCAGAGAAGCTTTCTTCAGGAGGAGTGTCACCACTGCCTCCTTCAGGGAGCTGGGAAAACTCACCTGTCTCAAGGGAGCACCAGACTATCCGTACTAGGACCGGGCTAATGATATCACAACAACCCATAATCAGGGTAGTTGGGCCCGGATCCAAACTAGAGTACATAGGGCGCATACCCTGGACAATCGGCATGACATCGATGAACTCTGGCTGATCGAAGGTACTCCAGGAAAACTGAGGGACGGCAACCAAGTGCTGATCAATAGCATCTTCTGTAGAGTGTGCTGGCTGGAGCTCCACCCTGATATCAGCCACCTTAGCCGTAAAGAATCGAGCGAGTTCATCACACTCCACTTGGGAAAAGGCCCTTTGAACCAGCAGGCAGGCTGGGTTGCGCAGTCTGTCTACAGTTCAAAAGAGCTGAGCTGGTCGGTTCTGAGTAGCCGCAATCTCCCCGGACAGGAACTCTGCCTTCTTACTGGTGATTGCAGATTGACAATAACAATAAGCAAGAGGGAGTTACAAGATGATAATTCAATTGAGGGGTTTATGGAACATACTAATCTACTAGGCCAAAGGCTGAGGGCATTGTGATGTTCCATAAACCCTGAGGTTGAATTGTCACCTTGTAGCTCACACTAGCCCATTATTTTATTTTTAATTATTATAGGACTAGTCCAACTATGCAGTAAAAAACAGGAACTGTGATGATGTTTTCGCAGCTCTGTTAGACGAAGTCGTTAGAATCACAAGGTCAGTGAGAGAAACAAAAAGCATAAGGAAAATGGGCAATGTGGTGACTGAAAAATTTACTGATAGCTTGTGATAATTCACAGAATTTGATTGACAGTTAGTAATAATCTATGGCTAGGCATGGATTATCATAACCTCTCAATCAAATTTTGCTGATCCACTGTTTACCCTGGCTTATTGGAACCTGCTAATCAAACTCCATGAATTATCAGGTCTGAAAAGTGCTTCCTCAATAGTTAATTATTGGCCATAGCAGTAAGGCTTTTTTTGATAAACATCTAGCACCAAATAGATGGCGATCAGATTAAAACTTGTTATCTCTCTCCCAATATTTAACTGTTATCTTCTGCTTTTTGTTAACAGTCATCCTATGTATTATGTACCATCAGTTGATCTTTGTATTTCTATACTATCATTCCAGACTGTATGTATTGTTTCTACTCCTACTGTTGTAGTCAGGACCTCCTTGCAAATGACCTATTGCTAAATGGAGCATCTCCTGGTAAAACAAATAATAAAAAAAATACAGTATACTACAATTCATGTAAAACCTAGAAACATAGAAGTTGATGGCAGATAAGGACTGCAAGGCCCATCCAGTCTGCCCATTTCTTTTTCTACCTTATAAATGTGTCATCGGCCTTTGCTCTGTCAATGGCCTATCTATTCATACTCATCTGTATTGCTCCCTTATGCCTATACCATGCCTGTTTGAAGCCCTGCACTGTATTCATATCCACCACTTTCTGAGGAAGACTGTTCCATGAATCCACCACCCTTTCTGTGAAAAAGCACTTCCTCACATTACCCCTTAAACGGCATCCCTCTAGTCTCATGCTGTGTCCTCTTGTCCTGCTATTTTTCTTATATTGCAACATGTTAAACTCTTTCACCTTATTACTGCCCTTAAGATGTCTGAATGTTTCGATCATATCACCTCTCTCCCTCCTTTGCTCTAGGGTATACATATTGAGCTCCGTTAATCTGTCCTCCTTTGTTTTCTGATGCAGTCCCTGCACCATTTTGGTTGCCCTCCTCTGGACTGCCTTAATTTGGTTATTGTCCTTGGGAAGGTGTGGCCTCCAGTACAGCACGCAGTACTCCAGATGGGGGCTAACCAGTGTCTTGTAAAGAGGGATTATTACCTCCCTCTTCTGACTTATGATACCCCTACTAATACACCCTAACATCCCTCTAGCCTTACCTACTGCTTTAGTGGTCTGCTTGGATGATTTCAGGTCATCGGTGATGATGATGCCCAAGTCTCTTTCTTCCCTTGTGACTGCCAGCAACTCCCTTCCCAACCTATAGGTGGCTTCAGGGCTTCTCTTCCCTATGTGCATGATTTTGCACTTCTTTGCATTAAACCCCAGTTGCCACTCTTCTGACCATTTTGCTAGTTTATCCAGATCTCTTCTCATTCTACCCACCCCATATGGATCATCTACTCTGTTGCAGATCTTGGTGTCATCTGCAAACAGACAAACCTTACCCTCCAATCCATCTGCAATGTCACTGGTGAAGATATTGAAGAGGACTGGCCCCAGGACTGATCCCTGAGGTACCCTACTTGTAATTTGCATCTCTTCCAACTGTATACCTTTTACCACCACTCTCTGTTTTCTGACCGTCAACCTGTTTGCCACCCAGTTGACCAACTTCTGACCCACCTGAGCCTACCCAGCTTATTAATCAATCTTCTATGTGGAACAGTATCGAAAGCTTTGCTGAAGTCAAGGTAGGCAACATCAACTGCTCCCCCTTGGTCCACCACTATGGTTACCCAGTCAAAGAAATCTATGAGATTAGTTTGACAGGACCTTCCTTTTGTAAACCCATGCTGTCTTTGATCCTGTGCTCCTATGGATTCCAGGTGTTGCACTATCCTTTCCTTAAGGAGTGCCTCCATAATCTTGCCCACTACTGAAGTAAGACTGACTAGTCTGTAGTTCCCTGCCTCCTCCCTGCTACCACTCTTGTTGGAGCAGGATCACATGAGCCCTTCTCCAGTTTTCTGGGACCTCTCCAGTGCTCAAAGACTCACTAAACAGTTCTGATACTGGCTCTGCTAGTTCCACCCTTAGCTCCTTTAGTACCCTGGGATGTATGCCATCAGGTCCCATTGCCTTGTCCACCCTGAGCTTATTTAGCTCTTGTAGGGACCTTTCTTTTGTGAAGGAACTAGTGCTCACCTCCCTCCCTCTGTGTCCACGGTGCTGAGCTGTGGGCCCAACCCTACATTCTCTTCAGTAAATACTGAGCAGAAGTATCTATTTAGGATAGATGATTTTACATGGTCCTCCTCCTCACATGCCCCCTTATCTCCTTTGATCTTAGCAATATCCCCTCTGGACTTTCTCCTTTCACTAATGTATCTATAGAAATATATATATATATATATATATATATATATATATATATATATATTCATGGCAAAAACCTGTTTAATGCATCAGTTAGGGTTGTTCCACAGCCGATAAAAGTGAGGAATTTGGCTGTTAGGTTGAAAACCAATCAATTCACCCCCAGCACCACACAGACACACACACACATTCAAGTATGGGGAGGACCAAGTCAACACAACCAATGACAGACATCCAGCAGCAGGTGACAGAAATAACAAACAATTGTCTAAATGTACTACGAGACATCCCCACCCCTGACCAGGTACTGCATGCTCAGTGGAGATCAACAGCAAAACTGAGGCCATGTACACTAAACGTATACATCCTCGATTGCAGCTGCACACAACGTATCACACTTAGTAGTTGCATGGCCTTACCTACCGATGCCCCACACCACACCACACCACTTGTGGTGGTCCACCTGAGCAACAGAGTTCAACAAAACCAAGGAGTTGTACAGCTATAATATCTCTGATTATAACAAGGGTTTGAGAAATGCAGCTTTCTAATTGACTGTAAACGTTGTAACACCCTTATGTCTAGTTTTTATTAACAGACATGTAGAGCCTAACCATATGATACACATGGTTTAATGTTGTTTAAAAAACAGTTTTATTATGATAGCAATAAGCCACTCCCAGGTATTATGTTAATGGTCAGTTTATCACTGTCTAGCGACAGGTAGCACTCGGTTATGCCTCATTCAACATTAAACCCCTACAGGGTGATTAACAGACATTTTACATAACTGTTGGTCATGCCTTATTGCTGAATTGTCTTTATGAGTAGATACTCTGCCTCTGCTAGGCACTGCAGCAGCTTTGCAACACAGTGTCCCACCCACTTACACCATACACTGTCTAGTTACTGAAGAATGGCTGTCAATATGAACTCATGAAGATGAACAGTGTAACTTGATCATTACAGTCATCAAAACCCTAGTGTGATTATAACTGACAGAGTCAGTGATAGAGGATAACCCCTGCTATCCTAGTACACTTACCCCATTGTGAGTTAAATCAATAGTAAAATACATTCAGTTTATATCTACAGCATACCTACTTGATTCCTGTAGTACCACAATTAACATAGTTATCAGTTTGATCTCATCAGTGACAGAAGTGTGGCAAACCCAAATAGTAGGCATACAGCCTGAGTATGAAACAACTGTTAAAAAAAATCACACTATGTCCATAAGTGGTATAGATCAGTCATTGCAGCAATAGTAAATGTATTACTATTTGAATAAGTTAGTCATCACAGATGCAATGAGATTGTCTTTATCAGGTATAGCATACTCAGTAAGTGTCTACAGCAAAAATCTCTCCTATATACATCTCCGATACAGGTACATCATTGTTGGATCAGTAGTGCTATGATATTTACAACTTGCTTGGCCTGATCCATGCAATTATAATGTTTCTTACAAAGAATACTTACTGCATCTTTAGTATTGAAACACACTGAAGGTCTATGTATGTACATCAGCAGTACACCTTCATCAGTAAGAATGCATGTCATTCTGGCAGTACGAATTTCACAGGAGTTGAACATGAATGCTTTTCCATACATTTACATCAGCCCCTCTATGTTGAGTAAACCATTGCAGTAAATGTACTACTATGTAAATCACCTACTAAATGTATCACTACTTTTATCTTGAGCATGCTAGTGTCTTGTAGTTAATTTATGTGCTTCTCTTAATTTATGCATACTCACTAGTGTTAAAACCTTTCTACAACTCTCATCATGCACCTTCAGCATTTATATTGAATAACGGCACAGCACCCTGGTCGTGTGGTGGGCATCGTAGGTACGGCCATGCAACTACTAAGTGTGGTACGCTATGTGCAGCTGCAATCAGGATGTGTACATTTGGTGTACATGACCTCAGTTTGCTGTTGATCTCCACTGAGCATGCAGTAACTGGTCAGGGGTGGGGATGTCACGTAGTACATTTAGACAATTGTTTGTTATTTCTGTCACCTGCTGCTGGATGACTGTCATTGGTTGTGTTGACTTGGTCCTCCCCCATACTTGCATATGTGTGTGTGTGTGTGTGTGTGTGTGTGTGTGTGGTGCTGGGATTCGGAGTTAGGGTTTTCAACCCTAACAGCGAATTTCCTCACTTTTGTCACTGTGGAACAACCCTAACTGATGCATTAAACAGAGTTTTTTGCCATGAATATCCTGTCTTTTTCAGAACTATTACTCAGCATAGTACATGATTTATAGTTGTAAGAATAGTGCACATACATAAAAAAAAATGTTCCAATATCAGAAATATTTCAACTCTTGTGGTTGCATTTACTGTTATTAACAGTAACAGTAGTCAACTGTTAATCATATTGTTTTTATTACTTTATTAATTGTAATTTGTCATTGTTATTCCATGTAATAGTTTTTATGTAAAAGTGTCTTACTCCTTTTGTTTGTGAGCACATATGTAAATAAAAAGACATACATAACTAAAAGACAATATGACATGACATGGATACCATTAGTTCATCTACTGAACAAATGGATATGTTACTGCTGTAACTTGAGATTTGATAGAGTGCTTGTACTACCAACTGAGGTGGTACCACCAATCATGTGAACAGCGGTGGAAGAGGTTTGCCTCATACTGAATACATAAATTTGTTGTGGCATGGCAACACAGACATTTCACTGTTGTACTAGCACGCATATACTTATCTTCATCATGATACACATATACACATTCTGTAGCACTAGTTGTATGAAACAACAACAGTGTGCCACAAATAGTGTAATGTAGCATTGTTCACACATCTAATTACTTCTATGAAGAATCCCAACTCTAATACCACAATAGTGTGGCATGAGGTTTCACCAAATGAGAAAATCACAGTTGTACATCCTTGTTAAACTATTTTCAAGAAACATCTCGACTACACAATAACACACCAAACACAAGAGAATATAAATAAACTTTTTTTTACTATAAAAATATATTATATATAAAAAATTACAAACAAAAATATCTTTCTTCATATAAAAATACAAAAATATATATTAACACAAATAATATTCGAACAGGGGAAAAAAAATAATTAAACTGTGTATTCCATCATACACAAAAATAAATTATTCAAAAACATTTTTGTCACATAAATAAAAATATGTATTAAAAGTCTTGTCTTTTTTTTCAGTTTTGTGCAACACTTGCGAGAGGTGTATGCACTGCTTGAGGCAATCCAGGCTAGAAACTGGATTTGATGTGGAGGTGCAAACGAAGTGGAAGCTGTTGCGCCCTCTGGAGGAGATACCGGACCGCTATGAAGGGTGGCCAGTTTCGCCCAGGGAAGCTGCAGGAACAGATGGGTCGTGGAGGTGAAGCACTGCTACCGGCACAGCATTCATCACCCACTGCTACGACTGTTTAGCACGAGGTTGACAGTCTGCTGCTGTGCATCCAAGAGAGACTGGATTTTGTCCAGCCTCTCAAGGATGACAGCATTTTCTTTACGCAGACTGACAACCTCGCACGTGAGCCGTCTGTAGCAGCGGCAGTGGGCCGTGCATTTTCGCAGCTGCACCCTACAAAGATTTACAAAAAGTTATGATGAATATACAAAACAAATTCAACAATTACGACTTTCAAATATTTCACTTCAAATATTTCTTATCTACTGCAATATCAGAAATGCATTCATTTCAAAGTTATGATAATAGTTTTGGGTATGATGCTAAACTATTTAGTATCTTATTTCTGTCTCTGTCATACTTGATTATCTATATTATCTAATAAGCTGACAACATAAAAAATGTATAGTTAGCTGTGGCTTAGAATGCTACTCTTATATTTTCTTTCACTACTCATAAATATTCAGTATGTACATATTTTTGCATTATTGACACTATTATACCATACAATTGAAATACATCCTCATCAAGTGTGAGAATTTTTAATTCACCATGTCTGCCTGTAATGTGTAGTCATGTCTGCAGTGAAAAACAAAGTACCTTGACATTAACACTATCATAATATACTTTTCATGTGTACAATCATGATCAGTTTAATGATACTTTGAAACCAAACAGCTTTTACCCGTGTTTCAGGCCCTCAACACACATCACTACTTTAAATAATTAAGTCACTAATATGACATGCGCTCCAAAAGCATACCAGATATTCAGCTGGGCTGTGCAGAGTTGTGCAGGCGCAACCCCAACCTGCGCCTGCACACAACTTTAAAACAAAAAGGATCAAGTTGAGGGCCACCCACAGGTGAGCTGCTGCATTGCAGGACATAACCCACAGCCAGCTGCCACCTGTGGCTGGCCCTCAACACACTGTCTCATACCTCAACCTTTTGTCCCCCAAATGTGTAACATTGCCTCTCAAAATGTGGAAAGAATGGGCAAAACGTGGAACATTTTATCAAATCGTTAAATTAGAAGCTCACAACACTGTGAAAATGTTTGCATTTATGTTCAGAAAGTCTGCTATTAATCAAATTTTTATATTTAGCATCATTTACTGTGGAGTTTTGCTTAAAAATGTTAACACTGAATGTGGTACAAGTCCTCACAATGTGAAACAGGGAGCTTTTGTGAAGTAAAATGAGGAACGTTCCTCGTAATGTGGTATAGTTGAGAGGTATGCACTCTGTGCCCCCCTCACCAGCCCAATCATGGGCAGCAATGTGCCCCCAACACACATGTGTTTTGGGGGGGTTGCCAACTACATCCCGCAATCGGGATTTTCAGGATATGATCGGGAGGTGGGGGGGTGTTTGAATACTCCAGCCCGCGATCGGGCTTATCGGTCCAGTGGACCACCAGGGATATATTCAGGAGGTGGGGGGGTGTTTAATTACTTCATCCTGAGATCATGCTTATCGGTCCACTGGACCACCAGGGCTGTATTGGGGGGGAGACACACTGCTGCCCGCGATCAGGCTGGTGAGGGGAGGTATTTACGCTTATGCCCGCGATCGGGCCAGTGGGTGGTGGTGGTTTTGCGCTCTTGCCCGGTGATTGGGCTGTGCAGGGGGCGCCCTTCTCGATGGCTGCCGCCTGGTAGGGAGCCAGGCGCAGTCCTCGGGATCAGCACACCCGCATACTAATGGCATGCAAATGGGGTTACAATCAGGATGCAAATGGCTCCCTCCTGCGTCTTGCATGAATTATAGCCCATTTGCATATCACCTTTGAATATCGGGATTTTGCCACTGCAAGTTGAATGTTCACTTTGTCAACTTCGCGTGTGGCGTGTTCCACTGCGCCATGCACAGTGGTTGTGCTTGGGTGACTTTCAAAGGAGCCCTCAATGCACTAACTCCTTTGAATATCGCCTGGACACACCCCTGTGCAACTATTTTGCACACCGCAAGGGCTTGCGCCTATGAATGGCGCAGTTTGAATATCTAGCCCTTAGTATATAAATACACAACATTTTCAAACCTACTACAGTGTATGGAAAATATCTAATACCTGATTGTAATGATAGCATCTAATGCTCATCTTGAAACAAATGTTTTAAATAGACATATTACCACCTTTACTCACATACAGTCTCACTGTCATGTCCTTACACTGTCCCAAAAAGTTATTTTGCACAGCAACCACAGCATCATATAGTAAAGTATAAAAACACAGTTTTGCTGTATAGGTGCTCATTCAAAGTATGACACTGTGTGTCACAAGGCAGCAGCATTGGAATATCAATGTAGCAATGTGATGTATGTATCTCCAATATTTAACAGTTTCACTAAAAGAACTTCTTTAATAGCACACAACCCAGTAATATGATCGATGATGTAATGGAATTTGCACCACTGCAAGTAGTCATAGTAATTCTGCATTTTAAATGTAGAGACAACTTCCATAGTGCTATATAGAAATGTAATGATATTCATAGGGTGGCACACAAACAGTCCCATTATTAACTGTATTATTACTTTTATCGACATTCCCTCAGTTCATGATCACCTTTTAAAAATACACATATCTGACAGTGCACTGAACAGCATCACACTGGATTGTAGAGGTAAGTATGAGGCTGGCAAGGCTGAAGACAGACACACTGCACAGCTATTCACTTTAACTGGGAAAAGGGGATCATGAAGACTACAAGGTACATTTTTAACTTGTACATTTAGAAAAAAACAAAAAAATCGTAACTGGACACTTTATGCATTGCACTATTCATTTAGGTCACTACAATATCCTCCCACCATGTTGTGTTTTTAGGTGGTTGGGTATCTGCAGTGATCAACGATTGCCACACTTTATAAGGTCACAGCACACATAAAGTAAATAATGTCAACAGTGATTCGCATTCCACAACAAACAAAAGAAAATGGTACTGCCTCGCAATCTAAGGGTGTGTTGCTCACACCCCAGACAATTGAACATTTGCAGTGAGTATGCCAACAGACAGTGCACTCCCCTGTCACGCATAGTAAGACAGCAAGGTGTAGTTATCAACAGGAGCATTGATCACCACGAATGTTGACAACCATATGGTACTTCTCAACCATGCAGATAATAGCAACAACAGATTTCACCTTACGTGGTGAGCTGGCCGCTTCCTGCTTCACCTCCACTTGTTCTGACAGCAGCAGCTTCCCCGGGCTTTATTAAAGCAAACAAGTAAAAAAACGATCACATTAATAGATGAAATATCAAGGTAAAAGTGTTTTTCTTTAAAACATCAATTTCTAATACTACATCATTCATACAACTATCATATGAACACATATCTCTTTACGGAAACAGCTCTCTCTCCAACTAGATGTATGTTGTTAACTCAGTATTACATGTATAAAACAATTCTTCTCATCTGCAAAAAGCCACACAAAGTTGAAATTATGACACCATGTATATATCTTTTTCCAAGACAAATGTCCATCCAATCCAGAACAGTTAATATAAGAAATTCATTTTTTTCTGGTGATCTCCTAACACTGTTTCTTCAATAACGTTTTCCAAAAGAAACTCACAAATATATTATTGTAGTATGCAGTGCAGAACAAGCAGTGCTCGCCCATCAATCGCAATACTTATAACATTGTCATATGCATATTTGTTACACAGAAACATCCAAAACATTACATGTATGTTCAATTTACATACATGCATACCTAATTATATGATGATCTGTTTCTTTAAACAGTTTTAAATGTGAGTTATTATAATAAGAATAACACAAACACAACGATAATGTCACTGTTCACCAATGACCCCTCTAGCTGAATATGGCAGCCGCTTATGTGTTATTAACCATATTACCCCTACAGGGCTATTAAAACACATTAAACATAGATATTCTATGCTGTCCATTAATAACTATTGCAATAATAAAACTGAAACATTGGCAGGACATATAGAAATATTAGAATACAATCTAGACATGTCGAATTACCAACAGATAATTAAGCAGCACACCATTGAATACCACTGAGACACCTACAACATTAGAATTGGTACTCTATTACTATTGTACATTAAACTCCACCACCAAAATTAGCAGAGGAGGAGACCTGCCCCCCCACAACACCACATCTACCGCTATGGACATACATCCATTCTCAGATTCATGAAGAATAGTATTCCACCACATGTGTAGTAATACCAATTTGTTATGGTAGTACAGGATCTTCTGCCATGGTGGCATTGCACATTCACTAGACTTGGTTAACACCTTTTGAACTATTTTGGGTGGGATATTCAAAATGGTTGACCCATGGCCGCCACAGGGTTGCCGTACATGTGCAAGTTCAAAATTCCGCCACTCTGCGATATTCAGCAAAGAAAAGCTCGCCACTGAAAACAGGCTGAGCAACAGCGCAATGCAAATGAATGCATGGTCAAGTGGAGGGAGGAACCTTGTGATGAACTCCCAGAGTCTGATATTCACCTGTGGCTGCAGAGTTGTGGAGCCACAACCCCAACCAAGCCTGTAATGACTTGAGGCAAAAAAGCTCTAACTCTCGAGGGTCACCCACTGTTAAGCTGACTGATTTGGGTGAAAGTTCAGCAGCTGCCACCTGTGCTGGGCTCCCCCAACCCAGTCCCCTGCCTCCCCTGCAGCCCGATTGCAGGCACCTGACTGTAAATCCTCCTACCCCTCCCAGTGGCCCCGACTGGGCATTGTGTACCCCCTACACCAGGCGTAATCGCAGGCAGCACTGTGGTCTCTCAACATATCCCTCGATGCTCCAGTGGACCTAAATGCCCGATCACAGCCAGTGTTAAGTAACCCACCAATGTATCCTCGTGGTCCAGGTGTGGACCACAAATGCCCACTTGCAGCCAGTAAGTAAAACAACCCACCTGTCCTCCTGAACGATCTGCAGGTCCAGTGGACTGAAATGGCCTATCGTATAGTAAGTTTAATAACCCCTCAAAGATAGCCCTGATGACTAGTAGCCTTCACTCCCACCCACCCACGCAGGCATAGTACCGCCACTCTACAGGCAGCGGGCAGCATCATCCCACCCACCTGTTGCCCATCAACTGATTGCTATTAGGGCTGCACACCCATTGGTGCAGACCAAGAGCCAATGGGCATGCATTCATCTACTGTAGCATCATATCTCAGATTTGTGGAATCAATTCATTCATTCCAAAAATCTGAACTGTCAGCGTACGGTATGGGCTGCATACCCATTGGCTGTACTACACCAATGGCCGCGGCAGCCCTACCAGGCAGTCAGTCAGCGGGTGGCACGTGGCAGGCGGTGGATGCTGGCACCCACCAGCCGCCGGGGAGCGTGGGTGGTGAGCTTAACGCGTGCGGTGTGGGTCGTATACCACCTTGCCAGGGCTATGAATTAGGAGAGGGTTATTAAACTTATTACCTGCACCCATCTTTTCGGTCCACTGATCAGCAGGGATACATCTGGGGCCACATTGCCGCCCACGTCATCGAGCTGTTGGTGGGGGAATTGAACCTACCGTGATCGCCCAGTGAGGTGCTGCGGGTATTCTACACGTTTTTCTACGATTGGGTGCAGCGGGCATTGTTCCCTGATGGCTGCAGCCTGTCAGGGCACCACGACAATTCCTCTGGGATCAGCAGACCATATGATAATGTTACGCAAATCACGCTTATCATACATGCAAATGCCCCACATCTGCGGCTTGCATGAATTATACCCCATTTGCATGTCACGTTTTGAATATCGCCCCAGACACGCAGCTGTGCAACTAATTTGCACAACACAATGGCCTGCACGTATGAATGGCACATTTTGAATATCCCACCCTTTGTGTCATGAGAAACCCTCATTTCTTATTTGTAAACAGCCTAACAAATTTGTGATAATAAAGTCTTACCATTGAAGTCAATCAAAATGACACTTTCGGTGTCCGACTGACCACCCTCCACAGCTTGACTCTGTGCTGGCACTACTTCGCGTGCAGCTGGGGGACGCCTCCGATGTTCTACCATGAACCAAAAACATATATATATTTAAGTGTTGATGTAAACTACAGTACAAGTAAGACTTACAACAGTAAATCAGCTACGACATACACAACATTGTTTAGAATTATACAGACCATAAGCATTATGGGCACATATTATAATAACAATTTATATTCCTGTGCAGAGGCCCAGCACACTATTATCTACATAGTCTGTAACTTGTGGAGTATCAAACATCATTGATATGTACATTTGTACGGTGTGTCTGTGTATTAAGCATTTCGTCCACTGAACCACTGTGTATGTTGGAGAGGAGTGGTGGTCTATTACACTTACTACACGTGATCAGCCATTTCCTTCCACTGGACCACCAGGACACGCTCATGATGAGAGGGATTGTTTATTACACAGCATTACAGACTTGTGGCAAGTTTCAAACCACTACATCATACAATAACTAAACAGTAACATTATTTGTTCTCTTCCAACATACCATAGTAGTAAGGGCGTATATGTATAAATGTTCTATTTTCTGGCATAGCTATCTCGCAAGCTCTGGTTTGTGAGTGAAGAACAGCACAGTAAATAAATGGAAGAATTAGTAACATGTTTTGATAGTACATCCTTACATATAGTATAAACTATTATAAAAACGTTGTGAGAAATAAGGTTTCTGATTAGTATCAAACACATTATTAGCTGTATGTCAATCTTTGATTGATATATATGTAGAGACCAAGCACATACAAAACAATGTTCAACACTATTACAAAATATTGCGCGGATAATACTACAAGGCACTCTGAGTGTTTATATTAATGGTCACTAATCACTGTGTGGGGGCATGTGTACCGGCTGTGCCTGATGCCACATTATACCAATAAACACAGATTTACACAACATTGACATAATCCTCCTGATGTCTTATTGCTTAATCATGCAGTATACAATTATTTTACAATTTTGAATACATGGACAACTATTTATGGCAAAAGTTGTGCTGATTTACTTATGGTGAGTAAGGCGCTCCCCCGCAGCTGGCTTGCCAGCAGCTTCCCAAAGCTCATAAGCGAGGTAGTACCAGCACGTATCATTGTCCGGTATCCCCTCCCATTGTTTTAAAACATAGAAACGTTGGCGTAACAGCTTCCACTTCTTTTTACTGTACCACGCTCTTGTTTTTCACTTTCAAAGCTATGTACAGATAGCTGTTACCGCGCCCACATCAATCCAGTTTTCGATTAGTACTCATCAAGACCTCGCATTGCCTCTAACCTGACTGCCTCAAGCAGTGCACACACCTCTCGTGTGGTCCACTGCCCCATTATCTCACTCTTTAATTTTCTAGTTCTGAAATACAACAAAACAAATTCACATTAGTATCATGTAACAATATAAATCATTTCTTAAACGAATTCCATATAATACTAATTAAATTAGTATACATGTCCTTCAATATAGCAGAAACACAGATCAGTAGTATTATATAGGGCTAAAAGGGATTCAGCCACCAACAGTAATAACAACTGCTGCTACACTTATGGTGTCCCACCATCATGCTATCCTCAGTCTCGTGGGTGGGGGTACTGCATCGAACATCAGATTGGACACACCATGACATATCCATCTGTACTACACTGAAGTGTTCATACAGCATAGTAATGTGATGTTAAACAGAGATGAACCACATTGCAGAACTGTGCACACACCTATTAATGCACTTAATAAATGTGGAAGACAGCTAACAAACTGATTGAAAGTAAAATTGCATGATAATCTTGTTTGTGCATTCATGGTAGTCGATATACTAATAACTACCCATATCTGTAATATTTAAAATAAATTATATCCTGACATACCAGTAAAGAAACATACATTTAACAGTAACACTTGTTTTATTGAAGGTCACACACACCATGTTGGTACAGCTACAATACTGTAAGGCCATTGGTAAATGGTACACTCATTTAACATACTCAAACTATTTACTAATGCTGAGACATAACAATATCATACAATTGTGAACTGACAGCAGAAGGGAAAATTACTATTGCTGTGCCCCCACTATTGTAATATAGCAAACCCATATATGTGTCATATATGTGAGTGATGCATGCAGTTGATCTATTTTTTGACCACATTAATATGGTTCTGAAAAGAATCTTTGTGTATACTGTAATATTTCCTCAAACAGTCTCACAATCTTAAAGGACTTTCAGGATTCCATCTTGAAGGTCTCCCAGAAAATGACAATTGCCAGCATGCGAGAAATGTACACAATCTGGTAGGAATAGCCAATCATTACAGTATTTTATTTCGGGTGATTTATAGTATGTATTCCATGCATGCGAGAGAAAAGCAGTAATCTGTACATTTACTTTTCTTAGCTCTGTCAATCAGATACATATGATGCTCTGCTTGCCAGACTCTCACGCTCTGTAATATCTGAAAAGATGATAATACAGGCAGGCAACATATAGACATATAGAAGCAAGGTCCACTTTGCCTCTGTAACTAAATCTAGCTGCGTTTTGAGCCCAAATCTTGCCTCCAAGATGTATTAGCAGTATGTCAGAGGAGAGTGACTGTGTTCAGGTATGGTTGGCATAAGATGTTCCATCTCATGCCACCACGACTAAATCCATCTTATATAGCAATTCGGAGCTGCAGGGTCCCTCCCAAAATTACTATGAACTGCAAACTCAGCAGCCTGCCTTTAATTTAACTGCTTCCAACTATCCACAAAATCCTTTTGTTATTTTCTGCCATTCTAAGTTTTTAAACTCAGAACTGTACAGAGCTACAGAAGAAAGGGACTGTTCACCCTGCAGTGACCAGACAGCACTGAAAATCAAACTGATATTTTCCTCCTTATTTCAAGCTAGCTTCAGTGCGCTCAGACAAAACACACAAATAAAAAACATTCCTCCTGCTCTGGCTTCATTAACCAATGTAACTGATGCATTCTAGTATTACTAGACTATGTTCCTGCAAAATCTGAAACCACTGAGAACTGGAAAAATGCATCCTTCATAGGCAGTTTTAATAAATTACAACATCAGAAACAAGTCTGATTGGTTCCATTTTCTCATACAACTCCACGCACCTTCCTATCTCCTCCATTTGCAGCTGTATCTGTACAAGTTAGTACTAAAATGCTTTCTCACTTTAAACTATTTTCTCTAAGAATATAGCCTGCTAAACAATAACAATTAACATTAATAGATTCAACAGAAAAAGTTTGATTAATAGTATGTACATGTTGTACTAAGTTTTTTTTTAATACTAGAAAATATCATGTGAAGATAGGCTGTACTTACAGTTTCAAACTGCTCTTTCAGCAATATTCAAAATGGATCCTGTTTACTTCTTCTTCAGTGTTGTCCGGCTCCTGATTCATTCTCAGAAGTGGCCTGACAAATCTTAAATTACATTGTAGAGCTAGCTGTCACCAAACACACCGGTTTTATGGATTCGATAATGAATGTTTCAGCCACTCCCAAGTGTTAGATTAACTTTACTTTGTCGAATGCATGAAAGTACATTTGCAACACTTTCGATAGTACCTACAGTAAAATCTTGAAAGTGTCGAAGTTCGAGTGCACTTTTGACCATATTGTCAAATGCACCAGCAAGTTATCATGACTACTTTCTAATGCACGAAAGTATTTTTTTCAAACTTTCTGCTCACGAAAGTAATTTTCCAAAACTGTCTATATTGACACAATTTCAGATTTTATGGAAAATAGCTCAATTTTCAATTTTAAACACATAATCTGCTGTATAGCTGCTTCGAACTCAGTGCAGTTCAGATATTTTAGATTTACAATGTTCCAGTGCGTAACAACTGTGCAATGCAGACTTGCAAAACACTAATTTGTTGTAATTTTCACACCTCAAATGTACTCATATATCCATTTTAAGACCTCTGCTCATATCAGTGTCACTCTGATGTTTATACATTTCTACCATATAGATATTTCACATAAACTGAGCCAAAACGCAGCACGTAAGCAAAAACACACTATTGTTACAGATGTGAGTAATGAAATCTGTACTATTCACAAGGTTGTGTGTTAAAAGCAAATAGTAAATTCTCAACTGAAAAGTATGACAATACCACAAACTTACAAGTGTACATGTGAACTGCATCATGCTAAGCTTGTAAATCAGAAATATTTCAGAATTCTCACCAAATTTTTCAACATATTCATTTTAAGTTGTCTGTTCACAAACACAGCTATGGTAATTTTGTGACTGTGCCCCATACAGTTATTTTCATCAATGAATCTGCAGCATTGCACAGTACATGTGCAGAAAACATTTTCCCATGTTGTAAAAAAATAATAAGCTCTAATAGTGATGCACAGGAGTACAAAAACATAATGTTGATAATATGCAGCAACGATATTGAAATTTCATTAACATGCAAGCATACTTAGCAACTGTGGATACACACACTCACACAACAGTAATAGTGGCATGTCCTCCTCTAATTGTAAACATACTAATTGTTACAGATTTGGTAATGCACACTATCACTCTCAAGTTTTTGCTCCACCATATAGTAAATTATCATACTGACTATGCCATGACACGCTACATGGTAGAAAACACATGTTCGTCCACAGGTAAAAAATTACACCTATCCTAATCATAAGAACACATGTGAAGAAAAAATCTTTTAAATGTGTACCAAAATATTGAGAATGAACAAAATTCTGATATTACGTAGCAGCTGCGCAATGCACATTCATAAAAACTATCGTTTAGTTATGTTTTTACCAAATTGTTAACATACTTAACGTACTATTCTATCAATACACACTGTTATAAGAAATTTACTGAACTATTCTAAAACTTTTTTTTTCTCTCTCATACAGGTGCCTGATACTTCTGTAAGATTGCTTACTGTCACTGTCAACCATTATACCAAAAATGCCAACTAAATACAGACGGATGTGTCTCAAAATGAGAGCGTATAATAGTACTACACTGTTGTATATAGGCAACAAACAAAACAGTAAAGGCACACCAAAATGAACATCGACAGACCTTTTACTCAACAGTGACCCCTACATCAAGTCACTGCACAACCAAAACAAAATCCTTAACAGAAAAGCAAAAATGTATACCATCACAAATGTTGTGTCGATCTCTGAGATGAAACACAACTATTTTTGAGTGCAACCATCAAGAGACGCCAAAACAACACCGGAAATCAAAAATAATGACTTACAACTCAGAAAGAGAAAGTATTTCCGATCACTAGCAAGTAAAGCTAATATCGAAAAACTTATCGCTGCTGTGCTATGGCACACCCACAAAAAGAGCAAGAGTCACCTTTCTCTGATGAATTTATGTCTGAAAGTATGAACTTTTGTCAACGGAGCACTGTTTGTACCCACAATGATTGTAGTGAAGATGTGTCATGTTAGCTGAACAATTCAGGAAACTTGTATATGCCATTAAAAAAGGTTTCAACAGTATCCTTGTTTGACTGTTGACAACTTCTGTCATGTTTTCACAGGACAGTGGCTGCACACACAGCACTCAGAAGCATATTTCTGGGAAGAGTCTTATCATTACTTTTTACAAAAGAACAGACGCTCAGTATTGATGAGTCCGCAACCTAAAATGTCCTCAGTATCTCTGATGACAATCAATTGATAGTGATGATGACTGTGGTCCAACCATACCTTCAATAAACAGCACTGCTTGATATGGTCATGTGATGATACCTGCAACTGTAGGCAATCATCATTTCAAAAAGTAGAACACTTTGTTAACCTATTCAGTAATAACAGATCGCAAAGAGACATAAACTGTTTACAGAAATTGACCATTGTGAACCGCCACATACTGACCTATGGGTCACCTCACTTGTATGTCTCAATACTGGTGTTTTGTGATAGTTTTTTTCACAACATGGATGCTTGCAGTGCATCAAACAGGCATGCTAAACTTTGTTCTACAGAGTATATGAAGTACAGCTTAGCTGTACATCAGTACACTTGTTTAAATGACTTATTGCAGTCAGGTGACATGCAGGGTGCCATCACTTTCCTAAAAAACTGCAACACATTCCTTCTGTACCAGAAACAACGAATTTTCAGTGTAACACTTTAGAAAAATCTGTTTAGTGTTAGAAAAACGACATTCTGAAACAGTACGGAAGGAAATTGTTAAGTTTGAGGTTGCAAAGTCTCAGAAGTTTGATTCTGTATGTGTGTCATGCAAACCGCTTAGTGCTACATGAAACAAACTGTCACAGTCAACCCACAAACCCTGTCACCATACAATGACATGTGTCTCCGCTCACAGCATTCTTGTTGCTGAAATCTGATTTCACTACAAGACACCGCTAAAGTTATGCAAACACTGTTTTTCTAAACTGAAGTGCAAACACTTTGCCAGCAAGGTCAATGCTAAACAACATGGAAACAGATGTTACACCAATGAGATTTCAATATTGAATATGTTTGACGATTCTAATTCAGACATGAAACCATTCCAACGATTCTATGTCTGAACACAAAGACACGGAACATTCCACAGAAAGAGCTTTTTGATCTCTAAAGGTTCTGTGATGTATCTACCACTTCTTCTACAGGAAAATGTTCTACAATCTCAACAGAAAATAGCTTGGTCATTCTTGTAAATGGTGTGCCTACAAAGGCCAAGGTCATCTGGTAAGATGTTGTTACGTGCAAAAGGTAAAGCTTGCTCTGGCTTATTTAAAGAGTAACAATTCCTTTTATATAGATTTTGATATAGATCAGATGGCTGGTGCTTCTGTCCAACATGATCTATTAGAAAGCCAATCATTGAGAAGGTCAGTACACAGACAAGTGACAATGTGTATGAATAGTACACACCCATTGTACATGGCAGAGATCCATTAGGAGACAACATTGATCTCTATCAAATGAAGTAGGTGGAAGGTGAGCTCTGTCAGCATTTGGGAGGCAACACTAGAAGCACGCTGTTTCAGACCTATTTCAAAAGGGTCGGACGGATGCCTAGATGAAAGAGAAGTACAGGTACAGGGTGCTGAGTACCGACTCAGCTATGTCCTGAGCAAAGATGGCAAATTCAGATGTAACATACAGTACCTGTTCCATCTGCTCTGGGAGAGTGAACTTAGCATTCTGTCTGCGCTTCATAGCACATACCATTCGCTCAACAAGTCCACTAGATGATTAACAGCTGCTCAATTCTAGAGAAATTAAAGCAGAAAGATGAAAATGCAAGGAATCTGTCTTCCATACTTTCAAGTTCACGTGGCACCAAAGAATATTGGTATCTTAGACACTGTGAAGTGATGACAATGCTACAGAGTATGGTGCAGCCACATGGTTTGTCACACTTAGTTGTGCTGAATATGCCTGGGACTAACTCATTGAACTGTTGAAGTGGCAAATTCGTCGATGTAGGGCATCTCATCGATGATCTTGTTGGAGAAATGTGTTCACTTGATCCTGTGTCTGTCACAAGACATTTTTACAAGCGGTTCCAATGACATTCTCACTTTCATCTTGTCAAAGGACAATCCTCCTCTAGGTATTGTAGAACATTACTTTTGGAGGACAGAATATCAAGCACGAGGTGCCCTCATATCCATATGTTATTGTGGATCAAGGATGTGCCACGTGATATGAACATGAAGCAGCAGAAGTGCTATCATTCATCAAAAATATATCACTTGTCACATTCTAGACAAGTAAGACAGTCCTAATAATTATGGAAGTTGGTACAAAGTTCCAGCGACATATTTATGCAAATACGCTTTCTTCATGTAGCAGTAAAAGAACAAATCTAATTGGTACACATGATGTCGCTTGGATTTCTAGACGCAGTTTTTCAGAATGGTGCCATGAATGACTTTTTCTCAGCAATGCTATATTCACTTGAAGGCAAAATCAACCAAGAGGATATACGAGTTACCTAGGATGAAAAAGAGGTGTAATGATCACAACTCAACTCTTCTCTAATGTGGCAAGTAAACATAGATGTTCAGTTTGTGGCTGACAACCTACTGGCCCTGGTTCGCATTACCGGATATAACCAAACATGAACACTAGCTTGCAAGATCTTTGAAGATATGTTACTTAAGCAAAGCCTGATATCCAGCTGGTTATTGGGTTGAAGACTCTTTCACACAGGAAGGAGCTACGGGCCAGTGACTGTTAATGGGTACACATCTGTACGGAAGTCTGATTGATGCTTCTCAGTGTAAACTAAAAGAGAAATGGACGGTACTGACCCATGCCAAATTGAGGAGTCGTTGTCACTACACTTCTTCAAAACATGTTTGAAGAATAACCTGATAGACACATACTACCCACGAGACACAACGACATGAATGATATGTGTCTGTTTGAGGTGGTTATGGTATGATTACAAGACAGGTGCAGCACCTGACCTACTCATGGCTATTACTTACAAGGTCAATGCACTAGATGGCTGTCTTGTGAAGAAGCACAAGCCATGGCTTGTAGATCACTGCAACTGTATCTAGCACATCAGAGAGCACAGAACATTACTACTTGCTTCTCCTATTCCTATTTAGACCCTGAGGAGTGAGTCTGAATTAAAAGGTGACTCTGACATTCGAAGACCAGTTCTAATCTCACTTATGAGAATTTCCAAACTGAGTACTCACAGACTTATATATACAAAGACTAACAGCTGAGAAAGAACAGCTTGAGAGGGCAGAGAAGCAACCTCCAGGAAGACACTCCAGTTAGTTCACAAGACAACCTTGATCCAGAAGGACAAGGTGTTCTAGGTGACCTCTGCCCTTAAATGCCCCAGAAGTGTTAATGTCAGAATTGAGACAGCCATGCAACATGGCACACACTCTATGGTCAACCCAGCTGACTTAAGAGAAAGACTAAATCAGCTGCAGCATACAGTTCTACTCCCAAGTGGTTGAAGCTGTCCAACATGGTATACTACATGAAACAAAACAATGTGACTGCACTCAGTACAAGCCACTACTAATGTTTGTTAGCGGTTCAGCTGGCACAGGAAAAGAGTTTCTGATTGAAGCCATCACTGCAGAAGTAACGGAGTGTGACAGGCTCTTCAATGTCTGTTGCTGTGACTGCTCCCACAGGACTAGCAGCATACAACATTGGTGGAGTAACATTACACTGTCTCTTTTATGTTGCTAGCTCTAACATGGGAGAACTGGAGAGTATCGTAACTGTGTTTTGAGGTTGCATCTCAGCTTCGCTCCATGTTCACAAAGATGCAGTTACTCATTGTTGACTAAATCAGCATGGTCTCCAATGTCATGCTTTGCCTGTATTCATCTATGTCTACAGAAGATCTTAGGTACTGACGATGGAGAGCCATTTGTGGCAAAGTATACTTGTGTTGGGAGACCTTTACAACTTGCACTAGTCAATGGAGAGCATGTATTTACAACTCTGACTGCCAAGCAAGCTAAGAATATCCTCTGTCTCATTGCAGGCTATAATATATGGGAATTATTTACCCATGTTGAGTTGTCTGAGAACATGCCTAAAGTGGTGATCTAGCTACAAATCACTTTTAGATGAAGCTCAGATGGTTATCTATCACCAGAACATGTTTGTATGTTAATGATCAAAATCACAGTACATAGTACATGCATAGAAACAGTATGTATGTCTTCAGTGATATATATTTACTGGCAGACACATAGTGTCTTATGCTACTACCAAAGAAATGTGCTGAATTCAACAATCTAATGTTACAAAGAGAAAACCAAGAGATTCTAACTCTGCATGCAGTTGATACAGTTGATGGCGTTATTCTTAGTCGAAAGCTAGTAGCAAAGATGACTGAACGACTAAGTGAACTGAAGTCATTTGTGGCTGATGTAGAAGTCAGATGTTTCACGAACAGCTGGCCTAGAAGCTGTTCTCACAGTTTGTAAGAATGTACGATCATGCTGCGCTCGTAATTCAGATGTAGAACAAGGTATGGTAAACGGTGCCATGGGGAACATCACTGACTTTGTCTATAATGTCCAGAAGACATATATTGAGACACTTGTAGTGCACTTTTGACAACATGGAACACTTGCACATATAGATCGAACTCATGTGAAATTCCAGTTTTTAAGGATATCTACGTAAACAGGAAACAGTTCCTATTATGTGTTGTATATGCTGTCTCCATTCACAAATCCTCAGGGATTGAGTTTGATTCAGCAATGGCAGACATAGGCACAGACATTTTCAAGGATGGCATGAGCTACGTTGCCTTTTCACTGCACGCAGCCTTTCTGGATTGCACATCATTGTATAGCAACTTTGTAGTATGACGTAGCTGACAAGCGATGTATTCTTGAGTACAACAGGTTACGACTTACATCAGCCACAAATGTCTTTAATACCGCTGGCTCACATATCTGTCTGTCTCACACAATTCAGTCATAGCTAGAGGTAGTAACAAACAGCAGCAAGCTTCCAAAAGTAATGTGTCAAAAAGAGTTCAGCAAAGGCCACAACTTCAAGTAAACTTCACAACCAGCAATTCATCAGAAATCAGTTGGTAGCTAGCTGTACCAGTCTTTGACAACAGCAGTAGAGTAAACTGCTATGCTAACTCTCAGCTATGCAAGTTTTTCTACTTATGCCGCAGTTTGTGCAGGCAATATCTGCTTCACAAGACAATCCCCTATCAAACGCTTTGAAGCAGATTATCAACATAACTTGACACCTAATAATGTACAGTCACTAACACCACTACGACAGGTGTTAGCTACATATGCTGGATGTAGTACATTTGCTGCAGACATACAGCAAGACACTACTGAGTTTATGATGGCTGTCATAAACAACCTGATGAAGACGGCACCCCAATGCGGCATGTACATTGCAACATATGTTACAAAATATGTATGTGTTTCATGTGCAATTCACAGCGTGAAACCACACAAGACATGCTGTGGATAACCTCTCTTTGTCCCTGAAAACCAAAAGTGTCAAATTTCGACAGCTATTCACCTAATGCTGAATGTAGTGTCATGCCTGTGGAAGGTGTGGAGGCAGATGCACTCAGTCTGATACATCTAAGGAGTTCATCTCAATATCTGTTGTTTATGTTGCACAGATTTGACCCCAACGGGCTCAGAGTTGATACTTCTATCACAGATTACACAGCTAGTAGAATAGTCTTCAACCAATCACGTTTGACACTCACAGTATAATCTATCACCATGGTCAATCCATGCATTCTGGGCATTACACCTCATTACTAAGGTGCAGAACTGGATGGTTAGAGTGTGATGACTCTACAATGACTTTTAAACAGAGACTCTCACGTCACTTGAAAATGCATATCTTCTAATATTGAAGAATTATGACAACCTTCATATTTCAGAAGAATAGGACAAAACATGTTGCATTTTAAATGACTACTTTGTCCAAAAACATTCATGCCTCATTACAATGTTGTATAATGTTCGACTCTAAATAAACAATACAATTTCAACAAAATGGAATTCTAATACAGACATTACATACACTGTAACATGTTAGACCTTGTGTGGATCAGTGACTACATGAAAATTGTTGTAGTGGCTTCAATCGGCGCCAACAATATTCACTGTCACTAGAGAAACCATGATTACATGTCTGTCAAAGATTGTACATCTAAAAACTGAGGACTTACTACTCTCCTCCTCTGTACATCTCTTTAAAAATCCATGTATCAACTCATATATAACAACAAATTGATATGGTTTATAAGCTCTTACTCTTTGCAAACAAAGAGAACTTCTCAGTTATTATCGTAGATAACTGAGCTACCCTTATAACATTCAGCAAACATTCCACTCTGTCACAAGTTGTCTATCAACACTTCAATTTGTCTAGTGACTCTTTGACATAGAGAACATCATTCGATCACCATGCAACAGTGTAGAACTATCACGCTTTCGCGTAATACTAGTATTGTACATATTAAAAACAACTACCTTTATTGATAATGCAAGAAGCTGAATTACACAACTGTAAATAATAACCAATTGCTGAATCTAATTTACTGACTCTTACATGTGTTTAAAATTACTTGTACATAATATAAACATTTGTATTCAAGTGTACATTGTTAATAGTTAGTTTGATACTTGTACTAAAATAGTAGTGTAGCACTAAAGTACAAGTGAATGTTTTAGATATTATTCAGCACTATAGTAACAACATTTAATTAACTATAAGTTTGTTAAAAAATGCATTCCATGACAGTTTTAGTATTTATAAGTTAAGAATTTACATAGAAGCCAATGTAAGAATTGATAATATGTCATTTGTTCATGTAAAACATTATATTTTTAACTTGTCACGTAAGTAATTCCTACCGTATGTAAAAAATATTGACAATTATAAATCAGGCACTGTTGCTGATCACAACAAACTGCATACCTGTTCTGACAATATTTATGATCGCGCTCAATTGAGGGGTCAGGTGGAATTTTCCATTATGCCTAGTCAGTGACATATTATTAAATAATATCAATCAAATGTCACAAATCTTACATTTGTGTAAATTGTACTACTTAGACAGTCAGCATATGGTTTTTTGCCCACCCCAGGAACATCCACATTAGCAGTCACACAATTACAACAAAACACTTGTCTATCATGTGTGTAATCACACTTCACAACCTACTGACATTGCCTTATTAACATAACACACAAGTAATGCACTACACATAATTACAACATACAATCATTTTTAAAAAAGTTACATTTTTTTACAAACTCCATTCACATTCAATAGTAAATATATAATGAAGCGCCACAGCTTCAGCCTGACTATTAGAATTCCAGGTCGAATGTCAGAAACTACTTCCTCACATAGAGTAGTGAGTACTGAAACATAACTAGAAACACACAACCCCTGATTAGTTTCCTATTATATCACACACTTACTCCAATCCATATTATACAGTTATTATTATTCTTACACATTTACATATTTGACAAGCAATGATTGCACACATACAAAGATTGTATTGTGAGACTGCTTCTGTTAACTAAATTTCACTCTTGATTGGACCTTTTCTCCATTTGACAAATTGGCAATAAATTTTTTAAAACCATAACCACCTGTGTCGACTCCTTACTTTAAATACCATTATGACATAAAACTAAGTGTCTATGACTTAAGCATACAAATCAATGTTTACTAATACTGCTACAACTATACCTCCATCAATTTGTTTGGTACCTATGACATACAGTCAGTATCACAGCATATGCAACGATGTGGGACATTGCATGTCACATTTGACAGAATTCCTAACAGTGTAAAAACTCAGCAATGTACTTACTTTTCCTGTGCCTATGCAGTCATTATTACTATACCAAGGTGCCACACATCAGAATCAACAGGTCACAGCTGTGACTATACATGTACCATTCAGTCACTACTATGTGTACTTCAGAGTCTGACAAAATGACGTTTCTCATTGGCTGCAAACATCCTACAACCTTATGTTAGTCTTTTATTACCATACATGAAGAGGTTGACGATATACTGAACAAGGTTTAAAACTGTTTAAAAACATGTTTCATTATTATAGCAATAAGTCACTCCCAAGAATTGTGTTAATGGTCAGTCAATCACCCTATAGAGACTTGTGCCACAGCACACCCCTTTGTGTGTCTGTGTGTGTGTGGTGCTGGGGGGGGTGAACTCGGAGTTACGGTTTTCAACCCTAACAGCAAATTTCCTCACTTTTGTCACTGTGGAACAACCCTAACAAATGCATTAAACAGAGTTTTTTGCCTCTAATTTCCCTTCTTTTTGATAATGATAATGAGAAATAGTGAATGTAATTCGCTCCCACCACATGATGTCTTGTGGCATAGTAACAGGAGCAGCAACGCAAACAGAAATGCTAACAGTGGCACACATGGTAACACAAGCGCGAATGAGAACAGAAAGGGTAACGACACGGGTGTGAGACGGAATGGTGTGCCACGTGATGTCTTGTCACATAGTAACATGGTGCCTGTAAATGGAAATGTCAATGGGCATGGTGACATAAAGTGAAACAGAAAGAGAAACAGTACAGTACACACAAATGGTAAGAAGTAACAGAAACGCAAGCGAAAATGAAAATGCAAAGGATGACGAGTTGTGAGATTAGAGTGTGCATTGATGATCAGCCCTAACTCTCACCCCATGACATGTAAGCAGCAGAAGTATAATAGAATGGGTTGAGAGTTAGGACCCACGATCCCAATGCACACCCAATGCCGGGGTTGGGGGTGGGGGGTAAGGGGTTTTCTAACCCCAACAGTGAATTTCCTCACTTTTGTCGCTGTGGAATGACCTAACTAATGCATTAAACTGAGTTTTTTGGCTCTAATTTCCCTTCTTTTTGAGAATGATAACAAGAAATAGTGAATGCGATGCAGCGTCAGGAGCATGGGGCCCTTTGTGCCCCACGCTCCCGCCATGTGATGTCTTGTGGCATACTAACAGGGACAGCAACGCAAACAGAAATGCTAACAGTGGCGCACATGGTAACACAAGCACGAATGAGAACAGAAAGGGTAAAGCACATGGTGGCGTAGACGGGAATGGTCTGCCATGTGATGTGTTGTCAATAGTAACATGGTGCCTGCAAACAGAAATGTCAATAGGCATGGTGATGTAAAGTGAAACAGAAAGATAAACAGTACTGTACACAGAAATGGCAAAAAGTAACAGAAAGCATAGCGCAAATGAAAGATGACAGGATGACGCATGGATGGCATTGGTGTGCATTGGGATCATCAGCCCTAACTCTCACCCCATGACATGTGTAAAGCAGCAGAAGTATAGGAGAATGGGGTGAGAGTTAGGACCCATGATCCCAATGCACACCCCAATGCCGGTTGGGGTGGTGGGGGTGCAAGGGGTTTTCAACCCTAACAGCAATTTTCTCACTTTTTGTTGCTGGAACAACCCTAACTAATGCATTAAACTGAGTTTTTGGCTCTAATTTCCTTCTTTTGAGAATGATAACACGAAATAGTGAATGTGATGCAGCTGCGGGGCGATGGGGCCCTCTGGGCCCACCCCAAAGGGCCCACGCGCTCCCGCCACATGATGTCTTGTGGCATACTAACAGGGACAGCAACGCAAACAGAAATGCTAACAGTGGCGCACATGGTAACACAAGCACGAATGAGAACAGAAAGTGCTAACTATATGGTGTGAGAGAATGGTCTGCCATGTGATGTGTTGTCACATAGTAACATGGTGCCTGCAAACAGAAATGTCAATGGGCATGGTGATGTAAAGTGAAACAGAAAGATAAACAGTACTGTAGACAGAAATGGCAAAAAATAACAGAAAGCAAGCAAGAAATGAAAATGCAAAGGATAACGCATATGGTGGCGCAGGACGCCAACGGTAAGTGAACGGTAATGGAACTGCAAGCGGAAAGGGCAACAGTAACAGTAATGTAAATGCACAGGATGGTTTTCCCCAAAACCTGCATAGAAAAAAACAGTGAGTACAAATAATGTATGCATAATAATGAGTATCGGCGCAGAAAATGAGATCTTGGAATACTAAATACATTATATCTCAGGAACCGAAAGACGTAGAAAAAAAAATTAAAAGTCATATTATTTACAACTGTCCTGGCTGGGCTAAGAAATTTTCCGACGAAAAGTCTGTATCTCTCACCGTTTCCGAGATACGGGCCCTGAAAGGCGTGGCGAACGCCATAATGTTATCCTATGGGAAAAAAGAAAAGTTCGGAGCACCATAACTTTGTCTCCTTGTAATGTTTTTTCACCAAACCACTAAAAAGCACATCTGTGGACTGTTGGCTGTCTTTCCTCCAAATTTCAGGAAAAAAGACCAAACCGTTATTTTGCAGCAGGGTGCCAAAGGATTTCTGTAATGCGTTGGGCGCCGTAATGTTATCCTATGGGAAAAACTGTCAACTTTGGAGTGCCGTAAATTTGCCGCCATGTAATATTTTTTAATACAACATTGAAAGGCACATCTGTGAGATGTCGCTCCGTCCCTCAAATTTCATCCCAAAACTCCCAACGGTTCTTTTGCAGCACAGTGCCAAAGAATTGCTGTCACTGTCCCACAGATGGAAAACTACTGTCATGATTTAAGAAAGCTTTCATGAAGTTCGACACTTTTAGTGACACGCAGTAATTTGTGAAGCCTTTTCAGAAATTTGAAAACATATTTTGGGGTGTTTACCACAAAATAAAGACATGGCAAGCATTCTCAGGGCCCGACTAGGTGAATACAAAAGAATTAGGTTGCTAGAGGGTCTCAAATTTAAATGCCAACCATTTTTCTGATCACCAACTGAAAACAAAATGGCCGATTTGCGAAAGTAACAGGCCCATTTGCGAAAGTAAACATGCATTTGCGACACTGTCAAACTTTTTGTTAACTTTTCCCATTGACTTATAATGGGAAACTGTTTTTTGAATAACTTTTGAACCGTTTAATATTTTTTCACCAAATCTTCAAAAGGCACATCGGGGACCCCAGCCACACGTTCTCTGAAGATTTTGGGCTGGCCGCACAAACCGTATGACCTGTAGGCACGACCATAGAATTCCAGAAAAAGCGTAAACACGCGCACAGATCACACTTAATAACTCCACAGCCGTATATCCGACTGGTACAAAACTTGGCAGATCCCAAGGCCTATGGTTCTTGATCATATATTCCAAATTTAAGGCAAATCCATCAAACGGTTGCAAAGTTATTAAGGTGCAAAGTTTTGGGGTTTAACATAGAAATGGCTCCTCAACCCTAACTATGGTAGCACTACCTTGCTACCATAATACACTCATATATATATATATATATATATATATATATATACATATACATACTATATATATATATATATATATATATATATATATATACACTATTTATATACATGTTAGAAGAATCCAAAGATGTGGCCTCCCTCAGATAGACAGATAAAGTGTTCCAGAGTTTTAAACATTGAAACAGGGAACATAGAATTTGATGACAAATGAGGACCACTTGACCTATCCAGTCTGCCCATTTCTCAGCACCTACACTATTACCACAGACCATGCTCAGTCTACAGCTCTTTTTCCCACCCCCCTTCTGCTCCACTAAGATTCTCTTGTGCTTATCTCATGCATTCTTGAATACCACCACTCTTTTCACCCCATTGCCTTTGAAAGGCTGTTCCAGGTATCCACCAGTGCTTCTTCACATCTCTCCTGAATCTACTCCCCTCTAGCTTCATAGCTCATGTCCCCTTGTTCTTGAGCACTTTTTCTTCTGAAAAATACTTCCCTCCTGTACCTTATTTACCATGTGAGATATTTAAGATCTGTATCATATCCTCCCCCCATTCCAGGGTATACATAGTGAGGTGCTTTAGTTTCTCCTCATAGGACATTTGATACAGACCCTGCACCATTTCAGATGCCCTCTTCTGGACCACCTCCACTCTGTCCATGTCCTTCCAGAAATGTGGTCTCCAGAACTGGATACAGTACTTTAGGTGGGGTCTTACCAGTGATCTATACAGAGGCAACACCACCTCCTTCTTTCTGCTGGTGTTCTGGAGACCAATGGGCTGCAGGACTTTAGGCAGCATGGGTTCATCATGGGCAGATCCTGTCAGACCAACCTGGTGGATTACTGTGACTGGGTAACTAGACAGTTGGACAAAGGCCATGCAGTAGATGTCCTGTTTCTGGACTTCAGCAAGACATTCGACTCAGTGCTGCATGGGAAGCTGGGTACTAAGCTGGCAGCTACAGATGCAGGGGTGAAAATGGTGGGATGGGTAGTAAACTGGTTAAAGGGAAGGCAGCAGAGGGTGGTGGTGGGAGGGGAGCTCTCATCTCCGAGGGCAGTGACAAGCAGAGTACCGCAGGGTTCAGTGCTAGAACAGGTGTTGTTTGGGTTGTTCATATCAGACATCTCAATGGGCATCAAGAGCAAGATCAGATTGTTTGCAGATGACACCAAGATGGGAGCAGTAGTGGATGACCTAGGAGGGTGGCATGGGTTGAAGGATGATCTGTCAAAATTGGAGACCTGGTTGGACACCTGGCAGTTGGGGTTCAATGCCAAAAAGTGCAAGGTGCTACATTTCAGGGCAAAAAAACCCAAGAAGGATCTACTAGCTGGGGGCGGGGTTCAGCCAGCAATGACAGAGGAGGAGGAGAAGTATCTGGGGGTGATTATAACGGGCTCAATGAACAACTCAGCACAATGCAGGAAGGCAGCTGCAAAGGCCAACCAAATGCTGGGTTGTATTGCCTGGGGTATATCTTCAAGGATAGGGGAGGTGATCCTGCCATTGTATAGGTCACTGGTTAGGCCACACCTGGAGTACTGCATGCAGTACTGGTACCCATACCTGAAGAGGGACATTAAGGGGGTGCAGCTCAGGGCAACAAAGATGATCCAGGGACTAGGGGACATTCCCTATGTGAGCAGACTGAGGGAGTTGAACATGTACTCACTGAAGGAGAGGAGAGAAAGGGAGGATATGATTGAAACCTTCAAGTATATGAAGGGAATAAACAAGACAGGCACAGAGAGGACTATTCAAGTTAAGGTGGGGTAGGGACACTCGAGGTCACAATCTCAGATTTGAGGGGGGAAGGTTCAGGAGGGAAATGAAAGAACATTTTTTACAGAGAAAGTGGTGTCTGGGTGGAATGTGTTGCCTGTGGAAGTGGTATCCTGTAGAACAGTGGACTGCTTCAAAAGGGGATGGGATAGGGTAAGAGGGAGGGTCAGGGAAGGGGAGGGAGAGACAGCTGCAGTATAAGGGTTGCTAGCCGCACACTCAAGCAGACTCGATAGACCATAAGGCCTTTATCTGCTGGCAAATTCATATGTTCATAAGTATAATACCACTCCCTATGCACCCAAGCATCCCACTAGTCCTCCCTGCTGCCTTGTCACACAGTCTGGCCACCTTTAGGTCATTCGATATGATTACCTCCAGGTCTTTTTCCTGCTTGGTGGTTGTCAATACCATTTCACCCATTTTGTACTCTGCCCCGGGTTTCTGTGCCCTAAATGCATTATTCTGTACTTTTTCACATTGAAACTGAACTATCATACTCTTGACCATGCCTCTAGTTTTCTCATGTCTCTGTTCATCGTTTTTACCCCTTCCCGAGAATGTCCACCCTATTATAGATTTTGGTGTCATCCACAGAAAAGCAGACCTTTCCTTTCGACTCTTCTGCAATGTCACTTATAACGACACCTAGTAAATATTTTAACTTTGATTCTGGGGAGAGCCTTCTGAGATCACTCTAGATAGTACAATGTGTAGCCTTCTGTCCACATTAAGGCACAATAACCTGTTTGATTGTGAAGAGTTTTGACTTTAGACAGTTCCCTTTCAGACAAAGATGTGAAGAGAATGGTTCCATACTCCAGCAAGGAAAGGAGGCTATGAGTTGCTTTAGCCAAGCAAAGTTCCTCAGTAAGGCAATTCTTTACTCTGTAAAGGTGACCAGTTTTTCACAAACTTGGATGATCAGGTAGCCCAGGTGATTTTTAAAGGCAATCAGTGGTCAAGGTAGATCCCCAGATATTTAAAGTTGTTGACAACCTTTAATTTAGAAGCATCCGATGTACATATGTCAGAGGCTACACTTAAGGTGTTTACTCTCATTATAGATTCAAAAGCATAGCTTTGGTTTTCTCTTCAATTAGGATAAGTTTATTCTGAATAAATCAATTTTCTAATGATGCAAAGTCATGACTTCAACTCAGAATAACATCAGCAATATTGTTGGAGCCCCTGTGAATAAGTGCATCATCACACATAGAGCACTTTCCTTGATTTACCACAGTGAATAGTAACCTAGTAGTTTAAAGTCAGGAATGACTCTGGGTCCATTATGTCCTTCCCCTGAATATCTAACAAATACTCAGCAAGTGTGATTCTTAATCACCATTTGTTGATATAATAAGCTTGATTTCCAAAGGGGACGGTGCAGCCACAGCTCTGATTCTGAGCTGTGACTACGCATCTAAAATGCTCAACAAATCTGTTTTCTCTTTTCAAATCTTTTGCCATGTTTGCAAGAGTTTCACTAGTTTGCAGCAGCTTGCACCAAAAACAGTGGCACATTTGTCACTTTTCTGAGGAAGTGGAACTCAAAATGCCACAGCTCATGGCAGTTGTGCATGAAAGTTAGACTTAACATTCACAAACAGTTTGCAAGATTGCACTGGAAATGTGGTACAAGTCCCAGGATACTTTTGAAAATTAGCCCCAGGACTGTGCATGGGCGCTGATGGAGTTGAAGGACTGAATTGAGAGCTCTGGTCCCATCTGTCTTTTTTTATATTTATTAATTCCCCAAAGTTTATTAATTTAGCCAAAAATATCTTACTCATTCATGGAAAATAGTTGGGATCAAACTGTCACAGAAACTCGACACAACTCCACCGTTTATTTATTTATTTTTAACAAAGATTTAAGTGCACAGAGGCTAAGAGCCCATAGGAGTTTGAATCCCAAATCCTCCCAAAATGCAAAACCAAGAGCAATTGTGGCTTACTTTTTACGATATTCAATTAAAGAGGAGATATTATGAGTGTCCTGGGAAAGAAATCTCTAACATGGCAAGGAGTTAAGATTTTGTTGTACCAGGATATTTCAAGTGAGGTAATGAACAAGAGAAAAGGTCTTTATGAAGTCAAGCAGCAATGTCAAAAATGGGGATCTCATATCATTTTAAGTACCCTGCAGTCTTGATAATTCAAGACTCTAAAGGAGGCTATGTATTGTGTAATTCAGTGGAAGATGCGTGGGATTATTTACACATGGTTTCTAACACTGGCCCATAGTCTCACTCTAATGGTCATTCTGATTCAAACACAGCACGAGCTACAGCTCTATTAGAATCCCCTCACTCTCCAGCTCATGCTTATCCTCCCCCAGAAATGCTTCTACCTTGAGATATTCTACTTAAACAAAGGCAGTCGCTGAACAAAGTCTGAGGCCCATAGTCTCCACTGCTTACCTGTATTCTGCAGCTCTGAAAGTGAAAACCAAAGGGAAGAGCTCCTGGCAATCCAGAATCTTGAGGAGATCCAAACCTACTTTCCGCATGTCTAATTTATCCAGGAAATCCACGTGTCATGCAATTGCAGTAAAACCACCAAAAAAGGAGCAGGAGTAGGAATAAAGATAGCCACCATATACCCTCAGACTCTTGTCCCAGGGAGTCACCTGAACTGGAAGTGGAACCAGATCAATTCCTTTCACAAAGGTCAACAAACTGCTCTCTACAACTCTCTGATGGCACCTGGAACCAAATTTCAAGGGGCTGCAGCTTCAATATGGACACTTCCAGTGACGGCATGAACTTCTGGTCTACCTTGACTTCTGCATTAGAATGGACAAGGCTAGAACCCACCAGCTCTTGTAAATGTCAGACTTGCCACAACCCTGGATTACAGTAAGAATTATCCCTATGCCTTTGAATTTTGTCCTGAATGCATGCTAACCTGCACCGAAAGGAATACCACTCCTTGAATATTGTTAGTGGGCTGCAGTTGTGAGCTATGTCAGCCAATCCTCATGTGTTTTTGCCCTGTAGGTTTAAAGAAGAAAGTCTTTTTTTACCTGATTGTTGATTGTTTTTTGTAGACACTGAGTACCAAAGGAACAACCTCCCCACCCACCCCATTCCCCAACCACCCCCGGGTGCTATACCTTTATAGTGGAAGGCCAGGCCACACCTACTTAAAGACACAGGAACTGTTAGGCAGCACAGCACAAGCAATAGCCTAGCTGGTATATAGGCAGAATTACAAAGGGTGTAGCTAGCAACTAGGTCCACAAGGGCACATCCAAGAGGAAAAGAGAGAAGCTGTAAGTAACTACAGAAGGAAAAAGACAGGGAGAGAAGGAGAAGGGGGAAAAAGGGTTAGGAGGGGAGGAATATCAGCAAGCACACAATGATGCATGGAGTGGTGCAGTGCTCTGGCTGTGGTGCAGCAGTCTTCAGAAAAAGATTCTGGTTACTGTGGTGCTGCCCCATTTGCAGGCACCTCTCTGGGCTGAGGGCAGAGGTCACCAGTCTCCAGGCTGTGCTGGCAGGAATACTGGGAACCTTGGCCCCCATGCAGAGGCCACCAGGTCCCCAGTCAGTGCCACAATGGACACCCAGGCAGATAGCAGGATGGACTACAGTGGACTCAGGAAGGTTCAGAGGGGGCAGAGACATATCCCCCATCCAGTCCAGCTCATAAACCCCTATACAGTGTTGGAGGAACAGGAGAGCCCTCCAAAGGAACCTGAGGCTGAGACCAGGGAGGAGATGAGGGTCCTCCAGCAGGGAGACCCAGTGGCAGGAGGTGGAAAACCCCACAGGGCCACTGCCATTGCCTCAGAGGTTGCCAAGAAAAAAGAAGCAGTTGAACCACAGTGTGCTCAGAGAGGGTGAGGGTGGTGGAACAGAGGTGCATCCCTCCAGTTGTAACTCTCCACAACTCATATGCCATTCTGGCAAAGTGTAGTTCCTCTATGAAGGCACCCACAGTGGAGATCAAGGAGAATGCTGGGAACCTCCACAAAGTCAACCCACAGGAGGGTGGCATGGGACCCCACTGGGAAGGAAACAACTTCTGGTGGGGGACTCCATTCTTAGGGGGGGTAGAACTGGGGGAGGAAGGGGAGAGGGAGGTAAGGTGCCTGCTTGGCACCGTGGCTTGGAGGGACAGGGAGCGAATCCTCAGGATCATGAGAAGAGCTGCACGGGGAGGGAGCTGGATGCCATTGTCCATCTAGGAACAAATGACCTGGCTGGGAAAGGGATCAGAGCAGTGCAGGAAGAGTTTGTGGAGTTGGGGACGGGGCCTTAGACAAGTAGCATGCACGGTAACCTTCTCAGAGATTCTGCCTGACTATGGCATGGGTGAGGCTAAGATGCTCCATACCATGAGATTCAATCAGTGGTTGAAAAACTGGTGCAGAGCTCAGGAGTTTGGCTTCACTGGGGACTGGGAGTCCACCTGGAGTGATGCAGGCCTATACTGGTGCGATGGTCTGCATCAGTCCAGGAGGGGAACCAGGATCCTAGGTGATAGATTTAAATGCTTCATTGGCAAGCATTTAAACTAGCCAAGGGGGGAGGCACTGGAAAGGAGCAGGGAAATCCTAGTCCCCCCTAAAAAAAAATCAGGGTAGTAAGTGAGGTAAACACCAAGATAGAGACATTGATTGGGAGAAGGGCAGGGGTAAATGGACAAAACAACAAAAGCAATAAGGACAGAGTTGGGGCAAAAAGGGGTAGGGTCATCAAAAAATGGAGGGTAATGAGTACCAATACCCATAGTCTTGGCAACAAGCTCCCTGAACTGGTGACCTTGATGAAAGAGGGATGCCTGGATATCGTGGCAGTCACAGAAACATGGTACACAGAGAACCTTGACTGGGGTGTTAACATACCAGAGTACACAGCCTACAGAAGAGACAGGGAGGGTAGAAGATGGAGAGGAGTAGCTTTCTATGTAAGAGAAGGGATAAAAGCAATGGAACAAAAGAGTTAACGGGGAGGAGAGGCGGCACTGTGGGTCACCTTAGAGACTGGAAATGGCACCACAATCCGCACAGGGGTTGTATACAGACCCCCATATCAGGGGAGGGAATGGACAAGGATATGATAGAAGGCATCCTTAGGGATGGCAGAGAAAGGGAGATACTGCTGATGGGGACCTGAATATGCCAGATGTTAACTGGAGCACCTTTGCTGCAGCCACATCCAAGAGCAGGGCCTTCTCGATGCCCTACAGGGGAATGCCTCAGACAGCTAGTGTTGGAACCCACTCGGGAAGGAGCAATCTTAGACCTCATACTCTCAAATGGGGACAGTGAGAGGATCTCAGATCTAGAAGTGGGAAGCCATCTGGGAACAAGTGACCACCAAAGAGTGTGGTTCATGATAAACTCAGCTGCAGAGTCAAGCCATACAAAAGTCAGGGTAATGGACTTCAGGCGGGCTGACTTTGGCAAGATGGGAGGGTGCCTTAGAAAAGCACTAGCAAATCGGCAAGAAGTAGGGGTACAGCAACAGTGGTGACATATCAAAACTGCCATCACAGAGGCAACAAGCCTTTGTGTGAAGCAACTAAACAAATCAAAACAAAAGAAAAAGATACTATGGTTCTCAAAAGAGGTGGCGGGGAAGGTTAGGGAGAAAAAGATAGCATTTAGGAAGTATAAGGAAACACAGAAGGAGCAGAACAGAGAACTGTACCAGTTAAGGCAGAAGGAAGCAGGGAAGGCAGTCAGAATAGCAAAGGCCCAAACTGAGGAAACGATAGTAACTCGGTTAAGAAGGGGGATAAAACCTTTTATAGGTACATTAGGGAGCATAGAAAGACAAAGGGAGGGATAGTGAGACTGAATAAAATGGATGGTGGGTGGGCAGAGAGGGACAGTGAAAAAGCAGGGATATTGAAAGAATACTTCTTCGCAGTATTCACAAAAGAGGAGGAGGGGAAGATACCTAATCCAATTAACAGAAGCACTTTGGATAGGGGGGTTGATCCCAATCCTTTTGCAGAAGAAAGGGTTCTGAAAGAACTCCTAAAACTGAAGGTGGGCAAAGCAATCAGGCCTGATGGGATTCACCCCAGAATTCTAAAATAATTAAGGGGAGAACTAGTGACACCACTGACTACCCTTTTTAACAAATCATGGGAGGATGGTGTGGTACCCGAGGACTGGAGGAGGGTGGATGTGATTCCCCTTCACAAAAGTGGGAGCAAGACAGAGGCAGGAAACTACAGACCTGTCAGTTTGACCTCTGTGGTAGGGAAAGTGATGGAATCATTTCTGAAGGAGAAAATTGTTGAGTACCTAGAGGCCAGTGGGGCACAGGACCCAAGGCAGCATGGGTTCACACCAGGAAAGTCATGTCAGATGAATCTAATTGATTTCTTTGACTGGGTGACCAAAGTAGCAGACCAGAGAGGGGCTGTGGACATGGCCTACCTAGACAGTAGCAAGGCATTTGACACAGTCCCACACAAAAGATTAATAAACAAATTAGCCAGCCTGGAAGTGGGTCCCAGGGTGGTAGGCTAGGTAAAACATTGGCTGGATCACAGGACACAGAAGGTAATAGTAAATGGAGCCCACTCTGAAGAAAGTGGGGTTACTAGTGGGGTACCACATGGCTCAGTACTGGGTCCAGTCCTTTTTAAAATCTTTATAAGTGACATTGCAGAGGGACTGAAAGGAAACGTATGCCTGTTTGCAGATGGCACAAAGATCTGCAACAGGGTTGATACACAAGAAGGCATGGAAAGGATGAGAAGGGATTTGGCAAGGTTGAAGGAATGATCAGAAGTATGGCAGCTTGGATTCAATGCAAAGAAGTGCAAAATAATGTACCTGGGAAACAAAAACCCAGATGAAGAGTACACAATGGGGGGAGAGGTAGTAACAACAACAAAAATGGAAAGGGACCTGGGGGTAATCATATCAGATGACCTTAAGGTTGGCAAGCAATGTGAGAAGGCAGTAGGGAGGGCTGGGGGATACTGGGATGTATAGGCACAGGCATCACCAGCAGAAAACAGGAAGTTTTTATCCCGCTGTACAGACAGTTGGTGAGACCCCATCTGGAGTACTGCGTCCAGTTCTGGAGACCCCATCTCCACAAGCACATAGACAGGATGGAGGCAGTCCAGAGGAGGGCAACTAAAATGGTGCAGGGTCTGCAAGAGAAGCCATATGAGGAGAGACTAAAGGAGCTTAATATGTATACCCTTGAGGAAAGGAGGGAGAGGTGGTACATGATAGAAACTTTTTAAGCACCTCAGTGGAATCAACAAAGTCCAAGAGGGTAGCATCTTTCAGAAAAGAGATGTGCAAGCACAAGGGGATACAATTAGAAGATAGAGGGGGGACGGCTCAGGGGTAATGTGAGGAAGTATTTTCTCACAGAGAAGGTGGCGGACACATGGAACAGCCTTCCTGAGGAGGTTGTGGGGTCTAAAATTGTGGGAGAATTCAAGAATGCATAGGACAGACATAAGGCAATTCTTGTGGGGGGTAAGAAGAAATAGGTTGTTGGTTAACTAGGATCTGCAGTTTATCCTGTAGGTAGGGAAATGGGCAGACTAGGTGGGTCAAGCAGTCCTTATCTGCCGTCAAAGTCTATGTTTCTATTAAGTTACTCCTGTTGGGGGACTCAGTTGTCCAGGGAATGGATTTGGACATATATAGTAAGAGGAAAGGGAGATAAAGCGCCTTCCAGGAGGCACAGCTCAGAAGGAGGAGGAGGGCATCCAGAGGACCATTGAAGCTGTGGCAAGGAGGAGAAGGCTGGAGGTCATTATCCACTTGGGGACAAATGACCTATCCAAGAATAAGGCAAGCTTGGAGCAGGTGAAGGAGAACTTTACAGCGTTGGAAGGATGCCTGGGGAAGGTAACAAGCTCCATGTCATTTTAGGAGGTGCGGCCAATCCATGGCAGGGGGGGCGGGGAGAGGAATCTCCACATTAGTAACTTCAATATATGGCTGAAAGCTGGTGCAATGAGAAGGGGTATGGCTTCATTGGGACTGGGAACTCACCTGGAGTGATGCAGCCCTGTACAGTGGGGATGGACTTCATCTGTGTAGAAAGGGGAAGGGCTTTGCTGATGAACATCTAAACTAGCCAGGGGGGGAAGGCAACAGGAGCAGAGATACTCAGGCAACCCACCCCCACATGGTAGAGAAAGCAGAACAATGGAGCAAGAAGGTCATTGGAGTCGGACAGAAATGGAGTAGGAACGGAATCAGGAACACAAGAAAAAATATCAGGAAAGGGGGGAAGATGCAGTGGACCAAAAACAGGAAGAGAGAGAGAGGTCAGGCAGTAAAACTTGGAAGGTCATGTTACAAATGCATGCAGCCTGGGAAATAAAGTCCCAGACATGGTGGCCTTTATAATTGAAGGAGACCTGGACATAGTAGCAATAACTGAAACTGAGTGGCAAAGAAATGTACCAGGATATGTTCTATTGGGCAGACTAGATGGGCCAAGCGGTCCTTATCTGCCGTCAAAGTCTATGTTTCTATGTTTCTATGTTTCTATTCAGGAGGGATAGGGAGGGCAAAAAGGGAGGGTGAGTAGCCCCTTATGTCAGAGATGGTATAATGGCAACACAGGTACAGGGTAGGCAGGGTAAGTCCGAAGCACTGTGGGTCCCCCTTCAACCTGGAAATGGCACTGTAATACACACAGGGTTGATATACAGGCCTCCAGAACAGGAGAGAAACTGGACAGGGAGCTAGTGGAGGAAATACTCGAGATGGCAATGAAAGGTGAAATTCTACTGATGAGGGATTTCAATATGATGGACATGGATTGGAACACCAGTGTAGCTGCTTCAGCCAGAAGCAGAAGCATGCTTGATTCACTGCAGGAGGCTGGACTTAGGCAGCTTGTGCTTGATCCCACAAGAGACAGGGCAATTCTAGATCTAGTAATGACCAACGGGGATTGAATCGCAGATGTCCAGGTAGAAGGGCAACTGGAATCCAGTGATCACAACATTGTGTGGTTCAGCACAGGGACATAGACTCACTCAAGTCATATTAGGACAAAGGTTTTGGAATTCGGAAATGCTGACTTTGATGAAATGGGAAAGGGTATCAAAAGAGCCCTGGAGAGAATGGGGCAGGAGGGGGAGTGGAAGAACAGTGGAAGCATCTAAAGGAAGCCTTACTGGATGTAACAAATCAATGCATCAGATTGGTATCCAAAGGCAAAAGAAGGAGAAAGCCACTGTGGTTCTTGAGAGAGGTAGAAGTAAAGGTCAAGGCAAAAAGGAAATGGCTCAGGAAATATAAGGAGACCCAAAGGGAGGAGAACAGGAAGGAGTACCTACAGTGTCTAAGAGAAGCAGAAAAGGCAGTAAGGAGAGCAAAGGCATGGACTGAGAAAGGTTTAGCACAGTCAGTTAAGAAAGGGGACAAGACATTCTTCAGGTACATCGGTGAAAGGAGGAAAAACAAGGGGGGGGATTGCAAGGCTCAAGGGAGAGGGAGGGAAATGCAAGGAGAGTGACATGGAAAAGGCAGAAATAATAAATATAAATATTTCTGTTCAGTATTCACGGAAGAGGTGGAGGGGCAGGGGCCACAGCAGTACAGCAGTTGCCAAGGGGGTAAAGAGGTGGACAATAGTCCCTTCACAGGGGAAAGAGTCCTGCAGGAGCTTACTAATTTGAAGGTGGACAAAGCAATGGGACCAGATGGCATACACTCAGAATATTAAGAGAACTGTGAAGGGAGCTAGCAGAACCTCTGGCAGCCATGTTCACCAAGTTGTTCAACACAGGGGTGGTGCCAGAGGATTGGAGGAAGGCACATGTGGTCTTTCTACACAAATCTGGCAGCAGGGAGGAGGCAGGGAACTATAGGCTGGTCAGCTTCACCTCAGTAGTGGGTAAGATCATGGAGACATTGTTTAAAGAAAAGACAGTGGGGCATCTAGAAGCCATTGGAGCCCAGGACCATAGGCAACACGGATTCACAGTGGGGAGGTCATGTGAGACAAATTTGGTTGATTTCTTCAGCTGGGTGACAAAGTATATAAATCAGGGTGGGGCAGTGGACATCGCTTACCTTGATTTTACAAGGTCTTTGACACCGTCCCATGTAGGAGGCTGATAAATAATCTGGGTAGGCAGGGCATGGGGGACAGGGTGGTAAACTAGGTTAGAAACTGGCTAACAGACAGGAGGCCCTCTTTAACAAATCATGGGAGGATGGGGTGGTACCTGAGGACTGGAGGAGGGCAGATGTGATTCCCCTTCACAAAAGTGGGAGCAAGGCAGAAGCAGGAAACTACAGACCTGTTAGTTTAACCTCAGTGGTAGGGAAAATGATGGAATCACTTCTGAAGGAAAGAATTGCTGAGTATCTAGAGGCCAGAGGGGCACAGGACCCAAGGCAGCATGGATTCACAGTGGAAGGTCATGCCAGACAAATCTGATAGATTTCTTTGACTGGGTGACCAAAGTAGTTGATCAGGGAGGGCTGTGGACATGGCCTACCTAGACTTTAGCAAGGCATTTGACACAGTCCCACACAAAAGATTAATATACAAGTTAGCCAGCCTGGGAGTGGGTCCCAAGATGACAGCCTGGGTAAAGAATTGGCTGGAGAATAGGACACAGAGAGTAATAGTAAATGGAGTCCACTCTGAAAAAAGAGGGGTTAGTAGTGGGGTACCGCAGGGTTCAGTATTAGGACCGGTCCTCTTCAATGTCTTTATAAGCGACATTGCAGAGGGACTGGAAGGAAAAGTATGTCTCTTTGCAGATGACACAAAGATCTGCAACAGAGTTGATGCACAAGGTGGGGTGGAAAGGATGAGAAGGGACTTGGCAAGGTTAGAGGAATGGTCAAATGTATGGCAGCTTAGATTCAATGCTAAGAAGTGCAAGGTAATGCACCTGGGAAACAAAACCCAGGGAAGAGTACACAATGGGGGTGAGATACTAAAACAACAAAATGGAAAGGGACCTGGGGATAGTCATATCAGATGACCTAAAGGTGGGCAAGCAATGTGAGAGGGCAGCAAGGAGGGTTGGGGAATACTGGGATGCATAGGAAAAGGCATCACCAGTAGAAAACAAGAAGTTATTATCCTCTGTACAGACAGCTGGTGAGACCACATCTGAGTACTCGGCAGTTCTGGAGACCCAATCTCCGCAAAGACATAGACAGGATGGAAGCTGTCCAGAGGAGGGCAACTAAAATGGTGCAGGGTCTGCACCGAAGACATATGAAGAGAGACTTAAGGAGCTTAATATGTATAGCCTCGAGGAAAGGAGGAGAGGGGGACATGATAGAAACTTTTGGCACCTCAAGGGAATCAACAAAGTCCAAGAGGGTACATCTTTCAAAAAAAGAGGTGCAAGAACAAGGGCAATTTGAAGATAGAAGGGGGCGGCTCAGAGTCAATTTAAGGAAGTATTTTTCACAGAGAGGGTTGTGGATGGTGGAATGGCCTTCCAGAGGAGGTTGTGGAGTCAAAAACAGTGGTGGAATTCAAGCACGCATGGGACAGTCGTAAGGCAATTCTAGGGGGTGGGGGTAGGAAGAAGTAGGCTGCTGGTTAACTAGGATCTGCAACTTATCCATCAGGTAGGGAAATGGGCAGACTGGGTGGGCCAAGCGGTCCTTATCTGCCATCAAATTCTATGTTTCTATGTTTCTATGTAGTAAATGGGGTGCAGTCTGGGGAGAGGGGGGTGACCAGTGGGGTGCCTCAGGGATCGATCCTGGGGTCAGTCCTGTTCAATGTCTGCATTAGTGACATTGCATAAGGGTTGGAGGGAAAGAGCTGCTGTTTGCAGGTGACACCAAGATCTATAACAGAGTGTATCCCCCAGAGGGGGTGGAGAAAATGAGAAGGGACCTGGGGAAGCTTGAAAAATGGTCTGAGGACTGGCAACTGAAGTTTAATTCAAAAAGGTGCAAAATTATGCACCAGGGACACAGAAACCCCGGGAAAAGCTACAGGATGGGGGGAGGGAGAGTTGCTGACAGTCACAAAGGAGGAATGGGACCTGGGGGTTATTATTTTAGATTACCTGAAAATGTCAAAGCAGAGTGCTAAGGCAGCTGGGAGGGCCAATGGCATGCTGGGATGCATAGGCAGGGATATCACCAGCAGAAGGATGGAGGTAGTGATGCCATTATATAAAACCATGGTCAGGCCTCACATGGAGTACTGTGTGCAGTGCTGGAGGCTACACCTTCATAAGGATATTAACAGGCTGGAGATGGTCCAGAGAAGGGTGACTAAGACGGTACAGGGCTTGCAACACAGGACTTATGCGGAGAGATTAAGGGACCTCAGTATGTACTCACTGGAAGAGAAAAGAGAAGGAGGGGACATGATAGAAACATTCAAGTACCTCAAGGGTAGAAACAAGTTGCAGGGCGGAGACATTTTCCAATACAGGAGGAGTACAAGAACACAGGGGTATGACATGAAACTGGAAGGTGGGAGGTTAAGAGGGAATGTGAGGAAGTTCTTCTTCAAAAAGAGGGTGGTGGACACATGGAATTGTCTGCCTCAGGAGGTGATGGGAGCAAGCACAGTGGGTGGATTCAAGGGACAGACATAGGAGAACCATAGAGGTACAGCAGCGGGTGGGTCAGAAGCAGTAATCCAGTACAAGGGCTTACAGGCAGACTAGATGGGTCAGGCAGTCCTTATCTGCCGACAGTTTCTTTGTTTCTGTGTCATGAATGTTTAATATTCAGCTATGCTAATGGTATAAATGTTTGGCAGGTCAATATCTGTGGTCATACAGTTCCTGTATAGTATGCCACATAGTGACTTGCACAGATATTTTCTTGGTGTGTAATGGTACAGTGTAAACCTGTTATTCATTACTTTATTCTGGAGTGCAGGTATGACTGAAGGAGCTGGGGAGCACAGATTAAGGACCTCAATTGATTTAAGCTTACCAGATATGTGCACTTTATTTGTAAAACCTAGGTACATGGAACAATATACTCTGGCATACGATCCGAGTTTCATGCATATTCAGCACTGCCTGCCTAACATAATAGACCCTAGCAGCAGGCTATCTACAGTTCTCAAAAATGGAGATTGGAAAAGTGCTTTTCCAGAGGGTCCCAGAGAGCTGGGACAGCTCTGTAAACCATATCCTTGACCCCCCTCCCTTTTATGACATACAGGTAAAAGGTATTGATAAGCATTACTGTTGCTATCTGAGATGATACATTGGCTTGCAAATATAAGTTCCCATTTCTGCTCATTTTTGTAATCAGCAACTAGTTCATGATCCGTGTCTCCCAATGATCTCCAGTTTTACACTGAGTATTGTTATGTGTATGCCTAAGGCTTTTGTAGTTTTTCCTCTATTCCTTTACACTGTGCGACTACACAGCAAGTTCTAGGCACAACGTATATTTAAAAGAGCAGCAGCTCCACTGTATCTTATGTTTATAACAACTGACTTGGACCAGAATCCTGTTGGATAACACCATGTGTGAGGACCTGTCTGTGGGCACCACCTTGGGACTGTTGTTCGGTGGTTATTGGTCCATCAGTAGACAACATCCTACTGTCCTGAAGTACTTCTGTCTAGCTGCATACTTGTTACATCTGATTTTCTAAAAGTAGTTCACTACAATCTGTTTGCTTTCTTACGTATTTATTCACTGTGGCCCAGATATTCAAAAGAGTTGAGCCACGCGCAATAGGGTTGCGCCTGCGCAAGTCTGAAATTGCGCCATTCTGCGATATTCAGCAGGAGGCAGTTGCACCCCTGAAATCATGCTGAGCAACAGCGCAATGATAATGAAGGCATGTGCAACCGAAGGGGGAGGAACCATGCATAAATGGCGCAGTGTGATATTCAACGAGTTGCGCCATGCGCAATAGTGGAGCAAGCGGAAGTTGCACCATAGTGGAAATGAGCCAAAATAAAAAGGAGCAAGGGAGAGGTGCAAGAACGCTACAGGGAAGCCACATGTGTCAGAAGCAGAGGCAGACAGACAGGGTAGTAGGCACAAACAGGGCAGGCAAGGGAAAGGGCAGTCTGAACAGCCAGGCACAGGGAAGTTGTGGGGAACCACACAGCACAGAGGCCAGCACAGGCAGGTGTACCCGGTGCAGGGGAGGTAGCAGCCAGGACAGCGGGGGGAATACAGCAACAGCTGCCGGGTGGGGTGAACACAAGCCAGGGACATAGCCAGTGCCACCTTCCACATGGAGGCCGTAATGAGGGGGTGAGAAGGCGGGCGCAGGGGGCGTGGCTGAAGGGCCTCGTGTATGCCCCAACAGGCAGTATCATGCCCTGCACCAGCTTTGAGCTGTACACTGATACTGAGATTAGGGCCAGTACTACCTAAATAGGGCAATTCTGAGGCGGCTCTATGAGCTGTGCAGTGATGTGATGCAGGCACCCACACGACGGAGCCATGCCCTGTCAGTGGAGACTAAGGTAACAGCCTGCATGTGCTGTGTCATCACGGGTACCTTCCAGGGACCAACTGGGGACACCACAGGCATAACCCAGTTGGCCACGTCATGCCACCTCACCCAATTCCTCAGCGCACTTCTGCCACATGCTGCGGAATACATCCATTTCCCCAGCACAGTGGCGGAGCGCACAGCAAACATATAGGAGTTTCACAGGGTAGCACGTATGCCTGGCATGCTAGGGGCAATAGACTGCACCCATGTGGCCATACGCACACCACCTGGCCCCGAGGGGACCACATACATACGCAAGGGCTATGCCAGCATCAACTGCCAGGTGGTGTGCGATGCCAGGGGGTGCATCATCAATGTCTGTGCCACGCATGCTGGAGGAGCACACGATTCTTTCATCTGTCACCAGTTGGCACTGTGCCACAGATTCGAGAGTGGGGACATCCCCACTGGACACCTACTGGGTGAGTATGCAAACCACATGGACAATCATAGGGCCTGGGGGGCATGGCCAGAGGTGGCATGGGTAGTGGCCTACATGGCCTGGGGCAGGGCGATGCTGATCACAAAACTAACCTCCACCCTCTACACACAGGTGACAGTGGATACCCACTCCATCCCTGGCTGCTCACACCCTACTGGAGGCCCGTGACCCCATCGCAGCAACACTACAGTGAGGCACATCCCACCACATGTAATGTCATTGAGCGGGTGTTCAGGATGCTGAAGGCACTTTTCCATTGCCTGGACGCCTCTGGCGGTGTTCTACAGTACAGCCCCTCAAAGGCTGCAGGATATTCCTGGCCTGTTGCATCCTGCACAACATGGCCAACAAATGTGGGATAGCTGTACAGGCTGAAGAGGGGGACAGCCATGGGGATGATGGGGATGCCAGTGATGAAGGTGATGGGCAGCCCCCCCCTTGGCCGACGGGACCCCAGACTGCTCTGGCTGGCACAGCTGCACTAAGACACCATCACGAAGGAGCACTTCAGCCAACCCAGGTAAGTCATGGGGCCATGCACAACCACCAGTGGCCAAGGCACAACCCACAAACACACATGGACACACACCAGGGGTGCATGCCGTCAAGGGAAGTGGCAGGGCACAGAAGCACACACACAACCAGGGATGGGTGAGGATTAACATGCCACACAGAAGGACACACACACACACACACACACGCTCACACACAATGCAACAAACATGCACAGAGGGCAGAAGTCACACTGACTCAGAACGCACAGCCTAGCAACACACATGTCCACAGGCCACCACGCCCATTGCCTGTCCATGTGCATGTGTCAGATGCTGAGCACCATTGCACATTGGTGTACAGCACAATGCAGGCATCATCATGCACACGCAACTGCGGACAGCAGCCGGGAGGGTGTGCAGGTGGACTGTGTGTCCGCATGCAGGGCCGGGTACCCATCCGTGCACTGCCCACTGAAACACACAATGCACACAGGGCAGCACCAGACAGTAGTGGCGCTGGGAGACATGTCAGTCATGTGACACAGTGCCACAGCTGCGTAGGTGGCCCCGCCGAGACCCGCCAGCACTGGCAGGCTGACCACTGGCCTCAAGGGGTGGCACCGATGGTCCCCCAGGGGTTCCACTGTATGAACGCGACCGTGCTCGCGCAGGGGTCTGCAGCACACCGAACATGCCTGCACCAGGAGTGCTCGGGATGCCCACAGCTGAACCCGGCATCGACAGGGCGGGAGTCGCACGATGCCGGGAACGGGGGGTGGATAGTGCACTGCGTAGTGTCTGTGATGCATGGGCACCTGACTGTGTGCCCATTGTGGCCATGACAGCAATGAATGCCTGTGCATGCCTGTCAATGGCAGCAGTCACATCCTCCCACAAACGGTCCATCCCTGCCAGGATCAGTGTGGTGTCCCTACTGCGACACTCCTCTGCCCACTCCAGAGCCACACGCAGTGCATCCACGGACGTCGCAAGCTGCATCTGCTGCTGGACCGTTGCTCGCAGTAGGCGGGTGTGCTCATCCAAGTGGTCATCAGCCTCCTCGGCATCCTGTCCCTCAGGGTGTGCAAAGCCCCGATGTTCAGCACCCCTTGAGGGTGGGTGCTGCGCACCAGGACCAGGTCTTGGCATGTCCACAGGCGGTGCACAGAGGCCGTCGCTGAACCCTGTACCCCCAAGCCCATTGGGCGACTGCTGATGCTGCCCCTCTGGCTGCCGCACCCCAGGGCTCAGTGGTGCCGCCGCAGTGGCTGCAACAGTCCCACTGTCCTGAACAGTCACCAGTGCTGCCCCACTGGTGCTGACAGGCACAGTCTGGGACTGTGCTGACATGCAGGCCTCCACGGCGGCATCACCCACAGCCATGGGTGCGAATTGCCCTGCTGTGTGGCCATCCCGTGGCACACACGTGTCACTGCCCATGACAGTCATGTCATCATCACTGATGCCGGACTCTGCCACAGCCACAGCGTGCTGGCATCTGTGGATGCCAGCATGCTGGGACACAGGCAGGGCTTCCTCCATACCTGTTACAATGACGTCAAGTGTGGACAGCCAGGCAGCCCCACTGTCACAATGATCCACATATACCTGTGGATGTGGATGGTCCCACCTCCGACTCCATCCGACTGTCTGCAGTGGACAGGCCCACCACTGCTGATCCATGCAGACGCTCAGGATCTGTGAGGGAAAGCAAAGTCAGTTACTGCGTGTGACCTACCCTGCCCCCCCCATAGACAGACCATGACTTACCATGCAGTGATGGGCCACCACCCGTCTGGAAGCCACCACCCGGAACACCCTCAATGGCACTGCGCTGCATGCTTCCAGCAAGCCTCTCCTCCACTGGAGTCAGCTGTACCACCTCCATCTGTCCCCCACCTGTTGCAGCACGTGCTGCCCTGATGGCAGCCACCTTCTCCTTTACCCTCTCTCCTGTCCGTGCCCATCTTCTTCTTACACTCCTACATGGAGTGCTGATGGCTGCCATGCAGGTTCATGGCACATGCCACCTCCTCCCATGCAGCAGCACAGGCTTGAGGTGTTCCCTGCCATCCGCTGAGAAGCAGGTCCTGATCAAGGTAGGCCTCGAACAGGGCCTCGGTTTCAGCCTTTGTAAAGTTCGGCCTCCTCCTCCTCCTCCCACCACTGTTTTCCTCCTCTTCAACAACCTGCTCGGTCATTATGTAGCCTATAAGAATGGCAGTTGTTACCTGTGACTGTGCAGTCCCATGCATGTCCCTGAATCCACAGTCCACTCCCAAACAGCATGCAACTCACCAATAAACTGCAGTAACCGATATGGCCACTGCAGCACATTGTCGCACTTTTATAGCGCAATCCATGCAAATGAGGCCAGGAGCAACTTTAAGTAAATGCAAATTGCAGTGCTGCGCCATTGAATGGCTGATTAGATGATTTGCATATGACGGCTGAACATCGCGCTGTTGCGCTTTTCACAATTGTGTTGAATGTGCTGAGCCAATGGCGCAGTCCTGTGACATGCGTAGTGCACCTCACTGCGCATGCCCGGGTTGCTGATGCAGGCGTCTGCCGCGCTGATGATGTGCTGTGTGTGGTAGACAATGCAGGGCATGGTCAACATTGTGTCAGTGGCACTATAGTGATGGTCACTATCTGGCGCTGTGGCACTGGGCCATCATAGGTGCAATGACCCAATTGCTCGGTAGTCCGCTATGGCGCTGGCATACAGGCAGCCAATTGTGCTACAGGCACTGTCTTCCGATGGTGCTGTGCATGGCCATGCGCCAGAGACCCTTGACCCTGTGCCCGACCTTTGCCCCCTAGGCGCCATGCGTCAGGCATGGGTGCATCTCTATCACGCTGTTTGGTAACAGCGCAATAGGGAATGGCAGCGCTGTACCGCACAGCATCTGCATGTGGGGAACCACGCTGCAGAGCACCATATTGCCTACTATAGCTGCAAGGATGGCATGCAGACAGGCAGCGCAGTGGACAGCCATTGAGCTTGTAAATCTGGTGGCAATTGTTGAGCCACACCATGAGCCTCTCTTCGGGGAGGCTCCCCTGGACAGGGCCAGGACCCAGGTGTGGCAGGAGGTGGCCACTGCCCTGGAAGAGGCCACTGGATGGGGGGTGGAGCATGGAGCAGTGCAGGCACTGGTATGGTGACCTGTGGAGGAGGGAGCCAGAGCTACTGGCCCGACTGTGGGCATGTGCCAGGAGGGGCACGTGCCATGTCCAGGTAGGGGTTCTGTCAACACACTTTTATCGTCCATATGGGTCACAGTGTTGTATGTGTCCAGCACATAGGGGAGGGACCATATGGGGTTGGCTATGGTGGTGTTCACAGGGTGTGGGTGGGTGGGTCTGGCTGGTGGGAGAGCACACACCTTGGGGCAGGGGGACTTTGCTTCAGGATTGTACTGATGTTCTTATCTCCTTTTTTCCCCCCACAGGCCCGGACGAACTCCGCAGGTTGCAGGAAGAGCGGCGGAGGGGGGAGGACAGTGCAGCCAGGCGGGGCGAGGGCCATCACTGCCCACCTGACCGGCCCAATGAGGGTGAGTGCCATACATCCATGATTACTATTGCATGCTGTGTGACAGGGTGGGCAGCGGGGCATGGCCACCATTCATCGACACCACTGCCATGCACACAACTTGTTACAGTCAACACTGTCCAGTGGCAATGCACGTCTGGGTGTGCATCAATGGTGGTCCGTGCATGCACCAGGTGCATGGCTGTGCCACTGCCTTTGCACCACATAGCCATGTCACTAAACGGCCATGGTGGTGCTGTGCGTGCCTTGGCCGGTAGGTGTGTGCAGCATTCCGCATGGCTGTATGCGCCTGGGTGGGCAGGTCCTGTGGACGTAATCACTGCGGGTGGTCACACACCATCACAGTGGTATGTCTCATGGCCGTATGCCATGCACAGTGGGCGGGCTGTATGGGGTTGTGCATTCACACCTACTGACTGTGCTCCCTTGTCCTAGGTACCCGCCATCTCAGGGACATATGGGACACTGTGAGGGAGACCCTACAGCTAGCCCAGGAATCCCTGGACATACTCAGGAGACTGGACACGATGGGGGTGCTGAGGAGGCACAGAGGCCAGAGGTCACGAAGTCCTGAACGGCAGTCCTGCTAGGAATCTCTCAGTCCCTGACTTCCCCAACCCCCCCGGACCACCCTCACACCCCTCCTATCCCATCCCATTTGTCCACCCCTGCCCCTACCCACCCCACCTTGTTTGTGCCCCAAGCTTGTATATAGTTTTATTATTGTACATAGTTGACTATTATATTTTCAATACATTTGATTTTGATATGAATACTGTGGTGGTCTCTGATTTGCAGCAGGCTATAGGTGCTCAGCTGCAGTGGTGTGCATGGTGTCAGGATGGTGCAGTCATGGGTATGTGTGTGTGTCCGTGTGGAGGTGACTATGGTGTGGGGGTAGCTATCAGTCAGTGTCTGTGGTGTGTGTTTTGTTCCCTGTGCACTGGATGACTGTGTGCAGTGGTCCATGGTGCGTGCTCTGTGTCCATGGCGCACCCATCGTCCCATCCATGGCCTGTGCAGCTGACACACATGCATGTCTGTGACCTGCACGGCCCGCTGGCATGTCAGTGGTGGCAGTCCCTGCAGGGCAGCCACTGTACCCATTACTTTGCTGGGTTGCCCCTGTCACTGGCGTGGTGCATACCTGGCTTGGGTGGCACTGTGGGCACTACAGTTGTTGTCCCACCTCCATGCTGTGCCTTGTGTGTGCTGCAGGGGATGTGCCCCACTGTCTGTGACTTGTGCTCCGGGCGACTACTGGTGGTGTACAGGTCCACAGTGCCTGCACAGGGTGGCTGGCACTCCAGTGCCATGGAGGACTGCAGGTTGTGTGTACATGGCTTACATGGGCCCACAATGGGGGCTTGGTTGCCCCACCACTGCGTCCCTGTGTTGGTGTGCCCTTGGGTATGGGTGGGTGTCTGTCCATACACTGTGTGGCATCCAGTGTGGTGCATGCTTCCATGCACCACTGTGGGTGCTTGTGCTGGCTGTTGTGGCCAGTGGTGTGTCGGGGTGTGTCACTGGAATACTGTGCAGGGCGCTGTACCACTGGTGGTGGTGTCAAGGGCATGCCCTGTCCCGTGGGGGTACCCTTCGAGCCGATGCATGGTCGGTCTCTCAGCAGTACCTGGGGACTGTGCGGGGCAAGGTTCTGCCGTTGTTGCATTGTTGTGTGCTGCAACCCACTGATGGTGCTCATGGTGGGGCTGGCTTGCATGGTTCTGTGGTGCACAGGGTTGCATTGACACAGTGGGGTGGTAGCATGCATGGGGTTTCCTGCAGTGGTGGTCACTGCTCATGGGAGGGTGTCTGGGGTCATGGTGCAGGTGTGCTCTGCACTGGGGGATGGTGTGGCATGGGGTGGTCTGCCCTCCTTGTGTGCCAGTCACAGCTTGCTGGTAGGTGTGATGGGGCACCATGGCCAGGCTGTGGGTTGGTTGCTGGTCTCCATGGGCCAGTGGTTATTCCAGCCTTCCCCCAGTTGTGCTGTGCTTGGGGTGTGGGGGGTCGATGTCTGTTCTGCTGTGTGTTCCTGTGCCCATCTGTGGCATGGGTGGTGGGCCCCTACCTCCTTGATTGTGCAGTTACATTGCTCTGCAGCTGGGGGGCTCCCTGGTTACGCTATGGCACCTCTGGACTGCTCAGCTGAACATCCCTTGTTGTGCTATGGTGCATCAGATCTGCTCGGCTTTCCCTCCCTAGTTGCGCTATAGCGCAGGTGGTGCGATATTCAGTTGTTGGCTGTAGGCGCAATTTGGCCTGCTCCGTTTTTGAATATTGCGTCTCTTGCGCATAGGCACAATAGACTTGCGCTTGCTCCTGCTATTGCACGCTTTTTGGACGCAGTTTGAATATCTGAGCCTGTAGTAAATTTTAGCTGTGATTAGTAGGCAAAAAAACAGTAACTTGCTTATAGCTACTTACAGGAACTGTTAAATTTTGTAATCAGTTTTATTTTTACTGTGATTTATTGCTCAAGTTATACCCTATTAGAAATATAGATGTTTAGCCCTCTTATAGGTTTAGATTTACAAGTGTTAGCGTTATAATGCAGTCATATAAGTTTGTTACTTGGAATGTCAATTGGATTGGTACTCCTATAAAACTAAAAAAATCTTAAATTATCTTATCAGAAAAAGGGCAGATATTGCTCTTATTCAAGAGATGCTTCTAAATGCAGAGGAATCAATACAGCTTTGTAGGTCCTGGGTTTCTAGTGTAGAAATTAGCTATTACTATTCTAAGAAGAGGGACATGGCCATCCTAATTTGAAAAGGGGTTAACTTTGTTAAAAAGCCAACATGAGGTTGACCCAGAGGGTAGGTTCCAAATTCTTTCTGGAACACTAGATGGTCGGCAGATAGTCATTTGTAATGTTTACGCTCCAAATTCAGGTCAGGGTGAATTTTTTATTTCTCTATCAGCTCATATGAGTACATGTGTAGACCATGAACTGATACTGGGTGATGATTTTAATGAGATCATGGATTCTATGATAAATACAGTAAATAGTCTCCTAATCCCTCCCTAAAGAATTTAAAAGCCAAGAGGGGTCTCCTTGAACTTCTTTTTTTTTTTACTTTATTTATGCTCCTTCCTCACCCGGGCATCCTTCCAGGGTGTGCACTCGACACCAGCCTCTACTCCCTTGCCTGAACCCTAGTTGGTGAAGGAACTCCCCCAACCACCCTAGCAGACCTAACCCCCCCAGATCCCTCCTGGAGGTGGGCCCATCCTCCCGCGATGGCCTATCTTAAATTAGGGAGGTCATTCCTTGGGTGACGGGTCGACCGCAGAGTCCTCCATGCGTAGGGCCAGCAGTTGGGATGTGGGCTGTGTCCCTGACACCCCCTTCATCTCCATAAGTGAGGCAGGGTTGTTTTTTTTGCTTTTTCTGGCGTGGTTCTGTCCCCTGCGGAGCACAGCTGGCAAGACAACGTAGTGCCATGACTCCACCCCAAGGCATACACCGTGTCACTGCATTCGCAGCCTCCAGCTACTGCCAGAGGCCGTTAGTGAGCAGACACTTCCCCGTAACCCTCCCCAGGATGAGACAGCAGTCCATCAGATGCTCGATCTCGTCCCTCTCCTGCTGACCCCCAGTGACTCAGCTCACTCCCGAACCCAGGTCGCTGGCATGGCACAAGGTGTGGCGTTCAGCACCTCAACCCTCAGTGTCACTGGGCCCTCCTCGAACTTCTGAATGCATTAAATCTGGTAGATATCTGGAGTCTTGTACACTCCATGGATAAAGACTAGACCTTTTTTTTCCAATAGACACTCCACATTTAGTAGATTGGACTATCTCTTTATCTCCAAATCATTGACTAACTTTGTGTTAAACGCACATATTAACAATATCATTATTTCTGACCATGGCTTGGTTTAAATGTACATTCACATAGGAGAAAGTTACCCCAAACAGTTAAGATGGAAACTCAGGGTTTACCTAGTTCAGGATTAGACCTTCTCTGATTGGGTAGTGAAAGAAACATAAGCCTATTTTCTAATAAATGTCAATGGAGAAGTCTCCAAGGGATGTTTATGGGAAGCCTATAAGGCCTTTACAAGAGGGTGCATCATTAGTTTCTCATCTGCCAAAAAGAAGACCAAACATAAAGCATTGTTGGACAACAATCCCAGTTAGCAGTGCTGGATCAGGAGATTAAACAAACCCATCCCCCAGATCATTCTCCCCTTTACATGGTCACACAGCTCAAATATGAAATAAATAACATTTTATCTCAGCAAGCAGAATACGCCCTTTTTCATGTCAGACAAAACTCAGGTGACTCAGGGGAAAAGACTGAGGAACTTTTAGCATTCATACTAAAGAAAACCTTAGGTCAGAACACCATACCGGGAGTCAAAGATCTATCAGGAAAAGTATTAACTAAAAATCAGGACATTAATGATAAGTTGAAGAATTTTTATGAGTCTCTATACTATAAAAAGTTGCAAATTGGGCAGGGCAAAATTCAGAAGTTTTTTTAACTTCACTGATCTTCCAAAAATCACTACAGATCAACAAGAAACTTTAAATCAACCCATATCTCTTCAAGAAGTTACTAATGCTATTAGTTCTCTACCTTTGGGTAAAACTCCAGGACTAGACAGTTTTCCAGGCACATTCTATGAACATTTAATTCCCAAGTAGAGCTCTCATTTGCTTGAAGAATATAAGGAGGCCTGGATCAAAAAAAACTTTACTCCCAACATTATGCCAAGCATTAGTAACTTTAATAAATAAAAAGAATAAAGACCCATTGAGTTGTTCCAGTTATCATCCCATTTCCATAAAGAATCTAGACTATAAAATGCTAGCAAAAATCATGTCATTCAGGATTCAATACTTTGTCAACAATGTGGTGGGATTAGAACCAGTAGAGTTTGTACCAGGCAGAGCTGGATCGAATAACATAAGACATATTTTAAATGTTATATGGGCTGAAAATTAGAATAGGGAACCTTACAATATTTTATTTTTGGGTCTTCTCAAAGCATTTGATTACCTTGAGTGGATTTATATGCTTAGAGTTCTTGACCAGTTCAGGTGTGGTGGTAACTTTAGCAACTGGGTTGCCATTATGTATAATAAAGTGAAGGCCCAAAGTCTTACTGACGGCTGTTTATCAGGACCAATTGGTTTATCAAAAGGTACCTGACAAGCCTGCCCACAGTCACCATACCCCTTAATTTTATCAACTGAGTCTTTAATCTGATTTATTAAAGCTAATCCTAGCATTCATGGGGTTCAGGTTAAAGCCCAGGATCACAACGTTTTCGCTTTCACATAGGATCTCCTGTTGACAGTAACCAGAGCCCTTCAGTCCTGCACTGCATTAAATACCACCCTTTCTGAGTTTGAAAGTATTTCAGGACTTCAGATGAACTGGGGGTGAAACACAGGCCTTACGTTCCAATCTGACATATTTTGTTCATGAACAGTCAACACAAATATGCGATAAAGACTGGATTACAAACCAAACAACTTTTTTGGGCTTACAAATTAGTACAATTAGTACAAAACTAGAGAATCTAATGGAGATTAATGTATAATCATCACTAAACGAGATAGAAGGTACCTTAACCAGGTGAAGCTATCTCACCTATCATTATGAGGAAAAATCAATTCCATTAAAATGATCATTGCCCCAAAAATATTTTATATATTCCAAAATATCCCCATTTTATTAAATACCAAACTGCTGAAAAAAATAACATCCCTTATAAGAGTATTCCTTTGGAAAACCAAACTGCCTAGTTTAAGTCTAAAGAAATTACAGGCCCCATATGATGAGGGGGCATGGCTCTACCATGTTGGTAAAAGTACCAGCTGGCATTCCTTTTTAAACAGGCATCCCTGTATCTTTATGTAACCCCCCTGCAAATGGGGGTTCCCAAAAGACTTCCAGGAGCTTGCTTGAATGCTCCAAGCCTGAATGGTGTTTGGCATTTAAGCCATTTATCAGTGAGTGTTTTTAGAGCCTCTGGTACTGTCTCTTTAAGAGCTGTCTGCTTGCAGACATAATTAGTTTATATGAGGGGACTGTGTGCTTCTCTGAGTACCACTCGAGCTGCTGCCAATTCACTTCATTTTTGCAGTCACTAGGAGTGCAAAGGGAACCTATCTGGAAGATGTAACTGTTTGCCAGAAATTATTTAGAGTAATAATGAAATTACAGTTTGTCTAACCTGCTTTCTTTGCAGTCAGAACTGTGTCTGCTAGTTCCCCATTCTAGTTTTGAACTGCTGAACTGGACCAATCAGTGTGGGGTAAGCTAGCTCTAAAATGGTGCCTTGGACGAATCAGAACTTGGACTCATAATCTGAGCCAGCCACAAGAGGATTGTATGGGCAGTGACTCTGGGAGATGTAGTTTAGACTTCAGTGCCTTTTGGACCAACAGCAGCAGTCTATTGTGAGTGACAGCCAATCCAGTCAAGAACTGGAGGAACTCAAAGGAAGTGCCCGGTTTTGTCGGTTGGAGTTTCAGTTGAGCTTTGGCAGTGAAGAAGGAAGGAGCCCTGTGCTTTTTCAGTGTGCAGTTTTAGTCAAAAACGTGTGTAAGGCCCAGAGTTCCGGGCCTGCAGCTTGTAACAGCTTGTTAGGACTGAATCAGTCCTGTGAAAAGAATCAAAGGATCTCTGAAGAGTAGAAACCAGGCTCACCCTGTAGAAGACTGGAGGAATTGCTGAAAATTGCATTCGGTCTGTCAGGAACTGAATCTGCTGTGTGTTCTCCTGGTATTGTGCAGTAATTGCGATTGGGATACAGATGCAGCCTGCCTGGTATAGTGCTTTTATATGGATGTGTGAAGAGGTTTGTGTACTCAAGTGAGCTCCTGCTGACATTGAAGGACCCTATCTTATTTGGAGGTCGTGAGTACCAATTCAGGTCGCCCTGTTGAATTGCCACATTAAATCCAAATGGAATTACTGTACTGCTGACTGTTTAATTCTCCTTTTCTCGTGTGAAAGGGCCCCTACCAGCTGCCACGGTTTGACTACAGCACTAGGGCTTGGGTACCCAGGGACAGTAACTGATAGGGATAGGCCTGTGCACAGAGCCATAGGTAGATTATTAGAGTGATAAGCTAATTAACCTGATTTCCCTGTCCTTGTTATATCCCCTAAATAAATCAGAGCTGCTTGTTTCAGCAAAGTTATACTGCCTGAGGTATTTGTCTATGTTAAAGTACTGTACTGTGATTGTTGCACTGTATCTCATTTCACAGGAGGTCCCAGTGCCGGAACCAGACCTGGGGGTAAGTGTATACTGTGAAGGTAATTCTGATATATTTGTGGGCCACTAGTGGGAAGAAAGGGGGTTGCAGTGTCCCAGAGGGCTGTGACCAAGTTAGTTTAACTATTGCAAACCCTGACCTCTGGGTGGAGGCACCGCCATTGGATCCAGGCCCTCAACCTGTTAGTGGCAAACAGGCAGGGTAGTAGCCCCTGGGATAGCGCCATCTAGGGGTTACATCTTGGAGGCTCACCGCTGGGATTGTGTGTCCTCTAGTGGCCATATTACGAACCACTGTTAAGAAAAAATGGGTACCCGACAGAAGTGGCTGTGCACCGGGTGGTGGAGTGGTGTACTGGGGAGGAGATCGACCCCAAAATGCTATGCTTATCCTGGACATCCCGGTATCAATACGACACTGTGCAGGGAGTACTTTCCAAGGTGGAAGGTTTACAAAACCTGTGGTGGTGGGTCGCATGCTAATCTGCTCACCCACACTTTCCTGGCCCTAGTAGAGTTTAAGGATCCCATAGATAGCTCCAAAGTGCCACAGACCATTACCCCAGAGGGAGCCTCACTGCTTGGAGAGTGATAACTATGACAGTAAGACCTGGGGAATCAGCCCCACCACTATCTGGAAACTTTGAGGAGAAATTTGCTGAATGGTTGCTGGGAGAGGGAAAACTGTGGAGGACTTGAAGAAACTATTCTTGCCACCTGGGGTGTTCTCCCCAACACCCTCTCCTGCTCCAGTGCCCGTGGTGGCTGAACCAATGCAGACTCCTATTTCTGCACCTGCCATTAGTCACGACTCTTACCGAGGTTGAGGATCTTCTCTGGCACCCTCCCCACCCCCAAGGGAGGATGACTGGGAGACCTGGATAGACTATGTTGCCCCAATGCTAGAATGGCAATGCTCGGAAGGCAAAAGCGAAAGAGGGTTAGTGAGAGCCTCCGAGGTCCTGCTCTGGCTACCATCCGAAGCAAACGGGCCAGTAACCCTGAAGCGACTGCACAGGCCTATCTTGAGGCCTTGGAGAATGTGTATGGGAGCCCAGATTCTGATGAGGACCTATGGTGGAGAGTAAGAGATGCACAACAGTACCAAGGAGTTGTTGTCTGTATGTATCTCGGCTGGAAAATTGTTGCAAGAATGCCTCAGAAAAGGTAGCTTGCCAGCGATTGAACTGGACTGAACCAGGCTGACAGGATCCTTAAGTCTGCCCCTTCTCAGAACTGCTGTTGCTTCAGTTACGCCTGGCAGATCGACTGGAATCCCCACCCTCCCATGATGAGTTAATGAGAGAAATTGAGGAGTTGAGAAAGACGACCGGAGGGACCTGCACCAATAGCTGCGCTACGACACCGAGTGACTGAGGGTGACCCATCAAGTGAAGTTCAGGGCAGAGGTTGGCAGTCAATGAGTGCTCTGACAAGGAAAAGATATGCCACAATGGGGCGAACTGTTGAGAGAGATCTGGGAATTCAAAAACAGTCCCTTTATGAACACGCCTGCAAGTGCGGGCCCTGACCTATATCCGACTGCATCTGCTATGGGGTGGGGGTACTCCACCCATGTATCTCCTGCTGATAACAGCTCCGAACTCAATTCCTTGACCATGGAAGTGGAGAAACTGACGAGATGTCTCCAAATGCTTATCATGCCGCAGACAGAGATGGCACCAAGGTTTCCAGTTAGTAATACCCCACCCTGGCTCCCAGTGTGGTGCCTCGGCCAGCTCAAACTCCAGAAAGTATGTTTTGCTATAATTGTGGGAAAGATGGGCACATGAAGAGGGAATGCCAGTCCCCAAAAGACACTGACAAAGTTGCATATAGGCTACAAGGAGAGCTTCGGAGAAGAAATCAGTGGTTAAGAGGTGCACGACATGATCCTAGTGAGGGCACCAAAAATGCTAATTCACGTCCTTTTGTGGCAAGGTCAGTTGCCCAGGCCCCCACTACCGCCTCTCCAGACTGGTCCAGAATAGTGGGTCCCTCCATGGAGACCACTGTAAAGGTGAATGGAGTGTCTACAAGAGCTGTATTAGACAGTGGCTCCCAAGTGACAATTATGTTCCAGGATTGGTATCAGAAGCATTTGTCAGACGTACCCTTACAACCATTAGAAGGACTGCATGTATGGGGGTTAAGTGAAGGCCTACCTATTCGGGTATATCTGAATTTGGCTGTCTTTCCCACCTCCTGTGGCTGGAGTGGCCGAACAAGTAGAGACCCTAGCCTTAGTGTGTCCCCACTGGACTGTATGATGGTGTCCCTTTGTTGATTGGAACAAATGCTCATGTTCGGAAGGCTGGCACAGTTGTGTTATGAAAAACAGGGGTCAAAGACTAGTAGAGCTTTAAGAGTTCCGCTTTAATTAAGAAGGCCTATGAGGTACAGAGATGCTGAAAAACAGAACCAGAGGAACCGGTCGGAATTGTATGGAAGAAGGATCCTGAGTCTCTGATCCTGGCGCCAAATGCCCAGTGTACCTTACAGGGAGATGTCCGTATCAGAAAGGATGTTAAGAATAAAATATTAATGTTGGATGCACCAGGCGATGGAAAATTGCCAGAGGGACTGCTGGTCAAGCCTAGTATTTTGCCCGCTAGAGCCCATGCTTATGCCAGAAGGGTAATGGTCCAAGTTCATAATGTGTCTGAAAGAGACATTCGAGTAAACAGAGGTTGCATCCTGGCTAATGTGCATTGTGCAGACACTGCAGTGCTACCCAGCAGCAAGAGTTCAAGGAAGAATGACAGAGTAACGCCTGACTTGTTTGATTTCGGCGACTCCCGCTGCCAGCTGAATGGAAAGTGAGGATCAGTGAGAAGCTTGCCCAGAGAGACCAGGTGTTTTTTTAAAGGAATGGGATGTAGGATGCGTGCAAGGAGCTGAGCACAATATCCGCTGCATGATAAAGACCATTTCGTGAGAGGTCTCGACGCCTGGCACCTGCTGACATAGATGATGTGAGACGGCATCTGCAAGAGATGTTAGCTGCTGGTGTAATACAAGAACTAGAAGCCTTATGCTTCCCCATTGTGGTAGTGAGGAAAAAGAATGGAACAGTAAGGATGTGTGTGATTATCGCACCTTAAACCGCGGACTATCCCTGATCAGTACACAATGCCCCGATTCAGGATGCTTTGGACTGCCTAAACGGGAGCAAGTGGTTCTCTGTGCTGGATCTCCGCAGTGGGTACTACCAGATCCCGATGGCCCCAGAGGACCGTGAGAAGACGGCCTTTATCTGTCGCGGGCTATTTCTATGAATTCATGAGGATGCCTCAAGGATTTCAGGTGCCCCAGCCACTTTTCAACGATTGATGGAGCGTGCAGTGGGGGACATGAACTTACTAGAGTGCCTGGTATACCTAGATGATGTTATTGTATTTGGCAGCTCACTGGAGGAACATGAGAGCAGATTATTTAAGGTATTGGACCGACTGGAGGACTTTGGCCTTAAACTGTCCATTGATAAGTGTCAATTCTTTCAAACATCAGTAAAGTATGGGACACATAGTATCCACCGAGGAATAGAGACCGACCCAAGTAAAGTTGAGGCCTTGACCACCTGGCCACAGCCCAAAATCTAAAAGAACTGCAAAGATTCCTGGGATTCTGTGGTTATTATCGGCGCTTCATCAAGGACTATTCAAGAGTGATCCGCCTTTACTTAACCTTACTCAAGGGTATCCCCAACCCACAAAAATACCAAAAGTCACGTCCTCAAGACTGAAAGAGTGTATTTTCATCCGAGTGAAGTATTTGGGGCCGCTGGACTCCTGATTGTGAGACTGCTTTTCATGAGATCATATATCAACTTACCCATGCTCCAGTGCTGGCCTATGCCGATCCAAGAAAACCTTGGCCCTGCACACTGATGCTAGCTTGCAAGGGTTGGGGGCTGTGTTGTACCAAGAGCACGAGAATGGCCTGAGACCAGTGGCCTTTGCCAGTAGAAGCCTGACCCATCCGAAAAGAACTATCCTGTACATAAGTTAGAGTTCCTAGCTTTGAAGTGGGCTATTGTTGACCAATTCCATGAGTACTTGTATGGGGCTAAAATACTAGTAAAACTGACAATAATCCTTTGACCTATGTGCAGACCTCAGCTGTTGGATGCCACTGGCCATAGGTGGCTTTCTGCATTATCTACATATGACTATGCTCGAATACCGAGCAGGTCTGAACCACATAGATGCTGATGCTCTCCTGGAGGCCTGTTCCCAAAATGATTGGGTCTGATTGGCGAACCTGACATTCGGGCACTCTGCCGGAAGTTTGACAGGGAGGAACAAATGTCCACGGACGCAGTGGACTGCATGGTGGATTGCTTGGAGCCTCTGAGAATTGCATACCTGCTGCTTATTGCCACTTTTCTGCAATAGACATTGGTGCACTGCCTCAGCTGGACAATGACAGTATTCACGGGCTCAACTCACGATCCCATGATCAAAGCAGCTTTAGAAGCCCTCTATGCAGGAAAAGATGTGTCCAAATTACGCTCCACTGATTTGAGAACTGCACTGTTATACAAAGAAGGTCCTAAGTTGAAACTGATCAATAAACTGTTATACAGAGAAACAGTAGACAGAGGGGACAAGTAGACAAACAACAACTAGTGCTGCCCACTGCCTTCGAGACTCAGTACTGAGGTCCTTGCACAACCACATGGGGCACCTTGGTATAGACAGAACACTTGACTTGGTGAGATCCAGATTCTATTGGCCTAAGATGGGGCTGATGTGGAGCAACACATTCGAACTTGTAGTCGCTGCTTACAGAGGAAAGCTTTGCCCCAGAGGGCTGCCCCCTTGTTAACATAACCACCAGTGCACCCATGGAGCTGGTCTGTATTGATTTTCTAAGTTTGGAGTCAGATCAAAGAAATATCAGTAATGTGCTGGTGGTCACTGACCATTTCACGAGATATGCCCAAGCTTTCCCACCAAAGACCAGAAAGCATCCACTGTAGCCAAAGTACTTGTAGAAAACTTTTGTTCACTATGGGGCTCCACAAAGAATCCATTCTGATCAAGGGAGAGACTTTGAGAGTCGTCTTATCAAAGAGATGCTTTCTGTGGGGAGTGCAAAGTCCAGAACCACTCTTACCACCCAGGGGACCCACAGCCTGAACGTTTCAACCGCACTTTGCTAGATATGCTAGGCACCCTGCACCCAAAGGACAAGCCTAGATGGAGCCAACAAATTAGCACCCTGGTACATGCTTATAACTGCACCAAAGTGATGCCACTGGATTCTCCCCTACCGCCTGATGTTTGGAAGAGAAGCTCGACTACCAGTAGATGTGTGTTTTGGGGTCTCTCCTGATGGGGTTCAAGCTGACAACTATTTACAGTATGCAAAATTAAGGCCCAGCTAACTCATGCGCACTAACTGGCTCAAACCATGGCTGCCAAAAGAAATCTGGCCGACAAAGAAAGGTATGATAAAAGGTGAAAGTACAGGAACTCCAGGAGGGAGATCGGGTATTGCTAAGAAATCTGGGACTGCATGGCAAGTACAAGATTGCTGACAGATGGCACCATCTCCCTCACATTGTAGTGGGCAAACTAGATGATCTGCCAGTGTACAAAGTAAGGCCTGAGAATAATTCAAAGATGTAAAAACAATGCATAGAAATCATTTACTGCCCATTGGACAAATCCTGATTGAGTCTGAGCCCCAGAAGATGCCCCTCTGGACCAGTGACTAGAGCTGCTGCTAAGAAAAGACCAAGGAAGTCTGCACCTACAGAAGCAGAGTTAAAGTGTTCCCCTGCACAAGTCCCAGTTGAGCATGACTGTCAGTCCATATCAGAAGAAAGTGAGAGTGACTTTGAATACTATCCTTCTTACGAACTGAGTCAATTGTTTCGGGGCAATCCCCTAGTCAATACTGGAGATGAAGCTGGGCCTTCTGGACTGTCCAAGCCCCAGCTTTCCCTGGAGCCAATGCTCCCAGAAAGTGAAGTGCAAAGCATCAGATCATCAGATGAAGTGGAATCATTGTGCATGGTTGAACTGTTTGAGCTTAGGGGAGGAAAATGATAGATTGGGGCAGACTGGTGATACACCCGAACAAGAAGAGTATTTTGAGTGCCCTGACAGTCCACTGCCAGTGTCCGAAAGCTCTAAGGCGAGCCAAATGTTGTGGACTCAGAAACTGTAACTCCTGGAGCTGAAAGTGCCCCAAGTTCTAGCCTCTCTATCCCCATGGAGACTCCCCTGACAAGTGAGGACAATGCTGAAAATGAGGCTCAGAGTGCAGAGACTATAACAGTTCCCCCTAGAAAGACTGGTCGAGCTGTAAAGCCTGTGGTGTACCTCAGTTATGATTCACTTGGGAGGCCTGTGGACTTGCCTCTCAATGTTGTCCATAAAGGAGTGTATGTGTCCCCGAGCTCATTGCCCAAACTGAGCATCAGTGCTAACTCCAAGTTACTTGTGTTGCCTTCTATATGGTGCCCCTGCCCCATCCAGCCCCAAGGTAACTGATAGGAAGGGCCCCTCTTCAGGTTTCATGTACAAGAGGTAATAACTTGAGTTATGGTACAATGTGTATGTAATACTGTGTAAAGAGTGACGTACTGCAATGTTTCAGAAATGTGTTCTTGGTAAAATGATATATTGACTGATGATTACATGTGCGAGCCTAATGCAAATGTATATGGTTGCAGTTGAAACTTATGGGGGTACTTGCTTGACGCGGACGTCAAGCTTTCCCAGGCCAGGAAGGGTGTAACCCCCCTGCAAATGGGGGTTCCCAAAAGACTTCCAGGAGCTTGCTTGAATGCTCCAAGCCTGAATGGTGTTTGGCATTTAAGCCATTTATCAGTGAGTGTTTTTAGAGCCTCTGGTACTGTCTCTTTAAGAGCTGTCTGCTTGCAGACATAATTAGTTATATGAGGGACTGTGTGCTTCTCTGAGTACCACTCGAGCTGCTGCTAATTCACTTCATTTTGCAGTCACTAGGAGTGCAAAGGAACCTATCTGGAAGATGTAACTGTTTGCCAGAAATTATTTAGAGTAATAATGAAATTACAGTTTGTCTAACCTGCTTTCTTTGCAGTCAGAACTGTGTCTGCTAGTTCCCCATTCTAGTTTTGAACTGCTGAACTGGACCAATCAGTGTGGGGTAAGCTAGCTTAAAATGGTGCCTTGGACGAATCAGAACTTGACTCATAATCTGAGCCAGCCACAAGAGGATTGTATGGGCAGTGACTCTGGGAGATGTAGTTTAGACTTCAGTGCCTTTTGGACCAACAGCAGCAGTCTATTGTGAGTGACAGCCAATCCAGTCAAGAACTGGGAGGAACTCAAAGGAAGTGCCCGGTTTTGTCGGTTGGAGTTTCAGTTGAGCTTTGGCAGTGAAGAAGGAAGGAGCCCTGTGCTTTTTCAGTGTGCAGTTTTAGTCAAAAAACGTGTGTAAGGCCCAGAGTTCGGGTCTGCAGCTTGTGTAACAGCTTGTTAGGACTGAATCCGTCCTGTGAAAAGAATCAAAGGATCTCTGAAGAGTAGAAACCAGGCTCACCCTGTAGAAGACTGGAGGAATTGCTGAAAATTGCGGTCTGTCAGGAACTGAATCTGCTGTGTGTTCTCCCGGTATTGTGCAGTAATTATGATTGGGATACAGATGCAGCCTGCCTGGTATAGTGCTTTCTTTTATATGGATGTGTGAAGAGGTTTGTGTACCTCAAGTGAGCCCTGCTGACATTGAAGGACCCTATCTTATTTGGAGGTCGTGAGTACTAATTCAGGTCGCTCCCTGTTGAATTGCCACATTAAATCCAAATGGAATTACTGTACTGCTGACTGTTTAATTCTCTTTCTCTGTGTGAAAGGGCCCTACCAGCTGCCATGGTTTGGACTAGTCACTAGGGCTTGGGTACCCAGGACAGTAACTGATAGGGATAGGCCTTAGCACAGAGCCATAGGTAGATTATTAGAGTGATAAGCTAATTAACCTGATTTCCCTGTCCTTGTTATATCCCCTAAATAAATCAGAGCTGCTTGTTTCAGCAAAGTTATACTGCCTGAGGGTATTTGTCTATGTTAAAGTACTGTACTGTGATTGTTGCACTGTATCTCATTTCATAGGAGGTCCCAGTGCGGAACCAGACCTGGGGAAAAGTGTATACTGTGAAGGTAATTCTGATATATTGTGTGGGCCACTAGTGGGAAGAAAGGGGGGTTGCAGTGTCCCAGAGGGCTGTGACCAAGTTAGTTTAACTATTGCAAACCCTGACCTCTGGGTGGAGGCACCCGCCATTGGATCCAGGCCCCTCAACCTGTTAGTGGCAAATCAGGCAGGGGTAGTAGCCCCTGGGATAGCGCCATCTAGGGGTTACATTTAGAATAATTCAGGGTATTCTGATCACAAACCCATATTATAGAAATGATCTCAGAAATGCTGGAATCTGATTGACTGTTAGAATTCCATCAGCCTTACATTAATCCATGTTATACTCTCAAGTACAGCCTGATCACCATGAAACATGGATTCTTCCTGTCACCATTCCATCCTCTAGTCCTGCTGAATGACTGGAATGCTGCAATCTGATTTTGAACCAGCATTCTTAAACTGTTGGTGGAAGAACTATTTTATAAAAATTTCCCTTAAATTAGGAAAACATTCAAAAAGCATACTTTTAACACTTTTCTTTTATAATTATTCTTTATAATAGCAATAAGGCATATGGCACTCGGCTGCACCTCGTGCCACATTACACCCCTAGATGGTGATTAACAGACTGTTAATCTAACCCCTGGTCATGCCTTATTGCTTAATGGTTGACACCCATGCATAGTCTCAGATTTTATTTACTCCCCAGTGCCAGACACCTATCTAGGTAACCCTTGTATGGCTTGAAACTATTAGACTTCTTAAAAATATTAATCAGAGGTTGAATCCAGAGCATTTGTTCCTGTATTGTACTCCCATTTGATGCAACCCTTATTTATGGGTTCCAGAGTGGTAGCCTGGGTAAAAAATTGGCTGGACAACTGGATGCAGAGGATAATAATACACAGAGTCCTCTCCAAAGAAAGGGGGGTTACTAGTGGGGTACTCCAGGGTTCAGTACTGGGACTGGTCCTCTTTAATGTCTTTATAGGTGACATTGTAGAGGGGCTGGAAGGAAAAGTATACCTCTTTGCAGATGAAACAAAAATATGCAACAGGGTTGATACACAAGGAGGAGTGGAAAGAATGAGATGGGACTCAGCAAGGTTAGAGAAATGGTCAAAAGTATGGCAGCTTAGATTCAATGCAAAGAAGTGCAAAGTAATGCACCCGGGAAATAAAAACCCCGAGTAAGAGTACACAATGGGGGAGGTACCAACAACAAAAATGGAAAGGGATATGGGGGTAGTCATATCAGATGACCTAAAGGTAGGCAAGCAATGTGAGAAGGCAGTAAGGAGGGCTGGGGGATACTGGGATGCATAGGGAGAGGCGCCACCAGTAGAAAACAAGAACTTGTTATGCCTCTGTACAGACAGTTAGTAAGACCCCATCTGAAGTACTGTGTGCAGTTCTGGAGACCGCATCTCTGCAAGGACATAGACAGGATAGAGGCAGTCCAGAGGAGGGCAACAAAAATGGTGCAGGGTCTACACCAGAAGCCATATGAAGAGAGACTAGAGGAGCTTAATATGTATACCCTAGGGGAAAGGAGGGAGAGGGAAACATGATAGAAACTTTCAAGTACCTCAAGGGAATCAACAAAGTTCAAGAGGGTAGCATCTTTCAGAAAAAGAGATGTGCAAGAACAAGGGGGCACAATTTGAAGATAGATAGGGGATGGCTCAGGGGCAACATTAGGAAGTATGGGTGGTGGACCCATGGAATGGCCTTCCTGAGGAGGTGGTGGGGTTAAAAACAGTGGGGGAATTCAAGAATACATGGGACAGACATGAGGCAATTCTAGTGGGGGGTAGGAGGAAGTAAGCTGTTGGTTTACTAGGATCTGCAGCTTATCCAATAGGTAGGGAAATGAGCAGACTGGGTGGGCCAAACAGTTCTTATCTGCAGTCAAAGTCTACATTTCTGTAACTGATGGAAAATTACTCCTAACCAACCCTGATTGGTCTAAGGTGGGCATAAATAGACTCCAGGATGTTTTATCTGATAACTCCCACATTTTTAATGACATTCTCAGAGCTTAGGGATAAATTCCATCTCCATAAATTCCATTTTCATTATTATTTGCAAATTAGGACTTTACTCCAAAAATCTGTTCTACTACCTGACATCTCACTCCCTCGAAATGAACAGTAGGGGCAAATTATTAGATTTGGTGCCGTAAGAAAAGGTGCTAGCATCATTTATAAACATCTTACTGCTTCTTATTCTCAGTATTTGACCCTATGAACCAAAACCAAGTGGGAGGCAGAGCTCCACACTTTTATTTTAGACTGTGACCGGCACTCTGCATGGGAACTTGCCTATCGGGGTAGTAGAGAGATGCAAGGTAAGCTGATACAGTATACAAACTTCCATCATTTCTATCTCTCTCCTACTAAGTTATTTGAAATAGGCTATTCTGTGGATAGCAACTGTAGGAAATTTGCACAACCAGATGGAACTCAGTTGCATATGTTACAGGACTGTCACAAGCTCATCAAGTTATGGAGGAATGTTCATAACATATGCAAATCTTATTTGAGCATGGAAGTACTCCCCCCCCCCAAGATATATATTCTGGGAATATTATCTCATAATATCTCCCTTACATATTCCTATAAACTTGGGCTAGTGGTCTCAGCACTTGCAACTAAAAGACTAATCTTAAAAAAACTGGCATGATCTGTCAGCCTTCACTTTATTAGAATGGTTCAACCTTATGAGCTACACTGCAAATAATGGAAGAACTAGCTATTTGATCTTGAAGAAAACTGATAAATTCAATGAGATTTGTGGCCCTTTCTCCAACTAAATGACATTTAGTTGTATCTATAACTGTCTCTTATGAGCTTGTGAATCTATACCCTAGACACTGAGTGGCTGACCCTTCTAGAAATGTACCTCTGATTATGATATGATAATATATTGCTTGAGATGTTTCTCTTGTAGTTGATCTTGATACTAATTAGACTGTAATAATAACTGTTCCTTTAGTTGTGCATGATTTTGTGTCAGATGTTTGTATCTATTGATGTTTTTGGAAATCTTAATAAAAAATATTATGGAAAAAAAAAGAAAATCAGCCCCAGAGTCTTATGGGCTAAGCTAATGTGTGCAGTTGAGGTGCATATAAAAGAATCTTTGTTATCCTTCACTTACAAATTATGCTGATGTATACAATGCATCTGTTGAGGGGTTTTATTGTTTCCCACTAATGAGCTCTGGTGCCTACACCAAGACAATATTTCGCCACAGCTTTTATAATAAAATTAATATGCAGTCCTAGAGAGTTTCTGGCAGAGAAGATAATGATAATGCAGTGACCAAGCAAAACAAGCAACTTCCTGAAGCCCTGCTTGCTTGAGTTTACCTACTGCAGTGTTTGTAATTAAGTATGTGATGGAGATTAAGTGGTTGTGCTGGGAACCATACTGGGTAATGTGCATATGATGCTGCTTTTTTTTTTCTGCACAATGCTGGAAAATTATTTTCTACATAGTCTCATGGAAATTTGAAATACACTCTGAACTGAGGCCTTTCGGCACCATGCAATTCTGCTTAAAGTTGAACCAGCATAACATTCTGTGGTGATTTGCATATGCAGCCCATGATGCTTTGCATTGTGTGGGCATGTGAGATTTTGTATTTTCTTGAAACTTGGCTTCCCAGCCAAATGCCCTTTGGGGTAACCCTCGCCTCAGTGTTTGCACACTCTTAACTGATGTGTCCTGATATGTTACCAGTTCAGCTGTGCATCTTTAATAATTCATGTGCTTTAAAGGAGTAGTCCACCCAGAATTTTCAAAAACATACTGTAGAACTGTTTGTTTTTGTGGCCACCAGAATTCTCGACCGCTATTGCTACCGCATATTCGTGTCCTGTAGAATTAGCGCATCAGCGGTACCGTATATTACAGTCACACTGTATGTGCTACCTACACTATCCTGCTAATTAACTAATAGTGTATTCCAGTACTGCTGACACTCCCTGCATTCCTGCTTGTTAAAAGAACCTACAGTGACTTCATTGCAGCTTGCCTGTATTTCAATGCAGTTGTATGCTTCATATGTTTGCAAAACGTGCCGAACAATGTCCCTAATTAAATGGCTGAAGTCATTCCAGCAGAAGAGGAAATACCTACTTGATACAAGCACCATTGATGATGCTGACTTGACATGTAGCTCTGGCATTGAGCAGCATGTAGCTGCTTCAATTGTAAAAGAGCTATCTGCCTCTGTGCCTCCTCCTCCTACAAAATGAAGCAAACCATCCTCCTATGCCTACTGTTCCCCTGAAGTTCATTTTCAATTTGGCAAGTATGCATCCAAGCACGGTGTCATGTCAGCCATGCAGTTTCACCAGGCAAACTCTGGTGTTGCGGTTAACGAGAGCACTATTAGAAAGTTTAAGCTAGACTACCTAAATGCTGTAAAAAAACTAATGACCCCACTACTCTCTCTCTCTCCCCCTCTCCCCTTCTGACAAGAAAACCCCACGGCCGACCTACACACTTAGTGGATGAGCTGGAGGAGCAATTGAAACAAACGGTGTGCTTGCTCAGAGTAGAAGGTGCCACGGGTGGATGGGTGAGCGAGTCATGCAGTGGCAGTGGGCATAGTGAAATCTAACAGTCCACATTTACAGGTTGAGAATGGCGGACATCTTCAATTAACCAGTAAGTGGGAGTTGGGATTCCTGCACAGGATGGGTTTTAGTAAGAGGAAAGGCACCAAGGTCCATTCTGATTTCCCAAATCTAATAGCATCTTTCTTGAAGTGGATTTTAGTTGCTTGCTCCCAAGAACTAATCCCACTGGAGCTAGTGATAAATATGGACAAGACAGGTATCAACATGGTACCTGTCTCTGCAGGGACAATGGGTGCCACAGGCTCTAAGAAAGTCTTGTTAACTGGTCTGGGGGATAAGAGGCAAGTTTCAACAGTAATAGCATGTGCACTGTCGGGTGACGTTACCCCTCCATGTCATCCACAAGGGGAATTCAGCAGCTTGTCACCCCATTCACAAATTTCCAACTTCATGGCATATCACCCAGTCAATCAATCACTGGGCCAACAAGATTACCATTATTGATTTCACAGAGAAAATCATAGTTCCATACTTTGTGGAAATCAAAGCAAAACTAGGGCTGCCGTAAGAACAGAAGGTATTACTGATTTTGGACATTAATCGAGCACATACAATAGAAAGCATGTTACGGAAACTGGAGGAGAGCTGTATTATACTGGTATTCATACCTACATCCTGCATGGATACTGTACAGCCCCTGGCTGTGTCCGTAAATAAAATTTTCAAGGACACGCTTAAAGACAACTTCACCACATGGTATGCGGGATTGGTGTCAGATAAACTTCCTCCAGGGACTGATGAACTCAATATTGATTTAAAACTAGCAACTTTGAAGGAACACCATGCCACATGGCTTCAGGCAAGCTTTGAATCTTTGAAGGCCAGATGCGACGGCATTGTGCGAGGTTTCAGACAATCGGGCATTCTCGATGCACACCAAAACTATCTGAATCTGGTATGTCTCTTTAATTTTTTTAACCAAATAGAACAGTGAAAAAGCAGTATTTTCAGTTTAGCCATGTAATTATTGTAGTGGTAGCCACTGTGTTATGTCTTGTAGAGCACACGTTCACTAACTGAGCAAGACGGAGAAAAATCGGACTGAGCAGCTTCACATTGATTTTTGATTGTTTTGTTGACTACATACGCTGCTTTATGAGTTTGAATGAGTTTTTATGAGTTTTTTTTATTTGCTTTACTGGTATTTTGCACAAATAAAAGATACAAGGATAAATAAAAGATACAGCGTGACAGATCGAATTCAGTACTCTTTACTGCCCCCTCCCAAGAAATGACTCAGTGGCATCAGTAGCAGGTAGCAGGTTACAGTAATGCTTTTAATTCTTTCACAGCAGGTTAAAGGGTGATAGGAGATAACTGAAGGTATTGTGCTGTTTTAGGTGAGTGGTAATGGCACTAATAGGGTGACAATTGTGGCTCGTTAAGCTGGTAATCACATTACGTTCTTACCGCTAAACAGTATCTGAATACTTTATGCATCTTTATCCCATAATAATCGTGGTCTGCTTGAATTCACTGAAAACATAAAATAGCAAATATCACTAAAATAAATGGACCATGATTATTACCTACTCTACAGTATGTTGTGCAGAGTGTCTTGATTTGTCTGTGAAGTCCTAGTGTATCCTTCCCTCTGTCTGCTATTAGGAGCTTTTCCTAAATTAGCCTGCTAGCTTTATGGTAGTTTTATGACCCCTGGGAATCTCCATCTGAGCTAAGTTTGTTGCATTCCTTGTACCTACAATGCATCCTGTCTCATATGACAGTGATGTGTAGCCGAGACCATAGATATAGCAGAAAGCACTGCTTTACAATCAGTTCACAACAGTAGAGATGGCTATATTTTAAAAACTATACAGAGTTCAACTTAGTAGCTACTCTCACTGTAGAGAGTTTTTTGTCCTGAGCAACTTTTCTGCTGATCATTTTTGTGTAGCTTGTAAAGTTTCCATGACATTTAGGTTTGTTTGGCATGTATATGATGAATCTATGATCTCGGCTACATAACTGTCACATAAGACAGGATGCATTGTAGGTACAAGAAAAACAAACTCAGCTCAGATGGAGATCCCCAGGGGTCTAAAACTACCATAAAACTATTAGACTTATTTAGGAAAAACTCATAATAGTAGACAGAGGGAAGGGCACACTAGGACTTCACACACAAATCAAAACACTCTGCACAACGTATGTTTTTGCAAATTCTTGGTGGGCTGCTCCTTTAAGTAAAGTGTTATTTGTCATTTGTTAAAGTAATGTATATGGCATACTAATTAACAGAGGGGTCCACTAGTACGAGATCCCTGAGTTCCTGTCTCATCATTGTCACTGAAAAAGTACTGCACAGAACCTGCAAAGAAAGGCAGTCAGCTAAAACTACTACATGTATCAGAGATATATGTATATTTAGATAGATCAGAGATATATCTACTGTACATATAGATGGCAGACCTAGAGGCTACCATGGTAGCAAGAGACCTGGACTTAGTAGCAATTACAGAAACCTGCTGCAATGAAAACCAGGACTGGGAGGTAGCCATACCAGGGTATGCTCTATTCAGGAGGGACACAGTAGGAAAGGGGGGGGGGTTGTTTAACCAGGAAAGGCACACTAAGCTGAAGCTTGTTTCCAGGTGTGACCTGGGAGCACAAGGAAGTTAAGTGACTTGTTCAGGGTCACACAGTATGCAGGTGGGAGCTGTGGGATTCAAACCCAGGTCTCCAGGTTTGCAGTTCAGAGCCTTTAACCACTACGCTATACTGCTAAACGCTAAAAAGGGAGGAAGAATGGCTCTTTACAAGAGGGAGAACATAAAGGCCACGGAAACATGGGGGGATCAGAGTAAAGTGGAGGTACTCTGGGTCACCCTGGAGATAGGGAGAAGGTCACTATTTGAATAGGGGTGACTTATAGACCTCCAGTGCAGGGGGAGTAGAAAGATAAGGATATGATAGAAGAAATCCAAGGGACCATTAACAAGGGCAAGGTATTGCTAGTGGGGGACTTCAGTCTACCAGATGTGGACTGGAGCCTCCCTGCTGCAGCAACAGTTAGAAGTAGGGAAATCCTAGACTCCCTCCAGGGGGCATTCCTCAGGCAACTAGTTACATAACCCACTCTTGAGGGGGGTGATACTGGACCTGGTGCTGACAAACAGGGACAGTGTCACTGACATCACAGTGGGAAGCCACCGGGGGACCAGGGATCACCATACGGTGTGGTTCAACATAAGGACAGGGTCAGAATCTAACCACACTAAAATGAGGGTCCTGGACTTCAGGTAAGCCAGTTTCAAGGAAATGAAAGAGTGCCTTAAGGAAGCCCTAGAAGGAATAGCAAAAATGGGTGGAGTAGAGGAGAAGTGGGCAGAAATAAGGAAGGCCATTGAGAAGGCAACTAACCTCTGCATCTGGCAGGTTAAAAAGAGCAAGAGAAATAAAAGACCACTATGGTCCTCCAAGGAAGTAGCAGAGATAGTAAAGGGAAAAAAGCAGGCATTCAAAAGGTACAAGTTGACACAGAAGGAAGAGGATAGGGAGAGTTATCAGGAGAAACAAAGGGAGGCAGGAAAGGCAAATAAGAGGGAAAAAGCACAGATGGAGAAAAACATTGCCAAGTCAGCAAAAAAAGGGAAACAAAACATTTTTCAGGTACATTAGTGACAGGAAGAAAAGCAAGGCAGGGATTGCAAGGCTAAATGGGGAAGGGGGGATAGTGTGGAAGATGACCAGAAGAAAGCAGACATATTGAACAAGTACTTCTGTTCAGTATTCACAAAGGAAGGGGCAGGTGATGGGCCGCAGATAGGGAAAAAGGGCATTAAGGGAAAGGAGGTGTACACTAGCCCTTTTATGGAGGAGACAGTCCTTTTGGAACTAGCAAAGCTCAAAGTAGACAAGGCAATGGGGACGGATGGGGTTCACCCTAGAATACTGAAGGATCTAAAGGAGGAACTATCTGTGCCTCTAATGGCCCTGTTCAGTCTATCACTGGATATGGGCAGAAATTCCAGGGGACTGGAGGAGGGTGGATATGGTCCCACTACATGAGAGCGCAAATAGGGAGGAGGCTGGAAACTACTGACCTGTAAGCCTGACTTCGGTAGTAGCAAGGGTATGGAAACACTAAAAGAAAGGACTGGGGAATACCTAATAACCAGGGGATTGCAGGATCTGAGGCAGCATGGATTCACAGAGGGGAGATCTTGCCAAACAAACCTGATAGAATTCTTTGTCTGGGTTACCAGCAAGGTGGATCAGGGAGGAGCAGTGGATGTGGCCTACCTGGATTTCAGTAAGGCCTTCAACATCATTCTACATAGAAAACTAGCAAACAAGCTGGGCAGCCTGGGAGTGGGTACAAAGATAGCAAAATGGGTACAAAATTGGCTAAGTAACAGAACTCCAAGGATGATGGTAAATGGAGTTCACTCAGAAGAAGGTAAGGTAACCAGCGGGGGTGCCTCATGATTCAGTACTGGGAACAGTCCTCTTCAATGTCTTTATTAGTGACATTGCAAAGGGGCTGGAGGGAAAGGTATGCCTGTTCACTGGTGACACAAAAATCTGCAACAGAGCAGACACACTGGTGGGGAAGGGGGGAGGATGAAGGAAGATTTGAAAAAGATAGAAGACTGGCCAAAGGTTTGGCAACTGAGCTTTGGTGCCAAAAAGAGCAAAATAATGCACACAGGGCACAAAAACCCAAGCGCAAACTATCATTTCGGAGGAGGTGTTAACAACCACAAAACAGGAAAGGGACTTGGGGGTAATCATATCTGATGACCTGAAGGTAGCAAAGCAGTGTGATAAGGCAGTGGGAAAGGCTAATAGAATGCTGGGGTTCATAGGGAGGGGTATAAGTGCAAAAAGAGGAAGATAGTGTTACCCCTGTACAGATCGATGGTGAGGCCCCACCTGGTGTGCTGAGTCCAGTTCTGGATGCCCCAACTCAGAAAAGTCATAGAATGGGTGGAGGCAGTACAGAAAAGGGCAATCAAAATGGTGCATGGCCTGCATCAAAAGCCCTACGAGGAAAGACTCAGGGAGTTAAATATGTATTCTCTGGAGGAAAAGAGAGAAAGGTGAGAATGATAAAAACATTCAAATACCACAAAGGTATCAGTAAGGTACAGGAGGGTAGCATTTTGCACAGAAAGAGATGCTCAAAGACAAGGGGGCATGACATGAAGCTGAAAGGGGGAAGACTAAGCAGGGATGTGAGGAAATACTTCTTTATGGAAAGGGTGATGGACACCTGGAACAGCCTCCCAGCAGAGGTGATGGGTACCAAAATGGTAACAGGTTTCAGACATGTATGGGACAGACACAAGGGGACCTTAGTAACAGGGCAGGGGAGGGGTAAGGCCAGAGATCAGTTAGGGTCTGCGGTAGCACAGTAGGCAAGGACTTAGGGCTGACTGTGTGGGCCAAGCGGTCCTTTTCTGCTGACATTTTCTATGTTTCTAAAGGATAAAAGAACCAGAGGACGTGCAATGGCAATTAAGGGAAGTAGATTTATTTTTTGGATTTGTCTTTTGGATGAGACATTAAACCGTGGTCCTGTCTGCCTGTTCTGGTAGTTGTTCAGGTGGATGTTAAAGATCCCATGGCACTTCTCAATAAGAGTAGGGGAAGTTTTATTGAACAAAAAAACATAACATCACAAAAAGAATTTACATAAAAGGAGAAATAATGCATAATAATACAATACCCAAAAGTTAGAAATAAAAAGGCTTTTCATACAAACAGAATAGGAATTACATCACCAAAAAATAGGAAAACATTTCCATAAATCCATAACCTTCACATTTGAATAAAGCTTAATATCTTTCATTCGAAGTGCAAGTAAATCAGTATTAACAGAATCGATTATTACTGACTATGATGTCTGCTGTTGTTGTAGGACAAATTTCCAATGAGCCTGCCATAAAAAATATTGTAGTAAAGCAAAAAAAACATTTAATGTGCTTCTATGATATTTCTCCCATATCCCTGTATAATCACCTAAAACAAGAATGTTATACGTCAGAGAAACTAAATGTGGCATATGCCAATGTGCTGCTGCCTCATTCCAAAAAGCTTTGCTATCCATACATGCTATAAAAAAATGATGTTGACTTTCTTCAATGTTGATACACATTGGTCTCAAACAATATCTATCATTTAAAGATTTGTATTTCATGTTTCCCCAACACCTAATCTCCCATGTGCAGATATCCATATTATATCCCAAGTTTTAACTGGGATTCTAAAATCAGTTAATTTATGCAAAGCAGAAGTCATTTTTAATGGGGTACAATTTGGAAATAAAAGTGTAACCTTCTGAATATCATAGACAATATAATTATAGAAAGATTTTCTAGTAAAAGTGAGTAATTTTTGTAAGGGTATTTTCCACTGGTGTAGTTTCTTAAAGGTTGAAAGCCCATAGTTAGGTAAATCATCTGAAGTAAGTATCTTAGGAGGAAACATAGACCATTTAAAAAAATATTTGTGCCAAATAGATTGAACCCAATAGTGCCATGGCAAAGAAGGTTTAGTCCATATAAAAGGGAAGGAAGAAAATAAAAAAATGGAATGAAAGAAAACAACGGGATTAATCATCTGTAAACCTCCGTCTTTTTTTGAAAGATATGTGAAATCTCTTTTGACTGGATTGAGTCTGTTACCCCAGAGCATCTGGAAGAAAATACTGTATAACCTGGTTTCAACAGATATGAGAGGAGGAAAAATATGACTAAGATAAGTGAAAAGAGGTAATAAGAATTTTTTAATAATAGAGATCCTTTTCTGTTTACCAAATGTCCAACTTTTCCATAAATTTACCTTAGATTCTCCAATTAATAATTGCTTTTCCCAATTGTAGAGGGCCATATCTTCAACCCCGAACCATATCCCTAAGATTTTTTGGGGGTGTATATGAGATGGATATATCAAGATATTTAGAAGAATGTAAAGAGGTTTGATTTAAGGGTAATATAAAACTTTTCTCTATATTGAGAGAAGCCCCTGAAAATTGTCCAAAAAAAGCAAAAATATCTAAAGCCTTCTGCAGTGATGTAGTATCTGCTAATAACAAAGTAACATCGTCTGCAAAAGCTGTAACTTTAATCTTTTCTAAGCGTGGAGAGGGGTGAAAGTCCTATAATATGTTGATCCGAAATGATACATCTAATAACAGGGTCCAGGACAAATGTATATAAAAGAGTGCTTAGGGGACATCCTTGCCTAACACCTCTGTTAATCTTAATTTCAGTTCCCATCAAACCATTTACTATGGGGATAGTAACCGCCTGGCTATAGAGTTTAATTATCCAATGTACAAAAGCCTGTGGAATACCATAATTTAATAAAATGAAATACAGATAAGAATGACAAACTGTATCAAAAGCTTTGGCTTGATCTAGTGCCACTATTAGTCCGGAATTATGAAAATTAGATAAGTTATTTGAAAAAAGGTCCCTTATCAAAAAAGATTATGCTGGATTTTTCTAGCTGGTATAAAGCATGTTTGAGAAGGATGTATAAGAACTTCTGCTACTTTTATTAGGATTATGTAAGATTTTAGTTAAAATCTTATAATCGCTATTTAGAAGACTAATTGGTCTCCAATTAGATAAAGAACTCTTTTCACCTTTTTTAAAGATAAAAGTCATAAGTGAGATAGAAAAATCTTTACAAACTGCAGCTGTATTCAAGATAGAATTAAAAACTAGGGGCAACAAGATCTCCATATATTTTATACAAATTTTATAAAACTCATTAGGAATGCCATCTAAACCTGGGACGGATCCAGTTTTTAACTGCTTAATTACTTCTACAACTTCCTGAGCAGAAATAGGTTTTGTTAAAAGTATTAAACTACTTTCTGTAAGCTGAGATAAGGAACTAAAATTTTGTAGTGGAAAATTGTTGATAGAGGACAATGTTTGAGATGAAAAACACTCTTGAATATGTTGCTGAATAATGGATAACATTCCCATATCAGTAGTAATTAAGTCTCCTTGTAAATTGAAAAGTCCTGACATTAAAGTATGTGTCAAACGAGTTTTACAGGCCTGGAATGGATCAGACATGGGACTTTGCTTAATACCAAATTTAAATTCTAGATCTAAGATTTCGCTCTATCATATTGGAATGATTTCATTTGTTGTTTTATTTTGAAATTCGAGAAGTACACAAGGACTGGTCTTTAGGAGGAAAGGACATTAATTTATATAACTGGTTTCTATACAAGAGATATTGCAGATAGTCTGAATTAGCTTTAGTTTTACCCCAGTTAATAAATAAACATTTAATTTCACGCTTAGTTTGTAACCACCAGTCATACTGAGATTCAAAAGATCCACAGTGAAAATTTAGCTAGAAAAAGGCATCTAATTTAGAAAAAGAGGCTGCATCTTGTAGAAAAAAATATTTAATCTCCAACGTTGAGTTTGGAAAATAATTTAGGAGGCATATTATTAAAGAAAGGTTACAAACTATAATAGAATGATCTGAGAATTCAGTGGGTTGAACCTTACAAGATAAAGAAAAAGATAATGGAAATAAAATCTATCTATACGAGTAGAAAAGGTATGTCTGTAATAAGTTGCTCCACCATGTGTGTGTGTAGGCTTTATAGGCATCTTGAGGTCAGCATCTTTAACAATTTTATTAAGAGTATTTGTGTCACAATATATCTTTTTCCAGAGCCTCTACATAGATTTATATCTAGTGAGCAATTAAAATCTCCTCCCCATATAATATGTCTTCTGGTGAATAAGAAAGGCTTAATGTCCTCAAATAATTAGATCCGTTTTAGTTTACGTCTCCGAGGCTATATATATAATCATACTGGAAAAATAATCTCTAAGGAACAGTCTAAAATTAAAGCTCTACCTGGCCTAACATCAATCACTTTAGAGATCTTAAAACCGTGTTCCCAAATAATATTCCAATACCGTCTGCAATATCAGATCCAAAGGTCCAAAAAGAAGGCCCCCAAATCCATTTTCTTTGTAACTTCGTAATTTCAAAAAGAGACGTTACTCTAGTTTCTTGCAATAAAATGATATCCAATTTTAAGGAACCTAAATACACAAGTATAGGTAACTGTCTTTGAAGTGCTTTTATGCTGCAAACATTATAGGATGCTAGTTTTATTGTAGCCATGAAACTGAAAAACGTCTAAATTCAGGTATCATTCTTCTGGCTAACTTTCCTTTTTTTACCTTTTTTACCTTTCTTTTCCTTTGCTAGCTCTGTTGTTTTACTATCTTCATCTTCAGTAACTAATTCTGATACATGAGATGTATCAGATTCAAGGTCTGAGTCCCTAGTATCATCTTGTAATGGGGAAAAAAAATTATCAGTAGGAAGCGGATTTGTAAAAGGTTGCTTTAGAGAGGCTCTAGTGAGACGCCTGCTTTTAACTGTCTCAAAAGGAGGAGGCATAGATAAACCAAGATTCTGCTTCCCAGGGACAGAAGGTTTGGAATTGGTTTTATCTGTTAGTAATTGAGGCTCCTTAGTTCCATTTTCTGCTTTATTGGAATCAACTGATTTATGTGAAACCTGAAGGACTGGAGCCGTAGAAGGAATATTCTCAGGAGGGCCCTGTTTTTTTGTGTGAGCTTTTTTCAATAAATCATCTTGATCCCAGCCTTCTGTACAGTTTCGTCATGCCCAAGGACACTGATGGAAGGCATGACCTTTCTCATCACATAAATTACATTGAAAGATATTGTTGCACATATCCATTGAGTGACCAAAACCTCCACACAAGGGGCATTTCAACACATCACATACGCTACTAATATGGGTTCGAGCACCACACTTATAGCAGGCTCTAGGCTGTCCCCCATAAAAGCAGACTCCCCTATCTTTTCCCAAAAAGAAACTATTGGGGAGATGTACTATTTCTGAATTAACTTGGAAAAGTTTAACTTTAAATTTCCAACCTCCTGTCCAAATCCCTTCAGAATCCAACAAAGCTTCAGGAGGACTTAAAATATCACATTTTGATTGCAACCAATGATATATGTAAACACACTTATCCTTCATTCTGAAACATTATAGTAACGTAATTAATTTGTGGCCTAGTGAGCGGAATGGCAAAAAAAGGAACCCACAAAGGTGTATTTTTTTGTACTGCATATTTGTCCCAAAATTTTTCTAATTGCAAGTTAGTTTGAAAACTGACATCAAATGAATCTTCGCCTGAAATATGTACTAAAGCATAAATATCTGAGGGAAGAAAACCCATAGAATATTTTAAAAGTTGCTTAAAGACATAATATCTGTCAGGATGTTCCTGGAGGCCTCCTTTATATCAGTATCCTGACAGCATTATGTCGTGGGCATGTTCTAACTTATTTTTAAACAAGTCTGACATAGAAGGCTTTGTTTGAGAATCTTTTCCCATCCTTCATTAACACTTCATCCTTTTTCCAAAATGTGAGTAATTCAAGCATGGAGGTACTTGGCTTAGAAAGCATCAAATTACTCTCCCCACCCTCAAGAATTGTAGTTCCTTCATTAATATTATTAATGTGCATTATTAGTACCTGGGCCCAGTATTGTAGAATCGGTGGCATGCGTGGAAGGCAGGGAAGTAAGAAAGCGAGGACCACGTTGGGTCAGGAACCCATTGTCCCGAGGCAGTCTTTTTCCAATCTGCATCTAGTAAAGCAGAATCTTCCGACCAGTCTTTAGAGATTCCTCTTTGGGTTTCATCACGGAGGCCAAACTGTCGACGCATAGTCTGTGACGTTCGAAGTCCCTCAGAAAAAATGTTCCCTACTGCCGCATTCTCCTGAGGACTTTGTTCCGCTATAGCGCTTTGCTGCTTTGTAACCCCTGATGTGACAGGAAAAAAAGGCGCCGAGTCGGAAGCAGAGTCCCCCGAAACACCTGTGACAACCGTGGAATGTCTCCCGAATGCTGGAATATCACCAGCCAACTCCGGATATATGGGTTTTTCCTCCGGTGCTGTTTCCAGCGATGGGATAGCTTTAGGTGAGCCAGATAAATCTTCTGTCTTATCGTTGATAATGAAATCAGATATCGTACTTTCTCCAACCTCCATTCCTGTACAGAGTTGAAAATCTTCTGCCATGATGCAGCGTGACGTCAACGGGAACCTTACCGGCGGCAGCAAGGCAGCCAGTAGGGGAATTTCCCCATTGTCCTGGTCATATTTCAACCATTTACTAAAATACTGTACCACTGAACAGTTTAATATGGCTCAATCTGTCAGTTTGCATCAGAATTCCCTTCCCCCAGGGATGAGGTTAAAAGTAAGAATTGCCTATTTCCCCCTTTCCTGGTCAACAACAAAAAAACTAAAAAGAATATTTGGAAATGTTATTTCACAGCAGGGGTTGGGGGGGAGGGGTGGGTTTGCTCCTTCTCTCTGGAGCAGCCCTACTTGACCTGGCAGCTTCCCAGTCCCATCCCTCCTTCTCTGTCTCTTTAACCTCTACCACCACTTACCACAGACATGTCTTTTCACAGTGGGGTCTCTGGGGGGGCCTGGACATACTCTTGCAGGACAGCTACACTCTGGCTGGTGGAGTGGGCAGTCAGCTTAAAAGGGCTTGAGAGCACTGGAATCAATTTGCCCTCACTTCGGGATTTAACTGATTTTATCCCCTGCCCATGGGATGCTAGTGCACATGCACGTGCAAAGCGTGTCTGCGTGCTGGTATCTGCTGACATCCCCCTCTCCTGCACAGCTCCAGCTGCACTGTCACCTGTAGTCACCCAGGTGGCAGTAGACAGCAGATGCTGGTTCCCTTCCTCCCCGAAGAAGAAGAGTGTCCTGTTGGATGTTCTTACATCTCCTCTTGGGCTAGCCCCTGATGTCCCTGCCTGATTCTCAAACTGGGTTGTCAGCAATGTGAGTGGCCGCCCTGCCTCTGCGCTGATGGGCTGGGTCAAGAATGGTGAATCTGTGGAATAGACTGCCATCTAAAATAGTAGAGCCTGAAACTGGTCATGTCATTAAATTAATGTATAGAAGGTTATTTTCACTGACTGTTTATTTTCACTATATTCACTATTGCTGACAATCAGTGAAAATAAGCGGATAGTGAAAAATAATGGACATCTGATTTTTAGTAGTACTGTACTGAAGAGTAAGCTGTCTGCTCTAATTCTATCGGACGTGAATATGTGTAGTTGATTGACTTCTGATAAATATAATGGACGCTAATTCAACCTGCTGTACGGTAAGTACAATGTGTGAAGGTGCATCCGAAACATCATAGTGTTTTGTGAATGGTACTCTGCCAAAAGAAACTATTGCTTAGGGAACATTTTAGGAAATCTGTATATGACCGGTGGTGAAATAGTAAACCATACAGAGAACTCCACCTGTAAAACTATTTTGACCACAATAGCTCACTATTTAACAAACTGCTACAAGAAAAGGCTTACATTTACAAAGGTCTGCTGAAATTATGAGTTAGAAGCTTAGATATGAATGTGATCTGCACTTTATCTGTGTATTTATTGATTTTGTTTTTAATGAAACTTTTGCAATGACTATAAAATTGAAAAAATAAAGAGTGAACCAACTAGTAGCCATCCCAGTGGCATGGAGGGCTGAGGGGTTAAACACTTTACTTCCTGTCAAACCAGCAACCAATGTTCAGGAATGAGCACAGGTTACCTGGGGTCAGCGAGGTGGGAGAGGATCAAGTGCCCCAAGGAGTGCTCTTCTCTCCTGGGAAGGGGTGGCCAGCCTTCTTGGTTTCTAACTGCCACTAGATGGAGGCCTGGTGATGTTGCAGTTCAGTGAGGGGCTTGAAGGAAAGGGGCTGTAGTTCTGCTGTACGTGTGTGCCTCCCCGCTCAAGTCTTGATGTAGTACCACAGCAGGGGAATGAGGACCTGAAAATGGAAATGGGGACAGGCAGTCTTCATGAAGCCCTGCTGGCCCTCTCTCAACTCAAGCTGCTGCCTGACCACTGGGAACATCTGGATTGAGCGCTGGGGGAGGGCAGGCCTACTAATCCCTACTAGTTAAGCACAGTACACCAATTTAAAAGTCAAAAAATACTTGGCTATTTATTGAGCACTCTGTTGACATTCACAGCTGACACAGAAAGGCATCAGTGAAAACGAGCTTGTAGTTCACAGATGAAATTCACTACAGCAGCACACACGCTACCAAGTCTTAATAAACTAGTAAATGTATGGCACATCCCTGTAAATGTCTGGCAAAGCACAGAATTAAGGCAGCACAGAGGTGATGAACTGATTGACTCCCTCTATTGGCATTGCCATGGTTGGGGGGGGGCAATCCAAGGGGGACATAGGCCACAGTGGTTTAGGGAAGACAGATTCCAGTCAGGAGGAAGGAGAGGGGGCTGAGAGCCTGTCTGCCTGCTCCCCAAAGGTAAACACCTTGTCTGACAAAAAAAAAAAAGATTGAACTGACTAACAAGTCAAACAAATAAAGAACTGAGCCAGCTGAACCTGCAACAGGCTGTGCATTATACACTCATTTATTTAAATTTTTACCAGGAAATGCATGCTAAGCTGGGAACAGTTCATTTCCAGATGCATCTTGTTGGATGGAGGGGGATGAGCTATTCAATACAATAACAGAGTTTCCTTTTATGAATCATCCATTGTTATAATAGCAGAGTATTTCTTTGTGGTTAATCTTTTTATTAAGCACTCATACACAAACATAGAAACAGAATGTGATGGCAAATAAGGGCCACTTGGCCCACCCAGTCTGCCCATTTTATTCATTTTTTTCTACCTTCATTTTTGCTGTAGACCCACTTGATCTACAGTGCTTTTTCTTCCAGCACTCCCTTGCTCTTATGATTCCCGTGTGCCTATCCCAGGCGTTTTTGAATCCCACCACTGTTTACACCCCCACTACCTTAGCTAGAAGGCTGTTCCATGAATCCACCACTCTTTCCCATATCCCCTTGTTCTAGAGTACCCTTTTTTCTGAAATATATTCCCCTTCTCTACCTTATTAACCCATGTGAGGTATTTAAAGGTATTTAAAGGTCTCATATTGTCTCTCTCCTTCCTTTTCTTGCTGCTGTACATATTGAGCTCCTTCAGCCACTGTTTGTGGGGTTTATGATGTAGACCCTACACCACTTTAGTTGCCCTCCTCTGGACCACCTCCACTCTGTCTGTGTCTTTCCTGAGACACAGTCTCCAGAACTGGACACAGTACTCAAGGTGGGGTCTTACTATTGAACTATATAGAGGCAATGCCCTTTTTCTGCTGGCGATAGCCCTTCCTATGTACCCCCGTCCCACCAGCTCTCCCCTCTGCCTTGTTACATTGCCTGGCCACCTTTAGGCCATCTGATATGATTACCCCCAGCTTTCTTTCCTGCTTGATCATAATGAGTATTACTCCACCCATTTTATACGCTGCCCTGGATTCTATGGCCTATTTTCCACTTTTTTTTCATTAAAATCCAGCTGCCATATCCTTGACCACTCCTCCAGTTTTTTACCAAATCCCTGCCCATTCTCCTCCTCCCCCAGGAGTGTCTGCCCTGCTGCAGATCTTGGTGTCATCTGCAAAGAGGCAAAATTTCCCTTTCAGCCTCTCTACTATTTCACTAATGAACTCATTAAAGAGGACTGGTACCAGCACTGAACCCTGAGGTACCCTGCTGGTCACCCTCTCATCCTCAGAGCATACTCGATTAACCACAACCCTTTGTCTCCTTTCCTCTGATCAGTTTCTTACTCAGGTTGCCACCTTGTTGCCCACCCCAAGCTACTCAGATTGCTTACCACTCTCCTATGTGGAACAATGTTGAAAGCCTTGCTGAAATCCATGTAGGCCATTTCCACTCTTCCACCATGATCTAACTCCTTGGTCACCCAGTCAAAGAGATCCATCAGATTTTTTTGGGGCACAACCTCCCCCTGTGACTCCATGCTGCCTTGGGTCCTGTAATCCACTGGATTCCAGATATTTCACTAGCCTTTCCTCCCGTAGTGTCTCCATTAGCTTACCCACCACTGATGTCAGGCTGACAGGTCTATAATTGCCCACGTCTTCCTTGCTACCACTTTTGTGAAGTGGGACTACATCCACCTTCTACAGCCCTCTGGGACTACTTTGATCTCCAGATATCTGTTAAATAGGCCTGTCAGAGGTGCAGCCAGTACCTCTCTGAGTTCTCTCAGCACTCTTGGATGCCACATCTGGTCCCATAGCTTTGTCCATCCTCAGGTTAGTAAGTACTTCCTGAATTGTGTCCTCAGAGAATGGTCTGGTGTCCACTTCCATCCCCACAAAGCTCCTGATGCTTTATCGCATTCCCTCCTCAGTCCCCTTCCCCTTCCACTGTAAACACTGAGCAGAAGTATCTGTTCAAGATGTCTCTCTTTTCTTGATCCTCTTCAGTACAATCCCCCCTCCTTAACCTTATTATCCCTTCCATAGCCTTCCTTTCTTCGCTAACATACTTAAAAAAGTCTTGTCCCCCTTTAATACAACCTTAGCTATTCTTTCTTCTGACGTTTGAACAGTTCTTCATGATAGCGAGTGATCACAGCCCAAAACCTAATGTTGTACATGTGTAGTAAAACTAGGTCTCAATATGGGATATTATGTAACAGCCATGTGAACATAAATGCCATCACTTGTTCATTTTTATTCTGAGGCTGACTACAGATCTAAGTGACATTATTCTAACCTAATAACTAGTAACAACATATCCTGTTCTACTGTCGTTCAGGCTCTAGAAAATTGGTTGTCAACCTTACAGTGCTTAAAGAAAATATTAGTCAGCTACTGCTTACTTTTGCCTATTGTGGGGTATTGTGACAGTACTTAGACTGAAGAAATGGGGACCAGCAGTTATTGCACTGACGCATGGTACCATTCACAAAGTTGGAGAGTCTCCGAAGGTGGCCAGTTGACTCACTGCCAGGAGCCAATCATTGAAAGAAGGCATCTCCAGTGTTCTTCAGCAACAGAGAATACGCCTTTTGGCTGCCATCCCCACTGATGTAAACCATTGTGCTGAAGGAGAGTATTTGGGTGTTTCCTCAGGGCAGTTCCCTAGGAGAAAAATGGAGGCAGCCTTGGGATGTCTTCCGCCATCACTTCTACACAAACTTGCAAGTCTTGTCTCCAGATGGGCTGGAAGGCCAGACAGTCCCACAGAATAATATGATACAGGTAGGCCCCATGTGATTCACATCTCAAGCAAGCATCACTGCACATTAGCCCCATGAACTTTAAGGCTTTGGGGGTGCGGCACATCTTCATCAGTGTTTCATTATGAATCAGTCTGCTCCTCCCATCCCTGCATGCCATACGGTGTCTATTCCTGCACTGTTCCCATTGAGATTCTGAAATAGGGGTCTCTAGCTCATCTTGTCATTGGCATCTTGCATTTTGGGTGGGATCTGGTTGGGCTTCCCTGAGGGCTCTGTATAACCTACTAGCCATTCCTTTCTGAAGTTGAACCCATGTGACCATCGAAGGGATACTGGTTTGACCCCCAGGGGTGTGGCTTGGAGGTCCCTGCTTTTGAATCAGGCTGTGAATCTAAAGATATCTTCAGAAATCCCATTTGTGGATCTGGAATCTGGTGGCCAACTGCGGTACCTTGTACACACAGGTCACCAAAGAAACTTATACCCTCTTTTTCCCATGTTTACCAGTGTAGTACTTCCCTCCCATTGGGACCTCTGAGTTTCCCCACAGAGGAGTCCAGGCTGCCAGGGTTGGGTCTTCTTGCAGTCACAGGTAAAGTTTCTTCCAGTGGCAAGCAGATAGTGTCAGACTAGGAGAGGGGATCAGAGGCATTTCCATCTTGCAATATAGAATCCTCACTGGGGTGTAACACCCAACCAAGCTGATTTCTATGTGTAACCATTGTGGGGCATCTAAGGGGACCCTTAAGGACCATCAAACTGTTTGAGCTAATATGAAGGCAACATGGCAGCCCAGAAACCATGTGAGCCCCACCCCACTTTGCTCCAATGTCCCCTGAGTTTGGCCTTGCTATATGTCAGGGGTTTCCCCTCCCACAAGAATTTACCAGTTGCTTCATCAAATTTATTAAACCAGATTGGTGGGATTGTAATAGGGAGGCGGAGTAAGATTGCAGAAATCTGGGGGCCATGATAAGCTTGACTGCATCAATTTTGCCTGCCAGTGAAAATTGGAGATCTCCCAGTCTTTATAATTTGAGCTTGGTGGAAGCCAGTAGTGGATCCAAATTCATGAGCACCATGAAAATCCTGATCCTTAAGTAAGTGAGGCCCTCTTCAGCCCAGGCCAGGCCCTGGCACCAGTAGGGGTCAGGAAGGAGGCTGCATTCAGGGGAGCACCTGGTTTACTCTAATTGATCTTGAGACTGGAGGCCTCTGAGGCTTTGTGAAGTAGAGACAGTGTAGGGCGGACTGAGTCATAGGCTTGTATGTTCAAGTTCATTAACCTTAGTCCTCTGTACTCCAAAGTGTTCCCTGATTGCTATGGCAAGTGGCTGCATGGCTTATTTAAATAAGAGGGGAGACAGCAGGCAGCCCCGTCATGTCCCTTTTTGTAGTGGAAATGGTTGGGATTTCAGTGAAGTACTTCCTCACCTCTCTCTTAAATTTACCCCCATTGACCCTTGCACTGATCAACTGAGTAGTACAGTTAACACGTTGACCTGGTTTGTCTTCAGCTTGCTGGTAGTCATTGATATTGTGAGGATCATCCAGGCTTTGTGGCCAACTTGCTGCGGTTTGGACCCGGGCCCAACTCACCCTCTTGTAGGGTGTGTTGAGGTCATTGGCTCGGTCCTGGCCAGGATAGTGAGGAATTCTCTGGAGAGAGGGATCTTTCCAGACCCCTTAAAAGAGGCGATTGTTCAGCCTCTTCTGAAGAAATCCTACTTAGACCCTGACTGCCCGGCTAACTACAGACCAGTCTCTAACTTGCCTTTTGTGGGCAAAGTTATTGAGAAGGTGGTCACTCTGCAGCTGGAGGATCATTTAAGTAGCCACAATATCTATGATCCTCTCCAATCAGGTTTCAGGAAATGACATAGCACTGAGACAGCCCTGGTTCGGGTACTGAATGATCTTCTTATGGCCAGAGATTGGAGATCTCATACCATCTTGGTTCTCCTTGATCTCTCAGCAGCTTTTGATACTGTGGACCATGGGGTGTTGCTCAAGTGCCTGCAGCTCTTCTGTGGACTGGGGTTGGGGGGCAGTCCTCAATTGGATTCGATCATTCCTCGAGGACAGATCTCAAAGGGTGGTGTCCAGGATTTATTCCTCTGCCCCTCATGAGCTGCCCTGCAGGGTGCCGCAGGGCTTGGTGCTTTTCTCCATGTTGTTCGCAGTATATATGCTGCCATTAGGAGACATCACAAGATAGTATGGTCTGAGTTTTCACTGCTACGCAGATGACTCTCAGCTATACATCTCTTTTGTGCCCAGCCAGGAGAAAGGCACTGTAGAAACATAGAACACAGAAACATAGACTTTGTTGGCAGATAAGGACAGCTTGGCCCACCTAGTCTGCACATTTCCCTACCTATTGGATAAGCTGCAGATCCTAGCTAGCCAGCAGCCTACTTCCTCCAACCCCCAACTATAATTGCCTTATGTTAGTACCATGCATTCTTGAACCTCCTCAGGAAGGCTGTTCCATGCATCAACCACCCTTTCTGTGAAAAAATACTTTCTCACGTTATCCATGAGTCGTCATCCCCCTATTTTCAAATTGTGCCCCCTTGTTCTTGCACATCTCTTTTTCTGAAATATGCTACCCTCTTGGACTTTGTTGATTCCCCTGAGGTACTTGAAAGCTTCTATCATGTCCCCCTCTCCCTCCTTTGCTCAAGGGTATACATATTAAGCTCTTTTAGTCTCTCTCTCTTCATATGGCTTCTGGTGCAGACCCTGCACCATTTTGGTGGCCCTCCTCTGTACTGCCTCCATCCTGTCTCTGTCCTTTCTGAGATGGAGTCTCCAGAACTGCATGAAGCACTCCAGATGGGGTCTCACCAACTGTCTGTACAGAAGGGATAACAACTTCCTGCTTGCTATTGGTGATGTCTCTCCCTATGCATCCCAGAATCGACCCAGACCTCCTTACTGCCTTCTCACATTGCTTACCTACCTTAAGGTCATCTGATATGAGTAGCCCCGGGTCTCTTTCCATTTTTGTTGTTATTAGTACCTTCTCCCCCATTGTGTACTCTTCCCTGGGTTTTTGTTTCTCAGGTGCATTACTTTGTACTTCTTTGCATTGAAACTAAGCTGTCATACTCTTGACCATTGCTCCAACCTTGCTAATTCCCTTCTCATTCTTTCCACCCTCCTTGTGTATCAATCCTGCTGCAGATCTTTGAATCAACTGCAAAAAGGCATACTTTTCCTTCCAGCCTCGCCACAATGTCACTTATAAAGACATTAAAGAGTACCGGTCCCAGTACTGAACTCTGCGGTACCCCACTAGTGACTCCTCTTTCTCTTGAGTGTGCTCCATTTACCATGACCCTCTGCATCTTGTAGTTCAGCCAATTTGTTACCCAGGCTACCACCCTGGGACCCACTCCCAGGCTGGCTAACTTGTTTATTAATCTTTTGTGTGGTACTGTGTCAGATGCCTTGCTAAAGTCTCAGTAAGCCATATCCACAGCCCCTCCCTGGTTTAGTACTTTGGTCACCCAGTCAAAGAAATCTATTAGATTCATCTGATATGACCTTCCCGCTATGAATCCATGCTGCCTAGAGTCCTGTGCCCCACTGGCCTCTAGATACTCAACAGTTCTTCCTTTCAGAAGTGATTCCATCATTTTCCCTATAACTGAGGTCAAACTAACAGGTCTGTAATTTCCTGTCTCTGCCTTGCTCCCACTCTTGTAAAGGGGAATCACATCCACCTTCCTCCACTCCTTGGGTACCACACCATCCTTCCATGATTTATTAAAAAGGGTTCGATGTGCTTATGCAACTGAATGAGATAATATGAGATGATGCTTGTGTAACTTGATTTGCTTTGTGGCTTTCTGTCTCTCTATCCGTGGGATATACCACCTTGTAGGGGTACGATGCAAGGAACCCTAGAGGAGGGTTCCCCCCCTACAGGTGCCAGGAATGAATGAGTCAGCTAAATGTAGGTTAGGAACAAGTCCAAAAAGAATACCCAAAGATGTCAAGCTTTGAAGAGGGGAGGATGATGAATGAATTCTGTGAGAAGAAGGGCTAACTTCCTGAGCAGAGATGGGAAAGCCAGGCCACCATCCACCTCCATCCAACAGCAGACCCTAACTAACTAATGAGAAGAAAATCACTAACTCTAACTAATATTATGACCATTGGCATGGAGGAGAGGAAAAAAAACCTTTGAGGAGAAACCTCTGGGGATCCAAGGCCTAGGCCGCCTTCCCTCCAGGCTGACAGCGTTTAATTTGAGAATGTATATATTTAAAAGAAAGGGTGAAGTAACTAGAGGGGTACGAGTAGGGAAGATGATGATGGACTAGAGAAGATCCTTAAAAGAAAACACAGATCAAAGATGGAACATGAGGCTGCTCGCAGATCGAATGCGAACATGAGGCAAAATGAATACTGATGGTGATGATCACCGCAGGAGATCGGCAGGTCGATGAGAAAGCATGAGATCTGATAATAGGTGTGATCGATTAAGTGAGGTGAGGAAGTAGACATTGAGGTCGATAAGGCATGATTATGCAATGTGAACAATTAGATCCTGTTGTTGTGGTCAATGAGTAGCATCAGAGTCAATGATGGAATGCTCGAGGGAATGATGAAACTAGATGAACCTTGTTGGACCCAAGGAGGGTATGCTCGAGTAGTCGATAAGAGATAGTAGATTGGGGAGCAAGGATGGGAGGAAGAAAATCCATGTATGAGTCAGAGCAGCAAGGGGTATCCAGATGTGCTCATGAGGATATTCCAGATGTGCCAATGAGACCACCAATAATACTGCAAACTGGCTTGATGGTGCGATGTACTTGATTGAGCGATGCAAGTAAACAGGCACTGAGGTTAAGAGACATGATTAAGTGATGTAAACGATTAGACCCTGAACAATTAGACCCTGAGGTTGTAGTTGATGAGGTAGTATGTAATTGAATGATAGGAATGTTAGAGTAAGTGATGTAAATAGATAAGCTTTGAGGTAATACTGAGTGAATGATGACTGAATTTATGAACTCGACATGACTGGAGTTATGAACTCTACACATACGGCAGGATGGCCATGGTTGATAGGCCTTATAGGAGTTATGTTAGGTATGCCCAAAAGAAATATCGATATTAGGCCACGAAGAAACTGAATCTGGAAGAGCCAATATGGAAGTGGAAGAATAGGAGACAGGAAGGAACAGAAAAACAATCCAAACGAAGGCATCATGCACCATGGAGCGACCCGAACCATGCTACTCCTCGAAAGGAGGCAGACTCCGAGGCCAAGAAGGCATGACAAGAACCAAATGGTATGCGAATCAGAAGGGAAGCACAGGATGGCGATCACGGGGAGACAAGTCATATGATGAATGATGCGGAGGGAAGCCATGAGTGGAAAGAATCCACTAAGGACAGAACTAGAATAAGCGATAGACTGAGGAAGGTAACGGGAACGGATGAGGAACGAGAAGGGAGTGATGCCATGAAAACAGGTACAGGAATCAAGGTGAGAAAGGACAAAGGATGAGAGGGAGGTCAATAGGGAAGCATAGGACCCAGCCAGTATAGGATGATAACTTCCCGGGGTTGAACCTGAGTAGGTGGTGTAAAATCCATAAGAGATAAGGCCATATGGAGCAAGGAAATAGTGCAGACGTGGCAGCGAACCATGCCAAGGCACACTGAGAGAGGAATCGAATGAGAGGAGCAGGTCGAGGCCAGGTATCATGGAGCTGAGGGGGCAAATAATTTGAAGAATCTCAGATGAAGGAGTTGATGATGGACAACACAGAGCAAGTAGACTCCGTGAAGGAGAAAGGCTTTGCAAGGGGGCAGGAGGGTGAGCCAGATGAGGTGGCACTGAGGGCTGGTCTGATGGAGGCAGCCATGGATGGCTCAAGGGTATCAACGGCAGGGTAAACAAAGAGAGAATTTGTGGCACGAGGAGAGAGAAGCCCTGATAGGCTGGAATCCGGGATGGCAGAGTTTGGCAAGAGTGCCGAGGAGAGGGAGCAGCACGAGGGCATGCCAAAGCTGGAGTGGTCGATGGGGGAAATTGAGGGAGGAAAGAACAAAGTTCAGAGGCAAGTGAAGTAGATCAGCACGGGACAACCTAGCCGAAGTGCTGCTTAGGGAACAAGAGCCATACAAAAATACTGGATATAGACAAAGTAGTGAGCCTAGTAAGGAGAAGGGTGAGGAGAAACATGATCAAAAAGGTCTGAAAACTACAAGGAACAGACAGGGTAAAGCATACATGCTGGTTGAAGCTGGTGAATGCAAGGAGAACTACAGGGTGGATCCTCAAGATGGGGGGGGAGAGGAAGAGAGAAGGCCAAACATTAGAAGCACCAATGTACGCAGAGGGCAATGAACAGCGTATGGAGCAGCCCACTAGGTGAGATACTGGAAACTAGCAAGGGTGAGATTGTCAGTGCAGGCTTAGACAGATTCCCAAGGGGGACTAGCACGGAGGAAAACACAGAAGGATGCAGCTGGTAGCAATAAATAGATAAACCTTGAAGTAAGAATGAGCAAACGAGGGGAGGTAGACAGGAATGAGTCAATGAAAATGATGAGTGGCTCAGGAGGGCAGCGGTTCAAAAGAGCCGAGCGGGAAAAAGGAGACTGCAAATGAACATGAACGATGTTGAAGAGCAGTCAGCTGGCCCATAGCAAAGGGCTACAGATGAGAAGGCAAGGCCCGGAGGAGAGATAGAGGCGAATCAAGGTGACTAAGGAAGAGGAAGACGTACTATGAGGAGCACTGCAGGAACACAGTAGGTAGATTAGGGAGCATGAGACCTAATGGGAGGTGACCCAAAGAAATAACAAATGCAGGCCAGATTGAGACAGCAGAGGCATACTGAATGAGCAGTGGAAAAGATGAGCAGATCGATGTAAGGTAGCTGGGGGCCAGCCTGTCCGTGACCGGATATCGAATCGATTGGAGGAAGCATGGAGATGAGGAGGCATAGGAGCAATTATAGGCATGCCGAAAAAGAATCATTGAATGTAGGCTATGATGGGAAGCAGACTCCGATTGAGAGGTTGATGAAGTAGCACAGGATGCAATAGTGATGCAAGCAATGAGGCTCCACTAAAGGAGGCAAACACAACAGCCAAGAAGGCGATTCTGGAACCAGAGGGTAGGTGAACAAGAGGGGAAGGATGAAGGATAGCATAGGACCCAGCCGATATGGGAGGAGAATGGCAGGAAGATGATCAGAATGAGGTGGCATCAGGAATGGAATGAGAACAGTAATAGGGCGAGTAGGAGGAGGCCGGACAGAGCCCACCAGAGCAGGAGGCCATGAAGGCTGGCATGCGGACCAGACTGATGCAGCTTATACATGGTAGGAGAGGGGAACCTCAAGAGAAACGCACTGGTGTAGCAGAGGAGTAGGTGGGCAAGACAGATGAGGGGGCACAGCAGCAGATGAACCATGATCGGGAGTAGGGAGCAGAGGAGACAGACACTCAGCGAGGAAAGGAAATGGGAGAACAAGGAGGACAGCATGGTGCTGAGGACGAGGAAAGGAGGAAGGAAAGAAATAGGTGCCGATGAAAGGACAAAGACTGTAGGGAGGTCAGGCAAATCCAGGATAGGTGCAGGCTTGACTGGAGTGAATCCTTGACGGTTAGCAAAAGAAATATCGATAGCGGGCTAGACAGAGCAAGGTAAAAGCACAGACTCGGCAACGAACCACGCCAAGGCAGACAGAGTGGAGTAAAACAGGAACAGATGAAATACAATGATGGTGGAAGTCATAGAGGCTGGTATGGGAAAGCGATGCAGGAAAGGACGGAGGATGATAATAAGTTCAAGGGAGAATCAGCCAAAAAGAAACACTGAATGCAGGCCACGATGGGAAGAAGACCCTGAAACCGAAATGCATGAAGTAGCACAGGGAAGGCCAGACAGGGACAAAGGAGTCTAGGTGCCATTTAGTGGTGAAGTGAGGGATTGCAGAATAAGCTGTGAATAAACAAAATTACACAAAGTATTTAATAGAGAGCACAAAGCCGCCAGAAGTGTAAAGTATTGTCTCAATATATATATATATATATATATTTTTTTTTTGGTTTTGTCATCAGAACCAGAGAGCAAGTGAAGAGGGGCAAGTAAGAGGCAGCCCTGACGAGGAAGGGAGACCACGAAGTGCGGAGAGACAGAGCTCCTACTGAGGGAGAGAAGATTCACATGGTAGAAACCATGAAAGAGCAAGGCATGCTTAATTCCAAGGGAAGGTAACTGTTCTTAACTGGGGCAACCTTAAAACTTACTGGCCAAAAACAACGTTCCAGGTAATCAGCGACAGAGACTTGGAGAAACTCCTAAGCACATTCCACAGATTGCTGTGCTAAAGAATAAAGTTAGGTAGAGAGCAGAACATCCTGGGAAAAATTCCCGTAGTAGCAGATGCCCCAGCAAGGAGCAGGTCAGAATGCACTACTACGAAGACTCCCAACCCATAAAAGTGCACTAAGGCTTACCGGGATGGAAATGGAAACTGACCAAGCAACTACAACCCAGAAATAGCAAATGCAGCAGCCACGAGAGAAGACAGCTGAAAACAGGGCGTTATGCAGCTTTGCTCATCAGCGAAATAATCTGCACGCTCAATGCTGACCAGGAGTCAGCAAACCCTCGCACCAATGCCGACAGCAGACAGAAGGGTTGAGGTGGTGCAGCAGAGGTGGAGGCAACGTGATGAGCAGAAAGACGCAGAGGAAGGGCGGGCAAACAAAACAACTGCGATGAATGGAAGGGGCCCAGGACAGAGCAGATGTGGCAGAGTGAAAGGACAAGCTGAGAAAAAAGCAAGGTCCAGGGAGAAGGGGGGAGGGATTTGAGCGAGGAGAGGGAAATGAGTGCTCGAAAGCACCGATAGAGAAGGGGGAAAGGAGTGCTCAAAAGCGCTGACAGAGAAGGGTTCAACAGAGGAAGCAGCAGTAGCTGCAGGAAGGGAGAGAAGGCATGGTGAAAGGAGCTGAATAATGTGACGAGTAACAAATGAATGGGCAAACAAGCTAGAGAAGGCAGGGATGACCAAAGGCAACTGGAGGCAGCTGCAGAGAAGTCCAGAGAGGAGGCGGAGGAGAGCAGCTCCTCCAGCTGCAACGAAACAGTATCCTGGCAAGCTCAGGATGTTTGTGATGCTTTAAGCTCGATCGGGAGTGACGTTTGTTGCTCTGCCATTAAACCACGGGCTTAAAAGCCCTCCCATAGTCAGTGGTGCCACTAGGTCTCCCCTTAGTTCTTTTAGAGTTCTGGGCTGAATCCCTTCAGGTCCCATTGCCTTATCCACCTTAAGTTTTGATAGTTCATTCAGGACCCTGTCTTCTGTGAATTGACTGGTATCAACCACCCTGCATAGAGTGTTTCTCTTGTTTGGTTTAGGTACCTCCCCCTATTCTTCTTTAGTCAATATTGAGCAAAAGTATTTGTTCAGTATCTCTGCCTTCTCACTGTCGCTCTTTGCCCACCTCCCCATCCCTTTATTAAGCCTCACTATCCCTCCTTTGGTCTTTCTTTGCTCCCTAATGTATCTATAAAAGGTTGTATCCCCCTTCTTAACTGAGCTGGCTATCTTTTCCTTAGTTTGGGCCTTGCACTCTTGACTGCCTTTCCCAGTTCCCTCTGCATTAACAGATACAGGTCTCTGCCCTGCTCCTTCTGTGATTCATTATACTTCATGAATGCTATCTTTTTCTCCCTAACCTTCCTTGCTACCTCTTTTGAGAACCATTGTGGTTTTCTACTTCATTTTGTTTTCTTTATTTGTTTCACATAAAGGTTTGTTGCCTCTGTGATGGCAGTTTTGATTTTTCCCCATTGTTCTTCAACCCCTTCTTCCTGCCCATTTGCTAGTGCATTCCTTAGGCATTCCCCCATTTTGCCAAAGACAGCCCTTCTAAAGTCCAGTACCATCACTTTTGTATGGCTTGACTCTGTGGTTGTGTTTATTATGAACCACACTGTGTGGTCGTCACTTGTTCCCAGATGGCTACCCACTTCCAAATCTGTGATCCTCTCTCCATTGCCATTTGAGAGCACCAGGTCCAAGACTGCTCCCAGTCAAATGGATTCCAATACTAGTTGTCTGAGGCATGCCCCTGTAGGGCATCGAGGATGCCCCTACTCTTGGATGTGATTGCAGTAAATGTGCTCCGGTTAACATCCGGCATATTCAGGTCCCCCATCAACAATATCTCCCCTTTCTCTGCCATTCTGAGGATGCCTTCTATCATTTCCTTGTCCATTTCCTCCCCTTGAGATGGGGGTCTGCATACAACCCCTATGCAGATTGTGGTGCCACTCACTACCTGTCTCCAAGGTGACCCACAGTGCCTCCTCTCCTCTGTTAACCCTTTAGTTTCATTGCTTTGATCTCTTCCATTACATAGAGAGCTACTCCTCCTCCTCTTTTACCCTCCCTGTCCCTCCTGTAGATTGTGTACCCTGGTATGTTGATATCCCAGTCATGGTTCTCCATTTTCCGTGTTTCTGTCACTACCACTATATCCAGGTGTCCCTTTTCCATCAAGGCCAATAGCTCAGGAAACTTTTTACACAGACTATGGGCATTGGCACTCATTGCTCTCCATTTTGTGATGTCCTTACCCTTTTTTGCTCCATCCCTGCCCTTAATGCCCTTGCCTCTTTCTCCGTTTTCCCCTTTCCTACTCCCTATTAACCCCTGTACCTTGGTGTTTTCCTTGCTAACTACCCTGTTTTGTGGAGGGAGGGAGGGTGGGAATTTCCTGCTTCATATTAGTGCCTCCCCTTGGCTAGTTTGAAAGCTTGCCAATAAAGCCTTTAAACCTATCACCTAGGAGCCTGGTTCCCCTCCTAGACGGATGCAGATCATTGTGCCAGTATAGGCCCGTATCCCTCCAGGTGGACCCCAGTCCCCAGTGAAGTCAAAACCCCATGTTCTGCACCAGTTTTTCAACCATTCATTGAACTGCATGGTGCCCTAGTCTCACCCATGCCATAGACAGGCAGCACCTCCAAGAAGATTACCGTGTGTGCTACCTGTCTAAGGCCCCTCCCCAACTCCACAAACTCCTCCTACAGTGCTCTGATCCCATGCTCAGCTAGGTCATTTGTCCCAAGGTGGACAATGGTGTCTAGCTTTCTTTCCCATGCTGCTGCTCCCGCAATCCTGAGAATTCGCTTCCTGTCCCTGCAAGCCATCTTACTTCCCTCTCTCCTTCTTCGCCCAGTTCTACCCCCTAACAATAGAGTCCCCCATCAGGATCTGCTTCCTTCCCCTCCCCTCTGGTGTCCCTTGCCTCCCTCCTGTGGATCTCCCTTGTGAAGATTCCCAGTATCCTCCTTGGTCTCCACTGCAGGTGCCTCCATATAGGAAACATGCTGCGCCAAAATTGCATATGAATTGTGGAGAGGTACAACTGGAGGGATGCACTGCTGTTCCACCACCCTCACTGTCCCTGAGCCCACCATGGTCCAACTGCTCCTTTTTCTTGGCAACCTTTGAGGCAGCAGTGGCTGCACCAGTGTTCCTTGGGTGGGGGAAGCTTCTGTACTCCTTGCCATTTCAGCCTGGATATGGGCAACCTCCTCCCTCAGAGCAGAGAGTTGCCTGAAAATTGGGCAGCATTGTCTTGGTGTTTAACAGGGGTTTAAATGAGGGATTGCTAGAGATTCCCAGGGTCCATTTGAAAATATCTGGAGGAAGAGCACTTGCCTTTATGGCACTGACCCTGTGGAATTCTCTACCTCATTGGATACAAGACAGTCTGACCATTGAGGGTTTTAAAATATCCCTTAAAACATATTTATTTGATCAGGCCTTTTCTAGTTCTTGAGTGGTCTATATTAGGTCTGCTGCTGATATAAGGAATGTAATATATGCTTGACTTCTTTGTATACTTTAATTTGTATAATGGGAGGGTTTAATGTAAATTGTGCATTTTATGTATTTTATTGATTGTAAGGGCACCCTGAGCTCTGGAAGGGCACTTTTTAGTAATAAAAACATGATGATGATGATGACGATACCATTGGTAAGGATGGAATGCTAGTGGAAAGGTATACAGCAGTTGTACCCACTGTCTGAATATGGATCCAAAACCCATCTTGGAGAGTGTCAAGGAGGTAGGATCATTCAACAGTGTCGAATGCCTTCTTGAAGTTCACTGCTAATGTGGCTGTGGGGCTCTTGGGCTGTTGGACCTTGTGAATCAGGGAGGCCAGAGATCTCAGATGATTCAAACTGATGAACTCCACCTCGGAAGGATGGATCAGCCTAGAAAGTACTTGTTCTAGTCTGGCTGCTAGGGCATTGGCCATTATTTTGCCATCATTGTTTATGAGGGAAATAGGATGGTAGCTACCCATGGACATCAGGTCTTTTCGTTTTTTTTGGAAAGATGGTTATGACCACTTCCCTCATAGTGGGCAACATACTGGAAAAGGCCAGGCATTCCTGGAACACCCTGAGAAGGTACAAGGGTATGTCCTGTGCCAGTAGGTGATAACAATCTGAAGACAATCCGTTCCTCTGTGGCTCTGCGCAGGTTCAGGGCATTTATCACTTTTAGTACCTCCTGCACCATCACAGGTGTATCAAGCACTGTGGCTTGAGCAGGTCAGATGGAGGGTACTGGGAGAGAGTAGAGGAATCTCTCAATGGTAGTCTTTTTGAGGGTGGAGGGGGGGTGCATACAGACCTTTATAGAACTGATGCATAACAGTATTTATGCCTTCAGGCTGGTACTGCATGACTCCTGTGCTATCTCGCAGTCCTGAGATAAGCTTGTTGGCCTGCTTTCATTTTAGTCAGTATGTCTGCAGCTTGCTGGATTTTTTCCCTCCCCTCCCTCTCAGAATGCATGACGCAGCCATCTAATTAAAAGCTCTGCTTTCCCAGTTAGAAGATCATTTAGCTTGACCCTTGTGCTTAATAGTTTGGTCACCGCTGATAGCGTGGGGATGTCATACCCTTATAACTGGGTCTCCAGGTCTTTGAGCTCTTTTTCCAGTTTAGCTTGTTCTACTTCCATTGTCCTGTGCCTGTGGGCAGCGTATGCTATGATTTTTCTCCTCAGTGTGGCCATGAAGGCCTCCCATTGGATGGCACTGGATACTTTCCTGTTGTCATTCACCTCCCAGTAAGCCTTCACCTCCTTCTTAATCCAATCTTGGAAAGTTGTATCCTCAAGGTGCAAAGTGTCTAGCCTCCAAGCTGATGAAGTCTTAGTTTTGGGGCACCAAAGAACCTTAATCTCTAGGGGTACATAATCAAAGATCTCTATCTGGTGGATTGTTGCATCTGTTAACTGCGAGGGTTCGGATTAGTGATGTTGAACAATCTAATAAAATAATCATTACCCAAACTGACCAAATTATCTAATTTTAAGATAGGTAGTAACTGCATAATGGCAGATAATCCAAGTGTCTGTTGGATTTCTGTCAAATTGGATGCAGCAATATTGAGCATCAGTACACAGGACTATGAAGTGGCATTCAGTGTTCATGCCTTACCCACAAACATTCAGAACAATTCATTGAATGTTCATGGTCTGAATTCATGAACATTCATAAATTGTCCACAATCATTTAAACTGGATGGTAAAAAGATGGCGCAGGGTGAAGGACTGGGGGAGGGGGCATCTGCAAAAGAAGTATGAAAGTCCAGGATTCTGGTATCAAAATCACATATTACGCATTTTCTCTTTTTGTATAATTTACTTACCCAGGATAGCCCAGAACTGAAACCTCTCATTTTCAGTGGAATTGTGCTGGTACCCATTTTACAGCTTGGTGGTACAGTGAAGCACATGGAGATCAAGTGATCTGATAATGGTCACAAAATGAATAAGTAACATTGTGGTGGCATTTAAAAGTGCATCTCCACGTTCTCAGCTTTGCACTCTAACTGCTCGGCTACACTGTGTCATGTCATATAGCGCAGAAAATAGATAAAAAATATAGGACAAGATCTGACAAAAAAACGTCCTGGCATCTGTCGACACTATAGTTTACATTTGTAGCACACCTCTTGCAAATCATTTCCATTCAGAGATGCAGTAGGTATTCCTCTGAAAAGTGAGCATGTAGGGGAACATTACATATTTTCTGGAAACAGATATGTCGGCCATTGTGGCCAGATTAGCTTCAACACTGGGCAACATGAAGCAGATGGAAAAATGACCTTCCAGGCACTATTTCATGCCCTACTTCCTAACAAGAAAAGTTATGAGGGAACTGAATGTGTGGAATCATTACTTATCTGGAAGAAACCTGCATAGATCTATTTTAAGCCTCTTTGTTTCCATTGTTGGTGCTGTATCACTGCAGATAGCAAGTCATTTGTCTTATAACACCCCAACAAAATCCTTTGCAGCCCTCTTCACAAAAATCCTCCGGCAAGTCTGCTTTTATTCAAAGAGTCTAGCAGATTGAAATTATTATTTTATCATACACACTGTTCTGGGAGCTCTGAAACCCCCAGTGCAGGCTGCTGAAGGAGAAGAAAGGGAATATGTAATGACTGGCAGAGGCAACGCTTTCAAGGGAAGCACATCCTTTTGGTCTGGAGGGTTTGCTGGAAGAGCTTTTCAGAATCTGATTATTGCCAGAGTGAATTCAGTCTCCATATTCACATTCACCCCCTTGTGAAATGGAAAACTTTACACTGACAGCACAAAATGTGTATTTTCTGTGTCCACAGAGAGCATTTAAAGCAGCCTCTCTTAGCAATTCAAAAGAGAACATAAAAAAATGCAATGAAAACTGAGGACTTTTATCTTTGATTACCATGTATCACACCTGAGCCTGCTATCATTTTGCTAAAGCAGTTTCAATGTGACATGTATTTCATGTGCCACAATTTATACACCATAAACAAAACCAAAAAACAAAAAAAAGAAAGGGAACATCACATATTTGTTGTTAACTTATTGTGGTTTTGTAGAAATGATATCAGCAAGTCTTTTGCATGAAGAGAATAAGCATATCTCATTGAGACCCATTATGTAGCCCAGAATCCAAACAGATAATAATTTTTTATTGATGGGTTTTTGTTGCTTTGAATATCATAGACACGAATACAAATGAACATACAAATAAATAGTATGTCTGCTATTCTCAGCCTTTGCTGATTGTACTGAGAGGCCTTCTGGTACCATGCAATTCTGCTTAAAGTTGAGCCAGTCCATAATTCATGTGCATTTGCATATACTTCCCACAGTGCTTTGCAATATTGGGGTTTGTGCAATTTGTGTTTTCATACAAATAAATATATGCAACCCTCCTTTTATAAGTTCCTTGACAGATATGGCTGTGTGAAGAATGGGGGTGGGCATGGCACAGGATTCTTCCATGTCTAGGGGTATACAGTTGTTCCAGCTCACCATGAGACCCTTAAAAATAATCACTTATTATGACTGGTTCACCTTCCTCTTTCCACAGAAGCTGCTGAGACAGGAGGCACCTTTGATTCAATGTCAATAACCACTCTAACACAGGGATTTCTAGTCCCCGATTCTCCTTTACTGAGGCAGATGGTACCAGTGGCACACAATTAATTCATCTGGTCACATGGACCCAAATCAGTTCAACTTCTATACAGTTAGTTATGGTAATTTTAAATATTTCCTTGGCCTCAGCATAGCAGCCACAGTCCAACCTGTACCCATGTCCTGGACTCTCCTGGTCCTGGTTCCATGGCATTTGCCAAACTGTTTGGACATTTCTTGGTCCCAACTTAGCTACTCCTAGACCAGGAATCTCAGTTCCCAAAATTTATATCTTGGACTTGGGCCTCAGCCCATCAGTTCTGTACCCCTTAGTAGTTTTTTTCCACCAGAGTTTTCCCTTCTGCACATGGCGAGCCTTATATCAGACTGCAAATTTATACTGGCACACTGTTAAGGTTCCCATATGGGTCAGGGTGTATTTATTGCCTTGGTTCACCAGATCAGCATCCCTGTCTGTGCCCTGATACCCGGGAACTTCTGATGCCCCCACACACATGGCTCTGCTTTCATTATGGCACCTTGTAGCCTTCCCCAGGAATGACTGCTTGTGCAGTTACAAGTGCCCAGCATACCAAATTGGGGACCTTCCCCACATTCATAGAGACACTTTCCTACCTTTACATATGTGTGCAGTTTCAGAAAAGGTTCATGGCCTTGAACTCATAGTTATCCATAAAGATTTTTATTTATTTTAACTTTTACAAACAGTACAACATACTGGGTATACAGCACAGTAAGCTACAGTGCTACCAAATATTTGCAAGTACAACAGATTCGTGTACCAAAGTAGACACCTTATAACATATGAAAAACTGAGTTGATTTCAGGAGTAAAGTCTCCAACATAGCAGGTTACATGGTGGAATACACTGTTCAGTCTCCGATTGTGACCACATGATTAATTGTTACTGCATTTTGTGAGTAGTATGACAACAATAATAAGCATTAATAAAAGCACTGATGAGCCTAGTTCATTTGTTTGTCCTCATTGTGCTGGGTGATGTCTGCTATTAGCTGGGCCGGGGTAGAGATCCATGAATATACTAGCTGAGGTATGATCTGTTAATCTGGAGGAACAGATGAAACAGTAGATTGTGTAGTCTTCCTGTCAAAAAAAGGTGGGGAGGAGGGGGCTAGGGGGTGGGGACTTATTGGATCTACGTGCTGTCACGTTTGGGGGGTGGAAGAGAAACATGTCCTCATACTGTCATCAGCAGACAGGTAAAGTGAAGGACTGGTGTCTGTCACTGGATATAAGAGATGTAGTTGCTGGAGTGGAGTTGGTCAGCATTGTATGCTCACCTATGTCGAGGAGTACAGCTGTGGTTGCTTGCTTCCGGTGCAGGAAGGGGCCACAGATTTTGTTGTATGTGGGAAATTTGCCCACTGTGAAGTGTTCTAGTTTGGCATAACACTCTGTGAGACTGAGGAAATTTACCCATTCTGAGGAGGCTGAGGGTTCTGGGTCCCTCCAGTGTCAGAGGAGTACTCTTTTAGTTGCCACCCCAGCTCTCATAGCCCACAGAATTTGTGTAAATAAACAAGGTGAGTCAGGTGGTGGGATCCCCAGTATGGCAAAGTGCATGTCCTTCATCCTAGATAGTGGGGCAGTCTCTCTACAGTATGCCCAGATTGTATCCCAGTACATCACCAAAGAGGGACAGTATCAGAGAACGTGGGAAAGGGATGCCTGGGGGAGGAGTATCTCCAGCAGTTACTACGCAATAGTAGGTCAGCCTTATGCAGTGAAAATTGGGTTCTATATGCCCTGTGGAGTATCTTATACTATAAAGTTTTGTCCTGGGCCTCTCATGACAACTTGTAGGTACAGGGCCAGAGAGCATCCAATTCCTCTTGAGGGATGGAGATGTTGAATTCACTATTCCAAACCTTTCTGGGGCCCACAGACAGAGTAGCAGCTGCCAAAGTAGATTGCAGCACCTTGATCTTGGGAGAGACTCTTTTAAGGGACAGAAGGGTGTCTGCCCATTTCTCTACAGGAGCAGTAGGAGGGATGGAGTGGGTCCTGGAGATCTTCACCCTCAGTAAATCTCTGACTTGGATATATCTCCAAAAATCGGTGCTGGGGATACCATATTTGGCAGAGAGCTCAGTGAAGGAGTACAGTACCCTACTATGGGGATGGTACAGGTCTCCCAGAGACATGATGCCATTCTTTTTCCAACACTTCCATACCAAAGGTTTACCATGAATGTGAAGGTGTGGGTTACTCCAGAGAGGGTGAGTGTGAATGGCAGGAGGGGTCCAGCCTAGTTTAGCAACATACCTGTTCCAAATCATTTTTATGTCTTGCACTGGTGACACCTCCTGGGGTAATCTCCACTCTGGGAATAGAAGAGAGGGGAGGGAAGGGAAGGGAGGGAGACTCCACTGTGCCAGCTCCACGGACAGCCATCTGGGAGAGAGAGGTACGAGATCTGGTTTCAGACAGGTGAGGTGCCTGTCTCAGAATCACTTGATCATGCTGTTGTTTTAACTTGTGGATATCCAAGCCCCACATTCCCTCCAATGTCTCATCAGGGTCTGCAGTTTTATTTTAGTTTTTTTACTGTTGCAGATAAATTCTGACATTCTGAACATGAAAGACAGAAGCTGGGAGTTCAATCGGGAGGGTGCCCCAAATGTACTGAATTTTGGACAAGGCTATCAATTTAAGGACATTCACTCTACCCCATGTGGAAAGGAGAACAGATTTCCAGGTGATTATGTCAGTTATTTATTTTTTTTTTATTTAGTTGTTTAACTAAGCTGAAAGCTTTTTTTACAGGTGCGACCTGGGAGCACAGGGAAGTTAAATGACTTGCTCCGGGTCACATAGTATGCAAGTGGAAGCTGTGGGATTCAAACCCAGGTCTGGTCTGCTGGATGTCACCAGATTTGCAGCTCAGAACCTTAAACCACTGCGCTATACTGCCTCCCTAGTTGAGAATGATGTTGATATTTGCTGATAGTGTGGCCAAAATTGTTGGTTTAATCTGGATCCCTGGGCAAGTTACCCCCCCCCCCACACCTGGGACCACTGATATGGATAGGTGGCAAAGAGAGCTAGAATGGAAAGGGAATTGAGGGGCAGAACTTGAGATTTGGCCCCACTGAGCTTGTGTATCCAGAGAGCTGTGGATACTCCTGGATAATTGTTGCTAGGGTTGACAGCGAGTTGAAGATGTCAGTGAGGAATAGAGTAATGTCTTCCACAAAAAGGGAACGTGTTTGCGAGACATCAGCAACTGGGATACCAGGGAAGGTGGTGGGAGAGGACCAGATTTTGAGTACCAAAGGTTCTACCGCAAGGAGGAAGAGGAAAGGGACAACTGACACCCCTGCCTTATCCCCTCTGTGCAAAGAAAAGGGTTGGGAAACCATTAAGTTAATGAGCACAGCAGCAGATGGGTTAAAATATAGGAGTTTCACCAAATCTACAAAATGGGAAGGGAGGCCAGAACAGGACATGGCATCAAAGAGGTATGCCTATTCCACCCTGTCAAAGGCTTTTTCAGCATCCCGTGACTGGGTGGCTGTGGGCTTAGAGGAATCTCTGACTTACCAGAGGAGTTCAATAATACATCTGGTGTTATCAAAACCCAAACGACTAGGGGAAAAACACACTTGGTCTGGATGTATTGGAGAGCCTATGATGAATCCCAGGCAGCAGGCAAAACTTTCACAGAAATCTTGGCATCTACATTAATTAGAAAGATGTTGTGGAATTGTGAACAAAGAATGCTATCCTTGCTCTTTTCAGGGAACAAAGTAATGAGGGCCTGCATGAAGGAGGAAGGCAATGGCCCTTTTCTTCAGTCTTCCTTGAAGATCTAGGAAAGTCTAGGTGACAAGATATCCACAAAGGCATGGTAGAAGTTGGTGGTAAAGCCATCTGGTCCTGGGGATTTGCCCTGGGACATGGACATAATGGCATCACTGACCTGCTGAGGAGCCACAGAGGAAGTGAGCTGCTGAGTTGCTTCTGGTAATTTCCTGGGTAGGACAAAGGTCTCTGTAAAAGTGGTCCAATGTTTCTAGGAAGGGGTCCATCTCAGATGAATAGAGGGCTTGATAAAAGCTCCGGAGCACATCATTTATGAGGACAGCAGAGGACTCAGAAGTGCCATCTGCGTTCTGGTTGACTGGGATATAGCACTCCATCTCCCTGGTGGTAGGAGGTAGTGGGCTAGGAGTTTCCCTGGTTGCTCAACCACCTCCCAGTAGGACTGGTTGAGGCTGAGGAGTGTGTATTTAGTACAATGCTGGTGGGAGTCCTCTAGGGCTGCTCTAGCTTCCAATATTTGGGGGCATAGTATATCATGTCTCTCTGGGTGAAGGAGTAAATCATGTCCAAGCTATTTTAATGTCTCTTCCTTCAGTGTAGTGTGGTGGTTTCACTCTTTGCAAAGTTTTGAAGTATAGGTGATAAGTTTTTCTCTAAGGGTGGCTTCCGTCGCTTCTCATTGCGTTTCAGTGGTAGTGTCAAGGGTTTTGTTTAATGTAAAGTAGTCGGTCAACTCCTGGGTTGCCCATTCGTTGAATCCATATTCTTTTTTATACTTTATTTTTTAATGCGTTCGTGTTCTCTCAGACAGTTTACAGACTCATACAATGTATATAATTACTTATACAAAATTTCTCATACAGAAATTAACATAAAATGAAAATATAAATGGTCTCAACATCTTATTACAGTCCTTTTACCATGTCATACTGTCCTTAAATCTCTTATATTGTAATATGTAATTTCTTTCTAAATTTATCTCTCATGTTGGACATTCCATCTTTATTGTAATTCACCTATTGGATGCTGTCTGATGTAAAAACTTGTTTCCCCAGCCTCCAACAACAAGCACATAGGAATTTTCCCTGTTAGGTCTCTTGTCCCTGATTCCTGTATCTAGAATAGAGACCACGGACTAATCCATGTCCCCTTAAGAGACAAAATCCAGATAATGTTCTAGTTGAAAGGTCAGCCATCTTCACCATTGGATATCGAATTTCTCTATTTTATCTAACATTCTGGCAGAAAGGCGTTCCATGGAATATATCTCTCTTGTCAAAGCCAGCCATACCTCTTTAGAGGGGGACTTCTTAGTAAACCATAGTCTAGTGATTGTCTTATGGGCTGCTATTATCAATTTAGTGATTTGTTTAAGTATTTTCTTATCTACACGCAACACAGCTGGTTTAATAAATGTTAAAATGTAAATTAGGGTGATGAGTTCAGGCTTCTCATATATAGGCACCAACTCCCCAGTAACCATGGTCCAAAAGTTCACCACCCTTGGACAAAACCAGAGTACATGACTGTGATCCTCTTAGTTACCCCCACAATCCCTCCAGCATTCTCCCCTTGTCAGTTCAACAAATTTAGTTATCACAGCTGGTGTCCGAAAAAATCGAGATCGAAGCTTCCTTATATATTCCCTCCAGTATGGAGAGGAAAATGTTTTAAACACTGGCAATGCCGAGGCAATCCATTCTGATTCTTTTATTTCCACTTGCAACTCTTCTGACCATCTAAGTCTCATGGATGTGGTCGAATCTGCCTTTCTCTCATTGAGTGCCCCATATATTTTGCTAATTGAATGCTCTGAAGTAGTTCCCATGATATGGGCCTGTATTAATTGCAACACTGATGAGGGACTCTCTATCAAGGCTGCGAGTGGTCCCTCAAGTGGGAGTAAATAAGATTTAACATGTAAATATGATATAAAGTATATTTGAGGGATTTTATATTTCACTTGCAGGGAAACAAAGGGATATAGTCCCATATTCCCCAGCAGTTGATAGATATGGTATATCCCATATCGCTGCCATTTCCCCAAATAGGGGCCTATAGGGCCAGCACTGAGATCAGCATTAAAGGCCAATGTTCTCAACAGCACCCTCTCTGGGAGTGTTAAGAAGTCATTGAGAAGTTTAAGCCAATGGTTTCGGGGTTCTCTGGAAAATCCTGGATAATTGATCAATGTTTGGCATTTGGGGGGATTGCTAAATAGATGCTCCTGGGAGTTGAACAAGTCCCCCCATGTTAGTTCCAACTGTTTCCAGTGAGTGTTGTACTGTAAATTTATCCAGTTTAAGACTACTTTTAACTGGATTGCCATTGCATATTTTCTAAGATCTGGTAGGTTAAGTCCACCTCTCTCTCTCTGGCTAACTGCAGTATGGAATATCATATGCTTGGGAGTTTGCCTTTCCAGATAAAATGGGATATTATTCTATCCCATGACTGAAAGTAAATTTTATAGGGGAGGAATGGTAGGATCAGGAGAAAAAACAGTATTCGGAGAAACACATTTTGTTTGATTGTTTCTATCCTGCTGAGGAAGCTTAAAGGGAGTTGGAACCATTAGATAAATCTTCAGTCAGTTTTAATGTCAGGAGTTCTAAATTGGACATTTCATCATGTATGGGATTTCTGGATAGTCTGATTCCCAGATATCTCATCTCTTGTCTGTGTCAATTGAAAGAGAACTCTTTTTTTAAGCTTAGTGGAGGGAGAATAATTATAGTGTAATACTTCTGTTTTGGTCTTATTTATTTTGTACCCGGCTAGATCACCGAACGTATGAAGTTGTTCCCATATAGCTGGGATTGATCACTCAGGATCTATAATGGACAAGAGGATGTCGTTGGCAAAGAGTGATATCTTCTGCCAATGTCCCCCCAGTGGGATTCCCTCTATCTCTTGGCTGGTCCTAATGGCTATTGCCAGGGACTCAAGATAAAGAGTGAATAACAGCAGGGACAGGGGACATCCCTGCCTTGTCCCTCTGGATAGATGGAACACATCTGACAGGGCCCCATCTACTCTAACATTTGCTTTAGGGGAGATACATATGTTTTGTAGCTGTTTTATAAACTGGGGAGGAAAACCAAAATGCAGTAGAGTCTGCCATAAAAATGGGCAGCTCACGGTTTCAAATGCCTTCTCTGCATCAAGTTCTAGTAGTACTAATGGGATTTTTCTAGAGAGGGCATAGTCTATTAGCAGGAAGGTACATCTAATGGCATCCTGCACTTCCCTGACTTTAATAAAACCCACCTGATCTAGGTCTATTATATTTGGAAGCAGATGGTCTATTCTGGATGCCATGACAGACATAAACAACTTGTAATCATAATTAAACGTGGAGATAGAATGAAATGAGGAAGGGTGTTTGGGGTCTTTCTGGGGTTTAAGGATAGCTGCTATCATTGCATATTGCCATGTGGGAGGGGGTCTCCATTTTGAATTGCATGGAGGGATGGGATCAGAATGGGCAAAAGAAGTTTCTTGAATTTACTATAAAATTCAGAGGGGTAGCCATCCAGGCCTGGTGCCTTTAAAGTTGAAGTGTTTTTGAGCACTTGAAGTATTTCCCCCTCACTAACCAGTGCCAGGAGGGCCTTTGCTTGGTCTGGTTTAATTTGTGGGATAGGCAGATTAGTCAGGTAGGCTTCTATCCTATCCGATGGAACCTCCTGATCTACAGTTTATAGGACCTGGTAGAATTGCTTTAAAATGTGTCTGATTTCTTGTGGGCTCATAGCTGTTCTTCCTGTTTTGGGATCTATCATATTCGTTACATAGGCTCTAGCTCTATGTTCTGCACAGGGGCTGTATACAGACCCCTATGTCAGGGGGAGAGAATGGACAAGGTTATGATAGAAGGCATACTTAGGATGGCAGAGAAGGGGAGATACTGTTGATGGGGGACCTTAATATGCCAGATGTTAACTGGAGCACCTTTGCTGCAGCCACATGCAAAAGCAGGGTCATTCTCAATGCCCTACAGGTGGCAGGCCTCTGACAGCTAGTTTTGGAACCTACTCATGAGGGAGAAATCTTAGACCTCGTACTCTCAAATGGGGACAGTGAGAGGATCTCAGATCCAGAAGTGGGTAGCCATTTGGGAACAAGTGACCACCAAACAGTGTGGTTCATGATAAACTCTGCTACAGAGTCAAGCCATACAAAAGTGAAGGTTCTGAACTTCAGGGGGGGCTGACTTTGGCAAGATGGGAGAGTGTCTTAGAAAAGCACTAGCAAACAGGCTAGAAGAAGAGGTGGAGCAACAATGGGGAAATATCAAAACTGCCATCACAGAGGCAACAAGCCTTTGTGTGAAGCAAATAAACAAATCAAAATGAAAGAAAAAGCCACTATGTTTCTCAAAAGAGGTAGCAGTGAAGGTCAGGGAGAAAAAGATAGCATTTAGGAAGTATAAGGAAACACAGAAGGAGCAGGACAGAGAACTGTACCAGTTAAGCAGACGGAAACAGGGAGGGTAGTCAGAATAGCAAAGGAACAAACTGAGGAAAATATAGCTAACTCAGTCAAGAAGGGGGATAAAACCTTTTATAGGAATATCAGGAAGCGTAGAAAGACAAAGGGAGGGATAGTGAGGCTGAATAGAAAGGATGGTGGGTGGGCAGAGAGTGACAGAGAAAAAGCAGGGATACTGAATGAATACTTCTGTTTGGTATTCACAAAAGAGGAAGTGGGGGAGGTGCCTAATCCAATTAACAGAAGCACTCTGGAGAGGGGGGTCGAACCCAGTCCTTTCACAGAAGAAAGGGTTCTGAAAGAACTCCTAAAACTGAAGGTTGACAAAGCAATGGGGCCAGATGGAATTCACCCCAGATTTCTAAAAGAATTAAGCAGAGAACTAGTGAAACCACTGACTATCCTTTTTAACAAATCATGAAAGGATGGTGTGGTACCTGAGGACTAGAAAAAGGCTGATATGATTCCCCTTCACAAAAGTGGGACCAAGACAGAGGCAGAAAACTACAGACCTGTCAGTTTGACCTCTGTGGTAGGGAAAGCAATGGAATCACTTCTGAAGGAAAGAATTGTTGAGTACCTAGAGGCCAGTGGGGCACTGGACCCAAGGCAGCATGGGTTCACAGCGGAAAGGTCATGTCAGATGAGTCTAGTTGATTTCTTTGACTGGGTGACCAAAGTAGTAGACCAGGGAGGGGCTGTGGACATGGCATACCTAGACTTTAGCAAGGCATTTGACACAGTCCCACACAAATGATTAGTAGTCAAATTAACCAGACTGGGAGTGGGTCCCAGGGTGGTAGCCTGGGTAAAACATAGTCTGAACAACAGGACACAGAAGGTAATTGTAAATGGAGTCCACTCTGAAAAAAGAGGGGTTACTAGTGGGGTACCGCAGGGTTCAGTACTGGGTTCAGTCCTTTTTAATGTCTTTAAAAGTGACATTGCAGAGGGACTGGAAGGAAATGTATGCCTCTTTGCAGATGACACAAAGATCTGCAACAGGGTTGATACACAAGGAGGTGTGGAAAGGATGAGAAGGGACTTGGCAAGGTTGGAGGAATGGTTAGAAGTATGGCAGCTTGGATTCAATGCAAAGAAGTGCAAAGTAATGCACCTGGGAAACAAAAACCCAGGGGAAGATTACACAATGGGGGGAAGTAGTAACAACAACAAAAATGGAAAGGTTCCTGGGGGCAATCATATCAGATGACCTTAAGGTAGGCAAGCAAGGTGAGAAGGCAGTAGGGAGGGCTGGGGGGATACTGGGATGTATAGGGAGAGGTATCACCAGCAGAAAACAGGAAGTTGTTATCCCCCTGTACAGACAGTTGGTGAGACCCTATCTGGAGTACTGTGTCCAGTTCTGGAGACCCCATCTCCGCAAGGACATAGACAGGATGGAGGCAGTTCAGAGCAGGGCAACTAAAATGGTGCAGGGTCTGCAAGAGAAGCCATACAAGGAGGGACTAAAGGAGCTTAATATGTATACCCTTGAGGAAAGGAGGGAGAGGGGGACATGATAGAAATGTTTAAGTACCTCAGTGGAATCAACAAAGTCCAAGAGGGTAGCATCTTTCAGAAAAAGAGATGTGAAAACAAGGGGACACAATTTGAAGATAGAGGGGGACGGCTCAGGGCAGTGTGAGGAAGTATTTTTTCACAGAGAGGGTGGTAGACGCATGGAGCAGCATTCCTGAGGAGGTTGTGGCATCTAAAACTGTGGGAGAATTCAAGAATGCATGGGACAGACATAATGCAATTTTTGTGGGGGTAGGAAGAAATAGGCTGTTAGTTAAATAGGATCTGCAGCTTATCCTGTAGGTAGGGAAATGGGCAGACTAGGTGGGCCAAGCAGTCCTTATCTGCCATCAAAGTCTATGTTTCTATGTTTTTATGTTCCCGGAGCTTACTTGCTAAATTTCTCGAGGCCTTGGGGACCCCCTCATGGGACCTTAGCTTTCAATAAAAGAGTTTTTGTTCTGTTTGCTGATCTAGGATCTTTTGTAACTTTTGTTTGGTGGTCCTAATGTTTCTCTGGATCAGTGGATCCGTCTGATCAGGCTAATGTAATTGTATAAGATCCTCCTGCAGCTTCCTGACTCCAGCCTCCCACTCTCTTTTCTCCCTGGCTGAATACCCGATGATGTCCCCCCTCAAAACTACCTTCAATGTATCCATTAATTTGTTGAATCCATTTTATTGTAATATGCTGAAATTAAATTGCCATTTGTTTCTAGGGGCAGAATTACCAGGGCATGAACAAAAATAAGGATATTTCCAAGGGAGGCATTCCAGGTATGAGGCATCAGATCTGAAGAGATAAAAACCATGTTCAATTGACTATAGAGCTCATAGACTGGGGAAAAGTAGGTAAAGTAACTCCCTGCTAGATGTATAGTTCACCATATGTAATGTATCATCAGTGTCAGTGGCTCAGCAGGTAGCACACTCGCTTATGAGATCAGAAGGCTGTGGTTCTATCCCCACTCCAGGCACTTAGGTTAAATCCCAATACTGACACTGTAGTGTAGCATGAGGGGGGTGCTGCACTCCTGAGGTGCCATCTTTCAGATGAGATGTTAAACTGAGTTCCTAGCTCCCTGTTCAGGTGGATGTTAAAGATCACATGCCACTTCTCGAAATGAGTAGAGGAATTTTTTTTTTATTAGAGTACAAATTATAGATCACGACTGTTACAATATAATTTCTGGTACATACAACACAGTTTCTTATAATAAAAATAACAAAGAGAGCAGTCACATAATTATAAACAGAAAAAACATACTCCCCAATACATATTTCTCTCTATTCTTATTTACACCGTAACTATGTAGTTTGTTACTCCCCATCATCGTGTTTTTACTGTTTCTATTGGTAAAGCAGTCATGTCATTTTTCCGTAATGCATGTAATTCTTTTTCTATTAACTGTACTACTGTCTCAGGAGTAATATTTAACTGTTGAATTACAAACTTACATCTTACTTGCCACATAATAAATTTGATACAGGTAAAAATTAATCGAAGGGTCCCTTCTTCTATAGTATACAAGTCCCTGAAATAACCCATTATTATGTTTTCATATGTCATTTGATTCCAAAAAATATTATTCCATCTCGTACTGAGAAGATGCCATATTTTCTTTGCATAAGGACATTGTACAAAAAAAATGTTCTAACGTTTCTTCTAACTGAGGGCAAGTTGCCCTAGGGCACATTCTTTCCTCTACCCTCTTGTGTTTTGCATTCCCCTTTACTCCAAGCCTTCCATGACTGCACTGCCAGACAGTGTCCCACATTCGGGAGGTGTTCTTTTATCACTTAAATATCTTTTTATTCTTAAATAATTCCCATGTGTAACACCTTTATACTCTGTTTGTATTGTATTCCCCTGTTCTTGTATTACAGCATATATTTTCTTTCTATCTGGATAGGATGCTTGTGCTACTGTCAATTTCCATATCTGTATCTTTTCCATAACAGTTCGAAAATATTCTGGAATATGACTGATTGTCTTAACCATCAGGGTGATTGTGTCCAAACTATCCACCTGGCTGCTACTTTTTTCCATTCTGCATTAGAGGGCGAAAGAAACCTCATGATATTTGTATGTAGGAATATACTAAGAAAGAAACTAATGGGATTTAGCAAATTCAGCCTCCATCTTCATAAGGTTTATAGTACACACATGCTCATTAGCATTATGAAGTTGCATAATACTCACAGAATGTTATGCTGGTCCAACCAAAAACATTCTGTGCATAACATTCTGTGGTGATTTGCATATGCAGCCCATGATGCTTTGCATTGTGGGGGCATGTGTGATTTTGTATTTTCTTGAAACTTGGCTTCCCAGCCAAATGCCCTTTGGGGTAACCCTTGCCTCAGTGTTTGCGCACAGAGGTTCTTTGTCTTTTATACAGTATTTCCCTCCTAGTAGGGTTTAACCTGCTGCCCCAAATTATTTGGAATACCTTACTCAATACTGTTGTTTCTAAGTTAGCTGGAGGTGGAAATACAGCACATAAATAAATAAATATAGGAAGAAGAAAGGTTTCCACTATTGAAACTTTTTCTTTTTAGTCTGCTGCCATGTTTTCCAGATCTGTAGCTTATTCACTCCTGCATGCAGTTTATCTTTCCAGTTCACATAAGTCATGTCTCCTTTACCAAAGAATCTTCCCAATATGTTTATTGAAGAATCAGAAAGTTTTATTCCCTGTATTTCCAAATTCCCGACCATATCATTACTTATTCTGTAACCAGCACTTTTAACATGGTTTCTACTAGTTCCTGTTAGTAAGGAAAACCGGTCTACTGTTTCAAGAGCTTTTTTCAATAGATGTTATATCTCGTAAGACAAGGGACAAATCATTCACATACAGTATGCCATAGTTTTGGTAAGAGCAGTTATATTTGGAATTCGTATTTCCCTAATTTCTATATTTTGTTGTAGTAACTTTAATAAAGGATCTATACAGTAAACATATAATAGGGGGCTCATAGGGCACCTTTGCTTTACCTCTTTATCTATTTAATCATAGACCCCAAATGTCCATTTACTATTGGGATTGCAGCTGCTACCTTGTAAATACATCTGACCCATTGTACAAATTTAGATGGAATTCCATATTTTTTTAACACCACTTCCAAATATTTATGAGAGACTTTATCAAAAGCTTGCTCTTGGTCCAAGCTTATTATATAACCATCCACATGACTGCTTTGTCCTACTGCTACCACCTCTCTTATTAATGGGAGATTATCCTGTATACTTCTTCCTTGAACTAAGCATGTCTGATTTTGTTCTATTACATAGGGAGCAGTTGTAGCCATTCTATTACTTAGAATTTTTATTACAATTTTTAAATCTGTATTTATGATACTTAAAGGCCTCCAATTTTTCAGATTTTCTCTTTCATGTTTTTATAAAGAAAAGGTTGCGCAGGTAGACTTAATTGGTGTGGTAAATTCTCAGAATCTAGTATGGTGTTAAAAACTTCCACCAAAACTTCTGCTACTTCTTGTTTAAAAGTTTCATAAACTTCTGACGTTAACCCATCAAGCCCTGGGGTAGTGTTATTATTTAATACCATGATGGCTTTTTCTACTTCCACCAAAGATAGTGGTATAATTAGGTTTTGTATGATTCCATTAGGTATCTTAGGTATTTCTATTGTTTGTACAACTTTCAAGATCTGTTCCTCAGTAATTTCTGGGTCTGAATAAAGAGTTCTCATATGTTGTTCAACTACTCTCTGTATACCCTCTTGTGTGCCTACTTCTGTCCCTTCATGGTTTACTAATCTATCCATGTGTTTTTGCCGAACCTGTTTTTTACAGCTTTCAAATATATCACCTGTAGCTGTCTTACCTGGTGTGGTTATTCTATGTTCATATGACAAAGATGAGGCTCTTGAGTATTGCAGACTCTCCATTTCTGTTTTTAGTGTTTTTATTTATTCAGTATAGTTACCATAGCCTTCATTTACTAATGAAAGGATTTTAAAAAATTGTACTCTAAGAGTCAAATATTTCTTATAGCATTCGTTATGCTTTTCCCAAGCCAGTTTTTGTAACAGTTTTTTAATTTCATTCTTAGTTTCCACCAAACATCTACCTAAATCATCTTTAAGACAGGCAATTGATTTTCTAGCATTCAAAAGATCTTTAATCTGTTCCTGAATGTCTAGGTTGTCAAGTAAAGTAGCATTCAACTTCCAGTATCCTTTCCCTCTTGGTGTTATATCTGGAGAAAAAATGTGTACTAAAACTAATAAATAATCAGAGTTTTCTACCAGTTTTGTATGGGCTCTTAAAGTTTGTATAGCTGCTGCTGAAAAGATAAAATCCATTCTTGTGGCCAATGTGCTTTTATAAAAAGTATATCCCCCTGTTGGATGTTTAGTTCTGTATGTCTTTTACTCCTACTTGATCTATAATTTTATTTAATGTATTGGTGTCACAAAATTGTTTATTAGTTTTAGCTCTTCTATCCTGTATGTCTTGCACAAAATTAAAGTCACCTGCCTATAAAACTAGTCTATTTGTAAATAAATAAGGTTTGACAAAAGTAAATAAATCAATCCTTTCTTTGCCTGGGGTTCATATGTATTTATGACTCGCCATACTTTATTGTTATGCTGGAAATCTAGCAATAAGGCTCTTCCATGGTAAATGTCTACTACTTTAGTAATTTTATAATCATATTCTGAAAAAAGGATAACCACATCCCCACATCTTTCTAGACCCATAGAATAGAATGAAGTACCCCAACACCAAAGTTTGCTTGCTACTGAAATATCACTACTACTATTTAACTTAGTGCCCTGTAAGAAGCACATATCTAAGTTTAGACCCTTTAATGTTGAAAAGGTTACCACTCTCCTCCTAGGGTTCTTAATACTATTCACATTTAAGGTAGCCACTTTATGTGTGAAACAGGAGGCAACAGCTAACAAAGTTAAAAAAAATATTTTATACAACTGGTTTATCCAGTCCTCTACTCCTTCTTGGACAAGGGCCCAAAAGTGTTTGCTTAACTCTAGCAGCTTGTACTTTTTATGTTTGCTTGCACGCATGTGCAAGAAACATAGTGCATCATCTGAGTTTTCCAGAGGTGTGTCAGCCTCTTCCAATTCAGTCAGTAAGTTTGCAGGCATGGTCGCAGTGCACCAATCACTGCTCCAGCTGTCTATGACAGCTGAAAATGCAGTGGCATACAGTTGAAAGGGAGAGCTCTGCTTCAGTGAGCAGAGCTCCCCCCTCAACATGCACAAATGCATATTGCATGCTGATGTGCTCCCCCCATGCACATACTGTATAGTCGACGGGGGTACCCAATGCCCCGTCGGCTCCACGCCCCCCATAAAAGCTTTCCTGGTGCCATGCTGGGAGCATCCATATGGCCAACGGGTGTGCCCAATTCCCCATTGGCTCCAACTCCCCCCAAACAGCCTTACAGCTGCCATGCTGGGAGCCCACCCCAGCATGGCACAAGCCCGTATGGCCGATGGGGGTGCCCAATCCCCCGTCAGCTCCAGTTCCCCCAAACAGCCTTTCCAGCTGCCATGCTGGGAGCCCACCCCAGCGTGGTAAATGTCCCGCGTCGTCTTAGTAATTAAAAAAAAACAAACTGTAAATTAAAAAACGGTCCCTCGCAGTCTCCCTGCCCCCACCCACACCCACCCACTGTGCACCCTGCCTCCCCACACCCCCCTCACCTCATACTTAGCTCCGGAGTCTGGCGCGATGATCTTCGGTGGACCGGGAACAGTCCGCACTCTTCAAAGCCTACCGCGAACTGAGGAAATGCCAGTAAGCTGTATAATGTAATAGGTAGGGTTTTTTCAACTTTGCTGCATATCTCGGGCATTTTTTGGAATTTTTGCACCAAATTTTCAACATGGGTTTTTTGGGACCCCTTCTCATGAATGCTATCACTATCATGGCGTTACTCTGGCCCGAAGGGTGATTTCACAGCCACTGTGAAAAATCACCTTTCAGGAATGATTAACAAAATGACACTGCAAGTGTTCATAAGGTGGGCTCTCAAAAAGCCTATTTTGAAAATTTGGTGGAAAAATTCCTAAAAATGACTGTTTTACGAGCATGCATTGTGCAATTCCTACTCACGCTCGTTAGTTTGCGAATTTTCAATATTTTCACTACAGATTTTCAACATTGCCATTTTGCCACACCTCCTTATGAGCAGTACAGTTGTCATTTTTCACATCTCGCCTACAACGTGTTTCTGCCCATGTAGCGCATAATGGCGCAGTCGGTGTGCGAAATCAATGTATGGGACATGTTAAGAAAATCACAGTGACACTGGTCATGAGCAGAGGTGTTAAAATAGCTGTGTTGAAAATTTGGTGAAAAAATTCCCAAAAATGACTGTTTTAGGAGCGGACGTTGCACAGTTCCTACGCACGCTGGCAAGTTTGCAAATTTGTAATATTTGCACACCAGATTTTCACCAGTGCCATTTTACTGCACTTCCTTATGAGCAGTACAGCTACCATTTTTCACATCTCGCCCAAAATGTGTTTCCACACATGTAGCGCACAGTGGTACAGTCGGTGTGCGAAAACAATGTTTGGGACAGATTAAGAAAATCACAGTGACACTGGTCATGAGCAGAGGTCTTAAAATGGCTATGTTGAAAATTTGGTGATAAAACTCCATAAAATGACTGTGTTACGAGTGAGCATTGCGCAGTTTCCATGCACCCTCGTAAGTTCATGAATTTGTAATATTTTTAGTCCAGATTTTCACAAGTGGCATTTTTCCACACCTCCTTATGAACAGTACAGCTGTCATTTTCCACAACATGGCCAAAATATGTTTTCACACTTTCACCACAGAAATGCGTGGTTGCTGTGGGAAATCATTGTTTGGGACAGATAAACAAAATCACACTGACACTGTTCATGATCGGAGGTCCCAAAATGCCTGTGTTAACAATCTGCTGTAAAAAAATTCCCCAAACTAGTTGCATTACGGGTGTGCGTTGCACAGTTTCTACACACGCTCGTGACTTCACCAGTTTTTTTAAGATTTTCAAAGCAGATTTTCAACATTGCCATTTTTTACACCTCCCCATGAATAGTATCGCTATCATTTTTCACATCCTGTTCGGAATGTGTTTTTGCACCTGTGGTGCCAAATGCCATAGTCGCTGTGCAAACGCAGTTTTTGGCTAACAAACTGATATTGCCACTGTTCATTAGGTGGGGGTCACAAAAAAACCATGTTGAAAATTTGGAGTGAAAATACCAACGAATGCCTGAGGCATTAGGGTTTCCGACCATAACGCCCCACCCTGTAGAGAATGACAGGCATCAGGGTTGTGACTTGGGATTCTTGCCTGTTATGCTCATACCATTCCACCCCCACCCACACTCTGCAGCCAGTGAGAGGCATCAAGGTGTGCCTCGGACTCTTCGGCCCAAACTTCACCCCATTCTCCTATACCGCACCCATCTCACCGTATTTCCTGATGGAATGGGGTGCGATATGCTAAAGACCCCAAGCACACCGTGACACTTGTCAGTGTCTGCAGGGTAGGGTGTGGTGAAATGGCATGGTCGTTATGCCTGACGACCCAAAGGCACACCCCAATGCCTATCACTCTCTGCATGGTGGTGGTGGGGTTGGATTCAGTTCAATACTTCACTGCCATTCCTATTATGCAGCTCTGTAACTTCTACACTACCAATGTCAATGCCAGCAAGCAAACATTCAGCACTGACAAATGCTTGTTTCTACTAGCTGTTCATCATCTGAGTCTGATGTAACCCCCTGCTGTGAGGAAAGAGTAGACAAAGTTTCTATCTCCCCTCCAGAGTCTTGTAAATGCAAAATGTCATATTTATTCATCAGTTCAATAGTCAGAGGGGAGGTAGAAGTTTTAGGAAATTTAGCTTTTGGATTTGTTTTTCTCAGTCCTCTTTTTTTGGAAACTACGGTCACCATCTCCAGGGAGGCATTATTACCACATCAGGGTCAGTTTGTGTTGTTAAGCCTGTGTCTACTGTCTCTTATGATATCTGGTTTGAAGGACCAGCATCTGTAGGTTATTCACTAATGCTCCCCTCACTCCCCTCATCCTCCTCTTGTAACACTTGCTGGGGGTGGGTTGCTAATGTCTACCTATTGAGGTAGTACCATGTTCTGTTGTTAAGTACTTTGTTCAGAACGTTCTTGTTCTTCCTGCAGTTTATGAAGCTTCTTTATAATTGATTTTTGTGCATTACTGAGAATTACATCTTGGTCTGAGCGGCCCGTTCTATTGTGTGTTGCCTATTCACAAGTCCTGTACACATGACCAGTTTCCTCGCACAAATCACAGCTTAATTCATTAGTGAATTGTGCAATATATGACTGTATTCTAAACACAAATTGCACTTTTTGCGATCACATGCATTAGTGAAATGAGACAATGCCCCACATTTAAAACAAGTCTTGGGCTGGCCCGGGTAAAAACAATGACCTCTGTCTCTGCCCAAAAATAAGAAGCTTGGAAGATGTCTAGGCCCTTGTGCTGTCATTCTCAGTTTCACTTTAAACTTCCATCCTCCTGTCCATATGTGTTCCTCATCCAAATAGGGGAAGGTTCACCCAGAAGATCACACCTTTGTTGCAACCAGTGTTTTATATCATGCACATTAATTCCCTCATTTGTGAAAAGAATAGTGACTTGCTTTAATGCTGGTTTCATGAGGGGAACAGCATGGAAAGGAAGCCAGAGGGCCGAGTATCTTAATTTCTCATATGCTACCCAAAACCTGCCCAGGCCCATAGGAGTTTTAAAACTAATATCAAATACTGTATCTCCAGATGCGTGAATCAATGCATATATCTCATTTGAAAAGAAATGCATGGATTATTTAATGAGTGTCTTTCCAACATAGATTCTATCAGGGGTGTGTGGGAGTCCTCCTAGATACTGTAAAGAACACTGTTTTTCCTTTGTGCAGGAGCTGCATTCTGAAATAATTGTTCCTGTTGTCTGAATTGACCCCACAGTTGTGGGGCTTGAGCCGCCACCACTTACCCCCCTTGTGGGTTTTCTGCATCCATTTTATCTCCCCAGGTAGGATTTAGGTCTATAACATTTTTTAGCGAACACAGAGTAGGCACTAGGAATCATGGTGCTCAACCGAACTACATCAAAACTGAATTTCTTCTACTGTGGCACTCGCACCCAATATATGCAAGGCACTGGAGCACTTAAAAAAGTATAAACTTTATTACAGAAAGCAACAAACACAACCTGACGTGTTTCAGATAATAACCCTTTCATAGTTGAGCTTCTAGTGTCCCCCTTCCCCCCAGTATAGGTGCTTCCTGATAGTCAGGGTCTGGCAACCACTCCCTTGTTTCTGTTATTTTCCAGCTTGCACCTGAAAGAGCTTTCTTAATTGTTCTTGGAGTTTTTCCCATTATCTTTTTCAGCCACAGTTTCAGTTTGTCAGCTACTTCTAAGGCCCCTGTTTGCCATGTCTGTAGTACTGGTTTCTTCTGTCTCTTTATGTAAGTCAGTTTGAGAGGTACTGAGATACATAGATACATAGACAGTGTCGGCAGATAAGGGCCTATGGCCCACCCAGTCTGCCCATTTGAGCTTGTAAGTTCAGTTTGTTTTCCTAGAAGTCTGTTGCCCCTTACCCCTGACCTCCAGAATTTCTTTATGTCTATCCCATGCATTCTTAAATCCCGTGATTGTTTCAGCCCCCACCACTTCCTCTGGCAGGGTGTTCCACTTGTCTACCACCCGTTCTGTGAAGAAATTCTTCCTCATGTTTCCTCTGAATCGTCCTCCCTCCAACTTCATCCTATGCCCTCTAGTCCTGGAACATCTTTTTCGCTTAAAAATAGTGTATTCCTACACCCTGTTCCTCCCTGTGAGATACTTGTATGTCTCTATCATATCCCCTCTCTCCCTCCTCTCCTCCAGGGAGTACATGTTCAGTTCCTTCAACTTGTCTTCATAGGACTTGTGATGCAATCCATGCACCATCTTTGTTGCCCTCCTCTGAACCTTCTTTACCCTGTCTATGTCCTTACGTAGGTATGGTCTCCAGAACTGTACACTGTACTCCAGGAGGGGCCTCACCAGTGTCTTGTATAGCAGAATTATGACCTCCCTTTTCCTGCTGGTGATGCCCCTGCCTATACATCCCAGCATCCTATTTGCTTTACCTGCTTTCTTGTCACACTGTTTACCTACCTTGAGGTCATCAGAGATGATAACCCCAAGAACCCTTTCCTGCTTGGTGCATGCTATATCCTCACCCCCCAACTGATATGTTGTGCAAGGGTTTTTGTGCCCCATATGCATTATCTTGCACTTCTTTGCATTGAATTTCAACTGCCAAACCCCTGACCATTCTTCAAGTTTCTGCAGGTCCCTTCTCATTCTGTCTACACCCTCTGGTGTGTCTACTCTGTTACAGAGCTTTGTGTCATCAGTGAACAGTGAAATTCTGCCTTCTAGGTCTTGTGCAATGTCACTGATGAAGATGTTGAATAGGACCGGTCCCAGCACTGATCCCTGTGGTACCCCACTGGTCACTCTTCCTCTGTGGAGTGACAGCATTTACCACCACCCTCTGTGTCCTGCCACCCAGCCAGTTACCCACCCACCACACTACTGTCCTGCCCACACCCATATTCCCCAGTTTGTGTAATAGTCTTCTATGTGGTACAGTGTCAAAGGCCTTGCTGAAGTCCAGATAGGCCATGTCCACTGCCCTCCCCTGATCCACCTCCCTAGTCACCCAGTCAAAAAATTCAACGAGGTTGGTCTGACATGACCTCCCCCTGGTGAAACCATGCTGCCTTGGGTCCTGTAGTCCATTGACAACCAGATGTTCCACCAATCTCTCCTTCAGTAGTGCTTCCATGATCTTCCCCACTACTGAGGTGAGGCTGACTGGTCTGTAGTTCCCTGCTTCCTCTTTGTTCCTGCTTTTGTATAAGGGGACTGCACTGCTGTCCTCCAGTCTTTGGGTACTCTCCTGTTTCCAGTGATCGGCTAAACAGGATAGCCAGAGGTTCAGCCACCACCTCTCTTAGTTCTTTAAGGACCTTGGGGTGCACCCCATCTGGCCCCATTGCTTTATCAACTCTTATTACTTCCAGTTCCTTCAGGACCCTTTCTCGTGTAAAGGGACTTGTGTCCATTTCTGCACCATTCTCACCCCTTGTACTCCCTTCAGACCCATTACCCTCCTCTTCCTCAGTAAAGACTGAGCAGAAATACCTGTTCAATATGTCAGCTTTACTGTTGTCATCCTCCACGTGGCCCCCATCCTCCCCCTTCAGTATCACTATCCCTCCCTTTGTCTTTCTTTTTTCACTTATGTACCTGTAAAAGGTTTTGTCCCCTCTACCCACTGATTTTGCAATGTGTTCTTCTGTCTGAGCTTTGGCTTCCCTTACTGACCTCCCTGCCTCCCTTTGCTTCTCCTGGTACTTCTCCCTATCCCCTTCTGCCTGTGTCTTTTTGTATTGCCTGAATGCAATCTTTTTGGCTTTCACTTTCTTTGCTACCTCTTTGGAAAACCATAATGGTCTCCTCTTCCTTTTCCTTTTGCTAACCTGCTTAATGCATAATTCTGTTGTTCTTGTAATCCCCATTTTAAATACTGCCCACTGTTCCTCAACCCCTGATTCCTGTCCCATTCCCCTTAATGCCTCTTTCAAGTATCTCCCCATTTTCCCAAAGTCTGCCCCCCTAAAATCCAGGATACATGTTTTTGTGTGATTTGGTTCTGCTCTTTCTGTGATTTCAAACCACAATGACTGGTGGTCACTGTTCCCCAGGTGCTCCCCCCACTGTTACCCCCATCACACTGTCCCTGTTTGTGAGCACAAGGTCCAGTATTGCCTTCTGCCGAGTTGGTTCCATGACCAGTTGCTTGAGGAAGGCACCCTGAAGGGAGTCCAGGATAAATCTGCTCCTAGCTGCTGCTGCTGCTGGGATGCTCCAGTCCACGTCTGGAATATTGAAGTCTCCAACCAGTACTACCTCACCCTTGTCTGCCATCCTTTGGATGGCTAGCATCAGCTCCCTATCTGTTTCTTCCTCCTGGGCTGGTGGTCTATAGACCACACCTGTGCGGATGGCTGTTCCCATTTTCCTTTCCAGCTTAACCCACAGTATCTCTCCCCATTTTGTTCCTCCTGGATCTCTGTGGCCCTTATGTCATGTTTCCACATACAGTGCCACCTCCTCCCTTCTTGCCTGCTCTGTCTCTTCTGAATATGTTGTAGCCAGGTATGGCCATCTCCCAGTCATGGTTATCATTACACCAGGTTTCAGTGATGGCCACAATGTCCAGGTCTGACTGCACCATGACAGTCTCCAGATCTTCCATCTTGTTGCTAAGGCTCCTGGCATTTGCCAACATGGCTGCTCCATGATTTGACCTCCTAGGCTGTTTCACTGTTCTACTCCAGCCCTTCCTTGGTTGTCCTTTATCCCTGGTTCTCCTTGCTGTCTGCCCTCTGCTGCTAATTTTGCCCCTTTTCTGCCTATCCACCTCTTGAGCACTAATCTCCATCTTTCTACACTGCTTTGCAGAGATAGCCCTCCTCTGGTTCACTGGTTCCACTGCTAGCTGGGGGGTGAGCAAGTAGGTACCCTCCTTGCTGGCCTGCCACCCTTTGCTAGTTTAAATGCTTGTCAATGTAGCATTTAAACTTATCATTGAGTGCTTGGATTCCCTTCCAGGATGGATGCAGGCTGCCAGGCTTGAACAAGCCTCCATCCCTCCAGGTGGGTCCCCAGTCACCAATGAGTCCAAACCTTCCTCACAGCACCAGTTCTTCAACCATGAGTTTAAGTTCCTGGTGCATGCACTCCTATGCTCTCCTTGCCTCTAATCGCAGGTAGTACTTCTGAGAAAGTGACAGAAGTAGTTACTTGTTTGAGACCCCTCCCAATTTCCTAAACTCTTCCTGAACTTCCTTTGGCTTCCCATTTGCCAGGTCATTAGTACCTAGGTGGATAATGACATCCAGCTCACCTTCCTGCCTTGCCTTCCCAGTGATCCCCAGGATCTTCCTTCCATCCTCCATGCCGTGGCACCTGGTAGGCACCTCACCTCCCTGTCCTCCCCTCCTGTGTTCCTAGCTGGATCCCTCTTATGATGAAGTCCCCACCAAGATTCACTTCCTCCTCCTCTGGGGTCCACTGCTTTCCCCTGCTGAGGTCACCTCCTTGGCTAACCTCCACATCCTTTCCTTCCACTTCTCTGGTACCTCTATTTGGTTGTCCTCATTTGCCAGTGTGGCATATGAGTTCTTGAGTGGAATAGGATCTGGAATGTGCCTCTGCCTGACTGCTCTAACTCTACCTGAGCCCACTATCATTCAAGTGCTCCTCATTCTTGGCATCCTTTGAGGCAGTTGCATTGGACTGGGTGGTCTCTGGATAAGGGTGATGGTACTCTTGACCCAGTTTACTTCAGCTCTGAGTCTGGCTACCTCATCCTGCAGTCCAGAGAGATGCATGCAGATAGGGCAGCATCTCAGTGTCCAGAAGGTCTGCCCGAATATGGCTGCCCCACAGCCACTGCATTGCACCACTCCCCACATTATACTGCAATTCCACTACTTGTCTGCTACAGAAGCTCTACTAGTTCCCTTTTTGTTAATTTACTGTCCTAAAAATCCTGCCACTGATCCTCAGATAATTTTCTTTAAAAAAAAAAAAAAACAATAAATAAATAAATGAGTCAAAACACTTGTCGTGCTGAGGGTGGGATCCTTCCCCCTTATGCCCCTCCCACTTCACACCCCTTACTATACCCTGCGTTTAGCTCCTGTCAATCAGATTTAACAGGTCAGAGGCCAGACAATTAACACCCTTCACCCAACTACAGGGCAGTCAGAAAAGCCAAGATAAAATTTGCAGCAATTAAAGACAGCACAGAATTACACCACCACTATGTTTTAAATTTTCAACAGCCCAAAAACAATTATAAGTAAAGACAACAAAGAAAGTACAGTGTCACTAAAAGCACACAATCTAAGTTTAAAAGAAAAATAGCAATTACCAGTTACTCTAAAGCACTGAATTGAATATGTTTCCTTCCTTCCCCTTCTGGCTTCTTCTGAGCTTATGTCTGCACTGTCCATTTGTTTGCTGATTTCACTTGTTTTTGTTCTTGTATGAGACAGGGTTTGTAACACTGAAAATTCAAGGTTATAATCACTTAAATGTTCTGATGTACTGGGAGCGTTCTGTTGCTTCATTGTTTCTTCTGTTCATGTCGCCGACTCTGCCGCTGGAGGTTTACACCACTGAACACTGTCAGAGCACATTCGCTGCTTGTCAAGAGGCTCCTTTGATGAAGCTGCATCATCATTTGTATGAGTAATGCTTCAAGAATTACTTTGGTTATTCTGATTCGGAGATGCCTTTTCCGCCTCTGCTTTCTCCATATTTTGCTTTTTACTTTGCTTTTCTTTTTCTGTAGCCTGCAATAGGTGCACTAAACATTGGCTTTGTTCCATTCTAAGCCGCTGTACCAGATCATCTTCTAACACCTCTTGCACATCCAATCCAGCTCTAAATCTACATCCATTTCAACATTTTGCATTTGAAACACAATCTCCTGTGCTGGACTTGCAGGGAGGGAGATCTCCTCACCTGCAGGTACACCAGCAAACTGACCAGAGTCTGTTCTGTCAGCCATAAGGACTGTAGCTCCACCTACCAACAGAGTAGAGGAATTGTTGTTATAACTTTCAACAAACAAATGGTTACAAACAGTGTTAATTCACACAAAATAATTTACAAATCATAAAACAAGAAAATTAAAAACTAAATCAAATAAATATTCCAATCATACATTGCTATCAAATAATGATTTGGTGCACAAAAGGGAAATCATAAAACTGACATAGACTGGACCCCCCATGCACACACACACACACACACACCACACACACACACACACACTAAAAAAGTAGGGGAATTTTTTATTCAAAAAACTCAAAACAAAATATACAGAAATGTATGACTTCATACAAAATCATAATGAAAAGAAATCAAAAACCATAACGAAGTATTACATCATGCATGAAAATCAAAACCAGAATAATTCATATTAAACAAATCATAAAAAAATCAAATAAGTATTATAGTCATACCTGTGCTAATGCACTGTCAAAATAAATAATTATGGCCAAAATGAAATCATAAGACTGAAAAGAACCCCCCCTCACTAGAAGAGTAGGGGGAAAAAATGTTTTGTCCAAAAACTCAAAGAAAACAGACAGACAAATTTGTATTACGTCGTACAAACTCATAAAAAAAAAAAAAGGAAAAACAGACAAGATCAATACCTCATACCATAAACCCCAATCTGAAACAAAAATTCCGTAAACATACCCCCTACCCCTCCCTACAAAAAAAGAGTAGGGGAAAACTAGACAATTCATAATGATATTCAACATACTGTCCCACCCTTTTGTAAGAGTAGGGAATCTAATAACATACCTGAAAAATAAGTATAAAAAATATGCAGTAATCATCCAGTATCTAGCCAGTTCATGTGTTTCCAGTATATTTGAAACTGAATTTGTGGAATAAAAACGTGTTCTATTTGTTTAATTTTTAAAATGTTAGCTTGTATTTTCCAGAAGAATTGTACTGGGGACAGATACTGTTTTTGTAAAGACCAGGCACAACGTGCCTGCCAGATGTGATATTTAATACAAGACAAGACCATATGAATTGTATCTGAATAATAATGGTTCCAAGTTTGCGGTAAAATACCTAAAAACAAAATCTCCTCTGTGAGTTGTAGTAACGGAGTACCCACCATTGTGTAACTGCATAAGACCAAAATTCAACCACATATGGGCAATCAAAAAATAGATGCCGAATAGTTTCAACCGGGGCTGTGCACATTTGTTGTCTTGGGCACCCTCGTTCTAAAATGTCTGTATGTTTTAGATTCCCCTTGACATTCAATTTATGATGTGTACCTAGCCATACTACATCCCACATATAGGCAGGTATCTGTCTAGATGTCAACATATGTCCAATTTATGCAAGCTGAGGAGGTGGGCAGGCAGCAAAGGCAGGAGAGATCAGAAAACGCCTATCCATAACATCAGTATATAGTCTTTTTCTGGAGTAAGTTTCTAGGTGAAGTTTTAAGACACCCCAAACTTTTAACTTGGCAAAACAGGATTTAAAATAGTCTGGAATTCCCACCAAAGATTTCTGTTTTTGTATACTTTTTGATGATTCCCAAGGCAGGATCCAGGGGAAATGGCATTCCACATCCACCCCTCCCATACCTTCCCATTCTTGTTCAAAAGAGAACTAATGTTTTTAGAGACAAATAAGGAAAAGAAAAACACTACCGGGTTCACCATCCTAATCCCACCCAGTCTAAAATCTTGGTATAATACCCCTCTCTTAATTGGGTTCAACCTACTACCCCATATTGCTGAAAAAAAATCCCATAAATAACTGTGTCCAAAGATGCTGGAGGGGGAAAACCACTCCCAAATACAAACACATGCTTAATAAAAAGATTTTGGCCATATAGACCTTCTTTTTCTGGGACATCCTCCATGTATTCCATTTTTGGACCTTGGATTGAGCTTCTACCAGGATAAGATTCCAGTTATATTGAGCCAGGTTTGTCATACCAAAAACAATTCCTAAAAGTTTACAGACTCCTGTACACACAGGGATCTCCATAATATCAATAGTCATCAAAGGCTCCACATTTAGAGGAAAATACTTACTTTTTCTCTGATTCAGTTCTGATCCTGAGTCCTCCGCATATGCCAACAGCAAGGCCGCAGTAGCATGGCATGATGGGAGATCTGCCAAAATAATGCAAAGATCGTCAGCATAGGCAATCGTCTTAACTTCTATACAAGAGCTATTTATGGATAGACCCCAATATCACCTGCTGCATTAATTTCAGCAAGAAAAGGTTTCAATGTCAAAATATATAAGAGAGGGCTTAAAGGGCACCCCTGCTGAATGTCTTTAGTGACAGACACAGATTTACCCACCCACCCTTTCACAAAGGGTGTTGCCAAAGCAGCACTATAACAAGTTTTAAGCCAAGCTATAAATGGAGATGGGAATCTCATTTTAGTGAGACATGCCCAAATATAATTGTGTGGAACTCTGTCAAATGCTTGCTTTTGATCCAAACTAATAAACTCCATAAGTTTACCCAAAAGGCCTCTGAAAATCAGTTCCCATAATTAAATAAGACCATCTGCAATAGTCCGGTCCGGTGCTGAAGAAAACTGTGTAGGATGGATTACATCCTCCAGACAGATAGATATACGGTTACACAAAATTTTTGTGAGAAGCTTATAATCACTATTAAGGAGAGTTATTGGTCTCCAATTATATATGGATTCCCTTTCACCATGTTTATAAAGTAATATTACCAAACCAATGCACATGCTGGAAGGTAACGCTTCAGTCTGTAAAATGACAGAAAGGAGACAAGCTAGTTCTTCCACCAACAAAGGTATCAATAGTTTGTACAACTCATTTGGGAGCCCATCAAAGCCCGGGGTCTTCCCCACTGGAGAGCGAGAAACAACATCTCTAACTTCCTGCACTGAAATGGGTTGTATCAGAGCTGGAAAACAGTATTCTGGAATCGTTTGAAGGGGACAAGAAATTAACCAATCTTCAATGTGTGATGCAGTAAGCTGTGGGTGAGCAGTAAATAATGTCTCAAAATGCCTCTTAACTTCTCTCAAGATGTCATCTTTTTGATATATTACCTCCCCTTTGATTGTTTTGAGTGTTTTAATATCCTTCTGTATCCTAGAAGTATTACAATAACAAAAGGGTTGGTGTGAACCCGTGTACCACTCATACCAAATCTCTGTTACTGCCGTAAGGAGGACATACGATCATATTGGAGTTTAGTAAGTTTGTTTTTTAAAACCAGAAATTCCTGGTTATCATACTCAAGTCCTTGTAACATATGCTCCTGAACTGCCAGTAATGACTGTCTGGTTTCCACATATTTCTGTGTTCTATATCTGCCCAGTAACCTACCTATGGATTGAAAAAAACTCTGAAATTCTATTTTTGTATCCTCCTACCATTCCTACCTTGTGTCACATAGACAAAGTTTTGATTTACGGGCAACAATAACAGCTTGAAACCCCTCCATAACCTCTGGAATATCTAATAAAAACAAATTGAGTTTCCAGTAACCAGAACCCACAGATGTTTTATAACAATTTGATAGTGTAACACTCAGTAGTACATAATCAGATGTAGCCACGAGCAGTACTGTGGGGGCTCTGGTATGTAAAGAAGAAAACAAAAAACAGTAATCAATCAGGGATTTCTTCCCTTGAAAAAAGTATGGGGTGCCTTGGTACTTAAACATCAATTTAACCAGATTGAGTGAGCAAGGAATTCAAAAACAGTGTATCACAGTATAATTTTATAGTGGTAAAGTGCCTGTCTTGGGCCATATGATTAATATTAAAATTACCCCCAAACAAGAAATTTCTACTGGTAAAAAGAAATGGGCATATTAGTTTTAATAGGGAAATTCTACTGGATTTAGATTGGAGACTATAAGTATTAATTAATCTAAAGTCTATTGTAGCCAAGGTAACATCCAACAGATATGCTCGGCCTGGAAGAATGTCCACCATATGTGTAACCTTTACCTGAGGAGTGGTGAAACAAATCCCCAGACCTGAACAACGATCCCCTCCTGGATCAATAACTAGGTCCCCATATCCATGCTTCAGAGGCTGCGGTAAAGTCTTGCAAGGAATACAATCTAGTATCTTGCAGAAACACTACATTATATTATAGGCTGGAGAACAAATCAAAGGTAGCCAACATCCTCACCTCTGGATGGATACTATCGGTGTTTAAGCTAGCTATCGTTAAATCATAGCTAGCAGGGTCAACAGCAGAAGCAGTGGCTCAAGTACCCATCGTGGGTTTTCTCGTGCTTTTCCTGGCCCCCACATGAGGCCTTGTACCACATTTTTTCCTAACTTTACCTGGTGCAACAGTGCCAGAATCTGGGTCGGAGGCAATCTCCATTTGGGAGGAAGTCAGAGAGGCAGTATCTGAATCTGGATCTTCCCTGTTAGTATCAACTGGAAAAATTGAAAATCTATTTTCTGTGATAGGAACACCCATCACTGAGGGTAAAATAGGCAGTATTGTGGACTGAGAGCAAGGAACATCCCCCTGTCGGGATTCTGGGGGAACAGAAATCACCTGAGGTGGAGGTGGGGCATAGTCACCCTACTATCATGTCCAACCTGGGAGTTTGGAAGTTGGTCTGAGCCCTGTGGGGTAGGCCCAGTAACATCTGCAGCCCATGATTCAGGGGCTACGAGTACTGGTCTAGACCCACTGGGAGGGGTAATGTTACTGGGGTCTTTACTGGCACGGTGCTGCGCTTGGCTGTGCTGCCTCCTCTGAGGTTGTGGGTCAGAGAGGAACTGTTGCCGAGCAGAATCATGTGTCATTCTGGTTGCTCTGTGTACATAAAAATCTTGAATACCATAATCTGCTTCCCCAGTGTTGTGTACAGCCCATGGGCACTCAGTAAAATTATGACCCCCTTCATCACAAACATTACATTTTGGGTTGTTGGTACAATGAACACTTGAATGCCCAGTATCCCCACAAAAAGTACATTGCTGAATGGTACAAGTCAAGGTGTCTGAGAGACCCACATTTAAAACATTTTTTGTCTGTCCCAGGTAAAAAATAAAACCCCTATCTCGACCTATAAAAAAGCAATTAGGTAGATGTTCCATCCCATCAGCAGTTTGAGTTAACTTGATTTTTATTTTCCACCCCCCATTCCAAAAACCCTCTGCATCTAGAATAGGGTCAGGGGTACCTTGTAAGTCACAATGCTTTTCAAGCCAGTAAAGAATGTCTGAAATATTGACCCCCTCATTCCTAAATAACACAGTAATAACCCGAAAAGGCTGCTTAATCTAAGGGATCACCTGAAAAGGTGTCCATAATGGATTTGTTTTTACAGCCATATGCTTGATCCAAAAATTTTCTAAGATTTCAGGGGTCCTAAAACTAATGTCAAATGTGTTTTCGCCCGGAGCATGGATCAAAGCATAGACTTCAGAAGGCGTAAAGCCTAGGGACTGCTTAAGTAAAATTCGCCCCACAAAGTATTTGCCTGGGACGGGATCCATGCCTCCCAGATATTGCAGTCTAATAGTGTTCCTTCGTTTTTCCAGTTCAATAGGCTCGTGGAATAAAGCCGCATAGGATGGGTGCTGTGTATGATCAGGCCCTGTATGTCTAGAGTTTCTTGCTCAATAGTTGAATTCTCACATGGTTGCTCAGGCTGATCTACATCCCCTGGGACAGTAGTAGAAAAAACAGCAGGGGAAGCAGGATCAGGGGATAGTAAAGCATTACCTGCGCCTTCCACCTCATTCTCTGCAGGTGTGGGCTTCTCCTGAGACCCTATCTGTGTCAGCAGCCCATCTAGTATTGATGCCATGGGAAAATCTGACGATAGATTAGGGGCCAAAACCTCCCCAGAGACGACTGGCGTGTCAGTTATGGGGTCTGCACTCCAGTCTCCATTCTGTCTTTGATACCACTTGGCGTCCTGCAATGCTCAATCTGGGGACCACCCAAGACCACCCAGAACCTTGTACAGCTCCAAAATCTTTCAGTGTTCTTCTTCTGGTGAGTTCGAGCCAGCCAGAAAGACCTTTGCCAGATGTGATGGAATGTTTTCAGGACTCCGCTTCCTTTTTTTCTCATCCTCCAGATGAAGCTGCTCCTGTTGCATGCCCTCGTCCAACAAAAGAAGTTGTTGTTATAAGTAAAGTCTTTTTTCCTCCAAAGCCATGTTTGAAAGTGACTGAGAAACCACTGCTTCCACACAAAGGCCATCCAGAACTGGTGTGTTTGATAAACGCAATACTTCCACTTCGGTCTCCTCCGGAGCTTCTATCGCAAGGGAGACAATCTGCTGGCATCCTCCGACATCCAAGCCAGCAGCCTCCATGCAAACACTTCCTATTCCCTCTGTCACCAGCTCCAAACTGAGCTCCGCCATCTCCACAGACAGATGGACAGCACCACCTGCCTACAGAGTAGGGGAAAGTTTTATTGAAACAGAAATCGTACAGCAATAAACAAATCATGATACAAAAACAAGAAAAACTCAGAAAAGGAAAACTAAAACAAGGAGAATGTAAATAAAAGAAACTAATATTTAGCCAATCAAGTAACTGCAAAATCAGAGTCCGTTATCCAAGGAAGAGCCTTCCAAAGTTCCAGAAGTGTCGCCTCCGATAATAAGGTACTTTCATGCACATAAATGTTCTGCATGTCCTGTACAATTTTTTTCTCAAGCTCCAAGTAAGAGCAGTCTTTTTGCTGTAAAGTAAACAGACAACATACCATCCAGATATTCCATTTAATTATAACAAAAACAAGGTTCAGGGTATCCGTATTCCAAAGCGACCACTGGGGGGAAAAAACTCCATATACAATATGCAGGTAAGAAACTGTCTGAAACAAGGAGTAGCCCAAACCCAGCCAAAAGACCACTGATTCTGAATAAAAGAACAGTCAAAAAATAAATGAGGTATAGTTTCAGGTTCAGTAATACACAATAGTCAAGAACACATTCAGTCTTGAGACTGCTTGTGTTTGTGATTTGCCTTTACATTAATCCTTTCATGGCAAGACAGCCAGTGGAAATCCCACATATGGGCAGGCACCTCTTACATCTTAACAGAGACAAGAGGGAAGAAAGGTGTTGACTAGGGCACTTTTCGAAGGGCAACTGTATAGCACAAACAGTCAGGAGTAAATTATTATATAAAACTTTGTGTGAATGGTTTAATAACATCTGGACAGATCTCTTCCATTGTTTCAAATGTAAAAACATATGTTTAACGTAAATCGGTATACCAGCAGTTAGTCGTAGCACATTTAATGAATTGCATTCCCACTGATGAAACCAAAACCTACAAGAGTCATAGAACCATGGTTCCCACCCCTTCTGAGTATTTATCAGCAAAGGCCTCAGATTTGCAGTAAGAAAAATACTTGAAAAAATAACAGAGGATTAATCATGTGAACACCACCCGCAGTAATAGGTAAATAAGTAACATTCCGCTCTACCAGATTTAACCTGCTCCCCTAGAGAGCCTGAAAAACAGGCTAAAAACTGCAGTTTCCAATTGTTTAGGGATAGGGAATATATAGCTCAAATAGAGAAAGGTCGGTATCAGATAGGTTTTAATCAGAAAGACACGTTTCTTTTTCCCAATCTGCCCCCTATTCCAAGAGGCCACCTTAAGTTTAACTTGTTGTAGTTTAGCATTCCAGTTAAAAAAATCTGAATCCAGAGTCCAAAAAAAAAATCCCAAGATACAAATAGGGCTCTCAACTAGATGTAAAGGGCCAATATGGTCCAAGGGGGCTAATGTAGAACCTAACCGAATACCCAAGCTTTTATTAAAATTTAAAACTGCACCAGAAAAATCACCAAAAGTGGAACACTCCTGAAGAGAAATAACCACAGAGGCCTCATCGGCTACAATGAAGCAAACATCATCTGCATACGAATAGCTTTATAAAGTTTAGAGCAGGGCAGAACTAGAGATAGCATGAATCTGAGGATGGGCATTCAAACAGTGAAGCAAAACATCTAGAAAAAATACATATAACAACTGGCTCAAAGGACAGCCTTGATGAACCCCTCTCTTTATGGGGATCATGGGTCCTACCCAACCATTCACTACAGGCACAGCAGTAGCCGTTCTGTAGAAAGCACAGATCCATCATATTATTACATCCGGTACATGCATAAAACAAAGTGCTTCCCATAAAAAATCATGACTAACAGAGTCAAAAGCTGCCTTCTGGTCTACTGAGACAAGTTTCAAAACCGTGTCCGCATACCCATGAGAAAATAATTCTCGAAGGAGAATCAAATGGTCAGAGATTCTCCTATCAGGCACAAAACATGATTGAGCAGGATGCAAAACCACCTCTGCAATCACCACCAAACACTTCACAATAATTTTCATCAATAACTTAAAATTAGTATTTAACATACATAAAGGGTGCCAATCTCAAGAGAGTTAATATCTCCTTTCTGCTTGTATATATAAATCAAAGTACCCTTCGCAAATTCCAAGGGGATAAATTTGCATGTTAACTGGGAATTGAACACAGATGTAAGTTCTGGAACCAAGTGGTCACCCAGCACCTTATATAAGGCAGCAGGGAGACCATCCGGACCAGGAGTCCTCTGTAAGGGTAAGGAGGAAATAGCCAATTTCAGGTCTTGCTCCGTTATAGGTAAGCATGCCTGGTCCCGACTCAGCTGTGAAAGGGTTGGGATATCACGGTCACTATACAAGGTCACAGGATCACCAGCTACTGCTGGGAGAGGAGAAAATAGGGCTATCGTATAATCTATCACAATTTGACAAATATCAGACTGAGAGGTACATAAGGTACCTGCAGAATTAGTAAGGCACGTCATATTTTTCTGGGCAATTTGATGGGAATTTGACTCAAAAGGGCAAACAACATTACGTGTCCCCGCAATACTAAATTTGTGTTGATGATAAAGTTGTGATTGCCAAGATTGGAAATGCAACATATCACTCTGCATTAATTGTAATTGTTGAGAAAGGTCTGGCCCCGTCGTATATGTTATTGTTAACAGTGACTGAAAATGTACCCTCTCTGCAAATATTCCAAATATTCCCTCCTACATTTCAGGTGACTATAATTTTTCAAAAAAAGGACCAAATCATGCTTTGTATTAGTTCACCACTGAATAGGGTCCTCATAACATATAAAAACAGATTTACGGGCCTGAATAAAGGACAAGAGAGGCTGCATGAATGTCGGGACTTGTAACAGAGATGTGTTGAATTTCCAAAGTCCTGGACCTTTATGGAAAGGGACAGCAGAGCCAAGACCAACAGAAAGCAGTTTATGGTCAGAAAATGCAACAGCTTGTACTATGGCAGAAGTAACAGATAATGTACGAGACAAAAAAACAAAATCAATTCGAGTAGCCAGTTTACTGTTTTGGAATGTAGGAGTGTGTTGTTTAGTAAAAGAGTAATAGGCATCAGTTAAATGAGCGGTGCAGATCAATTTCCCCAGTTCATGAGAGTCACAAAACAACTTTTTAGTAGTAGCAAAAGAGCTCTTATCATGAAGACTTAAACCATAATTAAAGTCACCAGAAAATAATACTTGAAAAGAGGTGTGCAAGTAAGGGCGAAGTAAAGAAAATAAAGCTATACGTGCAGTCTTAGTTTGAGGAGCATAAATGTTAATCACCCAGTAAGGACAGGGCCCAATTACAAAATCTAAAATGAGCGCTCTACCAGGGGCCACATCAAATAGTTTATGCAAGCGGAACTCTGGGATATTGATTAAAATCCCTAGTCTCGAACAGGAGTCCTGAACTATAGACCAAAAAGAAGGGCACAATAACCAGTCCTGTTGTGCTTGTTGGATCTCTTGTGTGGTATGAATTCTAGTATCCTGCAACAAAAAAATCCCCAAAGGCAAAAGCCTCAAAAAGGAAAAAATCAATCTCCTTTTTGCCGTACGCTTCATACTATTTACATTAATAGTATGGCAAACAAAGTGAGACATAGCACTGAAACAGAGCAGAGAAACACATTACGATTTCCATTTCCCAGCCACCTTTTTCCCCTTAAGCTTCACTCTGGCCTTCTGCTTCTGAGAAAGACCAGTACCAAGTTGAAATTCAGAGTCAGTGGTTCCATCAGGGAGGGAAGAAGCAATGGAGGAAGAGTCAGACTCGCCTCCAGCATCATCTGAGACAGGTTGGAGAAGCTCAAAAGAATTAGACAGGGGCACAGGAGGGGGCTCCAGAACTAATGGAAGAGATGGTAATACCCGAGGGCTATTCCTCATCGACCTCCGGCATATAATACTAGTGGGCACTGGGGTGGCATAGTACTTGGATCTGGGACAGGGTTCGGGACAGGCAGAATAGACTGGGCAGATTCAGGGGTAGGAGAAGTCACAACTAAGGGTCTTTCAGAAAAAGAAACCACCTGAGGCTCTACACCTGGGATTACAACAGGCACAGAGACCTGCGATAAGGGCTGGGTGACTACAGGAGGCGGTGCAACCGAGGTGGCCTGGATATGAGCCTTCTGTGCTTGTGTAATAATAAATCACTGATCTACTCCACCATCATGAAAATCCTGATTATAAGCAACCCACTGACAATTCTGAAACCTATGCCCCATCTCGTCACAAAGGTTACATTTACACTCTTTCAGACAGTGAGCCCCCACATGGCCCAATTCACCACAGATATTACATTTCATCTTATCACACACATTGCCAAGATGTGAGGGGTCACCACACCGGTAACAAGCCTTAGGCTGACCTGGGTAAAACAGGACCCCCCTATCATGACCTATAAAAAAAGAGTTAGGTAAGTGTACAGGACCAGAGTCATTAGAGTGTAACAAGTCCTTAACCTTCCCCCAGTCCAAATATTCTCTGTATCCAAAATAGCTTCAGGCTGACCCTGGACGTTACAACACTGTTTCAGCCAGTAGACGACATCAGCCACATCAACATCCTCATTCTGAAACAGAATAGTATTCTTAAAAGCTGGTTTAGAAAGGGGAATAGCCTGAATTGGGGTCCATAGAGCAGTGTTCCTCAAAGCGCGATACCTCGACCAAAAACGCTCCAAGCCCCGAGACGTTTGGAAGCTTATATCAAAAGTGGATTCACCTGAGATGTGAATCAGAGCATATATTTCATGAGAAAACAATTTTAGAGTCCTTTATAAGTGTACGCGCCACATACACACGATCTGGAGGCTTGGGTAACCCTCCCCATGTAAGCTAAGCAAACAGCATTATGCCTCTTAGCAGCCTGAATCGGGAAGTTAAACAAAGATGAAAAGGAACGACTCGGCTCCACCTTTTAAGGGGGTAGATGTAGTGATACTGGAGCCGGAGTCTCTATGGATATTGTAGAAGAAGAAGAAGCCCGAAGTGGAGAACCCTGTAAATGGTCTAAAACAGGGTTCTGCATTAGCTCCAATTCCTTAGGCAAACACAAGGGGTCAGGAGAAGCCACAGATCTGTCTGGTGTATGCTGCAGCTCAGGGAAGTCTTCGGGGCAGGGGGACCACATTGGAGACAGACCCGAGATCCATTGCCCAGCAACAGGCTCCTGCACCCAGCCAGCACCTCGCAATGCCGAATCTACTGTCCAGGTAGGTGCTGCAAAGGGATCCATAACTTGGGGTACTGACATAGAGGGATACATTGTCGTAGTAGGCAGAGCAGAAGCAGTAGTCAGAGCAGAAGCAGTGCTCACTGTTGTCATCTGGGAGGCAGGCAGTAAATCAGCATCAGTAGACACACTAGGAGCTTCTGAACAGGCTGGAACAGCAGTCGCTAGAGGTGTCATTGTGGACTGTCCCCTAGAACCACCAGACACAGCAGGAGAAGTACACACATCCAGTCTGTCAGCTCGTATCCATTTAAGTTCCTGATTCAATTTCATCTTAGTAATCGCAAAACGGCGTTCTGCCGTGGCCAAATGCTCCTGGATCTCCTTTTCTGCAAAGCAGGCAACATCAGAGTCAGAGGAGGAAAGATCCTCCATTATGTCAGCAGTAGGCAAGGAAGTTTGAAAGTCTATTCCAGTTTGAGATAGCAGAGGTTCAGGCACTGCGACCTGTATATTTGTTTCAAATCCTGAAGCAGAAACAATAACTTGCAAAACATTTGTAAGTGCATTTGAGGTCTCCACGAAATCAGAGGCAGGAGTCGAGACCAAGACTCCCACCTCCATAGCTTCCTTCGCAGCAGGCAAGGGTGCATCGGCCATCTTTGACAGAGGTTCCCCTCTGAAAAGTAGGGGAATTTCTCCGGTGCCCTGGCCAAATTTCCCTCCATTCACAAAAAATACCACCAACAGCTTAATCTGGTTCAAGGTCATTTAGCATTCATCTGTATCCCCTTCCCCTGGGTTGTGCCTGAAAATAGGCAGAATTTGTCTAGTGCACCTACCCGGTCAACAAAAATGAAATAAATAAATAATAAAACATCATCTAGTCGAATTAAAGGAAGTGAGGATGTGAGTGGCCATCTAAGCTTCCATTCATCCATTCAGTCCAGTTCTGTCTAGATGAGGGCAGAGGGACACATTTAGGTCTCCCCAAGAACAATAAATTAGGTAGTCTTGACGACAGATAGGTTTCTAATGTGAATTGGGATTGGATGGGGTTCCTCCTCAGTTTGCCATTCCCTCTCCCTTTACAGAATTCATGCCCCTTCTACTACTGTATCTATTCCACTATCTGTCAGTAAAGGCTCAATTCAGTCCATGTCTGTTTCCAGTCATTTTGTTGTTGTCATTTTATCCTCATGTAAGTGCTGTGCCACTTCTCGCTGCTCAGTACTTTTCGGGGCTCCTTCCTAAGGTACCTATAGCTGAAAGGAAGTTGTTCCCATGGCACATCTATGGGTGGAACTCTCTCAAGAGGATTCCTTTGCCTTCATGGTACTCTGACAGGGTGGTAGCTCCCCATGTAACAAAGAGTGCGAATGGCCAAACTATTCACCTACAACAATCAGAAATACATTCATTCAAGTACCTTCAGACTGTCAACAAAATTGCACAAGCAGAATTCCTCACTGCATAAACCCACTGAAAGAAACTCAACAGTCTGGGGTTGGGGGAGAATTTGGTGTGCTAGGTATCAAACTGGTTGAAAGATAGGAGACAGAGGGTGGTGCTAGATGGTAACCATTCAGAGGATGGGAGAATGACCAGTGGAGTACCACAGGGAGTACCAGAACATGGGAGCATGCCAGGATGCTTGAGGGGGGGAGTTTAAGAGGGACGTGAGGAAATACTTCTTCACAAAAAGGGTGGTAGATACCTGAAATAGCCCGACAAGAGAGATGGTAGATGCAAAGACAGTGAAGAGCTTCAAACATGCATTGGCTAGGCTCATGGGTAATATAAGTAATGGAAAAGGAAGAGGGAGGGAGGGACAGCTGTGACCAAGTAGTGTCTAGAGTGTTAAGTTAGGCAAGGAAAATAGGGCAGACTGCATGGGCTTACTGGTCCTTTTCTGCTGACACATTCTATGTTTCTGTGTTTCCACATCTTATTTCTGTAGGTCTTAGTAGGAGAAAAGAGCAGGTTCCTGGGACAAATGCACCTCCACTGTGCTAAATCCGTCTTCAAATTTTGCTTTGGCTCCTTCCCTTCTTAGGGCCTCAGTTTCCCATACTTTAGGTGTCCTGTGCCATATGACTACTGTTGGCCAGGCAGCCTTCTCGTACTGCTTCCCTAAACTGTAGAATCCCCCCCCCCCGAGTAGCCTTTCTTCTTCCTCCCCTTCCTCTTACTCCTCAGCCTTACACATTACTTATCTGTGAACTGCAACTGCAACTGAGCAGACCATGTTGCATCTAAATGGGCTGGAATAGTTATCCTGTTACCGCACTTGCGTATCTTCTGTTCTCTATGATGTAATGGAATATACATACCTACTGTAATTTCTTGCTGCCTGTTACTGCTTGTTAATCGTTCTCTACTTGGTAACGTACCCTATGCATAATTGGCACTATATACTGTTGTGTTGTTTGCCTATTACTTATTTGTATGTCTTCCAATTCCCATATACAGTATTGGCAATGTATACTGTTGTGTTGATTATGTTTTATTCTATGCCTTCTGACTCCCCTTCCCCCAGGACACACGGTGAGATGAGCAACTTGTTGTTCAGTGTGCCCTTCCTGGTGAAACTCTTAAATAAATAAATAAATAAATAAAAAAAACACTCACCTCAAAATTATGAGTAACAGATAGCTCTACTAAGTTGTTGGCTGTAGCCAACTCTTGTTTTACATGTAGTTCATTTTTAGCCATTTGAACTTTGACATATCTCACTAGCACTGGTATTTTCATTCAACCACTGGCAGCGACTGGACTGAAGAATAGTACAGCATTTACATGTATGTAGTGCTGTTCATACACTGCATCCCAACGTGCTTTACAAGCAATTCTTTGACACATGATAGCCTAGCTGAGATGCCACATCTCATTTCCAGTGGGGTCCTGCTTCTGCATCGGGCAGCTTGGCTCTTCTCAGTACCATTGGTACTTTATGTTTTACTATTACTGCTCCAAAATGGCTTGCGAAAAGAAGAAAGTAGTCAACAAACAGAATTAGCTCCAATGATCCAGTTATACGTTGGCCTTTCACTTGGTGGAAGTGACCCTGTTTATATTCAGGTCTGTACTACAAAGTGCAGTAAAACAGCAGAGAATGTAGTGGCATTTTCCATTCTCAGTAACTATAAAGTTCAATGAAACCAAGGCCTCCACTAAAGATAGAGGACTGCTAGTCTTGAACAAACCTAGAATGTACTTTTTTCTCTTTTCCTAAAAACACAGCTGAACAGTTCTACACTGCTAATCTTATCAATTGGTAGTAAGTAAGAATGTATTGGAAAAGCTGGATTCTGTCTACTAGAACACATAGTTTCTGCTGGTGTGTAGTTTACTCCAGTGTCAGTAGCCTTGCACTCATTTAGCAGATTTATGGACACACCAGAAAAATTAGTTAGGGGGCTGGTGGGGGGCAAGCTGTGTTGATTGTCCTTAATTCCAGCAACTCTGCTGGGCTTCCTCAGTTAGATGCCAGCTAAGGCTAATCTGGAAGACACGATTTTGCAGGGGATCAAGGGGATCTAGAGGCAAGCACTGTCTGATGCCAATAATGTTGGCTTGCATTGATAATAGTGAAATTCCAATGCTTAGTAAGTGATCATTTTACTTTCGCTGTCGAACTAAAGAAAACCTGAGGACACAGGTAATAAGGTAGGATCCTGAAAAGGAAGATAAGTGGAAGGTGAGGAGACAGAAAGGGTTGGAGATCCTAGAAAAGGGAGTGTATAGAGTTATAAATAACAAGGATACTTACCTGATAGATAGCTGCTGTCTAGCCAGACCTGGGGAAATAAAGGAGAAATAGGTCAAAATAATAGGAGAAACTAACGGCAAAAGGAGGGGGAGAGAGAGAGGCAGAGAAGTACAAAGGGGATAGGATGAAGGTATTAGAAGGGTGCTCAGAAAGCAAACACCAGTACCAAGTCAATAGAGTGCAAGTTGGCTTTATTCAATAGATTGCCAAAGGGCCATCAGCTTGGATAAAAACAAAACCTCGACCGGTTTCTCTTAGTGTCATCAGGAGTTTTTATCTAAGCTGATGGCGCTTTGACAATCTATTGAATAAAGCCGACTTGCACTCTATTGCCTTGATGCTGGTGTTTACTTTCTGGACTGTACTACGGTATTTCATACCTAGCACAGGTCTAGCGGTTGGGAGTGGAGACTGTTGTTCTGCACATTAGAAGGATGCCACCTGTTACTTAGTTAAACATTGTATTCAAATACATTTGTATTAATACAAAAGTGTGTGAGATAACACTAGTCTATCCTACGGACATCCTATGGAGCAGGGCCAGGGCAACTCAGAAACTAGAGGACATACAGAATTACAAAGCTACCCAAAACAACTGTACACTTGAAATCAGACATGATAAAGTCAACTTCTGCAAAGAAAAGCAGGTCAACCTCTGGGGTGATGGAAGAAAATTCTGGAAATCTATCAAGAGTCTCCTTGGCTAAGAGGACAAGACCGGACCGACCATGATAGCTCATAATGACTCAACACTCATTGACTCTATCCAAATAGCAAACGCTTTCAACGCATCTTTCACTAACCTAAGCCATTTGCTCTCCTCACTGGACTCCTCCGCTCAAACTTCTAGCTGTCTTGCAACCCAGAACAACATATCCTTGGCCTCATCCCAGACTCCCAAGTTCTACTTTAAGAGCAAGTCAGTAAAAGAAACCCTCAACTATCTTAAGCGGGTTATTGGCAAAACTAGAATGGGAAGTGACTCCACTGGCATGCAACTATTTGCATCTGCCCTTGATATCTTGGTCCATACCTTTCAACCTTTCTTCCCTGAAATGTGTGACAAGATGTGTGACAAATGACCAAAATGTGTGACATATCATCAAACTTGGCACTGCAAGTTCAGAACACTATTGCTGTCCATGCACTAATGTTGATAATGTTTGCTGAGAGCATAGTAGATAATTATGAATTTCTGCTATAAAGTCTCAGAGGGAAATATGGAATATCACCTTCTTCATGTGGGGCAGAAGATTTCTGAGGGGTAAAATGAGTGACGTACCTCGTAATGTGTGACAGTTGAGAGGTATGTCTTGGTCCTGCCCCTCACCACCCTATTCAGCCACTCCCTAAGTTATGCTCAGTTCCCTAGCCAGTGGAAAATCACAACTCTCACCCTGGTATATAAAGGAGGGGACAAAAACTCTCTTACTCATTACTGACCCATATCCATACTATCCCCCCTCTCCAAGGTACTGGAGTGAATTTTCTCAGACCAGTTGGTTGACTTCCTCGGTCATTACAACTTACAATGCCCACAACAGCATGGTTTTAGAAGGAAACCATAGCACCATAACCATTCTCCTGGAATACACTGGCGCATTACACAACAAACTTGATAGCGGCCACCTGGTCTCATCAACTTTTGTTGACCTAACTAAAGCATTCGATCTTGTCGACCACCGGCTATTACTCAACAATCTCATCCTACTAGGCCTCTCACAGGAGACCTCCAACTGGTTTGCCAGCTACCTCTCTTGTTGCTCCCAGAGAAATCAGTGACACACTGTTTGAGTTAAGGTCCGTTACAGTTGGGTCCCACAGGGCTCAATACTAGGTCCACTACTGTTCAGCCTATTTATTAATGACCTACCAAGGCCTGTGTAGGATCCCAGATCCTACTGTACGCTGATGATGCAGTCATCTTCTGCAGCAAAAAGAACTATTCTGATCTAGCCCATGACCTACAACAAAGCTTTGCCTCCCTTGAACACTGGTTCCTCCACAACCGACTCATCCTAAATTATAAAAAGACCAAATCAATGCTCATTACCTGCCCCCAGAAAAAGAAAAAGCTGCCCCCCCCCGAAATCTGGAGCAAGGGAGGTACAGTCCTTGATCTGGTTGACACCTTTAAATACCTTGGGGTCTACCTAGATGACACACTGACCTTCTTCCACCATATTGATCAAGTTGTAAATGTGGTCAACAGGAAACTTGAATCACTCTACAGGCATGAATCAATCAATCAAAATCTTTATTTATCCAGGCGAACATCGTTGAGCAAGCTCATTTACAAGATGGACCTGGTTAGCTCCAGGTCAAATGGTGCAATGCATACAGAGATATTTACAATAGAGCCAAATAACACAAGTAAAAAAACAATTAATGCAATTAATGCAAGTAAGTACTCAATCTTACATCAGTCATATCAGTTCAGAGTGCTTCTATAATATTTAGGGAGGACATAAGATGAGGCTTAGTAGGAACTTCAGTAAGGAGAAGTGATCGACTGCTTGTGTAGGGAGCTGACACAAGGACAGAATTGCAAAAGTAGTGTAATCACACAGTATCCCTAAATGTACCACTCTAAACAGAAGGATAAGGGTCTTAACAGTCAAGGAGAAAAGTAATTACAGCTCTTTTTTGGCAAATTTCAGCATGGAAATAAGATTTATGCTTGGTTTAGAATGGACACAGAAGCAGACTGCAGGAACCAATCGGAAGCCAACACCGAAGAGCGCTTACATTCCGATTGGATGGCTGCTAATGCCATGCTTTGTTAATGGAGAGTCCAAGCTTAGGTTCTCAGGTGGCGGTAGAGGCAGCGCCGATCGCCCGGTATCCAGGTTTCCCATGCTTATGGGCAGGGAGCCCGTGGAGAGCATATCCTTGGCAGGGGATGGAGGAAGGGGTCGGTATTAAGCACTGGGACATGGACAATGGAACATCTGAACCAGCAGGAGGACCAAAACAGCAAGACAACAGAATTGAGTATTCTTTGACACCTAAAGACTGGCCCAACCACAGAAATTCAGAAAGGAGTATAATCAGACAGAGTCCCAACTCTTGACACTCTAAACAGGAGAAAATAGAGGTTATAACTGTTAAGCAATAAGTAAGTACAGCTCTTTTTTGTGCAAGTTTTATACAGAGAATCAGACTTTAGCTTAGTACTGAGGGAGACACAGGAGCAAACTGCAGGAGCCAGACGCCAGAGCAGAAAAATGCTAGCGTTCCGATTGGGTATTGGCAAAGCCGCACCTCACTAGTGACAAGTCCAGTCTAGGTGTCTCAGGCAGCAGCTATGGAAGTGACAACCGCCTGGTATCTGCATTTCTCCCACCTGAGGGGCAGGGAGCCCCTGAAGGGCTACTCTATGGCAGGGAAGAGAGTTAGGGGACAGAGGAAAGAGATAGTAAGAGTGGAATACAGTGGAAAGGGAATATGAAGATGAAATATTGCAGTTAAATGGTACGGGGTAGTGGAATAAGAGCCACAGATTAAGCAATATATAAAAGACAGCAGGGTGAGTAAGATGTAGCAGCCACAAAAGCCAGGAAGAGATAATAACCCTACAGAGATTTCTAGAGGGGAAAAACTTTTAAGGCATAAGACACTCACAGAGTTAAGGTCACCAAAGGTTACAAATGATCACAAATTCAATTACGCTCAGAGGGCAGCAGCCTGATGCTTCAGACTAAAATTAGGGGCTGGGGTAGCAATTGCATGGCTCACACGCATACTGAGCATATAGAGATTTAAAGGCATTCATACTACGGAGGCAGCTTTATTTCAATAATTTTTGTACTTTGTTCCACAATGTTGGCAACAGAAAACTAATGGCCACTCTGCCATATCGAGAGGAAGCCTTGGGGATACATATGACTCCTAATGCTGTGAACCTTGCAGTTTCTGTATCTGACCTCCCGGTCATCAATTATGGCTTAATAGTCTATGGAGCAGCATCAGATATAGTCCTAAATAGAATCAAGGTACTGCTCAACAAGGCCTGCCGCCTTGCCCCAGATGCCATTACCCATATCTGCAGTCTTTACTCCAATGCTAACTGGCTACCTTTAGAGCAAAGAATCAAATTCCAGTCTTGCCTCATGGGAATGAAAGCTCTCATGGGCAGTCTGTCTTCCGACAAGCTGCCAATACACACCTTACAAGAAATGTGAGTAGAAACGCCCTCCATGTTCCATTTTGTAGGACCAGCCTAGCGATGAGATCCTTTTGCCAAAGTGCCCCTCACTGGGTGAATGAACTTCCTCAGTCCCTAGAAATACTTCCCAAAATCAGGCTGTTTAAACTGAAATTAAGAAAATGTGTTGCCCCACCCGTCCTTGTCCATGCATAGGAAAACCTAACCCTCCTATCACTCTTATACTCCCCACACACCCCCATCCCTTCCCCTCCTCTCCCCTCGTCCTCATTGCCCCACTGCCCCCAACTCCCCCTCTCCACTCCCCCACCTCTACTCTCCCCAGCAACCATCCCCTCTTCTCACCTTTCCAATCCCTCCACCTCCCTCACCCTCCCACTACCTCCAACCCCTCGTTACTAACACCTGACTCAATTTCCTGCTCAACCTATCTGTTCTCTTCCCCTCCCACCCCTCTCTACTAACTCCCACTGCGCCTATCCTCCCCAATGCCTCCTGGCTACTCTCTTTTATCTTACACACCTCGTCTCTTAGTGCACCATTTTTATCCTTTGCTTAGACAACCTGTAAATAATCAGTATTTGCTCTGACAATGCTAAGCACTGCTGTTATATTTACTTCGACACTGTTGCTATTTATGTAAGCAATAAGACACAACAGGGTGCTGGTTGTTATGGGATAACCTCATGCCTAGGTGCATGGTAAGGCACGAGGCCGAAGGCCATATGTCCTTCCACACCTAGGCATGTGGTTATCACATAACAACCACTAACACTCTGGAGTGTCTTATTGTGCTTATAAAATGGGTTATAATATATAAAGAATGACACCGACAAGTATTTTGAATTGTTAAAATTTTGTAAAATTTATTTAAATAAAGAATAGGGAATTTCTTTAAAAGAGGAAAAACATAGAAAATATAGAAACATAGAAGTTGATGGCAGATCCAATCTGCCCATTTTTTCTACCTTAGGAATGTGTCATCGGCCTTTACTCTGCCAATGGCCCATTTATTCATACTCATCTGTATTGCTCCCTTGTGCCTAACCCATGCCTGTTTGAAGCCCTGCACTGTATTCATATCCACCACTTCCTTAGGTTGGACGTTCCATGCATCCACCACCCTTTCTGTGAAAAAGAACTTCCTCGCATTACTCCTTAATCGGCCTCCCTCTAATCTCATGCTGTGTCCTCTTGTCCTGCTATTTTTCTTATATTGAAACATGTTAGACTCTTTCACCTTATTAATGCCCTTAAGATGTTTGAATGTTTCAATCATATCACCTCTCTCTCTCCTTTGCTCTAGGGTATACATATTGAGCTCCGTTAATCTGTCCTCATATGTTTTCTAATGCAGTCCCTGCACCATTTTGGTTGCCCTTCTCTGGACTGCCTCTATTTGGTTAATGTCCTTGTGAAGGTGTGACCTCCAGTACTGCATGCAGTACTCCAGATGGGGCCTAACCAGTGTCTTGTAAAGAGGGATCATTACCTCCCTCTTCCGACTTGTGATACCCCTACTAATACACCCCAACATCCCCCTAGCCTTACCTACTGCTTTAGTGGTCTGTTTGGATGATTTCAGGTCATCTGTGATGATGGTGATGCCCAAGTCTCTTTCTTCCCTAGTGATTACCAGCAACTCCCCTCCCAGCCTATTGGTAGCTTCAGGGGTTCTCTTCCCTGTGTGTATGATCTTGCACTTCTTTGTATTAAACCCCAGTTGCCACTCTTCAGACCATTTTGCCAGTTTATCCAGATCTCTTCTCATTCTGCCCACCCCATCTGGATCATCTACTCTGTTGCAGATCTTGGTGTCATCTGCAAACAGGCAAACCTTATCCTGCAGTCCATCTGCAATGACGCTGATGAAGATATTGAAGAGGACTGGCCCCAGGACTGATCCCTGATGTACCCCACTTGTGACTTGCATCTCTTCTGACTGTATACCATTTGCCACCACTCTCTGTTTTCTGCCCGCCAACCAGTCTGCCACCTAGTTGACCAAATTCTGACCCACGCCAAGCCTACCCAGCTTATTAATCAATCGTCTATGTGGAACAGTATTGAAAGCTTTGCTGAAGTCAAGGTAGGTGACATCAACTGCACCCCCTTGGTCCACCACTCTGGTTACCCAGTCAAAGAAATCTATGAGATTAGTTTGACAGGACTTTCCTGTTGTAAACCCATGCTGTCTTGGATCCTATGCTCCTATGGATTCCAGGTGTTGCACTATCCTTTCCTTAAGGAGTGCCTCCATAATCTTGCCCACTACTGAGATAAAACTGACTGGTCTGTAGTTCTGTGCCTCCTCTCTGCTGCTACTCTTGTGGAGCAGGATCACATGAGCCCTTCTAAAATCTTTTGGGACCTCTGCTGTGCTCAGAGACTCACTAAACAGTTCTGCTAATGGCTCTGCTCGTTCCACCCTTAGCTCCTTTAGTACCCTGGGATGTATGCCATCAGGTCCCTTGCCTTGTCCACCCTGAGATTAACAAGCTCTTGTAGGGCCCTTTCTTTTGTGAAGGGACTAGTGCACACCTCCTTCCCCCCTGTGTCCATGGTGCTGAGCTGTGGGCCCTACCCTACCTTCTTCTCAGTAAATACTGAGCAGAAGTATCTATTTAGGATAGATGCTGTTCCTTGATCCTCCTCCACACACTCCGCCTTATCCACTTTGATCTTAGCAATACCCCCTCTGGACATTTTCCTTTCACTAATGTATCTATAGGAAGACTTGTCTCCTTTTACTGTTTGTGCTAGTGTTTCCTCGGTTTGGGCCTTTGTCTGCCTTACTGCCTTCCCTGCTTCCCTTAAGGAAGTTTGGTATGCCTCCCTATCTTCATTCTGCTGTGTTCCCTTATAGTTCCTGAAGGCCAGCCTTTTGGCCCTGACCTTTTCTGCTACTGTTTTTGAGAACCAAAGTGGTTTCCTTCTTCTTTTGCACTTCCTTTTCTCTCTAACACAATGGAATGTTGCTTGAAATATTGCATCCTTAATGCTTGCCCACTTTGCCTGCACCCTCTCACCCGTGTTTCTTTTTCCCAGGGCTAACTTAACTCTGTTGGCCATCTTATCAAAGTCAGCTCCTCTGAAGTCCCATATTTTTGCCTTGGAGTGGGATGATTTAGTTTTAGAGGCCAAACTGAACCATACCATGTGATGGCCATTGGCCCCCAGGTGACCTTCTACCTTGAGATCTGTGATCCTTTCCCTGTTAGTCGGTACTAGATCTAGGATAGCCCTGTCTCTTGTGGGTTGTTGTACCAGTTGTCTAAGATCCTCCCCCCTGCAGGGAATCAACCATGTGTCTAGTTCTGGCAGATGTTCCTACTGGTATTGACCAATCTGTATCTGGCATGTTGAAGTCTCCCATTATCAGGACCTCCCCTTTAGCTGTCGTGTTTTGTATATCTTCTAACAGTAATGTGTCTATGTCCTCCCCCTGGTCTGGAGGCCTGTACACAACCCCAGTTCAAATGGCTGTCCCATTTCCTGTTTCCAGGGTGACCCACAGTTCTTCTGGCTCCTTATGTGTATTCTGAATTTCTGTAGCTTTGATATTTTCATTGACATAAGGGCCACTCTCACCCCCTTTTACACTTCAGTCTCTTCTGAACAGTACATGGCCAGCTACTGAAGTCTCCCAAGCGTGGTTGCTGGTAAACCATGTCTCACTAATGGCTACTATGTCCAGTTTAGCCTCTGTCGTTATTGCTTGTAAATCTGGGATCTTGTTTCCCAGACTGTGAGCATTTATGTACGTGATTTTCCATTGGCCAGATTTTTGTGTGTTAGTTGTTGGGTGAGGTCTGGCATTGGGAGCCGGACCTTTTTTCTTACCTGGTGATGCAAATGAACTGCAAACATGCTGAATCCATGTTTGACCACTAGCTGAGGGGGGAGGGGTGTTCTTCCCATTCGACGTATGGGGTGCTGCACCCCTCTCCCCATTTGCTAGTTTAAATATTCTGCAAAGATCTCAAACTTCTGCCCCAATGCATTGACTCCCTCCTTAGTCAGATGCAGTCCATCTAATTTAAAGAACTTTCACTCCCAAAACTGTTGCCAGTTCCCTACAAATTTGTGTCCTTTTTCCTGGCACCAGCCCTTGAGCCACATGTTTAGCTCCCCTATCTCCCCTTCTCTGACCTTCCATCCATCTGCCCCCCTCTCCCAGACTGTCAGAATCTCAGAGAAGCAGATGCCAGGTGAAATGGATGATAGTTTGTCACCCAGCCTGGTCAGGAGTTCCTTGGTCTCCACAACTGACCAGCTGGCGAGATCGTTAGTCCCTATGTGTACCAGGATGTCAATGTTTTCTCCTGCTTCCTGAATGATTTTAGCAATGCGGTCAGTGTCTCTCCATGATGATGTACCTGGGAGACATCTGACCATTACCCCTGGCTAGAGATAGGTATCAACTCCCCAAATCATGGAGTATCCTATGATCAGAAGATGCCATTTTGATAGTTGATAACAGTTAGGTCCATATGATGCCTTGCATCCATGTCCATCATTCTATGCCTGGATTTTTAGGCGCAAAGGGGTGGTCTCTAGGACTCCTAGAATGTGCATAGCATAAGGCTTTGGAATGTCCCTTTTGATCACTAAGTCCTCGAACATTCGGGTCACTCCCTCTTTTGGCTGATCATAGATGGACACCACCGGGGGGTGGTCTCCATCACTATCTGCATCAGAGGCGGGGTTTCCTCCATAGCCTCTATTATTACATCTGTGTCTTTCTTGGCCTGGTCACTCTCAGGGTTGGTGGGGAGGGAGGCAGTCTTTGGACAACAGCAAAGTCCCCTCCGACTTCTTGGAGGAGGATGCTGGGTTTACAGTCTCTTTTTTTCTCTCCTCTTTCTTGGAGGTTGGTACCATTTCAGTAGCCATCAGGCCAGGTACCACAATATTGGGGGGGCCTCATTTGGTCTTGGTTGTCACCTACAATGCCAATGCCGACCCAAGCATACCTCATTTGGGCAACCCACCTACGGTCCCTCCCTCTGCCATGGGGAAGTTCTTGGGCACTCAGCTGTGGGGGATGGCTGGGCAGACGGCTTGGCTCTTCCATCACACGTGGTTTAATTTTAGGAACACTGAGTACCATTTCATCCCACTGCTCCAGCGATTCCATATGGGAACATTCACTCCTAGCAGAGGATGCAGCTCTGGGGGTTATACCCCAATGCTCTAACACTGTAGGCAAACCTCTTAACCTCCCTCATCACAAATTGGGGACAAGGCTTAAAATGATCAGGGACAAATGACCAAAATCAGGGACACATCTGAAAATTAGTAATATTAGTTCCAGAAGCTGTACAACATGCTTCTTCGTAAGGAAAATCATTTCCTTAATGAGAACTAGACTGAAACACCAATGGCTGGCATTATTTTGTGTTTCAAATCCCTACTCTTCAGTGACAGAAATGCCAAATTTAGGAGGGACAGAAGAAATTTCTGAGGCAAAATCAGGGACATCCCTGAAAATCAGGGACAGTTGAGAGGTATGACTGTAGGTGGTGACCCTGTCGTGATAAGCGGCATAGCTGCAGGACTACGGGAACAATGCAGGCCCACAGGCTGTCTCAACACCCCACTCCCAGAAACCTCACAATAAATATAGGACTCACCAGTACTTCCTCTTTCCACCATAGTCCAAAGCCATGAGAGCAATGACTCAGGTACCTTCACAGTCTTGCCAGCAGGATCAGATGCAAACGCCATTTCAATGAAAATTTTAACTTTTCCTTTTGCTCCCCCTTTCTCAGCTCAACACTCTCTAATTGTAATCCACAGGGTTTGTAATCCACTTTTTCCTCTTTTCTGGTAGTTTTTCTTTGTAGCAAAACTTTTTTGTTCACAGCTCCTGAGGGCTAATGGATAGCTCAGCTTCTACCACGCGAATCCTGAAGCAGAATAACAGGCAGTCACATGGTCTCGCTTTTAACTAGCAGTATCTCGTTAGTCCAATCCATCAATCAGATTGCTCAGTCTCTAATTATACATTCGTCACATTTTTTCTACATGAGGAGCAGGCGCCATTTTGTCTCCTCATGAAGCATTTCATTTTATTTATTTATTTATTTATTAAATTTTGGTGCCCGGGTAGGCCCACTGAGCCCTGAAGGCCCCTTTTTCAGGGGCAACCTGGGATAACAATACTAGATAAAATACAGTGGAGAAAAACTTTTGATTACATAGGTTGTTCCAGCATAAGGTGGTTACAGACAGTGGTTACAGACATGGTTATCATCATGACACAGTTTTGCCTTGGTACTACTTGGCATAGTGATATACATGAGGTAACATTGGTCCCCAGGTATCCAGATACTAGAGGGAGGTCCATGGTCGGCTCACCTTTGGGAAGGTTTGATGCAGGAAAAGGGGATACCTTAAGAGCCGTGGCAGTGGCAGTGGCATGCACTTGTGGCCAGTATATGGGACTTGAGCCTGGTGCGGAAGTTCATGAGTGAGAAGGCGTCCTGGACCGGGGGGGGGGGCTTGTTCCATAGGCTGGGGCTTGACAAGAAAAGGATCTGCCGCCAGCATTGGTCCTTACTCTGGGGACTTCTAGTAGTGTTCTTTTCTGATGTCCTTAAATTCTTAGGATTGTGTTTAATAGCTATGGTTCCAGCTATGCTTGGTGGAGTGGGGGGTTTGAGTAGCTTGTAGGCCTGGACAAGTAAAGGGTATTGGAGGTGAGCAGCCAATGTGGGCCACTGGAGCTGGGCCAGAGTGTCACAGTGGTGACGTTGCGGGTGGTTTTGGGTAGCAAACCGAGCTATTTTGTTGTATAGGATTTGCATCCTGGATACCTCTTGCTTTGCCGTGCCCTGTATAATCGGGGCCACATAGGTCAGGGTAGGGAGCAGGACACTTGTCACAATGGAGAGCCTGGCCTCAGGGATGAGCTGGTCCCTGAGTCGGTACAAGGTACATGAGTTTATGGGTAGGGTCCTTGTGACCTGGTCCACGTGGTCCTTGTAGGTGATAGTCTGATCCAGAGTTAGGCCTAAGTATTTTAGGGAGGGAACTACATTAATGCTTTGCCAGAGAGTGTGGTTAGTCGGAGGGATGAAGACCTGTCAAGTCCCAATGATCTTGGCCCAAATAGCATTGCCTTGGTTTTGTCTGCATTAAGTACCATTCTGTTCTCACACAGCCATGTCTCTAGGGATGTGAGGTCCTTTTGGAGGAGTGGACCAAGAGCGGCCACATCGCCTAAGGGTCGGTAGATGACAGTGTCATCAGCGTACTGTACAACTGAGCTCTCACCACAGTAGGTACTTAATTCATAGATACATAGATACATAGACAGTGTCGGCAGATAAGGGCCTATGGCCCACCTAGTCTGCCCATTTGAGCTTGTAAGTTCAGTTTGTTTTCCTAGAAGTCTATTTCCCTTACCCCTGACCTCTAGAATTCCTTTATGTCTATCCCATGCATTCTAAATCCTGTGATTGTTTCAGCCCCACCACTTCCTCTGGCAGGGTGTTCCACTTGTCCACCACCTGTTCTGTGAAGAAATTCTTTCTCATGTTTCCTCTGAATCGTCCTCCCTCCAACTTCATCCCATGCCCCTAGTCCTGAAACATCTTTTCGCTTAAAATAGTGTTTTCCTGCACCCTGTTCCTCCCTGTAAGATACTTGTATGTCTCTATCATATCCCCTCTCTCCTCCTCTCCTCCAGGGAGTACATGTTCAGTTCCTTCAACCTGTCTTCATAGGACTTGTGATGCAACCCATGCACCATCTTTGTTGCCCTCCTCTGAACCTTCTCTACCCTGTCTATGTCCTTACGTAGGTATGGTCTCTAATTCGTTGGTAAATAGGGAGAATAGGAGGGGGCCTAGTATTGAACCCTGAAGTACTCCCTGTTTTAGAGGAAGTGACTCTGACATGGCCCCCTTCCATGTGACCCTCTGTGTCTGGCCTGATAAATAACTCCCAAACCACTTGAGGGCATGGGGGTCTAGGCCCACATTGTGCAGCTTCTGTAGCAGAAGATTGTGGTCGACAAGGTCAAACACCTTGGACAGGTCTATAAAGACTGCACCTGTGGGTATCCCTTTGTCCATTGCCCTGAGCACTTTGTCCGACAAGTTAATGAGGGCAGTGTCAGTACCGTGGTTTGGTCTGAATCCATGTTGAGAGGGAGCAAGGAGCTGATGAGCTTCCAAGTAGTCCCGGAGTTGGTTGTAGATTAGCCTTTCTTGCAACTTGGCAAATGTGCAGAGAAGGGAGATCGGCCTGTAGTTGGTTAGTTTTTCCCTGAGTCCACCTTTGTGGATAGGGACTACATTGGCATGTTTCCACTGGTCAGGGACTGCTCCTTCCCTCAGTGATCTGTTAAGGAGCATGGTTAAGGGCCTGGATAAGGAGGTGGCTCCAGCCTTGGGTAGCCGAGGGTTGATCCCATCTGGTCCCCCGATCCTTTAGCAGATCCCCAAATGAACTGTAACTTGAAACTTCCCAGCAGGCTGTGGCCAATCAACATTCCATCCCCTCAGAATATGCCCTCCAGCCATGCCAGGTAGGTGACTGCACCTCATCTTCAAATCCCGGATGACAGCCCCCATTTTTGTAACCTGACCCTGCTCCTTTATTGACACCACAGTGCTACAGGGAATACACATTTGTTTTGATTTCTTTCCTCACTCCTGTACTGGGGAGGGAGGAGCAGATTTCAACACTCACAGGCAGGCAGCTACTCTCAGTCTCTGAGGCGATATTTTTCACAGAGGCCACCCTCCCTTCCCTATCTAGAGGATTTGTTGGTATAAGTATCGGAGAAAGGGGAGGGCACCAACACTTGGACTGAGCAGCATAAATACAACTGAGCAGGGTTTCAAATGCAGTACCTTAGAAGTAGATAGGGATTCCATTAGTGATGGCTGGAACTCGCGAGATGCTGGCAGAATGGATCTCTTCCTCCCTCATGAATGAAAGACACCAAAACAGCTCCAAAGTCTGAAAACAGTTTTGTAGGGTACACACAGCACTTCATGCAGGATATCAAATGTTTCAGCCCCAGGCAGAAATCGGATGCAATCAGGCATCTTTATTGTCTTTTGAAAAAGCTCAGGCTACTAAATAACTACCTGGAAGGGGGGGGGGGTTACATTTAAATTCATTAGTACTGCTTCCACCATTCTACAGCCATCAGCCATGGCACAGACACTTGAGGACCTGGGTCCTGAACCTGGATCCTCACAACTTCACTTCTTTTCCTCAGACGGCTGGCCGCCTGCCGATCCTCGGGCAGGGCTCGCACAGAATGGCCGCCACCCACCAAACTGACAGAGCTTCAGGAATTCTCCTCCACAGCAGCCCTCTAACATGGATGAAGGTGGGCACGACATGGACAAAAGGCTACACTGCCACCGCAACCCTTCTAGAGCATCACTGCCTCCATGAACTCCGTCCCTGTCATGGCAGCCACCTCAGCAGATCCCGAATCAAACAGAGCTGAATGGGCTCCTCACCAGCTTCCCTGTCCTCTGCAGCTGCATGGTTCCTTCATCTTCCCCATGGATGGACTGTGGGAAAACTGCTGGGTGCCAGAGGGTAATCTCCCCACCCCAGCCCGGGCTTACCTGGCCCCAACTGAGAGCCCCTCCCCCTGGCCTCAGAGCTGGCACCACCCGCCTCCTTCCTCTTGACTCTCTCCTCATGAACTCTCTCCCAATGGACACTCACGTGCCAATGGGTGCTTGCATCTCCCTCATGCTGCTAAGCCCTGCCCTCTGGTAGGCCTGACAGCGAGACTAGACCTCCTAATGCCAACAAAGCATCAATTTAGTACATAGAATAGAACATAGAAACATAGAATTTGATGGCAGATAAGGACCGCTTGGCCCACCCAGTCTGTCCATTTCCCTACCTAATGGATAAGCTGCAGATCCTAGCTAACCAACAGCCTGCGTCTTTCAGCCTCCACCCCCTTAGAAGTGCCTTATGTCTGTCCCATGCATTCTTGAATTCCACCACTGCTTTTGACTCCACAACCTCCTCAGGAAGGCTGTTCCATGCATCCACAACCCTCTCTGTGAAAAAATACTTCCTCACATTACCTCTGAGCCGCCCCCTCTAGCTTCAAATTGTGCCTCCTTGTTCTTGCACACCTCTTTTTCTGAAAGATGCTACCCTCTTGGACTTTGTTGATTCCCTTGAGGTATTTGAAAGTTTCTATCATGTGCCCCTCTCCCTCCTCTCCTCGAGGCTATACATATTAAGATCCTTAAGTCTCTCTTCATATGTCTTCTGGTGCAGACCCTGCACCATTTTAGTTGCCCTCCTCTGGACAGCTTCCATCCTGTCTATGTCTTTGCGGAGATTGGGTCTCCAGAACTGCACGCAGTACTCCAGATGTGGTCTCACCAGCTGTCTGTACAGAGGGATAATAACTTCTTGTTTTCTACTGGTGATGCCTCTCCCAGTGTATCCCAGTATCCCACCAGCCCTACTTACAGCCCTCTTACATTGCTTGCTCACCTTTAGGTCATCTGATATGACTACCCCCAGGTCCCTTTCCATTTTTGTTGTTGTTAGTATCTCACCCCCCATTGTGTACTCTTCCCCTGGGTTTCTGTTTCCCAGGTGCATTACTTTGCACTTCTTAGCATTGAATCTAAGCTGCCATACATTTGACCATTCCTCCAACCTTGCCAAGTCCCTTCTCATCCTTTCCACCCCACCTTGTGTATCAACTCTTTTGCAGATCTTTGTGTGCGTCTGCAAAGAGACATACTTTCCTTCCAGTTCCTCTGCAATGTCACTTATAAAGACATTAAGAGGATGAGGTCCAATACTGAACCCTGTGGTACCCCACTAGTAACCTCGCTTTCTCAGAGTGGACTATGTTTATTATTACCCTCTGTGTCCTGTTCTCCAGTCAATTTTTACCCAGGCTACAATCTTGGGACCCACTCCCAGGCTGGCCAACTTGTATATTAATCTTTGTGTAGTAACCCCTTTTGGCACAGGGGTTTATTTATTTATTTGCTTTTGTTAACCGGGTAAGCACACTAGACAGCCATGTGCCCAATTTTCAGGTGTGACCCGGGAGGATTACAGGTACCATACGGTGTACATCACAGTTACAGAGAAGGGTGCGACCCGGGAGAGTTACCGGAGTGAGACATCATACAATTAACAGATTACAGAGTAGGGAAAAAATCCATAGGAGAGCCAGGCATTACAATAGTGGCTCAGTAAAATTGTGAAAGTACATGGGAGGAAATACAGGTAATAACATAGGAAAAATAACTCAAACACGCGGATAGGTAGAGTACATAGTTAGTCAGATTGAGGAGACAAGAAGGTAACCTAGCACAGCAGGCGTTACAAGGCTAACTCTAGGACAAGGAAAACACTATGCTTAAACAGAAGCGGTGACAATGGTAAGTGCAAGCAGGAGGGTGCCAAAGGCGGGGGGGGATGGGCCTGGATTGCTGGGCTGGAGCTAGAGGAGAAGTGTGAGTAGGGCAGAGGCGGGGTAGTGAGGGGGAGGGAGGGGCCCCCACTCACGGAGAAGGATGATGAGGAACATGGGCAGGGGCAGAAGGTTTCAGGAAATTTCAGAGGGAGGCTTTAAAGCTTGGGTGGGAGGAGGAGGCCCTGACAAGTTCTGGGAGTGAGTTCCAAAGTTTGGGGGCGTAAATGTGGAAGGACCGATCACCAGCGAGGGTGCGGGTCCTAGGAACGAGACGTTCTTGGGTTGTCCTGGGCCTGAGGTGGTAGGATGGGGGCCTAGGGTTAAGGGGAAGGGCAAGGGCAGGGGGGGAACCAGAGCGGACAATGTTGTCGATGAAGTTGCCTATAACGAAGGACTGGTGTTTCTCCGCTGGGAGCCACTCTAGGCGGTTGTAGAGATCACACCGGTGGGTGAGGGGAGGAGCGGAAAGCGTGAAGCGGCAAACATTGTTGTAGGCTGAGTCCCATTTTGATAGGCTGGTTTTGGGGATTGCATGTATTTACCTAAGAATAACATAGGCCTAATAGAATGTTTACAGTCAATCAGGAAGCTCCATTCAATAACCCATTTTATAATATTACTGACCTATTTTAAAGATCTAAAATGACTGCCAGCATCAGCGGAGTCCAGTTGTAGTGCACAATAAATGTTTCCAAGTGATCCCTGGTTCAAATCCCACCACACTCACAGACTCAGGTGTTAACTTCAGCAAATCACTTACCGCTATATGCTTCATGCTATTCAACTATGAAGTTGGCAGCAGCAGAACTCCCACTGGAGTTGATATTTTGCATTTCAGTGGGCCTAACTGTGGGAGGACAAACTGAAAAAATCATTAAGCAATAAGTCCAGCAATAATTTAAATCAATCAGTCAACAAATCAATCAATCAATCACTTGGAGTACAGTAGTATACATCCTCAAGCCTAAAGACAATACTAGACAGACGTAGTGATGTTCTTGCAGTTAATTGGAGTGAATTACACATTAAGCCCTGATGTTCTACTGTAGGTTTTGCTGTGACTAGGAAATCCTAGGTCCATAGTGCATCTGAGATGCATCTGTACTCCAGGGGTTCCTCCTTGCAAAGACTCTACCCTGAGAGAATGTCTAAGGTTGGTGCCTTCGGTACTGTTGAGCTATCCTACTCCATTGGGCAATCGTAGCTCACATTGGCTGAGCACTGTTGTTCCTGGAAAGCTGGCAGTACTGGTGCAGCCTGGCTACCGCTGGATTAGCTACTGTGAGCTCGAGTGTACACTGGAAGGATTGTGGGCAACTGCAAGAGGGGGAATGGGTTATACAAATAACGGATGTACTGAATACCAATTCCTGAAGAAGTAACTGCAGTTACAAAGCATTGAACGTACTATTTTGGCAACTGATATTTACATAGAAACATAGAAACATAGAAGTTAACGGCAGTTAAGGACCGCAAGGCCCATCCAGTCTGCCCATTTCTTTTTCTACCTTATAAATGTGCCATCGGCCTTTGCTCTGTCAGTGGCCTATCTATTCATAGTCATTTGTATTGCTCCCTTATGCCTATCCCATGCCTGTTTGAAGCCCTGCACTGTATTCATAGCCACCACTTCTTGTGGTAAGCCATTCCATGCATCCACCACCCTTTCTGTGAAAAAGAATTTCCTCATTCCCCTTAATCAGCCCCTCTAATCTCATGCTGTGTCCTCTTGCCCTGCTATTTTTCTTATATTTAAACATGTTTCACCTTGTTAATGCCCTTAAGGTGTTTGAATGCCTTGATCATATCACCTCTCTCCCTCCTTTGCTCAAGGTTATACATATTGAGCTCTGTTAATCTGTCCTCATATGTCTTCTGATGCAGTCCCTACACCATTTTGGTTGCCCTTCTCTGGACTGCCTCAATTTGGTTAATGTTCTTGTGAAGGTGTGGCCTCCAATACTGCATGCAGTACTCCAGATGGGGCCTAACCAGTGTCTTGTAAAGAGGGATTATTGCCTCCCTCTTACGACTTGTGATACCCCTACTAATACACCCTAACACCCTCTAGCCTTACCTACTGCTTTAGAGGTCTTCTTGGATGATTTCAGGTCATCAGTGATGATGATGCCCAAGTCTCTTTCTTCCTTTGTGACTGCTAGCAACTCCCCTCCCAGCCTATAGGTGGCTCCAGGGTTTCTCTTCCCTATGTGCATGATTTTGCACTTCTTTGCATTAAATCTCAGTTGCCACTCTTCTGACCATTTTGCTAGTTTATCCAGATCTCTTCTTATTCTGCCCACCCCATCTGGATCATCTACTCTGTTGCAGATCTTGGTGTCATCTGCAAACAGACAAGCCTTACCCTCTAGTTCATCTGCAAGGTCACTAATAAAGATGTTGAAGAGGACTGGCCCCAGGACTGATCCCTGAGGTACCTCACTTGTGACTTGCATCTCTTCTGACTGTATACCATTTACCACCACTCTCTGTTTTCTGCCCGTCAACCAGTTTGCCACCCAGTTGATCAACTTCTGACCCACCCCGAGCCTACCCAGCTTATTTATCAATCTTCTATGTGGAACAGTGTCAAAAGCTTTGCTGAAGTCAAGGTAGGTGACATCAACTGCTCCCCCTTGGTCCACCACTCTGGTTACCCAGTCAAAGAAATCTATGAGATTATTTTGACAGGACCTTCCTTTTGTAAACCCATGCTGTCTTGGATCCTGTGCCCCTATGGATTCCAGGTGTTGCACTATTCTTTCCTTAAGGAGTGCCTCCATAATCTTGCCCACTACTGAGGTAAGACTGACTGGTCTGTAGTTCCCTGCCTCCTCCCTGCTACCACTCTTGTGGAGTGGGATCACATGAGCCCTTCTCCAGTCTTCTGGGACCTCTTCTGTGCTCAGAGACTCACTAAACAGTTCTGCTAATGGCTCTGCTAGTTCCACCTTTAGCTCCTTAAGTACCCTGGGATGTATGCCATCAGGTCCCATTGCCTTATCCACCCTGAGCTTAGCAAGCTCTTGTAGGACTCTTTCTTTTGTGAAGGGGTAGTGCTCACCTCCCTCCCCCTGTGTCCATGATGCTGGGCTGGGCCCTGCCTACCTTCTCTTCAGTAAATACTGAGCAAAGTATCTATTTAGGATAGATGCATTTATAGGGTCCTCCTCCTCACATGCTCTCTTTTCTCCATTAAGCTTAGCAATACCCCCTCTGGACTTTCTCCTTCCATTAATGTATATATAGAAAGTCTTGTCATCTTCTTTTACTGTTCGTGCTAGTGTTTCCTCAGTTTGGGACTTTGCCTGCCTTACTGCCTTCCCTGCTTCCCTTAGGGCAGTTTGATATGCCTCCCTATCTTCATCCCGCTGTGTTCTCTTATATTTCCTGAAGGCCAGCCTTTTGGCTCTGACCTTTTCTGCTACTGTATTTGAGAACCAAAGTGGTTTCCTTCTTCTTTTGCACTTCCTTTTCTGTCTAACACAATGGGATGTTGCTTCAAGTATTGCATCCTTAATGCTTGCCCACTTTGCCTGTACCCCCTCACCTGTGTTTCTTTTTGCCAGGGCTAGCTTAACTCTGTTGGCCATCTTATCAAAGTCAGCTCCTCTGAAGTCCCATATTTTGCCTTGGAATGGATGATTTAGATGTAGTAGCCAAACTGAACCATACCATGTGATGGTCATTGGCCCCAGGTGACCTTCTACCTGGAGATCTGTGATCCCTTCCTTGTTAGTCAGTACTAGATCTAGGATAGCCCTGTCTCTTGTGGGTTGCTGCACCAGTTGTTTGAGGCCCTCCCCCTGCAGGGAATCCACTATGTGTCTAGTTCTGGCAAATGTTCCTGCTGGTATTGACCAATCTGTATCCGGCATGTTGAAGTCTGCCATTATCAGAACCTTCCCTTTAGCTGTCATGTTTTGTATATCTTCTAACAGTAATGTGTCTATGTCCTCCCCCTGGTCTGGGGGCCTGTAGACAACCCCAGTTCTTATGGCTGTCCCATTTCCTGTTTCCAGGGTGACCCACGGTTCTTCTGGCTTCTTATGTGTATTCTGAATTTCGTAGCTTTGATATTTTCACAATATACAGGGCCACTCCTCCCCCCCTTTTTGCACCTAGGTCTCTTCTGAACAATACATAGCCAGGTACTGAAGTCTCCCAAGTGTGGTTACTGGTAAACCAGGTCTCACTAATTGCTACTATGTCCAGTTTAGCCTCTGACATTATTGCCTGCAGGTCTGGGATCTTATTTCCCAGGCTGTGAGCATTTGTGTACATGATTTTCCATTGGCCAGATTTTGGTGTGTTAGTTGTTGGGTGAGGTTTGGCATTACTCCCTTGTGTCGTATGGGGAGACAAACCTTTTTTCTTACCTGGTGATGCAAATGAACTGCAAACATGCTGAATCCCTGTTTGACCACTAGCTGAGGGGGGAGGGGTGTTCTTCCCATTCAACGTATGGGGTGCTGCACCCCTCTCCCCATTTGCTAGTTTAAATATTCGCCGAAGATGTCAAACTTCTGCCCCAATGCACTGACTCCCTCCTTAGTCAGATGCAGTCCATCAAATTTAAAGAACTTTCGCTCCCAGAACTGTTGCCAGTTCCTACAAATCTGTGTCCTTTTCCTGGCACCAGCCCTTGAGCCACGTGTTTAGCTCCCTATCTCCCTTCTCTGACCTTCTGTCCATCTGCTCCCTCTCCCAGACTGGCAGGATCTCAGAGAGAGGAGATGCAGACGAAATAGATGATAGTTGTCACCCAGCCTGGTCAGGTGTTCCTTTGGTCTCCACAACTGACTGGCTGGCGAGATCATTAGTCCCTATGTGTACTAGGACATCAATGTTTTCTCCTGCTTTGTGAACAATTTTAGCAATGCGGTCAGTGTCTCTCCATGCTGATGTACCTGGGAGACATCTGACCATTACCCCTGGCTGCAGATGGGTATCAACTCCCCGAATCATGGAGTCTCCTATGATCAGAAGTTTTTTGGATTTCCTTTTTGCTTTTTTTGTTTTGGTTCCTGATTTGGGTGAGTTTTGTTGTGCTAGCTCCTGTGCTGCAGTGTCCTGCTCTGCAGTGTCTTCTGCCTCTTTGTTTGATTTCAGAGATAGAGGCAGATACCTGTTTGTAGTGTTTATATGGTTTTTGGAGGTAATATGTTGGAGAGCAGAGAGTGATGGGGCACCCGATTTGCCCTCTAACCACCTGCCAACCTCCTGGACCAACTACCCTCTGAGGTCGAGGTTTTTCTGTTGGATGCTGGGGAATGGGGTGGTTCTTATAATGTATTTCTCTTGAATATGAAATTTGAGGTGCGCATCTCTGCCCATGCTGCCGGAGCTGAGCCCTAAGATCTCCAAAGGCCCAGCATGGGACAGTGTCCTAAATCCTGTAAGACTTTCCTTCTGAAAATTGTTCCACAGGACCTGCAGTTAATGATATCCATTCCAGATAAGTTGCTGGGTTTATAACCTAGTCAGAGTAATTAGAAGGAAAAAATGAAAAAAAATGCAAGTAATGGTTTGATTGTGTTTTGTTTAACTTGTTATAACAAGTTAAATTACTAGTGCCCCTGTAAATGAGCTCATCTTGTGGAGGCCCCACTGATCCACCCCTTCCTGCTCTGCCACAGGAAATGTCACAACTGTGGTACCCTATAAAAGGAGTGTAGCGTGGGGTGGTTGGGGATGGGGTGGGTGGTTGGGCCTTCCCCTGCCGAAAAAGAACAACCACGGACGAAAGAACAAGGAGGTAAGAGCAGAAACAATCAGTCAAAACAAATGCAGTAAGCCTGAAAGCTTATCTTAATGTTAGATAAAACTGTAAAACCTGTAAAGCACCACCTGTAATAATTTCAGAGAAGATATACGCTGTAAGAAAATTTTGCTACAGAGAAAATAAAGCAATGAAATGTTAGCAACAAACAGTAGCAATCGCTGTGAGTAAAAATTAAAACCACCACACACAGTAAATCTGTTTAGCCAAAATAAGTCTTAATCCTTTTCCCTTGCTCTGTAAGTTTCTCTACTCTGTCTTTCAAGCAGTCTTAGAAGGAAAGAGCGCAGGTGAAGCTAGGTGCCTTGTCTAAATGAAAAAGATTGGTGAGTGTGACAGTACAGTGGTCTTGTTTTTTTCTTATACAGATCATGACTTCTATTCAGCATTGTGCTTAGCATGTTACACACTGCGTAACTGCCCTATGGAAGGCCGTATGTGTAAATCACATGCACATTCCACTTAGGTGGAACGCTTAGCCAAGACACGCAGCATGTATAAGCATGGCATGTGCACACCCAAGGGAAGCGTGTGTGGGGGCGTGTTAGCTAGGTATGTGCTGCATGCACAGTGTAACCCATCTGTACAATGCTGTTTTTTTATTTTATTTTATACTGAAAGGGCCTGTGGGCACATTGCCCATTTTCACAGATGTCCAGTTACATATAATAACACATCACAAGCAACAAACACATTACAAAACATTTAAATATAGAAACACTAAAATAAAATCATATAAAACACTTGCATATCAACTCTTTTAACAAATGACCTCTGAGGGATTTCTTAAAGGTTGTCAGATTAGGACTACTACTCATAATGGTATGATAATGGTAACAATTGTATAATATGTTACCAGTTTCAATTATTAGTAGTCCTAATCTGACAACCTTTAAGAAATCCCTCAGAGGTCGTTTGTTAAAAGAGTTCATATGTGGGTGCAGCACCCACATGGCATATAGGCACCTTCTGTAAAAATATCACCGGGTATAGTAAATATTGAGATTTTAATATCTCTGTACCTTAGGGCAATAGACAGGAAGAGGCAACCATGAGTCATCATATAGCAGGTTTTGCCAGCGCGATCTCCCAGGGTGTTCCACTCCATTTACTAATATGCCGGCTGCATACCCTGGAAGATTAAATTTTACGAGCGATCAAGTAAGTTACATATTAAATATATTCTGGGACTCCAGGGGGAAGCAGAGGGCTCAAGCCCAGTCTGTACCAGTGGCTCAAGTCCCCTTGCCAGTAGCTCTCCTTTAATGAATTCTGAGCAAAAATGGTGTGAAAAAAAGAACTTGAAATAAATTTCTACTTTAATTTCTTGTCTGAATTGAGCAATTATTTTTGGGAAACAGTCAAACAATACAATCTGGAAGTAAATCTAATTGCATTTTATGTAAGAACAATAAAGCCTTAAAGTGAAAAATTTCAAACAATGCAAACATTCAAAAGTTTAGGCCGAAAAGGAGCATGCACAGACCGCATTACATTAACGCCAGGCAGACCCCTGCCATAAACCATGGGGCATGGCCCCAACAGCTGCCATCCCACAGGGATATACCCAAATGCACATTATAGCCATACCCTGTCCCCCCAATGGTTCACACATGCTGCAGAGGTGTAGGAATGTGAGGGCTGGACCCATACTGGGCAGTGATCTCATGAGATTGTGCCACATTCTCATTGCAGGTGCAGTGACTCAGTCTCTCAAATTCACAAGCATAGTAGAGTAATCATATCAGGGCTCATAGTAATAGTATCAGTCATAACACCACCATAGTGGACTGGTCAGCACTCATTCAAAAGGGCACGAGGTCATAATGTTGCAAGTCATTGTGCTGCATGGCTAAATCATGCTGCCAATACAGTGCGATTTATGCCATGCAACATAACTCTTTTTTTATGTGGGAGGCTGCACCCCCCCGACACTCCCCCAACTAAAGATCCTTAACTCCGGGCCGGGGGGGGGGTCCAACTCGGAGAGCACACAAAGTCTAAAAAAAAAAATTTCCGGGACTGGGAATCAATCCTGGTCCCAGACGCAGTGCCTGGGTTCCTGCTGCTGTGGCTCTGTCCAGTGAACCACGGCAGCTGCTCAGCGGAACCCACTTCCAGCAGAAGTTTTATCCTCTGCCTGGGAGTGAGTGAATGGTGCAATACCACGTACAGCAGTATATGCGGTATTGTACCATTCACTGTCCTAGACAGCACTATTTCGGGTTAGCTATAATGTCGTACGCTATTAAGTGTTCAACATTATGACCCGGTAGAATTCAAAAGAAGCCTACCACATCTGTAAATCACTGAAATTCTTTAGTTAATTAACTTCAGTAAAAACAGCAGCAGCATAAACATCTAGGCTTGGTAGACATGTCATACACCCATCTCTAAAGAAACAATTGCTGAAGCAGTCTACTTTGCGGTAACATGCAATCCATTCAAACTTTGGTAATTTGCAAATGTGTTAAGCTTCTTTTGAATGAGTGCTGACGAGTCCACTATGGTGGTTTTGTGACTGATAGTGCCACAATTGACACCCCCTGCAGGAATGCTGGGAGGGGTATCGTACACAGTGTATCTGCAGCTGACACTGTCTGTACTACACAGTATGCAGCATCACTGATGCAGGCGATGTGTCCTCAGTGCTCTGCGTTGGTGTGTGTAACAGCTGTCCGTGGCCATGTCAGTGGCATCCAATGGACCTGGGAATGGATCCCACACCCAACATACATGTTGTGCTAGCCAGGGCATGTCAGGGGTGCCACTGAAGCACCATGTGCCAGCAGTGCCATAAGATACCATGATGCCCCCTGATGAAGAGTTAAGGCTCAAAGCGCTGGGGCTTAGTGGTGTATGGTCCAGTCTGTGCACACTCCACTCCTTTCAACTGGCAATAAAGCCAATTTATTTTTTTAATTTCTGTCTGCAGTTGTTATTTTGGTTCACGAGTGCAGGCTGTCTTGCCTTGGTTGTCTCCATTGAGCTTGCTGCCTGTTGTCCTGCATCGACGCAGCTGTGAGGACTCATGGTTCTGTCTGTGAGATGTCCATGACACTCCACATGCAGTGAGGGTGTGACACAAGTCCACCCACTCAAGACCCTGCTGACCCATCACTTGGTGCACCAGCCCCATGGTGCCACACATGATACAGAGTCCCCATTCCTCCCTACTTCCCAGGTCCCCCAAACAGAGTCCCCTATATGGGGATGCCCTAGGGGGCCTGGACAACTCTGTACCAATGTAAGAAAACAGATGACACAGTAGGCTTCATAACAGTGCAATATTTTTTATGTCATCAAAAGGCACTGGCAGGGTCATACTGACAGCATAACACAAAAGATAGTCTTAAAATGCTCATGAAACATGGCAACTGTATTCTTTGCTTATGGCACAACAGATGAGGTCTCCCTAACAGTTCATCTAGGGGTATAGCATAAACAGATGTCAGGAATATGGACAGGGCCCTTGCAAACACTGGTCCTCATTAAGGTGTTCTGGCTCATCCTTCTGTGTCCTACACATCATTGATGACATAGGCCAACCCTGATGAGGTGCAGAGATCCCCGTGGCTAGCTAGAAATAGTAGCGCAGTCTGGCTTGATGCAGGGCTGACCAAATAAGTCCATGGTGTCCACTGTATACTCTCTTCTGTTGCCCTCAAAGTCCTGGAACAGTACATAGTGTTTCATTATGGTCAGCCCCTCCTAGGCAGTGTCCTTGAAGAACTTAGCATGCACCTAGCCCTCCATGAGATGCGGCAGTGCAGTGTCCTTCTCCAGTTCATGCTTCATGTAGATCTTTTCCCAGTTTGCCTCATACACTCAGTCATCTTGGTTCCATGCAGTCTCATCCTGGAGCACCTCTGGGATGCAGTGATAGGTGTTTGTGGGTGCTCCACCTTCACTCAATGGTATATGAACCTCTCCACCTGGATAGTGGTCACATGGCTCCATGGTGCCTGTCCCAGCTGCAGCCAGTGTTCCTTATGGCACTGGAGGATGTGGGATGTGTCCTTGTCCATGTACCCCTCTCCCCGTGGTGGCTGTTGCTGTTGGTGGTCCTGCAGTGCCATCACATCTTCCTGCCCTTGACGCACTGTGTTTTCTGGCCCTGGTCTCCTAGATGGCCCCTCAGGAGGCAGGACCACTGCAACAGTCCTGGCAACCGCGGGGTGAACTGTCACTGCCAAGGTTTGTGGGGTTACTTGTGTGTCCATGTAAGCTTCATGCTGCTGTTGTCCTGAGGAGGTAGGGTCCACAGCTGCACCACTCCATGGCAATAGTCACCCCTCCACCTCCATTCTGCTGTCCCCATGTCTACCACCCCCAATGTTTTAAGCCCCTCTATTGGCACTCTGAGGTGAGGACATCCCACTTTGGGCAGCAGTAGTGGCACAGGCCACTGTGTCACTGGGTGCCCAAAAAGCTGGCTGGGAGAAATGGAAAGCAAAAGTAGGCCCCGCTACAGACAGGGGTCTGTGGTGGGGTCTACCCTATCTATTTCTCGTAGCTGACTTCTTTTAGCACCTAATGGCACCATGTTCACTTCTTGAAAAAAGTAGGGGAATTTTCCTGGTGCCCTAGTCAAATTTCCCCCATTCACTTAAAATACCACCAACAGCTTAATCTGGTTCGGTTTCAGTTGGTTACCATCTGTATCCCCCCACCCCCACAGGGTTTGCCACTGATAAAGGAACTTCTAGTCTCAGTGGGCCTACTCAACAAAATTCAATAAATACGTAATACATTTTATTTTATGTGAGTAAATAAATCTTTTGTAGTTTGTCTATTTCAATGGTGCTAATGTTTTGTATTGTGTAGTGTGCTCTGAGGTTACACTGAGCACACTCTCATGTGGCTGGTGCTGCTTTTTGTTTTCTTGTTATCCCTACTGCCCTGACCATTCATGTGGTGGAAGGGATAATCACCAACAGTCCTCCTCTGCAGGCACAGCTTGCTCTCACACATCTGTGGTGCCCACCATATTGGGATCACCCTGAGGTTTATGTACTACCAACCAGCGGGGCTGTCAAGTGGATTCCCAATGGGATAGTGGCCATTCTTCAACTCCTGACTCTGGGCTCTGTTTGCCCCCGTGCCTACACCCAAGCTAGCTGCCAGATCACATGAGTCAGCTGACTTACTGTGCATGCCACACCCTCCCTTTGGTTAGGTGGCCCTACCACAGGCAGGGACCTGGGGTGGGTGGCAATGGTCTCTGCATACTCATGGGGTAGGGCATGCACCAGGGCATGAGTCCTGCTTCTACCCAATCACAACCATTCCTTTCAAGGTGAATCCATGTCACTTACATGTGGGGCCGGGGCCTTGGGCTGTGGTAGGTGTGGCGGCATTGACACCATGCCCAGGGCCGGGGTGCATGGGTGGCACAATGGACAGTCCTGCGCCCCAGTACTGTGCCATGTACATATCCCTACAGACACTTACCATGCCCACACTAGACAGGTACCAACACTACTGTGTGGACAGTTTATGCCTACATGTCCCCTACACCAGCAGGGCATGGGACATTACTATGCGCGTCACATTGCTGGCCTGGCACCCATGGCTGTGGCCCTGTACATTCTGTGTCACATGCATGCGTACTGAAGTGCTGCATGTTTGTGGTGGTACTGGATTACTGTATATGGTGGGGTGAAGGGACCTTCCTTCCTCCGGTGGTCCCTCCCACACTCTGCTCCACATGCTGCAGTGCATCTCTCTGCACTCCTCTCTGTCTGCACATGGAGTTGTTGGTGAAGGAAGCACAATTTGCTCCCGTGAATTCACTCCCAGACATTTCACTCTTGTCCATTAGCTCCCTCGTCAACTCGTTCCTTCACATTTCCACTCCTGCCAGTTCACTACCAGTATAATCTCCCCAGGATATGTGTGTCATTCTTATCAATCTACCTGAGGACTGGGACTAGTGGTGGTGGTGGTGGGGTGAGTGAAAATTTGAGTGGTGCATGTCGGAGCCTGGCTTCCTGACCTCACATCAAAATACTGAAATAAATTTGAGTGCTGCAGGCTGAGTGCAGAGCAATCTTCTGATGAAGGTCATCAGTGTGGGGTTGGCAGTGTTCAGGTTACTGGTGGTCCCTGAGTGACTACACAGAGACGGTGGTATCTGACACCTTCACTACAGCTGCCATTCGCCATCGCCACAAGGGTTGGGTCAAGAAAAAACATCCTGTAATAATGACGGCTTTAAAAACTGGGACTAAGATGTCCACTACAGCCTGTCCTCTACTTTCTCCAACTTAATCAGCAAAATTGTTCAGAGACTCCTTGCAACTGCTGCAAAACTGTATACAAAATAATAAAGTAGGTATTCAAAAACTATCTTTATGCTGTGCAATCTTTACTCTGTGTTCGTGGCTCCCCAAAACATGAGATGCTTTCACAGAGGTCGAGGATACAGACACAGCGCACTCAATGAACTGCCTGCCTTGTGAGGGGAAATTGATTTCAAACCAGGGAAGTTGGAAAAAAAGGTTTAGTAAGTGAGCAACTGGGTGTGCAATGATTACCAGTGGTATTGGTTTGACAGTAGGCGGGCAAGGGCTCAGTCAGTAACAGTGTGGCAGCTTACAGAGACCGTCAGTGTTATCCTTGTGGGTAGCATGCCACTCAGCTGGAGGCTGTACCCATTTTATAGCTGTCTATTACAATTATACCGGGAGCAGAAATGTCAAGGAGCGAGTTGACATGGGAGCTAACCGACAGGAGTAAAATGTCTGGGAGTGAATTCGTGGGAGCGAATTGACATGGACCCCTTGGTGAGTGCCCTGTGTTCTGCATGCCTACACAGGTGTACAACTGTGCACCCACACTATGCTCAATTCCAGCATAACCGGCCATGTTAGTGACTAGAGCCCAGTGCTGGTAACTAGCAAGTTTGGGTCAAATAGCCCCTCTGAGGCTCAAATCATTTGCACTGGGTGACATAGATCAAAAGTCCCTTCATGGTTTGGAGTGCAGTCACACCTTGTGGCATAGATCAACAGCCCTACAGGGCTGGGAAGACTAGTCACACCTTGTGGCATATATCAACAGTCCTTACAGGTGCAGGATCAAAGCCATATCCTACAGAATAGATGCATGGGCAGTCTAGATCAAACCCCCTAATGGTGTTGGGCCCAAACTGCACCAGGCAGTAGAGATCAAAGGGATCAGAGTGCAGTTACACCATGCGGCATAGATCAAAAGCCCTTAAAGGGCTCAGGAAAAAAGTTGCACCATGCAGTTAGATTACCAGCCCCTCCAGGGCTCGGGAGCCAAGCTGCACTGGGCAGCATAGATCAGAAGCCCCCGCTGGAGCTTGGGAGTGTGGTCTCACCTAGCGGTATAGATCAAAAGCCCTTCCAGGGATTTGGATCATAGCTGCACCATGTGGTTGTGGTCAAGGCATAGGTCAGGAAGCACAAGCAAACCAAGAGAAGTCATAAAATTCACAAGTAGTGTTTTATTGTTATCGATAACAATAAAATAATTCAAAGAGCTGGTGATACATTCAGGTGAAGTTTAACAAAACATAATATTTAGACACAGTCCAGCTTGTACTTGCCATTAGTTCTGTATTTGTCCTCCTATTATTTATTACTGAGGTCGCTTTGTATGAAAACAGGATTTCTGCTCCTGAACAGTTCATCTATTCCTGCAGCTTTCTCCCTACCTGAAGTCAAAGAGCATTGCTCGTGACCTCACAGTTACCCCATGGCAACAGATTGTGATGTCACAACAGAGTATTTTGACTTGGAGTAGGGAGTAAGCTATAGAGGCAGATGAACTCAAAATAAACTCCAAGGGACAACAAACTTATATTCATACACATTTCCTAGTAATAAATTATTGGGAGGAGAAATATATAAAATATAAATGGAATGCGAGCAGAATTGTACCTAATTATTATGTTTTTTGAAGTTTTCTTTCAGGCATTAGTAGCTCTTTGAAATTGTGCAGGATAGCTCTTATATAGGCAATTCAAACAAAACAAAGTCCTTCATCTGAGGGAATCTCTAAATCTAAATTTCTGTATCTCTCTCTCTCTCTCTCTCTCTCTAAACAAACATTGCCCTCTTTTATAAGGTGATTTCACCTGATAATTAAAGTCTGCAGCTACATCTCCTATTTTCACATAATGTACCAAACTTTGTTAATTTTTTTTCTGTGACCAGTAGATCCAGTCTTTAACATATACAGCCAATTAAGACATTCTAGCCAGATTTGGTTTTCCTACTGACAGCTCTGCAAACAAGCTTGTGGAAGCTCAAATGTTTTTTCAAGGTCAGCCCCATGTGTTCCAGCTTGCTATATTTTCTAAAAAACAAACAAACAGCTTTCTGCAATTCTTTTCAAAAATATAACTATATATATTTGCAAACCAAGGGACCCCAGTTTCATATACAAATTCACATAATTTATTTTTAAAACAGAAAAGCAAGGAGAGAAAGAAAGAATAGAAGCGGCAAGTGAAGGAAGGGAGATAACGAGGAAATTGTGGGACCATCGGAGTAACCAGTCCTGAGGTTCCACAAGGAAACTTTGATTGCGCAATCAGACAGGCAAGAGATAGACAAGTGGAAGAAAAGGTGAATAGAAAAATAAATCCTTGTTTTTAACTTCCTCTGCATAACAAATGGGGCAATGTCTTATCCCAATCCTGTCACAGTGGTACAGATTAAATGTCCTTCCAAAGCCTAATAACAAAGCCACATTGGGTGGCATATATCAGAACTCTTCTGAGGCCATCTATGGCATAGGAGAGGCTAGGGTGTTCCGCACCATGGGATTCAATCAGTGGTTGAAAAACTGGTGTGGAGCTCAGGGATTTGGCTTCATTGGGGACTGGGGGTCCACCTGGAGTGATGCAAGCCTATAGTGGCATGATGGGCTGCATCTGTCCGGGAGGGGAACCAGGATCCTAGGTGATAGGTTTAAATGCTTCATTGGCAAGCTTTTAAACTAGCCAAGGGGGGAGGCACTGGAAAGGAGCAGAAAATCCTAGCCCCCAAATAATCACAGTAGTAAGTGCGGCAAACACCAACATAGAGGTGTCGATAGGGAGAAGAGCAGGGGTAAATGGAGAAAGTGACAAAAGCAAGAAGGACAGGGATGGGGCAAAAGAGAGTAAGGCCATCAGGAAATGGAGGGTAATGAGTACCAATGCCCGTAGTCTGGGCAACAAGCTCCCTGAGCTGATGGCCTTAATGGAAGAGGGATGCCTGGATATCATAGCAGTCACAGAAACATGGTACACAGAGAACCATGACTGGGATGTTAACATACCAGGGTACATAACCTACAGGAGAGAGACAGGCAGGGGAGGAGATGGGGAGGAGTAGCTCTCATGTAAAGGAAGGATAAAAGCAACTGAACAAAAAGAGTAAACAGGGAGGAGAGGAGGCACTGTGGATCACCTTGGAGACCGGAAAGAGCACCACAATCCGCACCGGGGTTGTGTACAGACCCCCATGTCAGGGGGAAGGAATGGACAAGGATATGATAGAAGGCATTCTTAGAATGGCAGAGAAAGGGGAGATACTGTTGATGGGAGACCTGAATATGCTACATGTTAACTGGAGCACATTTGCTGCAGCCACATCCAAGAGCAGGGCCATTCTTGATGCCCTACAGGTGGCAGGCATTAGACAGCTAGTTTCGGAACCCACTCATGAGGGAGCAATCTTAGACACCGTGCTCTCAAATGGGGGCAGTGAGGATCTCAGATCTAGAAGTGGGTTGCCATCTGGGGACAAGTGACCATCAAACAGTGTGGTTCACATTAAACTCAGCTACAGAGTCAAGCCATACAAAAGTGAGGGTACTGGACTTAGGAGGGCTGACTTTGGCAAGATGGGAGAGTGCCTCAGAAAAGCACTAGCAAACAGGCTAGAAGGAGGTGTGGAGCAACAATGGGGAATTATCAAACTGCCATCACAGAGGCAACAAGCCTTTGTGTGAAGCAAATAAACAAATCAAATGAAAGAAAAAGCCACCATGGTTCTCAAAAGAGGTGGCTGTGAAAGTCAGGAAGAAAAATATAGCATTCCGGAAGTATAAGGAAACACAGAAGGAGCAGGACAGAGAGCTGTACCAGTTAAGGCAGAAGGAAGCAGGGAGGGAAGTCAGAATAGCAAAGGCCCAAACTGAGGAAAAGATAGCCAACTCAGTTAAGAAGGGATAAAACCTTTTATAGGTACATCAGCGAGCGTAGAAAGACAAAGGGAGGGATAGTGAGGCTGAATAGAATGAACAGTGGGTGGGCAGAGGGGACAATGAAAAGCAGGAATACTGAACGAATATTTCTGCTCAGTATTCACAAAGAGGAGGGAAGTGCCTAATCCAGTTAACAGAAGCACTCTTGATAGGTGGGTGATCCCAGTCCTTTCACAGAAGAAAGGGTTCTGCAGGAATTCCTAAACTGAAGGTGGACAAAGCAATGGGTCCTGATGGAATTCACCCCAGAATTCTAAAAGAATTAAGGAGGAACTAGTGAAACCACTGGCTACTCTTTTAATAAATCATGGGAGGATGGTGTGGTACCGAGGACTGGAGGAAGGAGATGTGATTCCCTTCACAAAAGTGGGTCCAAGACAGAGGCAGGAACCACAGACCTGTCAGTCTGACCTCTGTGGTAGGGAAAGTGATGGAGTCACTTCTGAAGGAAAGAATAATCAAGTACCTAGAGGCCAGTGGAGCACAGGACCCAAGGCAGCATGGGTTCACAGCGGGAAGGTCATGTCAGGCTGAATCTAATAGATTTCTTTGACTGGGTGACCAAAGTAGTAGACCAGGAGGCTGTGGACATGGCCTACCTAGACTTTAGCAAGGCATTTGACACAGTCCCACACAAAAGATTAATAGTCAAATTAACCAGCCTGGGAGTGGGACCCAGGGTGGTAGCCTGGGTAAAACATTGGCTGGACAACAGGACACAGAAGGTAATTGTAAATGGAGTCCACTCTGAAAAAAGGGGGGTTACTAGTGGGGTACCGCAGGGTTCTGTATTGGGTCCAGTCCTTTTTAATGTCTTCATCAGTGACATTGCAGAGGGACTGGAAGGAAAAGTATGCCTTTTTGCAGATGACACAAAGATCTGCAACAGGGTTGATACACAAGGAGGCGTGGAAAGGATGAAAAGGGACTTGGCAAGGTTGGAGGAATGGTCAGAAGTATGGCAGCTAGGATTCAATGCAAAGAAGTGCAAAATAATGCACCTGGGAAACAAGAACCCAGGGGAAGAATACACAATGGGTGTGGAGGTAGTAACAACAACAAAAAAGGAAAGGGACCTGGGGGTAATCATATCAGATGACCTTAAGGTTAGCAAGCAATGTGAGAAGGCAGTAGGGAGGGCTGGGGGTATACTGGGATGTATAGGGAGAGGCATCATCAGCAGAAAACAGGAAGTTGTTATCCTCTGTACAGACAGTTGGTGAGACCCCATCTGGAGTACTGTGTCCAGTTCTGGAGACCCCATCTCCGCAAGGACATAGACAGGATAAAGGCAGTCCAGAGGAGGCAACTAAAATGGTGCAGGGTCTGCAAGAGAAGCCATATGAGGAGAGACTAAAGGAGCTTAATATGTATACCCTTGAGGAAAGAAGGGAGAGGGGGGACATGATAGAAACTTTTAAGTACCTCAGTGGAATCAACAAAGTCCAAGAGGGTAGCATCTTTCAGAAAAAGAGACTTGCAAGAACAGGAGGACACAGTTTAAAGATAGAAGGAGGGCAGTTCAGGGGCGATGTGAGGAAGTATTATTTCACAGAGAGGGTAGTGGATGCATGGAACAGCCTTCCTGAGGAGGTTGTGGGGTCTAAAACTGTGGGAGAATTCAAGAATTCATGGGACAGACATAAGGCAATTCTTGTGGGGTAGGAAGAAATAGGCTGTTGGTTAACTAGGATCTGCGCCTATCCTGTAGGTAGGAAATGGGACGACTAGATGGGCCTAGCGGTCCTTATCTGCCGTCAAAGTCTATGTTTCTATGTTTCTATGAGGCTTGGGAGTGTAGAAGAACCAAGTAGCATATATCAAAAGCCCCATTAGGGACTGGGAGCACAGCTGCACTGTGATACAGACCAAAAGTCCCTCCACAGGTCAGGAGCAAAGTCGCACTAGGTGGCATAGCTCAAAAATCCACCCAGGGCTTGAAGCACAGCTGCACTTTGCAGCATAGATTAAAAGAAAAAAAGCCCCTGCTGGGATTGGGAGAACTGCTGCACCAGGTGATATAGATCAAAAAACTTTCCATGGCTAAGGAGCAAAGCCGCACTGGGTGGCATAGATGAAAACCGTCTCTGTTGCTGAAAGCATAGCCACACTTGCACATTATGGTATAGTTCAAAAGCCCTTCCAAGCTCAGGAGCACAGCAGCACCTTGTAGCATAGATCAAAAGCCTCTGCCGAGCTAAGTGCAAAGCCCCACTGGTTGTCTTAGAGCAAAATTCCCTTCAGGGATCAGGAGCCCAGCTTCACTGGATGGCATAGATCAAATGCCCTTCGAGGGATCAGGCATGCAGTTGCACCAGGAGGCATTGATCAAAAGTCCCTAGAAAGATTGGAAGCATAGCCACACTGGGTGGCATTGACCAAATGCCCCTCCAGGGACTGGGCATACGGCCACACTTGGCGGAATAGATCAAAAGCCCCTAATGGTCTCAGAGTGCAGCCACACCATGTGGCATAGGTTAAAAGTCCCTCTGGGGCTCACAGAGTACAGAGAACAGTAACACCTTGTGGCACAGATCACAGAAGCAGCATAGATCAAAAATCCCTAATGGGGTCTTAGCAAAGCTACACCATGTGGCATAGATCAAAAGCCATTCCCTGGCTTGGGAGATATGCCTCACCTTGCAGCATAGATCAACAGTCCTTCTGGGCTCAGGAGACAATCTGCACTGGGCAGCACAGATCAAAAGGCACACTGGGACTTGTCAGTGTGGCTGGACTGGGCAGCACAGATCAGAAGTCCCTTCAGGGATTTGGAGTGCAACCATACCAAATAGCATAAATGAAAATCCCCTCCGCAGCTCAGGAACACAGCTGCACTGGGTGGCCTAGATCAAAAGCTCATCTGGTGTCCATTACACAGCCATATATGAACCTTGTGGAAGAGGTCAAAGGCCCCTCTGAGACTTGGAAGACAGCCACACCTTGTGGTATAGATCGGAAGTTCCACTTGGGCTCTGGAGCACAGATACATTTTGCAATATAGACCAAAAGCCCTTCTGAGGTTCAGAGTGCAGCCGCACCAGGCAGCATAGAGCAAAAGCCCCTTTCTGAATCCAAAGCATAGCTGCACCAGGTGGCATAAGCCAAAAGCCCCACCAGGGATCGGTAGTGCAGCTGCACCAGATGACATATAGCAAAATTCCTTCCAGGGATTCGAGGGTAGTTGCACCAGGCAGCATGGGTCTAAGGCCCCTCTTGGGCTCAAAGTGCAGCCCCACCAAGTGGCATAAATCAAAATCCTCTTAAGCACTAAGAAAGCAGCCACATCTCCTGGCATCTCAGCCAGCCCTCCCCCTAGCCGGAGTACCGCTGCCATCCCTGCCATCCAGAGCACAGTTACAGGCAGCCCTGGGTCATGAGGGGCCATCTTAGCCAGCCCTCCCCCTGGCCGAACACCGCTGCCATCACTGCGTCTGTGAGAGCACAGTCTGGTAGGTACGGTGCAAATCACGATTAGAGCAACAGCGCCAGTGATTTTGGACTCGTGATGTTTGGGAACATTGGGACTTGCTGTTTGGTGCCAATTTTAAAACAAAGGACTTCCACATTTGTAGTCGGCTGGGCTGTGCTGATAGTTTTTGCTCATGCCTTTTTTGCTAAATGTCTACAGAGCTTGAACATGCTTAACGGTACTTTAAGTGAATTTATGGGAGATAAATACCTTTCTGCAAGTTTAAACAGAAGCCTTAGCCAGCTGCCTAGGCTACTGGCCCTTTAAGCTCTGGCATGCAACTACAGTAGAGGAGATCTTATTTAATATTACAGTCTACCTTATTTAAATGATTATTAATTATAGGCTGAGGGATTGTAAGTATTTTAATTATAAGCAGAGGATTTTAGTATTTTTGGAGCCTATCCAGAGTGCTCAAGTTCCTGATATCTTGTATTAATGCTGTGGGAACACAAATGAATCTGAATTACTGTGAAAGGCACCAAACTCCTGGAGCAGCTCTCGTGCTGCACTGTAGTGCTAACTTGCTCCCAGAGTTCATGTTCATATGTGTGCTGCACTTCTGAATCTGAATTAAGTATTACCTCATATGGTGCCACGCAAATCAAACTGTAGAAACCTCTTCCTTGCTATTCAGTATTCAACACCTGTTCCTCCTCCTGCTGCTTTATAAATTCGCCCCTCTCTTTTCTCCTCAGGCAGCCCTGGGTTGCGAGACCATCTCAGACAGCCTTCCACCTAGCTGGAGCACTGCTGCCGTCCCTGCCATCCAGAAGAGCACAGTCACAGGTACGGTGTGCAGATCGCGATTGGAGTAACAGCGCCAGTGATTTTGGAACTGCGTGCGTTTTGCCCTGTAGGCGCTCTGTGCAGGCTGCCCCACCACCCCCACCACCACCCTTGGTGAGCACAGAATTATATAGTGCTCCTCACATGACTGTCATAACCTATCAGCCCACTCTCCCATTAGCAGATTATCTGCACTCACCTCTGGTGGTCGCTATACCCATCTCTTGACTACATATAGCCCACAAGCACTATGCTGCCTCTAAATCTCTCCCTTCTTCCTGCCATCTACCCAGAATTGCAGTCAAATCCCCACTGTCTTGTCCAGTGCAGTCCCCACCCTTACAACCTCCACCCTTGAGCAGCTGCAATGTTGCCCCTGAACAAATGGGTTCTCAGTGCTTCCATTCTGTCACCCACCTTTCACACTGGGTTAACAGTTTTACACATCTCCACTTTAAGCAGCACTCCATAACCCTCCCGAAACTCCCAGCCCTCCACAAACCCCAATGGACCTTGCTCAAGCTAAACAGCTTATAGTGCTTCTGCTCTAATTGGCAGGGACATTGAACCAAACCCAGAACCCTAGCCCACCCAACCCCACCTCCGGATTACTCCTACCCAGAGGTCTTAAAGTAGTACACCTCAACATCTGTAGCATCCCAAACAAAATAACAGCTCTGCAACCTCTCGTACTATCAATACGCCCAGATGTTTGATCATCTCTGAGACCTGGCTGAAGCCCTACCACATGGATGTAGAATTATCTATCTCTGGCTACTTGATCATTAGACATGATCACCAGGGCAAAAAAGGGGCAGAGGTATTGCCATGTACATCTTCTCCATGCTCCAGTTTACCCCTTTCCAGCTTTCTAAACCTTCGCAGGACATAGTCTCCTTACTAATCAAACAATCACTCCTACACTCTTCCCCTGTATATGTAGCTGGCTCCTACTGTGCCCCAGACACCCCCCTGCCCATTGTCCTGGACCACCTGGTAACCCTAAAGTCATCCGGATCGGCAGGCGAGCTACATATCCTTGGGAATTTCAATTTTAATAGGCTCGCCATTGACAGCTCCAAGCTACATAGCAAGATAAATGCCCTAAACCTCACCCAGCAAATTTCCCAACCCCGCCTAAATCACAAATCACAGAACCATTCCCTCTTGGACTGGGCCATACCTAACACCCACACTAGATAATTGAAGCTGGTCTTCTTCCCAACTCCTTAAGCAACCACCACATGATCTACATGGTAAAGAAAGTACACAGGCCTAAAGCACTACCCCAAGGATGTTGCTCACTAGATCATACAAATCTCTAGATCTAGTGGCACTCTTAAATGACCTGGCACACATCGACTGGTCCTTCATCCCTAAGGCATCCTCCATTGACACTGCCCTGGAACTGTTCAAGTCCAGTTTCCTCACAGTGTGGGACCTCCATGTGCCCCTCAGAAGGATACGTGTCAGGGGTGCCCACCTTCTCTGGGTCTCCGCCTTTATCATTGACCAATTCCAAGCCAGAGACCAGGCTTGGAAAATGTACAAGACAAGTGGCACCCAGGTGACACTCTAGTTTTACTGTGCACTCTGTAACTCCTGCACTAGATTTATCTGACAGGCCAAAACTAATTACTTCAAGATAGCTTTCAATTCAAACCTCAATCACCCAACGAAATTCTGGAAAACAATCAAATCTCTACTCTCCCCCCCTTCTCAGCCGCCCACCCTGACCCTAAACGTCCAAGGCTCCACTGTCTCGGAACCTGGTGAAGTGACCTCTGTTTTCAATACATTCTTCACTAGCTGCGTGGCTTTTCTTTTATCAGATCTCCTGCGCCCTCCCCTTGAGCACAACCCTGCTAACGCCACTCACCTACCTGACCGCCAGTTTCTCATTTCAACTGGTCACCCCAGCTGAAGTGCTAAAAGCACGGTGGGCACTCAATCCCAACAAATGCAAATGCCCCTCTGGACTGAATGCCCAAATGCTATACCTGTTTGCCCCAGCCATTGCTACCCTGCTGACTGCTCTCTCTTTAGTCTCTCTTTACACTAGCTGACATCCCATCTGACTGGAAGCATGCCATAGTCATCCCCTCTCCTAAAGGGGTGATCCCTCCTCACCGGAAACTACCACCCCATCTCCCTACTCCCCATCCTGGCCAAACTTCAGGAGCATCTTGAACTAGCCCAACTCTCCTCCTTTCTCGACTCATCTGCCTTCTTCACCCCTACCAGTCTGGATTTTGGAGTGCTCTCAACCATTACCTCCCTACTAAGGCTCACGATGCCATCCTTACTGGCATGGATAAAGGGCACACCACTTCAGCCATTTCGTTGACCTAGCAAGGCCTTGACACCGTCTCCCACTCCCTGCTATTATCCAAACTTATGAGTGCTAGACTCTCTGGATCTGCCACCAGTTGGTTTCACTCATACCTGGCAGGTAGATCTCAATCGGTAAGAATTGGACCTCACACCTCTAACCTCCTCCCTGTCACCACCGGCATCCCCCAAGGCCCGGTACTCTTTTCCATTTTCCTGAATGATCTACCCTCGGTCTGCCCACACACATCCATTCTCATGTACGCTGATGACACCAGTAGTATGCATCAGGCCTCTCCCCTGCTGAAGTGACCTCTATACTCCAGCAGGACTTCAATGCTATTCAGCACTGGTTCCGTTCCAACTGGCTGTTTCTCAATACTATGAAACTGTCTCCCTAACCTCCGGCTCACATCAAAGACTCTCCCATCTCTCCTTGCCTCCCACCTTCCTCAACATTGATGGGAATCCCTTGGAGGCTTGCACCTCCTTCAGATACTTAGGTGTCTGGCTCGACAAGCACCTTGATTTCTCCACTCACATCAACTCGATTCTAGAAACTGCATCCAAAATTAGGAGCCTTATATGGCAACAAAGACTGTATCCCTCTGTCTACCGGAAGGCAATTGTTCGAAGATGATCCTCCTTTACTTGACTGTGATGAGCGTAGTCTACGGTGCGGCTCCATATCCTCCTAGCCAGTCCTGACACACTCTTTCCAATCCTTCTGTCGGCTCCATCATCGACTGCCCCACTGACTCATCACTGTGACCTTTACAGGTCCCTTGAGTTGCCCTCACTCCAGGATCGTAGGCAGATACACTGTGCCAGGACCATAGTGAAATACTGGGCACAGTCCCTTCCCCTATCTTGAATCTGCCCCCTCAGCCCAATCACTGCCTCGTACTCCCTCAGGAGCGCTGACTCCAGGCTTTTTCATGTCCCATTCATGGGCTCATGTAAAGGTCAAGCTGCTTTCAAATACCGCATGCCCAAACTTTGGAATGCATTGCCAGCAGACATTAGACTGTTACAAACTCTCAGCCTCTCAACCACCTCCTAAAGGCACACTTCTCCTCCACATGCGCCTGCACTAGCACTATCAAGGACGGTGCCACGCTCTACACTTTCTATAGCCTTTCATTTGCAGAACCCATACAATTTGCACTCTATGCACCATATAGCCTTGTACAAGGGTTTAGGTAGTTCAACAAATTATGTTGGTCCCGTTGTTGTCTCCACTCTAAATTCTGTAAACAACCTGTGTAGTGGTAGTTATTGCAAATGTGCTTCAGCACTGATATATTTTCTACTGTACACCATATCTTGTTAAGCCAGTTATGTTTATGCTAATGTTGCTTGTCCAGTTTACCTCGGGGCTCTCAGTCATGGGAACTCTGTTAATCTGTATATACAGGATCTATCTCACTTGTGCTATCTGTACACTTATATAATATTTACTGTCTTTATATTGCTCCTCTTCCTCCTTCCCCCAGGACACATCTGGAATCGAGCGGTTTCTCCGCTCAGTATGCCTTCCTTGTAAAACTCTTAAATAAATAAATAAATAGGTCAAAAGCCCCTATATAGTTTGGGAGAAATGCTCCTCCTAGTGGCATAGATGAAAAGCACTTATGTTGCTTGGAGCAAAGCTGCACCAGGCAGTATAGGTCAAAAACCCCTGTGAGTCTCAGGAGAGTAGCGACATGGGGCAGCATTCTTAATCAAAAGACACTCCAGGGCTCAAGAGCAAAGCCACACCTTGCTACATAGATCAAAAGTCACTCTGAAGCTCAGGAGCAAAACTGCACTGGGTGGCACTAATCAAAAAGCCCCTCTAGGACTCAGCATGTAGCCACACTGGATGACATAGATCAAAAGCCCCTACAAAGCACAGAGTAAAACCACACAAGGTGACTGATAAAATGCCCATACTTGGCAGCACAGCTGCACTGAGCAGCATTGACAAAAGCCTCTTAGTGGTTTGGAGTGGAGATGCTCCATGTGGGACAGATCAAAAACCCTCTGAGGCTCAGGAACAAAGCTGCACCTTGCAGTGTAAATCAAAAGCCCTTCTGGGCTCAGGAAAATAAGCCACACTGGGCAGCATAGATGAAAAGCCCCTGTAGGGCTCGGAGCTCATCTGCACCTTGCAGTTTAGATCAAAAGCTCCTCCTGGGCTTGGGAGAAAAGTCACACCTAGTAGCATAGATCAATTGTCTCCCCAGGGCATGGAAGCAAAGTTTCCTCACAGTATGGATCAAAGCCCCTCCAGGGCTCAGGAGCAAAGCTGCACTGGGCAGCATAAGTCAAAAGACACACTGGAGCTCATATGTCCAGTTGCACTGTGCAGCATGGATCAGAAGCTCCTCCAGGGACTGGAAGTGCAGCTGCGCTATGTGGCATAGATCAGAATCCCCTCAATGGCTCAGAAGCATAGCTGCACTGGGTAGCAAAGATCATAAGTTCTTCTGGAACAGAGTCACACCTGCAACTTGTGACATAGATCAAAAACCCTTCTGAGATTCAGTGCACAGCCACACCTTGTGACATAAATCAAAAGCCTCACTGAGGCTCCAGAGCACAGACACACCTTGCAGGATAGCTCAAAACCCCTCCGTGAATTAGGAGTGCAGCTGCACCAGGTGGCATAAATTAAAAGGCCCTTCAGAGACCCAAGGGGAGCCACATTAGGCAACGTGGATCAAAAGCACCTCAGAGGCTGGGGTGTAGCCACACTAGGTGGCATGGGTCAAAATCTTCTTCAGAGCTCAAAGTGCAGCCACACCTCATGGCATGGATCAAAGCTCCTATGCAGTTCAGGAGAAAAGCCCACCATATTGCACAGATGAAAAACAGCTGTGTGCTTGGAGCACAACTGCACCAGGTGGCATAGATCAAAAGCCCATGGCTCAGGAGAACAGTCACACAGGGCAGCATAGATCAAAACCATTTCAGGGCATAGAGCAAAAGCCACACCTTGCAACAAAGACAAAAGCCACTCTGGGGCACGGGAGCAAAGCTACACCAGGAGGCATAGATCAAATGCCCTCAGGGCTCTGAGTGCAGATGCAATGTGTGATATTAATCAAAAAAGCTTTCAGGGCTTGAACAAAGCTACTTATTGTGGCATAGATCAAAACCCTGCTGGGACTCTGAGCAAAGCTGCACCTTGTGACATAGATGACAAGCCCCTACCGAGCTAGCAGGTAAAGCCACACGAGGTGGCATAAATCAAAAGCCAGGGCTTAAGACAGAGCTGCACTAAGCAGCATAGGTCAAAAGACCTTTTCGGCATGAGGTAAAGCCACACTGGTAGGCATAGATCAAAAGCCAATCTGGGACTTGGGAGCACAGCCACACCGGGTAGCAGAGATCAGAAGACCCTCTGGGGCTTGGTATCAAAGCTGTATTAGGCAGCACAGATCAAAAGCCTCTAAAGAGCTCAGAGCAAAGTAACACCTGGTGCCACAGATCTGAACTTCCGAAGGTGCTCAGAGTAAAGCTACATCTAGTGGCATAGATTTAAGCTCCTAAGGGGCTCAAAGAGCAGCTGCACTTTGTAGCATAGATTTATTTATTTAGTTAGCTATTTTTGTTGACCAGGAAAGGTGGGCTAGACAATACTGCCTATTTTTAGCCTCGTCTCAGGGTTGGGTGGGAAGACATACAAATACAAACCTACTGAAATTGAACCACATATATCATAGCCCTCTGTCTTTACAAAGTGCTTTTTCATAGCATAGCTATGTTTTTATGCCTTTCATTGTGATACATAGAAACATAATTTGTCAGCAGTAAACGACCACCTGGCCCCTAGTCTGCCCAGATTGTCCCTGCTTAGTCTGACTCCCCAGACCCTAACTGGTCTCTGGCAACCCTTCCTCCTCCCTGCCTATTTACTTATATTCCCTAATTCTGTCCCATGCATGTCGAAGACTCTACTGTTTTTGCTTCACCACTTCTGCTGGCAGACTCTTAAAGGCATCCACCACTCTTTCAGTAAAGTAGTACTCCCTCACATCCCTCCTAAACTCCACCCAGCCCCTCCCACCCCGCCTTCATCACATACCCTTTGGTCCAGGTGCTTTTCTCATTTCAAACAGAACCACCCTCCTGCACTCTGTTTATGCCCCTGTGAAGTACTTGTAGGTCTCTAGCATGTCCCCCTCCCTCCCCTCCCTCTCCTCTCCTCTCCTCTCCTCTAGGTGTACATATTGAGATCCTCAGTCTCTCTCTCTTTGTATGGCCTTTGGTACAACCCCATCACAATTTTAGTTGCCTCTCTGGACTGCTTCCACCCAGTCTATGTCCTTAATGAGATGTGGCATCCAGAACTGGACACAACGTACCAGTTGGGGTCTCACAAGTGAGCGATACAGTGGCAACAACACCTCCCTCCTCCTGCTGGAGCTACCCCTCTCTATGCATCCCAGCATCCCACTGACCATATCCAGTAATTTTTCACACTGCTCTGTCACTTTAAGGTAAATCTGATATGATAACCCCAAGGTCCCTTTCCTGATTAATGACTGTCAGTACCTTCCCCATCCTATACTCAGCACCTATGTTCCTATGTTCTAGATGTATGAGTTTGCAATTTTTTGGCATTGAACCCCAACTTCCATGCTCTTGACTACTCTTCAAGCTTCCCAAGGTCCCTATGCATTCTTTCCACACCCACCCCCACCCCGAGTGTCTACCCAGCACCAATTTTAGTGTCATCTGCAGAAAGGCATACCTTCCCTTCCAGTTGTTCTGCAATGTCATTTACAAAGACATTGAAGAGACCAGTCCCAGTACAGAGCCCTGTGGCATCCCACTAGTCCTCTCCGCTCCTTTCAGCGAGTGCCATAACCACCACCTTCTGTTGCCTACCCATAAGCCCATTCTTTATCCAGTTTACCACTTTGGATCCCACCCCTAGACTGCTCAGTTTCCTTATCAGTCTCCTGTATTTCACATTGTCAAAAGCCTTGCTTAAGTCCAGATAGGCCATGTCCACTGCTCTTCCCTGAGTATTTCCTTGGTCACCCAGTTGAAGAAATTAGTCAGACTCATCTTGCATGACCTCCCTCCCTTGAATCCATGCTGCCTTTGTTACTGTAGCCCACTGGATTCAACATACTCTACCAACCTTTCCTTTAACAGAGTTTCCATTCATTTCCCCACCACTGATGTGAGACTGATTGGCCTATAGTTGCTAGCCCCTCTCTGAGACTGCTGGTATGGACAGAGACCACATCTGCTCTCCTCAGACCTTTGGAACCATGCCTGTTTCCAGTGAGATGTTGAATAAGGCTGTCAGTGGGACAGTTAGCACCTCTCTAGTTCCTTTGGTACCCATGGGTGTATCCTGTCTGGCCCCATAGCTTGTCCCTTTCAGAGCTGCAAGTCCCTTCAGGACACTTGCCTCAGAAAATGGACTTTGTCCATCTTCTCCCCCTTATTTCTGCTACTCCTGGGGTCTTTCTCACCCTCCATCCCTATGAAGACTAAGCAGAGTACCTATTCAGGATGTCTGCTTTTTCTTGATCCGCTTCTGCATGAGTCTACCTGCCACCCTCCTTCTGCTTATTATCCCTCCTTGCTTTCCTCTTCTCACTTATGTACCTGAAGAAAATCTAACCCCGTAGCTACCTCTTTGCTATCCTTTCCTCTGTTTCTGCCTTTGCTCCAGTCACTGCCTTCCTGCTATCCTCTGCTTACTTGATATACCTCCTTGTCCTCCTTCCTCCATGTTTCCTTGTGCCTCCTGAATACATACTGTAACTGCAGGGCCACTGCAGTTTCCTTTAATTTTCTGACCCTGTGTATGAGGCTATTTTGGTGGGAGGTCATTGGGGATTACAGGCAGTCACCTGAGAGCATATAATTCATAATGTATTATTATACTTATTATTTGCCTAACCCTTCCTTTTCTTTCCTAGAACATTGTTCCAATCTACCCCCTCCCCATATCTATCTGATTCCCTGATTTGACTACTATATATTTACTGCATTTTGCCATTTCTCTGCCTATTGTGGGCACTGTGTAGAAGAGTCTGTTGGGATCTGTGTAGTTATTTATAGGGGTACCTACTTACTTGCTGTTCGGTGAGTTAAGGGGCTGTCTGGGTATAGGCACTAACTTTCTGAATTGTAAGAATCCAAGTACATACATATTCCCTGGTTCCACTGCTATAAGCCTCAGTACCACATCCCAATTGCTGCCAAAAGGACAGAATTACATTCCTAGCTGGTGTGGGACGGTATCATTTAGAAGCACTGCTGGGATTTATCTGGTGCCTAAACAGATACTGTAATTTCAAGTACCCCAGCTTGCAAATATATCATCAGATGGCAACACTATTAAACACGTTAACATGTTCAAATATCTAGGAATTATGCTTGATGAATCACTTTCATGCATCAAGCACATTGATCTACTAGTCTAAACACTATCTCAGTGCTGATGTGGGGAAGCAGGTGATCTCCCACTTTCTGCTCCCCTCCATTAACTATGGAAACATCATGCAGTTATTGCTGTGCAAACAAAACCACTCTGCCTCCCGGATCATTTGTACAACAGTTTGTCATTGAGGCACAGGTCAGGAAGCTTAGGAAAACCAGGAGCAGTTGTATTTCAAAGCCTGAAATCTCTGCCTGTAGTCTCTCCTGAGATGTCATACCTTTTCAGGACTTTGCTTTCCACGGGTCATAGTTTTCTGACTGTGCAGTGCCCATATTGCTGTAGGTAAGTTGGGCTTTCCTGTCAGGTAAATGTACCATTCTGAGTGCCCATTGCTGCTTTGGCCACTGGTAGGCTCGGCAATCCTTTCAAAAGCTGTCAGGTATGCTTTGATATCATCTGAGGGACAGAACTTTGTAAGTTTAGTGTATTTTAAGTTGTTTGTGTCTTATTGCTCTGCTGGACCAGTAGCAGATCCTCCGGCTTTGATAACTTGCAAGGCATCCATCCATCCATCCCTGCATCTCTTCTCTTTGCTGCTCTTGTCACTGCATCTCTTCTTTTCTCTGTAGTTCAAGTTGTTGCATTTCTTCTTTCTCGGTAGCTCTAAACATTGCATTTCTTTTCTGTCTGCTGCATCTCTTTTTTCTCTGTGCCTTTAAACATTGAATCTCTTTTCTCTCTGCTGCATCTCCTCTTCTCTGTTTCTCCATCTCTTTTTGTTGTATAGCTCACCATTTGAAAAAGGCAGTCAGTCTTTCAGGTTCAGTCACTGCCTGTTCTTTTTCTATAACTGGTGCTAGCTGTACAGTCTCAGCTTGGACTTCTGTTTCTGCTAGTTTGGCTGCAATTCTCCTGATAACCACTCCTGGGCTTGCTGCTGCAGAATCCATACCTTTCTCCTATGCTTCCCTGGTACCAGGTCTAGTACCCTCACACAAAACTCCTGGCTTAGAGTATGCACAGCATAAATCCCACATGTAACACCATCTGTCATCAAGACATGGGTCAGGAAGCATAGGAAAACCAGGGGCAGTTGTAAAATTTGCAACAAGTGTTTTATTATTAATAACAGTAAAATAAAAAAAATAATACAATTGTTCAGAATAACTACAATGGCAGTACAAACACAGAAAGCAGAGTCCTGTTTCTTCTCAATTTCAAGTCTCAGTTTGTCTCTCAGCCTGTGTTTTGCACAGGCATTGCTGCTCTTTTTATAAGTCTGTGCTTGGGAAACTTGTTAAGAAAACGTCATGCTTCTCACACAGTGTTCTTGTCAGTTTCAGCAGGTGCAGCAAAAAGAACATTGTGACCCAGAACTAGCCTCTTGTTTACATCTCTGCAAAATGCTTAAAAACTGCATTTTAGGTTAAACCCTTGAGTTTCAAATAGCTTTTTGCAATCATTTCAACATTATAACTATATACCATTTTAAACAAAGGGATCCCAGTATTAATTACATTTCCACAAAATGATTCACATATATTTGTATATACAAGGGGGGAGAAAAGACAGAATAGCAAGTGAGGGTAGAAAGATAGCGAGAGGCAGAGAATTGCAAGACCATTGGGATGATCAAGTCCTAGGTCTCATGAGAAAATTTGGTTGCACAACCAGACAGAGAAGAGACAGAAAAGGAGAGAATAGAATAGATCCTTGCATTTAAACTCTCTCTCCGTAACAACTGGGACAGGGCCGTACTCAACCCTGTCATACAGTTGTGCAGGTGTATCCTCTTCTATGGATGGTCTACCCATCATTGTCTTGCTATTTGACCACCTTAAATAGTTGGTGAATTCACTTTATTTAAAGGAAGCCAATTTAGGCAGTGTACCTTATTTACAGGAAGCCAATGAAGGCAGTTACATTTTAGAACAGGGACTCAACCAATGGGTTGTTCTCCATTATGTTTGGTGACTATGCTTAATTCACATCAGAACTCTGAAATGAACACCAAGAGACCCTAACTCCCCTGGATAAAATAATAAATAGAAAATTCAGGGTGAAAGAAAACTGTAATATTTGACAGATTTGCTGTGCTGTGTGTGTGCGTGCCTACACACGAATTCTCCTTGAACAGCTGTGCAGAAGGAAAAGCCCTGCAATATCTCCTAGCCTTCCTCTCACAATTGAGCAGTGCCTACTCACTCCATTTGGCAGCAGCACTTACCTTCTCAGTTTCCAGGATGAAGCATGAATTTGGTAGAAAGGCCTTTGCATTTTCTGCACCAGACACCGGGAACAAATTCATTCTCCAGCTGAGGAATGCTTCTAGCTTGCAAGTGTTCAAGTCCAGTCCTTCCAGCCACCTTAGAACTTCTTGTACTTGTTATGGTCCAGAATTGCCCTCTCCTTGATCTTGATAATTTTGCATAACAATACTCATGCTCATTATTTACCTTGATCCCACTTTGTCAGCTTGCTTTGATTACTGTTTGGATGGACATACATTTAAAGTTTTTTTTTCCTGTGTATATTGTAGCTTGTATGTAATTATTCTGTACTCTGTATTACTACTGTATAACCACTCACTTGTGAAAAAGGACTATGTAGCTCATCTTGTTCTCCAGTATAAACAATAAAAATTTAATTTAAAATTTCTGCTGGACTATGTTAACCTGTTAACTGCTGCTTTCCTACCTGTGGCCCCATGAAAATGAGATGCTGCATCTCATGGGGTTATTCAGTTAGAATTATTTGAACTAACTAACTAACTAACTAAATGTATACCCCCCCTTTTTGTGGACCACCATGGAACAGTATGAGCTGGAAAACTGGAACAGGGAGAGGCAATTGATGCCTAGTACACCTGAATGGTGACATGAATCCCAGAGGGTACCACCTGTTATAATATAAAGAAGCTATTGAAGAGTTGGATTGCTTGGGAGTTGTTAAATGCAAAAGGATGACCTATAAGTCTATTTCTGGAGACTAGATGTGAGATTCTTATTACCTCTTTGTAGGAGAGTGTCACTTAAGTCACCACACAATGGCCAAATTACCCTCTTTTGACAAAGATAAAACTGTTGGCCCAGAAAGGAATCACGATGGATGACCTGGGGATGCTGGATGTTCTCTGGAAAGTAATTATTACTGTCATAAGGAATCAATTAGAAAACAATGAGAATATGTTGAAACAGACTATTATAAGTGACTGCAGATGTTCTCTAGAATCTGCCCTTCCCTGTCGGGAGAATGATTGTTATGTGTGAATTGACCCTGCCAACCAGATGGTGCAAGAGGTCCTAGCTATGTTCTAACCTTGAAAAGCACAAACATTTGGGAGAGAGCCTGCAGAGTCCTATGACTTCTACCTTGGACACCATTTGCACTTTAAAGATTGCTCACCCAAACATGATGGCTACTGTCGGAGTATTCTACTGCTCTGAGGGGACTCTTTGGCTGTACCAAAAGTAGCGAGAAGTTATATCAACAGCTGAAGACTCCCATTAGTGAGTGCATGAAAAGCTGTGAAATTTTCTAATTCATCAGGATTGACAACTGCATAGGTTGTATCAGAAAGGAGGAGTGGTCCCTGGTGAGGTTGACCATTTGCATATTGATCAGGCAGTGAAGGGTGGTCTCCCTCAGACATGCTGGTTGTAAAGTTGCACTTAGAGGACAAATTACATTTTTCTCCTTTGTACAGCGAGCTGCTTCTGGAGACCAGGACTCAAGGGGACTGTGACACCCACCAGAGGAGCTATCACTCATCTGGTGGAGCTACTCAGGACAAGTGTAGAGACACAACATGTAAGATGGATGATCTCATGCATCAAGCAAAGGAGCTACAGGCCTAGTTAGATATGGTTTAGCAGATGCTTTACTGACATCAGAAATGCCCTTGCAATAAAGCCTCTGGAGGGAAACCCAGTGACTGAGACCCACCCCAGAATCTGCACTGTGGCTATTCATATGGTGCATGTCAGGATGAGCCTTAATGGACCATATTTTTTTTCCCCTAATGAACAGGGAGCACATTCTCAAAGTGCCAGAGCAGACCTTAGTATTCTCTGAGTCTCCACTTTATTTTTAAATAAAAACAGTATTTTTGCATTTTGCTACTACTCTTTTCTTGAAGTGGCTCGATGTGCTGCTTCTTTTGTGTGTTTGAAGCTAATTTTCTTGCCACTGGTGGGGGTGACTGAATCCTTTAGGAATGAATATACTGCCTCTACTAACTGGTGTTAAGTAAGTGACAGGTACAAACAGATGGCTAAGAATCAGAGAAAAAACAGAGAGCCAGCTCCTTAAAATAATCTATGGCTGGCACTAATGTTGCCTCTGGGTTTCCCAAAGGACTGGTGGGAGCACGTGCAAAACTTTTTGTTACCATCCAACACATCAACTGCTGTGTGATTTTGTACAGTGAGTAATAAATGACTATCATTTTCAGAACTGGTAAGAAAAGTATTTCAGGTATTTACCTCTCCATCCTCTAGAAGGACTATCAATGTAGGGACTGAGAGACCAGAGTTATCCTTGATGTGGATACTGTAGTGGTAGTGAAGCTGGAGTTGCTTGTTAGGTAGCTGAGTTCAGAAACCCACAGAGACATTAGCTTCAGTGTACCTATAATCACACATGCATGAACAAGTACTTTGATTAGGACAAATGACAATATGTTCAGCTGATTGGCACAGCTTTGCTGTGAGATGAGTGCAGTCCAATATTTGAAGTCTTGGCCAGTTTATGACCTGTTATAGTGAGTGCACCACCAAAGTGACAAAGTCTTTGAGTGATGGTGTGGGATAACTCACCAAGCAGAACTGATGTGGCACCGTTTTAAGGAATGTGAGATGTCAGATAGTCATTATGGACACCCCAACAGAGGAAGGCCTACCATATGGATTGTTGGTTTGGGTGGAGTCTTGCCTGCCCTTGTGGGAAGACTGGCAGGAGAGTGAATATTATGGTGAAGAACATCACTGCAAAACTTCTCATCATTAGGAAAGGCTAAACCTGGGCACATGTTTCTACCACCACTGCAGTTGCAAGCACTTTGTTAGAAATTGCCGACAATGTTTTTATTACTTGTACCTTACTGTATTTTATTTTTGCTTACACCTTTTGTAATGTTTACTCCCTCACTCCCCCACCCTCCCAGGCACATCTGGAAATTAGCTGTTACCATTACCAGCTCAGTATGTCTTTCCTGATAAAATGTTTGAAATAAATAAATGTTAACCAGAATGCCACTGACTATGGTTTCTTACTTGTGCCTGAATACTGGATGATTTGCTTAAGTGGCAAGATGGCCAACAAGTGGAAAGTATTCTTGTTGGGCAAATGGGACAGTGGATGTGTCTGAGAGAGGAATACTGTATTAGACTATTGATAACTGACCCTTCAAACCCCAGGAATCCTTCAGTTATGCTTAACTGCAATCATTACCCTGAATTGAGCAGCCCTGGAGCATTAAGAATTTTATGCAAATGATAGACTTTAGAATGAAATTCAAACTCTGGCGTGTAGTCATGCTCACCCCTGCACTCTAATGTCAGATTTATTTCTCTGTCTAGCTGGCCTGTTGGTGCAGTAGTAGTGTTGCAGCTCATGATCCCGGCAACCTGGGTTTGGGAGAGAGCCTGGGTCATCAAGTGCTGGCCAAGGGAGAGAAGGATTGATCATCCCACAGGACACTCTCTTCCTCCGGGGTGGAGGACTCTATGCTCTGCTGCAGCACTGCCACCTGGGTGCACACATATGGCAGTGTACTTGGAGAAGAATGGAAGACAGGGAGGGAGGAACATTGTGATGTCAGCATGCTGTGTGTGTACGTGTGTACACACCTTGCTGTTCTGCATGCACTGTTCCTGGGAACAGTAATGGGATAAAATACCGTGACCCCAGCACCTCTGTGATGGAGACAGTCTCTGGCACAAATCCAGGTCCCCTGCCTCACCAACTTGAACCTTGCCAAATGCAACAAGATGTCTGGGGGACTCCCCACCCGATCCCACCTGGGGGCAAAGTCAAGGCTCCATGGAGGTGAGTGGCTGTGATTGGGATGTAGGAGGATCAGGGGTTGCCTGGTGGTTCCAAGTCAAGGGGGACTGAGAAGTAGGAGGCTAAAAGTGCAAAAAAAAAAATTGTATTTCTCTACCTGAAGAGAGCAGTCACCCCAAAATCTTCTCTATACTTCTGGTTGGTTTGTTTTATAATATTTACTGTATAATCCCTTATTTCTGCAGTAAATTAATTTCTACTACATCCATGGAATGGTCATTCTCATGAAATAAATTTACAGTCAAAAAAATGCAAAGCCACCACGGTGACCGATACCACCTTGCGGTGCTGAGTAAAGTCGACTGTTATGACAGTTTTCCGGTAATGTGTAGTGTTTGTGTATTTATTTGACAGAGCTTTGTTCCTTCCCATTCCAGTCACTCACTCTGAGCTGTAAGTAAAGTACACTAAACTCTGAGATGCCAAGACCACATGACTGCATAAGCGGTACTCAGTGAAGTATTTTGTTTGTGTGTGTGCTTCATTTGTTGTAATCTAAAGCGGGATTACTGGATTACTGTTAGTTGATTACTGACTGGTGTTATATGAATGCTTCAGGAGGCAATGGGGATATTTTGTTTCTGTGCAGCACTTTTGCAGGTGGAGCAGATGTTGTTTCCAATTTATTTACTAAGGACTCAGTCACTTTCAGTGGCACTGCTGCACTCCGGCTCAAATTTTCAGCATCACGCTGCTCACTGCTAAGATCCTGTTTGACCGCAGACTTTTCTTTAGACACCTGATCAACAACATCTTGGCACTCAGAATCTAAATGTTGAGGAGTGTTTGTGACCTTTGAAGTGATTAGTGTAATTGGTACAAGCTAACAGCTGACTTGAATCTTAAGACATTTGGCTGTAGCTGTAATCCAGTCAATATAAATTTGGCTAAAGCACTGACTACAGTTGATCCATGGAAAACAAGGTATGTGGAATTAAGTGGTTATACAGTATTACATTACTGCAGTGTTTTAGCTTCTTTCAATACTCTGTATTGGTTAGGGTGTTTTCTATTTAAATGGTGTGTTTTGCACTAGTCTCTGGTTCTCGATCAGTTCCCAGGAACCAGAGAAGGCCATTTTTGATTCGGTTCCATTTCGAGAACTGCCATCACAGAAGCAACAAGCCTTTTTGGGAAGCAAATAAACAAATCAAAATGAAAGAAAAAAAACACTATGGTTCTCAAAAGAGGTGGTGGGGAAGGTTAGAGAGAGAAAGATAGCATTCAGGAAGTGTAAGGAAACACAGAAGGGACAGGACAGAGAATTGTACCAGTTAAAGCAGAAGGAAGTGGGGAAGGCAGTCAGAATAGCAAAGGCCCAAACTGAGGAAAAGGTAGCCAACTCAGTCAAGAAGGGGATAAAACCTTTTATAGGTACATTAGGAGCAAAGAAAGACTAAGGGAGGATAGTGAGGCTTAATAAAGGGAGGGTGGGTGGACAAAGAGGACAGTGAAAAGTAGGGATACTGAATGAATACTTCTGCTCAGTATTCACAAACGAGGAGGAGGAGGTACCTAATCCAATTAATAGAAAAGCACTCTGGATAGGGGGTCAATACCAGTCCTTTCACAGAAGAAAGGGTTCTGAAAGAACTCCTAAAACTGAAGGTGGACAAAGCAATGGGGCCTGACAGGATTCACCCCAGAATTCTAAAAGAACTAAGGGGAGAATTAGTGACAACACTGACTACTCGTTTTAACAAATCATGGGAGGATGGTGTGGTATCTAAGGACTGGAGGAAGGCAGATGTGATTCCCCTTCACAAAAGTGGGAGCAAAGCAGAGGCAGGAAACTACAAACCTGTTAGCTTGACCTCAGTGGTAGGGAAAATGATGGAATCACTACTGAAAGAAAGAATTGTTGAGTACCTAGAGGCCAGCAGGGCACAGGACCCAAGGCAGCATGGATTCACAGTGGGAAGGTCATGTCAGATGACTCTAATAGATTTCCTTGACTGGGTAACCAAAGTAGTAGACCAGGGAGGGGCTGTGGATATGGCCTACCTAGACTTTAGCAAGGAATTTGACACAGTTCCACACAAAAGATTAATAAACAAATTAGCCAGCCTAGGAGTGGGTCCCAGGGTGGTAGCCTGGTAAAAAATTGGCTGGACCACAGGACACAGAGGGTAATAGTAAGCGGCGTCCACTCCAAAGAAAGGGGTTACTAGTTGGGGTACTGCAGGGTTCAGTACTGGATCCAGTTCTTTTAATGTCTTTATAAGTGACATTGAGGAGGGACTGGAAGGAAGCGTATGCCTCTTTGCAGGCGACACAAAGATCTGCAACAGGGTTGATACACAAGGGGTGGAAAGGATGGGAAGGGACTTGGCAAGGTTGGAGGAATGGTCAAAAGTATGGCAGCTTAGATTCAATGCAAAGAAGTGCAAAGTCATGCACCTGGGAATTAAAAACCCAGGGAAAGTGTACACAATGCGCGGAGGTGTTAACAACAACAAAAATGCAAAGGGACCTGGGGGTAGTCATATCAGATGACCTAAAGGTAAGCAAGCAATGTGAGAAGGCAGTAAGGATGGCTTGGGGGATACTGGGATGTATAGGGAGAGGCATCACCAGTAGAAAAAAAGAAGTTGTTATCCCTCTGTACAGACAGTTGGTGAGACCCCATCTGGAGTACAGCATGCAGTTCTGGAGACCCTATCTCTGCAAGGACATAGACAGGATGGAGACAGTCCAGAGAGGGGCAACTAAAATGTTGCAGTGTCTGCAACAGAAGCCATACAAAGAAAGACTAAAGGAGCTTAATATGTATACACTTGAGGAAAGGAAGAGAGGGGGGACATGATAGAAACTTTCAAGTACCTCAAGGGAATCAACAAAGTCCAAGAGGGTAGCATCTTTCAGAAAAAGAGATAGATGTCACTGATCAAATCTCTATGTTTCAAGCAGGTTTTAGAGAAGGTTTCTCGACAATAGATAATATTTTTTGTTTGAATCATCTCATCAAAAAATACGTTCATTTAAGAAAGTCAAAATTATTCACATTATATATAGATTTTTCATCAGCTTTTGACTCTATTAACAGGGAAGTACTTTGGGAAATACTTTGAGTAAAAGGTATAAATTATTCATTACTCAAACTAATAGGGCTTCTTTACTCAGGTATCTCCACAGCAATAAGATTTGATAACAAACGTTCACTGACAGTTTTTCCCGACAAATAGAGGGGTAAAACAAGGATGTCTCCTTACTCCAGAATTGTTTAATTTTTACATTAACACCTTGCATGAATTTCCAGAAAGTCATACATTAGATTCCCCTAAAACAGGTAAACTACTACTGTATTCATTAGCATACATGGATGATAGGGTAATCTTTACCTTAACTAAATTTGGAATGCAAAAAATACAAATTAATAATTTTTTCCAGAAATGTAATTCTCTGGAATTAAAAGTAAATATTAGCAAAACTAAAATTGTAATTTTTGGAAACAATCTCAAAAACTTTAACAAACTTAAATTTACAATAGGGCAGAAAAAGACTGAGGCTGTAAAGGAGTATTGTTATTTGGGAGTGAAATTTGTTTCAACAGCATCCTGGTCAAAACACATTAAGGAACAGATAATAAAAGCCAAACTTATAGTAAAAGCCCTTCTAAAATTTAATTATCAGCATGGGGGGATACTATTATTCCAGCATTAAAGGCAGGGGAAGCAAAAATGCATTCTTTGTTACTATATGGATTGGAAGTTTGGGGTTATATGAAAGCTGAAGATCTGGAAACACCTGTTGTATTTTTATAAAATTCTTCTTAAGGTTCCTCTTACAACATCAAATGCAATGGTAAGGGATGAACTGGGAAAATCTCCAATAAGATGCCTCAAGGAATTAACACATATTTCATACTGGTTAAAAATAATGAATAATAATAAAAATAGTATCCCCCAAAAAATGTATTTTAGAAAAGATCAAATGACATGAAGAGGGACTTCCTTCAGTACGGCTCAGTGCATTGAAAAAAAACTTAGAAAAAATTAAAATGCTGCACCTTTGTAATGATTATAAAAACACATTTTGATTTCTGTACATTACAGGAAAAATAAAATAAACTGATTCAATTAGAGAAGAGTCTGGATATGAAAATTATTAAAGAACAAAGTGTGCTCCATGGTTTAAAAAGAATAAAACTGATCATTCATTAGAAAACTATTTGACCTTCCTTTGAACTCAGAACAAAGGAAATTAGTCACGTATGGATTTGAAATTATTAATTCAAGGTATACTTATTTTAATAATATGAGAACAATATTAACAAATTAGGAACCTGTGAAATTTCTTGCCCCTGTAATAGAGGATTTATGGAAACTTTAGATCACATAATGTTGCTTTGCCCATTATATAATAAAGTTAGGAATCAGGTCTTACAGAACCATTTGGAAATATATGCAAGTTCAAACTATGATGTGGTTTTTATAGTGATGCACCCACAAGTTTTAGAAGATGCAGAACTAATCTCTAGATTCTTAGCATCTGTTGTTAAACTCAAGAAAAAAAGATACAGGATTCTGAAAGATGGAAAAGTCTAAAGTCCTCATATAGCTCTCCTTTTTATTAAGTAAAATATGGGTATAATCTATTCTATGTTTTTGATTTTTGGCACCCTCCATATTTAAAAGGCACTGTCTCATTATACAAGAATGTATATATGTAAGGTGTGTATGTATTTGAGTATTTAATTGATGTTTTCATTGAAATAATCATGATTTTTCTTATCATGGCTGATCAAATAAATTAAATTGAATTGAATTGAAAAAGAGATGTGCAAGAACAAGAGAACACAATCTGAAGATAGATGGGGACAGCTCAGGGGCAATGTGGGGAAGTATTTTTTTACAGAGGGTGGTGGACGCATGGAACAGCCTTCCTGAGGAGGTCATGGGGTCAAAAACAGTGAGGGAATTCAAGAATGCATGGGACAGACATGAGGCAATTCTGGTGGGGGGTAGGAAGAAGTAGGTTATTGGTTAACTAGGATCTGCAGCTTATCCAATAGGTATGGAAATGGACAGATTAGGTGGGCCAAGTGGTCCTTATCTGCCATCAAAGTCTATGTCCTGGATATTCAAAAGGGTTGCACATGGCACAACAGGGATGCACCATGCGCAACCCACCTATGTGCCCTGGTACAATACTGAAAGGGGCAGGTTGCAATGTGCAACTCCCGATGCACCGGAGTGCAACAGTAATGTATGTGGTGCAAGTGCAGGGGGCGTGCCCATGCATATGTGGCACATCCGATATTCAGTCTGGGATGTGCGGCGCATATGCTGACACAAACCCACCTTGCGCCGCTCAGGGGGGTGCAAAGATGTGCCTGGTAAAACCAGGAACAAGTCCAGGCCACCCACAGGTGAGCTGCCATATTGCAGGGTGCAATACAGCAGCCACCAGCCATGGGTGGCCACCCGCCCACCCAGAACACAAACCCCAAGCCCCCTGCCCTGGGAGCATTGTGCCCCATTGCCCGGTCATGGGGGACTGTGCATTTAAATCCCTGGTGGTCCAGTGGATCCTCCTAAAAGCCCGATCGTGGGTGGCAATATCACAAGGGACCCTGGTGGTCCAGTGGTACCCCCTCCCCACCCTCCACTGAGGTCCCCACCACCCGGCACACCCCCATCATCAGTGGATGGCAGCACCCAGCCCGCGCATGCCACCTGGCCATCCACGAATGACAGCGTACAACACAGTCTGTATGCCTATTGGTCCACTGGCGTGGACCAATGGGCATGCAGCACCCATACTGTACTACACAGACCCAATATGTGAATGACGCGAGTTGCAGTGCCACTGCATCATGTGCAGTGCCTGCACCCTCAGTGCCATATTCAATGGTGCTGAGCCATGGCGCATCACCATTGAATATCGCCTGGTTCCTGCCCTGGCGCAACCCAGTTGCACTGCGCCCAGGCTTGTGACCCTGCCCGGCGCAGTCTGAATATCCAGTCCTATGTTTCTGTGTTTCTATGTAAGGGAACCACTATTTTATTGTTTAAAATTTAATAAAAGACTGTTTTTGCATAACTGCTTTGCGGTTTAACTAAAATTTCTTTTGGTTACGCTTTTCTGGGAATGAAGATGATATTTTTGTGTTTTCTGCAGAAAAGACCTCTTTTGAGGTAAATTAACATTTGTGGTTTCTATTTCTGAGGAACTGAACTGCATTCATTATCAAAAGCCCTTCCTAAAACTACTTGGGCTTATTTTTACTTTTGGTATTTTCTAACTGGTGTCATCAAGGCACATGTCAGGAAGCATAGAGACTAGAGCAGTTGTAGAATTCACCAAACATATTTATTTACAGTTGCAGTAACATAAAAATAAACTTGTTCAGTATAACTATTTACAAAGGTAAAATAAAATAGAGTTTTCCTGCAATCTCTGTGTCCTTTTTCTTCTAATCTTTCTTGCAGTTGCAGCTTAGCTCTTATAAGTCCTTTCAACCCCCATCCTCAGCAAGTATCCTGTTTTTTGTAAATATCAGGCAGAAGCTGCTAGAACACAGTGTGCTTCTTGAGTTGAGGTCCTCTTTTGCACAGCTTTTGTAAAGACTTAAAAATTGAACTATGGTAACCTCTAGCTTCCAACAGCTTTTGCAGTCATCTTAGATTATAATTATATACATTTCAACAGTAATGCTATACATTTTCCAAACAAAAATGATCCCATTATTAGTTACATTTTCATACAATGATTTGCACATATTTTTAAATAAGCAGATCTAGATATGCAAGGGAGAAAAATAGCAAGAGAAAACTGAGAGACAGCGAGAGGCAAAGAACTGCGAGCCCATCAAGTGCATCAAGTCCGAAGTCTCACAGGAAAATTTGGTTCCGCAACCAGACAGAGAAGATACAGAAAAGGACAGATCCTTGCATTTAAACACTTTCTCCATAACAAATGGGACAGGATCATATTCTACCCTGTCACATATACCCCCATCCTTAAGAGGAATCTCTTTTATTAAACAGTTTTCCAAAACTTTTATTCTCTTCTAACATTTGCTGCTTTCAACAATTAAGACATGTACATCATCTGTTTTTTAAAACAGTACAGCAAACAATAAAGTTCAAACCCATACATTTGCTTTTCAACCTTCAGAACCCTCAGTTCCTGATCCATAGCTTGACAGAAAATCAGCATTGCTATTCTTTTACCAGATTTGTGTATCACCGTGAATTTAAATGGCTGTAGTGCCAGGTACCACCTTGTGATTCTGGAATTTTTATCTTTCATATGGTTAAGCCAACAGAGAGGTTGTGATCAGTTACAAGAACAAATTCAGTTCTAACAAATAAAACTTATGGGACTCCATGGCCCACTTTGCTGCTAAGCATTCCTTTTCGATAGTGGAGTACCTTTTCTCTCTGTCATGCAATTTCCTACTTATGTGCAGAATTGTATGTTCTGTCCATCTACATTTTGACTTAGAACTGCACCTCTGTTTGTAGCAAAATTGTTTCTCAAAGTCTGGGCTTCTTAAAACAGGGCTGAACATAATGCAGCCTTTATGGCTTGAAAAGCTTCATCACATTTTGGGGTCCATTTCACATTATTTGGGTACCATTTTTCATGAGTTCAGTGAGGGAGTAGCTAACTCTGCAAAGTTGGGAACAAATCTGTGATGATAACCAACCAGCCTAAAAATTATCTGACATGTTTCTTTGTTTTAGGGATAGGGCTATGCTTCAACTTCTATTTTAGAAACCTTTGGCTTAACTTCTCCATTTCCTAACACATAGCCCAAATATCAGATTTCATGCATGCCCAATGCACATTTGGTAGGATTAATAGTCAGACCTGCATTTTTGATAGCTTGGATAACTGCTCTGGGTGTTCAGGTGGCTTTTCCAGTCTGGACTGTACACCGTGACATCATCCAGGTACGCAGCATAATAACCAGTGTGAGGGGATAAAATGACATCCATGTACCATTGGAATGTAGCTGGCGCACCATGTAAACCCATGGTAGTGAACTGATAGAATCCTATAGGGATGGCAAATGCAGTTTTGACTCTGGATTCTTTCACTAAAGGTATTTGCCAGTAACCCTTGGTGAGATCGAGGGTACTGATATACTTTGCACTCCCCAGTCTGTCCACCAAATCATCTATTCTGGGCATAGGATAACTGTCCAATTCTGACACTTGATTAAGTTTTCTAAAATCAAGGCAGATTCTAACACCCTCTTCTTTTTTGTTTACAATTACCATGGGAGATGACCAAGCACTCCTCGACTCCTCTATGATACCCAATTCTTTCATTTTTTTATATTTCCTTAACCACATCAGCTCTTAACTGCTCTGGTAATCTATATGTCTTTTGCCTAACTGGACAAGCATTCCTTGTCAATATTACCTGCTCAGCCCCTTTGCTCAGCCTGGTACCGTGGTTAAAGTACTGTTAAATGTCTTTAGCACATTACGAATGTCTGCAGGTTGTTCTGAAGTTAAGGAAACATTCACCTTTACAGCATCAGCATTTACAGTTTGTTCCAGTCTATCATAAGCTACATTAATATCTTCCTTATCGGTTTCTGGTAAAACCAGCAAAGCCGTTTTGACATTTTTTCAACCCATTTCTTGAGGAGGTTATCATGGTATATCTTAGTAGGATGTTTCCTGTCAGGAGTCTCAATCTCATAGTTAACAGTGCCAGTATGTCTAAGAACCTTATATGGCCCTTGCGACTTCATTAACAGTTTATTTTCCGTTGTGAGCAACAGTAGCAAAACCTTTTCACCTGGCTCAAAACCTTTTTCTTTTACCCCTAGTCATAATATACCTTCTGCTGATTTGGGGCCTTCTCCCGATTACTATGGGCAATTGCAACATATTTTGCCAGCTTCTTTCTTAGGGCTCACATATAAGAAGTCAAAGATTGTTTCTGAGTGGGGTTATCTTCCCAAGTTTTTTTTTTTAATCACATCCAGTGGCTCTCTTGGTTGCCTACCATACAGCATTTCAAATGGTGAAAACTGTGTTGATGCCTGTGGCACTTCTCTTTAAGCAAAAAGTAGGTAAAGGCAAGTATTGGTCCTAGTCTTTTCCTTCCCTTTTACAAACCTTTTAACATGCATTTTAGGGTTTGGTTAAAGCGCTCAACAAGACCGTCTGTCTGAGGTGATAGGGGGAGGTTCTTGAGCAGTGATAACCAGCAGACTGCATAGCTCCTTAAGCAGTGAAAGCACCAACATTACTATCCTGATCAGTAATAATTTCTTTAGATATGTCCACTTGCTGAAAATTTTGGCAAGCTCTGCTGCCACTTCTGAGCTGTTACATAGCACGCATTGGAACTGCTTCTGGGTATAGAGTAGCATAATTGTATACTACCAGGATAAATCTATTACCCTTTTACTTTTGTCTAAAGGACCAACCACGTCCATTGCAATTTTCTAAAAGGCACATCTAGCAAGGCTAGGGGCACCAAGGCACCTTGTCTTTTCTAGTGACTGTGGTACCTTCTGACACTTAGCACACAAATTACAATAGGTAGCAACATCTTCATGAATTTCAGGCCTGTAAAATCTACACAGCAATCTGGCAAGGGTGCGATCCCTCCCTAGTGACCAGCCATAGGACTATCATGCGCTATCTGTAATAACTCTGTTCTATACTTCTGTGGTATAACCAATTGTTCAGTCTGTTCCTGTGTCTGATTCTTGTATCATGCCAGCAGCGAGCATTTCCTGCAGGTGTCTTCTCACATCATCTATGTCTGCTGGGCTAGGCATCAGGACCTCTCTCAAAATGGCCATTCATTGTGCAGGTGTATGTGATGCTCTGCACCCTGGACACATCCCACATCCCATTCTTTCAATGAAAACACTTGTTCTCTCTGGGCAAGTCTCTTGCTAATTCTAGCCCTCCATTCAGCTGGGAATGGGGATTCACTAAAGTCAAACAAGTCTGGGGTCACTCTCTCCTTCTCACCAGGGTGCTTGTTGCTGGGCAATACTGCAGTGTCTGCATAGTGTACCATAGCTGGGGTGCACCCTCTGTTCATCTGGATCTCCCGATCTGACACTTTGTGAATCTGAACCATCACTCATCGTGCATAGGCATGGGCACAAGCAGGAAAGATGCTGGGCTTGACCAATAATCCTTCTAGCAATTTTCCATTGCCTGGTGCATCCAACACCAGTATTTTGTTCTTGACATCTTTCCGTAGGCGAACCTCCCTTGAATGATACACTGGGCATTAGGGGCCAGTACCATTGACTCTGGATCCTTCTTCCACAAATCCCACCGATTCATCCTGGTCTACTTCCTTGGGTTTCTGTTGCATATCATAGGCCCTCTTGATCAGAGACGGAATTCTCAGGGCCCTCCCAGTCAGTTGCCTTGTTTCTCATGACAGAGTTGCGCCAGTCTCCCAAACATATGGGTGTTTGTCCCATTAACAGGGGACCCCATCATACAGTCCAGTGGGGGACACACTGAGGCCAATGTCTCTACTCCTCCTATACCAGTTACAGTTGCAGGAAAAGACAACCAGAGGCGGACACACCTAGGTAGGGATAAGACTTATCGCTCAGGTCCCACACATGTAGACCTTCTAGGGATTGCAAAGGCACATCACATAAGTGTTTGTCATACCAGTCCTGGAATACAATGGTCACTTGCGACCCACTGTCAAGCATAGCCCGAGTATGAATACCATTCACAGTCATTGTAGTCTCCATTGAAGGGCCCACTATTTTGGACCAGTCTGGAGAGCAGTAGCAGAGGCCTGGGCAGATGGTTATACAAAGAAATTTGAGTTAGGGTTTCTTGAACCCTCACTGCGATCATTTTGGGCACCCCTTGGCCATTGATTGTTTTTGGAGCTCCCTTGGAGTCTGTTTACTACTCTTTCTAAGTCCTTCGAGACTGGAATTCTCTTTTCATATGGCCATCCTTTCCACAGCTGAGACAAATGATAGACTCCTGGGTCATCCTGGGAGAGAACTGTATGAGGAACTGAAGCAGTAGTAAGAGATTGGGGTCTAGTATCTGCTTGCAGCGGTGAGAGTGGTGCAATGTGTCTTAACAGTTCCTTTACAATGGCAGTCAATCCAGTGATCTCAGCCTTGGAGCTACCCTCGGTAGCAGATGCCTGAGAGTGCACCCCACCCCCATTGCAGTCACATCCTGAAAGTGACCAGAATCTTGTTCCATGGGGTAAACCCTTGCAGAGGCACCCATCTTCAACTCTCGGACTTCCTTTAGTAGCTCATCTTTCCAATGCTGGGCCCAGGGTGGGAAGTCCTTTGCATTCTTAGAGTGCTCATTAAGTGCCAACTTTTGCCCCTGAGCCTCACTTGGCTGATCACTCTCGGTCACTTGTGCAGCAGCGGTCGATATGGGTGCAATTCCCCATGGGGTTGCCTTTGCTCAACACCCCAAATTTCTTTTATTTGCTCATCATAGTAGGGGGCGATTCCAGTCGGGTGGCAAGGCACAACTGAAGCAGTAACAATTCTGAAGATGGAGCAGACTTAGGATCCAGTCAAGCCTAGTTCAATCTAATTCATTTGATGGCAAACTACACCTTTTCTGAAGCACTCTTGTAGCAGCTTTTCAAGCCAAGGTACATGCACAGACAATGGCTGCCCTGGATACTGCTGAGCGCTTGCATTCCACCACAGATCCTCATCTGAATTCAGACCCCATACACATTCTCCAATGCATCAAGATAGTCCTGTGCAGTTGTGCAGGACCTCGAGAGCTCTCACTCCAACATCTTTCATTTCTCTGCTTCTGAACATTGCCATTCAAGTACTACAGGGGCAACATAGCCTATCCAGGTCTCCCAGTCATCTTCCCCTTGGGGGGTGGGGAGGGTGCCCGAGAAGATTCTCAGCCTTCGGTAGGAGTCATGACTAATGGCAGGTACAGATATAGGGGCCAGCATTGACACAGGCACAGAAGGTGGGGCAGTAACAGGTGCTGGAGTGGGAGGGGATGTTGAGGAAGGAACACCCCCAGGTGGCAGGAATAGTTTCTTAAAGTCCTCTATGGTTCTCCCTTCCTCCAGCAACAACTTAGCAAATTTCTCCTCAAAGTCTCAGATAATGGTGGAGCTCATCCTCCCGGGGTCTTTACTGTCTTTTGTTATCACTCTCCAGGTAGCTGGAACCCCTTCTGGGGCAATAGTCTGTGGCACTTTAGAGCTGTCCACGAGGTCACTACACTCTACCAAGGCTATGAAAGTTTGGGCGATCAAATTAGCCTGTCGACCCACCACCACAGGGTTTTTTAAACATTCAACTTTGAAGAGTGCTCCCTCTACAGTGTCTTTACTGGTACCCAGGGGAATATCTAGTATAAGCAGAGCATTTTAGGGGTTGACCTCCTGCCCAGTACACCACCCCACCAGCTGGTGTATAGCTATTTCTACTGGGGTAGCTATTAATCTTTAACAATAATTCATAATTTTTGGCCACTAGAAGGCACAAAATCCCAGCGGTGCCTCCAAAATGTAACCCCTAGGTGGCGCTATCCCAAGGGCTACTACCCCTGCCTGCTTGCTAGTAGCAGGTTAAGGGGCCTGAGTTCTGAAATGGGTGCCTCCACCCGGAGGTCAGGGTTGGTAGTGGTCAAGCTAACCTTGGCACAGCCCTCCGGGACACTGTAATCCCCCTCTTTCCTTACTAGTGGCAGGAACAATACACAATAATCACTTAACCAATACCCCTGATATACCACACAAGTCCCCACACTGTTTGCATTTACCACCAGAGCTTTCCTCTGGCCTGGCTCCAGGGATCCCTGTAAAACAGGGTTATACACAGCAAATAGCAGCAGTACAGTACTCTTGCACAAACTGGAACCACAGTCAGGGTAAATTTAAAAGATTTTATTTAAGGGACTTGAACAAGGGAGGGTGTAATCAGGTTAATTTGTTAAGGCTGCATCAATCAAGCAGTTATGCATGCACTTCAGGGTCCATAAACAGTCGCAGCTCTGGGTACCCAGATGGAGAATGGTGGGCTAGCCAGGAATGTTGCAGCTGGTTGGGGCCCTGTCATGGAAGAACAACATGCACAACACACTATTTGTAATCTGGAGCTGGAGGGCTCAGTTCATGAGAAGAAAACAACAGGATAATCAGATGACACACTTTTAGATTAGGTTGTTGTTGCAGGGAGCTACCCTGATGATTACTCACAATACCCAAGACTGGACACAGGCTGGATGAAAATTGAGATAGCAGGTGGTTAATCTGGAGTGCCAGGAGAAGCAGGGCCCACACGAATCGCTGCGGCATCGTTCCTGTTCAAGTGTGGAGCAGGGGGCTGATCCCCAGGCAGGTCTCTCGTCGATGGCTTTCTCTGTGCAGTGGGTAGTCTGGCTGGGTCAGTGTGGCAAGGCCCCAGCCAAATGGAGACAAATTCGGATACAGTCCATTTTGGGCTGGATACAGCTTCCAGCAAGCAGAACACAGTTCACACAGTGGGGAACCAAATCATGACCCACTTTCAATACACAACACATTTACATGTAAAGGATTCACGGTACCAGCAACAGAACACAGTTCACACAGTGGGGAACCAAATCATGACCTACTTGTGATACACGGACATTTACATGTAAGGAAATTCTACTGTACCAGACAAACCGCTCTCGGTTACGATAGCAAAGAATCTCTGCTAAACCGGGATTCAAAAGCAGCTGGAAATCCTGACAGGTCAATCGCATTCAGCAAAATCTTCAGTCTTCTTCAGGCATGAGCCTGGTAAAAAATCAGTGGCTTACTTCATTCTCACAAACTTGGATTTAGTCCGAAATAATTCTCTTCTCTCCCTCTCAGGGGCAGCAGGCAGACATGCAGGCCACAAATCAGGCCTTTCCACTGTTCTCCTGCGCAAAACTACTCAGACGGCTGCTTGACTGTCTCAAGCATGTTGCTTCTTCAGTTCCCAACTTAGATCTGACTCAACTACCAGCAACAGGGACTTTCCCAGAATCCAAAAGGTTTGGTTGGCTGATCTGTCTGTCAGTCACAACAAAGGCTCCCTTTCAGGTGCAAAAAGGCGCCAAAGCCCAAAACTACAATTCCTACAGATTTTGACTCCAGACAGCTCCTGTAGTCCAGCTCCATTTTAGGTCCCACCAGAACTGATTGGTCCAATTTGCAGTCCAGGACCACGATAGTAGAGATAAACAATACAGTCCTTGCTGCAAAGAAGGCAGGTTAGACAAACTACATTATCACTGTCACTCTAAATGATTTTTAGCAAATAGTTACATCTTTCAACAGAGCTCCCTCTCAGATTACTTATGACTGCAAGCCAGGCAGCTCTTAAAGAGACAGTACACAGAGGCTATACAGGCACTCTCTGGCAATCTGAGAAATTGGCTATACTGCAGAGAACAAACTAGAACACATTTGAGGAACTGGTAACTTGGTAAAACATAATATTGTAGGGGACTAGGAAGGTAAGCTACACTTTCTACAGAAAGTTTCATTATTTTCTTATTGGCATTAAGAATTGCAGGATTCCATTAAAGTGTAGTAATTTTATAACCAGAGGGGTTGTAATACAACTGAAGTTGCTTGATTTCTGTGCTAGACACATAGAATTTGGAAGGATATTTGTGCAATATTTTGGGAGCGTCCTGCTGGCTAAGCAGTGAGTTTATCCCTGGTTTCAGATAAAGAGTTTGTGTGTGTATTAGAAGCAGACATAGCAAATTGTCTTCACTGAAAGGCCTGCTTACATCACAGGTGTCACTAGTCAATCAATTGATTCTGGGTGGAGCTTGTATCACTGTTCTGTTTAGGCATACTACACAGAGTAAAGTCAGTCAGAGGACCTGCCTGTTCCTTTTGGAAGGTGAGAAATTGGCTATACTGCAGAGAACAAACTAGAACGCATTTGAGGAACTGGTAACTTGGTAAAACATAATATTGTAGGGGACTAGGAAGGTAAGCTACACTTTCTACAGAAAGTTTCATTATTTTCTTATTGGCATTGAGAATTGCAGGATTCCATTAAAGTGTAGTAATTTTATAACCAGATGGGTTGTAATGCAACTGAAGTTGCTTGATTTCTGTGCTAGACACATAGGATCTGGAAGGATATTTGTGCAATATTTTGGAAGCGTCCTGCTGGCTAAGCAGTGAGTTTATCCCTGGTTTCAGATAAAGGGTTTGTGTGTGTATTAGAAGCAGACGTAGCAAATTGTCTTCACTGAAAGGCCTGCTTACATCACAGGTGTCACTAGTCAATCAATTGATTCTGGGTGGAGCTTGTATCACTGTTCTGTTTAGGCATACTACACAGAGTAAAGTCAGTCAGTGTACCTGCCTGTTCCTTTTGGAAGCTGAGAACTTGGCTATACTGCAGAGAACAAACTAGAATGCATTTGAGGAACTGGTAACTTGGTAAAACATAATATTGTAGGGGACTAGGAAGGTAAGCTACACTTTCTACAGAAAGTTTCATTATTTTCTTATTGGCATTAAGAATTGCAGGATTCCATTAAAGTGTATTAATTTTATAACCAGAGGGGTTGTAATACAACTGAAGTTGCTTGATTTCTGTGCTAGACACATAGGATTTGGAAGGATATTTGTACAGTATTTTGGAAGTGTCCTGCTGGCTGAACAGTGGGTTTGTTTTTATCCCTGGACTCAGTAGAGTGGTTTGTGTAGGAGCAGTGGTCTAGTACATTGTAGTGTTGGTTGACTTACTATAAAGGACAGTACTCACCAGGGTGGTGGAGCAGTGGTGTAATTGATTGTTTCTAACAGTCACCAGTGGTTGTGGCCTACCCACTCACCCCAGGCGTGGCATTTCCTTTATAGCCAAGGTTCTGACATCACTTCCTCAACAGGTCTTGGAGCAGAACTGTCATATTCTTAATTACCCAGCACAGTGCATAAAGCGTAAGTATACACACACCCAAAAAAAAAAATTGTATATTACTCATTGTATATTATAAGGAAGAGGAACATGTGGGGAGTGGTGCAATGCACTGGCTGTGGGGCAACAATTTTCCGGGAAACATTCTGGAACCTGTGTTGCTGCCCTATTTGCAGGCAACTGTCAGCTCTGAGAGAGGAGGTTGCCCACCTCCAGGTTGAACTGGCTAGGACTAAGGAGGACTCCCCCACCCAAAGAGCACCAGTTCCACAACCACTGCCTCAGAGGTTGCCATGTGTGAAGAGCAGATGGACCACAGTAGGTTCTGGGAGGGTGAGGATGGTGGAACAGAGGCGTAGCCCCCGAGTTGCACCTCTACACAAATCATATGTCGGTCTGGCAAATCAAGGTTCTCTATGATGACACCCTCATTGGAGACCATGAAGAATGCTGGGGACAGCCACAAGGGAGACCCACAAAACAGTGGCAAAGGACAACACAAGGGAAAGAAACAGCTTCTGATAGGGGACTCAATTGTTAGGGGTGTAGACCTGGGGAAGGGAGAGGAGAGGGAAGTAAGGTACCTGCCTGGTGCCATGGCTTGGAGGGACAGGAAGTGAATCCTCAGGATTGCAGAAGCAGCATCACAGGAGAGGAAACTAGATATCATTGTCCACCTCAGAACAAATGACCTAGCTAGGCATGAGATCAGTGCAGTGCAGGATGAATTTTTGGAGTTGGGGAGGGGCCTCAGACAGATAGCAAGCACGGTAACCTTCTCAGAGGTGCTGCCAGTCCATGGCAGTGGTGAGGCTAGGGTACTGTACACCATGCGGTTTAATGAATGGTTGCAAAACTGGTGCAGAGCACAGGGCTTTGGCTTCATTGGGGACTGGGGGTCCACCTGGAGAGATGAAGGTCTATACTGGCATGATGGTCTGCATCTGTCCAGGAAGGGAAACACGCTCCTAGGTGACAGGTTTAAAGGCTTCCTTGGCAAGCTTTTAAACTAGCCAAGGGGGGAGGTGCTGATAGGAAACAGGAAAGTTCAAGTCTCCCCAAAGCATGGCAGGTAGTAGGGTAAACACTGAGGTACAGAGCTTGACAGAGGGCAGGACAGGAGTAAATGGAAAATGGACAAGGGCAATAAGAGCAGAGATGGGGTAAAAAGGATAAAGCCAACATTAAATGGAGGGCAATGAGTACCAATGCCGTAGTCTGAAACAAGCTTCCAGAGCTAGTAGCCCTGATGGAAGTGGAACACTTGGATATTGTGGCAGTCACAGAAACATGGTACATGGAGAACCATGACTGGGATGTCAACATACCAGGTACACAATCTACAGAAGGGACAGGGAGGGTAAAGAGGAGGTGGAGTAGCTCTCACATAAGGGAAGGGATCAAAGTAACAGAACTAAAAGGTAAAGGGGAGGACAAGAGGAACTCTGGGTCACATTGGAGACAGGGAATGGCATCACAATCCGCACAGGGGTTGTATACAGATCCCATCTCAAGGGAGAAATGGACAAGAAAATGATAGAGGGCATTCTCAAAATGGCTGCAAAGGGAAATACTGTTGATGGGGACCTGAATATGCCAGATGTTAACTGGGCAACATGGACTGCAGCCACATCCAAGAGCAGGGTCATTCTTGATGCCCTACAGGAGCATGCCTTAGACAGCTAGTGGTGGAACCCACTCGGGAGGGAGCAATATTAGACCTGGTACTCAAATGGAGAGAGGGATCACAAACTTAGAAGTCAGTAGACACCTGGGAACAAGCAACTACTGCACAGTGTGTTTACAATAAACACAACCATGGAGACAAAGCCATACAAATACAAGGATACTGGACTTTAGAAGGGCTGACTTTGGCAAATGGGTGAATACCTGAGGAATGCATTAGCAAATGGCCAGAAAGGAGGGGTGGAAGAACAATGGAGAAAAATCAAAACTGCCATCATGGAGGCAACAAGCCTTTGTGTGAAACAAATAAAGAAAACAAAGGGGAATAAAAAACCACTATGGCTCTCAAAAGAAGTGTCAGGAAAGGTTAAGGAGAAAAAGGCTGCATTCAAAAAGTATAAGGAATCACAGACAGAGCACGACAGGGAACTGTATCAATTAAAGCAGAAAAGAAGTGGGAAGGCAGTCAGAAAAGCAAAGGCCCAAACCGAGGAAAGGATAGCCAACTCAGTTAAGAAGGGGATAAAACCTTTTATAGGTACATTAGGAACATAGAAAGGTTAAGGGAGGGATAGGGAAGATTAATAAAGGAGAGAGGAGGTGGGCAGAGGGAGACAGTGAAAAGGCAGAGATAATGAATGAATACTTTTGCTCAGTATTCACAAAAAAAGAAGAGGAGGAGTTACCTAAACTAAACAGTAGAAGCACTCTGGATAGTGGGGTTGATACCAGTCCATTTAAAGAAGAAAGAGTACTGAAAGAACTTCTAAAACTCAAGGTGGACAAAGCAATGGGGACTGACAGGATTCACCCTAGAATCCTAAAAGAGCTAAGGAGGACCTAGTGACACCACTAACCACACTTTTAACAAATCATGGGAAGATGGGGTGGTACCTGAGGACTGGAGGAGGGCAGATGTGATTCCCTTCACAAAAGTGGGAGCAAGGCAGAAGCAGAAACTACAGACCTGTTAGTTTGACCTCAGTGGTGGGGAAAATGATGGAATCACTTCTGAAAGAAAGAATTGTTGAGTACCTAGAGGCCAACGGGCACTGGACCCAAAGCAGCATGGATTCACAGCAGGAAGGTCATGTCAGACAAATCTAATCGATTTCTTTGACTGGGTGACCAAAGTAATAGACCAGGGAGGGGCTGTGGATATGGCCTACCTAGACTTTAGCAAGGCATTTGACACAGTCTACACTAAAGACTAATAATCAAGATTAGCCAGCCTGGGAGTGGGTCCCAGGGTGGTAGCCTGAGTGAAAACTGGCTGCACAACAGGACACAGAAAGGTAATAGTGAATGAAACACATTCTGAAGAAAGGGGAATTACTAGTGGAGTACCTCAGGGCTCAGTACTGGGTCCAGTCCTCTTTAACGTCTTTATAGGTGACATTGCAGAGGGTCTGGAAGGAAAGGTATGCCTCTTTGTGGATGACACAAAGATCTGTAACAGAGTTGATACAAAAAGGGGGGTAGAAAGGATGAGAAGGGACTTGGCAAGGTTGGAGGAATGGTCAGACATATGGCAACTTAGATTCAATGCAAAGAAGTGCAAAGTAATGCACCTGGGAAATAAAAATCCAGGAGAAGAGTACACAATAGCAGGGGAGGTACTAACAACAACAATAATGGAAAGGGATCTGGGTGTAGTCATATCAGATGACCTAAAGGTGGGTATGCAATGTGAGAAGTCAGTAGGGAAAGCCAGGGGATACTGGGATGCATAGGGAGGGCATCACAAGTAGAAAAAGGAAGTGGTTATCCTCTATACAGACAGTTGGTGAGACCCCATCTGGAGTACTGCATGCAGTTTTGGAGACCTCATCTACGCAAGGACATAGACAGGATGGAAGCAGTCCAGAGGAGGGCAACTAAAATTGTGCAGGGTCTACATCAGAAACCATATGAAGAGAGACTGAGAGAGCTTAATATATATACCCTTGATGAAAGGAGGGACAGGGGGACATGATAGAAACTTTGAAGTACCTCAAGGGAATCAACAAAGTCCAGGAGGGTAGCATCTTTCAGAAAAAGAGATGTGTAAGAACAAGGGGCACAATTTAAAGTTAGAGGGACAGCTCAGGGGTAATGTGAGGAAATTCTTTTCAGGAGAGAATGGTGGATGCATGGAACCGCCTTCCTGGAGAGGTTGTGGGGTCTAAAACAGTGGGGGAATTCAAACATGCATGGGACAGACATAAGGCAATTATAGTGGGGGGGTTGCAGGAAGTAGGCTGTTGGTTAACTAGAATCTGCAGCTTATCCAGTAGGTAGGGACATGGGCAGACTGGGTGGGCCAAGTGGTCCTTATCTGCTGTCAAAGTCTATGTTTCTATGGCAATCACATTTAAACTGCTAAAATGCAGGACACCAGCCTGGCAGTGCACATTTAGGCAAGCTTGAGGAAGACTTTTGGGAACCCCATTTGTAGGGGTTACACCTGTAAGTCAGATCACAAATTCAATACATAGAACAAGGTTACAAAAGTGTAAGCTAAACAGAGTTACAAAGCATCTGAGAAACAAAACAAGTTTTGAAAGCTAGGTTACAAGGAGATAGTGGATAAGGTGCAGAGAGGATAGAGGACAAGAGAGGAAGAGTGAGGGGCGGGAGGCTATGAGGGAGGAGTACAGCCAGTGGCATTGTGGTAGACATAACATGGGGAAGTGTGTGCTAGGGGTAGCAAGTGCTAATAGGAGAGAGAACTGCATAAGATTAGGGAAATATTCATGGGGTCAGCTAGTGGAGGCAGTCACAGGAGCTAGATGCAGTGAGAGAGTGGTGTAGCCTTGTTTATAATGCAAGTGTAGGAGTGGAGGAGATGAAACTGTTTAGACCATTTAGCCAGCTGGGCACCTGTAAATAAAAAGATCTTTGACCTTGTGAGGTGCGACAATGTGGAACCTGCAGGAGCTGTGATTCAGACCCACTGGTTGAGTGGGGTTATTGCTAGGGTGCAGGGTGCACACACTTCAGGGGGTGCAAGGCCCATAGTTATTTTCTTTGCCATGGTGCAGGTTAAGTACTTTATCCGATTGGTGAGTTTCAGCCATCCAGTTTGTGCATAGAGGTTGCACGTATGTGTGAGGTGGTGGGATTCAGTGAGAAGTCAGCAGGCCTTATTGAGGGAGGTGGGTATGCATCTAAGAGCGGTAGCAGGGGCAGAGCCATAGAAGATAAGCCCATAGTCAATAATGGAGACAACAGAGCTCTGAATGGTGACAGTCAGGGCTTCTGGGGTAAGATGTTGCCTATGCCAGAAGAGAACGCTTAGGCGAGTATTTGCTGCTTTGGCTACTAGAGTCAACGTGGGCACTGTGTTAGATGAGGGTCTAGGGTGATCCCAAGGTGCTTAAAGGCTTGAACTCTGTTCCAGGGTGACTTCATGACTGGTTTTGATGGATAGGGGTGCAGCTAGCGTTGTTATGAGAGCTGCTGAACATCATAGACTTTGTTTTCTTCTGTGGGACTGTTTTGCTGTCAGGTTGGATCCACTTTTTCAAGAGTTCTCTGAGTCGGGTGAATGCTCCTCAAGGATTGTCGACAGAGTTGTACTTCAGAGATCGAAATCTCTGCCTGTATGTCTCTCCAGAGATGTCATACCTTTTCAGAATTTCTCTTTTTACCTGGTCATAGTTTTCTGACTGTGTAGTGTCCATGCTGCTGTAGGTAAATTGGGCTTTCCTATCAGGAAGGGTACCAGTCTGATTGTCCATTGCTGCTTTGGCCATTGGCAGGCTGTGGCAACTCTTTCAAAAGTTGTCAGGTATGCCTCAATATCATCTGAGGGACACAACTTTGTAAGTTTAATGGCTTTTTAGTTGCTTGCATTTTGTTGCTCATCTGGATCTGTGCCAGATCCTCTGATTTTGATAGCTTGCTAGACATCGAGCCATCGCTGCTCCCGTCGCTCCATGTCTTCTCTCATCTGCTGCTCCTGTCACTTCATCTCTTTTTCTCTCTGTTTCTTAGTCTCTTTTTGTTGTATGGCCCACCATTTGAAAAAGTCCATCAGGCTTTCAGGTTCTGTCACTTCCTGTTCTTTTTCCATAACTTATACTGGCTGTACAATCTCAGACTGGACTTCTGTCTCTGCTAGTTTGACTGCCATTCTCCTGGTAACCACTCCTGGATGTGCTTCTGCAGAATCCATACCTTCCTCTGTGCTTCCATGGTACTAGGTCCAGTACCCATGCACAAAACTCCTGGCTTAGAGTATGCACAGCGTGAACTCACTTAGGCTGACACCACCCGTCATTGAGGCACAGGTCAGGAAGCAAAGGAAAACCAGGAACAGTTGTAGACTTCACCAGAAATATTTATTTACAGTAGCAGTAACATAAAAAATAAACTTGTTCAGTATAACTATTTACAAAGGCAAAATAAAATAGAGTTTTCCTGCAGTTTCTGTCCCTTTTTCTTCTAATCTTTCTTGCAGTTGCAGCTTAACTCTTATAAGTCCTTTCAACCCCCATCCTTAGCAAGCATCCTGTTTTTGTGCTTCTTGAGTTGAGGCCCTCTTTTGCACAGCTTTTGTAAAAGGCTTAAAAATTGAACTCTGGTAACCTCTAGCTTCCAACAGCTTGTTGCAGTCATCTCTGATTATAATTATATACATTTCAACAGTAATGCTGTACATTTTCCAAACAAAAGTGATCCCATTATCAGTTACATTTCCATACAATGATTTGCACATATTTTATATCAGCAGATCTAGATATGCAAGGAGAAAAATAGACAGCAAGAGAAAACTGAAGACTGTGAGAGGCAAAGAACTGTGAGCCCATCGGGTTGATCAAGTCCAAAGTCTCACAGGAAAATTTGGTTGCACAACCAGACAGAGAAGAGACAGAAAAGGACAGATCCATGCATTTAAAGGGACACTGTCAGCTTTGCCCCACCATTTACTTCAAAATCACACGAGTGTACCTCTTGGCACACACACAACAGAAGATAACTGTATAATGCACCCCCATATCTCAAAATTCCCAATCTGTAAGCATTTTTATTATTTTTACCTTTTAAGTTACTCATTTGACCCGAGTTTAAGTTATGCACCTACCGGAAGCTGGTACCAGTCAGGAACGTGCGTCTGCTATGAACGCGACCCAGAACTACATATTTTCCATGAGCACAATATTAAAATAGGCTCACTGATCCATTGCAGTAATTCAAATGTTTTGTTTGGACACTGAAAAGAAACCGAGCATCAGAGTTGTATAAATAGAAGTTTTTGACTGAAGTCGAAACTCCGTGCATGCGCAAGTGCAGCACACTTCTGCGCATGCACGGGATCTTTGCTAAGTCCACTCCTGTGCCTGCGTGAGATTTTCACCTCTGTCAAAAACTTTTACTTGTACAATTCAGAGTGCTCAGTTTCTTTTTGGAGTCCAAACGAAACATTTGAATTACTGCATCGGATTGGTGGAGAGTATTTTAATATCATGCTCATGAAAAAATGCAGTTTTGGGTCGTGCTCGTAGCAGATGCAAGGTCCTGATTGGTATCAGCTTCCAGTAGGTGCGTGCCTTGAACTCCGACCGACTGAATAACTTAAAAGACAAAAATAATAAAAATGCATGTAGATTGAGAATTTTGATACATGGAGGTGCATTCTACAGTAATCTTCTGTTGTGTGTGTGCCAAGAGGCACACTCATGTGATTTTGAAGCAAACGGTGGGGCAAAGCTGACAGTGCCCCTTTAAACTCTTTCTCCATAACAAATGGGACAGGGTCCTATTCTACCCTGTCACAGCTGGGAACTGAAAATGTCATTAGGTTTGTCATTGTTTGGCATGACTGACAGATCCAAAAAGAAGACAGGACCTATACCCTTTTAAAATTGTACAGTTTGTTTCCAGCTCGTGGCAAAGACAGACCACCACGAGCTGTGCTTAAAGTGCCTTAGTTCAAATCATAATTTTTCCATTTTTGATCCCTGTAAAACATTTTGCCCTGAAGCGCAAAAGGTCTAAAAAAAAGTGGAAGTTTTTATGGCTTCTTAGTCTGCCTTTATGTCACCAAAGGGCTCAGATGAGGGTCCAACCCCTCAGAGTAAGCAGCAGTCTCTGTCAAGGGGGACAAAATAGAAAGACAAAGCTGCTAAAAATGGTTCACAACCAGGGTGTCCAAAAGGAGGAACCCTGTATCCAGTAAAAATTAAAGAGCTGCGTTAGAGGCATGGTATCAAATGAAGAAGCATAGGCGGAAGCTGAGGATAGCACATTGCTGGTGCTGGTGGCATGTAACCCATATTTCCTACCTAGTCTGAATGATAAACAATTTGCAGAGCGGGAGGAGAGGGGAGTGCGCTGTGTTGGTAATCTTTTACAAGAGAGGGCATGTGCTCTTTGTGGACCTAAGAAGAAAACTGGACTCCGAACAACCGCCACTTTACATACAGTACTTACATGCTAGGGCCTATGGGAGAAACATGGAGAGGGATCCTGTGGATGCATCAGCTCTAGCATAAATAGAACAATTAGTATAACAGGCTAAAACAAATGGGAAAGGGCTGATACAGAAGCGGTGAGACAGGTCAGAGTGTTTTTTCCTCATTTGACAAACATAATTAAGGCACTGTGGGAAACAGATCTGGGACTCCATATTTTGGAGGAGGATTGGAGACTGGTTCTGCAATCTCATATGGGCCTGTTAATTTGTAATAAATGTAAAAATCCCAATATAAATTTGTACATTGCCTGTACCGTCTCCAGTGATAGCACATAAGATAAACCCTCAGATTTCACCCCATGTAGAAGATGGGAGGAACCTAGCACCTACATACATTATTTTTGGGCCTGTCCCATCTTAGAACATTTTGGAAAGGTACATGAAATATTGATTATGTCAGGCATCATCTGTCTGTAACACTGGTCTCCCTGCTCCTCGGTATGGAGGATCTGAAAGGAGATGGCTGGTCCCCCCTCCCTCGATGGATAAGAATTCTCCTGTAACTTGCTAGGCAATGCATTTTAAATACATGGGTGTCATGTGTAACACCTACAATACAACAGTGGAAATCCTTAGCTACTCAAATTCTGGCCCTAGAAAGATTATCTTACTTTCTCAAAGGAAGGAAGGAGTGAGTCCTAGCAGTTTGGGAACCCTTTCTGAATTCTCTCTCTCCCCTGCAGAGGCTCAGATCTTGCAACAAGGCATCTGCTAGGTAAAGAGATGTTTGGAGAACAGATGCATTGAATGGACTGATACTCTAAGATCTAACAATAAACACTTTAGACTATGACTGGCTACCCAGGATACTCTTATGCATTTTAATATATTCTAATATATTTTATTGTCTTCTAACTTTTATGGAATGGATTTGTTTGATAGAATTTTTATTGATTTTTTTATTACACTACGTAGTAGATAATATGATTTTTGTAGTTCTACCTATTTGTAGCACTTAATTAGTTGCTCTAGATAGAAGTTTATTGTGTTCTTGTGTATTTGTATTTTGATATTTTAAAATAAATAACTATATTATACAAAATAAATAAATACATAAATAAAAGCCTCTGAGCAGACACTGGAAATGGTGCTGGCCAAGAAAAAACAGAAAGAAAAACATGTCACTGTCTCATCTCCTAAAGAAGGAAAGGAGCTGCCAGTGGACTAAAACAAATGTCCCCAGCAGAGGACATGACAAAGGCATAGCAATTCCTTCCAGCTTTCCAGGCTATGGGGAACTTCATGAATATGCTGCCCCGCCACCCAACTCCAGATCCATTCCCAATGCCTGCAGGGGAGGAGGCTGACATTTTCTATGAAGATAAGGAAGAAGGAGAACCTATAGATCCAGATGGTTCTCAGCAAGAATTTAGCTCTCCTCCTAGGTGTTCAGAGGGACTTACCTCACTATAGCTTTGTAAGGCATCTGGTAAATACCTCAGCATCTCCCCCATAAGACTAAGGAGGATGAAGATGAGGTAGAATTTATGGATATGATGGGCTTAGCACCCACAAGAAGGCTGATCTTGCCCATTCACAACCCTCAAAAAAGCCACCTACTAAATCATGTCAGCACCCACCTCAGTGGCTGGCATTGATAAGAAATTTGATAAAAGTATCAGGTGGACCAACAGGGCACTTAGTACCTGTACTGTCACTGTGATCATGAGGAGTGGTCCAGACTGCTGCCTCTGATAAGGTCAAGTTCCTCTTTCCTCCCAGCCTCCTGAAATGGATTCCAGGAAGCTAGATAGTATGGGGAAAAGTTTCACATCCTCTTCCCTGGTCCTGAAGCAAGCAGCTATTTAGCAACACAGCCCAGTTCCAGAGAGCCCTATGGAACCCTCGCATCGGTACTGAGTGAAAAGCTACTACAGAATTGACACAGGATATGGGTGATGCAGCAAGCTCAGCCACAGATGCTACAAAGTATCAGTTTCATATGAGAGTAGACACAGATTACACTACTTCTAGGGTCATGGCCCAATCAGTGTCCTTATGAAGGTTTGTCTGGTTTAGAAATAAATCTATCCTAGGACACTCAAAGAAAAGCAATGGATTTTCCCTGTGAGGGAAATTCCCTGTTTGGTGACAAGACAGAGGCTTACATGAAAATGGTGGATGAATACAAAACCACCTACAAGAGCAATACAGTACTGAGAAAAAAAAGGACTCCACCTCCTACAGGCTATATGGAAGGGGAGATAGGGATAGGGGATAGTACCCTTGTGCTTATGTTCCCTATGAGTATTCTCCACAAAGGGCTTACTATAGGGACAGGGGTAGAAGAGGCACTAGGCATGCACCTGTAGCAACAGCCCCCAAATCCCAGGCAAAGCAAAACCCCTGACGTGTCTTCCCAGGTCATGCATCTGTTGCCCATGGGGGAAAGACTGGCTTGCTACTTCCAGGAATGGACAAAAATCACCACAGACAAGTGGGTCTTGGAAGTAATGAGTTAGGCTTTGTCTTTGCAGTTCAGGAAATTCCCAAAACTGCAGAACCCAAAGGTTTTCCAGCCTCACACTCCAAAAGAAAACATTCAGTTGGAGAGGCAGGTAAAGAAATTGCTGCAAGCGGTGCGGTGGAAAAAGTATCTCAAGGAGCTTTAATCTAGATCCTTCCTTGACCCACAAGAAAAGTGGAGAATGGTGACACATTTTAAATCGGAGATATCTGAACAAGGAGGCAGTATAGCGCAGTGGTTTAAGGCTCTGAGCTGCAAATCTGGTGACATCCAGCAGACCAGACCTGGGTTTGAATCCCACAGCTTCCACTTGCAGACTATGTGATCCTGAGCAAGTCACTTAACTTCCCTGTGCTCCCAGGTCACACCTGTAAAAAAGCTTTCAGCTTAGTGTGCTACTCCTGGTTAAACAACTAAAAAAAAAACAAAAAAAAACAAGCATTTAAAGAAAGAAAAATTAAGCCGCCCAGTGGTGTGGAGGGTTGAGGCATTGGTCTTACCTCCTGCCACGCCAGTAACACATTTTGTGGTAATGCAGCAGGTTGCTGGGGGGTCGCCTGGGGAGGGAGAAGATTGAGTATCCAGTATCATTTGGTGGTTCCACCAAATGACTACCCCAGGTAGAGGCCTGAGGGTAGAGCGGGTCAGGGACACCAACGAAGGGAGGGTACTGTGGGATCCTGCAACATGCGCACACCTCCATGTATACCCACTGATGTGTATGTCCCAGCAAAGAGGGAGGAACAAGAAAAACCAGAAAATTGGGGATGCTGCAGGCTACATAAAGCCTGAGTCACGATCTCAGCCCGCAGCCCTGACCGGCCAAACTGGATTTGTGTGTACTGAAGGGGGGCCCTACCACGGGGGGAATCCATGGGAGATTTGCTGGTATCAGGCTGGGGTTGGGAGAAGAGCAATGTGACTAGCAAGGGGCGGATGTGAGTGCTCGCGGAGACAGCCAAAGCCTGCCTGACAGCAGGAGCCCCAGGGAGAAAAGAAAAGGATAAAAAAGAAAGAAAATTCAAAATGGTACCACTGGGCTCAGTGATTCTATTTCTGTGCATAGGGGGACTGGCTGGGGTCACTAGATCTGAAAGACACCTGCTTTCACATACCAGTCAGGCCAAGTCACAGAAAATAGCTCAGGTTCAAGTTAGGGAACTGCCAGTACCAGTTCACAGCCCTTCTCTTCCATTTCTCCGCAGCTCCAGGAGTTTTCACAAAGTGCCTAGCTGTGGTGGAAGCACATTTGAGAAGGAAGGGGTGGTGATTTTGCCCTACCTGGATGACTGGCTGATCTCAGGAAAACACAGCAGGAAGCAAAGTCCTCTATACTGCTGACACAAAACTCATTGGAGGACTGGGACTTCCTCATAAACCTTCAAAAGTTTCAAACAGAGCCAGTTCAGATTCTAGACCTTATGCAGTAGGTGTACAGGTGAATATCCTGCAAGGAAGGCATTCCTTCCTCAAGCAAGGGTAGCAAATCAGATTTCAACTGTAGAATCCTTAAGGCAGGGCACCCAAGACCTGCAAGGGATGTTATACAGTTACTGGAGCATATGGCCTTTTCTACTGCAGTGGTACCAGGGGCCAGGTTCCAAATGAGAGACATCCAGTGTCCCATAGGGGACCATTGGTCTCAGAGGTGGGATCCACTGTTCAGACTGGAGCCTGTAACAAAAACCTTACTAAAGACACTGAAGTGTCGGAAGGAAGGAACCTCAGAGAGGGAATTCTCTTCCTTCAGCAATCCCCTACAGCTATACTCACAACAGATTCCTCCCTGCAGATTGGGGCACCCACCTGGAGGACTGTACTGTAAGTGGAACTTGGTGAACACAGGAGACTGAAGAACACATAATTCTCCTGGAACTCTGCAGTGTACCTGGCAAATCAGGCTTTTACTTCCAGATCAAGGGTCAGTCTGTGCAAATCAGAACAGACAACACCACAATGATGTATTATATAAATAGCTAGGAACAAGATTGATAAAGTTATGCACAGAAGCAATGAAGATTTGGAATCTAGCCTACTTCCTGAAAATTCAGCTATTCACAATACACCTGCCAGGTAGAGACAATGTGTTGGCAGACTCTCTAAGCAGGATCAATCAGGGAAATCACAAATGGACCTTGAACCAGCAGGTACTGGCATCAGTGTTGATAGTTCGGTTCACCAGAAACAGATCTATTTGCTTCCTGGAGAAAAAAACAAAACAGCTCCCACTATTTTGTTGCAGATCCCCTTCAGTGGGTTCAGTCCCAGAGGATGCTCTAGTCCTCAACTGATCAGGGACGTTTCTATATGCCTTCGAACCATTCCCACTTTTGTGGAGAGTACTGATAAAACTAAGGAGGGAGTGAGCAACAATGATTCTCATAGTCCAGCTTGGGCCAGGCAGACATGCTACTGTTCCTTACCAACAGACTGCCAATCAACCTGCCGCTGAGAAACAATCTGTTGCCGCTGTCCCAGGGTAGGATAACATTCCGAAACCTTAGGACTCTGCACCTGAGAGCATGGTTCTTGAAGAGCTACAGTTCCCTGGCCTAAATCTCTCTCTGACGAAGTAATGGAAGTGCTGAAGATTTCTAGGAAACCAGCAGCAAGGAAAACTTATGCTTCAACATGAAAAAAATTTCCTTCTGGTGTTCTTCTTCAGATCAACCCCCTCCTGGGCAGATCTGTTTACAGTCCTGGACTACCTAGTCCATCTCTTTGGGCCTAAGGTCCTCAGCCTTTAAGGTTCATTTAGCAACAGTGTCAGCTACACATCAGCTGGCAAAAACAGGCCAGTGGCCTCACAACCAATTTTCAAAAAGTTTTTCAAAGGCCTTACTCACCCGTACCCTCCAGTAAGGTACCCTGTCCCTCCCTAGGACTTGAATGTGTGCATTGCTCAGCCAATGGAGGCTCTTTTTGAGCCCATGGCCACTGCTGCACTGAAGTATGCCACCTGGAAAACAGCTTTCCTGGTGGCAGTGACATCTGCCAGAAGCGTGAGTGGGCTACAAGCCCTCTGCACACATCCAAACTACAAAATCTTCCATATCGGCAATGTAGTCCCAAAGACAAACAGGCAAGTCCTCCCAAAAGTGGTGTCTGAATTCCATCTGAATCAATCAATCGCCCTTCCAGTTTTATTGACAGGAAAATTCAGCTCAGGGAAGCAAAAGCTCTACAGTCTGGATGCGAAGAGGGCATTGAGTTACTACCTGGACTGCACAAAGGATGTTAGATCCACTAACTCTCAGATATGTGTCACCAGTGATGAAGTGGGGAAAGGCAAACCACCATCCAAGAGAACTATTTCTTGTTGGATAGTCTCCTGCATGCAGTTCTGTTATTAAAAAGCTGGTAAATTGCCACCTAGAGGTCTCAGGGCACAATCTACAAGGGACATCTCTGCCTCTGTAGCAGTGTAATAGTGCAAGTGCCCTACCCTGGCATGGAAAGGGACGGGGAGCCCAGGGGCCCTTTTCTATCTCCTTTTCTTCCTGCCTTAAGACTGTTGCAACAGCATCCTTATCTCTTCTTTATCTTAGTCTATCTTTTTTTGTAAGTAGGCCATCTATCAATCTCCTTTTCTTTCTCTAATTTTCCTTTTTTCTCCCTTTCTGTCCCCAGGTCTACTTCTCCCTGCCAGTGGGGTACTTAAAGTGTGGTAACCAGGGGAAAAGGGAATTTGGAACAATTGCTATTAATCCAGTAATTCTCCCTGCTAGTTGGTGTACGTTAGCATATTTTCTGTAGTACAATGTCTAAGGACAAGGAGAGCCACCTTTTTACTTCTGTTATACCGAGATTTTGAAGCTATGTCCTGCTTAGAAAGAATAATGGTTATGCATAAATACAAAGGTTATGTCTGACTGCCCCTATTTCAGTCAAAATCCTTTGTTGTTTTTTGCAGTTTATGTCCTGTTTTATTTTGTTGCCCAGAATGAATTGTCCATTGATCCTGGCAAGAGGCAACACGGAGCTTTGCTGGAGAGAAAACTCCGTTACAAGACCATCTTGCTTTTACGCAAATGGCTCCTCTTTCCAATGTGCCCATGTTGGGCAATGTGGCTTTAGCCACTAAAATGTAAAGAAAAAGTTTACTGCCTTTCTGGTAGGCTTCCTTCCTGCTTGTAGCAGGCTGATTTCCCCATTTTAGTCTGTTGTCTGGAAAAGAAGGAAGCAAGCGGGAACGCGGAGCCGTCTTGCCTTTGCTCTGTGTCCGCTTCTCTTTCCAGATACTCATAAGCATATATATTGACATGCGCTGGAAGAGCAGCGCTTTGTAAATAAAACAGAAATGTCCAGGGTTGAAACAAAGTCCTTCAAGAAAGAAAATATTCAGGAGGGAGAGCTTGCAAAATGGGCATGGTCCAGAGCACTCGCCTCCAAAGTTAAAAAGGGTTAATTTTTTACACATGAAAGCTTGGAGCAGCACTCATGTATGCGAAGCTGCTCCATGTTCATGTTGGTGTGGCGCACCTTCCCCCTCGGGCTACAGACAGCTGGTTCCCACCTGTAAGTTGTGTGCAAATGTCAAAAACATTTTAAAAAAACACCTCCCTTTTTACTTTTCCAGCAAGCAAACCCTTCTACCATAGAGGGAAGAAATTTTTTTTTACTTTGGACAGATGGGCCAGAGCCCCATTCTGCTTCAGTTTTTAACTAGTGGACATTGTCCATCATCCTAAAAGGGGCAGGGCTTACAGTAGCATGTCACAAGGGCACAAACACAGAAATTTTAGTTAATAGCCCTTTGAAATGCATAACAATCCTAACAAAATTATTCTTTATTAATTTAAGACTGTTTCCTTGTGTTTGTACATATTTATATGTTTATTTTAGCCTAGGAACTGCTTGTATTAGACTAGGTGCAGATCTTTTGAATCACGTGACTGTTTAGGCAGTATAAAACCAGGTCCTTTGGGACCAATTGGTATATAGGTACAGTCTCAGCAAGTTGTGCAAGGACTGTTGGTTCCTTAAAGGCACAGAGGATGGAATTATGTCTAAGTCTGGACAGTCTTAGCTGTGCATATTGATTTATATTTCTTATCTTTATTTATTTATTTTTTTGTAAATAAAGTCCACACAGTGGTGTGTTTTGTTTCACCTGAACTACTGACTCCTGTGTATGCTTCCTCAACCCACTTAGTTTGGCCAACCTGGCCACAATGGTGTCAGCCGTGGGATAAGTTGGTGGTCCAAGTAAACTGGGGGACACCAACTCTGATATCAATCCTGATATTGAGGAAACAGATTAGTGATGAGCCATGACTCAGAAACTTGAGAAGGAGATGTTGGAGCAAACCGAGACCCATGACTGTGTCCAGACCAGGGCGATGGTCGAGGGAAGTGGGGAGCAGCTACTTCCTGGGTTGGAGGCAAGTATCCAGCCAAAGACCTAACCTGATCCTGAGTCCAGTTCATTGCAGAAAGAAGAGGAGCCAGTGGAGGAACCCCTTCAGACATCAGTAATTTGCTGAAATGGCTTGCTGTCCACCAGTTGGAGATGGAGAAGCAGAGGAACTGGACAACCATGAGAGAGATAGAAAGAGAGATGGATACAAGACCAACGATGGGCGAGACCCTGAGAGCCCTGCGGTAATTGGGCCAATAGCGGTGGGGGCATGACCCAAGTCCCAGAGACATGAAATTGACAAAATGACCCCACTGGCCAAAACAGAAGCATATCTGACCACCTTTGAAAGGATGGCCAGAGCATGTGGTTGGCCCCAGTCTCAGTGGTGGTACATTTAGCACCATACCTGACTGGCAGGCACAACTGGCATGCAGCAACATGGATGCCAGAAATATAGACAATTATAAACTTGTCAAAATAGAAATACTGCACAGATATGACATTAATGCAGATCTATGTGATAATGGCAATCGCTGTGAGGATGACTGTACATCAGCAAAAATACATTTCGCTGATGTATAATCTCAGCGCATGCCAAAATGGCACCGGGAACTTAATTTTTTTTGTTTATGCAGGGGGATGTGCCTCCTACACCCCCACAGGGGACTTCACCCCCCCCCCGGCACCCTACTAAAGATTCTCAACAACAGGAAGATGCATGTCGGGGGTGGGGCGTGAAAAGTAAAAAAAAAATTTCTCGGCTGGTGCAAAAATCCCGACACACCCAGCACCGAACCTGGCACCCTCCTAACCACAGCCTGCCACGAATCCACCATGCCACATGGCCAGCTCGGCAACCCACTGTCATGCTACCACTCATAAACCCTCCTTCCCCTTCCACCCATTGCACTGCGTGCTCACTCTCCCCCCCCCAGGCGTGTATACATATAGCAACAGGATGTCGCTATACCCGCATTTACCTCCCATCCACCCGCCATGAGAACAGGTGCCGCTATTGAGTCACCCTTTTAGTAAGTGCTCAATTGTGATCACCTTTCTCATGGGATACCTATTAATGCAGAGACTCACTGCCAGAGTTTCAGTCTCTGTGATACCAGACCTCTTATGCTCCCAGACAGACTGACGCCAGATTAAGGGAGTTACGTTTAAAATTGCTACAACCAGAGGGGAAGTCAATAATGGACCTCACTGAGACTCTTGTCATTGAGCAGTTTCTGCAGATCCTACCCAGCGAGGTCCAGATCTGGGTAAAAGAATGTAATCCAGAGACAGCAGAAACTGTCATCACGCTAGCTGAAGACTTTCTCTCAGCTCGCCAGCCCCCAAAAAGAACAGAGCCCCAGAAACATCCTCGACTCACACCTCCTCCTCAGCAAAACAATCTTCTAATCCTTCATTTAAAACTTATAAGAAACCAGATAATAGACAATGGAAAGGAGGGAAGACTTTTTCACCTGACATAATTTGCCACCACTGTGAGGAGGCGGGGCATATTGCAAGGTACTGCCCGAAGGAAAAAATGGTACCCGCTCACCTAGCTTTATTGAAATGGAGGTACTATGTCAGAGAGGTGAAAGTCAATGATAAGAATGTAATGGGACTTATAGACTCGAAAAGGTAAATATGCTATGATTTGCCCTGAATTGACTAAGCCCCTAGTTGAGAATGGGCCTCCAATGGATGTTGTATGTATCCACAATGACAAGCACAGGTACCCCACTACTGAGGTGGTGATGAACATCCAGGGCCAAGAAACATCTGTGCCTGCAAGATTGGTACCAGGACTTCCTGTTTCAATAGTCATAGGACATGATTACCCACACTTTGACTCTCTGCTGGCTAACAATGAACAGGTGTCAGCAATCATGACAAGGCCCAAAGCCAGAAAGAGAAATGCTTGGGGATACATTTCCTTTGATTGAGACATTATGGTACCCTGGTAAGGACAGGAAAACCAAGAAGGAAAAACGTATCCTACAAGAAAAATGGAAACAACAGCAACAAAATAATATTGACTTTTCTATACCTGAATGTGAAATAACCAAAAATCCGAAATGTGATAGCACACTAACTCCTTCTTTCAGCAGGTGGGGAAATGTACTTCAGAAGGGGCCACTAAATTGGTATTTAAAGAAAATGTCTTATACAGGGTGTGTACTAACCCAAAGACAGGAGAGGAGTTAGAACAATTGGTTGTCCCAGAAAGGTATAGAACTCAATTGTTGTACTGCAGTCATGATCTTCCCTGTGCTGGGCATGCTGGGAGGGACAGGACTTTGTCTCGACTCTTACAAAGATTCTATTGGCCCAATATTCATGAACAAGAGGCCAATTGCTGTAAAAGACTGTGCAGAAGTGGTCCAAATAGGTTGGCAGGAGCCGGTGTCCCTAGAACCCCTTCCGCTAGTAACCACCCCCTTTGAGGGAATGGCGATGGACATTGTGAGGCCTACTGGAAAGAGTGCCAAGGGGACTAGATTTATTCTGGTGGTTTGTGATTATGCAACCCATTCCCCTTTGGCCATTCCCTTGAGAACCATTACCACTGAGAGAATTGCAGAAGTGTTGGTAAAGTTATTTAGTACGTTGGGTATCCCCAAGGAAATATTAATCAACAGGGGTAGTAACTTTAACTCTGCACTCCTCAGGGAATTGTACTGCCTACGGGGGGTGGTAGCAGCCTGAACAACTCCCTATCGTCCTCAGACAGATGGGCTGGTAGAAAGATTTAATCAGACCCTTAAGAGGATGCTCCGTAGGTTTGCCCTTGATGAGGGTAAGAAATGGGACAAATACCTTCTCCTACTCCTTTTTGCCTACAGAGAGGTACCTCAGGCATCAACTGGGTATTCCCCATTTGAGCTTTTGTTTGGGCGTAACCCTCAGGGATCTTTCAATGTTGTCAAGGAATATTGGGAGGAAAGGGAAACAGCAGGGAGTCATAACATTACAGACTACATGACTCAGTAAATGAAAAGATTGGTAAAATATACAGCTGTATTTCACTACAAACTGTACTGAAGCCCAAAGGAACAAAAGGAATGGTAGGACCAGAAAGTGAAAAGAAACTTTCAGGAAGGAGAAAGAGTTTTGTTACTGTTATCAACCACGGAGAACAAACTCTTGATGAATGGCAGGGACCTTATAAAGTCCTCCAGAGGGTGTGCAGTGTCACCTATGAGGTAGAGATACCTGATAAAAGACCTGGGAGGAAGCTATATCATGCAAACTTGCTAAAGAAATGGCAAGAAAGAAGTGAGCCACAAATCAGCATGCTAGTAATGCCTGAACAGGAAGTGTCTGAGATGAAGCTAGGTTACAGTAGGCTACAGGAAGAGGGAGACAGGAGTAAGGAGATTAATATCAATCCCGACCTGGATGAACACCGAAAAGGCAGAGACAGAGCAGGTTATCCTGAAGTATTCCTCCTCCTTCACGAAAATACCTGGGATGGCGGTAGGAGTAGAACATCACATTCATACCTCATCACCCCTATTAGGCTGAAACCATACAGGCTCCCTGAACAGGTAAGGACAGAGGTGCAACAGGAGAGCCAAAAGATGGGAACCCTGGGTATAATAGAGCCATCCGTGGGCATCCCTTATAGTGGTTGTACCCAAGAAGGAGGGAGGCATTAGGCTCTGCCTAGATTTCACAGAATTGAACCAGGTCTCTGAGTTTGATGGATATCCTATGCCTAGAATTGATAACTGAATTGACTAAATAGGAAATGCAAGATTTATTACCACGCTGGACTTGACAAAGCGGTACTGGCAAATCCTTTGGATCAATCCTCCAAAGAAAAAAACAACCTTTGTCACCCATGGGTCTATTCCAGTTTGTGACCATGCCTTTTGTGCTCCACGGACACCTGCCACCTTCAAAGGGTCATGGATCAGTTGTTGCCTCCCACATTCTGTCTACACAGTGGCCTACCTGGATGATATGGTAATATTCAGTCCAGACTGACCTACCATGTGAAGCAGGTAACTGAGGTAGTAAAAGTCATTAGAGGGCAGGCTTGACCATAAACCAAGTAAGTGCAAGTGGCCATGACAGAAACTAGGTATCTAAGTTTCCTATTGGGTAATGGTCAAGCAAAGCCAGAAATTTCAAAACTGAAGCAGTTACAAATTGCCTGTTCCTCTAACAAAGAAACAGGTTCGGTCATTTTGGGGCTTGCTAGTTACTATCACAGAGTTCATTCCTGATTTTGCGTCAGTAGTGACCCCCTGACCAACCTGACAAAAAAGAGTATAGAACACTGTGAAATACCCCCGAATGTGAAGAGACATTCCAGGCAATAAAAGCTGCCCTTCGCGCTTCACCAATTCTGAGGTGTCCTGACTTCACCAAAAGGTTTGAGGTACACACTGACACTTCGGACACGGGTATTGATGCAGTGCTAAGTCAGACCTTAGATGGGGAACAGCATCCAGTGTTGCACATCTCTAGAAGGCTGCATGATAGAGATCAAAAATATTCTGCAATTGAAAAAGAATGTTTAGCTATGATGTGGGGTGTAGAGGCACTACGTTTTTATCTATGGGGGACAGCCTTCACTTTGATTACAGACAATAACCCTCTGTATTGGCTCCACCAAATGAAAGATAAAAATGCCAGGATTATGTGGTGGTACCTCGCCCTACTGTACAACCCTACAAATTCACAGTTAAACATAGATCTGGAACGCAGCACAAAATTGCTGATGTCATGTCACGTCATACTGCAGGTGTTTAACCTTTGAATCCTGTAAATATGTATACAATATGTTTTGAGAATGTGTAATGGTTAAAGTGTTGATATTGGTCTGTTTAGATTATACACCCCAAAGCAAAAATAAGTAGTGCTTATGAATGATTAGAAAGCATGAATGTATATTGTGCCTGTTCCATAGCACGTTTTTGTAAATAAAGAGCTACTGACACCTCAAAGAAAAGTTTAGAAAACATAATAATTAGGTACACTTTTGCTTACATTCCATTTATATTTTATATATTTCTCCTCTCCATAATTTATCACTAAAGAAATGTGTATGAATACTGTATATGATTGTTGTCCCTTATAGTTAATTTTAAGTTCATCTGCCTCTATAGCTTACTCCCTACTTCAAGTCATAATCCTCTGTTGTGACATCACAATCTGTTGCCATAGGAGTAACTGTGAGGACACAGACAGTGCTCTATGACTTCAGGTGGGGAGAAAGCAGCAGAAACAGATGAACTCTTCAGGACCAAAGATCCTGTTTTCATGCAAATGACCTCACTACTAAATAAGAGGGAGGAGGAATACAGAACTAATGGGAAATACAAGCTGGACAGTGCCTAAATATTAGGTTTTGTTAAAGTTATCCTGATCGTGTCACCAGCTCTTTAAGGGTGCCCTGAGGTGGGGCTTCTGTAGAGGGTAGGTGGAAGCCCCAACCAACCCCCTGGGTTGTCCTAGGGAGGTTCCAAAACAGTAACAGAAAACCAGGAAGTCTTAGGACCCTGGTTTCCATCTGAGTGGGATGGAGTGTGGTAGTGCAGGTGCCCTACTCTGGCATGGAAAGAGATGGGGAGCCCAGGGACCCTTCTCTATCTCCTTTTCTTCCTGCCTAAGACTGTTGCAACAGCATCCTTATCTCTTCTTTATCTTAGTCTACATTTTTGTAGGTAGGCCACTGAATCTCCTTTTCTTTCTCTAACTTTCCTTTTTCTCCCTTTCTGTCCCCAGGTCTGCTTCTCCCTGCCAGTGGGTACTTAAAGTGTGGTAAACAGGAGAAAGGGATTTGGAACAATTGCCATTAATCCAGTAATTCTCCTGCTAGTTGGTGTACGTTAGCATATTTTCTGTAGTACAATGTCTAAGGACAAGGAGAGCCACCTTTACTTCTGTTATACTGGGATTTTGAAGCTACTGTATGTCCTGCTGAGAAAGAATAACGGTTATGCAAAATACAAAGGTTATGTATGACTGCCCTATTTCAGTCAAACCCTTTGTTGTTTGTTGCAGTTTATGTCCTGTTTTATTTTGCTGCCCAGAGAGAATTGTCCACAGAGCCTGGCAAAAAGGCAACAAGGAGCTTTGCTGGGAGAGAAAGCTCCGCTCCAAGACCATCTCGCTTTTGCGCAAATGGCTCCTCTCTCCAATGTGCCCATGTTGGGCAATGCAGCTTTAGCCACTAAAATATAAAGAAAAACCTTACTGCCTTTCTGGTAGGCATCCTCCCTGCTTGAAACAGGCTGATTTCTCCATTTTAGTCTGTTGTCTGGAAAGGAAGGAAGCAGGCGGGAACGTGGAGCCGTCTTGCCTTTGCTGCATGTCTGCTTCTCTTTCCAGATACTCATAAGCATATATATATTGACATGCGCTGGAAGAGCAGTGCTTTGTAAATAAAACAGAAATATCCAGGGTTGAAACAAAGTCCTTCAAGAAAGAAAATATTCAGGAGGGAGAGCTTGCAAAATGGGCATGGTCCAGAGCACTCTCCTCCAAAGTTAAAAAGGGGTTAATTTTTTTCACATAACAGCTTGGAGCAGCACTCTTGTATGCGAAGCTGCTCCGTGTTCATGTTGGTGTGGCGCACCTTCCCCCTCGGGCTACAGACAGCCTACCCCCACCTGTAAGTTATGTGCAAATGTCAATAACATTTTAAAAAAACACCTCCCTTTTTACTTTTCCAGCAAGCAAACCCTTGTACCATAGAGGGAAGACATTTTTCTTTACTTTGGACAGATGGGCCAGAGCCCCATTCTGCTTCAGTTTTTAACTAGTGGACATTGTCCATCATCCTAAAGGGAGGGCTTACAATAGCATGTCACAAGGCACTAACACAGAAAGTTTAGTTAATAGCCCTTTGAAATGCTTAACAATCATAACAAAATTATTCTTTATTAATTTAAGACTGTTTCCTTGTGTTTGTACATATTTGTATGTTTATTTTAGCCTAGGGACTGCTTGTATTAGACTAGAGGCAGATCTTTTGAATCAGGTGACTGTCTAGGCAGTATAAAGCAGGTCCTTTGGGACTCAATTAGTGTAAATAGGTACAGTCTGAACAGGTTGTGTAAGGACTGTTGGTTCCTTAAAGGCACAGAGGATGGGATTATGTCTAAGTCTGGACAGTCCTAGCTGTGCATATTGATTTATTTTCCTATCTTTACTTTTTTGTAAATAAAGTCACACAGTGGTGTGTTTTGTTTCACCTGAACTACTGACTCCTGTATGCTTCCTCAACCCACTTAGTTTGGCCAACCTGGCCACAATGGTGTCAGCCATGGGATAAGTTGGTGGTCCAAGTAAACTGGGGACACCAACCTGATATCAATCCTGATATAGAGGAAATAGATTAGTGATGAGCCATGGCTCAGAAACTTGAGAAGGAGATGTTGGAGCAAACCGAGACCCATGACTGTGTCCAGACTAGGGCAATGGTCGAGAGAAGTGGGGAGCAGCTACTTCCTGGGCAGGAGGCAAGTATCCAGCCGAAGACCTAACCTAATCCTGAGTCCAGTTCATTACAGGAAGAAGAGGAGCCAGTGGAGGAACCCCCTTCAGACATCAGTAATTTGCTGAAATGGGAACTGGACAACCGTGAGAGAGAGAGAGAGAAAGAGAGATGGATACAAGACCAACGATGGGCCAAGACCCTGAGAGCCCTGCAGGTAATTGGGGCCAATAGTGGGGGGCGTGACCCAAGTTCCAGAGACATGAAATTGACCAAAATGACTCCCACTGATGAAACAGAAGCATATCTGACCACCTTTGAAAGGATGGCCAGAGCATGTGGTTGGCCCCAGTCTCAGTGGGTGGTACATTTAGCACCATACCTGACTGGCAAGGCACAGCTGGCATACAGCAACATGGATGCCAGAAATATAGACAATTATAAACTTGTCAAAATAGAAATACTGCACAGATGTGACATTAATGCCGATCTATGTGATAATGGCAATCGCTGTTAGGGTGACTGTACATAAGCAAAAATACATTTCACTGATGTGTAATCCCAGTGCACATTAAAACAGCACCGGAAACTTAATTTTTTTTGTTTATGCAGGGGGATGTGCCTCCTACACCTCCCCACAGGGACTTCACCCACCCCGCACCCTCCTACTAAAGATTCTCAACAACAGGAGATGCATGTCGGGGGTGAGGCGTGAAAATAAAAAATTTCCGGCTGGTGCAAAATCGACACCAGCACGAATCTGGCACCCTCCTAACCATAGCCTGCCCACCGAATCCGCCATGCCACATGACCAGCTCGCAACCCACTGTCATGCTACCACTCATAAACCCTCCTTCCCTTCCACCCATTGCACTGCGTGTCACTCCTCTCCCAGGCGTGTATACATATAGCAACAGGATGTAGCTATACCGCATTTACCTCCCATCCACCGCCATGAGAACAGGTACGCTATTGAGTCACCCTTTTAGTAAGTGCTCAATTGTGATCACCTTTCTCATGGGATACCTATAATGCAGAGACTCACTGCCAGGTTTCAGTCTCTGTGATACCAGACCTCTATATGTCCCAGACAGACTGACGCAGATTAAGGGAGTTACGTTTAAAGTGGCTACAACCAGAGGGAAAGTCAATAATGGACCTCACTGAGACTCTTGTCATTGAGCAGTTTCTGCAGATCCTACCCAGCGAGGTCCAGATCTGGGTAAAAGAACATAATCCAGAGACAGCAGAAACTGTCATCACGCTAGCTGAAGACTTTCTCTCAGCTCGCCAGCCCCCCAAAAAGAACAGAGCCCCAGAAACTCCTCGACTCACACCTCCTCCCCAGTAAAACAATCTTCTAATCCTTCATTTAAAACCTATAAGAAACCAGATAATAGACAATGGAAAGGAGGGAAGACTTTTTCACCTGACATAATTTGCCACCACTGTGAGGAATGAGGCATATTGCAAGGTACTACCGAAGGAAAAAATGGTACCCACTCACCTAGCTTTATTGAAATGGGTACTATGTCAGAGGTGAAAGTCAATGATAAGAATGTAATGGGACTTATAGACTCGGAAAGTAAATATGCTATGATTTGCCCTGAATTGACTAAGCCCCTAGTTGAGAATGGGCCCCCAATGGATGTTGTACGTATCCACAGTGACAAACACAGGTACCCCACTACTGAGGTGGTGATGAACATCCAAGGCCAAGAAACATCTGTGCCTGCAAGACTGGTACCAGGACTTCCTGTTTCAATAGTCATAGGACATGATTACCCACACTTTGACTCTCTGCTGGCTAACAATGAACAGGTGTCAGTAATCATGACAAGGGCCCAAAGCCAGAAAGAGAAATGCTTGGGGGATACATTTCCCTTTGACGGAGACATTATGGGTACTCCTGGTAAGGACAGGAAAACCAAGAAGGAAAAACGTATCCTACAAGAAAAATGGAAACAGCAACAAAATAATATTGACTTTTCTATACCTGAATGTGAAATAACCAAAAATCCGAAATGTGATAGCACACTAACTCCTTTCTTTCAGCAGGTGGGGAAATGTACTTCAGAAGGGGCCACTAAATTGATATTTAAAGAAAATATCTTATACAGGGTGTGTACTAACCCAAAGACAGGAGAGGAGTTAGAACAATTGGTTGTCCCAGAAAGGTATAGAACTCAATTGTTGTACTGCAGTCATGATCTTTCCTGTGCTGGGCATGCTGGGAGGGACAGGACCATGTCTCGACTCATACAAAGATTCTATTGGCCCAATATTCATGAACAAGAGGCCAATTGCTGTAAGGCCTGTGAAGAGTGCCAGAAAGTAGCCCAAATAGGTTGGCGAGGGCCGGTATCCCTAGAACCCCTTCCGCTAGTAACCACCCCCTTTGAGAGAATGGCGATGGACATCGTGAGGCCTACTAAAAAGAGTGCCAAGGGGACTAGATTTATTCTGGTGGTTTGTGATTATGCAACCCATTCCCCTGCGGCCATTCCCTTGAGAACCATTACCACTGAGAGAATTGCAGAAGTGTTGGTAAAGTTATTTAGTACGTTGGGTATCCCCAAGGAAATATTAATCAACAGGGGTTGTAACTTTAACTCTGCACTCCTCAGGGAATTGTACTGCCTGAAGGGGGTGGTAGCAGTCTGAACAACTCCCTATCATCCTCAGACAGATGGGCTGGTAGAAAGATTTAATCAGACCCTTAAGAGGATGCTCCGTAGGTTTGCCCTTGATGAGGGTAAGAAATGGGACAAATACCTTCTCCTACTCCTTTTTGCCTACAGAGAGGTATCTCAGGCATCAACTGGGTATTCCCCATTTGAGCTTTTGTTTGGGCGTAACCCTCAGGGATCTCTCAATGTTGTCAAGGAGTATTGGGAGGAAGGGGAAACAGCAGGGAGTCATAACATTACAGACTACATGACTCAGTAAATGAAAAGATTGGTAAAATATACAGCTGCAGTCCACCCAAACTGTACTGAAGCCCAAAAGAAACAAAAGGAATGGTAGGACCAGAAAGCGAAAGAAAAAGACTTTCAGGAAGAAGAAAGTTTTGTTACTGTTATCAACCACGGAGAACAAACTCTTGATGAATGGCAGGGGCCTTATAAAGTCCTCCAGAGGGTGTGCAGTGTCACCTATGAGGTAGAGATACCTGATAAAAGACCTGGGAGGAAGCTATATCATGCAAACTTGCTAAAGAAATGGCAAGAAAGAAGTGAGCCACAAATCAGCATGCTAGTAATGCCCGAACAGGAAGTGTCTGAGATGGAGCTAGGTTACAGTAGGCTACAGGAAGAGGGAGACAGGAGTAAGGAGATTAATATCAATCCCGGCCTGGATGAACACGAAAAGGCAGAGATAGAGCAGGTTATCCTGAAGTATATCTCCTCCTTCACGAAAATACCTGGGATGGCAGTAGGAGTAGAACATCACATTCACACCTCATCACCCCCTATTAGGCTGAAACCATACAGGCTCCCTGAACAGGTAAGGACAGAGGTGCAGCAGGAGAGCCGAAAGATGGGAACCCTGGGTATAATAGAGCCATCAAAGAGCCCGTGGGCATCCTTATAGTGGTTGTACCCAAGAAGGAGGGAGGCATCAGGATCTGCCTAGATTTCACAAAATTGAACCAGGTCTCTGAGTTTGATAGGTATCCTATGCCTAGAATTGATAACTGAATTGACTAAATAGGAAATGCAAGATTTATTACCACGCTGGACTTGACAAAGCGGTACTGGCAAATCCCTTTGGGTCAATCCTCCAAAGAAAAAAACAACCTTTTGTACACCCATGGGTCTATTCCAGTTTGTGACCATGCCTTTTGGGCTCCACGGAGCACGTGCCACCTTCCAAAGGGTCATGGATCAGTTGTTAGCTCCCCCCCATTCTGTCTACACAGTGGCCTTCCTGGATGATATGGTAATATTCAGTCCAGACTGACCTACCCATGTGAAGCAGGTAACTGAGGTAGTAAAAGTCATTAGAGGGGCAGGCTTGACCATAAACCCAAGTAAGTGCAAGTGGCCATGACAGAAACTAGGTATCTAAGTTTCCTACTGGGTAATGGTCAAGTAAAGCCAGAAATTTCCAAAACTGAAGCAGTTGCAAATTGCCCTGTTCCTCTAACAAAGAAACAGGTTCAGTCATTTTTGGGGCTTGCTAGTTACTATCACAGGTTCATTCCTGATTTTGCGTCAGTAGTGACCCCCCTGACCAACCTGACAAAAAAGAGGTATGGGAACACTGTGAAATGCCCCCCCCCCCGAATGTGAAGAGACATTCCAGGCAATAAAAGCTGCCCTTCGCGCTTCACCAGTTCTGAGGTGTCCTGACTTCACCAAAAGGTTTGAGGTACACACTGACACTTCGGACACGGGTATTGATGCAGTGCTAAGTCAGACCTTAGATGGGGAACAGCATCCAGTGTTGCACATCTCTAGAAGGCTGCATGATAGAGATCAAAAATATTCTGCAATTGAAAAAGAATGTTTAGCTATGATGTGGGGTGTAGAGGCACTACGTTTTATGTTTGCTTGCATGTACAAGAAACATAGTGCCATCATCCGAGTTTTCGGAGGTGTGGCAGCCCTCTTCCAATTCAGTCAGTGTGTTTGCAGGTGCGGCCGCAGTTCTCAATGCCTGCTGGAGCTGTCTATGACAGCATTTCAAAATGCAGTGGAGTACAGTTGAAAGGGAGCTACACTTCAGTGAGCAGCGATAAGATATCATCTACTCATCGTGCTCCCCTACACACACACACACACACGCCACGCATACTGCGTTCGCCCCCCACACACACACACTGTACAGCCGATGGGGGTGCCCGATCCCCGTCGGCTGTGCTGCTCACCCAAAACACAGTTCCATATGCCGCGCTGGGTGCCCACCCCAGCATGGCTACATGTCGATATAGCCGATGGGGGGGTGCCCAATCCCCGTTGGCTCACTGTCTCCCAGAGTACAGGGTGCCAGCTTCAGAGCCCACCCCAGCGTGGCAACAGATCTGGCCGGCGGGGGTGCCAATTCCCGATCGGCTCCATGCTCCCAACCAGCAGTTCTTCTATCACGCTGGGAGCCCACCCTAGCGTGGCAAATGTCCCTGCCATCGCTATTAAAAACCTGAAACTCAAAAATGGTCCTCGCTGTCTCTGCCCCCCACCCGCACTCCACCCACTGCACACCCTGCCTCCCCACACCCCTCACCCCATACTTACCTCCGGACCCGCGCAACGATCTTCGGTGGACTGGGAACACGTCTGCACTCTTCAAAGCCGACCGCAAACTGAGGAAATGCCGGTAAGCAGTATAATGGGATAGATAGGGTTTTTTCAACTTTGCTGCATATCTCATGCATTTTTGGAATTTTTGCACCAAATTTTCAACATGGGGTTTTTGGGACCCCTTCTCATGAATGCTTTCACTGTCATGGCGTTAATCGGGCCCGAAGGGTGATTTTGCAGTCACTGCATGAAATCACCTTTTGGGATTGAGTAACGAAACGACACTGCCACTGTTCATAAGGTGGGCTTTCTAAAAGCCTATGTTGAAAATTTGGTGGAAAAATTCCTAAAAATGACTGTTTTACGAGCGTGCGCAATTCCTATGCACACTCGTAAGTTTGCAAATTTTTAATATTTTCACTCCAGATTTTCAACATTGTAATTTTATTACACTTCCTTATGAGCAGTACAGCTGTCATTTTTCACATCTTGCCCAAAAGCGTGTTTCTAGCCATGTAGCGCACAATGGCATTCCCGTTTGTGTAAAGAAACGTATGGGACACATTAAGAAAATCACAGTGTCACTTTTAATGAGCAGAGGTCTTAAAATGGCTATGTTGAAATTTGGTGAAAAAATTCCTAAAAATGACATTTCTGACTGCCCGTTCATAAATTCTCCTTATAAATAAGTTTGTGAATTTTTAATATTTTCACTCCATATTTTCAACATTGTAATTTTATTACACTTCCTTATGAGCAGTATAGCTGTCATTTTCACATCTTGCCCAAAATGTGTTTCCGCCCATGTAGCGCACAATGGCGCAGTCGGTGTGTGAAAGCAATGTTTGGAACAGATTAAGAAAATCACAGTTACACTGTTCATGAGCAGAGGTCTTAAAATGGCTATGTTGAAAATTTGGTGACAAAAGTCCATAAAATGACTGTGTTATGAGTGAGCATTGCGCAGTTTCCACGCACCTCGTAAGTTCATGACTTTGTAATATTTTCAGTCCAGATTTTCACCAGTGGCATTTTTCCACACTTCCTTATGAACAGTACAGCTGTCATTTTTCACAACATGGCCAAATGTGTTTTCACACTTTCAGTGCAGAGATGCGTGGTCGCTGTGGGAAATCATTGTTCGGGACAGATAAAGAAAATCACAGTGACACTGTTCATGATTGGAGGTCCCAAAATGCCTGAGTTGACAATCTGCTGTAAAAAATCCCCAAACTAGTTACATTACGGGTGTGCGTTGCACATAGGGTTGCCACCTGTCAGGTTTTTTACCTGGTGATCAGGTTTTCAGGGTCCCTATCAGGTAATCCGGTTTTGCTCTATGCTGGTCAGGTTTTTGAGCCATTTTGAGTGCTCACATACTTTAGAAACAAATTTTGTCATATCACTCATTGTTTCAGCTACATGTCCAGAATACAAACAAGTTCTGTTGTCAGTGTAGCCTTTGTTTCTGAATGCAGTCACCCTGGGAGGTGTAAAGTATGGCCATTAGCACTTACTTAACCTAATCTTTCCACTGCAGCAAAGCTGCCCCACCTTTGTAACAGTAACAGAGCCAGTTGTCCTCCATTTTCATTTGCTGGTAAACATTTTCATCTCTAACAGAATTTAGGCATTTTTAAATGTTTTAAATTATTTTTCCCACAAGAAAAAAATATGGTAACTTATTTAGCTTTGAAATAGTACTGTGGACAAGAACATGAAATGGAGGCAGAAAAAGATATAAAGTATGTATACCATTGTATGCTATTTACAGTATCCCCCTTGTCTCCCCCAGATCATATCTGCAAATGAGATTTCTTTTATCTCTGTATGTTTATCTGGTAAACCAATGTCAATAAAATCAATAAATAAATAAATAATTAGGAAGAACCTGGGAAAGTAACTTTAACAGGCGCAGTACAGCATCTTAACATTTTTATTTCACTGCTGCTTTAAGTGTTGTCTTTTATTGGAGGAACAGTGCATGATGAGTCATGAAAAGGGGTGGGGCTAGGGGCGGAGCTTAAGATCCGGTTTTTGCCTCATTCAAAGGTGGCAACCCTAGTTGCACAGTTTCTATGCACGCTTGTGACTTCACCAGTTTTTTTAATATTTTTACTGCAGATTTGCAACATTGCCATTTTTTCCACCTCCCCATGAACAGTACAGCTGTCATTTTTCACATCCTGTTCGGAATGTGTTTTTGCACCTGTGGTGCTAAATGCCGTAGTCCCTGTGCATAAGCAGCTTTCGGCTAACAAACTGATATTGCCACTGTTCATGAGGGGTGGGGGTCTCAAAAAAATGTTGAAAATTTGGAGTGAAAACACCAAGGAATGCCTGAGGTGTTAGGTTTCCAACCATAACGCTCACCCTGTAGAGAATGACAGGCATCAGGGGTGTGACTTGGGATTCTTGCCTGTAATGCTATACCATTCCACACCCCTGCAGCCAGTGAGAGGCATCGAGGTATGCTTTGGACTCTTGACCCAAAGTTCACCCCATTCTCTTATACAGCACACATCTCACCATATTCCTGATGGAATGGGGTGCGTGAAGAGCCAAAGACCCCAAGGCACACGTGACACTTGTCAGTGTCTGCAGGGTAGGGTGTGGTGAAATGGCGTAGCCATTATGCCTGGCGACCCAAGGCACACCCCAATGCCTGTCACTCTCTGCAGGGTGGTGGTGGGGTTGGCTTCAGTTCAATACTTCACTGCCATTCCTATTATGCAGCTCTGTAACTTCTACACTACCAATGCCAATGCCAGCAAGCAAGCATTCGGCATTGACAAATGCTTGTTATCTTTGGGGAACAGCCTTCACTTTTATTACAGACCATAGCCCTCTGTATTGGCTCCACCAAATGAAAGATAAAATGCCAGGATTATGAGGTGGTACCTCGCCTACTGTACAACCCTACAAATTCACAGTTAAACATAGATCTGGATCGCAGTACAAAATGCTGATGTCATGTCACGTCATACTGCAGGTGTTTAACCTTTGAATCCTGTAAATATGTATACAATATGTTTTGAGAATGTATAATGGTTAAAGTGTTGATATTGGTCTGTTTAGATTATACACCCCAGAGCAAAAATAAGTAGTGCTTATGAATGATTAGAAAGCATGAATGTATATTGTGCCTGTTCCATAACACGTTTTTGTAAATAGTTAAAGAGCTACTGACACATAGAATATGACGGCAGATAAGGACCGCTTGGCCCACCCAGTCTGCCCAAACCTCAAACACCTCAAATAAAAGTTTAGAAAACATAATAATTAGGTACACTTTTGCTTACATTCCATTTATATTTTATATATTTCTCCTCTCCATAATTTATCACTAAAGAAATGTGTATGAATATATGATTGTTGTCCCTTATAGTTAATTTTGAGTTCATCTGCCTCTATAGCTTACTCCCTATTTCAAGTCATAATCCTCTGTTGTGACATCACAATCTGTTGGCATAGGAGTAACTGTGAGGACACAGACAGTGCTCTATGACTTCAGGTGGGGAAAGCAGCAGAAACAGATGAACTCTTCAGGACCAAAGATCCTGTTTTCATGAAAATTACCTCACTACTAAATAAGAGGAGGAGAATACAGAACTAATGGAAATACAAGCTGGACAGTGCCTAAATATTAGGTTTTGTTAACATTATCCGATCGTGTCACCAGCTCTTTAAGGGTGCCCTAGGTGGGGCTTCTGTGGAGGGTAGGTGGAAGCCCCAACCAACCCCTGGGTTGTCCTAGGGAGGTTCAAAACAGTAACAGAAAACCAGGAAGTCTTAGGACCCTGGTTTCCATCTGAACAGGATGGAGTGTGGTAGTGCAGGTGCCCTACTCTGGCATGGAAAGAGATGGGGAGCCAGGGCCCTTCTCTATCTCTTTTCTTCCTGCCTTAAGACTGTTGCAACAGCATCCTTATCTCTTTTTATCTCATTCTATCTTTTTGTAGAGTAGGCCACCACAGATCTCCTTTTCTTCCTCTAATTTTCTTTTTCTCCTTTCTGTACTCAGGTCTACTTCTCTCTGCCAGTGGAGTACTTAATGTGTGGTAAACAGGAGACAAGGGATTTGGAACAATTGCTATTAATCCAGTAATTCTCCCTGCTAGTTGGTGTACGTTAGCATATTTTCTGTAGTACAATTTCTAAGGACAAGAAGAGCCACCTTTTTACTTCTGTTATACCTGAATTTTTAAGCTATGTTCTGCTTAGAAACAATAATGGTTATGCATAAATACAAAGGTTATGTCTGACTGCCCCTATTTCAGTCAAAACCCTTTGTTGTTTGTTGCTGTTTATGTCCTGTTTTATTTTGCTGCCCAGAGTGAATTGTCCAGAGAGTCTGGCAAGAGGCAACATGGAGCTTTGCTGGGAGAGAAAGCTCCGCTCCAAGACTGTCTCGCTTTTGCGCAAATGGCTCCTCTTTCCAATGTGCCCATGTTGGGCAATGTGGCTTTAGCCACTAAAACATAAAGAAAAAGCTTACTGCCTTTCTGGTAGGCTTCCTCCCTACTTGTAGCAGGCTGATTTCCTCATTTTCCGCTGGTGTCTGGAAACGAAGGAAGCGAGCAGGAACACGGAGCCGTCTTGCCTTTGCTCCCTGTCCGCTTCTCTTTCCAGACACTCATAAACATATTGACATGCACTGGAAGAGCAGCGCTTTGTAAATAAAACAGAAATATCCAGGGTTGAAACAAAGTCCTTCAAGAAAGAAAATATTCAGGAGGGAGAGCTTGCAAAAAGGGCATGGTCCAGAGCACTCTCCTCCCAAGTTAAATAGGGGTTAATTTTTTTCACATAAAAGCTTGGAGAAGCACTCCTGTATGCAAAGCTGCTCATTCCTCTCAACCTCTTGCCTCATGAATCAGGGACAAGGCTTAAAAAGATCCCAAATCAGGGACACATCTTAAAATTGGTACTATTCACTCAGAAAGCTGATAGAATAGAGGTTGTGTTAAGATGCATTTTCTGAATAAGAAGAAGTTTGTAATGTTAATGTTTGACATTATTTTGTTCTTTTAATCCGACCTGTTCTGTCACAAAAACACAAATTTTACAAAGGACAGAAGAAAATTTTGAGTCAAAATCAGGGACCTCCCTGAAAATCAGGGACAGTTGAGAGCTATGAAGCTGCTCTGTGTATATGTTGGTATGATGCACCTTCCCCCTCGGGCTACAGACAGCCCCACCTGTAAGTTGTATGCAAATATCAAAAACATTTGAAAAAACACCTCCGTTTTTACTCTTCCAACAAGCAAACCCTTGTACCATAGAGAGAAGGTGTTTTTCTTTCCTTTGGACAGATGCTGCCCTCCTTTCACAAAATAAATAAATTGCTCTGCTTACCTTTCTAGCCAGAGAGCTAAGTCCTTCTTCTTCAGGGGCCAGCGCCCCATTCTGCTTCAATTTTTAGCTAGTGGACATTGTCCACCACCATAAAAGGGGTGGGACATAACATGTCACAAGGGCACTAACAGAGACATTTTAGTTAATAGCCCTTTGAAACAAAATGATTCTTTAAATTAAAACTGTTTCCTTGTGTTTGTACATTTTTTTTTTTAAATTCTGTTTAAGAATTTTCTTTTACAAGCAGTACATGTATGACATACAACAACAGACAACTACAAAAACAGACAAACATCCCAAGTAAACTGAAAATACATAACGAATAACATGCAATCGAGTGTGCGTTTCAATCCATACCATTAAGCATATTCAAGTACTCACAGTTAAACACATAAGACTCAAGAGATCCATTTCGTTCTGTGCAAGATGATAGTATCATGAACACATAATAGAGAATAGTGCCTGTGAAGAGCCCTTCCCCTTGGGCTGGCATTTATGCTGGTGTTTATATATTCAGCCCTGTCCGAGCATCGTATTTTCAGATATGCTCAAGGGCGTCAGAAAGGGCCCAGTCCCTCAGAACGCCTCCTCCTATCCTTTACCAGCAATGTAAGCCTTTCCAATGCTAGAGGCGGATGGCCATTCTCCACCACCTCTCAGTCACCAGAGGGCCCATTCCCGTGACCCAAGTGTTCTGAATACAGTGCCTGGCCAATACAAACAGAACTCTTATCCATCTAGGCAGTGGCAGCCACTCCTCCTCCCCTCCCACTACCTCCACCCCAAATAGACAAACCAGGGGGTCCCGAGACAACTGCCCTCCTGACACCTTATTTACCTCTTGTACTACCTCCCCCCAAAACTTAAAAAAGGCCAGGCATGACCAAAAACAATGAAAGAAGGTACCCAACCCCCTGTTACATCTCCAGCACAGTGGGGATACTGCGGGATGTACCCTATAAACCACCAATGGGGCCAGTATGCTCTATGCAGAAACTTATAGAAGGCCTCCTTAAACTTATTACACCATGATCCCTCCGGCATCCCAGGACTAACTTTCAATTCTTTTCTGATATTTGTTGTCCTAAATGCCTCTCCCAGAGGGCCTTTGTGGTGCCAGTTAGATCTGGCAAGTTTTGCTTATCCTGTTTATCCACTTTCCCTATAAATCCTTTTGGGTCTTTCTTAGCCTAGCATACCATCTGCTCTACCATATTTAGGTGCAGCCTTCCCCTATCCCAAATTCCCATCTTCCCCACAAATGCTTTCACTTGCAGGTATCAGAATAATTGGGAAGTCCCCAGCCTCATGTCTTGCCTAATCCTGTCAAACTCACTTAATTCTCCTCTCTCCAAGAGGACACCTACATAGGCTACTCCTCCCCTTTCCCATTCTAGGAACGCCCTATTCTCCATCCCAGGCACAAAGAAGGGGTTCTTCACTATCGGCAGTAGCACAGTCTTCCTCTGAGCCAAGCCTTTCCACCACCACAGGTGGTCCCAGGCCTCCAATGTTTCCCTAACTAATGGGTTACCACTCCCCAGTTCTCTATATGCCCGAAGTCCCTTACTATGAAGGTAGGCTGTAAGTCTCCCTGGGGTCCCCCCTTGTTCCAGCTCTACCCAGCTGGCTACCACCAGCCTGTGGACCCAGTCAGCTATCCCCTGAGCTGCACCGCCCTATAGTAAGTACCCAAATCCGGGAAATTAAGCACACCTTTAGTCCTATCTGCCTTAAGCCTTTTCAGGCTAATTCTGGGCTTCTTGACCTGCCAGAAAAAATCCGAGAACCCCCTCTCCGACCTTTTCACATCTCCCATTGTTAACCTCACCTGCAACATTTGCATTGTATATAAGATACGGGGAATAATATTCATTTTGATTAGATTGATCCTCCCAATGCAAGACACAGGGAGCTGCATCCATCACTTGAGATCTGCCAGGACCGATTTGATCAGAGGATGATAATTTAACTTATATAGCTCTTCCATCTCCGCCTATCGGACCCCTAAGTATTTAAAATCCATCTGGACCACCTTAAATCCCATTTGCTGTACCTCTTGGCCAGCATCCGGAATCCCATGACTTCAGATTTCCTGACATTAATCTTATAACCTGAGAAACCTGCAAACTTCTCGATAATATTCATCAAATGCCCCATGGAGCTGTGCAGGTCTCCAGGAACAGCAGCATATCGTCCATATAGGGCCACCTTATGCTCTCTCCCTCCATATCCCCTACTCCCACCACACCCTTATGATGGCGTATCGCCGACGCCAAAGGTTCGATCACCAAGGTGAATAACAGGGGGGATAGCAGGCACCCCTGTCTCGTACCCCTTCCCAGCCCAAATTTTTCCGAGAGGCATCCATTAACTATGACACGCGCATTCGGCCTAAGATACATGGCCCTGACCCAGCCTATGAACGAGTCACCCAGACCAAACCGGGCCATTACTTCAAATAGGTAATCCCATTTCACCTTATCAAACACTTTTTCAGCTTCCAAGGAGATCCCCCCATTTTCCCTCGGATCCAGCCTGCCCGCCATATGATATTAAGCAGTCTTCGCACATTATGATAGGACTGATGTCCCTTAATAAACCCAGTCTAGTCTGGGTGAATCACCTCCGGGAGTATATTCTCCAGTCTGGTAGCCAGGACCTTGGCCAAGATTTTTAGATCTACATTAAGCAAAGAAATAGGTCCGATGGCTGTGCAATCCAGCTCGTCCTGTCCCACCTTGTGTATTAAGCAGATATTAGCATCATAACATGGGTCAGATGGCACGGGACCTCCCCTCCACTCCCTCCTCAAATACCCCTACTCAGTGTATCAAATAGCTGCCCCCAAGATTCTATAATACTTGACGGAAACCATCTGCCCACTGGCCTTCACCAACTGCAACCTCTGTATAGCCCTTAGAATTTCCACTCTAGAGATGGGTTGACCCAGCAACTCCCTCTGCTCATCTATAATCCTCTGCAGAGGCACTCCATCCAAGAACTCCCGTATACAATCTTCCTTCCCAGTATGCTCCACCCTATAAAACTCTCATAAAACTCCTGAAACAGTCTGCTATTTCCTTTGAGCTAGTAAGGACCTGCCCCTCCCCACCCTTTACTCTCAATATTCATGTTGAGCACCTACTCCCTTTCATCAACCTCACCAGCATGGGCCCTGGCTTATTCCCCCACTCAAAAACCCTTCTTTGACGATAGAACCATGCTTTCCCGGCCTTGTCTCTTAGTAAGGTATTAAGAGCTTCCCTCGCCGTTATTAGTAGTCTGGTGGCATCCCCACCTTCTCCTCCCCTACTCGCTTCTCCAGCTCCTTCACTTGCCTCTCTAGCTCCTCCCTCTTACACCTACTCTGTTTCTTAATTTTGGCTACATAGGCTATTATAGCCCCCCACATAAAGGCTTTCCCTGTCTCCCAGAAAATGGCATTAGAGATCTCACTCGTGGAGTTCGTCTCTTCGTATAACTTCCACTGTTCTGCTAAATACTCCCCAAATGCCCAGTCTTTGGCTAGGTACATAGGAAATTTCCAAGTGGCAGGTCTGTCCTCAGACACCCCCCAACAACTTTACCATAACCATGGCATGGTCTGAGATAAAAATGGGACTGTGGGCTATCTCCTTATCCTACCACCCAGCATCTGGGAAGATAGATATAGTCCAGGCAGGACCAGGTCTTGTGAGGTTAGAATAAAGGTATATTCCCTCACACTGGGGTTAACTGCCCTCCAACCATCCACCATATCTAAATCTCTTCTTCCAGTGCGCTACTGGTTTCATAGCCTCTGTAACTCGTCCTTTTCCTGTAGAATGATCCATGCATGTGTCCATGGTCCAGTTGAAATCCCCTCCCATAATAAGCCCAGGGAATTGCTCCCTGACCAGCAGGCTCAGCCAAGAGGCATAGAACTGCGGCTCATACACTGCTGGTGCATATACACAGCCAAACATAAGTGTCTCCCCATGCTACGTTCCAGTGACAAAAATATACCTGCCCTCTTTCAGATCTCTCACAACTCTTTCCACCTCAAAAAGCAGGCTCTTATGAAAGAGTATCGCTACACCCCTTTTGTGAGAGGAGTAAGAGGCAGCCAAACACTTCCCCACCCAGTTCCATACCAACTTGGCATGCTCCAGTTCTGTCAGGTGGGTCTCTTCAACAATGCCACTTGCTCCTCCCTCCTTTTCAATGCAGTCAAAGTGCTGTCCTCTTTACTGGGCTCGCTATGCCTTTTACATTGTAAGAGATAACATTAAGGTTCACTGCATCACCCATCCACCTTAAGCATCTTTTCAAATTCCAAACCATTTCCACCGGCATTCCCTGTACACTTCCATTTATCGAGCATTTTGAAGTAAGCTTGCACATTGTCTTTGATTTCTCACTAATCAATTGCATCTAAAGAAAAGTAATAATATAATTGCAGTAACAATAATAACAGTAATAATCCTATTTATAACATTTTTAACTTACAACCCTGATATGTTCCCCCACTGCCTTTCTGCCTCACCTTTCCACCCTCTCTGCCCTCTCCACTCGTGCTTCCTTCCCTCCCCATCTACACTAATTGCTAACATAGCACAAGTGTATATTCAGAAAAACGAAAATCAGATGTGCTCCTGCACAACTAAGATGCGCGTCTCGCCTCTCCCCCCAGCAGCCATGTCCCCTTTTTCCTGGTAACCTCCCCTAGTGGCTCCATCAGAAAAGAGCGAAGGCATGAGACACCAGTCCGTCCATCCTTTCCCCCCGGGGTCACCCTCGCCGTCTTCCCCATCCCTTTACTCCTGTCTGCTTCCTGTCAGCTTGTCTCTCCCCCCCCAAGCCCTAAGTACTCAGCCATTCTTCTGGGCCCCGTTCTTATAATCCTTGGTCATAAGACCATCCACCTTCCCCATACCCGTCCCTCCTGATTATCACTCGATGTGGCATCCTGCCTTCCCTATGAAGATTCCATTACTCCCACATGCCCCAGAGAGTGAGACCAAGCCCTTAAAAGTGGCCCATTTAGGTCCTTACCTCTTATGTTCCCCAGCCCGCCCTGCCCCCAAACGCTAACCAACAATAGGGAAAAAGCTCCTCATCTATCCTTCCCCACCATGTCCCCCTATGAAGTGAATGTCCTCAGGATGAGCACTTCCCCCAACTTATAACGAGGGCAAATTGTCCCCTCTACCCTCATCCCCCCGCCTCATCACACTACCTGTATGTGTGGCCGTTCTCCTCATTTGCACCACTGCAGACATCCCTCCCACTCAGAACAAGCTGGAAGCACATGAATGTATAAAGTGCAAGTGGCACTAAGGATATGAGAGGCTAGGCGCTTCATCTGCTAATGTGCGCCCAGTCACTTCCGCCCCTCCCTACAAGAGCAGACTTCTAGCCCAATGGCTTCACGCTCCGTGGCCGCATCTCCCTAGGGCGCCCATGGGGCATGTGTAGTAGCGAGGGCGAGAGGCAGAAGAGACAGAAGGGGGAAACCAAGGAGGCACAACAGAGCACCACAGACTATATTTCTCCTGTCATACCCCCGTAGGGCAATTGCCCTACTTCCAATGTCCAGCCTAAGCAGGCTCAGCCCCCCGCCCTCAACTCTATCATGCAATCTGTATCCACAGGCTCTTCCCTCTTAATTGTATTACTACTGACAGCACCTCCAGATCACAATCAGAAGAAGCAAATAAAGGGGAGGTATAAAGGGACACAGAGGATGCAGGGGCCAGGCTGCACCATCAAATTACCGCAGCTAGGCCTGCCCCGGCTCCTACCTTACTGATGATCCGGGTGTCAGGCCTAAGGCTACTCGCTCTCCACAGTCCCCTCCTCCACACATACTCCCAGGGTCCACGAGACAGCAAAGGTCCAAGGGGAAGCAGAGACACATCAAGGCATCGTCTCCATCCATCTCAGCCTCCTAATGTCCAATAGATGTTGGTGCCAACCAAACCAGCAACTGTCCTTCTTAACCATAAACTCCTCAAATGGATAGGGTGCAATGGCACCAACAGTTCCTCTTAACAAATTCCAAACCGTAACAAGAACCAACAGGAATGTATACGTATACACAGGCTCCTTTCAGCCAGCCATCTAGTTCTTCCCCACTCTCATGCTGGTTTCAGTTCACTCTCCTCCTCAAAGCCTTCACAAATTCTTCTGCTTTCTCAAGCTCCTAGAAGGAGTAAGTCGCCCCTTCATGTTTAATCCTGAGTGTGGCAGGGTATACAAGAACATTTCCACCTTCAGACTCCTCAGCTGAGCCATGAGCCCGTTGAATGCCTTTCTTTTCTTCAGCAGGCACGCTGAGTAATCCTGCGAGAGGAACAGCCGGTGATCTTCAAAACTCAGGGAGCCCTTTGCTCGGTACTCCTTCAGGGTCGCCTCCCGGTCTTGGAAATTATGGAACCGCATAATAATCTGGCGGGGAGGCTGATCTGCCGGCAGCCGCAGCATAACTGCCCAATGTGCTCGTTCCAATTTCACACGGCCATGCTTCATACTGAGGCCCAGCAGCTCTGGCAAGACCCTGCTACAGAAATCCAGGGCATCGTTACCTTCTTGCCCCTCTGGAAGCCCTCTCAAGCGCAGGTTCAGCCGCCTATGGTAATTCTCAGGTTCAGGCATCCTTGAATTCCTCCAGCTCCTTCTGGAGGTCTCGGACTTGCCCAGGAACCATCAACACCTTGTCTTCCAACCTAGAGATTCTTTCCTCTGCCTCTGTCAGCCTGGTACCTTGCTGCATTTGCTGCTTCAGGACCTCCTGCAGCCTGCAGTCTAGCTTGTCCTCCAGCTTAATTAGGCACAGTTTGAGGGCTGCAATTACTTGGCCCGTTAGCTCCTTCCCTAGCCATGATCTCCGGCAGCCGAGGTGAGACTAGGCCGCATTCTCACTTACAGGAGGCACGCTTCTTTCTCATTTTCCCAGTCACCGCTGTTTCTGGATGGCATGGGGTTAGAAACTCGTCCATCGTGCTTTCCTCCACCCGACAATACAATTTTTAGCCACTTAGGGGTAAATTATACCTTTATATTATCATTAATTAATGGCTGCCCAGACAGAGCGGTGAGAAGCAGCGACCGCTCAGTTAGCTGCTCATTAGCGCCCCCTTGTACATATTTTTATGTTTATTTTAGCCTAGGAACTGCTTGTATTAGACTAGGGTGGATCTTTTGAATCATGTGACTGTCTGTCTAGGCAGTATAAAAGCAGGTCCTTTGGGACCATTAGGTAGACAGGTACAGTCTGAGCAGGTTGTGTAAGGACTGTTGGTTCCTTAAAGGCACAGAGGATGGGATCATGTCTAAGTCTGGATAGTCCTAGCTGTGCATATTGATTTATTTTTCTCATCTTTATTTTTTTTTTTTGTAAATAAAGTCACACAGCAGTGTGTTTTGTTTCACCTGAACTGCTGACTCCTGTGTATGTTTCCTCAACCCACTTAGTTCAGCCAACCCGGCCACAAACAGTATCAAGGGTATCCCCCTGCAGGAAATCTGTAAAACAGCTACCTGAAAAACTGTACATGCTTTCATAAAACACTGCTGTACAGACATACAGTGCAGAACAGATGCCATCTTTGCGTGCTGTCTTGCAGAACCTTTCCCAGGATCCAGAACTTGAGGGTCCAAATCAGAGCTACGCAAGGGTCGTGAGTATCCTCCCCACCCCGAATCTAAGCTATCAGTTGCCAGGATCCAGAACTTGAGGTCCAAATCGGAGGTCACGAGGGTCGCGGAAGTACCCTCCCCCCCCCGAACCTGCACTATCAGGTACGGATTGTGCTTTATCGGCACGCTGTGGAGCACCAGCCCTCTAAGCAGGAGAGGAGTACCTGTGTGTGTGTATGAAGGTGCTATTTTCAAAAGTTTGCAGTCGGCATAGATGTGGAGACTGTTTTTTTGCTCAAGATTTCTTTTGCCAAATTCAGGGACTTTTATATGTTATGCAGCACACTTTAATTACAAAAAAAGCGGCAGCCTATTTATGCAGATACACTTTAATTACAGTAAGACGACAGCCTATGTTCCTTCAGAGAGTCAAACAATTTGCATTCGGAGTAGTTTGTTGCAACAAAGCTCAATGCTCAAAGCTGCACTTTAAAGCTGCACTTTCATAATTAAATGCTATGTAGATACACCTTAAAAACTAAGTAAAATGGCAGCCTATGTTCCTCTGAGATTCAAACTGTTTACTTGAGTCAGAGCAATTTGATACAACAAAGCTCAAAGCTGCACTTTAAAGCTGCACTTTTAGAATAAGGACGAGATACAGGCCACTTCTGCTCTCTGTGCCCCGCCCCAGATTGACTTGTTCCAGTATTTAAACGTACCTCTCTCCTTTCCTCCTCAGTTGCCAGGATCCAGAACTTGAGGGTCCAAATCGAGGTCGTGAGAGTCATGGAGTACCCTCCCCATCCCTAGAATCTGTGCTATCAGGTATGGATTGTGCTTTATCGGCAGCTGTGGAGCACCAGCCCTCTAAGCAGGAGAGAGTACCTGTGTGTGTGAAGGCCCGCCAACACAAGCGTCGGCTCCCACCACCCCGCCACCACCCTTGGTGAGCACTCCCTTTATTGGCTCCAGGAACCAATCAGCCAATTTCTCCATCTGCAGGTTATATTCAGCTGCCAGCAGAGCAATGCTGAATCTCTCACCAAGTACTGAATTCCCTTGGCTCTGCAGCACGTCATGGCTTCTATGACCACGATCACTTGTCCTACTACACTTTGAACTACCCTATCTAATAACTCCACCAGCCAACCTCCTGGACAACTCGCCTCTCTTTGGTCCCCTACAGCTGCCTGGCTGGAAGTGGCAGCAACTGCAACTCCTGACTGGAAGTGGCAGCAAACTGCAACTCCTGATAACATTCATAGAAATGAATCCATTGCCTCCTTCCTCTTCAGTACAGACTGGACTCTCCTCCTGGCTCTGCCGCCTCTTTTCTCCCAAGCACCCTCCACACACAGCACTCCCTGCTCCCCAGCAAGGACTGCCAGCCATGCCACCCTTGACTCCAGCCCCTACCTCCTGTCCCTCACCAAGGCTCCTATTACTGGCCACACAGCATCACTAACCTCCCATCCCCTCACTCCATGCTGTAAAAGTGCATCTGGGCCACAGTGTATATTCTCACAAAACATCAAAATGGCACCCTATCCACAGGATCTTCCTCTTCCCTGCTATTACTCACATCAGAGAACGTACACCCAAACCCTGGCCCCGTCTGCCCATCCTCCAATGTCCGACCACCCTCAAACCAGCAGACTACATATTGCCTCCATCAATATCCGTAGCCTCCTAAAAAAGTGGGACTCCTTTCAGGACTGGGTCCTCCAGCACCAGTCCGATATCATAGCGGTTGGGGAAACCTGGCTTTCTCCTATGATCCTGGACTCTTTGCTAACTCTCACAGGGTATAACTTATACCGTGCTGATCATTAGGGTAAGCGGGGGAGGGGGCTGCGCCATATATACCAAAGCTACCTTACATGGACAGCTACTTCCCACCTCTCTACTTCATCCTGGTCCACAAACCCCTCACAATCAAAGTCATACTGGGCAACTCCAAATCCCTCCCCTCCCTCATCATCACTGCAGTCTACATTCCCCCCAGAGACCAGAAGGCGGCCTTCTACTCCATACTGTCCTACCTGACCACGCTCCCGCCATGTGCAGAGAAAATTGTACTTGGTGACTTTAACATTAACTGGCTGGACAAAGCTGCCACACCGTTCAAAGATGCGACCACTGCCCAAGACCTGACTCAAGTCGTATTATCCCCTACCCGACTGAACCTGCGCACCGGGTCCTCCTCCTTGCTGGACCTAGTATTCACCAACCATCCCCATAAAATCACTAGTACTACTGTCCTCCCAAATGCCCTTAGTGACCACTTCCTGGTCCTCTGCTACTGGACGTGCAAACCGCCTAAGTCCCCCAAAATAATATATCAGCACAAACTCGGACCGGGCAAACTTGCTGAACTCAAAATGCATCTCAGAACAATAGACTGGTCCTACCTTTTCGCTCCTTGACCCAGACAGAGCACTCAACCTCTTCATTCTTGCTTTCAACACCTCTTGCGACAAATTTGCCCCGTCACCAAAGGGTAGCCAAAGGTAACCCTGCCCGTGGATCACTGATAAACTCCTGGACCTCATGCGGACCAGAGATTCTTTATGGCACCTCTCTAATGAGACTGGCCTACCGCTGATAGACAGAAATATAGAGAAGCTTGGAATAAATGCACCTGGTCCTTACGCAGAGCAAAAGGAGAGTACTACAAGACCTCCCTAACCAACACCTGGGGCCAGGTCAAAAGTTCTGGGCTAATATTAAGGACCTATGTGGCAATGTTCCCAGCACAACCCCTAACCAGATTATGGTTGATGGACGCCTGTCCTCGGATCCAGCCCAAATGGCCGCTGCATTCGATGACGCCTTCTCTAACCTCATCAGGGTCCTCCCCTCTAACTTCTTTGACCCACCCCCATCACCCCTGCCTTCCCATTATCCCTCCCTTTTGTCTGTGCTGTATTTCACCCAAAGGCACAGAACCATATCTCAGAACGGCACTAAGTCACTCACGTACGGTAGTGACACCTTAGACCCTGAAGTCCTTCGCCTCTCACTCCCTGAGGTGCTCAACCCTCTTACTCATATACTAAATCACTCCTTATGCCATGGAAAATTCCCCTCCCAATGGAAAGCTGCCCACATCACTCCGGTATTTAAAAATGGGGACCACACCCTTACTAACAACTACCGCCCTATCTCCATCCTCCTTCCCCTATCTAAGGCCTTTGAGAGGATCGTTGCGGATCAACTCACAGACCACCTCAACAAATACGACCTGCTTAATAAGCAGCAACATGGCTTCCGGAAGGGGCATAGCACCACAACCGCACTCTTGGAACTCACCACACACATTCACTATGCATTAGATAAAGGTCAAATCTCTGGGGCTGTCTTCATAGACCTCACAAAAGCATTCAACACCGTTAACTACCTGCTCCTCATATCAATGCTGATCAACACCGGATTCTCCCAGGATGCCCTTGGCTGGTTCACTGATTACTTGTTCAATCGTTTCCAGCAGGTTAAAATTAGTAACACCCTCTCAAATAAGTCACCTGTCCTCTCCGGTGTCCCACAGGGGTCCATCCTTGGCTCATTATTGTTCAGCCTCTTTCTTAACTCCCTCCCCAGTTCTTGTCCAGGGAACCTACTCCTCTATGCGGACGATGCCGTCCTGTATACCTCCAACTCCGACCCTTTGCAATTACATCTCTCCTTGCAATCCTCCTTTAATGGAGCCAAAAAATGGTTCGCCTCACAATGTCTTATCCTGAACTATAGCAAAACCAAGGTTATGCTCTTTTCCCATCCACTCAACACCAGAAAGAATCTCTGCCCTCAAATGCGTACTGCCAACCAGACCCCTCTGGAGCAAGTGGACTCTTACAAATACCTGGGCGTTACCTTGACCCTGCCCTTACCTTCCACTAACATATCCACCTTCTGTCTAATGCCCTTAATGTACGGATCGGACTCCTGTATCGCCTCAAGCACTGCTTTACCCCAATGCAATGAGACTAGCTGTCTCCTCCTCTGTACTCTCCCTGCTTGACTATGGCTTAATCATTTATGGGGCAGCAAACACCATGGCCCTTCAAAGACTTCGTGTCTCCCTAAATAAAGCCTGTCACCTCACACTGGGGTGTGACCGCCTAACTCACACTTGCTCCCTATATAATGACACCAACTGGCTGAACCTTGACAACAGGATAATGTTCCACACCTGTCTCATGGCAAAAAAAATTGCCCTAGGGTTCTCCCCCACAGGACTTACCCCTCTAGTTTGACTGGCCCCGACACACAAGATAACCCATGGCTCTGGAAAGCAACTCCTCTTGGTCCCCTATGGTCGCACCAATTTCAAAGATCCTTTAGCTATAGAGCCCCCGTCTGGTTAAACAGACTACCCATTCCACTTGCTAAAGAGATAAGACTTGGACCCTTCAAAACCTCTCTTAAGGACCTGTTGCAGTCCTCAAACCACTGTGACTGCCTTTGAATCACCCCCACTATTTGGTCTGGCTAGGTCGCTGGCCAGCCTCTCCAACCCTACCCCCCAATCTGTGTTCGACTAGCCTAGTCCTTAGTTCGTGTCCTATATGTTGGTGTGATCTAACCTAGTTTTCTCACTGTTAGCCTCACAATCTGCTACTGTAACAACCTGACTATGTACTGATGTACTGCTATACTGTAACAATCTGACTATGTACTGATGTACTGCTATATATCCTGTATGTCTCTGTATGTAAACTATGTGACGTGGAACCTTTGTAAAGGAGTTTCTGACTCAAAGGTAATTTCTGAACATTCAATAAATAAATAAATAAATAAATATGTTCTGTACCCAGCCTCCCAAGGTACTGCTATGAAGTCTGCAATGGTCAAGTGTAAGTGAGTGATTCTTCAGGCTTGAAGAAATACTCATCATAGTAATGTTGTTTCTTCCAAAGGGTTCCCTCACTACGCTTAACCATACCTAATCCCTGTCTCCCTTTGCAGAACCTGGTAAAAGGTTCTAACAAGAATCAATGTCTTTCTATTTGCTTGATCATTACTTGTTACATTGCCTTTACAATTGTTGTTCAGTGGAGTTAATTACTTTATTTTTCATAACAAATAAGTTTGTTCTGTCTTGTTTAAACTGTTTTTCAAATTTTTTGTAAAAGTTTAGTATTATTTTGGTAGGCATTTAGCTAGTTTTAGTGGTCTCAACTGACCCTAACTTTAGAAATAAATCTGATGTTAGAGTGCAAGGGTGAGTATGACCACATAGTAGAGTTTGAATTTCTTACCAAATTCCACAATTTGCATAACATTTTTAAAGCTCCAGGGCTGCTCATTCCAGGGGAATCATTGCAGCTGTTAAGCACAGTGAGGGATTCCTTTGGAAGAAACAACATTACTAAGGTGAGTAATTTTTTCTTCCAGGAGAGATCTCACCAACTTGCAACTGCAGACGTGGTGGATGTGAGACACTATCTTCAGGTATTCATGGCTGCAGTAATTTTTTTAAAGAATCAAGAAACCCATATTAATCACTAGTTTTTGTAATACTAATGAAGAATGGAACTGTATGCATGTGTGTGGATCACCAGACATTAAATAAATGCACCATTCCAGACCAATATACAATGCCAAGAGTGGAGAATGCCGACAACTGTTTCATTGAAAACTGATAGTTATTCGTGCTTCTTCATAGGCCTATATACTACTTAATTCCTATGGCATCTGAAGACAAAGAAAAAGCTGCTTTTTATTTGTCCCATCGGCTTCTACCAGTTTAATAGAATACCTCATGTCATATCCGGGGCACCTGTGACAGTTCAGCATCTTATGGCGAAAGCTGCCTGTGACATGAATTTGATGGAAGTACTCATGTGTCTTGATGTCCTCACTGTTTTAGGAAAGACAGAGAAGAACATGAGGTAAGACTGATGAAAGTGTTGGACCAATTGGAGGTACGTGGTTTAAAGTTGTTGCAGGATTAAAGTCAATTCTTCCAGATGTCACTCAGATATATGGGACAGAGTGTGTCATAAAATGGTATAGCTGTAGATCCTGCAAAGTTGGAAATGCTTACCACTTGGCCTAAACCTCATAACATGGGAACTTTGTAAGCATACCTAGGATTCAACAGTTATTCCTATTATTTTGCCGAGAACTTTTGGCTGCTGTACACCCTTTAGTCAATTTGCTGCTGGGGTATCTACCAACTCACAAAAAGAAGAGATTTCAGATTAAACTATTGCTAAATGAATACGTCTTTTGGGGACTTATGGAACTCCCAAGTGTGACTGCTAGGCAAATGCCAGACTAATGCTCCTGTGTTAGTTTTAGTGGTTTCATTCAAGTCATATACCTTGCACATGGATGCTAATCTGTATCACCAGGGAGCAGTGCTGTACTAAGAACATGAGGAAGGAATGAGCCCCATGGAATTTGCAAGCCAGAGTCTAATTACCTCTGAGAAAAAAGTACCCTGTTCATAAATTGGATATCTTGCTGTTAAAGTGGTCAGTTGTAGGCAAGTTTCACCACCGTGTGTGGAGACAGATTTTTGGTTGGCATGGTTAGCCGTCTGTGTACATACATTACCTCTGATGACAGCAAAATGTAATGCAGTGGGACACTGCTGGTTATCTGCTCTTTTGACTTATAGCTTGCATTACAGACCCAGCATGAAGTATGTAATTGCAGATGGTTTCATGTTAAGCAGCCATCTGAGTGAGAGTGGACTCATGGTTCTTAACTCAGGATATGTAAAAAAAATTATTTATTTTTATCTGGCAACATGCAGTGTAAACTATCATTTCATGGCCACAAATTGCACTTTTTCAAGGCATATGGTCCTGACTATAACTTAAAATACTAATATAAAATGGATTGAATTCACTAGTAATCCTGTAGTTAATGTAAAACAACCCCTAGGAAACATAACATCCCTTTGTGATATAACAAAAAGACTATGAAACTGAACATGTTCCTGTCTGTGGTACTCACATTGATCTTAAGAAAATCCTTTCAACGTAAGGAAACTTTTACATGAACATGTCAAATAAGGTATTTTCCTTTCAATTATCCCCACACTCCAAGTACTGCAAGAATGTCAGTTGCATTCAGAAGTGTAATCTGTATTTGATTAAATTAAATAGAAGCAATGTATCCTTTACCTGAGTCTTTGGGTATCTTATTGCCTGGCTCCCAGGTCTCATGTCTGTCAAGAGTTTCTAAATATAAAGGGCTACATTTATTTTAATTAAAAAACATGCTTGCTTTTTACATTTTCCTCAGAGTAGTACATGCTATTAGTTACATCTGCTGTTGTAATGTACTTGTATTGCAGAATCACATATGTTGCAACATAATATTGTCACACTCATATACATTACACTGTTTCTTAAATATGTTGCTACTTATTAGATTATGATGTGGCATGTGAGGCCCCAAAAGCTGTTTTGCATATTTGTAAGTAAAATTCACCAACAATGGTTAAGAAGTTGTGAGTTAATGCAAATTCTAGGGATACTGGAATAAATTTTGATGGTAGAGAATTTTCTGTTTTGTTGGGTTTACAGAAAGGAAATATTTTACTGCCTTAATCCCATTACAATGTTTGATTGATGTACTGTATATGGTGAATCAGCATGTGTCTGAAACAACAACTACTCTGGTTCTCTTGTGCGATTTTTAAATTTCTGAAGTGCCTCAATATTGACCCATAGATTTCTAAAAATCTTACAAAGTTTACTTAATTGCAAATATATATATATATATACTGTATATAGACCCACAGGTAAGATGAGAAATCCAGTTCTTGTAAGAAAAAAAATCAATAACTCTCGATAAGTTCTGGGCAACTGATATCCCACCCAGACATAATAGTCCTACAGTGGAGCTTTGCAGGATGCAGTTCAGTATTGCACCATTGTGCAGTACAGTTACTGCATTAAACAAGGTAATTTCAATGGCAGGTAATCCCTTTTGCCATGTAGTGACTTGAGATACTACTGTGTGTTGCATACTGGCCGGCACCACTATACCTTGGGGATCCACATTGGGATGAAATAATTGTGTCCTCTATGACCCTCTCATATGCTAATTTGTTTATGGGGTTCTGGGAAATGAAATATATTGATAACCAACGTGATAATGTTTTTTATAGCAGTGTATGCTGGTTGTGCTACATCAGTGATGTTATATGGGTATTGAAAGGCACAGAAGGGGAGATGACACAATCTATGGGCTGGGTTAATCATGATGAGCGCAATCAGAAACTTACCATTCCTATGTTACAGTTAAGATACATTTTCCAGATGTTACTTTGATAGGAAATGGAACAGGGAACATTACAAGCAATTTCAGGAAACAGCTGCTAAAATATTTTAAAAGCCAAAAATGTGCATCCCCAAAATTTAATTCTGTCAATACCACAGCCAATTTCTTTGGGCTCATATAAATTGTTCTTCAAATCAAGATTTGAAGATACAGGTGAATGAAATGTGTGCCATATTGTTGGAACATGGTCATAAGGAAGTTAATCTCAGTAGAGTATTGGCAAAGGCTAGAAGCGTATTCAGAAAAGAATTATTGATACCTGTGATAAGATGTGACATGCATGGAGGAAGACGCATAAGGTTTTTGTGTATGTAGCTCAGGTAAACATCATAGGTATTTTATCCTGTTAGTTCTAAACAGATGTGGCTTCAGGGACGAGAATTCATTTGTCTTTTTTTTGGTTCCAGGGCCAGACTAGAGGTGTGATCAACATCACCCAGCGTTTTGAAAAAACATGGATCAGAAGGAAAACCCCAGCACAGAATTCCAGATGAAGAATGTTTATAATAGCAACCACAGGTTTCCAGAATCAGAGAAAAATATGGAACACTCAGAGCAGGCCGGTTAGAAACAGTCAAGAAACTGTGCTTTTAACCATCTTTTCAGTACAGAGCATGTGTTTTGCAAGCTTCATTCATATACTGGAATCAACCTTTGCAAATAGTCAATAGAGATATTATTTTCCTATGATATCCTGTGTTTGACTAAAATCAATAACCAAGGCAGTGATAGCTGCACTCCAAAGGCATGACTACTGAAGGCAAGCTGGTGCATCCAGTGGAAGTTCTGGGACAGCATCTGGCAACCTTAATGCAGGTGAACCATATCACTAAAGGGTGTGCATAGAAAGTGGCATACAGATAACTTGCTAGAGAGGCAAGTTTGGTGATCCATTCCCCTGATAAAGTCCCACTGTGGCAGCATAACTTTTGCAAAAAACATTACAGTGGGCTTGACAGTCACAACTGAAAAAAAAAAATACTTTGGCAGCAACTGATGAAATAGTTACAGTACATTCATAGCAGAGTTGTACTATTTATCAAGGCAGATTGGTAATAGTGTCATGATCAATTGGCCTATTTTGCTTAGTGATCCATAAGTGCGATTTGTCAAAAACCCCGGGAAACATTCTCAAGAGGAGCAAATCTGAAATATCAACTTGGCAAAGCCATTACACTAATTAATTAAAAGGAGCAACATCTGAACTGGTGATCACCAAGGTCAAATGGGTTTTTCAAATGTAAGAGATGCTGACCGTGTGGCCTAGTGGTTAGAGCACTCCTGTCTCTAGCATTTCATGGGAGAAATGGGGTGGGGAACCAGATGATCAGATGGATAGGCAACTGGCTCCAGGACCGGACCCAGAGGGTCGTAGCTGGTGGGATAGTCTCATCCCCAAGGAGGGTCATTAGTGGGGTCCCACATGGATCAGTCCTTGGGCCCCTTCTGTTCAACGTCTACGTATCTGACATAAGGACAGGAATCAGGAGTGAGATGAGTCTCTTTGCAGATGACTCGAAACTGGGGGCGGTGGTGGATGGGGAGGAGGGGGTGGCCCTACAGGGGACCTGGAGGCTCTGGAAAGATGGTCTAGAAAGTGGAAGCTGAGGTTCAATGCAGGGAAATACAAGGTATCACCTGGGGAACGGACAGAAACCCAGGCCAAGTGTTACACCCTGGGAAATGCTACAAGTCTCGATGGCTGAGAGGGACCTGGGGGTGGTGGTGGATGTCAAGATGAACAACTCTGAGACTTGTAGGAGTCAGCAGCCAAGGCCAACAGGATGCTGGGATGCATCGCTAGGGGGATCACCTCCAGAAGGAGGGAAGTGATACTCCCTCTGTATAACTGCTTGGTGAGGCCGCACCTTGAGTACTGCATGCAGTTTTGGAGGCCACACTTACAGAGGGACATTAACCTCCTGCAGAGGGTCCAGAGGAGGGCAACAAAAATGATTTGGGGCTTGGGGGATAGGACCTATGAGGAGAGGCTCGAAGAGCTAAATATGTACACATTGGAAGAGAGAGAAGGGACCGGGGGACATGATAGAGGTCTTCAGGTACATGAAAAGGGTAAATAGGGAGGAACAGTCAGGGTGCTTGAAGGAAGGAGGAAGGGCCACTAGAGGGCATGGGTGGAAGCTGGAGGGAAGATTCAGGGAGAAAGGAGGTGCTACTTCACTGAGAGGTGGGTGGAGCCATGGAATGCACTGCCTAAGGGGCTGGTGGAGGCAGAGACAGTGGAGGGGGTTAAAGAGGGAGTGGGACAGGTACAGGGGAAGGGTTCTGGAAGCAAAATCCAATGCAGCAAGAATATCCGGAACTGGGAAGGGAGAAGCCAGAGAAGGCGAGGGGGACAGCAAGGTCAGCACCCAGGGTGGGGGCTGACCAAACGAGCAGACACGAAAGACCATTAGGCCTATTCTGCTGGCATTTTAGTATGTTAGTATGTATGTTAGATGTTCTATCTGTGAGTTTGCAGATCCCAGAAAAGTGTTCCAGTGTCCCACTATAGAAGGCAAAAGTGTGGCGATTAGGGAGTTTGTGAATTGCACCACTAATTTAGTGGCACTGTATACATAGTAACATAATAACTGATGGCAGATAAGTATCGCTAGGCCCACCTACTCTGCCTGAATTCTCTGCTTGTATCAGTGGCCGCTGATCCTACTTGGTCATTGACTATCGCCTCTCTTACCCACCTCTAGTGTTCTATTATGCTTATCCCATGCATGCTTGAATCCCCCACTGTGCTAGCTCCCACTACCTTCTGGGGTAGGCTGTTCCATGCATCCACCACCCTTTCAGTGAAGAAAAATTTCCTCACATTCCCCTTTATCCTGCCCCCCGTAATCTCATATCATACCCCCTGATCCTTACTCCTATACTGAAAGATGTTGCCCACCTGTACTTTGTTCAAGCCCTTAAGATACTTGAATGTTTCAAGCATATCTCCCCTCTCCCGCCTCTCCTCCAGTGTATACATATTGAGGCCCCTCAGTCACATGTCTTCAGGTGCAAGCCCTGTATCATCTTAGTTGCCCTTCTCTGGACTGCCCCCGCCCTGTCTATGTCCTTTTGAAGATGTGGTCTCTCTTGTACTCATTCTGTACCATTTAGTACCTTACTTATTTATTTGTACATCCTTGTATTGATTTGAAAATAAAATAAATAAAAATTTATAAGGGGAAAAAAAAGATGCAGTCTCCAGAACTGTACCCCATACTCCAGATGAGGCTTCACTAGCGTTTTGTACAGTGGCATCACCACCTCTGTTCTTCTGCTAGTGATACCTCTCCTTATGCACTCCAATGTGCCACTGGCTCTCCCCACAGCCTTGGTACACTGCTTGGCTACCTTTAGGTCATCTGAGATGATTATCCACAAGTCCCTTTCTTCCAGGTAACCATCAACATTTCCCCCCATCCTATAACTCTCCACAGGGTTTCTGTGCCCTAGGTGCATGATTTTGCACTTCTTTGCATTGAATTTCAATTGCCACATTTTGGACCATCTTTCCAGCTTATCTAGGCTCTCCTTATTCTTTCGATCCCCTCTGGAGTGTCTACCCTATTGCAGATTTTGGTGTCATCTGCAAATAGGCAAACCATCCCCTCTAGTCCTTCTGAAATGTCATTAATGAAGACATTGAAAAGGACTGGCCCCAGGACTGATCCATGAGGCACCCCACTGGATACCCCCTCTCTTCGTATTTAATCCCATTTACTACCACTCTTTGCTTCCTGTTCCTCAACCAGTTTCTAACCCAGTTCTCCACCTTGTGACCCATCCCCAGACTACTCAGTTTGCTTATCAGCCTTCTGTGTAGAATGGTGTTGAATGCCTTACTGGAATCTAGGTAGGCTATGTCCATATCTCCCTCCTGATCCACATCCTTTTGTCACCCAGGCAAAAAAGCCTATCAGGTTTGTTTAACATGACCTTCCTGCTTTGAATCAATGCTGCCTCAGATCCTGTGCTCCACTGGATTCCAAGTGTTCCACAATCCTTTCCTTAAGCAGCGCTTCCATGATCTTTCCCACCACTGAGATGAGGCTGACTGGCTTGTAATTACCCACTTCCTTCCTGCTTCCACTGTTGTGAAGAGTGACTACATGTGCCCTCCTCCAGTCTTCCAGAACCTCTCCTGTATTGAGTGAATCAATAAACACAGCTGCCAGTGGAGCTGCAAGCTACATCCGAAGTTTCTTTAGTATCCTGGGGTGAATACCATCAGGTCCCATCGCTTTGTCCACCCTTAGTTTTTCGAGTTCCTTCAGGACTCTGTCCCATGAAAATGGACTGGTGTTAACCTCCCTCCCTCCCTCCAATGTTTCTGTTGTCTAATTGTAGACCCTTTCCTCCTCCTCCTCCTCTGTGAATACTGCGCAGAAGTACTCATTCAGTATAGATGCCTTTTCTAGGCCCCTTCTACACACACCCCATCCTCCACTCTGAACCTTACAATTCCTCCCCAGCCTTTCTCTTATCACTGATGTACCTATAGAATGTTTTGACCCCTGTCTTTATCATTTGTGCTAATCTTACTTCTGTTTTTGCCTTTGCACTCCTTACCGCCTTTCCTGCCTCATTCTACTTCTCTAGTTCACCGCCCTATCCTCACCCCTTTGAGACTTCTTGTATTTACTGAAAGCCACCTTTTTGTCCCTAACTTTGTCTGCCACCTCCCTTGAGAACCATAATGGTTTGCTCCTTCTCTTTCCCTTCTTTCTAAGCCTAATGCACCAATTTGTCACTTCCACTATGGCTCCTTTTAGGTGTTCTCACTGCTCCTCAATCCCCCCACCTCCTTTCTTGCCAGGGCTTCTTTGATCTCCCATCCAATTGTTTCAAAATCCACTCTCCTGAAGTTCAGGACCCTTGACTTTGTGTGGCTCACCTGCGTTGATGTATTAATGTTGAACCACACAGTATGATGGTCATTGGACCCTAGGTGACCATCTACCTGGACTTCCATAATTCTGTCTCTATTGGTCAGTACAAGGTCCAAAATTGCCTTGTCCCTGGTGGGCTCCTGTACCAACTGTCTGAGTCCTGCCCCCTGAGGAGCTTCTATGATGTCTCAGTTCCTGGCTGAGGCTGCTGCCAGGATGGTCCAGTCCACATCTGGCATGTTAAAATCACCCGGCAGCAGTACCTCCCCCTTAGCTGTCATCCTGTGTATTTCCTCTACTAATGCCCTGTCTACCTCCTCCCCATGTGCTGGAGGTCTGTAGATCACACATGTGCAGATTGCTGTGCCATTGCCTGGCTCAAGGGTGACCCACAGTGTCTTGGCCTCCCCCTTCCTACCCTGAACCTCAGTCACTTTAATACCTTCCCTGATGTAAAGTGCCACCCCCCCTTTCCCCTCTCTATCCCTCCTGACATGGAACCTTTGTAAAAGAGCTCTTAGCTCAAAGGTATGTATAATCCGAGACTTAAATAAAAAATGAACAGAGCATACCCTGGTATGTTCACCTCCCACCCTTGAATTCCCATGTACCATGTCTCCGTTATTGCTACTACATCCAGGTTTGCCTCTGCCATCACTGCCACCAGATCTGGGATTTTATTTCCCAGACTATGTGCATTTGTAGACATGGCCGGCCATGCTTCACTGCCTGCACCTCCATTATACTTCTGTTATTGCCTTCCTGTCCTCTCTTTCAAGTCCAGTGGATGTCTGCTCCTGCTTCCCTGCCGCCTACCTACTCCATTTATCCAGCTCAGGTGTAATTGTCAACAGATTTTTCTCTCTATCCTCTCTGCTAGCTTCTCTACCCTGCGGGGGTGGGCTACTCCCCACTGCCCCCTCAATGGCTAGTTTAAACACTTGTGAAGGAAGCTTTTAAACTATGCGTTGAGGACCGTAGTCCCCTCCCTGGATGGATGCAGGCCATCCCCCTTGTACAGACCCACATTATTCCAGGTGGGTCTCCAGTCCCCAATGAAGCCAAAACCCTTTTCTTCACACCAGTCCTTCAACCCCATGTTGAACTGTCTGATGTGGAGATTCTTAGCCTCCCATCTGCTGTGGACTGGCAGCACCTCTGAGAATGATACTGATTCTTCTACCTTCTGAACTCACCTTCCCAACTCCCTGAAATTCCCCCTCTACCTGTTCTATTTTCACATTTTTCCTGGCTAGGTCAATTGTCCCCAGATGAACAATGATGCCCAGTACCCCCCTCCTTGCTACCGCTGTGGCAATCCTCTGGATTCGCCTCTCCTCCTTCCGAGCTGTGTCTCCTGGAAGGCACTTTACCTCCCTTTCAACCCCGCTTCCTGTGCCTAAATCTATTCCCTGGGCTATTAAGTCCCCCACCAGAAGTGGCTTCCTCTTCCTTCGGGGTCCTCTGCCTCCTACCTCTGGGTCTCCCTCTTGGAGGATCCATTCATCCTCCCTGGTCACAACCTCAGGTTCCCTTGTGGGGCTTTCCTGCTTCTCCAGGACAGCATAGGAGTTGTGGAGTTGGACAGGATGGGGGATGAGTCTCTGACCCCCTCCCTTAACATTCCTGAGCCCACTGTTTTCCAGCCAGCCCTCTGCCTGGGGATACATTGTGGTAGTGGCTGCAGACACGGTAGCCTCTGGGTGGGGGCAGAGACTGCCAGTACTCCTGCCAGCTCAGCCCTGAGATTGGCTACTTGTACCCTCATCCCAGAGAGAGATGCGTGCATATGGAGCAGCATCGCAGTACCCAGAACGTCCTCCAGTAGACTGCTGCTCTGCATCCACTACATTGCACCACTCCCTGCATTCTCCTATTCTGTACTGCCACTGATCCCATGTCAAACCTGATTAAACCTCCCCTGCAGCTATATAAACCTCCCCTGCAACTATAGTAGATTTTCCTTTTTTTTCTTGCTTATTTACTTCCTCTCCTCCCTTTCTTTCTTTCTCACTTTTGCTGACTGTTCCTGCGTAATAACAGGAAGTAGCTATCTATAGGTAACCTATAAAGGTGGTGTACTTCAGGGTGGGTGGGGTGGGGGAGGGAGGCGGGAGTTCCTCAAGACAAGAACAAAAAAAACAATCAGTTAGCCTCTGCAAGTTTCAGAACAGAACCTCTGCTTTCAACACTATGTATTTTTGTGCACATGTTCACTACTGTACGAGGGTCGTGCCTCTGTAAACTGTGTATTTTTAGATAGGTAGATAGAGCCTGTAGGTTTCTGCATGGATGACTTGAGTTGTGTAAGGAGTGTGGTATAAGGGTGTACAGTAACTCAGGCAGAAGACCTGCATGTCAGCTTTTGGCAGATTACAACTTAAATGATACCCTTTTGATCTGCAGTATTCTCCATTATCTGGGACTGCCTAGTTTACATCCTCCTCATTAGGCCTGCCTCATGCATCCACAATAATTTTGTGGCACCTTCAATTAACAGTATTAAGGGAGCTCCCAAGGTATAAGGACAGCTTAAATACTGATGTACCAGCTTAGCATAGCCACCTTGTGTATGGGGCAGCGTTTTGCGGAAAGGTCATTGGGGATTGTATGAGGTCAGCTGAGATTTAATATTTGTACTGTATTGTACTGTTCTGCTTATTGTTTGCCTAACCCACCTTCTTCTTTCCCAGAACCTTGTGCTAGCATTTCCCCCATATACATCTGTGTTCTGTTCTGTTCTGTCATGGTGAGTCAGGTAGTGAGAAGGGAACTTTGTCTTCCTCACCAACACAAATGTCACCCCCAGCAGGTGTTATGGCAAGGAGACACTATATATTTCTAGGTGAATGGATGGAAGCACCTGACAAGGAGAGGCAAGAGTCGTACACAGAGGTCCAATGAAGCAAAGACTTTTATTCAGCAGGTGAAGAATACACAGTCACAGAGGCAAATATCAACAACAGTAACAACAGAAGAAATTGGCAGGTTAATGACTATCTAAGCAATAAATAAATGCATGAGCAATTAACCCTTAGGTCTAAAAGGTGCACTTTGGCATAAACTCTTGTGTTTCTCTATTATTTGCAGAAGAACACTACCACTCCAGTCATCTTGCTTGTACTTGGTTGAAAAAGTTCAAAGCAGCAGCAGAAAAACTGGCACCAGGTTGCAGTTCAAAAAGTATTATTTATTATGCATGAAGTCTCTAAATAAACATTTTACTGAAGCAAAACACACAGAACCATCCCGGCCAGGTTGATAAAGCCTGTGGGCAAAACCTGATTTGGATGGTTCTGTGTTTTGCTTCGGTAAATGTTTGTGTAGAGACTTTATACATGATAAATAACACTTTTTGTACTGCAACCTGGTGCCAGTTTTTCTGCTGCTGCTTATTTCTCTGTTGTGCTGAGTACTCTATGATAAATACCTGGTCAACCACTAATACTAAGAGCTCTTAGGTAACTATAAGACACTGCAGTGCTACAATTGGCATAAGAATCTAGTCCACTTTAGAGTCCACTTTTGACGTGAGTAAATATGTCACAAAGACTGCAGGTGGAGGAAAAGGGAGGTATTTGGACAAATGGGAAACTTGGTTAGCAGTACTGAACTGATGCTTTGGTGAGGAGCTTACATAAGGCCACTGGGACTTAAGCGAGGACTGGTAAACAGGCCATGAGTTCATCAGCAAAAACCCACTCTTGGGCTGCTGGTTACAAGAGAACTGAATGAGAACAGCAAAGTGGATCCTTCAGTAAAAGTCCTTCACTGGGCTGCTAGAACAAGAAGCACTGCAGAAGATTCTTTGGTAAGAGCCCTCCAATGGGTGAGCTGCTGAGTCGAGATGAATTGAAGAAGATGCTTTGGCACAAACTCTCCCAATCGGCTGCTGGTATGAGGAACACTGAAGAAAAGACTCCAGCACCAACCCTCCAATGGGCTGCTGAGATAAGAAACACTGAAGATGCAGCAGCAGAACTGAAGATGCAACCAGAACAATGCAGGTCTTCAGACAGAGATCCACACTGAAGGTCTTCAGACACTGGTCCAAGATGCTGGTCTTTGGATAGTAACACCAAGTAGTACCTAAAGGAAAAGCAAAATAACAAACGGGGTGACGAATCTTCTGCGGACTGAATGTAATAGTCCCTTACTAATGAGCCGCCGGAGTGGCTCCTACTCTTACTAAGTACCTTATCAGGGAAGGGATGAAGTTGAAGCTGGGTGACTGGTGGGCCTCAGCTACACTAACTAGGTGGGTGAGTGTGTTGGGATATGTAGTTGAGGCATCCAAGCAGGAAAATGCATATGCAGCTGACTCAGGAGCTCAGTGGTGAGATGATTCTGTGCCAGGTGGTCGAGGCAGCTGGACAATTCTCTGGAACAGCTAGCGACAGTTCAAGACTTATATTCAGATTGTAGGCAAATTTAGCACAGTACAGGGCAAATGCTAGCAGCTGAGGGTACATGACACAGTTCAGGCACAGTTGCCAGTAGCAGAGAGTAATTAACACAGTTTAGGGCAACTACTAGTAGCAGGGGGGCAATTAGTGCCATTCAGGGTAAATACCAGTTTCTATAGGCAGTTAACACAGTTTGGGGCAAATACTAGTTTCTGGAGGTAAATGGTACAGTTTTAGGGCAAATGCCAGGTTCCAGGGGCAATAAAGACAGGCTCGGGACTATTAGCAACTTCTGTAGTCAATTAACACAGTTGGGGTAAACAGCACAGTCCAGGGGCAAATGGCACAGTTCAGGGGTGAACAGCATGGTTCAGGGCAAATAGCGTAGTTCAGGGGCAACTATCACAACTTAGGGCAAATGGCACAGTTCAGTGCAGTTCGAAGCAAATAACACAGTTTCATTTAGCTTAGGGCGAATAACATAATATTAGAAGTTTTGTCACTTTAATCACACCTGATGCCAGCCCTGGGAACCCTGTTTAACACTTCCTTTCACTAGCCTTTTTACTGGGCTTGCTAGCCCACTCTAGCTCTCAGCTGCCTCTATGTGTGGTCCAGACACTGGGAATACTTATAAAGCACCTCCCACCAATGCAACCTAAGCTGCTGTCACACCGCACTTGGTACAATTTAAACAATGAATAAAAAAAAAACTTAGAGGTTTGCCCCTATTTTATGAATGGAGCTTGCCTTTCTTCACTACTATGGGGCTTGCCCTGCCCCTTGCTCTGTTTCTTTGCTCCATTTCGGAGAGATTAACTAATAAATATTTTTTTTTACCATTGGGCATATTGCTCTTAATTCTACCCCTGCTCCACCTCCAATATCTCATATATAAATATTTAATCCCTGCAACGGTAGGGCCTGATCCCCTTAGCTCCACCTTTAGGGAGCTTTCCTGTAAATGTTAAGTTTTTCACAATAGGGCATATTGCCCTTAACACCACCCCTGCTCCCCCTCTAGGAGCTCATTCATGAATTGGTTTTTATTCAGATCGGGCCCTCTGACCACCCCCTTATAGCTCTTGGCTGTCCTGTGCCCTTTGGCAGCTTAAACAATGACATTTTTATTTTTAAGTGTCAGGCAGTCAGCAATTGGCTATTGGTGCTGCCACTGACTCGCCGTCCCGTCCCGTCCTGGGGCAAACACTGAGGTGCTGGGATGCTGGGAAGTCTGCTGACAGAGGGAGGGACAGAAGGTGGGTCCTTCTGGGGCTTTTCTGGCCTGCCGGCTGCTGGAAACTAAGGCTGTCTCTTCCTGGGTCCTCAGTGCTTCTGGGCTGTCTGCCTGACTCAGTGTTCTTCCCAGTGCAGCTCTTGGGCATGCTGCCAGCTGGGACAGGAGAAACTTAATCATTTTTTTTAAGAAAGGAAAAAACAACAAAAGGGGCTGTACAGACCCCACACCGCCAAACACAAGACTGGGACACTTCAGCGTATCCGCTTCAACTGAACCGAGGTAAGCCCTATGGTTCCCGCTGAACTCCTATCTGACCCTCTCATGCTGCTCAACAAACCCCTCTCTCTCCAGTAAACAGTTCTTTTTTTTTAAAGAAACACTCAGGGTTCGGACACTGGAACCCCACGCGCAAGCCCACTGTTTGTTTTTTTAAGGAAAACACAGCACACTGGGCAGGGATGGCAGTCCTGGTGCACGATCGGTTCCAGCTCATGCTGCCTGCTTGGGGGGAAGGGGAGATTCTGAGAAGGAGCAGCCAGCCCAGAATAGAAAACTAACGTTCTTTCTTTCTTTCTTTCTTCTTTCTTTCTTTCTTTTTTCTCTCATGTACATGACTGCCTTGCTCTACTACATGGTGATGGGGGGGGATATATTACTAAAAGGAGCCCAATAAGAGGTATCTCTGTAGGGCCCCATACTTTGGGGCACTACGGATTCAAGCCAGTCTAACAATACATGTGCTCATATATTCCCTTTTAACACTATAACTTCTGAACTATCACTTCTAGAACTATTCATAACTTTTTCTTAACACTTCTAATCATTTCATGATGTTCTAATCATTTTCAAGCTGTTACCACAATATCTACTATGTACGACATATATCTATAACTTACAGAATTTGATGGCAGATAAGGACCGCTTGGCCCACCCAGTCTGCCCATTTCCCTACCTGATGGATAAGCTGCAGATCCTAGTTAACCAGCAGCCTACTTCTTCCTACCCCAACCCCCTAGAATTGCCTTATGACTGTCCCATGCATGCTTGAATTCCACCACTGTTTTTGACTCCACACCCTCCTCTGGAAGGCCATTCCATACATCCACAACCCTCTCTGTGAAAAAATGCTTGCTTTAAGTACTTTAGGCACTTCCCCCTTCTATCTTTAGGTATGCGCCTTGTTCTTGCACCTCTTTTTTTGAAAGATGCTACCCTCTTGGACTTTGTTGATTCCTTGAGGTGCTTGAAAGTTTCTATCATGTCCCCCCTCTCCTCCTTTCCTCTAGGCTATACATATTAAGCTCCTAAGTCTCTCTTCATATGTCTTCGGTGCAGACCCTGCACCATTTTAATTGCCCTCCTCGACAGCTTCCATCCTGTCTATGTCTTACGGAGGTTGGGTCTCCAGAACTGCCGCAGTACTCCAGATGGGGTCTCACTAGCTGTCTGTACAGAGGGATAATAACTTCCTACCTACTTTCTACTGGTGATGCCTCTCCTATGCATCCAGTATCCCCCAACCCTCCTTGCTGCCATCTCAAATTGCTTGCCCACCTTTAGGTCATCTGATATGACTACCCCCAGGTCCCTTTCCATTTTTGTTGTTCTTAGTATTTCACCCCCCATTGTGTACTCTTCCCCTGGGTTTTTGTTTCCCAGGTGCATTATCTTGCACTTCTTAGCATTGAATCTAAGCTGCTATACATTTGACCATTCCTCTAACCTTGCCAAATCCCTTCTCATCCTTTCCACTCCACCTTGTGCATCAACTCATAACTTCTATATTGGTTCAATAACTTAAGTGACCATGTCTCTTTACTGAGATTCAAGGATTATTTATTAGAAAGGAGACTCTGTCTGGAAAGCATCCATCGCAAATATCTTTGGGGGATACCAAAAGTAGACCTCTGTGACTTGCGGGTAGAAGAAATTGGAGGCTCAGAAGGAGAACACTCTATTTCAGGAGGATCTGGGGGTGAGGGTTTGCTGTAAACTCAGAAAACTGAAAAGGTGTGAGGTTCATATAGGACAAGCAAACGCACAGGTCAGCACAGCATTGCCCTGGAGGTCCTATGTCTGTGTGATGCTCCTGCCTCTCCTTTGGCACAGAGTCCATATCAGTCTTCTCTTCTGAGTCTTCTTTGACTGTACACAGTTTGGGGAGGTTATGGTGCACAATGCATATGCTATTCTAGCCCCCTGGAGAACTGCCTATCAGGTGTCTTACAACACGGGCTATGTGACTAACCCTGTATCATGATCAGCCATGAAGACTTGGATCTTATCACAAATAAGTGCTACAAAAGCCTCATCCCTCAGTAAAGAGGCATTAACATGTCAGGTGGTTCTCTGAAATCTATTTTCTGTGTCTAATTTCAGCAGTAATGGGGGTATCCTCAGATAGTAGAAGGGGACCACAGGAAAAATTTCAGACTAACTCAAATGCTCACGTTACCAAAAAAAATTAATCAAGCTCAGCTTGACTCCCATGACTTGGGGAATAGCGTGTATGACAACAGCCAATGGGAAACAGGCACCTCTACACATTCAGTAAGCCCAAATCCTCAGTGATGGTCCTAAAGTATTTTTGAGCTGCTATAAGAGGAAAGATGGCCAGATGCATAAAGTCTAGATGGGGGACCAAAGTCAAGTTTAAATCCCCACCTAGGATCAATTTTAACCCTGCATGACCTGCAAAAGCTTATTAAAGAAAATTTGAACATACGAACATATGAAATTTGCCAGCAGATAAAGGCCTAGAGGTCTATCAAGTCTGCTCGAATGTGCAGCTAGCACCCCTTATTCTGCAGCTGCCCCTCCCTTCCACCCTTCCCTTCATTAGCCCTCCCCCTTGTCCTGTCCCATCCCCTTTTGTAGCAGTCTACTGTTCTACTGGATACCACTTCTGCAGATAACGTATTCCACCCAGCCACCACCCTCTCTGTAAAAAAGTGTCTCCTCCTCTCCCTCCTGAACCTTCCTCCCTCCAGTCTCATATCATGGCCCCTGGTGTCCCTCCCCTCCCTTACTTTGAACAGCCCTTCTGTACCTGTCTTGTTTATTCCTTTCATGTATTTAAAGGTTTCAATCATGTCCCCCGTCCCTCCTCTCCTCCAGTGAGTACATGTTCAACTCCATCAACCTCCTCTCGTATGATAAGTCCCCCAGCCCCTTGATCATCTTTGTTGCCCTGCTCTGCACCCCCTCCAGTAACTTAATGTCCCTCTTCAGATACGGGCGCCAGTACTGCACGCAGTACTCCAGGTGCGATCTAACTAATGACCTATACAGTGGCAGAATCACCTCCTCCCTCCTCGAGGATATACCCCTTGCAATACAACCCAGCATTTTGTTGGCCTTTGCCGCTGCCTTCCTACATTGTGCCGAGTTCATTGACCCTGTAATGAGCACCCCCAGATCCTTCTCCTCCTCTGTGTGGGATAGCTGTACTCCCCCCAGCTGGTAGCTCCTCCTTGGGTTCTTCATGCCAAAATGCAGCACCTTGCACTTTTTGGCATTAAACCTCATTTTCCAGGTGTCTGACCAGGTTTCAAGCTTTGCCAGATCATCCTGCAACCCCTGCCATCCCCCTAGGTCATCCACCACCACTCCTACCTTGGTATCATCAGTAAACAGACTGATCTTGCTTTTGATGTCCCATGATATGTCTGCAATGAATCTCCCAAACAATACCGGTCCCAACACGGAGCCCTGTGGAACATCGCTTGTCACTACCCTTGGGTGTGAGAGCTCCCCACCCACCACCACCCTCTGTTCCCTTCCCTGAAACCAGTTTCCTACCCATCTCACCAGCTTTGCACCTGCCCCTGTGCCTACTAACTTACTTCCCAGTCTTAAATGCAGCACTGAGTCAAATACCTTACTGAAGTCCAGATATAGGACATCCACTGCATGGCCCCTGTCCAGTTGCCTAGTTACCCAGTCATAGAACTCCACCAGGTTGGTTTGGCAGGATCTACCCCGTGTGAAGCCATGCTGTCTGCTGTCCTGTAGTCCTTTGGCCTCTAGAAAGGCCACCAGCCTCTCCTTCGGGATAGTCTCCATTAGCTTACCCACAATGGATGTGAGGCTCACTGGTCTGTAGTTTCCCGGTTCATCCTTGGGACCACTCTTGTGGAGGGGCACCATGAGCCATCCTCCAGTCCTGAGGTACACACCCCAAATGTAGTGAGGGCATTAAATGGGTCTGCCAAGGTCTGCAAGGACCTCTGCCAGCTCCTTCAGTACCCTGGGGTGGATGCCATCTGGGCCTGGCACCTTGTCCACCCTCAGTGCCTTCAAACCCTCCCGAACTCTGCCCTCCATGGTTTCCCCATCTGTCACCCCTTCCCCCTGTTTCTGCCATTTATCCCCCTTGGGTGTCACCCCTCTTCTCTTTAGTAAATACTGAGCAGAAGTACTCATTTAGTGCTTCTGCCTTATCGCACCCTGCTTCCACCCAACCCCTCCTTCCTAATCCTTACTATGTGGTCCTTACAGCTCCTTTCTCCTGATGTACCTAAAGAGTCCTCCTCCCCTTCTTAATGCCTTGTGCCAGCCTGGAGTTCCATAGATGCTTTGGCTCCCCTAACTGCCCTTGTCACCTCCTTTGATTCTGTCAAGTACTCCTCCCTGTCCTCCCCCTCCCTGTTTTCTTGTACTTCCAAAAGGCAGCTCTTTTTCTCCTTACCTTTTCCATGACCTCCTTGCTCAACCAGCTTGGTTTCTTAGCCCTAGCCTTCTTGCGCTGGCCTTGCAGCAGGTTTTGGTTGCCTCCACTATCCCCAGCTTTATGAGCTCCCACCTCTGGTTAGTGTTCATACTAGATTGAATTCTGGCCAGGAACCCTTTTACCACTTCCCCCATCCTCCCAAAGTCAGCCCTCCTGAAGTCCAGCACTCTTGTGCCTGATTCCACTCCTTCCTTGCCCATATCCAATGTGAGCCATACTGAGTGGTGGTCACTCCCTGACAGCGGTTCCTTCACTGTAAGTTCTCTCACAAAGTCTCCATTTTCCAGCACAAGGTCAAGGGTATTTCCTAACCTGGTTGGTTCACTGACCATTTGCAGCAGGAAGCTGTCCTGGAAGGCATCCAGTAGTACCTGCTCCCTTCTGTTCCTGGTTGTTGGGGTACTCCAGTCTACTCCTGGCATGTTGAAGTCCCCCACAATCACCACACTACCCTTCTCGCAGGTCCTCCTGATCTGTTCTGCTAGTTCCCTGTCTGACTTCTCCGTCTGAGATGGTGGCCTGTACACCACTCCCATTCTAAGAATGCTATTCTTGGAATCCTGGATTTGCATCCAAAGTGACTCTGTACTACCCTCCTACCCTTCCTCCCTTACACACTTCAGTCCTTCCTTCACATATAATGCCACACCCCCTCCTTTCCCAATCACCCTGTCCCTACGAAATGCTCTTTTCTCTGAGTTTGGAGTTTGGGGGCATATAAAGACTAACCAGAGTAGCTGGTGTATCATACAACTGACCCACTAGAATCATAAAACAACCCTCAGGGTCCACAACTTTCTCCAGTAAGGAGAAATGACTGGTATGTGGAATCACAATTATTACACCTCATGCCTTTCCCTTTTTAGAACAGGTATACTCTGCATGTGAATATCCAGTCCTGCCTAGGTTCCCATGTTCCAAGTGCGAGAGATGGGTTTCCATCAGGAGAGCAACATGCCAGGCTCTCTCTGTGAATATTCTGAAAACCTTTTGACTATTTCATAGGGTTATTTAGCCTGTTTACATTATATGATAACATTTTTACTGGGACTACCACCATGATCCTAGACTGGACACCAAATCACAATAAAAGTGGTACTTCAAGAGGTTCCACCAAGCCAGTTCGACAGAAAACCTGCCAACCGGCTTTACAGTGACGGCACAATGTTGACCGTGATCACGATCCACATTGTGCTGTGAGGAACACAGGTGTGTTTTCAGTGGGGGGCTGTGCCCCCACACTCCCAGATTTTCTTATAATCACCTCCATGGAGAGGTGTTTTGAGGAGGGGACACAAGACCTGGAGAAGCTAAGTTGGGGTCCCACGCGACCGGTGGTTTTGTCAGTTATGTCACTGTAAACAATCGGTCACTGTAATATTTTAGATTAAGTTACATGCTATGACTTCTAGGAATGCAGCCACATGAGTGCAATAAAGAGTCCATCTCTCCCCATCACCTTAATAAGGCTTGGAATACTCTTTCCACTACCCCCAAAGTACAGTGAAAAATTAGGGAGTACAGGGGAACCATCCCCATTTCATCCGCATCATGGCATACCCAAAAGTGGTAATGATACCTGGTACAACAAAAGATATGTGCACTCAAAATAAATCTAATAACAGGCAAAACAACAACAGACAGGGCCAGCATAGTCTCTGAGTATTAGCAGTAACATGGACAACACCTTCTAAGAAACAATTAGGTAGCAACAGAAAAAACAGGAGGAGTTAGGAACCATCAGTGGGGCAGGTATTAGAGGCCATAGCCTTCCTACAAAATATGTGCTTCCAAGGCAAAAGAAATCAACCACTACAGAATAGATGTAAGGAATGCTGTAATAGGGAAATCCTTAGTACAGGAACCACAGACCCTATATACAGGATGGAGTATGTCACCTAGGTCAGTGGTCCACAAAAAAAAAAGAAACCCATAAATCATGCAGTCTCCCAATACTATGGGATGACATTATTTCCTATATCCTATAGAGATATAAACAAACATCATGTAGTAGGGAAGGCGCAGTATTCCCCTGTCAAACATGCATCCCCAAAAGATAACACAGAGAAGGTGGATATTATGATAGATCTCAACACCCTGAGTGGCATGTATAATCATTCCCATGGACACCATATGGCATCAGAACCATCCATTGCTGGAATGGACCCAAAATGGCCACCAGGAGCAAATGAGTTAAGTAACAATATCAGGAAGGTAGGTCAGAGTTGGGCCGGAATGCATCAAAAATATATTAAAGCAGAAGAGGTTCCATGCACCCCACCCAAGGGAAGGCCTGAGGCCCAGAGCGAGAAGCCAATCCAGAGCCCCCCCCAACAAGGACTGCCAAGATGAAAGTACAATTGTATAAACCCAACACTTACTGACTCCTCAAACTCCATGGAGAGTAGGGTTGGAAGAACTCAGTAAAGTCCTGATCCTTATTAATTAAGCATTGGAATGGGGGGGGGGGGTCTGATTACTTCTATTTATTTGTTTTATTTATTGATGGCTAGGATTACAAATACCTTTGAACCAAGGGTTATTTTACAAAGGTTCCATGTCATACAAAAGTTAGAGACTAAGAGAACTAAGAGATAAAGAATAAACAGTAAATAACAATTTAACACTGCAAAGAACTGTAGAAGTTTACAACATTGGTATAAAGTAGATGGAGAAGCAAAAAGCAGCCAGGACAATAAAGGTAGAGGTCAAAGTAGGGAACATGGTAACAATAGAATCCATGTAAGGAACAGGACATTTGAGGAGGAGAAGCAGTCCAGGAAGACTTTGTCAGTTCTAATTATTGTAAATGTGATAAAATGTATAAAAAGGGACCACACTCTGTAATATTTAAGACAGAGTCCCAAAGGGAAAATGTAATTCATTATTTATATGAAAACTGAAGTAAAACTGCTAAAGTAAAACAATTAGTACTTCCTTCATGGCTTCCCTCCATGGCATACTTGCTTGGGCCCATGAATGCTGGGAGGGGGTGAGAGATAAAGAGAGATATGGGGAGGAGAGAGCGAGATGCAAATATCTACAACATACCTACCAATACCAAGCAGCTAAAATATTTCTTATTAATGCTGGGTATATTCTTTTGCTCGCTATTCCAGAGGAGACCAGAGCAAAAATAACTAATAATCAATGAGCAGCAGTAAGAGCCCACCCATACTACCCATGTGATACAACTTCACTGCATGCTCCAGTGTACTGTGGTATGGTACACTATATGGCCAACAGATGGTACTGTTTTCTACTACTGTACTTCTTCCACTCAGCAACTTCTTTTAAACTAGAAATGACGGGTGTCTTACTGACCACCACCCAGACAGTCACATCAGTCAAGTGCAGTCAGTAATAAAATAAACAGTGTGCCACTGCTGTGTGCACTTGGCACACACATAATACATGGTTCTTAGTTCCCAGAAACAATTGCTGCCAGAGCTATGTTCTATAAGTATATATATAATGAAAGATAATCTCAGCCCAGCCAGTCATTGTAACAGAGATGCAACATTACATCATATTAGAAACAATGACTGAATGAATTTAGTGACATATTTCTCTGTAAAGTAATTGAAGCCAAATATGGTTAGGGGGAATGTGAAAAATATTTTATCCAAAGAAAAGCATTCAAGCTTCAGCTAAGCCATCTGTTGTAAGAAAAAATGTAACTATAGCATTAACAGCATACTACAGTAGAGTCAGGTGGTAAAATATTTCACCAGTTGCTGACAAGTAGTGGTAGTAGGCAGCAGTACTCTACCTTCCAGATCAGATATGTAGTACTACCAGGTAAGTTTGGAACATGAAATGCAATTGCTTACTATATTATATGGATTCTGGACCCAATGATGTTATTGTTTTTTTTTTATTTCTCTGTGCTCATTGTGTTCATTTAGGTAATCCTGACCTGGCCTGTCCTGACCTGACTTGTTGCCACTATCTCATAAGTTTTTATTTTTATTTATTTGAAAAAGTTTTACTAGAAAAGGCATAATGAGCCAACAAATAGCTCATTTCCAGATGCGTTCTGAGGTAAAGGGGATATGGGATACAATATGCATTGCAAGACACAAAGTACAATGAATTGAGAATAAAACAAAATTGTACAAGATACAAAATTGAAAATATGAGAAATATAAATTCAAAAATGATAATTGAACATACAACCAAGATGCAGAAAATAAAAATAAAACACTGATGCATAAAAAATCATGTAAATATGCGTATATGTGTATATATATATATGTATATATATATATATATATATATATATATATATATATACACATACACATATGTACACACACACATACACGCACATACTCATACATACATACACATACATATACATGCAAACATACAGCATAATACTAAAAATTTAGGGGAAAATTTAGGAAGAGCAGATATCTAAGGAGAGGGAGTTCCAAAGATTAGGGAAATGATGGGGATAGTAGAGGGAAGGTAAGAAATGCAGTCCGTTGTAAGCACAATAGGCTGTTTACTTGCCAGAAGGGGGAGGGGTTGAGAGTAGGTATGAGAAACAGGACAAAAGTGATAGAAAAAGAGATAACGTGTTGAAGGGGGTGGGGTCAGGAGCAGTTTCAGGAAGGGAAATAAAGTTATGGAGATGACAAGACAATGGACTAGAGGAGGGGTGAAGTGGATAACTAAAGGGAAGGAGTTCCAAAGATTTGGGAAATAGTGTCATATATTATTAAGTAGACATTATTCACATAAGATTTTGACCACAGGCACAATGAGGTCCATCATTGACATCAATGAGGTCTCAGGTCCATCTTGTAAATGAGCTATGCTCAATGATGTTCGCCTGATTAAATAAAGATTTTGATTGATTGATTGATTGATTGATGGAGAGGACCTGCTTTGAGTCAGTATGTTTCCTTCAGGCATCAAATTTGAAATTAAAGTGAGGAATGCTGTTATTTACAAATGCCAGACGCTCTGCATTTTCTGGTGACAAACAGGATCTTGTATAAGTAATAACATTATCAGCTGAACTAAACAATCATTCTGAATAAACACTAGTAGGAGGGCAATTCACGTACTTCATAGCAGTCTGTACAAAAGCAGGCCATGTATTTTGTATGGATTTCCAGTATTTCAAAGGATCTGCATTCCAATCAGTATTGGACCTTGCCAGAAAATGGAGCAAGAGGGAGGGAAAGGTACCCCAGGGGTGTCACATCTGGATAAGGATAAAAGACCAGTAAGGTGGAGGGGACGGATGATGCTATCTCCGCCAAAAGGGTGTGGTTATCCCTCAAGACCCTAAAGAAAAACAAATCTCCTGGGCCGGATGGCATTCATCTGAGAGTACTATGGGAATTGGCGGACATACTGGCTGCACCCCTGGTGGAGCTTTTCAGCAGGTCACTTGAGACAGGGAGGGTACCTAAGGATTGGCGAGAGGCACATGTGGTACCAATTCATAAAGGGGGTCGAGGAAGTACCAGGTAACTATAGGCCCATCAGTTTGACCTTGGTGGTGGGAAAATTAATGGAGAGTATACTAAAGAGCGATTGGGGTGTACTTGGAGGAGGTGGGAGGTCTGGATAGATCGAGCAACATGGGTTGTGCCAGGTAGATCATGTCAAACCAACCTTGTGGAGTTCTATGAATGGGTAACATCAGAACTGGACAGGGTAAGCCTCTGGATGTGATTATTCTTGGACTTCAGCATGGTTGACTCTGTCCCCCCAATGGTCTGGTGGAGAAACTGATGGGGTTAGGAGTAGGCCTTTGATGGTCAGATGGATTGAAAACTGGCTAGCTGGATGCACTCAGAGAGTAGTGGTCTGTGGGGAGCTCTCAAACCCTAGAGAGGTTGGTAGGGGGTACCACAGGGCATCGGTCCTGGGTCCATCCTGTTTAATGCACTACATATCAGACATCAGGGAGGTATAGGTGTGAAATGAGTCTCTTGTGGATGACTCCAAGATGGGAGCAGTAGTTGAGGGAGAAGAGGGAGGTTGGCCTGCAAGGGACCTGGACACCCTGGAAAGCTGGGCTCACACATGAAATGCTTCAATATCACCAAGTGCAGGTGTTGCATCTTGGTCGGAAACCTAAACACAGGTACACCCTGGGAGGGCTGGAGGCCTCAATAGGGGAAAAAGACCTAGGGGTCATGGTGGATACATGTATGAATAACTCTGAGCAGTGCAGGAGAGCGGCTAGCAAGGCAAACAGGATGTTGGGATGCATCGTAAGGGGGATCACCTCTAGGAGCAAGGAAGTGATTCTGCCACTGTACAATGGACTGGTTAGACCACACCTTGAGTACTGTGTACAGTACTGGAGACCACACTTGAAGAGGGACATACAGCTGCTGGAGAGGGTACAGAGGAGGGCAACAAAGATGATACGAGGGCTAGGGATTTGACTTATGAGGACAGACTTGAGGAGCTCTGCCTGTTTTCATTGGAGGAGAGGAGACGGGGACATGATTGAGGTCTTCAGGCACCCTCAAGGAATAAATAGGGTAAACATGGAGGGGATCTTTAGACTAAAGCAGGAGGTATCACCAGAGGGCATGGTTTGAAGTTGGAAGGTGGAAGGGTGAGGGGAAGAGGAGGAGGTTTTTCACTGAGAGGGTGGTGGACCCTTGGAATGCACTGCCTGGTGAGCTGTTTCAGAGATCCACAGTGGAGGGCTTCAAGAGAAGGTGGGACAGACACAGAAAGTGGATGTATCAGACGATGGCCTGTTCCGGGGGGGTGGGGATGGATGATAGGGGTTTCTGGAGCACAAGGGATGAGAGGGTCTCGGCACCCAACTAAGGATCTAGGTTTGAGCAGACTCGATAGACCATAAGGCCTAATCTGCTGGCAAATAGTATGTTAGTATGTTACTATGTTAGTATGTTAGATACATTTCAACAATGGCCAGTGCTGAAGCTATGTTAGAAGAAGTGGAGGAAGAAGTTATTGTGACATCTTACAAGTGACTCCAGAGACCTGAAGCTAAATTGTGTGGTTGTAAAACACTGATGTTTCATGATGTTGGCAAAAAATAAGTTGTTCCTGGTAAGCAGTGGGCAAAGAAGAGGAAGAAGAAACAACTGGAACATCAAAGGAGGGGCCACCTGATGTGCTGTGTTGTAAAAAAGATTGTTCTGATTCTGTACTCTGTTCCATGATACTGTGGACTTCATCAATTATTTATTGTCTGTTTATTTAAAAAAAGTGTCATCATCATTCTGCAGTTGCTTTGACTTGCATCGTGAGTCCAGTATTCTGCTTTAATATAGTGGTCAGACTGAAGCATTTTATGTAGTTTTTCATCTTCATCAACTTTTCTGTTCATATGTTTGATCAGACCTTATTATATTCTGATGGGCAACCTGTTTGTGTCAGCAGTGGCGGCAGCATGTGGGATGGGATTTCTGTGTTCCCTGAATTGTTCCTAATCAGACTCGAGCAGTATTTTAACATTTTTATTAAGGATATCACCTGGCTCAGAGTTGCTGTGTTTGCACTCTCCTCTCCTCTCTGGTAATTTCCTTAAATGGCTAGAGAAGTAAAATTACACGGTGGTGGAGTGATATAAGTGTCTGTATCACCAATTTTGTTTTTCACGGTGTGCTGTCTGACAGCTTTCTTTTGTTCCAGCAACCTTTAGAACATAAGAAAGGTTGAATTCCTCCTAATAGAAATGTTTTGGATCAGTCTGTGCAAAGGTAGTATGTGCTTTTCCTGCGTTTTTCAAAAGTGACAGGCTGTGTTTGAGTTATTGAAATGAGTGCAGATTCTTTTTGCAGTGCTAACAACAGCCTTCATGCCCCTGTCCTCATCAAGAAAACTGTGAACTATTAAATTCAAGCAATGCACAAAGCAATGGATATGAACAAAGCCCCCCTCCTCACAGGCTTTCCTTATGTTTGACCCATTATCTACAACACTGATTTTTTCCCTATGTCTTGTATTGTGTTTTTCCTTTTTCAGCAAGCACATTTTCTGACTGTAACTGACTGCTGTATTTTTTGTTTGTACTATCTGCTTATTCATGAAGTCTATTAACTGCAACACTCTGATGTCATTGCTCTTACTTTATGTATATTGTTTGCTATACATTTTTTCCTGCTGTTAGTCTCCTAGGTGATGCCTAAAAATGGGCATATTATGCCTAGTGTATCTTATCTGATATCAAAAACAAATAAATAAACTATAAAGACAAATGACAGTCCATGGGATTCCAGCCATTGCTGTATTGGTTATCTGAACTCCTCAATGATGTTGTATGAGTTGTGTTCAGATGGAAATAAAACATTCTTAGATCAGCAAACTGCATTTCACTGCCCCCACCAGATTTACCAGCAACTCATGCCCAATGTGCAGTGACAGACATGAATGGTTCAGGCTGACAGTTTGTCCAGATATCCATGGTGAGATGCATCACTCTCCCAACGGCATTGGTCAAAACTCATCTGAGTTTTTTACATACCGCATTGTAGAGATCTGTATTCCCTATTTTCTTTTTTTTTTTTTTGTAAACTTTAGTTTTATTTTCAGCACGCACAGTAGGCAGGAACAATTCAGTAAGAAGAAATTATATCCACCATTGTTCTAGTACAAGCAATGAGACATTTAGAGTCAGTAAATTATATGAGCATTCTATCCCAATGGGGGAGTCCACAGCTAGTGTTAAGTATACAATATACGCAGTTACAAATGATGTTGTTACATTCTCATTTTTTGTACATTTTTATGTTTTTTTACAAACACAGTACAATACATAGGATAGGGAAACTTGGAATACATACAACAGTACATTGGCTTGTGAGACAAGGCAAAAAAGATCAATCTACTGATTGGCAACTGATATACTTAAAATAAAATTCAGGACTGTACAATCATTGCAGAGTAAACAAGTCATTATATAGCAGCAATGCAGATAATACAGAATGGTCCAGATAGCCTTAAGAACAGAAAGCTGTGTCTATCCTCTAATTTCTGATGGACTATATTAAGCCTTCCTGTGAGACTAGGGCTTCCAATGGGGGTAGCGAACATATGAATTTGTCCTAGCACCTCAGAAATAGTTCCTTCCTCCTCTTGAGCACATAGTCAGCCGTTCCATTGCAACTGCTTGAAGAACTAACACTTTCTACTGTGTTACCATGAGCATGGTTCCATGTCATAATGGCAATCGCTGAAAGGAGATCGGCATTATGGTGAGTGTACATCACCGAAATTCAATTTTGGCGATCTACACTCCCAGCGACAAACAAAATGGCGCAATGACCCTCTCTTTAATGTTATGTGGGGGCGCACCCGCACCTCCTACTATAAGATTCTCAACTCCGGGGTATGTTGAGGAAGTGCAACATTGTAAAAAAAAAAAAAACTACTTGGGCTGGGTGTAACAAAACATACCTGCGCCCGGACCTGGACTCAGCATCCTAGTCACCCCATCCCAGCACCCACTCACCATGCCATGAAGCCAGCTTAGCAGCTCACTGCAGCACCACCCCTCACAAACCCTCCCACTCTTCGCTCAGCGTGCTCACCCCCCCATGTGCATGTACATATAGTGTCATTCTGTCGCCATTTGTGAACCCCCCCAATCCGATCACTTTCCCTACTCCCTTGCCCTGTCAACATGTGCCACAAGTGGGTCGCCATTTCGGTAGGTGCCCACTTGTGACTAGCCCATGTCACAGGATACCCATGAGGACTACACAGGAGACCCACATGTTTTACATGCATTGTCTGGTCAGTGCTAACAATACCCTGATCCCCCTCAGGTAAGGGTTCCATCCCTCTTCCCCAGGTCTCCCATTCCAAATAGCATGGATACAGGGGTGCAAACTACTGGACTGCCCATTATTCCAGTTATCTCTTGCACTATCACTGCCCAGAAAAGTTGAAGTGTCTGGCACCCCCAGAAATAGTGATAGTAGGTCCCTTAGCTGTTCTACATCTCCCACAGATGATGGAAATGGTGGGATTACACATGTTAACCATACTTGGGGGAGGCAGTACAGCCTGTGGATGAATGTATGCTGTGATTCTTTGTATTTGTTGCAAAGCAACAACCCCCTATGCAATGTTAGGATATCCCCAAGGGTTTCTTCCATAATAGTCAGGCTCAAGTCCCTCTCCCAGAATGCTTTAACCTTGAGGAACATATTCAGCAGTTTAGCCCTATCTTATCTGGCTACTGTAGCAATCACTCTTTGTTACATTCTCTTAGTGGCTGAAAGTGATTGAAAATTGATTATTGATTGTGACATCTGGATTATCATACAGTAACTACTACATTGTTGGGTCTGGCTATTACCCTGCGGTTCACCCCAGAGTTATGTCATTGTCCACTTTGGTAGGGGTGTAAAGTGGGGGGTGACTCCCAACCCCATCTGCCCCCCTACTAACCCTGCATGATCCCTTTTTTGACTGCTAGTGCAAGAGACCTACACTTTATCAAATGTATCTGTTTGCCCCAGGGCACATCACTGGGCTTTTTCTAACCTCATACATTCCATTAAATTTTCCTTCCAGTGGACTAACATCCCCAGTACTGGGCCAGGTTTTTCCAGGCTATCACCATGGCCAGATCCCACAAGGGTTCAGCTGTCTTTTCCTCTCCTCTCTTGTTTAGCTTCACATCTAGTATGAATTCTAAAGGGGAGTCTGGCAATGACCCTTCTAATACCTTTCCCATCACCCGGTGCACATCCAAATAATATGACATCATTTTTGGACACTTTAGTACCATATGGCCATATGTTCCTTCAGCATCTTACATCTGGGGCCTCTGTCGCTGTTTTCTGCTTTCATTTTGTGGAGCCTAGATGGGAGACGATAGGTTCAGTATAAATATGTATATTATACCTATCTCAACCTGTTCGCCCATGCACAGGTATTAGTGTACTGTACCTGACAGCTTGATTACACATCTCAGGATGATTATTCTACCCAGGTCTCTTCCCCCATGCCTCTCTGTAGTCCCCATTCCTGGGAGGGTGTGCTTCTCCTATATGTTTGTAATGAGAGGAGAGCAGTTTTGTCCCTGACTGTGGGGCTACTAACACAGACTCCACAGGTACATGGCCGGAGCATCCATCCCCCTAACTCCCTGAGCGGCCTGAACATCCGTAGATAGACAAAGTAGGTGTTTCTGGGAAGGTTATATTTTTCCCTTAGTACTGTGAAAGTTGCAGTGGTTCCCCATTATAGAGATTCCCCTACCCTGTGTACACCCCTTTTAGAAGTGATTCTGAAGCAGAAGATGGGGGGCGCTGAATAAATATATCTGTAGACAGGTTTTTTTTTTGTTTCCAAATATTCTTTTTAATTTTTAAATATGGCAAACCTCAACATTTCACCTAATCAACAGGCTTTTTCAAGAGATGCCTTTTTTTAAATAATTAATAAATATCTAAGATTTCTGTATCCAACATATACATTTCTCAAAGTAGACAATTATCTCCTGATGTGTAACACATCTAAAAATTATATGTTTCTAGTATTCTGACTCTTTCTTTAGTGCACTTTGTTTTTTATTTTCACAGGTTCATAGCCTGTTACTGCAGTCCTTCATTCTGCGTAAGACGGCGACTTAGTTTTCTTGTGGTGAAACGTTGAGGTTTGCCATATTTAAAATTAAAAAAAGAATATTTGGAAATGAAAAAAGACTGTCTACAGATATATTTATTCAGTGTCCCCCATCTTCTGCTTCAGAATCACTTCTACTATAATTACGCATCGGGAGTGGCAGCTTTAAAACAAACAAAGGTTGTTCATTTCCTGTGGATTCCTCTTTTCCCCTTTTTTCCTCTTCATATACACCCCTTTTAGCCCACTGTAGGAGTCCTTGATGTACAAAGATGGCATAGCCTTTAAGTCCCTTAAAAGCCTTCATTGTCAATGCGACAGGTGACAACCTTTGCTCATAATCTATACACTTATGAGTTGCAACACACTCTTGGGAGGTAAGCCTGAGGTTTTTGATATAAGCGGCCCCCCCCGGCCTGAGTTAAGTGTGCTTTCCAACATGTGGTTGTTTCCCAGTTCCATTTCTTCCAGCTGCCTCCATGCAGGATGCTTCCCCTGCTCTTGCTACATAAAAAGGCCAGCTGTGCTGCTCGAACATAGTGCTGCAGTTGGGATAGGGTTAACCGACCCTCCTTTATTTGGCTCCTGCAATGTGGTTGCCCTTATACTGGTGGGCTGCCTCTCCAAAGAAAATGATGGAAAATGCTGTTTACCTTACTGAAGAATTTCTGGGGCATCCTAACTGGGAGGGGCCTGCACTACATAGAGCAGCTTAGGGAAGATACACATTTTTATTGTACTGACATGCCCAATGAGGGTTAGTGGCAGTGATACCCACCTATCCAGGTCTACTTCGATTTTCTTAATGAAATGGGGATAGTCACATTCATAAAGTTTGGACAACTTCTTTGGGATGTATTAAACCCAGGTACTTCAATTTATCCACAGTCTACAGGACCAGCTCAGTGTCCCTGGGCTTATACCCTTTTTCCACCCCACCCCACATATATTATCACACATTCTTCCATTTAACTAGGTGATCAGACAGCTCCCCATATTCATCTAGTGCCTGTGAGATCAAGAGTAGTGCTTTCTCGGGTCTCCTCACATAGAGCAATAGATCGTCTGTGAAATGCGAAATCTTGTGCACCTCCTGCCCCCTTGAAGGCTTCTATGTATGCATTGCACCTCAGGGCCATAGCCTGGGGTTCCAAAGACCATATATATAATAAAGGGGAGAGCAGGCAATGCTGACAGGTCCCCCGCTCCTCCTCAAAGGGCATTGATAGGTTCCCATTTATCATGATCTGTCCTGTGGATTTCCTATACCTCAGCTTGATCCAGTTTCTGAAGATCTCACCTATCCCAAATCTCAACAGGGTCTCATTCAGGTACCCCCAATTCATGCAGTCGAAGACCTTTTCCGCATCTAGGGTGAACAAACCTAAGGCTCCTCTGACTGCCCTACATCTCCAGACCACATTCAGTGTTCTGTGAATGTTTCCTTTACACTGCAGGCCTTTCATAAAGCCCAGCTGGTTCAGATGGATTATGCTGGGCAGTATCTTTTCCAACGTTGTTGCCATAACCTTAGCCAGTATTTTGTAGTCAGCTATGAGTAGGGAGATGGGGTGGTAAGAAGAGCATTGCAAGGGATCTTTTTCAAGCTTAGGCAGGACCACAATAGTGGCTGACCACACAGAGGGGGCAGCCTACCTCCTGCCATGCCCTCTTCCAGCATTCCCATCAGGGGTTCCCACAGTTCTTTACCCAAGGCCTTGTACAGGTCTATAGGGAGCTCATCTGGCCCAGGTGCCTTCCTGCCCATTTTTCTTTTGTTATCCCAGTAATAGGATGCTTATCAAAGAAGTTATCTACTACCTGCTTGCTTAGTTTGCATTCCTTGTAGTAGAGAGTTTTGTAAACTTGCCTGCACTCTTCTTCAATTTCCTCAACCCTAGTTGTGGTTCTTCTACCAGAGGTTCTCAACTTAGGGACACAAGCTGATCCTACCCTGGATTTTAGCTGCCAAGCAAGCTATTTCCCTGCCCTGTCTCCTTCAAAGTATGCCCCATATTTGGATAGTAATATTTGACTCTCTATACATTTGGTATTGAGAGTGTTATATTCAGTATGGACCTTTTGGAGGGCAGAATAGACAGCAGCTGTGGGGTCAGGCTGATGTTTCGCTTCATATTTGGAGATCAGTGCTTCCAACTCTCCTTTTTTCCTATTCACCATTTTGTTTTTATGATGCGTGTATGAGATCACACACCCCTGACTGAGGTCTTTAGTGCTTCCCACCATATCCCCTTAGTGGTCTCCCCTTTTTACGCTGGCGTGCGCATGCGCAGCCAACATATTACGGTAGTAGCAGAATTGGAGGTACAGTCACTGTTGGGCAAATGCAGGGCACGCACCAGTGGGTGCATCCCTCATTCCCCAATAAGCTTGCATGCTGGTTCCACACCATGAATACGTAATGTGGTGAGCACATCTAAGGAAAGGTCGGCTGCAATGTGAGCAAAGCTCATCATATGCAGCGGACCTCCCGACGTGCTTGCCGTGGTAAAAAACTAAAAACATGGCAGCACACTGCCTGCCATAATGACGACTTTGGGGGGTGCCCAATCCCTCTGTCGGCATGCTCTGGCACAATGTGTGTGCCTACAGGGAAGCCCACTCTCCAACGGCATCATGTACCCCCCATTTGTTATGTGCCGAGGGGGGGTGCCAAATCCCCCTCGGCTCATGCGCCCCCCCACTTTCATTGTGTGCCGATGTGGGTGCCCAATCCCTCATCGGCTAAAGCATCGCCCCTTCAGTAGGTGCCGATGGGGTGCCCAATCCCCGATGGCTAAAGCATCCCGGTAGTATGTGCTGACAGGGTGCCCAATCCCGTCATTACGCATCCCCAAAAACACTGAGGTGGCACGTTGGGAGCCCACCCCAGCATGCCAAATCACCTGAAAATGGAAAACTGTCCTGCAAAGTTGTTTTTTTTTAAACTCCTGTTAAAAAGAAAATGGTCCATCGTGGTCTCCCTGCCCACTCCCGCAACCCGCTCCCACCCTCTGTGCACCCTGTCTCCCCACACCCCCCCTCACCCCATGCTTACCTCCAGAGTCTGGCACAACAATCTTTGGTAGACCGGGAACACGTCTGCACTCTTCAAAGCTGACTATGAAACTGAAGAAATGCCGCTGAGCTGTATAATGGCATAAATAGGGTTTTTTCAACTTTGGTGCATATCTCAGCCATTTTGGGGAATTTTGGCACCACATTTTCAACATGGGGTTTTTGGGACCCCTCCTCATGAATTCAGGCACTGTCATGGCATGATTTGGTCACAAAAGGTGATTTCATGGTCACTGCGTAGAACCACCTTTCAGGACTGATTAACGAAACGACAGTGCCACTGTTCATGAGGGGGGCTCTCAAAAAGCCTATGTTGCAAATTTGGTGGAAAAAATCCAAAAAAATGACTGTTTTGTGAGTGTGCATTACACAGTTTCCACGAACGCTCATAACTTCATGAATTTGTAAAAATTTTCACTCCAGATTTTCAAAATTGGCATTTTTCCACACCTCCTTATGAACAGTACAGCTGTCATTTTACATATCCTGGCCAAAATGTGTTTTCACACGTCTGGTGCAGAATAGCACGGTTGCTGTGCAAAATCAGTTTTTGGGACATTTTGAGGACATGACAGTGACACTGTTCATGAGCAGAGGACCTAAAATGCCTATGTTGAAAATTTGGTGCTGAAATTCAATAAAATCCCACAGCTTCCACTTGCATACTGTGTGACCCTGAGCAAGTCACTTAACCTCCTTGTGCTCCCAGGTCGCTCCTGTAAAAAAGCTTTTAGCTTAGTGTGCTATACCTGGTTAAACAACTAAATAAAAAAAAAAAAAATGACTGTGTTACAAGTGTGTATTGCGCAGTCTGCATGCACCCTTGTAACTTTCGCAAATTTACAATATTTTCATGCCAGATTTTCAACACTGGCATTTTTCCACACCTCCTTATGAACAGTACAGCTGTCATTTTTCACATCCTGCCCTAAATATGTTTCTGCACCTGTTCCACACAATGGCGTGGTCACTGTGGGAAATCAACTTTTGGGACTGATTAACAAAATCACAGTGCCACTGTTCATGAGGGGGTCCTAAAATGCCTATGTTAAAAATGTGGTTAAAAAATTCCCAAAAATAATTCGGTTATGGACGTGTGTTGCACAGTTTCTATGCATACTGATGGCTTCACCAATTTTTTATATTTTCACTCCAGATTTTCAACGTTGCCATTTTTTTTCGCCTCTTCATGAACGCTACAGATGTCATTTTCCTCATCCTGCCCAAAATGTGTTTTCATCCCTGTGTCGCCAAATGACATAGCCACTGTGCAAAACCACCTTTCAGCTAACAAACTGACAGTGCCGCTTTTCATGAGGTGGGCTCACAAACAGCCCATGTTGAACATTTGGAGTGAAAATACCAACACACGCCTATGGTGTTACAGTTTTCAACTGTAACACCCCACCCTGTAGAGACTGGCAGGCATCAGGGGTGTGACTTGGGATCATCAGCTGTAATGCTCATGCCATTCCACCCCCACCCCCACCCTGCAGACAGTGACAGGCATCGTGGTGTGCCTTGCACTGTTCAGCCACAAAGTTCACCCCATTCTCCTATACTGCACCCACCTCAGCGTATTTCCTTATGGAATAGGGTAAGTATAATGCCTAAAGACCCCAAAGCACACCACAACACTTGTCAGTCTCTACAGGGTAGGGTGAGGTACAATGGCACAAGCGTTATAGCTGATGACCCAAAGGCACACCCCAATGCCTGTCGGTCTCTACAGGGTGGGGGTGGGGTTGGAGTCACTTCAATACCTCAGTGCCATTCCTATTATGCGTCTCTAACTCCAGCACTACCAATGGCAATGCCAGCGAGCCATCATTCGGCATTGACTAATGCTTGTTCATTATGTAGTAAAAAGTCCCTAATACACTTGTTTCAAATGTACCTTTTTTTTTAACCAGGAGAGACAAACTAAGCTGAAAGCTTGTTTATGGGTGTGACCTGGGAGCACAAGGAAGTTAAGTGACTTGCTCAGGGTCACATAGTATGCAAGGGGGGGCTGTGGGATTCAAACCCATGTCTCCAGGTTTGCAGCTCAGAGCCTTACACCACTGCACTATACTTCCTCCTCTCGGTCTCAGTCTCTTTGAGGAACATAGGGTCTAACTTCCATGGCCTTTGACTGCAGCTTATTTATGCCCTTCCCCCCGATCAAGAGGAATGGGGCACAGTCTGAGATGCCATTGCACTGTGTTAGACATTATCCAAGCCCAGCAGTATCCCCTGAGAAGCCAGCACCAAATCTGTTCTTATATTGGAGTTATGAATGTGGGAGTAAAATACGTAATCCTGGGCTGAGGGAAGGATTCTTAAGTCCCCACATGTCTACCAGTTTGTGTTCTAATAATACACTAAGGGCACCTGGGCTTTTTACCTGTTTGTAGAGATTTTTTGATGACCTGTCTAGCACTCTGTCAAAACGCAGTTGACAACCCCAGCAGAAGCCACTCCCCTGTGAAGTTTAACATCTCCATGGAGAGGGTGGCATAGAAGTCAGGAGTGTCAGTGCTGGGACTATAGAAGGATCCTATCGCATAGACTTTACCTGATTGTATAGTAGCTGTATTTGCATTAGAGAAAATCTGCCTCCTGGATCATCAACAGACCTCAAGATGGTGGCCTGTACATGTGGAGGGACCCATATTGCAGTGCTCTGGGCTTTGGAATTAAAACAAGCTCCCACCCATGCCCCATCCCAGTTCTTCATGAGATATTGCTATTCACCCTCTGAAGGTGTGGGTTTCCTGAAGACAGACAAGAACGGGCTTGTTATTCTTAATGATCTCTAACACTTTCTTCCATTTTATTAAAGACCCAAGGCCACTGACTTTCCAGGAAAGCAACGTAATCTGATCAGCCAATTTTTAGATACATGCATATTCAATAGATATACATTTTTGTTAACTCTTTGTGGTGAGCCAGTCTGCTTAGTTGACACTTTAAATATGCTTGCTTGGACTCTGCATTCTGCCTTGTTGTACCGCACTTTTAGGGTCAACACTGTCCCCCAACCTTGGTGGAATCCCCTATCCCCACCCTCAAAAATGTATCCCCCACGCCTCCCCCGAGAACCATTTCCCAACTGGACCCTCAGTAGCCCCAATTCATGGTGGATAGTTGAAATTTCATGTGGTGGGCACCTCCACACCCAGCATTATGTCTATCCCATGTGGGGAACAGGTGGTGAGTGAGTCAGATCCACCCTTCATGACCCGTCTAGTGACCAAGGTAGGGGTCTTTGCCCAGCTATCAAATCCAGTTCCCCACTCCTTTTCACTGCCTTACCAAAAAGTGTACTACTATTCCAGCACAAGTTACAACCTAGGGTCATCAGGTATGGACCCCTGAGTTAACTCACATGCCAGCAGAGCACAGTAAAGGGGATGGTCGCACACACCAGAGTGGAAATACATTGAGCTTGTGGCCACCTGGCAATCCTCCAGGAATACATGTTCAGGAACTTTGCTTTCAGCACTCTCCATCTTGCCACCAAGCACGACATCCCCAATTTCTAGTTCCCCAAGTAAATCAACTGAGAACAATAAAAAAAAAGTAACCTTGAAGAGACAGCAACATTACATTATCCAAAACTGCACTTGGAACAGAATGTTTGGGCTGAGTTCTTTGTCAGTCGTTTAGGCTGTAGCTTAGTCCAAGTGCGGAGCCTTCCATCTTTACCTCGAAAGCCCCATCAGTGTCTCAGTCCAAACCTGCATGTACCAAGTCTGGATAATGATCAGACATACCATCTACCATAAAGTTGAAACTAACTGTTGTAAGTGGGCATGTTGTTGTTAAACAAAGAGAGAATCACCAGCCTTTTCCACCCTCCCCAATAGCAGAGGTACTCTCCCTTGCCTCCCCCATTGGTTCTCACCTTACCGCATCTCAGGCTGTAGTCCTCTCTCTTCATTTTTAAAGTGTTTGCACCCAGAGATTAGTGTCTGCACCCATTTGGCAGTCTTGTTTGGGGGTTCACGCCACTCATTAGACAAATGGGATGTCATTCATCAGCCTAGCTCATAAGCTTGTAAACTCAGGATCTGCTAACCTGCACAATGCAGTGATCACTAATATGGATAGCTGACTAAGGGGACATTTAGGGTGGAGAAAGGGCCATAGGGGAGCAACTAGCTGGACTTGTCACAGTGCATGAAGGCTTGATAGAGCCTTGCCTTTTCATATTAGGTGCCTGGTGCTGTGGTTCTTTGTGACATTTATCCCACTCCTGTCATCTTTTCTCTTCACAAAAACTCCTCTGCAGCAGAGACCTTGGTAAACATGCATGACTGCCGTCCTGGATGTATGATGTGCTGCTTCAAGGGATATATATGTAGATACTGCCACCCCAGCCTTTGCAAACATGCCTTCATATTGTTGAAGTTCTGCCACCCCTGCTGTAGGTCCCTGCTGTAATCGTGGAGTATAATAACTTTTGACTGACTGATCATGAATGGGCCTCTTTTGCCTCGCCACCCTGAGGACTGCTTCCTTGTACTGGTACCTCAGAAACTTAGCAAGGAAGTGGCACGGTCAGTCCCTCTGCCTTGGCCACCCCCCAGGAGTGCTGTGGGTCTACTCAGTTTCATACATGTGGCCTGTGTTGCCCAGCTCCAGCTCCTTGATAAGCCACTTTGTAATAAAACTTTCCAGGGCCTTGCCCTCCAGGTTTTTCAGCAGCCCAACCAGTCTAATATTTGAGCGCCAGGCCCAGTTCTCCTGATTGTCAGCCCCAGCTGAGAACTCTTTGATGTGCTCTTGTAGCTGGTTCCTTCTCTCACCATGCTCCCAATTTGGTCCTCAGCCATGCCTCCCACTCTCCAATGTAAGTTGGTGGAATGCTATAGTTTCACTCAGACCTTCTACCACTGTTTGCATGTGAGCCATTTGAACATTTGACTTGCTGAAGCTTTCTCTTATTTCTGACTGCATGCTGGTGATAAGGGCTTTCAGGGAGACAGTTTGCTCCATGCGTTCACTTTCACTTCCCTCCCACTCCACCACCATGCTGCTGACCCTCGCTTTTGTGTCTGAGGGATTTGAAGGTTTGCTGCAGCCCCTGAAATTCTATTGTGTCTGCTTCTTTGAGGCCTTAGATATTTCTCCCCTTGCCTGGGATCATTTGCTGGTGCTGTTAGGCAGACTCCATTACAGATGCTGTTGATACGCCATGAACTGAAGGCACTTGGTGGAGAGCATTTCCCCAGGTGACCACCATGTTCACTGGCTTGGCCATGCCCCCTCTGGAATCCTTATTGAGGAGAAATGTTTTCTCTATGATATATAATATTGAGGTTCAAGGTACTCTAGTAGCTGCTTGAATCCTATAGTACATGTTCTAACATGTTTTATGGCAGCAAGTTAATGGCTACCATCTCTGAAATTTTCTTTGTTACTGTAACAGCAACAGGGTGGGTCAAGGGATATTTGGATTTACGTTCATATGTTTCAGAGATGGTAAGCTGTTTCCTTGAAGGAAAGAAGCTTTTGAACACATGGCTGTTATCAGGATTAGTAACACTAGGAGTCATTTGAATAGAAGAAGGTGTTGGAGGTGTTCCAGTATTGGTGCAGGGACTGTTCCTGTTGTGCTTCATTTCCTTACTCTAACCTGTCCTCCTACTCTACCATAGAAACATCTGGTTCCACTTCTTCCTCATTTGCAGTTCCCATCCCTTTATCCTCCACCACCACACCTTGTGCCTGATCACTGTCTTTATCCTCACTGGGCTCAGCCTCAGAGGAATCGTATGTAGTCTGTGGGGGACTAACATTAGCATAGAATGCAACTGATCCATACCTGGGCATACCTCTTTGGGTGTTACTTACCAACCCTTTAGTTTTAACTAAAGAACCTTTTTGGGGGGACTGATCCAACAGATGCACCTTTATTGTATTCAAGCATTCACTTGGAAGATGACACCCTAGAGTTAACAGAATCACATTTTTGAGTTTGATTCTGTTTGCCCTGTGCAGGAGGATGATTGCTTAGCAAGGCTCCTGACACTTCCTTTTGGCTGCCTGAAGCTGCAGTGTCTACCTGAGACTCAGAACTAGTCTGACTTTGAACACTTTAAGCCATTCTTTTATTTTCTGGCATTTTTCAATTTTTAAAAATATCCCTCCCCAGTTCCTAGTGTCTTTATTCTCACTCCCATCCCTACAGCGCCCAATTTACACACAGTATAGCCATCCACACAGAAGTGATGATGCCTGCCACCACTTCCTTCCACAGAAGACAAAGCGTGACTTCTAGTGTTACTGTTCAGTGACTGTATTCAGCAGCTTTATTATGTAATGCTACTAATGCCCTTGGAATTTAAATTGGTGATGTGGACATTTGATATTGTATGGAAGCACACGGGTGTGATAGTGATGGTGAAAATGGATAATAGGGAATCAAGATGATGACTGATGATGGCACTTCTTCATACTTAAGCAGGAAGGCACTAGTGCTGTCTACTGTTGCAGAAGTCCACTTTCAACTCAGTAAATTAACAAATGTGAGGAACACCAGGGCTGTTGTTTCCTCCTTCTTTGCTTTGACAAAAAACTGAAAAAAAATTAGTCTGGTATGAGTCATTTCAGGACAGGATGAGTATGTTAACTCATTGATCTCTGTCTCTGTCTCTGTCTCTGTCTCTCTCTCTCTCTCTCTCTCTCTCTCTCTCTCTCTCTCTCTCCTCTCCCTCTCCTCTCTCCAACTCTGCCCTCCTTCAGTAGTCAGAAACTACCTTTAAGTTGGGGTCTAGGGGACAGGGCATTTTATTTATTTTTTTGCATTGCAGTTAATAAACCACCTCATGCTATAACAAGAGCCATTTGGTTCATTTTGCAACCAAAAACATTTATTTCAAGGTAACACCAAGTTTATATTTTGGCAAACATAATCAGACATGCTAGGTGTTTCTGTATGCCCATTAGATTGCATTGAAAATTAGACTGCACCCACACCAACCCCCAATTCTAATCCCAGAAAATTCTTTTGAGCAAACATATTATTAGGTAAATACTTAAATGTGTCAGCTGGCATGAAACATATTCATCTGCAGTCTTGGATAGGGTGTTGAAAGTCTTTTCTTGCTAAAATTCTAGGCTACAGGTTAAACTGTGATCTGGTCTTCCAGGAAGCATTGTCTGTTAGCTGGCATTAGTTATTAGTCCAACTTGTTTCTGCATTTTATCAAAAGTTCAACATTCTAGGGCTACAGGCATCTGCTGGCTAAGTATTTCAAAACAGTGTCCAAAAATCATTTTGTGACCTTGGTGAGGGAATCGAGGGCAGGCTGTGTCTCCTCACAGATTACAAAGCTATATGGGAGGGTGGATAGTGATGAGGGAATAAGGGATATGCATAGGAATCTACAAAAACTAGAGGGGTGGTCAGAAGTCTGGCAGTCAAAATTCAGTGCCAGAAAGTGCAAGGTAATGCATCTAGGGGAAAGGAACCCCAAAACGGAGTACTGGATGGGTGGGGTGAGACTTAGCACTACAGAAGAGGAAGGGGATCTTGGAGCTATCATCAGTAACTCCCAGTGCAACAAGAACTATAGCAAGGCTAACAGGATGCTGAGATATATCGGAAGGGGTACTGATAGCAGAAGAAAAGAGGTACTGCAATATTTCCTCTATACAGATCCCTGGTGAGGCCTCACCTGGAGTACTGCATCCAGTTCTGGAGCCCAAACCTCAGAAAGGACAGGGATAGGTTGGAAACAGTGCAGCACAGAGTAACCAAAAATGATTCAGGGCCAGCAGGCCAGCAGGACAGATCTTACGAGGAGCACCTCAAGGCATTAAATATGTACTCAAGCCCAGTTTCACTTGGATTCATGGTATCTCATCTACTTTGTGGTATGGAGATTATGGGCTATGTTCTGAGACTAGACTGGTTTTCTCACAGCACTGTTAATGCCATGCTGCTCTACTCAGTGTTCTCTTTACTGTTTTTGCTACTTTAAAATTTGGGGAATTCTGTCTATTGCTCCTTTCTACTTCTGTTGTATCTATACTATTGAAATCCGCTGGGGGAATCTTTCTGACCATGTCACTATTATGGTAATTTGTTCTTATATTTGTGTGTAACATATTTGACGTCTTATTCCCCTTTGTCCTTCCTTAGCTGCATGCAATGGGATTGTTTAATGTTACTTTTGGGTTCTCCCCCATGCTGTAACTCCAGGGGAAGTGTTCTACATGGTTCCTTTGTAAGAGAATGTTGTGATCATACACTTTATTGCTATCCTCCTGTGTATGTACTGTTTTGTAAGTTTTTGCTTGCAAAATTAATAAATAAATAATACAAAAAAATATGTACCCACTGGAAACCAGAAGGGAGAGGGGAGATATGGTAGAGACCTTCAAGTTCCTTCAAGTAATTAACAAGGTTAACTGAGGGGACTTTATTTACTCTGAATATCAACTCACGGTCATGCATGGGATAGACATAAGGAAATTCTGGAGGTTGGGGTAAGGGGCAACAGACTTCTACAAAAATGTAAAAGGAACTTACAAGCTCAAATGGGCAGATTGGGTGGGCCATAGGCCCTTATCTGCCAACTGTATCTATGTATCTATGTTATCATGAGTGGAAATTAATAGGAGGAAGGTTCAGGAGGGAAGGGAGGAAGTATTTCTTTATGGAAAGGGTGATACAACCTTGGAACAGTCTGTCAGCCAAGGTGGTGGATGCAAATACAATCATGGGGATTCAAGCAGGCATTGGATAGAATGAAGGGAATAGTGGTCGCCGGGGACAACAAGACCAGGGAGGAGAATGGGGACAGGGTGGGGAGGGTTAGTACTCTGAAGGAACAATAGGTTCTAGAGATTATAGGGAGTATGGATAGACTGGATGGACAGCTGGTCTTTTTCTTCCATCATGGTCTACATTTCTATATTATCTAATCTAGGCACATCATTGTGAAAAAACATTTCCATGGAAGGGACCATTAACAGCCTCTGTCTTTTGCCCAACAGCTGGCTTATTTCATGTATTTTTTTAAGACACTATTTTAGGAGGTGATTGACACTTTCGTCCTACACGGGCATACTTGGACATGTCTTATACTGCTTTCTCTATCCTGTAGCCTCAGTCCACAGTTGCTATCTTACAGAAGTGGCTAGCACAAGTCTTTGGAATGTTTGCACAGGATTCACTTAAATCAGAATAATTTTGCCAAGGCATGATTAGTAATAATAAAATAGTAAACTCAGAGTGTTAGCTCTGATCAATTAATAATAATACTCATGTCTTACATTTTAGTCAACATTTTTCCTACATCATTCCCCCATTTTGAAATGAAAGCATATCTCACAATTGGCTTCTAGTTCAAAATCGATTAAAGATACTACAAGTGAGTACACTCATTCAAGTGTTATCCCTTATAATGCAATGACTTAGGTATTTCTTTAACATTCATTGCAATACTTTGAGGTAGGATATAGCATCAAGTATACATAACAATATAGTTCCACATAAAAGAGGATAATAAGGCTTCACATGAGTACACATTGTATGCATATGCTTATTTCACATTAACTATATATGTTGTTTGAACAATCATTCAAGTCCTTTTCATACTCATTTTCAGACCAAAAGTCCTTAAAAGTCATTTAAAACATTAGTCCTTGACTCAGACATCAATCTTCAGATCCTTTCAGTAATTTTAGGGTATCTGTCTCATGAACTTCTTCTGTATCCTCATCTGTTATATTAAACCACCGAGGTTTGTATGCATAGTACAGTTTCATTTGATTGATATGTATCCACTCAAGTACAATTTCACCAGCACCCTTCTTTTTAATCTCATTTTGGTAGGCTACAGAGGACACTTTGTCCTTAATGACATAAGGTCCACTCCACGTCTGTATATATTTCTTATGCTTGGCTGTATGTCTGCTACAATACAAACAGACTACCTTATCTCCAGACTGGTATTCCTTGGGAGTTGCTTTTCTGTCATAACAGGCCTTAGAACTTTAAATGCTCCCTCTTAGATGGATTACATGTTCATGTATATTGTGTATGTTGTGTATATGTAAATATTCATATTTGGGCTGACAGTATAGCCTAGAGGGTAGAGTAATGAGCTGTGAATGAGCTTGGTACATCTATCAGACCTGGGTTTGATTCCCACAACCTCCACTTGCATACTTTTTTGACTCTGAGCAAGTCACTTAACCACCCCAGTGCTCCCAGGTCACCGCTGAAAACATGCACTTGTGCCTAGTGGGCCTTATCTGGTTACCAACAAGAATAAATATGCTTTAGTAGCACCAGCTAATATTTCATCACATGGTACAAGAGATGAAGAGGAGGTACCATCTGTCTACCAGTCATCATTTCAAAATGTGATAGTCCTGTAGATTTACTAGGGGGTTGCCATTATAGCCATTAAAACAAGTGGAAGTTTTAGATACCAGTCATTTCCAGAAGTACTAATACACTTCTTCAAGAGGCTCACTATCATTTGGTTTGCATGTACTACTTGTCTAGAGGATTCTGGATGATAGGCTACATGCCAGTAACCATGTCTGTAGCCACCATATCCTTGTATAACCTTTGTGATCAAAAGTTTTTCTCCACTGTATTATACCTTGTATTGTTATCCTGGGTCGCCCCTGAAAAAGGGACCTTCGGGGCTCAGTGGGCCTTCCCGGTCACCAAAATTTAATAAATAAATAAATAAACATGCAGCTTCATTCGTATGCCTAAGATTTCTCACATTTTCCATTTCTTGTGCTGTAAAATGTAAACCTCTATCGGATTCTACTGTCAGTAGTAAGCCCCAGTAACTAACTACATGATTTGTTAGTAGTACAGCTGTTGTTTCAGTTGTATAGAAACATAAAAACAGAATTTGCTGGCAGAAAAAGACCACTTGACCCATCTAGTCTGCCTAGATGTTCCGTGCCTATTCTGTCACCGCAGACCCTATCTGATCCCTGGTGACTATCCCTCCTCTCTGCCTCTTTTCTATTATATCCCTGTGTTTATCCCATGCATGCTTATTTCCTCACAACTCTCTTGAACATTCACTGCTCCAGCTTCATCACGTGCCTTCTGGTCCTTGTGCTTGTTTTCATCTGAAAGAGACTCCCCACCTGCACCCTGTTCACCCCTGTGAGGTACTTGAGGTACCTGAAGATCTCAATCTTGTCCCCTCTTCCAGGGTGCAAATGCTGAGATTCCTCTGTCTCACCTCATAGGGCTTCTTATGCAAACCCTGCACCACATCTGATGCCCTTCTCTGGACCAGCTCCACCCCGTCTATATCCTTTTTGAGGTGTCTCCAAAACCGGACACAGTATTCCAGGTACAGTTGCACCAGCAAGAGATACAGTGGCAATACCACCTTCCTTCTGCTGAAACAGTGCTGTGTGTTTTTGGCAGCTGGCTGGCTGTTCTGGTAGTTTTGCTCAAAGAAACTGCCCTGGATTCAAACCCAGATCCCTAAGGCCACCTTCTTTCTAGTCCTGAAACTCAACTACTTGGCTACAACAATCACCAGTCACTAATCATTTGAGATAATATGCATCCAGTCTACTTCAGAAACAGACAGTGGACAGTGAGGAGGTACTTGTTACCTACTGATGATGATGACCTTATGACTGGACCTAGCCAGTCTATCAGAATATCTGACCAGGGCATAATGATGCCTTTTACCTGCAATGCTTATGTCTCAGTGATGGTGGCTGGAATTTGCAACAGGTTATACATCCCTTGATGTAATCTGTTATATCATTGTTCATGTATGGCCAATAGGTCACATTCTTCAATGTTTCTACTGTTCTTTGGTTTCCTCAGTGTACTGCAGGTAATTCATCCTGAGTGTGTTGCATTATTACACCACTGTAACCTAGAGGGACCAGGCATTACCGCATTTTACTAGTAGACTTTTCCACAACTGAAAATTCTGTCTCACTGTACAGGAGGTTCAATTCATTGTCAGCTTGTAGATGACTATCTGATATCTTGTTTGTATTGGGGTCCTCTAGGTATTGATAAAATTTGCCTAGCATTTTATCCTTCTGTTGCATTTTGATCAAATCTAGATTAGTTTTTTTGCTATACAGTTGTACTTCCTGGTCAGTTTTGCCTTTCCTTTCCTGTTGTTGGGTCACCACTTCTTCTGTAGCTAGTGTGATAAGAGTAATATCCCAAGGTTTTCCATTCAGGGCACCTTCATTTGCCAGACTGTCTGCTTGATCATTCCCCAGTTTATCTGTTCATGAATTATAGAATGACCCTTTAACTTCCCCAATAAATAGTCAATTCATATGCACGAGCTAACTGTTCTGCAGTTGATATTAGATCAGCATGTCTAACACTTTACCTCTTGAGTGTGGCATACCATTGGCTTTCCAGCATGGTAGGTAGGTAAGAAAGCTGTGTCTAGCATAATCAAAATCTGTATAGATCACAAAGTCATGTGAATTGTTCTTCACTGCACTTTATATGGATGTTCAGATGGCTACCAATTCTGCATATTGGTTAGACTTGGGCCTACTTGATACTTGAGAAAGAACCAGGTATGTCCTCATCCCACACTACTCAAAACCTGAATGTAACTTCCCATTCTTCTGGAAGGCACAGCCATCTTCATACACTAAGGGTACATTTTGGCATACATTTTCATCATAGTTATGATGTCTGTGGGCCTTCAATGCAGCTTCCAAGCTTGGGGACTGTTCAGGTTCTTGCACTGAATGTTCAACAGTACAAGGATGTAAGTCAGCTGTTCCTTGTGCTACATCATTCTTATTCTTTACATATCTTTTTTCTAAGTTTAGGTCTTGGAGTGCTAGAGTCCAACACACAATTCTACTACATGACATACTGTATTACCAGCTTTGAGTTTCTGGCTCCCCAGAAACACAGTAGCTTGGTGAAAAGTCTCAACAACAATCTTTTCACCACAGATATAGTTTCTGAAATGTTAAATATAACTCAGTGTTTTCCTAGCATGGACTATAACATGGTTATTTGATCATGTTTCTGATACAATACTACACTAATACTTTGGTTAGTACATTCCATTTTAAGGTAGAACTCCTTATCCTTTTGAGGGTAAGCAAGGCATGGTGCTTTACTCAGGCTATCTCTGAGTGCCTGCATAGCATCTTCTTGCTCTTCCTCCCACACCCATGGTTTTGTCTCCCTCAGTAACCTCTTAAGTGGGTGTGCCATCTTAGCATGGTTCTGGATAAACTGGCATGAGTAGTTACAAATCCCTAGGAAACCACATAACTTCTTCACATGTTTGGGTGGCACAGTCATTTGAATTGCTTGTATTCAGCTGTGCTGAGGGTAAAACCCATTAGGTCAACCCTCATACCCTAAGTAATTTACCTTATCCTTGAACGATTGTCATTTGGTCAGAGACAGTTCAGCACTCACATTTTTCAGCTTGTTCAAAATATACTTGACTTCACAGAATCGTAGAATCATAGAAATGTGTCAGCAGAAAAGGACCCCTTGGCCTATCGAGTCTGCTCCTTACCCTCCCCTGCTTGCCCCCCCAGTCCAGAAACTTCCTCCAGGTGTTCCTCAAATGTGTTGTTCTTACTAAATATGTAGACAAATATACAAGATTTCCCTGGCTTTCAGCTTAAATCGTGACCTTGTGCAGAAAGATGTTAAATCTGCAGAATTCAAGTACCCAAAATAGATACCTGTTCCTTGTGCATTGTCTCAACAAATGTGAAAGCCAGTTTATGTTGGTCTTTGGGGTCCACCTTAAGGATCCAAATCCATCTTTTACATATAGGGTAGTAAAATACTTTGCAGCTTAAATTTTTGTTAAACTTTGATCTAGGTATGTCATGAGCCAGTGAGTTAATGGTACTTGTTTATTCAGTTGTTGATAGTTAATTTGTGAGCCTCCATTTTCCTGATGGTTTTCGTACAGGGCAAATGGGTGAATTATAAATATAGTGGACTTCTCTTATAATTCTATGCTCATTTAAAGTTTGCAGTATCTCTTATATGGGCTCATAAGATGCCAGTGGTATTCTGTACTGATATACGAACACTGAATTTTTGGTTGGGTCGGTTAGTATCTTAGTAACATGGAGGTCTGGTACCCCAAAGTCAAATGCATCTTTTGAGAACATTTCCTGGTTACCATAGCACATTTCACTAACATGTTCCATCTCTGTTTCAGTTTCATCTTTGCCATTCTGTACAACTTGTTCAGGATATACTATGGGAGACCAACACTCATATGCCCAACACCCGTTAGCCCCAAACCAACTTCCCGACACCAAAAATCCAGACTGTGGGGGCTTTTGCCCACGGCAGACTGTTTTTTCATGTTTCATCCTCCACACCCCCCACAATTATTATAACCATCTCCACTATGGTCAAAATCCCACTGTCTGGATTTTCGGTGTCGGTAAGCTGGTCTTGGGCTAATGAGTGCTGGGCAAATGAGTGTCAGTCTTCTGTAGTGATACCCTTGTTCAATGTGTTCTCTAAACTCAGAGTAAGATAAATGCTCTCTTATTTCTACCTATTCTTTGACTGCATCAGAGAAATTTTTAGTTTCAATCACCATTGCCTCTTTCGGTATTTCATCTGCATCAATGGTTGTAGACAGTACACGACTGTTCTTTTAGATATTGCATGCATGCAGTTCTTCTCTATCAAATAGTCAGATTAATCAGAGGGTATTTAATCCACTAGCTGAGGACCTAGCGTTTTCCTGTTTTCCATCCCCCTCCCTTTTTCATGCCTTCTGACAGTTTACCAACAACAGGAATTACTAGTTCTAAATCTCAGAATGACTGAGCAATCATATGAATATACAAACATATGAAAATGTCAGCAGAAACAGGCCTAATGGTCTATCGAGTCTGCTCGATTGTGTCGCTAGCCCATCAGCATGCAGCTGCCCCTAACCTCGTGTGGACTTCTATAGTAATGACTTCTGGTGTGGCACTGGACACCAAATGATGATGTGCAATTCTGTTGGTTGTATCCAGTCAGGGTGTGGAATGGAGCCTCAAACCCATGTCACAAACTGCTGGTTTGGCTGAAATAAAGCACAAGTGTCATGTATTTCTTAACCTTTCTGGATATTAGTACTAAGGGAAAACTCTTTCACACTACCAGAAATAGTGATTGTGACCTCATTCACGGCTCAGCATACTTGAGGAATGGCCTGTCCTGACCTCAAGTCCTATGGGGTCACTTTTGCTGTGTACAGGTCTCCACTTAACTATAACCACAGAACATTATTGACCTGATCTACACATACATTGTCAATACAAGGATAGCCAACTCAGTGCACATGAGAGATGTTAGGCCTTGTACTACATATTTGTGGTACAGTATGTCACAAACACACTCCGCAGGTCAGGCCCTCTGCTCCCACAGTGCCAACCTCAGAGCACAATAGTGTGAACAGATAACAGACAGAGTAACCCTCCTGTCTGCTTTTCAGTCTGAATCACCTTTAGTCTCAAGTTCTGGGAGGATTCAAACTGTGAACCTTATGCTAGCATACCCAAATGTACAAGCTCACATAATATTCTCTTCGGGGGATGCAATACATCTTTCACCTAAGGGCACCTAACCAGGTATCGAACATGAACCATTTTAACTTTATAAGAGACCTTAGGTATATTCTTACCTTTTACCAAGTTTAGTAACACCATCAAGCCATTTAAACACCTGTCAGGCTTAACCACGTATACATTACATGCAAAAATAACTTGGAAGGCACACCCAGGCAGTATCTTGAAAAAATGTATTTAACTAAAAATATGAAAATAAGTAAAATAAAATACAGAACAAATATCAAGAGCTTAGAATCTGAAAAGAAAATGGAAAAAAGTTACAGAACAAAAACTCCTACCACAATACATTTAGATATTTTCTATCTAATGTATTACCTCTGTAAGTGCCTTTAAAGTTAGATCAGAGAGCTGTGTCTCTCTAGAGTCCCAAGATGATATGGCATACATTTCAGACACAAGTATCAGTTTAAATTATGTGTCTCCACACCCCTTCTGTGAGTCATCTAGCTCCACATTTTAGAATATAAAATTACAAAAAAATGATTTCCTACCTGGATGTATGTTAATGATGTGACATCAGCAAAAACCCATTTCCCAAATTATGAGTCTTTGATCAACCAGTCCCTTTGAGGTTTACAACCCTGCAGTCCATCACCCAGGTGTGAGATAGCCAACAGGAATCAGCTACATGACGTCCTGTCCTGATGTAAAAAAATGCATATTTAGTTTCCAGCTTCAAAAGCATGAGGTCATAAAAAGGCCATAAAATGCAATTTCTCAAGAAAGTTAATTACATTACAGAGATCTCCTGGTCAGTGTAATACACCCTGTGATTTCAGCTGTTGACACCTTGTAATTTAAAAGGGCCAAATCTTGCAGACTGACATTTCATACATTGACAATTTATTTATAATACCAATATCATACAATAACCATAACCAGCTGGCCAAGCATCACACAGTATAGTCTTTTTCCCTATCTGGAGGTTTAAAGCATAGACTCTAATGCTTTTGAAGCTACCTTTATAGTTTGGAACATCCTTCAGTCACTCATTCTGAGAAAAAAGAATCAAGTCTGGTCTCCACTTTTTTAACATCTTGTACTGCAGTTCACTAATTAGACTGAGTTCATACTCCAGGCACAGAACAGAGCTAATGGAAAGCAAGTCCTCTGCTTTGACAGGGATACTATAATCATTCTTTCTCTGTAGTCACTTTACAGAGGAAGGGTGCATGTTTTGATCCATGGCACCTCAGTTCCACAGTCCAGTATGGATTATGTATTCAGAGAGCAAGGTCTCTGACTCAGGAACACTGTGGGACTCTGAGAGTGTAGAATTGACTTCTGCGTTTTGAGAAGAAAGTCAAACCTCTGGTGCCAATTTCAGATTTAACCATATACTGTTCTGATATGAAAACCACTTGTGCATTTTTATTCTACCTGGCCACATTTTCTGGATTACCCAATACACAAAAATCAAATACAACAGAACATGTAAAATTCAGCTGGAATATTGAATCATTTGTCTCTCCATGGCAGGATGCTGTTTGTTTAGAAGCCTTACAACATTTCCCAAATATGATAAACCATTTTACTTGTGACCACAGAACTCTGTGAAAATAGTCAATTATTGACCTGAACCTCCTCAGAAGATCATTTCCAATCAGGAAGTCATCGACTGTCTTACTACTAATGTTCACTGGGTGTTTGACATTCATTTTACCAAACCTCACCTCATCCAGACTTTACCCATGGGTTTTTGTTCCTGTTCTCTGTAACCTACACATTGTAAGTCACCTGAAAGGTTGTGTCACCTAAAGTGTTGGTAAGTTTGCCAATCAAGCTTTAAGACATCAAGGTCACTTCGGCCCCTGAGTCTAGTAAAGCTACGTTCTGCATGTTTTCCTCCAGCTTTACCTCAAAGTAAAATCTGTTGGCTCCTCCTTTTAGAATCAGGGTATCTAGGTAGACCTTGGGTTTCTTTACACCTGGCAGCTGAGAAGTTAGACTCTGTGAATGTGAAGTACTGATTTTTGCTACTCCTGTGGGGGCAGTGACACACAAGATGTGTTTTCATTAACTACAGTACTCTTTCAGTTGCATTTATGGACTAATATTCTCTGGGATTTTCAAGAATAACTGTTTTATTAACCTAGAGAGCATCAGAGAAACCAGATACTGCCAGGCAATTACCTGATTTAGTGGCGCCATTTGAGGCATGTGATGTTCGACCCTTCCCAGTAAAAGGAGCAAGTAGGGAGGATGTGTTGGAGAACTGCATTTGCAAAGGAGCTCGTAATGCTCCCATCTCGTTTTTCACTTTTTCCAATATTGGGGAGTTAGGCTGCTGACTACTCACTTGTTCCCCTATGAAATCTTTGCTGGCCGTTGTTATAGTATCCACGTCCCCTGTTGTTACTTCTATATCCTCTCATATTCTTTCCTCTATTAAATCCTCTACTAGCATGGAACCCTCCAGAAAGAAAATCCTAGCCCCGGTGGTCATGGTGGAGCTTCTCAGAGAGTCTGTTAAGGATCTGAATTGATCCACAGACATATTTTGGGGAGGATTGTTGTTTTGTTTCTTTCCTTGTTTCTTGTGATTCTCGGGGATCAGAAGTCTGGTACCTTCCATGGGCAAAGCATCTGAAGTGGTGACTTCTGACATTTTCACTTGGATGGATTCCCTTTTCTTTAGTGAGGTGGCCCTCACAGGTTGCCACTGTGTTTCCTTAGTTTCCTTTTTACTGGCTAGAAGGGATCTGATGCTTTCTGATAGGGCACCATAATATTGTATAATTCTTTAAAGTGCTTTGCCTCAGTGTTTGAATCCTCATCTGCCCCAAAATATACATCCTCTATCTCATGGAAGAAGTCCCTGGGGTTCTGATCTGGCCTGCACCTCATTTGATATGCTAACTCACTGGCCTGCTGCATATTGCCGCATTTGCCAAACTTTTTCTTTAGTTGCTCATATACCTTGTCTACTGAGCATGTCATTTCCTTAGGCAGGTCAGTGGACCAAGTTACACATTTGGGGCCAAGTGTGCACCCAATCAGGCCTCCCCATTTGTAACTTCCAGGGTCTGGAAGCCCTTTTGTAAAGCTCATATATATTGTTCAGTGGTGCAGCCAGATTTAGTGGGATCATATTTTCCTCCAACCACATATAAGAAGGTTTTCATTATGCTATGCCCTTCCTTTTTGTGGGCCTTTCTCTTAGTTCTCAGTCAAGTAGAGTATACATAGAAACATAGAAGGTGATGGCAGATAAGGACCATGTGGTCTGCCTAGTCTTACCCTTTTCTCTACCTAATACAATACCGCAGACCCTAGCTGATCTGCGGCTTACCCTCTCTTCCCTATTGCAAGAGTACTATTATGTCTATCCCATGCATTCTTAAATTCCCCTACTGTTTTTGCCCCTACCACCTCAGCAGGGTGGCTGCTCCAAGCATCCACTACTCTTTTTGTGAAAAAGTGCTTCTTCATGTACCCCCCTCCCCCAAAGTGGTGGGGCTTACCTTACGTCATCTCCCTGGGCACTTCTTTTGCCCTCTGCCTGGCCATGTTCCAGCCCTGAGTTCTGCCTTTTGAACCTGGCTAGTATCCAGTGATGTGAATGTAAATCCATGTAAAGTAATGTTATATCTATAGTCCCTGCGCAAACGTGCAAAATGGTGCCATCGTGCTATAGCTTTAAGAAGCTCAGCCCTTGTATATAGTGATGCATTGCCTGTGATGGGTCTGAGTATCCTGAACTCACGACCAGCTGGGCAGTGCTCTTTCAAACTTCACTCTGCAGTCACTTAGTTGTGCAGAGGGAGCCCATTCAAATGCTATAAATGTTTATTAAAACTGAGCTGTTGTTTTAAAAAACAAACTTTAAAGTTGAACTGTTTATCTATATGCCATCTGGTAGCCATGTTTGTTACTTTGACCTTGCCTTTCAGCCAATCAGAATGCAAAGGGTCTTCAAGGGGTCCTTCTGCTATGGCTGCTGGGAGAAATAGAGAACTGTGTGCTTGGCACCTTTATTAGCCAGTCAGAGTGCCAGAACTGTGACTGACAGCCTCTTCTCCCAATAGGATTACAGGATTGTTTCCTGCAGTTAAGGAGGGACAGTTGAACAAAGCAGTACTGAGAGAGCTTCCAGAGAGTGAGGAAGTTCACACTTTTGGTCTGAGAAAAAGTTTGGAGGCCTATCTGGGTATCCACAGCCAGACAGCCCAGAAATAATCTGTTTGAACTCCAATATACGCAGCAGATGTGAAACTGTGGAGAAGAGAGGAAAAGCTGTGCTTTTAAAGTGGACAGGAAATGATTTCTAATTGGCAGTTGTTTATAATGTTCCTACTTTCAGAAATGGTATTCATACCCCTAAATGATCCATATGTATCTTCACCTAAATAAAAAGCAATGTGAAAAACGATATGTTGTACTGTTTTGTTTTTATGGGCAGCATTCTGTAACAGTTCTCTTGCTTGAACCATTGATCTGGAATTTTAACTATGTCATGTTTTGAGCTCAGAACTCTGAGCATGGTTCTGATAGGACAAAAGCTCATGCTTAGGATTCTGTACACAAACCGTGACACAGTAAAAATTCCACATTACTAGTTCCATGAAGGGAACTGTAACAAAATGCTGTCCATAAAAAGGAAACAATTGAAAGCTCAATTGTTCACATCAGTGCTTATTCAGTTGCAATTAAATATGAAAATTTGCAAGTGTGACTTTCATTTCTGTAAATAGGAACATTACTGATTGCTGCCAATTAGCTCACATTTCCTGTCCTCTTTAAGCCAAACTCTGCTGTTTTGCCTGAACTACGTCAGAGACTGTCTATCACAGCCAAAGTGAAGGTAAATCCTGCATCCAGTTGCCAGAGTGGAGATTGGGTAACCAAGCCTGCATCAGAGGTTCCATCAGCCAGAGAACTGTGTTTGTTCAGAGCCATTCCAGCCAAAAAAGGTACCTTCTATGCAGAGACTGCAGTGTAAATTTGCCAAAGCCTGTTTATGCAGAAACTGCTTCCTGTTTGCTGAAGCACAGCTTAAAAAACTGTATCCTGAACTGAATCTCCATCCAGCCAGTGTGAGGAATCAGCTAGGGCACGGGGTCATTCTGCCGCAAGCAAAAACCACACAGCAACCAGTGCCGCAAGCAAAAGGGCGTGCGCTGCAATATCGTTGGGTAAAACACTGACCTGACACAAACAGTGCATGCCCTTTAAAACAATGGGCTTCTTTGTGTGTTTGCCTCCAACACCCCCCAGAATTATTATAACAAACTCCGGGGGAGGGAATTTCAGGGATGGGGAGTAACTGGGGAGGCAGAAAGTTTCTTTTTAAAAAAAAATAAAAGCTGCAAAAAAGTTGCAGCACAGGGAGACCTGGTAGGAACTGAAACAATGGTCCCAGGTCTCTGTTTCCGCTGTGTGCCGTGTGTGATTCAAGAAATGCCACAGTCCTTTCTTTTAGCAGTGACTCCAATAATTTCCCTACCACCGAGGTCAGGCTGACTGGCCTGTAGTTGCCAGACTCCTCCCTGATCCCACTTTTGTGGAGAGGTACTATAGTTGCTCTCATCCAGTCCCCTGGAACTACCTATCTCTGTCAATTTGTTGAATAGGGCTGTTACTGGTGCTGCCAGCACCTCTCTAAGTTCTTTTAATATTCTGAAATGGATCCCATCCAGCCCCATATCATTGTCCCCGTTCAGATTCTCGAGTTCCTTTAGGACTCTTTCCTCGATAAACGGGCTGGTGCCCACCTCTCTCCCATTGGTGCCCCAATCACCCAGTAGTGGTCCTTCTCCTTCCCTTTCTTCTGTGAATACTGAACAAAAATATTTGTTCAGGATTGTTCCTTCTTAACCTCACAATCCAGTCCCGGTCTTCTTTCTTTCACTAATGTATTTGAAAAAGGTCTTGCCTCCTTTTTTAATTGCCTGGGCTATTTTTTCCTCTGTTTGCACCTTTGCATTCCTGACTGCTTTCCCCACCTCCCTCTGCTTTTCCAGATACAGTTCCCCGTCTTCCCCTCTCTTGTTTCCTTGTACCTCCTGAAAGCTAGCCTTTTCTCTCTTACCTTTCCGGCCATGTCCTTTGAGAACCAGTGTTTTTTTCTCTCTCTTTGTTTTGCTTAGTTGCCTAACCGAAAGGCTTGTTGCTTCTACTATGGCTCCCTTAGCCCATTGTTTCTCTACAGCCCTCCCTTTTTCTTCCTCTGCCAGGGCTTCCTTTAGACATTCCTCTATTTTTGCAAAGCCAACCCATCTGAACTCCAGGACCCTTGCTTTTGTGTGGTTTGACTCCTCCACTGTTCTCACATTGAACTACACCATACGATGATCACTAGTAAGTAAGTAAAATTTATTTCTATAAGGCGCCCTTCCCGAGCTCAGGGTGCCTTTACAAAATTACATAAGCAGCATTAAAACCACAATAATATATAACATTTTATATATAACAGCTTCAACATAATTTACATTAATGAAATGCTTCATTAAAAAGGAAGGTTTTTAGGGCTTTTTTAAAGCCCTCCACACACTAGGCCCCAGGTGGCTACCCACCATTACATCAGTGACTCTGTCCCCATTGGTGAGTACCAGGTCCAATATTTCTCCTCCTCTGGTGGGTTCCATCACAAGCTGCTTGAGGCACACCCCCTGCAGGGCATCCAGGATGCCTCCGCTCATGGCTGAGGCTGTAGCCTGGGTGATCCAATCCATATCAGACAAATTGAAGTCTCCCACCAACAGTACTTCACCTTTGGCTGTCATTTTGTGGATGGCTTCCACTAGTACCCCGTCTATCTCCTCCCCTTGTGCTGGAAGTCTATAGATCATGACAGTGTGAATGGCGATGCCATTTCTTGTCTCCAGGGTGACCCACAGTGCTTCAGCTCCCTCATGCATTCTCTGAACTTCAGCTGCTTTAATTCCCTCCCTGACATAAATAGCCACCTCTCTATCCTTTTTTCCCACCCTGTCGGCTATATCCCATTCATGGTTCCCATACACCATGGCACAGTAACAGTGACAATGTCCAGGTCCACCTCTGCTATCAAGGCCACTAGGTCCGGGTTTGTATTTCCCAGACTGTGGGCATTCATGCACATGGCCTTCCAAGTTTTGCAACCTCCCCTTCTAGTAGCGCCCCTCCTATCCCCATGTCTTCCTTCCTTCCTTCCTGTCCTGTTTATACTCCCATTATTCCTTATCTCTGCCATTCGACCTATCTCGGTTTTAGGTTTTAGTGTCAATTGCCTACCTCTGGGCTCCTCCCTACTGACTACTTCAGCCCCACCTGTGGGGGTGGGGGGCAGTCAGGTTTTTCCTGCCTACTCTAGATCCTCCTCAGATCTAGATTCCTCTCAATCTAAGAATGGATCACTAGAAGATTTAGATTTCTTACTCTTTTTCTTTACTCTTTGCAGAGGATGACAGATGATCGACTAGTCTGTGGACCTTTTTTATCCAGTTTCTCTTGTGTCCCCAGTGCCCTGTCCTCCAATGTACCATTTCCAATTATCTGTTTCTCTTTTCTGTTTCACTCTGCCACTGGCTAAGTGGGGACTGGATCAGGAATTATAGTTGTCTGGTACATTTGAGTGGTTTGTGAAGCCATTGGTTTTCAGGAGGAGAAACCCATTCAACTGTTAACTACATCACCTGATTCTTCTTTAATCTTCACAGTCACTGAGCAGGTATTACTTTTTGGGGGTGACTATACTTCCCCACAGGTTGGGTAGGTTGTCTCAGCTTGTGGCAATGCACATTTTTCTTTGTTCCTCATCATATTTATCCTGCAGTTTTTTTATAGGCTCTTTGGAATGCCTGCAAATTTTCCATAGTTTTCTAAAGAGTCTGTTCAAGGTGGGAACAAGTTTGTTTTAGCTTTCCCTTCTTTTCTTTCAGGGTTGGGCACCTAGGTTCTAAGTGGTCTAGTTGTTGTTTTCTAGTTGCTAGCTCATCCTCTAATCTATTTTAGGTTTTGCTTAACTGGTTCAAAATGGTAGCTTTTTTTCATGACCAACTTTTTCCCTACATAGAAACATAGAATTTGATGACAGATAAGGACCTCTTGGTCCACCTAGTCTGCCCATTTCCCTACCTAACGGATAAGCTGCAGTTCCTAGATAACCAAAAGCCTACTTCCTCCTACACCCCACTAGAATTGCCTTATGTCTGTCCCATGCATTCTTGAATTCCCCCACTGTTTTTGACTCTACAACCTCCTCAGGAAGGCAGTTCCATGCATCTACAACCCTCTCTGTGAAGAAATACTTCCTCACATTACCTCTGAGCTGTCCCCCCTCTATCTTCAAATTTTGTCCCCTTGTTCTTGCACATCTCTTTTTCTGAAAGATGCTACCCTCTTGAACTTTGTTGATTCCCTTTAGGTATTTGAAAATGTCTATCATGTCTCCCCTCTCCCTCCTTTCCTCGAGGCTATACATCTTAAGCTCATAGAAACATAGAATTTGACGGCAGATAAGGACTGCTTGGCCCACCTAGTCTGCCCATTTTCCTACCTAACAGATAAGCTGCAGATCCTAGTTAACCAACAGCTTACTTCCTCCTACACCCCACTAGGACTGCCTTATGTCTGTCCCATGCATTCTTGAATTCTCCCACTGTTCTTGACTCCACGACCTCCTCAGGGAGGCTGTTCCATACATCCACAACCCTCTCCATGAAAAAATACTTCCTCACATTACCTCTGAGCCATTCCCCCTCTGTCTTCAAATTGTGCCCCCTTGTTCTTGCACATCTCTTTTTTTGAAAGATGCTACCCTCTTGGACTTTGTTGATTCCCTTGAGGTACTTGAAAGTTTCTATCATGTCCCCTCTCTCCCTTCTTTCCTCAAGGGTATACATACTAAGTTCCTTTAGTCTTTCTTCATATGTCTTCTGGTGCAGACCCTGCACCATTTTGGTTGCCCTCCTCTGGACAGCCTCCACCCTGTCTATGTCTTTGTGAAGATGGGGTCTCCAGAACTGTACACAGTACTCCAGATGTGGTCTTACCAACTGTCTGTACAGAGGGCCAACAACTTCCTGTTTTCTACTGGTGATGCCTCTCCCTATGCATCCCAGTATCCCCCAGCCCCACTTACTGCCTTCTCACAGTGCTGGCCTACCTTTAGGTCATCTGATATGACAACCCCCTTGTCCCTTTCCATTGTTGTTGTTGTCAGTATCTCACCCCCATTGTGTACTCTTCCCCTGGGTTTTTGTTTCCCATGTGCATTACTTTACACTTCTTTGCGCTGAATCTAAGCTGCCATACATTTGACCATTCCTCCAACTTTGCCAAGTCTCTTTTCATCCTTTCACCCCACCTTGCGTATCAACCCTGTTGCAGATCTTTGTGTCATCTACAAAGAGACATACTTTCCCTTCCAGTCCCTCTGCAATGTCACTTATAAAGACATTAAAAAGGACCAGCCCCAGTACTGAACCCTGCGATATCCCACTAGTAACCTCCCCTTTCTTCACTGTGGACTCCATTTACTATTACCTGCTGTGTCCTGCTGTCCAGCCACTGTTTTACTCAGGCTACCACCCTGGCACCCACTTCCAGGCTGGCTAATTTGTTTATTAATCTTTTGTGTGGGACTGTGTCAAATGCCTTGCTAAAGTCTAGGTAGGCCATGTCCACAGCCCCTCCCTGGTCTACTACTTTGGTCACCCAGTCAAAGAAATCAATTGGATTTGTCTGACGTGACCTTCCTGCTGTGAATCCATGCTGCCTTGGGTCCTGTGCACCATTGGCCTCTAGGTACTCAACAATTCTTTCTTTCAGAAGTGATTCCATCATTTTCCCTACCACTGAGGTCAAACTGACAGGTCTGTAGTTTCCTTCCTCTGTCTTGCTCCCACTTTTGTGAAGAGGAATCACATCCGCCCTCCTTCAGTCCTCAGATACCACACCATCCTCCCATTATTTATTAAAAAGAGTAGTCAGTGGTGTTACTAGTTCTTCCCTTAGTTTTTTTAGAATTCTGGGGTGAATCCCATCAGGCCCCATTGCTTTATCCACCTTCAGTTTTAAGAGTTCTTTTAGAACCCTTTCTTCTGTGAAAGGACTAATATCAACCCCCCTATCCAGAGTGCTTCTGTTGACTGGATCAGGTATCTCCCCCTGCTTTCCATTGTGAATACTGAGCAGAAGTATTCATTCAGTATCCCTGCTTTTTCACTGTCGCTGTCTGCCCAACCACCTTCCTCTTTATTCAGCCTCAGTATCCCTGCCTTAGTCTTTCTTTGCTCCCTAATGTACCTATAAAAGGTTTTATCCTCCTTCTTAACCAAGTTGGCTATCTTTTCCTCGGTTTGGGCCTTTGCTATTCTGACTGTCTTCCCTGCTTCCTTCTGCTTTAACTGGTACAGTTCTCTGTCCTGCTCCTTCTGTGTTTCCTTATACTTCCTGAATGCTATCTTTTTCTCCCTTACCTTCCTGCCACTTCTTTTGAGAACCATAGTGTTTTTTTCTTTCATTTTGATTTGTTTATTTACTTCACACAAAGGCTTGTTGCCTCTGTGATGGTGGTTTTGATGTTTCCTCATTGTTGCTCCACCCCCACCTTCTTGCCTGTTTGTTAGTGTTTTTCTGAGGCACTTCCCCATTTTGACAAAATCAGCCCTCCTGAAGTCCAGTACCTTCACTTTCATATGACTTGACTCTACAGCTAAGTTTATCATGAACCACACTGTTTGGTGGTTGCTTGTTCCCAGATGGCTACCCACTTCAAGATCAGAGATCCTCTCTCCATCCCCATTTGAGAGTACCTGGTCTAAGATTGCTCCCTCCTGAGTGGATTCCAAAACTAACTGTCTGAGGCATGCCCCCTGTAGGGCATCGAGAATGGTGCTGTTCTTGGATGTGGCTGCAGCAAAGGTGCTCCAGTTAACATCTGGCATATTCAGGTCCCCCATCAGCAATATCTCCCCTTTCTCTGCCATCTCAAGGATGCCTTCTATCATTTCCTTGTCCATTTCCTCTCCCTGAGACTGGGATCTGTATACAACTCCTGTGCGGATGGTGGTGCCCTTTCCAGTCTCCAGGGTGACCCACAGTGCTTCCTCTCCTCCCTGTTTACCCTTTAGTTCTGTTGCTTTGATGCCTTCCCTTACATAGAGAGCTACTCCTCCTCCTCCTCCTCTTCTTCCCTCCCTGTCCCTCCTATAGATTGTGTACCCTGGTATGTTGACATCCCAGTCATGGTTCTCTATGTACCATGTTTCTGTGACTGCCACGATATCCAGGCATCCCTCTTCCATCAAGCCCACCATTTCAGGGAGCTTTTTACCTAGACTATGGGCATTGGTACTCACTACCCTCCATTTTTTTATGGCATTACTTCTTTTTGCCCCATCTCTGTCCTTACTGCCTTTGCCTTTTTCTTCTCCATTTACCCTAGCCCTTCTACCTATTGACTGCTCTATCTTGGTGTTTACCTTACTAACTACCCTGATTTTTTTGGGGGGGGCTAGGATTTCCCTTCTTCTTTTCAGCGCCTCCCCCCTTGGGTAGCTTAAATGCTTGCCAATGAAGCATTTAAACCTCTCACCTAGGATTCTGGTTCCCCTCCTGGATAGATGCAGACCATCGCACCTGTACAGGCCTGCATCCTCCAGGTGGAGCCACAGTCCCCAATGAGGCCAAATCCCTGAGCTTTGCACTAGTTTTTCAACCAGTCATTGAATCCCATGGTGCGGAGTACCCTAGCCTCATCCATGCCATAGACAGGTAGCACTTCCAAGAAAGTTACTGTGTGTGCTACTTGTCTAAGGCCCTTCCCCAACTCCACAAACTCCTGTTGCACTGCTCTGATCCCACTCTCAGCCAGGTCATTTGTCTCTAGGTGGATAATGACATGCAGTTCACTCCCCCTTGTAGCTGCTCCCACGATCCTGAGGATTCTTGCCTGTCCCTCCAAGCCATGGCACCAGGCAGGCACCCTACCTCCCTTTACCTCCCTCCTCCAGGTCTACCCCTTAACAATTGAGTCCCCCACCAGGAGTTGTTTCCTTCCCCTGTGGGGTCTGTGTCACCCTCCTGTGGGTCTCCATTGTGGCGGTTCCCAGCATCCTCCTTGGTCTCCACTGTGGTTGTCTCCATAGAGGAACCATGCTCTGCCAGAGTGGCGAATGAATTGTGGAGAGGCACAACTAGAGGGATGTGCCTCTGTTCCACCACTCTCACCCTCCCAGAGCCCACTGTAGTCCAACCACTCCTCTTTCTTGGCAACCTCTGAGGTAGTGGCAGTGGCCTGAGTGGTCTCTGGGTGGGGAGCAGGTTTCATGAATCCTTTCCAGGTCAGCATGGAGACAAACAATCTCCTCCCTCAGACCAGAGAGGTGCCTGCAAATAGGGCAGCAACGCAGTCTCCAGAATGTCTCCTGGAAGACTGCTGCTCCACAGCCAGTGCATTGCACCACTCCCCACATGTCTGTTCTTGGACTTCAATTTAATTGACCTGCCATCATAACTTTTTCTTTAACCTCATTTTTCACCTTTTCTTCAGTTTTACCCAGATGGTCCACTACTTTAGCTTCCCCCAGGTGGATATTTTTTTTTACGTGTAACCACAGTTTATATATCTGGGTTGAGTTGATGAAGGACAGGATGGTGCTGCCTATAAAAGCAACAATGGGCAAATTCTGTACATAAGAGACCATCATGTATAGAATCTGACCGTCCTTTGATTGTGGCAGTGTAGCTTTCCAAGCCAAGCAGCAACTTTAATACAACACAATGCAAATGCAATGTTCCCTTAGTTCACTAGAGGCATTATTAACACAAATTATTTGTTTTCACTGCCAGTGGTTTCCAGCCAGTGGTGTTTTTCCCTCCTTTTCAAGGTCTCAAAGAAAAAAGAAAATCACAGTGATTTCTTTTTCACAGTAAATTAAGCATGCTTGGTCTTGCAGCTTTAGAATTTATTTTAAACAAATTGAAGGTGCATGCATCAGTCATTTGAGAAACATGATTACACTACAGAATTAAAAAATAATCAAAATTGAAAAAATTCAGATTTTTGAAAAAGTGTTTGAATTTCAAAATTAGCACCAATTAATATTTCTTCTATTCATATAAATCCATGGCAGTGCTCCCAAACTATGTCACCATTTTGTACTGAAACCTTCAATCAAAATATTTTCCTTTGTTTGGCAGTTACTTATTTATATTATTGTGGCTCATATATGTTCACAGCCAACATTTGAAAAGGTTTTTTTATAGAAACATAAAAACATAGAATGTGTCAGCAGAAAAGGACCAGTAGGCCCATCTAGTCTGCCCAATTTTTCCTGCCTAACTCTACACCCTGCACTCTATTTGGTCACAGTGGTACCTCCCTCCTCCCTTAACTCTGTTTATTATTCCCATGTGCTCATCCCATGCATATTTTGAAGCTCTCTGTCTTCACCCCACCACCTCTTTTGGCAGGCTGTTCTAGGAATCCACCACCCTTTCTGTGAAGAAGTAGTTCCTCACATCTCTTTTCAATCAATCGATCAATCAAAATCTTTATTTAATCAATCAAAATCTTTATTTATCCAGGGCACCATTGAGCAAGGCTCATTTGCAAGGTGAACCTGGTCATGACGACAACAAAGTACAGAGCAGTAACAAGTATACATAATGCAATAATGTACAAGGAGGAAAAAATATATACAGTATATACAGTGTATTAGCATAGTGGAATAAAACTGCTATATTATACAAGTACGAAAAAATATGCATTTGTACAGCCAAACATAAGCATATGGGGGCTTAACAGCAGAAAGTTTATTTATGGGTGCAGCTGGCATATTCACCTAACGGGGAGAAGAGGCTATATGTGGGGAGGATGGTTGGAGAGATACTGAAGAGGAAGGAGATATTTTTGTAAACTGGGGGATAAGGTGGTCTTAAACCACAGATAACGACAATGGCTGTGGTGTACTAGAGTACTACGATAATGACGGAGGAGGGGTAGTTAATAGGCACACTTCTTGGGAAGGAGTGGGACAAGCCAGGCTGGGGTGGACATGGATGGTTGAATAAAGTAGGAATATTAATTGGGGGAGAGTGAGAGGCAGGTGAAGGGACAAGGCGTGAGGCAGGAAGGCTATCGGAGTTGTAGAGTAGTGAGCTAACGATGCGGACAGCATTTGCAAGATTCTTTCATGTAGTGGCCGTAGAGTGACTTGAAGATGTTTAGACTAACAGGGCAGTTCAGCTTTAAGTTTTTTTGTAAGCCATTCCACAAGGCAGATAAGGAGAAACTTAAAGCAGCTCTGCTGAAACGAGTTTTGACCTTCAGAACTTGGAGGGCAATTAGGGAATAGCTCCTGAGACCATAGGTGCCTATCACACATCGGGGAATACAGTTAGAGATGTATGTGGGGAGCTTGTTGGTCACCACTCTGAAGGCCCATAGTGTGGCATTTCTATTCCTTCTATAGTGAAGGGAAGTCTAGCCGATTGCTGTCTACAGGGAACAATGGTATGTGGAGAGTGGCAGACTGGTTATGAACCTGATTGCTCTGTGGTAGAGGGTGTCCAACTTAGCCAGTGCAGAGATAGAGCAGTGGTTGCAGAGAAGGTCCCCGTAATCTATTATGGATAGGAAGGTGGCTTGGACCAATTGGATCTTGGCCTCCTTGGTGAGCAGATAGTTGATTCTGAAGAATAGTCCTAATCGTTGTCTTAATTTCTTCTGTAATTCTTCGAGATGATTGAAGAAGGAGAGTTTATGATTGAGCCACACTCCTAGATATTTGAATTTAGACACATGCTCTAGTTTTTCTCCAAGTACAGTGGTAATTTGTGGGATAGCTCCCACACAAGCAGGATTTGCCATATACAAGGAAGGGGAAAAGAGCATTAGCTTTTGTCTTTTTCACATTGAGCAAAAGCTTTTTGTTTATGAGCTGATATTGTAGAAGGTTAATTTCAGCTTGGAGGTCTTCACAGACTGCTTTCAGCATGGGACGACTCAAGTAAATTACAGTGTTGTCTGCGGATAAATGGATATTGGCTTTAAAGATGGTGTCATTGATGTTGTTAATGTAGACCGCAAAAGGAGGGGACCAAGGATAGAACCCTGAGGCACGCCTCTCAGCATGAGTTTTAATGGTGAAAGATCTCCTTCAGCTTTAACCTGCTGTTTACATTCTCTAAGGTAGTCAGCAAACCAGCACATAGAGTTATAGTCCAGACCTAAATTGCTTAGAGAGGAGAGAAGCAGGCTGTGGTCGACTGTGTCAAAGGCCTTACTTAGATCCAAGAAAACAGCACAGAAATGCATCTTATTGTCAAAGCCAAGGAGCCAATTGTTGGTCACCTTTGCTAAGGCTGTTATGGTGCTGTGCTTTGCTCTGAACCCAGACTGAACGGGGTTTAATGGGCGTTTGGATTCTAGATATGCCCCTAGCTGGCCACTCACTATTTTTTCTAGTAATTTAGACAGAATGGGGAGGAGAGAAATTGATATGTAATTATTTAGATCACAGGGATCACCTGATTTTAGTAGAGGGATGACATGTGCTATTTTCCATTGGGAAGGGAAGCTCCCCTGGGAGAGTGACATGTTGAAGAGGTGGGTGATTGGCATAGCAAGCACATGGTATGCACATTTCAGATAGAAAGGCTCTATGGAGTCGGACCTGCTCCCTTCCTGGTGTCCAACTGCTGTAGTAGGTCTTCCACCTCTTTTAGAGATGCAGGCAGGAAAGAGAAGGTCTCCTCAGTAATAGGGGACTTGTGGGCAGATGGGCCCTGTTGTGCATGGATGTCCTTGGCAGGTGAAGTATCAAATGCCAGCCCTGCCGTTGCAAAGTGATTATTGAGGGCATCCAACATCTCTGAGCGGTCAGAGATGATGCTGCATCCTGATTTAATTTTAGATGGAAGGGAATTACAAGGTGCATGGCCAGACATGTCCTTTATAGTTTTCCAGAGTTTAGCAGGATTTCTTGTGGCAGAGGCTAGGTCTGAGCGATGGAAGGCAGCTTTGGCTGCTCTGACCAACTTGGTGCACTTGTTGCGTGCTCTCCTAAATTGACACCAGTCAGAGTCATTCTTGCTTTTGCAAGCTCTTTTCCATAGTGCATCCTTTTCAAGCAAGGAAGCTTTGAGCTCAGGTGAGAACCAATGGCAGGTGCTGTTCCTAACTCGAACCTTAACCATGGGTGCATGCTTATTTAAAGCCGTACTTCGGATATCATAAAAAATAGTATATGCCGTGTTGACTTTTAACTCCCCCCAAGCTTCCTAGCATTCCCAAGTGTTCTAGTTCTAATCCTCCTGTGAAAGAGACTCCCCTCCTGCACTTTGTTTACCCCCATGAGGTACTTATAGGTCTCAGTCATGTCCCCTCTCACTTTCCTCTCCTCCAGGAAGTACTTGTTGAGTTCCCACAGCCTCTCCTCATATGGTTTCTCATGCAATGCCCACACTATTTTAGTAGCTGTCCTCTAGACCACTTCCTCCCTGTTGATGTCCTTGTGGTGGTGTGGCCTTCAGAACAGAACTCTGTACTCCAGGTGAGGTCTCACGAGTGAGTGATAGAGATGCAATACCACTTCACTTCTGCTGCTGGAGTACCTCCTCCCTATGCTCCTCAGTATCCAGCTTGTCTTGTCTACTGCCCTGTCGCACTGCCCTGCTACCTTAAGATCATCAGATATGATCACCCCTGGGTCCTTCTCTTGCTTGGTAACTGTAAGCACCCTTCCCCCATCTTATACACAGCCCCGGTTTCCCCAATGTAGTTTCACGACTTTGCACATCCTGGTATTGAAACCTGGCTGCCACTCCCTAGGCCACTCCTCTAGTTTCCACAGATCCTTTTGCATTTTCTCCACCCCCTCCTGGATGTCCACCCTGTTGCAAATTTGAGTTTCATCTTGAAAGATACACACCTTCCCCTCCAGTTCCTCAGCAATGTCACTTATGAAAACACTGAAGAGGACAAGGCTCAGTATTGATCTCTATGGTACTTCACTGGTCAATCTCCCATTCTCTGAGTGACTACCATTCACAATCACCCTATGCCTCCTATTTTCAACCAGTTAGATACCCAGCTCACCACCTTCTCCCCCACCCCCCGGCTGCTAAATTTCTTTATCAGCCTCCTGTGTGGTACAGTGTTAAAGGCCTTACTGACGTCCAAATAGACCACATCCACTGCCCTCCCTGATATACCTACCTAGTTACTCAGTCAAAGAAATCTATGAGATCTGTTTGACATGACCTCCCCCCCTGTGAAGCCGTCTTGCTGGTGGTCCTTCAGCCCATATGTCTCCAGGTACCCCATCAGTATCTCCTTCAGCAGGGACTCCCTTAACTTCCCCACCTGTTCGCTCTTGTGAAGAGGGACCACATCAGCCCTCCTCCATTCCTCTGGAATCACCCTTGTCTCCAAGAGGAGCTAAATAGTGTCGACAGATGGTCATTTGGCACTGTGCTCAATTCCTTACATACCCTTGGGTGGATCTCGTCCAGCCCCATCACCTTGTTTTTCTTTAGGGCTTCCAGCCTCTGGTGGACTCTTTCTGCTGTAAATCAACTTTTGTCCATTCCTCCATCCCCCCAGTGCCTGCCAATGCTTGTTGACCCAACCCCCTTCCGACGTGAAGACCAAACAGAAGTATTTGTTTAAAATTTTAGCTTTTTCTTGGTCTTCCTCTGTGTAGTGCCCCCTTGATCTCTTGATCTTCACTATCCCTCCTCTTGCCTTCCTCTTTTTGCTCACTTACCTGAAGAAAATCTTATCCCTATTCTTGCCATCCTGGGTGATCCTTTCCTCAGTTTAAAACCTTTGCTGCCCTTACCCTCTTTCTTGCCTCCCTTTATTTTACTAGATATATCTTCCTGTCTGCCTCAGTTTGGGTATCCCTGTACTTCCTGAAAGCTGTTTTATTTTCTCCCTTACTGCCTTAGCTACCTCCTTTGAGGACCACACTGGCCTCTCTCTCTCCCCCCCCTTTACCCTTGCTTATTACTTTTAAACAGCTTGCCGTTACCTTAGTTATCCTCCCCCTTTATTTTATTCCATTGTGCTCCACCCCCAGCTATCCCCCTTCAAGGTATTTCCTAAGGCAGTCTCCCATTTCTTTAAAATCTGCTCTCCCTTGTCCTAGTGTGTTTTTTCTCCTGTTCAATCCATATGCCAAACCATACTGTACGATGATTGCTTGTATCCAGGGGGCTACCTACTGTGACATCTGCAATACTGCCCCTGTTCATAAGTAACAGATGCAGCACTGATCCATCCCTATTGGAATCTGTAACCAGCTACCTGAGAAATGCCCCTTGCAAGGACTCTGTCATGACTTGTTTCTGACCCCGATATGTATGACATCACACATTCATCACCCAGAAGACATTTAAACAAGTTTTTATTATAAATCTTATATATTTATTAACTAAGCTAATATGACAGAAGATCTAAGATTTCACTAGGATTTACACATACCCTGCCTTGCAGTTAATAGACCCCCTGATGTTTCAACAGGAGTCACTAGGTTGAGTTTGCAACCAAAAACATTTCTTTCAAGGTAACACCATAGACATATTAAGTGATAGTGTATTCCTATTAGGTTACATTGAAAATCAGACTGCTCCTCCAACCACAGTGCTAATCCCAGAACCTCGGTTTAACATCTCATCTGAAAGACGGCACCTCAGAAGTGCAGCACGCCACCCCCATGCTGCACTACAGAGTCAGTACTGGGATTTAACCCAAGTGCCTGGTGTGGGGATAGAACCCACAGCCTTCTGATTTCCTGGCATCAGAGGTGAGTGTGCTACCTGCTGAGTCACTGACACTGATTGGCTTTAAGCATATTTTGATAATAGTCTACTTAGATTTGAAAATGCTGTGAGTTAGATGACTGTGGCATTTGGCATTCCTTCATAAAGATGAAAAGATTTTGAAGCTTTGTCCTTCTTCCATATGAGAATATTAGCATGACTTTGCTCCAGACTGTGGTTCTCTTTTTGCTCCTTAGAGAATACTCCAATGTTAGTGTTCCCCTTAATTTATGACTGTTAAGGCACATGTGTAACAGAATGCATCATTATCTGATCTAGGCACATCATTGAGGAACGCACAGTCCCATGGAAGGACCTTTACCAGCCTCTGTCATTTTATGCTCAGGACCTCCTGTACAGGTAATTGGAGATCATGTAGTATGCCAGCGGGTCGGGTGTATTTTTTTCTAACTAATACACTTTAACAAGGGGCATATTGTGAATTGTACATAAAAATGAATGAACCCGTGGTTGTTAGAAGCTGACAAAGTAACTATGGATCAATAACATTTTTGTACAGTCAGTTTAAAAGGTGCTTTATAAAGCTTTGTATTTTTTCACACTGTTGACTATTTGCACTAGCAGTCTGTATATCATTCATGATGACATCATCAGAAATGGACTATAATGTAATCTGTTTTCTGTTCCCCGCCCTCTGATGAAGCCTAGGCCCCCTGATGACGCCTTTCTGGCAAAGCTGCTCAGCATTGGTCCTCCAACTGATGACTGGTCACAAACTCTGCTCTTGTCTAATTTTGACAAATAAATATATTTTTCAGCATCATGAGCTACTGAGAGTTCCATTTATGCTGTTGGAGTGCGGTACTCTTCTGAGTCATACAAAAATTATTACTGTCCTAGCTGATTCTGGTTGATTGGCAGTGCAGCTTTTCACATGATTCACAAAACAATTACACGCAACACTACACAAATATGTGCCTAAGAAATAATAAAAATACAGGTTTGCACTCCTCCCTCCCTCCCTTAAACTTGTTTCTATGTGTACAGCCATGTGAAGGGGAAAAAATAACACTGGTGAATGATCCAACAATAGAATTTATTTACTGTATTTAAACAAACATATTTTACCAGGTAAGCACACTTAGCCAGAGGACTCATTTCCAGTTGCAACATATGGTAGAAGTCGGGTCATGGGAAATGAGAATCACAGGAAAGGGTTCTATCCATCATGTTTGTTCATAAGTGCAACACAGTGTAAATTCATAATGCAGGATGAAAACATCATAGGTACCGGATGCAAAACAACGCAAGATGGTAACATAGATTCAGGTTGTTCACAATTACTGAAGAAAACAATGTAGTGCCAATGTACAGACATGACAATGGATGATCAAGGTGAAGACAATGCCTGAAGCAAACATTGTGGATCCACGGTACATGCATTAAGTTATTGTAGGTAGCATCGGGACACCTGGGAGTGAAGCCTGGGGCAGTACTGCCGAGCTATTCTTCAATGTAATAGCAGATCCACTATAAATCACTGTCCTTGGTTCATTGTAACCACCAGAGGTGTGACTGGGGCAGCTAGAGCATGAGAACAAGGGGGAGTGATGATCCCTGATGTGTGTGTCTTACATGAGAGATAGGTATTGGATGCGATGACTTTGACAGGGAGACTGTTGCATACAGAGGGGAGAATATACGAGACTGAAGCTTGCCCTAGGATTTTCCTACAGCATGGAATCTGGAAATGGCATCCTTCCTCAGATCTGAGAGAATATGAGCAATTTATTGCCAGCATGAGAAGGTCTGCTAGGTGGCTTGGTAATATTCCTAACCAGTACCTTGCCACAACTAGACAGGTAAGCAACAGGCATCTCTCTGAGGGTGGGATCCACCCGAGGGCACTATACATAGTACAGTGGTGGGTTCTGGAGGGGCATGCCAGTATGAGTCTACATAAGACACTGAAAAGTTTTGAGAGGCAGGACAGGGTAGAGGAGTTGACGCCAGTGTATATTACATCACCATAGTCTAATAGTGGAATGATGAATCACTCAGCTATCTAATTCTTGATGCTTGGCTGTAGGCAGCTTTTCACCCTGTATAGGTCTCCAAGCTTAGTGTAACACTTGGCTGTGATCTGGGAGATGCAGTCAGAGAAATTAAGATGCTGATCTAGGTGCAGCCCTAGGTATTTCTATGATACTACAGAGTCAAGGTGCTCACCCTGGGAGGAGTGGAGGTTTAGGGAGTCATGGCCAGCACTTAACCAGCATCTGGTGCTGAACAGCATAGACACCATTTTCTTCTGGTTCATAGCTAGACGGTTGTCCAGGAACCATTTTTGTATTGCAGAAAATTATTTCTGAAGGGGATCCCCAATGCAGGAGACTGTGGGACCGGCTGCGTATACAAGTGTGTTGTCAGCACAAATGTGGATGTGACTGGTGGAGATGGCTGGCAGATGGTCATTTATGAAAACTGTGAATGGCAGAGGGCCAAGCACAGAGCCTTGGGGACCCTAAGGAAGACTGGTAGTGGAGGGGAAGGGGGACGTGATTCCAGCAAGCTTGACTGGTTGGACCAGTTGGATAAGTAGGAGTGGAACTAGGCGAGGGAAGAGGAGGTGACGCCTGAGGCCGCAAGCTTGGCCAGGAGGAGACTGTGGTCCATGGTATCAAAAGTCTTAGCTAGGTTGATAAAGATGGACCCTGTGCCCATACTCTTCTCCATGCATGAACGTATGTGGTTGGTGACACAGAGGAGGGAGGTGGAAGTGGAGTGATTTGAGCAGAAGCTGGACTGATACAGGGTTAGGAAGCCTGTGTTAGAGTAGAAGTTGGAGAGTGGTTTGCTCACCAGCCTCTCAAAGACTTTGGAAAGGATGGTCAGGAGTGAGATTGGGTGGAAGTTGGAAGGTGCTTCATGCCTCAGCAGGACAGCCCTTATGGATGGGGAGGACTAGCACATGTTTCCAGTTACAGGGGAAGGAGCTGACTGTGAGGAACTGGTTGAAAATGTGTGCAATGGGAACTGCTGTAACAACGGCACTGATTTTCAGGTACTTGGGGGACATGCCATCATCACCACAGCTAGAGGCAGTGTTCAGTGCAGAGAGTTCTTTGTGAACTTCTTTGGCAAGGATCCTTGGGGGCAGAATTTGCCAGTTATCTGGAGCTGGGATTGTTGGTAAGACTGGGAGGAGGGATTAGAGTCCTTAGTCCCTCAGTGAAGTAATTGTTCATTTCTTTGGTTGTTAGCGTGGAGCTCAGGGTGGCTTGGTCCCTGCTTGATGATGTAGGAGGGTTGACAAGGCCATGAATTGCTTTCCAAAATATGGATGGATCAGTGCCTTTGTATGTGAGCCTGCTTTGGAAGTACTTAAGTTTATTTTAAAGCAGGGCAGCTGCCAGCCAGTAGCATGCAGCAAGCTCCAGCCTGTCCTTCAAATCAGCGTTTAGTGGAAAGTGACTATGTAGTAATGACTGAGGAGATGGTCATTTCCTAGGGCTCATCGACTGGGTGGAAGGATGTGTGGCCTGAAGCGAAGCCCCGGGCCACTTTCCACCAGCCAGTCATTAATCCCAGGAAATGACTACCTATGAAGTTGTTATTAGAAACACTAAAACATAGAATCCTTTGGCAGAAAAGGACCCCTTGGCCCACCCAGTCTGCCCAAGTGTTTTCTGCCTATTCTACCTCTGCAGACCCTAACTGTTCTCTAGTGACTCTCCCTCTTCCTGGATCTGTGCTACTATACTTCTAAGTTTATTCTATGCATGCTGGAAGTGCTCAACTGTTCTAGCCTCCACCACGTCAGCAGGCAGTTGGTTCCATACACCCACCACCCTTTCAGTGAAGAAATATTTTCCTCACATCCCTCCTGGACTTCTCCCATTCCAGCTTCCTTGCATGCCCCCCCTCCCTGGAGCTTGTCATCATGGGAAAAGGCTCCACTCCTGTACCCTGTTCACTCTGGTAGGTACTTGCAGGTCTGGATCATGTCTCCTCTCACTCTCCTCTCTTCTAGGGTGTACATGTTGAGATCCCTGACTGCACCATTTTGGTTGCCCTCCTCTAGACTGCTTTCACCGTGTTTATGTCCTTTCTAAGGTGCAGTATATTTTTATTTATTTATGTGTAATTTTTGACCAGGAAAGGCACACAAAGCTGCTATAGTTTGTTTCCAGGTGTGTCCTGGGGGTGGGTTACATGGACCTGTTTTATTGACAGGAGGAATGTTGGCCATGACACCAGGGAAACTCCCCTGCTCTTCTTCGACAAGTGCATGAGATCGTTTTACTTCCACCTGGACAGTGACCAGAGATGGGGAGGCGTGACCTTGGTTTAACATCTCATCTGACAGACAGCACCTCACCAATGCAGCACCCCCCCTCGTACTGCATTACGGTATCATTTATGGGTATTATCCCAAGTACCTGGTCTGGGGCTAGAACCCATGATCTTCAAATCTTTCTGTTCCAGAGGCAAGTGTGCTACCTACTAAGCCATTGACACTGATTATTATTGTGATTATAACTCTAATTGCAATGACAACCTTGTTTAGGAGTTTTATTTTTTTTTTAAACTGAGAATTGTGGTGTGAGTAATGCGGTGTCAGGATGTTTCACATTTTTTGCTGTGGAACAGGTCATTGGCAGCTGGATCAGTCACTTCTTAAACATTAATGACTATTAAACATTAATTAAACATAAATTTACTTAAACATTAATTCAGTAGCCAGTGAGAAGCCTGAAAAGGCTTGTAAGTATTTAATTAAGCAATAAGGCATGACAGGGTGTGTATTATTGTGTAATAACATCACTCCTCCTGGGGTGGGTCGAAGCACGAGGCGAAGCAGTCTTCCACTCCCCAGGAGTGACGAAGTATTACACACAACACACACCCTGGAGTGCCTTATTGCTATTATACAATGGCTTGTTTTAAAATAATATTAAAAAGTTAAAAAAAAATGTTTTTTTAAATATTTGTATTGTTTTTTGTATGAGAGGTGTATTTGAGAAATAAGAGAAAAAGTAGTCCAGTAGGTGGTGCTACTGCTAATGTATGGCTTTCTTGTGCATGGACCCCCAAGACACTCGTCATGTGGTGTGTTTTGTATTTAATTAGTGTGCTCCTGCTGCTTGTTTTGGAAGCAGTTGAAGAAGATGTATTTTTTTTTATTTTGTTACCTGTGACAGAAAGGCATGGCGAGTGAAAAAAAAAAAACATCGAAGCAGAGTGGTTACTTCCGGTTCCCCCCTCCGTAACTGGGCATCAGCAGGAGCTGTAAGTTACAGGTCATTTTTATTTTGTTAAAAGTGCTTTTTGTGAAAAGGGAAAAGTTTTTCAGTTTTGAGAAGCTGGTGAGGGTTTAAAATGGCATTTCCTATGTTTGTGTTTTTTTTTTAAACGGCCGAGCGCGTAGGCAACGCGTTTCATACGCAGGCAGGTAGAGTGAAGTCAAACATGGAGCGCCGCCATTTTATTTTTTTGTTGTTGCTTACGTTTACTTGAATGAAGGAGTAAGGCAGGGCTCCAGAAAACGTGTGTTTGTTGTTTGAGGGGGCTGAGCTGCTCTAAGCTGTGACGGCTTAACAGACTGTTCGTTTGACAGGGGCTTGCGTGGGCAGGGAGGGATTTTTCACTGTTGTCCGGCCAGTTGTGTGCCTGGACTCAGTACAGTGATGTTATGGCTTAATATCATCACTGTCCGAGGCACACACTGACCAATCAGAGAACAGGATTTTTTATTGCCATTGTATAATTAGACTTACAAAACTAATTAACAGGGATATGAAATGTGCCACAATGTTACCACAGTGGGCTTTTGCTCTCCCCTTTATTTAAAGTCAAAGCAGATGTCAACTTTGTGTTTCCCATCAATAGCTCTGATACTCACCACAGCTTCACACTTTTTAGAAAGCAAAGCTGAAAAAAATTTAATGAGGAGGGGAGGGTACAAAACACAATGTTTTGTTTCCATTTATTTACCTAGTTGTGATCTTGAAATCAGTTTGGTCCTGCTACCCATTTTTACAGCTGGGTAGAATGATACACTTCCCCAGGGCCATGTGAGTAAGTGGCTGTGCTGGGTTTTGAACCTGCAGTTCTTACTGTACTACCCTAACTGTGTTCTAGGCAATAGGCAATGCTGTCTCCATAGCTGTGAAATCAGACTGTTGATTTGGTGTTGCTTTGGGAAGTGGGAAGTCTCAATCCACAACACAGAAGGGGTAAACTGTAGCTTTTTATTTACAAGCAAAATTACTTTTATGTTCTCACATTAATTATATTATAGGACCCCCTATATCTGATGAGAACTAGCACAGTTTTACACAGTTGTAACACTTTATCTGTTTTGGACATATTATACATCTCTGGCGTACAGAAAAGTTTTGGAAAAGTGGTGATTTGGTTTGTAAAATGATTTCTTTATCCATGCCATGTAGTTAGGATCCAGTCCTCAAGTTTGTTCCTTTATGTTCACATTTTAACAAAGGCAGGATAGTAGCTGAAGTGCTGCTGATGAATATAGTGTTATTTTTCATCAGGCTTCTCCATTTTGAATTTATTTTTCTTGCTGCTGATCTGTAATCCCATCTCCTGTCTCAGCACTGTAGACTGCAAACTGCAGAGGCTGCTCCTGCATGACTTGTCACCTGCAGGCTTTGACTGTTATAGATTTCCCTTTTACACCTGAAGGTTGTGTTCTTGTTATTTATTCCTCATGCAGTTTTTGCCTACATGCCGCACATAACAGAAAGAGGGCTGCAGCCTCAGGCTGCTTAAGTATATGTTCAGGGTGAGTGATGCTGATGGAGGCAGAATCTCATAGAGGAGGAACTGGAAGGGAAGATCGAGAGGGGGTGGAAAGTATGGGCAGGGATCTAAAAAGACTGGAGGAGAGGTTAAGGGTATGGCAGCTGGGATTTAATGCAAAAAGTGCAAAATAATGGGCCATAGAAACCCAGCAGCAGAGTACAGAATGGGCAGAATGATACTGATAAAGAGCAAGCAGGAAAGCGGCCTGGGGTAATCATATTGATTGACCTTAAGGTAGTCAGGCAGTGTGACAAGGCAGTAGGAAGGGCTAGTGGAATACTGGGGTGCATAGGAAGGGGTACTGCCTGCAGGTAGAGGAAGGTGGTGCTGCCCCTATATAGATAGCTGGTAAGATCTCACTTTCAGTAGTATGTCCAGTTCTGGAGACAATATCTCAGGAAGGACACAGACGAAGTGGAGGCAGTCCAGAGGGGGGCTAACAAAATTGTGCCCCTATGAGGACAGGCATAAGAAGCTAAATATGTACACCCTGAAAGAGAGAAGGAGGCCATGATAGAGACATTTAAATGCCTCACAGGGGTTAACAAGATACAGGAAGGGGGTATTTTCAGAGAAAAAGGTGCTCTAGAACAAGGGGGCATGATATGAATCTAGAGGGGTAAATTCAGGAGGGATGTGAGGACATACTTCTTCACACAATGGGTGGTGGATGCCTGAGACAGCCTTCCAGCGGATGTAGTGGGGGCAAAAATAGTGGCAGAGTTCAAAAATGCCCGGGACTGGCACAAGGGAATTGTAGGGCTAAGGAAGGGAGGGGAAGAGATGGTGCCATAGATCAACAGCAGATCTGCAGCAAAAATTAAAGGTTAAAAAAAAAAAGGGCAGACTGGGTGGGCCCAACAGCCCTTATGTGCCATCACATTCTATGATTCTATGTTTCAATCTGTGTCAACAACATACATTTGGGCTGTCCACTGTTTTTATTTTACATATTCTTTTTTTTTGGGGGGGGGCTCCTGCTCTCTTCTCAGCTCTGTCCCACTTGTGTCAGTTGTATTACAGTAAAACACATTTAATTAGAACATGATTGAGGAACTATCAGGCTCCTTCTATAGGAATGATTGGGTCACAGGGAAGGATTGGTACAGTAGGGTTTGGGATTGGAATGATGGAGGATGGCAACTGATTTGACAGAGGATGCTGTTACAGTTAGGTAGAGGTATGTAGAATGCCTGTGCAACATAACTGTAACAACTGGCTTTGACTCTCTGCCCCTACTACATGGTCTGCCACCCTTTTGGGGTGCTGTGGAGACATAGGAATCCTCTTGTGGAGGGTTCCACCCCTAATGATGCTGCAGGAATGAGGTCATATTAGACCAAAGATACCTTAAAGAAGAAGGCCTGCACCCCAAGAAAGAGAGACACTGCCATAGGAGTAAGGGTGGATGGTGATAGCAACAAACTGAGTGGTTGAAGGATTATTGTTCATGAGCATTTTGAGTACCCCTTCGTGGGGAGGGGAGGCGAGTCACCTGCTGTCCCTCCCACTTTAGGCAAGTCCTAAAATTCAATGCACCATTTGGCACGTTACGTAAGAATGCTTGGGTGTCACAGGGAGGGGCTGGTACGGTAGGGTTCAGGGTTGAAATGATGGCGAGAAAGACAAATGATTTGATTGAGGATGGTGTTGTAGTCAGGTAGAGATACTGTATGTGGAATGCCTATGCAACATAGCTTTATAAAATAGTAGGGTAAAATCCAGTTATCTGATTGGCTCCTATTTAAGTGTAAAATATAGTTTACACATGGTTAAAAAAAAGGACTGCTCAGAAGTGAAGAGTCTGGAACCCTGATCAATGAGTATTTGGAACACAAGCATTTCAGTTAGCCCCCTACAGCCAGAAATGATCTTCCATCACAAACATGGCTGCTACCTTTACACTGTAAAAAACTTCAACTGAGCCCTAAAAATAAAACTACCTTAAATAAAAAAATAAAACAAAATAATTAAATGTTTTTTTCCCTGATTATCACACTCTCCTTAAACATACATAAACAGATTAGAAACATTGGCCCAGATATTCAAAAGGGTTGTGCATGGCACAACAGTATTCGTCATCATAACCACACAATCTTGAGTGTGATATTTAAAAGGAAAAGTCACCTACAAATCCCAATGCGCGGGGGCACATCAGTAATGTATGCAGGCACAGGTGGGGGCGTGGCCCATGACAAACTGTACAGCCCGATATTCAGCTGAGCTCACGAGAGTGCTCTGGCCAACCCCCTACCCGCGCCTGCACAACTTTACACCTAAAGGATCAAGTCGAGGGCCACCCACAGGTGAGCTGCCTCATTGCAGGGTGCAACACAGCAGCTGTCACCTGTGGGTGGCCCTCCACTTGTTCCCGGTGCCCCCATGCCCCGATCATGGGCATAATGTAATTCTCCCCCCCCAGCAGCCTGATCGCAGGCATAGCATAAGCGTCCCTCACCCCTGAATAGCCCGATCGCGGGCATGATGTTAACATCCCCACCCCGAATAGCGATGCGTGGGCATAATATAAAGGTCCCCGAGTAGCCCGATCGCGGGACATCCATACCCATGTCCAGACTCCCTGGTGATCTAGTGGCCCCCGCTCCCGCCCATGGAGCCCCACCACCCTGCTCCCCCCATCAGCGGTGGGTGGCAGCACCCACCTGCCTGCCGCCCTGCCGACTGACAGCTCGGTAGGGCTGCATGCTGGTGGTTCAGAGCATGAGCCAATGGGCGTGCAGCCCATACCTGCATAAGGCAGTCCAGATACGTGAATGAATTCATTCATCCGTGGCGGGAGGGTGGGGGGCCACTAGATCACCAGGGAGTTTGGACGGGGGAGTGTGGATGCCACCCACGATCGGGCTACTCAGGAGAGGACCCTTATATTATGCCTGCGATCGGGCTATTCGGGTGGGGGATTAACGTATGCCCGCGATCGCTCTGTGGGGTGAGGGGATGTTAACATTATGCCCGCGATCAGGCTATTCGGGGTGGGGGGATGTTAACATTATGCCCGCGATCGGGCTATTCAGGGGTGGGGGATGTTTACATTATGCCCGATCGGGCTATTTGGGGGTGGGGACATTTACATTATACCCGCGATCGGGCTACTGGGGGGGGACAGAATACTGTTCTGCCCGAGATCAGGCTGCAGGGGGCGTTGGTCCCCGACAGCTGCTGCCTGGCAGGGCGCCAGGCGCAAGTCGTCAGGGATCGGCACACCTGCATGCTAATGGCATGCAAATGGGACTGTAATTAGATGCAAATAGCCCCCCATGCACCTTGCATAAATTATGGCCCCATTTGCATGTCACCTTTTGAATATCGCAGGTGCTGCACATGGCGCAATGGAACTTGCGCCACTGCATCTGAATGCTCCACTCTAACCACTTGCGGTGGTGCAGTTCCACTGCGCCATGCACAGTGGGTGTAGCCAGGGGGCGGTATTCAAAGAAGTTGCTCAATAGCGCAACTCCATTGAATATCGCCCTGGCCACACCCCTGCGCAACTTTTTTGAGCAGCGCAAGGGCTTGCGCCACAGAATGGCACAGTTTGAATATCTGGGCCATTAAGTATTGTTTATAGTTTTCACTTCAACTGTTTCTTTGCTGATAGTGAAAAATACCCCTTCTATCTTACCTGCTTATCAGGGAACTCTCTTCTTCTTGCCCTGACAGTCAGATAATTGAGTCTCTGGCTGTAACAAAGGCCTTTGTTATCTGTGTGTACAGTATGTTAGGAGAGAAACATTCTGCCAGTGGAACTGAGTAAAATTTTGAATCCATGTATTCTGTGGTAAACATTCCATAATAAATATTCCCTATCTTGAATGTGGAGAAAAACAGAAAAAAAACAGGAAGAAGAAAGAAGGCAATAATACAATGATACCATCAATGACATCACTTGCAGTGGGCGGAAGGACTATTTTATCACAAATGCACACAAGCAAACCTATTGTGTCCACATATAAACATGCTTTTCCCAACAGTAAAAAGTAAAAAAAAAAAGAGCCAATTTTATAAGCACAATAAGGCACTCAGGGATGTGTGTAAAACGTATTTTACAGCACGTCCAGTGGCTGAAGTCACTCGGCCTTTGGTCTTATGCAGTATTACACCCCTGGCCATGCTGTAAAATGTGTTTTACACACACCGCTTCATGCCTTATTGCTTACTTACAAAATGGCAGGGCAAAATCCAGTAATCTGATTGGTTCCTATTTATGTGTAAAATATGGTTTACACATGATTAAAAAAAAGGACTCCTCAGCAGTGAAGTGTGGAATCCAGATCAATGGGCATTTGAAACACAGGCATTACAGTTAGTCCCCTACAGCCAGAATTGATCTTCCATCACAAACATGGCTGCTATCTTTACACTGTAAAAAACTTCAACTGGGCCCTAAAAATAAAACTACCTTAAACAAAAAATAAAATTAATTAAATGTTTTTCCCTCATTATCACACTCTCCTTACATACATAAACACATTAGAAACATTAAGTATTGTTTATAGTTTTCACTACAACTGTTTCTTTGCTGAAGTGAAAAATCCCCCTTCTATCTTTACCTGCTCATCAGGGAACTCTCTTCTTCTTGCTCTGACAGATAATTGATCTCTGGCTGTAACAAAGGCCTTTGTTGTCTGTGTATACAGTATGTTAAGAGAGAAACATACTGCCAGTGGAACTGAGCAGAATTTTGAATCCATGTATTCCATGGTAAACATTCCATGATAAACATTCCATATCTTGAATGTGGAGAAAAACACAGAAAAAAAAACAGGAAGAAGAAAGAAGGCAATAATACAATGACATCATCAATGACATCACTTGCAGTGGACGGAAGGACTATTTTATCACAAATGCACACAAGTAAATCTATTGCTTCTACATATAAACATGCTTTTCCCAACAGTAAAAAAAAAAAAAGGAGCCAAAGGATGTGTGTAAAATGTATTTTACAGCACGCCCAGCTTTCCCTCTCTGTGCCCCTGCTACATATGATGCTGTGGCTTTATGACTATGTTAAGCACCCACAGCCCTTGGGGTAGGGCACAATATAGAGAATACTGGCTGGGCAACTGTGTGCAACCAGCCTGTGCTGCTTCTGAGGAGTTCTGATTCCATTTGACCTTGAGAGCAAAGCCCAGCCAGTATTTTATATAGTGTATAGAGACCCCTTGTTCAAAAACTATGGCATTAAAACAAACATACTCATTTGAGGTTTTACATTTGGTCCGTTTATTTTGCTGCTCGTCAATGAATTTCAAGTGCTCCTCAGCTACCTTGTGAAAAAATACTGCCACCATCCTGTCACAGTATTATCACAATATTGACTGTTTGAATACTGAGATGTGCGCTCAGCGTTTTTTTCAATTACTGGAAGTGCTGTCTTGTGCGCTCTGAAAAACAGCCAAGATGTTGTACCACAGTGTGGTGTAACCGCATTCCATGAACTATGAACTGGGGTACAACAAAATTTTGACTGCGATGGATTTCAGTGTGGAGCAAGGGGTCTCCATACACTATATAATAAAAATTGCCTTGCCTTCCAGGAACTGACACGCAGTCAATCAAGTCAAAGTTTTTATTGAATGTATGTATAAAACCAAGTTGTTACATACAGCATATTTTAAAACCAAGTAAATGCTCACACATAAATACATAAATATGAACATACGAATATACGAAGAAGCCAGCAGAAGAAGGCCATTTGGTCTGTCAAGTCTGCTTGAGTTGCAGGGCCCACAGCTTGAGCTACTGTCCCTGCTCCCTCCCCACTCCTCCCATCCTCCCTACCCATGACCCTTACCCTCCCCCTATACCTGTCTCAGCCTCTCTTAAAGCTGCCTACTTCTTCAATGAGATTACTTCTTCGGGCAGCGAATTCCAAGTGTCCACCACCCTCTCTGTGAAGAAGTGCTTCCTGACCTCCTTCCTAAACCTCCCACCCTCCAGCTTAAGACTGTGCCCCTCGTGTTATGGTTGCCACTCAGCTTAAAGGGACTCTTCTTATCAACCTTATTCATCCCTTTCAAGTACTTGAAGGTCCCAATCATGTTCCCTCTCTCACGCCTGTCTTCCATGGTGTACATATTCAGTGCCCTCAACCTCTCCTCAGATGCCTTACCCTGCTGACCCACTATCATCTTTGTAGCCCTCCTCTGTACCTTCTCCAGCAGGTTAATGTCTTTTTTGAGGTGTGGGCACCAGTACTGAACTCTATATTCTAGATGTGGCCTTACCAGTGACCTGTACAAGGGCGGTATAACCTCCTCTCTCCTACTACTGATCCCCCTAGATATGCACCCCAGCATCTTGTTTGCCTTTGCTGCTGCTTTCTTGCACTGCATGGAGTGCTTCAGGTCACTAGTGATCATCATTCCCAGTTCCTTCTCCTCCTCTAATGCAGATACTCGGACTCCACCCAGGTAATACTCTGTCCTAGGATTCTTGGCTCCAATATGCATAACTTTGCATTTCTTGGCTTGAAGCCAAGCTGCCAGATCCTGGACCACCTCCCTAGCTTTTCCAGATCTTCCTGTAGGTCCTGTATACCTTCAGCTGTGTCCACCCTCCCACAGAGCTTGGTGTCATCTGCAAATAGGCACATTTTGCCCATAATGCATCTCCAGTGTCATTGATGAAGACATTGAACAACACCAGCCCCAGCACCGAGCCCTGCGGGACCCTACTGGTTAGCTGTCTTGTGCTAGATAACTCTCACCCCACAAACACCCTCTGGATTCTGTCCTTCAGCCAGTTTTCCACCCATCTGGCCATCTTTTCCCCAACCCTGAGATCCAGACCACCAACTTCCTGATCAACCTTTTGTGGGGCACAGAGTCAAAGGCCTTAATACATTATCTTGTTGCACAGATCCAAATGCCATATGAGCATTTGTTATAAACATATTTCAATTAAATTTATGAACCGGATTGGAAAAAGTGAAGAAGCTGATTGGTTGAGAGGTCTTTGAAGTTGTGATGATATCTGGATACATACTCACAGCTTCAAAAAACCTCCGGCCACCAGCTTCCTCACTAGCAGTCAACTTCCTCCGAGTGCAACATTCTCTGCGTCTCGTGGTCTGGACAGTGATTTCTTCTGAGGGCTGCCATGAAATCAACCACACACACACAAACAAACACACCAACCCCTCAGAACTGTGCCAGCCCAAATGAGATTGCTGCCGATTGCGGCATAAACAAAAGAAAAAAACACTCTCAACTGAAAAGTGGCGCAACGTGGCCAGGCCAATTCCATTACCTGAGTCTCCCTGACTGTTGCTGTCCACGTGGTGCAGTTGGAGCTGATCAGCAAACTCACTGACAGCATTTGTGCAGCATGCAGCTTTTTCATGGTGGTGGTAGAGCAGCAGACACACGCACAGGAAATTGTCGCTAGCGAACACATCAGATTTGAAAAAGAAAAAAAAAAACTTCAGCCAGATCTTGAACTGGTCCCACAGCACACAGTGCAGGGACAACATCCGGGAGCAGTGTGGTCAGAGTGACACACATTTCACAACTGCACCTCCTCACAATAGTGCCACCCACTGGTCAGAGCCTTCCAGGAACTATTTTCTGAAAACATACTCCTCCAACACATAAAAAAAAGCATTCTCAAAAAGGTTTTTAAAGTTTTTTACTAATTAAAAAAACAGTTCATAATAGCAATAATGTACCCCATGGTGTGGTATATCATATGATATCATCACTTCTCGGGTGCATGAGGCACGAGGCCTCTCAACGAACCCGAGATGTGAAGATATCCCATGATATACCACACCCTGTCGTGCATTATTGCTTAAATAAAACATAACATTTAATCACAAAAATTAGTTTAAGAAGAAGCAATTCTTAATGTTCCATTCTGTCTTCTCCCCAGCAGCATATTTAAAAAGAATAACTCCCATAAACTCTATGGTTTATGAGGTATACATTCAATAGTTTAGAACAACTAGCAACATCCTCCTAGATATAACATGTAATGGGATTATAAACTATTCTAATGAAACTTGCACATTATCTTACAGGCATAACTTACATAGAAACACGGACTTTGACGGCAGATAAGGACCGCTAGGCCCATCTAGTCTGCCCATTTCCCTACCTACAGGATAGGCCGCAGATCCTAGTTAACCAACAGCCTTTATCTTCCTGCCCCCCACAAGAATTGCCTTATGTCTGTCCCATGCATTCTTGAATTCTCCCACAGTTTTAGACCCCACAACTTCCTCAGGAAGGCTGTTCCATGCATCCACTACCCTCTCTGTGAAATAATACTTCCTCACATTGCCCCTGAACCGCCCTCCTTCTATCTTTAAATTGTGTCCCCTTGTTCTTGCAAGTCTCTTTTTCTGAAAGATGCTACTTTTGCCAGAGCAAATGTTTATGCTTTGTTTTTCTGTTTTTTTATCATATTGAATATTGCATACATTTTAAGTTTTGAATCAGTATCTAAATTGAATACAGGATACAAAAGTGTTTCTCTTTCTTCCAACAGTTTTAGACATTCCCATATCAGGTGCATCACAGTTAGTTTGATGTTTTCATTGCAAAAGCATGAATCTTTCACATACTGAACATCATTCAGTTTCCATACTGTATATTCCCAAATAGCTTAAATCTTAGTTTTGTAAGTGTTTTCCTATGTTTTATATTCTCACACTGCAATAAATACTCTTCAGCACAATAGATATCTTTTGTGTGCCTCAGTATCTTATGTCTATAAGACCCTCTAATGTTCTCCAGGTCTTCTTGCATGGCAATATCGATTATTCTCTGCAAGGCTATTCTAGTGAACCTTTCACAGTTCACGTGGGGATCTAACAGTGGGTCATATGGTAAGCCAGCTTTATTCATTTCCTGGTTTAATTTTACAAACCAAAGTTGTGTTTCCTTTTTAAGCTGCTTAACATATCTAACCTACTGTTAGCTAATAGACTATTTTCTGGGGCACTGAAAATTTTTTAAGATAGCAGATTGCTCTTTACAAAATTCTTACTTTTAAAGGTAATGTTCCTGTTTCTGAATGAACAGCACTGTTCAATGTATATATAGGTACTACTAAAATTTTTCAGGAAGACAGTTTGTAATGACTCAGGTTCTTTTATATTAGCATACATGCCCCACACCTCTGCTCCATATAACACTTGCGCACTGATTTTAGTGTCAAAACATCTATGCAAGGCTAGGAAGGAGTCTGCCACCCTTTTGTGGTGCTCTACAGACATTGGAACTCTCTTGAGGAAGGTTCCACTTCTAGAGGTGTCCCATGGATGAGTTTACCTTAGACCAAAGGTTCCCTAAGGAAGAAGGCCACAAGGAGCAAGTGAATGAACACGCAAGCACTTGGTGCCATCCTGACATTGCATTGGCAGGGCTGTCACTCAAAGCAAATGATCCAGGTTCAGGAACAAGCCCAGGATGCTGGAAGGCCAGTAGCAGGAGAATGGCAGAAGATGCTTTTCCCCTCTAAGATGGTGGACAACCACTCCCTGCTGCACAAGTACCACCTGGGTGTTCCCAGGTGGTCAAGTCAGAGACCACAATGGGAGGGGAGATATAGTGGCTCCATGGTGTGTGCATATCTGTTGTGAACACATGTTGTACATTAATAGATGAGCATCTCAGGGATGGGAGAACATACAAAAACACTCACACCATTGCAAGATGATACTGACATGTTCAGGTTCTGTACCATCCACCAAGCTGGAAGAAGACTGAAGGGGATTGGTGTACCTTCTACCATCCTTCTGTTGGAGGGGGGATTCTCATAGGGCAGATAAGAGTGGATTTCTGGGTTCCAGAATGGTGATGAGGTTGGGCAGAAGATGAAGCAGAAAGGATCCAAGGCAGGGCTGTCCAGAGAACAAAGAATAACTGAAAAAAGAACAGGTGGTCACCTACTTTTTAAGGAGAGAAGGAATTAAGTCGTATTAAGGGGTACCAGTATTTAAGAAAGGAATGAAAGGTTTGTAAGTGGGCCCCCATCAAGCTCCAACTCTCAGTGGTTCTAATATGTTTTCATGACTTTCGGCATGGAGAAGAGGAAACCCCTCTTGTGGAGGAGACCTCTGGGGAACAAAAGCCTTGGTTGCCATCCTCCTTGGCTTGGGCTATTTTTTTATGATGGCTCTGAGTACTACTCAGTTTAGAAATTATTTTCAGAGGAAGTGTTTAGATGAAAAGGTCTCACTCTATCTCTCTAATGGAATAATGCCATGAGATGCTGCCTAGTTGATCTGCACAGTTAAAAGTCCCCTCAACCTGGGAAGAGGTTCAGCACCTTCAAGGCATGGGGTAAGGAGAGACACGATTGCTGGCTTGCTATCACCTGGCTTCGGTCTGGAGGAGGATTAACTTATGGCGGAAAACGATTGGGGTACAAAAGAAAAGAGGACACAGAGCAATGTGAGACCATGTAGGGTGTAGACAGATGCAGGGAAAATTGCTTCAAAAGGTGTCACATGGTCAGAGAAATCCTTGAGATGGAGAAGGTGTCACTCTCAAGAAGCAATAAGGTATACATACTACACTGCAAGGAGCTGTTAAGTCAAATTACATAGCTAAAGGTGTGTCTGTGGTGGTTAGAATCACAAACTGTAAATGAGCTTGGTAAATCCAGCAGACCTGAGTTTGATTCCCACAACCTCAACTTGTACACTTTGTGACTCTAAGCAAGTCACTTAACCTCCCCAGTGTTCCCAGGTCTCCTCTGAAGACAGACACTTGTGCTTAGTGGGTCTTACCTGGTGGTCAAAGATTTAACAAAAAAAAACAAAGAGTACTACACAGCAAAAGGACTCCTGCTTAACGAGGGCTCTATTTTCTGAGATGTGGACTTCAGGGAGTAAAGTGAGCACATTGACCTCCAGGGCTGAAAAACCCAGCAAGGCCCTTGTATATCATTGAGATATTCACCCTTGAGGGGCACTAAATGGATGGGGTCTGAAGCTGAGAAGGAGGGAAGGACAAGAACGAGATTATAGGATGATGAGGAAGAGATGAAGTCTAGTTTGGTGAAGGACTGGTGAAGAGTGCAACTGCCCAGATAGGTAAAATAGGATAATAAAAAGCACAGCAAAGGAACAGATACAGAATGATGGGAAGACAGGAAATGGAGCACAGGGCAGGTTGGGGGACATGGAACAGGGAAGTGGCAGCCCAAAAGGTAGTACATCGCCAGAGTCAATGGTTGAGAAGGCAGCAGGGATATGCAAGAACCCACAGGTTCACAGGCACTAGCAGAGAAAGCAGGAAGCAGCAGAATGACAAATTGCCACAGACTGAATGATTCCTGAAGCAGCAGCCAGTGAGAGACAGCAGAGGGACAGAGAACAAGGAGGCACTGAGCTGCAGCAGCATGGTGACAGCAGGTGGGGAGGACAAGCAGGACAGGTGGGAAAACTGGAAGCTGTGTGACTACTGCACCAAAATGTACATCTGAAGTACACTTGGGCATGTACAGTATAAGTATTATTTTGTGAGGGAGCATGGTGATTTGTCCGCTGCCCCACTGAACCTCAAGCAAGCCCTAAAAATAAGTTACAGACAAAAATAAAAACAATCTGTCACCTTATGATAACTCCTCTCAGAAGGGCATTTAAAATCATGGCTAATTATTTCACTTTATAGGAAATACACTTGAATAACCACTCCAGACATTCAAAATATTAGTGTTCCTACATTGAACATGTAAGGATTAACCCATGCCACAGCGTGGGTCTACTGGGGATTAATGTATGGCTGGGAGTAGTTGGGATGTTTGGCCTAGTGGTCCCAACCACCCAGCCATACATTAATCCCCAGTAGACCCATGCTCTGGAGTGGGTTAATATACTTGTAACATGGGGAAGAGAAAGTGTTTGGTGCTCTTTTTACATGTTTCTCTTCCTCATATTATATTTGCATACACATTGCCTGCAGTCCCACATCCACTAATGAGAAGACAGTCAAACACCATGCTACAACACAAAACCTTCAGTACTGAATCGTCCCCTAAGACTACCCCTCATGACATAGGTGCATTACTGCATGGTTGCTCTTCAACTGACAGCGGACTGTTAGACGGAGCCCTGAGCAAAAAACATATTTTGAGCTAGGAGAAACTTTATATGACCAACAGGTCCATTTTTTTCTTCTGCGTTTATATTACATCAACCCTGTCAGATATACAGCAAATACTGTCACTAACTGGAAAACGCCCTTTAACCAGTCACTTCTGTAATTGAGGCTAACTTAAAATACTGCTAGCTGCTCTGTCAGTTCCTCTGGTTTTACCTTTTCCATGTGATATTTTTCAAAGAACATGTTACAAATAGTTTGTATCTAATATCGTTAGTAAATTGATCTCCTTGTCTGTTTATTTTCTTATAGGCAGAGAGTGACTGACAATTTGACTAAGTATCTATCAGGACTAGAGGGCATGGGATGAAGTTGGAGGAAGGATGATTCAGAGGAAATGTGAGGAAGAATTTCTTCACAGACCGGGTGGTGGACAAGTGGAACACCCTGCCAGAGGAAGTGGTGGGGGCTGAAACAAACACGGGATTTAAGAATGCATGGGATAGACATAAAGGAATTCTGGAGGTCAGGGTAAGGGGCAACAGAGTTCTAGGAAAACATAAACTGAACTTACAAACTCAAATGGGTAGACTGGGTGGGCCATAAGCCCTTATCTGCTGACACTGTCTATGTATCTATGTATCTACGTATGTAATTGAAACTGGCAAAAAAGTTATTTTTGTCTATAACTAAATAAAGTCACTCTGCCAGTAATAAAATGTACAAAGAGATCACATTATACACAAAAATAAGACATGCAAATATTTGTTATGCATTCTTTGAGAAACTCACATGGTGGGGGTAAAGCAGAAACCTTTCCTTATTGTGACATAGAGCAGCAGACAGGCATTTGGTCCACTACTTTTACACATACTATTTACCTCACGGTGAAAAAATGTTATTTGTGTGTTGAAAAACAAAACTGCAACTCTTAAGTAATCGGGAAAACATTGGGCAATAAGACTGAGAAGGTACAGAGCATCAAAAAGGAATGTGTTTATTCTTAAACTGAGCAGCCACTTGTATCTTCTGACAATTTCCTCAAATTACTAAACTGATATTTTGCAATGTCTGAAATTATATTTCAAAAGTTGTAACTTGCAAACTGTTAGGCTGAGAAACTTTTTTTTAAATGAAAGTGTAAAGACCCACCAACACAAATACATCATAATGATACAGTTCTTATGTGTTGATACATGTCTATATGTGCTAAAAACAACACGGTTTTAAAAATGTTTTGAACCATTCCATGTTCTTACATATGGATGCATGAAAGATGTGGCAACATTATGTACTGGTTTATAAACTTAACTGACTGCAAGGTTTCATTAAAAAAAAGTTTCTAGCCATAACGATTCCAAAGTTATCTAATCTTTTTTGCTTACTTTTTTCCTTCCTCCATCGTAGGACCCAGCAACACCCCCCAGCCCCGTCACTGACACATCTTGAGGACTTACAGTTTAACTACCACTTACACAGAGCCTTGTCTGGCAGGTGACCTGCCAAGAAAGGGCCATAGTACCGATACTGCCCTCATCTGGCTCGCTGCGGACATCCTTGCCTCTATGGACCAAGGCTCCCCAACGGGCGCCCTCTCCATTGACCTGTCCAAGGCCTTTGACTTGGTCAGTCATAACCTCCTCCTCCTCTCAAAACTCCTACACTTAGGACTGGATCACCCCTCACTCTCCTGGTTCGAGGGCTATCTGAGTGACCGTACCCAAAAAGTCCGATGGAAGGGTACACAGTCTGTACCCAGATCCGTTACCACAGGGGTGCCCCAGGGCTCAATCCTGGGCCCCCTGCTCTTTTCACTCTTCCTCAATAATATTGAGGGAAGCTGCCCCCTCAGCAAACTCATTTTGTATGCAGATGACACTGTCATATACTGCAGTGACCCCCAACCTAGTGTCATCGTCACGAAACTGCAGAATAGTCTCTCAATTCTTGAGGCCTGGTTCTCCGCAAACTCCCTTAAACTCAATGAGGAAAAAACTAAAGCCGTACTGTTTGGTTCTAGATGGCTGGGTCCTGACAGGAGTCAGCTGCTCCAGATCTGTACAAACCAAGGAAAAAGAGTCGAGGTCATGGCCAGCTTCAAATACCTTGGGATCCATCTTGACCAAGAAATGACCTACCGGCCCCATATCGATTCCATAACCAGGTCCACCCACCAAAAGCTTGGCCTCCTTTACTGTCTGGGGAATACCCTATCCTCGGTTGCATGCCGGGCAATTGCCTGCTGCAATCTCCTCCCCTCCATCCTATACGGAGCTCCTCTACTGCAGTTTCTCCATGAGACAGAATTCAACAAACTTTCTGTACTCTATAACCGTGTGGCTCGTTTCACCACTAACTCCTCTCCTAGGAGGCATCATTGTGAGGCACTTAAGGAACTAAACTGGCCCACACTTCAGCACAAACTAGCTTACCCTGTTGCTTGCCTTGCCTTCAAGTTCACTATCCTAGGTTCCCCTCCCCATCTTAGTGGACTACTCTCCCCCAAAGAACAAATCCGAACCTTGCGATCATCTGCAAATCATCCCCTTGACATCCCTAGGATATGCTCCAACCAAGGCAAACGCTCCTCCAATTTGCTGCCTCCCACCTATGGAACTCTCTTCCACCTAGCCTGACTGACTCAACCACCCTTAACCAATTCAAGTCTGGACTCAAACTATATTTTCTCAATCTCAGTCTCTGTGGCTGTAACCATTAGCTCCCTAGTCCAGGTCTCTTTTCCACTGCACTGCCTTGAACCTCCCTCCATCCTGGATGTATCTCCTAAACTTTGATGTCAATTTTCTGTTGTTGTCTACTTTCTCTACTAATTGGGGATGAAACTCGATGTCATAAGAGCCTGACTGCAAATCTTGATTACCTTCCCTGTATACTGTTGCTAATCTATACTTGTGTAATTAATGTAACTACTGTAAATAATGCTTGAGCCTGTATTGTGAACCTTACTTTTACCCCTGTATACTGTCGCTAATGTCTATTTGTGTAACATATGTAACTACTGTAAAAAAAATGTTTCTAAATGTCTCTTTCTGTAACTAATTCCGGGTCGCTCCTGAAAAAGGGACCTCTGATCTCAGTGGGCTTACCTGGTTACCAAAATCTAAATAAAATAAAATAAATGCAGGGTCGCATGGTGCTTGCAGGGGGATGCCAGGTGAGCCAAGGCTACTTCCTCCATTTCATCCCCTTTCAGGTTGTCGGCATGCGACACAGGCTTGCAAGTGCATATTGATGCACTGGCATGCTGCATTGGTGGACTCCTCCCTTACTACTGCTGGTCTCACCTGTGCTGTCTCCCAGCATCCTCCAGGTGGCAGGCAACAGGTGGGACTCAGAAACCCCCACCCTGTGGGAGAAGAGCTGTCTTTGGGATGCACAATTCTCCCTATCCTGGCCAGTCCCAAGCAAACCCTGCTCCATTTCTGAACCCAGGTCGCTGACGTGGATGAAGGTAATGCATCCAGTGCCTCTGCCCTCCATGCCACCGGGCCGGCCAGTCAAGTTATCCCATTTTTTGGAAATTACCTTTGGAAAGGTCTAACTTTTGAAACATTGGGCTAGGAACTTTATTTTTTTTTAATGAAAGCTTGGAGACAGGGCGTTAAGAACCTGTCCTGTAGATACAGTCTATATGTGTTGACTATTGTGTACGTATCAGTGCAATTTAAAACCAGTTTTTGAATGTATCGGTACATGTTTTTTTCAGTTGTGACGTAGCCAGCAAACAGCAAACGCTGTGGGTGAAACTTTTAAACATTCTTGTCCATTTTTTGGACATGAGTGCAAACATCTGCCAGGGAAGCTAGACCACAAAAAGTCTAATTCCTGAGATGAAATTCTGCAGTTGCAGCTGAAAAATGGATGCGAGTCCCACAGTTGCATCACAAATTTCTGTAAACTGTGAACTGCTACAGATGTGTCCAGATGTCTGTGAATAGGATGCAGATATCTGAACACATCTGCATGGACACAGCATGCCTCTGAAATATGGACACAGGTGCTGTGACCACCTGTCTAAAATTCCCATTGATAGTATCAACACTATTGTTTTTGTATCAACAGGCTGTGTCAATACTGTTTCTTATTGTTACATAAAATTACATAATGGTTTTAAAAATATGTAGTGCTTTTTTTTCACTTTTTGTGAAGTTTGGTAATACCACACTTTATTTCATTAGAAATTGTGTAGTTTACAATTTAATTTCCATTCATCTTATGCCCTAAATCACAATAAAAACATTTCACTCTCCACCCCAGCAACCCTGACTTATCCTAGCTTTTGCAGTCTTCGTCTGTAAAAATGTCAGTAGATAATTAACAGTGAAAGACCAACTTTTTTATGTAATTATTAAATAATAATAATAGTGTTTATTAAGATTAAGAATAGTATGTGCTTATAAAGTCACAGTCAGAATAAATGGGAAAAAGAGAGCATGAGAGGCAGACAGATGGACAGACAGAGAGACAAAGACTGAGACTGCCAGGGTAAAACATAAAGGAAGGGGAAGGGAGATAGACAGCAGGGTCTGGACTATACACGTTCCTTTAGACTTCATTATCATGTTTGCTTGCAAATTGCAAAGTAAGCATATTAAGATGAGGGTTGGCATCTGTTGGTGTTTCAAGCTGGTAGCCAGTGAACAAATTCCAAATATAGCAAACTCTACTCTTGTTTCATTCATAAAGTTCTAATCACATATCTCATAAGGGGTATTAGGATATGGCATAGACTAACAAAAAATAGAGTCTAATGCACCCCCACCCCCATGGAAAGTCTTTAAAAAGTTACACATTCCTTATTGCCTAAATTGGCTGTTTACTTACTTTGTCTTCATGAAAAAGAAGTTCTCTCAGATTTCATTTCAGAGCACTAATGTAAATTGAGTGAGACCACTAGATGCCAAGGTGGACTCTCTCAGTTAGATACTGTCTAGCAAGTGTATAGAGATGATGGTTGGGGTCTGTAGGTGTGTCAGGCTGGTAGCCAGTGAGGTCTACAGAATACAGCTTCTCCACCTTGCCATACAATGGTGCTGTGGTACTCTGGGTTTATTTGTGACCATTTCTGCAGGGAGTTGTAGCCTGTCATATAGCAGTATAATTCCCTGTTGCTGTCTGCTGATGATTTCATGTTGTTAGCTAGATGTGATTCATTGGTAGAGGTGCTAATCTGGTTAAGAGACGATGATTCATTAGTAGAGGTGTCAATCTGCCTGTGATGCAGATATATACTATATACTACAGATATATATCCACTCCTTCAAATATCTAGGGGTCACTGTTGATAGCTCACTCACCTACTCGCAATATATTGATAACGTAGCTCGAGCTGTCAACATAAGGATTGGCCTACTCCATAGGCATAAGTATAGCCTCACTCCCAAGGCACTAAGAATAGCAATTTTCAGCTCTGTTATTATCATCATCGATTATGGGCTGGTTGTTTATGGCTCTGCCTCTGCTACATCCCTTCACAGAATCACTGTTGCTCTTAACAAAGCATGCAGACTCCTTACTGGGGCTGCCTGCCTCACACACATGTGTGACCTATATGCTCAGACTGGGTGGCTTCAATTATTCAGCCAGATCCAATATCAAACCTGCTTACTTGCCAAGAAGGCACACCTTGGTTTGTTACCCCCTGGCGTCCAACCATACCTCTCAACTGTACCACATTACGAGGAACGTCCCTCATTTTGCTTCACAAAAGCTCCCTGTTCCACATTGTGAGGACTTGTTCCACATTCAGTATTAACATTTTAAAGCAATAATCTATAGTAAATGATGCAAACAATGTATTATTCAATTAATAACAGACTTCCTGAACATCAATGCAAACCTTTTAACAGTGTTCTGAGTCTCCTAAGTAAAGATTTGATTAAGTGTTCCACATTTTGCTCATTTGTTCCACATTTTGAGAGGCAATGTTCCACATTTGGGGGACAAAAGGTTGAGAGGTATGCGTCCAACATCCCTTAGTCCTTGTCACAGTACCCAACATACTCGCAGCTTGGCAGCTCAGGTCTTTACTGTTCCCAGATGCTGCACCACCTTAGGTCAGAGGTCTTTTGCTTACCGAGCCTCCCTCTGGCTCAACTCCCTGGGTAGGGACATCTTTGCTGAGTCAAAACTCGGCCCTTTCAAACACAAACTCTGACAACATCTACAGTATTAGCAAACAGTATATGTGACTGCTGTCCTTAGCAGCCTTCTGCTTATGTCATCATTGTACTTATACCTTTCAGCACTTTTAACTCTTGGCACTTCATTTCAATCCTACCCTCGAGCCTTTTCCCCTCCACCCCTCACCCCTGCTTCTTCTCTGCTCATGCATCTTCAAGTTCTTCCCTTGTTTCTCCTCACCTTCCCTCTTCCACCCATTCTCTCATCTCATGCCACCTCTTTTGCAACTTCTTCCCCTCCTTCTCCCTACGTTTCTCTCTCTTACGTCTCTCCCACCCATATTACTCTCTCTCTTGGGTTTTCAACAAGGCCTGCTAGGCTGCCCCCTCTCCTGACTAAACACCACCTCTTCTCCTTATACTATTAATTTGTCTTCCTGCCCCTCAGTTCACTAGTACTCCCCCATTCTCTCTGCACTCACCCCATTTCCCTCTTTCCACCTCCCCATCCTCTCATCTCTCTATCCCCATTACCTCCTTTGCAACTCGACTCCTTCCCTCTCCACCTCCTGTGCAACTCATCTCCTTCTCCCTCTTGTTTCTCCCATCCCCCACCTTACACCCCATTACTTTCTCTCCTAGATTTTGACAAGGTCTTCCAGGCTGCCCTCTCTTCTAGCCCACTCTGCTGTTATATTGAGCAACATTCAGTGCTATTTTGATTGCTTTTGATGTATTAATTTTTTTAAGTATATTCTTGATATCTGCTATTTACTTATCTATTGTTTACCTTGTTTTGTTTTTGTACTACTGACGTGGAACCTTTGTAAATGAGTTGTATTGCTCAAAGCTGTTGTAATCCAAGCCTCAATAAATAAAATATACCCACTATATGGCTAATATAGACAGTCATGTGGCTTTGTGTTTCTGGCTCTCCCCCACCACACCAACAGCGATGGTCATTTGAATTGCCCATTTATAATCAGCTAATCATGGTATCTGGACCCAGAGCATGACATGGAGGGAGAAGCACTTAACATAGAGAAGACAGCAAAGACACTCTTATTGGGCCCTACTTACTATGCCTATGCGCCAATGATGCACAGCATGTTGGCAGCCTTAAGTCAGAAAGCCACACATCAGGTGTCCTGTTAGATCCCAGCTGCATGCATGAAAGGGGTGTTTGCCTCTTTAACACTGGATCCCCTGGCCATGAGCAGCACTGCCCACAGGGATAATTATGGGGAGTGACTGGGGCAGAGCATAGCTACACACCATGCACTACTCCAGTCCCATCATATGGAATGCTGAAAAGGGGGTGCAGACTATGCATGCAGGGACCCTGCCATAGTGGCTACACACTCCCTCTTAAGAGCAGCAGATGGCCATGTGACTTGGGGCAGGAGTTTAAGAGGGTTGTGAGGAAATACTTCTTCATAGAAAATGTGGTGGATGCCTGGAACAGCCTGTCAGAAACCATGGTGGGGTCAAAGACGGTGGGGAGCTTCAAGCATGCATGGGATGGGGACATGTGCATAATAGATGGAGGAAAGGGAGGAGGGAGGAGGGAGGAGGAATCCCTGTGACCAAATAGGGTCCACGGTGCAGTAACAGGAAGGGGAAAATAGGACAGACTAGATGTGCTTACCACTCCTTTTCTGCCAACACAGTGTGTGTTTCATAGCAGGGCAGGCATCCCCCATCCCCCTGCCCTCAGCTCTCCTAACATGCAGTGAGGGCTGGGGGCTACTGTTTAACTATTCCTTTTGTTATGGTTCCCTTAAGGGAAAATGGGATACTGGTACTCACAATGCCCTGCCTCTTATGAAGCAGGGATCCACTTTACCAGAAGATAGTGCATCTGATTGGATGTTCACTGATGTTCACTGCTTCATCTGCATCCAACCCCCTGGGACCTCTGCACTACTATGCATATGTGGGGAGGAGCCGGGGATGGGCGAACTGGGATAGGGCATTGTGTGTGGTATGCACCCATCCAGAGGTGTGGGACAATGAGACTAGGTACACACCTTTAGTGCATACCCAAGCCGCCATTGTGCTTAGGCCCCAGTGTGTGTGTGTAAAGTACTGTAAATTACTTATTTGGCTACAGATCAGTCATTCCTTTCTATGTGTTGTTTTGTTTGCTTGTGATTGGTCATGGCATGGACAGATTTGGAGACAACTGCAGCCAGGCCACCAGGCAGCAGGGTTTTGCATTCGTTCCTGCGAAGTGACCCTCAGAGCCCATTCTGTCCATCCTGTCTGTCCTCAATGTGCTTGCTAACCACTATGTCCATTGAACTTGATCCACAAGTGAGATGGATGCAAAAAGAGGGAGAGGGATGATGGAGACATACCAAGGCAGCACTGAGCCCAAGGGTGGTAGTGGTTGAATGCCCACTGAGCCAGGAACTGGGAGACAGACTGAATGGGGTTGGGGGGGGTAGAACTGAAAGTTGAGATGGGAGGCTGATAAAAGACATGGGAGAATCTTCAATGACCCTGCAGTCAGCAGCCTGCAAAATCCACACAGACACTAGAACTATGAATCCTTTTTGAGCTCTTCTGTGAGCCTTTCTGTATTTTTGTTTTACAGGTATGACTGGATGTTGGAGAGCTCCCCATCCCAGATTCACCAGGTAAGATATCCCCTACTAACTACCTATGTTAGGTGGGTGAGTTGTAATGCTGCAGCAGAGCCCATCCCCAATGCTGCTTTTTACATTCTTAGTACTAATACTGGGAGCCCATCCCAAGCGTCAGCTTTCACTTTCTTAACATGGTCTATTTACCAGACTAGCAGCTGACTGAGGAGTCAAAGGACTGGTGCTGAACTACAGTAAAGTGACCAGAATCATAAAGGGAAGTGTGAGTTTTACAATTATGTATTTATTTTTGCTTTGTTATGGGTATTTGTGGTGGGTGTGTCACTGCTAAATCAAAAGGATTGCTGATTGTTCTGGTGTTTTGTATCGTGGGCTAGTTCAGACTATAGATAGAAACAAGATCCCACTGTAAATACATAGATACATAGACAGTGTCGGCAGATAAGGGCCTATGGCCCACCCAGTCTGCCCATTTGAGCTCGTAAGTTCAGTTTATGTTTTCCTAGAAGTCTGTTGCCCCTTACCCCTGATCTCCAGAATTTCTTTATGTCTATCCCATGCATTCTTAAATCCCGTGATTGTTTCAGCCCCCACCACTTCCTCTGGCAGGGTGTTCCACTTATCCACCACCCATTCTGTGAAAAAATTCTTCCTCATGTTTTCTCTGAATCGTCCTCCCTCCAACTTCATCCCATGCCCTCTAGTCCTGGAACATCTTTTTCACTTAAAAATAGTGTATTCCTGCACCCTGTTCCTCCCTGTAAGATACTTGTATGTCTCTATTATATCCCTTCTCTCCCTCCTCTCCTCCAGGGAGTACATGTTCAGTTCCTTCAACCTGTCTTCATTGGACTTGTGATGCAATCCATGCACCATCTTTGTTGCCCTCCTCTGCACCTTCTCTACCCTGTCTATGTCCTTATGTAGGTATGGTCTCCAGAACTGTACACTGTACTCCAGGTGGGGCCTCACTAGTGTCTTGTATAGCGGAATTATGACCTCCCTTTTCCTGCTGGTGATGCCCCTGCCTATACATCCCAGCATCCTATTTGCTTTACCTGCTGCCTTGTCACACTGTTTCCCTACCTTGAGGTCATCAGAGATGATAACCCCAAGATCCCTTTCCTGCTTGATGTTGCATCTCAGCTGGGTGATCCTGGGTATGCAAACAGCAAGGAAGAGCAACACTGGGGATCAAGTGTCACCAATATATGAGACAAACTACAAAATCAAGTGTCACCAATATACAAGACAAAAAAATCATAGCACTTACCACCAAAAAGAAGCCATGGAGGCCAGAGGTATTTAGCAAAAATGTATTGCATAGCTAAGATAAGAAAATTTAAAAATAGCTACCACCAAACAATGCCTAACACTCTATACTGGGTAGTAGTTGGCAAAATTGCAAAAATCTGTTTCACTCACATTTCACGTAATTACGCCATGTTTGCTAATTTTCATGCATTTTTTGCAAATTAAGTACAATTTATTTAAAAATGCAATTTACTCTGTTAGCACTGTGTTTGAGTAAAACAATGCCCATTCTCAGTTAATTTGTGCAAGGTGAATGGTGCTGAAGAAGTCATAGATGTACTCTTGTGATATACATAGAAACACAGAAACATAGACTTTGACGGCAGATAAGGACCGCTTGGCCCATCTAGTCTGCCCATTTCCCTACCTACAGGATAGGCCGCAGATCCTAGTTAACCAACAGCTTATTTCTTCCTACCCCCCACAAGAATTGCCTTATGTCTGTCCCATGCATTCTTGAATTCTCCCACAGTTTTAGACCCCACAACCTCATCAGGAAGGCTGTTCCATGCATCCACTACTCTCTCTGTGAAATAATACTTACCACATTGCCCCTGAACTGCCCTCCTCTTCTATCTTTAAATTGTGTCCCTTGTTCTTGCAAGTCTCTTTTCTGAAAGATGCTACCTCTTGGACTTTGTTGATTCCACTGAGGTACTTAAAGTTTCTATCATGTCCCCCCTCTCCCTTCTTTCCTCAAGGGTATACATATTAAGCTCCTTTAGTCTCTCCTCATACGGCTTCTCTTGCAGACCCTGCACCATTTTAGTTGCCCTCCTCTGGACTGCCTCTATCCTGTCTATGTCCTTGCGGAGATGGGGTCTCCAGAACTGGACACAGTACTCCAGATGGGGTCTCACCACCAACTGTCTGTACAGAGGGATAACAACTTCCTATTTTCTGCTGCTGATGCCTCTCCCTATACATCCCAGTGTACCCCCAACCCTCCCTACTGCCTTCTCACATTGCTTGCTAACCTTAAGGTCATCTGATATGATTACTTCCAGGTCCCTTTCCTTTTTTGTTGTTGTTTACTACTACCTCCCCACCCATTGTGTATTCTTCCCCTGGGTTCTTGTTTCCCAGGTGCATTATTTTGCACTTCTTTGCATTGAATCCTAGTTGCCATACTTCTGACCATTCCTCCAACCTTGCCAAGTCCCTTTTCATCCTTTCCACGCCTCCTTGTGTAACAACCCTGTTGCAGATCTTTGTGTCATCTGCAAAAAGGCATACTTTTCTTTCCAGTCCCTCTGCAATGTCACTGATGAAGACATTAAAAAGGACTGGACCCAATACTGAACCCTGCGGTACCCCACTAGTAACCCCTCTTTCTTCAGAGTGGACTCCATTTACAATTACCTTCTGTGTCCTGAAGGCAATTTGTAAGTGCCAGATAGCTTTTTTGTAGAAAATGAAAGATAATGTGAAAGTTTATAGATTTATTGTAGGTTTTTAAGAATGTGCACTTTCAAAAGAGTGCAATAGTAACACAGGAAAACAAGCCCAATATTATCAAATATGGCTTTTTTTGAGGGCAGGGGAGGGTTTTTCACAGTATTCCTGGCTGACTTATACTGGGCATGCTCAAGTGTTGCTCAGCCATCAATGCACTGGAGTAAGAGCTGTCAGAGCAGTTAGATCTACAGAGCTGCAGTCTAGATCAATCCTTGGGGGGAAAAAAACAACAAACTTGAAAATTAATGTTTTTTCTTTTGAAATCTGCCAGATATGATGGCAATCTTTTTTTTAGTGATATTTTGCAGTGCCTTCAGTTTACAGGGCACATTAAGGAAGTTTTAATTTTGCCTTGGCAAAGTAGTTAAGAAAAGGAGGAAGAGCTTTTTTCTGATCTTTAAAATGTTGTATATGATCCATAAGTAGGCCCTGCATTGTGTGCAGTACTACGGAACATGTGCAGCGCTGTAATTTCCACGTGTCAACACTGATATTCATTATATAGCAGCAGTGCCAACCAAAATTGTACAGGGGAAATTGTGCTATCAGTAGTCTGTTAAAAGGAAAATGGAGTGCTTTATTTTGGTGGTCAACCAGTAACAGTACAAGTGCTCTACTCATAAGAGGTCCTGCACCATGTGCAGTGCATTAATTCCATGGGTCAGCACTGAAATTCACCATATAGCAGTAGCACAAACTGAAATTGTACTGGGGGGTTGCTAGCAGTTGTATATCAAAAAGAAAACAGCGTTTTGTCTGTGATCAGCCAGTTGCAGCATAAGCGGCCCACACAAGTGGACGGTTCATGTGTTGTATGCAACAGATCAGTACGGTTCCAATGATATAATTCCCAAGCATCAGTATTAGAATTCACTGTATAGCAATAGTGCCAGCCAGAATTGTACATGGAAATTGTTCTAACAGTTCTAGATTAAAAAGAAAAGTGTTTTTTTCTTTTCTTTTGATAAGCCATTTGGATTTCAAGCTCCCTACTTATAAGGGGATCATGTATCGAATGCGGCAGGGTGGTATATGTGCAGTGCTGTTATTTCCAACCGTCAACACAAAAATGCACTGTATAACAGTAGTGTCATCCAAAATTGTATGGGGAATTTGTGTTAGCAGCCATTTATTAAAAATAAAATGATCTCTTTTTAATCTTGCAATAATAGTCTATCTGCTCTATATATAACAGGGTCTTGGGTCTTGTGCAGCAGTGCATAATTTCCAAGGATCAGCATTGAAATTCATTGTATAGTGGTAAGAACAGCCAAAACTGTACAGGGAAATTTTGCTAGCAGTTGTAGAAATTGTACAGGGAAATTGTGTTAGTAGCTGTTTATTAAAAGGAAAACAGTAGGATGGAGATTCCCTAGCTATTTACTAGCAAAAAAGGAATTTCGAGGTTTCCTGAAAGAACAATGGAAACTATACGAAGAAATGAATAGGGGTACTGTAGATTCAGAGGGGGTCTATTGGGAGGCAGGAAAAGTTTATATGACAGGGGTTATCATTGGTTACACTGCCAAATTAAAAAGAGAGAAACGGCAAAAACAAAGGGAGTTGGAACAGAGGATCTGTGACCTAGAGCGAGAAGTAAACCACAGTGGGAGAAGGAGAAAATACGAGAACTTCAAGTAGCCAGAGAAGTGTTGAATTTTGAATTTAAGAAGAAGTTAAAAGTAGGCTGTTTTATTCCAGTCAAAGAATATGAAAGTGGGGAAATAAACCTGGGCCCTTACTGGTACACCTTATAAAGGGAGGGAAATCTAACAGGAGAATAGTGCATATCAGGGATAGGAAGAAGAACATGTTGAAAGAGGAGGTTGCCATTAGAAAATGATTTAGGGAGTTTTATGATAAATTATACCAAGCAGAATGCCAGGGTTCGGAACAGTTAATGGACAGGTTTTTGGAGGGATTGCCTATCCCCAAACTCAGCATGGAACAGAAAAAACTCTGAGAGCAAAAATAACAGTAGGAAAGATAAATTCAGCCATAGGTCAACTGAAGAGGGGCAAAGCAGTAGGCCCAGATGGATTTGGTGCAGAATATTATAAAGAACTGCTGGAGGAATTGGCCGAGCTGCTTACAAATGTAATGAAGGAGGCCAGGGGAGAGAGGGGGCTTCCTACGACTTGCTGTGAAGCCCTTATCACAGTGATCCCCAAGCCAGGTAAAAATTTAGCAGAGTATACATCTTAGAGACCAATTTCCCTTCTGAACTATGACTGTAAGATCATGACAAAAGTTCTGGCCATGCGATTAGAAAAACTACTGTCCTGATAGTCCACTCAGATCAAGCAGGCTTTGGGCAGGGTAGGCAGTATTACCATAATATGACACGGCTACTAATTGTAGTATGGTGGGGCTCTCGGCATCCTGGCAGGGCCTGTGTCCTGTCCATGAATGCCAAAAAAGCATTTGACAGAATAGAATGGAACTATCTAATGAAAATACTTGAAATATTTGGTCTGGGGTTAGAATTTCTGCAATTAGTAGGGGCATTTTATAGGGCCTCAACGGCAAAAGTAATAATAAATGGTATTCCATCAACCTCCTTTCTATCCAATACCTCCTTCTTCTCCCCGTTCCAATCTGGTTTCAGGAAAAATCACTCTACCACCACCTCCTTACTTCGGCTCACTGACTCCATCCTCGCCGGGATGGACAATGGCCAAATCACCTCAGCCATGTTTGTCGACCTTGCCAAGGCTTTTGACACTGTTTCCCACTCCCTTCTCCTTGGTTCCCTCTCATCTGCTGGTCTAACCCCTTCTGCCACTAATTGGTTTAAGGCCTACCTTATTGGTAGAATCCAATCAGTTAACAGCGCAGATGTCATCTCGCCACCCCTCCCGATCTGCACTGGCATCCCTCAGGGCTCCATGCTTGGTCCCCTTCTATTCTCCATCTTCCTTCATGACCTGCCATCTGTCTGCTCCCCCTCCTCCGCTATACACATGTTCACTGATCATACTATCCTGCATGCATCTGGCTCATGCCCAGCTGAGGTTACATCCAGCTCACAGCATGACCTCAACAAGGTTCATCTCTGCTTTGCAAACCATCAATAATTCCTCAACGCCAAGAAGACAGTCTCCATGACCTTTGGCACAAGGCAGAGACTCTCTAGGCTTCCCTCCCTGCCCACTTTCTGCACTCTTGACGAGACTTTACTTGAGGACACCTCGTCCTTCAGATACCTTGGGGTTTGGTTAGACCAACACCTCACCTTCTCAGGACACATTGACACCATCCATAAAAATTTGCACCCCAAGCTCGGTGCCTTGTTCAGGAACCGCATTTGTATCCCTCCTGCGGCTAGGCGTGTGCTTGTCCAGAAGATGATCCTCCCCATTTTTGACTACTGTGACGTAGTCTATGATGCCACTCCTAGGTCCTCCCTGACCAGATTGGACACTGTCTTCAACTCCTTCTGCCACTTTGCCCTTGATGATCCTTCTTACACCCATCATTGTGACCTCTATTGAGACCTTTCCTTCCCCTCCTTTACAAATAGATGCCTCTCACACTGCACTAAATTCACCACTAAATACTGGCTAGATGAATGCCCTTCCTATGTCCCCCCCTCATTTATAACACCCCTTCCTCTTTCCCACTCCCTCAGATTTACTGACACTCACACACTAACTGTCCTCCGCCACTCCACCCTCTCCGGCCAGTTTGGGTACTCTCACCATTTCCCTAAAATATGGAACTCTCTACCTCCCCAAATCCGACATTCCTCCTCCCTCTAGTCCATCAACACTGCCCTCTTCAACTATCTTGCACCTAACTGTTCCTGTTATGACCCGCCTTGATTTCCTTCATCTTGCTCCTTACAGTTCGGCCCCCTTCAGAATTTACCTAATGCCTCTACCGACTCTACTACCTCTACTGACCCTAGCCCCTCCTAAGTGCTAGTTCTCATACCTTTCTCCCTTCCCTTACTCTCTCCCTTTTTCTCTAGCCTTCACACTCCCCTTGCAGGGTTCTTAGCATCCAGAAGGGGTTCTATAGTGCCTAGGCTTGCCACCTTTTCTTCCCCCATCTACCTATCTTTGGCCTTTCAGGTCCCCTTGCAAGGTCCCCAGCAGCCTGGTGGGTTCCTTGGATCAGGCCTCATCCCTTCCCAGGTGTTATTTCTCATTTCCTCCCTCCCTCTCATTATCCCTCTATAATTACAATGCCTAACCGGAGGAGGGTTTACAATTGCCTGAACTTCCCTGCCCCTTTGCAGGGTTCATCGCATCCTGAAGAGTTCTCTTTTTGGGTCAGGCCTTATTTCCCCTCCTAGGTGTTAATCTGTACTGTTTATATGATTTTGTCACCTGATAATCTGTTGCAATATGTCTTCTCTACTCATTGAATAATTTGCACCTATGAACTTTTGAATTATCTTTTCTGTATTGCTTCTATGTACTATATCCTTTAACTCAATCTATGCAAAGCACTTATAAATTGTTACCCTGTATATTTCTGCATGTCTGTACTTTCCCGGGTCATGCCTGAAAATAGTCATTTTATGGCTAGTGCACTTACCCAGTTAACAAAAGCTAAATAAAATAATCACACTTACTCCCTCTGTCTTTCTCTCCCACTCTAATCCCTACTTCAGTCCTCTCTCCCCTTGCAGGGTTCCCCGCATCCTAAAGGGGTTTCTCTGGGATACGACTCTGCACTATCTGTCAATCTCATCCTCTCTCTCCTTCACCCCTTATTTCACGATAGCACTTGTTCACTTACTACCATTACACTTATTAATTGTTCTCACAAATGACATATGTATGCACTACTGTTTGTAACAACTGCCTTAATTAATTGTATGCTATGTTGATCTTTGTAACTTCAATGTAAAATGTCTCATCCCTATTGTACCCCTTTCCCCCAGGTCACACCGGGAGACGAGCAACCTGTTGCTCATTGTGCCTTCCTGGTAAAACATTTCAATAAATAAATAAATAAACATGTCCTTCAAATGGGCTATCCACCCCTTTTCTTTAGGATCTCTGGATTTCTGACCAAGTGTGTATATATAGTGGGAATTGCCACACACTGAACTTGAAACTCCTGATGAGATGAGCATCAAGTTAACATCTTCAGGCATCTGTGCCAGTCTGGTACCTGGTTAGCTCTGAACTGTGACTATAAATGAGGTTCTGCCCACCCTGGCCCCAGTCAGACTCTGCCATTACATTTAGGACACACCAAACTGGATCCTTCAACCCCTCCTGGATTGCTAAAGGCATTCTTAACTTCATTATATTTTAACAGCACATATCTGTGGTGAACTGGGTCCTGAGTGTCAGTAATCCAGCCAGCATAGGGCACATACATCACCAGACAACCCCAAAAAGTTTCTCTCAAATGCTCAATGTACTCACGGTTTGGTATTCCCTTGTTGCAGGCATTTGACAACACTGTAGGAAACATTTCTTCCTCAAAGTCCATATCTTTAAAATAAACTCGCTCAGTCCCTTTTCTCTGGGCAGCTGTGACAATCTCCAGTCCATCAGGGGGTTGCCCCTTAGAACTACTGATTTCTCAGCCCATTTCTACTTTTGAAAGCAGATGAATCAACTGGCGCTCCACTAGCACAGGTCTCCACCACTTTCTAAGGCAACACTGTTGTTCCACACACTAGTGTGAGAAAATGATGACCAGAGGTCCTTCACCCAGCTCAGAGAGGCTGGCAGGCACCTCTTGCCCTCTGCTGGACAGACAGCTCCTTCCTCTTCACACTCCAAACTGGGACACACTCTGAACTCCCCCAAATTCTAAAACTGCTTCCCCTGCAGCTGAGCTAAAGAGCGTATGCTGCTGTAACAGTTCTAAATGACATCACTCATTCTCTGCCTAGCCTAGACAGGTAAACAATGAGGTAATGTGGTAGAGAGTTTAAAACCCTCTATGGCTGCCCAGAGACATACCTGGTCTAATACTGATGGGATTATAGTAACCCCAGAGGACTGGGTGGTTATACTCACTGCCAACAGATGAACCTTGCTGTCCTCAGCAAAGCTTTGGACTGCAACACAGGCCAGCCAACCTCCGGTTGCCTACGGTGAGAGGTGGCCAGGCTCCCCCCAACCCATGCTGAGGCATAGGCAGGTTACCCAGAGAACAGAGACTCACTGAAGCAACTTCAGCTCTACCTGACAAACTAGCTTGGGACTCTTTTTCAGTGGCTCACCGGAACTGCCTGAAGCATGCCTTGACAGAACAGCACTGATGGCCCATACTCGAGTTAGGACCTCCAGCTTGTCTATCCCCCTAGCCCACTAGGGATAAGCTATCCAACCTACATTACCGAAGAGGTAACCTATACCCACACACATTTCATATTTTACACTGTATGCTGCTTTAGAAATGTACATATGGCATTGCTGTGCATTTCCCAAACCTCAGTACTACACTCAAACCTGAAAAGCAAAAATGTTCAACATTTTCTAGTTAAAACATTTCAAAACACCCAAAAAAGGCAGACTCCGCTGAGCTCAAACATCCATTTCTTGTCTTCTTTACTTCTTCCAGGCACTCTTGCAAAGAGCACATCCTGCAAACAAGAAACAAACTACAAGAAAACACATACCTGCAAGGAAAACAAAAATCACACCTCCCACCAGTAGGATACAATCCAGTCCTAAACACATTTTTAAAGGGTTTTCTACAAAAGGCAGTATAAAAGCACCAAAATAACAAAACATTTTTTTTGGGGGGGGGCGTATCCTACAATGTCTAAACTAAAGGGGAAGTGTCCTGAGTGCACAAGGCACTCACATTCAAGAAAAGTCACTGTAGGCCAAAGACAAGTCAGAACTGTTCTTGCCATAGGCTAGAGGCCTGCTGGAAACTTTAGTCCAGATCCAGATCCATTGGACCAATAAAACAGGGACACCTCTTCTTCAGTGGGCTGTTCATAAACATAAAAAGTAAGAGGAAAACTTAATCCTACCACTTCCAAAATGCAGGCTGACAGTTCTGCATCACTTCTCTAGATCTGGGCTGGATCTCTTTTCACCTTCGGCTGAATCCTATGTTTTTCTGATGTTCTAGTTATTTCCATGGACAATGTTAACTTCACCAACCCTGTATGTGGTAAACTGTTGATCTCATTTGTCCTCCTGTATCCTAAAAAAAAAAACTGTACAGTGTTTCTCTGTACTAAGTTGTTATCACTGTATTGTCTTCTCTGTGACGAGGTACCTTTGTAAATAAGCCTCTGGCTCAAAGGTTGTATACTGATGCTTAATAAATAAATAAATAAGACAAATCTTTGGAACAAGCTCTTCCACGCCACCTCTGGACCTCATTTCTGCTGATCATGGAAAAGAAAACTGCAGGCATGACATCCCTCATTGCTCCCGGGGGGGATCCTGTCTTATTGCTCCAAGGGGGGACGTTGCACTCTGCCTTCGGATCTTCTTTCTTTGGCTGGTTGCCTGCAGAGGTGGGTGGAGGACCCACCACACTGGATATCTTCCAGTTTTGCTTTCTTTTCAAAGCTGGCATCTTCTGATGTTGGTACTCAAGGGTAGTACTACTTGGGATGAGGACCATATACGACTGTTTTATCAGAGCAAACAATCCTAGTAGTGTGGACTGTCTCAATGCCATTTTTATCAGTCACTCTGATGGAATCAAGATGGAAGGTGCATCCCAATCACTGCAACTTTAACCTGTCTTGGCAAAATTTGATTCCTATAAACATACTCATGCCAGATTTAATGCTGGCTCTGCTTTCTTCCAGCAACCATTCTTCTCTGTGGTCCTCAATTTCTTCCCACTTCCATCTTTTGAAAAATGGATTCTTTTTTCCGAATTCTTTCTCAGCCCTGCGTCCGATCAGGAGTTCTTCTTTACTACTCTTAGGTAGACTTAGACCAGAAGCTTTACTTGGGGGATGCTAGGTCCGGTCAAGCCACTCTTGTTTGTTCCAGAGAGGGAAACTGCAGTCCATCCCAGTACTCATTACCATTTCTCTTGAGCCCAGCACAGTCTTTAATGGTTGACTTGTTGCTAGGACCACTGGCAGCCCAGTCTCACTACCAGTCGCCTTACTAAGCAGTTTACGTTCTTCTTTTTCTTCTTGCTCCGACCGGTAGCTGATAGCTGGTCCATCCCTGACACAGTCCATTCTTCTCTAATTTCTGAGGCAGTCACCTCCCATTGTAAGGATTCTTCAATCTCGCCCTCACCAGTCAAGCTTGGATTCAGGCTTGCTGCCCGTGGATCCACAGACTTAGTTTCTGGCTGGTCCCTCCCAACTTCTTCCATGGCTGAAAGGTCTATCTCTGCCTGCCACTGTGAGTCTCTTTCAGACACACCTTCAACGAATTCTCTCACAAACCCCTCTGTTCTTCCTGCCTGCATGCAGCTGTCTTCTGTGATGTACAGGTTGGGCCCTCACCAAGCGTCCACATCGGAGACAAACATACAGTTTTAGTATTTGCTTGTACAGTACCAATGTCCATGTTTATGCCATACTGTTTTCCACAGTCCTTGTAATGAGGAATCATCAGAACATCTCTCCCTGTTTTCATGCAGACTACACACACATTCACAGGAAAATTCAGCAGGGCATCCTTAGCTGGTGCTCCTTAACATCCATAAATCTGTTTAAACTGTTGCAAATCTCTCTCTCACTGGGTTATCCAGATCCTGGTATGGAGCAGATACCTTTCCTTTTACTAGCCATACTGATCTGCAAAACAACACACAAGTTCAAGGTTACTGATTTGCTTTACTGCACACTGACACACTTGGTTTGAATTTTTAAAAGAAAGCGTCTCTCTTTTCTGTGCTGAAACCTGCTGCTTTGTATTTTTTTTTCAATTCCAAACTTTGGTAACACTCTGGTGGGTTTTGCTATCAGGGCCCTGCCTTAGCATTGCGCTTCTCAGTTTGTTTACATTGCTTTTCATCCAGGCACCCCACCCCCAGCCTAGCTGCTGACTTTCTGTCTTCATCACCAACACACTCACTGTTTTGCTCTCAGTTTTCTGTTACACAGCACTTTGCTCCATTGCTCAGACATTTGTTATTTGACTCAAAATAGCAAAAATATTTAACATTTCCTAATTAAAACATTTCAAAACACCAAAACAGGAGGACCCCACTGAGCACAAATGTCCTCTTCTCGTCTTCTTTTCTTCTTCCAGGCACGCTTGTAAAGAAAACATCCTGCAAACAAGAAACAACCTGCAAGAAAACACATATCTGCAAGGAAAATAGTGCTCAAACCTCCCACCAGTAAGATACAATCCAATGCCAAAAACATTTTTAAAGGGTTTTCTACAAAAGGCAGTATAAAAGCACCAAAATAACAAAACATTTTGGGGGGCATACCCTACAATGTCCAAACTAAAGTGGAAGTGTCCTGAGTGCACAAGGCACTCACATTCAAGAAAAGTCACTGTAGGCCAAAGCCAGGTCAGAACTGTTCTTGCCATAGACTCGCGGCCTGTTGAAAACGTTAGTCCAGATCAAGATCCATTGGACCAATAAAACAGGGACACCTCTTCTTCAATGGGCTGTTCATAAACATAAAAAGTAAAAGGAAAACTTAATCCTACCATTACTGAAGTGCAGACTGACAGTCCTGCATCACTTCTCTGGATCTGGGCTGGATCTCTTCTCTCCTTCGGCTGAAGACAAATCTTTGGAACAAGCTCTTCCACAACACCTCTGGACTTGGCTGCTGCTGATCATGGAAGAAAGCTGCAGGCACAATATCCCTCATTGGTCCCAGGGAGGACTCTGTCTCATTGCTCCTAGGGGTGATGCTGCACGCCACTTTCGGATTTTCTTTCCTTGTCCGATTGCCTGCAGAGTTGGGCGGTTGACCCACCACACTGGACATCTTCTGATGTTGCTTTCTTTTCAAAGCTGGCATCTTCTGATGTTGGTACTCAAGGGTAGTAGTACTGCTTGGGATGAGGACCATATAGGGCTGTTTTATCAGCGCAGACAATCCTAGTAGTGTGGACTGTCTCATTGCCATTTCTATCAGTCACTCTGATGGAATCAAAATGGAGGGTGCAACCTGATCTCTGCAACTTTAACCTGTCTTGGCAAATTTTGATTCCTATTAACATACTCATGCCAGATTTAATGGTGGCTCTGGCATTCTTCTTTGTGGTCCTCAATTTCTTCCCACATCCATCTTTTGAAAAATGGATACTTTTGTCCAAATTCTTTCTCAGCCCTGCGTCCAGTCAGGAGTTCCTCTTTACTACTCTTAGGTAGACTTAGGCCAGAAGCTTTACTTGGGGGAGGCCAGGTCTGGTCAAGCCAGTCTTGTTTGTTCCAGACAGGGAAACTGCAGTCCATCCCAGTACTCATCACCATTTCTCTTGAGCCCAGCACAGTCTTTAATGGCTGACTTGCTGTTAGGACCACTGGCAGCCCAGTCTCACTACCATTCACCTTACTAAGCAGTTCACATTCTTCTTTTTCTTCTTGCTCTGACCAGGAGCTGATAGCTGGTCCAGCCCCTGACTCAGTCCATTCCTCACAAATGTCTGAGGCAGTCGCCTCCCATTGTAAGGCTTCTTCAATCTCGCCCTCACCAATCAAGCTTGGACTCAGGCCTGCTGGTCATGGATCTACAGACTCAGTTTCTAGTTGGTCCCTCTCACCCTTTTCCTGGGCTAAAAGATCTATCTCTACCTGCCACTGCAAGTCTGTTTCAGTCACACCCTCAATGAATTCTCTTACAGACCCCTCTGTTCTTTCTGCCTGCATGCAGCTGTCTTCTCTAATGCACAGGTTGGGCCCTCGCCAAGCATCCACGTCGGAGCCAGACATAGTTTTAGTATTTGTTTGTATAGTACCAATGTCCATGCTCATGCCATACTGTTTTCCACAGACCTAGCCATACTGATCCGCAAAACAACACACAAGTTCAAGGTTACTGATCTGCTTTACTGCACACTGACACACTTGGTTTGAATTTTTAAAAGAAAATGTCTCTCTCTTTTCTGTACTGAAACCTGCTGCTTTGTATTTTATTTTCAGTTCCAAACTTTGGTAACACTCTGGTGGGTTTTGTTATCAGTGCCCTGCCCTAGCATGGCACTTCTCAGTTTGTTTACATTGCTTTTCATCTAGGCCCCCTTCCCCCAGCATGGCTGCTGTCTATCTCTCTTCATCACCAACACACTAAATGTTTTGGTCTCGGATTTCTTTTACATAGCACTTTGCTCCATTGCTCAGACATTTGTTATTTGACTCAAAATCCTGTTCACTCTGCTCAGCCTTTAAATTCTTTACTCACACACTTAGCGACCTTACTCAGTACTGGATTAGTTAACACAGCTTGGTTGCTTGCACTAGATACAGCTACTAGTTCAGTCCTTTCTCTCTGTTCACAACTTTGCTTGCTTTGCTCAAACACTAACTGCCCAGAGTCATTTGCTTGTCTGCCAGACATTCACTAGACTACTTGCAGAAGTAGCTGATTCCCTCCTGATGCTGCGGTCTGCCACCAACATGGTAGCACTTTCTTTACTTCTGAGTGATCTCACCCAACAATTTCCACAATGCACGCACCAGCGGTAGGTACCAGAGCAATCGCTATACAGGAGAAGCCTAATTTAAAAGTTTTTACACTTTGTTTAGTTATTGTTTATTGTTTGTATCAATTCTGTTCTTTTCCACAGGACATTTTCCAAGTCCATTATAAATTTCAAATAATCAAATTTCTTTTAGCATCACCTCGGGCTAGGAGCTGTGTGCTGCTTTGAGTACAGTATATCATTTGGTGATCCATATAGGAATCTGGAAAAACACCACTTACAGTAAGTTAAAGTTGTGGGGAATGTCTGTAAAGATTAAGTCTATAAAAGTTGAGGTTGAGAGGTCTTTTTGATTAATTATTGTGGGTTCATTGATTAATTGATTGAGACCCAAGCTCACTTGAAAATCTACCAACAGATGTATGTTATCAACAGAAAGCCAATTTACATTAAAATCACCTAATATCAGTAATTCATGGGTATCCTTATAACCAAACAAAATATCCTGTAACATATTAAATACTTCTGATTCGACATTAGGAGGACGATAAACCCCAACTATCAACATTTTTGTTTTGTGGAGGGTAATTTCAGTTCTGACATTAACACCTCTAAGCCAGCCAAATCAGAGCGTGTATTGATCGCAAACATTAATGATCCTTCCTTCCCATAAACCAGCATTCCCTGTCCCATTTTGCTTCTATCTTTATGTCATAATTGGTAACTAGGGATGTTAATATGTTTACTTTCAATTTTATTGTTCAACCATGTTTCAGTTATCACTACTAGATCCAGTTGGTAATTAAGGATCCAGTCCCTAATTGGATCCAACTTGTTAATTACACTCCTAGCATTAAAGTGTATGAGGCAAAGGCCCTGTTTGGCAAGGATCTCTGCTGTAAACTCATTAATGGTTGGAGAGCAGGAGTTCTGATGTACAGGGCCTGGGTTAAGGTGAAAATCTCCACATACAAACAGAAAAATTAAGAACAAGATTTTGATTACCTTAGATATTTTTAAGCAGTATTTCTTTTTGTTAATCACCTTCACAGCCAAATTACCAACAAGGCATGGGAGACTTTTCAATAAAGGTAAACAATGTGAGAAGGCAGTAAGGAGGGCTGGGGGATACTGGGATGCATAGGGAGAGGCATCGCCAGTAGAAAACAGGAAGTTGTTGGCCCTCTGTACAGACAGTTGGTAAGACCACATCTGGAGTACTGTGTACAGTTCTGGAGACCCCATCTTCGCAAAGACATAGACAAGGTGGAGGCTGTCTAGAGGAGGGCAACCAAAATGGTGCAGGGTCTGCACCAGAAGACATATGAAGAAAGGCTAAAGGAGCGTAATATGTATACCCTTGAGGAAAGAAGGGAGAGAGGGGACATGATAGAAACTTTCAAATACCTCAAGGGAATCAACAAAGTCCTAGAGGGCAGCATCTTTCAGAAAGAGAGATGTGCAAAAAGAAGGGGGCACAATTTGAAGATAGAGGGGGGATGGCTCAGAGGTAATGTGAGGAAGTATTTCTTCACAGAGAGGGTTATGGAATCATGGAACAGCCTTTCTGAGGAGGTCGTAGAGTCAAAAACAGTGGGGGAATTCAAGAATGCATGGGACAGACATAAGACAATTCTAGTGGGGGGTAGGAGGAAGTAGGCTGTTGGTTAACTAGGATCTGCAGCTTATCCGTTAGATAGGGAAATGAGCAGACTAGGTGGGCCAAGTGGTCCTTATCTGCCGTCAAATTCTATGTTTCTATGTTTCTGTGCTTAAAGGTAATAGAAAATGATGTAAATTTCAAAAAATCATTTCCCAGTCTATGTGTGAACAGGTCAGGTTGAGTAGCTTTTCCCAGCTCACAGCTGACTTAGGGAATGCTCTCATGGATTGTGCCATATCAGCCCAATCTAGTGAATTAAACTTAAATGTTCTATTCCCTCTCCCCCATGAAGTAGCTCCCAAATCCCAGTTTAGCAGACAAAAACATACCCAGAGCAGACCTTTACAGCACATAATGGGTACTTCAATATCAGGCCAGATAATCTTGTTGTTAAAGTAATGAACAATTATTTTAAATGAACTAAGCAAAAATAAATAAATAAATTCAAAATATAAGTATCAATAACTGTTGCTAAAGAAACCCCAGATTAGTACAAAAACAGCTTATGCTATCTAAATAAATACAATAGAGTCTAAGACCTTGTTTATATAAAGGCCAGTAATAAATTGTACAATAATTTATAAAATGCACAAAAACAGCAGAGCTGTCTAAATAAGTACAAATGAAAAAGTAAGTATGATTTTGTATAAAGAATGCATATACCACAGTAGTTACTGGCCCTTTTCCATGGGCTTCTTCTTACTTATAAAACTACATCCCAAACAAAAATACATAAGACATTTCTGTTATTCAATGAATACCATACTGTATGTTAAGAAAGTAAAAAAGAAAAAGAACTATTTACTATATAACATAAAAATACCATCTTTTCAGCATAGTCCCAGAAGGGCTTTCCCAGAATTTCATGCATTTCTTGAAAAGGGTTGAGAGAACTGAGTGTTTTGGAAATGTCATACGGTTCACTTCACAGCATAACATCTGCATTTGGTTGGCATTTTGTGAGTCACTCATGAGAAGGATATCTCAAGCCCTCTATCTTGATGAGAACTGCTTCCAGAGAAGTCTCCACTCCACCCATCCTCTCATGCAAGTCCCCCATATCCCACTGAATCACAGCCACGACAATGTCAAGGAGTCACTCAACAGCCAATTGCTGTGACAAAGGATCTGACCTCAGGACACAAGGTGCATCTCAAGGCACTTCCCCTTCCAAATGATGCCCTCCCTAATAGGGTCTCTCGACCACTTGTGTTGACCATTGCTTTTGCTGCTCCTGGTCCACCTCTGCCACATCCTCCAACGTCAATTCTTGAATGACCCAGTAAAGGAGCATTCTAGGGCCCTATTATTTGCACCACCATGCCGCCTCCATCTTTTGCCTATGGAACTCCTCTTCCACCTTTCTGTATTTCTTTAGTTCCCACTCCACCCTTTTCTGCCTCTGCCTGGTCATGATTTCTTTGTAGTCACCCTCAAGGCCAGAGAGGCCAACTTGTTCCTCACCTATATAAAGAGACAGAAAACATTTTTTATAACTATGCAAAAAGGCACAACCAATTTTATGTTAACGTTCTCTTAATTGCCCTCTGGGGGAAAATGGCATGTTTATTATTTCACTAGGCTGTACATGAATGTTTACTAGACTTTGACTAGGCCTGATTAAATGCTTATCGCTAATCAGGAAGCCCTGTTTCATAGACACTTGTTTGGAGAAATCTTTACTGTCTTTTTTCTAATGATTACCACATATTATTCCTTTCCAGCCTACAAATGACACACAAAAGAAATGCTTAGAAATCATCACATCTTTCCCCATGGTGGAATTAACCCTGGACCACCTACATGAAAGGTGAACATGCACCACTATAATAGCCTGGAATGTGTCCTCAAAGACAAGGGCTTCATAAATGTACTCACCACACTTATAACTGGTTAGACGATTTACAGTTATTACACATATTTAGTACAGATTGTTTTCTTATATCTTCATAACTTCATTTTCTTGCCAAAAGCCTGCCATTTTGTGTTTTACCTGTCTGTTACCTTAATGAAACTTGCCCCACAGCTAACTGTTAAAATATTGAATTAATTGCTGCCTAATGTTAAACTGTTATCCCAACACGGCTTGCACTACCTGCTTCTGCTGATAAGCGTCTGCCTCCAGTTAAATCCAGCAGTTACTTTAAGTAAAGAAAAACAATATATAGAAATCGCAGCCTGCTTAGAGGAGGATTGCTTAACTTTACCGCATCCTGCTTCGCTCTAATTTTAACTACTCAGCCTGTAGTCTATTGTGTCTCAGTACGGCTTGCACCACCTATACGTTGCTAAAAATCGTTTCCCCTCAGACCTACCCAGCAGCTACCTTAAGAATGGAAAGGGTGCCTGCTTCAATTAATTTTAATCTTTGGAAAAGCTGCAGCATCTTTTTCCCCTGTGAAGCTCCTTGTCAAGCTTTTAAATAGTACGAGCTGTTTCAGGCTTGCTTAGGAGCACTCTGCCTGCCTAGACTTACTCTGCTTGTACAATCCTGTCCATGGGTATACGCAGCAGAAAGCATCCGAATGAAACTGTTTGTAATCTGAGCACCAAACCATTGTTTTTTTTTCAACCTCCTCTCCCCTACTTAAAGCCCCCCCTCTCTCCTCTCCTTCCACAGATCCTGCTGAGCAACGGAGGTCACGAGGTGCTCGTTGTGCTGCCCTCCTCCCACGGAGCAAACACCAGACCCATCCCCCTCCTACCGGAGCATCGGAGGTCGCGAGGGATGAAAAAGCCCTCCCCCAAGCAGAGCACCCCTCCCCTTACCTGTACGGAGCCCCGTAACCGGAATTTAAAAGGTACATCAAACAAAGAACTCCTGGCTGATCGATGTGCCTGGGCAGACATCCCATGACCTTCAACAGCTTCTGTGATGGAGCCTCGCCGGCGCTGCGCACCAGCTCCCCGCCACCCCCACCACAGCCCTTGGTGAGCATCTGCTTATATAGCAGTGGTCACGTGAGCTGTATAACCTATCAGCTCACTTTCCCATTTGCAGGTTATCAGACCTCTCCACTAGAGGTCGCATCAAAAACCTCACTGTCAACCTCCTACCCTTTAAAATGGATAAAAACCCTGCTGCCTGCTGTCAGCTGTAGGAACCTAAAACTCTATGCCCCTCACTTCTCTGAGCCAATTATCTGCGAAACAAACACAAAAGATCATCCTATACATGCGAGGCTAAACAAGCCTTTTCCAATCACACAGCAACCCCCCCCCCATTCACCCCCAGCTATAATGGTACCCCACACTGGAATCTCTCTGACCCACTCACCCCCCTCCCAACCCCACAGGCCCCTCGTCCAGGCTTAGGCTAATACTTGGGGGGGACATTGAAACCAACCCTGGTCCCTTCTCTCCTAACCTCACCCTTAGTGACCCCGCAAACCCCTTCTGGGTGAACACCGGTGGGCTCAAGCTGGTGCACATGAACATTGGGAGCCGAAGGCATAAAATGCCTGACCTTGAGGCTTGGACCCAACTCTACAAACCCGACATACTAGCAGTGATGGAGACATGGCTAAATCCCCACATCCTCCCTCATGAAGTTGAATTGGCCGGCTATCAGACCATAAGAAAGGATAGAACAGGAAAGAATGGGGGGTTCTTATCTACCTCAACTCCTCCTTAAATGCTACCCTGATCGATCTCCCCACTCCTAACATATCAGTGGGTGAGGTATTACTTGTCAAACTACTCCTCGGAGACACCAAACCTCTCTTTATCGGGTGTGCCTACCTCCCACCCCAAACCGCCGCCCTCCTTAGAATCCCTCACAAATGCCATCCACAATCTCCCCTTGGGGGAGACCATCCTCCTCGGGGACTTCAACCTAAATTGGCTTTCCCCAAGTACCTCCAGAATCAAGAACCTAATACTGGATGCATCACTTACCCAAGTGATTGATTTGCCAACCAGGCTTAACACCAAGTCGGGCAACCACTCACTACTTGACTGGGCGCTCGCCTCCAGCCCCGATCAGATATTGACTGCAGGGATTATGTCCGACTCCCTGAGCGACCACTCCCCTATTTTCTGTACCTGGTCCAATAAACCTCCTAAGGTCGCTGCCAGAGTGATTGAAGCAAGGAACTTCAGCCGGTTTGTACCCGCTGACCTCTGCTCTGACCTTCTGAAGGTAGACTGGGGCCCCATTGTCTCCCTCCCCACAATTGACGAGGCACTGGATTATTTCACCAAGATGTTCCTGTCCATAGCTAACCAACATGCCCCCTGGAAAAACTCAGAGTACATGGAAAATACCACAAATGGCTAAACCCTAAACTAAAACACACCATGCAACTCCAGGACAAGGCATGGGGTCTCTACAAATCCTCCAGCTGCAAACCGGACTGGGAGAAGTACCGGTGCCTGAGGAACCAATGCAAAAAAGCTACAAAACAGGCCAAATCCAAATTCCTTAGGGATCTCCAAACCAGCCATCTAAGTGACCCAAAGAAATTCTGGGGCCACATAAGCTCACTCCTCAAAGGCCCTTCAAAAGAGCACGATGCTTCACTCCTAATTGGGGAGTCATTTACCAATGACCCGACTAAAGTGGCTGAAGCATTCTGTGTATCCTTTACAAACCCCAACGGTTGCCTCCCAGCAGTGCCTGGGACCCCCTTTCTCCCCACGCAGACAGGGTGCTACCTCACCCCTTATTCCATCTGAAACTAGTTGAGCCTAAAACAGTACTGCCCCTCCTGCGCAAAATAAACCCCAACTCCTCTTCTGGAAATGACCTTCTAGAGCCCCGGCTGTTGAGGGCTGCAGCCCTGGCCATCACCTACACCGTCACCCTGCTCATCAATAAATCCCTCCAAGAAGGGACGGTCCCCAGTAAATGGAAAGTTGTGACTATAGTCTCCGTCCACAAAAAAGGAACTCGGGACAGAGTGGAGAACTACAGGCCCATCTCTCTCTTCTCTGCCCCCTGGGGAAAATTCAGGAAAGACTTGTCTATGATCAACTTCAAGACAACCTGGAACAACACCTACTCCTCTCCAAAGTACAACACGGCTTTAGGAAAGGCCACGGCACCAACACCACCCTCATCTGGCTAACATCGGACATACTTAATGCCATGGACCAAGGCACCCAAATGGGCACCCTATTCATTGACCTATCCAACGCCTTTGACTTGGTCAACCATGAGCTTCTTCTAGCCAAACTTCATCATCTTGGCCTGGACCAGCTCTCACTCTCCTGGATCATGAGCTACCTGAAAAACAGATCCCAAAAAGTCCGCTGGTGGAGAGACCAATCCAACCCCAGGCCTGTGACCTCTGGGGTGCCCCAGGGCTCCATACTGGGCCCCCTACTATTCTCACTATTCCTAAACAACCTTGAAGAGGATTGTGCACCTTGCAACTTTATCCTCTATGCGGATAACACTGTAACCTACTTCAGTGACCTCCAACCCTCAGTTATCTCCTCCAAACTTCAGGCCAGCCTCACAACGTTTGAAGTGTGGTTCACTGCAAACCTCCTAAAACTAAACGAAGAAAAAACAAAAGCAGTCCTCTTCGGGACCGACAGCTGGGCAATGACCATAGTGGGCTACTCCAACTCTCATCAGCCCTAGGAAGGCCAGTAGAAGTCTCTGACCAGTTCAGGTACCTTGGGGTTCTCCTTGACCAGGAGTTAACCTACAAACTTCATATAGATGCCTTAACCAGATCCATACATACATGGCCTCTTATACCGCTTGGGAAACTCCCTTTCTGGAGAAGCACGATGAGTCATAGCAAACTGCAACCTCCTTCCCTCATTGCTATACAGCTCCCCCCTTCTCCAGTCTCTCAGGGAGTCAGAGCTAATCAAGCTCACTGCCCTCTAGCACCACATTGCCTGCTTTGGAACCAACTCCTTCCCAAGGAGACATCACTGTGAGGCTCTTAACGACCTACACTGGCTGACCCTAAGGCACAAATGATCCTATGCCACCGCCTGCCTTGCCTATAAATTCACCTCCCTTGGCCACCCGCCTCACCTGAGTGGCCTGCTCACCCCCAAAGTCCCCATCTGAAACCTCTGGTCTACTGCAAGTCGACTCCTTGACATCCCCCGTATTCGGACCAACCAAGGAAAGCGCTCCTTTCAGTTCACGGCCCCTCACTTCTGGAACTCGCTCCCTGCAAGTTTACTAGACAAGCCCTCCGTCTCCTCATTCGAAGCAGGACTTAAAGTGTACCTTATTGAGCTGAGCCTCTGTGGCTGTAACAGCTAGATCATGTCCTCAACCTAACCCCTCTCAATGACAACTGACTAATATCTCTCCCTCCTTGGACTGCCTATAAGCAAACACCAATGTTACTGTAGACCTGTTGCAATGAAACTGTACTTACCAACATTGTCTAAATGTACCCTACTGACTGTAAATGCATTCTGAAAATGTGTTACTGTATCCTCACCTAATGTAAAGTGGTTGGTGTACTCAACCCCAGGTCGTCCCTGAAAAAGGGATCTCTGGTCTCAGAGGGCTTACCTGGTCAACAAAATCTAAATAAATAAATAAATAACAATCCTCTAAGCTATTTCAGTACAGTGTCTCACATTTAAACAGTGCAGTCTATCTATCTATCTATCAATCTAGCTATCTAGCCATCTATCTATCTATCTATCTAGCTATCTATCTATCTATCTGTCTGTCTTTCAGACCACCATACCATGAGATTCTCATTTGAAGCCCCCCCAGCAGACCTTCCCCTATGGAGATGGTCCAGTACCGCTCTTTAGGGGGTTTGACCCCACAGGGTCTGATGGTGGTGCTGGATCTATGAGGTTCAATGAGTTTGTGCGAGGAGCCAGGGGAGTTGGTTCTAGCCTATAATAGGGTTGTTACCGAGGCCATTGACTCCATCACACCTGTCCATGTTCAGCCCCTTACTTCACTCCAGAGATCCCCTTGGTTTGATGGGACTCTCAGGGAGATGGAGATGAAGATGAGGGGTCAAAGGCTAGAGAAGCATTGGCTGAAATCTGGATCTGGGGAGAACAAACTTATATTGATGTCCCATTACAGGGACTATCAATCAGCAATCTACTGTAAGAAGGCAGAATTCCTATCCAAGGAGATTGCTGCAGCAGCTAACAGACTGGCTCAGCTCTTCTGCACTGTTGACAGGCTATGTAATCCTGCCTGTCTTCATTCTGAGGGAGCATTTTCACAAGCAAAGTGTGACAAGTTCGCTCTGTTTTTTGCTGATAAGATTGCCCCCATTATGTCGTAGATGCAGTCGGTGCCCTCTAGTGGGACATTCAGTGATCAGCTTGAAGTAACAGGTAATTGGGTTGTCTGATCTGACTTCGATCAGTTAGCTGTCATGGACGTTATGAAGGTCCTCCAGGAACTGAGGTCAACCTACTGTAATTTGGATCTGGAACCAATGTACCTCCTAGTGGGGTACGTTGATGTCATTGGCCCAGTCCTTGCCAGGATATTCCAGTATTCGTTAGTGACAGTGGTCTTCCCTGAGTCCATGAAGGAGGTGGTAGTAAGACCCCTTTTGAAAAAAACTTTCACTTCACCCGGACTGCCTGGTCAATTACAGACCTGTCTTTAATCTTCCCTTTGTGGGTAAGATTATTGAGAAGGTGGTGGCCCATCAACTGAAGACTCATTTACTAACTCACTACATCTACGACCCTCTCTAGTCAGGCTTCAGGAAGGTGCTAAATGATCTCCTGGTTGTGAGGGATCAAGGAAGTAATTCCATTCTTATTCTCCTCAATCTCTCAGGTGCATTTGACATTGTGGACCATGGGGTACTTTTGGAGTGCCTGCAGGTATGTTGTGGACTGGCTGGCACAGTCCTCATCTGGTTTAGATCTTTCCTCACTGGTAGGATGCAGAGGGTGGTGTCTGGAACTTTTTCCTCTGCACCCCTGCCCCTGCCATGGGGGGTTCCACAGGTCTCCATTTTGTCCCCCATGTTTTTTGTGGTGTATATGCTGCCACTGGGAGAGGTTATAGGATGGTATGGGCTGAGTTTTTACTGGTATGCAGATGATACTCAGCTATACCTGTCTTTTGCACCTGAGCAGTAGGAGGCAATGTCGGTGTTTAACCAGTGCCTTTCTGAGATCCAAGACTGGATGAGGGCTAACTGGTTGAAGCTAAATCTGGACAAGACTGAGGTACTGTTGGTGGAGGATCACTCAGGGGTGAAGGTGCAATCTGGTTTAGCCTCTGGGTTGATGCTCGGAGGCTCCTACTTGTTTACTTCTGCCAGTGCAAAGAACCTTGGTGTTGTTCTGGAATGCAGCTTGACACTGAAGTTACAGGTGTCAGCTGTAGTCCAGTGTGCTTATTATCATCTGAGAAACATCACCAGGGTCAAGCATTTGGTTCCCCTGAGTAACCTTCCAGCCCTACTCCATGCCTTTGTGACCTTGTGGCTGGATTACGGTAATGCCCTTTACCTAGGGCTACCAGGGGTTGATCTTCTGCACATGCAGCGAATGCAGAATGTGGCAGCAAGGTTGCTGACTGGTCTTCCGAGATTGTGTCATGTCACACCTGTGTTGTGCTCTCTGCAATGGCTGCCAGTTAGGTGGAAAATCACCTTTAAGGTTGGTGTGCTGACCTATAAGGCCCTGCATAGTCAGGGGCCCAGTTCCCTGAAAGACCTCCTATGTCCCCAGTGCTCAGTCCATCCCCTTCGCTTCAGTGATGAGGGTGTTTTGAAGATTCCCAGGGTCCACCTGAAGACATCTGGTGCCCATGTCTTCTGGCTTAATGCACCTACCCTGTGGAACTCCCCCCCTCATCAGGTTAGAGAAAGTCAATCTGTAGAGGCTTTTAAGAAAAAGTTAAAAATGTTCCTGTTTAGTCAGGTCTTCTTATCTAGTTATTAGCTGACCCGCTATTATTTTAATGACGTTTATTATATGTTTTTATTGTTTTTTAATTCTGTTTGTAAAGTGCCTTGATTCACAACTGAGTATGAGTGCTATATCAAATAAAGTGTGATTGATTGATTGATATCTATCTATTGCTCTTCAAATCACTGTGTGCATCATATAAATCAGACTATAACAGGATAACAACAGTATCACCCTCCACATCCTCTCAGGCTCCTGCTTCAGAAGCACCAGCACCATTGCCATCTTCAGATTTCACTACAAAAGGAGTCAACAAAAGACAGATATGTCATTATTCAACCAGCATATACTGTACCCACAACTTAAAGTTTTTCAGGAGTTGCTTTACTAAAACTACTGCTTTGGAAAACTTGGATGGCTAGGTTGTTGTAGGTTGGGGCGAACTAGGTGTTTCATACATGTCTTGCTGTTCTTTTGACAGAATCATAAAACGAGTTGGTAAAACAGAACTTCCTGATTGCCTGTTGTAAACATTCTATTAGTCCTATGTTAATCTTGTGTAAGCATATATGATCAGTCTATTTAATTTCAGCTGATGCTAATTGCTTCTGTATAACAGTTTATATTCGCACCCATTATATTTAGCACTCCAAGCACACCCCAACATGCTCACTTCCTCTTATTTTCACTGGTGGAACACTAGAGCTGTGCTGTATAGTGATATACCTAACATTCACTGTCTTTTTATTTTCACTCTAATATGGAACCAGCGAATATAGTTAAAATAAAAAGACAGTGACTATTTCCTGTTATACAGTATATGATGAACTTCTGTGCTGTTGCTTAGGAATTACACAATTGTATGCATAACACATTGCTGCCCATGATGCAAGACCTACCACCAGAATGAGGCACCTTACTACCACTTCTACTACTACTACTACTACTACTGATTGAGGAAAACAAATAGTGCTTTCCTTTTATTATACAATGGATAGCACAGTTTCCCTGTGCAGTTTCAGCACAATGAGGCAAAATGCCATTGGATGCCTGCACTGGATATTGACACATCTTTTTTGTCTATACAAGGGCACAGACTGGCACCATCAGAGGTGCCGTTTTGTATCCGATCCATATGTACAACTTATTATTCCACTATACATCCTGCATACTACACTATACAGGGCACAACACAAAATATATACAACGGTACTACTTCATATTGTCAATCATTACCACCAGCTACCACACACTCAGTTACACTGTGCGCATAAACACACCACCAACAACACCAACACACATTAGAAATATGTTATATTAATAAACAGTGTAACCCCCCCCAGGATGAAACACAATGCAGTAATGAAGACTTCTACAGCAGAGTTACATCTCCGATATCAGGGAAGGTATCAGATGTGAAATGAGTCTCTTTGCAGATGACTCTAAGCTGGGGGCGGTGGTGGAGGGGGGAGGAGGGGAGATTGGCCCTGCAAGAGGACCGAGATACTCTGGATAGGTGGTCCTGCACCTGAAAATTGAAATGTAACTCCTTCAAGTGCAAGGTGCTACATCTAGGGTGGGAAAACCCCAACTATGTGTACACCCTGGGGGGATGAGTTGCAGGCCATGGCAAGGGAAAAGAGACCTAGGAGTCTTGGTGGATGTTAACATTGAGTATTTCAGAGCAGTGCAGGAGGGCTACAGTCAGGGCAAATAGGATGCTGGGATGCATCGCTAGGGGGATTACCTCAAGGAACAGGGAGGTGATTTTGCCACTGTACAACAGCCTGGTTAGACCACATCTTGAGTACTGTGTGCAGTTCTGAAGGCTGCACCTAAGGAGGGACATCCAACTCCTGGAGAGGGTTCAGAGGAGAGCAACCAGAATGATCCAGGGCCTGGAGGATATGACATATGAGGAATGACTAGGGGAGCTCAACCTATCCTTGCTGGAGGAGAGGAGGGACCAGGGGGACATGATTGAGGTCTTCAAGTACCTCAGGGGAGTAAATAAGGTAAGCTGAGATAGGATCTTTCGACTAAAGGAAGGTGGAATCACCAGAGGACACAGTTAGAAGATAGAGAGTGGTAGGATTAGGGGGAAAGGAGGAGGAAGAGGAGGAGGTACTTCATCGAGACAGTGGTAGAACCGTGGAATACACTGCCCGGGGAGCTGGTACAGGCAGCTACAGTGGAGGGATTCAAGAGAGGGTGGGACAGGTATAGGCAAGGAGTGAAGCAGAGGCTGGTTTGCCTGGGGGCAGGACTGGGGGATGGAGTAACAGTGGAAGGAGACAGATACAGGGCTATGGTACCCAATCAGAGTGCTGAAGCATGAGCAGACTTGATAGACCAATAGGCCTACTCTGCTGGCATCTAGTATGTTAGTTACTGTACTACAGGATAGATGGCAATTTTAATGGCACTTACTACCTTTTGCCATGCAGGAACCTCTGACACTGCATTGCATCTTGGCAGACTCCAATGTAATAAAACATTTTATATTCACATATTCAACCATCACCTTTTTCCTAGCCTTTATACAGTCAGACTGTATAAATGGGAATGCCATGCCCTGATGGGGTGGGGCACAGAGTAATACGAATGCCAGCAGTAGATTTAGGTGCTGAGGTCTCAAATACATAGCATACTGCCATGCTTTGGCACTGTCATGCACCCTTCAGAAAGTTTATATCATTATTTTAACAATTTATGGAATAAGCTACCACCCACACCTGGGCCACTACCTTCCTGTTTCTTGCATCTGAACCATCAAAAACTGTGGCTAAAACGGAAAAAATAAAATAAAATTTGGAGATAGATAGATAGATAGATAGATAGATAGATAGATAGCTAGATAGATAGATACTGTAGCTAGATAGATAGACAGTGTGGGCAATATAATGTCAAATATTTTCAGGTCAGGTTTGAACTTAATTATAGGCCTGGTTCACTATTTCTACGAAAAAGTCAGGCTGTCACTTCTGTAGGTTGAAATAGCTGTGTAGTTTTTCTATGCTTGTGTAAGAATAATGCCACCTCGAACCTTGTTTAGGAACAGAGCAGATAAATGGTGCTGAATATGCGTGACATGCTTATCAAATGTTTCTAGCTGAAGAGTAAGCAAAATTCAGCTTAGCTGTCTTTTTTTGTATTTTCTGTTTATGCTCCACCCACATGGCACCCCTGTCCAGCCACTCCTTCAGAGTGCCAAGGTCCCTGATGCCCACCCGACCCCTACCACCATCCACCAGCCCTAACTGCAGCTTATCTGAGTTGCCTGACATATCCCTATGTCAGGAGGGTCCCTCTCTTCTGGAGGGAAAGTGCCTTACTAGAACATTCACATCCCAGGGCTGCAGGGCTGATCTGGGCTGTCTCCAGGGCTTCGTGGTGGCAGGAACTGGCACTCATCATCTGGTTGGACGGGGAGCTCTTTTCTTATTTTTGGCCCCACCCACAATAGTTCTCAGCCTTACGTGAGCACAAGCAACCTTGGGTGGGGACATGCAGGGTGTGTGTTGAGGCAGCACATACCCCAAACACACCACCCAATCTGCCCACAGGTGCCAAGGCTGATCCCACCCCCCCAGGAGGGAAGCGTCCAATGGATGCTTGTGAATCCCCCTCCCTGCCGGTCTCTGCTCCTGGTACCCGGGCTTGGGGCATGAATCTGGGTTGCCAGCATGCTGAGCGAACCCCTTCACTTGGTGCCATGGAGCTGGCACTTAGGTATCTTTTTAACATCTGATGACATGAGATGAAAAATGTTTGCTCTGTAAAATGAATAAAAATACAACCATTTCTGGAAAGAGAGAGTTAGTATTGATTAACATATAACAGTGCCATCAGCTGTGGTATTCTGAATGTCTCATGCCATCAAGAGATAAGGTATATCTGAACAACAGTACTATCCAAATGGTATTTCATCATCAAATGCCATCAAGAGATGTGGTATTTCTCAACATCTAATACTATCAACATGTCATCTGTAAGCAACAAACTGTTTTTATAGCAACTCAACCAGAGAAAGGACAGCAATATGCAGATTCCTGTGCCATCTACTGTGCCTCAAAATCATGATACAACAAGTCATTCAAGAACAAGGCTCTCACCAGCTCCAAACATCTACACCAGATCAGACCACTTAGGGACAGAATGCTAGCAAGCATCATTCCCTCCCCCATGAAGCAGGTAAAAACAAGTGTTTGTCAATTACTGCAAGCCCTTATGAAATAAACTCCCTAGCTAACATCTCATATTTAGCAAGAGAATAAAAGGGCTGGGAGTGAGATTTTACCTGGGGGGGCTGCGGGTTCATCAAGTGGCTAATGGGTGTGCATGTTTTGCTAATAACTGTATAAAATGTCATCATCTGGACTGGTTATATACCAATTTGAAGAAAATGCCTTTTGCTCTCCTTCTCCTCCCCTCCTGGGGGAGGACGAAGAAAAAAACTAATGCCAAAGTATTTGTAATCTATAAATAGTATAGCACATACTGTAGTGCTTCCTTATGCTCAGTGCATGCATGAGAGGCGGCCAATATGTCATCAACATATATTATAATAATCTTCTGGTCTGCCTCAAGCAGTGCCTTGTGCAGAAAGATATTAAGCTCTGCAGGTGAATTAATGTAGCTGAATGGACACCTATTCCAGGTATATTGGAGCCTACCAAAGGAGAAGGCCAACTTGCGTTGTTCCTTGGGAGCTACCATCACAGTCCATAAGCCATTTGAAACATCAATGACTGTGAAGTACTTAGCTTCTGCCAGTTTGCCCACTCTGATTGATGCAGGCCATGGGCCATCTGGATGGAGAAATCTGCTTGTTCAACTGCCTATAATATATTGTCAACCTCCATGCACCTGTAAGTTTAAGGGCAGGCCATATGGGAGAGTTGAAGGTGCAGTTACATTCTCTGATTATTCCCCTCCATGAGCGAGTCCAGGATTTCCTTTACTGACTCATGAGCAGCCAAGGGAACACAGTAGTGGCACACAGAGATCGACTTTGAATCGGGGTAGGTTTAATCTTCACCTCATGAATTCGTGTTTCACCATAGTTCCAGTTATCTTTAGGAAACATACTGGATTGGTCTCTAAAAATCTCAACCAGTTCTCCCTGTTCTCCAGCTTGAAGTACTTCAGCTAATCTGGTCTGCAGTTCTACCTGAGTCTGAAACTCAGGATAGGTATCTGACCTACCTATTTCAACCCTTTCCTCTACAATCACTTTCTCCCCATGACTATATAAGCATAGTGTTGTAAGGCCCATATGGTGACAAAAGGAGCCTTTCACACTCTGAATATTTATGTTCCACCTCATGCAGAGCCTTGCTTGCATATGCAATAACTCTGTTGTCCTGGTCATACCATTGATAGAGAGCTGCACTAACACACTGGTCAGTGTAACCTGTTTCAAGGTAAAACTCCTTACCCCTCTGGGGGTAAGCAAGGAAAGGTACTTTCCCCAGCCTTGCCTACAAGCTCCTTCATGGCAGTACTTTGGTCTGGAACCCATAGCCAGGGCTGCTGTTTCTTCAGTTGTTTGGTTAAGGACTGGGACACGTATGCATAGTTCTGTATAAACTGGCATGTATAGTTGCAGATGCTCAGCAGGCTGTGCAACTCAGTCAGATTAGAAGGTGTGTTTAGATTCTATACTGCCTGAATCTATCTTGCTTGAGGCCATATACCCTATGGACCTATTTCAAAGACTAAGAAGTTCGCCCTCTCCTGGCAACTCTGACCTTTCATCAGGGATAACTTTGCAGCTGCTTCTTGCAACTTCGATAGCACATACTGTAGTGTTTCCTTATGCTCAGCCCATGTATGAGAAGCAACCATTATGTCATCAACATATGTTGTAATACCCTTCTGGTCTGCCTCAGACATTGCATTGTGCAGAAAGATATTAAACTCTGCAGGTGAATTAATGTAGCCAAATGGCTCCTACTCCAAGTATAGTGGTGCCTCTCAAAGGAGAAATCCAACTTTTGATGATGCTTGGGAGCTACCATCATAGTCCAGAAGCCATTTGAAACATCAAGAGCTGTGAAGTAGTTAGCCCCTGCCAGCTTGGCCAGACTCTGATCGATGCAGGCCATGAGCCATTGGGATAATGAAACCTGTTTATAGTCTATGATCAACTTCCATTAACCTGTGTATTCAATTGTCCTTCCCAGAAAAGCACAGGCTTTCCTATGCCACTTGTGAGTAGTTAGGAAAATACAAGGTTGTTGCATATAGATTGATATGAATGGAGGAAAGTGTTAGCCTAATTCCTATTCATTCTTGTTTGCCACATTTTAGGATATCTACATATGCTCTCACCCGGCTATCTGACATTCCCATTTTAACTGGGGAGAGCTAGTGGTCAGTGGTTACTTTCAGTGAACCCTTTTCACTTATCTTTCACCAAGAAGACACTGCAATCATTGACCCAGTAGGAATTAGGAGTGGTCAGAATCTTGTGGGCAAGCATGGTTGTGAATACCCCTGTTGCCTCAAGATGTGCTTCAGATAGTAACAGACCCGGGGGGGGGAGCAAAAATTTGGGAAGGTGATATCTGCCACCATATACAAGCTTAGTCTGGTCCTTAGCACTATTGACATTGTGCTAGGTTACCCACCAGGACAAGGGAGGTTGCTCCCTATAACACCTGTGAATGACCTTATGTCTAGGACTAGGGAGTAATCCATACTAACAAAAAATGGTGGGAATAAAGGAGTACCTTAGAGCTGTAACAAATATCCCAGTATTACCTGTTTCCTAAAAGGAAAATTCTTTACTTTGGTTTCCACAGCATTGTGGTCACTTGCCACATGGTATGCTTGGGTATAGTAGGTTTTGCCTTCAATAATACCTAGTATATGTTAAACAAGGGGGTCACCTTTCAGGTTTGTGTAAACCTCCCAGTGCATGTTTAAGATGTCATTTCTTCCCCAGGATGCCCATTTTCAGATGGAGAGGTTCACCACTCATCATAAACAGTACATCATGATTATGTTGCTGTCAGCAAAACTCTAATGCCTTAACAATTACTTTTCATTTTTTTTGACATGCACACTGAAGGCACAACCTAAAGAAAAAATGCTTTGTGAAGTCATGACTATTACATCAGGGTGTTAACATTCTAATTCCTATGTAAATGATTAGTCACTAGATTCTTTTAACTAACAGACAGACAGGTTGGGAGACAGATAGACAGATAGATAGATAGACAGACAGACAGACAGAGAGACAGACAAATGAATGGATGGACAGACAGACTTACTGTTTGCAATGAAAAAAAGAAACTTACCAAGTGGTTTGGGGGCAACTAAGAGTCCAAAGGACATCCACCTGGCCCTGACCTCCACTCAAGCGATGTTGTAAAATGCCAACAGGTCTCACCAACAGATGTCTGCTCATCTCTTATTTAACTGGGTGGTGATCTGCTGCTGGAAAAAATAGGTTAAAATGTAAGACACTTAATTATTATTATTAATTAATCAGATTTTACATTCTGAGTTTACTGTTTTATTTTATTATTGCTTATCATGACTTAGCAAAAGTATTCTGATTAATGAAGTCCAGTGCAAATGTGCCAAAGGACTTGTGCTAGGCACTTCTGTAAGATGGTTATTGTGGACTGAGGCTACAGGATATAGAACACAGTTTACAATGCATACAAGTATGCCGGTTTGAAGAGGAAAGAGTTAACCTCCTCATGAAATTTGTCTTAAAAATACTGTACAAGAAATAAGCCAGCTGTTGGGCAAATAGACCAGGTGTAGATGGAGGTGGGATGTCACATGCCAGCTAAAAAAATGCTGATGGATGTTTAATGTAGCAGATATACCTAAAATTCATGATCTGTCTGTTGTTTGCATGAACACTGGGGCAAAATGGTAGTTTGCATCAATTTTGTATGGTTCTATGTGATAACAGTGATTGCAGAATAGCGATCACTGTTAACAGCGAGTGTACATCGTCAAAAATGAATTTTGGTGATGCACACTCACGGCGACTGGGAAGAGGGCGCCCGAGATCCATGAGTGTATTTTTTAATGTGAGGGGCTATGCCTCCTGCACCATCCTACTAAAGGATTCTCAGCTCCAGGGGGGTGCATGTTGGGGGGGGGGTGAAATACTTTAAAAAGGAAAACACTGGCTGCTGGGAAAAAAAAACATGCAGCACCAGATTCGATCCCTGCACCTCCCAACCGATGACCCTCCCCACCATGCTAGTAGACCAGCTTGGCAGCTGCCCACCACACCCCCCCTCCCAGATACATTCCCTTCCCCACGCTTGCAGCTTCCTCTCACCCTACTTTGCCCACCTTGGTATCCGGGCACTACCCTGCCAGGTATCCCTGAACACAGGCACTGTAATTGAATTGATGTTTTTGTATGGCACTCAATTATGGAAGCCGTGTTCACTGGATACCATTTTGTACTGACAGCTTGACACATTTTTCAATTTTCAGCTCCATGTACTTAATACAGATTCTTGGGCCATTACTTTGAGAGTAAGTGAAATATACATTCAGTTGTGATCTTAATGAAATGGCAGAGTCAAAGCTTTAAAATGAATACCCATATGTTACCTCAAAAGATTAATGTTAAAAGTTATAGGGTTAAATACCAACCACCACCCCTTAATTTCTTGTGAAATTTCAAAATATTCTTATATTTCATCTTGTCAGACAGGATTTATTGTGCTTTATAGTATAATTTTATGTTGTCTAAAAGGGTAAGGATTCTGCTTTGGAAATGCATATGTGGTTTTGAAGTCTTAAGGTAATATACGAGGATAAATTGATAAAAATGAAGACACCATTAATAGACAAAATTTTAACAAGTATATAACTTGTCAGATTTTGTGATTTTCAGTTACTCATACTTAATGCAGATTCTTGAGCCATTACCTTGAGACTAATATGCATTCCAGTGTGATCTCAATGAACAGGTGGGAGACAGAGCTTTAAAATGCATATCCATAAGTTGCCTCAAAGGTTAATTTAAAAAAAAAATATTTAAAGAAGGAAAATTTATTTAAAAGAAAGAAAAACTACTTTGTTTACACAAAACATTTTTATTTAAAAAAATGTAAAATTTAAAATATGACTGTTGGTAAAGTGGTGGAACTTAGTCTTGTCCATCTAGAAAAAAAATATTTGTTATCGTCAGGTATGCCAATGTCATCTGGATAATCACATATATCTTGGTCCTCATCTGAGTCCTCATCCTTTGCATTATGGAGCAGAGACATAACATCATCTGGAAATGGTGTGTCCATCCACTTTACATTGAGATCATCAGCCCAACCATGCAAAACTGCATTTGGGGCATTGATAACTACAACAGAAGAAAGCCTCCACAATTAGCAGAGGTAGTTGGCTTGTAGAATATGTAACTTCAGGGCAGGGTGGTAGCAGAGAAAGATCAGTTATTCTGTTGTCTTTGTTATATTTCTCCCAGAAGATCTGCTGCCTTGCTATATTTTCAGTAATACTGTAACTTGCTTCCTTCCATACAGTTTACAGACATACTCCTCCAACACCCTTATTCACTTGCCAGTCTTTCCCAAGTTTCTGAAAGGCATTCAGGAATTTGGGGTATTTTTGAAGGACGTTCAAGCAAATCTTCTTACCCTTTTTGAAGAATGTGGGAACATAGTCATTGTCTCTGAATGCATGGAAACTAACTAAGGCTTTCTTTGTTGCAGTGGTCATTTCACACTTGCTAATGTTAAAGATTTCCCTATTGTTACCATGGCCGTTATCCAAGTATATACTTTGCTCTCATTCTAAAAATAGTGACAGCAAAATTACTGGTATATCGGTATCCCCAGATGAACGGATAATGACAGGGCATGGACATATTGTAATGGCATGTTGCACATGATGGGCATTTTTTGTGCCTGCTTCTTCCTGGTCAGAACAGAGGTCATCCACAAATACAGTCCCTTCTTTGGTGATTATGTAGCATTTTTCTCTCTTCAAGAAATAGATCACTTGGCCCTCTGGCAAACTCATGCAATTTTCTTCCCAGACCTGCATGATCAAATCAATGAGGTGCTCCTTGTTAGATCCATTAGAAAGGAAGTAACTGATATTCTTTGGCACTTTGGTGTTGGAAGCTTTGATAAGATGCTTCTCACTAAATCCTTATTGAAATCTCTTTGCCTCTTTGATTGACTGCTCTCTGTACAGTATTTATCTGCAACAACATCCACTCTTGTAAATCCCTTTGGAAGACTATTCAGGAGTTTCATTGTCAGATCACTGAAGGTTTCAGGGATTCCTGTCATAACCCTCACTGTTGCCATTATATCATCTATGTATGCTGAGACACTTTTCCTGGTGGGAAACTTCGAAGTATCTAACACTGGGCAGTATTCTACTAGCATCTCAAGTAACTTGCTCTTTGGTGTTGTCAGTCTAGTTCTATCTGCATTGGCTAAACTCAGTGGGACTGGGCCCAGGCAACATGTTAATGACTTGTTTATATCTACAGGAAAGTTGTGCGTGTTTGAGAGGGTCAAACATTTTCTCAATATACCTCGCTCAAATTTAAGTTCTGTACCTTTTCCTTTGGTAGTTACTTGAGCTTGTTTGCATCATTGAAGGTTTTCACTGGGGCTTTTGAAATTGGATCAAATATTTCTTTTTACCACTTTCCAGTCTTTCTTTGACAAACTGTTCATACATTTATGTACCTCATTCAATTATACTGGTGAGGTTCTCTTCAATATCAGGCACAAAAGGTGCTCCTGAGGACAAATTGTACAATCTTTCAGCATCTAAAGTAGCACTGAATGGGTTGATAAACTCTTGATCAGGAAAAGTAAGTAAGTAACATAAAGTAAACTTTTATGTGAGGCTCCCTTCCAAAGCTCAGGGCACCTTAACAGTATACATCACAAAAATCTTTCAACGAAACAGATAAAAACTGATAAAAATCTTTATAATCACTCAATGAGTCCCTGCAAATGCTTGGTTGTACAACTATGTTTTTAAGGATTTTTTAAATCCTTCCATGGTCAGGCTTTCTCATATCTGGTGAGGTAGAGAATTCCACAGGGTAGGTGCCATAAATACAAAAGATCTTCCACCTGATGTTTTCAGGGATACCCTGGGAATCTCCAGCAATCCCTCACCAGAGGATCGGAGTGAGCGGGAGGGGCAGTAAGAATACAGGAGTTCTTTCAGGTAGTGGGGTCCCTGCTCATATAGGGCCTTATATGTCAGCAATGCAACCTTGAAGGTGATTCACCACTGTATTGGCAGCCAGTGCAGTTCATGCAGCACAGGTGTTATATGACTGGATCTAGGGGTTCCAGTCAACAACCTGGCCATTGCGTTCTGCACTAACTGCAATCGGTGAGTATCCACTCCCGGTAGCCCTAGGTAGAAGGCATTGCAGTAAACAAAATGACTGGTGACAAAAGCATGGACCAAGGTAGGAAGATCTTCGGGTGGTACCAGGTGTTTAACCCGGACTATATTCCTTAGATGGTAAAAGGAAGATTTGACTACAGCTGAAACCTGTGCCCTCAGGGTCAGGCCCTCATCAAATATCATGCCCAGGTTATGCACCTGGCCCGAGGCAATAAGTGGGTTCCCCCAAGATATAAACCTGATGGATTCCCCGCCCATGTCCCTGTCGTCCTATAACCAGGGTCCACCACCAATACCTCTGTTTTACCCAAATTCAACCATAGCCAGCTAGCACTCATCCAGTTCTGTATCTCCAGCAGGCAGTCATTAAACACCATGGCAGAATTTAACTCTTGTTCAGGCACAAAAAACATGGAGAGCTGAGAGTCATTGGCATAGCAATGAAAACTCAGCCCATACCATCTTATGTCCCATAATGGGAGCATATACACCGCAAATAACACGGGGGACAGCACCAAGCCCTGTGGAGCCCTGCAGGGCAGCCAGTGAGGGGCTGAAGAATAAATCCCGACACCAATCTCTGGGATCTACCCTCGAGAAAAGATCACAACCAACTGAGGACCACCTCCCCTCAGTCCACAGAAGAACCACAAGTGCTCGAGCAGCACCCCATGATCCACAGTGTCAAATGCCACTGAGAGATCAAGGAGAACCAAGATGGAATGGCTCTCCAATCTCTCACCATCAGAAGGTCATTTAGTACCCGCACCAAGGCTGTCTCGGTGCTATGCCTTTTCCTGAAGCCAGACTGGAGAGGGTGTTAGATAGCGTGGTTGGTTAAGTGTTCCTCCAGCTGCAATGTGACCACCTTCTCAATAACTTTCCCTATAAAGCCTAAGTTTGAGACTGGTCTGTAGTTAGCTGGGCAGTCGGGGTCAAGGGAAGTTTTTTTCAAAAGGGGATGTACTACCACCTCCTTTAAGAGATCTGGAAAGATCCCTCTCTCCAATGAAACCACCACTATCTCATCAAGGACTGGACCGATAACCTCTACACACCCCACTAGTAGGCATGTAGGGGCCCGGATCCAAACTACAGTAGGTTGGCCACAAAGTCTGGATGATCCTCACTTTATCCAAGACTGCCAGCTGGCTAAAGGTGAACCAGGTCAATTGGGCATTAGAACCACCTGACTGATTAGAGCAAGGTCCAATGGGAAGGCACTGGCTGATCTTATCCCTGATGGTGGACACCTTATCAGCAAAAAATTGTGCAAACTCCTCACACTGAACTTGTGATAATGCATGACCAGATTGAAGACAGGCTGGATTGCACAGTCTGTCCACAGTCCAGAAGAGCTGGGCTGGCCTATTCTTCACTATAGCAATTTCCCTGGACAGGAACTCTGCCTTCTTATGGGAAATTGCTGATCGGTATATCTTCTAATGATCCAGCAATTAAAGTGTATCCCCTCCAGGTGAGTTTTCTGCCAGTGCCTCTCCATCTTTTGTCCCTTGCCTCTTCAGCTCTCGGATTTCCCCATTAAACCAGGGGTGCCAGGGCAGAGGGTAAGAGGGTGAACATGAGTTGGAGCAATGACATCCAAGGCCCCCGTGACTATCCAATTATAGGCTAACACTAGGGGCCCTGGGTCAATGCTATCCTTTGGAAGTCCTGAGAGGTCCAGCACCATCATTAGGCTTTCTGAGGTAACTCCTCTTAAAGGACGTAACTGTAACAACTCCTTTGGGGCAGGCCTATTTCTGGGGGCTGCAAAACTAAATCTCGGGGTGTGATGGTCAGACCAACCGACTGGCTCCATCTCCACATCAGAGATCTCCATCCCAAGGTGGAACACCAGGTCCAATTAGGGCCCCTTCTCATGAGTTTCAGTGGTAATAACCCATGTCAGACCCAATGAATCCATCAATTGGAGGAGGTTTTGTCCAAACGGCGAGAGTTCATTGTCGACCCAGGCATTGAAGTCCCCCAGAATCAACCATCTGGGAGACTGCAGTACCATCTCAGTGATGAAGTCTGCAACCTCCTTCAGGAACTCCCTCTCATCAGCTGGTGGACGGTAAATCAGAAGGGTCCTGTAGCCTGCACCTGCACCCACTATACACTCAAAGGAGTTGCTGACTCCCACTGGTACATCCCTGAGATCCATTTCCTGTCTAAAATAGACAGCAACCCCCCCACCCCTATGGTCCACTCTCAGGCGGTGAATTACAGAGAACCCAGCCAGAACCGAGGACTCTAAAATGGGGCCTGCACTTCCATCAAGCCAGGTCTCGGTGATGCAAGCCAAGTCAACAGAAGCCACAAGATCCACCACCACTGTGGTCTTATTCTTAATCAACCTGGCATTGCTTAACACCACCTGAAAGGGACGGGCATCGAAGGATGGCCCACTTCCTGCCTGACAATGTCAGAGCCCTTGGGTATAGGCACAAGACAAGCATAACCTTGTTCCTGTGTCCATTTTGCCCCGGGGCATCTCCTAGTTCTCACTGTCTCAATCCACCCACCCCTTTCCCATCCCCCTCAAGAGTTCCAGGATCCTCAATTCCTTCCACTCCCTCGTCTCCTTAATATGCAAAAAGCTCAACATCTACTGTAAACTTCAAATGGGAAAGGAGGATGTTCAAACGGACAAAGATCCTTTAGTCTTGAGGAGGAGTACTGCCTGGCCATGTTCCTAACTCCCCAACACATCCCTCAGACACTCCACACACACGAATATTTATCTAATCACACACCCCACTCACACAAAACCTCTTCCTCCCTCTTATTTAGTCAATATGACTTTGATGCGTTGTCCTGGCTTGATGATTTCAGATGGCCTGCATGCTTTTTGCAGATTACTGACTGAACTGTGAAGGCCAGTCATCTCCAAAGTGCCTCTTTGAATTTTGCTAGCTGTGCTGATTTAACACCTATTTATCGTAGCCATTTGATTCTCAGCAAAGTGTTTAATTTGCACCTAGAATTTTGGCACTTCAATTGTATGTCTGCTCACCAGTTTGGTCAACTAATTCCCTAGAAGCTTTGTGATGGTTCTTTGAAACTGAAAGTCCTTGCTTTTCAGTAGTGGTGGGCGAAGTGGGCAGAATTCGCTTCGTGGAGAAATCCACAAAATGCCACCCACTTCGAGTAGCCAAATGCTAAATTTCGCCTGGCGGATTGGCAAAATTTCACCTGGCAGAATGCAAAATTTTGCCTTCCACAGTGACATTTCGCCTTCTGTCCATGGTCGAAATTTTAATAAACTTAAGTAAGTTAACTTAACAAGATCCCTGGTGGCTAGCAGTCCCTCCCCCCACCTGTCCCACATGTAATTCTCCACGGTGGCTAGTGGTCCTTCCCCCCACCCGGTAATCCACCCAGCCACTGCTAAAATATACAGTAACCCCCACCGCATCCCTCCATATCTCCTTCTCCAGTTCCTTTAAAAAAAAATCAGTGGTGGTCTAGTGGTTTTTGTAATTAAACCCCCTCCCTTCCCGATCCCCAGTTCAAAATAAATCCCTGGTGATCCAGTGCCCCCTCACCCAGCCCCACCAGCAGCCAAATATCCCTGCCACAACCCCAGCTCCCACCCCAATCCTAAATCCGACCGGCGGCAGCAGACCGGCACAGCCCTCCTCTTCCCTCCATGGCCGGCCTGCCGACTGATATCAGCTGTCAATGAATGAGCTTCATTGACAACTCCAGTTTTCCCTTTAGCTGAACTCCCTCTGGGGCCTGTTTAAAGGGTCATGGAAAGAAGATATTATTGAGTTTCTTTGTGGGTAGGAGCTCTTACCCATTGAGCTGAAATACAAGAGTACTTAAAAGAAAGTTCAAATACAAAGGTATGGCTGAAACACTAGAGAAAGGTAAACAAGCAGTAATGCAATATGCAGTAAAAAAATCTCCCTTTAAGATAGTTCAGTCTAACTTTCTAAAACACTCCTTATCTTGGACTTGTAGACAATATAAGCTGTTTGTAAAGGTTTGAGACCTTTATGGTACATTCATATTTTGCGGGGTCCAGTCTGTTTTGGCTTAATTCAGGCTTTTTTTTCATAATTATGTGTACATTTCTGGAAATGCACCCGAGATGTAGTTTTAAACTGGGCAGTTATATACAGTTGCCTATGGTGATTCATGGCACACTGGTACTGTGACACTATTTATTGGAAAGGACAAAAAAGAACTATTTTGCATGACTTTATAATGGCAAGAAGAGGCAGACTGCTGCTGTCCCGGGCGAGGCAGTATTTTTTTTTTTTTCAAGAGTCAGAGTTTGCACTTACTAAGGATGTGGCTGTGAACATTTTTGGACAGGCTTCTTGGTACTGAGCTAGTAAATATGAAACACATGGGGTGTGCAAAGTTAAAGTAGATACCTTGAAAGACTTAATTGAGGAACTGCACCGGATTTTTCTTAGTCATAACATCAGCATAACTTTAAAATGGCAAGAAGAGGCAGACTGCTGCTATCCCAAGTGAGACAATGTTTTTTTTTCTTCCGTTTTCCAAATAAGAGTCAGAGTTTGTACTTACTGACCAAATACATAGCTGTGAAAGTTTCTGGACAGGCTTCTTGGAACTGATTCAGTAAATATGGAACACAGGAGGGTGTGCAAAGTAGAGACCTTGAATGACTTAACTCAGGAATTACACCAGATTGTTGCCAGTCATAACATCAATGTAGAAGACATGCAAGCTCTCATGGAGTCTGAGGAAAGCAACCCCCAGGATTGGGTAAAGTTTGCTGTCTTTTATCAGTACAGGTAAAATGAGACTTCTGGCACACTTTTAATCAAAAGCCTTAACTGGGGGGAGAGGGACTGCTATGCTAGCCACTCCAGGGAAGGCGAATTTTAGCCTTCAGGGGGAAAATTTCATGAACTGATCCACAATGTGGATTTTACCACTCCGCCAGCACTCCGCGGATGAAATTTAAATTCACTGCATCACTACTTTTCAGTTAACCCAGTCTTATCAATAGCACCATATGGCATCGGAACCATCCATTGCTTAACCTGACCCAAAATGGACACTGGGAGAAAATGTAATGTCTCAGACCCTGGATGAGAAGTTTCAAGAGTTTCAAGTGTGTGCACATAGTAAGCCCCATATCAAGCATAATTTTGCTTGTTGAAAGTGAAGAGCAGGGGCAGTAAATATTTCCAGCACAGTAGACTAAGAACAAATTTGTTTTCTTTTATTGCTTTGTGTTGCAAATGCTTCTGATCCACTCTATCCAGATATGTCATCCAGAGATGTGGGGTTTTCCCCAGCTCGCTGTGACAAATCCATTGCCTGAAGGCCTCATACTTAGTCTGGAAAGTGACAATCTCATCTTTCTGAAGCAGTTTATGTAAGTCTCTGGGATGAGGTGATGATTTGACCAGGTCTAGCAATACTGCAGGGAAGACATTCAGTTCTGTTGAATACTCTAGAAATTTGACCTGAAGCAATCACTGTAAGGCATCTGCAAAATCCTCATGTACAATCCATGCTCGATTGTAGTGCTTCCCATGCAAAACTCCCCTTATGCTGCCAGAGGCACAAAGACCAGCCTGTACTACTATGTCCTCAAAGCCGCTACCACCAACTAACTGTCCTATAATGTCAAAGTTTTACAGGAATAGGTGGAAATTTCCCAAATGAATTATGACATTGTGGAACTGATCAGGGAAATTCCACACAACATAATATGCCTTTGCTGCTGCTCCAACATCAAGTGTCAGGTGAACAAAGGGCATATTTACTTGCGGAGCTATTTCTTGTGTTTGTGTGAGGTATTCAACTACAGTGGCATAATCAGTGAAGGGTTTGTGGATGGGTGGAAGGTATGTGATAACCGTCTTCGTTGGTAAACTTGAATGATTGTTACAAACTAGCATCAGTCAACCAGGAAAACTTGGGACAAGCTAATCCTCCTTGTGTGCTTCCCAACTGAGTTTCCACAGCTTTAGCTTTGCCTTGCCAATATTTACCACTGATGCTGGCACAGTAGACTTAGTCATATTGCCAAATGTGGTTGGCTCCTTCTTTGAATTCACCTGTTGATGTTCTAATTCCTTTTTGTTGGATACAATTGTCCTTTTTGAGTGAGGAATTTCAATAGAATCTTCTCAGATAATAGAGCCTTCAGATCTTTGGTATACAACATCATGTGCATTGTGTATTATTTCATGTCCAGTTACTGTTTCAATGTCCTGATCAAAGTTGTCCATCGAGAAAACTGTTAAGACAACAGAAGACTCTGACTTTGGCTGAAGTGGCAGTAACAGACCTTGCTCTTGAAAATGCTGAGAAAGTTCTGTTAAACCAGTTTTGATATCACATACTTGGTCATACCTGTAACTATTTCCTAAATTAAACGGGATGTTCACAGGCATTTTCTGTCTGGTCATATTGTGCAGCACAACTCCAACAAGTACATGTTTTGTAGTGATAAACTTGCCGCGTGTGACACCATGAATTAGGTTTTCTGAATAGCACTTTGACAACTGGGAGACTTGTTCACTCTCCGTATGTTTGGCAAATTTTAGTACATGTGAGAAAAATGATTGAACTGTCTCTGGGGGGTGTCATTCTTTACTCAGGAGAGCATCCACTGTTGGTGGCCATGATAGTGAAGGTGCTGTCTCAACAAATCTTAAGATATGTTCACGCAACAAGGAAGTAACACGCTTGATGACTTGATTGTCATCCGTTCTCAAAAGCTCTGTGACTGATGCACCGCCAGTTAATGATTTAACACTGATTACAACTAGTGGTTTTTGAGGATCAACTGTTCAAAATAAAAGTGAATCCCCATATTTCTTTTTCAGATGGTTTCTAAGTTTATAATGGTATTGTCAATCTCTTACTTTGAAGCCCCGAGATTTCATTCAGTGCCTTCATTGAAATGGTTTGGTGTCTTTGACGCACTTTGTCTTCAATTACACGACAAACAGCCTCAAACCCAGTTCCATCTGAGTGCTCATTGACATCCTCATCACTTTTATTCTGATCATCTGGGATCCTGTCCCTTGTGATTATCATATCATTTAGGTAGCACTTGCATTTTTATGAAACTTTCTTGCAATGAGGTCCTCTGTATATTTTTGTGAGCATATATTGGTCATCACGTACAGTAGCTCTTCTGCCCTTTTCATTGTTGCTTCAGCTGTTTTTGTAGCAATAGCAGTTGGATATTGCCTCTTCCCCTTCACTTTGATTACATATTTGTTACAGATTCCACATGTATCAGGAAATAACACTCTCGATGATGAGGCACAAGGAACACCACCCCTGAGATGATGATATGAGCTACGTTCACCAGCATCTGTATGTTTTCCAGATTTTATGATACGCCTGGCTTTTGTGAACTTTTGATAGCATTGTCTATGGTAGTGATGAAAAATTAAAAAAAAGAAGAAAGGTGGCACACAAATTGAAATCAACACTTAAATGTAGCAAAACCAGTGAATTTATTGAGAAATACTGAGATAAGGACACAGACGGGCTGACCCCAGTGCTTTGACAATGTGGGTCTTCCTCAGGGTCTACCGCCCCCTCCCCTGAGGAAGAGACATGTTGTCAAAGCACTGGGGTCAATCCGTCTGTGTCATTTATTTATGTATTTATTTATTTATGTATGTATGTCTTTGGTAACCAGGTAAGTGAACTAATCCACAGGATCATTTTCAGCCCTGACCCGGGCCACAGGTGGCAACAAAAGTAAAACATCAAAACAAACTACAGTACATGGGTAGTAACTGCAATACAGAGGAGATAGTACATAAATATTAAATTTATTAAATTGCACTCAGCTATGATGACAGCAAACACCGCAACTTGCGGTTGGAAGTATAACACATTGGGATTCATATTAAAATACAAGGTAGTGCAGTCAGCAATGCTTTACAGAATAACAGGCATGCAATAGCCTGACTAACATATAAACTCACCAGTTTTGCTACATCCAAGCGTTGATTTCAACTTTCGTGCCACCTTTCTTTTTTTATTTTTCATTGCTAAACTTGACATTTTATCTTGGTGTACACAAGCTCAGCATCATGTGGCACCCCATAGCCTGCAATTTATACTCTGTAGTAGCCATGCTTGGCAGGGTCAAGCATTGGAATTGATGCACAGTGCTCATCATGATGATTTTCACCACCTGAGTTTGAATATCTTTGCTCTCTATAAGTGTGTAGTAACTTTTGTCACTCAGAGGAGATACTTCAGAGTCTCTTGTTGTCAGGGCAGGGTAATGCACTACACTACACACTGCAGGGTCCAAGGATTTTTCTCTCCATGTTTCTGCTTGGCAGAAAGGTTTAGAGACATCCTCAAAGAGTCTGAAATGAAAAGAAATGTTGTGTTAGTGTATGTATATATATATATTTTTTTTCTTTGCAAAAAACTTCATTAATGCATCAGTTAGGGTTGATGTTACAATGCATAAAACTTCGTTAATGCATCAGTTAAGATTGATGTTACAGTGACAAAAGTTTGGAAATTGGATATTAGAGCTAACACCAACAGACGTCGGGATGTTCCATGGGGCTGTCAGGCCCAACTCTCACCCCATTCCATGTGTAAGAAAGCTGACATATTACAGTGTAGGAGAATGGGGTGAAAGTTAGGACTGATGACCCCATGGCACACCCCAGCGTCTGTTGGTGTATGGAAGATGTGGGGGTTGGGGTGGGGTGGTAGGGGGGTTAACCCTAACATCAAATTTCCAAACTTGTTGCTGTGACAGCAACCCTAACTGATGCATTAATGAAGTTTTTTGCAACAAATTTCTTTACTTTTTGAAAAAGCATAATGTAATTAGTAAATGGTATGCTTTGGTGGTCCCATCAAACTGCCCATTTGTGCATAACGATATGTGTCTATGGGAGCATGGGCCCTCCGGGCCCTGTGCTCCCACTTACACATAACTATGGAGCCATACAGCAGCCCTACAGGGCAAGGAACACTTGTAACACTGATTTGCCAGTATCTCACCAACCACAGCAGCTATGAAAAAAATTTCAGTGCCATTGTAATCATGACAGTGAGACATCGATGTGAGATATAAGTCGAATAAATCCGTATCTCACATCATTTCCGAGAAATGGGCACCAAAAGCGCTATGCAATCCACAATGTTATTCTATGGGAAAAATCTCAGCTCCGTTATAGCATATCTATGGAACTGATTACATTTTTTTATGCCTAAACAGCATAAATCACATCTCTGGGACACCTCCTTTATACGCTGCAAATTTCAAGCCAAAAGACCAAACGGTTTATTTACAGTGTAATGTACCTGATAACTGGTATGTGTTGGTAGGAGCACGGGCCCCAAACTGCCCATTTGTGCATAATGATATGCATCTGTTGGACTGCGGGCCCTCCAGGCCCTGCACTTCCACTTACATGTAAAAATGGAGCCATACAGCAGCCCCATAGTACTGAAAAGGAACACTTGTAACAGATATTTGCCAATATCTCAGTAACCATACAACCTAGGGAAAAAAATTCCACTGCAGGTGTAATCTATGACTTCAACACTTCCTCATAAGCTTAGTTTACTTAAAGATGAACTAAGCTGTTGGTAGCGAAAAATCTGCATCTCACTTTGTTTTTGAGATTCAGGTGCTAAAAGGTGTCGCACATGCTGCAATGTTATCCTATGGGAAATTTCTCAATTTCATAATGCTGTTACTATGGGCCCATTGAATGTTTTGGGATCAAACCACCAAAAGGCACATCTGTGGGACCAGGGTTTGCCACCCTGCAAATTTCAGTCCAAAAGCACAATCCACCTTGGCACAATGAAGTGACAAAGAAAACAACGCATGGGACAATGTTGTGGAGTATTGTTTTCATAACAAAAATGCTTTTGTGAAAACAAAAATGTTTTCATGATTCCCTATACCTTATAATGTAATGTTGTCGCGAACAAAAAAAATGTTTTCGCGAAAGTTTTCGCAATGCACATATAAATTTTCCCATAGGCTATACTGGGACTTGAAAAACTTGAATAACTTTTGAACGAATTAATATTTTTTCACCAAATCTTCAAAAGATACCAGTTCAACACAGGCCACATATAGACATGCAAATTTGAATCCACTCACATACATTCTTCAGTCCATTATGGCCGGCTGAAAAATGCACAAAATTTGACAGTTTTTCACATTTTGGATGCTCTATGGTTCTGCAACCGTACATTTGACCAGAACAAAACTTTTCAGATCCAATATATATGTAGACATAGACTTATATACATACATACATATGCCACACATATATAAACACAGAAGACATGGCATGAATAACTCAAAAGTATAAACTTACAAAAATTTTGCTTATTAATGGTGTCTTCCCTTTTATCAATTTATCCTCTTACATTACTTTAAAACTTCACAACCACTTATGTATTTCAAAGCAAAATCTTACCCTTTTAGACAACATAAAATTATATTATGAAGTGCAGTAAATCCTATCTGACAAGAATAAATATAAGAATATTTTAAAATTTCACAAGAAATTATGGGGCAGTGATTGGTATTTAACCAAATAACTTTTAACATTAATCTTTTGAGGTAACGTATGGGTATGCATTTTAAAGTTCTAACTCCCACCTATTCACTGAGCTTACACTTGAATGTATGTTTCAGCATGTGTCAACGTGGCTCAGTTGGTAGCACATCCACCTGTGGACTAGAAGGTTGTGGGTTCTCGTCCCACACCGGGATGGACTTGCACCTAAAAATTGCTGGCATCCAAGTGCAGTATTGGGGGGTGCTGTACTGCTGGGGTGTGCCGTTCTTCAGATGAGATGCTAAACCGAGGTCCCTTCTGCCCATCCTGGTGTTGTCCAGGTGGAAGTAAAAGAACCCAGGGTACTGGGGAAAGAGGGATGGAGTTATATTCTGTTTTAACTGAAATATTTGAATAGTTTGTAAGTGAAATTAGTTTTATGTGTTAAAAATTATTACCTTGAATTAGAACTGTTACATTGTAACTTTGGTGGCTTGGGGATAGTTGTTTGGCAGGGATACTTAGAGGGAAATTTAAATGTGTTGTTTGCCTGGTGGTTGGGGAAGGGGACATTAGCTGCAATTACCTTGTCTTTAAATAGGAAATTACCTTGGCTTTCATTGTTCACTTGGGAGCTTAAGCAGCAGGCAGGTAGGAAAGAGGGCTGGAGTTATATTCTGTTTTAACTGAAATATTTGAATAGTTTGTAAGTGAAATTAGTTTTATGTGTTAAAAATTATTACCTTGAATTAGAACTGTTACATTGTAACTTTGGTGGCTTGGGGATAGTTGTTTGGCAGGGATACTTAGAGGGAAATTTAAATGTGTTGTTTGCCTGGTGGTTGGGGGAGGGGACATTAGCTGCAATTACCTTGTCTTTAAATAGGAATTACCTTGGCTTTCATTGTTCACTTGGGAGCTTAAGCAGCAGGCAGGTAGGAAAGAGGGCTGGAGTTATATTCTGTTTTAACTGAAATATTTGAATAGTTTGTAAGTGAAATTAGTTTTATGTGTTAAAAATTATTACCTTGAATTAGAACTGTTTCATTGTAACTTTGGTGGCTTGGGGATAGTTGTTTGGCAGGGATACTTAGAGGGAAATTTAAATGTGTTGTTTGCCTGGTGGTTGGGGAGGGACATTAGCTGCAATTACCTTGTCTTTAAATAGGAATTACCTTGACTTTCATTGTTCACTTGGGAGCTTAAGCAGCAGGCAGGTAGGAAAGAGGGCTGGAGTTATATTCTGTTTTAACTGAAATATTTGAATAGTTTGTAAGTGAAATTAGTTTTATGTGTTAAAAATTATTACCTTGAATTAGAACTGTTACATTGTAACTTTGGTGGCTTGGGGATAGTTGTTTGGCAGGGATACTTAGAGGGAAATGTAAATGTGTTGTTTGCCTGGTGTTTGGTAAGAGCCCTCCCACCCACCCTGTTTTGTATGCTTTCTTAAATACTGAAAAGCCACTGGGGTTGGGATTGAAGGCTGAGTATTTCTGTTTGGGACTGAAATTCGAAGCAACAGGAGCTGGTGGGCCTGTGACATCATATGGTACCTGATGTCTGCTTACACACTGTTAGTGGGACCGAACACACACTGGACTGTATGTGTTTGTGAGACTTGGGAACATTATTGGTGGAGTTGAAATTGGTTTGTAAATAACTACAGTCAGTATAGAGAGAAACTGTACTCAGGGAAAGGGACTGAGAAAGGGGTGATTATAAACAGAGGGGATAATCAGGGTGGCCATATTCCACCATGGCAGGCATCTTCGAAGGGTTGTAGGCTGCACAGGCTGTGGGATGGCAATAATTCTAAATTGGGCCTGGAGAGAGGGAGGCTGCCCACTCTGTAGACAGCTATCTTGTATCAAGAGTGAGGTATATTGGTTAAGGAGTAAGCTGTGGGAGCTGGGGGGTGTCAAGGATAAGGGGTGTGGATATGGGCAGCAGAAGGGTGGGGCTGAGGGAGGCTGGGGCAACGCTCTGAAATTACAGGACGTTATGTTACAGCAAGCAGGAGGGGGATATTAGGGACAGAGGACCCTTAGATAGGGAAGTTGATGCTGAGGGGAAAGCGTACGGGGTGAACATTCTGAATACAAAGAGACTGGAGGGGGAAGAGTCAGGAGGGGCTGTTGTGCGGAAGCCTAAAACAGCAAACTGTGGGAAGGGAGCTCCTAAGGTGAACAGTGCAAGAGAGGAAGAAGAGGGCCAGTTTAGAGATGCAGTCAGGGGAAACTCGGGTTACTTGATGGAGGCTGACATAGAGTGTCACAATAAATTTGAGCTACTAAGCAACCTAGAGGGGGAGGAAGGGGTTGGTGGAAATGAGGAAACTTATACAGAGGCCGGGGGGAGGGAGTCGGATACCCATAGGGCATCACAGACCAGCTATGGAAAGGACAGACATAGTCCCAGAGGGAGAAGGGGAAACATATATGTTAAGCAAATGGGGGAGATGCAACATATTCCAGACATGAGGGAAGAGAGCATGATTGAGAGAAACTGGGAGACAAGGAGGTGGGAGGAGCCCCCCTTCAGCAGGGAGGTCAGTACCAAGGATTGGGCCCTAGCTAAAGGGGACCCACAGAGAGCCTCTGGAGGCAGGGTACTATTACAAGGGGGAGGGGTGGTGGTGGGAAGGGGAAACCATCAGGGCCAGGATAAATGATTCAGATAAGAGAGGTTAAAGGGACACCTATTCAGAGGGTTTGAGTTAAGTGGGCAAAATAGCAAGGGAGGCAGAAAGGGGAGGGTGACAAGGGGGTCTCTAATAAGGCAGGAAGACTCCCATGAAATTGAGATCATGAATAAAGGGGAAGGGGGGCTGAGGGGGCATAGTGGAGGTAACCATAAGGATGATGGTGTTAAGGTTCTGTTACTGGGAGACTCGATGATTAGGGGTATCCATTGGGAGGGACAGGGGGGTGGATGCCATAGCCAGGTGAAGGTAGTGAGTATCTCTGGGCTGACAGTGCACAGAGCAAAGTTCATGGTGTATGAAATGGTTAGGGATTGTGGAGGGAAACCGGATTTCCTGGTGCATTTGGGAACTAATGATCTAGAGGGAAATAGCATTTTGGAAATCCAAGCAAGGTTCCAAGAACTTGCCAGAGTCTGTCGGGATAATGGATGCAACATTTCCTTTTCGGAGATATTGCCAGTACCAAAGGCCTCAGTGGAGAAAAAAAAGAAGCTTACAGAGGTTAATGACTGGCTCAGGAAGTGGGGTGAAGAGAATGGATTGGGGGTGTTAGGGAACTGGAATGGAGTTTGGGAGGATAAGGGACTATATGCCAAGGACAGGTTTCATCTTGCCCCATTAGGGAAGGAAGTCCTTAAACAGGGGATGGCTGACTACATACAAGAAAGGTGGGGTTTAAACTTGTAAGGGGGGGAAGGGATGAGGGAGGGGCTGACCAGAAGCCTCTCCTCAGATGAGGGGAGTAGCCAAGCCCAAGAGGGGAGGGAAACAGACTGAGGTGGAGGTTTCAGAAGGAGCAGGGGGAGGATGGATATAGGAATCTGGGTGGGTTTGACAAAGAGGATCAGGATAAGGTGGGGTTGGTGTTAGTAAATGCCAGGAGCTTGGGAAACAAGTTGCCGGAGTTCCAGGCCATGCTGTTCGGGGTGGATGTGGCGTGTCACGGACGTGGGGCCAACAAAAACATGACTGGGACCTAAATGTACAGGGGTACACTATGCTTAGGAAGGATAGAAAGGAGGTCAGAGGAGGTGGAGTGGCTATGTTCATTAGAGATGATATAGAAATTGCTATGGTAGAAGAGGCAGAGAGAAACGTGGAGGCCTTATGGGTCACCTTACGATCCCCAGCAGGAGATAAGGTCAAGCTGGGAGTAGCATATAGGCCCCCCGGGATGAGTGATGTTCTAGAGGATGGTTTGCTGGACAACATCATTGCCCAGTGTGGTCCAAAAGGGGAAGGAGTGGTGTTGATGGGGGACCTTAATATGCCAGGTACAAACTGGGGAACCATGTCCTCTAAGGTGGCCAAGGAGCAGAGGCTGCTGGATGGCTTCCAGGATATGTTCTTAACACAGCATGTGATGGAGCCCACAAGGGAGGGGCATGTCCTGGATGTGGTTCTGGCAGATGGGGATCTGGTAAGGGACATAGTTGTACAGGACCCCCTGACTGGGAGTGACCACAATACTGTCTGGTTTCAAATAAGCATGGGGGAGTGGGGTGAGATAGGACACTGGCAGTGGACTTCAGGGGGCAGACTTTATGGGCATGGGAAATATTCTCAGGATCACTTGAAGGGGATTACCTCAACGACAAGTGTGAAAAGGAGATGGGAGGTCGCAAACGGACTTCATGAGGCAGTCGGGATCTGAGCTAAGTTGAAATGTAAGGGAGCAAGGTCACGTAAACCATGCTGGTGGTCCAGTGAGGTACAGGTAGCAGTCAGAGAAAAGAAGGCGCCTACAAAAATATAAAACAACAAGAGGGATAGGGATAAGGAAATGTACCAGCTTGCATCTAGAAAGTCACCCGTATGGTGAGGGGAGCAAAGTCCAGTAAAGAGCAGCGCTGGCACAGGGGATACATGGAGGGAAAAGGGTTCTTCCGGCACATTGGGGAGCAGAGAAAACTAAGGGCCATCTCAGCAGATTGAGATCAGAAGGAGGGTGGGTGGAAGAGGCGAGGGACCAGGCAGAGGTATTTAACTGAGTACTTTGCCTCTGTGTTCACTAGGGAGGGAATGGGATATCTACAAAGCAAGGCATGAAGGGATAGAAGCAGCAGTGAGTGGGATCAGGGGAGCAACAGAAATGGAGCAAAGAGGAGGAAAAGGTACCCCAGGGGTGTAGCATCTGGATAAGGATAAAAAAGACCAGTAAGGGGAGGGACGGATGATGCTATCTCCACTCAAAGGGTGTGTTAGCCCCCAAGGCCCCTAAAGAAAACAAATCTCCTGGCCGGATGGCATTCATCTGAGAGTACTATGGGAATTGGCGGACATACTGGCTGCACTTCTGGCGGAGCTTTCAGCAGGTCACTTGAGACAGGGAGGGTACCTAGGGGATTGGCGAGAGGCACATGTGGTACCAATCCATGCAAGGGGGGTCGAGGAAGTACAGGTAACTATAGACCCATCAGTTTGACCTCAGTGGTGGGAAAATTAATGGAGAGTATACTAAAGAACGTTGGGAGTGTACTTGAGGAGGTGGGAGGTCTGGACAGTCGGCAACATGGGTTTGTGCCAGGTAGATCATGTCAAACCAACCTTGTGGAGTTCTATGAATGGGTAACATCAGAACTGGACAGGGTAAGCCTGTGGATGTATTATTCTTGGACTTCAGCAAGGCGTTGACTCTGTCCCCACAATGGTCTGGTGGAGAAACTGATGGGGTTAGAGTAGGCCCTTGATGGTCAGATGGATTGAAAACTGGCTAGCTGGATGCACTCAGAGAGTAGTGGTCTGTGGGGAGCTCTTGAACCCTAGAGAGGTTGGTAGTGGGGTACCACAGGGCTCGGTCCTGGGTCCGATCCTGTTTAATGCATACATATCGGACATCAGGGAGGGTATAGGGTGTGAAATGAGTCTCTTCGCGGATGACTCCAAGATGGGAGCAGTAGTTGAGGGAGAAGAGGGGAGGGTGGCCCTGCAAGGGGACCTGGACACCCTGGAAAGCTGGGCTCACACATGGAAATTAAATTTCAATATCACCAAGTGCAAGGTGTTGCATCTTGGTCGGGGAAACCCTAAACACAGGTACACCCTGGGAGGGGAGGCGCTGGAGGCCTCAATAGGGGAAAAAGACCTAGCGGTCATGGTGGATACATGTATGAATAACTCTGAGCAGTGCAGGAGAGCAGCTAGCAAGGCAAACAGGATGTTGGGATGCATCATAAGGGGGATCACCTCTAGGAGCAAGGAAGTGATTCTGCCGCTGTACAATGGACTGGTTAGACCACACCTTGAGTACTGTGACAGTACTGGAGACCACACTTGAAGAGGGACATACAGCTCCTGGAGAGGGTACAGAGGAGGGCAACAAAGATGATACGAGGGCTAGGGGATTTGACTTATGAGGACAGACTTGAGGAGCTCTGCCTGTTTTCATTGGAGAAGAGGAGAGACAGGGGGACATGATTGAGGTCTTCAAGTACCTCAAGGGAATAAATAGGGTAAACATGGAGGGGATCTTTAGACTAAAGCAGGGAGGTATCACCAGAGAGCATGGTTTGAAGTTGGAAGGTGGAAGGGTGAGGGGGAAAAGAGGAGGAGGTTTTTCACCGAGAGGGTGGTGGACCCTTGGAATGCACTGCCTGGTGAGCTGGTTCAGAGATCCACAGTGGAGTGCTTCAAGAGAGGGTGGGACAGACACAGAAAGTGGATGTATCAGATGATGGCCTGTCCCGGGGGGGTGGGGATGGATGATAGGGGTTTCTGGAGATCAAGGGATGGGAGGGTCTCGGCATCCAACTAAGGATCTAGGTTCGAGCAGACTCGATAGACCGTAAGGCCTAATCTGCTGGCAAATAGTATGTTAGTATGTTAGTACTCTTCGTAAAGAGCAGGGAACATTCCTCGTGTCCTAGCCAACATTCTTCTTCCCATAAAACGGTTCATGCAATTATCCAGGCTGTGTGTGGGTGATGATGTGCGATGTGGCTGCCCCCACACATTCAGTCTCTTCACTACCAGTCTATCATTGCTTGTAAAGTGCTTTGGGATACTATGTATGAAAAGCGCTATATAAATGCTGATTCTTCTTCTTCACTTGCTCTCAAAGTAATGGCCCAAGAATTTGCATTAAGTGTGTGGAGCTGAAAATCATAACATTTGTCAAGGTGTCAGTACAAAATTGATGCAAACTACCATTTTGCCCCAGCACTCGTGCAATCAACAGACAGAACATTAATTTTGGGTATACCTGCTACATTAAATAACCACCGGCATTTATTTAGCTCTCAGCTGACATCCCACCTACAGCTACACCTGGTCTAGATCTGCTGCAGGGAGTCAAGTGAATTATGGAGACAGAGAGAAAACAAATCAAAGGCACCAGGATCTGAAAAAAATGCAAAAAGATGATCAGTTAGTGATACATTCGACAACGCCGTTCATCAAGCAGTGAATGAAGAGAAAAATAAAAAAACTGAATATAAGGTGAGAACAATGTAATAGTGCAAAGTTATACAGATACAGTATATACACAAATGGATTACTAAGAATGAAATTCAGATGGGTTGGGGAGCTAGAGGTAGGAGTATTGTGTGGTGGGAAGGGACTGGTGGGGGTAATATGGGGTGGGGTATGACCCAGGGGTGTTATTTTTGAAGAGTTGGGATGAAAGGATTTTGAGGGGGTGGAGGGGTGGTATGAGGGTGTGTGTAAGGGTAATGGGGGTGCTAAGGGTCCAGAGGAGAAACCATTGTTAGCATTCAGTATGCTTTATAGCCTTGCATAACACCAAAAACTTCAAAGGAAAGGTTTTAGGTCCCACTTCTCATTAACATTTTATACATTTTTTCATCAAAGTAACAATTTAATACACTGTTAAATGGCTACAAAACTAATCATATACACACATTATTAAATGGCAAAGGAATATGCCCATGAGCAAATTAAAAAAAATCCTCTTTACTATACTAAATTAAAAAAGCCTAACTAAAAAAACAAAAACATTTCACCCCCAAATTACCTCCCTATTGAATAAATGGAATATACACTGGGGAGCCTGTGGACTCGAGCAGTTTGACTTTGGAAACATCATGAGTGGCTTATACCACTCCTGAGGTTACCAGAAGTCAAACTGCTCTTGTGCAAATAAATCATTCATTTCACAGGTTCTTTATTCATGCAATAGGCATGGACACAAACCACACTGTATAAATGCTCTTATTTGAGCTACTATTGTATAAATGTTATTTATACAGTAAACTTGTCAATATGACTTATACATAAAGTAAGCTTGTCATTCTGTAATCCCACCCCCCTCCTGCTCACCAGGCCACTAACACTACTTCCTACCTTTCATTTCATTTTACAGTATGCTTTCCATGATACAGTGTTTCATTCACTACTGCTGCCCTGTAATGCAAATACTAACGCTACATATAAAAAAAAAGGGAAAAGTACGCCAGGTTAAATTTTCCCACTTCATACTTCATCTCCCCCAAGCAATGCCCACACAATTGAATTTCTTTTCAGTTTTTTACCATCACATTAGTTTACCTCCTGCATGCCCTTCCCACACATGCCAGTCCACCACCACCCAACCACCAAAAAGTAAAATCAATAAAGTAACCACACAGTCCAGCAATGAGCAGCTTTTAATTGGCAGCTTCATTTTTCTTTTCCATCTGAAGTCTGCCTTTCGCCTGCAGCTCCATCTTACTGCAGCATCGCCTCAGCCCTTACCCGCATGGTATCTGCTCTGTTCTCTTCCAATTCACTGGCCACCCACACTCACACCAACTTCCCGGACCCAAACAAAAAAAGCAACTAAAAAAAGTAATTCGGTAAGCTAGCTGAGCAGCATGAACCACAGAGCTTCAGCTACCATCACATGTAGTTTTGAAGTACACCATCTTGGAGAGAAAATTTCTCTCTCAACACTGCCACCACCAGTCAGTTGCTCTGTAGCAATATCAGCACTGGTATCAGGCCAGTGTGTCTTTGGCAATGCCCATAGCAAAAGCACAAGTACAAACCAGACAGCCACTACTTCACCAAAAATTATTATAATTTATTTATTAAATAAAAAAAAACTAATAAAAAAATAAGCATCTCACAATGTCCTACCTTATTGCATAAATCAAATGCACAGAGGTGACCTTGTATTATATGTATATACCTGTGTGTGTGTGTGTCCATTCCAAAAAACTTTGTTAATGCGACTTGTTAAGGTTAAATCAATAAATGTAGAAATGTAGTTAGGGTTGCTAACCTAACCTACTTCCACAGGCAGCAACTGGAAAAACATTATGGTTTGACCTCTCCTGCATCTTCACAAATCAGGGGTGGCATGTGCCTTGGGGTTGTCAACCCTAATGTTCACCCCATTCCATCAGTAAATAAGCTAAGATGTGTACGGTACATGAGAATGTGGTGAGCACTAGGGCTGACAGCCCCAAGGCACATGCCATAGATACACAGATACAAAGATGCTGTCGGCAGATAAAAAACCACTAGGCCCATCCAGTCTTCCCATTTAAGCTGCCTAATGAAGCAGCCAGTGACCCTATCTGGTCATTGGCTTTAGCCATGCCTGATTTGTGAAGATACAGAAGAGGTCAAACCGTAATTGTTTTTCCTGTTGCTTCCTGCAGGGTGGGAGTGGGGTGTTAGAGTTGACAACCCTAACGCCACATTTCCTTACTTCTGTTTAATCCTAACAGTGCATTAACAAAGTTTTTTACAATGAATTTCCTCACTTTTTGAAATAGTATTATTGTATCTTCATTTGTCTGTGGGAGCACAGGGCCCACTAGGCCCTGCACTTCCATTGCTGCATAGATGCATACATGTATGTTGCTGTGAAAGCGCATGGCCCTCTGGGCTCTCCGCTTCCATTTCTGGCAAAACAGCAATTTCTTTCCTTCATTGTATGGTTTCTTAAAGTTCGGGTGTTATCCTATGGGAATTTGCCTTTTTTATTTTTTATGCTTTTTTTATATTGCTCCTAAATGTTTAGGGGGAATATGTATTATTATTGTAGTACTCATTAAGACCTTCATTTTGATATATAGAGTGTCCCTTAAGTCCAAATATTGAGGGATTTATGGCTTGTTGACGTTCCAATGTTATCCTATGGAAATTTTCATTTTTTATGTTTTTATATTGCCCCTAAATGTTTAGGGGGAAATATGTGTTATTCCTGTAGTACTCATGAAGACCTTTGTTTTGATATATAGATTGTCCCTTAAGTCCACGCTTTGAGAAAGCCCACGATCGGGTGAACGTAGAAGAGTTTGCTGTGTCTGTGTGCTTTTGTTTCTGCTGCTGCTGCTTAAGTAAATACTAAAGCAATTTGCACAAATTTCCTGCCTCAGGTCTATTATTTGGAGATATCTGGTGAGTGCTGTGACTGTAGTTTACAATGACTGCCTAGACACTCACTGTGCTGGAGGCCCTTTGATGTCATTTTAGAGCAGCAACAATTCAGAGGGCATAGTGCATACAGGGAGAATCTCATATGTCACTCCATAAATTTGCCTCAAGTCTGTATACATTCAGCTATATTTCAAACATTACCAGCAAATATAGCTGAACGTATACAGACTTGATGCAGACTTATGGAGCATTGTATGATAATTCAGAGGTTACACAGAAATTGATTGGGGGCCATTCTGCAAGTATTATACAGCATACAATGTCACCTTCCCTTGTTCATTGTTTAATTTTAGCTCCAGGATCGGAGAGGAGGGGATGGGGGTGGGATTCGACATTTAAGTTAGATAAGTTTCATTTTCTACTACTAGGCCTCCAACTGTCAGCTCGGTGATAATATAATCTCGGAGGACCTTCTATTATTCTCTAGACAGCTCACTAGATTGGTTATGGTTTATAACATCTTTTGTATGCATTTATTCAGAAGGAGTAACTACTCGCAATTGCTGAATGTTTCTTTGTATTTTATTTTTCCTTGGTTCTGTTGTATAAAAAATTGGAAAATCAATAAAGTATATAAATTGAAAAAAAAAGAAATTGATTGGGGATTCTGGCTTTGAGTCAGCTTTTCAGAGGGCCTCACAGGGATGAATCGGTTGCAAACACAGGGAGCCCTACTAACTGCTGAGCCCCAGCTATAAGCTACGATGTGCACTGCCCTAGGTACCCTTCCAGCTAACCATCTAAGGTTGCTGCGGACTCTTGTTAACCGCCTTTAGATTGGGTAATGCTCCAGACAAGCTGTAACACAAGCGGGGTGATAAGCCATCTGCCTTCTAATAGCTCTACTGGACTTGATTTTTCGGCCCACCTGCCCACCCCGTTCCCTCCTCCCATTAAATGCCAAGTAGCCACGCCCTCAGTTTAACACTGGCCAATAAAACTGAGTTAGGACGGTACGGAGCAGCTGTCAAAGGACCGCCCTGTAGTCTCTTGGGAGTTCCCCTTCTGGCTACAGTGCAGTGCTTACTCACCCAGACTGCTAACTGTCTGACAGTGTGAACCCTGTGATAAAATTCATAGTGGTGATCTCCTCTTGTCAGTGTAATCAACTTATAGCCGGTCTTATTGCATTATTCGTAACTGATATATTTCAATCCAGTTTGTCTGCTGTGTACCAGTATAACTACATCCTGTTCAGGTTAACTCATGCCTGCGGAAGTAATCACTGCCAGCATAATTTTTATTCTTATCTGCCTATCTCATGCATGCAAAATAAATCTAGTTGCCTCTCTAGACTGTTAACCTGCATGGTACCCTCTAGTCTCGTGGTGGGTAAACCTGCAGGGTAATTCTCTGGTCTCTTGGTGGCAAACTAGACACGTGCCAGAAAGGCGGCACTGTACCTATTGTTCTGTTTACTTGCCTGCCCAAACCTATGTCTGACGTCTCCCATATGATTAATACTAGCGCTATGGCTCTACTAGTCAGCTAACTGTCTTTATCACATAATAATACACTAGTTGTTCTTGAGATAAGTGCCAGTAAGGTACAAATAATATATTTCCCGCCATTTGCCAGGCTACTAAATACTCGTTTGGCACTGTCCTGTGTCTATTGGTGACCTATGGCAGAAATCCCCTTCCTGTCTCAGCCGGACAACCGTACTGGGGCAATCATGGGACTTCCTGAGCTCCCATCAAAGCTAGTCCTGTGCTAGTTGCTCCTGGGCACTATTGCCACTGTGATATTTACTGCGTCATGGATCCCCTGGATCTCAAGGGTGGGTGACCCCTTGAAAAGAGACCCCTGGTGTACGTGTGTCCAGCCGGTGGAGTCTGACTTCACCTTCTCAAACATTCTAGCAGACGGCTCACCCCTGACCGGGGTCCTCGGTGGTCTTAACCTGAGGAGCCTTCTGAGACCTGCCCGAAAGGTCAGGCATTATGACCGGAAGTCACAGAACAAGGATAGATCTCCCCATTAAGGCATCTATTCTGGCTCCTGCTGGTGACCCTTGTGCTAGCAGGGGACATAGAACTAAACCCAGGACCATCACTCCAGTCCACACCTACACTGGCGGGCTGGTCGGCAGTAAAAGGGCTGAAGGTTGCCCATCTTAATATCAGAAGTCTGCTGCCAAACCTGACAGAACTTCGTGTCTGGGTAACTCGTCATAGTCCAGACATTCTTGGCATTACAGAAACCTGGTTGAAACCTTCCACCCCAAACTCTGTATGTGCCTTCCCTGGTTATGACCTCATCCATCGTGATCGTCCAGGAAGAAAGAGAGGTGGTGGTATCCTGGTCTACTACAAGAGCCATCTTAATCTATCTGCCCTACCTCATCAACAGACAGTGCTGTCCCCCTGTGAGACACTGCACACGTGCTGTTACTAGGGATGACAAAAAAGATACACACTGTATACACCTACAATCCTCCAAAGGGAGGCATAGGGGGACTGACTGGCCTCCTTGACACAGTTGGTGCAGTAACACAGCAGAATGAGCTAATCATTCTGGGTGACCTCAACCTCAATTGGCTGGGTGGCAACACCAAAGCCTTTAAAACGTCACTTGCCGGTCTCTCACTGACACAGCTTGTCAAGGATCCTACCAGATGCTCTACAAATGGTGGTAAGAGCTCCCTCCAGGACTGGATCTTGACAAATAGACCTGATAGGATCAGCTCGTCTGGTATCCTACCTGATTCTATCTCTGATCACTTCCCCGTGTACTGTGTCTGGCGGATCCCACTTCTGAAAATACCCATAAAATTATCCAGATCAGAGACTACTCTAGGTTTGATCTGTCCTCCTTTCAAAATGATATCAAGTACACTGACTGGTCGGCAGTATGGAATGCTCAGGACTCCACATCCGCTGTCAGTCGCTTTCTCATCTCATTAAGGGCCCTGCAGGAGAAACATGCCCCCTCATCAGATGGAGGGTGAGGGGAATGGCTACTAAATGGCATCATGGTAGTCTCCTGGCCCCCCTCAACACCAGAGATAAGTGCTGGGCCAAGTTTAAGGCCACGGCTGACCAGGCTATCTGTCAGAGATACAGGAAACTCAGAAATGAGTGCAAAAAGAACATAAGGATAGCCAAGAGTGAGTTCTGCAAATCTGCGTCACTTAACTCGGCTAGGGATCCAAGGAAGTTCTGGAGGAATATTAAACATGTTGTGAGTGGTACACAGAGCACTGAGTCCACTGATATGATAATTGAAGGTTCCAGCTGCAAAACTAGGAAACCATTGCCAACTCCTTCAATCATTATTTTTCTGATCTGTCCGAGTATACCTCGACATTCCCCAATGGTGGTGGTGTCAGCGGCAACCAGCCCATAGCACCATCATCACCCCGCCCGCCCTTTCTGTTCAGGGCAGTGGTGGCTCAAGAGGTGCAGAAACTGCTAGCTGGACTCTCACCCTTCTCAAGTGCTGGCCAAGATGGCTTAGAACCAAAGCTCCTCAGTCTCGGTGCCCCCTGGCTTGCTCCTCTGGTGGCACACATCTTCAATCTGTCCCTGTCAACTGGAGTTATCCCAGACATATGGAAGGTTGCCAGGGTAGTCCCAATCCTTAAACGGGGAACCCTAAACTGATAGAGAACTATCATCCCATATCCATCCTATCCGCGGTTAGCAAACTTCTGGAGAAAGTTGTGGCAGGGCAACTCTCAGTACTTACAGGCATATGACATAATGTCTCCTGTACAGCATGGATTCAGAAGGGGCATGGTACGTCCTCAGCCCTAGTTACTGTTTCATCATGGATTAGGGAGGCCATGGACCAAGGCAAACTTTCGGGGGCTATCTTTATAGACCTCTTGAAGGCGTTTGACCTGGTTGACCATGCCATGCTATCAACACAGCTTAGATCAATTGGACTATCCACTGCCACTCTCAGTTGGTTCTCCAACTACCTACATGGTAGAATGCAGTGGGTTAAATATGGCAAAGAGCTCTCGGGTCCCATCCCAGTAACAATGGGGTTCCCCCAAGGCTCCGTCCTTGGACCAATGCTCTTCTCCATTTTCGTCAATAATCTCCTGCAACCGCTGCTCACTGTAAACCAATCCTCTATGCAGATGATCTGTCATCCTGTCTCACTCCCCAGAGGTGGGGTCATTAACACCACCTGAGTGATGACCTAAGAAACATTCAGACATGGATCCTGAACCATAAGCTAGTCCTTAATCTAAAAAAAACCCAGGCCATGCTCTTTGGGTCCCGGGCTAAGATTAAGGCCTCCCCTGTGCCGTTCTGTGTTTCCGGTAAGGGAGACGTCCCGATCCCAATCACGGACAATTTCAAATACCTTGGTGTAACATTGGACCCACAGCTTGACCTTGGCCACCATATCCAGAAGACATGCAAAACTGTCAACTGTAAACTGGGTCTGGCTTACAGAGCAAAAAATAACCTCACTCCGGCTGCGCGTATTGCTCTTGCTAGAGGTATGGTTCTCCCCTCACTATGTTATGGGCTCCTGTTATTTGCCAGCACCACTAAGGCCCATCTCTCTAGGTGGTCGATGACCTACAACAATGTCTGCCACTTCGCTCTAGCGGCCCCCTGGCTCACTCACCACTGTGATCTCTATAATAAGTTAAACTGGCTCTCGCCCTCAAAGCACATTGACTTTGTCCTTGGTTGCTTTACAGGAAAGGTCCTCAACACAGGCACCCCTCCAGGGGTGGCAAGTTTGCTGGCCCAAACTGTTCCCTCGTCCTATCACCTTAGGTCTCAGATCTGCCACACTCAAGGTACCTGTGACTCGGACTCAAATGGGTGAAAGGGATTTTGCAGCATGTGCCCCCAAACTTTGGAACACCTTCCCAGCCCAAGTCCGTGTTGCCCCCTCTCAGGGCAGCCTGCGTTCCTCCCTATGGAACTATCTCAAACTTGGATTGGCCTGCGGGTGCCAAAAACCCCCGTGACATATGTTAGCACTTCACACTCATGCATAACAGCTGGCCCTTAAGATGATAGTTTTGTACTTGCTGCTACCAATCCTTACCTTGTACTGCTCCAAAACTGGCACACACCGCTTACTCCGCTGTACCAGTTCTAACTAAATGTGCCTCATATGCCTTGTACTTTGTGTATTCTACATTATGATGTTTGCACGTGACATGTGAGGTTTTTTTTTTCTAACTTGTACCTTGTTGTCTCATGACGTGTAATCTTTTCCTAATTATGTACATGTTGTCCCAAGTGTGTAAGTATGTAATTTCCTGTACTCTCCCGGGTTGTACATGAAAATAGGCAAATTGTCTTGTCTAGTGTACTTACCTGGTTAACAAAAGCTAAATAAATAAATAATACTAGGAAACTTTACAGACAGAGGGAATGCCAGTAGGGATTTCAGACTCCACTGTATATCTCCTCTGTTCAGGTAAAGGGGGTATGGGACCTACTAAGACAAGGAGTGCTAACTGTAAAAAACATTTTTTGAAAGTAAATGATACATAGTATGTACTTCAGCGCATAAAAGAAAAAGGAAGGCAAGAACGTGTTATTGATCTTCGCAAATAACGCATTGGCAGTAACCGTTATTTGGTTAGTGTGTGAGATTGTTAGTATATGATTCTGTTACCTGTTTAATTGCACTGCGTTGGAAATGATTCCTTTGATGCAGAAATAATTTTAAGACAAGCTATTTTTCAATAATAATATGAAGTTTTTCTTACATAACAAACTTGAAATGTGGTTGCTCATTGTACCAACACTAAAGATAGTTCAGGTTCACATCAGCTTTGCAGTTCAAGATGTCCTGCTGTCATCTTCCAAAATGATGTATCTATCTTGAGTTTTACAAGGAAAGACATGCTGTGCTAGTCATAGCTCGTTTCCAAATTTGTGTGTGTGTGGGTGGGGTACATAATACAGTAAGGTGCAAAGTACAGTCCAGTAATGGTTGTACAAATAAAAACAAACAAATGGTTCAGAGTAATATTGCAACAAGTACAACATGCAAAAACATTGTATGGTAGAACACAATACAATAAAGTGCCTACTGTATGCTAACATTGGTGTTCTTGAAGTTGTACATTTTAATTCAAAATCAAACAAATGCATTATTTTAGTGGAGATAATATAAATGCTATTACTATGGAAACATTCTGATGGCAGAAAGAGACCGAGGGTCCATCCAGTCTGCCCATGGTATAACTACTTACTGAACTGTATAAGTTATACTTTTATATACCAAGCCCCCCCCCCCCAAAAAGTGAAGTATCGCAACTGGGGCCATATGTCACCATCAGGATGAGAATTAAAATAAATACACAAGCAAATATACTTCATTGAAATATTTCTGATAGAAATATCTTTTGAATGCATGGCTTTCTATATGATTCCCATGCATTCCACTGCAATAATTGCACATCAACACCCCAAGAATTGCACTAAACATTTTGGGCCAGATATTCAAAGGGGTTGCACCTGGTGCAACAGAGATGCACTGGCGCAAACCCGCATTGTGCCCCGGTGAGATACTGAGAAGGCTGCCTGGTGCAGCACAAATCCCAATGCACCGGGGTGAAATGATAATGTATGCGGCGCAGATGCAGGGGGTGTACCCATGCATATGCGACACACCCCGATATTCAGCCCTGGATGTGCGGTGCATATGCTGGCACAACTCTGCATTGCACCACATAGGTGGGCTCAAAGTTGAGCCCCTGAACAGCAGGAACAAATCCTGGCCACCCACAGGTGGGCTGCTGTATTGCATGGTGCGACACAGCAGCCACACCCAGAACACCCTCCATAAGCACCCATGGCACCCCCCTCCCTTCTGAGACCCCTATCACCAGGAAACAAATGTACATGATATCCCTGGTGGTCTAGCAGTATCCCCCCTCCCGATTCCCCCAGTGCAGTACCGGTAGATGAAACCTATCCCTGGTAGTCTAGTGGTCCCTCCCAGTCCCCGATTCCCCGATACACATAATAAAGGACCATCTCTGGTGGTCTAGTGGTCCCTCCTCCCACCCGATTCCCCAAGACAGGTATAATTGTCCATCCTTGGTGGTCTAATGGCACCACCACCCCTTGCCGAGATCGCGGTAATTCGCGGAAATATGCGCTCTGGTGATCAATGGCACCCCACCCCTCCCACCACATTCGGGACTGCCTAGTGCAGTATGCCTGCAAGCCCATTGGTCCACACTGCGGACCAATGGGCTTTGGCTCTCTACGTACCTATCATTCGGCGGTGACCAGGCGGTATGTGGGTGGGTTGCAGCCACCCATCGATGACCGATGCGACGGGCGAGGCGTGGGCAAAGGGTTCAGTGTGGATGGGAGGGGTTGGGGTGCCACTGGATCACCAGGGCACATATTTCCGTAGATTACACGCACTTGTGACAATGCTGGGGTACCACTAGACCACCAGGGACGGACATTTATACCTGTCTCAGGGAATCGGGTGGGGGGACCACTAGACCATCAGGGATGGTCCTTTATGACATGTATTGGGAAATCAGGGACTCGGGGGGGGGCACTAGACTACCAGGGATTATTCCTTATACATTTCCGCGATCGCGGCTACGGGCAGGGGATGCCCCGGGATCCCCACTGCACACATCATGCTGTGCAGGGCGCCAGGTGCAAGTCGCCGGTCTGCCCTGCATAAGGCATGCAAATGGGGCCATAATAACATGCAAGTGGCCCCATTTGCGCCTTGCATATTTTATGTCCTCATTTGCACGACCCCTTCTGAATATCACGGGTGATGCGCCAAGCGCAAGTGCACTTGTGCTGGTGCATCCACGTGCTCCCTATCTGTGGCTTGTGCTGGCGCAGTGCCACTGCGCCATGCACAGTATGTGCACTAACCTTGCCATATTCTACGGTGCTGCACCATGGCGCATCACCGTTGAATATCACCTGGCTCTGGCACCGGCGCATCCCAGTTGTGCTGCGCCCAGGCTTGCGCCACTACCTGGCGCAGTCTGAATATCTGGGCCTTTGTGTTTTGGTGTTTTTATCATTATAGTTACAAGGCTTACCTGCCACAGCTGATGCCTTGGCAAAAATCAGAAATGGTCGGTCTATAAGTTTCATTGTGTTTTGTGAATCATGATGGTGTGATGGTGGAAGAGTAATGTATAGGACTACAGGACAGCACTTGAGATGCATGGTGTGTTTAAGCAATAAACCACGACAGGGTGTGGGTAATGCTGGGCTGTACCCACACCTGCTGTGGTTCAGTCATGAGGCCACAGGCCAAGTGACCAAACCACACCAGAAGTGGGTAAATCCCAGCACAACCCACTCCCTGAAGTAGTTTATTGCGATTATACAATGTCCCCTGTATTCTTTTGTAACAGAAAGTAAGGGAAAACATATTTTTTGGCAGTTTAAATGATTTTTTTTACTTTATTCTTAAGCCACAAAACATAGTTCCTTGTTGCTAAGGCAGAATATTGAGGATAACCCCCCCCCCTTACAACTGAGACATATGCTCACAGGAATGTTACTTTCCTGGAGTTACTTTATTACAGTTTTCTGTAGTATGTAAGTATGTGACAGAGAGAAGTATTGGAAGACTGAGGTGTGAAGGGGGGGGGGAGAGAAAGAGAGACAGGCGGCTGTCAGCACCATTTAGTACAATAGGCAGTGGCGCTGAATAGGGAGATGACTTTTTTTTTTTTATTTATTTTGGTTGTCCTTGAAAATGGGGAGACCGAGATGCTTTTTTTTTACATAGCTGGGAGCGACAGAGAGAGAGAGAGAGAGAGAGAAAGGTAGCGTGATAGCAGCATGTTTTATTCAAATCAAAGTATGCACCGCTTTAGTTTCTGTCACTGTGCAGTGGGGCAGGGAAATGGAAAAAAGGAGAAGTACTCTTTTTTTTTTTCTTCAAATGAAATGGAAGTCTGCACTGTTCCAGGTCATATCTGAATACAGGTATTGTATGTCACCAGAGCATTGAGCTGGTTGACGAAATACTAACCAGATGAATTTTCTAAAATATGTTACTGCCACCCCTAAGGTGCTACCTCACAGACTTGAAATTGCGGCGGCACTTTTCAAGTGTTGAATCCTGCTGTGGCTGCCTTCCAGTTCTCGTCTTCAGCAGTCCTGGGACTGGGGGGGGGGATATCGAGTGAGGTATGTTTGCCTTGTTTTCCTGGCTCCTCTTACATAGATTAGGACTAATGGAGTCAGGTTGTATAAAATTCACTTCACTGTGAGATCCTTACATAGTGTTTTTCCATCGGTGGGCTTTACCGGGGGAAGCGGGGAGTCAATATGGTGGATTTTTGGCTCAGATATTGGGGTGGTCAGAGGGATTTTAAAGAAGGGAGATTCTACATGTGGCTGACTGGCATGTTTTCCCTTTGGTCATGCCAGGATTTACAATGGGTAAATTGTGCCAGCCAGCCAATCAGAGAACAGTATTTTTCAAGCCATTGTATAATCTGTTTCAAAGCACTCCACCCCTGCAAACAACAACCCATCCATTTACCTTTCCCCCCCTCAATAGCACACTCACCATCAAGAGGGCCACCTGGGGAAAATATTGTGGTCAGCTTGTGAAAAGAACTTGGCTTTATCTGAGCAAATTATGAGAATGTAGCATGCCTGGGATGAGGAAATGAAGTCTGGTTTTCTCACTAAAGCATGTATTTTAAAAAGTTGTCTCTAGATGTAAAGATATGTTTGGAGTTCAGCAGTGTGGTGTGGTAGGCAACATTTCACGTGCAATAACACCCTATCCACAAATCTTCCTGTCCGATTAGGTGTCCCTCAAGGATCCATCCTCGGCCCACTCCTCTTCTCGTTGTACTTAAACTCCCTCCCTATGGCTATCACTGGACATCTCCTCCTTTATGCAAATGATGCAGTGATCTTTAGTAAGCACTACAGACCCTACCCAGCTCCAAATATCCTTACAGGACTCTTTCACTGAAATAGAATCATGGTTTGCCTCCCACAAGTTTGTCCTCAACTATAAAAAAACAAAGGTCATGCTATTCGCCCATCCTCAACATAAACACAAATTGACCATCCTATCTATACAAAATTCTCAGGGTACCACTCTGGATCCAGTTACCAGATTTAAATATCTGGGGGTCACCCTTGACTTGGCCCTTTCCTTCTGTGACCATATATCATCGACATGCACAGCAATTAATACCAGAATTGGCCTCCTGTACAAACTCAGACCCTTTCTTCCTTCTGACACCCTCCAATTAGCCATTTCTAACTCCATTCTCTCCCTGGTAGACTATGGCATAGTCATCTATGGCACCACCTCAGACACTGCCCTGTCCACTATTAAACACGCCCTGAACAAGGCCTGCCACCTGGCCGCAGGCAATGATAGGCTCATGCACACCTGTGACCTCTACCAATGTTCATCATTGCTTAACTTTCAGGGGCGTTTATTCTACCAGATCTGCCTGCTGGCCAAAAAAATCCAATTGGGTCTATACCCCCCCCTGTCTCTCGCTTCTCTAAACGAGTTTGCTCAAATGGGCTATAAGACACTCTTACACAACTGCCTTTCACATCCCTTTTGTCAAGACCAGTGCTGGTCAAAGGTCCTTCCATTACAGGGCTCCTCTCTGGATAAACTCAATCCCTGGGCCTACCCTATTAATCCCTAGACTGGGACCTTTTAAAACTAAGCTAAGAAACTACATCATGTCCAGCTCTAATTGTGACTGCAGATAACCCCTGTTTCCCTGTGTTGACAAACTCCTCTGCAGATTAAGTACTAGACTATATTGTATGTTTGCACTGTACACACCTATGGTGTTACTCAATGTGTCTGTTATGCACTATGACTTTGTATTTTATTCTCTGTATTTGTCCTCATTATTCTCTGTATTTGTCCTCATTCTCTGTATGATGTGGAGCCTTTGTAAATGAGTCCCTGACTCAAAGGGTTGTAATTCCTAGGCTTTAATAAAATAAAAATAAAATAAAACTACAACCCGGAGATACGTTTACAATACCGAAGGCACAGATACACCTAGCACTGAAGTGCTGCATAAACCTGTGGCATCTGCACAACAAAGACAAAGTGTGAAAGAAAACACACAAACAGAAGTCTATGTGGTTTTAACTAAACTCACCATTTCCTACTATTAAAGGCATTTTAGTTTTTTTCATTAAGTGTCAAGAATTAGGAAGGCAAGGGAGTGGTTTTAAATAGCATTGTTATTGTTTTTCTCATTGCCTATGCATTCGGTTGTACAGAACAACACTGCGGAACTGAGTTAAGTCAGTATTATATCTGTTCATATATACTTCGTTTGAGTGCCATGTTCAAAATTAAGAATATAGTGTCATTTGGGGCAGACGTGGAGAAGGAGTGCACTCCTAAATGCGAAGCTTGCTAGAAGTAATACAGGAACAAAGAAAGAGACACCAGTGCAAACACAGAGCTCAGAAGCAGTTCAATAGTTAATTTCTTGTCATGTCTTCCAGAGAATGTTGGGCTAACTACCCCTATGTATCGCCTCAAAATAGGTGTCCTCAAGGGGGTGAAGCTAGCAGGTACAGTACCTGCACATGTGAATACACCTATCAATTAAACCAAGTTCATAATGATTGGTTAAACAATTAATGCCTAAATAAGTGTGTGCAAATACTGAAAGTGCATAAACAAAAGCACTGTGCAAATTAAGCATAAACTGCAAGAAGTAGACACAAAATTGATATTTATGCACACAGAAAAATTGATTAACTTATTTGTACATTCATCTTAATGTCCGTTACCACCTGAAGTGTGCAGTACACAATATGTACTAATAGCAGTTTTAAGCAAAAGGGAAACCCTTGAACAGCAATTATGGGTGCTAAACTTATAGGCCACAATTCAAAAAGCAACCTAACAAGCGCTGAATCAGAATGTAGAGGCGGCACAAGGGCCCACAGAACCATGCTGCATTCACGACTGCATGCAGAAGGGGAAGCAGAACGAGGGGCGGACCCTGCCAGCAGCACAGATTCACAGGGGCGGGGCCTGGATATGCGAACATGGCCCCAACCCCCTCATGAACATGGCTGCGCAGGGGTGTGGATGAAACATGCGGAAGTGACTGCAGGACAGGGAAGAACATACATGAGCCAGCCATGTCCTCCACTGAGGGAGGAGAAACACAGGCAATGGGCCAGCAAACAAGGAGAGGGTTAGCGGTGGGACCAGAAGCCACAGGCGGCCACTGGGGCTGCACCATGGCTCAGGTCAAGCAACTTCATGGGCCCACAGATGGCAGTCCTGGTCACAGACATCAGGGCTAATTACACCACCCAATATGGGGAAGACTCCCTTAAAGCCCCCACAGAGACCATGGCACAGCTGTGGCTTGAGGTGCAGGCATCCATAAATGCAGCAGGTCCGGAGGTGTACACCCTGCAGGCCATCAAGCATAAGTAGTGTGACCTTTGGACTGCAGTGAAACAGAAGCTAGCCAGTGCCAACAGATCCCAGGCAGCCACAGGCAGTGGACCTCCCCCCAAAAATACACATACTGACTCCCACAGAGCAGACAGTGGCTGAGACTATCACAGAGGTTGCACACCATGATGAGAGGAGTGGCATCGACACTATGGCAGGTATGTAGGCACACAAGAGGGATGGCCAGTGGCAACAGTGGCTGTTGCACAGCATACATGTATGTACCCTTATATCCCCACAGCTGCTGCATCAGCTGGACTGGCCACCAACAGCCCACCCACAACATCAGCTGGTGTGCATGGACATGTGCTGCATGGGGGTAGGTATACACCACATGGCCACCGGCAGAGAAGGATGACCCACAGCTGTATGACCATTGTACCTCTCCTTCACAGCTCCAACACATGGAGGCAAAGCTATGGACATGGAGGTGGAAGGAGACCTTCCAGAGGACAGCAATGGGACAACGAAACATGGCAACCACCAGCATCAACCAGCAGTGGCACCCACCCCAGTGGACACCATGCAGGCCCTCTACAGTGGGAACTGAGGCACAACAGGGTGATACATGCCACCCAGGGTTGCTGGTGCCAGTCATATGTGCCACACAGCAACAGGTGCAACATGGGGGGTGCAGTCAGTGGACCCTAATGCCAGTGGGTGTGTGCCGGGGACAGGGGGTCCACACACACCTCCAATGCTGGCTGACCATGGTGAGGACAATGACCCTGCTGCATGTCAGCAGCACCACACTAGGCACCACGCCCCCCCATGGGTGTCCTCTGGACCCACTACCATGACCTGAGGCAGCTAGAGAGGGACAGACTGGTGGCACAGCAGGAGAATATGGGGGTGATAAGGGAACTGATGGGGGAGGTGCAGGCCATGAGACACGGCATTGACCACATAAGGGACTGGAAAGGGCCACAGTGGCCATGCAGCCCATCCACGGTCCACCACCTGGCCAACATGTCTGGTCAACAGGTGTAGAGGGTGGCATGTCACCAGGGGACCTGGTTCAGAGTATGTATGCAGGGGACATGTGACCAGGCAGTGTCCAGGCCGCTGGCAGGGCAACTAGGGCCACAAGAGGTGGTCGTGGCCGAGCGGGTGGGAGACAGTGTGGTGGCAGGGCTGTAACTAGACCGCCACTGATGTAGCGGCATGCTACAACCATGTGACAGATGCAGACTGTGTACACTGGCATGGCCATACCACATGTCCACCAAAGTCCTGCATACACCACTCTGTTACACACTACCATGTTATAATACATATATGCACAAGCACCAGAATACTGGAGACCCCCACCCCTTGACAGGTAGCTGTTCACACATGTAGGCCTCATGTCACTAACCATTGCAGGGTATCAGACACACATACCACTTATGTGATGGGCACCGCACCCGGGGCAACACAGCCCCACACCATGCAGTTAAAGGCCCCCATCTGGGGGGGGGGCACTATGATGTGGACACCCCACCATGCAGCACCATGGCCACAGACCATCCATACATGAGCAGGGGATGCTGGCAACTTGCACAACATGCCGCACATGGGCCACGGGGCCAGCCATTATCCCTGGTGAATGGGCATTCAGAAGTGGAACATAATCACTGTGCCACACTACCTATACAGCTACCATGCAAATGTTCCCTGTGTGACCACATAACACACCTCCCACCCACAGAGAGTGTTCCCCCACCCCCACAGTCACATTGTCGCCCCATCACATGGCGAGTAGTCCTCTGGTACATCGCCTGGCAGTGGTAATCTATGGCAAACACACATGTTGTGGAGCATGGCACACATTGTGAACACTCTGCATGCCTCTCAAGGGGGCAAGCATCATCATGCCACCTGTGTGGTTCAAGCACCAGAACCACATCTTCATGTGGCCAAAGGTGCATTCCACGATGGACCATGTCTTCCTGTGTGCATCGTTGAATGACTCCTCCATCTGCCCCATTGGATCCAGGTATGATGTCATCAAGTAGGGCCATAGGGGATATCCGCTGTCACCTGTGGGGAGAATTTAGGGTCAGTCAGTGAGCACAGTGCAAATGGTGAGTATTATACAGTGTCACAGTACCCACTGAGCAGCCATCCATCACGTTCTGCCATACACGTCGAGGTGGGCACCCAGTCCAGAGCTGTCCAGGATATATGAACCATGACATTAGCCCGGGTAATGTGCACACACATTGGCAATGAGGCCACCACCATCACACATAATCTGGCAATTAACACTGTGGAAGCCCTTCCTGTTGCGGTATGCCTACTCCTCCACAGTGGGTGCCAGGATAGGCACATAGGTGCAATCAATGATCCCCAGTACATTCGGCATGCCATGCATGCCATGGAACACCTTCTTTGTGGCATGTATGTCCCCTGGGGTGGTGGGAAATAT